>OX638398.1:2503688-5056261 GCA_951813805.1 Limnephilus auricula | reverse complement strand
CCTACGATACAGACAGATGTAATGCTTTATGGTTTAGGCCCATAAACCAGAGACCGAGAATTCAAATTTCAACTTGCAAACGTGCCATTGCAACTGTACAGGGCGGTTCCGATGAGAAAGCTTGATTATTCTCCGTATCCAAAAGTTTAACTAATAAAAACTCAATATCGACTTTATTTCATTCAAAATATGCTTTAATATGTACCTACTTTTAATTAAGCAATAAAAATGCTCAAACGCGTGATGATACATTTTTTAATATCTTGTACTTCTCGTAAGTATTTTTTGATCATAAGTATTTAGAATATTTCAATAATGTCTAATCAAAATAAGTGTGTAAAAAAAAAGAAATATTTTATTTTTTAAGACCTTAAATAAAAAGACAAACAGAGGTATTTTCTTCACAAAACACGTTCTGATATTTATTTTTTAATGATGGGGCCTTGAAGAGTCGGCGATGTGCGAATGCGGTGCGGTGCAGACCACCGTACATGTGGTCAACGAATGCCCGCTTCATTCATTCCCCGGCAGGATTGACGAGGTCCACAGGGCGACGCCTGAGGCCCTGGACTGGCTCGCAGACCTAGATGTCCCCCTCTGACCCCCCACCATACGAAAGATGAAGAATGATTTTAAGATAAGTTTTCTCATTTGTCCAAATGAATAAGGATAATGTAATTCGAAGAAAATGAATTATGTAATACACAAATTGTATGCACTTTACCACTTATGTAATTCAGTTCTTTGTTATGAAAACAATTCCTTCTCAGTGAACAGAGAAAAGCTTCAATTACTTAAAAAGCTCCCAGCAACACTTTTAGATTGTAGACTAATGAAACCGCCAAAGAGCGGCGTGGAATCTCACAGAACTGTATGTAGATATTATGTAGTTGTAGGTACAATATAAGCGATCATAGTTCAACACATTCAAAGTGTTACATATCAACACAACCAGGATATTATAAAGCCAGAGCTCACCCGTACTCAGTGGCGTACCTAAGGGGGGGGGGCGACGGGGGCAGCCCGCACAGTATCCACCCAATGGAGGGTGACACCCGACCGTGAATAAAACTTACGAAGGTGGAATAAAGACATAAAAATATTTTACACATGAACACTGCTGAGTGTTATTTATATTTTCGTAGTTCTATGGCTTGGTCGGTCGGGGATTCCCCAAAATTCTGTTGTTTTATTTTAGTTTGTAGCTCTAACTATTACTCGGTTGGGTCACCATTCTCATTTATTTCGTACATTGTGATTGACATGAATTCGTGAAGTGAATTGTTACCTATTGAATGTAACTTGAATTAAGAAAAACAGTTGATATTCTGTTAGTGATTTTAAAAGAAAGAGTCATCTTGCAAAAAAGTCATTCTTCTTTTGCCATATCCAACTTTCAATTCCTTACATCAATATGAAAGAATCTATGATAAAACAAAACTAAAACTATCATAATATTGGAAGTTGAGACTCTATTACTCTATTAATCTATTCTATTACGCAAGTACTACGCAATCAAACTATATAACTGCATGCCCACCACACTGAAACAACTACAAACTACAAATATATATATATCTACGGTTATTCATAAAAAACATATCACAGACTGGATCAAAAAACAAGGCATTCACTTCACTCAAAACATTATAAATACTAACCAAACATAACCCAACCCGAACAAATAAAAAATAAAAATTTTGCTTCTGGTCAGAAAATATTACCTAAATATTATTTACAAAATCTAAAATATTCCTACCGATTTTTGAAGAAAATTATTTGTATGACTTTAACTGCTACCAATTTTATGTCTACGATACTGCCGACACGGATTGAACCACGATGCCCTTCTTGACAATATCAAGTAGGATACTGTGTTTGTACTTATGTCGGCAGAATATCTCTTAATCTTAAACATGCGAACACCTCAGCACAGGTTCTCCCAGTAAGGTGTTCACAAAATGCTACTATTAACCTTCTTACATACCTTTTTACATCCTGTTACTGAATATGAACTTTTTTTTTGTACTACTATGCAAACCATTGTAATTATTTGTTAAATTTGTGTAAAATTATAGAAATAAATAAATAAAATGCTTTACGATGTAAAAGTATAGAAATAAATAAATAAAATGCTTTACGATTATCGGATTTTTATTAATCTTAACAGTTTTCATTCTTGGGGTTACGCCATCCACACTGGGTGCCCATGCTAGCTACGCCACTGCCCGTACTACTACAGAAACAGTTGAAGGTTCTGCTCTCAATGGGAGGCTGTGGCGACTGTAGGTTTGTAAGCTCACCCATGTGTTGTTTCGTATACCATGACCACACGAAAGCCCAAACTACTTTGCTAAGAAGTTTGAAGGATGTTACATATTACTTTACCATAATATAATGTTTTGATACAATATGAGTATACGAATTTTACCTTGAGCAACAAAATGAAGTATTTAATAAAGGAAACACAAAACCTTGTTGAACCTTTTTTGAAAATAAAAACATCAACAGCCTTTTACTCATCAGGGAATTATTATAATGATGTACCATTACTTCGTTATTTATTGTGAAAAATAACTACTCGCATTTCAAAAAGTAAAAGTTCGTTTTTTTTCGGGGCACCCCTATAAATGCTTTCAATAGCCAAAAAAATATACACATAAATATTTATTTATTTATACTGGGTTTTACAGATGTTCCCACTTGCGTGAGAATAATCCAGTTATAAAACTCAGTTAATGTACAATAACAAAAATCTACAATTACATACAATTAACTACAGATACATTAAATACATCTACAATTACATACAATTAAATACAGACACTTTTAATTAGGAAAGTAAACATCACAAAACATAAATTAATTGTATACAAGCTCACTCAAGTAATACATTACAATGAGTGGCAAGCGGCATAAAAAACATTAGAGGCATGCATAAGATAGACAAATATATTAATTATAATTTTTTAACAGCGCCAATACTTTCTTCTGAATCCGTGCAATTTATCGATAAAAATATCTACTTTAGCACACTCTATCTTGTTATATAGTCGACACATCTGGGTCAGAGGGCTGAAGTAGGCGATATTATTTTTAAATGTATTCAGGTGAAAAATGTTATGGCGTCTTAAACAACGGGAGTTGGGGACATTTATTTCAATATTGCTAAGACATAATGTAGTATCAAGATGGCCGTTAATAATTTTATGTAAACATATTAGATCAGTCAATTGCCTTCTAGTTTTAAGTGTATCAATCTTGAAGTAATCACGACGGACGTCGTATGATCTAAGATGGTCATGTAGTCCACATTTGAAGGATAACATTCTTAGCATTTTTTTTTGTGCTGATTCTACAATATTTTCATATTTGCAGTAATGTGGATTCCAAATAGTGCTTCCATATTCAAGTATACTTCTAATTAAGGCATTGTAAAGGGTTAGAATTGATTGAGGATCTTTAAAAGGTTTATATATATTTGTTCTTTTATATGTATACTTTGTTCGTTTAAATACATTGTAGGGATCGCTGCCATTAATCAAAATTTCGAAAACACGCGACGTTTAGGGCAATGATTGCGACGCTTCATAATGAATTAAGTCACAGATATTTTAAATACACCCAAATTCAATAAATAAAAGCTAGTAATTTATAATTTGTATCACTGTGCTGTAGCATCGCTGCGCGTATCCTGTGATGTCATACGATTTTCGGCCGGCCGTAAAAATCAACATTTTGAGGGCTAATATCTTCCGTAGTATTTCGGTATTTTCACAAAATTCTAAAAGTTCTGTCCTCAGCAAGCTTTAATTATTACGAAACATTTGTAAAAAACATGGAATTTCGTTGTAGGAGACGTCTGATTGATTTTTTAATCGTAATATTGTGTTATGATCTGTGATGTGATATTTTTATTGTGTTGTAAATTTCGTCTGCTCTCAACATAGGATTTCTTAGCGTGGCAAGCACAATCCACACAGTATTACACGCCAAACTGTAATACTTACCTGACGTTGATACAGAAATAGTCGTAATAGGCGAGCTTAAGGTCGGAAAAGCGGCATTTCTCTCCGCCCATGTTTTACGTATGTTTGTCCACGTATGTTTTACGTATAGTTTTCTTTCGCTTACGGCCATTGTAATGTCGGCAAAATGATAATAATGTCAATAATTTCTTTTTGTTTTAATGCCACTTTATTACATATCTTTAACCGAAACCCATATGGTTTCGGTTCAACCTGAAACTTCATCGGGTGTGAATAAAATATAATATTATAATTAATAAAGATAATATTAGCGAAAGTCAATCGAAAATCCGAAACAGAAAAGTCAGAAAAGGATACGGATACATCTGGGACTCAAACCCAGGACCTCTGGCAATCCGGGCCAACGCGCTATCCACTGCGCCAACGTATTCCTATCCGATTTGGTCATTTTTAATTTCATTCGTGGGCTTTTACATTCTAGTATATAAGTTAAGAAGTATCGCAGTTATTTTACAAAACATTATTTTTCTTGTAAATACCTTAACATTTTAACAATGAAGAAAACATAATACAATTTAAAAAAATGTTACAATAAAAGCAAATAATAAAATAAAATACGTTTGGTAAATTTGAAAGAAGTCTAACATAAATTATTGATATTCAATATAAATAAAATAAAGAAAAAAATCTGAAATTAGTTTAAATTATTTGTATCTCGATAAGTAAAAATATTGAAATAAACAATATTAAAAGTGAGATACGTTTTTAGATTTTCACGGCCAAAAGCATTTTCGTTGTTTGTTTTTGGGGTGTTATGCCGTGTTGCGCTACCTCCTTCTTTAGCCGACGTTTCGGACAGCGTTGCAGTGTCCATCATCAGGGCAGATCCGGCAGATCCGACCATGTGATGGCAACGCTGTCCGAAACGTCGGCTAAAGAAGGAGGTAGCGTAACACGGCATAACACCCCCAAAACAAACAACGAAAATATTTAAAGTGATTATTTTTAGGGTGAAATATATCTTCCAGATCAGAATATTTATTTCCGAGACTGTGAAGTTTCGGAATCGGGAGTGTCCTAGTGCTGTTAAAATAAAAAGTAAATTACGGCAACATCTTTTAGGTATGTGGATGTCGATTAATTGAAGCAATACAGGACAGTCAATTTTGTAATGCAATATTTTATGTAATAGTATTAAATCTGTGTTTATTCTTCTTTCTGAAAGTTTTAATAGGGACATTTTATCCAGTAGGTAGGTAATTACAATCAATGTTTATGCAGAAATATGCAATTTTTAGTTTATATACCTCAGGAACTTGTGTTGAATCTTTTCAATATGGTCGAAATGAATATTGTAACAAGGAGACCATAACGTAGAGTTATACTCTAGTTGGTATTAATTATTATAATTATTATTTTTTATTCTTAACTTTATCTATTAGTTGCGTTGCGAATTCTAAAAAACCTACACTATTTACGCATCGCAAGTGTTCTAGAATGGATCTATCAAATTCACTTCGGCATTAAAGTTTCGCGTGTAAACCCCTGCGCTAATGTTTAAACGAAGATGTATAAAAAACATAGAAAAAAAAATGCTTGACTGGACAATATCTTGAAGCTTATCATACTAGTACAGCATCGGTATTTTGTACCAAGTATAGGGTCAATCATAGCTAATGCATCATCATTAATAGTGATTGTAATTAAGTATGCAAGAGGCTGTTCGCTTATCGCCTCCTCTTGAATTTGAGGACGCCTTATTCCAAGCGTTGAAGTTTCTCCGGCTACCTCTATTATTTATTTAAGTCCACGCTCCTTTGACTTTGACTTAGCAGATGAGAATGGGATCTGATTGGGTGTTTTTCTGCTCCATATTTCATGAAAAAGATAAAGCACAAATTACGCTCGAAAGCTTCAAACTGTTTCTCGTTAACCCTAAAAATATAATCTTATTTTGACCTACGTTAAAGATAATGATGCGTCTTAGAGACGTACTTATGTTCAAAAGTGAATATTAAACATAATATTATTATCATTCTTAAACAGTGTTAAGGTAGTTGAATAATGAGTTATTTTGTACTTTAATTAAAACCAAAATAATTATTAAAAATATATTTTTATTAATAAAAGTAATAAAAAGCTGTAAATGCCATTTTAGACTACTTTAGGCGTAATAATCAGGAATAATGATACAAGGTGTCCGAAAACTCGCGTAGTAATAATAATCATAAGTGAATCTTTGATTCTTGAACTAGCAAAACCGAAGAATCTTAGTTTCTGGAACGAGCAAAAATAACGAATCTTAGTTTCTGGAACTAGCCAATTCGAAGAATCTTGGTTTCTTTAACTAGCAAACCGACGAATCTTAGTTTTTGGAACTAGCCAATTCGAAGAATCTTAGTTTCTTTAACTAGCAAACCGACGAATCTTAGTTTTTGGAACTTAGCCAATTCGAAGAATCTTGGTTTCTTTAACTAGCAAACCGACGAATCTTAGTTTTTGGAACTAGCCAATTCGAAGAATCTTAGTTTCTTTAACTAGCAAACCGACGAATCTTAGTTTTTGGAACTTAGCCAATTCGAAGAATCTTAGTTTATTTACCTAGAAAACCGACGAATCTTAGTTATTGGAACTAGCCAATTCGAAGAATCTTAGTTTCTTTAACTAGCAAACCGACGTATCTTAATTTTTGGAACTTAGCCAATTCGAAGAATCTTAGTTTATTTACCTAGAAAACCGATGAATCTTAATTTTTGGATCTAACAAAACCTGGTTAGCATTTTAAAATGAAAAAGAATCTTTGTGCCTAGTTATTCTTGGTTCAGAACAAATATTCCTCATTACAGAACACATCAAGCTTTGTGCATTGTTTCATTGTACTGCGTTCTAATTAAAATCCCCGACTACACATACACAACACATACAGTACGCTGTACACTGTATACTTTGTATAGTTCCGATCAATAAACATGGAAATGAACAAAATAATATATATAAATGAACCTGATACCGTTGTACCATAATTTTATTCACTACTTGGCTGACGGTTGATAGCGGACAAAACGATTGTTCTAATAGACGTGCGGCGTGACACCCTTCAACATAAAAAATGTTAAACGTTTTGTTTTAATTTTAGATAATTTTTTAAATTAATGGATGTTAACATCTTTTTACAACAAACTTTGATTTGGAAGCTTCCGATGTTTAAAATTTTTTTTTTGGTAAAATTGTGATAACTCGTTGGAAGCCGGATGGTAACTAGGTAGTTATTATCTGTGAGTTGCATGCCCCGGTAGGTACACAAGTGATTTTTCCTTGTTGAGCAACATGCAAATTCGGTGTTTTTAATGTGAACTCAGTTTATAATTTTAATTCAATTTTTAATATTGATTTGTTGTCTGCGTATTTTACGCAAGTTAAAAAATTTCATGATATTCGTTGGACATCATGCCACTGATGATATTACGTACCAAATATGTATAAATATTAATGTATCATGTCGTAAATAAATAATCGTTTGTTTATAAAAATACCTCCCTTAATATTCTTCCTACACCTCCAGAAGATAAACTTAACGAAGCTAAATAATAATCATTGATATCGTAAGATTTCTAAGAAGTTACTTGGATACCAATTAACTTATTTAATAGGCAGAACAATTTTTTTTTACATGTAGCAAATACTGTGGGAATAAATAATTATAATTTATTTATTTATTTATTTATTTATTGGTAAGAGACAGACAGCTTATACATAAAATATAAAGATAAATATATACATTGTTAAATGAAGTCAAGCCAAAAAAGTCTCCTATGTTAAAGTTGAATGGAGATGGAGTTTTATTACATACAATTAGTTTTGGGTGAGAAAGAGAGGAAGATGAATATAGGATGAGGATAGGAGATGCTCCGAATACATTTCACACTCTTGTATTAATTTACATATAATAAACACAATAACACTTTGTTTTAATTCCACTTTATTATTTCTTTGTCCAACCGGTTTCGGTTCAATCTGAACCTTCCTCAGGGAAGAATAAAAATATATTCAACATAATACAGATAAACATGGTATTTAAAAGAGAATTAGAAGAGAGAGAGAGAACATCAACTTAGGTGAGGGCGTTGGTGGAAGGTGTATAAGAGGGAAGGGTGAAATTGGGCGGGGGGAACGGGAATATTTAAAAAATGGGGCTATTCGACAATTCTAATGGTTTATTAAGTAAATTCGTTTTATATATTTTTAAAATTATACTTAAACAAAAAAAAATTACATCTCTAAAGACAATATTTTAAACTTTCAAACGTAAAATTTAAAAAAAATCCTCAAAAAGATACGGTATTGAACCCAGAACCTTAGCTTTGCTGGGCGATGCTCTAAAACTGAACTAATGGGACCCTATTCCCTTCGATCATGTTTTAACTGTATCATAATTCCACTAAGAACTACCAAAAATATCTTCATCTTATTAACACATATTGTGGACTGTATTTTTTTCTGATAATTTTGTTTCAAATTTTCGATTGAGGGTCGCTAGTATTGTCTTTAGTTTATATTTTACTATTTGAGGATTTACTCATTAAATTAAAATAAAATAGACTCCTATCTCCCATGCCTAATATTATAAAGTCAAAGTGTCTTTGCTTTGCTCAGCCAACAATGATAATATAATTAAAATGAATTAAGACGCCATTTTTTAACCATATTTTTTTATTATTCAAATACGAAACATAAATTTTAATAAAACGACCCTTTGGAATAACAAAGTTCCATCTGTTGCGAGAACGTCACGCGGTTATGGGATCTATGGTAAGCTACCTTAGCGTTCATTATCGCATGAGGTTAAAGCAACAATTTGAACCTTGTTATTCCAAAGGGTTGAAAAGATGGTTAAATTCTCAGATTCCGTACTCTCCCATTTCTTCCCACCTCACAAAAATACGTAAATAAGGGATTTTTAATTCTTATAGTGAATACCTCACAAGAGTCCCAACTGCTCCCGTCTAGAGCCAGTGAGACTATGGCATCCCCAATTGGGGTATGTTGTCAGGCAGAAGGTAAGTGGGGAAGGGTAGGATATAGGGAAGAGGAAGGTAAGGAAGTACCTGGCTATTCAGATCTAGTCACTAAACACGGCTAAAGCCATTTAAAGCAACGTTTCAATTCTGAATGGTGGTCGATTCTGTAAGTATCTTCCACTCTGAAATGTGCCGCAAATATACTATATATTATTTTAAATAATTAATTGTGAAATAACACAAATCAATTAAATTTTTTTTTTTTAAACGTCGGATCTGCCAGATCTGCCCTGATGATGGACACTGCAACGCTGTCCGAAACGTCGGCTAAAGAAGGAGGTAGCACAACACGGCATAACACCCCAAAAACAAACAACGAATATGCTTTTGGCAGTGAAAATCTAAAAACGTATCTAAATAAAATTTATTTGCGCACGCCGGGTTCGAACGTGCGACCTTCGGAATGGCAATCCAACGCCCTACCGCTGGACTACTCAGGCCGCCGGCTTTATCTGTAGAGAACGAGTAAATTATCTTATTGGTGGGTACTGTGTGCAGTCTGTCAAACAGATAAGGATGAACCTTCGAATTAATCAAAATGTATATTTAACACATTGATGTAAATTCCTTCTGTTCGAAATATTTAGAATACGATATCGATAGAGGTAAGGTGCCTCATGTATACTAAACCGTTATAACACACAATTCAAGGTTGTTTCGCATGATTGGCCGTTCGTGATCCTTAACACGTTATTATGGTGATACTGGATCCGATGATAAATAAACTTTCTGACTTTCCTCGCGAGTTTTTTTGTTCGTTCCACTCCAAATTCCATCACGCAGTCCACAGTCCTCAGTCCACTTCAGGCAACAGCCAACATCTCACAAGCCACTGCCAACTAAACACTACAAGATCACGCGACTGAAACATCAATATCAAAAGGTTAGAGTTATTAAATGTTTTGGAGTTCAACAGGGGAAAAAACATCACGCAAACAGACGAATTTCAATTTACATGCAATACTTGTAGTATCGGGAAAAAGGGTACCTACCCGAAAAGTCGTCAGGGTAAGTTCTAATTCTAAATCTTTATCAAAAAGTTTTTAAAATTAGAACGTCTGACCTGAGTGCAGTTGTTTGTGTTGTTTTTTTTTTTTGCTCTTAGCGCCTCCGCCCACTCAGGCAACTGAAAACTCTCAACTGCCAACTGTCTTTGTATGACAATGTGATCGCCCGCACACTTCACAATCACACAAAACCCCGTTGTCAATGGTAACGCAAGCGGTAACTTGCGACCATCTTGCGACTGTCACGGCTGATTGCCCTGCTAGTCGCGAGCTGTCAGCTGATTGTTCTTCATCTATGGTTAAACAAGCTTTTTGACCAATCAAGACAGAGAAAACAGCCGGTTTTAGTTGGTTTTCAGTTGCCTCAGTGGGCGGAGCGCCTTAGTTGTCAACGAGTGTAAAGAACTGAAAAGACGTATTTGTAATCTTTGGATTTGAAATTTAATAGACGTAAACTAAAAATAATTAACCATTCTTACTCTAGATAAAAATGATATTACATACATTTATTGGTAGGTAAGGCACGTATTTTTAAAATTCAGTATTCATTTTTGTGGGCTTTCGTGGAAGGATTACAAACACTGTGTCTTTAAAGTGAACTATTTCCTACTGAGTGTGCGCGTTGATAATCGCATAAAAGACATTGGCCAACCTTCGATAAGACCACACAGAGAATAAACAAAAAATATGCATGTATTCTTGCACAAGAATTAATGACGTGTTAAATAACTTATTAATTTATTTATTTTAATTTTGCATCATCATACACAAGTATCGATCGATTGTTTTATGAAACGAAACATGGAAGATACTCTTACTATATCCCTGGTGTAAGACCGCCATTCAGAATTGAAACGATTCTTGAAATGGCTTTAACCGTGTTTGGTCAGTAGATCTGAATAGTTTTCCCATCTCCTTTCCCTCCCTACTACCTTTAACTTCACAACATACCCCAATTGGGGATGCCATAGTCTCACTGCCTCCACATGGGAGCAATTGATACTCTTTGGGCAATATTTACATAAAAATAAGATTTCTGAACGTTAAATTTGTACTCGATTTTTAAGATGTAATAATTATCATTAGTAAATAATTTATTAATCTTTTGAAATTAACAGTTGATTTTTAATATTTTTTTGCATTATATAAAGAACACATCCAAATATAGTTTAAAAAAAAATAATAATTAAATTAGTATTCCTGCAAATATACCTGACTTGTTTTACCAAAGTGTTTTATTGATAATAGTGATAAACATCTGACACGCAACCCCGTTTACAACCTTGGTATTGATTGTAAACCGAATCCTATTCAGGATTAATGATTTCAAATACGAACATACACACAAGGCTACACAAATACCACATGGCTTTAGCCGTGTTTGGTGGTTTCCTGCCTTCCTCTTCTTCATCTCCTTCCATCGAAGCATACAGTTAGCAGGGAGTCGAAGGAGTCGAGGTGATTTTTGAGACAAGAATTGAACACCCTCTTTTTTGCACAACAAACTTCTTCCATGATTTTTCTTATCTATTTACCTTAGTTATTTTTAATTAAATTTGCAATAACATTTGAATACCATATATCAAGATATTTAAAAAAAAAAATGTAAAAGAAAACCTCGCAGTACTATTTATGCAAATATTTTGTATAATTTATTATATGTATTAATTTGAAGATTGTACCTAATGTAAAATAAATTTAAAAAAATATATAAACTCGTATATGTTACTAAAATACCGTTAGCGGTTAATACAAAAATTTAAAAGATTCCCTTTCAAAATTGAAACTGACCAGATCTGAACAGTCAGGTTATTCCAAATCTTCCTCTACCCCAAATCCTTTCCTTACACACTACTTTCAGCCTCATTGCATATACTAGTTAGCGATGCCGTAGTTCCACTGATTCCGGAAGGTTTGGAGCAGTTGGGACTCTGGCAGTATTAAAAAAATTAAGGTGCCTTTTTACGATTGTTATCCAGGGTTAATTTCGCATTTTTTGTATTCCTTTCGATCATTTAAAAAAAAAGTTTTTTTCATCTTGTAACATTTCTGGGTCAAAGATTTTGGACATGCAGTGATCCCTTTTAAGCAATAAAAACAAACAACACCCGAACCCCATGCAAAATCGCGGCATTTGAATCGGAATCATTAATGGTATCGATTGTTGTATGGGTGGCGGGTGGAGTGGGTGGCAGGAGGGAGGGACTGGGGGTGGGGGAGGAGGTGGTTCATGGCAGGTGGCGCCAAAGCTAGGAGTAGTGGCGGAGATTCTCAAACTGTCACGGAGAAACTATCGGGGAAAATGCTTACTCTATTGTAGGTCTATTAGCTTACGTATTTGACTGGACAGAAAAATGTTATCCCCTCTTTTTGTAAATGTTTTCTCGGTTGCTAAGTTTTATGGACCTTTCTAACCGCTGCCGACAGGTTTACATCTCTAAAATCTCCTAAACTACTACTACCCTAACTAACTAACTAACTAATTAACTAACTAACCATCACGCCGTTTTTACCGCAGGGGTAGGCAGAGATGACGGACCTACTACTATCCTACATGTACAATTTTAAATTCTAAATAATGGAAGAATAAAAGGAATACTTAAGAAGAGTTTTACAAAAAACAAATCACAAGTAGAACATGATTAGAGTAGTAAGTTCTCTAATAAGAAGTTGAACATAAAATAAATTCACTGAGGGGTGCTTCGGAGTCGCAACATAAAGAAATATTTAAAAAAAATCAAGATTAAAAAAAAAACTATTTAGATCTAATCTAGAAGGAAAGTAAATAAGGAACTCCAGTAATTTTTTTAAAATAAATAATGACCACCTAACTTTTTTTTACAGTTAGTTATAATAGTTAAAATAATTGTCAAAGTATTAAATTTTCAAGATCCCCTGAAAACTTCATTATCACCCAGGCGTTCCGTGTTCGATTCCTCGGCTGGCTAAGTCCTCCATCACAACACAAGCAACATCTTCCGCTTAGTGTGGTGGTAGTAGGAGATTTTCAAATGTTGTTGGGTTATTCGTAACCCGGGAATGTTTGTCTTTCTTTTAAAATTAAAAAAAAAAAAAAAACTACCGTACCTATGGTGAATTGTGTGACGTCATCACTCTCCAAAAGTTTTATTTATTTTCAACAGGTATTGTCATTTTATATAGAAGAATCAATGGAGGAATGACTTTAGGTGTCCAGAAGTCGAAGCGTTTTTTATTCAAGATTAACTGCTTTTAATATAGAAAAAACATTAGGTAAAATGTCAACATCTCATCGCTACTGTTATTGTATTGTACCAAAGTGCAATAATACATCTGTGACCGCATCTGATAAACAGTTTATTAGTTTTCCACGATCTGCATTTCCACGGCAAACTAATCAATAAGAAAAATGTTCTTTTATCACTAAATATTGTTACGAGGATCATTTTGATGTAAGTATAATAGTTTGATTTAGGTGATTTAATAAACGTTTGCTACAAATTTAACCTTCTTTGTAATTACAGTTTGATTATGTTGGTGTATCAGATGCATATTTTCTATTTAGTTTTAGTTTCAAGATTGTTTCCTTTGAGGTAATTATTATATTGTTAGAACTATAATAATAATATCTTCTACACATAATATTATGTTATAAGGTTATCATATTAATATTGTTGTGTCAATGATTAACCTCAAAATTTCACTTATGAAAAATACACCACTATCACTATTATCAATTTTATTTTTTGCTTCCTCACGTGGAGATACTTAATAACGTAGAGAATTTTATGAACCATAAAATTATGGGTCTGGGATTCGGACAACTAAAGGCCAAAAAAGGAGTTATACCTCATACATTTGACTGTTGACGATCACCAAGATGGCTAAAAAGAATGACAGGAGAAAGAAGCCCTTGATTGAAAATCATTAAGGATTTCAGCAATTAGAGATGGAGAAATGGTCAATGAAGAAACTGTCATCTCAGAAACCGTCTACAGAAATTGTCAGCGAAGAAACCGTCTACCCAGAAGCTGTCATCGCAGAAACCGTCACCGACCAGGTGACCGGAGAATTATGGAGAACAGTGACATCAGCACTAAAAATTCAATAACACCAACTTGACAGTGTGTTTTAATGACACGATTTAAAATTGACTTTTTAATCATTTTTGTTGACACTCTACGTTTAATATTATTTAATAAAACTTACATATTCAGAATCAGCGTATATTGGTCTATATGAACATATTTTTAAACGCCATAATATTTTTCACTTAAGTTGCTTATTATATTATGGGTAATTTGGACATATATATCGGAAGTGCGTATTAATATTTATAGGGCTAAAAAATGTTTTTGAGAGCGTGTCGCATTCTAGGTTGGTTGCTAAGCTGGAGAAAGTTGCACTGGAAGACAAAATTTTAAATTTATACGAGAATTACTTAAAAAATTGGGAGCAATGCGTTAAACCAGCCTTTCGCAAACCGTGGGCCCTTCCAACTATGTCCAAGTATTTATTAGTTAATTTGGTAGGTGTCAACGGTTCACCCGCTATCCACGATATCCGGATGAAGGTACTGATGCATGCATACAACGCAGTATAAATATTATGCTATAACAGTGAAAAATTTGATATATTAACTTATTACCACAGCGTCTGATATCATTGTTAAATCTTCCTGAAACTGAACTTAAGGCTGTCGTAACTATTTAACGTTAACATAGGAAAGTTTTCTTTCACAGACCTCGCTGTAATGTTATTATATATACTAGGAATATGAATCGGCGTTTTTTAATCCGATTTTCATGAACACAAATACTGCAGTCAGAACACAGAGGATGATTTATATGAGCTGTGATAATATGTATAGTGTGCCATATTAATTCGTATTTCGTGTAATTTAAAATTGTACTCAGAAAATTAGAATGTTCCGATGAAACACGTTGAATAGCTGAATCAACTACAAAAGATACAAAGCGTGCGCTTCTTAGTCTTAGCCGTAAGCCGGTCCGCGAAACTAAGTTTTTTTTGCCGGTCCTCAGTTATAAAAATGTTGGGAAACGCTGCGTTAAACTACATAATATACTTTGTGAACCTATGTCTTCTGAGTATTTAATTCCACGAGGCACAGAATCGGACCTATACTTTTTCTTACACATTTATGTTAAGGATTTGTTCAGTCTCCCTCTTAGTGGAGGTGTCATTTCATACGCGGATGATGATATTAACACTTGGATGATATTAACACTTTTGGCTTGATGATAACTGACTGAGGCTTTGTAGAATTCTTAAACACAAGGTCATTAAACATTTGCCAAAATACCGGTTACTCTGTTGTAATATCTGAAGGTTTGCTATACAAATTCGCATTGTGATTCTCTTTCATCGATACTAGATCAAATTTACGTAGATTTGCATAACGTTAATATACATTTAAAAAGCTTTGTAAAATGTAGTCCCACAGTTTAAGGATGCTAAGAATTTTAGGAAAAGCTCTTGCTCGGGCCTGTGAGGGGTGCGGGGTGCGCGGGAGAGAGCGGTACTCGCGACGGCGCCTTGTCAATGGGCCCCGAGCCTTACAGTCAGACACACGTCTCCGTTACCTTCCACAACCTTCCCCAACCAACTATACTACACACCCCTACTTGCACAACACTACTACCTATAATACAATCGGCTGACCGGCGTTTAAACACCACAACAACGTACCTTCGCCTAAACACCGCGAAAATATCACATTAAACGACAGTGATAAACATTAAAAAAATATATATATTTTGTGAAAAACATTTGCAGAGCTTTTAAAACATCGCTTCAAAGTTTGAAATTAATTTTAAAATACAGTTAAAAATCCTGCAATTAAAACTTTGTGAGATAATTTAATACGTTTCTTGGATGAGTTGTTGGTAAAAAATACATGTAAAAGGTTGTTGTTTTTGGAAGATTCTTGATAATAAAAAGTGTCATTTTAATGTGGTTTTTGTCGACCAGTATCAATTATTTGTAGGTCAATTATCATTGATATAAACCAATTAAACTGAAATATAAAATTAATTGTGCATAAATAAATATTGTGATAAAAATTTTGTCGTCGATTCTGAAAAGGAAAATTTATTGTAACTTTTGTATTAAAAACCACTCAGATAAAGTGGAAGTGATAGTGTTTGAATAAAAGCTCTTAATTCTCGGATTAAAAGTGTTTGGTAAATTTACTCGTCTAAGAGAAGGCTTGATATCGTCCCTTTAATTTTGGGAGGCCACTTCACCCCAAAGGCTAAGGGTGCCGCTTATCATCCAACCCTAGGTAAACCTTCGTATTAAGTTTTCATCGCTTTTATCACATTTCCATTTATAAACGTGCATTATTAATTGCGCACACATGGGATTATAATTAATGAATTCTTGAAAGAATTTTTCAGTTTTAATAAAAAAACATTATTTCCTCTTAACGAGATTGTGAAATTGTAACTATTTTTGCACAACGGAAATTTTCGCGCTTTCATAAGAAAATCTTTTTATAATTATCAAATCAAAATAATAAAGGAAAACAATTATTTCATGGTATCAAAATGTTTATGCTTTTTAATTAAGGGTTTGGGTTAAAGGTACTCCCATAGGACAATTTTTTGATTTCCGAAATCCTGAAAGCTGTAATCGTGAATGACGAACTTTCTTAATATACATTAAGAGAACCTTCTTAATCTATAAAAAAAGCTCTTTTAACCAGAAATAATCCTTTTTAGTGCTCTATGTAATTTTATCTGGATGTGTTATTCATTTTACCAGTTAACACAGGTTATAAATAGAGAGTTTGTTTTATTGAATTGTGCAAAGAAAATTTAGTCATTCAAGATTTTGTGTTCCGTGTTTCGGTATTCGCAAAAGTTCTTTCGTCTTTCAGGATTTTTCAGTCACATTAAAAAAAAATCTTCGTTATACTATGCTTTTGTTTTTCAGGTACACCCAAAAGTACGATTTCTGTATAATATGTGTTAAATGTATATTTTTCCGATATATGGATGAGTCAGCAATTCGAAGAAAAACAAATTATCTGCCCACTGTAATATTTTGTATCGACTAAGTAATTATCGATAAGCGAACATCAGCGTTTATAGAGATGACAAACAACTTGATTAATATAGGTACCATAATCCATCATGCATGTTTTTAATGTTGAAATTGTTTAATGTCAAAACAATTATTGGAATGTTTGACTCACAAAAGATAATGGAAGAGAGTTGAACTGCCGTTATATTCATTTTTACGACACCATTCGATCATTGCTAATTTGGCTTATCTCAGGATAGCCAACTAAAGGTATATTGCCACTTATTAGATGAAGCTGGTTAAGGAAAGGGCTCTAAAAAAACGTTTATTTATGGAAATTTTAATTACGTCAGATTAAACGAATGAGGAAAGCAGACAAGTGCTAGTGAAAAATTCTCCGATTCTTTTGAATTTTCTATAAATCTCGCATAAGGTGTCCAAGTTCAATGAATGTATTATCTTCTTGAATCACCGCCTCATCGCTGAGAATCGTGACCATCTTAACAATGATTGCTTTGATAAAAGAGGCTCCTTCATGGTCCTATTTAATATTCTTATTGAATTGACGGCCTCCGTGGTCGAAGGGTAAGACTCCGGACTCGCAATCCGAAGTTCTTGGGTTCGAACCCGGCATGCGCAAATAAATTTTATTTCATTAATTTGAATAATTTGTGTTTGTTTTTTTTTTTTTTTTTTAATTTAATATTTAAAGGTTTTTATTACAATAATACACAATTTTTACATTTTATACAGTGGTAAAATAGTCGATAAGAATAGCTTTTCCTCACCATAAAGAGACAAGGCTCTTGTGTTTGGTGAGGGAATTTTAGTTCAATTATATTTCAATTATACAATATCATGTGTGAAAGTAAATACATTATACAATATGGTAAAAAACAAGGCATAATTAAGAAATTGCAAGATTTATCAATAAAGGATATGAAAGAAATAATAATAATAGTGAGATATAGACTCTTATAGTTGTTTTAGGTATTTTTTTAATTTTTGCTGAAATTCCTGAATATTTTCGATAACTTTCAGATATAATGGTAGTTTGTTAAAATATGTTATACCTACATAGAGATAAGTATTTTGTGTGTGCTTTGTACTAAATTTAGGGATTTTGATAGTATTCTGATATCTTGCTGATGAATGGAATGGTAAGTTATTTAACTGTACTTCTTTGTAAATTTGTAGAATTGAATATTTTTTATATATTTTGTCTATTGTAGGTACATTGAATATTGAAAAGAGAATTTCAGTAGAAAATTTGGATGGTTTTTTCAAAATTACTTTAATTATCAATCTTTGAACAATTTTGAGTGGATTTAAAATATTATTATAAGTTCCTCCCCAACCAATAATACCATATTGTAATATAGATTGAACAATTGCATAGTACACTCTTTTTTTGATTTTGACTTTGTTTGCTTTGAAATAAAACAATTTTTGCACTTTGTTCCACTTATTTATTTTCACCAAGACCGGTTTCATCCTACTACGGACATTTTCAGACTGGTAGTTGAAATTCTTATGCTACGGAATTTATACATGGGTTAGAGAGAATGTTGTTAAATTTCAAATCTAATACAATGGAATTTCACCACGAATTAACAGTTCAGAAACGAGACTCATTGATTAATTTGTGTTATTTCACAAATTAATTAATTAAATTAATCTATATTATATTTGCGGCACGTTCCAGAGTGGAAGATACTATCGGTATCGCCCTGGTGTAAGACCACCAATCAGAATTGAAACGTATCTTGGAATGGCTTTAGCCGTGTTTGGTGACCAGATCTGAATAGCCAGGTACTTCCCCACCTTCCTCTTCCCCGTCTCCTTCCCTTCCCCACCAATTTCACCCTAAAAAAATACCCCAATTGAGGATACCATAATCTCACTGGCTCCAGACGGGATCAGTTTTGGACTCTTGTGCGGTATTCATAAAAATAAAAATTAAAAGTTCGATAAGGGTTGCCAATTAATCTGTCGGATCAACAAATTAAAGTTAATAGGAACCACCATCCTCTGCACACTAAATCAATACTTATTGTAATACCTAAAACCTTAGGTTAATATTGTTAATGAATATTGATCCTAGACTTTCAGAAAAAATAAAAGATATCGCATATTAAATAAAAATGGATAAATTTGTCAAAGTGTCTATATAGCATTTGGTTCGAGTTGAATCGTGCAATCATACATAAAGATAGCAACCAAAAATATGAGTTAAAATTTGGGAACAATTTGGGAGGCAATAATGGGTACCGCTGCCCCTGGAACCATTTATTGGATGACCAACACCTCTGACATAGGTCACCCCAAGTGGTTCGCTACGTTTGGTGACATATCAGGTCTTGGCGGTGGATGATCTGGACACACTGAACCCCAGATTCGTAACTAATCCTCATACCTATTTTCTTCCCTGAACTTCTTCCCTTTCCCAAATATGACATAGGCCCTGAGGGAAATTATTTTTCTCAGGGCCTCCTCTGTGGAGCTAATGTAAAAAAAAGAAAATGAAGAAAATGTTGGAAGTTCTCAGTCGAAGTAGATACAGTTAAATATGATCAAATCGGATACCTCAGTTGATGAAGTAGCCGCCCGGAAAGCCGAAGGTAGTGACCATATCTTTTTCCAATTATTCTGTTTCAAATTTTCGATAGAGTTTCGCTAATATTGTCGTCATTTATTAAAATAATACAATATTTTTGGGCGCTAACGTATAGTTAGATGAAATACGTACAGTTTAAACGGCTTGCAGCATCTTTAGAATTTTTGAAAATTGCATTAGACATTTAAAGAGCGTCCTACTTATAATAGGGTATATTCTATGGAATTGTATCTAATCATTTTTAGGATGCTAAAGGATGATTATAAAGGATACGAACGATATGATTAAAATAATTAACAATTACTGGGTTACAGTTAGAAAAACAAAGTTAATTTTCAAGTTCTCTGAAAGTTTTGTTATTGTTTGAATTCTGTGAAACAACTAGCCCTAATAGTCGAGCATTAGACTTTAGTTTAGGTAAGAATATTTTGTCCTCTTCGCATCGCAAGTATATTGAAAGGATTTTTTTACCTCTTTTCTGAAGTAGCAAGAACTCCCAAATTTACACAGAAGTTTTGGTCTCACATTTTCAGGTTATCGGAAAAATTTCAGCTCACCACGAAATATCATTGACGAGTTCAAGATATGAATTTTTAATACTATAACATATATTGTTAACAACAAAATCTTATAAAAGGGATACGAGACAGGAAACTTGCAACTTAGCATAGAATACGAATACGGATCCATTCTTTTTTGGTCTCCCAATTATGAGATTAACAAATTTTTGTAGAATCGAATCCGTACAAAGAAAATTAGCCCGTGCAATTGGTTATCGCGAAGGTTTATCTGATCAATTTGGATCGTATAATGACCGAATTTTGCACTATAAGCTACACCCCCTGACAGACAGAAGTCAACTTTCCGATTTATTGCTTTTACACAAAATTATACATGCATCAGTTGATACACCAAACATTTTATCCCTAATTAACATCAATACACCATCAAGAAACTCAACCAGGAAGAAGCAAGACATTTTTTATATTAAAGCCTACCACACAAACATAGGATATTTACATTATAATACTATACACTGCACTAATAACGAAATAGACATTATTAATGATCCATTTAAAAACAAAAATTGTTTTATCTTCAATCATTTAAATCTGATATTCTGATGAGCCCTTTATTTAAAGACAGGCAATATTGTACCTTCTAAATCAGTGTCTAATCAGCACAGGTGTCAATAATATATTGTTTACCTTTTTACTCATTCTTGTTTGTCACATACTTTTGCATTTGTAAATAATTATTTTTGTTGCTATTTTGCAAGGATTACTAGGGGGGGGGGGGTAGGCGGGGAAATGAAAGGGTAGATAAAAGAAAGTGCCCCCTACGTAGCGCCTGCTCGCGTTAAGGCAAGAAAAACATCCCAGTTTTCAAGTAGTTTAGCGGCTATGCTAGGTTTGTGTAACATGGTTTGTGATTCAAAAGAAAGTGCCCCCTTCGTAGCGCCTGCTCGCGTCAAGGCAAGAAAAACATCCCAGTTTTCAAGTAGTTTTACGGCTACGCTAGGTTTGTGTAACATTGTTTGTGATACAAAAGTGAACGTATTATAGGTTAAATAACCCGTGTATGTACATTTTTGGGCAACATGCCTGTTTTATGTATTAAAATAAAAAAAAATAAAAAATAGCAACTTGTCTAAAAATGTTCTCATTATTTCTGGTTTTACTGTATGCTTCTAGGAATTCCATTCTGTCGGTCAGTAACTCGCTTAGTTTAGTTTGTATTTTAACCAAATGAAAGTCGAAAACATTTAAGTGTGCTGCGACCCCATTATATGGCTGGACGGGGCCGTAAAGCGCTCGACAGAGAGCTTTTAGCGGGGCCTTTGTCAGGAGGCTTCCACTAACAAGTAATAACAAACTTTTCTTCTGGGATTGCTAAAATTTTAAATGTGATGTTAAGTTTTTCTTTATTTTTGGAAAATTTCTCTTTGCAGGAGAAAGACGCTTTTAGAGTTGAAAGTTTGGTTCTTGATAAGGATTTGCGATTGCGTTACCAATGGAAAGACCCGACATTAAATTAAAGCAAAGATGAATTCCCAATTTGGGAAATGATTTCCTTAGGAAAACATCTATTGATGATGTAAATGGTAGTGCAGAAGTTTCGAAATTTCATGAGTTTGAAATTACCTTTACATTTTTTTTATATAGAGTACCTACCACATGAGAATCCTAATTCTTCCCAACCTTCTGGAGCCAGTAAGACTAAGGCATTTATTCACAATTGGGGTATGTTATGATGCCGGAGGTAGTGAGGAGGGGAAGGAGATGGGATTATGGGGTTGAAAGTACATGGTTATTCAGATCTGCTCTACTAAACACGGCTAAAGATGGCTTTGACATGGGCCAAGTTTTTCTGTTAGGGTCGGCGTAAGCTGGGAGTCAGCTTGTGTCGTGCGTGCAGACGACGCAGGAAATGTATGGACTTATGCGACATGCTTCGTATAAGCCCATACATTTTCTGCGTCGTCTGCACGCGTGACACATGCTGACTCTCAGTTTACGCCGACCCTTATAGTTGCCTTATCCGTAGTCAGCCATTAGTAATTGTGTTGGAGTTTTTCAAGAATAGTAAGCCCTTGTTACAGACTGGTTTATTAATAATATTTACGTGATTACAATGGATCTGCAAACTGAAACTGTGAAACTGCTGGACATCTGTCGAAACTTGACATAAGCTCTAAGCCTAACGACATCTATCAAAAACAAGTGAAACGACGTGTCATTCAAGGACACTACAGTTTCGATGCTGAATGGTGATATTTTGCAAGGGCAATACTGAAAATATTTACCAGTGTATAACGTGCCGTAAATATACCTTATATTATATGCATTAAATAAATTGTTATATAACACAAATTCGTAGTCAAGGATCGTAACCACTCAACCAAGAAGGCCGTCAAATACGAATACCAGTCAAATACGTCAATACCTTTACCATATTTTTAACAAATAAATAAGACGTCTCCAGCAATTTTTATCTTGTTTTACGAAAGTAGTAAGCCTCTGCCTATCGCAAAGCATTTGAATTTATGTATGTTCTTTAGCTTTGTCTAGGTCGATTCTAAAAGTTTCCCTCTGGAATTGGCGATAATTTTATTCGGTTGTCGCTAAACCGAGCCCTAAACTAAACTAAAGCCATTTAAAGCAACGATTCTGGATTGTGGCATTTCTCCAGGGACTCACTAACTCCATGGATGTAATAATTAAGTTAGATATGAAGGGAAACTACTGAACCATTTGTGCATAAATGCTTTTTTTATTTAGCGAGTCAGCATTTTTGTTTTAACGTAAGTAACATTGGTGCCAATATTTCTTCTAATTTCAAATAAAAGCTTTTTTATTAGTTTTATTTATTATTTTGTGTTTTTCTTAGAACTCCATTTAATAAAATAAATAAATTATAATGTTATAAAAAAAGATTTTTTAAATATTTATATTGAGGGATCAGTAGGATTTATCGGTCAAATTAGGAATTCCACAGAGCCGAACCCTCTGATATGAAAATATCTGGAGACGGTGAATTATATTCCCATTTAATAGTTTGGTAGATTAACGTGTTGTTCTTGTATTGTTTTGTATTCATTATACTTATATAATACACTTGCATAACGTGGATTTACTAGATGATCATTTATATGGAAAAGTGTATGAAAGGGTTTAGCTTTTTCTATGGGAAAAACTAAACCCGTTCCTGTAAATCTGGTGAATAAAATATAATAGATTTTAATTTATTTATTATTATGACAGATGTTTCGGCTTTTAATGTCATTTTTAAACTGTGGCTGTACCACGTTGAGATAACTTATTTATACGATTTTAAATGTCAATTTTGAAGGTAAATAAATTGTAACAAATTGATTTATTACCGGTTAAACCAATTTGCTGAGAAAATAATTGTAACAATAGATTCTCTAACAAGGTACTTTGAAATCTGCGGGGAAAACAGTTTTATAGAATAGAATATATTTGTTTTTGCGAAAAACTAGTGCTTTTATCACTCCTATTCCTAAAAGTAAAGGTTGTTGCATTGTTGGAAAATAAGTTTAAACTTCAAACTATTATAAAAAAAAATATTACATCTTATTTTTATTGTCTTAGGACCAGTTGTTACGGAAAATTTCACGTAAGAATTTCCTTCAAATCGTCATTCACCGAAAAATTGGGTTGATTCAACCTCCGTCAGAAGAAATTTCAACGAAAATTTAAAGGAAATGTAATGCGAAATTGATAGCGTTGGTGTGATGAGAGGCGTATGCGCAGAGGTCAAAATTGTTATTCGGTGGGGAATTTTTCAAAATTTAACGAAAGTTATTTTGGAGTCGAAACAACCCATTTCGTAATTGAAATTATGGAAGACGTGATGACATGTCAAATTTGAAATGACGAATAGAATTTTCTCATTTTTTTAAACAACTGGTCCTTACAGTCCCTGGCATGTAATCAGTGAGGTTTAAATGTCACAACTCCATCTATATTTGAGCTACATGATATATTTGTGTTTGTTTTACCAAAGCATATTATTTTTTTTTTATTTATTTATTAAAAGAATTTTATACATAGTGTAGACATTGTGTTATTTCGTCCGCCGTGCTAGGGAAGTCCCTGTGTTATGGCGGGTGAAGTTTGCAGATTATATAATTTAAGGTAATGAAGTACGTTTACTGATAATATAATAATTAATGATAATGAGGTTTACAATTAATGTAGCAATGAATATATGATAATGAAATTTACATATAATATAGTAATTGATTGACTCTCTCAACTCATACTCTCTACCAGCATAGTTTCTCTCTAGCTGCATTAAATCCTCCTTGTATTGTCTATAATCATTCATCTTTCTATCAATGTCCTGATCGGTCTTTCCTTCTCCCCTAAACATCCACACTAAGTTAACAAAGTTATCGGTTTATAAGATTTACAACTTTAATCATGGCGATGGGCTGCGAAGTAATCCAAAATCGTGTGCTTTTCGTTTGAAATTTTGATCGCTTAAAAATATTATACATAGACGCTTTAAATACTGTAAGTAGAACACTGTTTGCTCGATAATACATTTTTTCGATAAATTTAACCTTTTACTCACTCTTGTTTGTTACCTATTTATTTTTGCATATTTAGTTAATTTTTTTTTTAAACTATTTTTGTTATGATTTCTGTTATACATTTTATTTAAATCATCCACGTTTGCCAATTTTTGGGCAACATGCCTATTTTATGTACTAAAATAAAAATAAAATGTCATTGAAGAAGAAGACATCAAAAATAATCTAAATTAAAATATTAAAATGAACAAGACACAGAAAAATAATAAAACATAATGGTCGCAACTGGGACTCGAACCCAGATCTCACGTCTTACCAGTCACGTCAGTCAGTCAACTTCATATAAAAAAAATTATATTCATTTAGACTTTTATAAAAAGTCAATAGGTGTTCCCTAAGAGTATGGATATTAGAGAGACGGCATGTGAAGTGTGCCCGCGCGCTCCAAGTGTGCCTTTTCGAGAATTTTACCCAAACGGCTTACATTGGCTGCTGGTTTATGGCCGTTTAATACGTTACGACAGCAGCCATTTTACATGGTGACAGCCAATGTCAGCCGTGTGGGTAGAATTCTCGAAAAGGCACACTTGGAGCGCGCGGGCACACTTCACATGCCGTCTCTCTAATATCCATACTCTTAGGGTGTTCCATAAAAATAAAATCGGATACATTTATCCGAGACACTATCTAGGTAACAAATACATTCTTTGAATACATGTTTCCAATGAATAAAGGTAGCTGCCAATAATATGAAAAAAAACATTAGTCGAAGATAATATTATTAATTCTGAAATTTGAAATATGAAGTTGACAAATACGACAGTCTCTTAATAGATCGCAATGGCTGAATCGATCTGAAAGTAAAGCGCCGTCCCGGTAAGACTTGAGTCCCAGTTGCGACCATTAAGTTTTATTATTTTTCTGTGTCTTGTTGATTCTCATATTTTAATTTAACTTTTTCTTGTTATCTTATTCTTCATTGATATATTACATTGATGGGAATAACCTTCAAAAGTTAAAAAGAGAGTTTTTCTTAAAAAATATATATTAAAATAAGTCAGTTTTTTAAAAATCTAGTAAAAATGAAGTATCAGGCTTACAAAAAAATGGTTAAAATGAAAAATCTCCTACTTACAAACCACTTTTCGTATATGGCTTTGTTGTATAACGTGGCAAATTAAGTTCTTTAGATTGTGATCGAAAAACATTTGAATATTATTGGTACACGAAATTTACAAAGCAAAACAAAAAACAAATTTTGGCGATGTTTTCTTTGCATAAATAAAAAAAGGGCCGGTGTTAAGCAGTAATTTTAAAATTATAGCCATTTCCGCAAGGAATGTGGAATTTCGTCCAATTACGAATGTTAAACGCCAAACTGCATCGCTCCTTTTCTCTTCTCTCCTTCCTTTCCCATCTCGAGGGAAGCAGAGGAAGGGGAAAGAGAGCCGGAAAAGTAACGAGAAGAAAAAGGGACAATGAAAAACTACGTCATTTGAATGATTGCATCAGAACATCAGTTCTCTTGTAGCAAGTATTTGTAAGTAACGTCAACGATTATCAATCCATTAATCAACTCAATATTTTTAAATTGTTGAGAAAATTAATAGATCCAAAATGCTTATACCATTAAGTCTTCTTCATTAACTTATGTTTTTTATAGCTCGATTACTTGATTGATGAAATGCTAGAATTTTTCAGCAACAGAGTAACGCTTCTCGTCCTTTATAAACTACTTTATTCGTAAACAAAATGATGACTTGGCAGTTATAATATGACAGCAAACCTATTGTCAATATTACAAAACTTTGTTGGAATTATTTAGATCAAATTTACATAATTGTTTTCATAATACAAGCATCTGCGTCTCTTCAAATGAAGCTGGGGTGCTAGCATGGTCGATCGATATGAAGTTACCGATCGACTCTCGGTAACTTCTCATCGTTCCCTAGGACAACTGCAGATCGCAAACGAATAGGTGACAAATACGTTTTTAGATTTTCACGGCCAAAAGCATTCTCGTTGTTTGTTTTTGGGGTGTTATGCCGTGTTGTTTATTATTATTATCCTTATTTAGCCGACGTTTCGGACAGCGTTTCAGTTTCCATCATCAGTGCAGATCCGGCAGACACATCGTCGGATCTGCCGTATCTGCCCTGATGATGGACACTGCAACGCTGTCCGAAACGTCGGCTAAAGAAGGAGGTAGCGCAACACGGCATAACACCCCAAAAACAAACAAAAGGTGACAGTTCACAATGACTAAGTGTCCTTAATATATTCGATTTCAACTGTCGTTTGTACGTTTGAGATCTGCGAAACGATGAGAAGTTACCGACAATCGGTCGGTAACTTCATATCGATCGACCATGCTAGCACCCCTCGGCTTAGCATAAAATGCAATTGAAAATATTTTTCGATTGAGGTAATTATATATGATTCGATATTGAAAGGATGCTGGAAAGAAACATGATGAAATTATGAATAAAAGATCTCGTCAAAAAAATTTATTTTCCTTTTCAAAAATTCGGTGACAGTTCACAATGACTAAGTGTCCTTAATATATTCGATATCAACTGTCGTTTGTACGTTAGCGATCTGCAGTTGTCCTATAACGATGAGAATTTACCGACAATCGGTAGGTAACTTCATATCCATCGACCATGCTAGCACCCCTGGGCTTAGCATAAAATGAAATTGAAAATATTTTTCGATTGAGGTAATTATATATGATTCTATATTGAAAGGATGCTGAAAAGAAACATGATGAAGTTATGAATAAAAGATCTCGTCAAAAGATTTTATTATCGTTTTCAAAAATTCTTCCTTGATATTTAGCTTAAAATTCTTTTGAATTATCTTTATTTGTAGAAATTGATGTTTAGTTCCTATATCATTATTCCGATTGCGATTAAACTTTGGTGCGTCGTTGTGCGCACGCCCGCAAAAGTTTCTATATAATAGTGAGTTCTAGCGTAATTAAATTTGTATAAATATTTTTTAATAGGTGACCCACGAGTGTTTTAAAAAATGTGTGGGTTTCATATAATTTAGCGGCAGGGAGCGAAGGAGGGACGGGGAATCCGATAAGGGTGAGGGGAATGAATAAGGGGTGAAGGTGGCAGGGATACGCGGAGGAGGGAAGGCGGGGAAGGTGAAAGGAGAACTTTGAAAACTTCAATAAACAGAATTAATACACAAACATTTTCTTTATTTGAGTGGAATGGCAACGCATGCCGGGTTTATGAACAAAACAGAGCAAAAAGCTTTGTCAAAAATATTCATCTACAAATATAATTGCATAATTAGCATGTTCGTTTCTTACAAATAATTTTAGTGAACAATAAATTATATTTTAAATCATAAACATACTAATTAGAGTGATCAGTTTCAGTGCCGGCAACCCGGGCGTTTATTTAATATAAATTGGTTGATTTACAATTTTCTGTTCTTTTACTTGCCTCACTAGACAAAGTCTGTTCCGAGGCGGGTAAATAACATAATAAGTATATTTATTTAAAAAGGATATGCCAATCAATTAGTTACATTTTGAATCATACGCATAATCATTTTAGGATATAATAAGTCATATTTTTTATCATGCGCATAATCTCGATGTCACCACGCAGCTCTTTATAATTTTCGCTCGGCGGTACGCTTAGAGTTAAGCCATCTATTTGTCAAAAGTTATGTCGGCTTTGTTTGTTGAAGGTTGTCCTCTCTAACAACGGAGCCAAAAGCATAACTTGATTTACAAAACCTACGATAAAAAGTACAAAATATTTGCTACATAATGTTTTTGCATGGAAAAAAAATCTGTGTTCCAGAATTGACCAGTCATCTAACGTTAATATATTATTGATATTTCAGCGAAGATTATTGCTAAATTACTATTTTCGATTAAACCTTACGAATAAGTTTACAATATAAATGCAATAAAACATGTTTCGGATAGACTGAGGCTTTTCCTATCGTCTCCATTAAGTACAATTAAAATTATATTGTCTATTAAAAAAATATATTAACCTGCTACTAAAAAGGTGTTTTTTTTCAATAGATATGTATGAATGCATATAAGAAACCACTTTAAAAATATATACACCTACTTGTGGTTAAAATTATTTGTGACAGTTTCAGGTCAGTGGCTGAGTGGGAATCGCGTTTGGGTCCCAACCGGGCGTGTACAATTTATCGGCCAGCTAAGTTCTCCATCACGACTTAAGCAACTTGCCCGCTTACTGTGGTGGTAGTAGGAGATTTTCAAATATTGTCAGGTTATTCATAACCCAGGAATGTTTGTCTTTCTTTGAAAAAAAAAAACTTCTTTTCTTTCTTACAAAATTATTGATAAAATAATATTAAAAAAATTTAGATCTCTAGATTACGTTTGCCAGGCGATTTTTAAGCGTTTTTACTTTATTAGAGGCTTTATAAGGTACACTTAAAATACTAACAGTTTTGGCTTGTGGTTAACGATGGTTCATTTAAAATTAATGCAGCCATACTAACAAGAAAATTGCAGAAAAAGCCAATTATACTTCTCAAAGTTTCCACAGCTGCACCGGATATAAATAAAAAAGTTTTTTGCGATACCTCTACATGCGAAGGTTTGGATGCTACCCTCTGTTGTATCCCTCTGATTTTCTCGCCTGAATGCTGGTAGTAGATCGTCTAGACGTTAGGAGAAATATTGCAATGGTGTTAGTGGCACATAAGCTGCTAAATTAGGCAAATTTGCAATCCTGATGTTCTGGAATGAATTTTTGCTCTATGTCCCCGATAACTTCTTCAGAGATAGACAGCACAGACATTTTATTTTTCCAAGAGGCAGGACCAACCTACCAATGATCATGCCTTTGCTTTGGGGCGAATGACTACTCTGTTAAACCACATTTCATCTGAGATAGATATTTTTAATTTAAACTAAAGTGACTTTGAACGCAATAAATATTTTTTTAACATAAGGCTCCATGTACATGTGTAATATGTTATTAGCTTAAGTATGTTATTAGCAATTATTTGTAAAATGTGATTGGATGAACCTACTGTTTTTCACAATAAATAAATAAACTACGTACATAAATATATTACGAGAGATGGGAAGGCTGATGGGGATATTGAAAGAAGGGTAAATGCAGTTAACTCCATTAATGGTGGACTGAATGCTGTTGGCACCAACAAAAAGCTGTCCAAAGAAGCGAAGCTAGCAGTTCATAATGGAGTGCTGGTACCTACCCTGATGTATGGCAGTGAAGCATGGAACTGGCAGAGAAAGGATGAAAGTAGACTGAATGCTGTAGAAATGAGATCCCTGAGGCATATGTGTGATAAAACCATGCATGATCGTGTGAGGAATGTGGAAATCCGAAAATAATGCAAGGCCGATGTGAGCGTCATAAGTAAGATTAAGAAAGGGACGCTTAGATGGTTTGGACATGTAGAGCGAATGAATGAAGAAAGGAGTGTCAAGAGAATATATGACGCGAATTTGAATGGTAGAAGTCGAGGACGCCCGAGGAAGACATGGCACGATCAAGTGAATCAGATACTTGAGTCGGGCCATGTCAAGAGTCAGAATAATAGAAGAGCATGTATGATAATGAGGCGAGGAGTGTATTCCAAGAGTTGTTTGGCGGTCCGTCCTCTCTGCCTACCCCGTGACGGTTAGTTAGTTAGTTAGTTAGTTAGAGTTATATTTCGTGTAATTAGGTATACCGTATTTTCTCTAAACCTGCATATTACATATAAGTCAACTGTCGGGGGACGAACTGTCACGGAAGCGTATTTTCTATTCAGTAATTGCGGCAGTATTTCAGGTGCTTTGCCGTTTGCTACAAGCACCGTTTATATGATTTTTCGCACATATTTTTAAAATTATCCGACGTAATTCGCATTTCAAAGTCCAAGGCGATACAAACAAAACACCGCGGGCTACACCCCCGTGTCGATCTTATCGTCTTGAATTACTGAACTCAGGGGCGTAGCTGGTAGTAATAAATGGTTTCGTTTTATACTTTTGCTTTCACTTACCTATTACGTAATTGATCGTTACTCCTTTTACAACCCGTACACGCTAAACATCGCGCGGGATTTATTTTAAGACTTTTTTTAAGGTGGGTCATTGTATGTATGATTGCGTCATGTTAGATTAATTTTTTTTAAACAGTAAAATATATATGGATATGATATTTGCATGAACAAATTCATTTATGCTGACCCATTGTGGGTTATTTTTCGGCTTATATTTTCACTGCAGAGATGTGCAAAATGGGTCAAAACTTTTCCATTTGAAAATGCGAAATGCAAAATGGTTCTTAGTAAAGCATTTCAAATGCAGAATGTAATGAAAATGCAAAATGAAATGAAAATGCAGAATGCAATGAAAATGCAAAATGAAATGAAAATGCAAAATGCAAAAAGCAATGAAACTGCAAAATGCAATGAAAGACAAAATGCAATGAAAATGCAAAATGCAATTAAAATGAAAAATTGAATGAAACTGCAACATGCAATGAAAATGCAAAATGCAATGAAAGACAAAATGCAATGAAAGACAAAATGCAATGAAAATGCAAAATGCAATGAAAATCCAAAATGCAATAAATGCAATGAAAATGCAAAATACAAAATACAAAATGGTTCTTAGTAAAGCATTTCAAATGCAAAAATGCGTTGAAAATTCAAAATGGTTTCTCAGATCGAACAATAAAAGAGTGAAAAAAGTAAAATACTGAATTAACTACTATTCTAGCATATGTTAGTTTTGGTACATATTCCACAATTGCCGCACTTTTAACCCCGTATGGAGTCAAGACCATTTCGAATTGAAAACAAAATATTATGTGCTCTTTCTAGCTTCCTACCTTCCAGCGGGGTATGCAAATCAGAAGCGGCCAGAAAGCCAACGTGCACGTACGTGTCGCTGATCTCTCGGGAGTTGATCCCATGCGACCAATAATGTAACAATTAACAAAGTACCAAATTACCAAACAAAATTCCAAAATTTGGTAAATTTATTTATCAGCACTTCAGGGCATACTGTGTTGGATGCGGAATAAATAAATCTGCTGATGAGTCTGAATAATTTTGTTGGTTAAGTCGATCTATATAACTGCACTATAGCAATCATGGGGTTTCTCACCATCCTCCCAATAGCTTATCTACACTAATAACGAATGTTTTCGATTTACGGTTTATTTATTTATTAAGTTGTTATTTGTTAAGTTTAAAATTCGGTACTCGAACCTAGTGGCTATATATTAGATAAATTGACCGAGTTTTCTAACCACAGCGAGTATTTTATTTTTAATAATATTTATTATCAGTGTAGATACGCTATTGGGAGGATGGTGAGAAACCCCTTCAATGTCTTATAGATCGATCTACTTACACTAGAGCCATCAATGCTATATATTTATCGATCTATCTACACTAGAGCCATCAATGTCTTATAGATAAAACTACCACGGTAGATGATACAAAAAAGAATTACCACTCATTACAAAATTTACATAAAAAATTGAGTTAACATTCCAGAGACGTAAATTTACAAGTTAATTGTCATCCATGAATTTGAATATCGGTACATGGTATTCTGGAGATAAATTGTGACCAATAAAACGTTCCGGCTATCGGGTAATTTAAATTGACAACGGTAAAATGTTTATCCACTAGAGGACGTGTTTCATTCCCCATCAATTAGATAGCTGACCATAACCCTGGGGCTGTTAATATTGGGACTGTAAAAGTCTCCAAATATACCTTCGTACCTTCGAAGCAGACAAACTGCTGGTTGAAATATACCTACCAAGAGAGGAATATTATAATTTTGGCACTGAACAAGTGAATTGCGCCGATTTGAATGAAAAATAATGGCACCATTTTGCAACGTTTTTTTTTTTTTTTTTTATTAAATAAAACATACAACGAAGTTGCATTCCCATGAGTTATCAAAACTCATTAAGGGATCGCAAATTGTTACTTTTGATAAGTTAAACCCTATCCAACCCAATACGCAGACACAAATATAAGAAAAAAATTACACAACATATGAAGAATCACTTTACAGATATTTCACAGAAACATGTCCTATATATATTAAATCACTGAAAGGATAATACACACTAGAATGTATACCTTCCATTCTACTTGGTGAATTTGCAAGGGTGCCCAGGTTCAAGGGGTAATGTTTGTCTAGGTCTTAGCGGCGTATGCGCCTGCTTACCCAATGCGGGGCGTGCCGGATTGAGACATACTGGTTGAGACGAACCTTTTGACCTCTCTCGGCCCATCACGACGCCTTACATACACTGAACATAGAAGATTGCCATCCACTCCTCATAGAATTTTCTTTCACGGAAATTCCTTCCCTTAAATAGAACCTCCACACACATGACATAGACCTCCTGTGAGAAACGTAAAAAAATGTATATGTGAATGCAAACAATGATTGGTACTGACTTAATACCTTTTGGTTCTAGCACCTTTAGCACGCAATCTGTCTCTCTTAGGCCATTCGTACATGGAGATATTTACAAACTACGTGCCTGTGACACAACTACAAGTAGCCCACAGATATACTGCTCTTTAATGCAGGTTTTCATAGACGGCGCTACCCGAAAAATATAGAATTTGATCATTTCTTCAAGTGCAGCTGTTAGTGCGATGTCATGTGACTCTAAAGATGAAAACAATATTCTCGTTTATCTTGATTATAAGAATAAAAAACAACCTAACAGAAGATTTTGAGAACATCCAAATATCGAAACTGTAGGGGATTTGTTGCCGCCAGGGAACTGCGTGAGAATGATAACCAGTGTCATTCTTTTGAACTGTCAAAAGACATACTAATGTCAAAAGTTTTCTTATTTAAATTAATTGCAATTCCTAGTATTCATAAGTTATAAATACACTTCTTTCCAACACTAATTAATCCACGCCTCCTCCACAAAATCATTTCGTATTTTGGTAACGTGTAGTTATTACTCGCATTTTTTCCACTTCCAAAACAAATTAAACATTCCATTCAAGTTCGTTCGCCATTACTGTTAAGGCTCCGTCAAACAGGAGGCGTACTTACGCGCGTCAAGGCGTTAAAACGTCCCGGACGTATAACGCTATGTTGTGTTGTACTGAACATGTCTAAACCGGTTAAACAGAGCGAGCGTGTAGCAATACGCGAAACTCTGCCGCCGCGGCAGAACGCCACGTTGTATGTTTGTTACAACATTTCCCTTGACGCCGGGAGTTCTTGCTTGACTGTGGTAAAAATGGTTGCTGAAAAGTTAATTGAATGTGTCCGAAAACATCCTTGTTTGTATGACACTAGGAACAGTGCGTTTGTGGTGCATTTGCTTATTTGGTGTTGCAGAAGTGAATGCAATTCTTCGAAGCACTCTCGTGACATTGAAAGAAGCGATCTTCATGTGATGAATGCTCCCGGAATAAACGATGATATTCTCAAAATTATTTCCTCTTCTTATTAATATTATGCACCCATATTCTATTACTACGGGAACATGATAATGCACACATCAGTAACAACTTATCTTCATCTGAATCGCTGGACATCGTGGCGAAGACCGACTGACAGTTACTGACGCCGAACGCGCTGGCTTGCGCGTCGAAGCCGTTCAAATAGAAAGTACGCGCGGTTACGCTGACGCCTTGACGCGCGGTAAGTACGCCTTCTGTTTGACGGAGCCTTTAAATGCAACTCGCGTAGTGTACTACCAGCACTGTCGGTAGCGTACAACATACATACGAGTATGTTCATGTTCAACCCACAGTCGGCGCGTAGCATCTTGTAGGAACACTAGCAAAATAGTATCGCGGGTAATCACGAGCGGCACGTGTGCTACGCGCATGAAACTCGAGTTGCTTGTAAGTATCTCCGTGTATGATTGGCTTTACACTTCTTACCATTATTAAATAAGTTATATATATATTTTACATTAGCCCCACACAGGAGTCATCTTTGAAGATGCTGTGTGGAGGGTTTTTTAAGGGAAAGGAAGGAGATGAAATCCTGGGAAGGAAAAAAGTTTGAGGGGTGGGTAGGGATCTAGGGATAAATATGTCCAGGAGTGATGGACGTGTGAAGCCATCCCTCCCACTCCTTTGCAAGGCGATGGGTGAGAGGGTCTGACTGGAGAGATCAAAATATCTCCCTCAACCAGTCTCTCCCGATCCGGCCTGCCACGCAGATGGTTGGCAGACGCATCCGCCCCCAAGTCCCGGACAAACCTAACCCCTTGAACCTGGGCACCCCTGCTAACACCCTATACAATCAATGTTAACTTTTAGGTACATACTTTGGGGGTTTAGTCATTGTCGTCATGTCGTCTTCGACTTCCTTACACGTTTTACACGAAAACAAATAGGTACTATCACATTACGTTATAAACATTTTGAAAATAAGTTTTACTATCGATTCGACAATCATCTGCCTTTAATTGTTCCTTACATCTTTAAATCTAATCAAATCTGACTGGATCTAACTCCACAAAACAATTGCCTATTGCATCATAAAATACCTATTAGCACCACGATAGATTTCTATTTGTTTACAAAATAATACATTTTATGTCAACCAAGTTAACATGCATCAAAATCGTGTTCAAATCACAACTTTTTTATGTCACACAAGTCGGATTTGTTCAGCTCTAGCGTGATCAATGTTAGCTCGGGAATTGTGTATGACGTGACGTGTTAGTGGCTAGGCGGGTGTAGAGAAACGCGTGTAGAAATACGGTTGCATGTTAAGGTACACGTCATTCCTAATACTTATATTAAATCAAGCCATTTATCGCTGAAATAAAACCAAAAATAAGCAGGGTGGATTATTGCGTTGGGAAAAATTAAGTTAAAGGTTAACTTCTAATGAAAATTGTTGCGATTCCCACACACCAAGGTATTTCTAAGTAGGTAAGTAAGAGGCCCAACTGATCGGATCAAGTCATCTCCACGAACCCATAATTAGCGATGGGGTTACAAATAAAAATATTCGATCGTCAACAGCCGTTTCCAGTGGTGGGTCGGTGTGGCAAGCTACGATAATATTTCGAAAAATGGTATTCTAAAATTCGATCATTTTATTCGCAAAAACGGTTAAAAACGGGACTGAAGTTCATACGAACTAATTAACAGGGTTTTAATGTTTATTATTAATTTGTTGGTATACGTACAAAATTTGTTCTAATAATTAATAATTATAATTTATTCTTACATTTTCCCGCTAATAAACATTAAAACACTGTTAATTTGTTTGGAAGAACTTCAGTCCCGTTTTTAACCGTTTTACGAATAAAATGATCATATTTTAGAATAACATAAATATTTTAGAATAACGGCCGGCGTAGTCCAGCGACAGGGCGTTTGACTCCCATTCCGAAGGCCGCGGGTTCGAACCCGGCGTAAGCAGATACATTTTATTTAATTGATTTGTGTTATTTCACAATTAATTATTTAAAATATTATATAGTATATTTGCGGTACGTTCCAGAGTGGAAGATACTCTAAGTATCGCCCTGGTGTAAGACCATCATTCAGAATTGAAACGTTGCTTGAAATGGCTTTAGCCGTGTTTGGTGACTAGATCTGAATAGCCAGGTACTTCTCCACCTTCCTGCTCCTCGTCTCCTTCCCTTCCCCACTTACCTTCAGCCTCATAACATACCCCAATTGGGGATGCCATAGTCTCACTGCCTCCAGACGGGAGCATTTGGGACTCTTGTGAGGTATTCACAATAAAAAAATAAAAAAATTATCCGTGTGGGCATCTCACATTTAGGCAAACAGAAATGGTACATATCCGAAATATATACTACTACTAAGTCAAACGAAAGTACCCGATCAAAGATCGGGCAACGAATTCTCGGGTCTTGGGTACTTTTAACTTCTAGGGCGACGTGCGCATCGGTCTCCTTTTTTTAGTCTATGACATTTTTCAAGTGTAAATGTACCCGATCAAAGAGCGGGTACTCGCGACCTGATCTCTTCGGAAGTGGGTCATGAACGACCCAGATCGTGTAAAATGAATTATCAACCCAGCCCTAGTACTGTTTCTGATTAGTGATTTTTAACGAGGGCGATTCTGAGAGTACTGCGTTTTATTTTAAACACAGAATGTATTAAACAATCGTCCAATGAAGAGATAATAAGAAGAAGGTATTTCTAAAATAAATCCTAATCTTAAATATAATTTTTAATCTAAAAGGATTATTTTGTTCATAAACCGTTTTTTCCGTATTATGTTAAAAATCATTATTCATAAAATAAAAACGTTTTCTTTCTGTGAAAAGCTTCGCCTGATTTTAGAAGTAAGCACTGCGTGTTTGTTGCTCATAACCTCAAAGGTTTTTTATAGAACCTTGGCACTTCATCGTCACTATTTTGTGGGAAACCTTATCTCATTTATTAAAACAATGACTCATAATAATTATTTACAGCCGGCTTGAAAGCCCTTTAGTTCGTGCACTTGGTGATAAGGGTTTACGGTAGACCTATTTCTTAATGTAATAAATGCTTTCTTCTTAGTAATAGGTTGAATTCTTGAGTAAGTTTTTGTTATTAATTAAGGCAATGGTGGTATAAATATGGTGTTTTCAGTAGGTATATACGACATGTACATTGTACATAGTGACTCAAATATTCTTTAATTTATTAACAAATGTGTTCATTGTGGATTTTGCGAAAATCGAGTAACTAGTATAAAAAAGTTTGCAGGTGAAAAAATGTAATAAGCGGCAATTGTTGAATGAAACACTAGTATATATTGAATCATTTGGCGGGTAACAGATAAGGCACCGTAGCTTAATGGCAAAGCTCTCGACCGGCAATCGAAGGGGTGCGGGTTCAAGTCCCGTCGGCGACATGTATCTTTTCTCGGGAGGTTTTTTTCAATATGGATCAGTGTTTCAGGCTAATAATTATTGCTTATAATTATTATAAAAAAAGCATTTAATTAATTGAGATAATATTAGCGACTCTCAATCGAAAGTTTGAAACAGAAAAGTACAGTATCTAATATCTAGGAATCGAACTCTATCGATGCTCTACACCGGTCGTGTGTTTTTTTTTTTTTTTTTTAGAACTCTAGAGATTTGCAAGCCCGGCAAGGCTAAGATCCTGGATTCAATTCCTAAATGTTACGGGGTCTCTGGGTTCGTCTATGGAGGCCTAAATTTGTTTGTAAGGCGTGCTTCTTTGCTGACTTTCACAAAATCAGGTGTTGATTGCACAATAAGATTTGAAGGTAAGATTTTAAATGAAACACTTATTTATGTTCATTTACTGGTCTAATAGTTTAGAAACAAACCAGCAATAACGTGAAAAGAATTGTGATGCTGCCTTTAAGGCTTTAAGAAATGGAATGAGTTGAGTTATAGAAACAGATAATAAAGGTTTCAGAATGAGTTGATATATTTTACTCCTAATCAAATCATAGACAAAACGATCCAAAGACAAATTTGTTGTAGAAAGATACATTTTTAGATTTTCACAGCCAAAAGCATTCGTTTTCATTTTCATTTTCAAAGGCTAAAGAAGGAGGTAGCGCAACAAGGCATAACACCCCAAAAACAAACAACGAAAATTATTGTAAAAAGTTGAGAAAAAATGCGGCACATGCGTTAAATTAAAAGGTAAAAGTGTCCGTAGACACAAATTAATCAATATGAATTTAAATATAAATGACTGACAGAAAATTAAATTAAATATTTCTAAATAGGACGATACAACACTCAGCAGATGTGACCGTATTTTTTGATTTATTTATGTGTTTCAAATTTTCCATTGACAGTCGATAATATTGTTTTCGTTAACCGCTTTTTCGTTAAGCTTGTTTTCACGATAATTTAACGTAGTTAGACATAGGAATGACGTATGCCCCGTACCTGAGTTAATTAATTAAATATTATATTTTGAGGGTTTACTCATTAAGCTACATTAAAATTAAAATAAAATATTATAGCAAATGAAATAATATAACATGTGCATTATATTATACTATAAACGACATAAGCCTGTCATTTCCAATAGGGGAAACATATTTGAAATTCGTTTCATGAAAGTGCTTTATTACATTTCAAATTGCGCCAATTTTCCGTCAGTAAAAAGGCATCCTTTTTATCCAATTAATTTTTTTTATTGATTGACGTATATTTCACCGAGATTTTAGTGTCAATTCAAATTGTTTTGTTCGATTGTTTCATCGAAGTGGAATTTGCTACCGACATTGATTGAAAACGAATTGATATACGATCGAACAATTTCATTTATAATACTTTCCACTATATATTACCTACTGCCTGGAGCACATGATGCTATTATATTACCAATAGATACTTCGAATTTCCAAGCAGACAAGTAGTTTTCGGTTTCACTCTGAATTCTGTATTTTTAACTTACAAGTTCACTTGGTTATTATATTCGAAATTTGGTATATGACTTCGAAAGTGCAATCTCAGAAGTGACTGGTTTCATCAGCTTACTAATTTTATAAATTTATTTGTTGTCTGTTTTTGCTGCTAGGCCCTGCGAGCGGCTTTTCCTTCTGCTTCGCCCAGTTTAAGTGTTGGTGACTATTTATAATGCATCACCCTTTTGAAAAACTAACTACTATTAACACTACAGAATACTTATATAGATTATAATAGTAGACATTCTTACATAAAGACCGTGAATAATGAGAGGAATACTCTTCACCCCAACATAAATCTTCTTATTATTGAATGAAAGCGAAAAATGTCTCTTCTTCTTCATACTTTTTTCCTTGAATACAGTATTATAGATGGCGCCACATCCGTTTGAAAATCGCATGTGAGCGAGTGATAAGTGTGTATATTGTTATTGAGTTGAGTAGTTTGTTAAAAAAAAATCTATTTGTAAACAGCTTTTAAGAACCAACTGTATTTATTTTTCTAAATCTTATGTATATGTATTTTAAATAATAAAAAAATAAAAAAATAAAATATATTTATTACGGCAGCAGCTCCATGGAAAAATGCACGTTCACGCACGGGTCAGAACGGTTTCCATACAGATCGGCGTTGGAGATTTACTCGGAGTCGGGTTCCTTAATTTGAACCGTACGGGCATTACTGTATTAATATACTTCGATTGCAATCATGTACAACCTTTTCTAACCGTGAACTAACGCTTCTAATGCAAAAGTAGTATAGGCTCTCGACTGGCTATCCCAAAGTCACGGGTTCAACTGCTAAAAATAATAAATAGTATATTTGCGGCACGTTCCAGAGTGGAAGATATAGTATTGCCCTGGTGTAAGACTACCATTCAGAATTTAAACGTTGCTTGAAATGGCTTTAGCCGTGTTTAGTTACCTGATTTGAATATCCGCGTAGCTAACCGCCTTCCTCTTTCACATTTCCTACCCCGCCCCATCACCTTCAGCCTCACACATACCCCAATCGGGGTTGTCATACAAAATATAAATCTTGTTAAAACCTAATGTAAATCTATTTTACAATATCAAATTTAAATTTATTAAAAAAAAAAATAGCCAATAGTTAAATTATAGCACATCGTGCGTCATATTTAAGAAATATCATAAAAAATAAAATACTAATATATACCCGGGAAAAATCACGAGATAGTCTTCAACCTCGACAAATCAGTTCCAACTTTGATAATGTGTTAAAAATATTACATTTCCTAGTTTATCGTTAACACAATCATATGTAATTTTGAAAATGACACTTAGATTCAAGGCAAATTTGAGTTCATTGAAACAAATTTAACGCAGGATTAACCCACAGATAACTAAAATTAGTATTTTTTTAAATAAAAAAATGTTTAATTTCATGTTAAATGGTTTTATAGATAAATTTGAAAACGGAAACAGAAACGTCAAATTTCAATGGTGTCAATATAAAAAAAATATATATTAATTTGAGTCTGAAAAAACCATGGAATAGATTTTTTTTCGAAAATTCTTCTGCCAAACAATTTGCCTTTTTAATTATGCATTGGGAGCCCGCTATTCTGGCATCGATTAAAAGGAGTGGTGTTCGTTTCTATAACTTTAAAAAAAAAAAAATCATTTCGGAATTCGATTACATATTCGCGTTTAAAATGATTGTTAAATATTTGCATATGATATGTTGGAATCATATGATTGGAATTAAATACTCGGCTGGTTGATTGCTTGTATAACACCCATTTCCCCATTCATTTCTTCTATAAAATACATGGATAATATTTTCGTTCAGTGGACGGAACTGCAATCTGCGAACTGCGACCTCTCCCCTCTAATGTCCACTCATTTCGAATAAATTCAAAAATATAATCGTGAAACCTGGCCCTTAAGTACATTTGGTTTAGTTTTTGTAGCGGTGAAACCAATATTTACGTACGTAAATTATTAATGGAAGAGTACTTTGGAGTGCAATAAAGGTCATAATCCAATTTGAAGGGAGTTTTTCAGAACAATCCATCCCCAGAATACCGTAAAAATAAACGATTTTGGCTCCCAAGCCCATGGGAGGATTTTAATTAAAATGTTCAACAGTGCGGCGGGCTTGTTCTATCGGCTGTATCGGGCTCATTTCGACTGTTTTAGAGAATTTTGTGGTTTTTACTGTCTTTTATGGTAAGGGACCGTAAACGACAAACAATATAGACAGTTTGAAATATATACTAATTCACTATTTCCCTACACCGCGTACCGCCCTTCAGCTGTCGATAAATAAATTATTAATAAATTTTATTTTTAACTTAATGAGTTAAACCTCAAATTATATTTCAATTAATTGAGACCATATTAGTGACACTCAATCAAAAATCTGAAACAGAAAAATCAGAAAAAGATACGGATACATCTGGGTCTCGAACCCACGACCTTCAGCTTTCCGTGCCACAGTGCCAACGTATCCCTTTTCGTTGGCGCAGTGTTATCGCAGTTATTGCCCGAAAAGCCGAAGGTCCTGGGTGCGATTCCCAGATGTATCCGTATCTTTTTCTGATTTTTCTTTTTAAGATTTTCGATTGAGTTTCACTAATATTGTCTTCATTAATTCAATTATTAATTCATATATATATATATATATATATATATATATATGAATTAATAATTGAATTAATGAAGACAATATTAGTGAAACTCAATCGAAAATCTTAAACAGAAAAATCAGAAAAAGGTACGGATACATCAGGGAATCGCACCCAGGACCTTCGGCTTTTCGGGCAATAACTGCGATAACACTGCGCCAACGAAAAGGGATACGTTGGCACTGTGGCACGGAAAGCTGAAGGTCGTGGGTTCGAGACATATATATATATATATATATATATATATATATATATATTTATTATTAACTTAGGAACGGTACATGTTAATTCATACTGGTCTTCAATTAAAATCATTTGCTTGTGGATGGAAGAAGAGTTTATATTTCATATATATTCAATTAATACAATCACGTGTTTACATACTCGTATGTACAGTTAATACAGTAACAATGGATGAACAAAGGATTCTCGTCACATTCTCAATGAACCATTTTGGTCTAATTCGAAGGTTTCAATGACAAATCGACCGCAAACGGCAATAAATATAAATGGATTTAAAAAAAAAATTTAATTCCGTAATCGTAAAAAGTACTCAACTTATTTCTAGCCATAATAACATAAATAGAAACCACAAAATAATGTGTTAAGCAGAGCATTAAGACTATAGACTTCGCTTTTCGGCCATACAAAAAGAACGCCCGGGAAAAAACACTTTTCTACATCGAAAATTGCACGAAGTGAAAATATTTTTTCTTTAAATTTTGCAAAAAGATTATCGTGGTAACCGTGTTTGTTTAATTATTTCATGAATATATTTTTTTTATATTGCCTTTCAGAAAGTTCACTGTCAAACATGCATAATTTTTCGGAACATTTTATTTAAGGAAAAAAGTACTGCTAACTCAATTCTCATAAAAAATTACAAAATTATGAAGACATACCGACATAGTTTCTTCTTTTGAAAACATATTTTTGTTTTTAAATTACAATTTTGTGAAATTTTGGGTGTAGAAAAATGTTTTCTCCCAAAACCCTTTTTCGAGCGATTTCTTTAAGTAAATATGAGAGTTTACGGCAGTTGTCTCATTCGCACGTTTCGCATTCGCACATCGTAAGTGTGTGCTACCTTATTTAGAGCGGGACAGAATGAAAGACAACGAAATACCTAAACGTTCTGCGTGTGGTGCAAAGTCTAGCCTCTTAAAGCTTCTAGGCTTGGTAACTAGAAATTCATATTCGTTTCACAACGCACAAATGCTGAGGATTTTAATTTACACACTAGTTTATTGGATTCAAATTCAATCATCCGAGGCCCACACGACTAACGTACATTTTGTGCTTTAAAAGAGTCTACAAATAATTTATAATATTTTCTCTTTAAAAATGCCTGGCTATACCCATCTATTTACATCTTGGGCACTATCAATCCCCACTCCTCAGAGACACGTAGAGGTAGGTATTGGTGTGATTATTTTTTTTTATCTTCTACTAAACGTACACATATCTTTCTAACAGTGAGATTTTTTAATTGAATCATTGTCTCAGTCGTCATAACCTCCTTTACTGTAGAGCCAGCCGCACCAATTTTTTCATGAACTCTCCTATGGAAGAGCCACGTACTTTCTTTATCCAGTTGATCACAAGATCGATATGTTTAAAATGTCCTTATAGCGCTTGTAAAGTTGGTTGTTTGCATGTGAAAAAATGTAATAAGCAGTAATTGTTGAATGAAACACTCGGTATATATTGAAACATTTGGCGGGTAGGAGGTAACACGCCGTATCTTAATGGTAGAGCACTTGCCCGGCAATCAAAAGGGTGCGAGTTCGAGTCCCGTCGGCGATATGTATATTTTCTCGAAAGATTCTTTCTATATGGATGAGTGTTTCAGGCTAATAATTATTGCTTATAATAATTGTTACACTAACAAGGTTTTTGGCACTGCAAATTAATTGTTTAAATAGTACAATTATGACGACAGACACTTGAATCTTTGACGTTATAATAATTTTCAAAAAAATAAATTGAATGTGTGCTTTACGGGAATAAAACCCGCAACCTCTCTTTAATGCATAATATGACAACTACAACATTATCGCTATGTAGACTGTGTAAAATATAGAAAAATAATACAATATTTCAAGGAAAGATTGCTTTGCTTGATTGATGAGTTTCAAATTGAATCCGGAGGCAATTTTTACCCCTAAATAAAATTATTGATGTGTTTTAGAAGCTACAAAAAGTTTCACGCATAGCGATGATCAAAATCTCTGCATTAATATTTAATTCAAGGATGAAAGCTTTAAGTACGCGGCATTCCCGAACACTCCTGGCAATCATAACTTTCTGCGAAGTTTATGTGGGTCCGATGATTCCCGAGCGAGAATTCGGGCGTTTCCGGCGATCATATCGTGCTGGCAAATCGCCAGTACTTGATTGGATTAAACCTACTGCCGTCACGTGATCAGGCATCGCGGAGTGATTGGAATGGGGAGGCTTACACACTTGGAGATTGCTAAAGAAAAATAAAGAAAACGTATTCGGATCAGCTATCAGCTTCCAACTTTGTCAATCCAATTTACAGAAGACACCACCACCTTTATCAGGAGTTTGCTTGAGGCTCACATTTTGCACAAGTATAACAACTTTTTTTTTAGCGAAAGCACGTGGGATGCAAGTTATTTATATGTAAGACGAGCGAGAACCCGGCATGCGTTGCTATGCCGCTAAACTACATGAAATACACACATTTTTCAAAAAACTCGCATGCCTCCTACATTATTTTTTTATATAAATTTCAAAGTGCCAGAGCTCACCGTTATGTATAGAAACCATTGCGGGCATGCGTACAACAAATCACCAAAGTTTCATCACAATCGGATGAATGGTTTTGAAACGCAAAAGGGACAAAAAAAGAAACATAATTTTTTTTTATATATTAAGAATAATATAAACAGTACCTCACCATTAAAATATTTCACGTAAAATGGTTTGAAAATTTTGTAAAACGTTTTTCAACTGTGACATTAACGGTAAGCACCAAATTATATTCTTCTAGACGATGAATTTGTAACTTACCGGTGTATTCAGAATAATATTTAAAAACTAAGATTTTATCAGAAGTAAATAAAATATACCCCTGGGATACAAATATATATAAAACATAAAATGAAGTGTTTCTATGGGTTTGTTTTTTAAACAAATCTATAGTAAGTTTTATTTCGAGATTGATAAAATTTTGCATCTATTATCTTCAAAACAAGAGATTTCTTCCATATTTTGTCTGCATGAGATTTCAAAAACCACCCCATTAACGCAGAATTTTTATATTATTATTGATGAAGTTTTGCATACTTGTTCAAAATAAGAGGAAAATATAACTTTCCACATATGAATTCGAAAACTCAGTGTTTTCCACAGACAACGCCGGGGACTTCAGCTAGTTTAATAATATAACTAGAAAATGATAGAAGGAATCCAACATTCTTCTGACATCGCTGATTCGAACACCATTCCCTGATTTTTATTTGGTTTTAGATGCATAAGTGGAATATAATAGGAAATTTGATTTACATTTTTATGCTAATTGAAACAGGCCCCTTAGGAAATTAGTTTTTGCTAGTAAATTCTTATAGCCACTCATGTTGGCACTGAGCATAATTTATTAATTTTTCAATCCGTGCGGCTGCGCCAATGTTATACTGATAATAATGTTGTGGATATACTCGTGTATATACGATAGTTTAGAGATTACATTTATTGTTAACCGTGTACAAAATTACCGATGCATTTTGTCTATCTGCGAGCTAAGATGTGAGAGAGCGAGATTACCTACTGCAATGGTTTATGTACTCGTACCTTATTATCTACCTGTCTCTTTCTGTACTCAGGGAGCATAATAACTTTCGTCTTCTTCAATGGCGCTACGACTCATTTCGAGCCTTGGCCTCCTTCAAAATGAGCCTCCACTGCCATCGGACCTCGGCTGTCGTCTTCCAATCTGCAACATGGAGTAGTCCTCTTGCTTCCTTCCTGACATCATCCTCCCATCTCAGGTCTGCCCGCTTTTCGTTTACCTCCCGGGTTTACGGCTAGAAACTTCTTCGGTACTCGTGTGCTCAACATTCGGTGCACATGTCCAGCTCAACTCTTTGGAGAATAAATGTTTAAAAATGCTTGCAACTGTACAGGGAGGTTCCGATGAGAAAGATCAATTATATATCGATTAAATAAAAAAAATTATGTCGATTTATTTCATTCGAAACTTGCTTTAATATATACCTACATTCAAGTAAGCAATAAAAATGCTCAGAATGAAAGATGATAAATTATTAAATATCGTGTACTTCTTGTAAATATTTTTTGATCATAAGTATTTATGATTTTTTAATAATTTCTAAACAAAATAAGTGTGTAAAAAAATGTGAAATATTTTAGTTTCTAAGACCTTAAATAAATAGAAAACTGAGATATTTTCGTCACAAAACACGTTCTCGGATTTATTTTTTAATGATTTTAATTTAACTAAAATTAAAATTGATGAAAAATATGGTTTTGTAATGTTGGCCTTAAACCTGGTTTAAAGCCAGATTCGTTTTTTAGATTTTTCGTTGTTTGTTGTTGGGGTGTTATGTCGTGTTGCGCTACTTACGTCGGCTAAAGAAGGAGGTAGCGCAACACGGCATAACACCCCAAAAACAAACAACGAAAATGATTTATAGCCATTTTAACCATGCACACGCAGTGATAATATAAGTCAAGTTATTCACTGTTACGTCGTAATATGACGCGTTTAAGTTAAACTACGATTATGAGTAAGAGGGTATATCAATACGTTACTGATGAAATCCGTCGTCTATGGTCGGTTATCAATATTTGCGAGCACGGTCATTGACCATTGTTAATTATTAATCTCATACTCCGACCTGTAGTATCGTTCGTTATGTAAAATTACTGACTTATTTAATGAATATATTGAACTAACGAAGCTCTTAGATATGAAATAAGTCGTAAATGCGATTCATTAACTTGAAAAATGCATCTAAGACGGAAGCAATTTATTCTGATTGATCTTTAAGAAATGAAAATTATGGATAGTTAATTAGTTAATAATTAAATTTCTTTATGAAATTCGAATAAAAAAATTTAAATAGGTCAAAGAGTTTAGCGGCAGTGGAAAATGACATGGGGGGGAGGGGAATCCGGGAGGGGCGGAGTAGAATTAAGGAGGGGTTCGTGGGAGGGGGAACAAGGAAGCGGGGAAGGCGGAAAAGGTGGAAGGGGAATGCGTGAGGGGGGTCGCGAGAAGGGGGACAGCGGAGAGCGGAGGGGGAAGGTGAAAGTGGAGCGCGGGAGGAGAAGGTGTCTTGGAAGGGGAAGATTTGGCGGAAGGGAAACGGGACGAATGGGAAAGGACACGCAGGGGAACAATTTCTTTATTTAAGTGGCATTACAACGCATGCCGGGTATCAGCTATTAGTAAATAGATATTTAACATTAATACGTTTTTGCCAAGATTTGGTATATGTTATGTTTTGACGAAACATGGCCTCTTCAAAGGTTGTAATCAGAAAGTTGTATATTTTACGAGCAAAAAAAAATAAAATGTGTTTGGGCCAATCTCGGCCCCTAGCACACTCGATCGATGAGGATTGAGAAGATAACTTTCGGTAACTTATCATCGTTCCCTAGCAATAATGTAGATTGCCAACGAATAAGTGACAAATCACAATGACTAAGTTTCCTGTATGTATTCGACATCAATTGTTATTTGTACGTGAATTAGTACGTTAGCGATCTGCAGTTGTCCTAGGGAACGATGTGAAGTTACCGATAGTTATACTATCAATCCTTATCGACCGAGTGTGCTAGGGCGCCAGGTACTACATAATATACACAAGTACCATGTCTTTGGCCGGAACGATTTAAATGTACTACTACTTTTCATTTAAATGCAATGCAACTCTGTATTTTGTTTGATATATTTTATTGAAGGTGCGGGTCGAACCGAAACCGGTTGGTTAAAGATATATTATAATAAAGTGGCATTAAAAAAAAGTTATTTTATTGTCATTTTTATATTTTTATTTTATACTTATTCCTAAACACTTTTTGTTTTTTTACTTTTTGCCTTATAATTTTTAATTTTTGTTTTACATTTATCCAGTCGAGCGCTTTTTGCCATATTATGGCACTATTTCCAAAACCTCGGATTGCTTTGTTGCCTAAATGTGACAAATTATTTATTTTTTTATTTATTAAAACGACTATATAATATATTGTACATCCAAAATATAACAAAATAAATATTCTCTAGATTATTAAAATGTTTTAAGGTTAAAGATTTAATTATATTTTTTTATAAATCCACAAATATGTGATCATAGATAAAAGATAGAGGAATTAATTGGCTATATAGAACTATAATCAGTTTGTATGTCTCCATATTCAAATTCGGAGGTATGATTTTTTTTAAACTGGGCCGAAAAATGTCATTTAGCAATCAGAGAAAAAATATTTTAATTGCCCTGTCGGTCCATTCTTTGTACTATTTATATGTTAATTTAGTTTTGTTATTGGCATATGTTGTGCCTTGTACATGGAAATAAATAATTAAAATAAATTAGCTGCATTTACTGTACCTATTTAAAATATGACAATGACAATTCAATTGCATCGACCGACCCATAAATGCATTATCCGCAATGGATTAATGACTCCTATGGGGCAAAATCTATGTCGCGGCTCAGTGCGGACTTACTCGTACATCGATCCAGTATTTATAGGTTAAATAAATACACATGTGTGCTAACTTGCAATTAATATTACGAATCGTTGTATATTTATAAATGGTTGAGAGGTTTGTTCTAGGCATGACTCATAATTATGATAAATGATTAGCATATTATGCATTAATAAAATATAATCAATCCTTTAAGAGAGGATTACCAGAAAATACAGGAAAATAGTCATTTTTTTACACAGAAAACATTAATTGGTTTTGAAAGATTGTTAATTTATCTGTTACACGCAGTTTTAAAATTTAAAAAATTAAGTTTATTTTTAATATACTAAGGTTATACCATTGGTCGATGGCAGATTTGTTCAATTTTTAAACGATAGATTCTATTAAACAACAAAAATTTCTGATCATATAATCATACAACAAAATAAATTAATACGTATACTAGTAAACACATTTTTAAGAATTTTAATTTTAGTTAAATTAAAATCATTAAAAAATAAATCCGAGAACCTGTTTTGTGATGAAAATACCTCAGTTTTCCATTTATATACAAACTAAAATATTTCAGATTTTTTTTACACACTTATTTGTTTAAACATTATTAAAAAATCATGAATACTTATGATTAAAAAATACTTACAAAAAGTACACGATATTAAAGCATTTTTATTGCTTACTTGAATGTAGGTATAGATTAAAGCAAGTTAAATCGATATTAAATTTAAATTTAAAAAATTTCGGGGAATAACCGATCTTTCTCATCGGAACCTCCCTGTACAGTTTCAATCATCTTTAAACTTTTATTGTCAGCCGCTGATCAATGGCTCTGAATACCTCTTGCATTGTATTTGTACGAAATAATTTAATTGAATTGATTTTAATGTATCTCTGCTTGAATATACGATTGAAATAAATAATTTGTTTCGTCTGTTTGAAATAAGTGCAGGCTTAACTCCAACGTATTCAATTAATTATTCAAAAATAACGAACACAAACGTTTGCAAAAGCAGTTTCACTAATTGTCACCCAGTTTCACAATTTTACGTATTTTTCTGGTACATATTGTTAAATAAATTAATTCTTTAAAGTAGGATTACTGGGGGCAGTATCTTCAGTACGATTTTGTATAGATTAAAAGACTTAAAGGTTCTCGAGATTACAGTTTATTGTTATTTTGTACTTTACAAATATAGTTTAAAAGGACTCGCGTCCTTATTACTGGGAAGCTATGTTTTGGCCGACAGGCTGCCGCGATATAATGACAGAGCAGACCTGCCTTCGGGTTCTTTCGGCACATCTCGTAAAATGATACCATGTGAACCTAATGCCCCATAGACAAATAAAATGATCACAAACTACTTATGATATATAAAAATTACACTAAGAAGTGGGAAATATTTTTTTCATTAAGAGTGAGTTAAGAGTTTCACCAGAGAATACCGGAAATTACTCATTTTTAAATCAAATTCTAGACGTATTTGACTCTTCTTTACAAAAAAAAATTAATTGATTTTGAAAGATTGTTATTTTATCTGGTACATACAGTTTTAAAATTTTGAAAACTAAGTGTATTTATAATATACTAAGGTTATACCGTTGGTCGTTGGCAGATTTGTTCAATTTTCAAACGATAGATTCTATTGAACAACACAAATTTCCAATTGTACAATCATACAACAAAATAAATCAGTATATAATCTAGTCAACACAGCATTCAAGATTTAAATTTTAGACAAATTAAAATCATTAAAAAATAAATCCGAGAACGTGTTTTGTGACAAAAATATCTCAGTTTTTCTATTTAATTAAGGTCTTACAAACTAAAATATTTCAGATATTTTTTACACACTTATTTTGTTTAGACATTATTGAAAAATTATAAATTATTTTAAATCAAAAATTAATTTTAAGAAGTATATAATTTTCATTAATTTATTATCTCCCGTTTGATCATTTTTATGGCAGTTCGAGACATAAATTCTCGCGATTCATTAGCCGCTGAGATGTGGCCGTGTGAGATTCTGTGTTCGCGCCGCTCTTGATGACAACATCTTGCATTAAATTTAAAACTAATACCGTTTAGCTTCATGGTTGTAAAAACATCCGAGAGCAGCGCTGTTAACAAAAACGGAATATTGGATTTCTGGATATAACCTCTTTACAGAATGATGTTTTTGATGTGAATATTATAGTTACTAAACCTTATACTTAATTACAAACTATCATTACCATCAAATGAATTTCTTTCGTTAATTATCTTATCATTGCAATAATACTGGTTGTAACGCTGAATTAACATAATGAATAAGTCTAGTAATAAGTCTGCATATACTTGGTAATAAATATTTTGTTGCTTATGCTCTACATAATGAAAGAAAAATCAACATACAAAAATTATTTATTTAAAGCTGTTTGTAAGCGCTTCTCAGTTAAATTATAATCAAACATACTTTGAATGTTTAGATTCTCCAAAACACAGTTTACTTTCAGGATTTTTAAATTTAGTTTTTATTACGTACTTCACGGAAGCTATTTTTGTACTTTCAAAGTACTTTTCAAAATACTTTTTATATATGTACCCGTAGTGTATTTTTTTCTTCTATACTTGTATTTATAACAGCTTACTTTTTGTACTTTTGTGTCATTACAACAATGCTTACTTTAAAAAAAAAAAATCATATGAGATGTGTAAAAGCAAAGGCAGCAATCTCCATTTCGGCTAGATTGCCATGTTTGATTTTGAAATGACATAGACATCGCTGTCTTTGCTTTTATGCACAATATTAAATACAAATATTGTATACACGTATATTACGTACCATATTTGTATGTAGTATTGTACGTAAAAGCAATGATAGCAATCTCCACGTCATTTCAAAAGCACACATACCAATCTGGCCGTAATGGAGATGGCTGCCTTTGCTTTTATACACCTCATATGAACTATTTATCTAACTATCATGCAATTTCATACTTGTATTTTTCTCATTTATATGTTTTATACTTATTTTTTCTTAACTGTGTATATTCTATATCCATCTGTCAAATTATCGTAATACCCCATGTAAATGTTGCGCTGGACATTTCCAAGGCCTTTGACCGGGTTTGGCACCGAGGACTTGTCAACAAACTGCCTTCTTACGGACCCGCATCCTTGTGCAGGTGGATTGCCGACTTTTTGAGGGAGAGGTCGATTCAGACGGTTGCTGATGGTTTCACCTCTTCCTCGCATTCGATAAACGCTGGCGTCCCACAGGGATCGGTTCTGTCTCCGACTTTGTTTCTGTTGCACATCAATGACCTTTTGGCATGTGCACCAATTCATTGTTACGCGGATGACAGTACAGTCCATGATAGCTTTTTGTTTGACAAGCCCCCAAAGGTGCACAAATTCCAATGGCTCGGAGGGCTTTGAAGCAAAGAATGGACGCTTACCTCGAGAGTGTTTTCTCTTGGGGTAAGAATAATCTCGTCGAATTTAATGTATCAAAGACCCAATCATGTCTGATTACGTCTAAAAGGGATCGAAATGACTATCTAGTCTCCTTCAACGGTAGCATTCTTCCGAACAGGTCTTCCATTGATATGCTCGGTGTAACTCTAAATGACCAGCTCAGATATGGGGGCTCCATCAAGGCCAGAGTTAAGTTAGCCTCTCAGAAACTGGGCGTACTGTACAGGGCCCGCAGATACTTTAATAGTACACAACTGCTAACCCTGTACAAATCGCAAGTGCGCCCCACGGTTGAATTTGGCAGCCACCTCTGGTCTGGAGCCCCAAAGTACCTGAAAAACACCCTCGACTCTGTGCAGAAACGGGCGGTCCGTTTGATAGATTCTCCCGTCTTAACAAACGGATTGCAATCTTTAGAGCACAGGCGTCGGGTAGGAATGCTTTCCTTGTTCTACCGGTATTTCAATGGAAGATGCTCCGAGGAACTAGCCTCATTGATCCCCTCGGCACCGGTGCATAGTCGGGAAACACGCCAAACGCTCGCCCAACATATGTACACGGTTGACATTTGTCACATGAGAACGGGACGCTTCTACGACTCGTTCTTGTGTTCAACAGCTTGGCTGTGGAACGATTTGCCGGCCTCTGTGTTTCCTCCTTCCTATAACATGGGTCTCTTCAAGACCCACGTTCACTCCTTCCTCTCCTCAAAAAGACCCTCCTCACAGCATCTTCAAAGATGACATAGGCCCTGAGGGAAATTATTTTCCTCAGGGCCTCCTGTGTGGAGTTAATGTAAAAAAAAAAAAAAAAAAAAGCCGTCAATCGGCGTTAATTGATAATAAATAAAAAAATCTGTTTTAAAATTCACCCCATGCTCATTAAAATTCGTACACTGTGTCAAATAACTATTCTATTGTACGATTGGTACAGACTCTTGACGCTACCTGTCTCTCGAGTGTTTGGTTCTATGGGGAGTTGAATAGTTACAATAATTGATTTGGTGTGAACTGCTATTTACTCCGTTAAATAGACCTCACATCATTAGTTGAGTCTATTTAACAGCGTGAATAATCAATCTATCAGGCAGCGGTAGTCAATTAGCGAGCACTTAATGATTTAATGAGCGATTTGTGGGGATGACGTGCGAAAAACAATTTCGACTCATTGTTAATTCATTGTTCTCCCGACAGAGTGCTTTCTACTTTATTGAAAAAACGTTATGTTGTTGTGAAATCATGGAGGAGCCATTTGTTCTAGTTATTTTAAAATCAAAGGCAAGAATTTATTGTTTGGAAAAAGTTGATGATTTGCGACATCATTTTATCCGATTTCAGAGGAATACGTGTGTGTTCGTGTGATTGCTACCACAAGTTGATGAAATGCATTGTCATCGATAAAGAGTGTTTCTGCCGAGTTTCCGTTACAGCTGTTTTAAAATACCTTGGGTCTGAAAAATCAGGCATGCGGGTGTTAAAAGATATGTACATATATAATTCTTTTTTTTTGTTTATTTTTGGGATATTATGCCGTGTTATGCTAACTCCTTCTTTAGCCGACGTTTCGGACAACATTACAGTGTCCATCATCAGGGCAGAGGCAGATGTGTTATTGAAAGTGGTCAGATCTATGCTTAAGTATGTCTAAGCGATACCGTGTTGCCAGCTCCACTCTCCTACGAGCTGGTAAGACAATCAATAACACATCTGCCCTGATGATGGACACTGTAGTGTTGTCCGAAACGTCGGCTAAAGAAGGAGTTAGCATAACACGGCATAATATCCCAAAAATAAACAACAAAAATACTTTTGGCCGTGAAAATCTTAAATCATATATATAATTCTGTTTAAATAAAATATTTTCTGTTATTATAACATATTATAACATTCTATACTTAAGAGAGTATTACCAGAGTATACCGGAAATTAGTCCCTTTTAAATCAAATTCTAGACGTATTAACTCTTTTTAAAAAAAAAACGTTAATTGATTTTGAAAGATTGTTGTTTTATCTGGTACACGCAGTTTTAAATTTTGAAAATCTAAGTGTACTTTTAATATACTAAGGTTGTAACGTTGGTCGTTGGCAGATTCGTTCAATTTTAAAACGATAGACTCTATTAAACAATACAAATTTCAAATCGTATAATCATACAACAAATAAATCAATACATAATCTAGTCAACACAGTTTTCAGAATTTTAATTTAGTTAAATTTTAGTTAAATTAAAATCATTAAATAATAAATCCGAGAACGTGTTTGGTGACGAAAATACCTCAGTTTATCTATTTATTTAAGGTCTTACAAACTAAAATATTTCAAAAAATTTTTACACACTTATTTTCTTTAGTCATTGTTATGAAATCATAAATATTTGTGATCATAAAATACTTACAAGAAGTACACGATATTTAATAATTTATCATCGTGCGTTTTTAGCATTTTTATTGCTTACTTGAATCGATATTAAATTTTTTATTTAAAAAATTTGATGCGGGTACTAACCGACCTTTCTCATTGGAACTTCCCTGTACAGTTGTAAGCATTTTTAAACTTTTATTCTCAGCTGCTGGTCAATCGCTCTTAAGAGTAAGTTCATTTTTTTTTTGACGAAACACACAATAAATAATTTTATCCTGTACCTAAAAACTTTTTTTATCATATACATACATCATAATTGTTTTATTCACGTCGTATCTAAACCTAACATATTATTTTACAATTACATATATACATACTTCTACTGTATTTCTTTTCAATATTTTCTCAATGTAGTTTTAATAACAACTGTATCACTTCAGCGATATTATTTCCGAGTACTCATACATTTTTATTTTGTTCTTAATGTAATACTGATAACCTTTTGTGTACCACTATATACATATAATCTCATGTATTGCGTTTAAATAAATAAATAATAGTTTATTCAGATATCACCGTATGTTACTAAAGCCATTTGTTTCGTTTATGGGTAAAAGACATGTAGGAAGGTTACTTTTGTATGTTGTGTGCGATATGACAATAAAAAGATGTTCATTTTGTTATCTGCAGTCAAGAAAACATAATAATACATTCTTGGGGCATCCATCTTACATCGGATATCCCCGACTCCCGCCTTTCCCTAATGGCGTTTTGATGCGCGCCAAACGTTTTTCATATCCGCTTTAAAGTGAAACATCTCCGTCTTTCATTTATTTATCAAAATAAAATGCTCATCATGTTATATTAAAACATATTAGCAAGATACCCATATTTTGGCATACCGCTTTTTTCTGTGGAAAATATTAAATAATGATGAAATCATTTAAATTTTTCATCTTATTTGACATTGTCGACAAATTACTCATAAACGTCATTTCAAATATTATTATGTCAAATAGCTAATTACAGTCTTACTTTCGGCCCCGTCAGTGTGTTTTTAAAATTTTGAGTTACGTTGTTTGGTAATTTAAAGAACTTTAACATTGGATTGATCCGCCAATTTAAAAAAAAAACTTTTTGGATAGAAATTGGTTCCCGCAAAGCGGGAGGAAAACGAGGAAGACAGACTTACCGCTTTTTCTTCCTTTGCTTGTCAAATCCACTGGTTCTCACTTCCCAATGAACTCCCTGGCTCACGGTTTACAATTTTATAAGTTTTCTCCGTATTCAACAATGATAACATGTGTTGACAGAAATGGGTATATTTTTCAACTGAACCACAGTGACATAACCATGTATTCAGTCGGCGTAAGGTAGGGAATAAAAGTATTTTTGTGGGTAGACTTATATTTGGAAAAGGTGCAAAAGGAATGCTAGGCACCAACAAAAACTATATAATATTTCACATTTATATTATTATTACTTTTGCGAGTTTGGGAAAATTGTTGAGAGAGGTTGATGTTTGATATTTGAGAAATGCATACTCATAGTAATTATGACAAAAAATGAATTTTGAAACACAGAAAACTTTTCGGTGAGATAAATTATTGCAAATTTTTTTTTAATGTTTATTACAGATTGAGAAATCCTATTATAATACACATGAAATATACATAACTTTACATAAATAAATGAAAATTTTCCAATAATATACCTCACCTCATGAACCCCCTGTTAAATCACCAAACGTAAAGAAACACTTAGGGCGACCTATTACAGGGCTGTTGGTTATCCAATAAATGATTCCCGGAGCGGCGGTACCCATGCCCGCCTCCTATTCATGTAATAGTCCATCGGAAAGTTGATAATTATTAAACATAAAATAAAAATAATCATCTCATCATCCACCATTATCCATATTCAATTATTTAATCGCTGCTAGAGAAACCGTTCTTAAAATAAAACGAATGTTACCGACTACACTCTGTAAAGCAAAATCTTTGTATAAAAATACTTTGGAACCTTACCTTTTTTTGGTTTTTACCTTCTTTCATTACATTTATATTCTAAGGACGAAACTCTTAGAAAATAATATCCATTATTTTATACTCGAGTCCCCTCAGAAATATTTATTTTTAGCTCTAACTTCGCAGGTACCTACACTTCAAGAATTCATCAGATTTCGAGACTCGTTTGAAAAATGGTCCTTATCTCGATTGAAAATGAAATAATGAGGAATCCAGATATCATTTCTTGGCATATTTTGGGATATTTAAATGTCGAAGCCCTCGTCACTCCCTTATCTTCTCTTCTCCTTCTTTTCTTCTATCCCTTTACTTCCCGTCCTTTGTCTCTCAGCTCAAGGAATCAATAGGCGAAAACAAATTAATAATAACGTAAACGAATTTCAAGAATAAATGCTGAAGAATGATTGAGTTTACTCTCCGTATTTCTGAAAATTAAGGTTCTGGTCCCCAATTCTCCAATCCAGCCTACTCGTAATCGCCGTAGAAGTTACATACATTGGTCGACTTTCTTATTCTCGAGTCTCATTAAAGTTACATACTTACGTCAAACGTAAAATCATTCGCACCCATTGACACCGACTTGTCTTCAATAATTAATCTCAAAATCGAGTCTATTGTATCCTAACCTAAGGACCGGAGTCGTATATTTTTACAATGATGTATTAAGGTTCCACATAATGCCTGATTTGGTTTTATATGCAATATATAGAATCTGCTTTCAGACCAATATGAATGTTTTTTCAGACGGTCGATTCTTTCGCTAATTTGAAAGATAAAGGCTTTTAAAAAGGGAATTTTAAGCTTAAAAAGCCTTAATTCGTCGACTGGTAGTAACAATGTCTCCATTCCTAATATTACCATCACGTTCATCAGCTCGAAATTCATAGATATCGAAACTAATGTGTTTTGTTTGTGACAATTCAAATTTACACCATAGAAACCTGAATCACATCAGAAACATAAACAACATTCGTAGGGCTGCCAATAACTCTGCATGCCTTCGACATTTAAGAATACTTATAAATGACAGTCGATATAGTTCGTCAAGATTACGGTAATATTACATTCGTAGATGGTGCATAACGAATAACACTCGATCGCCATTGCAGAATTAGGGCCCTGGCTATCAAGGGGTAATTGGAAGCACGAAACGAAGGACAGGGAAAAGCAACCACTCACGTTTATGTGAAACGTGGCGACTTTTTATACAATTTTAGTGTTACAGTTGTTGCTTTCGGAAGATATTTTTCGTACGTTTATTACATTAACAACAAAAATGTGTTCTTGTAGTAGTTGTTTTTCAACGAAAAAGAAATTCAAGGTTCTTATGTTTGCGAGGAACATTTATCATGTTTGTGAAAATGAACGGACTGAAAATAATTACTGTGGATAAAATTTATTTCGTAGAAATTGCGACGAGCTTTTATAATAAATATTTTATGTGGTTGAACGTTTCATGTATTATGTAACAATTTCATTAAGGATGTTTTCATCATCGGCTTGGGGTTTGAAAATCACTCGGAAACAAAATTTGTCTAATTATAATAGTTGTTGTTAGTCATTAGGTAGCGAGCATGCACTTTGAATACGTCATTTTTTCCTCAAAATTGTTTGTGTGGTGGACTTACGGACGTCTGGGGTCAAAATTACGAGATTACGAACTTCAACAGTGCAGACTCCTTCCTAGTTGAAAAAGCGAATAACCTTGCAGTCAGTTGGATTCGAAAGCGAAGCGTCCATCTCAAACGGACGCAAATGTCGCACTGAAGCAGCTACCGAGCCGGATCCCCGCTCGTTTTTTAGGAGGAAATCTGAGTTACACACTAGTGCTGCCACATTTGGATAAATAAAGTCCGCGTTCCCAAAAATGAGTAACGGTCTTTAATTCTTGGATAACCCTCGTACAAGTTGTTTGCGACGTGAGTACACAGCCTAAGTATCTAAGGATCTTGCATAAAAGCCGGTAATAATTTGCAACGATCAAAATTAGGTACCTACTTATTTACTTTCCCTTAAAACCACAATTCATTAAAACGTACTAGCCATAAACAATAAAAGTAAAAATTAACTAGACCTGTTTTTAATTACGTTATCTCAAATAAAATGGTTCTTTTTCGGTATAAGTGCTATGGTTCACTTGCATAAACATTTCCTTGTATAAATGCTATGCTTCAGCAAACAAATCTATGTGAAGTATACAATTCGGATCATGTAACTTTAACCTACAAACTTTCCCATGCACTTGGACCAAAATGTATGTCCTTTATTTGAATTCCTTATCACTGGGCAAGGCCAAAAAGCTTATTTTATTTTTCCTTTTATCATTCTCTGTGACTTGGCAACACTTCTTGGATAGTAAATTTACTGCCAACGAGGAATATTTTTATTTCCTTTAGTGAAAAACAAATATCGTAGAGTTTCTCTTCGAGGTTTCAGGTTTCTAAGACGAAACGCGGTATGTTACTGATGAAGCAAATAAGATTAGCATTTTTGGAAAATTTCACGGAAACGCTGCGAGATGCATATTTAAGATAATTATTTTTGACATTTTAAAATAAAACAAATTTCATGTTCTTCGGAAACTTCTTTGGCAGAATTTATACAACATTTAAAATTACTAGTAGTTCTGTGAACAGTAGACTTAGCGTGCAAAAAAGTATGTTTCTTATTAATAAATTATCTTATATTTCCACTGGAGCGACACTCAATTTAAAACTTTTTTCTCCCAAATTGAAAATAATCATACCTCCGAATTTTAATACGGAGACATATAAACCGAATAAAGTGCCCTATAGCCAATGAATTCATCTATATTAAAATAATCATCCCCGGTCTTAAGAATTTATAAATAAATTATTAAAAAAATGTAAACATTAGAAAATGAAATATTCTCTGGGTTTTTCGGTTATAAACTGCGGTGAGAAGTTCAATTTTGCGTCCACATTAAATATTTTATTTGAAATTTCTCAAGAGTTTGAAGGTTTCGTATGAAAAAAATGCACACACTTCATTGCACTAAAATGATATTTTTAACACACTTACCAAGAACAACTGTTTAACACCAGACAGATACATTCATTATCTTTAATCAACAATAAGAATTATATCGATTGATCCTTTATTTATTGAAAATAATGCATTTTAAAACATAGTCATCTCGAAATCACTAATCCCAAATTAATTATATTTATAATTAGAAAGGCCTAGAGTGTGTTAAGAGAGCAATGTTGACTACCGTTAAATAGAACGAGGATTCAAAACCCGTCATTATCTCCTCACAGGAGGCCCTGAGGAAAAAAAATCCTCAGGCCTTATGTCATCCTTGGGGGTGCTGTGTGCAAGGTCTTTTTAGTGAAAGGAATGAGAGGAAGTTCTGGTAAGGAAAAAGGAATCAAAGGTGGGTAGGAATCTGGGGGTCAATGTGTCTAGAAGTGACGGACTTATGAATCAATTTCTCCCACTGCGGTTTAAGGTTATGGGTCGAGAGTCCAGCTGGAGAGGTCTAGGTTAGATATCCCTCAACCAATCTTTCCCGTTCCGACCCGCCATGCAGTAGTTGGGCAAACGCATTGGCCTTCAAAACCTAAACAAACCTCACCCCATGAACCCAGGCACTCCTTCTATGTCACCAAACGTAGCGAACTATTTGGGATGACCTATGGAAGGAGTGTTGGTTATCCAATAAATGGTTCCCGGGGCGGCGGTACCCAATTCAGCCTTCTAAATTACCTAAGACTGTTATAAATAAAATAAGTAGAGTTATTCAAAAGAACTATTAACTCCAACAAAAAATTGTCATGTAAATGATAAACACCGCAAATTATCAAAATATGAAATTCTCAAACATATAAAGCTTTTTTGAAACACAACGTGGGTACGATATAAGTTGGACGTGTGTTTTTTGCTCCAAAAGTTCGCAGAAGTGAACAAAATAATGGGTTTAAACAGAACATGACATAATATCACAAAGAATAAATATGAAAATAAGGCACAAAGGGTTTTTTTTTGTCGAGATATTTCTTATGCTGCTCTAAAACAAAATGGTATTAGTTTTTTGTATCATGTTTGAGATTTATATGAGAATGGACAGCCTCGGGCTAAATTCAAAATTAGACTAAGTGCCTTCTCGTATACAGTGTACATAAATATTGTGAAATTTTATTTTATTTAGGGTATACAGTTATAGATTACTTTTTTATTATGTATTAATGCCCTAGTGGGCTTTTACATGAACATATTACATTTGTGTATTGTTTTTGTATTTAATTCGTATAACCCCATTTAATTTAAACATTATTAAATTTAATTTAAATTAAATTTAAAACTTTCAAATTGACATTTTAAAAAGTATAAATTTAATATCGTCGTCTAATTATGAAACATCTCAGTTTGAAAATGGCCTTGTAAGCCGAAACAGCTGTCACAATAATAAAAACTATAACACTTGCAGAACTTAATAATAAACATTATTAAATTTAATTTTAATCAATTTAAAAAAAAATTACATTTGCTTATAAAATTACATTATAATATAGTATTTAAGTATAACACGATAAATGGAGTTGTAGTAATTGTAAGAAAAAAACTTCTCGATATATATATAATAAAATTTTGTGCAAATTAGCAAAATACTAATACGATTATTAAAAATATAATAAAAATTAAAAACAGTAATAAGTAATAAGTAAAATTATATATAAAATGCAAAAGCAAGTATACAAAATTAATTATGCTATACAAACCAATAAATAAGAATTTAATTTGCTCGTATCCTAAGGTTTAGAATATTGTAGCAGAGGTTAAAAAAATAAAATAATACGACTTGTATCAATAAAAAACTAACACAATTTAGCAAAATATATACATACACGTATAATATAATTAAAAAACCTGACATAAAACAAAGTGTAATGTGTACAAGATATATAGTTAGTAGAAATAAGCATACACGGGAAAGGAGAATATAGATATAATTTTGCAGCCAAACAAAGATTATTGCTTGTATTCTGTTTTATTCTAGATATTGTTTTATAATTTTCTTTGTAATATTTTAAAATAGGCACTTACTTTAATTTAAACACGTAACCATGTACAATGTGACCATAGAAAGGGGTACTCCTGTAAGGACACATTCTCTTATTAAAAATTGTAAAAAAATATATATATTTGTGTGTTTACATGTAACATTGAAATACAAAACATAATATTTTTAACCGATTAATTAACATTATTAATATTATAATAATTTGTAATATCCTTAGATTATTTTACTGAAGTTACTTTATAAAATCGACTTGTTCTATTTTGCTTTGGAAATTAGGGAAAAGATTTTTTACATGTCCACGATGCTGATAATGTATTTATTAATGATATAAAATTATGACAGATATATTCAATGGAAGAGGCACAGTGCCAAAATTATCGCTTTGAATTATACACCTATTTTGAGAGAGAGCCAACAAAAGATTAATAAATCGTAAATATGGTCAGTCGTTAGCAAAATTATATAATTGAATGAATCTTCAAAAATTGGCATTTATATTGGAAGAAAATATCTCCCTACCTATTTCATACCTTAACCTTATCGTAATAAACAGGGTGTTAAGGGATGTACTAACTAATGATTCCTGACATTGTTTAGAGTAAAAAATGTAAATGAATGTTTGGTCTCCGAGGAGATTTTGATGTTTTTTTTTCAAAAAAAAAACATTTTTTAAATCAGTAGGATTAAATATTTAGGGGCGGGGTGAGGGGTTGGGCGGTCAATTGGCTGAGTGACCAGTAACGACATGTGGAAGAATTATTTTTGTTTGAGTTTGAAGGAAAATTGAAAAAAAAGACATAAAAATGAACGTGCATATAGTACATCCCACATACTAGAAGTTGCAAACCGGTTTTGCGCGGGATTTATCGCTGTTTTTTCTTGATGTTATTAGAATGTGAAAACAATAAGGCGTCTTATTTTATTGTTTTCAAAAGTGAATAAATACTTCATGACAGAAGAATTATTTTCGAAAATATTTTCAGAAAATAATATAAAGTCATATAAAGCAATGCAAATTTCACGACGATAGAACTAGTAACTCGATTGTTTTGTCTTATCAATTAGAGTTTTTAGTTTGAAGAATTCGTATTTTGTAACTAATCTGAAATCAAGTTCACGAATATAAAGATTTGGTTTTAAAATCGAGGTATTTTGGTATAAATCTTATTATTCTTGAAATACATCGAAATTCCAATTTCGATTCAAATTCCAATGAATCGCAAAAATGCCTTTAAGAAGACACATATACAGTTGGTATATAGAATTAGTAGCATTTTGGTCGTTTCACCGACACCAATGATTCGTTCGTAGTAACACACATTGTATCTTACGTTGTTAGGTAGCGATTCGGTGATGATTCAATGATCGCTGGCTGCGTTTTCTCAAAGTATGTAATAAAAAATGCTATTCTAAAACGAGCACAATCAGTACTTTTTCTTCTTATCTTTTTACTACCCCATTCCTTTCCTTATGGCTCAGAAAATTCCTCGATCAAGGGAATCATCACACCGGCTTCGGCAGCGGGATTTTTGTTATTTTGTTACGAAAATAATATTACAAGTGGAAGTTTCTGAGCGGTTCACTGTCCCGTGTAATTTGGGCTCGGGAATATGAGAGAAAGAATAGAAGAGAAGAGAAAGATGGAGCCTGAGATCAATACACGAACAACACTTATTTAAATATCTTTCGATGCAAAATATATCTTTGTATATTGTTTATTCTCGGAGAAGATCTGAATTCCAACTCGAAGATCGTGGTATTAGGGTTTCTCTTTTGAGAAAGTTTGGGAAACGCCTTGCGGTTTGAAGTTTTGAAGTATTAAATCGGAGAAATGTTGATTTCAACTCAATGGGATCATGACCGAAATTTGAATTACGAATAATTACTATTTTGACTTGCTAAGAATGTCAGAAAAGTCTAACAGCCGTTGTGTCCAATAATCAACTACTAAGTCGAAATCTCGGCTCAACCCTGCTCAAATGCATAAATACATTATTTCCAAACCACAATCATTGCCATACACTACTCAACGTAAGGAAGCTACCCTGGTGGATTGAGGTTTCCTCAGGATGCCGTACTTATAAAAACTGACAACAGAGTCTGACATCTGTCATCTCTGTGTCATCTCATTTACACCAATCAACACTTCTGCCGGTTTTTTAGAATTGCGTTTTTTAATTTGAATTATGGACATATTGACTACAGTAGATATTGTGGGATGGAAGGAAAATGCATGATGATTATATTATAGGGTCACACAGGCGGCAATGATAGGCAGATATTAATTATATCGAAATAAATGATGGGAGGATTTTTCAACCGTTTTAAGATGACATAAAATGTATTTTTCATATGTTTTGTGCCCAATTTTGCCATGAAATCAATTGTTTGTAGCTTTACGATTCTCTGCAACTGGAAATGTTCACATTACAAATCGAAACTGTTTCAAAATTTGCCCATCCGCGTCCAACAAAATCGTAATAGAATAGCTGCCAAACGTCAGACTATGGTCAAACTGTAAAATAAATAAAAAAGAAAGTCAAGCCAACACTTTATTTTTAACCTATTCAATTATTATATTGTTTGTTTAAAAAATAAAAAAAGTCAGTTTATGTATTACAATATTTAAAAGAAATAATTTGTATAAATAATAAATACAATTATTAACGTTTTAATATTAATTTAACATGAAAAGTGTTTACTTTGACGTCATTTTATTGTCTTTGAAAACAGCTGGTCCCACACACGAGCCACACGAGTAATCAAAGATTATTACGTTGGACACAGGCAAATTGGAGCGCTTCCTGAGGATCACTATAGGATCACTTGACTGAGTGGCGCTTCTCGGTCTACTCAGATTTATCAATCAAAAAGTTGGACACAACGGCTGTAACAGTATTTTGTGAAAAGCAACGAGGGTTAATACTTCAATTTGAAATTGATGATTCCTGATGAAGGTTCGGACCGAACCGAAACCGGTTGGCAAAATAAATGTATAATAAAGTGGAATTAAAACAATGTTATCCTATTGTCATTACTATTATTATGTATACCCACAAAGTGTTTGCTACATGTGAAAATTTAAATTTTAAAACTATTCACTTCGAATTAGACTGTTGTGTGACTGACTTCAGATACCTATTCGACCAACTAGGCAAAATATATTATTCTGCAACAATGACTGTTGGGAACTCCTGCATCTTGAAGCAATGACTTCAAGGTACCTCATCGACCAATTAAACAAAATATATTATTCTGCAAGAATAATTCGGGACCAACTACTACTTACTCGTCCATGCACATATTCCTCGCTTACACACACTTGGAAACAAATTCACCTCAACTATCGACGTATTTAATATAAACTTACAAGTATTTAAGAGTGTATTACCGGAGAATACCGGATATTAGTCCTTTTTAAATGAAATTCTAATCGTATTGACTCTTTTTAACAAAAAAACATGGATTGATTTTGAAAGATTGTTATTTTATCTGGTACACGCAGTTTTAAAATTTTGAAAAACTAAGTGTATTTTGAATATACTAAGGTTATATTGTTGGTCGTTGGCAGATTTGTTCAATTTTCAAACGATATATTCTATTAAACAACACAAATTTCAAATCATATAATAATTCAACAAAATAAATCAATACATAATCTAGTCAACACAGTTTTAAAAATTTAAATTTCAGTTAAATTAAAATCATTAAAAAATAAATCCGAGAACGTGTTTTGTGGCAAAAATACCTCAGTTTTTCTATTTATTTAAGGTCTTACAAACTAAAATATTTCTTTTTTTTTTTACACAATTATTTTGTTTAGACATTATTGAAAAATCATAAATACTTACAAGAAGTACACTATATTTAATTATTTATCATCGTGCATTTAGAGCATTTTTATTGCTTACTTGAATGTAGGTTATATATTAAAGCAAGTTTTGAATGAAACAAATCGATATTAAATTTTTATTTTTAAAAATTTGATACGGAGAATGATCGATCTTTCTCGTCGGAACCTCCCTGTACAGTTGCAAGCATTTTTAAAACTTTTATTCTCAATTATATAACACATTTAGGAGCATGGCTTAGGAACAAATGCGCCTTTTTTATATTCTTCTTATTGTTTACTAGTGAATTTATCGATTTATTTATCTTCTGGTAAATTATTAAAGTAAAATTTCCTTGGTGTGTAATAAATAAATATAAAGGTGTTGGGCAAAATAAGTATTTAGGGCATAAAAATATATGTTTAAATCTAGTACGATTTTCAGTTATAGGTTGTAGGTCGCGAAGTCAAGTCCCTGCTGACCAATAACTTTTTTTATCATATTTTAGTTTTTTAATAGTATTTTTTATTAAATGTTGATCACTATAAGAGTTGTAAGCTCAGTTTAGAAGATTTGTAAGGTTAGGTTCAATAAAGAAATCGACACGTTAACTCTATTTTCGTGAGATCCAAGCGGTTTTAACAATTTTGAAACGTTGCAAGATAACGTTTTACAGGATAGGGTCATTCAAGTTGTCATCAAATCCAGGTTGTCGCGAATAGGGTCGCGGGGTGTAAGGAAGGCTTCGATTCGTTTTCCGCCGGAAACGGAAAATAAACTTTAAAAATCCACATACGAAGGCAGCGCCGTAAACACGGTCTAGCGCTTATCTTGTGAACGGAAGTTTGCTTGTTTATCAACGCGACTTCCGGCATAATTTTATTTATTATTCTAATGATACGGAAATAATATATGCTGGAGTCTATTTTGTGATATTTTTTCTTCTAGTAATATCATTAACATTTAATATGTATAGTGTAAGAGGTACTTTTTGTGACAGAATTTAAGGGCATGATAAAGTCTTGTTCAGGGCTAGCAGATTCTTCAATAGTGACCTGCTAGATATAGGTAAACCTAAGGGATCCATATCTGGGCTGGAGCCCCACAATTTTTTTTTCTTTAATCATGAAATGTTTGTGTACAGTTTTTTTTACGTGCTTTTCGACTACCACACAATTATTATGGTAGTCGAAATTTGTATATATAATTACATACATTAAATATCTGTTAATATGTTAATATATTGTTTTCTTACATATGTATAATAAATAACACTTAAACTGGTTCCCCAGTTAAGTAGATTTTCATAGGCATAAATCAACCGTATCGTTAACTGTTGATATTAATAAGATAAAATAAACGAAAAAAAGCAAATAAATAAATAACTTTACTAGTTAAGTTAATGAAAATAAAGATTAAGTAATGATTTAAAAAGTTTTTTTTTAACAGAATTGAAATGAAAAAAAAGTGAACAGTAAAGAAAATGAACTTAACTTTGTGATGTCAGGCATTCTTTAAAATAGTTCCTTCCCTTCATAAATAACCAATTTTGTACATTAACGATACATGATGAACCTACTTGATTCTGTGCAAAGAAGGGCGGTTCGTCTGATTGCCATATCTAATGCACAAATGCATGGTATTAGGATGCCAACTGCTCGACCACTGATATACTTATACAGTATAAACTAGCTAAAAATATTTATAACGCCTACCCGACAATTCAGAATCGTGCAACTTCAACACCATATTTCAAAATACATTATAGGTGAAGTAAAAAATAATGATAATATTAATGTTTAACAGGTTACCTACTACAGGTTAGGTAATGGGCTTGGATTATAATATGTGAGTCTGGGACGTGTAAATAGTCCCAGATCTCTCTGAGCGTAATACTCAAAAAATATTTAATTGTGAATTTATTTCCGCGAACAAAATAATATGTCGCAGAAGAATAGCTACCTGTACAATTCCTATTGAAAAAAACAGAAATACTAACCTTTGATTGTCGTTCTCTGCAAGAATAGGAGGCCTCCCTTTTTATTCCAAAATTGAGGTACAGAATATCAGCACAATTCTTGATAATATTGATCCGCAAATGTTCTGAAGTCAACCTTTACACTTCGGAAATATAATTCACAATCGAAATAGCATGTGTACTCAAAATCCAGCAATGATGAAGAGAGAGTTTTTTCATAATAACAATTTCCATGACGACAGTTTCCAAGAGAGAATTTCCATGACTACAATACACTATATTAGTGTTTCTATTATCAACAAAGACTGTCAAACAACCATTTATGTAACATAAAATATTTTTTCGAACAAACTAAACAAAACATATTATAATGCCTAACCAGGGCTATTTTTTAATATTTTTCTTCATAAATTTTAATGACTTTTCGAAGGGGTGTTTAAATGCCACTTTGTCAAGTTGTCGCGATATCGTTTATAACTACAATAGCGAGAACTTCGAAATAAAGGAAAGTCATACTAACACACTCTCAGTTTGTCTTAATTTGGTATTTTCAACAGATTTTCCACGAGGAAATCTCAATTGTAAATGAATTCAATAAAAATATATAATTTTGTTTTAGACCACTTTAAATTTTAATTAAACTCTACCGGTTTCGGAAGAAACAATAATATTCTTAATAATATTCTCCTTCGTCAGGAGAATATTAAAACTAACCTATGATACAAAATATTGACAGATATACAATTTAGGTATTTGAGGAGGGGTTCTTCCGAAACCGGTAGAGTTTAATTTTTTAATTTATTTTTTATTGAAAGAATATTTTAAAACCTAGTATCAACAAACAAGTCCTGCTAAACCAATTCAATTGGCTTGTCAACAGGTGCTTATATTTTACTTACATAAACAAAAAAATATATTTACATCTTATATCTACAGATTCAACATTTTTGCATACATTTTTTCATACATATTAATATAATAATTTTTTTTCCGATAGCCAATTTTTCACCATATATTTAACCTTATTCATAGAATTTACATTACTTTATGGTGTCAATCAAAAATTTAAAGTGGTCGAAACAAATTTTTATATTTTTAGTGTAAATGCGAGCCACAATTATTATTATTACGCATATGTTAAATGAAGTCATTTGAATAAAATTCACTGGTTTTTATAAATTCTCCGATCGCCGAAGCATAAAATAGCTAGATAGAGACATCCCTTATAAAAACTCTCTATCTTAAAGTCGTGTAGAAAACGAGAGATTTGTCAAATTCTCTGCTGGTCTTATTCTGTGGACAAGAGCCAAATGTTGCCTCTTTGCCGTAAACACATTTTACAGGTTGACGCTTTTCATTTCTGAACACGCAGAAATGTTTATATTCTGAAACATTGTGGTTCTTGAATATTCTCTAAGGAAGTATTCCTCTTTTTAAACCATTCAGAAGCCGTTTATTCATACTAAATTTGCTTTAAATTCACCCGTAACAAAGTATCTTCACCGATCAATGTCACAAAAGGAGAATATCAGTTCTTTTTATATTAAGTTAAATTTACATTTCGCTTTCTTAACTTAAATACAAATTAATAAAATTAATTTTGTTCTCTCAACTTAAGGTAAAATGTTTTTTTTTTTTTTATATATTTATACTTATTCTTATCTACAATTTTAACACTGTTATAACATGTAAAAATTGTGTATTTATTGTAAAAAATAACCTATAAATATTGAATAAAAAAAAAAAACTTTTCTCCGATTTTAGGGTGTCTGGAAGGAGATTATATATTTGAAATGAAATGTATACAGAAATAAGTTCAGAACTAGCTAGACTTTTTTTCTTCTTTTTTTTATATGTGAATACCGCATAAGAGTCCCAACTGCTCCCGTCTGGAGCCAGTGAGACTATGGCATCCCCAATTGGGGTACTTTGTGAGGATGTAGGTAGTGGGGAAGGGAAAGAGATGGGGAAGAGGAAGGTAGGGAAGTACCTAACTATTCAGATCTGTTCACCAAACACGGCAAAAGAGTGTGAGTATCTTCCACTCTGGAACGTGCCCTAAATATCCTACATATAATTTTTTTATTAATTTATTGTGAAATAATGCAAATCAATTAAATAAAATTTATTTGCCCACGCCGGGATTCGATCCTGCTACCTTCGGATTGCGAGTCGAGAGTCTTACCCCTAGACCACGAAGGCGGAAAGACTAAAGTTCAGATAAATGTTAAGATGAAATATATCGGTGTGCGAATGTAATACCTATCAACACAGTTAAATCATTCATATTCACGCATCGTCTCATACAATATTGCAGTATTTCCCTGACGAAAGGGTGACCGGAAAACTCAAAATGAATTCAACTCAACACCTTCTTTGAAAAGTTATGCAAAAATATATAAAAAATTGGATAAATAGGTTATGTTAGGTTAGGGTATGGGGTATTTTAAAATTATTTTTTTCATAGCTTTTAACTACTTTTAAAGAGGTGTTGAATTGAGTTGACATGGAACTGATGAAAGACTGACATTCGGAATATAAACGTTGTTTGAAATGTGTTTTGCCTATTTGGTAACAGGTTCGGGATTAGGATAGGCTGGTAATTTCCCAACTTCCTCTCCCCTCTCCCCTCTCCCCTCTCCCCTCTCCCCATTCCCCTCTCCCCTCTCCCCTCTCCCCTCTATAACTTAAGATTCGTAATTCTCAATTAGGATGAAAGGGCCCCACTGACTATGCACACTTGGGATTCGTATGCGGTATTTAAATTTAAAAATACTCTCACAGCTCAAATTTTAATGACCGTGCCACATCTTCTTTAGGCGTCCCCCATGTCTTGAGCAAAATCTGTCATCTTCATTTTTTTTTCAGTTTTAATTTTTTTTTTATGTATTTAACTTATGCATATTTCTAAACATTATTTGATAATGTGGGCCTCACTGGATGCTTTACCCGTGCTGACACCCCCTTTTTACAATTAAATTACTTTTAGTATTTTAGGTACGATAATATTTGAAATAATGCATTTTAATAAAATAAAATAAAACTAAGATGAAATAAAATATAAAAAAAAACAAATATTAATAGGTTCAATTGTATATAATTAATGAGTAATATACAACCTCCATGGTCGAGGGGTAAGTTTTACTTGATTAATTTGTGTTATCTCGCAATTAATTATTTAAAAATAATAAGACGACCGTCCGTGGTCGAGTGGTAAGACACTTGACTCCTATTCGGAAGGTCGCGGGTTCGAACTCGGCGTGCGCAAATAAATTTTATTTGATTAATTTGTGTTATTTCACAATTAATTAATAAAAATATATTTGTTATATTTGCGGCACGTTCCAGAGTGGAAGATACTCTCAGTATCGCCCTGGTGTAAGACCACCATTCAGAATTGAAACGTTGCTTAATAATGGCTTTAGCCATGTTTAGTGACTAGATCTGAATAGCCAGGTACTTTGCCACCATCCTCTTCCCCATCTCCTTCCCTTCCCCACTTACCTTCAGCCTCACAACATACTCCACAATTAGGGATGCCATAGTCTCACTGGCTCCAGAAGGGAGCAGTTGGGACTCTTGTGAGGTTTCTCTATAAAAATATTATAAAAACATAGTATATTTGCGGGCACGTTCCAGAATGGACGATACTCTCAGTATCGCCCTCATGTAAGACTACCATTCAAAATTGAAATGTTGCTTGAAATGGCCTTGGCCGTGTTTGCTGACCAGATCTGAATAGCCGGGTGCTTCCCCAACATCCTCTTCCCCATCTCATTCCACTCCCCAATACCTTCAGCTTCACAACAAACCCCAATTGAGAATGCCATAGTCTCACTGGCTCCAGACGCGAGCAGTGGGTACTCTTGTGCAGTAAATCATAAAAAAAAAATATATATATATATTTTATCAGATTTTCGATTGAGTTTCTCTAATATTATCTTTGATTTTGTGTTCGTTTTTTTTTGTTTCCCTAATTTTTTGTATCGAGTGAAAAATTAGTGAAAGCTTAAATTGCCTGGTATTTGTGGTATCGTTGTCCAAAACTTGTGTTTACCATCGGAGTTTTAAAAAAATTAACTAAATTTGTAGGTATTATCTTCTTCTTCTTCATTGGTTAAAACATTTATTAATGCCACAAGTTTTTTCGGTTACAATTATTATTGCTCCGTAAATCCTTTATACTGTAACATCTAAAAACTTAAAAAAATATCCAACCAAACCACGAACGTACGCGATGGTTCAGTTTCATGCATTTGTTTTTCAAGAATGGAGAAATGGAGCCATTACATAACAAAAGGGAGGTTGTTGCCACACGACCAGACTTCCATTATAAAGCGTAATGTGCACTGTAGAGCCTTAATAGGCAAACTACCCCTCACTCAACAAAGAGCCGCAACGATGCTTTTAGACCACCCTCATAATTCCCTAATTTAATGAAATGTTTTGCTAATGTTTCAGAAGGTATATTTTTTCAGGGAATTAATCTTACTAATATTATAAACGCGAAAGTTTGTGTGGATGTATGTGTGTTTGTTACTCTTTAATTCGAAATTTTAATTAAACTTTACAATGATATAAGCTCTACATCAGAATAACATATAGGCTATAATTTATAAAGCAAGTTATTTATTTTCAATATAATGAAAATAATAATTATAGTTTAATACAAAACGTCAATATTTGAGAATGATATTTTGCAAAACAATGATTGTTAAATCAAAATTCTATTTTGGAAAATATTTAAATTAGTGAATATATTTGTAGTACTCGCCTAATACTTTGAACCGATTGAAGAATCTTACTAATATTATAAACGCGAAAGTTTGTATGGATGTATGTGTGTTTGTTACTCTTTCACGCAAACTTTACTGAATGGATTTTAATGAAACTTTACAATAATATAAGCTCTACATCAGAATAACATATAGGCTATAATTCAGAAAGCTAGCTATTTATTTTCAATATACTGAAAATAATAATTATAGTTTAATAGAAAACGTCAAAATTTGAGAATGGCATCTTGCAAAACAATGATTGTTAAATCAAAATTCTATTTTGGAAAATATTTAAATTAGTGAATTTATTTGAAGTACTCGCATAATACTTTGAACCGAATCCAGAATAATTATATATATTTTAAATAAATAGGTTAAGAATTTTGGTATAAACGTAGATGGGACCTATGAAAAGAGAATAGATTACTCGAAGTACTAATCCTACGCAGACGAAGCTTGTAATATATAAATTAATTCTAATCAGCATCACAACATACCCCACTTGGTATAATTGATGTAATTTTATAGTCTTACTGGCTCCACGGTAGAGAGCAGTTGGGACTCTTGAACTCCAAAAACTAAAAATAATTATGTATTTGTAGTAGGTATGCTTGCGGTTAATTCCAGAGTGGTAGATTGACAGTATCAGAAATGTATTAAGCCGTGTTTGGTGATCAGTTCTGAAAAGCCAAGAACTTCTAATCATAAATCAACTATTTTCTTTCTCCACTTCATATAGTCTCGCAACAGGCATAGTAGATGAGAATCTAAATAGTACTCGAGAATCTAAACCGCTAAGTCGTCAGATGTCATGGATAATAAATTAAATAATTTATCGGTAATGTTTTATGTCGTATAAATACCATGTCGCTATTAACTAATGAATTTCTAACTAGTTGGTTACCATTAATTACAAATTCAATAGTAAAAGATGACGTAGCAACAAATATGGAAAAACCCATAAAATTACATAAAATCCTTAAGAAAACCTCCCCCCTTCCCCAATATGTTATATATATTCGGTCTGAATATGACTTAGGGAACAAACATTGATTACGTGAGCGTTTTAAAAAAATTGACCCCCCCCTTGGTGAAATTAAGTGAGATTTAGTGTAACCCCCTCCCCCCCTTGCGTGATATTTTTTTCCTACTCTCGAAATAAATGTTTTTCATAATATCCATTTTTTCAGCTGACAAAATGTAACACTTCAAAAGAAGTGAAACAATTTTATTATTTTTATTATCTCTATAATAATATATACTCTTTTAAAGTTGCCGTGAAATTTTACTGCCCCCCCCCCCCCCACCCTTTTTTTGCTCACCTAATTAATGTATGGCTTTAACAGGCTAAAACCGGTTACGATCACAAACAAAAATAAAGTGGAATTAAGTTTTATATTTGTTTTAATATATTATTATAATGTAATTCTACCACGAATTATTGTTGGTATCAAAAATAGAAATATTCGAAATATTATTATTTTATGTGTAAATGTAATGTTCTGGAAATTGAACTAAAGATTTAACAAATCATTTGTTCAAAAAACCTTGTTTATTTACTGTTTGTTTCCGTTAACTTATTTCCACAGTTGTCTGTACGATATATTACGTTATAATATAAGTAACGGCTATTTTTTGTCTTCACATCCTTGTTCATGTAAATGTTCTCCATTTCCTGCCATAAAATTTGTAGTCCTTATAGTTTCGTATTCGTATGTAAAAAGCACATTAAGACAACGTTATAACGTGGAAGAAATTCGAGACATAAAAATCTACCAGTAAAACAAAACTAACATAACATTATACAGTTGTAAAAAACCATAATAGATGCAGGAATTTAATATTATGAGTTTCCCTTGAAAAATCACAGGATGTATGTAACTTGGCTTGCCAATATGAAACACGATGCATCGTATGGCATAACAATATCGTTTTCATTGTTCAAATAAAACACTTAAATTTATTTAATAATTTAATTTCATTGCCGGCAACCCGGGCGTTTATTAAGGTTAAATAATATTCTATAAACAAGTAAGTTACACGTCTCACTATTCACTAGACGATGTCTGTTCTGAGACGGGTAATAATTCAAACATTAAAAAATATATAAATAAAGACTTCATATTACACCTTTCTTATTTCCTAATAGTTGAATGAAAATTTCACAGCTCCTTAGCCCATGATGGACGAAATGGATTCCAAATGCGTTTCTTCACTTTGACATTGCCTTCTTCAGCAATTTAAGCCAAACTATATTTTTTTATTGAAATAATTTAAATTAAATGAATTATCTAGTTGAACTAATTACCCCACGATATTACATGAATAATATACGATATTATCGAATAATATAGACCTAAAACTGAGAATACTCCTCATCAAGACCTATGTATGGAGTATCTTGATGTACGGCTGCGAAACATGGTGCCTATCCGAAAGAGATAAACGGATACTAGAGGCTTTTGAGATGTGGTCCTATAGAAGACTATTAGGAATTTCCTGGAGAGACCACATTACAAATGAGGAGGTTCTCCAAAGAATCGAAGGAGGAAGGCACCTGCTCAGGACCTTGTCCGAAAGGCGTGCAAGATGGATCGGCCATATAATACGACAAGAAGGCCTCTTGCATGCCATAATGGAGGGTATGACCGAGGGGACAAACTCTAGGGGACGCCCACGCCGAGTGTACCTGGAGGACCTGCTGGTAAAAAGGTAAAAGAATGGAAAAAAAAAAATAAAGAAAATTGCTGCAAACCAATCCCAGGATTGAAACCAGAGAGAGAGAGAGATTACATGAATAATTGGATAAATAAGAGTGATGCACAAATAATACTTATTGGGATAATGTTATGTACAAATGGATACAGAAATATACTCACCTCAACCTATATTTATGAGTGCCTACTAATATTACTTAGGTATTTGCAATATTACGGACTGTGAAGAGAAGTCGGCTTTTAGAATGCTTTTAATTGTAGTAGATCGAAGCATTTGCGCACTATTGCGTGAAATAATGTAATAAACCCAATATACATTTTTTTCATTTATAAATTTTATTTTAGTAATTTGTTGCAAATTATATACTATAATTTCTCTTGCTTAATGTGACTCCTACGACACATTTTTGAATCTTCCAATTAGTGCTGATTTTATAGTTTCAGGCATTATAATATTTCATCCCTTTGCTGAGTAGGAACTATTTTGGTTATTGCCTCTGTCCTTTTTGTGTAGTCTGATTTCAATGCACCTGTCACGGAGAAAAATGTTATTCGAAAAAAGGTTTTTTTATAGTAAAAACGGGACTGAAGTTCTTACCAATGTTATAATATTAATAATATTAATTTAATACAAGTGTTTCAATATTAATTGGCGGGAAAATGTAAGAATAATTTTTTGGTATACGTACGAAATTACGTATACCTACAAATTATTCTTACACTTTCCCGCCAATAAACATTGAAACACTCTTAATTTGTTCGTAAGAACATCAGTCCCGTTTTTAACCGTTTTTACTATTAAAATGATCGTTTTTTCGAATAACATTTTTCTCCGTATGCCTGTGAATGGCGTTGTTGTACATAATATATTATTTTAAAAGTTTTTGGTAACACGTCACTCATTATTTTATGTATAAATATCATCGCGTCGTCATATGTTTTACGGTTAACCAATTTAGTTCCTTTAACACTGTAGGTACTTTGGAATCTCTTTCTTCAAGTATTATTATCATTGCTCTATTTTGTAGAATTTGCAACCTAATTTATTACATTATTTAAGAATATTATTTCGTAAATGACTGGGTTGATGCTCACCGGCTAGCTCAGCTGAATAAATTATACATGCAACTGTACCATTTATGGATATGCTTTTCTTAAGAGTTGAGTTTTAAGTTTCGCTCTGAATTCTGTCGAGTCTTTAATCATTCTTAAATCGTGTGGCAGTTTATTCCCGGCTTTGGGTCTTGACACGTTGAAAGTATACTAAAGAACTTAGTATCTGGTCTGCACTCTGTTTCCTTCGACCTTCCGATAGCGATGACTTTGCAGATCTAAGATTTGACAGTCGAGAATATGGCATAAGAGTTTCAAATGTACAGAGCCAGTGGGTCGTTCACATCCCTAACTTTACTGTTGTCTGGTATGAGTCTGAAGCGAGTGGGGATGACAAGGAGGTGGAAAAATGCTTGTAAAATTCTTAAGTATTCAGATCTTGTCACCAAACAAGGATAAAGCAATTTCAAGTAGCATTTCATTAGGGGAATAATGAGAGCTTCTTCCACACCTAACGCAAGTACAAATTGAGTTATTTCTTTATTGTTTTTTAATATAAGTACCGCGCAAGAGTCTCAACTGCTTCCAATCGTATGCAGCCAGTGAGACTATGCCATTTGCAATTATTTTAGTACATTGTGAGACTGAGTGGGAAAGGGAATGCGTGGGAAAGAGATAGGTGGGGATATAACTGCTGGTGAAAAAAACACGGCTAAAACCATTTCAGCTACATACTAGCCTGCACAATCTCACCGATGCCTTCGGCCATCATCGTAAACGTTTGTACCTAAGACCCGAACGGCGATACATGGTACGCTTCTGATATCCTACTCAACTGCTATATGTTGGGATATAGCGGAACTTCGTATTACAAACTAAGCTATCGAAGTCATTGTAAGAAGCTTAAACTACTAATCATATACTCTTTATCGATTTGAACTAAAATGGGTGCCTTCAATTTACAAGAACATCCGATTCGTAAGCATAAATGTTGGTCTTTCACCAGGGCGCTACTGAAAGCATCTGCCACTCTATAAGGTTCCGAAAATATACTATACGTTATTTTAAGGCGCAGGTTTTACGGTAACATTTTGGAAATTTATTCAGTAATGAGTGGACATTTGAGGGGAGAGGTCGCGCGCTCGCATTGCAGTTCCGTCAAGCAATGAATGAGGAAATGGGTGTTATACAAGCAAAGTAGAAATTAAATAATTAATTATTTTATCGTATAAAAATGAATGTTTCTTTGTTTGTTCCTCGTGCGGAACCTAAAGCATTTATCCGATAGCGATTTGTCGTGTATGAAATTATTTCCTATCTAGCGTTATGAAATTATTTCCTATACCATTTATCCGATTGTGATGAAACTCTGGTGAGTTGTTATGTGCACACCCGCCAATGTTTCTATAAATAATAGTGAGCTCTGGCGTCATGAAATTTGTAAAAAAAATACATAAAAAATTAATGTTTCTTTGTTTGTCCCTTATTCGGTACCTAAAGCATTCATCTGAGTGCGATGAAACTTTGGCGGATTTTTCGTGTACGTGTACATGCCCTTGAAAGTTTCTATATATATAATAGTGCAAGTGAGCTCTAGCGTTATGAATTTATTTCCTGTACTGTTTATCCGATTGTGATGAAACTTTTGTAAGTTGTTAAATGCACACCTTCGTAATTCCTTATACGGTACCTAAAGCATTACTCCAAATGCAAAGAAACTTTGGTGATTTGTTGTGCACATATCTGTAATGGTTTCTATATGTAGTGCTGAGCTCTGGCGTTATAAAAAATTTCCTATACCATTCATTCGATTGCGCTGAAACAATAGGTGATTTGTTGTGCATCCGCCCGCGAAGGATTCTATATACATATAGTGGTGAGCTCTGACGTCATGAGATTTGTAGAAATAATTACAATATTTCCTTCTCATCCCCATTCACCTTCAGCCACACAACATACCCCAATCGGGGATGCCATAGTCTCACTGACTCCAGACGGGAGCAGGTGGGATTTTTGTAAGGTATTCATATAAAAAAAGGAGTGGCGGACGTATGAATCCATCTCTCCCACAGCGGGGCAAGGCGATGAGTCGAGAGAGTCAAATAAATTTTGGGTAATTTGTACACGAGCTGCCAATAAGAAGGAACAGCCTCAGGAGCACACGTGCTTCAAGAATTATTCAGGGTCGTCTACCACGATGGAATCCTTGTTCTACCGTTATTTCATACATGGAAGATGCTTCAGAGAGGAACTAGCGTCATTGATCCCTTCAGCACCGGTGCAAAGCCGGGAAACACGCCAAACGCGCGCCCAACATGTATACACGGTCGAAATTTCTCACATGAGAACGGGTCGCTTCTACCACTCGTTCTTGAGTTCAACAGCTCAGCTGTGAAACGATTTGCCGGCCTCTGTGTTTCCTCCTTCATACAATATGGGTCTCTTAAAGACAATTTTTCTCCGGGCCTCCTGTGCGAAGTTATATATAAAAATAAAAAAAAGATTCTACTATTATTGTCGAGAGGTTTAAAAATTCCGTACAACTGACACTGTTTAACACAAGTACTAAAGATAAAATTAATATCATTCTAAAATCCACAAGTCTTGGCAATTTTTGTAGGATATTATGCTGAATATTTGCATACCAAGTTTACATTTAGTTGATTTTATATCAATTTGTATTAAATTTTGTGATTTTCCGTTTATGTGCGTCATTCTACTTTTTGTTTATCTGAGCTAATATTTTGAAATATATTCTTTCTTGAGTACGAAAAAATTTGTCGAAATAAACTTTCAAAAACAAAACCACCTTTTGTCATTTCTATTACACATACTTATTTATTTGTCCCAACTTTATTTTATGATCTCCCTTTATTCACACCCATTATTTTCCAGTAATATTATGAATACAGTTATTACCATTTTATAAACCATACAATCTACGTCAAAACACCATTAGATTCAAAGTCTCATTGAGTAAAAAACGGAGACGTCAAAAAAGGTTCAGGGCGTAAAAGATATTTCTATCTATCCATTCCATTGCTAATATGATTTTTTGTCTGTCTAGCTGTATCCATTATCTAGTAAACAAATTTAAATTTTATAGAGCAAGTGTATTTTTTATTTCGTACTTTATCAAAATGCTAAATGGTTTACCAATTTGGTGTCAATCTTACCCGAGTCTGCCCCATAGACGGCAAAAATTGTGGTTCGCTAGCGGGCTGTACAAGTACCAAAAATACCTAACTGCAGTGAAGCCGAGTTTTGATATCCCCCCCTTAATGAATAAATTTTGCAATAAAACGAATTTTTCAAATAAAATTAAAACAGGGCACTTCCGGATTCGTAGCTAGGGATCGCAACTACTCAAGCACCATTTTAAGGCTGGGAATTCTGATTTTCTACCGATTCATAACTTATGTCCCTTTAAAATTTTACGTGTCTGAGTTCTAAAAAAAATATATATTATTTTTTTAAATAATCTCTGGATGCTGTCGATCCGAAACAACAATCACATTTGAAAAAAATTTTCAAAATATGCTCCAAAAATTAAAAAGAACACGTACCGTTCTGTTATTTGACACATCATAGGTTTGAAAAAAATCACAGTGAAAAAAATACATGCTTCGATATTGTCGAGAGATTTTTGCTCCATTTTAGACGATTAGTGTTTTTTTCCATATTTTACCTTTTTTCGCTTGAATTATATCGTTTTTAATATTAGCGCGTTCCCTCTAACATTCGTATTATCGTATCTCTCCTTCTTCTTCTTATCCACTGGAGTGACAGAGCAATTAAAATATTTTTTATCGGATTGCTAAAGGAAAATTTACCGCCAACTTTAAAAAAATCGTACCTACGAATTTGAATATGGAGACATACAAACTGATTATAGTTCTATGTAGCCAATGAATTCCCCTATCTTTTATTTATTATCAAATATTTGTAGGATTTATAAAAAATAATAATAGAAGAGTATGTATGAGAAGACGTATGAATGTGAATGAGGCAAGGAGCGTGTGCCAAGACCGAGTTGTTTGGCGGTCCGTCCTCTCTGCCTACCCCTGCGGAGAAACGGCGTAATGGTTAGTTAGTTAGTTATAAAAAATAATTAATTAAAATTTTAACCTTAAAACATTTTAAAGAATCTAGAGAATATTTATTTTCTTATATTTTGAATGTAAAATATATTATATAGTCGTTTAAACAAAAAAAAAAAAATTTAATTTGCCACATTTTGGCAACAAAGCAATCCGAGGTTTTGGAAATAGTGCCATGATGTGGCAAAAAGCGCTCGAGTGGATATTGAGCGGGTATAACGCAGCCCCAAGAAATATCTATTGCAAATAAATAAAGACATTATAAGACTTCACATTTCTCATAATATTAAAGTGAAATTCGGGCTAAAAGTTCGGTTCAAATCATTATTCCGTATCCGTTAGAGCAATTCTTCAATAGCGCAGAGTAACGGGCAGAAATAAAAATTACCAAGCATTTTGTAATAACATCTCGGCATGTTTCCGCTGCGGACTATATTTCTCAATTCCAGTGTAACCCGGAAAATTAATCACGGTATGCCAAGTTCGCTGGGAATATGAAGCCTCCACCGCGTTTTCCAGCGGAGAAAACCTCAACATTTTTCTTTCATGATCTATTTTTAGGTCACATAGGTCTCAATTTTGTCAGTGATTTTCTGAGAGGTATGAAGGAGGAAGTATATTATATTATTGTGAATGTATTTATCAGAATGACTGGATTACATTATTCACTAAGTTGGTTGAAATAGATAGTCGAAATTACTTAGACCAAATATAACTTTTTACCTTACCAAGCCGTCTGAAGGCAGTGAGTCTATGCAATCTTGGGGTATGTTGTGAGGTTTAAGGGAAGGGAAAGGAGGTGGAGAAGAGGAAGGTTGGGAAGTACCTACATGGCTATTCAGATTCGGTCACCATTTTGAGCAACGTTTCAATTCTGGACAGTGGTCATTCACCAGGACGATACCGAGAGAATCTTTCACTCTAGAATGTGCCGCAAATATATAGATGAATTAATTGTGAAATATCACAAACTAATCAAATTTCATTTCCCATATGAACTCGTGACAATCGGATTGATAGTCGAGAGCCTTACCCCTTTACCACGGTGGCCGGTAATGTTATAAAAGGACAAATGCAACTTTTTTTTACAAACAAGTCTGCAGTTTTAAAATCGTTTACCGGTGGTTTTGTAAATTTTATTAATAGTTTAAACGAAATTAAAACACACATTTAGTTGGATCAAGGTTTCACTTCACTTTTTTAAATTCTTAATTTTAAAAACATTATTTTAAAAAATTGGCAAACATTGTTTTGCGTTTTTATAGGATTATTTCAAATTATACAGAAGCTTCTACGGTAAACTTTTAAACGCAAAGAGAAAGTTTAGTCTTTTCTCTTTCTAAATTTGTTTATGTTATATCTCTGACCGTAAAAGAAATGTCATTAGAACAACTGTTGTAATTTTTTAACACTGTGGTCAACAGAAACATGTATCTTGTGTAAAAACAACGGTTTGCTTGTCAACTCGGCAATGAAAAATTTTGTAACTTCAGACGTTGAAGTCTAATTGAAAAATTATAAAAAAGGCCTCGTTAAAAGTTATTTCATCAGGAAGTTTGTCAACTACATTGCCGTGGATCGAGAACGAATTTTCGAGTTAATCGAGCTTTGAGGGTGGTTAGATTACTCGTAGAGGCTGTCGAGTATATAATATACCTAGTTACCAACGGTTTATTGCCTGTAAAAGTAGTAAATTTAATCCCAGAGGCCTTAATCGTACTTTGTCAAAGGGTTAAAAAATTTCCGTTTTGCATTCAAATACCAACAAACGGAATATTTCTAAACGCATCCGAAAACTAAAAGCTGTTTTTGAATATGCTTTAAAATTTTATAATTCAACATAAACATATATTTTTTTAATTTAAAATTTTTCAAATAAAATATGAAAATGAACAAGACACAGAAAAATAATAAAAATAATAGATCGCAATGGCTGAATTGGTTATAGCGCCCGTCCCAGTAAGACGTGAGATCTGGTTTCGAGTCCCAGTTGCGACCACTATGTTTTATTATTTTTCTATGACTTGTTCATTTTCATATTTTAATTTAGATTATTATTGTTGTCTTCTTCTTCAATGATATATTTCATTGTTGGGAATAACCTTCAGACAGTTTTTTTTTTATTAAAAAAAAAATTGTTTAAAAAATTGCCTTTTTTCTAACTAAAATTAACGATAACGAAAAAAAAAACATACATATTTTGTTAGTCAAATGTAGTAAAAACGCTATTATCTACGCAATTTTTTTTCCGTTTCATGTAAAACAAATTAATAAAAAAATTCCAAATATTTCATAATATTTTTTTTAAATTGCGGTCAGAAATTTTAGATTCATAAAGGTGTACATTTTAATTCGTTTGCGGTTAATTTTTTTAGATTTATTATAGAGCGTGGTATTTTTTCTTTTTAACACCGTTTAGATAATGTTTCTAACCGTGATTGTAAGGGAGACACAACGATTTTTACGAGTCCTATATGAGTTCTTCCGAAAACCGAACCAACAGACCTGATAACTTTCTTACCTTTCTCTTGTTTTGAAAGTCAAGTATGCCTCAATTTTCGATTTTAAGTCGCTTATATTATCCTCATTAATCAGCACGTTTGTATTGTAAAATACATCCATATTGTTTATTTGTTTTGAGTATTTATTACCAAGACTATTTAAACGTTGTATTGCGGAATGCAAACTATAGTTGGAATAAGATGTATATATATAAATGGTTGAATGAACGATTTGCTCAAGTACAAAATTCTTAATTAAATTAAACAAATAACTTTGTATTAAACCACTATTATATAATCACAATTACCTACATGTTTCGAAACCGATGGTTTCTTCGTCAGGGTAGTAATGACATTAAATAACAAAAGAAACAAACAAGTATAGACTAAAAAGAACTATGGACAAAAATATTATAGAGAGAGGTGATTAATTAATTAAAAAATATCGTAAAAAACAATTATATTAAATTAAATATAAAAAATATTTTAAAATATGAAAAATTACATTATATAAATTTTCAAAACATAATAAAGTTGTTCAAACAAAAATTTTTTTTTTAAATATAAGTATTAATAAGAAAATAAATTTAAGAGATGGCTATTAAAAAAAAAATTTGGTTATTAATAATATTTAATTTACTATTGACACTTTTTCAAATTTTTTTATTTTTTTTAAATTTATTTATTTTGTGTGTGATTCACATTATTTGTTTTCGTTACTTTTCCTAAACGATTTTTAAATAAAATTTCATAATAAAATGCAGAAGTAAACCTAGTATGATTAGTTAAACCAATTACAAAATAAATATATTTTATTATTACTGAAAGAGTATTAATTCCATTGACATTATTGTATATAAAAATCTCGTGTCACAATGTTCGTCCGAGATAAACTCCGATAACTACTTAACCGATTTTGATGAAATTTAGCTTATTGGGTGTAATTTGGTCCAACTTAAAAGATTGGATAGTTTTTATCTTGATTTTTTACCTCAATATTTATTATTGCGAAATAAATGTTCGATAATTGTTTGTTATGGGAAAACGATTTGAAAATATTTCTAAGTTCCATAAGTTTATGACAGATGGCGGTGTGAGTTAATTTATTGACACTACACTTGGTTATCTAGGTTAGGTAACCTTCCAGTAGTTGGCGTTGTGTTTCATTGTGGGTGGGTCGGCTTGTTTTATATAAAAATCTCTTCTAAAGCATTCAAAATGTCTGTTACAAAAAAAAAACAAAAATCGTAAAAATAATTAGGAAAGTTTTTTACACGTATAAATTTTATAAAACAAAAAGTTGGCAGATTCCATATCACAAAAAAAATTCACATTTAAAATTTAAAACATCAAATGTAAAATAAAATTACGTTAATTAAGCCTGTCATTAAAATATTAACGAATCAGAGTTTAAACGATTAAAATTTGTTTGACAGGTTCAATCTACTTTATACAAAAATGATAAAGTATAATATTTATGCTCATATTGGCTTCATTTGATGTTGAATAGCTTTATTTAGCACAAAATGACGATTGTATAATGCGCATATTATATGATTTTCTCACATAAAATATGAAATAGCGTTCGTAATATTTTTGTTCCAGTATTTAAGTTCAAAAAGGCTCCTGACTTTTTGGCTTTGATCGCCCGCCTTATTTCCAAGTATTATTTATTTCACCGAAGTAAAGGGTATTAAAAATCCTTTTCACCGTAAAACCGGAGTGAATTAAATATTTTTTTCAAGGAATCCTTTGAAAAGCAGGAAGAACTTGAGTTTTCCGGTTTAAAGTTGAACTGGGACGTAATATTCCCCTAGTTTCGGCTTTGAATTCAAACGTCATCTTGGAAGCCCTTTATGAAGAAATAAACGAATAAAAACGTTTTTCAATTACCCTTTGCTAAAGGGGTTGGAAACCCTTCCCTTTCCACGGATACTAGATCTTATATTCGTCTAAATTTTTTTATTGATTTAGGCAATTCACCCTAAAATGCTTTGGGCCGAAAATTAAGAAATACCTAAACGGAGAAAAATGTTATTCTAAAATACGATCATTTTATTCGTAAAAACGGTTAAAAACGGGACTAAAGTTCTCACGAACAAATTAACAGTGTTTCAATGTTTATTGGCGGGATAATGTAAGAATAATGTGTTGGTATCCGTACGAAATTAGGTATAACAACAAATTATTCTTACATGTTCCCGCCAATAAACATTGAAACCCTGTTAATTTGTTCGTAAGAACTTCAGTCCCGTTTTTACGAATAAAATGATCGTATTTTAGAATAACATTTTTCTCCGTGTAGGGTTATAATTTTGAGGACAATCTGTAAGGCAACTTCAAGTCTATGAATTGATAAATATAGTTATTTTTTGTATAAATACCGCACAAGAGTCCCAACTGCTCCCGATCCGATAAGACTATGGCATCCCCAATTGGGGTATGTTGGGAGGCTGAATGTAGTGGGGAGGGGAAAGCGATGGGATAGAGGCAGGTGGAAAAATACCTGGCTATTCAGATCTAGCCGCCAAATACGGCTAAATCCATTTCAAGCAACGAACGTTTCAATTCTGAACGGTGGTATTACACCAGGGCGATGTTGAGAGTATCTTACGCTCTGGAACGTGCCGCAAATATACTATATACTATTTTGAATTAATTCATTGTGAAATTACACAAATTAATCCAATAAAATGTATTTGTGCATGCCGGTTCGAACCCGCGATCTTCGGATTGCTGGTCGAGAGTTTTAACCCTCGATCATGGAGGCCACATTAATAATTAGGGTTATTTTTTAAACAAAACGGTTTTATTTCACCCTCTAATAACATCCTGCATCACAGTCACTATTCTCGTCCCACGATAGCCTGAGAAAGGAGTCTTTGAGATTACTTACTAACTGAACTGAAGAGACAGGTAGTATCCTAACTTTTTTTGTTAAAAAAGAGGCAACCTTCTAAATCAGTGGTTCCCAAACTCTTTTGACCCACGGACCTTTTCATAGTCAAAATTTGCCCACGGACCCCGGGGATAGGGAATGAGTTTTCCGGCCAAAATCCCTGATTTAGCAATAAGAATTCAATAATTCCTGAAAGGAATCGTAAAGTTAACAGATCATCTGTCAGAACTCCGCCCGACACCCGGTTAAAACGTAAAAATTGCAAATAATTTTTGCATTGATAGTTATTATAACTTCCATATAAATAAAAATGTCTCATAATTTTTGTATTTCATATTAATCTCAGGGCATTAAATGGCAATAGCGAATCTGAGTTCGCAGATCATTTAAGAAAAAATGATCATAGTTTTGACAAAAACCATGGACTTAAAATATTACATACGGGTTATAAGGCATCACAGATAAATAATTTAGAGATTTTAGAAATTAGAAATGTAAATAATAAAGCAGACATAATTAATAAGCAGCAAATTTTTATAAACCCTTTTTGAACCTTTTCCCACTTAACCGGTCTCTCCCTGCTAATGACTTCGAAATCCCTAATTTGAATAAACTTCCCCCACTCTTACCCTTTCCCCCTCCTTCAATCCTTTCCACCCATATGTGATCTATATTTAATTTTTAAGTTTAGTATACATTTGATCCTGATGATGTGAACATCGTTTCTTGAAACATGTTGATTGTGTATTAATAAAAGTGATGTAAACAAAGTTATTTGTCTTTTCATTAAAATAAATCATATTAAACCTTGCGCGGACACCATGACGTTGTTCAGGGACCCCCAAATCAATTTCAATTTTCCACGGAGCCCTTGAATGATATCAGGGATCCCTGGGGGTCCCTACGCACCACTTTGGGAACCACTATTCTAAATGAACCTTTCAAAATGTTTAAAAATGAGATCAATATTTCTCTTCTTTGAGGGATTGGACTAGTCTGATAGGACTAATACATTTTTGATATTTCTCTCATCTTCGTCTTACTCTTAGAAATGCGCTGAACATTAATCATACCTCCTAACGAGTTCAACTCTCCGTTTTGACACTGAAGTCTTTGGAATGAACGATGTTGTTCGATGTAACATCGAAATAAGAATCTCTCGAATTTACAATGAATTTTATAACATGATGTTTTTGTTATTTTGTAGATCGATTTACGTCGACGCGAAGTTTTAATGCATACATACAAATAGGTTGGTATAACGTGGGGTACAACTAGGTAACTCCGAAACAAGTGTTTTTGACTTATAAACTAAAAGCATTACTCTATTTCTTAGTCTATGAATGCGACAAACAGAAAAGTCGTTATCACACAAACACATTGTCATGCATTGTACATCATCAAGTAGTCCGAATATGTTTCGTCTAATTTTACAATTGTTCCACTTCTCTCTATGTAACCGCCCCTTCTTTTGCTTATCTTTCTAATCCTTCACCAACCAGTCTCTGATATTCTTTTCCTTTCTTATATGCTTTCGCTTTCTCTTTTTTTACCTCAGAATCTTTCTCTGTACTGTAATTTAGTTTATATGTTTATTGTCCTGATGAAGGTTGAAATCAATCAAAAATCTAATTATAAGAAGTCCGAAAGTTAAACAAAAGATAAACATAGGTTTTTCGAAGGTATGGTGTCTGTATATCTCCATAATTATTACACTTATCGTGGTGACATAGCCATCCCGCGCAAGCTCTTCAACTGAGTTAACTGAGATAGACAGCGCGCTACGTTGCGAAATAAAAAAAGATCACTTACGTCGCAAAGAAGTAGATTATCTTTCTAGGATTAAACAAAGAACTTTTTTCTTTTGTATTATAAATGTAACTGATTATCGAACACTTGCACAGTGCCGAATAGTCCTTCAATTTAGCTTCTAAACACCATGGATGAATGGCGTGATTTTCAAACCTAAATAATGTATATCGAGATACAGTGTTTGCGTGACCACTGCGAGTGTATGAGGTATATTGTTGACTGGTTGCTGACGCACTGCGGGTTCGGTTTCGAGAGGCCATACCTTTTTTATAGTTTCAAATTATAAGTCATAAACAATCCGCTCCAAACACCGTGTGAAATAATTAATTACGCATGCAGCCTTCATAACTGTTAAGTTATTACTTTTGTATTTCATTGTATTTCTGTTTACTAGAGCAAAAACTTGGAGTTTATTTGTAACTAACTTAACATCACGCCATTTCCACGCAGGGGTAGGCAGAGAGGACAACAATAACTCAGTCTTGGCACACAAACATGGCCCGACTCAAGTATCTGGTTCACTTGATCGTGCCATGTCTTCCTCGGGCGTCCACAACTTCTTCTTCCATTCACTTTTGCATCATAAATATCCTCCTAACACTCCTTTCTTCGTTCATTTCCTGTACATGTCCAAACCATATGAGGCTCACTTTCTTTCAAGGCTTACATCAGCCTTGCATTCTTGCAGATATCAACATTTCTCACACGATCATGCATGGTTTTACCGCACATACGCCTTAGGGATTTCATTCAGAGTTTATTTGTATGTACATGATATAATATATTCCTTCAGAAAATATGTAAAAAATATTATTTAAATTATTGCAGACACCTATATAACCTTTATATTTCTTTTCATTTGAAATGTTTTTTTTTAAAATCAACGATGAAAGAGAGAGTTCCATTCCATTATAAATACTAAGGGACAGTTGTTTTACACAATTTGAATTATTCTTTAAATTTTAATGTCAATTTTCAAGTTATGTGAAAGTTCTATTATTATTACAGTTGCTACGCATAACTGAAATACGAGTAATAACAGAACTTGATTTTGTTAACCGTTTTTTGGAGATACCCATAAAAACACGTTCAAATTACTTTCTGATTCTAATGCTTTACGAATTATCTACTTGTAGCATACATAGAGTTTTACTTATTTATTATTAATTTTCAACGCCCTGATGGGCTTTTACATAATACAGTGATATATATGTAATATAATGTTTAAATAAGAAATATAAACTTATAGCAATTAACATTATAAAAATGGTAGGTATAAAAGTAAGTAAAAAATATTATATTATAATGAAAGGGAAAAGGTAGAAATAAATTAAACTGAAACCAGTATTTAAATTGCAGATGGCATAAAAATAATAATATATAGTGTAAGTTAATATTAGAAATTTACAGATCAGTAATACAAGAAAAAGTTTACAATACAGAAAAACAAAAGAGAGTAACAAGTTTTCACATTATAGATAAATAGAAATAATACAAAAATATGTGCAACAGCTCCTACATTATAAGAATATGCTACAACAAAATATTATGGAATTTTTTAAATAACAGTAACTAATATTAAACATGTCTGATTTCACATTCTGACATGAATGATTTAATAATTTCATGTTTGTATTGTATCAGTGACACATTCCATACATCTACGTGCGAATACATATTTCCCAAGTTTTGAATTCTCTGTAGTGGTATATTGAATTGGGCCCTGGTCGCAGTATTACTACAATAAAATGGTAGTACTGACCTTGTATTTCTGGCTGATACATTAAGATTTATGAGCGTTAAGAATTCAGGGCTATCAATTATATTATGCAAGATTTTAAATAGAAATATTAGATCAAAAATAATTCTCCTGTCACTCAAATTTATACTCAGAGTTATAGGAAATAGAGTTTTGCTTTTTATTCGTAACTCAAAAACGCTAATTTCAGAGTTACCAAGTTGCAGTAATTGGGTAGGTACCCGACGATATTATCTTTAATGATTAAAGAATTACTTAAAAAATTATTTTATTAAATTATTTTTGTAACTACTTTATTGCTTATCGATGTGATTACAGGTTTTATAAATTTCATTAAATAAGGTTACGAATTACGCAGGAATATTTCACATTACCCAAGCACTAACAACTGAATTATGTTTAATGCAAAAGAAACCTCACGAGAGTTATCTTACTCGAGTTCAATATTGAACCGTGGATTCAAATCTTATAATAAAGTGGTTATTTTAACTGAAATTATAAAAAACAGTTTTTCCGGAGTCTAGAGAAAAAAGCAATTTCGGGTCCCATCGGACGTTTAAAAAAACCCCACAAGTTAAGCTGGTTTTAAAGGGTGGTTGACGTCTACTTTGCAATTGTACCGGAAATACCAATTTCGGAAACAAAATGAAGCCATAATTCTCCAATTTTATTATACTATCCACCGGCAAAATCGTAGCACAAAATAATCTTTCCCTGAAAAATATAATGTGGAGTAAATATTTGGAGTTTAATTAAAAACGGTTGCTGATAATACAAATATGTTTTGAGTTTTTAGTAGGAACTTATGGATTTTGATTGTTTATTAATTATACAAATAAATCCACTCATGTGACCTAATATAAATATAGGTACATACATTTATACATTTTAATTTACACGTTTACCTATTACATACATTTTGTGCGGCTGCTATGGAAACCGCCGCCCAATTTATACACGGAGAAAAATTAACTGTTAAAAACGGGACTGAAGTTCCCACGAACAAACCAACAGTGATTCAATGTTTATTGGCGGTAAAATACGTACGAAATTACGTATACCAACAAATTATTCTTAATGTTCCCGCCAATAAACATTGAAACCCTGCTAATTTGTTCGCAAGAATTCTTTCGCAAGAAGTTCTACGAATAAAATGATCGTATTTTCTATTAAAATGTTCTTTTTTTCTATTAAAATGTTCGTTTTTTCAAATAACATTTTTCTCCGTGTATGAACCCGGGCACCCTCGCAAACTCACCAAATGTGCGAACCACTTGGAATGACACTTGGCAGAGGTGTTGGTTATCCAATAAATGGTTCCCGGGGCGGCTGTACTAAGACTCTCCCCTCAAATTGAATAAATATTAAACATTAGTAAGTATAAACACAGTAGAACATTATACTTCTTTTTTACTTATCACAAGCACTTAAAATACATTCATCATCGGTAAGAAAAAGCAGAAAAATAATAAGCTTTTAATATGATTATATAGAATAAGTGCTTAAGAGTGTTTGGCAAAAAAATAATACATTAGGCCAGAACATGTAAATAGTTAGTACTAAACGTAGAATGACTCCCGTGCTAATTTCTGTGTTTTACCACTGTAATTACCACGGCCGTATAACGATAGAATTAAAATAAATACATTTAAAACAGTCGTAATTAAAACACAAAATAAATATAGTTTTCAAAAACAAACAAAAAACTAGATTAAGTTAACAGGAAGAGATTTCTTAAGAGCGATTGATCAGCGGCTGAGAATAAAAGTTTAAAAATGCTTGCAACTGTACAGGGAGGTTCCAATGAGAAGAAAAAAAAAACATAATATATGCCTACATTCAAGTAAGCAATAAAAATGCTCAAAACGGACGATGATAAATTATTAAATATCGTGTACTTCTTGTAAGTATTTTTTGATCATAAGTATTTATGATTTATCAATAATGTCTAAACAAAATAACTGTGTAAAAAAAATTTGAAATATTTTAGTTTGTAAGACCTTAAATAAATAGAAAAACTGAGGTATTTTTGTAACAAAACACGTTCTCGGATTTATTTTTTAATGATTTTAATTTTAATATAATTAAAATTATGTAAACTGTGTTTACTAGATTATGTATTGATTTATTTTGTTGTATATGATTTGAAATTTTTGTTTTATAATACAATATGTCGTTTGAAAATTGAACAAATCTGCCAACGACCAACGGTATAACGTTAGTATATTAAAAATAAATTTAGTTTTTCAAAATTTTAAAACTGCGTGTACCAGATAAAATAACAATCTTTCAAAATGAATTTATGTTTTTTTTGTAAAAAAGAGTCAACACATCTAAATTTTGATTTAAACGGGATTAATTTTCGATTTTCTCTGGTAATACCCTCTTAAAAACAAACTGCAATTTTTTAAATTAAAAAATAATTTTATCCAACACAATTAACAATAGAAACCCATTAACATTAGGGATCCAAATGACCATAGAAGAATAACATACTAAAATAGTTGTAGTACTCGTATGTACATTGTACACCTCAGAATAGATGTAATATCTACTGAGGTCCATAAACCCAAAACAAATAATGGGTAACTCTTTCTAAAGAATTCAACAAAAAAATGAAACAATTATAGATTCTTTAGTTCTTCTCAAGTCGGTCCATCATTGCTAAGAATCGTGACCCCTTTATCCAACGTTTCCATGTTGGACAAGGCTCCTCATGGTTCTAAGCTTCGGACATTGACGTACAGGACGCCAGTGATTCTTGGTCACTCCAGCGCAATGGTTACCTTCATCTGTTTCTTCTGCCCCCCACTGTCTTAAAATAATTGGTAGGCAGATAGTTGAGAGCCTATTGTGAATGCCTAGCTCTTAATGTAGTAAGATTTAATCAGTGTAGCCAAATAATATAGTCGCAAATATATGCAAATCATGATAAAAATGTACTGTAATCATTTTTTAGGGATCTAATCAAAATAAAGTAATGACATTTTAGTGACGCAACTATGAGGAGAGGAATCTTGGACTTTGGAAGGGAATCTGACTCTTACCCTGAATTCATGGTTACGTTCTTGTGGATTTATTGTGTCACCGATAATCACTTGGCCTGTTACTAAGCACATGCACAAGTATCAAAACAGACTCCGATAATGTACCGGGGGATCAAGATAGATATATCACTGCACAGCACTTAATAGACTCCGATTAATGTACCGACGGATAATCTTACTCAATTAATAGTCGATGTTAATGTCATTGAGCACAAAAACAGGCACGATTGACCGTCGATATACAGACGTAAGTCGATGCACAGAGAGGACCGAGGCCCTAGCACGCTCGCTCTATAACAATCGATAGGATAACTATCGGTAACTTCTCATCGTTCCCTAGCATGACTACAGATCGCCAACGAATAAGTGATAGTTCACAATGACTAAGTGTCCTTAACATATTCGACATCAACTGTTGTTTGTACGCTAGCGATGTGCAGTTGTCCTAGGGAACGATGAGAAGTTACCGATAGTTATCCTAGCGATCGTAATAAAGCAAGCGTGCTAGGGCCTCTGAGGCCCTAGCACGCTTGCTCTATATCGATAAATATACCAGGCTATAGCACGGTAAAACATAACATACTCTGATATTAGTCGAAGTTAAAAGCGCCGAGGAACGAATGTACTAATCACTGCACAGCGCCAAAATGGACACATTTGTTCAAGGAATCCTGCATAAACAGTTGTTTTTAGACTCCCACCATCCTAAATATCTCATATTCTGATAAATAATCAGTCACCCGGAAATACCACGAAGTTGAACTAACACCAGTCGCACTTTTAATTTATCTCTTCACGTAAAACCGAACATAGTTCTTCACCACAGCTTTAAGATTTATTATTCTTTCGACGAAGTTGGCGTTAAAGTTTCAATGGTAATTAAGAAGTTGGTAAAGAGTAAACAAATAACAAGGGTAGAAGGCTTCGCACAAGATAGGGGAGGTTTAGTTTGTTCTGTTTAGTTTTTAAGCCCCCGACCCTCCTATACGAGATAACTTCAACATCACATGCTAAAAATATACGGAGCTATAATGTTACTAGTACCTTCAAAGTTGATATCAACGTACGTTATAGTTTAATCTTACTTGCGCTAAAAGATACGTCTTCTGTTTGGGAGAGTATAATATCGGTTTTCTTCGTAGTACATACTTCGTAGTAGGGAAGTCGAAACGGAAGCATCATCCCTATAACATCATTTACTTTGGTTTCATAAAGTGCATAAATTCATTAATAAATATCGGAGGCGGGAATGGGTACCGCCGCCCCGGGAACCATTTATTGGATAACCAACACCTCTGCCATAGGTCACCCCAAGTGGTTCGCTACGTTTGGTGACTTAGCAGGGGTGCCCGGGTTCATGGGGTTCATTGTCTAGGTCTTGGCGGCGGATGATCTAGACACATTGAACCCCAGATTCCTACCCAACCCTCATACCTTTTTCCTTCCCAGAACTTCCTCTCCTTCCTTTCCTTAAAAATACCCTCCACACAGCATCCCCAAAGGTGACATAGGCCCTGAGGGAAATTATTTTCCTCAGGGCCTCCTGTGTGGACCTAATGTAAAAAAAAAAAAATACCCCGCTACATCCACAGTTCAACCGTTGTTTTTTTTTTTAAATACTTGTCTTATTAGGCCTGTACAATTCTTGTTCAGTAAAACAAGCAGCTGGTGTTTGCGTAAATATGGGCTGCACGTGTTCCTTTAAATATTATTGTAACAGGAATGTACAAGACGATTCCTGTTCAGTGAACATCTGCCAAATTTTATTCATATAATATAACAATGAATTTATGACAATGAAGTTTACAGATAATATAACAATGAATTTATGACAATGAAGTTTACAGATAAAATAATAATTGATAGAAATGAAGTTTACAGATAATGTAACAATGAATTTATGATAACGAAGTTTACAGAATATAATCATTGATGATAATGAAGTTTACAGTTAATGCAGCAATGAATTTATGATAATTAAGGTTACATATAATATAATAATTTATGATAAAGAATATATCCTTACCAACTTATTTTTAAAGATATTTTTGAAGTCGCTTTTAGTCTTGAAATTGGTAAATAACGTACAAAAACTTATAATTTTATTTTAATTATAATTTCTGGGGTGGAAAAGTCGGGGGATCAACTCTCGTGTTATCCTAATTTGTGCACCCCATCTGTTATGGCCCCCGTAGGCAGTTTCCCGTTTTTTTTCCACTGTCGTGTATGTATATGATGTGTGTGTGTCATCAGGCTTCTGTCATTATTTGGGGATTAAACCCACAACCACGAGCGCCATTTTGATTTGGAGCAGTTTCCGCATCCTTATCGCTAATGGCCGCCGTTTCCTGTTTGTTTCCCTCCAAAGAGCTTTCGCCCTCAAATCAAATCCAATGATCTTCGTAATATGTTAAACGCGACACACATGCAGGATTTATGTGGGTATATGTTGTGGTTTTGGAACCACACATTTCTAAACCACAACAGTATTATATTAGTATGTCATGTGGATATGTGCCTTACATGACAAATAGTTGCTCATTTACATAGTGCCCGGAAGCTCGTGGTAAAATCAGGAAACTGGCAGTTGTGTGTGGGTTATGGAATGGAAATGATTGTGTAGTGGAAAGAAATAACAAAAAAAAAACAAAGCAAATACGGAAAACAAGATTTGAAAGTAACTGAGACAATTTATTGTCGTTTTGTTTCTTAACATCGACGAAGTCAGTTTGTGATACGTTTGAATTTTTAGATTTTGAAATTTTCATTCTTCCAAGACCACCACAATTTGAAACGATGCTTCAAATTTGGCCAAATGTGGTGATCAGATCTGAATAGCCAGATACTTCCCCACCTTCCTCTTTCTCATCTCATTCCCTTCCACAGCACCTTAAGCCTTACAGCATACCCTATTCGGGCATGCAATAGTATCATTGGCTCCAGGCGGTTAAGGTGCAGTTGGCAGTCTTGTGCGGTATTCAAATAAAAAAGCGACAATGATTCATACTCTGGAACAATGCGCAAATATGAGATAATTTTTATTACTACCACACATTTAATATTTAGACGTTGTTAAAACTTCCGACAATTTAAACTGTTATTGCGTTATATGAAATTATCATTGAAAAAATGCACCCTAAAATTGAGTTTTTAGATTGGTTTGTTGGAGTGGAAAAAAAGCAAAATCTATACGACTAGATATGTAATATTCCAAGACCACTGAAGTAGCGAAATATGGGGTTGCTATTCGACTTAAACTCTACTAGAAAAAGAGTATGATAATGTAGTCACAAAAAAAAAAAAAATAGGTCTCCTATAAATCGTTGTATCTCCCTTACTGTCATGGTGAGAAATATGATCTTAACGGTGTTAGAAAGAGAAAACTCCGCGCTTTATATTCAAATCTTTGATTCAAAAAAGATCAACGAATTTAGTTAAATGAAAATTAAAATCTACGCCACTATGAAATAAAAGTTTTCGATGGCAATTTGAGAAAAATGTATGTATGTATGTATAGTAATGTATGTATAGTAATTTTATACAGGAAAAACGAAAAGTGAGCCATTTTTAAAACTTTTATATGTTTGTAAACAAATTTAATATTTCTGAAATTATATGTTTTATTTCTAATATCAAAATTTGAAAGCATATTCTATCACCTTTCAAAAACAGTTTTTAGTTTTCGGATACATTCAGAAATATTCCACTTATTTGTATTTTAATGCAAAGCTGAAATTTTCTGATCTGACAGAATATGCCCGAGTTTAATATTTTACAAAGTACTTAGTTTTCTTTCAGAATTAACAAATTCTAAAAACTAGAAGTCTGTAATGTTTCTCAAGCGGTGTATTTTTAATCTCAAAGGCCATTAATTCATCTGTCCTTTTTTACCTCCAGGGATGCTTTTTTAAGTACGCGCCCTTGTCATTAGGGTTCTCTCATTAACATTATTAGGTACTTCGGGGAGTAGGGTACTGAAAAGTTGTTTTTTTCACACATAAAATAATTTCAACGAATTCGTTACAGAAAAGGTTTTTTTTTTAAATACTTACATCACCATCCATAGAAACCAGAATCAAGTTAGCATCTCAGAAACAAGACGTACTGTACAGGGCCCACATATAATAATGTTTGGATGATTTCTATAGCGCCATTTTCATGAGAAAAACACCTCAAGGGCGCTTGAATGGTAGGTACTGTAATAGTACACAACAACTGCTGACCCTGAACAAAACGCAATTGCGCCCTACAAATAGGAGCTCAAAAATACATGAAAAAAAAACCATTGACTCTGTGTAGAAACATGTAATCCGTTTGATAGATCCTTCTATCTTAACAAGCGGATTGCAATCTTTAGAGCACAGGCATCAGCTGAAATGCTGTCCTTGATTTAACGGCTTTACAATGAAAAATTCTCTGAGGAACTAGTATCATTAATCCCTTCGACCACAGTCGGGAAACGCGTGCCCAACGGGTACACGGTTGCCATTTGTCACGCTTCTGCGACCTCGATTTCAACAGCTCGGCTGTGGAATGATTTGCCGGCATCTGTGTTTCCTCTCTGCTACAACATGGGTCTCTTCAAAATCCATATTCACTCGTTCTTCTCCTCAAAATAATCCTCCACATAGCATCTTTAAAGATGAAATATTTTCCTGTGGGAAGTTAGTGTAAAAAAAAAAATCACCACTCAAGTGAACTTTGGTTCGCCAAACTTATCATGCACTACGTCCATTTTACGGTCGACATAATCGTCCATCCGAGCAAGTTATTCGGAAGACCATGGATCGTTTTCGCACCACGTACACTCTAGTGGATAATAGGCATACACAAATACGACAAACAGTGCGCACAGAAGAAGTTATTGCAGCTGTGGAGCGTAGTGTTAAGAAGAATTCGAATGAGTCAATTCTCCATCATGCACATCAATTGGAGCTGTGTCCATCCCCTTTCTTGGCTTAAAAGCTTACAAGATCCAGCTTGTGTAAGAGGTGAAACCGCGTGACCGTTATGCGCGTCGTAGGTTCGGTGAATGGGCCGAAAACAATATTGAGCTTGATCCTCTTTTTCAACGCAAAATTTAGTTCACCGATGAGGCACATTTTTGGTTAAATGGCTATGTAAATAAGCAGGATTGCCGAATTTGGAGTGGAAAAAACCCAGAAGCCTTTGTCAAGATGCCCTTACATCCATTCAAAGTCACTGTTTGGTGTTCTTTATGGGCAGGTGGAATTATTGGCCATATTTTTTTAAAGACGATGCCGACCAGAATGTTACGGTCAATGAAGAGCACTACAGAACCATAATTACTGACTTCTTCGTACCTCAGTTGAATGGCATTGATGCGATAGAGCTGTGGTTTCAACAAGATGGCGCAACATGCCACACGGCGGGTGCAACCATCAATTTATTGCGGGAAACATTTGGTGAGCGCATAATTTGAGCGTAATGGACCTGTGAACTGGCCTTAACGATCGTGTGATCTCACACCATTAGATTTCTTTATTTGGGATATGTGAAGTCACTAGTCTTTGTTGATAAACCAGAGACGTTGGACCATTAAATTTGGAAGTCAAAATTCGATGTTTTATTACGGATATATGGCCCCAGTTGGTCAATAAAGATGTCGAAAATTGGACTTCACGATTGCGCTTCATTCGAGCTAGCCGTGTTAAAAATTATCTATTATATAAAGATAATAACATATCATTAACACGGTTTTAATGTGTTTTTTAATTTTAAATTTGTGTACCTCTAAAAAAACACCCTACTTCCAGAAAGAATTTTTCAATAACAATGTCAAATTTATGAATGAATTTTGTGTGGGTTTGGTTCTAAGAAATTCAGAGTTTTTCTGTCCTAAAACTAAAGCCCCATCTATTCTTAAATGCGCCTTTGTACGCCAACACATTCAAGGAATTCCTTCCATTCTAACAAGAAATTTTAATGGGCAAGCCGCCAAAAAGAGGAAGAAGTATTATCTTATTATTCTTGTCGGAAAAACATTCTGCAATTTTTGGAAAGCTGTGGATACTTTCGTGTTCATATTTTATATATTTCCACATTAAAAATGAAATTGCATTTTAATATATAACAATGCAACCAAAGAATAAACTTACGTTTCAGTCTGCCACCAAGGTTCTAAAATAAGACAATAAAAAATGTTTCTTTGGATTTATTTTGGGTTTCCTCATGGCTTTAAAAGAGGACCTTTATTGATTTCAAGAAATACTTTTTTTTATTCAAGTTCTTGTTCGACAGATTAATCATTAATTCAGAGTATGTGCAAGTTTTCTTTTATATTTAATCTATAAATTTGGGAAGATAAGTATACAAAATTGTTTCAAGTTTATTTAACACTAGGTGTATCGAACCAAAATTTTCGCCGTGTGCCATCTGATTCAATTTTCATCATAACTTACTTGGTTTTTGCTGTTTTTATAAATTGAAAGGTCTTACCAGATAAAATATTTTTTTAAATAGTAGCAGTGTAATCTACTATAATATGTAGTTTCCCGAAAATAGCTATCTATATCTATTCAAATAATGATTTTTTAATGTATACATATGGAAGTGCTGGCGTTTAAAAGGTTAAAGAGTCATTGAACATATCTACCGTTTTTGACATTTCATTAAATAACATCTTTCCCCTGTTGTACTATGCTGTATTACAACATCTGTTCCACCATGTAATATATTAAAGAAATTGTGTTGATGACTACGGCAAAATTTTTCAGTAACAAAAGTAAAAAAAGCCATAGTATTCGATAAGGAATAAGCTAAATAGAGTTATGGGCTATATTATAATAAAATAATATATTTTGATGTATCATTAACATTAACTTATAAAATGATTAACCTCAAAACAGGCTAGTCCTAGTGAGTTTAAAAGTTGAAATGAGTAACATCTGAAAAAATCACAAATATTAAAACTATTTATAGGGAAGTTGAGTGAAAAATATTTAAAAAATATGGTCATGTAGATGACATGCAAACTTAAAAACCAGAATTTTTTGGTTTGTTTTTAAATTTCGTTTTCATAATTAAATTAATTCTACAAGTTAATTTTTTTTATTAAAGCCCGCGAAAACGCCGGCAAGAGTATAATACCGTGCGGGAGAGTTGGTGACGTCACCCAGTCCTTGATTGAGTGAAAAATAAGTGAAAATATTTATAAAACCGGGACACGCTTAATATAGTAGAAAAAAATAAATTTAAAAAGTTGTAGTAGTTAGATATTAACTAGTACCAATCAATTCAGTTACCGGAATTTCGAAAAAAGTGCATTTTAATGGTAATTTTTTAAATTTAAAAACAGAAAAAAGCATATTTTTTTCTTTTATGTTTTAATTTTTGAAAATATAAGATCATTAGATTTGTATGATGACAAGTGAATTGTAAAAGAATTTAGTGGTTTATTTTTGGTTTATTATGCCGTGTTGCGTTACCTCCTTCTATACCCAACGCTTCGGACATCATTACAGTATCCTTCATTGGGGCAAATGTCTAATCCATTATTACACATCTGCCGTTATTATGAACTCTCTAATGCCATCTAAAATGTTGGCTAATGAAGGAGGTAGCGTAACACGGCATAATACCCTAAAAATAGCCATTAAAAAACTAATTAAAAACTTTATAACCAACTAATAGAAGAGACGCAACCTTTTTCTTTAATATTGGACATTTCTTAGAGCTTAGTTATTCAATGCAGTACTCATAGAAACACATAGAAAATAACCAAAACATTTACAAACATGCAATTTAAACCCCTTTCACATTATCACAGAAAGCTTTTACTAAAAAGAATATCGCTCTAAAAAAATACGCTTGAAAACTAATGAATCAACTTCGGTGTAGTGCTTTTTGCGTAATTTCATCTCGTAGGCGCCTCTGGACTCATTAGTGTCCCGTGTCATGTAAAAACTTCGGCCGAGATTTTCTTTATAATGATGTTAAAAGTTCAGCTTCACCTCCGCTCAGAGCTACGTCATTTAGAGCCACCTACGAGGGACTTAAAGCTGTTCATTTTTTTCCGGTTAAAGAGATGCTTCATGTTTAAAGGCCATTATGTTGCTCAGAGTTCTTCAGCCCTGCTGGTTTTGTGCGAGATTTTGTCAAAAAAAAGGTTGTTGAGATATGACGACAATGAGGCTGCTTTTTCCAGCGGTGTTGCGACAAATCTTGTTACGAGAAAAAGCCTGTTAGTATGGTCGTTATTAGAAATAATGGATTACTCTCTTTTCTACTTTGTTTAACTTAAAACATATTTTTTTAAACCCAATGTTATTTATTTCCATTACAACGTACATAAGTGCTATTTTTATAAGATTTATGAAACAATACTAATAATTTTAATATAACCTTGAAAGTCAGTGCGAAAACGAAAAATTAAAATGACATTAATAGGCACATTTTCTACCATGTATGAAACTATTTTTTTTTAATTAACCCCGTACCATGTAAGTATACCAACAAATTATTCTTACATGTTCCTGCCAAAAAACATTGAAACCCTGTTAATTTGTGCGTGTATCTTACTTAGCCCATGAGGAAAATAATCCCTCTCAGGGCCTAACTCATATTTGGCGATGCTGTAAGCAGGATCTTTTTAAGGAAATAAAATAGAGGAAGTTCTTGGAAAGAAAAATATACGAGAGGTGTTAGGGAATCTAGAGGTTAGCGTGTGTGGGAATGACGGCGCATGCATCCATCCCTCGGGATGGGTTGAGAGAGGCCAGTTTGTGAGTTCAAAGGGTCTCCCCAAACCGATCTCTCCCGATCCAGTCCAAGATCTGAACACACCTCACCCAAGGACCCGGGAACCCCTAAGTTACCAAACGTAAGGAACCACATGGAGTTGACTTATGGCATAGGTGTTGGTTATCCAACGAATGGTTCCCGTGGCAGCGGTACCCTTACCCTAGTTGAAAATACACTCTTAATGAAATCTTGTAAGTTTTGTAAAAAAAAAAAATTTAATTGTATTAAAACTTTCAGTGTTCGAACAATTATTTAAAGTTTAAATTTAAAACGTGTTAACTATGAATTATTTTTAGCTGAAATTTTTTGTTTGTACCGAAAAAACTGCTGAATATTTTTTTGTGGTTTGTGAAAAACGGAATATCGGAAAAATGTTCTTTGCTGTAGGCGTAAAAGTAATTAGTTACTTGGAACTATTATTACAAAAGATTCTTGCTGCTTATTTAAAGGGAAAGATTATGTTACGTTAAGAATTTACTATAATCTATCTAGTGTAAGTAGAAGCAGCTGAACTAAATGATTGACAGTCAATTTATTAATGAAATACTAAGAAAACAAAACCATTACCTACTGTACCAATATTTTAAACTTTATGGTTTGTATACCTAAGATGTTAAAAAGTATTTTTTTTATCTCGTCCCAGACTTGTAGATACTTTCAGTATCGCCCAGGTGAAAAAGCGCTACTCAGAATCGAAATCCTGCTTCATATGAGTCCGTGGTCAAGGCTCTCAACTAGAGATCCGAAGGTCGCGGGTTTAAATCCCGGCGTGCGCAAATAAATTTTGTTTGATTGATATGTTTATCTCTCAATAAATTAATTTAATAAGATGGATATCATATTTTCGGCACGTTCCAGAGTGGAAAATTCTCTCAGCATAGCCCTAGTGTAAAACCACCATTCAGAATTGAAACGTTGCTAGAAGTGGACTTAGCCATGTTTTGTGACCACATCTAAATAGCCAGGTTCCACTCTCCACTTCCTTCAACCTCACAACATACCCCAATTGGGGATGCCATAGTCTCACTGGCTCAAGATGGGAACAGTTCGGACTGTTGTTCGGTATTCACATATAAAATTCAAGTTTAGAGACTATATCAATAGCCATGTACTTTCCTACCCATTTCTTTCACATGTAATTTCTAGCCCTACATTATTCCTTACAACTTTGACTAAATTGGGGAAGCCAGATGCCATAATCCTACTGGCTCCTTTAGCTGGTACTAAAACTAATGTTATATCTATAAAAAAATAAAACTAATATCTCATTCTCCATACTGAAGCCGTACTTTTGGGTGTGTCAACAACAAATAAATTCACAATGTTGTCATTTAAAAAATGTTATCAAATTGTTTATGTATCGATTTGTCCATAGAATATGTCGATTGGATCAAAGAATTCAATAACTGAATATCAAAAAACATCAATGAACTGTGGTTCCAGTAATAAAGTGATCCACCATTCAAGTTATCTACTGCTAATCTCTACTTCAAGATAAATTATCTACGATAATAATTGACTTTATCTAAATCATTAATAAAACAATTCAAAAAACGCTCATTTCATCAATAAATATCAGTCAATTGATAATAATAATAATAATAACCTTCATTAATATAATATGTAAACAAAAAAGTAATTAATCAAAAGCAATATTCATTATTTCGTATGTAAGTGATTAATTAAAAAAATATAAGGGGGTAAGTAAATAATATAATAAGTGTTAATAAAAAAAAGTGATAAATAGTTTCGTCGATAATTTGGTGTTATTTAAACTCTAAACAAAATGGCGTTCGCAGCAGCTAGAATGATCCTGAAGGATAAGAGGAGGAAAACTTCAAAGGAAGATTTTCGCGATCCGAGAAACCGCAGCAAGGTAATTAATTAACCAATTTATATATTGTTTTTACTTAACCCAGTATACTCACAAGCACTTACGATAATTTATGTTAAATAATGAAAAAAAAAATTATTTACTTTTACTTTAAGCAAAAAGATAAATACGTAAGAAATTTAATTCTGCATGGTATATTTTTTTCAAATCATCACTGCAATTATTTTATATTCTTTACATTTGCAAGGCAAAAATTTCGATAAATGGATAAAATAAACACACCTGGTATTCAAAATATTATTACCGGGTTTGTATTTTAATTTAAATATTTAAATATTTCATTCTAAGCCTAGACAGCTGTTTTGCTTTCCGAAGCCGTTTTTAAACTGTTTTAAAATGCCTCCGCAAGTTCACAACAATTGTATATGAAAATTGTATATAAATATGGAAAAAAACACATAAAAATAAGAAAACATTAATTAATTAATTAAAGTAAGTCCTCCATCACAACACAAGCAAAGATCTCATTTTAAGCCTAGACAGCTGTTTTGCATTCTGAAGCCGTTCTCAAATTGTTTGAAAATGTCTTCATAAGTTGAAACAGCTGTTACAATAATTGCTTATGAAAATTGTATATAAATATGAAAAAAACACATGAAAATAACAAAAGGTTAATTAATAAACTAAGTCCTCCATCACAACACAAGCAACATCTTCCGCTTAGTGTAATGGTGGTAGAAGATTTTCAAATGTTGTTGGGTTATTCGTAACCTGGGAATGTTTGTCTTTCTTAAAAAATAAAACATTTTAACATATTTAAATAATACATACATTTTTTTGGTTCGCCGTAATTTGCAATATAGATATATAAATTTGGTTTCGGAAGAACCCTTCCTTCGCAAGGAGAATATTAAAACTAACCAAATTTAAATTTCAAAAATCCCTAAATAATAATTCTAGTACAAGTAAATAACTCTCGTATATTGAATTATCAAAATAATTTATATTTTAGTCCTATTCTAGTATATTTCCAGTGAACCGCTCTGTTCTTGCCGGAATTCCCGCAATTACCCCTTCCAACTTTTTCACCTCCCACTCAAATACTCAATATTTTATATCGTAGGTTAGTTTTAATATTCTCCTTACGAAGAGGTAGAGTTTGATTAAAGTTTAATTAAAGTGGTCTAAAACAAATTTATATATTTTTCTTGTAAATAACCTGCTACTAATAAACGTGTTTTATATTTTACACATCTGATAAACAATCATTTACCCAACGTTAATACGTATCAGTTTTGTCAAATTTACAAGTTGGTGTTTAGATACTTCACGTTGATTTAGTCTGTCTGTTGAAGACAACAGGCAAATAACAAATTTGTTTAAAATACTGTATGATTTTTGATGTCGTCATAATGAAACCTTATCATGGCGCATAAAATTAAAAACAGATATGATGTTATTTTGCGAGGCAGGTATCAGTACCACCCCCGTAAACCATCTATTGGATAAACAATATCCCTGCCATTGGTCACACCCCAGGTGGTTCGATAAATTTGGTGATTTAGCAGGGGAGCCCGGGTTATTAGGGTGGGGTTCATCTGGGTCTTGGCTACGGATGCATTTCCCACCTAATGGGTGGCGGGCCGGGTCGGGAGAGACCTTTTGACTTCTTCAGCCAGACTCTCGACCTATCGTCTTGCATCGCAGTGTGAGGAATGGATTTATACGTCGTCGTTTCTGGACACACTGACCTCCAGGTTCCTACACACCCCTCATACCTTTTTCCTTCCCAGAACTTTATATCCTTCCTTTCCCTAAAAAGACCCTCCACACAGCCTACCAAAATCTAACTGTCTCATAATCAAAATATATATAATATATACAGGTTGTCCAGGGGTAGAGTGCACAAACTTCGGGATGTGATTCTATGTAATGATGGAAGTAAGTCCCCCTCTGCCTCCCCTACCAAACGAAAGAAAAAGTTAGAAGTAATAAAGATAAATACCTTAAATCAGTAGTTTTATTCCACCCGAAAAGATTTTTCCAAAGATTTTTTTTCCATACAAACAAAATAACTATTGTATCTGAAAATTACCAACTTTAGAATTTCGAAATAAGTTTATTATTGTTTCATATAGTTAGTTTTATTTACTTATCGTCTAGAATCAACTCCCAGAGTTAGAGCATTTTATCCCTTGGACACCTTGTGTTTATGTCTTCTCACAGATACCATACTTACTTCAACCAGTAATTCCCGAGGTTATTTGGAGTAAAATTCGTGGCTAATATTTCGTTGTTCGGTTTTTATAATTTTTATACATTAAAAATCAGTTGGTATTTGACATTTACGCCCTTCGTTCACGCAGCTACTTACACGCGACTAAATCGTTGCTACCCGCTACCTGTTATACTATTTTGATAGTGCAGCTCGTAGCGGCGTTTACAAACACTAATAATAGTATGGAAGGTACAGACGAGCGGCGGTCGCGTCGCTTGAAAATAGCTGCATAAAAGATGTTGGGCGGTTTCTAGGCTGAGTCAAAAAAAAATGTCACAACAATTTTATTCACATTCTTATTCCAAATAATGTCAGGAATCGATGGTTAGTCAAGTTAAATTATATGTTTGTCTTTCCTGCAAAAATACATAATATGGAAGATTGGATTGATAACACTGATAACTCAATAGCGGTGAAAAACTCAGTTTATGTGGGTTCTGTTTTTTTTTTTTGTCTAGACTTAATCACAGATTTAGAAGAATTCTGTCTTATCTATCTAAATTGTTCATAAAATGTCGCAAGGTCTGAGTGATGCTATTTGGTAAGAGAAAACCCTGCTTAGTTTTCTCTCTGGCCGTGTTCCACAGAGACAAAGGATATTATAATGCCTGAAGGTGAACCTTTATAATGTTTCCACAGTTTCCTGTCTCTTTGGAATTCTCGGGGAACGTCGAACATTTGAAACATGCAAAATAGGGACATCCCGGAGATTTATGGTAAGACATTATTGGGATGAGATTGAAATGTTCGCAGAGAATAATTTTATCTTGGGAAAGGCCTTTTATTACGTAACACACCTGGATTCAAAGAAAAATTCTCAGTCATGTTTGGACCCTGTTCGAAGGGTAAGAAAACATAATAACGTTTTCAATCCTGGTAGGAAGAAAGAAAACAGGTCAAATACATATACTTTATCATTGAAGAACAAGATAATATTAATATTAAGTGTTATTATATTAATCAGAGTGGAAGATACTATTTGTATCTCCCTGGTGTAAGACCACCATTCAGAATTAAAACGTTGCTTGAAATGGCTTTAGCTGTGTTTAGTGACTAGATCTGAATAGCCAGGTACTTTCCCCACCTTCCTTTTCCTCGTCTCCTTCCCTTCCCCACTTACCTTCAGCCTCATAATATACCCCAATTGGGGGTTCCATAGTCTCACTGGCTCCAGACGGGAGCAGTTGGGACTCTTGTGAAGTATTCACTAAAAAAGAAAAATATTAGAGAGTTATTCTAATAAAAAATTGACATATACTTCTAATCATATAATCTTAGAATTTACCTCTAACATCCATCAGAAAAATAATAAATTCCCGAGGGGTTGTGGTACTCAATTTTTATACTGAGATTTTTGTATTAAAACGTTGGGGATATTTTTATATAGATTTATTTTTATATTTAAGTTATCTGAAACAAACACAAAAGCTTTGTGAGATTCATAAATCAAAAACTTCACGTTTATGTCGATTGCTTGCTTCCATATGAATTTGATGTGGTGTAAGCATACGCATTCCATTATGTAAGTATACGCACTCTACTTTCAATATAAACGGTTAAAAACGGGACTGAAGTTCTTACGAACAAATTAACAGGGTTTCAGCGTTTAATGGCAGGAACGTGTAAGAATAATTTTTTGGTATACGTAATTTCGTACGTATACCAACAAATTATTCTTACATTTTCCCGCCAATTAACATTAAAACACTGTTAATTGGTTCGTAAGAACTTCAGTCCCGTTTTTACCATTAAAATGATCGCTTTTTCGAGTAACATTTTTCTCCGTGTACTCTTTGTTGCAAAATGACCTATCCGCATGCTTTCTTACATTCATAATAATATTGTGTAAGAACGGTGTGGTCTATGACATTTTTTTGGTAAATTAATGGTCACGGGTGCAAACATTCATTGTTCAAGCTTAAGACAAAATACGACTCCAAGTTAGATAATTTTGTGAAATCAAAGCAAATGGGAACCAACACCTCTGCCATAGGGCACCCCAAGTGGTTCGCCACGTTTGGTGACTAGCAGGGGTGCCCGGCTTCATGGTGTGAGGTTTATACTTGTCCGGGTCTTGGCGGCAGTTGCACCTGCGTACCTACTACGTGACTTGGAGAGATGGGTTGAGGTAGACCTTTTGACCTCTCCAGTAGAACTTTCTCACAACGTCGCCTCGCACCGCAGTGGGAGTGATGGCTTCATATGTCCGTCACTCCTGGACACACTGACCCCTAGATTCTTACCAACCTCTCATAATTATTTGCTTCCCAGAACTTCCTCTCCTTCTTTTCCTAAAAATACCGTCCACACATCATTCCCAAAGATGCCATAGGCTCTAAGAGGAATTATTTTCCTCGTGGCCTCCTGTGTGGAGCTAATGTTGAAAAAAAAGGTACAGCAAAAAACTAAATTAATTTACTATAATTAAGTTAAGCTGAGAATCCTTTTTTACGTTTGAAATAACAATAAATTATGTAGGTATTTAATGGGGCCTGAGTAACTAATTAATAATAAAATTATCTTCGTTGGCTTGTCACATAATTTCATCTCACTCGACAAAGTCAATGTTTTATCTCAAATTAAGCAAAGTAAACATAAAACACAGGAAGTACAAAATTATGATTAATCATTTGTCTTATTTTTTAAATGTACCTCATTAGAGATTTTAAAGCCTAAACTGTACTATTTTAGAAATTTAATCTGACTATAAAAATAATCCAACGAGTTCGGTACATAAATCAAACTATAACTTTAAATGTTTGGAAGATGATGATGTATATTGGTGGATCCATTGGCGGATCCACACGTGGACTCCAGACACGTTGATGTTACCAAAAGGATGGTCGGTATTTAAATGAATACTATGGTGAACGTTTAATTCTCATTTATTAATGGACTCCACAAACCGACACACGTAATTAAATTAATATCAGAAGGATTTAACAAAGGTAGCGTACGCAAAGAAGCGACTCGACGATCGATACCGTGAAACCAGAATGACAGGCAAGTTTGCAGTCGTATGGCGCGGGGCCTTTTGGTGTTGCCTGTGCAGTAAAATATATAAACGGCTATTCAATGCGTACGCTACAAATGTATAATTGAACTAAAAGAGTATACTATTTAATCTAAATGAATATATTAAAAAGAACGAAATACAGAAAAATAATTTTCTTTAAATTGTTATTTTTCATATTTTCGTTTCGATTAGTTAGTATTATCAAAAGTTGGTATAAAAAAAGTTATTCCAATATAAATTGAATAATAATTTACTAACAAATTTGTTAGTTTAAGATAATACTTTAAAGTACCTACCTACCTACCTAATAAGTAATATATAATAATGTCAGTAAATTAAACAAATAATATTTCTATTAAAAAATAATTTATAATTAAGTAATGTATTGCGTAATGCGTAGACCTCCATTTTGATAATGTGTGTTGATAAATAATGAAATACAAATATAAACATTTTGAAGTATGTTTACGAGATATGGGAAGGCTGATAGGGATATTGAAAGAAGGGTGAATAATTAATGGAGGATTGAACGCCGTTGGAGCCAACAAAAAGTTGTCCACAGAAGCGAAGCTAGCAGTCCACAATGGAGTACTGGTATCTACCCTGATGTATGGCAGTGAAGCATGGAACTGGCAGAGAAAGGATAAAAGTAGTCTGAATGCTGTAGAAATGAGATCCCTTATGTGTGGTAAAACCATGTATGATCGTGTGAGGAATGTGGAGATCCGAAAAGAATGCAAGGCTGATTTGAGCCTAATAAGTAAGATTAAGAAAGGGACGCTTAGATGGTTTGGGCATGTTGAGCGAATGCATGAAGAAAGGAGTGTAAAGAGAATTTATGACGAATGGTGGCACGATCAAATGAATCAGATACTTGAGTCGGGCCATGTCAAGAGTCAGAATAATAGAAGAGTATGTATGAGTAGATGTATGCATGTGAATGAGGCAAGGAGTGTGTGCCAAGACCGAGTTGTTTGGCGGTCCATCCTCTCTGCCTACCGCTGCAGAGAAAGGGCGTGATGGTTAGTCAGTTAGTTAGTTAGGATAAATATTATTATGGGCATAAACATTTTCAGTCGAGCCATTCGAGTATTTTAAATCCAATTACTTTAACCGTCACGCTTAAAAATAGCTAAAATCGTCCATGAATATACCTGCAATGAAATAAAAATAACCGATGTTATGTTACATTAAAAAATATATATATTTTTTCATGATAAAACTGTTGTTTGTTGTTTGTAATTTATTTTAATTTTATTTATTTGTTAGATACATTTTTTTTACATACACTTAGTAAGGAAGCTTTCTTTGACTGTCCAACTTATATTATGATATCAATATATACCTTTGTAAAATTGTAACTACTACCTCCTACCTATGAATTGTAAGTTCCTCCTGTCCTAAAATGAGTTTTGTAACTCATCTGTATTGCTCTAGCAAGAAATAAAAACAATGAAATGAAAAAAAAAAAAAACTAGAAAAGTTTCCTGTTTTAGGACCGTCAAATTGCCTGGTTTATTTCACATTTGTACACGCTGTTATTATGAATTACATTTCCATACTTTACATTCACATTTATATATAATATATAGAAATAATAAAAATTTAGAAAAATAATATAAAGCTACTGAGAGTATTAAGTTAAAAAAAAATTTGATAATGGTAAATTAAAAACAACGAACGGACTGTTTCTGAATTAATGAAACCATACTGTAATTTACAATCAAACACGAGATTATTTATACGGACTAAGCGTTGCTAAACCCCTGTTACGTAAATAAAGCCTTTTGATCTCAATTAAAATCATCTGCATTTGATTTGCATAATCAATATTATGATAAAACAATTACGTTTATAGACTTTGTAATGGCAAAAATTAGTGCCTGTGGGTTTATTGTGGATAAATGAGCTATCATGGTTACAGGATTGTGTTTATGTAGTTTCTAAATAAGATGTATTCTTGCCGTTTGGTGTGGCTCTGCTGTTTCGTTGTTGGATGTGCAATGTTTTTCCTTTTTTTTTTTACATTAACTCCACATAGGAGGTTCTGAGGAAAATAATTGCCCTCAGGGCCTATGTCATCTTTGAAGATGCTGTGAGGAGGGTCTTTTTGAGGAGAGGAAGGAGTGAACGTGGGTCTTGAAGAGACCCATGTTATAGGAGGGAGGAAACACAGAGGCCGGCAAATCGTTCCACAGCCGAGCTGTTGAACACACGAACGAGTCGTAGAAGCGTCCCGTTCTCATGTGACAAATGTCAACTGTGTACATATGTTGGGCGCGCGTTTGGCGTGTTTCCCGACTATGCACCGGTGCCGAGGGGATCAATGACGCTAGCTCCTCGGAGCATCTTCCATTGAAATACCGGTAGAACAAGGATGGCATTCCCACCCGACGCCTGTGCTCTAAAGATTGCAATCCGTTTGTTAAGACAGGAGAATCTATCAAGCGGACCGCCCGTTTCTGCACAGAGTCGAGGGTGTTTTTCAGGTGCATCGGGGCTCCAGACCAGAGATGGCTGCCAAATTCAACAGTGGGGCGCACTTGCGATTTGTACAGGGTTAGCAGTGGTGTACTATTGAAGTATCTGCGGGCCCTGTACAGTACGCCCAGTTTCTGAGAGGATAACTTAACTCTGGCCTCGATGGAGCCCCCGTACCTGAGCTGGTCACTTAGAGTTACACCGAGCATATCAATGGAGGACCTGTTTGGAAGAATGCTACCGTTGAAGGAGACTAGATTGTCCTGATTTTTATAGATTTTAAAAAGTTTGTTTCTATGCTAAATTAAGATTATTAGTCCGCGCATGTTTTAAGTTTTAAGTTATCTTATAAGTCACTAGTTTCAGTCTTTGTTGTTATAAGTTACTACGAAAAACTCTTGGTTTAAGTCACCAGTCAAGTTAAATGTCACAAATTATAACGCATGTATTCGAATAACTATTTCAATAATAGTTTAATACCGATGAGAATACTAACTCACGTAATGGTAAATACTGACGTACTGATAACATTACTGGCATCAGTATACTGTGTATCAGTGTAATGGCAAACAAATACTGACGACTGTTGTCAGTATTCTGATCAGTAAATATTTCTAATAATCAGACATAATTAACATTTTAATAATATTATTTATGTTAATCTATCTATTACATTAAGAAGTAATAAATAAATCAATATGGAGCCTAAGAGGTTAAAGCCTTATGAAAGAGAGTAGAGTAGAACCGTTGATGAAACAGGAAGAACCTACTTGACATGTCAATTTCCGGAACACGACTTATCAAAATACATCATTCATCAAAATGCGTACCTTTCATGATGGAATGACAGTTAATTTACAGATTTCTCTGTAACAATAATCTAATAATAATATTTTATAAAAATAAAAAAAATTGTAAATTACATTTTGGTAATTTACAATTTGTTTTAATGTTTTTGCGAGTGCCAATTTCATAGAAACACCCTGAAATTTAAACATTTTTGTTACCTCAATAAATACTATCTCCGAAAATCTCCGAAAGGCCTATTAAATCTTGCATAATAAGGTTATTGTGCTAGGTATACGAGTAGGGTAACTGGTACACAGTGTGATAAATTAAATATATAAATTATTTGTTTGTTACATTAGCTCTCCGTAGAAAGCCCTGAGGAAAATAACACTCCTCCGGGCTTATCTCATCTTTGGAGATGCTGTGTTGTGGACATTTTTATTAAACAAAGTTCCGGGAAGGAAAAATGTATGAGGATTGAGTAGAAATCTGGGGTTCAGTATGCCCAGGAGTGTTCTGAAATAGTCCTGCTGGAGAGGTCAAAAGTCTCAACCAGTCTCTCCCGATCCGGTCTGCCACGCAGTTGGTGGTCAGACGCATCCGTCACATCCCAAAAGTCACCAAACATAGCCAACCACTGGGAGTGATCTATGGCAGAGATGTTTGCTAACCAATAAATGTTTCAATAAAATATATAAATTTGTTTTAGACCACTTTAATTTTAATTACACTCTACCGGTTTCGGAACCTTCCTTCGTCAGGAGAATATTAAAACTATGTTTCTCCTGGCGGTGACCATACCATCCTTACATATATGAAAGGTTATAATTGTTGAGAAATTTTGCGACTGTAAAAATTTTAAAATGCACGGACAAAATTTTCAAAAAATTAATTCATTTTGTGGGGCGCTAAGGTAACTGCGACGTTGCAATTAAAAATTACACAAATCAATAATATATATATTTTAAATATTAATAATTCATGGTTAATAGTTCGCAAAAATAATTAATAAAACAAATACTTGAAAAAAATAATAAAACAATACTATTTTTGAAAAATACATTTTCATTTACCGGATGAAACATCACGTACCCCAAGATTTTGATCAGCGATTCCTGAGCATATTTGGAGAACAAAAAAATGCATGTCATTTTGCTATATTTTAATGATATATTTTTTCTCTTAAAAACTAAGAAAGATATTTTTCAATCACACGTGAAAAAATATATTTATTAACTGCAAAATGATATATACATTTTTTACTCCAAATATGCACAGGAATCACTGGTTAAAACCTTTGGGTACGTGATGTTACACCTGTATATGAAAATAATAGATCTTTTAGTTTCGACAAACGTTTTTTCCGGTAATTAGTATACATTATAAATTTTATTTGATTAATTTGTGTTATTTCACAATTAATTAATAAAAATAATATATGTTATATTTGCGCCACGTTCCAGAGTGGAAGATACTCTCAGTATCGCCCTGGTGTAAGACCACCATTTAGAATTGAAACGTTGCTTAATAATGGCTTTAGCCGTGTTTAGTGACTAGATCTGAATAGTCAGGTACTTTACCACCTCCCTTTTCCCCATCTCCGTTCCTTCCCCACTTACCTCCAGCCTCACAACATACTCCAATTGGGGATGCCATATTCTCACTGGCTCCAGAAGGGAGCAGTTGGGACTCTTGTGAGGTTTCTCTATAAAACAAAAACAAAAAAGTTAAGTTTTATATAAACAAAAAAACATTAAATTTGTTATAATTGTAAAGAAACATGAAAAAAACAATACCGATGAAATTAGATAAATAGCAGATGTTGTCGTTTTACACAACAAACTTGGTGAATTCACGATTATTTCTGCATTTTTAACTCAATATCGCATTTTTCACACACGATTGCGTGAAGTACTAAACTTATAGTTAGAATAGTACATTACTGTTTACGTAACGTATCTAAAAGCCACGAAAAACTTTCATAATATACCTGTGGCCCTAGCACACTCGCTTGATAACGATCGATAGGATAACTATCGGTAACTTCTCATCGTTCCCTAACATGACTACAGATCGCCAACGAATAAGTGACAGTTCACAATGACTAAGTGTCCTTAACATATTCGACTTCAACTGTTGTTTGTACGTTAGCGAGTGTGCTAGGGCCTCTGGTCATGAAAATAATAATAACAGGGACTATAAAGAGTCCCTTGGAAATCAAGAATCAAGAGGCTATTACGTCAACACATATTTCGCATGGATTACTATCCGCAGTGCATTACAATGTAATGTTTTATTACATTTGGACCTTTGCCATGCAGACGCTTACGTTGATTAAATGTAAATTCAACCAAAATAGGTTACCTTCACAAACCATCCTATCTTTTTAGGATTTTCATGCTTTGCAAATCTTATCAGCCTGTTATTTATATGTTGAACCACTTCCTTTGAAGACACTCGTATCTCTTCCCTTCATCAATTATTATTGTTCCTTGCCTCGCTCCAAGTACCCTGAGATTTATAGCAGCCCTGCCCCATATATTCTCCATATCTCACTAAACGCCGATAAATTTCCTAGATACTTCATGTCGGCAGAAATCTTGCAGCTCTTTATTGGGTGCCAAAACCTTACCTTTCCACGTTCAGAAATGGGAACGTATGTACACGGAGAAAAATCTCTTTCTGAAATACGATCATTTTATTCGTAAAAACGGTTAAAAACGGGACTGAAGTTCTTACGAACAAATGAATTAACGGGGTTTTAATGTTTATTGGCGAGAACATGTAAGAATATTTTGTTGGTATGCGTAATTTCGTATAATAAACATTGATACCCTGTTAATTTGTTCGTAAGAAATTCAGTCCCGTTTTTAACCTTTTTTACGAATAAAATTATCGTATTTTACAATAACATTTTTCTCCGTGTAGGTAGAGAAATAATACAAACAAATTCACGAGGTGGCTGGCAGGTGCTTAATATTATATAACAAAAAATATTGTATATTAAGTGAAAAAAAATATTGTGAAACACCACATTTTAAAATTAATATTAAACAGCTAACCAGGTTTCGCTTAATTCAAGTTTCGTAAGGGCATATTACATATATCAACTAAACATAATTACATACAGACGCATATATAAAAGAAAATAAAATAATACAGGTCAGTGTTTGAGTGGGTATAGCGTTTGGGTCCCACCCAGACGTTCCGTGTTCGATTCCTCGGCTGGCTAAGTCCTCCATCACAACACAAGCAACATCTTCCGCTTAGTGTGGTGGTAGTAGGAGATTTTCAAATGTTGTTGGGTTATTCGTAACCCGGGAATGTTTGTCTTTCTTTTAAAAAAAAAGGAAGAAAGAATAAGTGAAAGAGATAGAAATAGAAGAGAAGACACCTTATTGGTGCCCTTACCTACCCATCCCTTAATAAATTGGTCTTCCTCTTTTTGTATCTCTTTCTAGCACAAAGTGTATTTTTTCATTTAATTTACAATGTCACACCACAAAGTATTTGCTTCCTTCGATAAAAAAAATATAGTGTTATAATATGAGACAGGCTGACAGACTGTTTAATTTTATTTTTCTTCTGATTATCCTCTCTATCAGATTTTTTTTAAGGAGACCATATTTATTTATCATGTTCCCACTACTCGTTCCCTTGATTATTATTTGGAAAAAAAATCTAGTTTATATCTCAAATTCAAACACACTTGGACGAGCCCATTTTTCTAATTTTTTAATTTCTCCGAGTCTCAATGTCATCATCATTGGTAACATTTTGGTAAATTGTGAATAATTTTTTTTACAATATATCCACACAGGAAAATGAAGCAGAGGACGTTCTGGGAAGAAAAACAGGTTTGAGGGGTTGATAGGAATCTGGGGGTCAGTGTGTCCAAGAGTGATGGAAGCGTGAATCCATTCTTACACTGATTGATGATTCAAATTATTATTTCAATGAAGTTAATTAACGTACTGTTTATTGCCAAACAACCCGCCCAGAAATTACATCTATAGCGATATGGAACGCTGTTTTTCATATGTACACGAAGAAAACTCTTATTCTAAAATACCATCATTTCATTCGTAAAAACGGTTAAAAACGAGACTGAAGTTCTTACGAACAAATTAACAATTCAATGTTTATTGGCGGGAACATGTGAAAATAATTTGTTGGTAAACGTAATTTCGTACGTACTTTCCACGTTCAGAAATGGGAACATGTGTACACGGAGAAAAATGTTATTCTAAAATACGATCATTTTATTCGTAAAAACCATTAAAAACGGGACTGAAGTTCTTACGAACAAATGAATTAAAAGGGTTTCAATGTTTATTAGCGGGAACATGTAAGTATAATTTTTGGTATACGTAATTTCGTATAATAAACATTGAACCCCTGTTAATTTGTTCGTAAGAACTTCAGTCCCGTTTTTAACTATTTTTACGAATAAAATGATCGTATTTTAGAATAACATTTTTCTCCGTGTACCAGACGCCTTAAAATAGTGTTCCACGAATTAAAAGACAATTCGATCAACCGAAATAATATTATCTCCTCTAAGCTTAAATGATGTGTGTGTAAAAAATGTATTAAATATTTTAATATACTTAACTAAAACACTTCGGAAAAATCGGAAAAGTAAGTATCAACTCTAAAATCATTACACGAATTATGTATGTACAATAAATAATATTATTTTATATGTGTAAACTATATGCATAAGATCTATGTCATCTATCTGTGCTATTATGTCCATCTATGTATGTAAATGTTATATGTCTCTATCTTTTCTATGCCAGTCTGTTCTATCGCCTTAAATGTTTTCTATGCTACAAGTGACTTAGATCGAAAGACAAACGAATTCTTTGTTCCAGAAACGTTGCCCCACTTTTTCTAGAAAACAAATTACTATTGTTTGGACGATACTGTCATAGGAAGCTCTTCGGACCGTACATTGGTTTCAATAGGAACTGAGTTGTATGTACTGAACAAAATAATGGGTATTCCAAATTGCTTTGAAAGAAATGCCCTTTTTACAACACTTATTTTTAGAATTATGTTGAAACTTACATTTCTTTCATAAAAAATATGTTTGTACGATACGTACGATACTATGAGTTAGATACTGTAGTATTCTTAGGTGAAAGACCAGAATTTTGGATTGAAACGTTGCTTAATATTGCTTTAGCAGTATTTTCTAATCAGATCTGCATAGCCAGGTACTACCCCACCTTTCTCTTCCTCATTTCTTCATCCTCTTTACTACTTCCAGTCTCACAACACACCCCAATTACACGGAGAAAAATGTTATTTGAAAAAACGATCATTTTAATAGAAAAAACGATCATTTCAATAGAAAAAACGATCATTTTAATAGTAAAAACGGGACTGAAGTTTTTACGAACAAATTAACAGGGTTTCAATGTTTATTGGCGAGAACATGTAAGAATAATTTGTTGGTATACGCAGTTTCGTAAGTATTTTACCGCCAATAAACAGTGAAACACTGTTAATTTGTTCGTAAGAACTTCAGTCCCGTTTTTACTATTAAAATGATCGTTTTTTCAAATAATATTTTTCTCCGTGTAGGGATGCTGTAATCTCACTGGGCATCGCGGGTTCAATCCTTTGCAAGCTTTTTCTTACAATATCATTTTTTATGATGATGGGAGTACAGATGATTCAAATATTGTTGTTAGTTTGTTTTATGAATTTTGCACTTTATGTTATATATTTTTTGCGTTTTATGAATAGTCCCGATTGCTCTAAAACATCTGGTCTGGTAGATGACAGATGACATCCACAATTCGATTATGTTGTGAGGCTGGCTTTTGCGGGAAGGGAAAGGAGATCGGGAAGAAGAAGTTGGGGAAATACCTAGCTATCGATTGTGAATGATATTCCTTCACCAGGTCGATACTAAAATTACCTACCAAAGTGGAACGTGCCGCAAACATGCTATTTATTAATTTTAATGAGTTAAATGTAACAATTTTTATAAGCAATATTTATTAGCCTGAAACACTCATCCACATTGAAAAAAATCTACGAGAAAAGATACATGCCGCTCGCAGATTTTTTCAATATGGATGAGTGTTTCAGGCTAATAATTATTGCTCATAACAATTGCTACCCTTTGTGCTTTGCATAAAAATCATGTCTTAAACATTAGTTTATCAATTAAATATAAGAGTTGAATGTAATTTGAAGCAGCGACCTCCAGATAACGGAGGATCTTTACCACTCACTTAGACATAACATGTCAACTTTTAGTAACTGAATAACGTTCACAATTTTTTGTATTTCTTGGGCATTAACTATGTAACAATTTCTAGACATTTTGTTTTTGAAAATTAAAACTCTTCAAAACAAAATGAATAACGTTCAATAGTAGGTAATAAAAGGCAGTGTAATGTTAATGTAAATAGGGGTTAATAAAGATTTGTCTTTCGGTCTGTGTCATGAGTGTCCCAGCCTATCTGTGTCTCAGTGTATCAGTGTTTATTGTTCTCTTTCAGGCCCGCAGCGCCAGCACAAGTAGCTTTAGGAGCGTCAGCCAGGTAAACCTGTTACACACCACACTCACAACCTAGTTTACCCTAACTTACCCTAGTTCATCCGGGAGCCATACATCTATCGAAAACAACCCTAGTTTCAAAGATTCCTTTCATTGCCCTAATTTCCCGATTTTCCAATACGAATATATCGCAATGTTACCCTATACGCCAAAGTCACACATGCCCGAACTTTCCCTTTATTTACGATAATAGCCTACTGTCCAAGTTTATCTTAACTTACTCTAATTCATCCGTGAGCCATACATCTATCGAAAATAACCCTAGTTTCAAAGATCCCTTTCATTACCCTCGTTTTCACATTTTCCAGTTCTCCTTGAATATATCGAAAAGTTACCCTATATATGCCCGAACATTCCCTTTATTATCTAGATACTGTCCAAGTTTATCCTAACTTACTCTAGTTCGTCTGGGAGCGCTACATCCATCGAAAGTAACCCTAGTTTCAAAGATTCCTTTCATTAACCTCATTTCCCATTATGAATGTATTGCAAAGTTACTTTACATACGCAGAAATCTCCCTTTATTTACGAAAATTACATACTGTCCTAGTTTGTCCTAACTTACTCTAGTTCATCTAGGAGCCCCACATCTATCGAAAGTAACCCTATTTTCAAAGTTTCCTTTCATTACCCTCATTTTCCCATCTTCCAGTTCCTTTGAATAATCCCAAAGTTACCCTACATATGCCCGAACTCTCCCTTTATTTACAAAAATTACCCTTCGTTTATTGGTATATGCGTACGTAAATATTTTTTTAATTACCTTCCCCTGCCCTAATTCGTTAAGAATATATTCCGAAAGCTGCTCCGAATTTCCAAAAAAATTACCTCAAAAATTACCCTGTAAACTGGAAACTACCCTTTTTTAAAATTTCTCCAGTTTTAACAAAAAGTAACCTCTAATCACTCTCAGTTAGATGGAATTAATCGCGTATTTATCAATTAATAGCTACTGCAGAAGATATTTATGAAATAATGTGGAAAAATTAAACCGATTTACAAAACATTCTTATATTCCGTTTTTATTGGTATGCCATAGGTTTGGCACAATTTTATTTTTATTTTTAGACCATATAAAGACACAAACCACATATAAACCATATTAATTGCTTTAAGTTACTCTAGACTAGATCAGCTGAGATTTTCCCTTCATTCCAATAAGTTATAAATTTCCCTTGTTTACCAGAAAACAAGACTTCAAAGTCTCCTCCTACTCCAAAGAATCCTACAAGAATCGTCCATAAATTTCACAAAGTTTACCCTTGATTACTAAAAGGGTTTTGTTAATCAGATATCAATCGGACATTACGTGAAACTATCCAAATTATCCCTTAAATTCTAACTTACTTATCATCCTCATTTTTTCATGAGATTCTTCTTTTGAAATTCCTAGAAATCCTTGAATAAAGGTTAAAATATATTTTTCCATCGGTTATAAACTCATTTAATCGGATATTTTTTGGCCTGTCCTCGAAGATTACGTTTTCCTCTAAAGCTGAGAGTAATTTTGAGTAAAGCAGTAACCATTTTCCTTATCTTCATGAAGGCATAATGAGGCCTCGTCTCGCCTTACTCCAAGACTGCCATTTATATCCCGGCCTATACGTAATATAATTTGTTCATTTATATACTAGTAGAGAGTATGTAGTAACTCTCGTATAGTATAGATACTGAATTTTAAATGACAAACTACAATAATTGAAAGCTTTTTGGCGTTCGGAATATCTCTAGCTCAAGAGCTTTATGTATATACAGATATAGGTACAATTCAATTGTACTCACGACATATTAATTTCATACCGTAAGTCTAAACAAAGTGTTATGAAAACTTTGTGAATGCCACTATTCAATCAACAGGATCGAGGTGTTTCAAAACCAATGGTTTTTTCATCAGGATAAATTAACGTATTTAAATATAACAAATAAAAAAGTCCATTTAATTGTTTTCTGACAACGATCACATCAATGGTTTGTGATTGTTAAGAATTACCTTTTATTTTTTTGTGATGATCGTTTTGCTGTTCCTTCAAATTTACAACTGCATCGAGAGATTTACATTTAGATTTTACACAACACAAAGACAAATTATATCGCTCTATCGAATAAGAATGAATATTTGTTATTTATATTTCATCTCAATGAATTTATTATGTTTCAAAGTAACACAGACGTACAACTTTTTATGTAATTTCTTACATCGAAATATCTCCACAGTATTTCTCATCTGTATCCCTTATAAACTTCAGCAACTTTCTTTGATCATGTTTTCTTTATTCGGTTCCTTTATATATTTCTTCTCGTCCGCTTCACATTTCTTTCACGTCTTTTTTCTGTTTGATGAAATTCCAGAAAAAACTAATAAAATAATGTAATAATATATCTTCCGAAACTTTCTCAACGTTGATTTTTTTATGAAACTTGTGCGCTGTGACCCCGAACCCTCTCTTAATAAATTTTCGTTATTTCGTTACTTTTGTTTTAGATCTTTGATAATATTATTTTCCCTTTTCGTCGTTCTCTGGTTTAAGGCAACTATTGATCGTTTCGAGAACTTTAGATTCCAATCCTCAAAACGGTCAGTAAATCAATTTGTTGAGTAAGACGACTTAACTAATTTTATAAACCTACAGCAAATATCATGATTCAGTGTGATTCAGTTTGTTTTATTGTATTGTACACCAAATTTAGGCCTTCTGATAGCTCAAAGGGCTCTAAAGTATTTCGGTATCAACTTTTATAAATTAAACATATCTAAATTTTTAGAGTTTTTTTAGGCGGTCGACGTAATTAAACAATTTTTTTTAAAAACGACCAGTAAAATCGGTAGGTATATAACGGCATCTCTATTTCTAAGTCAATTCATAAAAAAAAATAATCGAATTAAATTGTTCAAAAATGTTAAAAGGTTTGACTACTCATTTTTCCTCAGTTGTCACATCTTTGTTGACGACATCCATCTACATATTTATCAGCTGCCCGATTAAAGCATTTTTTTCTGATTTTCCTGGAAGTCTAGGGATACCGATATGCAGACACTTGTGCCAACAATTCTCAATTTTTTCACTTTTAGTTCCTGATGTGATATAATTTGTTATGGCGGTAGTGCTGTCAATTGAAGATAGTAAAAAATCGTACTATTTACAGCAATTATTCCCCCTCGACACGATGCTGAAAACAGTAATCCTTTATGGACAACACAGCAAGAGATAGGGTAACATTTCGATCCTTTGTCCAATTATCCCTTTCCTGTTATACCTGTCATAAAATGCTCATCAAAAATTTTATGGCACAATCTGTAGTAATCACTGTGATAATAATATTATGGTATTTAGTATTCTCATCTCATTCAGTATCCACACTCTAAAAGCATTACAAATTACAACTTGAAATTGGGATAAAAATTGCGACCCTGCAACATAACTTATAATAGAGCAGTGAATTGATTGGTGACAAATGAAACCAAATTGGTACTTCCACGGTCCTTACTGACTCCAGTCTTTGGGTATTTTGTTGTGTCGCTACAAAAATCACTTTAATGGTACAAGATAACAAATTTACCAATTAATATACCAACATACTCATTAATACACGATTCATAAACATCCTGACGTATAACTGAAATCACTAGATCGATTAGTTGTAGGAACCTTGATTTTTAATATATTTTACTTAGAACGAGTTATTTAATTTCAAAGTTAGCTGCTATCCAAGTTCTGTGAAATACCGGCTCATCTTGAAGTAATAACAGAACTTGAATAGAACTCTGGCAGAACTTGTATTTTAACTTTGAAATTGGATGAACTGTTCAAGTATCCCTAAACTATCGCTAGTGGTACAATTTGTAATTCGTTATGAATGTAAGTGAAGCTCTTTTTTTGGTTCTTCGTTTAAAATTACCTTCATTTAAACTTTAAATGAAGGTAAAACCTCAAAAAGCCTAATTATTTTCATTGAACGAAGTAAAAGATCATTCGACAAATTACAAATTGTACCAAAGTAGCAGTAGTTACAGCAATTACATTTCGTGGTTTTGGATTTTTCTGTGTCTACTTATATTTACATTTTATTTAATATAGGATCTCTTTGAAGCATGAACGAGAAAGGTAGTATTTGCATGTTTGCATTTTTTCATCCCTTGTTTTTTTAGTGTCTTCAATCTTCAATTTAAACATATTTTCTCTTATGGTATGAAGTGCTTTTCTACTTTTATATTTTATAAGAGCATGTAAAGAAAATTGCACGTCATCTGTATGCGCACAAAAATATTTGAGTTTTGTACGCAGGTATGATAAAATGTTATTAAAAAAACTTCCTTTGTAATATTTGGACATTCGGACATTCGGACATTCGGACATTCGGACATTCGGACTTTCGGACATTCGTACATTCGTACATTCGGACATTGGGACATTTGGAAATTCGAACATTCGGACATTCGGACATTCGGACATTCGGACATTCGGACATTCGGACATTCGGACATTCGGACATTCGGACATTCGGACATTCGGACATTCGGACATTCGGACATTCGGACATTCGGACATTCGGACATTCGGACATTCGGACATTCGGACATTCGGAAATTCGGACATTCGTACATTCAGACATTCAGACATTCAGACATTCGAAAATTCGAACATTCGGACATTCGGACATTCTGACATTCTGACATTCTGACGGTCGGACATTTGGACATTCGGACATTCGGACATTCAGACATTCGGACATTCGACCATTCGGACTTTCGGACATTCGGACGTTCGGGCATTCGGGCTTTCGTGTTAATGTTAACACAATGTTAAATAAATAACGTCTTTTATTTGAAAAATATTTATTTACTTAAGTAATTTAATATGAGAGAAACATTTTTGGCCAGGAAAAATGAGTTCAAAAACAAAAAAAAATTGGCCTCCGCCTCAAAATTTTTGCCCTATTTGCATTAGGCAAATTGGATCGGCGAGAGCCAGAACATCGTTAAACCAATTTTTCATCAAGACTACGCACATAGAATAATGGAAAGCGCTTTCGAAAATAATTTATTACGTGACGAGAAATTTGCTCGGGGAAATTAGCTTAATTTTCAGCAATGAATTTTATAGTACCTAGTCTCCGGTCATCATCTCCATAAATTCTGAAATAAAAAGAAACAAAAAAATATATTATTCAAGAAGCATTTATATTTTTTACACAATTTTGAAATATTTAAATTGTAAGTAATTTTTTTTAAATATTTGAAATCACTTCAGAATGTTCCGCTGCGAATTTATAGGTCTAATAAATTTACAATTAAAATATTTAAATTTGTTTTAGGCCACTTTAATTTTAATTAAACTGTACAGGTCTAAAACAAATTTATATATTTTTTATTGTAAATTATGGCGAGCCACAATGTTAATACTTATTAAAAATACATTTTATTTATAAATTTGCTGACCGGCTAAAATCCTTTCTAATTTTCATTAAACACAACTATTGTGTGTGTGTATGTTCATCTATTAAAAATTTTGTATTGGTTATTATTCATAATTATTATTTATTAAAAATATACCGGTATTTAAAAAGGAAGATGTTCCGAGGATCTAATAATGTCATTGATCCCTTCGGCAACGGTGCATAAACGGGAAGCATTACAAACTCATGTACTCACGTACAATTTGTACACGGTTGATATTTGTCATATGAGAACGGTAATTTCTAAGACTCGTTCTTGAGTTCGACAGCTCGGTTATAGGGAACGATTTGCCGGCCTATGTGTTTCCTCCATCCTAAATCAGCGCCCTTGAGATGATTTCTCGCAAAAACGGCGCTCTACAAATTATCCAATTATTATTATTATTACGACATGGTTTTCTTCAAGACCCGTGATTTCTTATTTTTCATTCAAAAAGACCCTCCACACAGCAACCCCAAAGATGATATAGGTAGTGAGGGAAATTATTTTCATTGGGTTCCTCCAATTAGTCCAATTTGAACACCAACCATTCTAGAACGCCGGAAACAATCCCCGCACTCTGCTAATCGCATGATAATTAATAGTGGAACGCGTTTCTATGAGATGTTAGTACGCACCAGCGCCTCTAAGACTATTCCGTGATTTATCACGTGTCAGTGCTAGTCGTTCACAATAACAAGCATAATAATTATCGATTTTTAAATCATATTCGATATTCTAGATACAAGAAACATTGTAATAAACTTCTTAATTTAAATTCAACATTCTTAGATCATGCGCATATGAGAGACTTGTGTCACATCGAAGTCCGTAAAAAACTCAAAAAATCTTCCTGATTTGCATCGCCACGTGCACCTCGCACCTCCAAACTATGCCGCAATGGTCTAACAGTCGTCGCCGCGGCACAAATCGCTCATGTGCACCTGGCCTTAAGATGAAACCCGGTGGTGGAGAAATTTGAAAAATAGATTTTACTAAATTTTTGCTGTCACTGTTGCTCTTACTACACCGGATATTGAGCGAAAAGGACAATGCACCTTGGGCTACTAATACCTAACTAAAATCGAGGTTTTGTATTCCCCACTTTTCTCCTCCAAAAGTGGACTGATTTTCATTTTTTTTTTTACCGTATACATAACAAAAAACTATTATATGTCTGTACGTTTCGCTTTTTTTCTACAAAACATTGTCTAGTTTGTATACTGAACGTCTTTTGACGGCGTTTATACGGCGGTCATAACTTCTATGAAAAGTAACTTATCAAAAAAAACAAAAGTGCCGACGTGCTAGTAGTTGATATCTATTTTATGTAAAAACAATATTTTCTCTAGGGTTAAAATCCAGAGAGATATATAGGGAATACGTTTGAATGGAAAAATCACCGCAGGGTATCCCCTTAAGAGGAAACCGGGCGGTTTTTTGTCCATACCAACAAATTCCCCGATTTTCTTCATGAATTTTGACACTACTGCACACATTTTTATAATATGATGTAGATATCGTCCACATTTTTATAATATGATGTAGATATCGTCCACATTTTTTTTAATATGATGTAGATATCGTCCACATTTTTTTAATATGATGTAGATATCGTCCACATTTTTTTAATATGATGTAGATATCGTCCACATTTTTTTAATATGATGTAGATATCGTCCACATTTTTTTAATATGATGTAGATATCGTCCACATTTTTTTAATATGATGTAGATATCGTCCACATTTTTTCGATAAATTACTTCTTAAAAGAGTTAGGACCCTCCAAAAATCGTTAAAATTGCCTGGTTTGAACGATATCAACAGACGTTCAGTACACAAACCAGACAATGTATTTTTAAAAAAAGCTAAACGTACAGATATAGAGTATTTTCTTCATAGAGGTTAGTAAAAAAAATCTTAAAAATTGGTCCAATTTTGGAGGAGTAGAAAGGGGAATATAAAACTTTGATTTACATGATTTTATTTAGGTATTCTTAGCCTGAGATGCAGTTGTCCCTTTCGCTCAGTATTCTGGGGAGTAAGTATTTTTCAACGTTTCCTTTTAATCAATTAACCAAACAAGTTCAATATTGATAAGGTTGTGAATTTGTACAATCAGAAATCGGTATTAAACAAATGTGATCCAATTTATTCTCGCTGACCCTGTTCCAACATCGAATAGGGATGTTCATGTCGAACTCGAATCACAGAAATGATTACATAAGTTCATTTTAATTTCACTTCGAAAGCAACCTTTGAAATGCACACGATATTGACTTGCCGCATGCAACTCAAACAAATAATGCCACGTCATGTGAAATATTCCACAATCCATTTAATTTGGCACGACATTACAGACAAACCAAAACGTAATTTATTGGGTAAATTGCATTAAGGGAAAATACGACCATTTTGTCGGGAATTTTAATACCGAAATTGTCTTCTAATTGTTCAAACCACCATTTTAGTTTTTGATCATATTCCATTTTAAAATTAAAAATAAAGTGCCAAAAACGATAATTAATCACTTAATAAGAATTATTTAAACCAATGAGACCTTTACCTTTACGGAAATAGCTTCATCTTAAACACCTATCATAATGTTTAATTGAAAAATTAAAAGAATACCTCCCCGTTCCTGTAAAATTTGCTAATGGTCGTATGGACAATTAAGCACTCGGGCGACATTCTCTCGGGGGTTGATAATCATTGGAGAATCATCGTGATAAATTTTTGTGTTATAATGCCGTGTTGCGCTTTCCGTGTCAACGTTTGAAACAGCGATATGATGTCCATCATCAGGGCAGTTATTTAGATTGTGGTGAAAGCGTGTTAATAGTTAATATCCAGCAATCCATTATTCCGTTTTTGTTAACAGCGCTGCGCGCGGATGTTTATACAACCTTAAAGCTAAACGGTATTAGTTTTCAATTTATTGCAAAATGTTGTCAAAATGAGCGGCGCGAACACAGAACCTCACACGGCCGCGTCTCGGCGGCTAATGAAATTACAAAATAAGTGTGTAAAATAATGAAGTTTGTTATAAGACCTTAAATAAATAGAAAAACTGAGGTATTTTTGTCACAAACACGTTCTAGGATTTATTTTTTAATGATTTTAATTTGTCTAAAATTTAAATTTTGAAAACTGTGCCGACTTGATTATATATTATGATTTATTTTGTTGTATGATTATATGATTTGAAATTTGTGTTGTTTAATAGAATCTATCATTTAAAAATTTAACAAATCTGCCAACGACCAACGGTATAACCTTAGTATATTATAAATACACTTAGTTTTTCAAAATTTTAAAACTGTGTCTACCAGATATAATAACAATCTTCCAAAATCAATTTATGTTTTTTTGTAAAAAAGAGTCAATACGTCTGGAATTTGATATAAAATTTAACTTCCGGTATTCTCTGGTAAAACACTCTTAAGTCGAAATTTGAATACAATAATTATTTAAATTCATGTGGTTTTCTGACTACAGTTTTGGTCTAGTCAGTAAACGGTCAGTTGATCAATGTTGAATTAAAATATTGCCCCAAAAAGTTTAGATAGTTTAAAGAAAGCGTAATTATATTATTCTTTAATGTCAATCCGTTAGTGAGGCATTTATATTAAAAGTTAGTTTTTTTTTGTGTACAATTTTTTGTGATGTCCACAAGTCAATTAGTTGTCGATATAAAGATTTATTTGTCAGAAAATAGATGCTTTTCATTTCTGTATGAATATGCTGATTTAATAAAATACGTTGTTTTACTTCCACCGTAATTTTAAATGATATAATAATATATTGGTAAATTTATTATTTTTGATTTAAAACACGAAAAATAATGTAACCAACTAATACAAAAATATTGTTCACGTAGTAACGGTTTGTGTAACTCGATCGATATAAACATTTTTTTACGTTTAAGTTATAGTGTTTGCACAACATAAATCTGTTACGTGACAACATTTTACTTTGAACGATTAAACGTAATTATTGCTTTTAACGGCACGTGGAAAGCCACCGTCCAATTACTGAGGTAATGCTTTTTAAAATAGCGTAATTTATGTTATTTTGTGTGTAAACAATTCTTGTGTAACATTTTTTTTAATCTACGAAAACAAATTGAATATTTCGTCAGCAAATATGTTATTTCAGTAGTGTCAATAAATGTCACAAGGGTCATTAAAATGAATTACTTTAACCATGGACAGATAAATCACTAGATTAACTATGACTGAAATTACTTGAATTTAAGCTTTGTATTTTTCGTCCTGGTGAAAGACGACCCAACTGAATCAGACCAGTTTTCCTCTTCCGAACTTGAGGAAAATAATTTCCTTGAAGGCCTATGTCAGCTTCGGGAATGCTGTGCGGATGGATTATTTGAGGAGATGAGTGAGTGAATATGTAACTTGAAAATACCCATTTCGTAAGGGGAGGAAACACAGAGGCCAGCAAATAATTCCACAGCCCAGCTGTTGGAGTCAAAAACGAGTCGATGCCGAAAGGATCAATGACGCTAGTTGAAATATCTATAAAACAAAGACATCATTCCTTCCTGACGTTTTTGCTCTAATGATTGCAATACGTTTGTTAAGATATAGAAATCTATCTAACCGACCACGGACTTGCTTCCACGTGATGCCATGATCCCCCTGGTTCTGGGAAGTTGGGATTCATGTGCAGTACTCACGTAAAAAAAATGTAAAAAGTATCAGGGGAATGTTGTAAAAAGTATCAGGGGTGACTGATGTATAAAATTCAAGTGCGAACTGTAGCTGTTTAAAAATCCGTGAATAACAAGAGATAAAGACTTTAGACAGTGTTTATAGCAAGGATGGAAGGAAGTCATCCTAGTCAATATTTCGCATCAGTATTTAGTATACTGATAACAGTCGTCATTATTTGTATGCAACTACACTATCTCAGTATACTGACGTCAGTATTGTTGTCGTACGCACAGTTTTAAAATACTGACGCGAATACTGACACGTGTAATGATAGGTTCAAATAAAGTAACTTTTTTTTTTCGATAAACCTATGAAGGAATGTGATACCTTAGCTTGGCGAGGAAAACATAAAAAAAAACTACCCACTACCAGCCCTCCACAAAAGTACAGCCTTTTACGTTCACTACACGGAGAAAAAATTATTTCGAAAAAACGATCATTTTAATAGTAAAAACGGTTAAAACGGGACTGAAGTTCTTACAAACAAATTAACAGGGATTTTATCATTGGTTTTAAATAAACAGGGATTCAGGGAGTTTATTGGCGGGAACATGTAAGAACAATTTGTTGGTATACGTAATTTAGTACGTATACCAACAAATTATTCTTACATTTTCGCGCCAATAAACATGGAAACACTGTTAATTTATTCGTAAGAACTTCAATCCCGTTTTTAACCGTTTTTACTATTAAAATTATCGTTTTTTTAATAGGTGACTAACTTAAGCCAATACGCAGGCTAGTAGATGACTAACTTACTAACTTCAGCCTTTAAGTTGTCAAGAAGGTGACTAACTAAAACTTTTACGTTGGCTATGTTGTTGTAGAGGGTGACCAACTTAAGCCTTCACGTTGGCTAATAGTTGACTAACTTAAGCATTTATGTGGGCAAGTAGGCGACTAACTTAAGCCTTTACGTGAACTAATGTGTGACTAACTAAAGCCATTACTTAGGTGACTAACTTACTAACTTAAGCCTTTAAGTTGTCAAGTAGGTGACTAACTTAAGCTTATACGTTGAATAGTAGGTAACTAACTTAACCAATCATTATTGGTTCACTAATGTGAAGTAAATTACCATTATTTTGCCTTCTGGTTCATTACATATCTATGGATCGAAGGCAGCTCCATCAATAATGCAAATTGCGAGTCCATCCTCACAATGATAATATTATGATCGATACAATAATGTTTATTTTGAAAGGAAGGGAAGCTCACCCTCGACGGGTAATACCAATAAATTACTTCTTCCGAAAATATATTCAAATGAAAGCAAAAATGCCACTCGGCTTTTTTTTTTATTTTTTTTTTTTATTTTTTATTTTTTTTTTTTTTTTTAATAATATTACAGCGTTCACATAAAGTTATTAATATTTATACATAATAGCTAATAACATAATTTTTGTTTGCTTTGTTGTGACATTTTAGTTGGAAAGTACGCGGGATGAATAACGATCGAAAAATTTGGACCGAGGACAACAAAATTTTACATTGAGACTTTAAAACATATATTTTTAATTGTCACAGGTTTTTTAAGCCTTTTGAAGACGTGCATATAACAAATTTTAGTTGGATAATCGTTTTGCCAAAGAAAATATGTAGTTATTTATTCAAACTTCGCAAAATCACTTTGTGGTGTCATTTTGAATTAAATTAAACAATTAACTTTGTATCAACCACATATAACTACAATTACCTACATGTTTCGAAACCGATGGTTTCTTCGTCAGGGTAGTAATGACATTAAACAACAAAAGAAACAAACAAGTATAGACTAAAAAGAACTATGGACAAAAATATTATAGAGGGAGGTGATTAATTAATTAAAAAAAATATCGTAAAAAAACAATTATTTTTTGTCTGTGCTTTTTAGTCTATACTTGTTTGTTTCTTTTGTTATTTAATGTCATTACTGCCCTGACGAAGAAACCATCGGTTTCGAAACATGTAGGTAATTGTGATTATATGTGGTTGATACAAAGTTATTTGTTTAATTTAATTCAAAATATGAAGTACTTGTATTTTTTAGAGTTTTTCAAAATCACTACCATCAAATAATTCAAGTCACGTCGTTTTGTTCATAAACTGGATATATCACATTCTTCTGTCGCATATCATAAAACAAACATCAAATTTCGGTACTTAAAAGAATTGGAACTGGACAAGCGATAAAGTACCTACTTATAGTACAATATTTTAACATAAAATTATTTTTATTCCCATTTTCAAAATTGGAACTCTTTTGTCAAGAATTACGATGAATTACGATGGGTCTGACAATTGACAAGAATTACGATGGGTCTGAGCTAGTATTATTATTATTATTATAAATTGGGAGGTTCTATAAGGGACGTTTACAAAAATGTACAATGTTGCATTTTAAGTTGAGACTAGGGACTGGAAGTTCAAAGGATATATTTTTTAGGTTATACCAATATTTCACCAAAGGCGACCTTAAAACTCTAAAGGACGTATCTGTAAATGTGTACTTCTCGCCTTACGAGATGTACACATTTTCAACTGTAATAAAATTACACAGGCATGATTTTCGCGTAGGTACCAATATAATACTGCCAGATTTACAAAAGGACGAAATTAAATAGGCGTGAATATCAGGTATCAATATTACTTCCAGATTCAGGAAGTCCGGCGCGATCGATTCGAAGGTCGCGGGTTCGAACCCGAAATTTTATTTGATTAATTTGTGTTATTTCTGAATTAATTAATTAAAAATAATACGTGGTATATTGGCGGCTCGTTCCAGAGTGGAAGATGCTCTCAGTTTCGCCCTGGTGTAAGACCACCATTCAGAATTGAAACGTTGCTTGAAATGGCTTTATTGTGGTGTCGTGGTTCGTGTTTGGTTACCAGGTCTGAATAGCCAGGTACTTCCCCACCTTTCTCATCCCGATCTCTTTTACCTCCCCGCTACCTTCAGCCTCACAACATACCCCATTCGGGGGTGCCATACACGGAGAAAAATGTTATTCGAAAAAACGATCATTTTAATAGTAAAAACGGGACTGAAGTTCTTACGAATAAATTAACAGTGTTTCAATGTTTATTGGCGGGAACATGGAAGAATAATTTGTTGGTATACGTAATTTCGTACGTATACCAACAAATTATTCTTACATTTAATATATTATTATTCATATATATATATATATATATATATGGTTATTCATATATTTATATATATATATATTTAAATTGCACTTACTGGAATTAGACACGTCAAAAAAAACCTGTTTTTAATGGGTTTAATATTTAGAGTAATAACTGTGGGGTAAATATAAAAAAATAATACAGCTAGGTAAGGTTAAGTAAAGTTGTTATGTTTATGTAAGTCGTGTAATTGCAATACGTCCAATGTAAGAAGGTGTAATAATTTTCTTCAAGTGAAAATTTGTCATGTGTAATTCTATTCGTGTGTATGTGTAATTCTGGGAGTATGAGAATTTACACGTGTGTAATTTCGTCATGTAACCGATTATTTTACCATCGAAGTCCACTGTTCCTGATTCGTCAGTGTCGATTTCAGCAATCATCTCATTGAGCTGATCCGGAGTTAGCTGGTCGTCCAAAGCGGCCAATATCTCCCGGAGACTACTTGTGGGAATATATCCATTTCCTGAAAATTACAATAAAAACATTCCTTGAATCCAACATTTTATGAACAAGAGCAATATAGATTATTTTATTGGTGGTTGTTATTCATAATAAATTAAGTGGAACGATATCTACTGCTCGAAGCATGATTTATTGCTACTATATTATTTCTGTTTTTAAAAACATTAGGGCAGGATGAGCATACCCGAGATGTACATTTCGATTTCTTATTATTTCTGTAATCGAAACATTTTTGGCCGGAACTTTTTTATCATAAATTGTACAATTCAAATTGTTTTATTATTTAGTTCATCCTCTTACAACTTCAATACATCTTCTGACGTTTTGAGTTTGACCAGTGGGTGGAATTGTCGTATTGTCCTATTGTCCTGTTCTGGACAGTCAAGTCTGTTAACGGAGCTGGAACAGTGCTTATTTAGAGTTAAACTTAAAACTCATCTGTTCAGACTGTCTTATCCATAAAGTCAAAACCCTTTCACCTTCACAGCCCTCGACATTGTAAATAACTAATTGTGAAAAAATATGAGCTAATTCTTATTTGTAAGCTTTTATAACGGTCACTTCATGAAAACTCTCCAGACTTAAAGAATCCTAAAATTCTCAAGTCTTTCAAAATAAATAAAATAAATATTAACTCACCTTTGGCTTAATATACTAACACTGATAGGGGGCAGTAAATGTGAAATCATGCAATGTCCAGTGTTTTCAATATAATGTCCTCCGCGTGCAAATTGGTATTTTCCCCAAGCATAAAATTTCTAATTAAAGTGTGTTTATCGGAAGTGACAGGCCAGGATTTCGCACAAAAACGGCGCTAAACAAATTATCAATTTTTTTTGTCACCAGTCTTTATGCCCGGGTTAAATTTTCCCCACAGGAAAAACTAAACCTTTCACACACTTTTCCACAAATGATCATCTAGTAAATCCACGCTATGCAAGTGTATTACATAAGTATAATTAATACAAAACAATAAAAGAACAACATGTTAACCTACCAGACTATTAAATGGGAAAATAATTCACCGACTCCAGATATTTTCATAACAGAGGGTTCGGCTCGGTGGAATTCCTAATTGGACAGATAAATCCTACTGAACCCTCAATATAAATATTTTAAAAATCTTACATGTATTTAAAATGACTGATTTTTTTTATATATAAATTATTTGACAAATCTAATACGCGAAAATTTTTTATGAGAGCTAGGTATAATGCCAGTAGCCGATATAATAAATGGTAAAAATTATTACTATTGTTATTATTGTATTGACCTTATTTGCACTCAGCATTTTAGTAAAAATCACGTAATCCAAGTAGTAATAAACTCGACTTTTAATTCGATTATTACAAAGTTCGATATCGAATATTTCAAGTATTGAAATGTTTCGATATGCCCATCACTATAAAAAGAACAGCGTTTGAATTATGCTAAAGAGCGCGCTGGATGTTATTTTTTTTAATTTTTCAGAAAACAAATCGTTAGAACCGATGGAATTTATGAACCGTGACTATTTTCCGGTTTCCGAGCAACGTAGGGAAGTGAATAGGCAATATATCTTTAATACTCGTTTTTAAGCTTTAAAATTAAGGAGGATAGTTAAAATTCAACAAATTTGTATTAATAATAAAACGTGATATATTTTTAGGGATAATAGTAATGTTAGGTCCATTTGTTCCACAAAATTTTAACAAGTCATCAAATTATAAATTAATTTTCAAGTTCTGTGAAAGTTCTATTCAAGTTCTGTCATTATTTCAGTTATGTAAATCGACTGGTGCATGATAAAATAATAACAAAACTTGAATATTAACTTTTAAATTTGATGAATTGTTCAAATTCAGTTTAATCAAATTTTTGTAACTTTATTCACTTATTCACTAAGCTAATAACATTTATTAAATACTAATTTTTGTTGTGATTCTGACTGTACCTCCAGTTCAATGAGCTCTAGAATCAGGCAAGCGATGAAGTAGGTGAAAAAATGTTTTATTTTAATTAATTAATTAATAATAATTCTATATTTGATGTGTGTATTTCTTGTTTACAATTTTTGACAGATATCGTAACTTTTCAAATTTACCTGCTTTTAGTTTCACAAATCCAACAATTATTATACCCACACACTACATAATTAACTTCTAGATATGGAACTACAAAAGCTTCCAGCATAAATTTTTTTAAAGCAATGCTTTAAAAAAATATTTTTTAGTATCTACATTTAAAAATTTCTTGTAATGTTTTGTTCTGTTTTGTCGCTTTCCCTTTATTTTTAATCATCCGTTGTTTTATAATATCTTTGTTTGTTTTTCTTTACTTGTTTTCTTATCTGTTCTACTGAACTTGTCTTTTATTTTTATCATGCTGATGCTGTTCTGAATGTGAAACTCATATCTTTGATATAAAAATATCTTTGTAAAATTGTACCTACGAATTGAAAGTTCCTTTCGTCCTAAACTGAGATTTGTAACTCACCAGGATTGCTCTAGCAAGAAATAAAATCAAATATTACGGGATTTTTTAATTATTTTTTATAATACAATTATTGTTTGACGGATTTGAAGAATGCGGAAGAGTGACGTGAAATCGGAGCCAGTAGAGTTGCCAACACAATATTAGACGGTAATGGAGCTATTGAATGAAATAAATATTTATATGTAAGGTACCCACCTTCTTTATCGTAAAGCCGGAAGGCTTCCTTCAATTCCTTTTGAAGAGCTTCGTCGTCTTCGTCCAAGAAATGTGTCGCCACTCTGCAGAATGAATCGAAGTTTAGCTTGCCGGTTCCTGGAAAATAAATAATTTGTTTGAGATATACATTCATCATCATCTTCTTTCCAATGTATTATTAGGGTCGGGGACCCACTGCATCGACAAGACTCCTCCATACGTCCCTGTCTTGCGCTTATTGTTCGGCCTCCGTCCATGGCAGACCCATCCTCTCCTCACACAGTTTCTGGAGTTGCCTCACCCAACTGTGTCTGGAGAGGCCCACTGGACGTCTACCCTCTGGAATCGCACTCATTATCTTCCACGGAATTCGGTCATCAGACATTCATGGTACATGCCCAAGCCACCTCAGTTGCGATTTTTCTATGAAGAGTAGCAGTGGTTCAATGTTTAGATCATCTCGGAACGTCGACTTTCTTATTATGATCCCATTTCGTAACCCCTGCCACTCCTCTCAAGTATCTCATCTCGGCAGCTTGGACTCCCTACTACCTCGCGAACCTCTCCCTCTCACGAATTCCCCATCCAGCTTCTCCTTCATTCCCCTCCACCCCTCCCGGATTCCCCTCCCCCTCCCGCTCTTTTTTCCGTGCCGCTGAACTCCATAAAATAAACAATTTTTTTAAACAACTCGCGTGTGCCCTATTCCAAAATAATTTTTTTGAAAATTTCATAACTCTAGAACACACTAATATAGAAATGTTATGTCCACAACAACTCAAATTAAATAGAAAATATTTCAAAATATATCAAACGCGCGAACCGGCGATGTGTCGAAACCGGTAGCAGAAAAATTAAATTTTAAGTAACGATAGTACATTGAAAATTAAAAGTCTTCAAAACAAAATGTCTAGAAATTATTACATAGTTAATGCCCAAGAAATACAAAAAATAGTTAAAATAGTCGTTAACTTTTCGGATATTCGGAAAGAACCTTCTACAAAGTATAACCACTGGAGTGACCACGCGAAATAAATAAATTGCATAAGATTTCCAGACGATCATTTTTTAAATTTTTCACCCACATTAAATTGAATTTTAGTACTTTTTCAAGTCAACATAGAATATTTTGGATTTCTGTAAGTTGTCTGCGGTATACTTAATAATTAAATCTTTGGAAAAGAGACTTAATTTTAACTGTAAACATCAGCTAATCAGAAATTTGGGGCGAAAAAAAATATAAAAAATTATTTTTAACATCATTCGAAAATAGTCTACGAAGTTTGTATTTGCAACATTTACCTATGGTTATAATAGATAAAACATTTCAATAGCTTCGTTTTAAGATCAAAATAATAATCGTGGAAGCTAAAAATTAAAAAATAAAAAATTGCCGAATAAAGAGATAACAGGCTTTTTTTGTCCGGAAAGCAATCGTTGATATTTAAAGTGCAGCATATATAAGCCAAAAATCGCTCCAGTGGTTGAAAACTTTTAAAAAAAGATTAATGAAATAGGTAAAGTCGTTCTGAAGTTATGGCGTGACCAAGGGAAACGGGGATTCATTTATATTATAAATATAGACTAGGAAATTTCAACTTTAAAGTTTCCAATGATCAAGTAAACCCCTAGAGTGCCTGTAGTGCTTGCTAACTAGGTCAAGAAGAGAACCAGGTTCTCTAAAACAGATTAAACTGAAATCAGTTTCAAGGGTTATTAGGTTTCTGAAACTTTTATCGTTTTCATATTTTGATTCCGTAATTATTACATAAAATAATGCTCGACAATATAATGCAAATACTAAGAGCGCAGAACCGTTAAATCACGGGACAGTCTGAATTATTGACAAATAATTTATAATTTTAAGTAGTAGGAAAAAAATCATTTTAATTTGGGAGGCGAGAATGGGTACCGTCATCTCGAGAACCATTTGTTGGATAACCGACACTCCTGCCATTAGTCGCCTTAAGTGGTTCGCTACGTTTGGTTTCTTAACAGGGGTGCCGGGGTTCAATGGGTTAGGTTTGTCTAGGTCTACTAAAAATGCACTACCAGGGCTATGCCTGTCTTTACTTGAAATTTGAACAAAAAACTAATGGACTAAGATATCGCAATTAAAGTTGACAGTTACATGAAATGGAAAGCATTGAAACAATAAAATAAATAATAATAAACAATTAAACACATTTTTAGAGAAATACCAACTATACACACACTTAAAATATATATATATATATATATATATCTATATATTTTTGTTATAAATAATCAGTTTAATATAATCCCTAATTTAAAAAATAAAAAAGAAGAAACTTCTACTACAACACATAAATACTTGTCACACTTAAACATAACCACGTAAACACCTCAGCACAGGTTCTCCTAGTGAGGTGTTCACGAAACGTACAACATTACCCAACCACAGTTTCACATTCACAAACCTACCTTACACACAACATAATAAAAAGTTCATAAATTATATTATTATACTTGGAGCAGGTGGATGAGTTTGTATATTTGGGAAATATGTTTACGAGAGTTGGGAAGGCTGATAGGGATATCGAAAGAAGGGTGAATGCAGGTAACTCCATTAATGGAGGATTGAACGCCGTTGGAGCCAACAAAAGTTGTCCACAGAAGCGAAGTTAGCAGTCCACAATGGAGTACTGGTACCTACCCTGATGTATGGCAGTGAAGCGTGGAAATGGCAGAGAAAGGATGAAAGTAGACTGAATGCTGTAGAAATGAGATCCTTGAGGCGTATGTGTGGTAAAACCATGTATGATCGTGTGAGGAATGTGGAGATCCGAAAAGAATGCAAGGCTGATGTGAGCGTAGTAAGTAAGATTAAGAAAGGGACGCTCAGATGGTTTGGGCATGTTGAGTGAATGAATGAAGAAAGGAGTGTAAAGAGAATTTATGACGCGAATGTGAACGGTAGAAGAAGCCGAGGACGCCCAAGGAAGACGTGGCACGACCAAGTAAATCAGATACTTGAGTCGGGCCATGTCAAGAGTCAGAATAATAGAAGAGTATGTATGAGAAGATGTATGAATGTGAATGAGGCAAGGAGTGTGTGCCAAGACCGAGTTGTTTGGCGGTCCGTCCTCTCTGCCTACCCCTGCGTGGAAACGGCGTGATGGTTAGTTAGTTAGTTAGTTAGTTAGTTAGTTATGTCTAAATATTAATAACTTTATGTGAACACTTTAATATTATATAGTAAATAAAATTTGAAAACAATATTAAATCATTGGGCCAAAGTGTCATTAAATGGTAATATCCTGACACTATCTAGATGGCATTTAGTTCAAGTTGAATCTTGGAATCGTACATAAAGATAGCAGCCGATAAAAATATGCGTTAAGAAAATGAAGATAATGTTGATAGTTCTCAGTCGAAGAATGATACAGTTTATTATGACCTAATCGAATTTTAGCTCAGTGGTCAGAGCAGCAGCCCGGAAAGCCGAAGGTCGTGGGTTCGAGTACCAGATGTGACCCGATCTTTTTCAGATTTTTTTGTTTCAGATTTTCGATTGAGTTCATTAATTAAAAAATATTATAATTTGAAGTTTTACCTCTTAAGTTAAAAATAAAAAATAAGTATCCATCCAAGACTTGCAGAAAAGTCAATAGAACTCGCATATTAAATAAAATTGATAAATTTATCCTGGCACTATCTAGGTGGCATTTAGTTCGATTAAATCTTGGAATCGTACATAAAGATAGCAGCCAATGAAAATGTGCGTTAAGAAAATGAAGATAATATTGGTAGTTCGAAGTTGAATGATACAGTTAAATATGACCGAACGGATAGGGACACATTAACTCAGTGATCAGATCAGCAGCCCGGAAAGCCGAAGATCCTGGATTCGAGTCCCAGATGTGACCCGATAATTTTCTGATTTTTCTGTTCCAGATTTTCGATTGAGTACTGTCTTCATTAATTAAAAAATATTTTAATTTGAGATTTTACCTATTAAGTTAAAAATAAAAAAGATTATAGTGTTTTCAAAGGGTTTAAAATCCAACACCTTATATTTTACCTTCGTTGTCCTCTCCATCCAGAAGTGTCTCCAGCTCCTTATCGTCGTAGCTGTGTACCATCGTGTTGAGGATAGTTCTGACTTTTTCTTTCTCAATCCGTCCTTGTTTGCTTGAGTCGAACATGGCGAAAGCTCTTCGAAGCACTGGGAAGTTGAGCAAGTGATATAATTAAGTCATTGCTTTTAATGTAATACTCACACAACATATTAATCTCTCAATGATTACTACTCTTGGACAAAGAACACAGATAATTAGAACCAAAATATTGTAACATTATTCCGATTATAAATTACCACTCGAACGCTTTTTGCTAAATTATGGCACTATTTCTAAAGCCTCGGATTGCTTTACTGCCACTATGTGGCAAATATTCTCTAGATTCTTTAAAATGTTTTGAAGTTAACGATTTTATAATATTTTTTTTATAAATCCTACGAATATGTGATAATAGACACAAGATAGGTGAATTTATTGGCTATTTAGAACCATAATCAGTTTGTATATTTCCGTATTCAAATTCGGAGGCATGATTTTTTAATGTGGGCGGAAAATTTTCCTTTAGCATATTGAGAAAAAAAAACTAAATTGCTTTGTCGCTCCAGTGGATAAAACGCAAACTAAACTATATTGCTATCAAAACAAGTAAAACAAATCGGATCATCAATGGGAATAGATTTCATAAAAACACAAGCATAAAAATTAGTGCAACAATTTAATAGAATCAACACACTAAGGTAGTTTCACACAATACGAACAATTCATCATAATTCAAAGAAATTCAAGTTCTGTGAAAGTCCTATTCCAGTAATGTGAAACAATAACTTGGGTAGATCTTTCACAGAACTTGAATATTTATTTTGAATTTGATGGATTGTTCGAATTCTGTGAAACAATCCTGCTCTAACCCTGTGTTTATTTTTATATTAGAGGTTCAAATCACCTTAGAATGACGTAAAACAATAATTGTAATATGTTGACCTCAGCACAGGTATAATATTGTGTGAGGTCTTCTATATATGACAAAAATAAACTATTTGTAACTATTTTATCTTTAGTTAAACTGCATTGTACTTCAAAGGGTTAAATGTGAACTATCAACTAATGTCTAAGACAAGATTTTTATGCATAGCACAAAAGGTAACAGCAATTAGCAATTATTATCAGCCTGAAACACTCACCCAAATTGAAAAATCTTACGAGAAAAGATACATGCCGTGTCCATTTGGCAGGTAAGAGATAACCCGCCGTAGCTCAGTAGATCAGAGCACCTGACCGGACATCAGAAAGACACGGGTTCGAGTCCCGTCGGCGGCATGTATCTTTTTTCGGCAGATTTTTCAATGTGGATGAGTGATTCAGGCTGATAATTATTGCTTATAATAATTGTTACCCTTTGTGATATAATTGATAATCAAATTAAACATTTTAAAAAATTCTTCACTTCATTAATACTTTTCAAGGACCCCGGATAAATATTAGAATATTGAAATATTAATTTAGTAAACTCACTTGTCATCTGTTCTTCATCAATGGCGGCCTGAAACAAAAACAATTTCAAAGGGAAATTAATCAAACGGAAAACACCAGTCTAAACACATTTGGTAGATTGATGACGCAAATCCGTCACACTTGTTTACTATCGTTAATAATGATTTATAATCAATGATGCCACTCGTTTTAGGTAAAAAATGATTTCCAACATTAAAAAAAATTACAACGCATATATGGTGTACTGCAGTTACAAAAACTACTTGCAATCACACGAAGACATAAAATTTCAAAAGTCTAGAAACGCTCGAATTCATGCGCATAAGCGGTTTTTCATTATTTTGGAAACAATTATTTAAGATATGAAATTAAACAATTTTTTTCACTTTGTTCCACTTGTTTATTTACACTGGTGTAAATAAACAAGTGGAACAAAGTGAAAAAAATTGTTTAATTTCATATCTAATACAATGGAATTCCACCATGAATTAACAGTTAAAAAACTAGATTAATTATTTAAGAAATAAAAAATAGTTGATCAGGGTAAATTGTCATCGATAATCTTATCTAAAGTATTTCATAAAAGTTGTTTCTTATTACTTTTTTATTGATTGACGTTTTTATATTTTTTATAAAGAAATTATTAATTTAATATTAATTCTACTCAAGCGAAACGTTAATTTTTTCTTATTTAAAACGAAAACCGATTACACCAACATAAATCTCGAAAAATAATAATATGAAAACTTCAATATTTCGATTTAAATATTATAGATGATAATCACTCATTGATAATACTGATACTATGAACATTATCAAATGTCATGCCACACGAAAAATAATAATATTAAAACTTCAATATTTCGATTTAAATATTACAGATGGCGGCACTTCCATTTGCATCTCGCACGATCAACGAGTGTCTACAACAGACGTTAGAACATAGAATACTATGAAAATTATGAAATTTAAATCCACGGGAAAAATAATAATATGACAACTTCAATAGTTTGATTTAAATATTATAGATGGCGGCACTTCCATTTGCATCTAGCAAGATGAGCGAGTTATAAGTGTTAATATCACGGCAGTAGCTCAGTGAAAAATGTCGCGTTCATGATGGGTCAGAATGATTTCCATACAGTGCGGCGTCAGAGATTTACTCGGAGGCGGGTTCCTAAATTTTAACCGTAAAGGCATTAGGGTAATAATAACGTCAAGATTTGGTGTTATATAATTTGAAAGCGAATTAATCTCTTTAAAAAAACAGTTTTAGTTTTTGGATTTGTTAGTATTCCATTTATTTGGATTTTGGATTAAGGCGGAAATATTTAGACCCTCTGACAAAATATGGCCGAGACCCAAGAGGTCAAAAAGCTTGCTAGTAGAAATAAAAAAATAGTCCACTTCATGAGCTAATAAAAACAGAAAAATGAAACAGCATTAAAAAGGATGATAAATATTAAAACTTCACCTTTGACTTGCATGAAAACAACACATTTTTCTAACATAATCCTTCTACGATATTTTTGTTCCACATTTACCTTATATCATGGTTTTCATTTCATTTTTTTCATATTTCAACAGTTTTTTCCACGTAAAACGCCCACATTAGCTCGTATGAATTTCGATAAACAAGAGGTTGTTTGCAAATAAACTGAAAAAATACAAACATCCTTATAATACAGAATAATAAATCAATTCATAAAGCCTTTGAAACATTCTGGAACACGCTCTCCCAGCCATAATCGGTGTACATAAAGACATTGATACAATGTATATCAGATTGGCTCTTGATTCTGTTAAAAATAAAAACATTAAATAATAACTATCTCCTTAACGAATCCTGAACGATCATCGAGACGAATTTTATATTTCTGGTGCTAATTTTTTTTTTTTTCATTTATTAAGTTAAAAGAAATTAACATTTCACTTTCTTAAGTAGGTGTAAAGTAATAAAATTAATTTTGTTCTTATAACTTAAGGTTAAATAGTTTTCTTTCAAATATATTTCACTTTTCTCCGTTTTTAGGGAGTCTGGAAGGAGATTATAAATTTGAACACCCTCGTGGCCAATGCTTCTCTTGCCACTTTCAGTTTTAACAGCATTTGTGTACAGTTTATTATGTTGTCCAGTATAATGCTTGTGTATTTGTGACCTTTTTATAAAAGTTGTGTTTGTGTGTATAAGTCCATTTTGTATTTTGTAGATTAAAAGGCAAGTGTTATATTCGTACAAAGTTCTTATTTTCAGAAGGTTCACATCCTGGTATAGTTTTTTTGTGGGAGTATCTGGGTTATAATTATATTATTTGTAAGTCGTTTAAGTACGTAATGTATGTGTTTCCCCATATCTCTATTAAATAATTTAGGTGGGACTGTACTAAACTAAAGTATAAACCCCTCTTTATCTCTGTTAGTAGAAGATGAGCAATTCTACCAAATACACCAATTAGTGGGATGATTTTTGCTTTTAGTTTTTCTATATGTTGTTTCAATGTCAAAAGTTTATCTAAACTGAGCGTAGCGAAGACCCGTTTTAACACAACCGTTTTGAGGGTCGTCTATCTGTAAAATTGTCTGTACCTGCCGTTACGTTTCACGGTGGTAACCGTATATATTTGTGGTTCAGTAAAGATTGTTTTTTCCAATGTAAAATCTTCGTGCTAGTTTGGCTTTCTTATTTGCATTTTTTTCAATACTTTCGTCTCTTTTTACCTCCCTGAATAAAAAAAGAATCATTATTGAGATATTGGCTTTCCTTGGACAAATTGTAAAATTGGTTATTTGAAATTTATTAAGAAAATGTAGCTAAAAATAAATAACGCCGTTCTTCCATGGATGTACTTTCAAGCGACGCGATCGCTGCTCGTCTGTACCTTCCATACTATAATTAGTGTTTGTAAACGCCGCCACGCGCTGCACTAGCGAAATAGTATGACATGTAGCGGGTAGCGGCGATTTAGTCACTTGTAAGTAGCTGCGTGAACAAAGGCGTTACGGATACGTTTTTAGATTTTCACGGCCAAAAGCATTTTCGTTGTTTGTTTTTGGGGTGTTATGCGGATCTGCCGGATCTGCCCTGATGATGGACACTGCAACGCTGTCCGAAACGTCGGCTAAAGAAGGAGGTAGCATAACACGGCATAACACCCCAAAAACAAACAACGAAAAGGCGTTACGGTTTAAATTAAGTTGATAGATATTTATTTAGAGACAGACTCATGTGCCGCCAAGACCTAAACAAACTTCACACCGTGAACCCGGGCACCCCTGCTAAGTCGCCAAACTTAGCGAACCATTTGGGGTAACCTTAAGGGCTGTTGATCATCCAACAAATGGCTCTTGGTGCGGTGGTACCCATACCCGCCTCCCAAATCGGGGTATGGGTAAAAGTAATGTGGAGAGGAAGTAGGTAACCGAACACGACTAAAGCCATTTCACACCGTGAACCCGGGCACCCCTGCTAAGTCGCCAAACTTAGCGAACCATTTGGGGTAACCTTAAGGGCTGTTGATCATCCAACAAATGGCTCTTGGTGCGGTGGTACCCATACCCGCCTCCCAAATCGGGGTATGGGTAAAAGTAATGTGGAGAGGAAGTAGGTAACCGAACACGACTAAAGCCATTTCAAGCAACGTATCGATACAATAGGGCGGTACTGAATGAATCTGCAACTCTAGATATATCAAACCTTTCAAATTATGAAAAACAGAAATCTTTGTATTTTATTCTTTTTCTTTTATTTTATTCTGTCGGAGTTTTTTTTTTCATCATTCGGGAGATCTTCACCCATCTTTTCTACTAATTAAAAAACATGTTTCTAAAAAACTTAAAAATACATCGTTTGGTTTTTACAGTAGGGTTCTCCTTTCATATTCTAAGTCTTTGCTATTTACTTATTACGGTTTATCGTTGATATTTCCTAGAAAATAACAATATCACAAGTCCTTGCTAGAAGGATGTTCAAGTAGCCGGGATGTTGTTTGTCATCACCAACAGAGCCTCCAAATACACTTGATGCTAAATAAACAACCCACCCCTACCCCATTGTGTCAACACCGAGTACTACTGGCAACACTGGTTGACACGCTGACAGTTTAATATTATTATCGATTTTCGGATGATAAACACTCAAGTGGAGCAACAGCAAAGGTTTGGGACGAGATTTTTATGTGAAATAGTACTGGAAAGAAACTGTCCTTTAAGATTTCAGTGTCTTAAAGGACGGATTGTGATCTTTGGAATAAGAGGACAGCAGGAGGTAAAAATTTACTTTTCGCCTCATTAACCCCTCAGGACAAGAGCATATTTTGTCAAAAGGTCGCAGTATTTCCGCTTTGCAATAAATCGAAATAAATCTAATATTTCTAAACGTTTTTTTTTATTTCTTGGGCATTAACTATGTAACAATTTCTAGACATTTTGTTTTGTAAAGTTTTAATTTTCAATGTACAATCGTTACTTAAATTTTAATTTTTATGCTACCGGTTTCGACACATCCGTTTCATTCACTAGCAAACTTAAAACAAAGCAAAGTTTTAAGTTTGCTAGTGAATGACACGGATGTGTCGAAACCGGTAGCATAAAAATTAAAATTTAAGTAACGATAATACATTGAAAATTAAAACTCTTCAAAACAAAATTTCTAAACGTATCGTAAAATTAAAAACTGTTTTTAAAAGGTGATGATCTGAGGTTTCAAAAATTAATATTAAAAAGTATTATATTTCTAGTGAAGTATACATTTTTTGGTAAATTGGCGATAAGCCGCCGCATGCCGCTACGCTCTTAGTAGGCATATATTTTAAAAACTAAACTACAAATAAACTTGACTGCCACAAGAACCATCAGTTTCAGTCGAAAAAGGCGGAAAAATATGCATTTAAATTTATATTCGTAAAAACTTTTATACACGTAATATTTCTTTAATTCTCCGTTTTGACGCGGACGCCATATTAAATCTTGTCTGATCTTGTCCATAGAAACCACATAGGAAATTTTTTTCGAAAATAACGAACCATAAACAAAAGAAAAATCGTTCTACTTTTTCGTTTTGTACAGAGAGCAGTGCTTGTCTTGATATGTGTTCTAATACATTTTATTATAAAAACAGCTTCAAAATTCTCAATTATTAATTTTTGAATGTCGTCGGAGAACGTCTTATTTAATATACCTAACCAAACCTAAACTAATCTAATAACCTAAACTAAGAACGAAAGTAATAAAGGAACACGCACGCAAGTTTAAGCAAGATATACATCCCAGGTTTTGAATGTGAAAATTTTGGGTTTGTGTAATTATTTGAATACCTAGAACGAAAAAAAAAAGATACGCACGCGTTTTAAGTAGTTTAGCGGCTACGCTAGGTTTATGTTACAAAAAAGTGCCCCTTTATAGCGCCTGCTCACGGCAAGGCAAGAAAAACATCCCAGTTTTCAAGTAGTTTAGCGGCTACGCTAGGTTTGTGTAACATGGTTTGTGATGCAAAAGAAAGTGCCCCCTTTATAGCGCCTGCTCACGTCAAGGCTAGAAAAACATCCCAGTTTTCAAGTAGTTTAGCGGCTACGCTAGGTTTGTGTAACATGGTTTGTGATACAAGTGAAAGTGCCCCCTTTATAGCGCCTGCTCACGTCAAGGCAAGAAAAACATCCCAGTTTTCAAGTGGTTTGGCGGCTACGCTAGGTTTGTGTAACATGGTTTGTGTAACATAGTTTGTGATACAAGAGAAAGTGCCCCCTTTATAGCGCCTGCTCACGTCAAGGCAAGAAAAACATCCCAGTTTTCAAGTAGTTTGGCGGCTACGCTAGGTTTGTGTAACATGGTTTGTGTAACATGGTTTGTGTAACATGGTTTGTTTAACATGGTTTGTGTAACATGGTTTGTGTAACATGGTTTGTGATACAAGAGAAAGTGCCCCCTTTATAGCGCCTCCTCACGTCAAGGCAAGAAAAACATCCCAGTTTTCAAGTAGTTTAGCGGCTACGCTAGGTTTGTGTAACATGGTTTGTGATACAAGAGAAAGGGCCCCCTTTATAGCGCCTGCTCACGTCAAGGCAAGAAAAACATCCCAGTTTTCAAGTAGTTTGGCGGCTACGCTAGGTTTGTGCAACAAGGTTTGTGATACAAAAGTGAGTGTATTATTTAAAAAATAATAATTACTAGAAAAAAGCATGTTTTTTTACGTCATTTTATTTTCAAAACTTCGGTACTTAAATTAGTGTTTATCTAATACGCCCAGATTTCGTGATATCTTCAAAATCTTCTAGCCGGTCGTTATATATAAAAAAATTTATCAGGACTACCAACATACCAAAGTGACAGTAATTACAAATATGGGCAAAATTTCACAAGACGAAGCTAATGTAATTAAGGTAAATCAAAAGAGTTTATTTAAAAAAAGTGTTTCCATCTATATCCAATAATTATTACTTAACCTAACCTAACACAACCTAATTAATAGTACATTGATTTTAATTCGTCCTAAATATACTTAATTATTTATTTATTCAGAAAATTAAAATTTGTATGGTGCAACCCAATCTTTAGTTAGTACCTTCCTCGAGTGATTTCTTGCCATAGAGTAATCTTTTTTTAAATATTTATCGATTGGTACCCTGGAAATTGTTCAGCATTGTTCTATGCAAAATAATGTAATACGAAATGTCAGCCGCAACAAGGAATTACGTACAGTTTTTTTTTAATGAAATGTAAATTTAAATGCATATTTTTTCACCGGTCTCGACTGAAACCGATGTTTTTTGTAGTAACTAAGTTTAAAAGTAGTGTACTTTTCAAAATCTGTGCCTATTAAAAAAGCGGCGGCTTATTGCAAAGTTACCCATTTTTTTAATGCAAACATAAAAATGTTTTGAAGGTTTCATTTCTATTAAAAATTACAGAAAAAAAATACACACAAATTTTATTAGAAAAATGTTGTATGAACGTTATTGTCACCTCACCGTTTTGTCGTTTCAAGTAAAAATAATTCATAAAAAATTAAAAAGTATCATAAATATTTCTCTACTTTCAGATTTGAATATAAAGCGTGGTATTTTTTTTTCATTCTAACACGGTTTATATTATATATTATATAGATTATTTTGTCGTACATTCAAATCAGATACATACGTTCACTCGTTATTCAAAAGAACTCCGATCTACGTTCATTTCAATTACAATAAGAAACAACTCGTTGGGAGAGAGTCAAAATATTGCATTTTAATGAATGTATGGATAATTTGCCATTTTCAGTTGACACCCTGTTGAATTTTGACATCTTTTATTTTCTAAAGACAGTTGTAGATAATGCTGTTTGGGTTTGCAAATCCCGCACCGTTTTCAAATCCCGCACCGTTTTCAAATCCCGCATCGTTTTGAATACCCGCACCGTTTTCAAATCCCGCACCGTTTTCAATACCCTCACCGTTTTCAAATCCCGCACCGTTTTCAAATCCCGCACCGTTGAGGGATTGCGGAATTTAATTTAGAAATCTCGCAGTATCCCACAGGACTGCGTGAATTTTACAACTAACCCCACACAGGAGTGTGTGGTTAGTTGTCAAAAAACTTCTTCAGGGTTTATGTCATATTTTGGGATGCTGTGTGAAGGGTATTTTTAAAAAAGGGAAGGAGATGAAATTTTAAGGAAGGAAATACGTATGAGGGGTTTGTAGGAATCTAGAGGTCAGTTCACCATTAAACATTGCGTTAATTCTAAAAAAAAATCTGTCAATTAATTGTGAATTCAAACAATACGTTATATTAACTTTTCTCTAAAAAATATGCTAGCTGAATTTTGGCTTTGAATTGCTTTACGAATGCAGATAGTGTAGGTATCACAAAATAAAGATATTTATTTTGTTATTCTGGTCAGTAAAGCACCATCAGTGTAAAAGTTATAGCAAAAGTTTTATGCTTTGTCTCAATAGCCTCGATTTTTAATGCCAATAAAACAAGATTTGGTCAGTTTAAAATGCAGGTCAGTATTACGATTTCTATACACCGACCTTGCCATATAAAAGTTAGAATGTGCCGAAGTTTTCCGCTGAAATCGCCAGTTCGGGTACATCTGACTTAAACCAAATAAAATTTAACTTTTAGTCGAGCTCATATGGATTTAAAATCTATCAATATTGCGACCTATGATCCCAATAAGCTACCAAATTTCCATAAAATGTGACATCAATTTGCACTAAAAATAATGTGTAGAGATCGCCTCAGTAGCTTCGTGATTGTTGCTCGGTTAGTGGATAATTCCTGACTTCTAATTCTGAGAGTCCATTTTTCATATAATCTTTAAACACGTTTTACAAATGTTCAAGTTCTGTTATTATATCATCAATGGCAAATTGTTCAAAAATTGTACAGAACTTGAATAGAACTTGTAAAACAACGTTCAAATTTAATAAATTGTACAAATTCTGTGAAACAACTGGTCCTCAGTGGTCTTTTTACCCAGAATAACTACACCCATATAAGTAAGAATAGGTACTAGATATACCTTTATTAAGCCCAATAGCTCCGTCTTACTTACACTCGTCTGACATCGTATATCTCCATCCCATTTTAATTTCGTAAGCACAGTTTTGTATTGGAAATTTAAGCACCGATTAGTCAAATATTTGGATTACAAAATACGCCCTGAAGGCACTCCTTGCGTTATTCTTCAATATATGATGACAAGTGACCACCACAACATGGTATGGGCCTAGCGTGGTGGTCGTAAAATTCTCAAAACATGTAACCAGCAGTTTAACGAATAAAGAAAAATTAAAAAATTTTAAAATTTTTATAAAAACGAAGATCAAAAATAAAAAATTTAAAAATATATTATTGTTTACATATTGTCATTAGTGTAAATGTCTAAATAAATGTATTCCACACACAGATATCGAAAAAACAACCAAAATAATTTAACATAAAAAAAATTATTATCGCCCTTCATCTTGCCCAATGCAGCCTAAACATCGGGTAAAAAAACTAGGTGACATAACTACAGATAACTTGCAAAAAACCATTAGATAATACAATATTACAACTTTTTTAATGTCAAAAACATTTATTTACGATAAGAACGGCAAATGAAATCAGATAAATCATTTTTAAGAGACCCTTGCTAACGTAGTGATGTACTGAATGAATAAAAAATAATTTATCTTTTTAAGGCTTGACGTTTGGATGCTAATTCAAAATTTAAAAATCTTCATCTAGCTAATTTTTTTTTTATTTTATCTAAATGCGTCACCGACTTCTACCATTTGCATTTGCGTCGTATGTTCTCCTTACACTACCTTTTCGCTCTTCATGCCTAAACCATCTGAGGGTCCCTTTCTTAATCTCACTTATTAAGCTTACACCAGCCTTGAATTCTATCGAATCTCCACATTTCTCACATGATCTTACACGGTTTTACTACACATACGCCTCAGGGACCTCTAGGTAAGTACTATAATATTGAAAAATTCTAATAAGAAAGTCCAATAAACACTATGATTTTACATTCGAAAAAATAATCTTTACTGAACTACTGAAACGGCCACCGTCTTGAAGTGGAAGCGGAACGTAGAAACAAACTTACAGACAGATGAAATGCAAAACGATCGTGTTAAGACAGAACTTCGTTACGCTGAAAACTAATTAAGAAAACTTTTTTTTTAATTTTGCAGCCACATACAGAAGTGATATATTTCAGAAATCTGAAGACGCCACAAGACTGACGCTGTTAACACAAAGTACACATTTTAATTTACATTTCTGGTTTCATAAATCTCTATAGATTTCTAAAAAAATCACAATTCCTATTTAGTTACAATATTTCTTTTTTTCAAACGGATGCCCACAGGATGTAAAAATTATATTTAATACTAATAAAAACCTTACTTATCTTTTAAATATTTTACAATATATTACAATATTCTACAAATTTGACCTAATCCAATACGCCAAAGCCGCGCGTCGCAAATCTTCGTCCATGCCTTCTTCACTTACGTCGGCGTCGCACAGTGGGCTGAAAATCGCCTTTCATAGACACAGAGACTTGAATTTTCAAGGCTCTTTTTTTGGCTAGAAATGGATTCTGCTGATCATTACTATGCTATAAAATTTCGTATGAAGCAATTGCTTGTACAAATGAAAGAGTTATCATTTTTTAAAGAAAAAATTATACGGCAGTGACATTAAAAATGAGGCTATCTCTGGAATCGTAAGGTTGGCCATTATATCCTTACACACAGATATACTACTATTTATTTTTATTTTTTTGACATACTTAAATTATACTCAAAGTTGAAAAAAGAACTTTTTTATGTTGATGATTCATTTTAATGCTTAAATGCTTTACATATGAGTATGCTCTGTCTAGTTTGCAATATTTTATTGACACTTTAAACCAAAATTTTGCATTAAAATGAATCATCAACATAAAAAAAGTTTTTTTTTCAACATTGGGGATTTAAAAAAAAAGCGCAAGTTGCGCCACAATACGAAGTATGCCAAAAAAATAAAAATAAATAGTAGTATATCTGTGTGTTAGAATATAATGGCCAACCTTATGATTCCAGAGATAGCCTCATTTTAATGTCAGTCCCATACAATTTTTTCTTTAAAAAATGATAACTCCTTCATTTGTACACGCAATTGCTTCATACGAAATATTATAGCATAGTAATGATCAGCAGAATCCATTTCTAGCCAAAAAAAGAGCCTTGAAAATTCAAGTCTCTATGTCTATGAAAGGCGATTTTCAGCCCACTGTGCGTCCTTAAGATTCTTTAGACTTTATTTTAGAGTATGTGGTCTTAAGCAAAGTATTTAGGTATCTATTCTGTTTTATGTTTCTGAGTAACATAAAACAAATGTATTTCTTGTTTATTCAGCATCTCTGGCTCTGACATGCGAAGTATTCTGTGATCGTTCTACATAATAATATATTGTCTGTATGGAGGGAAACGTTAAAACCGCATGACCTAAATAACTTGTTTTCGTATGAAATGCGCTGCAGTTTTGCCGCACACGGTACAAAACAACAACAACATCTCAAGTGGAGCTTTTCTTGACACACATTACTTGGTAGATGCCACTCGCTAACATCATTGGCTATGTTACAAAAATGTGCTACAAAACTATGTTAACTATTGTTATAATGTACATAACGTTCTTTTAGGAGAAACATTTAAATGTAATATCTGTTTTACTAATGGATATGATAAAACGCGTATGTCATCAAACCTGGGATGTGTGGTTCCTAAAACAAGAAGCACATTTGCTCAACTTGTGTGAAGAGCACAGAGATGCAATAAAAAAACGCATAATACAGGGTTAAATTTGATAATTAGTGTTAAAAACTAGAAAAAGTAAATGAAATTTGATACTGGATTCAAAACTTACTTTCACAGAAAATTTTTAATATGTGTTAAAGAATGTATTGAAGAAGTACATTTTCTTAGAAGACTAAGAAATAAACTTAATGGAAATACTACGGAGCTCATTTTTAAAAATATATTTTCTCCACATTTATATTACGGCTCTACGATGTTATATTTGGTTCAGTTATTCAGAACATGATAACAGAGCTAATTTGGATTCCAATAAAAAAGAGACTGTTATGTGTGTTAGTTTTCGGGCGTACAATTATGAAAAAGCAAATGCCAAAAAACTTTTTGAAATTGTTTTTAATTGAGATTTATGAAACCAGAAATATAAATATAGTTTGAATGTAGAATCACAGAACAGCTTTTGTATAGAGGACTCAATATCTATGATGAAATGCCCGAAAGTCTGAAGAATGAATGTATTTAGAAAGGGTTGTTATTTATTTTATTTATTATTAATTTTCAACGCCCTGATGGGTTTTTACATAATACGTTTATAATACAGTGATATATATGTAATATAACGTTTAAAAAATAATGATAAACTCATAGCAATGAACATTATAAAAGTGAAAATATTATATTATAAGAAAAGAGAAAAAATAAAAATAAATGTAACTGAAACCAGTTTTTAAATTGCAGATGGCATAAAAATAATAATATAGTGTAGGTATTTGAGAAATTTTCAGGTGAGCAATAGGTACAGGAAAAAGTTCACAATCTAGATAAACAAAAGAGAGTAACAAGTTTTTCAATAAAGATAAATAGAAAGAATACAAAAATATATGCAACAGCTCCTTCATTTTAAAAATATGCTACATAAAAATATCTCTTAAATAACAGTAACTCCTATAACATGTCGATATTTGAGATGATTTGGTTTCCAAATGTGTAAAAGCGAAATAGGTGGGTGTATGTGGTAGTTTATCCCGAAATTATTGTTGCAGAATAGTATATTTTGCCTCGATTAGGTACCTTGAACTCGATGAGATGCAGGAGTACACAACAGTCTAATTATTCAGAATGAATAATTTTAAACAAAAAAGTTGAGTAATTTATTTAATTTTATAAAATGAAATTAACTTGTGCTACTTTATAAACGAAAGTAGTAGGTATAACCTAACTCAATAAATGAATAAAAAACAACAACAATTCTGGTTCATCACTCCTAAAATATACGATGCATTGAACACCAATATAAAGTCAAATAATTATTACTAACCAGTTATAAAATTGAACATCTGAGTATAAGGGTTTAACATGAAGATAAAATATCATTAAACAAAATGAAACATACATTGTATGCATATGCATGATATCAAAATATCTTTAATAAGCATGACCAGTTCTTTGGCATACTTGTGTATTTTTAAGGCAATCAAAATTTACTCATTCGTACATCATATGTATAGAAAATAAATCCGTAATTACCAGATTTCAACTAAAAAAACAAGTTAATGAATGATTCAATTTTTTGAAATTACAGCTGGTAAATAATCATTAGTGATCCAAGTTTTTATTACATTTTAATATATGTTGTAAGATGATTGGTTTTTTACATTTAAACAGCAACATCTTCCATTGAATTACCGGAACAAAAGTTCTGCTTTGTTTATCACTGAACATATTCGTAAACGAATTGCATATAAGATGAATTATCTAAAGATTGGATATTGTGTTCGACCTTCATTTTAAAAAATATGTATATACTACATATTATTTTTAATTGAAAAACTATTGTTTAAGAGCGATTGACCAGCAGCTGAGAATAAAAGTTTAAAAATGCTTGCAACTGTACAGGGAGGTTCCAATGAGAAATATCGATTATTCCCGTATCAAATTTTTGAAATAAAAAAATTAAATAACGATTTATTCCATTCAAAACTTGCTTTAATATATACCTACATTCAAGTAAGCAATAAAAATGCTCAAAACGCACGATGATAAATTATTAAATATAGTGTACTTACTTCTTGTAAATATTTTTTGATCATAAGTATTTATGATTTTTTAATAGTGTCTAAACAAAATAAGTGTGTAATTTTTTTTTAAATATTTAAGTTTGTAAGGACCTTAAATAAATAGAAAAACTGAGGTATTTTTGTCACAAAACACGTACTCGGATTTATTTTTTAATGATTTAAATTTAACTAAAATTTAAATTTGAAAACTGTGTTGACTAGATTATGTATTGATTTATTTTGTTGTATGATTTGAAATTTATTTTGTTTATTAGAATCTATCGTATGAAAATTGAACAAATCTGCCAACGACCAACGGTATAACCTTAGTATATTAAAAAATACACTTAGTTTTCCAAAATTTTAAAACTGGGTGTACCAGATAAAATAACAATCTTTCAAAATCAGTTTATTTTTTTTTTGTAAAAAAAGAGTCAATACGTCTAGAATTTGATTTAAAAATGACTAATTTCCGGTATTCTCTGGTAATACCCTCTTAAGACAAGATTTTTTATGCAAAGCACAAAGGGTAACAATTATTATAAGCATGAAAAAAATCTCCCGAGAAAAGATAGATGCCGCCGATGGGGCTCGAACCCGTGTCCCTCTGATTGCCGGTCAGAGCTCCTAACCGGCAATCAGAGGGAAACGGGTTCGAGTCCCGTCGGTGGCATGTTTCTTTTCTCGGTAGGTTTTTAAAATATGGATAAGTTTTTCAGGCTGATAATTATTGCTTATAAAAATTGTTACCCCTTGAAATATGTACTAACTAGTATAAGAATGCACGCCAAAATCTCTAATGAAAAAACTCCATATTTTTCGTCTGTTAAAAAAATTGACTACTTGAACTGGAGTGAAGTGCCAATTACTTTGAAATTCGATTTTGTATATAATAAAGATTAAATCCTTCATAAATGAAAGTGCCGTTGAAATGCCAACCCGCCATTAAGACTATTATCGCGTGCACACCCGGACGGCTCCCACTCACTTTCTGTTTATTTATTTGTAGTGCCCGACGTAGAACTTTAGCCGTTAATGCAGCCTACGTGAAGCATGTTTTATTCTCGCGTTAAAGTATTGAGTTGAGAGGTTTAGTTTCAGTTGGACTCTAGCCAAACCACCTGAATTGATATGAAACCGTTTTCATTCGTATAGATTGCAAGTGTTTTGCAGTTAAAACCAATTTATTCTTTATTCAACCAAACAAACTTATTCTATCGCCTTTTCTATTTTAGGCAAACAAGTAATATAACCATATTTAAAAAGAGAAAACACATTGGCGTCCTTCGTGGTAAGACTCTTATTATATGTAAGGATTCAAATAGTATGCAAGTAAATTTCAATTGATTGAGTTGAATTATATTACAGTTTGATCAATTAAAAATAAAATAAGGAAGAAAATTTCGGTTTTGAAAGGTTCCTGTTTTTTTAAAACGTTCCTTGAAATGGCTTTATTTAATTACGGCCAGGTACTTCATTGATTGAAACCTGGAGAAACGCATACGAAACAAACATAAATGAAATACAGGTATTACAAAACCAGTTATTTAAAAAATCATTTCACTACAGATCCAGAACATCCACAAAAAAGTTATATGGTAACAAAACTGCTAACATTAAGAAAACTATATGAATAAACATTTTTTTTTTAACTCGTACACACAAATACAAACATTATTAAAACGTCCCAACTACACACTTTACAATACGATAACTTACATTTAAGCATCATACATATTAAGTATGGTAAGCAATCCATTGGTTAGGGGGGGGGGGGGGAAATTTATACAATTTCCTCATATTTCATTAAAAATTAAAACATCTGGGTAGATTTAAAAAAAAATTACTATATCGTGTTGTAAAGTAATTTAATGTAAAATTTATTTAATTCAGATATTTCTAAAACTATATGAATTCATGTCCTCTTATATACAAAATAAATTATATACCCATACATACAAACACAGAATTCATTAAAACGTCCCAACTACACATACACACGAAAACATGCTTTCAAACACTATACATACTTTTTTATTTTTAACTTTTTAACTTAAAGAGTTAAACCTCAAATTATAATATTTTAATTAATGAAGATAATATTAGCGAAAGTCAATCGAAAATCCGAAACAGAAAATCAGAAAAAGATACGGATACATCTCATATATAAAGATAGCAGCCAATACAAATATGCGTTAAGAAAAATGAAAATAATGTTGGCGGTTCTCAGTCAAAGTATGATACAGTTAAAAATGACCGAATCGGATAGGGATACGTTGGCGCAGTGGATAGCGCGTTGGCCCGGATTGCCAGAGGTCCTGGGTTTGAGTCCCAGATGTATCCGTATCTTTTTCTGATGTTTCTGTTTCGGATTTTCGATCGACTTTCGCTGATATTATCTTCATTAATTAAAATATTACCATACATACTAACTATGGTAAGCAATCCATTGGTTACGAGGGGGGAAATTTATGTAATTACCTCAGATGATATGAAAAATTAAATACATCTGGGTTAAAAACATTCAAATTAAAAAAATATATATATTAATTTTAATTCAATTAAAAAATAATCATAATTAATTATATCGTTTTGTAAGGTGATTTAATGTAAAATCTATTTTATTCAGATATTTCTACTAAAAAAACATACCATGACTGAGATGTGAAGATGTGCGGTATAATTGTAGGCGAGTGGCGAGTGGCGATTGGCTGGTGGTTAAGAGTCGATTGGCGATTAGCGAGTACCGAATAGCGAGTGGCGAGTTTCGTTTGAAATTCACGTTCGGACTGAGTAGAGATTCCTCCAGCACCAAATATTGTGAACATTGAACGCAAGTAGGCATTGTTTCTTTTACAATTGGCTCGTGATGATGATAGTGAGAATATAATTTTTTTTTTTGACAATATCAATTATAACAAGACGTTATGTTTTAAACACATACTTAAGGTTGTTATAAAACCACCTAGTTTGTTTGTACATCATATAATATCACGTATAACATGACGTTTTGTTTTAAACACATACATAAGGTTGTTATAAAACCACCTAGTTTGTATATCATATAATATCACGTATAACATGACGTTTTGTTTTAAACACATACTTAAGGTTGTTATAAAACCACCTAGTTTTTATATCATATAATATCACGTATAACATGACGTTTTGTTTTAAACACATACATAAGGTTGTTATAAAACCACCTAGTTTGTATATCATATAATATCACGTATAACACGACGTTTTGTTTTAAACACATACTTAAGGTTGTTATAAAACCACCTAGTTTGTATATCATATAATATCACGTATAACATGACGTTTTGTTTTAAACACATACTTAAGGTTGTTATAAAACCACCTAGTTTTTATATCATATAATATCACGTATAACATGACGTTTTGTTTTAAACACATACTTAAGGTTGTTATAAAACCACCTAGTTTTTATATCATATAATATCACGTATAACATGACGTTTTGTTTTAAACACATACATAAGGTTGTTATAAAACCACCTAGTTTGTATATCATATAATATCACGTATAACACGACGTTTTGTTTTAAACACATACTTAAGGTTGTTATAAAACCACCTAGTTTTTATATCATATAATATCACGTATAACATGACGTTTTGTTTTAAACACATACTTAAGGTTGTTATAAAACCACCTAGTTTTTATATCATATAATATCACGTATAACATGACGTTTTGTTTTAAACACATACTTAAGGTTGTTATAAAACCACCTGGTTTGTTTGGCAATATCACGTATAACATTACGTTCTGTTTTAAACACACACTTAAGGTTGTTACAAAACCACCTGTTTTATACAAAACTACGCCTAACAATTATTTTCTACATATTTTTTCGTATCGGTCAGTTATTTCAAAATCTCAACATCCAAATAGTAGATCTTTCGCGCTATTTAATAAATGTGTATATATTTCAAAGCTTCGCAGCTCTTTAAATAACTTTCAGAAAAAGCTGTGTAAAATTCATAACCACTTACGAATGTTCTGTTTCAAATTAACAGTAGTTTTTTTGCCTGTTGGGTATATGTACAGGGTGTTAAGGTACGTACTTGAGTTACTTTAACCAGTGATTCCTGACATTATTTGGAGTAAAAAATGTAAATGAAATTTTGATCTCCGGTGACTTTTTTTATGTAAAATTTTTTTTTTTCAAAATATTTTTTCTTCAAAATCAAACAATTTTTTTTTTACATGACCTTATTGGTCACTTACCCCGCCCCCAACTACCCAACACCTACCATTATTTATGTTTTTGTAGAAAAAAAAAAAAAAAAACATCAAAAATGTCACCGGACACCAAAATTTCATTTACATTTTTTACTTCAAATAATGTCAGGAATCACTGGTTAAAGTAACTCAAGTACGTACCTTAACACCCTGTATATGTACCGTTTTATATTTCGTCTTGAAAGAGTTTTATTTTCTATGTACCTGCTACCGGTTTTGACACATCCGATGAGCGTGTAGTGTACTCCCAGTATCGCCCTGGTCTAAGATCACCATTCAGAATTAAAACGATGCTTTAAATGGCTTTAGGCGGTTTTGGCGACCAGATCTGAATAGCCAGGTATTTACCCACCTCCCTCTTCCTCGTCTCCTTCCCATCCCCACTATCTTCAGCCTGACAACATACCCCAATTATTGATGCCATAGTCTTACTGGCTCCAGAAGGAAACAGTTGGGACTCTTGTGCGGTATTCATTTTTAAAAAAAATCCGTGTATTTTTATTTTTTATTTTAAGTACATATTTTTTAGGTATCTATATGCCACCTCAATAGGCTGAGCCTGTTCCGAGGTGGCAGTAATTTAATATATTTTATATCATTTTCTTAAAAGAAAGAATAAAATTAATTTATTAGCACACTTAAAACTACCTTAAAATTTATACAAGTACATAAATGATAAGATGTCTAATTATCGTGAAAACAAGCCTATGTGCCCAAGCAGTTTTGAGGTTTGGCCAAGGCTTAATCTAATAATCTTAATTACATATAGATTCACTTATATCTAATCTTAACTAATTGCCGTATGGTTCAGGTCGCTTCTCCATTGTTCACATTGTCATTGTTAATTTTTCACTGTAACTAACTTGGTGTCACTCACCGAGTTCTCTGCGGGGGCCTTAGTAAGGCTGAGGTCCTCGATGGCAGCTCCCGCAGTTCAGCAGCTCAGGCCCACCTGGCTGAGTCTCCTACAAGGTGTTCTGCCAGCACCATTGGCCTAGCACTTTAGCCTCCAGCCGCGTCTGGTCACCTAAATTTCTTCGTCTCTTAACCAGCTTAAGAAGCACATGTCTTGTGAACACGTAAAACTGTGACTTCTTCATTCCACCAGCACTCCTGTCTCCAACTCTTCTCGCCCACGTGTCCGTCTTGAATGTCTGTGCTCTATGAACTTGTAGGACCCGTGGCCCCACCCGCACTTCTCCCTTCTTGACCCATGTCTGTCAACACTCTCTTTGTCTTTGAATGCATAATGCTAGAGATGCTTTTATTAAAATTTATTTGAAATTTGAATCGTCACAATATGGCCAGAGATACTAAAGATGTTTTTTCTTAACTAAGTAGATAATACAGGAAATTTTTAAAAATAATTATGTGTGTGCCTGCATTAGAAATTATTTTATAATATTATTATTCAATAAAAATATTTTATTTATACTCAATTTCTGCCGTGTAATTATTCCTGGGTGTGACAGCTACAATTAGAAATAAAATATTAATAAATAAACTCAGGATTAATAAATAAAGATTAATTAATTAATAAATTAAGATTCATAATTAAACTGGGTTCAGATAATATATTAGTTAATATTATAATTTAAAGTTTTTTAATATATTGAATAACATTAGTTTTATATATACTACACCACATGGCACGATCAAGTGAATCAGATACTTGAGTTGGGCCATGTCAAGAGTCAAAAAAATAGAAGAGTATGCACGAGACGATGTATGATGTGAATGATGCAAAGAGTGTGTGCCAAGACCGAGTTGTTTGGCGGTCCGTCCTCTCAGCCTACCCCTGCAAGGAAACGGCGTGATGGATATAGTAAGTTAGTTAGTTATACTGGATACTGGTACCATCTTATTTTGAGAGTGGTTCTTGTATCTCCTCGAGAACTAGGCACACGACACGCCGTCCTTTCCTTAAAAGGACCCTCCTCTCAGCGTCCTCAAATAAGGCGCATGTCCCGAGGAAAAATGTTTTCCGCGGGGCCTAATTAATTGTGTGAAATATGAAAATTAAGCATTTAAAAAAAATTATCTTAGTATCAAAATATTTATTCCTCTAGTTTTAGCACCTCGAGCCAACCATTATAGTAATTTAAACAGAAACACTGATAATAATTCCTACTTTATAGTCGCTTCGAAATACACATATGTTCCGCAACCACTGGACTTTTCACTTTAATAGTCAAAACGGACTAAACCCAACCAACACACCACACCAACACATCCCACCAACACGATACTCGAATCCATTATTGGAATGTTTAAAAATAACGCAGTGTCAATATGACTGTAAATTCTGTCATAAATTTAATAATTGTGCAGTTAAATTGAAATAACGACCAAAACGAGCAAACCTACAAATAGCTATCGACCAATAATCACGTAAAGTAGATACGTTGGAGGGGAAACCGGGAATAGTTGCTTCAACGCTTTTTTGATAATTTATTTTTTAACTTAAGAGCGATTGACCAGCGGCTGAGAATAAAAGTTTAAAAATGCTTGCAACTGTACAGGGAGGTTCCAATGAGACAGATCGATTAATCCACGTATTATTTTTTTTTTAATTAAAAATTATATATTGATTTTTTTTTACATTAGGTCCACACAGGAGGCCTTGAGGAAAATAATTTCCCTCAAGGCCTATGTCATCTTTGGGGATGCTGTGTGGAGGGTATTTTTTTAAGGAAATGAAGGAGAGGAAGTTCTGGGAAGGAAAAATGTATGAGGGTTGGGTAGGAATCTGGGGTTCAGTGTGTCTAGATCATCCGCCGCCAAGACCTAGACAATGAACCCCGTGAACCCGGGCACCCCTGCTAAGTCACCAAACGTAGCGAACCACTTGGGGTGACCTATGGCAGAGGTGTTGGTTATCAAATAAATGGTTACCGGGGCGGCGGTACCCGTTCCCGCCTCCCAAATTGATTTCTTTCATTCAAAACTTGCTTTGATAAATACATAAATTCAAGTAAGCAATAAAAATGTTTAAAAAGCACGATGATAAATTATTAAATATCGTGTACTTCTTGTAAGTATTTTTGGATCATAAGTATTTACCATTTTTTAGTAATGTCTAAACAAAATAGGTGTGTAAAAATTTTTTGGAATATTTTAGTTTGTAAATAAATAGAAAAGCTGGGGTATTTTTGTCACAAAACACGTTCTCGGATTTATTTTTTAATGATTTTAATTTAACTAAAATAAAATTTTTCAAATTGTGTTGAATAGATTATGTATTGATTTATTTTGTTGTATGATTATATGATTTGAAATTTGTTTTATTTAATAGAATCTATCGTTCGAAAATTCAACAAATCTGCCAACGACCAACGGTATAACCTTAATATATTAAAAATACACTTAGTTTTTCCAAATTTTTAAACTGCGTGTACCAGATAAAATAACAATCTTTCAAAATCAATTTATGTTTTTTTGTAAAAACGAGTCAATACGTATAGAATTTGATTTAAAAGGGACTAATTTCCGGTATTCTCTGGTAATACCCTCTTAAACAAATAACTTTGTGTACATAACTATATAATCACAATTATCGACATGTTTCGTAACCGATGGTTTCAGGTTTCTTCGTCAGGATAATAAGAACATAAATATGACGAAGAAGTCAGTTTTTATTTCTCCCAAAAATTAACATCTAATAATAATAAAAAAAATCACAATATTTATTTTTATTTTTAACTGAGTAAAACCTCAAATTGTAATATTTAATTAATAAAGATAATATTAGAGACACTCAATCGAAAATCTGAAACAGAAAAATCCGAATAAGATACGGTCACATCTAGGAATCAAAGCCAGAGCTTTTGACTTGCCGGGGCGGAGATCTACCGCTGAGCAAATGTGACCCTATCCGATTCGGTCATATTTAACATACTTAATTTTCATTTTCTTAAAGCATGTTTTTATTGGCTACTATCTTTATATATGATTGCAAGATTCAACTCGAACTAAATGGATTCCTAAATGTGACCGTATTTTTTTCTGAATAATAAATAAAAGAAAAAAAAATTCTAATGGAGTTCTGCAAATAAATAGATAAAAAAAATAAAAGACAAAACACAAAATGATTAATTTTTTGATTACTACGTTGTTGAACTTAATCGTCTGTTTTCAAAGTAAATATACCGGTAAGCTTAAAGGCAATTTATAAAATATGAAGAATAAATTAATTCAATTTAAATAGTAAATATTTAACAACTTATCCAGGTCTCCCTTACCTACAAATGGTCAAAATACATTTTCGCCAAATGCAAATTATATTTCCGTGTCACTGTTCTGTCGTTTTGTATTTCTGCCGGTGTTCTGCAACGATCGCATTTGAGTTGTAGTTTAGTTGGTATTTATTTTTGTTGCCATTAATATAATATGATATGTACAATTGTACAACATAAGCACTTCCATTTTACGATACTGCGAGAAAAGAAGCAAAAGCATACATTTATTATCACACTAAAACTGCACAAACTAAATCCACGTTGCTTCTAGCATAAACTGTATATTTTAAATAGGCAGTATGTCATCGTTGCACATTTAATATGAAAAATAAAAAAAATATGACGATTTTAACAAAAATGAGTTTAATATACATTTATTTTGTTTTTTTTTCTCCATCTTCTACAATATGAGCCATGTAAAAATATGAAATATTTAAGGCGATGAGGAATAAACCATGGACAATCAAAATAGTACAAAATAAAAAATAAAAATAAAAGTCATATCCTATGCATAATGATCGTATTTTAGAAAAATGTTTTTCTAAAATACGATCATTTTATTCGTAAAAACGGTTAAAAGCGGGACTGAAGTTCTTACGAACTAATTAACAGTATTTCAATGTTTATTATTACATGTTCCCGCCAACTGGCCGTAACTAGGCCGTAATTCGTAAAAAATTAACCGTTTTTACGAATAAAATAATCGTATTTTAGAATAACATTTTTCTCCGTGTACCACTACACAATTCAATTGCCTTGGTATGTACATAATATTAACATCATTTTGTGAAGCCTTGCTGTCAAATTTGAATAAATTTAAATAAATATTTTGACATTATTAAATTATGCGAAAACTGTATATAGAATATGAACCATGTGAGAAAAACTGTGCATAGAATATGAAGCATGTGAGAAAAACACGGTAAAATTCAATTTTCTGGCATAATATAATTAATGTTTGCCATAATAAATATATTTTTATAATGACCGGAACACATTTTACCTACGTTGTCCATAAATAGAATTGTTATTTGCCGTTTCGTTATTTTTTTAAACCGTTTTTATCGATTTTCTCAGAATGCACTCAGTCTCACATGGTTCATATTCTATATGCAACGACGTTATGCTAGAATAGAAAATAATTTTAATCCGATCATTAAAACCTGCAATTATTTTTTGTTTTGTTATTATTTAATTTAGAAACTTGTGCGTTAGAAAAGCTCTGCGATAGGTCACCCCAAGTGGTTCGCTACGTTAGGTGACTTAACAGGGGTGCACGGGGTGAGGTTTGTCCGGATCTTTGCGCCGAGTGTATCTGCCCACCAACTGCCTGGCAGAGCGGATCGGGAGAGAATGGTTGAGGGAGACCTTTCGAATTCTCCAACAGGACTCTCTCGGAACATTGCCGCCATACCCGCTTCCAAAATTGTAAATTTGGGAGTCAGGTATAGGTACCGCCGCCCCGGAAACAATTGAATGGATAACTGTAGCGTTCTGTTATTTATTACAGACCCTAACAGATTCTCCAATACTTTGGATGAAGATTACTTCTTGGAGTAATAGATACTTTATGTTATTATCTACACTTCGCGGTTTACAATATAGATGTTAGTCGGCCTAAGTAGAAGCTGGCTAAATGGAATATAAACCGTGTGTACCAGTGAACGCTCTCTCAGAGCTGTTTTACCCTCTCTCGGTTCCCACGGGTACTAGCCTACCTACCATCTAGCGGAATCTAAGGACAGTTCTTAGCACTGCCATTTATGTCTACAAGCCGGAAGTTTTTAGATATTCTACAATAACCAACACCACTGCCACAGGTCACCATAAGGGGTCACCATAACTTCGTTTGGTGACAGCAGGCGTTCTCGTGTAGTAAGTTTAATTAGTTTATTCATGTAGTAAGTTTTGTCCGGACTTGGCGGCGGATGCGTCTGCTCACCAACCGCGAGGTTGGTAGGCGGATCGGGAGAGACTGGTTAAGGGATACGTTTTTATCTCTCCAGCGGGACCCTCTAGGAACATCGCCTTGCACTGCAGTGGTATGGTTGGATTCATAAGTCCGTTACTCCTGGATACACTGTCTCCCAGATTCCTACAGACCCTTGATACCTTTTTACTTTCAAGAAATTTCTCTCCTTTATTTTCTAAAAAGACCCCCTATACAGCTTCCCCAAAAGTGACACAAGCCCTGAGGGGAATTATTTTCCTTAGTGCCTTCTGCGTTGAGCTATTGTTAAAAAAAAACATTTTATTACGTCTTCGAAATCCCGCTAGCAAAAAAATGTGTTTTTTTCTAAAAAAAAACAGCTATTCGATCACAAAAAACGAATTTAATATAAACAATGGACTCTGAAAGCACGCAGCTTTTTAATAACCGTTCGCTTAATGTCTGAAAACTAAACTTTGTTAGATAAACAAAAGTTTATTTTTGTGGGCGCTTAAATGGTTCGGATGAGTGAAGATTCATACACGATTTATGTTCATCACAAAAATTAAATAATGTTCCTTGGTTTACTGATTTTGAAGAAACTTAATTGGCCATGGAGGTGACGCGGTTAGATACTTTATAAAGGGGTGGTATATACATTTAAATATTACAGATTTATATAAATATATTGTGTATTGTCCCCAACACTACAAGTTCACCTGTGTTGTGGAGGACAATCTTCATTTTTTTAAACACGTTATCTTCAAGTTTTACGTATGAAACGATATAGTGTTTATTTCACGTTAAGTGTATTTAGGGGTCTACGATTGTTCAGTGATGGATTATGGATTAGTATAGACTAACTAACTAACTAACCATCCCGCCGTTTCCGCAGGGGTGGGCAGAGAGGACGGACCGCCAAACAACTCGGTCTTGGCACACACTCATTGCCTCATTCACATTCATACATCTTCTCATGCATACTACATACATACAAAGCCATTAATTATGTTTATCATCAGACAACTTTTAAAGTAGAAATATTATATTGCTTGCTATGTTTTTGTTTTTTTTTTAATTACGCCTTTAACATTAATTCTTCATTAAATTTTACAAATGCAATAATAAAAACAAAGGCTGTTATTCTGCTCTATGTTTTAAGGCACTTTTACTCTTTTACTTTTACTCTTTTTATACCTAAAAATAAACTAAATTCTTAAATCTCCTATTAACCATAAAATTATAATAAATTCTATTTTACACGCTCAGGCATTTGCCTTTGTGGGATTTTTTTGTTCATACAATATTATATTTAAGTATGTTATATACCTTTTATTATTTTATGTACCATTGTATCAAATTTTCAATTTTCAATACTCTTCTATTATTCTGACTCTTGACATGGCCCTACTCCAGTATCCTATTCACTTTTTTTATTTATTTTTATATTAACTCCACACAGGAGGCCCTGAGGAAAATAATGTCCCTCGGGGCCTATATCATCTTTGAAGATGCTGCGTGGGGGGTCTTTTTGAGGAAAGGAAGGAGTGAACATGGGTCTTGAAGAGACCCATGTTGTATAAAGGGGGAAACACGGAGGCCGGCAAATCGTTCCACAGCCAAGCTGTGGAACTCAAGAACGAGTCGTAGAAGCGTCCCGTTCTCATGTGACAAATGTCAACCGTGTACATATGTTGGGCGCGCGTTTGGCGTGTTTCCCGACTATACACCTGTGCCGAGGGGATCAAAGACGCTAGTCGTGTACACTTGATCGTGCCACGTCTTCCTTGGGCGTCCTCTTTTCAAGTGTTTTTTTTTTAAAACTTAATATGGTCAATATTTGTGTGTGTGGCTAATAAGTTATTTTGGTTAAAGTTGATTCTAATTGGGTCCATGAAACAACGTTACTTTGTGGATCCTTTTTATTTATTTTTCTTTTTTCTTTGTATACAAACTATGTAACGTCGTTTCATATGATATCTTATTTCACTTCTATTGTTCTACAACGCGTTATATCGCTTGTTTTATTTATAGTATTGCTAGCAGTGGCGGCTGGTGCTCACAAAAATCGGTGGTGCGCTAAAAATCTTGTACATATACCTACTCTAATTAAAATAAATTTAAACCAACTAACCATGGGCAGAGAGAACGGACCGCTAAACAACTCGGTCTTGGCACACACTCTTTGCCTCATTCACATTCATACATCGTCTCATACATACTCTTCTATTTTTCTGACTCTTGACATGGCCCGACTCAAGTGTCTGATGTCTGCCTCGGATGTTCTCTACTATGTGCTTATATCATTCAACCTTGCGTCATATATTCTCCTTACACTCCTTTCTCCTTTGAAATAAATTTAATTATGAAAATATCCCACCTATAGTATATTAGGTCCATTCTCCGTTGTCTCTGAGTAGCAAAGACATCAATGAGCCTGGAGTTAAAATCCGGTATAGATTTAGGCATTATTTAATGCTTAGCACTGACAATGCATTGAGTCTATCTTGGCTAATTGTGTTTCTCAAGAATAATTAAATTCTTTTTAAAGTTGAAAATCACCGAAACAACTTTCCTCGGCATCATAGGGATGATACCCACGATTTTTAACAATTTAACACACGAAAAAGCATCCGATAATTTATTACTTACTATAAAAGAGTTGTAAAATAGATATTGATCACAATGTTTAATTTCTAACCGTTTTTCAAAGTTCAGCGCATTTTTAAATCTTCCTTACTCATCCAAGAAACGGATCACAATAGCGTATTGGACCTGTGACCTGTCACAACATGTCTACATTGTTTTTGTTAATTATGCTAAGCGGAACATTAAATGAAATAGTAGATGTTAAATTAAATACACAATATCGAAAATAATATTACGCAAACGCGTCTCATTTTAATCTGCTGGTGAACAAACCGTTCCTTTTGATGTGGTGGAAATTTTCAGATCGCCGATCTCGTACACGTAAGATTTGTTAAGGATATTACCTACCCACGGTTTGAACTTATTAGATAATTATGAAGGGACTCTTTGGAGCGATTTTAAAAACGATCCAGCGCTCGGAATATAGGCACACAACGATCTGCTTCGATACGCACACAGTTATATGGACATATTATGTATGCAATGTATGCATTAGCGAAGTGTGTATTGTGATTTGTGACGAGGCGTGTCGGAAATATATTATTCGGCGCTAGGGAATTTTTGGATTGGCAGAAATTCTGGGAGTGCGTCGCACTAGCGCTCTTTAGAGCTGGCCGCCACTGATTGCTAGAAGGCAATTAAATCGATACTTCCTCGATTTCAATTCTTTCTGCCGACGACTATAATCGGTGAGTAATGTGCTGATCTATGAATGGAACGCACGTAAATCCCCCCACAACTGTGATAGATCAAAATATTGTTTATAATTTTTCATGAAAGATTTATGGCATCCCACTCTACAGATAAAAAACCAGCGAGTGTAGATTTTAAAATACCAAAAAAACTATCACTATAACAATAGCTGATATTATAATATCTAGAGGTACCTTCATTACGCTTTTCTCCCACAGGACCTATGTCATCTATGGGGATACTGTATGGGGGTCTTTTTAGGGAAAGTAGGGAGAGAAAGCTCCTACTCTCCACCCCACCTAGAAATAAACCTAGAAATGAATCCACACCCCCAAGGTCGATCCCCACAGTGCGAATGCTACAGCTACACCCATTTTTTTCGTAAAAACGGTTAAAAACGGGATTGAAGATCTTACGAACAAATTAACAGGGTTTCAATGTTTATTGGCGGGAACATGTAAGAATAATTTGTTGGTATACGTAATTTTGTACGTATACCAACAAATTATTCTTACATTTTCCCGCCAATAAACATTGAAAAACTGTTAATTTGTTCGTAAGAACGTCAGTCCCGTTTTAACCGTTTTTACGAATAAAATGATCGTATTTTAAAATAACATTTTTCTTCGTGTGGTTTCAGCGCTTTATGACGTATTAATATCTTTTGGAACACGTTCCCGGAAACTACTATTATACGTGAAATAAAGAGAAGTAGACAGTAATACGACGTAGTAAAAGCAGCGATATGAAGATGAAGAATTTTTTGAAATATGTTTCTACCTACTCAGCTCCTTTGAGGTGAGGTTTTCCAAGTCATTAGTTTTCAGGATTTAAAAAAAAGGGTTACCTCAAGGGTATCAAAATTCTGATTGAATATTCTAAACACTCACTTACTTAGCTATCCACGAACAATCAAGTAATATATTTAATTCCGAATATTATTAACATAGTCCTTTTTTAACATTAGCTCCACACAGGAGGCTCTAAGGAAAAAAATTCCTTCAGGGCCTATGTAATCTTTGAATATGCTCTGTGGAGGGTCTTTTAAGGGAGAGGAAGTCCTGGGAAGGATAAAGGTTTGAGGTGTGGGTAGGAATCTGGGGATCAATAGTGATGGATGTGTGAAGCCATCCCTCCCACTTCGGTACAAGACGATGGGTCGAGAGAATCCGACCGGAGAGATCAAAAGGTCCAACCACGTCTCAACCACGCAATTGGTGGGCAGACGGATCAGCCGCCAAGTCCCGGACAAACCTAACCCCAAGAACCCGGGCACCCCTGCTGAGTCACCAAACGTAGCGAACCACTTGGGGTGACCTGTGGCAGAGGTGTTGTCCAATAAATGGTTCCCGGGGCGACGGTACCCATACCCGTCTGTTTACGTAAACATCAATCACTTTAAGACTTTACATTATTTATGCAACATTTCTTTGTGCCATCATTTTTAATAAAATAAAACAAATTACTTTGTGTAAACCATGTTATAATATCTACATGTTTCAAAACCGATGTTTTTTTCGTCAATGTTAAATGATCTATAATAATTTTTCTATTTCACTTTATATAATTGTTTTTTTATGATATTTTTACGTAATTAATCACCTCTTTCTGTAACATTTTTTTTGTGTAGTGTTCTTTTTGTATGTACTTATATGTACTTATATGTATATACTTATTTGTATTATACTTGTTTGTTTATTTTGTTATTGTCAACATGTGAAACATGCGATTATAGTAATTTACACAAAGTAATTTGTTTAATTTAATTAGATACTATTATTTTTGTTGCTTGTAACTAGTTACCTCATAACTAAAAAAAACATACAACACCAATCTGTACTAAATGAATGAGATAATACATGTCATTTGTTATGGTTTTGCTTTGATAACTGGGTAAAATAACGAGATTGGGGTTATGTACGTGTTTATTGGGAAGAGAGTGTTTTTATCTTTCATTTTTACCCTTGATAATAAATTTAAATATTAATATTTTTAATATCCGCATATAAACTTTACTTTTAATTAATACTGGCTTAATTTATTTATCTCCCATTTCCTCTCGTACGATTTTCAATAAAAATATGGGTTTGATCTGATTACTTAAGGGGGGGGTATCAAAACTCGGCTTGACTGCAGTTAGGTATTTTTGGTACTTGTACGGCCCGCTAGCGAACTACAATTTTAGCCGTCTATGGGGCAGACTCGGGTAAGATTGACACCAAATTGGTAAACCATTTAGCATTTTGATAAAGTACGAAATAAAAAATACACTTGCTCTATAAAATTTAAATTTGTTTACTAGATAATGGATACAGCTAGACAGACAAAAAATCATATTAGCAATGGAATGGATAGATAGAAACATATTTTACGCCCTGAACCTTTTTTGACGTCTCCGTTTTTTACTCAATGAGACTTTGAATCTAATAGTGTTTTGACGTAGATTGTATGGTTTATAAAATGGTAATAACCGTATTTATAATATAACCGGAAAATAATGGGTGTGAATAAAGGGGATCATAAAATAAAGTTGGGACAAATATTTTTAAGTACGTGCAATAGAAATGACAAAAGGTGGTTTTGTTTTTGAAAGTTTATTTCGACAAATTTTTTCGTACTCAAGAAAGAATATATTTCAAAATATTAGATCAGATAAACAAAAAGTAGAATGACGCACATAAACGAAAAATCACAAAATTTAATACAAATTGATATAAAATCAACTAAATGTAAACTTGGTATGCAAATATTCAGCATAATATCCTACAAAAATTGCCAAGACTTGTGGATTTTAGAATGATATTAATTTTATCTTTAGTACTTGTGTTAAACAGTGTTAGTCGTACGGAATTTTTAAACCTCTCAACAATATTAGTAGAATATTTTATTTTATTTTTATATATAACTTCGCACAGGAGGCCCGGAGAAAAATTGTCTTTAAGACACCCATATTGTATGAAGGAGGAAACACAGAGGCCGGCAAATCGTTTCACAGCTGAGCTGTTGAACTCAAGAACGAGTGGTAGAAGCGACCCGTTCTCATGTGAGAAATTTCGACCGTGTATATATGTTGGGCGCGCGTTTGGCGTGTTTCCCGACTTTGCACCGGTGCTGAAGGGATCAATGACGCTAGTTCCTCTCTGAAGCATCTTCCATGGTCTGAAATAACGGTAGAACAAGGATTCCATCGCGGTAGACGACCCTGAATAATTCTTGAAGCACGTGTGCTCCTGAGGCTATTCCTTCTTATTGGCAGCTCGTGTACAAATTACCCAAAATTTATTTGACTCTCTCGACTCATCGCCTTGCCCCGCTGTGGGAGAGATGGATTCATACGTCCGCCACTCCTTTTTTTATATGAATACCTTTCAAACGTCCCACCTGCTCCCGTCTGGAGTCAGTGAGACTATGGCATCCCCAATTGGGGTATGTTGTGTGGCTGAAGGTGAATGGGGATGAGAAGGAAATATTGTAATTATTTCTACAAATCTCATGACGTCAGAGCTCACCACTATATGTATATAGAATCCTTCGCGGGCGTGTGCACAACAAATCACCTATTGTTTCAGCGCAATCGAATGAATGGTATAGGAAATTTTTTATAACGCCAGAGCTCAGCACTACATATAGAAACCATTAAAGGTATGTGCACAACAAATCATTAAAGTTTCTTTGCAATCGGAGTAATGCTTTAGGTACCGTATAAGGAATTACGAAGGTGTGCATTTAACAACTTACAAAAGTTTCATCACAATCGGATAAATAGTACAGGAAATAAATTCATAACGCTAGAGCTCACTTGCACTATAATATATATAGAAACCTTCAAGGGCATGTACACGTACACAAAAAATCCGCCAAAGTTTCATCGCACTCAGATGAATGCTTTAGGTACCGAAAAAGGGCAAACAAAGAAACATTAATTTTTTATGTATTTTTTAACAAATTTCATGACGCCAGAGCTCACTATTATTTATAGAAACTTTGGCGGGTGTGCACATAACAACTCACCAGAGTTTCATCACAATCGGATAAATGGTATAGGAAATAATTTCATAACGCTAGATAGGAAATAATTTCATACACGACAAATCGCTATCGGATAAATGCTTTAGGTTCCGCACGAGGAACAAACAAAGAAACATTCATTTTTATACGATAAAATAATTAATTATTTAATTTCTACTTTGCTTGTATAACACCCATTTCCCCATTAATTGCTTGACGGAACTGCAATGCGAGCGCGTGACCTCTCTCCTCAAATGTCCACTCATTACTGAATAAATTTCCAAAATGTTACCGTAAAACCTGAGCCTTAAGAGGAAACCGGCCGGCGTTTTGTTTATAAACGTATTCCCCGATTTCCTCTCTGAAGTGCAAATATTTTATAATATAATACATGTATATCGACCTCTAGCGTTTTTTTTTTTGCTTTGATAAGTTACTTCTTATTAAAGTAAGGACCCTCCAAATATCATCGTCAATTGCAGTGGTTCTCAATCTTGTTCAGTCTGCATACAAGGGGTATCTAGTTAAGGAGACTCCTACCACTCCAAGTTTAAACATACATTTTGAAAAAAAAAAAAAAAAAAAACCCCTTAAGTTCAAATCTGCCACGTTTTTTAAAAGGGCACAGTGATTACGTAAAAGCACCGGTCATCCGTCAAAAGGGGCTCGCAACATGTGAACGCTTATAGACTATAGTGAATAGCGAACAGTGTCAAGTGTTTTAAAGTGAGTGATTTATAAGGGATATTCTCTGTGCTATGGTAGTTGTAAACAATATCGCATACGATCGGGCCACACTATTGAATCTTAACAGTGAAAGTGTTTATTTGGACCCCTTAATAGCTGCAAAGATATCGCTATATAACCTTGGACGCGTTAACACCACTACCCGTAAATTTAGGTTCCGAGGTTGCCGCGGAGGGCGGAATAGAAAAAAGCACCTAGACATCAGAAAGGAACAAAGCATTGAAATAGTTACGTCATCACCAATATCATTACAGGAAAATGTTTTAACACAAATTCTCTCAAAGCCTGTGAGAGAATATAATATAGTAAATACACGTGTACAACGCCATGCCAATTTTAAGAGCCGACAACTAAGTATAGGATCCTGGAATGTTAGATCTCTCAACAACAAGATAGAGGAGGTAGGCGAAGTTTTTAATGAACATAATCTACATATCCTGGCCATAACGGAGACCTGGCATGAAAACGGGGACTCTTTTTCAATAAAGAGACTCCGAGCTTTAGGGTACGTGGTTCTAGAAGAAGCTCGACCTATAGCCACGATTGCTAGGAATGACAACATCTCTAGCGTAAATCACGGGGGTATCGCGATCGTTGCTCGCCAGGGCTTACGTTTAACAAAGCTGTCAATTGGTGCATACTTAACTTTTGAATACTTGGGATGTCGAGTTTCTTCAGCAGGAGCGTCATTCGTTTTATGTACTCTGTACCGACCTGGCTCAAAGCAAATTACCTCTGACTTTTTCAATGATCTGTCGTGTTTTCTCGAGCGGGTTGTAGGGCTTTCCGATTCAATTTTCATAACTGGCGACATTAACATACACCTAGAACGTCCGGAGTCACCCAACACAGTTCAATTTAATGACTTACTAGATTGCTATGGATGCCGTCAATGGGTTAATGCTTCAACTCACGATGCAGGCGGAACTTTGGATATTTTTGTCTCAAAGTCGAGCGGCCCACTCCTGGTAGCGGATAGTGTGGATGTAGGGTTATCAGATCATAGGCTAATTCGCGCTGACATTAATTATAACCCACCGAAAATCCCTTACGTTACTATCACGTCAAGAGCATGGCGTAATTTTAACTTTGACGACTTCCTGTCAGACCTAAAATCTTCTCTTCTTTGCACACATAGCATTTGGGATACAGAGTCACCAACTAAACTAGCCGAACATTATAATTCTGTACTTTCAACCCTTTTGAACAAATATGCTCCAACCTCTACAAAAACTCGACGACTGCGAAAGTCTGACGACTGGTTTGACGAAGAATGTCGAAGCCAGAAGAGATCAATGCGTAAATTGGAGAGGTCCTACAGACACTCGGGAGTTACTTCACGGGACGATTGGATGCAGGCTCAAAAAGAATATACGTTATTGATTCGTTCGAAAAGGTCTGAATACTGGAAAAGTAGAATCGATTCAGAGCGTCAAAATCCACGAAGTCTCTGGAACTCAATTAAGACGGTCGTTGCCGATGTCCGTACACAAAATACAACCGAAATAGGTCCAGAAATCTTCTCTAACTTTTTCTCGACAAAATTAAGTCAATACGCGCCCTAACAGCATCCGCTCCACCACCATCTTTTACAAGATGTAATAGCGTAAAATTTTCTGCCTTTAAACCTACATCCTTTGAAGAAGTAAAGAAGGTAATACTTACTTCACCGAACAAGCAGTGCTCTCTCGATCCTATTCCAACGTGGTTGCTAAAAAAGTGTTGTAAAGAAAATTCTCCCTTTCTAGTTCATCTTTTCAATAAGTCATTTAGCATCGGTGAATTCCCAATATCCTTTAAATCAGCTGTCGTAACTCCATTAATAAAAAAACCGCAATTGGACGCTGAAGATCTTTCAAACTACCGACCCGTTTCAAATCTCCCATTTATATCCAAAATCTTAGAAAAAATCACTGCTTCACAGATAATATGTCACTTAAATTCAAATGAATTGCTGACTAAATACCAATCTGCATATAGAAGGTTTCACTCAACGGAAACTGGATTACTACGTGTTCTGTCGGATATAACTCTTGCTATCGAGTCGGGCAAATTGGCACTCCTTTCAGTCTTGGACATGAGTGCCGCTTTTGACACGATTGACCACGATTTCCTCATTAAACGGTTAGAAGAATCCTTTGGTTTAAACTGCGACGTTAAGAGCTGGCTGACATCGTACTTGGCTAATCGTAGGCAAGCCGTAAAGGTGGGGAAAAAACAATCAATATATGCAACCCTTTCATCTGGAGTACCCCAGGGGTCTGTTCTGGGCCCACTTCTCTTCATCCTCTTCACAAATGATGTCGCTAAAATAATCGAATCATTTGGTCTTCTATCTCACTGCTACGCTGATGACCAGCAAGTGTACTTTTACTGCTTACCAGAGGAAATAGACAGTCTAAAAATTCGCATAACTGAGTGTCTAGAAGCAATCACCCGCTGGATGACCTCAAATAGATTAAAGCTGAATTCATCAAAGACTGAATTTCTCTGGACCGCCACAAGCAGACGTCAGCATAACATCGATAACTCCCCAATATCCATTTCAGGAAGTGATATCACTCCTAAGACATGTATTAAACTACTGGGTGTCAATCTGGATGCTGATTTTTCCCTTAAAACTCAAGTGAACAGAACTGTAAGCACTGGGTTCTTTCAATTAAGGCAAATTAAAGCAGTGCGAAGAAACTTGCCAACAGAGGCGACTAAATTACTAGTCAATTCGTATGTTGTTTCACGCCTAGATTATTGCAACGGAATATATGCAAGTCTCCCAAAATATCAAATCAACAAATTACAATCCGTTTTCAACGCTGCGGCGAGACTTATCACCGGCGTATCTAAATATTCCCATATTTCAGAGCATCTCAAAAATCTTCATTGGCTCAAATGTCCTGAAAGAATCCAGTTCAAGCTCTGCTGGATGGTATTTAAGTCCCTTAATGGAATGGCTCCTGCTTACTTATCAGAAATGTGTATCCCAGAAAACTCCAATTCTCGACAGTCAACTCTTAGGTCAGCGGCATCATCAGCAATCGGAAGGTTGAAGGAGCCAAAGCGCACACCAAATACTAAGTTCGGTGAGCGTGCTTTCGGAGTGTCGGGACCTAAAGCCTGGAATGGACTGCCACATGACTTAAGAATGATCACAGACTCGGCGAAATTCAGAGCTAAACTTAAAACTCACCTTTTTAGACAGTCGTACCCATAAAGCCAAAAACAAAAACCTTCACTTTCACCTTCTCAGCCCGCAACATAGTAAATAAGTAATTGCATAAAAATGTTAACAGATTCTTAATGGTGAATTATTTGTACATCTAATTTCATTCAAATCCTCCAGTCCTAATGAGTCCTAAATTCACAAGTCTTTCGAAATAACTTCAATTTATTAACTCCATTTTTGGCAGTTATCTTCTTATAAATGTAATATGAAAAATGATGGTGCAGCAAATGTAAAGTTATGCAATGTCCAGTGTTTTAATATAGTGTCCTCCGCGTGCAAAGTCGTATCTCCTCCAAGCATAAACTTTCTAAGTAAAGTGTGTTTATCGGAAGTGACCTGCCAGGTAAGTATGTTCTCTGTGTCCATTTGTAAATAATAGTTCTAGGTAGAGCCTAAGAAGTCATAATAAGATGTACAGCGCCCTTGAGGTGATTTCTCACAAAAACGGCGCTCTACAAATTATCCAATTATTATTATTATTATTATTATTGTTAAAATTGGCTTGAAAAAATTATAATAGGAAATAAAAAATAGAAAAAGATGGGGCTGTATCATATAGGTACATACATTATTTTAGATATGCATGCATTCGTACATGTGTGATTCACACATGTGTATAATGCACACACATACTTGCATACACAATACATACATTTACATGTACATACAAATTCACACATATAAAATCAATAAACACTATCTTATTATAAACAATAAATAATACTATCCCATCCGGTAAGACGAGAGGTTCTGGGTTCGTGTCCCAGTTGCGAACGTTATCTTTTATTTTTCTGTGTATTGTTCATTTTCATATTTTCATTTAGATTATTGGTATCATCTAGTGGCGGCTCGTGACTTTTAGTGAGCTAGAGTGCTAATATTAACAAAAATGGCATTATTGATGTCGTTGTAGCCGAAAAATGTTTTATTTTTTTTTCGAAAATATATTTTTTGTATGAAGATTTTAGGGAAATTTCAGTTTTGCCGTGCGGCGCACAGATTTCCTGAAAATCATCATACAAAAAATAAATTTTCGAAAAAAAAAAAAAATATTTTACGGCTACAACGACATCAATAATGCCATTTTTGTTAATATTAGCACTCTAGCTCACCAAAAGTTGCGAGCCGCCACTGGTATCATCTTCTTTTTCAATAATAAATAATCTCTTATTTTATCACATCTCTCGTAATCTGAGTAAAGTTTTTTTTTTAATTATTACAAATTGAAAATATGTACTAAAGTGATGTATGTTTTGCAGGCTCGCAACAAGCCCGCAGACGGCAGCAGCCACGTGACCCAGAAGGGCGGCCCCCCCGGACCCAAGGCGGCAGCAGGGGCGCAGAAGGGGCAGCCGGGCAAGGGAGCCCCACGCACGCCGTCCAAGCCACCCTCGGCGCAGAAGGGGCAGGTGAAGACCGCCCCGCCCAAGGCCGCGCAGGCAGCAGCCACCGCCAAGACCCAGCCTGGCAAGAAGAAGAAGGGGCAAAGGCACCAGCAGTATGAGCTCATTGTCACCATCAATCTGGTGAGTCACATTTAGAATGAGCTCATTGTCAATATAAATGATTGTAACCAATGGTGCGAAAAGTATGGTGAGCAGGAATATTCTTCCGTTCAGGGACTCTCCCTTCTGGCCCGATTGTCGATCGCTATACTATACACTTGGGTACCATGTTTGCATCTCGAATTTCTACTGATTTCTTACATATTTTCCTTTCCTTTATTAGTTTTTCGATTTGCCGGCCTCTGTGTTTCCTCCTTCCTGTAACATGGGTGTCTTCAAGACCAAGAAGTTAATGTAAAAGCAAAAAAAAAGTTTTTAAACTCAAATATTGGCTTTGCGGCCGGTTTCATACAAAACGTAGTTTTGGATTTGATGCCAACATACTTAACAAAACTGAAAAATTATTTTTGTAATCAAAAGATGTGTCAAATATCTATCTTGGACAGTAGCTACTTAATTAATTTTTACCTTAAATTATAAAATATAGTATATTAAAGATTTTAATAATTTATAATTTTAGAGGCAACTTGGACAATTATTTGAGTAAATGTTAACATTTCAAAAAATTATTTTTATAAATCTATATTTTTTTTAAATGTGATGAAATATATATATTTTTTTTTTGAACTGTAAATTTATATTACAAATTACCTATTTACATCTGAACAAAAACTTGTCGTTTATATATTAAAATTACTACCCAAAGAAAAGAATTTTTAATTTTTTTTTTATTTTATTTGTAATTATACTAAATCCAATGATTAGGCAGCTTTTATTAATTATAAATAACTCACAAAAAAATTCTAAAGTTGCTTCCAAAATTAACCAAAACTATTTTCTTTAATTTACCTAAGTCATCATTTAGAAGCTAAAAAGTAGCTCCTGTCCGGGATAGATATTTGACATACCTTTTTATTACAAAAAGATTTTTTCAGTTTGATTGGGTATTTTGGCCTCAAATTCAAAACTACGTTTTGAATGAAACCGGCCGCGCAGCCGTTCCTCTTAAAAAACATACATATGTTGTTATTTGATTATCTTTACATTCCCCATGCTAAAAAGGTAATTATTTGAAATTTCCTCGATAGAAATAAATCGCAGTAAGCTTTGAAAATTATTTTTTTTCGCTTTTTTTCTGTTATTTTACAATTATATGTATAAAAAAATCACAATGTTTCTTTAGATGCTACTTAACAAAACTCCCACGAGATTTTTGACATTTTTTAAACGAGTCTAGTTTAATTAAATATTTTCGCATGAATATTAGCGTTTTTAATATTAGCGCGCTCCTCAAACATTCGTATTGTCGTATCTCTCCTTCTTCTTCTTTTTGAGCGGGTAAGCGGACCTGAAAACAACGAATAGATTTCCCTATATACAACAAATCGTGCATTACTTAGTTTGAATAGCCTCCGCTCACCGTACCTATTGCAGTTACCTTTAAATTATCAATTAATTTCATTTGCTACTAAGCCCCTAACGGACTAAAAAAACAAATAACTCTGAAGTAACATGACAAAAAAACAATTTAAAGGTGATGTTTGCGGGAATAGGGATTAAAATGATTTTAACAACCTAAAATATTTTTCTATAATAATGTGTAAGAATTAAATAAGTAAAATAAATTAAATTAAATTAAATAAATTTTTCATTTTCTAATAATTATCTAACTTCTTCATCTTCGTCTTGTAACCCAATGTAACTCTACATTGTTAAAAAAAAATTATTATAGAAGAATTGGGTGCACAGTATTAAAAGCAGGCAAAACATAATTTATCTTTATTCTTTATCTTTATTTTCTACCTTGATTGCTGTGATTTATATACTAATAAATCCTTAAATTTCTCTTTTCCAATAATTCTTTAACTTCTTCTTGTAATCCTATCTACCTGCGTAAAACTTTTTTATTGTAGAAGAATTGTGTTCACAGTATTAATTAATGAAAATCATCAACCAATAGTAATGAATGTATATCCCCAAACTGTTAAATTCACCCGCCATAACACAGCGTCATCCCTAGCATGGAGGGTGAAATATCACAATAAACTATATGTACTTTCAATAAATCATGTATTTAGATAAATAAATATTGAAAAACGGTTTATAAATTACAAACCGACCGCTACATATAATATTATAACTTGAATAGTGGAAAGCTTCGCAAGCAATTACTTGGTAATAAAAACATAAAATATATGTGGACGCTATGTCCCCATTTTGCTGCGGTATGCTTGTTTTCCATAAAGAAATGTAAATTAAACCTTACAGAGTTGCAAACACAAAACAAAAATTGTGTTTTTTAACGGAAGCTTTAGCCGGAAAATAGATAAAGCAGGGAACGCTTTTACCCGACCGCGAGCTTTTCATATCCAACGCCAGGTATCGCTGGCGGGGTGTTTATTTTCATTTACAGAGAAGCGGGTGGAAGCCGTTTGTTGACTTTGATACTATCATTGTGATTATTTTGGGATTATACGGTGACAATTGGTCGTCGGAAACGGGAGCGAAATGGGAGTATTATACAATTGTTACAATTTAATGTTTTAAAATGAGTTTCGTTAGTTCAAGTATTCGCATCTGCGAGTCTGTTTCCTATAACTAACTAACTAAGGAGGTTTCTCACCATCCTCACAATAGCTTATTCATACTACAACGAATATTATTTAAAATAAAAATAAAATACTCGCAGTGGTTACAAAACTCGGCCAACTTATCCAATATATAGCCACTATTCATAAGTTCGAGCACCGAATTATAAACTCCAACTTAATAAATAAATAAACCCTAAATCGAAAATATTCGTTATTAGTATAGGTATATAAGCTATTGGAAGGATGATGAGAAACCCGTTAATTCTCACAATTATCCCGCGTGCTATTAATTCTCATAATTATTTATTTATAGGTTTGCAAAAACAGTACAAAAACCAATACATTTCAAAAGCGGTAGATAAAATTTAAAAAAAAAACCTTTTGACAAAATAAACATTTAAATTTAAGCAATAATTTTATACGTAGATACACAGTCAAAACATATATAATAATTTTCGTTGTTTGTTTTTGGGGTGTTATGCCGTTTTGCGCTACCTCCTTCTTTAGCCGACGTTTCAGACAGCGTTGCAGTGTCCATCATCAGGGCAGATCCAATGGATCTAATGGATCTGCCCTGATTATGGACACTGCAACACTGTCTGAAACGTCGGCTAAAGAAGGAGGTAGCGCAACACGGCATAACACCCCAAAAATAAACAACGAAAATGCTTTTGGCCGTGAAAATCTAAAAAATAATATTAATATTTTTCAATTAAAATTTCTGGCAAAGAAATTAAGTAAAACTGAGCTCTGATACCCGAAAGCCATATTAATTTTATTTTGGTTACATCTAGTACAAATTCATCACAACAAATGATATAAACATATCTCCGACTTCGCTCCTGTAGTAAATCCGTTCCTCAGATTCCGCTCTGTCTATTTCTGCTCTCCCGGGATTCGAACCCGACATAACACAACACACAGCTACAATATACATACATCATGACTACAGTCAACGCTAATCGACCACTTCGCAGATAACAGATTTAGCGTCCGGATTCGATCACCGATCTGCTGTCGATTCGAAGGTCAAGTTTGTTGTTCTGACGATTGATTGACTTTCACTGTTATTAGATTCGATTAAAATAAATACCGACTATATTACATAGTTTTCCTCCTTCTAAAAAGTGTTTTAAAATCAATAAAAGACTCGTTCTTGTGTACAGTTATACATTTTTTGTGATTTTTACAGTCGTGTAAATTGTTATGTCAAACAGGTATTTTTTTGCTGCGGACGCTTTTCGGCTTTAATTTAAATTTGAAAAAGGTATTGATATTGTGTTATAATAAACAGTGCGTGAAAAATTTCACTATTTTAATTACATTTTAAGCAGATATTTGAAATAATTGGTTTTAAATTGTAGTGAAAAGTTATGGACAAGAAGTACAAGGATAGAAAATAATAATTCCGACAATGTCATGGAGTTGAAATTAGTGTAAAACAACAAAGCTACATTGGAATTTTTAATATTTATCAGATTTTTTATAAAATATTGTTATAATTGATGTTAAAGTGAAGTGAAAATATTATTATTATTATTCATGATGTGATAGAGAAATTGCTTAGTCACAACAAAGCGTTTTAATCAACGAAGTTTTTATTACATAAATAATTCCATTTTATTTGTTGTTGTGAATTGCTACTTGAGTGTTTGTTTGTTCGAAGTATTTCAGAATAAACCGCTTGTTTTTGGACGACAATTAGTTGCGGAATTGTGGGATGGAACCAAGGACGATTTAAGGTGGTTAAAGGGTAATAATAGTTTCGTTGGAAGTTTGGAAGGGTGATATAAATCTAATTGTGTAAGGATGGCCACAATGGAAGAGAAATACGGCCGGGAGTACAGAAGACTGAGGAGGCTCACGAGTGATTTGCATATTCGGGAAGTTTCTGTAAGTCAGCAATGTTGTATGAGTAACTAAACTTCATCCCTTTCATTTTCCTCTGCTCCTGGCATCTTATCACTAATATTTTGCATAAATTCCATTAGATTCGTAGAAAATAACTACCTCCATTTCTCCGGGGGGTTAGGTAGAAAGGCTTGACCGCCACACAACTCTGCATTAGAAAACATTCGAAACAAATTTCTGTAAGTTCAGCGCTGGTATAGGGGAGTCTTCATCCCATTCATCTTTTTCTGCTCCGGCATCCTGTCACTAAATTTTCGCATTAATTCCATTAGATTGGTAGAAAAATAGCTATCTCCGTTTTACCGGAGGGTTCGGCAGAGAGGTTAGACACAACTCTGCATTAGCATAAAATCCTTGCACCATTCGAATCAAGTTTTTGCAACTGCGGCAAGGGTGTAAGGGAGACTTCATGCCATTCACCTTCCTCTGCTCCTGGCATTCTATCATTAATATTTTGCATATATTCCATTCGATTTGCAAAAAAAACTAACTTCGTTTACAGGAAGATTGATGGTAGAGGGTAGCTCGAGCATCTGAGTCAAGTTTCTTTAAGGCCAGTGCTGTTGTTAGGATAACTTCATCCCATTATCATTCCTCTGCTCCTGGCATTCTGTTACTAATATTTTCATAAATTCCATTCGATTGGCAGAAAATAACTCACCACGTTTCCTAGAGGGGAGGCAGAGAGATTAGACCATCACACAACTCTGCATTAGTGCACACTCGTCGCATTATTCACATTCATGAATTGTCTCATCCATGGTTCCATGATATTGATAAAAAGAAGACGAAAAAAAACAACCCTAATCGATAATTGCTTGAGATATTCACGGCGAAAAGTATTAATATTTGTTTCTTCAAACTTCGCAAAATCACTTTGTGGCGTCACTTTGAATTAAATTAAAACAAATAACTTTGTTTAAACCACTAATATAATCACAATTACCTACATGTTTCAAAACCGATGGTTTCTTCGTCATAATTACTACCCTGACGAAGAAACCATCGGTTTTGAAACATGTAGGTAATTGTGATTATATTAGTGGTTTAAACAAAGTTATTTATTTTAATTTAATTATTAATATTTGGGTTATTATGCCGCGTAAAGTATCCATCACCAATATCTAGATTGTAGTGAAATATGTGTTTATTTACATAAGTAGAAGTGATACGGTATATTGCGCGCATTAATTATCTTAGGGCCGGTATTTCTGTATAATAATCAGTCGCATTAATGTGGGTTTCAGCGTTTTATTTTGATATAGCTGTCCATTACCGTAAACCAATGAAATTAATAACATAATAATAATATAAATACCTAATCTTACTTTTATATTTACGTTTTGTTTTTTTATTTATTTTATTTTTTATTTTTATTAATTAGGTGTATAGGTGCAATTAAATATATGTTTTAATAATATAAATACATATAAGCAAAAGAAAAAAAAAACAGATTTAGATCTGCAGGTAGCATAAAATATAACATATAATAATAATATCATGCGAGTTCTAAATACATAATTTACAAATGCCAAACGCATATATTAAGAAAGACGAAAACATTAGCAATACATAACCGCTTTACATAACTCTAAAGTTAAAAATGTATTATAAAACAATTGTATAATCGTAAGAACTTCATTTAGTTTTATGAATTTTTTAATTTTTTTAAATTTTATGTTGGTTTTGTCACCGTTCTGTTTTATCCGGTTACCGTCTCGTATATTTATTATAGTATAAATTTATATATTATTCTTGACATGATCCGATTATGATTTTTTAAATTTTTCCAATTTGATTCATTTTGGTCATGCCATACCTTCTTCGGGCGCCTTTTTTTTATACCATCACCTTTCGCGGCAACATGATTGTACTCTTCTGGTACTCCTTTCTATGGATACATCCGTCCTAGATGTCCAAACCATCTAAGGAGCCCTTTCTTAATCATGTTCACTAAGCATTCTTCCCGGATATCCACATTTGTTATACGGTCAAACATGGTTTTATCCTAAGGGATCAAATTACTAAAGTAATTGATAAAATAAAATATTTTATTGAAAGCAAAATGTGAAGCTCGAACTCAGACAAGTAAAATCAAGTACCTATAATACATCTAAGGCTACATTAAGATGCTACAAATTAACTCCTCAGAGAAGGTATTACAAAAAACATAAAAAGTAGTTAATCAGCGGAAAATGTAGTAATGGTCGTTGTGTAGTTTGACAAGTTTTGCGCAAATTATGATGTTTTATGACATCGTAAACAAGACTGTGGTCTTCCTAACTTCCCACTAGCCGTTTAGTTGGCAAAAGGAGCGCAGTGAGTCATCTGGGCCCCTAGCACACTCGATCGATAACGATTGCTAGGATAACTAACTTTTCATCGTTCCCTAGACGACTACAGATCGACAACGAATTGTTCAAAATGACTAAGTTTCCGTAATATATTCACATCAACTGTTGTTTGTACGTAAGCAATCTGCAGTTGTACTAGGGAACGATGAGAAGTTACCGAAAGTTATCGATACAATCCTTATCGGTCGTGCGTGTTAGGGGGGCCTGTATGGCATACGTAAAGGGTATACGTCCGTATAACAAAAGTCGATATTCTTATACCTGCAGGCGTCTCGTCGTCGCTTCAGTTTGTTTTTATCCAACAGACCAAAACGTAAATCGGGAGAAATGGCGCTTTAATGTTTTTTTTTTACGATAAAAGCACATAAATTTTGGAGGATGTAAGACAAAGTGCGTTTTGAAAACCCCTTAAATAATCTTTTATAATTTTTTTTTGAACGATGATCGTATAAATAAAGGCTTTTTGAGAACAAATGCATACTTAACTCATGTTCACGAAAAATAGTCTGTTAGACAAAAACGAACTAGAGCGTCGTTTCCAAAGGAATCAAGTATCCAAGGGATCAAATATCTGGGTATTTATTACGGGTCCGCGGAAACAACTGTCTGGAGTATAAATGTTAAGGTTTCAACTGTCGAGCGATCTAGCGTCATGGGATCCGTTGTGAAACATCCTGTAAACATAATAATGATCACATTTATTTCACGAATGCTTCTACCTAACGTGTCAATGCTTTGAATTGAATAACTGAAACAATTTCAACACCCGTTTTACACATCCAGGGTCGGGATAATTTCGCTCGAGGAAACTTGTGCCGCTGCCAACAAACTTTCATGTTTTCTACCGGTTTAATTTTTTTCATTTCAATATATTATTATTATGTGAAATGTATTTTCCAATGTTCTGGACCATTGCCGCTAGAAATGGAGGGAAACTGCTGTTCTGTCTCTAATACGTGACCATTTTCCGAATATAAATGTTGGTATTTCCGAAAATTCAGCGCTTTGATATCGAAAATAAAAGAAAAATTCAAATGTAACGAAATACGTGACAAATATCATGAATTCAATGTGTTAAAAAATTAAATAGGTATCTACGATGCATTTTATCAGTTGCTCTTATTTTGTATTCGTTTGTGTTTTTCAATAAACAGTAAGGACAATCCATTAAGAGCCATCGACCAGCGGCTGAGAATAAAAGTTTAAAAATGCCTGCAACTGTACAAAGAGGTTCCGATGAGAAAGATCAATTATTCCCCGTATCAAATTTTTTAAATAAAAAAATTTATATCGATTTATTTCATTCAAAATTTGCTTTAATATTTACCTACATTCAAGTAAGCAATAAAAATGCTCAAAACGCACGATGATAAATTATTAAATATAGTGTATTTATTGTGAGTATTTTTTTATCATAACTATATATGATTTTTCAATATGGTCTAACTAAAATAAGTGTGTAAAAAAAATTTTAATATTTTAGTTTGTAAGATCTTAAATAAATAGAAAAACTGAGGTATTTTTGTCGCAAAACACTTTCTCGGATTTATTTTTTAATGATTTTAATTTAGCTAAAATTTAAATTTTTAAAACTATGTTGATTTTTTTTATTACAGAAAAACTGATTTTTTCATGTTAATATTATACCTGCAAAGCTACTGCAAGCAGCTAGATTACGTATTGATTTATTTTGTTGTAAGATTATATGATTTGAAATTGGTGTTGTTTATAGTCGTTTGAAAATTAAACAAATATCCAAATATGCCAACGACCAACGGTAAAACCTATATATATATATATACCTTAGTATATTAAAATACACTTAGTTTTTCAAAATTTTAAAACTGCGTGCACCAGATAAAATAATAATCTTTCAAAATCAATTTATGTTTTTTTGTAAAAAAGAGATAATACGTCTAGAATTTGATTTAAAAAGGACTAATTTCCGGTATTCTCTGGTAATACCCTCTTAACACTGTCCTCGGATAAGAGACCTCATCAGTCTAATACTCGGAGTGTTTAACACTTAAACACTCTGAGGATTCGAAATTAGATCATAACTTCCGGTAAAACTTCTTACAAACATGTTATAAATAGAATGCCCCGAGAAGGAAATGGCTCTTTCATCGCAAGTATTGGCCGGAAAAAACACCTGCAAACACTATACCTGAGCCTTCGCCTCGGGTACCACTGAACTTGCTGGCGATCATCGAGCCTTTGAAGTCACTGCACCCACAACCCCTGGCCATCTTGCTCCGCGATAGCCCGGAGCCCTCTTTGCCAGGAGCCTCGCATCTCTATTTATTCTCTGATGATGACGCACCCTTGGCTCGGGCCTATCTGAACTTCCTGACGCTCACCGAGCCTTTGAAGTCGCTGCGCCCGCAAGCCCTGGCCATCTTGCTTCGGGATCTTTACCCCGGAGCCCCGTTTACCCAGAGCCTCGCATCTAATAATGAAATCTTTTATTCATCGATTGGTTTTTTTTTACAACATTTTTGATTACGCACTGGTTGTATTGACGAAAATGATAATGCCTGAGCCCCCTTGGCTAGAGCTTCTCGAAATGATTGACGCGACAAGACACTTCTTATAGGACCATTTAAAAAACTTTAAAATTGTGTGGTTTGGTTTGATCTCTATCAACTGACGTTTAGTATATAAACTGGACAATAATTTTTTTACAGCAAAACGTACAAAGAGATATTTTTCTTATACAGTTAGTAAAAAAACCTTTAAAATTTGTCCAGTTTTGGACGAACAAAATGTGGAATACAACACCTCGATTTTAATGATTTTATTTCGGTATTATCAGATTGAGGTACAGTTGTCCCTTTCGCTCAGTATTCGGGGGAGTAAGAGCGACAGTGACAGCAACAGTTTTTGGTTTGGTAAAATACCTATAGTACAAATTTCTCGGCGACCGGTTTCCTCTTTACTTCAGCAATTATTTTAATTTTATTGCTGTGTTAGCTATTTCGGCTTTAGAGGCCATTCTCAAGCTGTGGTTACTCCTTATTGAGATGATTTTTTTCATTCACTCCACATAGGAGGCCTTGAAGAAAATAATTTTCTACAGGGCATATGTCATCTTTGAAGATGCTGTATGAAGGGTATTTTTGAGGTAAGGGAGGAGTGAACTTGGGTCTTCAAGAGACCCATGTTGTAGGAAGGACGAAACACAGAGGCCGGCAAATCGTTCGACAGCCGCGCTGTTGAACTCAAGAACGAGTTGTAGAGGCGATCCGTTCTCATGTGACAAATATCAACCATGTACATATTTTGGCCGCGTGTTTGGCATATTTGCGACTATGCACCGGTGCTGAGGGGATCAATGACGCTAGTTCCTAGGAGCATCTTCCATTGAAATACTGGTAGAACAAGGATAGCATTCCTGCCCGACGCCTGTACTCTAAAGATTGCAATCCGTTTGTTAAGACCGGATAATCTAAAACAGACTGCCCGTTCCAGCACATAGTCGAGGGTTTTTTTCAGGTTCTTTGGAGCTCCTGACCAGAATGGCTGCAAAATTCAACCGTGGGGCGCACTTGCGATTTGTACAAGGTTTGCAGTTGTGTACTATTAAAGTATCTGCGGCCCTGTACAATACGCCCAGTTTCTGACAGGCTAGCTTAACTCTGGCTTCGATGGAGCCCCCGTATCTGAGCAGGTCACTTAGAGTTACACCGAGCATATCAATGGAAGGCCTATTTGGAAGATTGCTACCGTTGAAGGAGACTAGATTGTCATTTGGATCCCTTTTAGACGTGATCGGACATGATTGGATCTTTGAAACATTGAATTTGACGAGATTATTCTTACCCCAAGAGAAAACACTCTCGGAGGTAAACGTCCATTCTTTGCTTCAAAGCACTCCGAGCCGTTGGAATTTGTGTAACCTTTGGGGGCTTGTCAAACAAAAAGCTATCATGGACTGTGCTGTCATCCGCGTAACAATGAATTGGTGCACATGTCAAAAGGTCATTGCTGTGCAACAAAAACAAAATCGGAGACAAAACTGACTTTGTTTTTGTTGACAACTTCTTATTTATCAACAGACTTTTTTATATGACTTTATTTACCCTTTCATACATTTATTTGTATGGTATTTAAAATAATATACATATTTAATATTTTCTTTAAAAACCGATGTAAAAAGAAAATCAATTATTGTGTGAGGCACTTAACGCAAAATGTTGGTTTTTTCCCCTTTTAATGATAGCATGGTGTCTTAATTGTTTTATAACCACGTGAATACTATTTAATTCAACAGCTTCGTGAAAACTATTTAATTCAACAGTTACGTGAATACTATTTAATTCAAGAACTACGTGAATACTATTTAATTCAAGAGCTACGTGAAAACTATTTAATTCAACAGTTCCGTGAATACTATTTAATTCATGATCTACGTGAATACTATTTAATTCAACAGCTACGTGAAAACTATTTAATTCAACAGTTACGTGAATACTACTAAATTCAAGAGCTACGTGAATACTATTTAATTCAACAACTACGTGAAAACCATTTAATTCAACAGCTACGTGTATACTATTTAATTCAAGAACTACGTGAATACTATTTAATTCAAACGTGAATACTATTTAATTCAATAGCTACGTGAATACTTTTGTATTCTACAGCGATTCGTTATTAGTTATTACCCAGTCTAAATATTTATGTTGCAGAAATGTTGCGCCATTTGAAAATTTGTGAAATAGTACAGTTTTTTAATAAATTAATGTATGTTTTTATTTTTTGTTTCAGTCGGAATATGGACTTACCGAAGACCAAGTTGCAGGTAAATATTTCACAAATATTTTTAGCATTTTGTTACGTTTTTTAATATTTTCTTATACAAGTATTTCACAATTTAATCCACAAAGCCGTACCGTACCAATTTTGGTTCCGAATAAAAAATAATTATAATTATGCATAGAGTTTAAAAAATAACTTTGTCTACGGCTTGTGTTACTGTATATGTACTAGTCTTGACGATTTAAACATCAAACAGCATACCTACTACTTGTTGTCGTAACTATTTTAGAACGTAAGTATATATGCATTACAACACTTTATTGAGAAAGTATTTTTTATATCAACATGTAAACTGCGTTTTTTTATATTGTAAGAAAAATTAATATATGGAACGTAATTAAAGAATACTTTTTGTGTATGAAAATTTAGTGTTCCAATTTTGATTCGGTAGGGCTATGGGCGTCAAACATGTTTTCTTTTTTAAAAAATTCAGTTGCTTGTAAGTGAAATAAAAATTATCTTTTCTGGAAGAAAGTGGTGCGAACCAATGAGCAAAATTTGCACATAACCTGATCTAGATTTTGGTGAAAAAAGGAGATACGAATTTAAAATTTTTCGGCGCTACATTTTCAAAATGAAGCATTTGTGGAATATTTTGATGATGACGAGTGGTCATGACAATGGAATATCGTCATCAGTTAACCTTCGTTCTTCTTCATTTTGAAATTGTGGCCCCGGAATTTTTTTAATTCTAACATTTTCATCACCAGAATTTAGATAAGTAAGGTCAGAATTGGCCTTTACTGTGGTAGCATGCAAATTTTGCAGGTACGTATCTAAGTATCTACTAACAGTTCTTACGATTTCAGAGGACTCTGTGGGTTGGATTAATTAAATAAGAGAAAATTAGAAACATACTTTCTTGGACGCGAGGTCTACTAACTGTTCGCAAAACTAGTAGACAAACTAATAGAAGATGTTTTGCAAAGCCTGCTACTAAGTATAAACATCAGTAATATAATAAAACATGTTTATTTATATATTTATTAACGCCCTTAGGGCTTTTACAACAATCATAATACAAAAATAATAGTTTAGTAAACGGGAAACAGAATTTTTAAAATTTCAGAAATAAATTTTGGTAATGAATAAACGAAAATATCAACTGAACAAAATTTATTTCCAAACCTATGCAGTCTTTGGATTGGGGAGTTAATGAAATAGTTAGTTTTCGAAGGATAAGCAAAGAACAGCTCTGGAAGCCTCGTGTTACAATTTGGTACTCGGAATGTTATTAGTTTTGTTATGTCAGGTGCATCAATTGTGCCATTAACTAATTTGAATAAAAATACCATATCGGTCTTTGTTCTTCTACAAGATAAGTCAGATAAATTAAGTCCTTTCATTAATATATCATAATTGATTTGTTCAATGGGTATGGAAAGTTTGAAATTAATGAACCTTAAAAATTTATGTTGAACTCCCTCAATTTTTGTTTGATGTGCTTTATAGTATGGGGACCAAATAGTGGAATTGTATTCTAAATTACTTCTAACTAAGGCAGTGAAGAGTATTTTCAAATAACAAAGTGACGTAAAATCTTTGATGTTGTTATTTTCAGAGTTCAAGGAGGCTTTCATGCTGTTCGACAAGGACGAAGATGGCACCATAACAATGGCAGAGCTGGGGGTCGTTATGAGATCCCTTGGACAGAGACCTACAGGTAAATAAAGTAAAACGATCTAACGCAAGTATGAAATGAGTTTAATGTACTTCTGATACTTTGTGATGGAGCATTATTAAAAGGTACACCGTTAATTTGAGTAGATTACTAATAGAATAACTGTGGTGGCGCGTAGATTCCTCAGACAGTTGTCGATCCCTCTGCCAGATGATCCCTCGGACACTTGATTCCACAAAGGATTATTTATGTTGTGTTTCCTCCCTGGTAACGTATTTAGTTAGTGAGGATAGGCGGTCGTATAACAAATCAACAAATAAGTCAATGTACATATCTGCAGGCATCTTCGGTGGAAATCCGCTATACAAATATTTTTACTGACAAAATTTACGTTTCTCTTTCTCCTCGGACACTTGATTCCACAAAGGATTATTTATGTTGTGTTTCCTCCCTGGTAACGTATTTAGTTTGTGAGGATAGGCGGCCGTATAACAAGTCAACAAATAAGTCAACGTACATATCTGCAGGCATCTTCAGTGGAAATCCGCTATACAAATATTTTTACAGACAAAATTTACGTTTCTCCAAAGGAGTATGTAGAGATGATTACCGGCGAATAACAAAATACGTTATACTCATAATGTCCGGCCAAATAACCTTTCTGCAATTAAAATAAAATACGTTACAAGAGAGGATGAACAACAGAAATAATCCTTTGGGGGATCAAGTATCTAATAGGGGAGGGGGGGTAATATGTGTGGGGGGGGTAAAATAAACTTTAAAAGGGATCAATTTTCTTGGGGATGATTTGTCCGGAGAATCATCTTTACGCGGATTAAGCGTCGTGGGATCAGTAATGCCAAAAGGTTTCTTAAAAGCCCATCTCTGTCTGTTTTGGTGTCCCTCAAATAATGCTTTTTTATTTTCATTTTTTTTCCATTGTGTATGGATCTATATTTTTAATTTCTCTACGTTCTTATTCGTAACGTAAAAGTAAAGGTTGAAGATGCATTAGTCACTGGAGCGATTTAGATCCAAATTTGGACAACTTTTATTTTTCCGCGATTGATAACGGTCCGAAATTGGACCATATTTAACGAACCTACAAATATGGGATAAACGACAAAATTTAGGTGGATTCATAAGCTTTAAACCGCAGCAAAAAGTTTATATGTTTCCATATTATTATTTTGAGGAATGATATTAATTAAATCGAATGGCCAAATCGAAAACTGAACACCAATCGCTCCAGTGTTTAGAAATCCTTGAAATATTATGATATGTAAATTGTAAAGAAAGCGTGGTCAAATTTATTGGTATTTAAATTAGTGCAATGCAAGCAGCAATCTCTTTTGAAATGTTTTGGCGATAACATTGTATGCAAGGATTTATTTGTTTACCAAAAATACCAATCCGCGCCAAGAACACTAATAATAATGTGCAATTTTTGTAAAAAGGCACGTGTTGGCGAACAGCTCTTTCGTCGCCTGAGTGCTAAATTGTCCAATATCCATTTTAGTTTTTGTTCAATCTTCATTTTAAAATTACAAATAAAGTATCTATAACAATAATTCATCATCAATCAATCTAAGAATTATTTAAACTGAAGAGACCTTTTCTTTTACGGGAGTAGCTTCATCTTACACCTATCATAATGGTTCATTGAAATAATGAATGAAAACCTACTCCTCCTGTAAAGCTTGCAAATGGTCGTTTCGTCAAATTAAGCACACAGGCGACGCTTTGTTAAATTATTGCTTGATCCATTTAGGTAGTATGCGTTTATTTCAAAGTACCAACTTTGGTTCGATGCAAAGACTTTCTTTACTCTTGCTTACCATTTCGGCATTTTGCACCGAATTTGCTAAAAAGCATAATATTAAGTGTGTATTTTTCAGTTCCTCATTTACCCAAAAACCATTTCGTGCCAAATGAAAGATAAGGATTTCTGCCAAATTATCTTTGAAATGCCGTAAACACACAACATTTTAGATTTAACACACAACGTTAAAATAACCTACCAAATGAAACCAATACTTAGTTACCACTTTATTTTCATTTATATTGGTCGACTGGTTTCAGTTGGACTCAACCTTCATCCGGACAATAATATATAAACTAAATCATAATACAGAGAAACGATATCGGGTAAACAAAGTAAAGAGAGAAAGCATATGGTAGAGGGAGAAAACATAATAGACTGTTTGGTGGAGGGGTGGGAAGAGGGGTAGGGGGTGATGAAGGTGAAGGTTGTGAGTCCTGATGAAGGTTGAAGCCAACCAAAACCGGTCGACCAATATAAATGAAAATAAAGTGGTTTAAAACTAAGTATTTGTGTCATTTGGTAGAATGTCAAGCCACAAAGTGTTTGCTTTCTTCGATAATTAAAAATAATCTACCAAAGTTTGTTATTACATCTGTTCCTATAAAAATCCACCTCTTTTGCACTGATCACACAAAAAGTAGTTATTTTTTACTTATATAATTATTATCGCTCATTTAGGGGCTTTCACAAAGAAATAGTAAAAAAACGTACATAACTGAACTGCCTTAGAAACAATATTTTGTAAAAGTAATAAATTGAACATGTCCATTGACGTCGGCATAATTATTTCCGTCAATTAGTATTCTTGGCAATGAGGAATAAATGTTATGGTAGTTAGACCCAGAATTTCAGTGCTATAATCGATTCCCGACTTCTAGTACCCGAAAGCTTATCAATGGGAGCAATTTTGGACTGTCAAATGCATATTTTCGAATTTTTTGTGGAAAACTGACTGTCCGGCAATTTAAGCATGTTCACAGCGTGTTGTAGTCCATTAAAATTGCTGTTTTACCCAAATTAGAAAGTGCAAGAATTAATTTTGTATTTATTTATTTGGTAATAAGATATACACAGTACATTAAATATACGTTTTAAGGTACCTATAACTTAAATCTGAAAAATGTCATTAAGTAATTTCGCCTGGTTTTTTAAGCTTTTGACATTTTTCGTATTGGGTATAAGTTGTGATTGCGCGAGTGATTGGTGAGTTATTTGCTGCATTGGTGTTGTGGGTTTCTACATGAAAAGGAGAAGTGTGCCTGTTACGCCGCATTGGAGCATTTAAACCAATGACGGATAGTAATTCGGAAATATCAATATTATATTAAGCAGGTTATACAGAAACAATAGATCCGACAATGTGCGTCTTTTTTGTAGTGTTAACATATTATTTGTAGTTTTGTTATATTTTAAAAAGTAAATGTTTCAAAAATATATTTTGTATATTTTCTACTAAATCTATGTATACCTTATATTGAGGATTCCATATTGTGAACGCGTACTCCGGTGGACTTCTGACCAATGAACAAAACAACATATTATATATTATTCTTATCATAGTATTCTTTCAATAGCTTGTACATGAATATTGTGATGTGGGTTCTAGAACGGATCAAGTTATAATATGAATTATCGTCTGATGATTATCGTGTTGAACTCATCTGTTTCAATGTGGTATTTTCAGAGACTGAGCTCCGAGACATGGTGAACGAGGTGGATCAGGATGGTAATGGCACTATCGAGTTCAATGAGTTCCTGCAGATGATGTCCAAGAAGATGAAGGGGGCAGACGGCGAGGACGAATTGCGAGAGGCTTTTCGGTAAGATATAAAACACAGTATACTACCTGTTAAATCGGGTGACACACTCAAGAGTGGGATCGTTGCCAGAGGCCAATTGCGATGAGTTGGCTTTTTTATTCTATTATGTATGTATAACTATAAAACCTTTTAACTGTTAGGAAGTGATTGTTTGTTAGTAAGGCAGTTATTATTGTACACCGTTATTGGACGGTTGTTATTTATTATTTGTATTTTTTATATTAACCGTTGTCTCTAAATATTTAAAAATACAATTAAAGGCATGCATAAGGTGTATTTTAACGTAATTTTTTTGTTGTTAAAATTTAGAAAATTGTGAAGCTCAACAGGTCGATTTCACGTAATGTTTTATTTCTTTCATTATTTGTTTTATATTATAGTAATAAACAGTAGGTAGGTACATTGGTTACAGTGATAAAATATATTTATAGATATTAAGTAAAGGAGCGTAAGGAGAATATATGATTCAAGTGTGAATGGTATAAGAAGTAGGGGACGTCCGAGAAAGACATGGCACGATCAAGTGAATCAGATACTTGAGTCGGGCCATGTCAAGAGTCAGAAAAATAGAATAGTATGTATGAGACGATGTATGAATGTGAATGAGGCAAAGAGTGTGTGCCAAGACCGAGGTGTTTGGCGGTCCGTCCTCTCTGCCTACCCCTGCGGAAAAACGGCGTGATGGTTAGTTAGTTAGTTAAGTAATTTGTATTTCATGGTGAGTACCTATGATATGTTTCTTTGTAATGTCTTATTTATAGTATGTATATTTAGTAATTACCGGGGTGCGTATACGGAAAGAAAAATGTTTTCGAAAAAACGATAATTTTAATAGTAAAAACGGGAATGAAGCTCTTACAAATAAATTAACAGTGTTTCAATGTTTATTGGCGGGAAAATGTAAGAATAATTTGTTGTTGTACGTACGAAACCACGTATACCAACAAATTATTCTTACATGTTCCCGCCAATAAACATTGAAACCCTGATAATTTGTTCGTAAGAACTTCAGTCTCGTTTTTAACCGTTTTTACTATTAAAATGATCGTTTTTTCGAATAACATTTTTCTCCGTGTAGTGTGTGGGTATATAAAGGTATGTATACGTGTGTGTATGTGTGTGTATGTATGTGAGAAGTGGTGATCTGTGAAGGAATATGTATGCACATTAAACAGTTTATATCATTGACATTATGTTCCTATTAAATTTGGGGAGTTAATCCAATAAAATTTCGATGTTTAGAGTTTAGGCAAACATGATTGAATATATGAAGATTAATTGGCGAATCGGTTGCTGCCATTGTTTTGTAATTAAGCGTGTGGAATAGTGCTGTAAATATTCATTATAATCCAAGGTTTTAGATTTTTTATGTTGACATCTTTTAATTTCCCTAATTTTAGGCATAACTGGTTTATTATTTACCCAAGTACATTTACTTTTCATAAAAATTTTCAATGTCTGAAGAATTAAAGTTCTGAAATAAAAGTGGAGTGTTTAGCCGTTAACCAGTGGTGGCTCGAGCACTTCTTTGATGGTGGAGACCGACATTTTTTACGTACACCTACTACATACTGTATTGTAATATCGGAGAATATAACATAAAATTTCACAAACATAAATTTTCATGGTCAAAACATGCTAATCAGATGTCTAACCACAAAAAAATTTTAATGTCTATCGATATACAATTTATAATAACAATATAGTAAAAATAACGCTTTATCTTGCTTGAAAGCGAGCGATTCCCGCCCGAAAGTATGCAACTTTTATTACGTGGGGATCCATTGGATTATCCCCACGGTATTTGAAATTCACATACAGGGTGTGGGATTGCGTACGATCGCGAAAGAAACTCAAATAATGAAGCAACATGCTTAAAGAGACAATACTGATTGTCATCCAAGTGCGCAGTAGGTTCTGCGCACTAAGAGATGCACTCTAATGGTCCGCTGGTCAACCTGAGTGGTCGCCGGGTCGCTTTAATTTGTTAAATTTTAGTTCTGCAAAATTTTAACTGCTTTTATATTTAAAGAATTCGTTAATTTTGTTGAGGGCTGTTATTTTTTTTAGTAGGTTTCGAGTATAACTGGTGGGGACTTTCCCCACTGTTCCCCTGTGAAGAACCGCCACTGCACGGAGAAAAATGTTATTCTAAAATACGATCATTTTATTCGTAAAATCGGTTAAAAACGGGACTGAAGTTCTTACGAACAAATTAATAGTGTTTCAATGTGTATTTATTTATTTATTTAATTTCTACGGTAAAATAAACCATAAACAGTAGTTACATGACACAATTAGAACCATAAGAAAATATTAGCAATCATTTTAAATAAAGAATAACAAATTAACTGTGGCATTTGATTGTGAAATGACATCAGAGATATGAGCAAGAGATAGGTACAAATATATCCAAATTCTATAGTATACTTAGATTGAATTAATATTGATCGTAAATATAAGATAGCATAGCCCTCTTGTATCTAATTTCTGTGCAGTTGTTTTGCAGTTTTATTGGCGGGAACATGTAAGAATGATTTGTTGGAATACGTAATTTCGTACGTATACCAACAAATTATTCTTACATTTTCCCGCCAATAAACATTGAAATAATGTTAATTTGTTCGTAATAACTTCAGTCCCGTTTTTAACCGTTTTTACGAATAAAATGATCGTATTTTAGAATAAAAATTTTCTCCGTGGTCCGTTAACTATTCAAAATGCATAAATTCCAAAACTTATATGCATTGTGTTACAGACATTATGAAACTGAAATAGTCAACATCAAAGTTATCTTTTTCACGTTAACCTGATTGGGTTTTGATTCCAGGGTGTTCGACAAGAACAATGATGGAATGATTTCGTCTCTGGAACTGCGGCACGTGATGACCAACTTGGGAGAGCGGCTCAGCGAGGAAGAGGTTGACGACATGATCAAGGAAGCCGATCTAGACGGAGACGGCATGGTCAACTACGATGGTAAGAAGCCATGGTTTTCATTCTACACCTTAAACACCCTTACATTCCCCTTTCAACAGCAAGGAGGTTAGTTACTTAGACGTAGTTACTTAGTAATACGAAGAATAAATAGAAGAATAGAAGTGATCTGAAAGGTAAGTATGTTTTCTGTATCTATTTGTAAACAATAATTCTATGTAGAGTCTAAGAAGTCATAATAAGGTGTACAGCGCCCTTGAAGTGATTTCTCACAAAAACGGCGCTCTACAAATTGTCCAATTATTATTATTATTGAAGAGATTTCTATGAACTGATATATATTTTTGACTATTTTTTTGTATTTCTTGGGCATTAACTAACGTAAGTTAACGCAACGTAAATTTAAGTAACGATAGTACATTGAAAATTAGAACTCTTCAAAACAAAATATATTTTTTACATTAACTTCACTATTGAGGAGGCTTTGAAGAATATATTTTCTCTCAGGGTCCACGTTATATTTGGGGATGCTGTGTGGAGGATCTTTTTAAGGAAATTAAGAAATAAAGTACTGGGAAGGAAAAGTTGTGAAGGGTGATTAGGAATCTGGGGTCAGTCTTTTCTAGAGTGACGGAGGTTTGAATCCGTTCCTCCCAATACTGTTCAAAAGGTAGATAGAGAGTCGTGATGAGGAGTTGAAATGGCCTCCCTCAATCAGTCTCTCCCGGTCTGGCCCGTAACACAGTGAGGGCAGACGCATCCGCAGCCACGACCTAGACAAATCTCACCCGGTAAATCCGAGTATCTCTGCTAACTCACCAAACGTAGCGTTTGACTTAAGGTGACTATGCATAGGTTTTGGTTATTATCCAATAAGTAGTCCTTGGGGTGGCGGGTGGTTCTTTTATTCGAATGAAAACAAATAACTTTGTGTTCACCACTTATACATATAATCACAATTATCGACATGTTACGAAACCATCGGTTTATTCGTCAGGATAATAAGAACATTGTTCTGACGAAGAAACCGTTGGTTTCTTTCTTATTATCCTGACGAAGAAACCGTTGGTTACGAAACATGTCGATAATTCTGTATCAGGATAAACTAGTTTTGAGTCGAATATGCAGATATTTTTTCTGTATTTCATTACATTATTGGATGAAACAATGAAATCCATAAACAGAATATTAACCACTCTGATCTATCGCCTTTGTATAGGTTTTTGATCTTAATGAACCTGTCAGATTGATAAAATGTTTCTAAATGTAGCCGAATATTAAAAAATGTTTTTCAAAGTTAATAAAATAACCTCTCAAATCATATAATTATAAATAAATATAAAAATTTATATTGCAAACGTAAAAAAATATAAAAATGACATACCTTTAATGTTTTTTTATGTGAAAACGCTACTAAAATTACGGATAACATAAAAAAACACTTATTTTATCATAAAAATGTATAACAAACAATTCTATCGTCTCACTTTTTTGCCATTACATACAAAAATATTTAATAAAAAATTAACTCAGTCTAATAAAAAGTCGTGCGATTTGGCGGGTGAAACTGTATCTACTAAATAAGTATTTTTTTATCTATTTCTATGGACAATTTTGAACAGAAATGTGAAGCGTGATTTATTCTAAATATTTAACTTTTTGTTCTAGGGTTGTAACTAGAACAACAACGAAGTTATAATGATTTCTGTGGGACACGCTTTAGCTTGAAAACTAGCTTATTGGACTTGACTTCTATCAATATATTGTCGTGAAAACAAGCTGAGGGGTCCGAGTGGTTAACTGATTTGACCATAGACATATGAATATGTATAGACCTGCCCTAAGTGATAAAAGCGTATTATTTCCCCCTCCTTAATTCTGGGTTCCATGGAACCGGCCGGGCTGGCGTATAGGTTCGCGTGAATCTAGAAAATGTGACGTCATCATTCTTGTGCGGACTAGCGTCGAGCTCTTATCGGTACATTTTACGAAATAACACGGCAAAAATGGTAACTTGTGCTATTAAAACATGTAAAAATAGAAGTGAAAAAGAGTATAAACCCAATTGTCGTATTACCTTCCATATGCAGGCATTATTTGTCATTATTTTAAGCTTATTCACATCATATAATATGATCGGTTTAAGACATGAAGCGTAAGCAACCGAAATTCCCGGTCCCGTCGTGTGCACGTTGCAGTTTACTGGGATAAGTAAATTATGAAACATTTGTAAAAGTATCTTAACTAAACACGGTAACAAAATATTCGACTCTCAAAACAAGCGAACCTTTCTTCATTTTACATGGATTACACAAGTTTGTTCAAACCGGGCGAACAATTCACGCTCCCATGTAAAAAGGTCTATTCATTCAAAAGCAGATTTTACTTTTAAGAGCTAAATGATGATATTATAATGCGTGATGCCTATATACTGTCTTATTGAGGTATTAACGAATCACATATCGTTACCGTCAACTCATCCCTCTCCTCCCCGCTACAGTTGGTTATTCTCCTGATTCTCTAGACTATGAATAATATGTCTGTGGATTTGACTAATTACAAAACCACTGGTGTCAAATTTACTTTTGAGGATAAATCAACATATATTCATAAATACATATTTGTCTTAACTATGGCCAAAAACCAATGAAATTATGAAATATACCGTTCACAGATCTTAATCATTGCAGTAAGTAAAAAAGTAATAGACCTTCAAACATTTAGTTCACAAACACAAAAATCGCCTTTCTGAACAAAAGTTCAAAGTGGACTCCCGTGGTTTATCCTTTAAGATAGTGTTCCGCAAACTTTTGTATTCTATAATGCTGCTCTGGCGTTCTCTTTTTTTGATTTAATCGTAGTGAAAATTAAAAACCCCAATTCGCATTATATTTAATCGTGGCAAATGGCAAGAGAATTCCAATATCATGCTTTGAAAGCAGTGGATACTCATTTTATACGCAGGCAAAAATGTGTTAGCTCTGCTTCGATTAGATTTTCGCTCCATGAATAATTTTTCCTGCTTGTTTATCGGCAACGGAATGTCCAAGGGAAATGCTATCTGAGAATGGATTTCGTACCCAGTTCATAGGTTGCAGGTCACACTTGGAAAATATGAGTTAATTTTTTTGGCTAATAGTTCAAAGTGTTTCAGTTTTTAGATTTTTTTTCAGACGCCCTGTTTATAAATGCCCTATTTTTCCCCGTCATAGCCGCTGCTCCGTCTGTGCAAATGCTCATGCAGTTATGCTATTCTAAATTATGCTCACTTAAGTACTGGTTTGTTCCTCTGAATATTTCTTCTCCAGTGGTATAATCAGGTAGTGGCAAACAAAATAAAAAGACCCCCTTTATTTCATATCCGCCAGTGTACCTCACATTTGAAATGATGCGCGTGACCACTGATATCAGTAGACTTGTCAATGTGTAGCTAAAAAACTCCATTAAGCCTTTTTCAATTAGAAATATCATTAATGCGACGTGAGATGGTATTTGCTGACGCAGGTATTTTTTAGATTTCCTTATCGGCTTCTCTGCTAATCATATGTTGTCAACTTCTTTGCAGACAGGTAAAATTAAAATATCAGCGAGAGAATGAGGCTTCTTTGATTTAACTAGCATATTAGCGATTGTGGTGGCTTGCTTTTGGGGCTTTGCTTTATGTTTTGAAAGATAAAATCACGAGAGGTACCCACTTCTTAGACTGGTCTTTCATTTTGTTGAAAAATTGTAACAATGTAACATTGCGTCGCGGCACACCAACTGACGACCACGGTACACCACTATGCCGCGACGCTATTTAAGATACAGAATTGTGATTATATAAATGGTGTACATATAGTTATTTGTTTTCATTAAATTTAAAATAACGCCACAAAGTGAATTTGCGAAGATTGAAGAAGATAGTTTTTTTATTTACGCTAATTGTTAACCGAACTTATTTTCATTTCAGAGTTTGTCACGATTCTAACCTCCAAGAACTAAAGTGCTGAGACTTCAGCTGCCATCCTGTGCAGATCCTTGGGCCAATCAACGGATTCCTGCCAGAGGACCATCAGGTCCAAGAAACACATGTCCTCCAAGACACGAATAAACTAATGCGAACATGACCAAAAGATGTTCAAACACTGGCTCCATCTATTGTCCAACTGAGCAAGCGGTAGATGCCACATAACAGTCGAAATATGTGATAAAAAACCAAGATTGAAATAATTTATACTGCGACATTAGGATATATATGCTATAATAGGTTTCCGCAAGGATTTTAAATGGTACCCCTTTTAGATAACATATTGTTAATTTATCATTTATGCCTTCACTTTTTATAAATACACTTTTGCACTTTTCACAAAATTCTCGCATTTCAACACGTTTTTTAAATTCCTCGGTTGGTTTTAACTTATTTATCACCAACATTTGAAGATTGACAGGACAGTTGTTTGCGTAGTAAAAAGAAATTTATACCAACAAATATTTCGATCCCAGGACAATGAAGCTTGTGTCATCTTGTCACGTATTATATTGCACATTTTTAACAATAGGAATATTGATCCCACTATTATAAAGAATACAATTTTCCACAACTTCTGCAATAACTTCATTTATAATACTATAATCCACTCACAATGTAATCGAAGATAAGTAAATTGCAGACCAAAATTCGTACCAACAACGCAAAAAAGCCTTTTGTACCAATTTTTATTTCGGTTTTTTTGTATTACAAATCTATCCCTATTCTAGTGTATATTCCTAATAGTCTAAGATACTTTCCTCCTCAAATTTTTTGAAGGAGTAAAACATTATTTTGGACATGATAATATTCTATAAATCTGAACGTTTTCCAATCACTCATAAAAAACCTTAGTCTTCACCACCTACCGTTGCATAAAGATGCGTATTTCTGCAATGATTCGTTACACAAAATTATAAAAATATGACAAAGAAGCTGAATAAATTGTTGGAAGAATTCCTATTTAAATTCTGCATTGAAAGCCTTCATTACAACTTAAAGTTTATATTTTTAATTCGATAAAAAATTTAATTTGAATTAACGCAATATGAATTTAAAATCAAAATGTTTATACCATTAAAATATGATAGCGTAGGTAAGTCACCATTTTTTCAATATTTAGACCACTGTTTGTGTTTTAGATTAAGATGTATTATTTTATTAATTTTGTGATTGAAATTTTAAAGTGTTGATAATGCTTCGAAGTTGTTCAAAAATGTTTCGTATTTTTATTAATTCAAAATATATACTGTGTTATCTAATGCAAGAATAATAAGATTTTTACTGGCGACCTGACTGACTTATTTTTAAACCAATATTTCCATTAATTAAAATTTTTAAAAAGGTTGAAGCAAACTACATCATTTTTGTCGATTTGACAGAAAATTTCGAATATTTTTCAATTCTTCTAATTACAAATCGAATTTCATCAGCACATTAAAATTATATATCATACTCAAGAATCTTTTTTAATATTTAATATGTATAATGCATAGAGATAACAAACCATTATTTAAACACAGCCTAAATGGTTTAATAATAATAGACCACTGAGAACTGATTTAAATAATAAATTTAATATTAATTATAATGATTTAAAGTTTTCCGTTAAATATTTATAGATATTTTTTATTGAAATCAGTCTTATGAATAAAATAAAGCATAATATTTTTTTTTTATCTTCCGATTTTAATATTGGAATTGTATACAATAATTTTTTTATTGTTGAATTGAATTTTTTTAACAAAATGTACAAGTTCTTTCAACAATTTATCTTCTTCTACCCAGTGTGCTTTTCAAAAACTAATGTGTGTTAAAAAATTCATATAATTCACCATTCCAACTATGGAAGAGAAATTCACAGTACTCACCTTTCGTATAAAAACAAACTGGTAAACATTTTTTCTACTATTGACTCGTGTTGTCAAACGGTATTGATTCTGACTACCTAGCTAGTTAAGGGTTAAAAGATCAAAAAATCCCTTTTAGAATTAAGATAAATGTTTGAAAATTATAATAATTAAAATATAATGGCTATGTGTGTGATGTTGTTATGATCGATGTCTTTTAAAATACAATAAACATATTCAAAAGTAAAATAATTAATGTTAACCCTTCAGCCCAACTCGCTAGGCATTAAACGCTTCGTCATTCGTCCATTTCTTTGAATAGATTAATCTGATTATTTTCATAAATTATACACCGGGGCTCTAAGGGTTAAAAGGCCTACGTTAAAATTGAATATGTCTAGTTTTAAAGCATTCATGTCTTCCTTTTTAATTAAATTAAATATTTGGTTAACAAAATTAGTAAACTCTTTATGCATTTTATTTCGTTTAAAAAATAATTTAATTAAAAAAAATAAAAATTACTCTTAATGTCGGTAATATCTCACCATTAAATAATAGTAAAAATACAGAAATAGTAATGTCACATACATTTTTTAAAAGATTAGCTTCATTAAATGAATACATCTCCATGTTAACATTTTTGGTGCAAAATAATAAAAATTAAAAATCCCTACAATAGTTTACATAAAATTGGCCCCGTTAATTAAATTAACAATTGAATATGTTAAAAAAATGTTCAGAATTACCACTTCACTTTTATAATAAAATTCTTATTTTTAAAAATTAGAAGTACAGCGAGAATGATACGTTTTTAGATTTTCACGGCCAAAAGCATTTTCGTTGATGGTTTTAGGGGTGTTATGCCGTGTTGTGCTATCTCCTTCTTTAGCTTTACGTTTCGGACAGCATTGCAGTGTCCATCATCAGGGCAGATACGGCAGATCCGTGGATGTGAATTTATTGTGTTAAGTGTGTGCTTATTTACTTGGAAGCGATACCGTGTCATCAGCTTCAATCCACTACGAGCTGGTAGGTATTTCAGAAGAAAGTGAACTACTTTGAAACTCGTTTACCAGCTCGTAGTGGATTGAAGCTGACGACACGGTATCGCTTCCAAGTAAATAAGCTCACACTTAACACAACAAATTCACATCGACGGATCTGCCGGATCTGCCCTGATGATGGACACTGCAATGCTGTCCGAAACGTCGGCTAAAGAAGGAGGTAGCACAACACGGCATAACACCCCAAAAACAAACAACGAAAATACAGCGAGAATGATTTAAATCAGTGAAAAATAATAAATATGTCCTTAAGAGTGCAAGAAACATTACATTTTTTTCACTGGATTTCACTGTTTTATACTTTATTTCTTTTTAAACAATTCCAAATAAATCTGTACCAGCCCACTTTTTAAACCAGTAGTCGATAACATTTTTAAGTGTTAGGTTCCAGCTTACATATAATTAAGTGCTTTTTGATTTCCGAGCTTTTAATATGCATAATCTGTGTATTATGTTTTGTAGTTTGGTGTTACGGTAAGATAGGTACTTGTAATTGCTAATTGACAAGTATGTATGCATGTGTTCATTTAGTGATACAGGGTGTTTAAAGATTCGTCAAAATGGAGCGAAACCAACTGAATATCATTCATACATTTATTTAAATAGTTGTCCTAAAATATACATTCTAATAGAAATACTAGATTAGATCTGGAACACTTCTTCTAATTTCAGCATTTCTAGAAATTATTTCGGATCCCTACTTTTATTATTTGATGATTCATTTCGGTAATTGACTGTAAAATTTGGCAAAGGAACATGTGTAAGCGTGGTCATCAGATTTGGGATTATTATTGATTGCTAATGCAAAATATACCTTTATAATGATTAAAAAATAAATTAAAACAGACCATTTTTCGTGAAATGGAGTTAAGAAGTTCTCAAAAAGCCTTTATTTATAATAATTTAATAATTCGTTCAAAAGAGCGTTATAAAAAAAATATTTAAGGGGTTTTTAACACACACTTTGTCTAACGTCCTCCAAAATGTATATGATTTTATCGTAAAAAATCTTTAAAATGCCATTTCTCCCGATTTACGTTTTGGTCTGTTGGATAAATACGAACTGAAAAATCAACTGGATGAGAGATATGGAAATGTCAAACTCATCAAAGCGCTGCAATAAATGTGGAGTGCTTGGCAGTTAAATATTAAACTTGCTCAAATTTCAGCACTTATTCGGAATATTGCACGAGTTTTTGCAATCTACCAAAAAATGTTACCTTGACATTCTTAAAACTCTGATTATAAAATCGATCGATACAATTTGATCAATACACAAATAAATGTTATCAAAATTGTTTCAAATGTGATTTTACCTAATGATATTTTGAAAATAACCCAATTAATCACCAGCCTAATATGTCCCTCTACTGTAATCAGCTTATCTATGAGTAATTCATATGCAGGCATCAACATAATATCGAAGATGCAAAAAAGAAACTCATGGAAATCTAAAGATAAGCCACAAGATTATATTATATATTATTAACTTCAAAAATGTTTGCAATGTAATGCTCTTATCTCTTTGTGGTATTAGTAAACTATTTGGGTTATGGACCCTACTTAGACTCAACTTGACGGCCTTGTAGTGTCCATCATCATGGCAGATAGTCTCGAAAGTTGTGAAGTTTTGTGTTCCAATACGCTAAATATATCAGGAATTAATTCTCAATCATGTGATTTACAATGGCCAAATGGAATACCCTTAAAAGTCAGAAATCAATATAATCTATAATAAATACTCCCTCAAAAATAAACCTCCTGGGCCTGACATTTCCATGTAATGTTCTTCGTTAACTTTAATCGCCTATTTAATGACTGCTTTTTGGGCCTTTCAATTACTTTATGATTTTGATGACCTCAACGAAAGAGCTGAAAACTCCTTGGCTTTGAACTCAATGTTTGTTAAATATCAAAATATTATGATAAACATTATTTTAACAACACCCTTTTTTACATTCTGTCATTTCCCAAAAGTCAACCAACATAATTCATACCTCGAGAATCTCCGTAGAACGATGCAAAAAATATATTTATTAAATGTTTTTTCCTGTTGTAGATTATTTTTAATATTTTTTTTCTTTTCTTAAAACGTATTTATCACAAGTACAGTTCACTTTAATTTACGTTAGTAAATACCTTCATCTATTTTAAGGCCTGAAGAGTGATTATTACGATACGTGTAATTAACATCTAATATTAATTATGAGTTCTCATTAAATTCACACCTACCAAATTTAAAAAGTGTTACAGTACAAAAGCTGGTTGGAGATTGTTGAGTTGTTGTAGATTATTTTTAACATATATTTTATTCTTTTCTTAAAACGTATTTATCACAAGTACAGTTCACGTTAATTTACGTTAGTAAATTCCTTCATCTATTTTATGGTAAGAGTGATTGCCACGTTACGTGTAATTAACATCTAATATTAATTAGGGGTTCTCATTAAATTCACTCCTACCAAATTTAAAAAGCGTAACGCAGTTCTTCCATGGAGCTACGTTCAAGCGACGCAATCGCCGCTCGTTTGTATTTTCTATATTATTATTAGTGTTCGAAAACGCCGCTGGGCGCTACACTACCAAAATAGTATGACAGGTAGCGGTAGCGTCGCTTGTAAGTAGCTACGTGAACGATGGGCGTTACAGTACAAAAGCTGGTTGGAGATTCGATACCACAAGCAGGGCCGGCCCTGAGCTAAACGGTGCCTGCCTAAAATAGCACTGTATTAAGTGTTAGGCTATTGTCTGCTCCTTGGCTCCTTAACTTCTTGGCTCTTTGGCTCCTTGACTCCTTGGTACCTTGAGAAGTCGATTTCCTGGGCGGAGTGCTCCAATGTCCTGGCAAGAACTTTCAATTAGAACTTATAACGGAGATGGAAAACACGATGTTCTTAAATAATCGTGTGCGTAGTATTTAATGTTTCATTGCCAAATCTTAACGGTAGTTGTGAACCTAATAAGAACCACAATTAGGTAGTAACCTAGATAGGTTCTTACCAATACATAAACGCTTATAGAGCTAAAAAGATATTTTATATTAAACATCTAAAAATGTATGTAGTTATTATAAAATACTAATAAAAAACATCTCTACTACATATTCCACCATGTTAAGTAAACAAATACACCATATCTTTTTAGATACTATTTTTAAAGGTACCAAGTTATTATTTTTTAAATAAAATAATGTGACACCATTTCTTATTCAGTAATAATGATAACATTAAATTAAAAATTATGAAAACATGCCAAGGTAATTTATTAAAAATCAAAATAGAGTTTTTAATCATAATAATGTGTCTTTAAGACTAAAGTCAATCATAGATAGTAAACTCGAAGCTTTTGAATCATGGCCATTTTCGATAGATAAATAATTCAAATATTAGGACCGTTTCATAGATATACGACGATCTTCCAAAAAGAGGTACATTTGCAAATAGTAAAATTTTAATGTTTTTATTTCAAGGTATACCAAATAGGATTTATCGATTATATCGGTAACTTGCGAGCAGCACTGCAGATCGTCAACGAACAAACAACATTACTTACTTAGTTGTTGTGAACTTTTGTTTGTTACATGTCAAGTTACCGACATTATCGAAAAATCCAATATCCGATACCTGATACATGGAAATCTAATAAACAAGAATACGAATTACTTAGACCGACTGAAATTACAGGCCTGGGCACGTGACCCCCAAAAGTTATTCAGTCAGTGCTGTCGCTAAGTAAACAGCACTAGTGAAATTCTCTAATTACTCTATTTATTAATATTCTTGCGGTAAAACAACGCACTTATCAGCAGTAACAACGAGTATCAACAGCAATTACAGCCATTTGAAAATTGTCGTTTCTCGATGGTATTGACTTGATCATCTGACACTTCAAATCCGTCGCGTGGGCTGTACTCAAGCTGGACAAATTTAATCTGAACCACTTTAGGAAACACTTCAACACTGTTAAGATGATACCCGGTGGTGAAGAAATTTGAAAAATAGATTTTTACTAAATTGTTGCTGTCACTGTTGCTCTTACTCCACCGGATAGGTATTGAGCGAAAGCGACAATGCACATCAGGCTACTAATACCTAACTAAAATCGAAGTTTTGTATTCCCCACTTTTCTCCTCCAAAAGTGGAATGATTTTCAATTTTTTTTTTTACCAACTACATAAGAAAAAACTATTCTTTTTTTTTTAAAACATTGTCTAGTTTGTATACTGAACGTCTTTTGACGGCGTTTAAACCAGTCAATTTTATTGATTTTTCGAAAGTCATAACTTCTGTAAAAAGTAACTTATCAAAAAAAAAAAAAAAACTACCGACACGCTAGTAGTTGATATCTATTTTATGTAAATACAATAATTTCTCTAAGGTTAAAATTCAGAGAGATAAGTGGGGAATACGTTTGTATTGTAAAATTACCACCGGGTATCCCCTTAAATAGTTTAACTTGTTTGAACTTGATTTGTAAAGCGCAAGTAAATTTTTATTTTATAATTTATTGATTAAAAATAATATATTTGTGGCACGTTCCAGTGTGGTGGATACTTTCAGCATAGTCCTGTTAAAATACCACTATTTAGAATCGAAACGTTGCTTGAAATGTATCTGTGTTTGTTGACCAGGGCCCCTAGCACACTCGATCGATAACGATAGGATAACTTTCGGTAACTTCTCATCATTTCCTAGGACAATTGCAGATTTCTAACATACAAACAATAGTTGATATCGAATATATTAAAGACACTTAGTCAATGTGAACTGTCACTTATTTGTAGCGATTTGTAATCATAATACCGACAGTAATCCTGTCAATTCTTATCGATCGAGTGTGCTAGGGAGGCATATCTGATTAGCCAGGTATTTCCCCTTCTACCCTTCTAAAAGTTCTACAATACCTTCAGCCTAACAACAGAATATATCCCAATTGGGTATGAGATAGTCTCCAGACGGTTGTGAGCAGTTGCGACTCTTGTGCGGTAATCACTTAAAATAAAGAAATATTGGAAATCTTCTTTCTCTTTTTACCCGTTTTAACGCAATATTTCATTTATAAGGTTTGTCCACAGTTTATATAATATGCTTTAAAATTATTAATTATGCAATAATAACATTATTGCACAGTTAGATTATGCTCTATAAATTATAATAGAGCATAATTTATAGAGCGCCGTTTTTGTGAAAAAATCAAAGATTGGTTAAAACTTCCTGAAGCTCTAAAATAACCGCTGCCGTTTTAACGGTCTCCGGTCGCCGTATATACGAAGCGGCCCTAAAGAATTAGAAAAAAAAACATTTTATAAATAAATTCGTAAAAAATTATGTCCATTTTCAACGTCCACGTCCATTTGTATACGTAATACAAAATAACGAATTTGATAGAAATACGTTTAATACAAAATTCTTTCTTAATAATTTATGCTCATAGGAAACCCAGACAACTTTCCCAGTTTAGGTTAGGGTATATAAAAATAATACATTTTACCAAAAACAATATTATTGTTAATAATAATATATACAAATATACACACAAGAAAGTTATTAACATTATATACTATCAAGTCTAGGTTAAATAATATATGATTTTGCATCACAGTAAAAATAAATCAGGACTTAAGTTAAAACTTTTTCATACAAAGCATAATCTTTATATTTGAGATCAAAATACTCAACTAAACTGATTTTTTTTTTTCACCAAATAATGGTACAGAAAATGTCTAGACGGATATGTGCTATTTGATTTATTTTAAATCTAAATTATGAAACATATGTAATTAAAAACATTAATTTTGCTTGATTTTGGATTTTTTGTTGTGAACAAATTATAATTAATAAAATAAATCTTGCCTAATTTACTGTGTTATATAATGAAAAATAAAACAATATTGCAATTTTTTGGGTAGTAATTTTAATTTATGTTCAACAAATTTGTGTTCAAACTAAATTTGTAATTTAAATTTACGCCCATAAAAACATTTTTATTATTAATTTAGTATTTCATTTTATTTTTATAGTAAACAGGGTAAAAAAAAAAGATTTTTACGTTTATTATTACTCATAAATAATTGCCCAAGTTGCCTCTTAATTCATGAACATTTGAATTCAAAGGCTAATATTTTATAATTTTAAATATAAATAAATAAAATAACACATATTATTATCCGCAAATCATATTTTATATACGATTTGATTACAAAAATATTTTTTTCAATTTGGTTGGTTATTTTGACCTCAAATCCAAATTTCCAGTTTATGTGAAAAGGACCGCCTAGCCGATAATTTGCCATAAGTTCTTGTGAAGAGATTTCTAAAGGAATAAAATAATAAATCAATAATTTCACCACATTTATTTATATAACACATTACAGGTACTTAATAACAAATTTAATTAAATTTATGATTATTAAATCACCATTTAAGAAAGGGTCATTGTTTTTTGTATGTTTTAAAATTTTGCAAATTAGCAAGTTCTTCTCGGTTTTGATTTTATGCGTGATAGCTGTTTCGCCATTGAAAAGCTTTTATAAAATTTACATCTGCCACATACTAACGACTTTTTTACAAGTTATAGGGTTGTAAGTGAAAACGTAATTTAGGAGGCATTTATTGGATAACCAACTCCCCCGCCATTGATCACCTCAAGTGGTTCGACACGTTTGGTGACTTAGCAGGGTGCCCGGGTTTATGGGGTAAGGTTTGTCTAGGTACGCAGCTAATACATCTGCCTCATTCCTTCCCCTTAAAAGACCCTCCACACAGCATCCCTAAAGATGACAAAGGCCCTGACAATTATATTTTTTTCTCATGACCTTCAGTGTGGATCTAATATAAAAATAACGCACTTTTTAGGTTTAGAAAAAATAGTTAAATTAAAAATAAAAAAAAATGAATGACGTCTTCGAAATGCGAAACAGCTGCCACGCGTAAATAATATGTAACCGAGCAGGATTTTGCTGAAATACATATTTTATCTTAAGAAATTATTACACCAATATTTATACAATTAATTATAACTATTAACAATATATTTGTTATCATAGCCCAATGGTTAAATAAAAGGATAGTATTGTGTCAACCCATAGAAAAGAATATAGCACTAGAAGTGCCTTCAATACAAATTTCAACAGAAACAAATATGCCATTGACTTACTACCTTTTGTATCTAGACCATTTAGAAAGCGGTCTATCTTTCGCCATCCCGTTTCAATTTCGTAATCGTGGTGAAGCACAACAGTTTTATATGGGAATATAGGCCCAAATTGGGCCTATAATTCGGTCACAAGGCACTTCGTGTGGTATTTTTTGTTCTATGTGTCTCCCTAATAAGAAACTCATCACTGGCAGTAATATCATCATCGAAATAATTTGTAAAACGTTAGTTATAATTTCCAGTTTTTTACATTTAATGTTATGTTTGTATTTTAACGGTTATGTTGTATGAGAGATAGGCTAGAAAATAATAAATATGTTAACTTAAAGAAGTGTGTAATAAATATCTATGCTGTGTGACGTGGGCGTGTTTTATTTATTCAAAAAAATATAGGAAAATAATATTTTTTCAAAATGAATTTAGTATTTCCGCGGAAATGGAACGGTGACAGGAATGGCTCGCGCCATCTTATTTCTTTAATCCGAGTGAGGGAGAAACAAGAAAATGATTACTTTTTTTAATATCCCTCACTCGTATTAAATAATTGAGATTTCGCTAGCAGTTACCGTTGCCGTGCCGTTTCTGTGTATTTTCAAAAAAAAAACTGGGAAAGCAGCCATTTACAATAAAAATAAAATAAGTGTGAAAAAAAACTGAAATTTTACAGTTTGTAAAACCTTAAATAAATAGAAAAAGTGAGGTATTTTCGTCACAAAACACGTTCTCGGATGTATTTTGAGTTTAATTTAATTAAAATTAAATTTCTGAAATATGTATTTACTAGATAATTTATTGATTTATTTTGCTGTATGATTATATGATTTGAAATTTGTGTTGTGTAATACAATATTTCGTTTGAAAATTGAACAAATCTGCCAACGACCAACGGTATAACCTTAATATATTAAAATTATACTTAGTTTTTCAAAATTTAAAAAAGTGCATTTACCAGATAAAATAACAATCTTTCAAAATTAATTTATGTTTTTTTTTTGTAAACAAGTCAATACGTCTAGAATTTAATTTAAAAAGGACTAATTTCCGGTATTCTCTTGTAATATACCCTCTTAAGAAAAAGAGAAACAACCGTTTACCGCACAAATATGGTTACTTATCAGTTGTTCAAAATTGAAAACAATTTTTTTAGTAAGGCCCTTTGTGAATAACGTTAAATTAGGCAGTGCTTGTTAGTGTAATAGACTTCCTTTTTTTTACATTAGGTCCACACAGGAGGCCCTGAGGAAAATAATTTACCTCAGGGCCTATGTCATCTTTGGGGATGCTATGTGGAGGGTATTTTTAAAAAGAGGAAGTTCTGGGAAGGAAAAGGGTATGAGGGTTGGGTAGGAATCTGGGGTTCAGTGTGTCTAGATCATCCGCCGCCAAGACCTAGACAATGAACCCCATGAACCTGGGCACCCCTGCTAAGTCACCAAACCTAGCGAACTACTTGGGGTGACATATGGCAGAGGTGTTGGTTATCCAATAAATGGTTCCCGGGGCGGCGGTACCCATTCCCGCCTCCCAAATTGAAATGTAGTGTTGTTAAATCAAAACCTCCTTAATCACTATATTCAAAGAGATTTTGGTAAAATATCTATCTCTTTATTCAAAATAGGACTACCCGAAACCGAAATGCCAATCTCAAACTAAATGTATTTTTTGTCAACTTCTTACAATAACAATTTCTTTTTCACTTTTGAAAAACGTTGCATTTTTAAGTGGGTACATAGAAACATGAGTCTGTTTAATAATAGATATGTAACGCTTTTTAAAATACCAAATTGAATAAAATTATAACAAAACAAACTGGAGAAATGCTCGCTACAGCTGAAGAAGATTTTTTAACCTTGTACGGAGATTTACCTTCAGTGGAAGGCAATATTGGAGACGATATATCAGAAGTTGCGTTGTGACAAGCTGTAATGCCTGGCCCTACACACATAGAGTATGCCATCAAATGCGGGATGAGGTATTGCTCGAAGACTCCGGTGAAGAGATGTTGCGATGGACCCCTGGCGAATAGAGCCACGTCCTCTGCCCCAGAAGTCCCCGATGCCAACGGAAATACTGATGGAAACTGGAAGCTCGGATCGTCTGGAAACAGATTTTAAGTCATCAAAACGAAGTAACGTAATGGCGATGACCTACTAATGAAAAATAAAAGGAAGTAAATACATACTTGCAATATTTTATTACTCTTGTATTCATGAAAAGTTATTATTAAGTCACTCGTCAGAGCCACTTATTTTATTATATTGGCAATCTTAGACACCCAACAATATTATACATTTAAGACCTTCTTACTCAAATACAAACAAAAAAAGAGAAAATCACACCGAAAATGCGAAATTCCTCCAACGAAAACAGTTTTCGCTTAAGGACAATATTTTTTTATTTTTTTTATTTTTTATAGTGAATACCTCAGAAGAGTCCCTACTGCTCCAGTCTGGAGCCAGTGAGAATATGGCATCCCCAATTGGGGTATGTTATGAGGCTGAAGGAAAGTGGGGAAGGGAAGGAGACGTGGAAGAGGAAGGTGGGGAAGTATCTGGTTATTCAGATCTAGTCACCAAACACGGAAAAAGCCATTTTAAGCCACGTTTCAATTCTGAATGGTGGTCTTACACCAGGGCCATACTGCACTCTGGAACGTGCCGAAAATATACTAAATATTGTTTTGAATAATTAATTGAGAATAACACAAATCAATTAAATAAAATTTATTTGCGCACGCTGGGTTCGAACCGCGGCCTTCGGAATGGGAGTCTAACGCTCTACCGCTGGAAATTATTTATTTATAGTAATACCGCTCCCAAAGTATTCAACTCACTGAATATTGATACTAATAAATCGAAAACCGATGATCTTTGCGCCATCTCATGCACTCTTTTAAAGAATGCCTTGATAAAACAATTAATAATAGATTTTTTTTTTAAATTTATAAACTAATGTTTAAGACAATATTTTGTATGCATAGCACAAAGGGTAACAATTATTATAACCAATAATTAAAAATATAGTTGGTTGTTTGCAGGTGAAAAAATTTAATAAGCGATAATTGTTGAATGAAACACTAGGTATATATTGAATCAGTTGACGGGTAGGAGTTAACCCGCCGTAGCTTAATGGTAGAGCTCCTGACCGGCAATCAGGGGGGTGCGGATTCGAGTCCCGTCGGCGACATGTATCTTTTCTCGGGAGATTTTTTCAATATAGATGAGTGTTTCAGGCTAATAATTATTACTTATAATAATTAATAATTGTTTTATTATTGAGATTTGCAGCCTTCTGAAGGTTTTATCAAACTGTTAGTCTAGCTTTTAAACAGAATTCAGAAGATTGTAAACTTACGATTCAGGTAGTTTTGCTCTCTGACAACATGAGTCCTTAACCCCTGTTGGTTCCTTTTCCTAAATCCTGGACCATTTCCGTAGTTGATGCTGAGATACGGAAAACCATCGGTATCCTTGTCGTCGGTGGGTGGGAGGGCTTCCCCGAATATGTCGTTCCATCGGCTGGCATATCCTGATAGGGTCATAGTGTGTGCGTGATCTGCAGTCACCACCATTAAGGTCTCCGAAGGGTTGGTCATCTCTGAGATCTTCTTGACCGCCTTGTTCAGCTCTATAGTCTCGTCAACTGCTATTCTGGCTTTGTTCTCGTTGTGGGCGTCGTTGATTCTTCCGCCTGTGAAAGGAATACGATTATGATACGCCGCACAGAGTCGTATTTGCACGATCTACGCGGCCAAAAATATGTTTTTACTGAATTGGTATCTAAACAATGTAAATAAATTAAAAAACAATTTTTCACATTAAATATATACCTATATATTCAAAATTATATACTTTATATATTTACAAAAAATCAAAATAGTACAATTTTAGATCTGTACAAAGGGAAATAACAATAAAAATGCTAGTTTATTGGCATTCTTCATCACTCTCCGATGAACTTTCCGATATATTGGGGTCTGCAGGTGCAAACATGGCCAAAGTTTCAGGTAAAAATGTTCCAGATTTCCTTTTTTTTACAGTCCGCATGCTACTTAGCATAGGATCAGAAGTAAGTAGAAGGCGATTAAAAATATCCTGATTACAGCTTTTACTTGAAAATTTCCTTGCGTAATCTTGGCGGTAACATCAAAAATGTTTGTTGCGAGCCTCAGCTGCTTCCTCGGAAAGCTGTCCGATTGGTAATAATGCCTTTTCGATGATGACTGCGCCATGGACTAAAAGCTTGTGCACTGTTGGCGTCATAGGGTGCCAATCGATTCTTGAGGTGGGTAAATTTTCTGCTTGGCTTTTAATAAGCGGCTATAGCATGGAAAAACTTTTTATTGGTCTTTCTTATAATTTCGTACTGTCCAACTGTCAAATCGGCATCTCCTAAAATTTGCAAAGCTTGCATTGGTGTTAAGGAGGAGGCTTGCTTTTTACTTGATTTTGTACAGTAAAATGCCTTTTTATATTTAGTTGCTCGTGTCGGAGTACTGGTGATATCTTTTAAGACATTTGATGCATCTTTTTTACCAGATTTTCCCAGTTCCACTGTCGCAGCATGGATGATGATATCCTTTTCAACATTAGAACGAAGTTCTTCAGTATTTCGCCTTTTGCTCTTCTCACTTAAGTCTTCGAACGACTTGGATGGCCGACCTGGCCGTTTTTGTGTCTCAACTACAGGTATTTCGAAAGTACCTTCTACCCAAGATTGGTTGTATTTTAGAAAATTAGCTTCTTTATAATGAGTTTTGACCCACCTTTGTTTCAGTTCTGATTTGAAAAGGGCAAAACCATGCTTCAATTTAATAATTTGGTCTTCATTATAATTTTCACATGACAAAAGTTGATCTTTTAGATAGTTTAGTTTTGCATCTAAACTAGGCAAATTTTCCTTCTTCATGCGGTCGAATAAGTATTGTCAAGTCACAATCTTTACTCCTGATGCACCCTCTGAACCTAAAACAAACATACATTAAGTTAAAAGACACTAACAAACATTTCCAATTTTATACGAAATTTCGCTACATATCTTTAACGCCTCAAAACTATATTTATCCGGAAGTTTCCGGACACGATTTTGATACTAGTTATAAGGAAAAGGATCATATAACAACCTGTAATAATAACCATAGCCCGATCTACCCCGATACATGAACAAAAACACTAGTAAAAAAAAATATTGAAGGAAATCAGGGTACGAAAAAGACATTTTTTATAAGTTGAAATAATAATCTTATTTTGTAGTTTACCATAACTTTTATAATGTAATTTGTAAGTTTCTTACCTTCTTCATTAGAATCCATCACTTTCAATTTGTAACAAGAACTTGTTAACATAAAAAATAACTTGGGAAGTTCGTATAATAAAGCGCGTCGCCGAGAACAGATCGTACACTCGGTGAAACAGTTCAATTCCGACTGACGCCACGGGTGCGCGGTGCACATTAGCAGGTAGAAAAGGGACGGGTTCTGTTCACGGGTTAGTCCTTTGTTCGGGGAACCGGTTTTTATGAATAGTATTGTTATTTTGAGATTGGGACTTTTGGCCGCGTAGATCATGCAGATACGGACGTATATCGTGAAAGAAGATATACGTCCTAAGAAATTCTGTAGATTATATTATTAAATTATTTACCTTACATATTATAAATCTGAGTGGTAAACAAAAAACACGAATTTATATGGTTAATCGCTTGACACACCTATCTTGATTTCAAAAGTAAAATAAGTTTGTACTAAGAATAATAAATGCTCTTTGAATTGTTTTGGCTTTCCACTAGCAATGTGGAAAAATCGTCTTCCAAGGTAAAATAATCAATCGAAACATCCACTATTACTATATTGTTCGTTCTGGTTTAGAGATTCACCCTCTACTAGCTGTTTACGATAGAGCCCGTTTCAGGGGGCGACTAACAATATTGGCATGTTATAATCACCTAAGCTTTTTAATCTATTTCCAACAATTCCAACCTCTCGGCCCCTGAAGAGGCTTTGCAAACTCCTTGTTGAACAAGCTTCTTGTTATATATCCAACTGTTAAACTATCAGGGTTCTTTAAAAGAGAAGACTTAGAACCTCACTAAACCGAATCCGATGCCGTCACAGCCGTTGTGCATATATGATGGATAAACAAATGGGGCGTAAAGGATTCTTAATTGTGAGAAAGCCGTCTTAATCTATGGATGCCGTCTACTTCTAAAAAATCTCAGAATCTCTTTTTGACCTGCATCAACTATTTACAACCACACGAAGAAGAAGAAACCATACCAAAATAGTTAATCAACCAGAATAATATTGCAATCAGATATATTTACCAAACACAAACAAGAAAAATCCCTTTTCGTTTTTGGACAAGACTTTGATGGCTGCTTCCGTCATTTCTTCAATGGTGGGCTGAGAGGCGTTAGCGGATATGTGGTACTCCATGGGCCCGGGGCTGAAGAGTCCCAGCAATGTATCCGTGGTGTTGGCGACCCTGTTGAGCTCATGGATGGTGCTCACGAATTGGTTCGTTATTTTCTTGTACACCTTGTCATTGGTCCATTCTGTCACCAGGTTTTTCTTGTCCTTTCGTCTGCCCTGGACGTTGTTTGTGGTCGGTTGGAAGTTTTCACGACCTCCCCCAAGGATCACCTAAAAATTATGTTGTTTGTTTTAGAAACAACTCGAACACGTAAATAGAAACAATCGACATAGATAGGAACAGCAGGATAAAACTAGTGGTACCATCAGAAAACTAATTAATCTATTTCACATTTCGAGTCGATTTTGTTAAACAACTTTTCGATTTGAGCTTTGGCAATGAAAGAGAAAATAAATTCAAGAATAACCTCTTTGCCGAGAAGTTATGTACACAAGGGAAGCATGTGCGGGTACAAAACAGATTAGTATGGTCATAGAATGAAAAGTTTTAAATAAAAAACAAATTTGTTTTAAGACCCTGAAGTCTCTGGCTTATAGTTTATGGGTTTTTTAAGGAATGGTGAGACTGAGTCAATAAGATTCACATCGTAGAAAGGAAGAACTGCAAAAAGCCATTTCAAAATCGAGCTAACCAGTTGTTTAACCCTCTACTGCTGATGTTATGTCTGTCAGACATCGCAAAATCTTTGGGCAGTTGCTACGTTGTCATTTCGTGAAGCATATTTTTGTCTAAACCAGCTCCCATCAACCGTATATATGACGACGGCATCGTCGGCAGCCGGATTTAATCTAACAAAAGGTATTTTGAAGTCGATTTTAGATTTGAAATTAATTGATAAATGTAGTATTCTGGTATATAGGTTCAGTTGTTTATCGATAGATTTTTTATTTTTTTATTTTATTTATTTGCGTTATAAACAGTCTATACATTTATATATGAGAGTGAATAATATGTTTATGTCATTGACCAATAAAATAACGACATTTAAATATAGGACCATAATAAAAAAAATATGCAACAATATACCTAATACAAACAATTCTGATGCATCTTCAATTTACAAAGTGTTTTATGATATAGATATTTCTAAAGTTTACACTTAAATTTTAAAGGATATCAATAATATCTTTGAGGAAAATATTTCATTAAAATACAAACTACTAAAAAAGTAAAAGAGAAAATGTGACGAATTAATAAAAAAAAAGAAATCAATGAAATTAAGTTTTTGGTTAAACATATGGCATTCGATGGAATGTCATTTTTTTATGAATGTTTTGAATTTAGCAAGGTTCGTGTTAAACACATCGATGTTTGGGCATAATCTATTAAATGTGCTACAGCTTCTTCTTATAAATACATTTTTAAGGTAATTCGTTTTGCTCTTAGGAATATAAAAGGTATCCATAGATCGAGTAACTCTTTTTGGACATCTAAAATGAATATTTTGTAGTGAGTATGGGCTGTCAATATAGTTATGAATTATCTTATAGAGCATTAATAGGTCTCTGGTGTCTCAACGTTGATCAAGAGATTTAAGGTTTACGGGGACATAGTTTACATAATTTCGTACGCGAAAAGAGACATATTTGATAAACTTTTTCTGAACTCTTTCTAGATTAGATGGCAGTAGGCATTAAGTCTACACTAGTTTCCGTCAGATGGCGGGAGGTTAGAGTTGGTCGAAGGAATTGATAGAGTCGGTAGCGTAGCGCTCTGTGGACCAGATTTACCCACCAGTCAGTCGAAGATCGTACCAATATTATTGTAATCACGTAAATAAATAGTTCTGTATGAAGAACCTGATCTTATTGAGAAGAGCCAATACATTGTATTAGCATGTGAATTAGGCAAATATTACAATAAATAACGCACTACAAATATAATTTTATAATTTCGGGCGATCAACTGTTGGGTCACCTTACTGAATGATGTTATTCTATCTGTTTACTATGTACTTTTAATAATTTTTTTTGAGAAAATTTTATTTTTTTTATGTAAAGGGGAATGTTGTTACAGTAACTAAAAGTTATTCAATTATAAATAATGTGATAAACGTAGGTTACAACGGTTTAAATAAAGAAATAACAAACGCATAGTAACGAATGACAGAAAGCGCCTCCGCCCACTCAGGCAACTGAAAACTCTCTACTGCCAACTGTCTTTGTATGACAATGTGGTAGCCCGCACACTACACAATCACACAAAACCCCGTTGTCAATGGTAACGCAAGCGGGGACTTGCGACTGTCACGGCTGATTGTCCTGGGCGGCCGTTGCTAGTTGCGAGCTGTCAGCTGATTGTTCTTCGTCTATGGTTAAACAAGCTTTTTGACCAATCAAGACAGAGAAAACATCCGGTTTTAGTTGGTTTTCAGTTGCCTCAGTGGGCGGAGCGCCTAAGCGCCTCCGCCCACTGAGGCAACTGAAAGCTCTCAACTGCCAACTGTCTTTGTATGACAATGTGATGGCCCGCACACTACACAATCACACAAAACCCCGTTGTCAATGGTAACGCAAGCGGTGACTTTCAACTGTCACTGCTGATTGCTCTGGGCGGCCGTTGCTAGTTGCCAGCTGTCAGCTGATTGTTCTTCGTCTATGGTTAAAGAAGCTTTTTGACCAATCAAGACATAGAAACCAGCCGGTTTTAGTTTGGTTTCAGTTGCCTCGTCAGCGGAGCTCCTTAGCGCCTCCGCCCACTGAGGCAACTGAAAACCAACTAAAACCGGATGTTTTCTCTGTCTTGATTGGTCAAAAAGCTTGTTTAACCATAGACGAAGAACAATCAGCTGACAGCTGGCAACTAGCAACGGCCGCCCAGAGCAATCAGCAGTGACAGTTGCAAGTCACCGCTTGCGTTACCATTGACAACGGGGTTTTGTGTGATTGTGTAGTGTGCGGGCCATCACATTGTCATACAAAGACAGTTGGCAGTTGAGAGCTTTCAGTTGTCTCAGTGGGCGGAGGCGCTTAGGCGCTCCGCTGTACTGACACTGTAATGGTGTCCGAAACGTCGGCTAAAGAAGGAGTTAGCGTAACACGGCATAATATCCCAAAAATAAACAACAAAAATACTTTTGGCCTTGAAAATCTTAAATCATATAAAAAATCTTGTCTTAAGCAATAGTTTATCACTTAAAAAATAATAATTAATATCTTATTATTATGTTCACATAAGAAGATAACTTAGTGAACTACCACTTCACCACACATAATGACAATGAATTCAAAGAAAATTCATATGAAAAACTAGGCCTAATTCTCTGAAGTCTTATCTTTGTTAGGTGTTGATTAAAATGTGCAAAAAACAGCATAATTATATGACAATTATATCTATCATAATATTGTTATTATTGTGGTAATCATAATTCATGTGTGTTTAATGCACCATTAAACGATTGAATATAAATTTAATCAATAAGATTGTGCTTAAACGATATCGGACTTAATATTATTATGATGTGAGACATCTATAAATTTAATCATGACGTAATTAATTTATTTGCAATGTTATCTTTTTGCAAATAAAAAGCATATTTACGGACGATGATTAAGATCGATTTGAATTTAACGGAACACGAAATTGATAATTTTTTTATGCGATATTGTCTGGAATAAAGAGGTTCTAGGTTCAATTTTTAGATGCGGCTGAATCTTTTTTCTGAAGTCGTTAATGTTTGTCTTAAATGATTAAATATCACAATTTGATAATTTTCTCAAAAAATGTGCATCCAATATTATAAGGAAAGAGCTAGCCGCTTTGGCACATAAGCTTGTTTTCACGACAATTTAACATAGGTAGACATAGGAATGACGTATGCTCCGTACCTGAGTTGTTAAGATAGAAAGAAAAACAGAAACCCTTTTTTAAATTGCAGATGGCATGAAAATCATATAAAATAATAAAGTGGGTTAATAATACATAATTATTTACAAGTGAATAATAAAAATGGTTAGTGCAATAGCACCCAAATAATACTCGTAATATTTTGCTACGTAAATTAGTAAGGATCTAACAAACGCGCCTTTATACCTCACGCAGACAAGTCGCTTGCTGAGGGTTGGTTTGTACTATGTCCACAAAACTCATATTCAGAAAAAGAGTTTTGAAGTTTAAATAAATTCTATTTTTGTTTCCTTTACTTCAAACTAATTGTTATAAATAAAAACATAAAATACAAAGGTTGATCTACCTATAAATTAAAGACTAACATAATTGATTGATTTTTTTATTTGAATAATAACATAATCAAGAACGTAAAAGGACTCTTTTTTTTTCAACAAAATAGAAAAAATTAATGATGTTTTTTTGTAACATGCCATATTTAATGTTGGTTTATACTATATCCATACCCTGGGCGGAAATAGACCAAACCAACAGAAATTTCTTCCTATGGCACATCAGACAATAATAATTTACCCTTCACACATTTAAGGTTGCAATAAATAATAATAAAATATTAAAAATTCTTCGTAGAAATTAGAAAATTTTGTATTGTCGTATGAATAAATAAAACGTGTGAAGTAATCAAACATTGATATTTTTTTACATAAACGTACAAAAGGTTTTAATATATTATTGTAAAAAAATTGTATTGGCCAATAAACATTCCAATCCTCATTATTTTGTAATTACTATGGAGATAGAACAAAAAGTGTTTTTCTAAATATAAGTTCCCGCTGAAAATTAGTTTTTTTTTTGTGAGTGGATATAGTAGATACAAATTTTATTTTTATTTTTTTATTGGTTTCAAAAGGATACACAAATTACAAATATACATTTTTTTACATTGATTAATTAGGTACATAATATATGTATTTGATGTACCTCCATAAATAAGCAGGGCTTGTGTGTATGGGGGGGTGTTATTACATTAACTTAATGATTAATATTACTGTTATTAATGTTAATATTACTGCGTTCACTGTTTAAAAAAAAACATAAATGGACATAGTACAAACCAACCCTCAGCAAGCGACATGTCAATCAAAATTTAGGAACAGAAGAATGTATGGTTGTGAATAATTCGGAAGTGTATGCCAAGACAGTGTTGTAAAGCGTTTTATTATCTCTGCCAACGCAAGAAAAAAACTTTTCTGCAATTCAGAATTAACGCCAAATCACTGAGGTTATAATGTAAAAATTGTAACCTACCTTGAATTTGTTTCCAGGGTGTTTGTGGATGAGTTGATAGGCTAAGTCTGGACAATCGGTTTGATCGATATCCGCTTGTTCGATATCCACATCGCTCTGCCAAGAGGATAGACTGCTGTGTCCATAGCTACCTGCTACTGAAGCCTGGGTCACACTGCTTGTTGTCACGATTCCTTCGAACAAAGCATTAAATTAAAACTGTGGTTTCTTAAGAAAACGATGATCTTCTTGCAGCGTTAGCGGTGGATGACGTCACCATAAAACATTGTCCAAGATCGACTGGATAAGAGGACTGGATCACGTGAAAAGTCACGTGATCAAGTCAGCACCCCTACCATCGAACAACGTCAGTTTGCAAATGGCGGAGAATGGTGTTGATACTCGTTGTTACTACTGTTTTTTTGCGTGGTTTTACAGTAATCTTATTAAATAAATAAATAAAACGTTTGATTATTTCAACGCGTAATTTGGCGGTCGTGCATCCAGGCTTGTATTCTAGCCGGCCTTGAATATTTTCTTCACAAAATAGATGGCGTTGGTTTCCTACAGAACGTTCATTGTAACGGTGCCACCATTTTCATTGCGGCCGTCACAGCGGTGACCAGTTTTGGAATCGTTTTCTCGTGTCGCCAATGAATATTTTTCAACTCTTGTGATGATGATGATTTGGAAACTCAGTCAACGCAAAAGATGTTTTTATCATCCAAAAGAGATGCATAAGAAAAATTACAAACTCTGCTCGTCTAGATTCATGTAGACCTATGTTTAAAAATCTGAAAATTCTGACAGTCACAGACATATATAATGGAGTTATACACAAAAAAACTCAACGCATAAATACGCTACAAGGTTCACAGAAAACTTATTAATACCAAAAGCAAACAAAACAATATTCCAAAAAGGACCATACTACAGGGCCATTAAAGTATATAACAACCTTCCACAAAACATTAAACAAATAAAAGATAAACACAAATTTAAATCGTCACTAAACACGTCACTTTCCTTGTTAACAAATGCACAAATTACACCTTAAGTAATACCTCACCTACATGAAACACCTATTTTTGTATTTTTATTGATATATTTGTATTTTCTTTATCTGTATAAACATCGTAATAAAACATGTATGTAGTTAGCTGGAAGAAATAGGGTCTACCCATAAAGCTGCGTCTCCTCCGACGAAAATGTTTACACACATTGTGGATAGTTAAGAGGCTAGACTTTGAACCACACGCGGAACACCCGCGTCTGTCATTCTGTCCCGCTCACAATAAGCTCACGCACACTTACAATACATGCGAATGCGAAATGTGCGAATGAGACAACGCTCAAATTTACCTACAGAAATCGCTCGAAAAGGGGTTTATGGAGAATACACTTTTCTACACCAAAACTTTCACGAAATTAAAATTTTAAAAAATATATATTTTTTAGAAAGAAGAAGCTACGTCGGTAGCTTTTTAGATTTTTATAGTTCTTTATGAGAGTTGAGTTAGGAGCACTTTTTCCTTAAATAATATTTTTAGATAAATCGTACACGTTTGACAGTGAATGTTTACGTTAATACGAAACGCATCGAAAATTCGAAAACATACCGACATAGTTTTCACCCTTTAGAAGGCAGTATAAAAAAATATATTCATTTTGTGCCATTTTCGATGTAGAAAAGTATTTTTCCCGGGCGTCCTTTTTGTCTGGGCTGAAAAGCGAAGTCTATCATCTTAAGTCGGGTCCACAATGTTTTTACTTTCCGTGGCCCATGGAAAACAACAAACGTTTTGGCCCTGACCCATGTTTATGGTAATGTTTGAGGTATTGTTTGTGAAATTGGTCGCAAGAGACCGGCCTTATGCTACACCCTTTGTATTTTTTATTTATACAATAATTATTTTTTGATTTGATTTAATTTGATTGACCCACCCACGACTTTCTAGAGCAACTAGAGGCCTATTCCAACATGGTGAAACGTGTCAACTATAGTCCTAAATCAAGTACTATCTAATTGCGTGAATACTCTGCTGGCAGCAACATGTTTACCGAAGACTTTGGAAGCCCTATTTACCTGGCATGGTCGATCGATATAGGATTTATCAACGATGTCGGTAACTTTATTGATAACGTTCCCAATTGCAGACAGCTAACGAACATACGTTCACAACGACTAAGTATTCTTAATTTATTTGACGTGAACTGTTGTTTATTCGTTGGTGATCTGCATTCATGCTCGGGAACTAATCGATAATCCTATATCGATCGACCGAGCTGGGTACCGTCCGCCTTGCGAATATGTGAGTCCCCGTTTACGAATCTCCTCTTTTTCTGAGACAATGGGGATTTTAGGGGGTGTTGTTGGGGTTAAATGCCTGGGAATAGGGAGTGGATGGATATATGTTTTGGCAGATTAAGGTAGTTTGTGGAGGTAGGTACCTTAGTTCGGCGAGAGGTGGACTTTTTGAGAATATAATAAACTGCGAACGACTGCGTTTTGCTTCGCCCAGTTTAAGTGTTGGTGACCATTTATAAGGCATCACCCTTTTGCAAAACTAACTACTATTAACATTAAACTACAGAATACTTAAATTTAATAGTTTGACCGGTCAGTCGTTGAGTGGGCATCGCGTTTGGATCCCACCCAGGCGTTTCGTGTTTGATTCCTCGGCTGGCTAAGTCCTCCATCACAACACAAGCAACATCTTCCGCTTAGTGTGGTGGTAGTAGGAGAATTTCAAATGTTGTTGCGTTATTCGTAACTTGGGAATGTTTGTCTTTCTTTAAAAAAAAAAAAATAGGTAGATATATAATGAGACATTCTTACATTAAGACCGTGAATAATGAGAGGAACACTCTTTACCCCAATATAAATCTTCTTATTATTGAATGAAAGCGAAAAATGTTTCTTCTCCATATTTCTTATCCATTATATTTATTGGATAACCAACGCCCCTGCCATAGATTACCCCAAGTGATTCACTACGTTTGGTGATTTAGCAGGGGTGCCCAGGTTCATTGGGTGAGGTTTGTCTAGGTCTTGGGGGCACATGAGCCTGCCCACCTATTGCGTGGCGAGCCAGATAGGGAGGGACTGGTTGATGGTACACATTTTATCTCTCCAACCGGACTCTCTTGACCCAGCGCAATGGGAGGGATAGAATCATACGTCCGTCACTCCGGAACATATTGACCTTCAGATCCCTATCCACCCTTATTATTTTTTTCTTTAAATATAGTATTATAGATGGCGCCATTTCTGTGTGCATATCGCACGTTGAGCGAGTGATAAGTGTGAATATCACGGCAGCAGCTTCGTGGAAAATTGCACGTACATGGACGGGTCGGAACGGTTTCCATACAGTGTGGTTTCGGAGATTTACTCGGAGTCGGGTTCTTAAATTTGAACCGTACGGGCATTAGCGTATTAATATACTTCGATACTAACCGATAGACTTTCCAGCGTCCAGTGCCCACTCTACTATGGTGCCGAACTTCTCCCCTTCCACATCATCTGGTATGCCGCAGCGCGAAGCAGCCCCCGAGGCTGGAGCTCCCACCACCCCCGCCCTCCCCTTCACCCCCCGCAGGTAGGACGTGGCTGTGCAGGCCGCATCCCCCATCTGAGAGTCTACGCAGTAAGTCTAAGGAAAAAAACATTATCTTTTCAAAAATGCAATTTCTTTGTGGTTTGACAATATATCAACGTATATAAGTGAAAAAGGGCGTAAATTTCAAAATGTAGATTTTCAAGAAAGCTTGAACCAAAGATAACATAAACAAACATAGATATACATTTTGATGATATAGATATATACTCGTGTAATTTAAGAAACTTTCATAGCTAACATTAAATAATTTAAAAAAATCCTTTTGCAAGTTATCATGTTGTTGCTGTGAATCCTTTCCAGTTACTTGTCATCCAATTTATACACATTTGTTCACTTTAGTTGTAGGTATAATATATATTTTGTACATTTATTATTATTTATGTATTGTTATTATTGCTATTGTGTAGTGAAGAAAAAGTTTATAATACATTATGTTTTGAAATTTAGCTGGTTATTAGTATATTAGTTACATTTAAATTGTTATTGTGTTGATGGCGTTCAAACCAACCAATTTTAACGATTTTTGGAGGTAACTTATCAATAAAAAGCAAAACGTACCGACACGCTGGTGGTCGATCTACTAAAATGCAAATATTATATTTACGCCGCGATTATAAGTAAGAGGGGACGTCTCTATCTTTATGCGTTTAATCTTTCTTCCTAACCCCTTTATTTATCCATTCTCTTTGATGTACTTTCCAGGAAAATATTTAATTAAGCAGGGCCGGCAAAGTAAGCTGTCAATTTTATTTGTTCAATATGGCTAGCTCGCCCAGTTTTGCTTTATGTCGATAGCTTTTAACATTTTGGAAAAATACTCTCTACCATGGCAAAACTAACACATCATGGTATGCATAGATCGTGTACGGCGTTGTTTGTCGTTTTGAAACGTCAAAGTCAAATAATTTCGTTTTGAAACTTATTTTAGTTTTATAGTGATTGGTTTTTAATCGATCTCTCTCCTTTCATTTAAAATAAACCTACGTTTTAAATTCCGGATCTGCCGGATCTGCCCTGACGCTGGACACTGCAACGCTGTCCGAAACGTCGGCTAAAGAAGGAGTAGCGCAACACGGCATAACACCCCAAAAACAAACAACTAAAATGCATACATTACTTTAAAAACACTTCGTGTCCACGTCCAAAGAGAAATAAAATAATGCGCTTTTATTAATGTTTGATAAATTCTTCGAATTCATTTTGGAGCCATTTTCTAACGAATTTACATTTAACATTAGTTTTATTTCTTTAAAAATAAACAAACTGTAGATTGCACTGAACAACCAAAAACATTAATAATTTAAAACACTGGATCAGTAACCTAGCGACAGCTGATATAACAAAAGACAACGATCGGAACGCCGTTCTGTTGTGCGCGTCTCCTTGGTTGGTTGTGTTTTATTATCTACAAATTTATCCTTCTGAATAGTTCCTGATAATTAACTTGATTATCAAATGTAAAAATATCATTTAAATAAAAAAGTGAATCCAATGATGTTGTATCATTAAAATGGTGACCACCCGACCTTCCACGCAATTAGACACAATTATACGAAAAATTTCTTTTTAAATTTTCGCACCACAACAAACCAGTCAGAACGACCGACGCATAGGATCCTGAGGCCAGAGAAATCGAAAATGGCGATTTAATTAGGGACCATCATCGCACATGGAGACCATCATCGCACATGGAGACCATGGCTGCACAGGTGAACGAGTTTTGCTGACACCATATAGAGACTACCAAAGCAGCGGAGCTTCACATCACGGAGACTTCATGACGCAATATCCAATCGCAGCAGAGCTTCACATCACGGAGACTTCACGACGCAGTACCCAATCGCAGCGGAGCTTCACAACAAGGAGACTTCATGACGCAGTAGCCAATCGCAGCGAATCTATCTTCACGAGAGACGTTTGGCTGAGAAAAAAACATCATCACAGACAGCAGACCATTAGGAATTCGTTTCAAGTCACGTAAATAATTAAACAAAAGACTATTATTTTTACATAACCTAATTTCAAAATTTAAAATTTGAATTAAATGTTAATGATTATTATCTGTTTTGAGAAATTATTCTATTATTAAAAAATAATTTGAAATAATTTAACATTAATAAAAATGTTCTAAAATTAGTAGATTTTCAAAAGGTTTGCGCCTCAGATAATATCACACGTATCTGACTTATGATTTATAGAAAAATGCATAGATGGTACCCCAAATCAGTTTGATAAATTATCGATAATTTTAAATATGTATATTTTAATATGGTTTAATTTAATGTTTTTTCGATTTTTTTGCTGATGAATATTTTTTTAAAGTAACCGTCTTATATGCGTTGAATTGTCAATATCTGAAATAATGCCATGACAACAGAAGAAAATATTCTCATCTCGAAGCAAACAGCGGAATCAAGTTTACAAACATCAAGCAAAAAGATAATTACAGATTCAATTACAATGGAATCATCAAGCGGAACTAGTAATGAATCAAACATCCACCATGTCTCAGTCAGATTACCACCATGTTGGAAAGAAAACATATCGCTATGGTTCGTTCAAGCCGAATCTCAATTTTCAAACTCACGTATTAAAGAAGACTTTACAAAATACAATATCATCATCGCAGCACTCGATTCACAAACCTTACAATGTGTTAGTGATATTGTCACGAAGCCACCTGAATCAGACAAATATTTAAAACTGAAAAGTGCACTTATCGACAGACTACAAGATTCTGCTGAAAAAAGACTTACACGACTTTTAACGGGCATTCAACTGGAAGATCGAAAGCCCTCCGGACTTCTTCGGTATATGATGGAGCTAGCTGGACCCACATTAGCAGAGAGTGCAATAGTACGTACACTCTGGCTACAGCGTCTACCCCAACATGTCCAGGCAATCCTGTCAGCTCTTCCTGATGATAACAACACAAACCAACTGGCATTGGCTGCCGACAAAATCACAGATGTTTATACATCAACAGAATGTGGTGCAATGGATCAACATAACAAACCCAGCACATCAAGATCCGAAAAAATAGAAAATTCAATATTACTTCAGCTACAAAAACAAATTTCTGAGCTAACACAAGAAGTGTCAAAATTGAAAATGTCTAAAAATAACCGTTTTTCAACCTTCCGAGGACGGCAAAATCAGAGCCCCCGTCGAAATAATTCCTATCAGAATTCATTTCAAGAGAATCCTGCTAGAAGACCGAGGTCTGGGTCTCGCGGTCGATCACCTAGAAGAGATCCTGATGGATATTGTTATTTCCACAGACGGTTTGGAGAACATGCATACAAATGCTACGAACCTTGTACTTTTAAAACGAAGAATTCGGAAAACGACAGCGGAACCTCTCAGTAGGGACATGTGAGATTCCGAGTAATACATGTCGTCTCTTCGTATACGATCTGCAAACTCGACAAAAATTCTTGGTGGACACTGGCGCAGACGTTTCAGTAATGCCTAAAAAACCATCGTATAACAAAAATAATATCACTTCCGACAACTGCCCAACTACATTGTATGGAGCCAATGGAAACCCCATCAAGACTTATGGCACGAGAACAGTCGAACTCGACTTTGGACTACGCCGTGCGTTGAAATGGCGTTTCATTGTTGCTGACGTATCAATACCAATTCTAGGTGCAGATTTTATCCACCATTTTAACCTAACGGTAAACTTACGAAAGGCAACAATCACAGATCAATCAACAAAATTAATGATCAAAGGAACAACGTATAAAGGACCTACATCTGGTATCTCTACAATTTCCTCGTCACAGAAATTTCGTGACATCTTGAGCAAATACCCTACATTAATGAGGCCTAATATGAAAATACCGGATACAAAAAAACACTCTGTGACTCACTGCATCGAAACAAAAGGACCACCTGTCACGGAACGTGCCCGCAGACTATCACCAGCCCTATTAGAGGCAGCGAAAAAAGAATTTAAGTATCTGATGGAACAAGGGATTTGCAGGCCATCAAAAAGCAATTGGGCCAGCCCTTTACACATGGTGAAGAAAAGCAACGGAGAGTGGCGTCCTGTTGGCGATTATCGACGATTGAACGCTAAAACAATCCCGGACAAATACCCGATACCTCAACTACAAGATTTTGCATACAAACTTTCAAATGCAAAAATCTTTAGTACCATAGATATGACCAGAGCATATCATCAAATTCCAGTTGAACCAGAAGATGTACAAAAAACAGCCATCATCACACCGTTTGGATTATTTGAGTTTACATCCATGCAATTCGGTTTATCTAATGCAGCACAAAGCTTCCAACGTTTCATGCACGCGGTAACTAGAGACTTGGATTTTTGCTTTGTATACATAGATGACATTCTGATTGCTTCTGAAAATGAAGAAGAACATAAAATACATTTAGATTCTTTACTTAAACGCCTGGCTGAATTTGACCTAGTAATAAACATAAACAAATGTCATTTTGGCGAACCTACAGTCAACTTCTTGGGTCACACAATTACCCAAAATGGAATGTCACCTATTAAAGAAAAAGTTGAAGCCGTCATAAATTTTCCATTACCTAAAACAGCAAAGGAATTGCGACGATTTTTAGGCATGTTGAATTATTACCGAAGATTCCTTCCCAATGCAATTAACACTCAAACAAAATTATACGACTGCATTGCTGGTTATAAGAAAAATGACAAGAGAATATTGGTTTGGAATCAAGAACTGACGGAAGCATTTGAGGAATGCAAACAAAACCTAGCGACCGTGGCTTTACTTGCACATCCAAATCCCAATGCAAAAATAGCTATAATGGTAGACGCCAGTGACGTAGCTATGGGAGCCTCACTACAACAGTCCAACAGAAACGCTTGGGAACCGCTAGGATTCTTTTCAAAAAAAATCACACCCGCGCAACGAAAGTATAGTACTTTTGACCGTGAACTTACTGGTGTTTATGAAGCGGTAAAATACTTTAGAAATCATATTGAAGGACGGAATTTCACAATTTACACGGATCATAAACCAATCACCTTCGCCTTTAACAAGAAACGTGCATCTAGCTCTCCACGCCAGGAAAGACAGTTAGATTATATAGCACAATTTTCAACGGACATTAGACATATTTCAGGACAACTCAACACAGTAGCTGACGCACTGTCTCGAATAGAGGAGATTAATTGTCCTACTTCTATTGACTATAGGCAGATGGGAAAAGCGCAGTGTCAAGATGACGGATTTATGAAGGCAAAAGATGACACCGCCCTCGCCTTACGTCAAATGGTGATGCCTGGTACTGAAACTTCAGTATGGTGCGACATATCAACAGGTCACGTCAGACCGTTTGTACCTGCTTGCATGCGAAATCAAGTAATTCAAAGTGTACATAATGTTTGCCACCCTGGCATCTCGGGAACAACAAAGACAATTAAACAAAGATTTGTTTGGTCTAACATGGCAAAGGACATAAAAAACTTTGTCAAACAATGCATTCATTGTCAAAAAGCTAAGGTTTCTCGACACACTGTTGCGCCATTAGCAACGTATATATTACCAGAGGATCGATTTCGCAATGTACATATCGATCTAGTTGGACCCCTTCAGAAGTGCAATGAGTACCAGTATATACTAACAATGATTGATAGATTTACTCGATGGCCCGAAGCAATTCCCCTGAAAGACATGACAGCGGAAACAGTCGCCACTGCACTCACAACCCATTGGATTGCTCGTCACGGAACCCCTGACAGCATAGTAACCGATCAAGGTCGTCAATTTGAGAGTCATCTCTTCAAAAAACTCACAGAAAAGTTTGGAATTAAACACTTGAGAACAACAGCATATCACCCACAAGCCAACGGCATGATTGAAAGATGGCATCGTACTTTAAAAGCATCTCTTATGGCATGTGGAGACCAGAATTGGGTTGAAAACCTTCCACTCGTTTTACTAGGCCTGAGAGCGACAGTGCGTGAAGATCTAAAATGCTCACCAGCTGAATTAACTTACGGTAGAACTCTAAAATTACCTTGCGATTTCTTCACAGCAACTCCTCGAGAAGAACCCGATACATACGTCGGACGTCTCCAAAGAAAGTTCGAAGATATCAAATCGACTCCGGCCAGTATCCATGGTACAGGAAAATTCTTTGTCCATGAGGATCTACCTACTGCTACACATGTGTTTCTCAGAACCGATGGTGGAAGAAAACCACTCCAAAATCCATATGAAGGTCCATACAAAGTTGAAGAACGTGATGAGAAAACATTCGTTATTACCGTAAAAGGAAAACCAAAACGCGTCACGATAGACCGTCTAAAGCCTGCTTTTGTTCCTGTAGAAAAAAATGTTCCAATTTCTACAATTTTACCTAAACCACTTCCAGAAATTAACAGAACCACAAGATCTGGTCGAAAAGTTCATTTTCCAGACAGATTGGGACAGTTCAAAACATAAAAAGGTATTATTATTTTTTACGATTATAATTATCTTCTCTAAATCATACTAAAAAAAAAAATTAAAAAATCTCAGAGATATATTAATGTTACTAAACAAACTTTGTATCTAAACTAAAAAATAAGTTTTTAAATCATATACTGTGAAAATATGTTTACTTTTAGTTATTTTAACCATGATCATTCAGATGTATAATGGCACTCACATCTGATTGAACATGTCGTTGAAATTTCTTATTTATATTATGTAATAATTCTTTTCAAGTGTTTACGGAGACGTGTGAATGTTTAAATATAATAAAATGTATTATATTTATTTATTTAAATAACAGCGATAAGTTTTAATGAAAACAAATACGTCTACTCTGGATGATACACTACCCAGTCTAATTTACTGTAATTACAAAAAAACTCAATAAATATGTTGAGTTCGTCAATAACGCACTCCAGTAAACAGTTAAAAAAAAAAAAAAAAAAATTATAATTATCAAACGCTTTGTAAAATTTATAGCGTATCATAAACATGTACCTTATTTTTAAGAAATACTAATATATAAGATTTATTGAATCCAGTTATTATTAGATATAAAATATTGTGTCATAGTCACAGTTACTTTGAACACTTGTTCCAAACGAAACATTTGTTTTTAAAATATAGATACATAAATAAAGCTAGTCGAAGCATACTCCTAGACATAACTTTTTAAACTTAAGTTAAAATTCCTACTTTCGTTTACCATATAGATATTTGAAGATACCATACTTATAGTTCTGTATTCATATTTTACAACTATTTGAGTTTTTAATTTAGAATTTTTTTATTATTTTCATATATATGGTTGGGCTACAAAACATTAAGCGACATGTTTGTGTAATGTGCCCTACACAGCATGGTCAATTTTGCCCTTATATCGTTTAACAACTGGAGGGGAAGTGTGTAGATTGCACTGAACAACCAAAAACATTAATAATTTAAAACACTGGATCAGTAACCTAGCGACAGCTGATATAACAAAAGACAACGATCGGAACGCCGTTCTGTTGTGCGCGTCTCCTTGGTTGGTTGTGTTTTATTATCTACAAATTTATCCTTCTGAATAGTTCCTGATAATTAACTTGATTATCAAATGTAAAAATATCATTTAAATAAAAAAGTGAATCCAATGATGTTGTATCATTAAAAAACTAAGAATCTGTTTGTAAGATAGGTTATTAGATTCTTAGTTTAGGTTTAATTTTTAAAAAGTAGAAAAAAAAGTGTATATAAAAAATTTGTGTTTAGCGCACCTCTGCATATATACCTCGCTTTCAATAATTGTCAAACCTTTTGGCCTATTTGTAGGTGTGCTGGCGGAAGTAGTTTTTATCAGCGATAAAATTGATAAAAAACTTAATCATTTCAATATTGACAATGCTAAGTTATTCTTATTAGGGCTCCAAGGCTGAATTTTTTCTGCGTCAGAATTTTTTTTTCAATGTTATCGAAGGGAGCAACTTCCTTGTGGTGTGACATTATATATTAAATGAAAAAACAAACTTTGTAAAACACCACTTTTATTTTCAATTAATATTTAACAGCGAACCAGGTTTCGCTTAGTTCAAGGTTCGTCGAGGTTATTATATCAACTAAAGATAATTACATACAGACACATATATTAAATAAAATAAAATAATAAGTGAAAGAGATAGAAATAGAGGAGAAGATGAAGTCCCATATTTAATTTATTCCGTTAACTTCTGCTGAAACTGTTTCATCCTTCCCCCTTACCTATCCATCCTTTAATAATTTTGTCTTGCTCTTTTCTATTTTGTATCTCTTTCTAGCAGTGGCGGTTTTCTCTAAAGTGCGTTTGTGCGGCGAACCTCCATTAAAAACATGAGAAAATAAAACAATCTTGTTGTATAGTAATATAAGCGCATCACAGATAGCTCGACTTTAAAATTCCGCATTTAAACTCGCGCCACCGAAAAATACGGTATCTATTCCCATTTTGTGCGTGTTACGATCCGTACACATTTTTCCATACGAAAAAATCATAGCCGATACAAATCACTGTGACGGTGGAATGGACAAAACTACGCAGCTTGGTGTGCCGCGCGATCACGAATCAAGATGTCACGTGACCTCCGAACTTTGACGAGTCCGAGATTGTCGCAAGATGACAGGCGGACGGTCTACTTTTGCACCATATGGATGCAAGTTAAATGTTATATATTACGGCATTTAACTTTGTAGTCATTTTTGAACATTTTTTATTTTCTTGTTTTTGCATTTCTCCAACCGTTTACTGGTGGCATATTTGTAAATCTACTACTGAAGTAGACCGATTTTGACTTCTATTTTCGTATTTTTTTTTAGATAAGTTGTTATATATATATTAATGCTCTAAACGACCATATTTTAAGACAAGCCCTGCAGGCAAAAAACGACCACTCTCCCCCTTAAGTTTAACCGACCCGAAAGCTGATTATCGCGAGACAGGGACCGTGGATGAAATCACATACGATTTTTTCAGACCTGATTTGTATGGGAAAAATTCAGCCAGAAGTTTTACCAATTGCAAATTTTCATATAAAAAAACTGATGCAAAAAAAATAAACTGCTAAAAAAACTGATGTGTTAAAACCTAGCGGCGAAAACTAGAAGCGCTCATTATTCGACGATGAAATTCAAAGTTATATTGCCAGCCGCCAGGTTCGCCCCTCAAAAAAGGAATAATTTATCGTCAGACCTTCACGAAAAATTTCTGAAAGAGCCTCAGTACTGAAATCGTAAAGTGTATATTTTTTAAATATATGGCGTCTCACCTCAAAATTTTACATTTCGACGAGCCTCGAGGTAAATCAAAATTGCGACTTAAAAAAGATACCTGGCTTAGATGTTTTTGTATTATTTCGACTACGACAGGTTTCGGAACATTAATAATATATTATATTTGTGACTTTTCATGGAAATTTTGTCAGGATTCGTTTTCAAACGTCGGTAATTTCTGACGTTTACGAAAAAAATTCCGAGTTAAAAACTGTTAAAATGTTCGTAGCCAGTAAAAAAAAATGGTTTATTACGTATAAAATAAGTTTCACTTGCCAAATAATTCGAGTTCATATGTTTTTTCTCGGTTGTGTAATGTCATTTATTGATTTTGTCGACACCCAGCTCGAAAATATGAAATGGCTTTGAAAATATCGATCTGGGCTTTCAAAATTTAGTAAAACCTTTTTGACAAGAGTTTTACGAATGTAAATCGACGGTCATATTGACAACATTTCTTGAAAAAGTGTCTGTTATTTTAATTTCCAATCTGACATTTGAAAAAAAAAATCACCTCAAAGGCGCATTCGGAAAGCGTTATAAAATAATGGTTGACATGATTTACCTGCTCCACTGGCGGCAAGATTTAGTACCTCTTTAATTTACTAAGAAACATTCAACATCGGTCGAAATTCAAATTATTCCCAAAGAAACTGGAGTGTTGAAAATGTTAGTACATTTTAATCATAGCTTCAAATATCGTATGTCGAATGCATTGCGGTGAAAAATTTCCTTTCTGATAAATATGAATTATTTTTTTAATTATTATTAACGATTTTTTTTCTTATTTTTTTTTTTAAAGAAAAAAGAGTCGTTCGGTCGCGACTAACGCTGGTGTGTCATAGAAATATTTCTCCAATTAAGGTTCTTAGATTTTTTATTTTTCAGTACAATTATCGTTATGAATAATTATTTATTACTAAAATAGTATGTTTGTTGATGAATTCAAAAACTGGACACTCGACCAATGTAATTTCCAGAAAAATATTTTAAGAAAAACAAAAACAAAAAAATTCTTCTGAAAATGCACAATTTTTAAATCAATTTATTTGGATTGAAAATCGGGAAAGAAATTATTCTGGATCATGTACTATCAGGGAATTCAGTAGAGATGGCCTATTTTGTTGTGTTCAAATAGTGATGTTAAACTGCATAAGTACTTACCCGCTAACTTGAAATATTTTCTATGCAATTTTTAGGCGATAACGAGTAGGTACCTATTCGGACAATAAATTATTGGTTTGATGTGATTATTTTTGATTTAAAAATTTCAAATAAATAATATTGGGCCATTTCTGTGCAAAAACTTAAGTAAAAAAATTATCAAAGATGGTGGCAAATATTTGCCAAAATTCGTATTGTTAGTTTGTTTTTCAATAAATAATTTTTTTTTAACAGGTTTGTGAAAGATTTTTTCTGAAAATTTTTTATTGCAATTAAGTTTAGTTTCATATAATATTTTTTTACCAAGTAGTAAAAATTTTGTAAAGCGCCGTTTTTTATTTTGCGTGTTTATAGTAACTTTCAAGGTGAGTTGTGTGCATTGGTACCGCCGCCCCGGGAATAATTTAATGGATGACTTAATTAATGGAGTACTTTCTTGAGTATTTTTATAAAATGTTCGGGAAAACTACCGGGAGTAGAGAACTTTTTTTTTTTACAATCGCTTCATACAGGAGGCCCCGAATAGTATTAATAATTCCTCTCAGGGCCTATGTCATTTTTGGGAATGCTGTGTGGAGGATTTCTTTTTGTAAAACGCCGTTTCTGTATGTTGCATGTTTATATTATCATTCAATGTAAGTGGTGTGCATTGGTACCGCCGCCCCGGGAATTATTTAATGGATGACATTCTAAACGGGGTACTTAACTCGAGTATTTTTGTACAATATCCGGAAAATCTACAGTGAGTAGTTTTTACAATAGCTCGATACTGGAGGCCCGGAAGAAAATAATTCCCCTCGGGGCCTACGTCGTCTTTGGGAATGCTGTGTGGAGGGTTATTTTTAGGAAAGGAAGGAAAGGATATTCTGAGAAGGAAAAAGGTATGAGGGGTGGGTAGGAATCTGGGGATCAGTGTATGGAGTGACGGACGAATGGTTGTATCCCTCCCGCTGCGGTGCAAGGTGATGTTCCGAGAGAGCTCTGCTGGAGAAGCCAAAAAGTCTCCCTAATCCTTCATTTGCAAACGAAATTGCCTCAAAATGACGGCCTCTGGGGTAGATGTTTTTTGATATATTCAATGGCGAAAGGTTTCGAAAACTTATTCAACTGTTTTTTAGTGGCATTCCATTGAAAATATTCCACAATATCGTGCTAAAAATTTGTCATTTTACAAAAAAATCCGCTAACAAATTCCACAAGATTTAAAAATATTACTGGCTAGGTGGAAACGTATAATATTAATCACTGGGTAGGTACCTACTTTTCTCCATCGAATTACAAATAAATGGTTTGAAATTAAGAGAAATCACCAAAGTTGGTACGGTACTATATGCGTTCCTCCTGAAAAAATGACGATTGCAGTTTGTCGGTCTTTTAATTCAAATGCAGATACATGCTGGTAAAAAAAATTCCTCTCGAAATATACTGATTAATTTTTTTATTAAAACTCATGATTTTTTTCTTCATTTTTTTTTGTTTAAAAAATATTGTCGGGCGTTTGCGACCAACGTTTTTGCGGCGCATTAAAATTTATCTAAATAAGATGCAAAGTTTTTTTTTCAAATTTTCTATACATTCATCGTTATTAATAATTATTTATTATGAAAAGAGTTATGGCGTCCGTGAAATCAAAAGGTGGACACTTGAGAGATGTCATTTCCATAAAAAAATATTAAAGTGTTGATTAAAAAAAAAAGGTATTTTTTTTAATCGATTGGTTTTTGTAATAATGAGTGAGGAAATTTTGCCGGACCCTGTCGTTCATTTCGACTGACCAATCAGGGAAGATGACTAGACATGGTTTTCCATTGAATTCAAATATCGATATTTACTGTAAGTAAGAACTTCTTTCCGTTTAATCAAAAAAAAAAATTATGATACAAAAAAGTAACCAAAGATGGATATTTGCATACGGTATACACAGGGGTAGGTAGATATGCAGGTAGGTAGGAAATAAGAACTGAACAGGTACTCTGGGTAGGTAGGTATGTAGGAAGGTACTTTTTTATAAATTAGGTGGGTTCAATACAGATTTTTCATTTGCATATAAATCGAAAAATAGATAGGTCAGCATTCGTTCGTTTACTAAGGTCATTATAAACTTTAAAAATAAAAATAATTATACGTGTGCACGGGTACCCGCATATTGTGAAATAATTTCTTTGGGGTAATTTTTTTATTGCGGTAAAATTGAGTTTGATAAGATTGTTTTTTTGATAAATAGTAAATTTACAATGTTTTTTTTTTAGAAATTACGTAGGTAAATGAACAAATATTATTTGTTTGAGTGAGGGTTAGGTAGGTTTTATATTATGTTTTTTATACAAAAAGATTAATGAAATACAAATGTGTTTTATGAAATAATTTTTATTTTAAATAGTTTTTTATTTTTATAGCGCCAAAATTTCTCAAGAAATTCCAAATATAAAAAAATTTCCAATTAAAAAAATTACATTTAAAATTTTTTTTATGGGTATCCCAAATGTTTCGCTACCCGAGGATTATAAAAAATATATAAAGGACCAAAGAGCATTAAATTCTTTGGGAATGCTGCGTGGAGGGTTATTTTTAGGAAAGGAAGGAGATGATGTTCTGGGAAGGAAAAAAGGTATAAGGGGTGGGTAGGAATCTGTGGATCAGTGTGTGGAGTGACGGACGAATGGTTTTATCCCTACCACTGCGGTGAGGGGTGATGTTCCGAGAGAGCTCTGCTGGAGAAGCCAAAAAGTATCCCTAAACCAGCCTCTCCCGATCTGGCCTGCCACGCAATTGGTGGGCAGACGCATCCACCACCAAGAGCGGTAAAAACCTCACCCTATGAACCCTGGCACCCCTGCTAAATCATCAAACATAGCGAACAACTTCAAATGACCTATTGCAGGTGTGTTGGTTCCCGAGGCGGCGGTACCCATACCCACCTACCAAATTGAGGTTTTTTGCAATTCTTGCTTCATCCACAGTCAAAAATCATATTTGTAATTAAGAATTGTTTTTTAAGTCTTTTCTAAGGTTAGCCATGTGACATCGTTTTTCAAAAAAAAGTGGGGTTTCATATTAGTCAACATTTTGGTGGCCATTTTGTTTTTTAAGACTTTTCTACGGTTAGTCATGCGACATATCGTTTTTCACAAAAAAATGTGGGGATTTCATATAAGTCAACATTTTGGTCGCCATTTTGTTTTTTAGGACTTTTCTAAGTTGGTCATGTGACATATAGTTTTTCCCAAAAAAAGGAGGGGATTTCATATTAGTCAACATTTCTGTCGACATTTTGTTTTTTAAGACTTTTCTAAGGTTAGTCATGTGACATATCGTTTTTCACAAAAAAAGGTGGGGATTTCGTATTAGTCAACATTTTGGGCGCCATTTTGTTTTTTAAGACTTTTCTAAGGTTATTTATGTGACATATCGTTTTTGACTAAACCGAGGATGGGGATTTCATATTAATAAAAATTTTGGTCGCCATGTTGTATTTTAAGCCTTTTTTTAGGTTAGTCATGTAACTAATCGTTTCTGGTAAACCGAGGATGGGGATTTCATATGGATTTCATAGGTCGCCAGCAGTTGTACAAAATTGAGCGATTAACTCACAGGACCCTTTGAGTAGTTCTCACAATTCTTGCTTCATCCACATTCAAACATAGTTTTATTCTTCAAATATATATTTTTTTTTTAAATGCAGGCTTACACTTCTTGCTTCATCCACATTCAAACGTTAAATCGCTTAGTGCTTTAACCAATTAGTTGCGTTGCAACGGGCAAAAGCTAGTATTCCTTAATTACGAGTACATTTACTAAAGTTTTGGCAAACAACGTCGCTAGTTATACAATTTTGTGTTGAGCTTTCCCAGTATTGTTTCGGCTTTCAAATTGAAAGTGGTTGCGTTTATCGATTGTCGCGAATATTCTGTCCTAATTTTTTTCACACAATGGCGGAATGCAGTATTGTGTTACACACAAAAAATAACGCTGATGCTTATGAAAAAAGATTGGAAATTAAAAATAATTATTGTTTGTATACGTGTATAATGGATTTTTTGTGTAAGTGAAAAAAGCTAATTTTATTTCGTGCCACCTTTATTTGTGTTTCTTGTTTTTTTAAAGTTTTAAAATATAAATTATATTATATTCTACATTCTGCGTAATTTTTCTTATTGAAAAAAAAACAATAATAGTTAGCAACGTACATTGAGTGTTGTAAAAACCATTAAACAATTTAATTCCTCTAAAACTTTTCTGGTTATCTAATAATTGTGTCGAGGAGTATCAAGTTATTTAAAAACAATAGTACCTATTTAGGTACCCCTCCACTAACTTTATTTAATTTGTGTGACAAGAGTAAATTTTGATTAGACAATATATCTTTTCTTGATTTTCCCCCCGTTGAAAAGACCACGAACCGCCACTGCTTTCTAGAACCAATAAGGTGTCATATCTTCTATTTCTATCTCTTTCATTTATTATTTTCTTTTATATATGTTTCTGTAGTTGATATTATAAGCCCTGATGAAGCTTGAGCTAAGCGAAACCTGGTTGGCTGTTAAATATTAATTCAAAATAAAAGTGGTGTTTTAAAGAGTGTGTTTTTTCATATAATATTTTTGAATGGTTTTTGGCCAGCCCAGAGGGTCGCGAATTATAAATACTGAGCAATAAATATTTTTTTAAATTGTATTTGTTTGAATTATTTTAAACACAGTGCACTTTCAACCCTTTAGAATTTGGGCATATTCTGCGACCTTTTAGAAGGTCGGAACATTTTCGCATTGCAGAAATCAACCAGGCCCACCCGTATGAAGGGATGAATTTATACGTCCACCACTCCTGAACACATTGACCCTCCGCCTTCCTACCCACTCCTCAGACATTTTTCCTTCCCAGAACTTCCCCACCTTCCTTTCCTTAATAAGACCGAAGAATTTTTTTTATTTAAAATTTTCCCTAATAAGAACTGTGAAGACACAGCATCCCCAAAGATGACGTACGAACCGAGAAAAAATATTTTCTTCAATTCAGAATTCTTTCTTTTCTTTCTTCTATAATAATCACTTTCAGATAGCGGAGATTATTTCTAACGCATTCACTCATATTTTTCTATTGCTTATCTATCTAAATAAACCGATGAACACATTTGAAATTCCAAGAAAATTGCTTTATGCTCATTGCTTTATGGTAGGATTTACATACAGGAAATCCTTTTTTTCAAATCATTGTTTGTTTAATTCAAGTTTGGTGATTTAATGTATCATATATATGTAAATGTTACAATGTTTTATGACGTATTTTATGAACAAATAAAAATTACATTTTTTCTAGAACATTTACATTTTTCTAGAACGTTGCTTTATTATTACATTTTTTCTAGAGATATTAGAAATTAGAAAAAATGTAAATAATAAAGCAGACATAATAAATAAGCAGCAAATTTTTATAAACCCTCTTTTGAACCTTTTTCCACTTAACCGGTCTTTCCCTGCTAATGACTTTGAAATTCCTAATTGTAATAAACTTCCCCCACCCTTACCCCTTCCCCTTCCTTGTAGCCTTTCCTCCCATATGTAATCTATATTTAATTTTTAAGTTTAGTATACATTTGTTCCTGATGAGGTGAACATCGTTCACGAAACATGTAGATTGTGTATAAAAAAAGTGATGTAAACAAAGTTATTTTGTCTTTTAAATAAAATAATGCAATTTATAGTTAGGATGAGATAAATATATATTATTGTTAGTGTGTGCATAAAATGTTAATATTAAAAAATATTATATTGTGTTATTAATCTTATTGTCTTCTTAATCTTGATTAAATATTATATTGTCTTATTAATCTCGATTAAATATTATATTGTCTTATTAATCTTATTGTCTTATTAATCTTGATTAAATATTATATTTGTCTTATTAATCTTGATTAAATATTATATTGTCTTATTAATCTTATTGTCTTATTAATCTTATTGTCTTATTAATCTTGATTAAATATTATATTGTCTTATTAATCTTATTGTCTTATTAATCTTGATTAAATATTATATTGTCTTATTAATCTTATTGTCTTATTAATTTTGATTAAATATTATATTGTCTTATTAATCTTATTGTCTTATTAATCTTGATTAAATATTATATTGTCTTATTAATCTTGATTAAATATTATATTGTCTTATTAATCTTATTATCTTATTAATCTTGATTAAATATTATATTGTCTTATTAATCTTATTGTCTTATTAATCTTGATTAAATATTATATTGTCTTATTAATCTTATTGTCTTATTAATCTTGATTAAATATTATATTGTCTTATTAATCTTATTGTCTTATTAATCTTGATTTAATATTATATTGTCTTATTAATCTTATTGTCTTATTAATCTTGATTAAATATAGCAGTTTGAGGTTTTACTCAATAAGTTATTGAAATAATACACTATATATGTTTTTATCCTTAGATATTCTAAAGAAGAACACTACTTATATGTAGGTTTATGTTCCGCAATAAAATTACATATTACCCAATTGTTATGTTTTGAGATTTTTACGGTCAAAAGTATTATTATGATTTTTAGTTATGCCGTGATGTGCCACCTCCTTCTTTATCTAACGTTTCAGACAGTATAACACTATCCATCATCAGGGCAGCTGTGTAATCTTGATGAAACATCAATGATATCAATAAAGATTTATAATACATCAATAATGTTTTGAATAAAGTGAATACCTTGTTATTTTAACCAAGCTGACAAATACCTATTTTGAATATATGTAGAAATATGTACACTTCAAGTGTCGTATAATTAAATTGTATGTGAAATATCCAAGAATAGGTGTGGTTTGTAATAAGTAATAACAAATGTGCGAGAAACATATTGTTATCTTGGAGCGGATCAGACTGGAACGGCTTGGACAAAATTACACATAGGTTTCAAACCCGGTGTGCGCAAATAAATTTTATTTGAATAGTTTGTGTTATTTCACAATTAATTGATTAAAAATAATATATACTATATTTGCGGCACGTTACAGAGTGGAAGACACTCTCAGTATCGCACTGGTGTAAGATCACCATTCAGAATTGAAAAGTTGCTTGAAATGGCTTTAGCCGTGTTTAGTGACTAGATCTGAACAGCCAGGTACTTTCCCACCTTCCCAATCTCCTCCCCTTCCCCGCTTACCTTCAGCCTCACAACGTACCCCAATTGGGGATGCCACAGTCTCACTGGCTCCAGACGGGAGCAGTTGGGACTCTTGTGAGGTGATCACTATAAAAAATAAAATAACATTGAAGTCAATAATCGAGATAAAAACTAGCCAATCTCTTAAGTTGGACCAAATTACACACAGTAAGCCAAATTTCATCAAAATCGGTTAAGTAGTTTCGGAACGAACTTGGACGAACATTGTGACGCGAGATTTTTATATATAAAGGTTTATTGAAGATATATTTATTGAAGTAAAACTTCTTCAGGCGCATTATGACGGGTAACTTTTTTGGACGGAAGTAACATTTTAAATCGGAAATGACATTCGGTTATAGGTACAATTACTGCCATCTGTGTTTGAGTTATGTATGTGTTATGTTGGTACTTGTCAAAACAGTCGATTTTAACTCTAAATTTAGGTCTATGAAAATGCTTTTTCCAACCTCCTTTATTTTATATTTAATCATATTAAATATGGCAACAATGAGTGCGACACCTGTCAGCGAATTACAAAACGTCAAAGCAAATTCAAATATCAGATGACATCCGTTTATTTTTGTTAAAGTATATGGTAAGTTCGACGGGTTTTCGTTATGTTTTGTTGATTATTATATGATTTAAGTAAAGAATTTAGTTGAACTTACTGATTTGTCTTTCTCTGCGATGTATAAAGGAGATTGGTGCCTGATTTTCAGTGCAAACCAAGTGCAAAATCCTGATGAATATTGTTAACCAGTATGAGCAAGCGCAATTCAATTCTTCTGCATCAGGTATTATAATAATAACAAGTTTGAAGAATGTTAAAAGTCACATATAAATAAATACATGCCACAACAGTCAAAGAAGTTTTTCTTTAACCGCGCATAAACGAACTATTTTTTTTTTAATATACGTTAATTAATTTTAGCTTATACCTTTGACATGTAGATAATACAGCCCTGGTATAATACATAGATAAAAATGATTATCTGTACATTATTATCTTTGCAACTTCTAAAAGCATTTAAGCATTTCAGACCTGTCGGGTTAGTTGTGTGTGCTCTCAAAATATTCATAAGGTGAGTTAAAAATGTTAAAACATTATTTAAAACAATATACAGGGTGTTAAGGTACGTTACTTGATTTACTTTAAGAGCGATTGACCAGTGGCTGAGAATAAAAGTTTTAAAATGCTTGCAACTGTACAGGGAGGTTTAAATGAGAAAGATCGGTTATTCCCCGTACCAAATTTTTTAAATTAAAAATTTAATATCGATTTATTTCATAAAAAACTTGCTTTAATACATACTTACATTCAAAAATGCTCAAAACGCACGAAGATAAATTATTAAATATAATGTAATTCTTGTAAATATTTTTAGATCATAAGTATTTATGATTTTTCAATAATGTCTAAACAAAATAAGTGTGTAAATTTTTTTTTAAATATTTTAGATTGTAAGACCTTAAATAAATAGAAAAATTACGGTATTTTTGTCAGAAAACACGTTCTCAGATTTATTTTTTAATGATTTCAATTTAACTAAAATTAAATTTTTAAATCTGTGCCGACTTTTTTTATTTTTTTATTTTATTTTTTTTTATTTAAAGAAACATTTAAAACAAAGAATACTACATACATATCAAATAAAAACATAATACAAAAACAGAGAAAAAGTCCCAATAAACTACTTTTTAGTAGTTTGTCAATGGGTTCTTTTAACTTAATGGATTATAACAAAAATTAAATTAATTATTAAGATATAATTGTTTACATTAAAAAAATATATATATATATATTGTATACACTCATACCATAAGAAATATAGCCTAAAGAGATGTAACATGATATAAAAATAATAAAAAAATGATATAAAAATAAAAAAGAGGTGTAACATGATATAAAAATAAATTTAAAAAATATATAAATAAAAAGTGTATGAAGTTAGAAATTGTTTGTCTTAGAATCTAATACAAACTATGTCTTTCAGCGAGCCAATTTTTTAACATGATATTTATTTTTGCGTTTGTACATTTTTTGATTGCTGCAGGTAACATATTTAAGCAATTTGGGACTAGATTATGTATTGATTTATTTTGTTGTATGTAAATATTATTTGAAATTTGTGTTGTTTAACAGAATCTATCGTTAAATACAAAAGTAGATCGGCATCATTTTCTTGTCAAAGATAATATTTTTTTTTTGTTTTATTTGAAATCTTTTAATACGTGGAATGGGTAACCAAAAAAAATCGCAAAAGAAAAGTAATTGTTTTGGTATTCCAATTTCGCATTAAGATATTAATTAACATTAATATTTAAATTTACCATTAACATATTAATATTGACATATTAAGATATTAATAATAACATATTGAGATATTAATATTAACATATTAAGACATTAATAATAACATATTAAGATATTAATAATAACATATTGAGATATTAATATTAACATATTAAGATATTAATAGTAACATATTGAGATATTAATATTAACATATTAAGATATTAATATTAACATTAACATATTAAGATATTAATATTAACATTAACATATTAAGAGGAAAGGTTGCGCGGCCGGTTTCCCACAAAACGTGGTTTTGGATTTGAGGCCAAAATACCCAACCAAACTGAAAATTTATTTTTGTAATAATAAGGTATGTCAAATATCTAGCTCGGACAGGAGCTACTTTTGCCACGGCCAGTGCTTTTACCCACCTACTGCCTGGCAGGCCGGATTGGGAGAGATTAGTTGAGGGAGACCTACCTAGATTAGCCGGTCACATTGCATCGCAGTGGGAGGGGGTGGATTCAAACCTCTAGACTCTAAATACTAGACACATTGTTCCCCAGATTCCTACCCACCCGTCATAACTTTTTACTTGGCAGAAATTTCTTTTCTAAAAATCCCCTCAACACAGCATCCCCAAGGATGACAGGCCCTGGGAGAAAATCTTTTCTTAGTAGAGTTATTTAAAAAAAAATAGTAATAAATAAATAAACAAATAATTTTAAGTACATGATTATGGCATACTATTTACATAGTTAAGACTCGTATTGAATAATAATTATCGATTTTATTATCGTATTATGTAGGTCCAAAGTTATTTTTTTAATCTTATCTCTTATCGGTTACCTAATTTATTTTATTATATTTTGTTATGGCTTTTTTGTGATATTTTCTGTTAAAGAGTCATTGACTAATATTTTCTTGTAATTGTGTTATTATATGGCCCATGTTATTTGTTGACTGTGAGACAATAGGTAACCAATTCGGAACCACGAGTAATTTATCTTGATAAGTTTTACTCAAATATCGGAATAAAAACTATATTTTGTTGTGATTGAATAATTATTGTCAAAAAATAACCCACATAATCTCCGAAGAAGAAAGCTGTCGGAGAAGACGTGGCAGAAATAAAAAATCGTTTATAAACTGTTATTCGCGCAAGCGATTCTTACATTGTCCTTCATACAGCTCCTATACATAAAGATTAAAATTGCATATAAAAACATGGATTTAAGTAGAATGTTCACCGGCCGTTATTATTACATTACATGTAACATACATAAACCAATATGTTAGATTTCAGGTATATAATTATTTTTTCAAATTATAGTCCAACTGTTCAATGAATCTGTTTTCTTATACGCGGCAATCTATTTTTTTATTACATTGCTGGTTTCATAATTGTGTGTATTTCTTTTATATCTCAATTAAAAATTGTGTCTTTTGGTTGTTCAAAATTTTAATTCAAAACATTAACACGTTACGGTATAATAGCGGTGTATTTTTCATTGAATTCCAATTTAGCTCATCTCTCATTGCATTATTTACTGTATATCTGCCTTTCTTTTGTATACATGTGTTTTGAATCATTTCTAGTTTGTTCAGGTTTCTTACTTGGTCAAATCGTGGAGCAGTAATCTAAATATGAAGGAACTATACTATATTTTTTAAATGAGCTCTGTAGTATTTCTATTTAATATATTTCTTAGTCTTCCAAGTAAATTTACTTTTTGGATACATTTTTTAGAACATTTTCAAGAATTGCTGTGAAAATAGTGTTAATTTTTCCATTATTAATCATCATGTCGTGGGTTTAATTTCCTGTTTCATCTTGTTTTATTTATGTTCAGGTTTAATTTGTTTATATTCAGTCATTTCACAATAATATTTTGTAGGTCTTCATTAATTTTATTTATTGCGTCTATGTTCTCCTCTCACGATAATTTATCGCTTGCGAATATCTTTTTTGCAATGTTTTATGGTTTTAATTACATCATTTACTAGCTGATACCCGACATGCGTTGAAATGCCAATTAAATAAATAAATTGTTTCTCCATTCGTGTCATTTCCCGTTCGTCCCTGTTCCCCTTACAACTCCTCTTCCCCTTTCGCGTTCCCTTTTCACCTTCCCGCGTTGCCCCTCCCCTCTCCCGCTCCCCCCTTTCTCGGGAACCCCCCCCCCCCTCACGCATTCCGCGTCCATCTAATTCGTCTTCCACTCTCCCTCGTCCTCTCTCCCTCGTTACCCTCCCGCATAGCCCCAGCCTTTTTTCCCTGCCGTCTAACTCCATAAAATACAATCATTTTTCCAACAACTCGCGTGACCTATTTTTTTTATGCAAACTTCATAATGCCAGAGCTCACCAGTATATATATAGAAATATCCACGAGCATGTTCAAAACAATTTTTAAAAAAAATTATAGAATTTTAATCGCAATCGAATGAATAATAATGGAAATAATTTCAAAATGCCAGAGCTCACTATATGCCATCCCGGGTATGCGCACATCATATTCCCACAGTTTCATCACAATCGGATGAACGGTGTGGCCGCGCATAAGGTACAATAAACAAACATTAATTTTTATATTATAGATGTAAATTAAATAAAATTGGGCCTAATACCGACCCTTGCGGAACACCAAAATTGTTTACTATCGATTAATATTTTATTTGTTTTTTTTAATTTAGCTTTTTTACTTTCTATCGGTTAGTTTTTATATACAGTTATAAGCTGTACTGTATATAGAGTAACAATTATTTGGTGCACAGGTCAAAAGCTCAATCATGTACAACAAAAACAAAGTTGGAGTCAAAACCAATCCCTGTGGGACGCCAGCATTTATCGAATGCAAGGAAGAGGTGAAACAGTTAGCAATCATATTTTATTTTGATGAGTAGTATTTTTTGCTAATAAATAAATAATATAAATATTCATTACACTTCTACATGAATGTGGTCTAGCTGCAATCTAGCTCAGTCTGTAGGTACATTCACATATTTAAATAATAAAGTAGATAACATTGTATTACATTACACATTTTAACGCGATCCGTAACAAATTATAACAAATCATCGCTTTCCCCTTTTTCACCGTTACTAATCAAATACTACTATCTTCAGACTATGAAATATAAATCGTTTTTTTAACTATCTTCAACTTGCGATGCAAAAATATGTGAGAACTGATCACTTAATGTTAAAATAGTTTTACGTGTCAATCAGATTAAAGTGAAAAACTAAGCATAAGTATGTAAAAAGTAAGCGCAAACCATTGCACGGTTTAGTTGGAATTTCACTGAATTGCGCCCTGCAAATTCGTGAAACGTAATTTTTATTATAACCATTATTTTATTATGCAAGGAAACATGACATTGTTCCATAATTGCTAAACAAATTTACCGTAAACATTAAAAACGTTGTTTTGTCTATTTCAGAACATCATCAATCAAAGGAAATCTCGAACCTGGAGAAATCCATCGTCACCAATTCATCAGACCTTTCCGGATGGAACTCCTTGAGTCCAGAAGCGGAATTCATCAAGTCAATTGGCGTTAAGGCAACATGGAAGAAATGGCAGAAAATGTAGAAAGCCCAGAAAGCACAAAAAAGTTGGAAAAAAAGAAACCGAAGAAGAAGTTAAACATTGTTAAGAAAGGCAAATTGCCTAAGCAAGAAAATAAAACCCTCCCAATTAAATCAAATGAGAATGAACAATATCAGCTTGCAGCGCTGAAAATACTTGAGTTCATGCATAAAGCCGTTGGTGAGGCAGAAACAATCAATCCTAAGAAGACTAAGTCTGGTAAGGAAAAAAAAACGTCTAATCGGGAAATTGAGGCACAATCGCCAGACTCAAATGAAGACGAGTTGGACGGAAAGAAAATTGAAATGTTTGTGCAAGAGATTGAAATCCTACCACCAGAATCGTTAAAGGATGAACGATCTTCGGTTGTGGACCGTCTCCACTTCTTTGTAAATGCCTTTATAAAAGAATTTGGAGCAAAACTAGATCAATACACTGGGTACATGCTTGAACAAGAGGGTGCACCCATGAAAAATAGCATTATTCCCCCATTACCTAGGCAACTCCCTAACACAGACCCGATCATGAATATAATTCCACAAGCAATGAATGTTGCTTTGTTAGTTGAAAATTTGGCGTATAAAAAACGTACACATAAGGCAACAGAAATAATTAAAAGACTGGAAACCGAATGTAGGTATACTGGAGTAGATCTGCAAAGAGCTTTGATTCATTTAGGATGTATTATTTTCAAAAATTTTGAATACCAATATATGGCTCTCGACGAAGGCCAACTACAGGAACGTATCGCAATAGCTACAGATGCAGTCGAGCGAATAATGAATTGTTTATCAGCATATATGATTCCAGAAAATCATGAATTAAATCCTGAAGGATACAGTAAGTTCCTTTATCGGTGTTTTCTTGAAGGAAAATCAAAGGGATTCATCGGAAATTATTTTCCACGCCGAAAAATTAGGCAAAATAGCCAACAAATAAAAATATCGAATATCTATAAAAAAGTGGGTTTGGCAATATTGGACGATCAATTCAAGGTAGCGAAATATTTAAAGAAAAAAGACAACAAGAGCAATACAATAAAATATGGTTATAGACTTTGTTCTGTGATCGAGTACAAAAATGAGCAAGATATGGAAACCAAGATTGGCGAATTATATGAAGAAGAACCCAAACCAGAAAATGCTTATGAATATTTGTTACGCCCTGATGACATCAATAAAACGATACAACAGTTTTTGAATGAAAATCTTTTAAGAGAAACTCATTTCATTAAAAAACTTAAACTATTAACAAAACTGAAATCAAAATTATAGATAATTTATCTTGTTAATCCAGTTCCCGATGAAGAGAGAGACAAAGAACAGAGACACTAGACTACCAAACTTTTTGTCACCTTACATCATCTTTAATACTCAATATATTTATATTTTCAATATCTTCTGTGAGTTGGAGTTAAAAGAGATTAGCTAAAAAAAAATAACACAAGAAATGTCATATTTTGACGTGATCAAAAAGTCATAGGATTCTCCGCTCATTTATGCAGAACTAAAAAAGAAAGAAAAACAGAAAGTTCAAAAAGGATAGTGATATGTAATGTCCGGTAAGTGTAAGAGATACAGAGCGCATGCTAATTGGTCTAGGACCAAATTGTTATTAAGTCAGTGGCAACAATGTTTTCCATTCAAATCTGATATTTTGTTTTCTTCATTCTATGAATCCAACAATTAGATGAAGAGTGACGAAGAAAAATTGATAGCTAACCAACCCTTTCCACTGTCGTATGCAGTCCAAAGGGAAAATCTTATTCTCAATGGGATCGGTTGAGAAGAAACCAAAAAACAATAACCCATTAATAGAAGTAAGTATATTGTGTAATATGAAAAAGTATGCGTTCTGTATGGACCTGGCCATACGTTGTTCTACGGAACGTTGCGATATTATTTGTTGTTTTTAATGTCTTTCACTGAAGTGACTGGAGAACCGAGAAATGTTTTTACAAACATTTTTGCAGACTTTTTTGATAAGATATGACGTTCACTTCAATAAAAAATTAAATTTTTGATAAATAAACATTTATCAAAGATGTAGTGTGGGTATAACGTAATGCAAGCTAGAGAAATATGTTCATGGCTTGAATCAAAGGTTTGGACAGATTACAGTGCCTGTGATCAAGATGGATTCCTAATTATGATTAGGGAAGTAGGAGAAAGTACAAATGTTGCACTACCAGAAATGATTTTAAAGGGTTTAAAGTTTCTCTGTTCAAAAAATTTTATAATATGAAAAACCAAAGTTAGGTTAGGTCTTTTTTTTTAACGTGTATAATTCTAGTAGGTATAATTATCTTCGTGTGTGATTTCATCTATGTGTGCGATTCCGAGCGTCTGTTAATCTGGCAATTTAAATATTTTCAATAACAAAGGTTAGTTTGCTATTGAACATTTTACCAAGGTCAATAATTGCATTAACGCAATTTAAGTTTTTATCATTTAATATATATTGAAAAATATTGGATTATTTATTCTGTAAAAATGAATGAACTGACATTTTTTGTGTTTGTTGCTTTTATGTTATTTGCCAATTTCGTTTTTCCTTCAAATCGGTGTACATCTTACTTCTTGTTGTTATCTGTTTAGTGTTGCTGATAAGAACATACTTTAACTAATGTAGACAATATTAGTATTGTCCAGTGGCGGCTCGTGACTTTTGGTGAGCTAGAGTGCTAATAATAACAAAAATGGCATTATTAATGTCATTGTGTCGTTGTAGCTAAAGTATTAGACGAGTACTTCAAATAAATTCACTAATTTAAATATTTTCCAAAATAGAATTTTGATTTAACAATCATTGTTTTGTCATTCTCTGTGTCATTCTCAAATTTTGACGTTTTCTATTAAACAATTAATTATTTTCAATATATTGAAAATAAATAGCTAGCTTTATAAATTATACTCCTTATAACTTTACTTTTTAGTTCACTTTTATAATACATAATTACAAATTAATGCTTTTTTAAAATTATTTATGTTTTTGTAATGGTTTAAGGCTTTATTATTTGAAAATGCTATGCCATTATGACAATAAAAATGCTATCATTTACATGCTAAATGTGTTTAAATTGATTTTATACATCTTTTTCAGATTTCAAACATCTCCGAAAAACTAAAAGTTGAGTTGAGTATGCAGTTATATGTAAAAGTTTACCCTCTATCTGATACAACTATCCTCTGATTACTCATACACCACCAAATCAATTAATTACAAGGCAGAAAAACTTGTAGTGTATTAAATAAAAGTTTTCAGGGTCACTGGTATTATATTTAAAAATGTAGTACTAATATACCGGACCGTTATGACTCCGGGTGTTATTTAATAGTACATCTAATCTGCCAAACACCAACACGTGTATAACTAACTAAAAAAAACGAATTAACCATTACGCCGTTTCCCCGCAGGAGTAGGCGAGAGGACGGACCGCCAAACAACTCTGTCTTGGCACACACTACTTGCCTCATACACATTCATACATCTTCTCATACATACTCTTCTATTATTCTTACTCTTGACATGGCCCGACTCAAGTATCTGATTCACTTGATTTTGCCACGTCTTACTTGGGCGTCCTCGGCTTCTTCTACCATTCACATTCGCGTCATAAATTCTCTTTACACTCCTTTCTTCATTCATTCGCTCAACATGCCCAAACCATCTAAGCGTCCCTTTCTTAATCTTTCTTATTACGCTCACATCAGCCTTGCATTCTTTTCGGATCTCCACATTCCTCACGCGATCATAGGCAGTTTTTACACACATACGCCTCAGGAATCTCATTTTTACAGCATTCAGTCTACTTTTATCCTTTCTCTACCAGTTCCATGTTTCACGTGTAAATAATATTTGATTTATTGCGAGAATTCGATTCTTCGTTCCTTCCTTATTATCCTTCGTTCCTTCCTTATTATCCTTCGTTCCTTCCTTATTATCCTTACGTTCCTCCCTTATTATCCTTTGTTCCTTCCTTATTATCCTTCGTTCCTTCCTTATTATACTTATGTTCCTTCCTTATTATCCTTATGTTCCTTCCTTATTATCCTTCGTCCCTTCCTTATTATCCTTACGTTCCTTCCTTATTATCCTTCGTTCCTTCCTTAATATCCTTCATTCCTTCCTTAATATCCTTCATTCCTTCCTTATTATCCTTCGCTCCTTCCTTATTATCCTTCGTTCCTTTCTTGTTATCCTTCGTTCCTTTCTTATTATCCTTCGTTCCTTCCTTATTATCCTTCGTTCCTTCCTTGTTATCCCTATGTTCCTTCCTAATTATCTCAAACATAGTATTTGGAGATGTCTAACTAATTAACTGGATGATTTATATTATTATACAGCAGCTATACCCGCACCCGGATTCGCCCGAGGTTTAAAATCAAAATTTGAAAAATATGTGGCAATTGGCATAGATATATAATAATCGTGAATAAGATGGCCTGTTTTCCTCAAATGTTTTTTTTATTATTTTGACATGTATTTTTCGCATCCCCTTAGCTCACGATAGAAATAATGTATCGTTCTGGAAAACTTCGAATGCAGCCGAAAGTTAAGTATTGAGTTAAAGAAAATTATAAAAAATTTGGATAAATTATATCAAACTTTGGACTGAGTCTAGTTTTTTTACTGTTAATTCATGGTGGAATTCCATTGTATTAGATATGAAATTAAACAATTTTTTTACTTTGTTCCACTTGTTTATTTACACCAGGACCGGTTTCGTCCTACTACGGACATTTTCAGACTGGTAGTTGAAATTATTATGCTACGGAATTTATACAAACTTAAACTTTTCGTGCCCCTGCCTAAGTTTGTATAAATTCCGTAGCATAAGAATTTCAACAACCAGTCTGAAAATGTCCGTAGTAGGACGAAACCGGTCCAGAGGCCCTAGCACGCTCGCTTTATATCGATCGGTAGGATAACTATCCGTAATTTCTCATCGTTCCCTACGACAACTGCAGATCGCAAACGAATAGGTGACAGTTCACAACGACTAAGTGTCCTTAATATATTCGATATCAACTGTCGTTTGTACGTTTGCGATCTGCAGTTGTCGTAGGGAACGATGAGAAGTTACCGACCGATTGTCGGTGATAGGTGACAGTTCACAACGACTAAGTGTCCTTAATATATTCGATATCAACTGTCGTTTGTACGTTTGAGATCTGCAGTTGTCCTAGGGAACGATGAGAAGTTACCGACAATCGGTCGGTAACTTCTCATCGTTCCCTACGACAACTGCAGATCGCAAACGAATAGGTGACAGTTCACAACGACTAAGTGTCCTTAATATATTCGATATCAACTGTCGTTTGTACGTTTGAGATCTGCAGTTGTCCTAGGGAACGATGAGAAGTTACCGACAATCGGTCGGTAACTTCTCATCGTTCCCTACGACAACTGCAGATCGCAAACGAATAGGTGACAGTTCACAATGACTAAGTGTCCTTAACATATTCGACATCAACTGTTGTTTGTACGTTAGCGATGTGCAGTTGTCCTAGGGAACGATGAGAAGTTGCCGATAATTATCCTATCGATCGTTATAGAGCAAGCGTGCTAGGGCCTCAGATCTGAGAAGTTACCGACAATCGGTCGGTAACTTCATATCGAGCGACCGTGCTAGCACATTTGGTGTAAATAAACAAGTGGAACAGTGAAAAAATTGTTTAATTTCATATCTAAAACTTTGAACTGTTTTAATTCGACTATTTGATGCAGTGCTCTGGCCTGGGTTGCGATGGTTTTGGTTTAATCCGTACAAAATTGGTAGGTACGACAGATAGTGAGATGTTTAAAAATGCGCATGCGCCTGCCGACCAACTGCAACCTCGTTTACAACCTTATAAACATTGAGCTAGACATATTCATCGAAGTTTACAAACTTATGGCTTACTTAGCCATTCGAAATTATAATATACAAGTATACAGGGTGTTGTGCATCGTACTTGACTTACTTTAACCAGTGATTCCTGACATTATATTAAGTAAAAAATGTAAATAAAATGTTTGTCTCCGCTGACATTTTAGAAGTTTTTTTTTCTACAAAAACATAAAAATCAGTAGGTATTGGTAAGTTAGGGGCGGGGTGAGGGGTTGGTTGGTTACTTGGCTTAGAGACCAGTGACGACATGTGGAAGAATTTTTTTTTCTTTAATTTAGAAGAAAAAGTTTTTTGGAAAAAAAAAAGTCACCGGAGACCAAAATTCATTTACACTTTTTACTCCAAATAATGTCAGGAATCACTGGTTAAAGTAACTCAAGTACGATGCTTAACACCATGTATAAATACAATAATTCGAAAATAGTAAATTCAATCATATCATCATTATATCAATTTTTAAAGTCAGTCAGTTTTTTTGATGCTGACAGAAATACCGCGACACGTGTGTCCTATATGGGGTGCTAGCATGGTCGATCGATATGAAGTTACCGACCGATTGACGGTAACTTCACATCGTACACTAGGACAACTGCAGATACAAACTACAGTTACTATCGAATATATTATGGACACTTAGTCATTGTGAACTGTTACCTATGCGTTGGCGATCTGCAGTTGACCTAGGGAACGATGAGAAGTTACCGACAATCGGTCGGTAACAACATTCATCCATTCTTATATACCAAATCGTTTTGAAATACTTCAACGTGTTAAGTAAAGTTTTATTAAAAATAACTAAAACGCTTTTGAATATGTTTTATGATAATTTTTTTCTGTCAGTATCGCCCTAGTAAGGGACAAAAACGACATTGCTTGATTTTTTTTTTACATGTGCTCCACAAAGGAGGCCCGGAGAAAAATAATTTCTCTTAGGGCCTATGTAATATATGGGGATGCTGTGCGGAGGGTATTTTAAGGAAAGGAAGGAGATGAAGTTCTGGATAGGAAAAAAAAATTTTTTTACCTTAGCTCCTCACAGAAGGCCCCGAGGAAAATAATTCCCCTCGGGGCCTGTATCATCTTTGGGAATGCTGTGTGGAGGGTCTTTTTAGGAAAACAAGGAGAAGAGGTTCTGAGAAGAAAAAAGTATGGAGTGTGGATATGAATCTGATAGTCAGCTTGTCTACTGCGGTGCTAGGCGATGTTACGAGAGTGTCCTGCTGTAGAGGTCAAACGTAGAGGTCAAACGGTCTTCCTCAACCAGTCTCTCCCGAAACGACCTGCCACGCAGTTACTGGTCAGACACTTCCGCTGCCAAGATCCGGCAAACCTCACCCATGAATCCGGACACCCCCACTAAGTCACCAAACGAAGCGAACCATTTGGGATGGCCTACGGCAGAGGTGTTGGTTATACAATAAATGGTTCCCGGAACGGCGGTACCCATACCCGCCTCCCAAATTGAAGTGGGTGGGATTCTGGGGGTCAGTCTCCAAAAGTGACGGATGTACGAATCCATCCCTCCTATTGCAGTGCAAAGGCAATGTTCCGAGAGCATCCCACTGGAAAGGTCTCCCTGAACCAATATCTCCCAATCCGGCCTGCCACGCAGCGGGTGGGCAGATGCATCCACCGCCAAGACCTGGACAAAGTTCACTTTATGAATTCGAGCAACCCTGCTAAGTTGCCAAAAGTAGCGAACCACTTAGGGCGACCGACGGCAGATGTGTTGGATATCCAATAAATGGTTCACGGGCCGGTAATGCCCATACTCGCGTCCCAAATTGAAATATGGTAACCAGATCAGAACAGAATACTTGGAGCAGTTGATGAGTTTGTGTATTTGGGAAGTATGTTTACGAGAGACGGGAAGGCTGATAGGGATATTGAAAGAAGGGTAAATGCAGATAACTCCATTAATGGTGGACTGAATGCCGTTGGTGCTAACAAAAAGCTGTCCAAAGAAGCGAAGCTAGCAGTCCACAATAGAGTGCTGGTACCTACCCTGATGTATGACAGTGAAGCATGTAACTAGCAGAGAAAATAAGAGAGTTGACTGAATGCTGATGAAATGAGAAGCGTATGTGTGGTAAAACCATGTATGATCGTGTGAGGGATGTGGAGATCTGAAAAGAATGCAAGGCCGGTGTGAGCGTAATAAGTAAGATTAAGAAAGGGACGCTTAGATGGTTTGGACACGTAGAGCGAATGAATGAAGAAAGGAGTGTCAAGAGAATATATGACGCAAATGTGAATGGTAGAAGAAGTCAAGGACGCCCGAGGAAGACATGGCACGATCAAGTGAATCAGATTCTTGATTCGGGCCATGTCAAGAGTCATAATAATAGAAGAGCATATATGATAAGATGTATGAATGTGAATGAAGCAAGGACTGTATGCCAAGACCGAGTTGTTTGGCTGTCCGTCCTCTCTGCCTACCCCGGCGGTGTGATGGTTAGTTAGTTAGTTAGTAAGATCAGAACAGCTGGGTGCTTCCCCACCTTTCTCTGCTCTTCCCTTCTTTCCCTTCCCCTCTCACATTCTTTCTGCCTCACAGCATACCCCAGCTGGGGATGCCATCGTCTCATTAGCTCAAGATGGGAGGCGGGAATGGGTACCGCCGCCCCGGGAACCATTTATTGGATAACCAACACCTCTGCCATAGGTCACCCCAAGTGATTCGCTACGTTTGGTGACTTAGCAGGGGTGCCCGGGTTCATGGGGTTCAATGTCTAGGTCTTGGCGGCGAATGATCTAGACACACTGAACCAGATTCCTACCCAACCCTCATACCTTTTTCCTTCCCAGAACTTCCTCTCCTTTCTTTCCTTAAAAATACCCTCCACACAGCATCTCCAGAGATGACATAGGCCCTGAGGGAAATTATTTTCCTCAGAACCTCCTGTGTGCACCTAACGTAAAAAAAAGACGGTAAGGAGGAGCTATTATGCGGTGCATTCATAAAATACCTATGGTCTGGAATTTTTAGGTTGACAATTATTACAATTTGGGAGGCGGGTATGGGTACCACCGCCCCGGGAACCATTTATTGGATAATCAACACCTCTCCCATAGTTACCCAGTGGTTTGATACGTTTGTGAATTCCCATTTTATGTGGTGAGGTGTGTTCGGGTCTTGGCGGCGGATGCGCCTGTCCACCAACTGCGTGGCGGGTCAACTACCTCGTTCACATACTTTTTTTTACATTAGCTCCAGGCATTAAATATTTATTAAATATTTATTTGAATACACGTTCATTAATTTTAGCTTAACCTTTGACTTGTAGATACTACAGCCCTGGTGGTACAATACTTTAAAATAAAAATTATTATCTTTACAGCGCGAAGCGTTTATGCAACTTCTAAATTCATTATATTCATTCGTTATCAGTTATCACATTCGCATTCATTCATATTATCGCATTCACATTACTATTGCCGGCCGGTTGTACCAGCGGCATATAATATTCTAGGTGGTCCCTTCTAGGCCAGTGCAATTAGCGATCCGCGATCGGAATTACTCCGGTAGTCCCAATTTTTTTTATGTTTTATATAGTCATCTCTTGATGTAAAATCTGAGTTTTCGACCTTGGGGCACTTGAGCTTTCGCCGCCATTTTGAAAAAACAACCGGTTTCGCTCCAAAATCTAGTTTTTCGCAAATATCTCATTTCCAATACAAATATCGGCTAAAGTAGCTTAATAAGTTTAGTAGACCATAAAATTTTCTACAACTTTTATTTAAAAAAAAAATTCTATCTCTAATATCGAGATATGCAGTTGTAAAAATGTGTAAAAGTTTATAAAAACAGGTAAATTGCACGACTTGGTTTGGTGATTTGTACATATCTTTTTTCCAGTACAATTTTGTGAAAAAATTACTGATATCAATTTTGTAGAGAATAAAATTTCATAATAGATACATAATAGGTACACGTTAAATGTTTTTATCTCAATTAGGTATCCAGTTTCTAATACAAAAATTAGGTCAAAAACACCACTACTGCGTTGGATCCATAATGATTTTGTACATACCTGACATATTGCTGAAAAATTATTGAAAAAGATTGAGCACGACCCCATAAAACTTTGTGTAGTAAATATCCTCCTACAACTACGAGTATTTTACTGCTTCCCATGTTATTTAGTAGAGGGTTGAACGATATATAAAATGTGGACTTGGTTCCTTTGCCCGTGCCTTCCTCTGAGAGAAGAGACAGTGGGGACGAAACTTGCAACAGTTCCTAACATAGCGGTCGGTGAAAAATAACATTTCGTGTTTTTAAATTTAAAAAATAACCATTAAAATTCACTTTTTGAAATTCCGGTAACTGAATTGATTAGTACTAGTAAATATCTAACTACTACAACTTTTTAAATTTATTGTTTTCGTCCGTATTAAGCGTGTCCCGGTTTTGTAAATATTTCCCTTATATTTCACACAAGCAAGGACCGGGTTACGTCACGGACTCTGCTGTGCTCTTGCCGCCGTTTTGGCGGGCTTTAATAAAATTCAAACTTGTAGAATTAATTTAATTATGAAAACGAACTTTTAAAAAAAAAAAATACTGGTATTTAAGTTTGAATGTCATCTACATGAACATATTTTTTATAAGTCAAAATATTTTTCACTCAACTTCCCTATTTTAAATATGCCCATTATTAAGCGTTTCATGTTCAACCCATACTCAAGGGTACCATCTAGTGATCTGCTGCCGCTGCTTTCGTGTCACCGCGTAGCGAGTGGCATATTCCCTGGTCCAGTTAACTTCATACCTCTCCGCCCCGAAATATGGTTTTGGTCATCGCAAATTCCCTCTTAAGCGTTTCAGACCTGTCGGTTTAGTTGTCTGTGCTCAAAATATTCAAAAAGTGAGTTAAAAATATTAAAAATTATTTAAAACAATACAATATTTAATTTTTAATAATTCAAACCCCATTCAGACCTGGATACAAAAGTAGAGCGGCTTCTTTTTCTTGTCAAAGATTACATTTTTTAATATTTTTTTTTAAATTCAAATTTTTTAATAAGTGGAAAGTGCTTGGTTGTTTAAAGACTTTTTCGAAGAAGTGATTTAAGAATTTAACATCAAATTATGATATACTTGCTTCTGTCAGCGACTTCGTCTGCGTAGGATTAGTTCCTACTTAGAGTAATCTATTTTATTTTCCTAGGTCCCATCTACGTTTATACCAAAAATTTTAACCTATTTATTTAAAATATGTATAATTCTTGATTCGATTCAAAGTATTAGGCGAGTACTTCAAATAAATTCACTAATTTAAATATTTTCTAAAATAGAATTTTTATTTAATTATTTTGCAAAATGTCATTCTGAACAATAAATAAATAATTATTAATAAATAATTATTATTTTCAATATATTTAAAATAAATAGCTAGCTTTATAAATTAAAGCCTTTATGTTATTCTGATGTATGAGCTATATTATTGTAAAGTTTCATTAATATCCATTTAGTAAATTTTGCTTGAAAGAGTAACAAACATACATACATCCATACAAACTTTCGCGTTTAAAATATTAGTAAGATATCTTATATTTAGAGGAGAATTGATGATGTGGAAGTTTTAAAGCAAACTTAAAAATATGGTTTTAATAAGAAATTTCATATAAGTTACTAATAGGAGGCAAGGATTAGAACAAGGCAATTACTATTTTTATATATTGTAGCCTTAATAATTAAAGCCTTTATGTTATTCTGATGTATGAGCTATATTATTGTAAAGTTTAATTAATATCCATTTGGTAAATTTTGTTTGAAAGAGTAACAAACATAAATACATCCATGCAAACTGACGCGTTTATAATATTAGTAAGATATCTTATATAGGATAATTGATGATGTGGAAGTTTTAAAGCAAACTTAAAAATATGGTTTTAATAACAAATTTCATATAAGTTACTAATAGGTGGCCAGGATTAGAACAAGGCAATTACTCTTATGATGAAATTGATATAACTCTAAACCTTTCTCCTTTAGAAGACCGTTGGAAAAAATCCGATCTCATTTTTTTCTTCAAAATTATCAACTGCTTATTGATTCACCTACATTACTACAATTCATCGCATTCAATATAGCTTCCCGTAGACTCAGAAATATTAAACTGCTCTTCCTCAATCAACACTCGACCAATTATGGGCATAATTCACCATTGTCCAGAATGTGTAGAATTTTCAACTAAAGTAAAGACCTTGATTTTTTTGGTATAAACCCTAATGATTTTTGTCAGTCACTAAACAATTGAAGATATTTTACATCTAATTTTTAATTTTAGCAAAGTGTTGACTTGATTTGTCTATTCACTTATGTTTGTCTCTATTTTGTCTTTGCTTTCATATGCCATCCTTTATTCTTATTGTGTACATATTACCAAAGTCCGTTAATATACAAATAAATAATTAAATATCATTGAAGAAGAAGATAACAATAATAATCTAATTTTTTTAAATATGAAAATGAACAAGACACAGAAAAATAATAAAAGATAACGGTCGCATCTGGGACTCTATCTAGGTAACAAATACATTATTTGAATACTTGTTTCCAATAATAAAGGTAGCTGCCAATAATATGGAAAAAAAAAAACATAAGTCGAAGATAATATTGTTAATTCTGAAATTTGAAATATGAAGTTGACAATTACGACAGTCTCATAATAGATCGCAGTAGCCCAATCGGTAGAGGTGTATGTCCCGGTAAGACGTAAGGTTCTGGGTTCGAGTCCCAGTTGCGACCGTTATCTTTTATTATTTTTCTCTGTCTTGTTCATTTTCATATTTAAAAAAATTAGATTATTATTGTTATCTTCTTCTTCAATGATATATTACATTGATAGGAATAATCTTCAAAAGTTAAAAAGAGAGTTTTTCTTATAAAAATATGAATATTCATTTAGACTTTTATAAAAAGTCAATAGGTGTTCCATAAAAATAAAATCGGATATATTTATCCGAGACACTATCTAGGTAACAAATACATTCTTTGAATACTTGTTTCCAATAATAAAGGTAGCTGCCAATAATATATAAAAAAAATTAAAAAAACATTAGTCGAAGATAATGTTGTTAATTCTGAAATTTGAAATATGAAGTTGACAATTACACGACAGTCTCATAATAGATCGCAGCCCAATCGGTAGAGATGTATGTCCCGGTAAAACGTAAGGTTCTGAGTTCTAGTCCCAGTTGCCACCGTTATCTTTTATTATTTTTCTGTGTCTTGTTCATTTTCATATTTTAAAAAATAAGATTATTATTGTTATCTTCTTCTTCAATGATATATTACATTGATGGGAATAACCTTCAAAAGTTAAAAAGAGAGTTGTTCTTATAAAAATATAAATAATTAAATCGCTATTTCTTTATCTTGTGTTCTGTCTTTGGATGCAGTTAGCAAAAATAATTACCATTATGTCAAAATACATTATTGATATATCTTACTATCTTATCTTACTAATATTATAAATGCGAAAGTTTGTGTGGATGTATGTATGTTTGTTACTCTTTCACGCAAAAACTACTGAATGGATTTTAATGAAACTTTACAATAATATAGCTCATACATCAGAATAACATATAGGCTATAATTAATAGAGCTAGCTATATTCCATATATTAAAAATTATAATTATCTACTGTTCAATATAAAAGGTCAAAATTTGAGAATGACATTTTGCAAAACAATGATTGTTAAATCAAAATTCTATTTTAGAAAATATTTAAATTAGTGAATTCATTTGAAGTACTCGCCTAATACTTTGAATCGAATCAAGAATTATAGATATTTAAAAAAATAGGTTAAGAATTTAGTCATATTCATAGATGGGACCTAGGGAAAGAAAATAGGCTACTCGAAGTACTAATCCTGAACAGACTAAGTCGCGGGCAGAAGCTAGTACTTATATAAGGAAAGGTCGATACATTTTGAAATGGACGTTATCCGCATTCATTTCAGAAAATCTCTAATTTTTTTATTCACAATTTGCTTACGGTTCTCAATGTCAATAAAGTGTGCGTTTTTATATTTGAGGTTCAGTGTTATATCTATGTAATGAAATGTAATGTTCCAATCTAATCAAATTTAACCTAACGTAACCTAAACAGGCGTATCTCATTTTATAATTGTTTTAGGAGAACCAGACAACTTATCTAATTCTTGATTCGATTCAAAGTATTAGGCGAGTACTTCAAATGAATTCACTAATTTAAATATTTTTTTTAATGCCGAATGCTTATATTATATCGAATGATAATTATAAATAAAAAATAATACTTATAAATGGCTAACGGATATTTTTCTGAGAAAAGTAAATGTAATTTTTTCTATACAGCAGCATATCTGTTTCTATCTTGGTTACATAAAAATATGAACGGACGATGAACATATTGACATCGTTCGTCCATTTCATGCGCTGCCTAGGAATACCTGCTTTTGTTTTTTGGGGTCTAAGATTATCATTGTTCATCTGTATAGATGACATAATACTCCCCTGTTCATCTCTGTTGGTTGCATATGACATGTGTCAAAACAAAACAACTAGGAAATGACAATATGTTTTGCTTAGTAACTACTACATTCCAGTAACCAAGTTACTGTCAAATAATTTTCAATCTGTCAAAATTAAATTAAACATTTCAATAAACTATCTTTCAACATTACTAATCTATAATAGATTATATTTTAGAATAATGTTATCAAAATAAAATAATTAAATATACTCATAAAATATATTACAAATTAATCTCAAATATTGTCGTTTACCTTGGTTACTGGGGCCTGACAAAATGAAATTTTTTTAAATCCGTTTATTTAACTAAATATCCTATGGTTCACTGGCAGTCTATTTATTAGGTTATCTAATATACTTATTTTCAAATATTTATATGTTTTGGGATCAAAGCTAATTCTTTTCTATCTGATATAATTAAAAAAATCAGAGAGCAAAAATGCAAAACTAATGTCGTGGCTAGCGTTGCTAAGCAACAAATAAGTAGAAAATGTATGGCTTTTCCGGAAACTATAGAACACATTATATCAGGATGTTCTATATTAGCGCCGTCTGAGTATACATTTAGGCACAATCAGGTTTTAAAAATAATTCACCAAAGTTTGGTAATTAAACATAACTTGATTGACTGTCATAATATAGTACCATATTATGAATACGAACCAAATTCATTTTTAGAAAATAATTTCTTTAAAATTTACTATGATAAAACTATACTAACAGACAGACCAATTGGTCATAATAGACCTGATATAGTTTTACATGACAAAATTAAAAAAATAACTTATATTATTGATGTAGCTATTCCAAATTCCTGTAATATTCAAAAATCTGTTCCTGAAAAAATAAGAAAGTATACAGATTTAGGAAATGAAATTAAAAGAATTTGGCATTCTCAGACTATAAAAATATTACCTTTTGTTATTTCGGCTACTGGCATTATACCTATCTCTTTTATTAAAAATTTAGGCATATTAGATTTGTCAAAGAATTTGTATATAAAAATGAAAATATCAGTCATTTTAAATACATGTAGAATTACGAAAGATTTTTTAAATATTTATATTGAGGGATCAGTAGGATATATCGGTCGAATTAGGAATTCCACAGAGCCGAACCCTCTGATATGAAAATATCTGGAGACGGTGAATTATATTCCCATTTAATAGTTTGGTAGATTAACGTGTTGTTCTTGTATTGTTTTGTATTAATTATACTTATATAATACACTTGCATAACGTGGATTTACTAGATGATCATTTATATGGAAAAGTGTATGAAAGGGTTTAGTTTTTCCTATGGGCAAAAATTTAGTTTTTCCTATGGGAAAATATAGTTTTTCCTATGGGAAAAACTAAACCCGTTCCGGTAAATCTGGTGAATAAAAAAAAAAATTATTTATCTGTAACCCACATTTCCATATATTTATTGTCATATTATCCGTAAACTACACTATCATCAATTATTACATTATCTGTAACTTCGTTAACATAAATTCGATGTTATATTATCTGTAAATTTCATCTAGCAATTATTATTTTATCTGTAAATTTCATTGTCATAAATTCCTTGTTATATTTATTACCTGTATACACCATTATCATCAATTACTATATTATATGTAAATTTCATTATCATAAATTCATTGCTGCATTAACTGTAAACCTCATTATCATAATTATTATATTATCAGTAAACGTACTTCATTACCTTAAATTATATAATCTGCATACTTCACCCGTAATAACACAGGGACACCCTAGCATGGCGGCCAAAATAACACAACATCTACACTATGTATAAAATTATTTTAATAAATAAATAAATAAATGTTTTAATGGGGTAAAAAGTGTTATTAAAAACGACATTAGCAAAACATCTAATAAAATGTTCCAAGTACGATAAACGCCTGTTCGTATCATGTATTATGTGTGCGATTATATCACGTTCTGTTATATTTGGTTTTTGAAAGGGGACATATTATTATTATTCCTGTCCTCATACAACGGTTCTGTGACGAATCAGTACAGTGTCAAATCAGAACACTTTTTTTAAAAGTGATGAATAAAACTAGCCTAACCTAAACAAACCTAGTACATTTTAAAATAAAGTAATTCCAATTTAGTAATGTGAAAGGAGTGAGTCGGTACTATTAAGCATCGTTTATTAGTATACTTGGTCAATGGTTCCGCCAGTTATTTTAGTTTAATTGACATAAAACAATCGGCGGGCGGGCTTGACGGCCGGCGTAGTCCAGCGGTAGAGCGTTGGATTGCCATTCCGAAGGTCGCGGGTTCGAACCCGGCGTGCGCAAATAAATTTTATTTTATTGATTTGTGTTGTTATTTCACAATTAATTATTTAAAATAATATATAGTATATTTGCGGCACGTTCCAGAGTGGAAGAAACTCTTAGTATCGCCCTGGTGTAAGACCACCATTCAAAATTGAAACGTTGCTTGAAATGGCTTTAGCCGTGTTTAGTGACTAGATCTGAATAGCCAGGTACTTCCCCACCTTCCTCTTCCTCGTCTCCTTCCCTTTCCCACTGACCTTCAGCCTCATAACATACCCCAATTGGGGATGCCATAGTCTCACTGGCTCCAGACGGGAGCAGTTGGGACTCTTGTGAGGTATTCCCTATAAAAAAAATATTTTAAAAAATCACTTTGTTTGAAACCACGATCTATTTATTTTAATTTTTCTAACACCGACCGGTTTCGCCTAACAGGGTATAAAAATTAAACTGATCAAAAATTAACATTGTGTGAGCTTATATACGTACAGAAAGAGACAAAACATAATATAAAGAAACAGTAAGAAAGTGAAATTAATATCTTACATAGTGATAGAGAGAAAGAGAGAGGTGATATCTGATGAGTTATCAATGATAACTTATCATATTATGTCTAATATATAATATAATAATGTATAATATAATGATGGACTTCTACTTACTAAACACAACAACAATAAATATGGCACACGTAGTTTTTTCATCATATCACTTTTTAAAGGTATTGTGATGTGTTCGATTAACGTAAAAAATAGTTTGAAGGCTGAATATTTTTTTTTTTTTGACCGCTTGGGCACATAAGCTTGTTTTCACGATAATTTAAAGTAGGTAGATATAGGAATAACGTATGCCCCGGAGTTATTATAACTCAGGTCCGGCTTTTTTGCTACCAACAAAATGTAACAAGTGTACCACCAACATGTAAAAGCCCTCTGGGCGTTAAATAAATTAAATAAAAATAAATAAAACACTATCAGCCTTACTAAAAAAAAACACTCCTCGGCCGTTAAACGGTGTTTCTGTAGCACGTTGTGTAAAGTCTGTACATTTCGTTTTTCAAATTCTTACTAAACAAAATATATGGTTTTGATCTGACAACGTCGCCATTATACCAGCCTTACTAATAAACTTTCTGAAAAATTTGTACAATGGTCAAACAACCATGTATGAAGAATCCTTACTAATTAAGAACTGACAAAAAATTGTTCATAGAAAGATATGTACATTGCTTACACGGCCAAGGAGGGTAGTTTATCTGTTGTATATATTTGTTCCATTTGTAATTTTCAACGAATTTCGATTTTTTTTTTAATGTCCTATATATTTATTATTTTTTGAGATGTCGTAAAAACAAATAGAACCAAAATTTAATTACCTTTAGGATTTTCATATCTAAAATATACTTAAATGTTTAAAAATTGTAGTATTTTAAGCTTCAAACATCAAGTTGAAAAAAAAAAACTCACTTACCCCAAACACTTTCTATTAAAACATTGAAGTATTTGGAAAAATTCAAAATTCAAGAAACACAGTCCTTTTATTTAATGATTTTGAAATAAAACTGTCACCTCACATTTTACTCCTTCACACAATAAAAAAATATAAAAAAATCTTGAAATTCGCTTTTAATTTCCAAAAATTTACATTAAAAAAACTCACGTTTGAATACATTGCTTGCACATCTTAAGACATTCATTTCTTTGATACGTTTACTAAAATATGTATTAGACATTTTAGTCACCAAAAAACATCACATTCAAGAATTTATAATAAAATAAAGATCTTAAAATGCAAATTATTTCTGAATATAACCTACAGAACCATTTTCTGACAGCTCAATTTAGAACACACGATTTTTGCGTCACAATTTGACTTAAACTAACGAAAACAACACAAATTAAAAGTAAATATATTGATTACATGAATATAAGTTCGAATTAGTCATAAATATTGAAATCATTAACGAAAACATCATATTAATCACACAAACAATCTCGACCGACTTTCTTCTGCATTCGCGGCTATTTTTTTCAGCGGTAAAGCAATGCGCAGGCGCATCAATCACACCACCTAGCGGATTATTATGAAAACTTTAATTTAAACGAGTAAAACACGGCGGCCAAATCTAAAGATTCACAAAAACACCGTATTACGGCCGCGGAGCGTTTTTTTTTTAGTAAGGCTGTATATATATAATGAGAACTTATGACTTAATGTTAAAATGGTGTCACAAAAAAAAAATCATACTTATGTATAAAAAAAAGTGCAAACCATTCAACGATTAAGTTGGAATGCCACTGAATTACGCCATACAGATTCATGTTATTCAATTTTATTATTACCATCGTTGCAGAGTAACATTTCATCGTTCTACAATTGCCAAACAAAAATACCGTAATCATTAAAAACTGTTTTTTTTGTCTATTTCAGAGCATTATCAATCAAAGAAAACCTCGAACCTGGAGAAATTCAGACCTTTCTGGATGGACCTCCTGGAGTACAGGAGCAGAATTTATAAAGTCAATTGGCGTTAAGGTAACATGGAAGAAATGGCAGAAAATGTAGAAAACCCAGAATCTAATCCGAATGAACAATATCGGCTCACAGCGCTGGAAATACTGGATTATCAGGCAGTTGGTGAGGCAGATACAAACAATCCTACGAAGACTAAGTCTGGTAAGAAAAAAAAACCGTCTTATTCAGAAATTGAGACACAATCACTAGACTCAAATGAAGACGAGTTGGACGGCAAGAAAAATGATTTTTTTTCGCAAGAGATTGAAGTCCAGCCACTTGAATCTTTAAAGGATGAACGGTCTTCGGTTGTGAAGCATCTCTACTTATTTGTATGTGCCTTTATAAAAGGATTTGGAGGAAAATTAGATCTATACACAGGGTACATGCTTGAACAAGAGGGTGCACCTATGAATAATACCATTATTCCCCCATTACCTAGGCAACTCCCTAACATAGACCGGATCATAAATATAATTCCGAAAACTATTAATGCTGCTTTGTTAAAGGCACATAAAAAACGTGCACGTAAGGCAACAAAAAGAATTGTAAAACTGGAAACCGAATGCAGGTATATTGGAGTAGATCTGCAAAGAACTTTGATTCAATTAGGATGTATTATTTTCAAAATTTTTGAATATCAATATATGGCTCTCGACGAAGGCCAGCTGCAGGATCGTATCGCAATAGCTACAGATGCAGTCGAGCGAATTATGAATTGTTTTTCAGCAAATATTCCTAAAAATCACGAATTAACTCCTGAAGGATATTGTAAGTTCCTTTATCGGTGTTTCCTTGAAGGAAAATCAAAGGGATTTATTGGAAATTATTTTCCACGCCGAAAAATTACGCAAAATAGCCAAAAAATAAAAATATCGAATATCTATAAAAAAGTGGGTTTAGCAATATTGGACGAGCAATACAAGGTAGCGAAATATTTAAAGAAAAAGGGCGACAAGAGCAATACCAAAAAATATGGCTATAGACTTTGTTCTGTGATCGAGTACAAATATGAGCAGGATATGGAAACCAAGATTCGCGAATTATATGAAGAAGAACCCAAACCAGAAAATGCGTATGAATATTTGTTACGCCCTGATGACATCAATAAAATGGTACTACAGTTTTTGGATGAAAATCTTTTAGGAGAAAATTATTTCATTAAAAAACTTAAACTTTTACCAAAACTGAAATCAAAATTATAGATAATTTATCTTGTTAATCCAGCTACCCGACGAAGAGAGAGACATATAACAGAGACACTTTCAACATTTTGTCACCTTCAGCATTATTTTTTTAAATTGATAAACTAATGTTAAAGACAAGATTTTTTTATGCATCGCACAAAGGGTAACAATTATTATAAGCAATAATTATTAGCCTGAAACACTCATCAATATTGAAAAACTCTCCCGAGAAAAGATACATGCGCCGACGGGACTCGAACCCGCACCCCTCTGTTTGCCGGACAGGAGCTCTACCATTAAGCTACGGGCTTATTGACAACAATAATAATTCTCCAATTATTACTGTTGTCAATTACAGGTGGATAAACTTAAGAGTTAATAAACTTTTTCTTATATTTTTTAAATTATTATATAATAGTGGTTTAATAAAAAGTTATATGTTTTAATTTAATTCAAAATGACGCCACAAAGTGATTTTGCGAAGTTTGAAGAAATAAAATATATTAAATTGATGGGAATAACCTTCAAAAGTTAAAAAGAGAGTTTTTCTTATAAAAAAAAATATAAACATTATTTGTTTTATATTATAGATGCGCATATTATAGAATGCATAAGGTTGTAACAAACAAACGAACAAACATTATTGGTAACAATTATTATAAGCAATAATTATTAGCCTGAAACACTCATCAATATTGAAACCTCTCCCGAGAAAAGATATATGTCGCCGACGGGACTCGAACCCGCACCCCTCTGTTTGCCGGACAGGAGCTCTACCATTAAGCTACGGCGGGATACCTCCTACCCGCCAAATGATTCAATATATACCTAGTGTTTCATTCAACAATTATCGCTTATTATATTTTTTCACCTGCAAACAACCAACTTTATTTTTATATGAGAAAGGCATGTAAGTGCTAACTCTCTCACTAGGTGGCGTCGAGACATTACATCTACATTTTTTTGTGAAAATACTTTAACTCGTCAAATATTGATTATTTTTTTTAATTGATAAACTAATGTTTAAGACAAGATTTTTTATGCATAGCACAAAGGGTAACAATTATTATAAGCAATAATTATTAGCCTGAAACACTCATCAATATTGAAACCTCTCCCGAGAAAAGATATATGTCGCCGACGGGACTCGAACCCGCACCCCTCTGTTTGCCGGACAGGAGCTCTAGCAGGTGAAAAAATATAATAAGCGATAATTTTTGAATGAAACACTAGGTATATATTGAATCATTTGGCGGGTAGGAGGTATCCCGCCGTAGCTTAATGGTAGAGCTCCTGTCCGGCAAACAGAGGGGTGCGGGTTCGAGTCCCGTCGGCGACATATATCTTTTCTCGGGAGAGGTTTCAATATTGATGAGTGTTTCAGGCTAATAATTATTGCTTATAATAATTGTTACCCTTTGTGCTATGCATAAAAAATCTTGTCTTAAACATTAGTTTATCAATTAAAAAAAAAAAAATAATAAAGATTATTGGTTTTATATAATAATGTTAGTTTGCTATCGAACATTATCCCTAGGTCAAAAATTAAACTAACTCAATTTAAGTTTTTTATGAATTAATATTGAAAAATTATTGGATTATTTATTCTGTAAAAATGAGTAAACTAACATTTATTTATTTTCTTTCAAATCGGTATTGACCTTACTTCTTGTTGTTATCTGTTGAAGTGTTGCTGATAAGAATACACTGCATGTAATGAAAACAAAATTATCGAAACTCAATCGATAATTTGAAACAGAAAAAGATACGGTCACCTTTGTCACAGAACCTTTGGCTTTCCGAGCCGCAACCTGTGTCCCTGGGGAAACAATGGCTATGTTGGTAGAGTTGCGGCCCGGAAAGCCGGAAATCCTGGGTTCAAGGCCTACATGTGACCGTATTTTTTTCTGATGTTTCTGTTTCAGATCAACTTTATTTAAAATTTTCAGAAGATATTTAATATAATTTTAAATTAGTTTCCTACTTTATTTCATAACTATACATACTTTTTAGTGCTATTTTATAATACATAAAATTACAAATAAAAGGTTTTTTTTTAAATTATTTGTGTTTTTTTAACGGTTTATGCCTTTATTATTTCAATATGCTATGCCATTATGACAATAAAAATGCTTTCAATTACATGCTAAATGTGTTTAAATTGATTTCATATATCGATCGTCCAGTCACAATTAGTCAGATATCTCCGAAAAATTAAAATTAGAGTTGAGTATGCAGTTATATGTAAAATTGTACCCTCTATCTGGTACAATACTCAGATTACTCAAAAACACCACAAATCAATTAATTACAAGGCGGAAAAACTTGTAGTGTATTAAACAAAATATTGACGTTTTTTGGGTCACTAGTAGGGTATTTCGAAAAGTCGTAATAATGCACGTGACCGTTATGTATTGCATGATGGAATAATTAGGAAATTCAATTCTTTTGTTAAAAGTCATCTTAATATAAAAAGAAAGTTGAAAATTGCTAATTTTGATAAAAGAGAAATATCCACCTATGTGTTATATATATATATATATATATTTTTTTTTTGCTCTCTTGAAGTTGTATTTGTTTTGTGGAACAAACCAGTAAAGAAATGAAAAAGTATCTTTGATAAGCTTCAAGAAATCAATAAAGCGTGTCTTAAGATGATAGACCTCGCTTTTCGGCCCATACAAAAAGGACGCCCGGGAAAAAACACTTTTCTACATCGAAAATTGCACAAAATGAATATATTTTTTTTATACTGCCTTTTAGAGGGTAAAAACTATGTCGGTATGTTTTCGAATTTTCGATGCGTTTCGTATTAACGTAAACATTCACTGTCAAACATGTACGATTTATCAAAAAATATTATTTAAGGAAAAAGTGCTGCTAACTCAACTCTCATAAAGAATTATAAAATTATAAAAAGCTACCGACGTAGCTTCTTCTTTCTAAAAAATATGTATTTTTTTAAATTTCAATTTCGTGAAAGTTTCGGTGTAGAAAAGTGTATTCTCCATAAACCCCTTTTCGAGCGATTTCTGTAGGTAAATTTGAGCGTTGTCTCATTCGCACATTTCGCATTCGCATGTATTGTAAGTGTGCGTGAGCTTATTGGGAGCGGGACAGTCTAGCCTCTTAAGTGGTTTGATTAAAGATAAAAAAGATAATATAATAATAATGATAGAAAAGTGTTAAATCTTCAATATTAAATAAGAACTAATGATTTTTTTTTCTCCCTTTTCTTGTCTCGTTAATTACTAGTTTCTATTCGTAACAATGTTTTGAATGTCCGTACAATTTGTTCCTTCTTTTTACTTTAAACTATATTGTTTATAATATTTAATTGTATTATTTCTTTTCAAATTTAATTTATAATTGATAGAACTGATTTATTTTAGCTTTGTTTATCTGTATAAACATTATACAATAAAGTATATTTTCATTTATATGTCGAACACAGGTAAAATATACGTGATAAATAAATGATTTTAAATAAACTGATGATCTCGTCATTAAGTTATACAGCTCCAATTTTTTCATTACTATTTTTACCGTCACATTGATTGCTGTATATAATCAACCTCTTAATTGCTGTATATTATATAATCAACCTCATAGAGTGCGCGGCAAGTTTCATACAAAACGTAGTTTTGGATTTTAGGCCATAATACCCAACCAAACTAAAAAAATATTTTTGTAATCTCGGATAGGAGCTAATTTATTTATTTTTGCTTTAATTTTAAAAATATAGGTTATTAAACATTTTAATATTTTATGATTTTAGAGGGAACTGGACAATTATTTGAGAGTAAATGTAAACACTTCAAAAATAATTTTTCATTATTATGATTAAATGTAAAATTTAAATTATTGTTTTTTTTTTAAACAATTTTGATGGGTGTAAATTTAAATTACAAATTACCTATTTACATCGGAACAAAAACTTTCGTTTACATTTTAAAATTACTACCCAAAGAAACGCATTTTTAACATTTTTTTTATTTTATTTTTTATTATTTTAAAACTAAGGATTATTTTTAAAAAATTATTATAGACAACTCACAAAAAAATTCCAAAGTTGCTTCCAAAATGAACCAAAACTGATTTCTTTAATTACCTTTACGTCATAATTTAAAAGTAAAAAAAGTAGCTCCTATTATTTTTTATTACAAAAATAATTTTTCAGTTTGGTTGGGTATTGTGGCCTCAAATCCAAAACTACGTTTTGTATGAAAGCGGCCGCGTAGCCGTTCCTCTTAATGGACACACATTGACGTCTAAATAATATGACTATGTAGTCACGCAATTTCTTAAAATGGCTGTAAACATGAATATATTTAAAAATCATAGTGGACCAAATTGAAATGGGCTAACGTAGCTTCATATTGCTTCCCTAGGCCTCCTAGACTTTAACCACAAAATGCCATAGTCTCACTGACTTCGGGCGGTTGAGGCTCTTGTGAGGTATTCACACGTAAAAATAAGAGGAATGGCCCAAACTGCAATCAACAATTTGGCTTTAAATTTAACTAATAATTAGTTACTTTCATCAATAATTATTATTGATGAAAGTAACCGCTTTCATATGGCCATCTTGGTCTTTTTTTAAACCAGCACCATCTTTTGAATTCTGTGAAAACTAAGATTGGGCCAATGCCATTTCATAGTTATGAAATCACGAAGAATTTTTCAACAATGGAAACTTATGGTGATTGTCAAAGGTATGCACATTCTAGTATTTCATAGATGGCGCACGTTTAATTATTTTACGTAAAAACCCTGTTTACAAGTTAAGCTTTAAAATGTTGAGTTAAATTAACTGTTTGTGTCCGTACATACGCATTATGAACGTAAATAAATATCTTTCTCCCTAAAACAACTAAAATCTTTCAAGAAAGGCTAACAAATACAGAATTTCATCGGTGATTCAATCCAATATTGTATTGGTTACCCTTTCTTGAAAGATTGCAGTTTTTTAATTGGCAAACTTATTTTTAATATTCATATTGCTTGTGTACTTCCGCGAACAATAATTGTTTCTTAATATTTCAAAGTATAACTTGTAAAAATTGTGTATAAGTAAAAAAAAAAAAACTATACGCGCGCCATCTACGAAAGCGTAGAATATGAATTCTTTTGACATTCACCTTAAGGGGTGGGAAAATTCTCGATATTACATAGTATATCTTCTTTGTAATTTAATATAATATTCTCAAAAATAATTAAAAATATTCTTTTCTTTTTTCTATTCTCTTTCTAATTATCTATTATTATCAAATATCGATTATTTTCTACTTTTTGTTATATTTATTTGCTCTTGACTCTTAAAAAGAGATCATGATGTATTAATATATCTAATAAATTATATCCTGTATTTGTTGTTTGTACCATTAAGATTAATGAAGATTTTTTTTTAAAGATGAAATATTTTACAATTTAATGTTTTTAATCAGTTTGTGCCATCGTCTGTTGCTTGGAAACTAACCACAATTAAGAAAAACGTAAGTTCATACGATGTAGCTCGACGAATGGAATTGAATGAGAGCTTTAAAGCCAAAATGCTTTATCTATAGATACGGCTGACATAACACGGGAATCCAACTAAAAAAAAATCCCACTAACAAATTAACTAACTAACTACAATAAAAAAAAAACTTAAGTTCATACAATGTAGCTTGACGAATGGAATTGAATGACCGATTTAAAGCCAAAATGCTGTATCTATAGATAATCTGTCATAACACGTGCGCGGTAATCCAACAAAAAAATCCTACTAGGTACCTACGGTATGTTTCCCAATAACTTTTGTTATTTTTACATAAATATTTTGCAACTAATGCAACTCTGCTTTTGATGGCTAACCACAATTAAGAAAAACGTAAGTTCATGCGATGTAGCTCGACGAATAGAATTGAATGAGCGCTTTAAAACCAAAATGCTGTATCTGTAGTGGCTGCCATAACACGTGCACGGGGTTCCAACTAAAAAAAAATCCTACCAGAGGCCCTAGCACGCTCGCTCTATAACGATCGATAGGATAACTTACTATCGGTAACTTCTCATCGTTCCCTAGCATGACTACAGATCGCCAACGAATAAGTGACAGTTCACAATGACAAAGTGTCCTTAACATATTCAACATCAACTGTTGTTTGTACGTTAGCGATATGCAGTTGTCCTAGGGAACGATGAGAAGTTACCGATAGTTAACCTACCGATCGTTATAGAGCGAGCTTGCTAAGGCCTCAGGTACGGTATGTTTCCCAATAATTTTTGTTATTTTTACATAAATATTTTGTAACTAATGCAAATCTGCTTTTGGTGCCAATTGGTTCGAGCTGAAAATGATCGAAATTTAATTATTTGAAGGGTCTTAATATTTTTGAATGATTAATAACAAATTTTGAAAAGTTTTAATAATGTTTTTATATTTTATTATATTTATAAGTTTGAATGGCTAAAAACATCAAACAAATATTCATAAGAAGTTCTTCATTTCATTACAACTTTAATAATATAAAGAACATGAAGCAAAAAATTCTTATGAATATTTGTTTGATGTTTTAGGCTGTTCAAACTTATAAATACAATATAATATAATAAATATATAATATTTATAATTAAAAATAATCATAAGAATTTTTTGATTCGTGTTCTTCACATTATTACAATTTTCGTATTTTAGCTTTCATAGCCTGCTCATTTTCGTATTCGACCACAGAGCAAAAGTCTAAAGCCACAATGTTTTGGATTACTGCCCATTTTCCTAAAATATCTTCCAAACTTGAGCTCCTTGGCAAATATTGCCAACGCCCATTTTTGTAAACGTCTGATCTTTTTATTTGTTCATTATTCTGTTACGTTTTCCTAATTTTTACATTTAATTTGAAGCTCTTGAGACCGACGCTGATAATACGTTATTATCTACTTAAAACGCATTATCGTTCATAGTGGTTAGGTTATACAAATGTTTAATCTCAGTTATGCTTATCAGACCTGTTGAGTTAGTTGTGTGTGATAAAAAAATATCCAAAGTAAGTTAAAAATCCAAACTATTTCAAAATTATTTTTTTTTTACAATTCAACAGTCTTTAGGTACAGTCGTACATCGGCATATTTCTCTAGCCCACGTCAATCACTAAAAAGATCGCAAATGTATAGTTTCTCTGTGCTAAATAAATAATTAATAACAAAAACTAAATACGCCATGTTTTTGACAGCTTGCTTTCAGCGTCAAATCGGTGATAAATCATGATCGATGGACGCATCTCTAAACATAAAACTTTTAAGTAATATTAAACATTTTAAATATTTTTTAAAGCGTGTTCGTGTGGCAATCAAATTCAATTAATATTTTAACTTTAGCGGAACACCCGATCAAAATTTGATGTTGGCATCATGGTTCTTTGGCTCTTGTGAGTCGGCTCGTACGTGGAATAAATTACCGGCAATTTTTTTTAAGGTGAATGTCAAAAGAATTCATATTCTACGCTTTCCTAGATGGCGTATAGTATTTTTACTTGTGAGCGCTTCTTACAAGTTATGCTTTAAAATATTTTAAAAAATTATTCTCTGCGGAAGTACACCATCAATATGAATATTAATAAATAGTTTTGTCATTTAAAAAACTCTATTATCAATATTGAAATAAATGTCCCCAATTCCCATTGTTTAAGACGTCATAACATTTTTCACCTGAACACATTTAAAAATAATATCGCTCACTTTAGCCCTCTGACCCAGATGTGTCGAATATATAACAAGATAAAGTGTGCTGAAGTAGATATTTTTGTCGATAATTTGTACGGATTCAGAAAAAAAGTTTTGGCGCTGTTAAAAAATATGCTAAACTAATTATATTGTGTCATTTGTCTCTCTATGCATGCCTCTCGTGTTTCATATATTAATAATAATAATTGGATAATTTGTAGAGCGCCGTTTTTGTGAGAAATCACCTCAAGGGCGCTGGTCTCTAGCCTCTCATTGTAATATGTGTTACTTGAGTAAGCTTGTATATAATTTTTTATTTGTGATGTTTCTGTGTTTCTAATTGTATGTATCTGTATTTAATTGTATGTAATTTTAGATTTTTTGTAATTGTATGTCCCTATTTATACAATAGCTCAGTTTTTATAACTGGATTGTTCTCATGTAAGTGCGAACATCTGTAAAAACCCAGTATAAATAAATAAATAATCCTTCAAAAAAGGCTAACAAATACAATATTATATCGGTGATTCAATCCATTATTGTATTTGTTAGCCTTTCTTGAAAGATTAGAGTTTTTTAATTGACAATACTATTCATTAATGAGATACGTTTTTAGATTTTCACGGCCAAAAGCATTTTCGTTGTTTGTTTTTGGGGTGTTATGCCGTGTTGTGCTACCTCCTTCTTTAGCCGACGTTTCGGACAGCGTTGCAGTGTCCATCATCAGGGCAGATCCGGCAGATCCGTCAATGTCGATCACATCGACGGATCTGCCCTGATGATGGGCACTGTAACGCTGTCCTATTCATTAATGTTTATTTTCCTTGTATACTTCCGCAAACAATATTTCTTATTTTTTCTTAATATTTAAAAACATAACTTGTAAAAGGCGTTTATTAGTAAAAATACTATACCCTCCCTTTCCATAGTCCCCATCTCAATACGCTGCACAACTCACAATACTGCCCAACCGGTTAGCTATATATAGTTTCCCTGTATTAACACTGCACAGAAAGGCACTCTTGTGAGGTATCACAATTTTTTTTTTCAAAATAGTTGAATATTACCAAATTGCGCTTTACAAATGTCATGTTTTTTTGTTATTTTTGTACTGCTGGGTTATCTTTAATTTTTATGATAATTTTGTATTTTTTATGACAGTTGATATTTTTATGATATTTTGTATTTTTTTAAGAAAGGCCGATAATTCTAGGTTACGAATAACCTGATAATAATAATGATAGCCGAAAAATGAAGGTTAAGTTGTTTTAGCTAAGCTGAGGATTAAACCTGAAACGCCATCCGTGTCTGGAAAGCTAATGCTTTGAACTGTACTTTCTAGGTAAATTGTAAACATTTAAATAATACCTGTAATAATTTTTTAATAATTTAAATAGTATTTTCGCTCGTTTCAGAGTATCACCAATCAAAAGTAACCGGGAGAAAATCGTCGTAGATAGCAGAAGAAGAAAAGAAAAATCTCTCATACACTGGAGCTCTAGTGCATCACGTTCCTGGTGTATCTATCGACATCCCAAGACATTCTGGGGTTGAGGAGCAGGATTCATAGTCAATTGGCGTGAAGATTAATTGGTAGAAATGACAGACAAGTTAGAGAAAAACGAACCAGAGCCGCTTAAGACTGACGAGGATATCGTTGCGTCTAAACAAGAGAATGAATCTATTCCACCAGAAACATTTACGGACGAGCGATCTCGAGTGGTAAAACGCCTCCACTTCTTTGTACGTGCTTTTATTAATGAATTTGGAGAAACACTTGATCAATACACAGCATACAGTCATGAACAACGACCTCATAATAAGAGTGCTATTACCACCAATAAGCAAACCACTAACATGGGTATGGTCTTGACTATGATTCCGCAAGCAAAGGTCTTCGCTTCTGGATATGAATATTTTGTAGATAAAAATCGTACAAATAAGGCGACAGAAATAATTAAAAGACTGGAAGACGATTGCAGGTTCATTGGAGTGAATCTGGAACGAACTATTATTCGTTTGGGATGTGCCATTTTCCAAAATTTTGAACATCAATATATGGCTCTCGACGATGGTCAACTACAGGAAATTAGAGCAATAGCTGCAGACGCAGTAGAACGAATTATGAGTTGTTTATCAACATATGTGAATCCAGAAAACCATGAAGTATCTTCGGATGGATATTGCAAGTTCCTTTATAGGTGCTTCCTTGAAGGAAAATCAAAGGGTTTGATTGGAAATTATATTCATCTGCGAAAAATAAGACACCATAACAAAAAAATTAAATTATCCAATGTTTACAAAAATGTGGGTTTGGCAATCTTGAACAATGAGTTTAAAGTTATAAAATATTTTAATAAAAAGGGCAGATCGAGTAATACAAGCAAATTTGGCTACAGACTTTGCTCTGTGCTCGAATACGAAAATGAGCAAGATATGAACACCAAGATACGCAAATTGTATAAAGAAGAATCCAAACCTGAAAATGCTTATGAATATTTGTTACGCCCTGATGATATCAATGAAACGGTAGAACAGTTTTTGAAAGAAAATCTTTTGAAAGAAACATTTTTCGTGAAACATCTATCAAAAACGATTCCTTTAACAAAGATGACATCAAAATTGTAGATTATGTTTCTTGTTCATATGTACTTCCAGCTACTTAACAGAGATGAAGACGAACGAATAAGCACAGAGAGACAACGAAAGTTAAAAAAGGCGTTGTCTGAAACAACAAGAAATTTCTATATTTTTAAGTTAAAAACGATCAGCTAATTATGCAATCATCATGGTTCGGAAAGATGGCAGTTTAAGGAAGAACGAAGAGAAATAATATGAAGAGGAAGAGGAATAAAGAAAGGCAGAGAGCTATCCAAAAGCATCTAAGGCATCTTTTACTGCAGTAACTCTCTTCGCTATCACAGATATAATATTATTTTTATGATTCAAATTAGAAGAAGACGAAAGATTTTCAGTCGACGTAGAAGCAAGTCAGAGGTAATGTTTGGATATTATTTGATTTTTTTTTAATATTTCACTGAAATAATAATTGATTTCCGAGAAACGTTTTGGATTAGGCGCATTTAAAAAAAATTTGAATTTAGATAATAGATGATAAGAACTGTGATAAACTTTTATCAAAGATAATAATATTGTGAGTAAGCAAGCTGAATCATTTCAATATTTTTTTAATAACAAATTTTGAAGTGAAATACCTAGTACAAATCTGCGGTAGGTACACCAGAGGCCCTAGCACACTCGCTCGATAACGATCGATAGGATAACTATCGGTAACTTCTCATCGTTCCCTAGCATGACTACAGATCGCCAACGAATAAGTGACAGTTCACAATGACTAAGCGGCCTAAACAATACGACATCAATTGTTGTTTGTACGTTAGCGATGTGCAGTTGTCCTAGGGAACGATGAGAAGTTACCGATAGTTATCCTATCGATCGTTATCGAGCGAGTGTGCTAGGGCCTCTGTTGGTGTTATGTTAATTTTAATATTTTTTAAGATTTGAAAGGCACAAAGCAATATATTTTTTAATATTAATTAAATTACTCTACCTTTATACTCTTTTATATTGTTAAATCAAATTGAATGTTTATTGCCTATATTATTTAAATATTTCATGCTATTTAATTACAATAGAAATACATTTAACTGCTATTCTGTGATCAATTTTATTTTCAATTCCTTATTTTTTTTGCTAAAAATTGATAAATGTGTTACAGTGTATTTTGACAAGAATACTTCGCAACCCCACAGCTCATGACGGTTTTTTTTCCAATTGGAAAACGTCGAACGTAGCTTGAATAATAATTTTCCACGAGGCCTATGTCATTTTTGGAGATGCTGTGTGGTGGATCTTTTTAGGCAAAGAAAGGGGAGGAAAAATTTATGATATGTGGGCAGGATTCTGCGGATCGTTAGGAGGGTTTGACGAATGAATCCATTCCTCCCCCTGCGGTGCAAGATGATGGGTCGAGAGGTCAAAAGATCTCCCTCAATCAGTCTCTCCCACTCCGGCCTGCTACGCAGACCACGCAGTTTAGACCACTTTAAATTTAAAGTGGTCTAAAACAAATTTATATATTTTATTGTAAATTATGGCGAGCCACAAAGTTAATGCTTATTACTAGTAGGCGGCTAGGCGGTGGCAAAACGAAGAATTCCAAGTTGAAAATTCGCAAAAACATCATTCGGAGATATTGAGGTTTGAAGTTTAGAATTGATTCGTTATTACAAAAACATATCATTTCAAAAATTCAAATTTCAATATCTCCGAATGATGTTTATATTGTTTTAATAATAAAATAATAATTACATAACACGGGCACCATAACACGGGCATGTGCCTAGTATGGCGGCCATAAATTCCACAATTGTTATATATTTACTATTCAAAGAATAAAGAAACATTAAAAAAAAAAAAAATTGAGATCATAATGAGGTTATCTTTTTAATATTATTATGTTATCGTTAAAAAATAAATATAATTAAATACTAAAATTATACATAAAATAATAACCCAATCACAGTTGGCTCTCAAAGGTGGAATTCATAAATATTAATTTAAAAATGAGTAAAACTCCATCACGGTAAAATACTGTTTAAATAAAAAGACACCAAAAGAAGTATACTTTCCCCTACGTCAATCAATTTTATCTTATGGTATAATTGTCTGGGGAGGATACTCTAAAACTGTATTAGATCCACCAATAAAAGCCCAAAAATTGATATTACGGACCATTTACAAAGCACATATTATACACCCCACGAAGGACTTATTTAAAGACTTCAAAGTTCTTAATATAAAATCCTTATATGTAAAAAATATAACCTCTTACTTTAAATTAAAATTTACAAAAAAAAAATTAGGGAATCAAACTATAACACAAGATATTCCAACCAATCCAACTATATTAAGCAACAAAAACCTCAATGGCACAGTCACAGTTTAACTTTCTTGCTCCTAAAATATTAAATTTTTGTATGTGTACATACATGTATATCTATGTATGAATATGTAAGCGTCTATGTAGATGAATATGTGTGTGACTGTGGGTGTATGTGTGTACGCGCGTATTTATGCGCTTATGCATGCATGTACACATACACAACTAGAAAAAGTTCGGGCCGACGCGCTAACCAACTGCGCCAACGTATCCCTATCCGATTCGGTCATTTTTAACTGTATCATACTTCGACTGAGAACCACCAACATTATTTTTCATTTTTCTTATCGCATATTTTTATTGGCTGCTACCTTTATGTGTGATTGCAAGATTCAACTCGAACTAAATGCCCTCTAGATAGTGTCAGGATAAATTTTTATCACTTTTTATTTAAAAGTTGTTATATATTTGATCTTATCCTGCATAAGAGCATGTCTTATTCTTCTTTATTCTTTTTTATTTTCGTTTTCTGTTCTATTCTTATTTTTCTACTTCCATGGATTAATTTTTCTAATTTCATCTTTCCTATTTCCAACATTTATAAATATTTAATTCATAATAGATATGTTCACACTAGACCTCACATATTAACCATACTTCATTGATCACACTATATTCATATGGTGATCTAATGTATCACATGCATGTAAATGTTTTAATGTGTAATCATGTAATTTATAAATAAAATATAAATAAAAAGTAATTAGAACCTTATGCAATGAATTATTCTACCCTAGCTGGTTAGGTATGTTCTATATGCATGTTTAGGTATGTTCTAAAATGGTAAGTATACGGATTATTTGTATACGAATTAGTATACGAATTAGTATATGAATTAGTATACGAATATTTTCCTGTAAAATATGTTCAATTAAAATAATTTACATTAATCCTAAAATTATTTATCATGCCTCATAATAATATCTCAGAACAAGGTAGAGTGAAGTTGGCCCTACGCAAATGAAGCGCGAAAAGCCAACTTGTTGTCGAAGTAGGTGAAAAACTTTTGATGTATGCCAAGAGATGGCGCTAGTAGTTCGATATTACAATACAAGAAAAAAAAAAATTGCGCTAACACCGACACTATAGTCATTTTCATCGATGTATGTGGATAACACCAAATTAATAATGGTAATAAATATATAGTTTCATAATATCAAAACAGTATAATTTTTAGAAAACATTTTGAAAATCGATTTTGAAATTTAATAAAATAGGTAAATAAATACCTTGACCATCCCAGTGATGGGGAAATTTTCAAAATCCAGTGGCGTCTCCTTCATCAGGGCTTGCCCCAAGTACGCTCTGCTTGCCCTCAGCGTGTGGAGGGACATTCCACCCCCCACCACCAGCACGGCCGAGCGCGCCGTGCTCACCCCGTGCCACGCATCCAGGTGCTCCGAAAGCGTGTCCCGCGCGCGCGAGTTCCACGTGCCCGCGTGCAACTCGTCTGCGGTGTTCGCCTCGATGGTTTGATAAGCTGAAATAGAAACAGAAGATGTATGAGACCGTGTATGAAAGGGACTGAAGCAAGACTTTGCTTTTAGTTGTTTGTGAATAGTTTCGGGTCGATCGATCATTTAATACCACCCGGGTCGATCACGATCCACCGGTGAATAGATCGGGTAGAAAGTACCCGGTCATCGATCAAGAACTTTTACACATAGATAAATTGACATAGATAGATCGATGCGCAGGCGCCGGCCATCTGCGCTGTATTGTCGTATGTATGAGACGATGTATGAAAGGGACTGAAGCAAGTCTTTGATAGTTAGTTGTTTGTGAATAGTTCCGGGTCGATCGATCATTTTATACCACCCGGGTCGATCACGATCCACCGGTAAATAGATCGGGTTGAAAGTACCCGGTCATTGATCGAGAACTTTTACACATATCTAAAATGACATAGATAGATCGATGCGCAGGCGATGGCCACCTGCACTGTATTGTCGTTTATCGTAGGTAGTAGAAGATAGATCATAGGTGTATTAAAAAATATGTGTATTCCGGGTTTCTAAAGTGATTCCAGATTCCAGTTACCGAAGACTGATATATAGAACTTATTCTTTTTACAGGTACTTTTGAAACTGGTGGCGGGAAGGTTTATCGGTATGCTATATGGTATCGGCTTACTGGAATTGCTCATATGATCCGATTTGGACACTGTTCACAATCACATAGTTTCTATTTCTATGTTACGAGAGCAGGATTTAAGGTGCGCGCACCCGGTTTGCAATATGTATACATAATGTTAATAATTAAAATAACATGTAAAATCTCAGCAGGGCGTGTAATACAAAATAAATAAATATATAGTCGCTTGCCACGCCCATCACGAGTGCTAATGGGCGAGGCGTGATCAAAAGATCTTCGGTTGTTTATGATCGGGTTAAAGCGATCGGATTAAAGTGATCGGGTTAAAGTAAGCGGGTTAAAGTGACGGGGTTAAACTGATCGGGTTAAAGTAATAGTGTTAAAGTGATCGCGTTAAAGTGATCGGGTCGTTCACGATTGGTGTTAAATAGAGTAATGATTGGTTTTAATTTACATTAAAAGTAGAGATACATTGTCGTGTTACGAGTAACAACAATGAAATTCCTTCTACCTAGGTACTATCTCTTATATTGTGCAACGAGGGAGGACATATTATCTAGCATGTGATGGTACATGTGACTTCTTCGTGGGAATCCGACGCTTCGAACCAGATTACGAACAACTAAGAAGTCAACACTGACTATGAAATTAGCTTCTTTCTTTTTCGCCAATTGGGTCACCAAACATCAATCGTGTAATAGGAATAGGTATGACCTATTACACGATCTATAACATTTTAAACAAAAAAAACCCTTCCTTCAATTCCTCGATCAAAAATAGATACATAAAAAAAACACACACATACACATTACCTGTCTTAACATTAAAACAATTAAAAAACATCATAAAAAGCCAAACTTAATAATATACCAACATCAGAAAATGATGACTTTTAATATATATATATATTATTTCTTCATTAAAAATTAAAAATTAATTACCTTTGACATTATTCCGGGAGACGGCGCAAACAGTAATTATTGCTATGAAAAGTGCGCATATAGCTCGTTGTGGGGCCATGACGATGTAGCCTTCGCAACTGAACAACGACTGGTGTAATTTTCTTTATATTTTCATACAGAATTGAGTTTTCCTGAAGGGCTAAGATCTTCGAATGGAGTTTACATAATTTTTAAAAATGATGATTAGAGTACCTGCTTTTGTAAAGGTTTTTTTTAACTTTATTTTAAAACACAACGCAGTAAAGTTACAAAGGGGCTTCTAGATCCTGTCACGGGTTCAAAATTCAGAGTAACAAAGTGATTTTTTTATCATGATTATAATTATTGTTATTTAAAATGGAAAAACAACGCACCGAAACTTGTCATTAAAGGATTTTAGTTATCTACAGGTGATAAATAAATATTCAATTCATTGGAAAAAAATGTTAAGTTATGTTTTATTTTAGTTTGATAGGGAAACAAACAGTTAACCGTATTTTAATAAAATAATTATATTTGTTCGTATGAAGCAGTTACTTTGTGATGTGACATTATAATTTAAAATAAAACAATAACTTTGTATACACCACTTTTATTTTTTTATACTTAATGCCGACCGGGTTTCGCTACAACCGTAGCTTCTTCAGGGCAGTATAATCTCTACGTAGAGATTATACTGCCCTGAAGAAGCTACGGTTGTAGCGAAACCCGGTCGGCATTAAGTATAAAAAAATAAAAGTGGTGTATACAAAGTTATTGTTTTATTTTAAAAAATAATTATATGTTACATGGTTGCATAAACCAGCGAAGTTTCGGCTAAAAACTCATATTATAACAGAAAAACATAGATGATTAAAGAAAACCTAAAGTTGAGTTTTTAGAAAAGGGAAATTTTTAAAAAAGGTAATTAAAAACACAGATTAATGTATGAAGGATAATGTGACATTCAACAATATAATGATAATAAATCTAAAAACCATAAAATAATTAGACACATGAAATAAAAATGTAACGTTCGCTACTAGAGATCGAACCCAGGATCTCTGTCTTACAGGGACAATGAATAAATAAATACAAAAAACATAATAAAATTATACGGCAATATTCCATTCTAAGAAGATTTCCAAAATCATCAGGTCAGCCGCCTCGCGTCTCGGAAACCATTTTGGAGTGAAGGCGAAGCTCTGCTTCTAAAAAATATATTTCCCTAGAATAGTCTTGGCGACAAGTATCTTGTTGCGGATTCAACTACTAGTTCCAGGGTTTTACCTTCCTTAGAAGACGTAGACCTAACTAAACCCTATCCCGCAGAGTCATGGCCGTTGTGAATATATGATGTATAAATGGGTTTAGAGTATTCTGAATTATTTAGATGAGGACATATTAAAACAACAGATTATATCGTAGAAGAATATTCTCCTCATCATATCCCCGGAGGCACATCTGTGCTGATCCAAGAGACTCCCGAAGACGTCGACTGGCTGAATAATCGCAGGATCTCAATTTGACCTGCACCAACTTTGATACCTAACCATACAAAGATGAAAAGAAAGGAATTCAAATGAACAAATCTTGGATACAGCACTCTCCTGGTCGCGGCACCATTATTGCAGAACGGTTGAAATGAACTCGAACCCGGTTCAACTTGTCCACAACAAGGTGATTGTTTTTAATGTCCAAAGATCTACCACTAAGATCGCCAAGACTCTTTTAGGGGAGAGTCGTTCTAGTTCGAGACCGTTATCTTTTATTTTTCGGTTTCTTGTTCTTTTTCATATTTTCGTTTAGATTATTAGTAATATATTACATTAATGGGAATAGCCTTCAAAAGTTATGAAAAGAGAGATGTTCTAAATAATTTAATAATATTACATTCAAATTGTGTGCAAAACATACAAATCATATGCATAACCAACCCTCCGTATTCAAACTGAAAGGTCGGAACACAAGTAATACATACAATTTTTGAAATTATGGGTTTAAAAAATTTAAAAAATCATCAGGCACAAAATTCGGCAAATGTACAAGAAAAACCATGGATTCACAAATATTCGGGCAAGTACTGTAATAAATACGTCGCTAATGATTGTATTAAAAAAACTTGTGCAAATAAGAGGACAAAATATACGGTCCTACCGATGGGATTTTGACTATACACGGAGAAAAATGTTATTCGAAAAAACGATAATTTTAATAGTAAAAACGGTTAAAAACGGGACTGAAGTTCTTGCGAACAAATTAACAGGGTTTCGATGTTTATTGTTTTCGATGTATACCAACAAATTATTCTTACATTTTCCCGCCAATAAATATTGAAACACTGTTAATTTGTTCGTAAGAACTTCAGTCCCGTTTTTAACCGTTGTTACTATTAAAATGATAGTTTTATCGAATAACATTTTTCTCCGTGTAACTCATAATTTTTCTCACCAGCTTGACTAAAGAGAAAGAACTTGAGATTATAATGGAGCTATGAACGGTACGTCAATAATTAGCATAACAGCAGTAGTTACTGTAATAGGTATATCATAAGTAATCTATGATCAGTATAGTTGTCTACAGGCAAGTCGGACACACGGTATCGTTTTATGAGATATGCCAAAAAAACCCGAAGGCAGGTCTGCTCTCTCATTATGTTATATTATCGAACACGTCCTTTCCGTGATAGTATGTAAGTATTCCCTATCTGACATTATTTGCTTAATCCTGAAATGTTCCATGGTAGCACTCAAGCATTTTGTCTTCTGAAATTAAATTCTTTTAGTAAAAATTCTGATGATAGTGTAATTTATTGGTCAAAATGGAACCGCTTTGAATATTAATTTTATTGCGGTGCAAGTGGGTAGTGTTTATTTTTGTTTTAAATCAACTTTGCTATGCATAGAAATTATACATATATTAGGAACCCACTCATTATTATTATTTGTTACATACATGTTATGCTATCTGCAGCTCTAAAACTGATTTCTGTCTCTCTATTGTATAACGCTATACATTTACCTACCATCTTTATTTCTATGTACCATTTGTAAAACCTGTTAAATAAATAAATAAAATAAAATTATATCGCGGCAGCCTGACAGACAAAACATAGCTTCACAGTAGTAAGGACGTGAGTCCTCCTAAACTATATTTGTAATGTACGAAATAACAATAAACAGTCACCGTAATTTCAAGAACCTTTAAGTCTTTTGATAAGCACACAATAGTACTGGAGATACTGGTCCAGTACTAATAAAATAGAATATCTCTGGAGAGGACTTCAAAGACACTTTAAATTCTCCTCCAAGCTCCGATAAGTAAGATTAAAAAACCTGACCGCCGAGCCATTTGTATTATGAGGTTATATTATGCAAACATAATTCATTAACGGGTTATAAAAATGTGCCTCTGTGGCGGGAAATTGTCACAAAAACACTTTTCATTGCCATACCGAGTTTCCAGTCTATTAAGTCATCGAAACTCACCGTCACCCTACGGTAAGCAAAATATTAACAGGTAATTTGAACGCACTTTGTAAAAAGATACGACACTTTTGTACTAAATCATAGAATTGAGACTAATTCGAATAGAAACTTTTTATTTGCAATCATTTAAAATACGGTTCATTCAATTATTTAAAAAACGATACTGCGTAACCACCGAAAATGATGTTTAAATCAATAAACTTTTGAAAGAGAATTTAATCTGAAATTTTCTAAAACAGATTATCTTCGTGGCGAAGTGGATAAGGTACTGGAATATGAATCCAGAAGTAGCGGGTTCGAATTTGGCGTGCGCAAATACCTGTTTTTCATCAGTTTATACATTTAAATAATATATAGAATATTTGCGGCACTTCCCAGAGTAGTAGCTACTTTCAGTATCGTCCTGGTGAAAAACCGACATTCAAAATCCAAACGTTGCTTTAAATGGCTTTAGCCGTGTTTGATGTATTATATTAAATATTATATAAAATAAATATTGTCCAAAGTAACTATACAATACTGTTCAAAGTTACTACGTATGTATATAAACACTGTTCATAGTAACTATATGTAGGTATACAAAGACAGTTCAAAGTAACTATGTGCACGGAGAAAAGTGTTATCCTAAACTACGATCATTTTATTCGTTAAAACGGGACTGAAGTTCTTACGAACAAATTAACAGTGTTTCAATGTTTATTGACTCTAGTTTTTAACCGTTTTTACGAATAAAATGACCGTATTTTAGAATAACATTTTTCTCCGTGTATAACTAGTAAGTAGTTTGAAAAATGTGTGTATTTCATATAGTTAAGCAGGGTGGGAACCAAGGAGGGGGGTTCACTGGAGGGGAGACCAGGGTGGGAGAAGAAGGGGAAGGTGGAAGAGGAACGCGGGAAAGGGGACGCATGTGAAAGGACACGCAGGGAGAAACTATTTCTTACACGCATGCCGGGTACTCACTAGTAAATATTTACATACAATATAACCAATATATGTTGACATAACGCGTTAAATATAATAAAATGGTTAAAACAAAGTAACTTTTCATTAAATTACAATGTATTCACATTCACGTGCTTATCTTAAACTGCAAGTAACACGTTTATAGGATTATAATACATTGTGTATTGTACTTTAAATTCACATTGACGATGCGTGTCTTAATAACTTCATGTACAATGAATGTTAGTCGCTATCAAGTCATTTGTGGAAGCAGATTACCAGTTTACTATTTTAATTACATGGCAAATAATACTGATCCCACAATCAAACCTTGAAGACCTGTTTTTGAATGCATGTACAATAAACCATGAATACATGTCAATTGAAAAGGGATTTCGGTTTTATTTACTATGTCTACATATTTTTAGAGGTAAATATAAATTCAGTGTTATCCTTTTAACACAATATATCTGTCACTATAAAGAAAAAAGGGTTCTAACACTAGCATTATAAAATCAGATAAGTAGTAAATTAACGTTTAGTTTAGAGCAGAAAAAAATATGATGAAGATAGGTAGGTGTGTAAACTTTGTAATAATCTTATCTTACTAATATTATAAACGCGAAAGTTTGTATGGATGTATGTGTGTTTGTTACTCTTTCACGAATAATTTACTGAATGGATGTTAATTAAACTTAACAATAAAAAAAGCTCATACATCAGAATAACATATAGGCTATATTTTTTAAAGCTAGCTATTAATTTTAAATATATTGAAAATAATAATTATTGTTTAATATAAAATGTCCAAAAAGAGAATAACATTTTGCAAACCAATGATTTTTAAATCAAAATTCTATTTTAGAAAATATTTAAATTAGTTAATTTATTTGAAGTACTTTAAATCGAATCAAGATTATAGATATTTTAAATAAATAGGTTAAGAATTTTGAAATAAACGTAAATGGTACCTAGGAAAGGAAAATAGATTACTCGAAGTACTAGTCCTCCGCAGACGAAGTCGCGGGCAGAAGCTAGTGGGTAATAAATGTTCAAACACATGAAAAAACAAGGTTTTTTGGGAAACAGAAAAATAAAATCAAAAAGGTCTCTTTCGTTAGTTTGCGGTAATGTTTCAATTCAAGGGGTAATTTATGTAAGTATATTTTCTATAATTTTTATATTTAAATTAATTTTGTCAAAATAAGTGATTCCTAAATAGAGGTGGTACCTGGTACCTGGATGTTTTTCTTACGCTATAATCTGATTTCTTCATAATCTTTTAAGATTTGCTGTCAACTTTTGCCTAAAATAAATAAATTGTTTAATTTTAGGATTTTAATGTTATTTTGATATGTTACAGATATATTAAAGACGGGTCGTTTCATATAATTTGAATAATTCATCAATTTTCAAAGATTTTTTTCATTAACTGCACACAGTAAACCCCTGAGAAAAATAATTGCTGAGGATACTATGTGGAGGATCTTTTTGTGAAAGGGAATGATTGAACCTGAGTATCTAACCACTCGAGCGCTTTTTGCCACATTATGGCACTATTTCGAAAACCTCGGAGTGCTTTGTTGCCAAAATGAGGCAAATTTAAAAAAAAAATATTAAAACGACTATATAATATATTGTACGTTCAAAATATAACAAAATAAATATTCTCTAGATTGTTTAAAATGTTTTAAGGTTAAAGATTTAATTATATATTTTTTATAATTCCTACAAATATGTGATAATAGACAAAAGATAGGGAAATTCATTGGCTAAATAGAACTATTAGGTCCTTACATATGAAATTGGGGTTTTGTATGGTACGAAAATAAAGTCGATTTTTTTTAAATATATTATATTTATTTAATAAAAGTATGTACCATTGCTATCTATGCACTTTTGCCATCTTTAAAGTAGTTATCGATCCCTTTACTAAAAAAAACATTCGGACGGGAATCAATAAAATCTTTGAAGGCGGTTTGGACTGCCCCATCGGAGTTGAATTTTTTCCCGTGCAAGAAGTTATCCAAATTTCTAAAAAAATGGTAATCTGTTGGAGCAAGGACCGCAGAGTACGGTGGATGTCTTGTAGATGTCATTCCAATTGAAGCTCCTCTAATTTGAGAGCCGTCTGTTGTGCAGTGTGTGGTCTAGCGTTATCATGAAGCAGCAGTGGCCTAGAGCGATTAACCAGCCTCGGTTGTTTAGCAGCTAGCTTTTCCATCATGGTTTGCAGTTGCTGACAAAAGACATCTGCCGTAATCGTCTGGCCAGATTTAAGAAAGCTGTAGTGAACGACACCAGCACTAGTCCACCAAACGCTCACAAGTAACTTTTTTGGAGTCAATTTTCGCTTGGGGTATGATTTGGCTGGTTCGGCAGGGTTCAGCCATTGCGATGAGCGCTTCCGATTATCGTACAGGATCCACTTTTCATCACAGGTAATGATTCGATTTAAAATTCCTTCATTATTGAGCCGGTTGAGTAATGCAACGCAGCAGTCAACGCGCGTTTGTTGATTTGCTTCACTCAATTCGTGAGGTACCCACCTTTCAAGCTTTTTCACCTTCCCAATTTGCTTCAAGTGGATTAAAACAGTTTTATCCAAAAAGAACCAAAAATGCACTATGTTTTCTTTTGCGGCACCGTCGCCATACACATCATTAATCCTTCGAGCCGTTTCTGCAGCACTGGTGCCACGGTGGAACTCGTACTCGTAAATAACGCGATATTTCAAGTTTTCTATTTTGTAAACTAAGTAACGCAAAGAAAAAAACAATTAAGGAAAATAACAAATAAACTATAATTTTCGAAACACAAATACATGAATAAATAGCTGTATAAATTTGAATTTGGAATTCCTAGCCAAAGAGAAGAAGGTACGGCAAAACGCCAATATCATATGTAAGGACCTATAATCAGTTTGTATGTCTCCATATTCCAATTCGGAGGTACGATTTTTTTAATGTGGGCGGAAAAATTTCTTTTAGTAATCCGAGAAAAAACATTTTCCTAGCTCTGTCTCTCCAGTGGCTAGAGATCCATGTTCTAGAAGGGAGGAAACATTGTGGTCTATTAGAGAGTTAATACCGAAAGAGTGAAAATTGTGTTGTACACCTACGATGTTTAAACAGTAACGGTTTCTCCTAATTTGCGAACCATCTTTTAGAAACAGATCATAAATTTAATAAAAACACAGTCATCACCTAATTGCATAAAAACGGAATAGGGTATCAGATTGGACAACTTAGAAGCACTAAAGCTAAGGAAAGCCATAAACATTAATAGTAAAGTAATTAACAACCAAGTAAATCGTATTAAAAGTCCTATACTCAGGTTGTTCCCCATTGACAAAGAACCTCCACTTCCCAATCCTTAGTCTACCTACCCTTACACAAATTTCTTCTTGCTGCATGATAGATGCTATCTAGATAGTGTATTGGATAAATTTTTTTGTTTTTTTTTCAATATGCGACATGTATTGACTTTTTTTGGAAGTCGATGATGAATACTTTATTTATAACTTAAAGTTGATCTTAATATGAAGTTATACGCCAAATCACTATTTATATTTATCTTTACTGCGAATATGTTGACATTATGAATATGAAAAAATATGCTATGGCTACATTGAATCTTTTCCTACCGTTTGTATTTATTGGAATTAAGATATAATTATTAATTACATTACAAAAAAATAAGCGTAAATATTTTTTTTTTTCATTAGATAAATGTGAGGTTATATGAGAAACAAGTTTTAAAAAATACTCCTTTATAGCTAAGATTATTTTTGGCTCAATCCATTGACAAACTCGTTTTCATTCTTGTAAAATTATTCATAAAAAAAATAAAAACAACCTTGGCGCTTCTTTCCTCGTTCTAAAGGGGTAAGAAATCAAATATTTCTGGTTTTTATAATCTTATTGTAGTATTTAAATGAAGACATTACTAGCGAAACTCAATCGAAAATCTGAAACAGAAAAATCAGAAAATCATAGGTCACGTCTAGGAATCGAACCCAAGACACCGCCAGTAAAGCACCGCACCGGCAAGGCTACACGGAGAAAAATGTTATTCTAAAATACGATCATTTTATTCATAAAACGGTTAAAAAGGGCACTGAAGTTCTTACGAACAAATTAACAGGGTTGCAATGTTTATTGGCGGGAAAATCTAAGAATAAATTATTATTGTTAATTATTAGAACCAATTATTAAAACAAAATGTATACCAACAAATTATTCTTACATTTTCCCGCCAATAAACATTGAAACCCTGTTAATTTGTTCGTAAGAACTTCAGTCCCGTTTTTAACCGTTTTACGAATAAAATGATCGTATTTTAGAATAACATTTTTCTCCGTGTAGCCTTGCCGGTGCGGTGCTTTACTGGCGGTGTCTTGGGTTCGATTCCTAGACGTGACCTATGATTTTCTGATTTTTCTGTTTCAGATTTTCGATTGAGTTAATAAAAATAATAATCTTTATTTTTTGCACCGACAAATGATATGGGTTTAAGGAATTTGGTGAACAGAGGCCCTAGCACGCTTGCTCTATAACGATCGATAGGATAACTATCGGTAACTTCTCATCGTTCCCTACGACAACTGCAGATCGCAAACGAATACCTGACAGTTCACAATCACACCAGAGGCCCTAGCACGCTCGCTCTATAACAATCGATAGGATAACTATCGGTAACTTCTCATCGTTCCCTAGCATGACTACAGATCGCCAACGAATAAGTGACAGTTCACAATGACTAAGTGTCCTTAACATATTCGACATCAACTGTTGTTTGTAAGTTAGCGATGTGCAGTTGTCCTAGGGAACGATGAGAAGTTACCGATAGTTATCCTACCGATCGTTATAGAGCAAGCGTGCTAGGGCCTCTGGTGTGATTGTGAACTGTCACCTATTCGTTTGCGATCTGCAGTTGTCGTAGGGAACGATGAGAAGTTACCGATAGTTATCCTATCGATCGTTATAGAGCAAGCGTGCTAGGGCCTCTGTTCACCAAATTCCTTAAACTCATATCATTTGTCGGTGCAAAAAATAAAGATTATTATTTTTATTTGAAATAATCATTCATTTCCTAATCACTATCAGTTATCGAATCAATGCATGTCATTAAATCACTGGGCAAACATTTCAATAATGAACTGTTCACTACCACACAAAATACACGGCTGCGCCAGTTCCTTAGATTAAACCTTATCAATATTTTATTGGTGGCGAGAACAATGATATCCTCATTACCTTTGCAGTAAAAATATTACATTACTCGTGTAATACATAACATAGACGTACACAAACACGAATAATTAATTACAAGGAAAAATAAATAAAAAATATAAGTTATTATACAAAAAAGGGTTGAATTGTTGCCACATCCACAGGCAATAGGATATTTTTTAAGCAAAAAATTTTCGTATTTTTATAAGAATAACTCTCTTTTTTAACTTTTGAAGGTTATTCCCATCAATGTAATACATCATTGAAGAAGAAGATAACAATAATAATCAAATTTTTTTAAATATGAAAAAGGAACAAGACACAAAAAATAATAAATGATAACGGTAGCAACTGGGACTCGAACCCAGAACCTTACGTCTTACCGGGATATTCGTTTGCGATCTGCAGTTTTCCTAGGGAACGGTGAGAAGTTACCGACAATCGGTCGGTATATATCGATCGACCATGCTAGCACCCCTGGTTCTGTTATTTAACCACTCGAGCGATTGGTGTTCAGTTTTTGATTTGCCCATTCGATTTAGTTGATGTCATTCCTCAAAATAATAATAAAGAAACATACAATCTGTTTACTGCGGTTTAAAGCTACTGAATTCACCTAGATTTTACCGTTTATCCTATATTTGTATGTTCGTTAAAGGTTGTCCAATTTTGGACCGATATCAATCGCAGAAAAATAAAAGCGGTCCAATTTTGGACCTAAATCGCTCCAGTGGTTTTAAAATGTTATATTCATATAATGTTAATATTTTAGTCGTCTTTTATTCAATTGAATAGAAAAATTAAATAAAATAAATAATCAGTTATTATGTAGGGAGTGGACTGCTCACTCAGGAGTGGCGCTTGATGCTGGAAGGTTGCGGTCACCACCGTGTTGTCGGAGGTCATTCGTAGCATCCTGGCTCTGGTGATCCAGCGTCTTGTCGGGCCGACAAATCCATACAGTCCTAGATCCGTAAACATTGTTGATGTGCTGCTGTACCTTCTGAATCCAAATATAATTCTGCATGCGTTATTATAATAGATTCGGAATTCTTTAAACCAAATTTGATTCGGTAGTGGCACCATGTTTCAAACGTATACAGGCTGGTAAGAAATGCATTGAACAATGTTTTTTTATTATTATTGCTGCATTGGAAGAATCTTCGGGTAAATATTAGACAGTATGCTAATACTTTCTTCTGTCGTTCAATATCACCATCATCCGAGAGGTCTTTAGTAATGACGTGCCCCGAGTATTTTACATGCATAGATACTCGTATTTAAATTTTCCTCTTTAAGTTACAGTCATCATCTTCTCTGGATGTTTTCAAAGGTGCAATGCGATTAGTTCCGTCTTCTTGGGGTTGTATATCATGTTGCGGTCATTTGCATATTCTTCACAGATTTTTAATAAGATTCTCAATTACTTTTTGCCGATGACATCAAACTATACAAAAAAATATCCAATATAAGCGACTGCCTAAGCTTACAGTCAAACATCGACAAACTACACAATTGGTGTATCGCTAACAACTTATTCCCAATATCGATAAATGTAAGACACTAACATTTTTTCGAACAAAGACCCCGCTATCATTCAAATATACAATAGAAAACTAAATCTTAGAAAAAGTTAACGAAATTAGGGACCTCGGAGTTATGTTTGATACCCAATTAAACTTTATAAATCACATACAACAAATAACTAACAAAGGCATGAAGACACTGGGATTTATTATCAGAAATATTAAAGACTTCGATTCGTTGGAAGTTATAAAAATCGTATATTTGTCGCTAGTGCGCAGATTGTTAGAATACAATTCTGTAGTGTGGTCTCCATACTATCAAATTCACACAAGAAATATTGAACGTGTGCAGCACAAATTTTTAAGATTTATCAACTTCAAATTATAGATACCTATTCAGAACATAAACTACACATTCTTACTAAATACGCTTAAAATGCATTCCCTAGAAAATAGAAGAAAAATAAATAACTTAACTTTTTTGTATAAAATTATTCACTCGAAATTTGACTGTTGTGAACTCCTGCCTCTCATCGATTTCAAGGTACCTAATCGAGCAACTAGGCAAAATATACTATTCTGTAACAATAACTCTACGACCAACTACCATACACACGCACCAATTCATCGCTTTCACACACTTGCAACCAAATTCACCTCAGACATCGACATATTTAATATAAGTTTATCATTCTTTAAGAGATACCTGAATGATATTTTTATGTAGCATATCCTTTAAGTTGATCTTTTTTATCCAAACATTGTGTCTGTATAAACTGTATATACCATATCATACACTTATATGTAAAAGCCCGTAAGGGCGTTGAAAATGAATAAATAAATAAATAATAATAAAATTCCTTGATCGATGGAGCTAGGAGAATCATGCTGTCCACATAGCTCACGTGATTAAGAGGGTATTACCAGATAATATAGATATAGATAGTCATTTTTAAATCAAATTCTAGATGTATTGACTCCTTTTTATAAAAAAAACATAAATTGATTTTGTAAGATTGTTATTTAATCTGGTAAACGCTTTTTTTAAATTATGAAAAATTAAGTTTATTTTTAATATACTAAGGTTATACCTATATATATTAATAACCTTCAAAAGTTAAAAAGAGAGTTTTTCTAATAAAAATATGAATATTCATTTAGACTTTTATAAAAAGTCAACAGGTGTTGCATAAAAATTAAATCATTATTTAACAAATACATTATTTGAATACTTGTTTCCAATAATAAAGGTAGCTGCCAATGAAATGGAAAAAAAAACATTAGTCGAAGATAATATTGTTACCTAATTCTGAAATTTGAAACATGAAGTTGACAATTACGACAGTCTCATATAAGATCGCAGTAGCCCAATTGGTAGAGGTGTATGTCCCGGTAAGAAGTAAGGTTCTGGGTTCGAGTCCCAGTTGCGACCGTTATCTTTTATTATTTTTCTGTCTTGTTTATTTTCATATTTAAAAAAAAAATTGATTTTTATTGTTATCTTCTTCTTCAATGATATCCTTTTCATTATATTTATGTAGAAGCAGGAAATTTATCTCCGAAATAAGATGAATAAAATACGTAGCAATTAGTCATTAAAAACGCCACTGAAAAATACACAAATTCGCCCTTTTTGAGAAACTTTAAGACGTCTCCATCTATATAAACTCAACATTGTGTGGAGATCTCTTTGATAGCGGATTGTAAACATTGACATACATTGTTCTATTTTGTGTAGCCATACACCGGAAAGCCATGGTTAAGTTCACATATTATTTGATATTGTTTGTGTTAATCAAAGGTTCAATTCAACATGGTGAGTTTCAACTTCTTTTAATATTTAAATACAAGAAAGATTTTTTTTTTAAATTAAACGTAATTTCGTAAACATAATTTCAGAACTTTTCTATAACACCCATAAAGATTAAATAAAATGCTCTCATTCTTATCAAATATGTTTTATTAAATCCCTCTATAACCGCTCGAGCGCTTTTTGCCACATTATGGCACTATTTCCAAAACCTCTAATTGCTTTGTTGCGAAAATGTTGCCAATTTAAAAAAATATATATTAAAACGGCTATATAATATATTGTACATTCAAAATAAAACAAAATAAATATTCTCTAAATTCTTTAAAATGTTTTAAGGTTAAAGATTTAAGTATATATATTTTTTATAAATCCTACAGATATGTGATAATAGACCAAAGATAGGGGAATTCATTGGTTACATTGATCTATAATCAGTTTGTATGTCTCCATATTCAAATTCGGATGTATGATTTTTTTAATGTGGGAAAAATTTGATTTACCAATGCGAGAAAAAATATTTTAATTGCTCTGTCGCTCCAGTGGTTAAGCACTGAAGAGTTTAACAGATCAAAGTTTTTTTTTTGAAGTATAAAATTTAAACAAAAAATATATGTATATAAATTTATATTTTCATTAAAGAAGAAGATAACAATAATAATCTAGTTTTTAAAATATGAAAAAGAAAAATAATAAAAGATAATGGTCGCAACTAGGATTTGAACCCAGAACCTCACGTCTAACCGGGACACACGCTGTATCCAATTCAGCCAATTCGATCTATTATGAGACTATCGTATCTGTCAATTTCATACTTCAAATTTCAGAATTAAGAATATTATCTTCGACTAAAATGTTTTTTTTCCATATTTATTTATTTATTTATTTATTCACGCCCTTAGGGCTTTTACAATAATCATAATACAAAAATAATAAGTTTAGTAAACGGGAAAGAGAATTTTTGAAAATTTCGGAAATAAATTTAGGTAATGAATAAACAAAAATATATACTGAACTAAATTTATTTCCAAGCCTATGTTGCCTTTGGATTGGGGAGTTAATGAAATAGTTAGTTTTCGAAGGATAAACAAGAACAGCTCTGGAAGCCTCGTGTTACGATTTGATACTCGGAATGTCAATAGTTTTATTAAGTCAGGTGCGTCAATTGTGCCATTAACTAATTTGAATAAAAGTACCATATCGCTCTTTGTTCTTCTACAAGATAAGTCAGTTAAATTAAGTCATTTCATTCATTTATCATAATTGATTTGTTGGCGCAACTATGCATGTATATACACCTACCTTTCTTCCTTCCACAAATATCCTATCCCTTCTGACTACCCACCAGGGGACAATACTATGTGAGGGCAATAATAACCACATGTGTATTGTGAGTCTGTTTTTGTGCTTCATGCAATAAACATCGACCTTGTGAAGTCTGTTTTTGGGCGATGTGCAGCGATGTACCTTCATCCCTCTTCGTCTTTTACATCGACTATTAACCCGTCTGCTTTGTATTGTGCAATGGTCGCTTGGACCTCTCATTACTAAACAACGACTTTATTGGAATCTATTATAGTGCTGTGCAGTGCGTGATTATTCATCCCTCGGCGCTATAATATCGATTAAACGGGATACTTGCGCAATTAATTGTACAAGTGATTACCAGTGACACAATAACTCCCCAAGAACGGAACCAGGAATTCAGGGTAAGTCAGATCCTTCCCGAAGTCCTAATTACCATCCTTATAGTTGTGTCACGCCACCTCATTTATTTTGATACAGTCCACTCCTCAAGATTCGCATCTTTGCGAGTACATTATTTGGTCCAATCGTAGCCGGATGAGACTAGCATTTAAATTCATTTTTAAATTCATTTAATTTGATATAAATTCATCATATTAACTTATTATTGAAGCCTTCGGCATAGGTTGTTTTCTGTGTGACAACAATATTATACGAAATAATATTGTACTTGCGAAATAATAATACTGTACAAAATTATTATATTCAACAAAAATCATATTAAAATTTAGCAAAATGGCAGATAGGAAGATTGCAGTATTGACAGCTCGTCGCAATCGTTTTTTACGAAGAATTCAAACAACACATAATTTAATTCCCTTTTTAAATTCCGATGAAAAGAAAAAGCAAATATTTTTATGTCGTTGTGATTTAATTTCCGAATGGGTAGGAGAGATCGAATCCTTGAATATTGAAATTAAAAATCGGTTAATAGAATCAAACGCAGCTGGTGATTATTCAGAGATAATCACAGTTTCGGAACAAATGCAGGTCCTATATTCAGACATTTTATGTGCCAAAAGAAAACATGAGAATTTAGACACTGAATTAAAATCAAATTCTGCTAATAATAGTAACAATTTAGATCTACCCGCGAATAAAATCACACCGTTTGTTTCCAACATTGAAAATTCATTTGCAATGAATTATGAAAACTTATTTAGTAAATTTGTTCCCCATGTAATCTTGCATTGTCTAGATCAAGACACTATGCGACATTTCGAAACGTCATTAATACACAAGTGTGCAAATTTTCTAACTATTTCTTCTACTGAAAGGAAAAACCGGATAAAACAATTAAATCGCTGTTTTGATTGTTTAAGATTACATATATTTTGTGAATGTCAATCATTTTCTACATGTAAAAGTGGTTATACGTCGTTGACTACTACCGTCATTTTAAATTCTAACGGAAATATAAGCAATGCATGCACCGTACCTTTGGGTAACGCTATTGTTTACATGCAAAATAAACACACTGCGTACGTACTTATACGAATTAGCCATAGCCACGTATCTCAGGGCTGTGCCAAAACGCTTGTGTTATCTTTAAGGAAATATAAGATTCAGTTAAATGGATTAGTACATTCACTTTTCAACTTATCACATATCGTTCGTGATAACCCAAGTGTTTTAAATATAGTTTTCGGATATATTAATTTCGGGAAAAGTAAATTAATTGATTCATCATCAACGTCATGTTTCATATTGTCAGATATGTCATTAAATAATATAATGAAAATATTTTGGAAAGTTGAGGAAGTGCCAGTCGCTTCTGATTTTATCAATGACATTATCAAAGCGGAAGATTCTGAATTATTCGAATGTAATTCTGAATATCTACAACCAATATTGAATTTTAACAAAATTTTGAATGTTAAAATGTTACGCGTGTTTTGGAATCCCAAAGTGGATTATCTTTTGATACCAAATTCGTCAGTATATTCAAAGCGGAATATATTGTCAATCTGGTGGTTGTTTCCTGTAATCCTTACTACAAAAAGGATTATCCAGGAATTTTCGAATCTTCGGGACTCCGAAGTACCACGACATATCGTATCTACGTGGATCAGCTTTGTGAAACAACTTCCATCGCTGCAACCCTTACGATTTCAACGATATTACCATGCGAACCTAGATAGTCATTGTATTCTCGTAGAATTTTGTGATGCATTCCAACTAGGTTATGCAGCAGTGATTTATTTAGTCGTTCGAAACAATAACTCTAGCCAGTTGTTGATGGCCGAATTCAAGGTTGTATCCTTAAAGTCATTAACAATCCCTAGATTAGAATTGTATGCAGCCGTGCTGTTATCAAAACATATAAAAAATATATTGTCGTCAGCACCTTTTGCCGTGCAAATTGAAAAGGTTTTCCGCTTCGCTGACACGACAATTGTCTTATCTTGTCTTCATAAGCCACTACTTTTATTCAAAACTTTTGTTGCGAACCGTGTTGTTCAGATCCCTGACAACATGCCAAGAGCAATTTGGAACCATGTTATTTTTGAGAATAACATTGCGGACTATGGGTCCCTATGTACATTTTCTACTAATTTTGTAAAACATGAACCATGGCCTTTGGGTCTGCCGAGGCTCCGTGATCCTATCGAGGATTGGTCTTCGGTGAGGCCGCCAATTAAGCCGCCATGGCGTTCGGGTCTGCCGAGGATCCGTAATCCTGTCGTGGATTGGCCTTCGGCGAGGCCACCAATTAAGCCGCCATGGGCTTTGAGTCTGCCGAGACTACGTAATCCCGTCGAGGATTGGCCCTTTGTGAGGCCTCCAACTAAGCCGCTATGGCCTTCGGGTCTGCCGAGGCTCCGTAATCCTGTCAAGGATTGGCCTTCAGTGAGGCCACCAACTAAACCACCGTGGCTGACGGGTCTGCTGAGGCTCCGCGATCCTGTCGAGGATTGGCCTTCGGTGAGGCCACCAATAAAGCCGCCGTGGGCTTTGAGTCTTGCGAGGCTCCGTAATCCTGTTGAGGATTGGCCTTCGATGAGGCCACCAATTAAACCAGCTAAACCACCGTGGCTTTCGGATCTGCCATGGCTCCGTAATCCTATCGAGGATTGGCCTTCGGTGAGGCCATCAACTATTCCAATCAGTGAATTGCTGGAAATTCAACCTCTTAAATCTACAGTTTTTAGTGCAGAAATAAAGTCCTTTTCTTTTATAGTAAAGTAAGATTAATTATAATTTTATAGTAAAGTAAGATTAAATTAATTAATTCCCCATCATCAAAATTGAAGATAGTTATTTCTAGGACACTTAGGTGCAAAACAAATGTCTGTTTTACGTTTCCAATACGGCGAAACAGAGCCTAAGTAATGCGGTACTTATTATTCAAGAACTTGACAACGCGCTCATGAAGATGATTAAACTCGAACAAGAAGATTATTTTCATAATGATCTTATACTTTTAACTTACAACAAAATGTGTACTTCTGGCCTTCAAAAGTTACAACCTTTTATTGATTCCCAAGGTATTCTCAGGGTGGGCGGTATGACACCAAATTCTACACTCCTATTCGAAAGTAAACATCTCGTTTTACTACCCAAGCCTAGTTATTTAATCGAGTTGTTAATTAATTAATATCACCGTGCACATCTTCATGTAAGCCCGCGTACTCTCCCATTTCTTATTCAACGCAATATTGGATCATGACCGGTCGTACCGTCATTCGATCTCAATTATAAAAATGTTTCACATGCCACAAGTTTAAGGCCATCACACATCCACATATGATAGTGGATCTACTATCCTCTAGTGTCCGACCTAATCGTCTCTTCTCTCGCGTAGGCGTAGATTTTGGTGGACATTTTTTGCTAAAATATCATAAACGTCGTGAAGCAAAAACCACCAAGGCATTTCTATGCCTCTTTGTCTGCATGGCTACCAAGGCCTTGCACCCTGAGATCATGTCAGATCTCTCTATTGATGCTTTTATTGCATCTTAACCCTACTCACAAATCGACGGGGTTTGTGTTGCGGTGTCTTCGTGACTGCGAACATAATTTTGAAGCAGCAAAGCAATATCTAACTGGGATATTCAAATCTTTCAATTTTTTTTCTTTAATTTAAAGTAATATCAGATGACAAATTATGTCGCTACATACATAAGGGACCGAAAGCCTACAAGCCTCCCGGCCAAGATCGAACTCTCGCCGTTCATTCCGGGAAAAATGATATTGTTCAAATCGGAACAATTCGAACAAGCAAAGACAACTTGTGCGCTCAACGGTCAAGCAGGGTCCTCGCCCATACTATATAACTCATCTGAATTCAATACTCAGCAATGTTCTTATCGTAGAGCTATCCGTAGTAGGTTGCCCTATTACGCTGAATACTATAGTCGTGCAATATTTTGTTTTTGTATAGTGCTATATTGTAATTTGATACAATATTATTTTACTTTTCATTCTATTTTTTTCGTTTCTTTATTGATGATTACACAGAAGACAGCCAGTGTGCTAGCGTTTAATGATAATCTTATAATTTAGTAATATAATTATAGGGTAATTTCTTTATTTTCTTTGATTGATAACATAGTACCGTAGCTACTTTTGTTGTTATACTGTTTTTTGTTTATTAATTTTATTCTAAAATTAGGTGGGCGGAATGTTGGCGCAACTATGCATGTATATACACCTACCTTTCTTCCTTCCACAAATATCCTATCCCTTCTGACTACCCACCAGGGGACAATACTATGTGAGGGCAATAATAACCACATGTGTATTGTGAGTCTGTTTTTGTGCTTCATGCAATAAACATCGACCTTGTGAAGTCTGTTTTTGGGCGATGTGCAGCGATGTACCTTCATCCCTCTTCGTCTTTTACATCGACTATTAACCCGTCTGCTTTGTATTGTGCAATGGTCGCTTGGACCTCTCATTACTAAACAACGACTTTATTGGAATCTATTATAGTGCTGTGCAGTGCGTGATTATTCATCCCTCGGCGCTATAATATCGATTAAACGGGATACTTGCGCAATTAATTGTACAAGTGATTACCAGTGACACAATAACTCCCCAAGAACGGAACCAGGAATTCAGGGTAAGTCAGATCCTTCCCGAAGTCCTAATTACCATCCTTATAGTTGTGTCACGCCACCTCATTTATTTTGATACAGTCCACTCCTCAAGATTCGCATCTTTGCGAGTACATGATTTGTTCAATGGGTATGGAGAGTCTAAAATTAATGAACCTTAAAAATTTATGTTGAACTCTCTCAATTTTTATTTGATGTGCTTTATAGTATGGTGACCAAATAGTGGAATTGTATTCTAAATTACTTCTAACTAAGGCAGTGAAGAGTATTTTAAATGAATAAAGTGACGTGAAATCTTTGACTGTTCTTAAAATAAATCCCAAACATTTCATAGCCTTATTATATATTATTATATTATTGGCAGCTACCTTTTTCATTATCTTTTATTATTTTTCCGAATCTTTTCCATTTTCATATTTAAAAAACTAGATTATTATCGGTATCTTCTTCTTCAATGATATATTACATTGATGGGAATAACCTTCAAAAGTTAAAAAAGATAGTTTTTCTTATAAAGAAATTTATATTTTCAATTTACTTTTTAATAACTCCTTGATACTCTAACCACCAATTTATCAACCAATTTTTTAAACGCTGGTTCCTTTGCGTGCCATTTTCCTAAGCCTGTACTGTAAAACTGGGAAAAGTTTGCCTTTTGATTGTTAGAAGAAGATGAAAAAAATGCTTTACCGGTTTTTCTTATAAAGGTTCAGGGATATATGTAATAAAGGGTATTTTAATTTAATGACATGTTAAGGTACATTTTAGCACCATTATCGACAGAAAATACTGGTTGCAAATAGACCAACCAATAACATAATAACTCATAATAATATTTGTATGGAGTTAAAGCCCATTTTGACATACACAAAAAAATCATAATTCAGAGAACCAAAGTTCTAAGAGATGGATACACTATATGGAATTAATACAAACTTGTGATAGCATGATAATGTTTTTCAGACATCCACCACAGGCACCCAAGAAGTCGACAGACCACCGACACCCCGGAGAAAGAACTGGTTCAGGGCTTCTGGCGCGACAAGGCGTCGAAGTCCCTAAAGGAGCATCTGGCCAGAGATTTTAGTGGCAAGCAGCTGGCCAAGAACGTTGTCTTCTTCATCGGGGATGGCATGTCACTGGCCACTGTGACGGCAGCCAGGATTTACATGGGACAGAAGGAGGGAAGGGTTGGGGAGGATGAGAAGATGTCCTTTGAGAAGTTTCCAGTTACTGGATTGTCCAAGGTAAGCTTTCTAATCTCCTAATTCAGTTTACATTTCATCGTCGACGTCCCTCTTATTCTTTCTGATGGTGGGGAGTTAAACGAGAGCATCAAGATCTGCAAGCCAGTCGTGGACATCCCAACTTTTCCGCCTGGGAATGAATAGAGCGAGAAATCTTTGGGCATATGTTTGGTTGACTGCACCACATTCACATTCAACCGAGCTTTTTAGACCCCATCAATGCAGGGAGCACCATGTGAACACAACGCCAACGGTCTTGGGTCCACCTCATCGTATTGATGAATGACCACGACATTTTTTTGTGTGTTTCTAATGACCAAATATACTTTTTTTGATTAATTTTAATTCCCAATGATCCTCTTTCTAGTATAATCAAGAAGGTCAGTTTTGGTTATGCGCAACTTTGATACATCTTTTTCTAACTACTGTTTTAATTTCAGACATACTGCGTCGACTCCCAGGTTGCCGATTCTGCCTGTTCTGCCACTGCCTACTTCGGTGGGGTAAAGAACAACATTGGAACCATCGGCGTTTCTGCTTCCGTGCAGTTTCAGGATTGCAAAGCGATGAACAACGAGACATACTTTGTCGATTCGATCGCATACAATGCCGTTGAAGCGGGAAAGAGTGCTGGTAAATACATATTTCTGATTATTGCGCACCCAACAAATATAAAAACATTTATTTTTTATTCTTCATTTTGGACACCCGCTAAACTGCCAAAGCAGTTTGTCAGCAGGTCAATTTAACAATAATTATAATATAATGCTAAAGCACACATATTAAAAGAAACCACAAAATAAGTACAGAATAATAACTTGCTACGTAGAAATCAGCGACGCAATAACCTTTGACGAGTCCTGGCATCCCCCAGTTTCCGTTCAATCCGCTAATAGCTATGTCCTCCATGATCTTAAAATGATCGTAAAAAACATAATAGGGCTTTTTGAATATATTGTCACGTTATCTATAACTTGAGAATGTATCTAAAAAATAATAAATCTAAAGACTGCCAATGGCAAGTTGATAATGTCCCGAAAGAGATTATTCTAATTATTTAAAATGTTCTGTTTTGTGATAATTTTTTTTTAAATTTGTACAGTATTTGGCAAAATATGGAAACTATATGCCTAGTCCTTAACTGAAATTCCGTTCCCTATAATTTGCCGTCCGAGACTAGGAAGCTGCTGGTTCTAAATACGGCCCTACCATTATGCAAAAGCGTTTTGATGCGAACGAGCAAACCTTAATATATTAATCTTTTATTAATGGTTTATTAATTAATTAATAATGATTTTAAATTATTAGGCATTGTTACCACAACTCGAATCACCCACGCTTCACCAGCTGGTGCCTACGCTCACACGTCCTGCAGAAATTGGGAAAGCGATGCGGACATGTTGAAATATGGAGTTGATCCTTTGGCTTGCCAGGATATTGCCACCCAACTGATCAAAAACCAACCGGGGAATATGTTTCAGGTAACATAATATACGAGTACATATTTTATATTAAGTACACAATCATCCCGGTGGCTTTCGATGACACTATATTTCTATTATCATCAATATCTCTGTGACCTTGGACGACATTTTTAAGTAATAACTAAAATTATTACTATCGAAAAATTGAAAGTTAAAGAAGCCAGGAAACGTTGATTGCCATTGAGGGTACGGAAATGTTAACATGGTATGATTGTGTAGATATGAATAGTTCCCGTGGATATTAACAGAAAATATTTTTTGCAGGTGATTCTTGGAGGTGGTCGAAAAAAGTTTTACCCGGTTAATGATGGAGGCGAAAGACTAGATGGACAAACACTTGTCGATGACTGGAAGAAGAGTAAATCGAGAGCCGGTGGCAGCTACAAATACGTAGAGAACAAAGCAGAGCTCTCAGAAGCCATCGCTAATAATACTGAAAACATTTTCGGACTCTTCCACGACAGTCACATGGACTATCATCTTTTAGCAAAAGAAACTCAGCCAACATTGGAGGACATGACAGAAGCGGCTATAAAAGTGTTATCGAAAAATGAAAAAGGATTTTTCTTATTTGTTGAAGGTAACGCCATTTCTTACACTATTCATAAAAGTTACTACGAAACTATCGATTGTCCAGTCTCTAGACAAGATTTCCAATCAATATGGGTATATTGTGAGGCTGGAGGTAGTTGGGAAGGCAAGAAGATGGGTTGGAGGAAAGTGGGGAAGTAAATAAGTAAGTGTCAGCTTATTTACCGAATTTTGCCTGGAGCCCCCAACTGGACACCTTCCCTGTAGAATTGTTGTGAGTATTTTGTACGGTGGAATAATTGATATAATTATATACTTATATTCCAGGTGGAAGGATAGATCACGCTCATCACGATACACAAGCCCACATCGCCCTCGATGAAACCGTTGAACTGGCAAAGGCAGTTGACAAGGCTTTGAGTCTAACTGATTCCGCCGATACGCTGATAATCGTGTCTTCCGACCACAGCCATACCATGACCATATCTGGATACTCCAGTAGAGGAAACGACATCTTGGGGGCCGCAGACATTTATCCTGCCCATGATACGTTGGAGTACATCACTCTGAGCTACGCCAATGGTCCAGGGTACAGACCGGAACATATAAACGAGAAGACGCTTAAGGTGGGACGAGCTGACGTCGCCAAAGAAGCAGCTTTTGTTGCACGTAAGTCTTCTTATTCATTGATCACTGTCCCATGATCTGGTAAGGAACCAACATAAACCGAGTGATGTAAGACCCTGCGCAGAATTGTAAAGATCTCTAAGTAAGGAAACGGTTGCAGCGCAGCCATTGTGGTACTTTTCTTTACTTGTCTCATGGTTTATGTCGATTGCTTACCCCTTTCTTACCTTACCGATCCATGGGGTAACTGGTGTATCTCCCCTAGCCAGTATTATTTTTTTTATTTTAATAGTCCAAGAGTCACAAGAGACCCAACTGCTTCCAACCGCCTGCAGCCAGTGAGACTATGGCATCACCAATCGGGGAATTACGTGAGGTTGAAGGAACATATGAGAGGAAAGAGTTGGAGAAGAAGACCTGGCTTTTAAAACTTGGTCACCAACCGTCTGCAGCCAGTGAGACTATAGCATCGCCGATCAGGATATGTTGTGAGGTTGAAGGTATTGGGGAGGGGAAGGAGTTGGGGAAGAAAAAATTGAGAAAGTACCTGGCATTTAAGACCAGGTCACCAAACAAGAAAAAAGCCACTTCAAGCAATGATACAATTCCGAGCGGTAGTCTTACACCAGGGAGATACTGAAGTTGTGAAATAATACAAAGCAATCAAATAAAATTGAACCCGCTATCTCCGGATTGTTAGTAAAGAGCCTTACCACCGAAGGCCATCTTGTCTTTCGTGTTAACATTAGGATTTTACGAGGTATAATCTGAAGCATAAAATATAAATAAATATATTTGTGTGTCTCAGTCGAGACTCTCCACAGAATGATTATTTACTGGTTTACCCGTTTGCTTGTTTTGTAATGTACCCTTTAAGAGGCTAGACTTTGCTCCACACGCCGTTTAGGTATTTCATTATATATCATTTTGTATCGCTCACAATAAGCTCACACATACTTACGATACACGCGAATGCGAAACGTGCGAATGGGACAACTGCCGTAATCTCTCATATTTACCTACCGAAATCGCTCGAAAAAAGGGTTTCGGGAAAAAACATTTTTCTACATCCAAACTTTCACGAAATTGTAATTTAAAAACAAAAATATGTTTTTGAAAGAAGAAGCTATGTCGGTATGTTTTAACAATTGTGTAATTCATTTGTATGTCCTAGAACGGGAAACTTTCCTAGTTGGACAGGCAAAGCTTCCCATTATGTAATTTGTACTTTCTTTTGTATGTATCTATAATAAATAAATAAATAAAAAAATAAATGATTAATGAGTTAGCAGCAATAATAATTTCCGACAAATTATTCATGTTTGACAGTGAATGTTTACGTTAATACGAATTGCATCGTTAATTTAAAAACACACCGATACAGTTTTTACTTTTTAGAAGGCAATTTAAAAAATATATATTAATTTCGTGCAATTTTCGATGTAAAAAGTGTGTTTTCCAGTGCGTCTTTTTGTATGTGCCGAAAAGCGAAGTCTATCGTCTTAATTGGCTGGTATTGTTATGTATGTATTTTGTCTTGTTTATTTGTTGACCTATTTCCTTTGTTTTTCAGGGAACCCAGAGGTCATGTTCCCGGCGATGGTCCCAATGCAAAATGAAACACACGCGGGAGAAGATGTGGCAGTTTTCGCTCATGGTCCATGGCAATATCTCTTCACTGGCAGTTATGAGCAGAATCTCCTTCCTCATCTGATGGGATATGCCATGTGCCTTGATGAAGAACTCTATGGATGCTCTATCGCTAACCAAACTCAATTTAAACTAACAATTTTAGTATCATCATGGATGACCCTGATTTTAACAACATCGTTCTTATTACATTAACCCAAAGCCTAAGACATTAAGCAATATTTTGCTCATATTTATTCGAACCATCAGAATGCAGATTCCACGTAAAATATTTCATCAATGACTTCAGAAAATTTCCTTGTTTTTGAACGTATTTCAAAATAAAAAAATTTTGATGGAGCGTTTTCGGTCCAAAAATGGACCACATTTTCCTACCATTCGTAAAACATTTTTTGAATTTTTTTCATATGTTCCCGCGGCCAGCAAAACACTTTGTTGGAGAACTGAAAATCTACTTCAATTAATGATCAAAAGATGTCACTGTTCTTCTCTTCACTTTTGATGTAGTACTATTTTTAATTCAGTCGATAGCAAATATTTATTTTTTCGAAGAAAACTGTTTCGGAAAGGTTTTTGTTTATAAAGCAGACATAATTAATAAGCAGCAAATTTTTATAAACCCTCTTTTGAACCTTTTCCCACTTAACCAGTCTTTCCCTGCTAATGACTTTGAAATCCCTAATTGTACTTCCCCCACTCTTACCCCTTCCCCTTCCTTCTAGCCTTTCCTCCCATTTATATTATTTAATTTTTAAGTTTAGTATACATTTGATACTGATGATGTGAACATCGTTCATGAAACATGTAGATTGTGTATTAATAAAAGTGATGTAAACAAAAGTTATTTGTCTTTTCATTAAAATAATTTTAAAAAACACAAATATTTTTTCAAACTGCCAACTGGCAAAATCTACCTCTGTAATCTTACCTGTGTAATAATGATAGAATTATCAATGTTCTTAACCTAGTTAAGTCGAAATAATTAAAAATTAATAGAAATATCTTTAAAACAGTAGATTTTCGTTTATTACGACGCAATTGATTGCTCGTAATGGTATAATCTGTGCAAATGGATATTTTTAAATAAATAAATTATTAATCGAGTTAATTATTATTGTAGAATAAAGTTAATGAATGTATCTAAGTGGTGTAATGCAGTTTTTTTTGGTAAGTGCATTAAAAATCATATTTTATTAGAATCGTTCCCGTTCCCGTCTCCTTTTCGTCTTCCCCTCCCGGGTCCCCTTCCCCTCCCGCGTTCCCTTTACACCTTCCCCGCGTCCCACGCCCCCCTCCCCTCCTCGCGACCCCTCCTTTCCCCCCAACCCCGCACGCATTCCGCTTCCACCTTCTCCACCTAGCCCTCTGTCTTGTCCCCCCTCCCGTGAAGCCCCCCTTCTTAATTCCCCATCTGAGCCTCCCACATACCCCTCCCCCCACCCATTTTTCCCTGCCGCTTAACTTCATAAAATATTTCATAATGCCAGAGCTCACCAGCATATAAGTATGTAAAAATATTCATGAGTATGTTCACAACAATTAAAAAAAAAAAATAACAGCAATCTGATGAAATTTTAATCGCAATCGTATGAATAGTATAGGAAATAATTTCTAACGCCAGAGCTCACTATCATATAACCATCCCGGGTATGCGCACATCATATTCCCAAAGTTTCATTGCAATCGGATCAACGGTATGGCCACGCATAACATATGAACACACAAACAAACAAACAAACAAACATAATTTTTTTATAAATTAGATTATTATTTAATTTCTTTCTTTATTATAATTATATGTGCTAGGTTTTGTAGTTTTATATTGCTTATTTATTATTTGTTATTTCACTAGTAGCATCTCTACGTAGTAAAAACTAAACCTTGATTTACCCAGGCTGTGAACATTTTTAATGCACATCCCAATGGCAATTTCATTAATGAAATAAAAACTAACGCTCTGTAAATGTTTAAAACAATAATTAAATAAAACCAAACTGATTGTAAGAAATCTCTCTGTATGCTGAGTTTTGTAAGTTTATATAAAACATTATATTTTAGAAAAAAACAATTAAATTACAAAATTTAAAAAAAAAAAATCATTTTGTGAATTCTTGAATTCTATACTAAAACATTCTCTTTGATGTAGATATCTTCAATTGTAACAAAAATAAATATAAAAACTCAATTAAATGTAACGATTATTTTATGTAATTTTTTTTTATTTTATTATTATTTGAAATACATAGGTGCATACATTTACAAAAGAAAATCATGAGTCTTAAAAGCTAATTAGGGGAAGATTGGCACCATTCGTACACTTTTCAGACTTTGATTTTTCAAAAAATGATGGTTAAAGATAGATTGCTCAATCATTTTTTATAACATTCAGCAAACATTCCGCTACGTATTCAAAAAGTTCAAAGTCAATAACTTTTAAAATAAATTAATGGATTGAGTTTTAGAAAAATCTGACAATTGTCCGAATCTACCCCACTACTGGGGTACATTCGTACATAGGTAGGGGAACATTCAGACAGTGTGGGGTAGCTTTATACAGTTTAAATAAAACAGCAAAATAATTATAAAAATCCTATTTATTGGCCTTAAACATACCAAAAACATACCAAAAACATACCATAAACTAAACGACAAAACCTTTTGTCAACAAAAAATATACATTACTCAGAAAAAAAACGATTAGGAGAAAAAACACAACACGGTGGAGACTACCTACACTAATTAATAATCAGACAAGAAGAGATCAATCTTTTAGTTACTAGGCACATTAGTAAAACAGTTGTCTGGTGCAATTGACATAAATAAAACATAAACCAAATCTTTACAATTAATTATTGAACATTCAATTGTGACATATCTATAGGAAATGTGTATAAGTTAAAGGTCCTGGCCATAGAGGTTCCTGGAGATTTTGGGTTAGGAAGAATCATTGTGACGTCAGAAATGCCCACGCTATCTTCGTCTTCAATATTGGGAAACATGAATGCCCAGGATAGAGACCTTAAATTCTGCTTTGGAATAATAGCTTATATCTTTTGCTACGTAATAGACAACTTCTTTTTTGCAAATTTGACTTAACTTTGCAAAACAGTTGTCGTTATTTTTTTTCGGGTCTCACGGTAGCATCAAAATCTTCATCTTCATTGCCATCAGAATAATCTACTATCGATGTCGAACTTTCCTGTAAACAATCCTCAGAATTTTCAGATTCCGAATTACTTTGATTTTTTTGGCTTAGAATGTCCGGCAATTTTTAAAGTACGTTTCATCTCCCTCGCTTTTGATTTTCTTTCCTGTTCTAGTTTCTTTAATTGCTTCGCATTTTCCAAATCTTCCAGCCTATTTTTTTCGGCGGATCGGTGTAAATTCTGGACTTTCCTGGTTGCCCTACCTTTACCGTTTTAATCTTTTTCTCAGCTGTAAGATAAGGCCTAATCATTGCTGGTGTAATAGGTCCTCGATCTTTCAATATAGTCTTTCAATTGTGACTCTTCTTCAGTAGAAAATACTTGGTAACTTGTGTATTTAGACTGATATGTGCCATCATCATCAGGTTTATCTTTTATTTTCTTTACCAGACTCTCCAAAGTTGAAGCCTTAATATTACGTTTATCCGCTGCCTTTCTGTAAGATAATTTTCTTTCCAAAACATATTTTTATTGCCGCAGACATATTTTCTTCATTTATTATTGTGCACCTAGTGTCTATCTTCTTATAATTCAGGAACATTTTTGCAAATTTTCTGAAATAAAAAGAAATTTGTTAATAGGGGTACATTCAGGCGCGTACGAATGTGCCCCTGGAGAAGGCGTACGAACGTGCCCCGAAGGTCAAAAATAACAGATTTTTCTCATGCAGAAACTCATGCAGCAAAATCCACAAAATAGATACATTATTAATATATTGATTGTAGTTACTTACCATTGAGCAATAATCCGTTATAATATGACGCCTCACTAAAGCACTAAACATCCAATGAAATCGACAAGATATTTACTTTGAGCATGCGAAAACACATTATGTCCTCCCATGTTGGTCGCAGCGGCCACACTGGCGCTAACTTCGGGGACAACTAGCGGTCGCCCGCGGCCTACCCACACACGCATAGCCATAATAAATACGATGTTCTAACAAGCTGTAATAGTCACTGTATGAAGGTTCCCCGTGTACGAATGGTGCCAAACTTCCCCTACAATAAAATAGTTTGTTAACGAATCTACCCAATTCAATAAAGAAAACATTTCTCTTGTTTGAATTGGGGAGTAGTGCCATTACAAAGGTAAAAGAAAAAAGAAAAATGAAGAAAAAATTTGAGGTAAGAAAATACATAAACTTATATAGGATGTTAACAAATATACATTGATAGTGGAATTGCGTACCATATCAGTTATCAGTTGGATATACAGAAATAAGATAAGTAAAAGTAAGAATATAGGTGTAGTAAAATAAAATAATATTATTACATATATGTAATAATATTAATGAATGAATGATATATATGATGTACTATCTCCTGTTATAAAAAATCATGTTATAATAATGTAATATCTCTTAAGAAAAATAAAACACTTTTATTGTGTAAAACCACAAGTTTTTATTTTAAAAAAATACTGACCGGTTTCGCTTTGCTCAAGCATTATCAGCGTAAAAATAATTAATACTAAACAATAAACAGAGTGAAAGATACTCTCAATATCGCCCTGGTTTAAAACCACCACTCAGAATTGAAACGTTGCTTAAAATGGCTTTAGTCGTGTTTTGTGACCAGATCTGAATAGCCAGGCAATTCTCCACCATCTTATTCCCCATCTCCTTCCCCTCCCGACTACCTTCAGCCACATAACATACCCCAATTACGGATGCCATAGTCTCTCACCGGCTCCATACGGGAGCACTTGGGACTCTTGTGAGGTATTCATAAATAATAAAAAAAAATTAAATATCGAAAGAGACAAAGGGAAACTTTTAATATTTGATTGGAAACAGACCTCATTTTGGGCTACTAGACACCTCTAATTGATCATTAAGTACATGACAATTGGTTTTTACAGCTTTTTACATATCTAGTGCTTCAGAATTATTTAACCACCGGAGCGACAGAGCAATTAAAATATTATTTCTCGGATTGCTAAACGAAATTCTTCCACCCACATTAAAAAATACATCATAACTCCGAATTTGATTACGGACACATACAAACTGATTATAGTTCTGTTTAGCCAATGAATTCCCCTATCTTTTGTCTATTATCATATATTTGTAGGATTTATAAAAAAATATATAACTAAATCTTATAACATTTTAAAGAAACTAGAGAATATTTATTTTATTATATTTTGTTTTAATAATAAATTTTTTTTCCGAAATTTGCCACATTTTGGCAACAAAGCAATCCGTGCTTTTGGAAATAGTGCCATAATGTGGCAAAAAACGCTCGAGTGGTTAAACGGTTACCACGCTCATTTTTACCAAGGATTTTAGCACCGGTGCTATGACGGAAAGTATAATCCTTATCAATCAAACTGTAAAAGTTTGGAGAAAGGAACTTGTAAAATAATTACGCATCTTCAGGAACTTAAAAGGACTTGTGTTTTTATTTGCTCTATTCCCAATTACATTGTAATATCAGTAAGCCCAAACTACCCAAGACATACCAAGAAGTTTATTGGTTTACATGTCGAGAAGTTATTGTTGAGAGGGAAATAAAACCTAAAAAACAGGCTATTTATTAAATTAATCCTTGCTCTGGGGGGAATTTGCCCTTACTGACATCTATGGATAATTCTTCCAACTAATAATTTCTAGTTCTCATAAAAAACATACAAATCTATTTGGAGAGGTGTGAGTCCTCGCAACTATTTAATCTGAATAATTTATTTATATAAAATTATACACAAACTGCTAAAAATGGGTGATTTGCGGAATTCTGAAAAGCCGTTATTATTTGGGCAGCGAAAGTGTTCCTTTATCTATAACACTGACTTACGCGTTGTGTGTATATAAATAGCTGAACAATTAGTACAGACCAATTAAAAACACGGTTAACTCCCAAATGACCCAGTTTGTCATCTATATCCATTGAATGAATTAGAAATTAACCTAAATTAATAACAAAATAAATTGTATAAAATGCGCCGCCATTGGCAATTAAGATAATTATCATTGATTTTATTACGTAGACTAGCGAATAAAAATTGACTGATGGCTATTTGTTTTTTCACTGAAGATAATATCTATGAAATGTGAATCATAACCATTATTTACCGCTATTTTTTTAATTAATACTAGCTGACCCGACAAACTTCGTACCGCCTCAGAATCAATAAATGTTGTGTTTAATTTATTAGCTGAAATAAATTATGTTTTTATCAAGTTAAAATAAATACTTTAAGTTCAAAAAATGAAATTGAGCTGTTGACTAAGCACGAAATGTTCGGCACACTACACCATTGACAGTTCGAATTGATTCAAATTATGTAGACCAACGCCCATTATTTGAAAAGCCGTTCCATACAAAATATATGAAAAATATCATTTTCTTCATAATTATTTTTCTTGTGATTTTTTCCGATGTTTTAGTAGCTATTCTGTTAATCGTGACGGAGACAAATCCAACAAATCAAAGATCATAAAAATCGGTTCAGCCGTTCTTGAGTTATAAATAGTGTAACTAACCCGATCTTTAGCGAACTTGTTATTATTAGACATTGGAATCGTGACCAAGCGATGGACCATTGAATGGAATGCGGAGTGTTTATGGAACAATGGATGATTTAATGTATTATGTATGTATTAGAATTGACAATATCTGTGTAGGACGGTTTTCGAAAAATGTTAAAATTAATTTTATTATTAACGATCGATAAGGAGGTCTAAAAAAATTAAGGTGGAATTGTTGACTATGGTAAGAGATTATAAGATTGAGGAAGGAATTCAGTTGGCGGTCTGTCCCAGTCCATACAAAAAACATCATCAACATATCTCTTCCAAGGATTATAGTTAGGGATTATGATTACTTCAAGGGATTATGATGAATGTAGTCCCCTTGTCAGCTTTAGTGAGGATCAAACCGTCATCTGCTAATTTGGCAAGGATGTTAGGATAAAGGAACACCTTCGCTGCCTAAATGTCATATTTGGGGATGCTGCGTGGTGGGTATTTTTTAGAGAAAGGAAGGATAGGATGTTCTGGGAAGGAAAAGGGTATGAAGCATGGGTAGGAATCTGGGGGTCAATGTTTCCAGGAGTGACGGACGTATGAATCCATCCCTCACACTGCACTATTAGGCCATGAGTAGAGAGAGGTAAATAGTCTCTATCGACCAGTCTCCCGGCGTTATTTAAGGTCTTACAAAGTAAAATATTTCAAAAATTTTTTGGACACTTATTTTGTTTAGACATTATTGAAAAATCATACATATTTATGTTCAAAAAGTACTTACAGGAAGTACGCAATATTTAATAATTAACATTTCTTGTTTAGTATTAATTTGTACCCTGATGAAATTTGACCAAAGCGAAACCGGTCGGTAAAATACATTAATAAAAACTCGTGGTTTTACACAAAACAAGTGTATTATTTTTATTATTATGTCAATCCACAAAGTGATTGCTTTCTACAAAAATAAAATTTCTTTTAGATGTTACAAGTATAATGTTTAATTCTTAGTTATATAATACTTAGTATAATGAGGAAATCTATAATTGGTTTCCCAGTTAGTTGAATTATACATATATAAATGAACTTGTCATCTCACACAGGGATCTGCTCACGGCCAAGCATATGATACAGCTGATTTCATATCGTTATAAAAATGGTCTCACGACTATGGCTTAGTTATAAATGCACAAAAAACAAAAGTAATGCACATCAGATATACAATAACATCTTCAGTAATATCCCATAACTTTGACTGCATACATAAAAAAGTTTTAGACAAAAACAAACAGTGTTTTCTTGCCGACAAGCTACTTGCAGTAGCTTTGCAGGTGTAATGTAAAAATGAAAAAAAAAACATTTTCTGTAATAAAAAAAAACACATTGCAAACTGTTGATATCTCTAAAATAAAATAAATAAATAAGCAATATCTTGTACCTTTATTATTTCTGAATATGTATTACTAAATAGAGTAGCTTGCAAGTTAGTCCTAAAATTATTTCTCTACTAACTGGGTAATTAAAATGGCCAATAAATGTTATGTAACATATAACATATCTATGTATTTATTAGATTAAGAAACATTCTCAGTTAAATAATCTCAAAAAGTCTATTACGCACCAGTCCAATCATTAATTCAATATGGAATCATTGGATGGGGAGGTGCATGTGAAAAAATTGTAAGTCCTGTAAATGTGGTACAAAAACTAATTATTAAAGTAATTTTGAAAAAACAACAAACATTCCTTCAGCAACAATGTTCAAAATCTTTAAAGTACTAAAAATTGAAGACCTCTATAAAAAAGATTCAATATTACAGATATTCAAAGAAAATGCAATTAAAAAACTTAAACTTAACTCATCATTGAGACATAAATATAACATTCCTTTATTTTTAACACAACAAATACTCAACAATTATATATACATAATGAAGGGTATGACCGAGGGGACAAACTCTAGGGGACGCCCACGCCGAGAGTACTTGGAGGACCTGTTTGTGGACATGCGCTGCTCATCATATGCAGACTTCAAAAGAGCCGCACAAGACAAGGAAGAATGGAAGAAAAAAATAAAGGAAATTGCTGCAAACCAATCCCAGGATTGAAACCAGAGAGAGATATATATATATATACAAAGGCATAAAATACTTCAAGAATCTTCCCGAAGAGTTAAAAAAATAACAGATTTGATATCATTTAAGACAGAGATCAAATTATTCTTAAAAAATTAACAAACAAAACATTACAAAATACTGTAACTTCATTTCATGCCATATTATAATTTTTAACGTTACAATCCTAGTACGTAAGACTATATTTATTCTACACTAAAATTATGAAAAACTCATACACCAAGCTCAAGAGCTAGCTCTCTTAATTGGCGAAATTTGCTATTTGTTTTTGCCATACTATGTTTATCACTGTAACAATTTTATAATTTGTACAATTAAAAAATATATATTATTATCCTCTATATTAACTCAATAATTTCCAATAAAAAAATTGTAAATTGTAAAAAAAGGAAGAAGAAGATGTCAAATAATCAACAATTTTAAACGGAATTCAGTATCAAAAAATCATTTGTACAAAAAGTGATTTTTATTTCTTATTTGCATTAGTCATTCATTGTCTACGCTATCACTACCTACTAATCAGTTTTCAAAGCGATACAATTCAATAAATCATTGTGAAACCATGCCAACAATGAATAGTTGACATCCGATGACAATATTAAATCACTCTCAGAAAATCTTATCTTTATTATTTTTCAGTGGCAAGAAGAAAAAATATTTATGAGTTGGAATAAAAATATTCACCAGAAGTACAAAGTATAAATAACAGGAATATATCTGTGTATCTGGGGGTTGATTCTTTATAACGATCTACAGTTTTATTCCGTGATTGATGAAATTTAACACACTTATATTTTTATATGGATACCGTACAAGAGCCAGTGAGGTATTCTCAATTGGGGTATGTTGTGAGGCTGAAGGTGGTGGGAAGGGGGAGGAGGTGGGGAAAAGGAAGGCAGGGAAGTATCTGGGTATTCAGATCTGGTCACAAAACACGGCTAAAGCCATTTCAAGCAACTTTTTATCTCTGAGTGGTGGTCTTACACCAGGGCCCCTAGCACACTCTATCGATAAGGATTGACAGAATAACTTTCGGTAACTTCTCATCGTTCCCTAGGACAAATGCAGATTGTTAACGTACAAACAACAGTTGATGTCAAATATATTAAGAATACTTAGTCGTTTTGAATTGTCACTTATTCATTGGCGATCTGCAGTCATGCTAGGGAACGGTGAAAAGTTACTGAAAATTATCTTATCAATGTGTGCTAGGGGGATAGGGCGATTCTTAGAGTACCTATCTTCCACTCTGGAACGCGCCGCAAATATACTATGGTTACTAACTAATTGTGAAATAACACGAATTAATCAAATAAAATTTATTTGCGCACGCCAGATTTGAAAACGCGACCTTCGGATTTGGAGTCGAGAACCTCACCCCTCGACCACGCCGGCCCTTGTCGATATTTTTATTTTTTGTTAAATTAATTAATAAAAATATTATGATTAACATTAAGCGATTGAGAGGATTTTACATTTTTCTATCGGACTGTGATTCTGAAGAAGATGTTGATATTAATCAAATAAAATTTACTTGAGAACGCCGGGATTTGGGCCCGCGTGGATTCGTTATTGAATATCGTAACCACTCGACCATGAAGGCCGCTATAATAAAATTCAGGCAGAAGGCGAGGAGACATGTATCAATCAAATAGGGTGAAATGAATTAGTCTTTATTTACCGACGTGAGGTCTGTTAGACCACCATAGTTTTAATATCAAAAATTAATGTATTTTTCTAAAAACATTACTTCTAAATATTTTTTTATATATCTATTATTGTTTAAGTAAGGTAAAATATAAAAAATTTGTACACTTATTAATAATTATAAGCATTAACTTCACAGGCGTCGACTTTTTGGAAAAAAAACTAACTTTTACTTTAATCATAATGTATTTCAATCAAACTGTTTTTTTTCTTCTCAAAAACAAACTATTCCTAAATATAATAACTAGGTAAAATATGAAAATAAAGAAAACATAAATAATCAGCAGTTTTACGAAAAACCACAAGACATCAAGTTGTAGGAATAGGGTATTTTCACAAACGAGGGATTCTGTTGAAAATATATTGATTATTTAAAGGTCATTTTTCTGATTTTAATCGTCGTACTAAAAATATTTGTTTTTACGTTTTCATTCTAATTTATTCATTTTAAAAACGCTTAAAAACCAACGAAACCAAAACAACCCATGATTGCCAACGTCGCTTCGTACGCACGTCATCAAACAAACAAAGTAGTACTGTCGGAAAAATTTCAAGACCGAGCTACTGTTATGACGTCACACGTCGAAAATGCCGTTTTGGATTACAAAAATGGCCAACTTAAAGCCGCTGTAGAAAATTTATATTATTATATTTTTAATCGTAATTTTTTGCTTAATTTTTTGTGGAAATACCCTATTATCAAATATTACAAACAGTCTTTGCACACAAGGTTGCTGTATTGAAGGCACTCATGTTTCATGAAAGTGTCACATTTGAAAGCAGTCTTGCGTTTTAATTTTGAGAGACACCTACGACAGAATTTTCTAGGTTGTTTACCCTTCATTTAATTTTCTTCCCTTACATTTTCCGGTATATCTGGCCCAAGAACTATTTTTATCGATGAGCGCAATTCCCTTTGATGTTACCCGTTTCATGTTTGAAGAGGCTGCCTAATTCACTGTAATATTTGACTGAAAATAAAAGACGAAAACCATATAATCTGAAAAAAGCCACGAACAAAAAAAGTTACCTATGTAAGTACCGACGTATGGTCTGACAGACCACTCGCGATCTTATAACAGCCATAACTTACTGAAATCGCATACGCCGATATTACCGGTATAGAGAAGCACAGGGTAATACTACTACCCTAACATAGGTAACTGGACTTTTCCAACGGTCCAGGTGTCTGTCAGACCACACCTCGGTACTTAAGGGTTAGTAAGCAAAAATCAGTTTGGCCATAACATTATTTTGTTTTAATGTTTAAAAAAATAAGATAATATCTTAGAAGCATACTCTACAAATATTTAGATTAAAAAAAAACGAAGAAAAATTTCGCCGATATGAACATTGTTTCTAAAATTATCTTTTTAGTGATAAAAACCAATCACTTTAATTACATAAATTTAGAGATTATCGATTGCGATTTGTTGAGATATCTTTGCAGATGGAATAAATGTCTATTGTTGTCCGAATATTTTGTGCGGAGAAACCATACACTGGGTAGCCATGGCTAAGATCGCATGTTTGTTCATACTGTTCGCTGTGATCGGAGATTCTTATCAACATGGTAAGCTTTAACTTAACACAATTTTAATTAAAACAAGAAAAAAACAAAAACATTCAAAGAATGAAATACAATATTTTAAACATCGTCAATTTATAATATTTTTTTACCGTAAAACACAAATTTCAATTTATAATATTTTTTTACCCTAAAACACAAATATCAACATGGTAAGCTTTAACTTAACACAATTTTTATTAAATCAAGAAAAAAACAAAAACATTCAAAGAACGAAACACAATATTTTAAACATCGTCAATTTATAATATTTTTTTACCGTAAAACACAAATTTCAAACTGCTTAGACTATAGTGGAAATTACTATCTATTAAATATTTGAATCGAGCCATTTTAGTTGGAGTGTCAGAAAACTACGCATGAGATGATACATGAATGTGAAAAAAAGCAATTAATGTGTCCAGAGACTGCTTTGGGTTGCGTTTCATCCTATTTTCCTACCGGTGCAAGAAAATTAAGTGATATTAACTCTATTAAATGGAAAACATCATAGCATTTTAATAACCCTAAATAACCCCATCTTGTTGCCAGAAGTTACCAATTTCCAAAATCTGTGGCCCAAACAAAAACAATTTTTTGCTGAACTATATATTTTTTCAGATCTCCATCGCATGCATCCAAGTAGTCGGCAGACCACCGTCGGCCCAGATAAGGAGCTGGTACAGAGCTTCTGGCACGACAAGGCGTTCAAGTCCCTGAAGGACCATTTGAAAAGAGACCTAAGCGGCAAGCAGCTGGCCAAGAACGTCATCTTTTTCATCGGGGATGGCATGTCGCTGTCCACTGTGGCGGCAGCCAGGATATACATGGGACAGAAAGAGGGAAGGGTTGGAGAGGATGAGAAGATGTCCTTTGAGAAGTTCCCAGTTATTGGATTGTCTAACGTAAGTATTGACAGTTTCTCAATCTCCCTGTTCAGTGCGAATAGCATCATCGACAATCTCCTTCTTCGTAAAGTGTGAGGGCATATTTCTTTGTAAGGTATTAGTCAAAGACAAGCAAAGTTTGCAAAGCACTCTCAGGTTTTAGGCTCAGTTTTCACCCTGGGGACCACAAAAATTCCACCGGAGAATAAATGGAGCGGGCAACCGACGACCATATTTGTGGTAGTCCATACAGCATTGAATTCACTTATCGCTGAGCTTGCAGAGTGCATCATATGGGTATAATGGCTATTGATGCACCTCACCCTGTTAATGCAGGTCCACAACATCGACACTTCAATCGTGGGAAGGTTCATAACACCTCTACATATTGCGATTACATCTTCCATTCGTTTGCTGTCTCACTTCAGTTCCTTACGTCCAATGTTATGGTGTTTAACCCAAAATCTTCCAGCACATTTAGGGTTGAAGTTTAGTCCTCCAACAGTAAAGAACTTAAGTCTCTCTTTATAGCAACTCTGCTTTCTGCTGAATGATCCTTTGCCCTTGCTAATTTAAGTAACGAAAAGATGTTTTCTTTTGTAATATTGCTGAGTTCATTTGATCACGTCGCGTTGGTACAAATGTCAAGTGCTTCGTTTTAATTTCAGACATACTGCGTGAACGCCCAAGTTGCCGACTCTGCCTGCTCTGCTACTGCCTACCTTGGCGGAGTGAAGGCTAACGATGGAACCATCGGAGTTTCTGCTTCTGTGCAGTTTCAGGATTGCGAAGCGATGAACAACGAGACTTACTTTGTTGATTCGATCGCATATCAGGCCATGAAGACAGGAAAAAGTGCTGGTAAATATCCATTGCTGATTATTTCGCACACAATAACAAGGATAAATACATCTATTACATCGATGTTAAAATTTGCCTATTGTTTCACCATTTTCGCTCACGTAAGCTTCAGCCAAATAAAAAAGTTTTAACGATACAGACAACAAATATTCTCGAAAGAATGAGTGATTTATTTTATCTCTTCAACCTTCTGATATGTTAATTGATTTCAATAACAGATTAATTGTGATAATTCAAACATTCTTTGTTAAAGATTAACTTAAGATAAAAAAAACTTTTTTATTAAATAGCTTACATTTTAGGTAAAATGCTTATAAATCTCAAAATTCAATCTCCGAAATTCGAGATAAAAAATCGTTTGTTGTTTTTATATCTGTACATCAACATATTAAATTTAAATAATGTGAATACTGGCATAATGAAATCTTGCCATGGAATATATTCGACAATGTAATGTAGTTGAGGGCCTGTATACTTCCCCAAAATACATTATCATCATAGTACTGCCCACTACAGCTTATAATGACTGTAAAGGAATTCTTCAAACTGTTAAGATCAGTGGTGACCAATTTTATTTTGCTGTTTTTGTGTAAAATGTGGAAATTACATAGTCCTTAACCGAAATGTCGCCCCCAGAATTTGATGCCTGAGGCAGCTGCCTAGATTGCTGTGATCTAATTCCGTCCCTAGTACAATGCAAAAGCATAATGCAAACAGAGCTGTAATAGGTTTTTTGTTTTGTTTTGGGGTGTTATGACGTGTTGCACTACCTCCTTCTTTAGCCAACGTTTCGGACAACGTTACAGTTTCTATAATCAGGGCAGATGTGTGTAGAACTGTAATATTTTATAAATTAATAATAATAATGCAAAAAAAAATATATTGTTTAATAGGTATTGTTACGACAACTCGAATCACCCACGCCTCTCCATCTGGTGCCTTTGCTCACACTTCGTGCAGAAATTGGGAAAGCGATGCTGATATACTGTGGGACGAAGCAGATCCTTTGGTTTGCCAAGACATTGCCACCCAGCTGATCAAAAACAAGCCAGGGAATATGTTCCAGGTACCGAAATTAGAATACATTTTATAATTATTATACAAGATGGCACTCAACGTTACCTAACTTACGTTAACATAAATGTCTCCGTAATTCTACACAAAACGTTATTAGTAAAAGCTAAATGATCATAAATATTACGTAAGCTTCCGAAGATAATGACGTCTAAAGAGGTGACACTGTAAACCATCTTGGTTCTAAAATAATTTATTTTTTGCAGGTGATTCTCGGGGGTGGTCGTAAGAAATTCTACCCGGTTGATGACGGGGGCGAGAGACTAGATGGACAGACCCTTGTTGATGACTGGAAGAAGGGTAAAGCAAGTTCTGGTGGCAGCTACAAATACGTCGAGAACAAAGCAGAGCTTTTAGAAGCCACCGCTAACAAAACTGAGAACATTTTCGGACTCTTCCACGACAATCACATGGACTATCATCTTTTAGCAAAAGAAACTCAGCCAACATTGGAGGACATGACAGAAGCGGCTATAAAAGTGTTATCCACAAATGAAAAAGGATTTTTCTTATTTGTTGAAGGTGGGTCTCATAGGCTATTCTCTTTTTTATAATGTGTGGTATCTGATATCTAGATGAAGACCTGATGTCTGGGGCTGCCGACGGAATGCTTTCGCTGTGGGTTTATCACCATGTTTTTGTACGGAAGTTACTCCCCTGTCATACTGAGAACATGGTCAAGTTATTCAATCCGCGACTTTACAATAAAAATGATAAGGAGTTTGATGTCAAACACACAAATATCGTATCGTGGGGTTTCTAACTGTTTTACATTTAGTGTCTCCTAAAACTTCTCAAAAATCTCGTCTTGGCAGCCAGATTAATATAAAAGTGATAATCCCTCACCGGCAAACATAATATTATTATTTAGATGTTAAAAATAAATATATATAAAAATTATAGGAGGAAGGATAGACCACGCTCATCATGACACGCAAGCCCACCTTGCCCTTGATGAAACGGTTGAAATGGCAAAGGCAGTAGACAAAGCATTGAGTTTAACGGATTCCGACGATACGCTTATAGTAGTGTCCTCCGATCACAGCCATACCATGACCTTAGCTGGATACCCTAGCAGGGGAAATGACATCTTGGGAGCCGCAGACATTTACGCTGCCGATGATAAGTTGAAGTACATCACTTTGAGCTATGCAAATGGTCCAGGGTACAGACCCGCATATGTAAACGCGGAAACCCAAAAGTTGGAACGCGTTGACGTCGCTAATGAAGAAGATTTTGTTGCACGTAAGTCCTCTTATTAATTTTTTAATCTATTTTCTTATCATTAACGATTTTTTCACAATTTTAGCATATCGAATTCTCTTGTGTGCTTTTTACATGTTTATTCAAAATAATAATATTACATCATTGATAGAAAATACGTTACAATGTACATATTAATAATATCGTATATTGTAATATATTTATACGATGTACGAGCTTCTCGTAGCACCATAAAAAAGCTAGGCTTGAATGTACTCTTATGTCGACTTTATTTATTTAAATACGATTATATATATATATATTTGCTTAGACTTTTAGTGAGTTGATTAAATGATATTAAATCTCATTTAAATTTCAATTTTTTAATGTACTCGTATTGTAATCGCAAAGATGCAATTCTTGAGAAGTGGACTGTATCTTAATAATATGAGGTGGCGTGACACAACTATACGGATGGTAATTAGGACTTCGGGAAGGATCTGACTTACCCTGACTTCTTGGTTCCGTTCTTGGGGAGTTATTGTATCACTGGTAATCACTTGCACTAGTGTCCGGTTTAATGCATATTATAGCGCCGAGGGATGATTAATCACGCACTGCACAGCACACATAATATCTCTTAAGAGTCGATGTTTAGTAAGGAGAGGTCCAAGCGACCATTGCACAATACAAAGCAGACTCATTAATAGTCGATGTAAAGGACGAAGAGGGATGAAGGTACATCGCTGCACATCGCCAAAAACAGACTTCACAAGGTCGATGTTCATTGCATGAAGCACAAAAACAGACTCACAATACACATGTGGTTATTATTGCCCTCACATAGTATTGTACACAGGTGGGTAGTCAGAAGGGATAGGTAGGTGGAAGGAAGGAAGGTAGGTATATACATGCATAGTTGCGCCAACATTCCGCCCACCTAATTTTAGAATAAAATTAATAACCAAAAAACAGTATAACAACAAAAGTAGCTACGGTACTATGTTATCAATAAAAGAAAATAAAGAAATTATCCTATAATTATGTTACTAAATTATAAGATTATCATTGAACGCTAGCACACTGGCTGTCTTCCGTGTAATCATCAATAAAGAAACGAAAAAAAAAAATGAAAAGTAAAATTATATTGTATTAAATTACAGCACTATTGCACTACACAAAAACACAATATTACACGACTATAGTATTCAGCGTAATAGGGCAACCTTTTACGGATAGCTCTACGATAAGAACATTGCTGAGTATTGAAATCAGATGAGTTATATAGTATTATAACCTAGCTTGACCGCTGGGCGGACAAGACATCTTTACTTGTTCTAATTGTTCCGATTTGAACCATATCATTTTTCCCGGGATGAACGGCGAGAGTTCGATCTTGGCCGGGAGACTTGTAGGTTTTCTTATGTATGTAGCGACATAATTTGTCATCTGATATTACATTAAATTAAAGAAAAAAATAGAAAGATTTGAATATCCCAGTTAGATATTGCTTTGCTGCTACAAAATTATGTCCGCAGTCACGAAGACACCGCAACACAAACCCCGTCGATTTGTGAGTAGGGTTAAGATGCAATAAAAGCATCAGTAGAGAGATCTGACATGATCTCAGGGTGCAAGGCCTTAGTAGCCATGCAGACAAAGAGGCATAAAAATGCCTTGGTGGTTTTTGCTTCACGACGTTTATGATATTTTAGCAAAAAATGTCCACCAAAATCGACGCCTACGCGAGAGAAGAGACGATTAGGTCGGACACTAGAGGATAGTAGATCCACCATCATATGTGGATGTGTGATGGCCTTAAACTTGTGGCATGTGAAACATTTTTATAATTGAGATCGAATGACGGTACGACCGGACATGATCCAATATTGCGTTGAATAAGAAATGGGAGAGTACGCGGGCTTACATGAAGATGTGCACGGTGATATTAATTAATTAACAACTCGATTAAATAACCAGGCTTGGGTAGTAAAACGAGATGTTTACTTTCGAATAGGAGTGCAGAATTTGGTGGCATACCGCCCACCCTGAGAATACCTTGGGAATCAATAAAAGGTTGTAACTTTTGAAGGCCAAAGTACACATTTTGTTGGAAGTTAAAAGTATAAGATCATAATAATCTTCTTGTTCGAGTTTAATCATCTTCATGAGCGCGTTGTCAAGTTCTTGAATAATAAGTACCGCATTACTTAGGCTCTGTTTCGCCGTATTGGAAACGTAAAACAGACATTTGTTTTGCACCTAAGTGTCCTAGAAATAACGATCTTCAATTTTGATGATGGGGAATACTTTACTATAAAAGAAGAGGATTTTATTTCTGCACTAAAAACTGTAGATTTAAGGGGTTGAATTTCCGGCAATTCACTGATTGGAATATTTGATGGCCTCACCGAAGGCCAATCCTCGATAAAATTACAGAACTTTGGCAGAACCGAACACCACGGTGGTTTAGCTGGTTTAATTGGTGGCCTCATCGAAGGCCAATCCTCAACAGGATTACGGAGCCTCGCAAGACTCAAAGCCCACGGCGGCTTTATTGGTGGCCTCACCGAAGGCCAATCCTCGACAGGATCGCGGAGCCTCAGCAGGCCCGTCAGCCACGGTGGTTTAGTTGGTGGCCTCACTGAAGGCCAATCCTTGACAGGATTACGGAGTCTTGGCAGACTCAAAGCCCACGGCGGCTTAATTGGTGGCCTCACCGAAGACCAATCCTCGACAGGATCACGGAGCCTCGGCAGACCCAAAGGCCTTGGTACATGTTTTATAAAATTAGTAGAAAATGTACATAGGGACCCATAGTCCGCAATGTTATCCTCAAAAATAACATGGTTCCAAATTGCTCTTGGCATGTTGTCAGGGATCTGAACAACACGGTTCGCAACAAAAGTTTTGAATAAAAATAGTGGCTTATGAAGACAAGATAAGACAATTGTCGTGTGAGCGAAGCGGAAAACCTTTTCAATTTGCACGGCAAAAGGTGCTGACGACAATATATTTTTTATATGTTTTGATAACAGCACGGCTGCATACAATTCTAATCTAGGGATTGTTAATGACTTTAAGGATACGACCTTGAATTCGGCCATCAACAACTGGCTAGAGTTATTGTTTCGAACGACTAAATAAATCACTGCTGCATAACCTAGTTGGAATGCATCACAAAATTCTACGAGAATACAATGACTATCTAGGTTCGCATGGTAATATCGTTGAAATCGTAAGGGTTGCAGCGATGGAAGTTGTTTCACAAAGCTGATCCATGTAGATACGATATGTCGTGGTACTTCGGAGTCCCGAAGATTCGAAAATTCCTGGATAATCCTTTTTGTAGTAAGGATTACAGGAAACAACCACCAGATTGACAATATATTCCGCTTTGAATATACTGCCGAATTTGGTATCAAAAGATAATCCACTTTGGGATTCCAAAACACGCGTAACATTTTAACATTCAAAATTTTGTTAAAATTCAATATTGGTTGTAGATATTCAGAATTACATTCGAATAATTCAGAATCTTCCGCTTTGATAATGTCATTGATAAAATCAGAAGCGACTGGCACTTCCTCAACTTTCCAAAATATTTTCATTATATTATTTAATGACATATCTGACAATATGAAACATGACGTTGATAATGAATCAATTAATTTACTTTTCCCGAAATTAATATATCCGAAAACTATATTTAAAACACTTGGGTTACCACGAACGATATGTGATAAGTTGAAAAGTGAATGTCCATTTGACGGAATATTATATTTCCTTAAAGATAACACAAGCGTTTTGGCACAGCCCTGAGAAACGTGGCTATGGCTAATTCGTATAAGTACGTACGCACTGTGTTTATTTTGCATGTAAACAATAGCGTTACCTAAAGGTACTGGGCACGCATTGTTTACATTTCCGATGAAATAAGTGACTGCAGTCAACGACGTACATGTAGACAATAATTGACATTCACGAAATACATTAAATCTTAAATAATCAAAACTGCGATTTAGTTGTTTTATCCGGTTTTTCCTTTCAGTAGGAGAAATAGTTAGAAAATTTGCACACTTGTGTATTGGGTGATTTTCTTTACATATAGCACACAAATCTTGAGAAGGATTTGTATTCAATAAGGATTTTAGCGAAACCGATGCCTTTTGTTTATGTATGTTTGTAACAAGTGTTCTAAGAATTCTAGTTTGACTGTGGAGAAATTCAAATAATTGAGATATCTCGGGTAATTGTGTTCTTGCAAATGACGTTTCGAAATGTCGCCTAGTGTCTTGATCTAGACAATGGAAGATTACATGGGGAACAAATTTACTAAATAAGTTTTCACAATTCATTGCAAATGAATTTTCAATATTGGAAACAAATGGTGTGATTTTATTCGCGGGTAGATTAAAATTGTTGCTATTATTTGTTGATTTTAATTCAATGTCTAAATTCTCATGTTTTCTTTTGGCACATAAAATGTCTGAATATAGGACCTGCATTTGTTCCGAAACTGTGATTATCTCTGAATAATCATCAGCTGTGTTTGATTCTATTAACCGATTTTTAATTTCAATATTCAAGGATTCAATCTCTCCTACCCATTCGGAAATTAAATCACAACGACATAAAAATATTTGCTTTTTCTTTTCATCTGAACTTAAAAAGGGAATTAAGTTATGTGTTGTTTGAATTCTTTGTAAAAAACGATTGCGACGAGCTGTCAATACTGCAATCTTCCTATCTGCCATTTTGCTAAATTTTAATATGATTTTTGTTGAATATAATAATTTTGTACAGTATTATTATTTCGCAAGTACAATATTATTTCGTATAATATTGTTGTCACACAGAAAACAACCTATGCCGAAGGCTTCAATAATAAGTTAATATGATGAATTTATATCAAATTAAATGAATTTAAAAATGAATTTAAATGCTAGTCTCATCCGGCTACGATTGGACCAAATAATGTAATCGCAAAGATGCAATTCTTGAGAAGTGGACTGTATCTTAATAATATGAGGTGGCGTGACACAACTATACGGATGGTAATTAGGACTTCGGGAAGGATCTGACTTACCCTGACTTCCTGGTTCCGTTCTTGGGGAGTTATTGTATCACTGGTAATCACTTGCACTAGTGTCCGGTTTAATGCATATTATAGCGCCGAGGGATGATTAATCACGCACTGCACAGCACACATAATATCTCTTAAGAGTCGATGTTTAGTAAGGAGAGGTCCAAGCGACCATTGCACAATACAAAGCAGACTCATTAATAGTCGATGTAAAGGACGAAGAGGGATGAAGGTACATCGCTGCACATCGCCAAAAACAGACTTCACAAGGTCGATGTTCATTGCATGAAGCACAAAAACACACTCACAATACACATGTGGTTATTATTGCCCTCACATAGTATTGTACACAGGTGGGTAGTCAGAAGGGATAGGTAGGTGGAAGGAAGGAAGGTAGGTATATACATGCATAGTTGCGCCAACACGTATTAAAGAAATTACTCCAAGATCTTTTAAATGAATGTTTTTGCCGCATTTTGTTTGTCAAACAAAATGTAAAAAAACATATTGATATCAGCATCGTCCATTGTCTGTATCCCAAATTTATTTGAAGTACTTGTACGTAGTCCGATGAATAAATGAGATGAAAAGGAAAATAAACAAATTGTGCAAGAAAAACTGACACATATAAATCTGTTCATAAAGATGCGAAACTGAGATTATTTCAAGCAATAATTAATTGCATGAAACACTCATCCACATTGACAAATCTTCCGAGAAAAGATACGTGCCGTCGATTTCATGCGGAAGATTTTTCAATGTGGAGGGTTTCAGACTGAATATAGCTTATAATAATTGTTACCCTTTGTGCTATGCATAGAAATCTTGTCTTAAACATTAGTTTATCAATTAAAAATATTGAGATTATTTCGTTCGCGATATCATGCACTTAATTTAACTAGAAACGATATGAATAAGGCACCGTGACCTTCCTAACAATATTATTTTACAATCATCGTATACACTTGCTGTCCCTCTTCCGTTAGTGACAATAAGGCGTGATAATGTAGGCGTGAACAAGATAAAGGCCTGTCCCTCGCCGCACAGTGGGCTGAAAATCGCCTTTCATAGACATAGAGACTTGAATTTTCAATGGTCTTTTTTGGCTAGAAATGGATTCGGCTGGTCATTACTATGCTACAAAATTTCGTATGAAGCAATTGCGTGTACAAATGAAGGAGTTATCATTTTTTAAAGAAAAATTTGTATGGCACTGACATTAAAAATGAGGCTATCTCTGGAATCATAAGGTTGGCCATTATATCCTTACACACAGATATACTTCTATTTATTTGTATTTTTTTGACATACTTCGTATTGTGGCGCAACTTGCGCTTTTTTTTAAATCTTCAAAATTGTGAAAAAACCTTTTTCATGTTGATGATTCATTTTAATGCTTAAATGCTTTACATATGAGTATGCGTTGTCAAGTTTACAATATTTTATTGACACTATAAGCCAAAATTTAGCATTAAAATGAATCATCAACATAAAAAAAGTTTTTTTTTTCAACATTGAGGATTTAAAAAAAAAGCGCAAGTTGCGCCACAATACGAAGTATGTCAAAAAATACAAATAAATAGTAGTATATATATAGTCAGTGCCATACAACTTTTTCTTTAAAAATGATAACTCCTTCATTTGTACACGCAATTGCTTCATACGAAATTTTATAGCATAGTTAATGATCAGCAGAATCCATTTCTAGCCAAAAAAAGACCCTTGAAAATTGAAGTCTCTATGTCTATGAATGGCGATTTTCAGCCCACTGTGCGCCGGTGGAAGCGTATACCTATGCACGAATACATTCATAGCAAAGCTTATTTAGTGGAGTCAACTCTTGCTTGGTTACCCATAAATTTATATATTTCTGTGATTTGTTTTTAGGGAATCCTGAAGTGAAGTTCCCGGGGATGGTTCCAATAAACAGTGAAACTCACGGAGGAGAGGATGTAGCAGTATTCGCTCATGGTCCTTGGCAACATCTCTTCACTGGCAGCTACGAGCAGAACCTCATTCCTCATCTGATGGGTTATGCCATGTGCCTTGATGAAGAACTTTATGGTTGTTCTAGCGGAAACCAATTTAGTTCTAAACTTCAAATTTTAATATCTGCATGGATCGCCTTGCTTTTAACCACATTGTTCTTGCAACGTTAATGGTTTTGATGACAAATTAATCTGAAATACAGCGAGAAAAAAATGACCAAACCATCTAGTGATTGAAAAAACTTGAATTTGAGTTAAAATAAATTTTAAATTAATGATATTGTCGGTACCTACCTTCAAAAATAATATATATAGAGGATGATTGCTAGAAGACCTAGTCGAGAAAGATACCTCTCCTAGGCTTGAATGTGATTTGAGTGCTGTTCCGTACAGTTGTACTAAGCGGAACTGAGCCTGCAAAATGCGATGATTGTTCTAATGGTCTCCAATAGGAGAAGAATAAATATGATTGTAATGACTTAACATTTAATAAAATCTTCGTTTAAGATAACATAGAGTTTTTAATGTTCTTATTTCTTTCCGACGCGATATGTCATAAAGCTGACTAAAATATTTAATTCACCTGATAATACCTTTGTGGGGCAACCCTGACATTTGCTTCCAAAAACTTGCGCCTAAAATTTTTAATCCATTCATCTTATTACAATCATGATCAGAGGAAACAAAATATTAATAATTGTTGTTCTTGATATTAATAATAATCGATTAAATTTTTTTTCCAATTATTTCTGGCTTTCACCCTAAAAGGTTGTTCTTTTTATATATATGCAAATTTCTAAATTATAATGAAGATTGGAGTCGAGTTCACACTTATAAGAGATGAGATGTTAAATGGAGGGGAGGCAATTTTAGATAAGGCTTGATAGAAGAGATGATATTTGTTTAGAGAGGAACAACCAAAAAATATGTGATCTAGAGTTCCCACAAATACCACAGAATGTATCATCTGAGGAGTAAAGCACGTGAATTTTTAAATTGTAAGAAGGTAGAGAACAATGTCCGATTCTCATTCGAATTAACGTTGAAATTTATTTTTTGGAAACATGTGGGAATTTTTGAAACCGCTGTTTTGATGGGATAGTCCTTTGTATTAAGGCATAGCAGGCTCCCTTGGATTGACTAGAAATGTGCCAATATTTTGTCCAAATATTTCGAGATCTATCTTTGATGATGGAAAAAATATCAGATAGGGGAAATATTTATTGTAAGGATTACATTAAGTATATGAATTTTACCACTGTAAAATAGACCCAGTTTTTTCCGGATGAACTTTTTTGAACAAGGAGAGCCCATAAGCGCTTTAATGTTCTATAGGTAATATTTAACAAAAATAGCTAGGTGTTATACGCTTTAGACATCTCATTTCTATCGTTTTCGGTCTTCTTCTTCGTTCTTCATCTAAATAACAGTTCCATGCCTAACTGCCATACATCAAGGTTAATATCAGAACTTTTTTTTTTTTTTAAATTTAAACATTTAAACATATTTAGAGTTACAATATTTACAACATAATATAGATAAAACATTTGAATCACTCTCCTAATAAAGCAGTTGCTTGTGTTTAGGAGAGGACAACTATATATTTTTACATCTATTTAAATTACAAAATTATTATAAAAAAAGAACTATTAGTAATTTTATAAGAAAATTCATCGAAACTAATAAAAACATAGGTAAGTTATAAAATGATACAAAAACAAGAAAATACAATAAAAGTAATAAAAAGGTAAGTTATAAATGATACATGGAAATAATTAGCAAAACATAATATCAAACAATAAGAAAAGTTATGAGGTGGTATTAGAGAATATTAATTTAATTTTTTTTGTAATTCTCATAGTTTTCCTCCGTTCTTATATCTAGAGGTAATTTGTTAAATAATTTTATACCCTTAAATATAAAGTGATGCTGTGCTGTTGAAGTTCGTACTAGAGGTATGGTTAGCCCTCCAACAGAAATAATTCTTTTGCTTATATTTAATTGTGGGATATTATTTTTATCAAAGAATTCTTTATGTGTGTGAAGGAGTGCAATTTTGTCATAAATTTTTGAAAGTGGGGGAACCGGGAAATCTTGGAAAACATTAGTTGTTGGATAGTAATAAGGTTTTTTTAAGATGATTTTTATTAATATTTTTTGGATTGTCTCAAGTGGAAGTAGTGTAGATTTAAATGCACCCCCCATGCCACGATTCCATATTGTAGTACAGAATGTGCAAGTGCAAAATAGATATCTTTTAGAATTTTTAATGATACAGTATTTCTAAGTCTAAAAAATATATAGATAAGTTTTCTCATTCTGTCTACTGTGGAGTAACTTCATATAAAACTGCTAGTTCCTTAATGGGGAAGAGTATTCTTCCATGGTATGGCAAAGAATATTTATGCTAACATAATACTTACACAGATGCATTGCTTGCGTTCAACATGTTTTTAATTAATCATCCGACTTCAGAATAGAAAAATACTGATGTATAAATGAAAAAAAATTAAATACTTTAAATGTGAAATTCGCAACAAAATTCGTAAAAACTTTAGAAAAACAGTAAAAAATTCTAGAATATATAAATTTGGTGATCGCATGAACTCATTTATTCGCATAGTAACGCCCGTGGGACTTTTACAAATATACATAACAAAACAATTTTACTAATATTTTTATATAATATTCCTGCATTGGTTCAATAATAACTAAATGGTTGATTGGCTTGGGTAGGGAGGAGTCTGAAAAACTAATATGTAATGTTAATGTTAACTTAAAACTATACATGGTTACCTATGAATGGCACATTTAGTAAAAACTTAGTATAAATAAGTATTAATTTTAAAAAATAATAATAATTTAAATTGCATTTGGCACTTTACAAACTTTGGTTCCTTAGAACAGGCAATCTGCCTAGCTAGGAACTAATATCGACCTAAAACAACGTAATAACACTTGTATTCACTTTAAATATAATCTCTTATTATGTAATATTATTTCTGTTATTTTGGCTTTAAATGTATCAAATGTAAATAAATAAAACATATTATAAACGCGAAAGTTTGTATGTGTGTTTGTTATTCTTTCACGCAAAATTTACTGAATGGATTTTAATGATACTTTACAATAATATAGCTCATACACCAGAAGAACATATAGGCTATAATTTATAAAGCTAGCTATTTATTTTCAATACATTGAAAATAATAATTATTGTTTAATAGAAAATGTCAAAATTTGAGAATGACATTTTGCAAAACAATGATTGTTAAATCAAAATTCTATTTTAGAAAATATTTTAATTAATGAATTTATTTGAAGTACTGGCCTAATACTTTAAATCGAATCAAGAATTATAGATGTTTGAAATAAATATGTTAAGAATTTTGGTACAAACGTAGATGGGACCTAGGAAAAGAAAATAGATTACTCGAAGTACTAATCCTACGCAGACGAAGTCGCGGGCAGAATCTAGTTTTACTATAATTATTAATTTTATAACGCACCAGACTTTAAGGTCCGGGTTTAGTTTTCCCCATAAGAAAAACTAAATCCTTTCACACACTTTTCCATAAAAATCACCTATTAAATCCACGCTATGCAAGTGTATTATATAAGTATAATTAATATAAAACAATACAAGAACAACATGTTAACCTACCAGACTATTAAATGGGAAAATAATTCACCGACTCCAGATATTTTCATATCAGAGGGTTCGGCTCGGTAGAAATCCTAATTTGACCGATAAATCCTACTGATCCCTCAATATAAATATTTAAAAAATCTTTCGTAATCCTACATGTATTTAAAATGACTGATTTTTGCATTCTTATATACAAATTCTTTGACAAATCAAAAATTTTAATGAAAGAGCTAGGTATAATGCCAGTAGCCGAAATAACAAACGGTAATATTTTTATAGTCTGAGAATGCCAAATTCTTTTAATTTCATTTCTTATATCTGTATAATTTCTTATTTTTTCAGAAAGAGATTTTTCAATATTACAAGAATTTTGAATAGCTACATCAATGATATAAGTTTTTTTTTTTTAATTTTGTCATGTAAAAGTATATCGGGTCTATTATGACTAATTAGTCTGTCTGTTAGTATAGTTTATTCTACTTAACCTGTCTTTATTTTTTAATTTTTTTTATGCTGTACTTACTGAATGTAAAATTCATATATTGATATCCAAATACCTTTGTAAAATTGTAACTACTACCTCCTATCTATGAAGCTCCTAACTTGTAAGTTCCTCCTGTTCTAAAATGAGTTTTGTAACTCATCGGAATTGCTCTAGCAAGAAATAAAAATAATAAAAAATACCCATCTCGTACACAACCCCTCTAAGAGACAGCCTGCGTTCTCATTGCCTCGTAAACTCTGGTCCGCCATCAATAGGATAAGATGCTCCCATAGCCGCTGTGCCCACATGATGCATAGATGGCTCCATCATTCTGAATTTTTACCGATTTATAACATATTTCTCTTGAACACTTCAAGCTTTTAAGATCTTAAGATATATGTTATTTTTTAAGATAATACCTATACATTTATAGAACCGAAACGGTAATTAAATAAAATTCATTGAAGAAGAAGATAACAATAATAATCTAATTTTTAAAATATGAAAATATAAAAGACACAGAAAAATAATAAAGGTTAACCAGCAGTGTTTTGCTTCTTTTCGTTCTGCTTCGCCCAGTTTAAGTGTTGGTGACTATTTATAACTCTTTTGAAAAACTAACCATTATTAACATTAAACTACAGAATACTTATATTTAATAGGTAGATATATAATAGTAGACATTATTACATTAAGACCGTGAATAATGAGAGTAACACTCTTCACCCCAACATAAATCTTCTTATTATTGAATGAAAGCGAAAAATGTTTCTTCTTCTTCATACTTTTTTCCTTACATATAGTATTATAGATGGTGCCACTTTTGTTTGCAAATCGCATGTGAGTGAGTGATAAGTGTGTATATTACGGCAGCAGCTCCGTGGAAAAATGCACATTCACGAGACGGCTCAGAACGGTTTCCATACAGTGTGGCGTTGGAGATTTACTCGGAGTAGGGTTCCTTAATTTGAACCGTACGGGCATTACCGCATTAATATACTTCGATGTTCTAAACTGGGACTCGAACCCAGAACCTCACGTCTAACCGGGACATACGCTTTATCCAATTTAGTGATCTATTATGGGACTCGTATTTGTCAACTTCATATTTCAGAATTAACAATATTATCTTCGACTAATGTTTTTAAAATGTTGGAAAAAAACATATTTATTTTGGTAAATGAAACGAATTAATAAATAAGCAGTGATAGGGGAATGATCTATTATCACTTATCACTGCTTACAGGTTTATTTACAATCATTAAAAAATATTATAATTCTATTATTAACTATAATCCTTGTATAATTAAAATTTTATCAGTTGTTTACTAAAGTTTTTGTTTCTAAAGATAAAATATATTGATACGTCATTATACCGGAGCACGCTTAGTTTATTATGAATTAGCAATTACCCGGCACGCGTTGACGCCAGCAAAAGAAATAAAGTGTTTTTGTTTTAATTCTGTTTATTGAAGTTTACACCTTACCCGCCCTCCTCCTTCTTCATCCCTTCACCGACCACCCTCTCTCCTTCTTCCCCTCCTCTTCTATTGGATTGCCCTTCCCCTCCCACCTTCTCACCATGCCAGTAAACTTTATGAAATACACCCGTTTATCAAACAATTCAAACGTTATAACGCCAGAACACACAACATGCGCACAACTGGTGCAGTTGAATATGCTTGGTATCTGCAGCCTTAGTTCCAGACGGGACGTCGCATTACTGCTGATGGCATATAAGCTTCTAAATAATTTATTATCAATACCAGGTGTGCTAGCATGGTCGATCGATATGAAGTTACCGACCGACTGTCGGTAACTTCTCATCGTTCTCTAGGACAACTGCACATCGCTAACATACAAACAACAGTTGATGTTGAATATGTTAAGGACACTTAGTCATTGTGAACTGTCACTTTTTCGTTGTAGATCTGTAGTCATGCTAGGGAACGACGAGAAGTTACCGATAGTTATCCTACCGATCGTTATCGAGCGAGTATGCTAGGGCCTCAGGTGTGCTAGCACGGTCGCTCGATATGAAGTTACCGACCGATTGTGCGTAACTTCTCATCGTTCCCTAGGACAACTGCAGATCTCAAACGTACAAACGACAGTTGATATCGAATATATTAAGGACACTTAGTCATTGTGAACTGTCACCTATTCGTTTGCGATCTGCAGTTGTCGTAGGGAACGATGAGAAGTTACCGATAGTTATCCTACCGATCGATATAGAGCAAGCGTGCTAGGGCCTCAGACATTATCAATTCCAGTTTATTATCAATTCTGGCTAAAATAAGACTTTATGTACCGGATAATTTCACGCGAGGCCGCCAACAAAGACTTTTAATTCTTCCCTGGTGCAGAACTAACTTACCAATGGCGATGCCACTGGGAAGGCTCACTAGGTTAATTAACTGCCTCGCATGGAACGTGGATATTTATCACATGTCCTACAACGATTTTAAACGCGAAATCCTATCTATGTTGTAAGTGTGTATCTATGTATATTTATTTTTTCCAAATTTAAATACATTTATTTATTTAATCAAAAAGTTTTTTTTGTAATTTTGTTTACCGCTTTTGCAATGTAATGGTTTTTGTACTGTTTTTGCAAATAAATAAATCTTCTTCTTCTTCGTATGCCCTATCAGGTCACCTCGACGTTGTCGATCACTCTGGTGAATATATCTGTATCTTGCGCTGCCCAGAATAGCTCCACCACGTTTATGATACAGGTCCACTCTCGTACATTTCGCAGCCAAGATTTGTCTCCAACCAGGCCCTCGGCGACCCTCTATCTTGCCTTTTAATATTATTTCTCCCCTCGAAGTATGTGACCCAGATATGAAACTTTCCTAACTTTTACTAGTGTGAGCAGTTCTCTAGAATTTCGAGAATTTCTGTGTTGGTGATCATGTCGGTCCATGGGACTTTGATCCAAGCAATCAGTCAATATAATGTCATCCGCGTTCAATATGGTATCTTCTCCAAGTATAAACTTTCTAATTAAAGTGTGTTTATCGGAAGCGACCGTCCAGGTAAGTATGTTTCTTTATCTATTTGTAAATAATTAACTTAGAATCTAAGAATTAATAATAAATTGTACAGCGCCCTTGAGATGATTTCTCACAAAAACGGCGCTCTACAAATTATACAATTATTATTATTATTTGAGCATTCTCCGGTGAAACTACATTTCAAGTTGCCTTATTTGTAAATTGATATTGTCATTGCAGAAGAGGGATTTCATTTTATTGAATGCAGTTCTTGTTGTTTCAATTCTGCACTTAATCTCTACAACTGGGTCAAGAGTCTCCGTGAGAATGCTGCCGAGGTATCTAAATCTTTCCACCTTTTCGACATTGCAACCATTTAACTGTATCACTGATGTCAAAATGTCCAAATATCATCCATTTAGTTTTATTGACGTTGATTGTTGGGCCCAGTTGCTCACCAGCGTTATTGACAAGATTTAAGACATCTAGGAGGTCATCGTTACTGTTAGCTAGTAATATAGTATCACTTGCTTATGTTATTAATCACAACTTCGTTGATCTTCAGACCTTTCTCGGTGCTACTTAGGGCTCTTTTAAAGACTTTTTTTTACACACTATTGTTACCCATCAATGTAATATATGAATGAAGAAGAATATTATACTTATATATCAAAACTAAACATATAGGAATTCAATTTCAGTCAGTTTCAATATTGGCATTAAATGTAATATATATATATGTACATTTCTATCTATAGAATTAGTAAATACGCTTGGAAATGTGATACTTAAAGTTAATGAGTATAAAAAGATAATTATTAATCGAGCTATTTTCACTTGTTCAAACACACCAAAAACGATGATTATATTTTATGTTTTTTTTTTAATGAAAGATGTTTAAGAGCCATTGACCAGGGGCTGAGAACAAAAGTTTAAAAATGCTTGCAACTGTACAGGGAGGTTCCGATGAGAAAGATCGATATTCCCCGTATCAAATATTTAAAATTATAATTTAATATCATTCAAAACTTGCTTTAATACAGAGTGTCCGGGGCAAAGTGCATTAACTTCGGGAGGTGATTCTACACGACAGTGTAAGTAAAATGGATAAATAATTTTTTTCGAAATTCCATCTTTTAGGGTACTTTTTTGGTATAAAGATAAAATTAGTATGTTGTGTGCGGCCAACACTATTAGGTTTTCTCCGCTGTTACGATACGCGCCAATAAAAACCACAACGTCGCGCGTCGTCACAACGCGCCCGGCTGACTCGTAGCAAATTTATCGGGTAAGTTTGTACCTTACACTAAAGATTTTTAATAGGTACTTTTTTTTGTATGGGAAAAAAAGTTGGAATTTCGAAAACATCAATCAAATTATACATACTTCTTGTGGGTATTTTTTGATCATAAGTATTTATGAATTTTCAATAATGTCTAAACAAAATCCACTAGAGCGCTTTTTGCTACATTATGGCACTATTTACAAAACCTCGGATTGCTTTTTTGCCAAAATGTGGCAAATTTTCAAAAAATTTTTTCATTAAAACGACTATATAATATATTGTACATTCAAAATATAACAAAATAAATATTCTCTAGATTCTTTAAAATGTTTTAAGGTTAAAGTTTTTTTTATATTTTTTTTATAAATCCTACAAATATGTGATAATAGACAAAAGATAGGGAAATTCATTGGCTACATACAACTATCATCAGTTTGCATGTCTCCATATTCAAATTCGGAGGTATGATTTTTTTAATGTTGGCGGAAAAATTTCCTCTAGCAATCAGAGAAAAAGTATTTTAATTGCTCTGTCGCTCCAGTGGATAAAAAAATCTGAAATATGTATATTTGTAAGACCTTAAATAAATAGAAAAACTGAGGTATTTTCGTCATAAAACACGTTCCCGGATTTATTTTTTAATGATTTTAATTTAACTAAAATTAAAATTCTGAAAAATGGCTTCACTAGATTATGTATTGATTTATTTTTGAAATTTGTATTTATAATACAATATGTCGTTTGAAAATTGAAGAAATCTGCCAACGACCAACGTTATATTAAAAATAAACTAATTTAATCAAAATTTAAAAAATGCGTTTACCAGATAAAATAACAATCTTTCAAAATCAATTTATGTTTTTTTGTAAAAAAGATTCCATACGTCTAGAATTTGATTTAAAATGGACTAATTTCCGGTATTCTCTGGTAATACCCTCAATATTTGAATTCAACCTGGCTCAATCATTCAAAGGAACTGCGATCATTATCGTCTTTAAAAGTTTTTATAATACAAATGGCACTTTATTTTTTCATTACAACAGGTGTTTCTCGTTAATTGCCCATTGCTCAAATACACAACAACAATGTCTACAATTTTTTTTTAATTATTTTTTTTATTCATGACTATTTAAAAATATAAAAGTAACTGAAACTACTGTAAACATCTCTATTGCCAACACATGTCCTTTTCGATATGAGTTAACTCATTATTTAATTTAGTTCGTCATTATAATACTTTTATTTTTAAAACCTATTAACTGATGCTTCAAAACATCTTACAATACAACAGAGTGAATTGTGAAGCATCTCAAACCATCTGATTATCATGACATCTTGAACACGCAATTTGACTGCAAATAATAGAATTCAGTTGCAAATGAGGGAGGACGATTGTTAACCTGATAACATAATGGGCATGTGTTGACACACGGCTGACATTGAATGTCTTGACTAATGTTGAAGGCTGAAAAGTGGTGACAGCATCCAATCTTCATAATAATGATATTTACATAATGGGGCATTTCAGGTTACTAAGTAAGTACCTGAATAATGGATTCATTTTTTAATTTCATAGATCGACTTATAGTGACATTGGGATTATTGTTTTATTATTTCAATTTGTGAGGTGTGTTTGGGTACCGCTGCACCGTTTATAGGATAGCAAACACTTCTGCCATAGATCACCCTAAGTATTTGCTACGTTTGATGACTTTTCCAGGGTTCATCGGGTGAGGTGTTCATCAGCTGCGCGATGGACCGGATTGGGAGAGACCGGTTTGGGGAGACCTTCTGAACCATCCAGCTGATCTCTTTCGACTCATCTTCAACCCACACGACATACCTTTTTCCTTTTCGGAACTTCCTCTCCTTCCTTTCCTTAAAAAGACCCTTGACACAGCATCCCCAAATATGACAAATATTGGGAGGAAAAATATTTTCCTAATGGGACTCTTGTGTGGGGTTAATATAAAAATTTTAAAAATGATCATCATGCATTTTGCGAAGTGCAACGAAAGTTTGGTAACAATTATTATAAGCAATAATTATTAGCCTGAAACACTCATCAATATTGAAAACTCTCCCGAGAAAAGGTATGTGTCGCCGACGGGACTCGAACCCGCACCCCTCTGTTTGCCGGACAGGAGCTCTACCATTAAGCTACGGCGGGATACCTCCTACCCGCCAAATGATTCAATATATACCTAGTGTTTCATTCAACAATTATCGCTTATTATATTTTTTCACCTGCAAACAACCAACTTTATTTATAAAGTTTGGTATTTTTTAAGAACTAGTTGAAGTTCCCGGCATTGCCCGGACTTTATTCTACTTTAAGGAGTGGGAAAAGAGAATGGGGGTGTTTTTAGAAATCTCGTATAGACAGTGATCTTTTCTTATTTTGAACGCCATATATGCAAAATTTCATCAATCTCAATAAATCTGTAATTTTTTATTAAAAAAAAAATAACCCACCCACAGTCACTGTTCTGTATAATATGTAGTGTAACTGGGGGTAAAGGGCAAGGGAGATGATTCTATGTGATTGTGTTTGTAAAAAGTTTAAGTAATTTTTTCGAAATTCCATTGCTTTTTCTGTACATAATATATTTTTTCACAAACGTCTTTTTTTTCATACAAACAATTTTTTTTACCTGAAAACGTCAAAATAATTTCGAAAATATAAATTTCGTTGGAATTTAGATAAATAATCTTATGACTGTAAGAAAGTAACGCAATATTGTAGTAATATCGAGCATAACATCGTCCATACTCACCAATTCACACTCGATCCCTAGCACACTCGCACACTCGATCGACAAGAATTGACGGGATAACTTTCGGTAACCTCTCATCGTTTCCTAGGACAACTGCAGATCGCTAATGTACAAACAACAGTTGATGTCGAATATATTAAGGACACCATTCATTGTGAATTGTCACCTATTCGTTTGCGATCTGCAGTCATGCTAGAGAACGATAAGAAGTTACTGAAAGTTATCCTATCAATAGTTATCGATCGAGTATGCTAGGGGGCCAGTGGGGTAATTTGACGCCGGCGACAAGAATATATAATGATAATATAATAATATATAATGAATATAAAATGCAGGACAATGTTGCCCCGCAATTCCCGGCAATACATTGCTGTAAAAACTTGTTCATTTACAAGCAACCCCTGTGGTGATTAACAAAATAAAAAAAACCAAACTTTTTGTTTATGATTTTTAGACTTATTTGAGCAGTGGCGGCTCGTGACTTTTGGTGAGCTAGAGTGCTAATATTAACAAAAATGGCATTATTGATGTCGTTGTAGCCGAAAATTTTTTTTTTTTTTTTGAAAATGTTTTTTTTGTAATAAGATTTTCAGGAAATTTCAGTTTTGCCGTGCGCCGCACAGATTTCCTGAAAATCTTCATACAAAAACAAATATTAGAAAAAAAAAAATTTTTTTTTCGGCTACGACATCAATAATGCCATTTTTGTTAATATTAGCACTAGCACAAAAGTCACGAGCCGCCACTGTTTGAGTGATCTGCAGTCTACATGGAAATATTTGCTAAAAGGTAAAGATTTATTCGTTATAGAAAGAAAACCAGAATGACACCTATAATTTAAATTATTTATTTTCTTTTCATACAATATATATTTATTCATTTTATATACAGTGAAAATTGTCCTAGCGTTTTAGTGGTTAGTCGTTACATCGCACATCCCCTAGAAAAGGGTCATAAGTCAAAATTTAATATTCAATAAAATTTTATTTTAATATTTTAATAATAAAGTGTTTGCGATTATCAATGCCCCACGAAAACCACATTCAAGTTAGATCACTATATCAGCGAGATGTCGCTAGTATCTCTTTTTGACGGGACCGCTTGTTTCATCAATTATAATTTGTTTTCGCTCTCCTGAAAAATGTACTTTATTGACTTACGACCCTTTTCTACGGGATGTGCGATATATCGAAAAAAATAATTATTATTTTTAAATATAAAGATATATAAATAACTTATGTTATTAAATATGATACGTCATGGCAAGGTATGAAGTCACTGCCATCATTAACGAGAAGAAAAACCATTGAGTATGGGGTTACTTTGCCAAAAGGATTTACCTGGAATGGAAAATTACATTTCTAAATTGTAATGTTAGAAAGATATAATCAAAAGATATGTATTAATATTTTTAATAGAGAAAGATGAGCGTGATGAGGCTCATCAGTTTAGAAATTAATTACCTGGCCCAGAGGAGAAATATAAAGATAATAAAGGAAAAATAAATCTTCTAGTACACATTTAGTCCTTCTTGACAAAAGATCATTAAATATTAGAAATTATTCTACGCTTACTTCAAACCAATCAGACCCACAACAATGCTTAATTCGGTTAGGAAACAGTATTTGGTTATGGTATTTTGTTAAAGTTTTGAGTTTTGTTAATGGTTTTGAAAATAAACAACACGATTAGTAAATAGATGACATTTAAGATGAAAAATCAATTCCAGAGGTTCCAGCAGCAGATATGAACAGATTTTCCTAAACCGTGTGATAACCCGAAGCCCGTGGAAAACTCAAATTAATGAAAAGCGAATACATCAAATAAATCATACGCATAACAAGACATCACACAAATATCATGAAAACCAACATGGGGTAAGAGCCTTATCAAGACACGATGCGTAGGTCATCATGTGTGGAATCGAGGACTGTTCATATACTCCAGTGAAGAGATGCTGCCATGGACCATAGGCAAAAACTGCTACATCATCACCACCGTGGGTTTCAGAATCCAGTGGCACCAATGCGGGGTTTCTGAATCTGGTGTTTTCTGCAAATATAATTATTTTACTACTATAAAAATTGAAAGATAGAGCAACGTGAGTTCATAATAAATCATTTTCTCCGTTGGAAAAAATGTTTAGTTCTTGTTCATACCCATATTTTCTAGTGTAACATCCACCCTTTTTCCATCCACTTCCTTTCTGTATCCTTTCCCATTAGCGTAGCTTAGCGTCAAGTACTTCAGTCCATCTTCTGCAAACAATCGGTCCACTGCTCCGTTAATTGGGTTTCCTCTGGTGGGATAACCACTCATGGACATGGTGTGCGCGTGGTCTGAAGTAACCACTATGAGGGTTTCCTCAAGGTCGACCATTGATACTGCTCTTTCAATGCCCTTGGAGAACTCTACAGTTTCGTCAAGAGCCATTCTGGCATGTGTGGAGTGGTGAGCATGATCGATGCGACCGCCTTAAAGAGAAAGCAGGAAACAATTTAAAAGTGCATGTAAGGAAATACGAAATAGGTATTTGCGTCAGCACTAAAATCAAATTTAAATGTTTGTGAAGTTAAAATTATATATGCTGAACGTCATCTTTCTTTGAAAAAACTGGTAGCACAAATATTTATAATTCATGTTTCTTAAATTATTATAAATATATGGACATACCTTCAGCAAATAGGAAAAATCCATTCTTATCCTTAGAAAGAACATTGATTGCTGTTTCCACCATCTCTTCAAAGGTCGGTTCCATATCATCTGTGACTTCAAGGTGGTATTTGCAATGGTCTGATTCAAACACACCCAACAAATACTCGGTGTCACTGCTAATGGTGCGAAGCTGATCTCTGTTCCAGACGTACTCATATGGTCTTTTCAGGGCTGCTTTTTGTATTTCCCACTCTTTGATGAGATTTCTCTGGTCCTGTCGGTATCCTCTTTTCCCTTCTTCGTCAACGGTCGTATTTGAAATGAGTTCCCTTCTGCCTCCTCCGAGAATAACCTGTAAAAATTGGCGTGGGTTATTGTAAATCACCATTTTAACCGGAATTTAAAAACCTGAATTTTTAATCATGATACTTCAAGTCCAATACCTTGAAGTGTTTCCCTGGATCGCCATGGATGAGTTGATGGGCGATATCCGGACAGAGAAGAGGGTCATGCCCAGCGGCCTTTATGTTTGCATCACTTTCCCAATTACGGTTTGCAGTATGGGCAAACGCTCCAGATGGTGATGCGTGAGTGATGCGGGTTGTCGTCACAATTCCTGAAAATATTAAATAAATCAATATTATTAAAATATTTGTTGGATTTGATTAACTTACTAATAAAAAAATAACAACATGCACAAATCAAAATACATAATTTACCTTACACAAAACATGTTTCGTTATATATTTAGATTGTGTAATGTAAAGTGATAATGCAATGCACCTACTATAAATGATTTACTTGCATAGATTTAAAAAAAAAACTAGAAGTGCCTTACATACAATAGGAATGGAAACAAATGTTCCATTTAGCCCAATAGCCCAGCGCTCTGTTGCACTTACACTCGCCTGACATCGAAAATCTCCATCCCGTTTAAATTTCGTAAACACCGTTTTGTATTGTTTATTTAAAACTCGATAGGGCAAATATTTGGATCACTTCTCATCCATCAAACTCAATCTCAAAATCATAAATCGGTGAATAGATAATGAGAAATTGTCTTTGCAATCTTTGAAACCTCATATCTCAGAACAGGGTAATGCGAAGATAGAACCCTGTCCAACAAAAGTGGCGAGATGTGCAAGAAAGAAGTGTATATTCAATAATTGTAAAAGAAACACACCAGCACTTTTGCCGTTATCTGTGAAGAGTTTGGCGATGGAATGCACGTGCGTACTGTTATCCTGCATCTTCTTGCAGTCGTTCAGCGCCACCTGTGCAGTGACCCCGATGGTCCCAATGTTCGCTTTGACCCCGCCAAGGTAAGCAGTGGCGCTGCAGGCAGAGTCCGCCACTTGGGAATTCACGCAGTAGGTCTGGACAAATTAAAAAGCAATGGTTTCGTGATGACCAAATAAATAATTCTTCCAACTCGTCGCCTGCGTTTTTAATTGTCAAAACGACCATTTGCAAGTTTTACAGGAGGAGGAGGTTTCCCTTAATTATTTAAATGAAACATTATGATAGCTGTTTAAGATGAAGCTATTCCCATAAAAGTAAAGGTCTAAAGATTTTTAGTGAAGTAATTAATTATCATTTTTGATATTTTATTTTTAATGTTAAAATGGAGATTAAACAAAAACTAAAATGGAGATTGGACAATTAAGCGCTCAGGCGACGAACTATCAAATAAATAATTAAGCAAGGAAAAAGGCAACATACACTATATGAAATCAATTATGGTGAGTCATCGGTATAACAACTCTAAATTGGCGTGTCTGATAGAATCGGTCGAATAATTCGGCCCACCCATGGGAAATTTTTATGAGCAAACCCCCATCTGATTCCGTCGCCTCGCTTCAAAGGTATCTTGGGATAAAAAATTGCTCCTTGCAGACCAACATAAGGTGAAAAGCAATGTCTTTGATCTTTTGACTTCGAAATAATGTATATTGTTTTTAATAAATGTTTTCGTAAATTTTTGGAACAAATAATTTTGGTTTCCGGTGGCATTTTTAACATGTCTGTCTGGGCTTCGTCGGTTAATATGGTGACTATAATGGTATATTTGGGATCACATCAAACATTGAAGTATTATTTGTTTATTTATTTTGGTTTTAACTTAATCTATAAACTTCAATTATTAGTAATAGTTAATTAATGAAGACAATTTTAGCGACTCTAATTAAAATATGAAACAGAAAAATCAGAAAAAGATAAGGACTCATCTAGGTATCGAACCCAGGAAAAACCAGTACTTAACTCTTGCCGGGGCGGTACTCTACCACTGCGAATGGGTCCATATTCCTTTCGGTCATATTAAACTGTATCATACTTCCACCAATGTTATCTTCATTAATTTTCTTAAAGCATATTTTTATTTGAAGATCATACTGATACTACTCTCAGATCTGAGATACATACACACATTTAATTTATTTAAAAGAAATAGATAAGTTAACATTAGAATTTTTAAAAATCAAATTTGTATATGGGTTAGAAGCAAAGTCACCAGGAAGATATTAAATCTATATTTGGATTTTACTTACCTTTGACAGTCCAGTAACTGGAAATTCTTCAAAACTCAGCTGCGATTCCTCTCCTCGTTTACCTTCCAGTTGGCCTTTATATATCCTGGAAGCGGCGAGGGTCGGAATGGACATTCCGTCCCCCAGGAAGAGGATAATATTCTTGGCCTTGTTCAGGTTTGGTGACTGTTTTAGCAACATCTTCACTCGCTCCTTACCCAGCTTCTGCCAGTAACCAGCGGTTTGCTCGGCGGAGTCCTTGGCAATTCTCATCGTTGCTTCTGGGAGTTCAGGATGCATTACGTGATCATCGTCATCTGTAATGAACAAACATGTATTTACAAGTTATAATTTCACTAAGTTGATGATTATACGACCTTTGTGGTTTAGTGGTTACGATCCTTGACTACGAATCCGGAGATCGCGGGTTCAAATTTGTGTTACTTCACAATTTATTCAAGAATGGTATGTAATTTCAGTAACTCTTTGGTGAAAAATCGCAAGTCAGAATCAAAACGTTTCTAGAAATGGCTTTGGCCGTTTTTAGTGAACATTTTTAATTAGCCAGGTACTTATCCACCTTTCTCTTCCACGTCTCCTTTTCCTGACAACTCCTTTCAACCTTACTATTGGAATTAGCATAATCTCAATTGGAATTACCATAAAACAATCCAAGGCTGACGGAAGCGTAATGAATAAGATTAATAAATGGACCCTCAGATGGTTTGGGCATGTAGAGTGAATGAACGAAGAAAGGAGTGTAATGAGGATATATGACGCAAAAGCGAATCGAAGAAGAAGTTGTGGACGTCCGAGGAAGACATGGCGCGATCAAGTGAACCAAATACTCGAGTCGGTCCATGTCAGGATTCGGAATAATAGAAGAGCATGTATGAGAAGATGTGAATGAAGCAAGGAGTGTGTGCCAAGACCGAGATGTTTGGCGGTCCGTCCTCTCTGCCTACCCCTTCGGGGAAACGGCGTTTAGTTAGTTAGTTAGTTTGTGGTAATCGATTTCCTTAAGTTACCTTTATATTGTTTATTGTTTAATTTAAAATGTCACAATTTAATTTTATAATATGTACCTACATTTCAACAGAATTTACTGTTTGCAAACAGACACAACCCACATTATATAATAAATAATAAAACTTTTTTTGTAGCAGTTTTGTCAAGTGATAATAATAAACAAATATTATAATGTCATAAAATACATTTTAATAAATATTATGTCAAAATTTTGGTCATTAAAAAAATATCGTTGAAAAACAGGTTTTGGTTCGCAACTTTTATTATACGTGTTTTGTTGGTGTAACTTTTAAATATAATATGCAGTTCTACAAACTAATCTCAAATCTCAGTAATACCGGTGTTAAGGGACGAACTTAATTTACTTTAACCAGTGATACATGCCATTATTTGGAGTAAAAAATATGGTAAATAGTTACAAGCCCGCCTCACGGATAATACGCAATATTTTTTGTCGAAGTTCGATGCACGGATAATAAGCATCGTTCCTGTTTTAATGAATCAAACACAATCAAACATGACATTTGCCGAAAGTACCAACCTTATAAAATAAATTCTTGTAGGTACCTACCTACTAATATAATATAATCGTAAAATTAAACACTCATAACCTAACCTAGATTTTCAGTTTTCAAGTAGTTTAGCGGAAGTGCCCCTTTTATAGCGCCTGATCACGTCAAGCCAAGAAAAGCATCCCAGTTTTCAAGTAGTTTATCGGCTACGCTAGGTTTGTGTAACATAGTTTGTGATACAAAAGTGAATGTATTATTTAATATAAATAAAAATAAATAAATAAATAAAATTAAGAATCTATTTTTCCGGCATGGCATCTTTTTTTAATATTCTAGCTGTTGGTACTGTTGAAAATGTGAAAGATTGATTGTCAATGAAAATATAAATACAATATGGCGAAGAGTTTAAAAATGAATTAATTTGAACTAAATTAAAATGTTAAACGCATATTTTTTGCATGTTTTTTCATCTCCCCCGACATAAAAACTCACCTTTCTTAATAATAAAGCTAAATCTTACTGTTTGAATAAAAAAATATTCCGTATTAACTATGAGGCGGAGTAGTAAACAAATAATAAAAATATTAAAGAAATTTTGGTCTCCCGTGACATATTTCATGAATTTACTTTAGATTAATGTCATAACATTGTAGTATGTATGAGACAGTACGATCTGAAAGAAACATATCAGTAATTAAATCTTTTGTCTACACAACTACATTGCTCTCGCTTTTTACTGTTTATAAAAATAAAATAAAAATTATATTAAAACATGTATGTGACAAAAAAATTATTAATAAAAAAAAATAAAAAAAAAAATATATATATAGTGTTATTGGTGACCTATGTGTCCTCGGTATGTAAGACACTCTGCTAGCAATCGAACGGATGATCGGATAGAGTTTGTAGCCACCTATTAAAATTTACCTGTATACTGGCAATATTATCTACCTATCTTCGGGAATTCCAATTTAGTTCAAATATTGGTACATGGAATAAAAGAAAGCTACACAAAACACTGTCATTACTCTTTCCGTCTGCTTGTCGAATCCACATCGTTTCACTTAGTTTTTTTTCATTATCATATGTAGGTATATTATGCCATTCGTTAATAAATAATACATTTTCATAACAAGTTAATAGATTTGAACAATAAAACTTATTTTTTTCTAGTAGATCAAGAAAACAAAATTACCTTCGTAAGGGATTCCACTGACAGTAACAAATATGAGCAATACACTAAACAGAAGTACTCGTTCCATGGCGATGCAGTAGGAACTCCTCGGTGCTTTGCCATATTATCCTTCTTATATGGACGACCTGTCAATATGTTAATATTCGGATTAACCGTTACACGTACAATTTAATTATTTAATCTTAAAGAACAACTGTAAAGAACACTGGTCGACAACCATAGCACATTTATTTTTTTATTTATTGATCGACTTGCAATTGTTTTATGGATGATGTCACTAATCAGATAATCTAAAGAATAAACAGGTAATCTAAAGAATCTAAATCAATTTTAAAGAATTTTTGGGTGTACTACGCAATTCCCAATATCAATAAAAAAAGTATCAATGTGATTTATTTTGTGTGATGCGTGTTTTGTGTGGTTTTTAAATCGAAGGACCTTGAAATGTGTGTTTTATGTGTTTTCACCACTGCACAAGAATAAAGTATGCACATAAGGAAAAGGAGAGAAATTACTCACTGCGGGACTTGTAGCACTTTCTTCTATATTTGGCCGGTTTAACTTGCACTTTTTTTGCGGTAATATTATATTAGAGCGGTAGATGCGGAATAGGAATGCGGATGTTGAGATGCTTGAGCGGTGATGGTCGGTTATTGACTGATTGTGGGTAAAGGAAAGAATGACAGGTTTATAGGGAAGGAAATGTGACAATGCTAGATACAAGTACAGCAGTTCATTTATTTGTATATATATGTAGGTAAGTGTAGGATTGTGAAAATGCCCAACCATTACGTTTGTTCCCAAAGTCAAAGAAACAAAACGCATTTAAAACGCCTAATATTGAGCGTCAATTGAAATCCAGGAAAACCTCGTTAATATTAACGACGGAACTAAGATTAATAGTTCTTGGTAGCCAGTACTTAACGGTTACACGGAAACTAAACGTCGAAAACCCAATTTTTTAAACTTATTATCCTGAATTACCGGCCCTCAAAGGATTGACACGCGCAACATTATGTTGTTCTACATACAAATAGACAAACTCTACCATCCACTACAACAACCTACAGTCCTACCTAGACAGAAATACCTAGTAAGGAAAACTGGGAACAAACTACTTCACTTTGTATTTATACTTTGCTTTATTTGTATTTTTACATTACTTTATATTGCCATTAAATAAGAAGAAGAAAAAATACGTAATATACCGATCTGTCCTGACCATGGACACTATACTGATGTACGAAACGTTACGTAAAACTATGAACCAAAAAATAAATCACTATGAAAACCGAAATAGACCAAACGCAATATTTAAAAAACCTAACGTATACCGTGGATCGAGTTGAGTAAATAAATCAATTCGCAACACCTGATCAACATTATAAATATCACAACAGGATAAATGGTTTGTGGTTTCAATTAATTGCATTGCCACCGGAAAATACCACTAATCAGTAAACGTGTATACAAATACAATGTATATGTGAAGCACAAATAATCAATGCTCATGATTATATGGACTTATTCGAGCTAACAATATGAAAACTGTCTTAAGATTACTGATCATGTATCAATAGTTGTTTCCAGTTAAAAAAATTACTACAATGACACAACAGAGGAAAAACGCATGACACGGAAATACCCACTTGTATGGGAGATCTCGAAAATTAAATAGTTACAACTTTTTCTAGTTTGCTTAACCTTCAAAGGGATAAAATGGCTTTCAAAAACCTAGTGTAAATAAAAAAAGTGTACCATAGAGAAGTAATCTTAGGCCATCACTTTTTTTTAGATATCAGTACTGGTGATTTGTTCAAACTCAGGACTCAGCAATAGGGATATACTACTAATCAAACTATCGAACTCTTTCATCTGGAGTACCCCAGGGGTCCGTTCCTGGCCCACTACTCTTCATCCTCTTCACAAATGATGTCGCTAAAATAATCGAATCATTTGGCCTTATATTTTTTATTAACATAGAAAAAACTTCTAATTTTTATTAACACATTTGTGTTTATCGGATGTGATCTGCCAAGTAAGTATGTTTTCGTCTGTTAGTAAATAATTAAGTTAGACACAGTAATTCAAAATAAATTGTACAACGCCCTTAAAGTGATTCTAAAACAAAATTACTCAAGATACCCAGTGAAGACATAAATAGACATGCTTTAAAAAAATACTATATTTTTATAAGTTTCGTTGAAATTGATCACACCATTTGAAAGATGAATAATCTTTCTTAAACCGAAAATCAAATTCAAAAACCTATCTGGGCTTAAGAGTCGAAAGTTCTTTCATAAATTGGCGACATCAGCTTTCTTATTGTTAATCTTTTCAGTGATTCAACACCATTCGTTTATATGAAATATGCATGCATCAAAAAAAGTTTTCCAATCCATGCTGATTGCTATCAATTTTATTACTTGAAAACTACAGCGAAAAGATCTTAAATGCGCCACAACAAAATAAAAATGCAAATTAAATATTAAAATAAACTGTTTGGCGTTTTCTGAATAATAGCACTTTTATCGTTAATATTTTATTACTTATTTTTCTTTATCTAATGAAATGACAAATTAATGTTTGATTTGATTGATGTCATTTAATTAAATATCATTTTTTTCTTTAAACGACCGCCATAATGCGACCTTGTGCCTAGTTTTTTGAACTATTTTTATTTTATTTATAAATTGTTTCTTCACATGTTAGGTATTACAGTTAATAATACAATTTTTAACTTCACTAGGACAAGCCTGTGTTGAGGTATATTGAACGTATTGCCAAATAATAGGCGTCGGTTAGTTGGTCAATTAACCTAAGTCTAAAGCATCGGGTTCGATCGAGATAGTCGGCATACATTAATTACGTGAGCTCAAAATGAGGTGGAGGGGTGCAGTATAATCTCACAAAATCTCATTTTAACAAAAATCAAGGGTCAACAAAAATCTCATGTCTACTCACTTAACGCCCACATAAAAAAAATCATACCTCCGAATTTGAATATGGAGATATACAAACGGATTATAGTTCTATAAAGCCAATGAAATCACATGTATTTTGTCTATTATTACGTTTTCGTAGGATTTATAAAAAAAAAAAAAAATCGTTAACTTTAAAACATTTTAAAGAATCTAGAGAATATTTGCCATATTTTGGCAGCAAAGCTATCCGTGGTTTTGGAAATAGTGGCATATTGTGGCAAAAAGCATTCGAGTGAATAAAAGAATATATATTATTATAGAGATAACACTTTTTTGTATTGCTATACCTCTTTTGAAGGTAGAGCTTCATTAAACAAGATAAGTAAAGTAAATTTCAATTTTTTTTTTTAAATATATATGTTTAAAAAAAGCCGTATAGCATACCTTTAGGAAACTGTAATTTATGCAAACATACTGCCATCGACTAGACTATGATAGTGATAGGAAACATTAAACTTTGATAGTTAGTAATTTAAATATACACCGAAGTCTAAATATAGATTAGAAAATAACAGGTTTTAATCGTAGTAAATTTTTTAGTTTGGAAAAAAGGATTTAGGGAAAAACGCAATTTGGCTTTTTGAGGCTTGTGTGAGTTCGGCCGCCCGGGAACCATTTATTGGATAACCTCTGGCACAGGGGTGCCCGGGTCCTTGGGGTTGTGGTTTGCCCGGGACTTGGCGGAGGATGCGTCTGCCCGCCAACTACGTAGCAGGCAGGCTAGGGAGAGACTGGTTGAGGAAGACCGACCGGCGTAATTGAGGGGTAAGGCTCTTGACTTCAAGGATTTTTTCAGGTGATTTGGGGTTCCAGACCAGAGGTGGCAGCCAAATAAAACAGTGGGGTGCAATTTAGATTTGTACAGTACGCCCAGCTTCTAAAAGGCTAATTTGACTCTGGCTTCGTTGGAGCCCCAAGTTTATTTATTTTATTTATTGTGAAAAAATAGTATATCCATTTACATTTCACAAATTACAGTTTATAACATAAATACATTTAATTACCGAGGTACATTAATAATATCAGAAGAGATGAAGCCTCATGTAAAAAAAATATTTATTGCGATCTTAAAGTCACTTTGGTTTAAATTAAAAATGTCTAAATCAGAAAAAATGTGATTTAACAGAGTAGTCATTCTCTCCAAAGACATGATCATTGGTATGTTGGTCCTGCCTCTTGGAAAAATAAAAAGTCTGTACTGTCTAACTCTGATGAAGTTATCGGGGACATAATGCTAAATTCGTTCCAGAACATCAGGATTGCAAATGTGCCCATTTAGCAGCTTGTGCGCCACTAACACCATTGCAATCTTTCTCCTAACGTCTAGACGATCTATTCCCAGCACTCCAGCGAGAAAATCGGTTGTACATTCACTAGTCCTTAGATTAGATTAGCTTAGATTAGATTAGATTAGCACCTGACCGGCAATCAGAAGGGCACGGGTTCGAGTCCCGTCGGCGGCATGTATCTTTTATCGGGAGGTTTTTTCAATATGGATGAGTGTTTCAGGCTAATAATTATTGCTTATAATAATTGAAAATCTATGATCTTTGAATAGTACCTAGGTACATAATACATCTCTTTAGTATGTATCTCTTAATTCTTTTCGTGTGAAGTGATTGTGCAACAATTATATTGAATTATTCAAAATAAATAAATATAAAAAAGTGCTTTATTAATCACACCCATTTCCATAAAAATTTGTTACAGGATTATATTTTATAGTTGTTAACAAGTTGTTGGTATTTTTTTATGCGGTCAATTAACTCTGGCGCGAATTCAATAGAACCTGTTTTGTATTATTTATCTCCTTAGCTTTTTGCAGCTCCCAGCCATTGGTATTCATATTGGTAGATATTTATTTTCTGAAAATAAATTCTCCAATATTTCACGTATTTTTGTCAATGATGACTACTTTCACAAAATAAACTGAGCAACCGCCGAGTTAAAATTGACTGAATCTTTGTTTTCTACTGATGCCGTCTCCATTCAAAGGTTGACTTTAATTAGAGTACTCTTAAATGACTAGCTAACTAACCATCACGCTGTTTCCCCGCAGGGGTAGGCGGAGTGGATGGACCATTAAACAATTCGATCTTGGCACACACTCCTTGTCACATTCACATGAATACATCGTCTCGTATAAACTATTCTTTTATTCTGACTCTTGACATGGCCCGACTCAAGGATCTGATTCACTTGGTCGTGCCTTGTCTTCGGGCGTCCTCGATTTCTTCTACCATCCACATTTCCATCATAATATATTCTCCTTATACTCCTTTCATCTAAGCGTCCCTTTCTTAATCTTACCCATTAAGCTTACATCAGCTTTGCATTCTTTGCGGATTTCCACATTTCTCACACGATCATACTTTTATTTACCACACATAGGCTAAAGGGACCTCATTTCTATAGCATTCAGTCTACTTTTATCTTTCCTCTGCAAGTTCTATGCCTCTCTGTCATACATCAGGATAGGTACCAGCACTCCAATATGGACCGCTAGTATTGCTTCTTCCGACAGTTTTTTATTAGCGCCAACAGCGTTCAGTTTCCAATAATGGAGTTACATGCTTTTACACTTCTTTCTATATCTCTATTAGCCTTCCATTTCTCGTAAATATACTTCCATGATATACAAACTCATACACCTGCTCCAAGTGTTCATCATTCACAATCATACATATATAACATATTTTGGTACTCTCTCTTTTAAACACTATGACTTACTTATTATCTCATTCTTCATAAGTACTTTGCTGATCCTAGACACGAGAGTCTGTAGATCTCAAATTGTTAGAAATTAGCACCGCATCATCAGCATTCAACAGGCAACATACTATCATGAATATCAGATTACACAATTTCACGCCCAATCCCACTTCTTTCAATTCTTTATAGTTTGAATAATCACGGTGACATTACGCAGCCTTGCTTAACACCACCACACATGTGATGTCAAACCACCCCGTAAAGCAACTGTTCACCCTAACATATGAAACGCTTCCCTCATATAGAGACGCAATTGCCTGTATGTAATCACGAATAGACAATACCTTCCATAGCTTTTACTTGTCGACTCGGTCGTTTGCCTTTAGGTTGAGTACTCTTTATCCTTTTTGCAAATTGCAGCCAGGAATTATTGCTCTGCAGGACTGCGCTCCTACCTATCGAGGAGATTACGAAACAATGTAGTACGGCGTTTATATGTTTGTCTACTTCGTATTCCATAAAATGCGTAATACGACATAAAAATATTAACATTATATTGAAGAAGAAGATAACAATAATAATCCATTTTTATTAAATATGAAAATAAACAAGACACAGAAAAATAATAAAATACAATGGCTGAAACTGGGACTCGAACCTAGAACCTCACGTCTAACAGGGACATACGCAATAACCAATTTTGCTATTGCACCCTATTATGAGACTGTCGTATTTGTCAACTTCATATTTCAAATTTCAGAATTAAAAATATTATCTTCGATTAATGTTTTTTTTTCCATATTATTGGCAGCTACCTTGATATATATTTATCCGAGACACTATCTAGGTAACAAATACATTATTTTAATACTTGTTTCCAATAATAAAGGTAGCTGCCAATAATATGGAAAAAAACATTAATCGAAGATAATATTGTTAATTCTGAAATTTGAAATATGAAGTTGACAAATACGACAGTCTCATAATAGGGTTGCAAAATTAGTTATTGCGTATGTCCCGGTTAGACGTGAGGTTCTGGGTTCGAGTCCCAGTTGCAGCCATTGTATTTTATTATTTTTCTGTGTCTTGTTTATTTTCATATTTAATAAAAATGGATTATTATTGTTATTTTCTTCTTCACTATATATTACATTGATGGGAATAACCTTCAAAGTTAAAAAGAGAGTTTTTCTTATAAAATTTTTTATTAACATTATATTTTTAATTGGCTGATTTGTAGAGCGACGTTTTTGTAAGAAATCACCACAAGGGCGCTACACATATTTAAGTTCACAGGCTCTAATTAATTATTCTCAACAAATACAGAAAACATACTTACCTACCTGACAGGTGGCTTCGATAAACACACTCATCCTCAATTGACATTAGATTAATTTTTTTTACATTAGGTCCCCGAGGGAATTTTTCCCTCAGGGCCTGTGTCGTCCTTGAAGACGCTGTGTGGAGGGTTTTCAAAGGGAAAGGAAGGAGAGGAAGACATGGGAAGGAAAAAGGTTTGAGGGGTGGGTAGGAATCTGAGGATAAATATGTCCAAGAGTGATGGTCGTGTGAAGCGATCCCTCCCACTGCGGTGAAAGGCGAGGGGTCGAGAGGGTCCGGCTGGAGAGATCAAAAGGTCTCCCTCAACCAGTCCCTCCCGATCCGGCCTGAAACGCAGATGGTCGGCAGACGCATCCGCCCCCAAATCCCGGACAAACCTAACCCCATGGACCCAGGCACCCCTGCTAAGGCACCAAACGTAGCGAACGACTTAGGGTGACCTGTGGCAGTACCCGCCTCCCAAATTAAGATTAGTTGCAAAATTATTAGAGTTGATACATATGTATGTAAAAAAATAATATGTGTAGATATTCAGATACTTTTTTAGATTTTCACGGCCAAAAGCTTTTTCGTTGTTACAACGAAAATGTGTAGATATTGTTTAATTTTATGATTGGAGAATTTTTTAAATGCCCTGATAAAGCTTAAAAATTCTATTTCAGGTTTAAATAGATATTACAATTATTTTTGCACCATTCGTCATTTACAATACCGCGGCGGATTGTGAATGAGAAAGATTTCTTTCTTTTTGGATATGATTGTCGTAAAAGAAGAGTTTTAATTTTTGTTAAAATTTCTGTTGAATCCATGATCAATTTTATAATGTAATATTTTATTAATATAATATATCCAAGATTTCTAAGTTTCCTTATTTTTTAAGCATGTAGTTTTCATACGTCACCAGCCGGATTATTGGATGCCTTATTTTATTTTGCGTAGAAAAGAAATTACAGCGAGGATCTTCACCATAATTGAAAGATACCGTTTTAGCAATCCCCTGACTAACGTATCCTTGCAATACATTTAAGACCTTAATAATTTATTATACCTCCCGCAATCTCTATTAAACGACATTTGCATATCAGCTTCTCAATATTACCATCATCTTTTTTTTTCAACCATCCTCTCCCATATTCCAATTAATAATTCATTTCTTCCTAAAGGGTCCAAAACACAAACATTTTTTTACGACAATTTCTTGCCTTCAAGATTTTTATGTTGTCGATCGACATTGAGCCAAATTGACGTGTATTGCCTATTCTTGTCAACGCATTTCCCAAATTTGAGGCAAATGTAAGTATAAATATGTCATAAGCAAGCAAACACGCCATACAGCATTATTCCACACTCTAAATTACAAAACAAATGCGGCAACTAATTCGCCAATTAACCGTGCTCTTCATACATTCAATAATGTTTGCCTAAACTCTAATATTGACATTTTCTCGGATTCACTGCCCATATTTAAAAGGAGCATCGTGTCAACTATATAACTGTTTAATGCGCATACATATCCCTTCACAGATCACCACTTCTCACACATACACACACACACTCACACACTATGCACATCACCCGGTAGTTACTAATTATACATTCCACTCAGACATTACAAAGAAACATTTCAAAGGTACCTACCCACCATGAAATATTATTTAATATCTGTATAGTCTGCCATCACACTGTAACCGATGTACCTACTGTTTAATTATCGTTGTTTGTTTTTGGGGTGTTATGCCGTGTTGTGCTACCTCCTTCTTTAGCCGACGTTTCGGACAGCGTTGCAGTGTCCATCATCAGGGCAGATCCGTCGATGTGCCGGATCTGCCCTGATGATGGACACTGCAACGCTATCCGAAACGTCGGCTAAAGAAGGAGGTAGCACAACACGGCATAACACCCCAAAAACAAACAACGATAATGCTTTTGGCCGTGAAAATCTAAAACGTATCTACCTACTGTTTGTTTCTATAAAATAAAAAATATAAATAAAATAAAAAAATAAGGTCAATTTTACTATTCTGTGACATGCGTCAAAATATAGTAGCTGAACTACTAGATAGTTATGTTAATTATGAAAATAATAATAACATCATTTATTTATTTTTGCTTCGAATTGCTTTAATAGCTTTTAGTAGACATTTATCGTCTTCGATTTTCTTATCTTTTCCGGTAAACTATTGAAGTATTGTTTTCCTAGATATATGTAATGGTGTTGTGCAAATGAGGTGTTATATTTTTGTGTTGGAAATATATATGTTTTTGACCAATACGATTTTCAGTTAAAAAGGAGTGATTTTGTTTTTCTTTTATTAATCAAATTAAAATATTTTTTTAGACTAGATTATTAAATTTAAATACTTTAATTCTGCAAAAATGAGGTGTTTTGGATATTCTCTTGGTTTTTTAAATATTATTTTTATAATCAGAGGTTGTGCAATTTCAATAGGGAGCATATGTGTTTTGTGTGCAGATCCCCAGCTGACTACAGCATATTGGAGATTTGATTGTACTAAAGCATACTATAAAAAACATAATTTCGTAAACTGTATGAGTGCGAAGAAAACTATTATTATTGCAAAACGTTCATTATAACACGTAATCCAATTTGAGTAATGTCTTAAATGTATCAGGGTTTGTTATTCGGAAAGATATACTAATCTTTTACGTATATGTTAAAATGTTTACAAAAATACAATGAGAAAGATTGCAGTTAAATTAATCGTGTAGAGCAGTCAGATATCAGAAGAAAACATTGACGATTAGACAAATTTTGTTAAAAATTTACATAAATATTGACACATCTAATCTCTACGTAATACAGCTATCAAACCATAGTCATAACAACAGATTTAAAGGGAATTTTTATATTATTTTTTTATTTGTTATTCTCAAGAGCATGCGCCTTGTTTATTAAAAATGTTGATAGCCAATCAGTTAGTTATATATTAGGAAACATGATTACACGGTAGGTACCAACTATTAAAACATATTTTTTTTGTTACCTAAACACAACTAAGTAGGTATTAATAGATGTTGTACAAACCCCTTAACTTTCCTAATACGAAAATAAATTATCCCATTTTTGTTTGTGAACAAACTCTGGTTGCCTTTTTTTATTACTGACATTCTAAATAAATAAGTAGTTCTGTGAAAAATATTTTTTTTATTTTTTATTGTAATAAACCAAAACAAAAAAAAATCCTCACAAATATTAGCTACTTAAATATATTTTTTCTTTATTACAAACCATATATTTTATATAACTTTTTTTTATTCTGAACTTGCTGATACCCGGTATGCGTTGCAATGCCACTAAAATAAAGAAATTATTTGCGTGTCTTTTCCCATTCATCCCCGTTCTCTTCCGCCTCCTTCTCCCGTCCCGCGTCCCTTTCTCTCGCCCTCCCCACTCCCGCTGGCTAGTCCAAATTTTGTAAAGGACGATTTACAAAAATACCAAGAGCTTCGAAAGACCTTCAATATGAAGATAGACAAGGAACTAAGTTTACTAATTTTAAAAGAAAGAAGATAATGGGGTGACTTAATAGAGACTTTCAAAATTTTATCTGAAAATTACAGTTGCCCAAGAAATCTTTACCATCAACAAAAATATAAACCTCCGTGGACACTAAAAAAATTAACGAAACACCTTTTCCATCAAATCCTAGGAAACACTCAACTCCGTTCTTCCATGGAGCTACTTTCAAGCGACGCAATCGCCGCTCGTCTGTACCTTCCATACTATCATTAGTGTTTGTAAACGCCGCTTGGGGCAGCACTAGCAAAATAGTATGACAGGTAGCGGGTAGCGGCGATTTATTCGCTTGTAAGTAGCTGCGTGAATGAAGGGCGTTAGAGTAGTGGATGCATGGAAAAAACTTTTAGACATGTCATCGATGCTACTAATATAATCCATTTTAATGCTCTATTGAACTCTATTCTATTAGATTCATATTTGGAGAGAAAAAACATTAAATATTAAAAACACTCTTTAGGGTGAATTGTCATTTTCAAACAAAAAAATCTTATTTTTAAATTAAAAGCAACTCGATTTACCGTTAATCTTATTGTGAAAGAGTCACGAGCAAATCAGCAGAATGCTGCCTGCTCAATATATAATAATAAAAAACAAATAAAACTGTATTACGTAGTAGGCACCTAATTCAAAGATAGGTTATTTTATTATTTATTTAGAAATTACATTTTATATTTTATTTAAGTTTATTTAGAAAACATACAGTTTTGTAATAAATCATTGATCATAAAATAGTGAACATAATATAAACCAGTTAAGTTCCATTATTTATAATATTTTGTTATGATTGTTGATTAGGAAGTAAGTAGTTAATTAAAAGTTACAAAAGTACAAAGTGTGAGCAAAAAATTATTATAAAGAAAATAGTAAACAATACAGAAGTAATAGTTTTGATTTGGGTACATTGTAAGGTTAATTTGACTTCAAATGATTTAAGGGTATAATGGAAGATGTCAATATCGCTTAAGGCATTACAAGATTTGCAAATACGCCCAAGCAAGGAGTTTTGTGCGTATTTCGACTTGAAATTTTGTATATAAAATAAGGTATTCGATCTGGTATTGCGTTCAGAGCAACGAAATGCAATCTCTTCTGACAGGGTTGGGGAGTCAATAAGGCAGTTCACAATTTTGTACAGAAACAGTACGTCAAAAAATGTTCTCCGTTTGTAAAGAGCAAATAGGATTAAACTGATGATTCTCAAAACGATACGACAGGTGTCTCAGGAATTTTGTTTGAATGTTTTCAATTCGGTTAATATAAGTTTGGTATTGAGGATTCCAAATCGATGCAAATTCGAGATGAGATCTTACGTAGGCCGTATAAAGTAGTTCAACTGTAAAAGGTTTATTGAATGGTTTTGTGATACGTAAAATGAAGCCCATTTGTTTGTAAGCTTTTTTAAATATGTTTTTTATATGATCTTTAAACAGTAATTTAGAGTCAAGTAATACTCCAAGGTCTCTGATTTTTCCTACTCGTTGGAGGGGAACATGGTTCGGATGGTGAGTATGGATGATTTGGTAATATTTACGGGAAAGTGTTATCGCATTACATTTATCTACGATTAGAAATAATTGGTTTTCTATGCATTATTTATTAATTCCATTAATATCTTCTTGTAATTTATTGCAATCATCTGTTGAGCTTATGCATTTGTATATTTACATATCGTGAGTACTAGCAAAAGTACCAGCTGTATTATATCCTGAGACCGTGGCATGGTTGTCACAATAAAACATACTAGGAAACCTTGATCTAATGGTAGGTACAAGAAATTTAATCAACATTAATATATCAAGGCTATCCAACTGATAATTTAAAATTTTTAACAAAAATATCAAATCAGAAATTTTCCTTCTGTCACTTAACTTCAGCAATTTCAATAAATGTAATAAAAAAATCATAATCAATTTTTTCTAAAGGAATATTCAAGTCTAAAAATAATACACCTCAATGGTATTAATGTGATTATTAGACAGGTGACCAAATTGTAGAGTTGTATTCTAGAATGCTTCTAACGAGATATTCAATTTGGGAGGCGGGTATGGGTACCGAAGCCCCGGGAACTATTTATTGGACAACCAACACCTATGCCACAGGCCTCCCCAAGTGGTTCGCTACGTTTGGTGACTTAGCAGGGGTGCCTGGGTTTATAAGGTTAGGTTTGTCCGGGGCTTAGCGGCGGATGCATCTGCCCACCGACTGCGTGGCAGGCCGGTTCGGGAGACACTGATTGAGGGAGACCCTTTGATCTCTCCATCCAGACCCTTTCGACCCATCAGCTTGCACAGCAGTGGGAGGGATGGCTTCACACGTCCATCACTCCTGGACATATTGATTCCCAGATTCCTACCCACCCCTCAAACCTTTTTCCTTCCCAGGACTTCCTCTCCTTCCTTTCCCTTAAAAGACCCTTGACACAGCATCTTCAAAGATGACATAGGCTTTGAGGGTTTTTTTTTCCTCAGGGCCTCCTGTGTTGAGGTAATGTAAAAAAAAAAATGTTAACAGAATTTTTAATGTGTTGATATTTTTTAAATCCTTGGAAATTCTTACTATAAAATCAAAACTTTTCATAGCCCTATTTTCGATAGAAGTTATGTGAGATACAAAGCAGAGTTTCCGGTCAAACATGATGTTTAGATCAAGTATTTCGATTACAGAGTTTAAGGGGGTATTCTAGTCTAGAGGCACAAATTTCGTGTGTTTTTTCGAGCGTAAAAAAAACGAAGAATATTTTAAGTATCGTTTTTATGATTTGTTTATTTATATTTAAAAAATAAATAAAAAATTAAACAAACAAAAAAATATTCACAACTCGAAAAGTAATCGGCTGGTAAAATAGGGGATCCAAAAAAAGAGATGTTCTGGCGTGCGTAATTGCCACCCTTCTGGTCATCTGAAAAAAAAATCGAACCGATTCTTAATCAATCAGTAAAGATATCGCTATTGCCAGCGATATCGCTCGTACAGGCAAAAAAAAATCACAAAATGGCGACCATTTGAAAAGATTTTTTTTTTTAACCTCTTTTTTAACAGATTCAATTTTAAATAGTATTTTTTCTTATAATCTACTTTCCGGCATAAAGGATGTATAGAGAAAGTTTATACCAAATTTCAAATAAATCGGTTCAGTAGAACTCTAGATATCATGCACGCCAGCTTGAAAAAAATAGTTTCGAGAAAAACACGTTTAAAGTTTTGAGTAAATTTTCAGGCAGTTTTATTCATATAAACGGATAACGTCTTGGTAAGTCGGGCAACGTCTAACGTCTATTATTCAATTTTACCGGCCAGTCAGGTTTAGTTGGCGCATCACAAAAATACCTATAACTCCGAAAATAAGGACATATTTTTAACAATCTAGTCTTTGAAAATTTGTAAACAAAAAAAAGATTTTTTCGAAATTCTATACTAGAATACCCCCTCAAATCAACATTACAAATTTAAAAATTTATACATCCCATCGACCAAATGGTTGATACATCCGTATCGCATCAAGAAAGAAACAAATCGCTTCAGTATTTTTTAACTCTAATCATCTTTTTAGTCACTTTAACATGCTGCTTGAATCGTGGTAACCTCTTTGATAGACAGTTTGTCGTCTTTACCACTCCACAAACAGTACAAGCCACGCTACAAGACACGCTCAGTCCTTATCAGAGGTATAACAATGAATCCTTGGATTTGGACTGTTAAACTGTTACAATGTCGTAAAAACAGTAAAAGATAAGCCAAAGCATTAAGCAGATACCGCATTTTAATGGATGGGTTTAAGTAATCAAGACTTGAGACGGTAAACACTGGTCTAGCTGGTTGAGCAGTAAATGGATCACTAAGGTAGTGTAATATAATACCTATATCGCAGACGTGATTAAGTGCGAATTGAAATGTTTTGATTTACCATCGTAATGTTCTTCAAGATTGCAACAAATTGTTAATTTGGTGCAGTGAAAATAGGCTTTATTTACATATCTCAAAATGTCAAAAAGTCTGATTTTATCTAATAAAAAATCCAATAGACCTATAATTACGAACATAGAACAATGCTCTTGAGACATCAATACAAATTGAAGACTTCAATTAAGATGATGCCTAAGGCTTAGGCATAACTTTTCAATCGAATCTTTAATTTGTTAACCACATAAAGGAAATCTCTTATAAGGGCTTACATATGTTGGAATGTTTAATATGATGGGCGAAATTAAATTTACAATCGACCAGTTTACGTTAGAGCACAAATTTGTCGTAGGTATATAAATTTAAAATTTCGTTATAAAAAAAGCCTTTTTTTACGATATTTTATTTTATGTGTATTTTATTAAATTGATATGTTGGATTATTCATTACTTATTGTGCACTAATTTCTCCCTAATGCCTAACTAGTAGGTATGTATTTCAAAATAAAGGCGCAATTTATTTTACTCCTATAACCAACGTCTAACAGATGTATCAGTTTCCATCCAAAATGTTGACACAAATCCCAGTGTTAGTGACATTTATGGCAGTACCTATATATTTTCTCATATTAATATTTGTTCCATCCATAGGTATATCTTGGTACATCCATATATACTTCACATGGGTATATACTTGACATAGTTATATCTTGGTATATCCAAAGGTATAATAATAACAAAACATTTGTACAGCACAGTTTTGTGATGTTTCACTCCAAGTGCGCTTAACTATAACAAAATTTAAAAAATAATCATACAGTGCTCCTTACAAAGTATTGAAAAGTAATTTTAAATAAAGAATATACAGTATACGAGTATACAAGGCAATAACAAGGGAACAAAATTAACAATAATAGTGCTGATATAGTACAGGACCATGTATATTCTTGACATAGGTATATCTTGATAATAATGACTATTTCACCAATAGTGTATAATCGTTTGCCTGTATTTTAACTTCACTCATTTTGCACGCTTTCATCAGGAATCACGCGTTTTCTGCCCCTAAACATCCAAATATTCTACGACTTAATCTGTGACAGACAGCTTTATTTTGTTTTTGTTTGCACGTCTAATGGCACACTCATCCAGGAAGGTGTCAAAAATCCTCGTCTGATCTTGAGAAGATAAGAATAGATTATGATTACGGTGATATAAAACATGTTATCGGTCGCCTGATAACATTGGCATTCATTTTTTCTATATTGATTCAAGTACCAGATATGGTCCCAACGGCATGGTTTAGACAAATAATAAACAAATAAGTCTAGTCTCGTTGCGGCTATCAAATCCACTCTTCCTATTTGCTTAGTAATTAACCTAAACACATCGAGATAAACAAGTCTTATTAAAAATAATATGTTTATTATTTGTTTAGTTTTAAGATTCGCGCACACATAAACATTATCAAAGGGAGATAAAAGGCGGAAAAATATTACATATGACGCAGGCTGTGTGGACTGGAGTGAGTTGTGCGTGCAAGGAGCTAGCGTGTCAAGGGGTATCCACTATCCATCTCCACGCAAACAATATTTACATGACTTACAATTTCAATATTTTAATTGTTATGTTTTGTTATTGGTTATGCGGACTCCGGAAGATGCACTGATAGTGCACAATTTATTGTTGAAATGCTTCTTAATCTATGATAGATGGGCGGACTCCACCGCCGAGCAACGACCCGAACGTTGACGGAGTTGCGACCCGAAGTGGGTCATTTCAAGGCGCTTTAGCGAGAGGTGCTCCGCGCATTTGTTAATAATCTTACCGCCGGCTAGGATGGAAGTTAACTTTGTAACCATTTGTATTCAATAAACGACGTTCTTGTATAACGAACCAGTATAGTATTTATTTACAACAATCAGTGTGTAGCATTGAGGATTAGATTGAAGACTGAATCCCAATCCAGTTCCTGAACGCTACAATAATCAAGTGCACAAATTACGAATCATTAAATTTTAAGGCACACTTTATATATGTAAGATTTATAATTTATACCTTATGACAAGTGAGCAGTTATTTTTTTACCGGTTTAACGACTTAAGTGAAATAAGGCATGTACAATGTAATCCGTTATTTCACTACCGTTTTCAAGTAAAAAAATGGATGTGTGTCATTATAACATTTTTTTATGTTTGCATTCTAAATTTGAATGTTTATAAATTTTAATATTTATTTTTAATAATATAATTTGAAAGCGTATTTCATTACCTTTCAAAAACAGTTTTTAGTATTCGGCTACGTTTAGAAATATTTCGTTTATTGGGCTTTAAATGCATAGCGGAAATAACACAAAATTTTTATCAATCTACACAAAGGCGATAGACCTGAGTGGTTAATTTTACTATCAAATCACATCATCCAAATAATATAATCTTCTTCTTTCGTATGGTGGGGGGGGGGTCAGAGGGAGACATCTAGGTCTACGAGCCAGTCCAGGGCCTCAGGCGTCGCCCTATGGACCTCATCAATCGCGCCGGGGAATGAATGGAGCGGGCATTCGTTGACCACATGTACGGTAGTCTGCACCGCACTGCATTCGCACATCACCGACTCTTTAAGGCCCCATCTATGCATCATATGGGCACAACGGCTATGGGAGCACCTTATCCTATTGATGGCGGACCAGAGTTTGCGAGGCAATGAGAACCCAGGCTGTCGCTCAGTGGGGTCTTGTACGAGATGGCCATTTTCCACGTTGGCCGATTGCCACTCAAGTTTCCACCTGTCTTCTGGGCTGAGGGGTCATTGGAAGAGTCTTTCTCCTTCCGTCCAGAAGGGTTTTCGGGACTTCAAGCGGCATGCCGGGTGGGAGACGACATCATCGTGCAAAGGAATTGCGCTTTTTTGCAGCGCATTTTTGTATTCCCTCAGTGTTGCAATCTCTCGCCTGATGCTTGGCGGGGTTATATTTGCAAGTACGGGGAGCCAAGGGAGAGGAGTAGATTTTAAGGTTCCGCTGATGTTTCGCATTGTGGCATTAAGCTGAACGTCGACCATGGAAGTGTGGGCGCTTCTGGCCCATACTGTAGCACAGTATTCAGCTGTTGAGAAAACCAGGGCAATGAATGCCGTTCTGAGCGTATTGGCGTCGCATCCCCAACTAGTTCCAGCTAGCTTACTAACTAAGTTTAGTCTGGTCCTGGTTTTTTTTCCAACTGTTTCCATGTGTTGCCGGTAGTTCAGGCTCCTGTCCAAAGTAACTCCAAGGTAGCGGGGAAAGGGGTCATGGTAAATATGTTTTCCATCAAACTAAATAGGCTAATAATTATTGCTTATAATAATTGTTATCCTTTGTGCTATGTATAAAAATCTTGCCTTATACATTAGTTTATCAATTAAAAAAATAATAAATTCGTCACATCTGCATACCTATTTCTAACTTCATGCAACCTATGTAGATACAAGCGAATGTTTGGAACACTCAGTCCTGGTATGCAGCAAATATGCAAAAAAAAAATAATTAAACAGGATTTTGGAACGAGTAGCTCTCGTCAGTATATGAAATGAGGTTAATTAAATCAGGACTGTTTATAATATCATTTACAAAGTTGAACATAAATATTAAGTCGGATATAACACTTTGATCTGAGAGTCCTAATAAATTTAATTCTTTCATCAAGTAATAACTATAGTTTATGTTTTCAATGGGAATACAAAGTTTAAAATAAATATATCTTAGGAATTTGTGTTGAATTTTTTTGATTGAATCTGAAGGTAATTAAAAATGGGGGACCAGATGGAGGATTTATATTCGACTTGACTCTTTTTGAATTTGTTCGATTAAATTTGAAGGTAATTTAAAATGGGGGACCAGATGTAAGATTTATATTCGACTTGACTCTTTTTGAATTTTTTCGATTGAATCTGAAGGTAATTTAAAATGGGGGATCAGATCAAGGAGTTATATTCGACTTGACTCCGAACTAATGATGTATTCTTACAAAAAAAAATTGTAAAACTCCTAAAACCTCTGGATGTTGCTATTGCATCCGGCTCCTCAATTTAATGCCGAAGACATCCATACTTCTCTTAGATCAATAGCAGCGTGTTGCCCACATGGCGTCTGTCACAATGGAAATATGGGTTGATAAGCAAGCTGTTATGTATGCGTGTTTGATAGTAATACAATATCAGCCTCTCGGCACGTTGCTCTTTGCATACTGTCCGACATCCGACATGCGGCCGAATGACTCCGGCCCAGTGAGCGCCACCACTCGCAGTACGTTCGCACAAGTCGGGCCTCTTAAGAGCTATTTATAATGCAGACCGAGATAATACATGGCGTGTTTGTCAATAAGGTTATTATAATTAACGGTTTTGATTGATAAATTTTCTGAGTTGATGTTCATACTATAATTTATTATTATTTGATTTTGCTGATCGTCAATAGTAAAGGATCATTCAAAGATCAAGGATTTCGCTTTAACACGAGACAGTAATTATGCATACCAAAATAAAACGTGCTTAACCGCTTGGGCACATAAGCTTGTTTTCATGACAATTTAACGTAGGTAAACATAGGAATGACGTATGCCCCGGACCTGAGTTATTAAATATCAGTTGGTAATAAATATTACACAGCAAAAATTGCACGGGTTAAAATTACACTTTGAAATTTACAGGTGGAGGAAATTGCTAATCGAATAAATTGTCCGTTCAGACAATATAATATATTATTTAGTCATTTGATTATGTAACGTTTATTTTTTTAATGTTTTCAAGGTTTAGATGAGGTGTAGATGTAGGTGTAACACAAACAAAAGAATTCTCACCTGAGGCTTATTTTCCAAAGAATATGTCCGTTAAGATAAGAAGACCCACCAAATGAATTGCACGTTTTCGTTAAATTGGTCTAATGAAGCAACTAATTAATTATAAATTAAAAATATCAATAAATAGTATAGTTCGATTATTCGGAATAAATTGAAGTATTAATTATTTAATTGGCTAATTAAATTTTGATCATTTTTAAGTCAATTGACCTATGCTAATGAGGCAGGAAAAATAGTTTGACAAGTTTATTCGAAATAATATAATTAATATTCTTTAAATGAGATGTATTGAAGGAATATACGTCAGAAAATACATGATTTTCTAAGAAAAAATACAGCTGAAGTAATTTACGATAAAAAGTGTTTAGATGAGTTAACCGAGACCTTCAAAAGCACTACGGAATGCATTTCGAATGCCTCTGTGCAAATTGTTGGCACCGGGAAGAAAACATATTACGTTTATTCTAAGAAAGAATAATATAAAGTATTATTATTTACTGGTCCTAACGGCTCTCATCTGGAGCCAGTGAGACTATGGCATCCCCAGCTGGGGTATGTTGTGAGGCTGGAGGTAGTTCGGAGAAAAACGAGATGGGATAAATGAAAGTGGGGAAATACCTGTTAATTAGATCAAGTCACCAAACACGGCTAAAGCCATTTCAAACAACGTTCCAATTCTGAATAGTAGTCTTACAACGGGGCGATTGTGAGAGTATTTTCCAGTCTGGAAGGTGAAAAAAATATACCGTATATTATTTTTTTTTTTCGTTGGTTGTTTTTGGGGTGTTATGCCGTGTGGCGCTACCTCCTTCTTTAGCCGACGTTTCGGACAGCGTTGCAGTGTCCATTATCAGGGCAGATCCGGCAGATCCGACGATGTGCCGTGAAAATCTAAAAACGTATCTGACAAATATTATTTTAATTGAATAAATCGTGAATTAACACAATTTTGAATTTGAATTTCGATTTGAACCCACGACCTTCGGGTTGCTAGTCAAAAGCTTTACGTTTTTAGTACGACTTTTGTTGGATGCTCGGTATTTAGCACTTCGTTCGATATTTTGTTTTATTTTAATAGATTTATACTCAAAAAAGTCAAAACAGAAATATTTTTTTATTATAAATTAATATGCGATGTAAAACCGTTTATTAAAAAAATGTGAGGTTCTAATTTGATGACCACTCAATCTCAATTTTGGTTCAGTGACTTTTAAAGTTTATTTTTTTCCATTTTTGCTTGGCCGAAAATATGATAACAGCAGCCGTATCGAGGAATATTTTATAATCAATTATAAAATTATGCGAAACCGAAACATGCATAATGCATACCATTAAGAAAGGGATGCCCCTTTCATCAATCAGTCAATGATTTTAAAATATCTTCGCAATGTCGAGACGTTCAGGTCTCAGTTATGTAAATATTGATTACAAAGCCATGATGGATCTTGCAAAATTATCCCACCGCTGTTTAATAATAATTACCTTCTCGAGTTTTAATGTCATTTTTCCGAAATATTCTCTCTCATCGAACATAATCTGAAAGCAATGTACAAAAATAATTCTTGTCTTGTAATGTAGTCGCATATATTTTGCGAATCGGTTTGTGGAATTTTAAATACTTTCAGGTTGACGCTTTTCGGTGTTGTTTCGTCCTATTCTAAAATGCTTAACTTTATTTTATATTTGTCAATTTTATTTCAATTAATTTCGTCTATGGACTTCTTTACTTTGAATGTAACGTCGGTGTTGCATTTATCTCCACTTTCTAGCTTGTTTTTAATTGTTTTGTCTGTGGTTTAACGACAATCAAAATGTGTCAACTCATTGCTGAATCTCTGTTTGCTGAAGTTATTTTCTAAACTCATATCAATCCACTTCTGAAAGCCTTGAGGGCAGCATCATAATACAAATCACTTATTGCTAGTGTATGTACACTGTTTTACGCAATTTAAAATATAACCACAAGTGTTTCATTACAAACATAACCTATGTACATCTGATTGTGCGAACAACTATCGTTTTGGGAACATAAGAGGTCAACAAATGAAGCTCTCCTGACAACCGACTTAAGGGGATATCCGGCGGTGATTTTTTCATACAAACGTATTCCCTATTTATCTCTGTGGATTTTAACCCTAGAGAAAATATTCTTTTTACATAAAATATATTTCAACTACATGTCGGTACTTTTTGTTTTTTTTTTGATAAGTTACTTTTTATAGAAGTTATGACCTTCCAAAAATCAATAAAATTGACTGGTTTAAACGCCGTCAAAAGACGTTCAGTATACAAACTAGACAATGTTTTTTTTTAAAAGCAAAACATACAGACATAGAATAGTTTTTTTCTTATGTAGTTGGTAAAAAAAAATTCAAAATCAGTCCACTTTTGGAGGAGAAAAGTGGGGAATACAAAACCTCGATTTTAGTTAGTTATTAGTAGCCCAAGGTGCATTGTCCCTTTCGCTCAATATCCGATGGAGTAAGAGCAAGAGTGACAGAAACAATTTAGTAAAATCTATTTTTCAAATTTCTCCACCACCGGGTATCATCTTAAGGCCTTCAGAGACGATACAAGGGACCAAGCAGACATAACTATGAGAGTTTGCAAAGATTGGAATTGTAAAACTCACTCTTGTCTTCGGATATTCTTGTTGATAAGAATCGTTATTATGGCTTGATAGTTACTGATACACTGCACAATAACATGTAAGAGATTCTAAATTATAAGCACTACTTCGATATTATATTGCACTGAGGGAATAATTTGTTACTCAATGAGTTATTGTTGCAAATATCTTCACGTAGGTTAAACCCTCTTCCCACGGGGGGTCATCGGGGAACCGAAGGAGGGCGAAAAGGAGAGATAAGACTTAAAAGACACCATGGAACCAAAAGACATATCCTTATATCCAATGACCGCTCTGGTGAACTTTGTAAACCGGGTTACAGTTAAAGGAATGAGGCAAAAATAGGAGATAGCACAATGGACCTTCGGCCTAAGATACATAAATACCATTACAAACATCTGTAAAACAAATTGAACGTTGACAAGAACAGCAATTTATATGTAACCTAACCCAAATTAAATTTAATAAATTAAGAGAATCCTTTCAAATCTAAGGTACATAATTATTATTTTAATATCAAATGTAGATCACACTCTTTATAAAATTAACCCACACTTACAATTACCGTTATTTTGATTGTACAGAAATTGAAATGTAATTTTTAACCTCAATCTTAATATATAAAACAAAGTCGGGTTAGTTTCACCATTTATAACTCAAGAACGGCTGGAACAATTTTTATGATCGTTGATTTGTTGGATTTGTCTCTATCCCGATTAACAGAATAACTTTTAAAACATCGGAAAAAATCCACGGGAAAATTAATTTATTTTAATTTCCGATGTTTTAAAAGTTATTCTGTTAATCGGGATAGAGACAAATCCAACAAATCAACGATCATAAAAATTGTTCCAGCCGTTCTTGAGTTATAAATGGTCTTGGTATTTTCATTGATTTACGAAAGGCTTTTGATAGTATCTCCCATTCAAAATTAATTAACAAATTAAATAATATTGGTATTATTGGTAAGGTAAGGTATTGACTACAAAGCTATCTAACTCAAAGAAGTCAAAAAGTAAAATTAAATGATTCACTAAGTGTAGATGAAACTCTAGAATTTGGAATCCCACAAGGTACTGTTATTGGACCAATTTTATTTATAATTTACGTTAACCAAATGTTTAAGTTACCACTTAATGGTAAACTTATATCTTTTGCTGACGACACTGCAATAATTATCGAAAAAAAGACGTGGAACGATATTACCAATGCAGCCAATCAAGACATGAAGGTTATAAAAAAATGGTTCGATAACAATTTATTATCACTTAACACAGAAAAAACATATTATATCCCATTCTCTCTACAAGAAGAAGTGCCAAATAACTTAATTAACATAACAATTCATTCCAAAAATTGTGTAAATGACGGTACATGTAATTCGGACTGCGCTAAGCTAAATCATAAATCAAATGTAAAATATCTTGGAATCTTAATAGATCAAAACGTTAAATGGAAAGATCATATCAATCTCACCGTAGAAAGAGTAAGAAAACTTATCTACGTTTTCTATAACATACGAAACATCTTAAACAATAAAACTATCAAAATCGTCTATTATGCATTAATTCAGTCTTTATTACAGTACGGCATTATTGGTTGGGGAGGGGCCTTTAAGGCTTCCTTACAGCCCATAATTACAATACAAAGAATAATTATTAAAATCATCCTGAGAAAACCATACGACTTCCCTACTTTAGAGATATTTCGGGAATTTAATGTACCATCTATCACAGAATTGTATAAAAGAAACGCCTTATATCAAATTTATAAAGAATATTTTATTAAAAAAATTCACCCCTCAGATAACATAAGCAATAGATTCAAAACTAAAGGCTTAATAACCATCCCTATGCTTAGAACCACCACGGCTCAGCATCACTACCTGTATTTAGGTGTGAAATGGTACAATTTATTGTTGTCCAAAAACAAAATTAGTATAACCGAAACTTTGAAATATGAACAATACAAAAAACAAATTAAGTCCCTGAAATTGGATAATGATATATTGTAACCTTAATTTACACTTAGTTTACGCTTAGTTTAATCTGCACTATTCAATGTAAAAAAAATATATATGTATTATTGTCTTTCAATAAAAATTTCTTTCTAAATTGTAAACCTATGTTTGTATTTATCTTATAAGTTTTTGATTATTGATTACAAATTTAATTAGAACGTTATTTTTTGCTGTAAATACTCCTCCCATAAACACGAGCTCTTTGAGCTCAACTTATGGAGTAGTAGAATAATTATGTATAATTGTATAACTTGTCAATATATAACCACCTGTATGTAAAATCTTTTTCTTATTAATAAATAGAATAAAAATAAAAAAAATAAATAAAAACTAACCCGACTTATGAAGAAAATATTTTTTTTCATATATTTTGTATGGAACGGCTTTTCAAATAATGTGCGTTGGTCGACATAATTTGAATCAATTCGAACAGCTAATAATACATTAAACACAACATTTATTGATTCTGAGGCGGTACGAAGTTTGCCGGGTCAGCTAGTATTAAATAAAAATAATATGTGTTTACATTTATGTACGTACCTCTACGTCTGTCTTGACGCAGGTATATCCTAGTTAGACAGGCATACAAAAATCGCATAAATAAATAAAAGTTAACCATCTCCGATCTATAATAAAAAAGTGGTACATTATCTATTAGATTATTATTTTTTTTAAATTAATGGAGTTCAATTAATTAATCATATTGGCAATTAGTAAATAATGTATATCATTACACAGACTTAGGTATGTACTGCGCATGGCTAGGAATCCGCTATCTCAAAATATTTTATCGCACCAGTTATCGTTTACTTTGCAAATTAGTAAACATTAATTAGGTACTACACAGTGCATATAATATGAAATCACGAAATGTCAGTTGCATAGCGCATGTAGGTCCTACATGATTGATTATATCTATCAATCTATAAATCTGGACAGCGCAACCTCTACAGTGTCGGATCTACTGCAATAGGAGCTAGGAATCGTAATAATTTATTTCTTAAAGCCCTGTTCAGACACAGCTATAAATAAATATCGCTCTCCATACAATCCCTTCAGACAGTTCACACCTAAGCGCTTTATGCGCAGATCAACCATAGACAATGCACATCTTACGCCTAAGGCGATATACGAACAGATAAGCGCCCCCCTCTCCCGCCGAGAATAGGAGAGGGGGTCATTTTTATTGAAACGCGCAAATGTTAACATTCAAAATTCTCAGATCTAGTACAAAATCTACAAAGAAATGGTATCTCGCGGAATTTATCTGGCCCCCTCTCCTAACATAGGAAGAAATATTTGATAGCGTCGTGTGAACGATACAAAATATAAGGGCTCGCGGTTCAACAGATATCTGCTCGCGGTTTATAGCCGTGTCTGAACAGGCTTTAATTTATTTATAAACGCTGTTTTAAGGGAGTTTTACAAAAGAGAATTTAGTGTATTGGACTAGCAGGTTAAGCAGGTTAGCCACAGATGGCAGGAGTTATTTAGCTTCGACTGGTTTCCGTCAGATGGCGGGATAATAGAGTTATCGAGAGGATCAGATATAGGCGTTGCGCACAGAGCTGCGCACCAGAATTTACCTACCCTTCACCTTAGGATAGTCGCATAGCTCAGAGTTATTATTATCGTTAATAAGCAGTTTATAAAAGAACCAAGTATTGTTAAGAAGTTTCGAACTGTGTGTGAACGTGAATAAAGCAAACATAGCAAATGAGTAAACTGAACTGACTCAGTAACAACATTTTGTTTTTGTTTAGTAATAAAGACCCTCCATACGGCATAAAAAAAATACGAGTGTGCTTTAGACCACACCACTGAATAAAAACTTGTTTAGCTTCATCTATGTACATGTATACACATATATTAATTTTCTACAAATATTTATTTAAATTTATTATCGTTCGCCTCGCCCGATCAAGCCGTACGTATCAACGTCCGCTCTACCCCGCGTCACTGGTATTTCAAAATACTGACTGGGATATTTCATGCACTGGCTATGAGAGGAAGAGAAAAAGAAAATGTGCGCGCGCACTGCTTTTTCTTGCTTCTACAGTGTGATACAGCCCGTTCGCCTTGCCCGTAACGCATTACGCTTTTCGTAACGCATTTGCCAGCTTACCCCCCCAAGCGTGCTTAAAGAAGTTTTACTTCAAAAATCATAAAAATGTAAGGTATGGTTGGTATGTATATGCGTTTATTTAAGCCTGGTTTAAGGCCGTTTTAACCATACAGCAGCCGTGATAATAAGTCAAGTTTTCACTGTTTCGATTCCCTTACTTACAAACACGGTGTAACTGTAAAGCAGCGCGTAAAAGCTGTGAAGTGAGGACTTGACTTATTCTTGACTTGACTTATACTTTTGGATTGAAAAACGGCCTTAAACCAGGTTGAACCGGGAGTATAAGGATCGAATTAGTAAGATTATATAACAGGGTATTACCAGAGAATACCGGAAATTAGTCATTTTTAAATCAATCTAGACGTATTGATTATTTTTTACAAAAAACATTAATTGCTTACTATTTATATATAAGATTGTTATTTTATCTGGTACACGCAGTTTTAAAATTTTGAAAAACTAAGTGTATTTTTAATATACTAACAGCCTTACTAAAAAAAAAACACTCCGCGGCCGTTAAACGGTGTTTTTGTGAATCTTTAGATTTGGCAACGCCGTGTTTTACTCGTTTAAATTGGAGTTTTCATAATAATCCGCTAGGTGGTGTGATTGATGCGCCTGCGCATTGCTTTACCGCTGAAAAAAATAGCCGCGAATGCAGAAGAAAGTCTGTCGCGATTGTGTGTGTGATTAATATGATGTTTTCGTTAATGATTTCAATATTTAAGACTAATTCGCACTTATATTCATGTAATCAATATATTTACTATTAATTTGTGTTGTTTTTCGTTAGTTTAAGTCAAATTGTGACGCAAAAATCGTGTGTTCTAAATTGAGCTGTCAGAAAATGGTTCTGTATGTTATATTCAGAAATAATTTGCATTTTAAGATCTTTATTTTATTATAAATTCTTGAAAGTGATGTTTTTTGGTGACTAAAATGTCTAATACATATTTTAGTAAACGTATCAAAGAAATGAATGTCTTAAGATGTGCAAGCAATGTAATCAAACGTGTGTTTTTTTAATGTAAATTTTTGGGAATGAAAAGCGAATTTCAAGATTTTTTTATATTTTTTTATTGTGTGAAGGAGTAAAATGTGAGGTGACAGTTTTATTTCAAAATCATTAAATAAAAGGACTGTGTTTTTTGAATTTTGAATTTTTCCAAATATTTCAATGTTTTAATAGAAAGTGTTTGGGGTAAGTAAGTTTTTTTTCAACTTGATGTTTGAAGCTTAAAATACTACAATTTTTAAACATTTAAGTATATTTTAGATATGAAAATCTTAAAGGTAATTAAATTTTGGTTCTAAAATGATATTTGTTTTTACGACATCTCAAAAAATAATAAATATATAGGACATTAAAAAAAAATTCGAAATTCGTTGAAATTTACAAATGGAACAAATATATACAACAGATAAACTACCCTCCTTGGCCGTGTAAGCAATGTACATATCTTTCTATGAACAATTTTTTGTCAGTTCTTAATTAGTAAGGATTCTTCATACATGGTTGTTTGACCATTGTACAAATTTTTCAGAAAGTTTATTAGTAAGGCTGGTAAAATGGCGACGTTGTCAGAAGAGTTTTTTTTTTTAGTAAGGCTGAATGTATTTGCATGCTTTGATGTCTATTTTTATTAAATATATGTTTAAGTAATAATTACAAAACATTTCAGAAATTATTTTCTTCACCATGAGCCAAAAACGAAACCTCTAATCATTATCTAACAAAAATGTTAAGCTTTTTTATAATCGTAATTAATATAAATTCATTTTACTTATGATTACGTAAAATATTATAATGATAACAATATAACGATAAATTTATTTAATACAAATCATTTTATGTTGTACGGGAACCATTTTTTAATATTTCTCTTGGACAATAATTGCTGTAATACTTCGTTAGAATTTTTCCTTGGAAAAAGGCATATTTTTGAAAGGAGAAAATTAAGTGCTATAAACAAATATGACTGCTGTAAGAGTGACATACATACTTTATCTTGCGATATTTTGTGTTAGGATATGTTGTTATATGCTTTACATTACTTACAGGGTTGTGGCTGACAATCATTATGACAACATGGAGAAACAAATCGGAATTTAAGTAAATCAAACTTAATGCTCTCTTTGGAACCATGTTTTTTTTTAAATAAACACATCTTTAAGATAAGGAAATTAAAAAAAAAAATGTAACTACTTACTAACTACTTCGTGTACCTGGTAGAGTATGACGCGGACGTATGGATCAAACCATGGGTAAAACTTACTTCTCTTCATGTAATGCTGGCTTGACTCATTAGCGGCATCTACTAAAAAACATGACATTCACGCGCCATATTTCAAATAGTCATATAGTTAAAATGCCCTGGGTCTATCAGACCCCATCGGGGATGCGGAGGGTTAAGCACGAAATATCCTTTAACTTTTTACTACATGTTATGTGTAACTTTTTTTCTCCTACATGTAACTGCATTTTTTGTATATAATTTTGCAAAATGAATAAAGACGTTATTAGGTTTCTACTAATCATTTCGAATTCGTTAACAATTAATTTATATATTGGTGTACATAAAACAGCCAATTAACTATTTCCTTAAATGAAAACATCGATCAAAGAAAAATCGTTTTTTGCGTTAATTCAATTAATTCATATTTTTGTATCCTTTTTTAGGCATTTTATACAAATATTATTTCAAGTTTATTTTGTAGAACTCCGTTTTAATTTTTTATATCTTTTATATATTCAATAATTTTATTATTTAATGTATAAAAACAGTTTATTATAAACAAGTTCTGAAGAACCAAAGAAAAAACAAACTAACAAATATTCTAATAATAAAACGGGGAGCGATTCATTTGGAAAATCAACAGGGTTTTGATTATGCCACCATTATATAATGCAAATTTTATCTGACTTAATTTATGAGATATTTTGAAAAAAAACATACAAATAGTTCTGATCAACTTTTTACAGCCTCGATTGTTTTCAGCAACTGATGATTTTACCACCACCGACTTACACTAAATATAAACAATTAATTAATTTTAAAAAGAGTTGAAAATTATGATTGATACATCAGAGCTGCCTCCATCCAGCTATTGCCGGTTAAAGTCGACATCTTTTCACTGGTAGACATGAACCTAACCGATAGGAGAGTCTTCAAATTATAACCACATCCTCTAGAAGAAATTGTTCCGTCAACAAATTATTAAACATCAGATGATCAGTACCGTTTTTCTCTCGTTGGCAATTGCAATTAATACAACAATTAATTTCGGTAAATTTGTAATATATTAATAATAAATTTGTAATATTAATAATATTAATAACAGCATGAGGTTTACCACTATTCATAAGTTAAATGTTAATTATGAAACAAAGTTAAACCTTTGGAATTAAGTTTATACAACGTTTCAGTTTTGTGACAAAGTTTGTGTTTGAAAAAATGTTTCAACATTTACAAACAAGTACATTTAAGTTATGTTGATGATCGGCATGGTCAAGGGGTAAGGCTCTCGATGCGGCGCGCGCAAATAAATTGTATTTGATTAATTTGTGTTATTTCACAATAAATTTTGAAGGCACATTTCAGAGTGGAAGATACTCTCAGTATCGCCCTGGTTTAAGACCACCATTCAAAATTGAAACGTAGCTTGAAATGGTTTTAGTCGTGTTTGGTTACTAGATCTGAATACCCAAGTACTTCCCCACCTTCCTCTTTCCCATCTCCTTCCCCTCCCAACTACGTTCAGCCTCACAACAAACCCAAACTGGTGAAGCCATAGTCTCATCGGCTCATATAAAGTGCGGTATTCATATAAAAAATAAAAAAACAAAAACAGAAGTTTTTCAAGATTACATTTTATTTTAGTTATTCTCTGAAACTGGTGAAAATATCTCTATTTCTTACTTAATAACATATACATACATACTTCACCCAAACTTTGATTCTTTGAGAGCTGACAAGCCAGATTTATAATTTTTTGTCGCCAACGAATGAACCCAGACCTTCAAAAACATCAACTGACCGATAGCCTTAAATAAAAATACTTTGGTCAAGATAACCTTAAATATGTTTTTCTTATAAAAAAAAAACACAGATTTTATTGTATTATTTAACAGTTTATCGCCTTACAAGGGCATTAAAAAAAAATCATCTTTATTTATTGCCCTTGCTAATAAAAAAAAATATTGTCAAGCAAAAGCACCGTATTATCTAACACGAATTGTAACAGTTAATAAATAACTGATTATTATTATATTTCATGTCCATTTTATTTTAGTTAGGTATATTCAGCGCCCTTGAGGTGATTTTTTTACAAAAACGACTCTACACAAGTCATCCAAATATTTTTATTTTTACCCCAGACTTTCAGGACCGGGTTTAGTTTTCCCCATGGGACCATTAAATGGGAACCAAATGTACCAACTAGTAAATGGGAAAATAATTCACCGACTCCAGATATTTTCATATCAGAGGGTTCGGCTCGGTGGAATTTCTAATTTGACCGATAAATCCTACTGATCCCTCAATATAAATATTTTTAAAAATCTTTCGTAATCCTACATGTATTTAAAATTACTGATTTTTGCATTTTTATATACAGATTCTTTTTTTTTCATTTTTATATACAAATTCTTTTGTTATTATTATTATTATATCATTATTTATCAGTATAAGTTTTTGTGCAACAATTTTTGTACGATATAAATGACAAAAATATTGTTGACGTAAGGATAATGTGGTTCTTGTCAATAATATTATTCTCTGAATCAAGTGATCCAAACTTTAAAAAACCCATAGATAATTAACGATAAGATGAATTGGATGACTTGTTTTAGAACGTACAGAAGTGTTTGCAATTGTTAACTATGCTAATAATTAAGATAAGAAGACAATGTGAACTTGGGGGAACTAATAAAGAGGGTATAACCAGACAATACCGGAAATGTGTCATTTTTAAATGAAATTCTAGACGTATTGAATCTTTTTAACAAAAAAATATTATTGAAGAAGAATATAACAATAATAATCTAATTTTTTTAAATATGAAAATAAACAAGACACAGAAAAATAATAAAAGATAATGGTCGTAACTGGGACTCGAACCCAGAACCTTACGTCTTACCGGGACATACACCTCTACCAATTGGGCCACTGAGATCTATTATGAGACTGTAGTAATTGTCAACTTCATATTTCAAATTTCAGAATTAACAATATTATCTTCGAATATTGTTTTTTTCCATATTATTGGCAGCTACCAATTTTAATTATTATTAATAAAGATATTAATTAATTTTGTAAGATAGTAATTTTTTCTGGTAAACGCACTTTTTAAATTTTGAAAAACTATGTTTCTTTTTAATATACTAAGGTTATACCGTTGGTCGTTGGCAGATTTGTTCAATTTTCAAACGAAATATTGAATTAAAACAACACAAATTTAAAATCATATAATCATATAGTCAAATAAATCAATACATAATCTAATAAAGACACTTTACAGAATTTTGATTTTAGTTCAATTAAAATCATTAAAAAATAAATCCGAGCACGTGTTTTGTGAGGAAAATATTCGTACCTCAGTTTTTCTATTTATTTAAGGTCTGACAAACTAAAATATTTTAGATTTTTTTAAACACTTATTTTGTTTAGACATTATTGAAAAATCACAAATGAAGACCCCAAGGCAAGAAGTTGTTAACTTACATTTTCGTAAAAAATGAGTTAGAATGCTCTCTAAACTAATTCGCATACGCTCTTTCCAATGAACACTATGCCAGAGCTTAAAAACGGCAAGAACATGCTTAAATCAATGTGATGTTAACTACGTGTTTCTGTGACATTAAGTTGATAAAATTAGGGCAAAAACTAGTTAACTACAAAGATAACAAGTTCTTGCCGTAATTCTGTAATTAACAACTTCTTCCCATCTACATTGGTTGAGATTTCTGTAGTTAACATGTTATTCACTCACTTTGACGTTTACCTTGGTCGTTTTCAAAAGTTTTGCAGTGCGTGTTTTTTATTTAAAAATCATTGAAAATGAGTTCCAGAGGTGAAAAATGGTGAAAATCTGTCAACAATTGATCACAGAATCAGGTAAGCTGTATAAAACATTAGCATTATCTTAATTTGTCCATAAAGTAGTTTGAGGTTAGGAGTAGTTTGAAAGTGGGTGAAGCATTTTAGTTTTAGTGTTTTTATGTCTAAAAGTCAAGCATTTTTTATTGTAATGCTTATTAATTTGTTTCAGAGGGCTTAGAGGGCGAGCAAGAGAAATAGCGCGGGACGCTAGGATGAGCATATTTGGAGCAGGTGGATGAGTTTGTACATTTGGGAAGTATGTTTACGAGCGATTGGAAGGCTGATAGAGATATTGAAAGAAGGGTGAATGCAGGTAACTCCATTAATGGAGGATTGAACGCCATTGGAGCCAACAAAAAGTTGTCCACAGAAGCGAAGCTAGCAGTCCACAATGGAGTACTGGTACCTACCCTGATGTATGGCAGTGAAGCATGGAACTGGCAGAGAAAGGATGAAAGTAGACTGAATGCTGTAGAAATGAGATCCCTGAGGCGTATGTGTGATAAAACCATGTATGATCGTGTGAGGAATGTGGAGGTCCTAAAATAATGCAAGGCTGATGTGACCGTAATATGTAAGATTAAGAAATGGACGCTTAGATGGTTGGGGCATGTTGAGCGAATGAATGAAGAAAGGAGTGTAAAGAGAATTTATGATGCGAATGTGAATGGTAGAAGAAGCCGAGGACGCCCACGAAAGATGTGGCACGATCAAGTAACAGATACTTAATTGGTATCGAGATAATCGGGCCATGTCAAGAGTCAGAATAATAGAAGAGTATGTATGAGAAGATGTATGAATGTGAATGAGGCAAGGACTGTGTGCCAAGACCGAGTTGTTTGGCGGTCCGTCCTCTCTGCCTACCCCTGTGGGGAAACGGCGTGATAGTTAGTTAACCTGCCAGGTAAATAAAGCATCAATGACACGGGGCTAGTTTACTTGGCCGGCGAATTCATTAATGCGGGGAAACGGCGTGATGGTGTTCGTTAGTTAGTTAGTTAGGATGAGAGGTGATTCTTACGTTAATTATAAAAAAGTCTTAAATCTTGTAGTACACCAAAACTGGAAGAGAATCTTCCAATGCTGTCATCAAAAGTGAGAGATAACAAAGAAATCGATGCGGCCACATGGAATGATATCCAAAAATTGTCACCATACCTGGATGAGGTTTTTTGTGGATTTTTTCAGTCTCAAAAAAAAAAATTTACTCATATGCTCTGCTACCTTTTCTTTTCAATAATAATTATTATTTAGTTACTTTATAATATTTAAAAAAATGTTTAATTTGTTTGATTAAATAAGATAACAAGAATATAACATGTTCTTGCCTTTCAATTCTGTATCTTCCTCACCTATCCCTGTAGATATCTAGATGGCATGAACATGTTAACTACATTTTTTTGTAGAAAACGTGTTTATTTTAACTTTTAGACTGCAAAACTACTTAATATTACTAGATGTAATGTAAATTTGGTTTGTTTACTACACCATGAAGGATCAGTACATTGTATATGACATTCAAGTAAAAAATTATAAGGCAAAACGCAAAAGTCTAAATATCTCAGAATGCCTTCAATGCAAGTTAACAACTTCTTGCCTTGGGGTCTTCAAATATTTATGATAAAAAAATACTTCATAAAATCATCGTGCGTTTTAAGCATTTGTATTGCTTACTTGAATGTAGTATTTATTAAAGCAAGTTTTAAATTAAATAAATCGATAATAAATTTTTATTTAAAAAAAAGCATTTTGGAACTTTAATTCTCAGCCGGTGGTCAATGTCAATCTTAATAGCAACATAAATTAAAATCGAACCCAAAAGGTTATTTTTTTTCCTAAGACTTCTGGCATTCAGATTTGGACCTAGGTTTGAAATTTGGATCACTTTACATCTCCTACTTTATTTATTTAATCATGAAACAAACAGATGTACATTAAATTATAAGCAACGAACATTCGTATGTTTTAAACCAATTGACTTAGTATTTGTACCTGCACAACATGACAAAAATACAAATTACAAAAACATTGTAAAGATATACATAATATTATAAACAAAAAAAGAAATATAATTTTCGTATGATTGTACCATTCAAAACAATAAAATAAACGACGAATGACAGTACAATTTTCACAAAAATAAAATTATTTGAATTAATAAATTCAGTGAGCTAAATTTTAAATGATTAAAAGTTACAATTGAAAATGTCTACATTTGTTTATTGATCTAATTATAATTCATCTAATCTAGGTATTGCGAGTTATACAGATACGTAAGAATTTTGCGCGTGGTTGGGTTAGGTTGTATTGTATTTAGGTGGTATTCTAAATAAACGGTTCGTTCTGGTGTTGTATTCGGGGCAACGAAATGCAATATTTACTTAAAGATGTGATAAATTAACAAGACAATTGACGATTTTAAATAAGAATAAAGCATCAGAGATTTTTCTGCGTTTATTTAAAGCGCTGGGGTCAAACCGATAATAAATAAACAAGAAAGGCACCAGATGGGAGCTTTGAGGTACACCTGAAGAAAACAATTTTTTCTCGTTGATTAATTTTAATATTCACGTCCTTTATAACCTCCTTCAAATGATTAACTTGCTTTTTAGAGAATCAATTTTGGCGGTTTTATTGCTCAAAGTTAACAATTTGTTGTTTAACTTGTTGAAAGCCAGCATATAATTTTTTTTTTTTTTCAATACGACGTAAAATATTTGACAGTTCTCACCTTTCTTACGAATTCAATTTTTATAACATTTCTTTTGTGATATAATACAGAAATTACATCAAAATAATGTAGATATAACGAACTTCCTAATAATCACTCAAATCTATCACAATGGATTTATATAAAAAAAAACAATGAATAAATATAGACTTCGAATATGACAGCGCTCATATTATCAAGCGGCAGCCATTTTGTCCACCATCTTTGGTGCCCGGCGTGTCATTAGCAATTAATATGAATTATTCGGAGTGGCTAAATGCTATCCAGTAATTCGTAATGTTAAGAACGAGAATGGCCCAAGCGATTCTGACTTTGTTCTTCATACAATTTCTTTATACATAAGGGGCAAAATCGCTTCAAACATATGTTTCAATTTGTGAAGATAAAATTTCCACTGACTTTATGATAGGTTCTAATTATTGATCTGAAAAGTCCTTAAATCTTGCGTCTGGCTTACAGACAATGTTTTTTTTCCATCACCTGTCATCAAAGGCTTTCGAGAATTTAAATTTTTTAATTTTGTTTTAGTGAAAAACAAACATTCCCGGGTTACAAATAACCTGACAATGTTGGGAAAATCTCCTACTACCACCACAGTAAGCGGAAAATGTTGCTTTGTCGTGATGGGGGACTTAGCCAGCCGTGGATTTGAATACGCGTTACCTAGGTGGGAGTCAAATGCAATGCCAACTCAGCTACCGCCCGGTCTTTGGTTTAGGATTTTCGATAACAGCACGGGGGGAGATATGTTGACCAATGACGTCCGTGGTGACTACACTATTTCTCACATACTATTATTTTGCACAGTCTAGTAACTAGGATTGATTGAGTGTTTATTTTATTATTAATGTTTTATCTCTGCTTACTGATCAGATGTAATAATTTCACTTTGTGGATTGAGAAAAAACTGTATCTATTTAGTACTGGAGTTTGGATTGGAGAATTTATTTTATTGATAATCACAGAGAGCAATGTTTATAAAGTGTTAAATCTTAGTAGTGAGTAGTGAACGTATGAATTAATAATTTTACTCTTTCTATTTAATGTAAATAATTAATTATTCTAGAGACAAATGAGTTTCACAAATACCCCATAAATATTAAAAGAGATGATGGGGATAAGCTGTCACTCGACCACGTCTTACCATCTTGCGCAAATAAATTTTATTTCATTAATTTGTTTTATTTCACAATTAATTAATAAAAATAATATATACTATATTTGCGACACGTTTAGAGTGGAAGATACTCTCAGTATCACCCTGGTGTAAGACCACCATTCAGAATTGAAACTTTGCTAATAATGGCTTTAGCCGTGTTTAGTGACTAGATCTGACAAGCCAGGTACTTCCCCACCTTCCTCTTTCCCATTTCCTTCCCTTCTCCACTTACCTTCAGCCTCACAACATACCCTCATTGGGGATGCTGAAGTCGCATTGGCTCCAGACGGGAGCAGTTAAAACTCTTGTCAGGTATTCTCTTTAAAAAAATTTAAAAAGCCTAAGTTAAGACGGCTAAACCAAAACTAAATGCAGAAAAACACATTATGAGGATTTAAAGCCTTTACATACATAAACACAGACTTTACCACAATCTGCTCTGATGACACTATAACGGTGTCCCAAAAGTTTGCTAATAAAGGAGAAAGGACACACAGTAATCCAAAAATGAATCGCATCAAAATCTCAAATCATATCTGACATATTAACGTGCTCAATTACCAATTTTTCCTTGATCATTTTTTTTACTTATTTGTTTTTAGATTCATAATAAAACAACCTTCAATTTCATATGATGAATATCTATTATGATTGTTAAAAAATAACCAATAATATTTATTATGTTGACATCTGTAACTATTGTAAGATTATATACACAATTGTATTTACCCACTGAATTAATTTTTTTCCCAAATAAAATAAAAAAATATCTTATTATGAAAAAAAAATTATCAAATACGAAAATCTTGTTTTACATTAGCTTTACACAGGAGGCCCTGCGTGGTGTTAATGGGGATGCTGTGTAGATGTATGAAAAGTTGTTTGGAATCTTGGAGTCAGTGTGTCCAGGAGTGACGGGCGTATGAAACTTTGAAAATTAAACCAATACATACTTAGAATTAAGGTATTGGAAATAGACATGAAAACTAGAAAATAATTTTTAGTGATAATACCTAATCACATTATTGTAGAAAACTTAAAAGTACTCATTCTTCAAATTTATAATCATACAGAAAACACGTATGCCTTTTTACAGTGATGCGTGAAATATTGATATTATCTTTTTTTTAAAGTTTTTTCCAGAAAAACAATTATTTTTCACTTTTTAAGTAGAAATAATTCAAATAGACATATTTTTAACTTTGATTATATAAGTGGTTTACACCTAGTTTTTTTTTTAAATTTATTTAACGACAATATGAAGTAAACAAAAATACAATATTAAGTATAGTAAAAATAGAATATTAAGTTAAGTAAAAATACAATATTAAGTGTAGTAAAAAAAAAAAATTAAGTAAAGTAAAAATACAATATTAAGTAACGTAAAAAATACAATATTAAGCAAAGTAAAGATACAATAGTAAAGTAAAAATAAAATATTAGGTAAAGTAAAAATAAATAAATTCTTAAAATTCTGCAACCTCACCTCTACTTTAGCACTTCCCCTACCCATCTCTCTCCCCCCACTACTTCCATTTCTGCTCACGCCTGTATTTCTCTACTTGATAATTTAGTTTTTAGTACATTTAATGTCCTGATGAAGAGAAGAACATCGTTCTCGAAACATTTGATTTTTTTAAATAAAGATTATCGTGGTAAAAACAAAGAGTTTTTAATTATTTCATTAAAAATACAAAGTGAAGAAGTTTGTTCTCAGTCCTCCTCGTCAGGTATTCCTGTTTCGAGGTGGACAGTAGGTTGTTGTATGGATGTTGATCATGATTTCCTCGTCTTCTAGTTTAGTGATTTCCACAAAATAAAATAATAAATAAAGCAAAAAGTCAAAATGTCATTACTACCCTGACTAAGAAACCATCGGTTTCGAAACATGTAGGTAATTGTGATTATATAATAGTGGGTTAATACAAAGTTATTTGTTTAATTTAATTCAAAATGACGCCACAAAGTGATTTTGCGAAGTTTGAAGAAACAAAGCAAAAAGTGTTTATTTTTGTTGTCTGTAGGTTGCGTTAGGGTTACTTTGTAAATTTAATGATTTCCTTATCTTCATGTTTATTTAGCCATAAAATGATGTATTTTTTAAACTTTTGTACATCCATGGTGTTTTTAATTTCGTAGCATGGAAATAATGTTTTTTCTGGCCAAAACTTATTATTTTTTTTGGAATGTTTAGTGGATGTAAGGATTTCGTCCTTAGTTATTTGTTTCATTTAAATAAAATAAATATATTTCACATTCACATGATATTACAAAAATGTTTTTTTAGATGCATCTGTACTTTTTAATTTTTAATGTTGTCTGGAATGCAATGTTAACTGCCAAAATGTTTTGTAAGCAATGTTTTGCTTACAATAGTGGGTATATATATATTTTATTTTATTTAGTAAAGGATTATACATAATATTATATTATACATTATTTAAGTGTTTTGACTGCCCAACTAGGAGGAATCCCTTTTAGGGCAGTATGTATGGTGTTTAATTTTTTTTTTTATTATATCATCAGTTTTCTTTCCATTTATAATTGTTTTGTTGATGTTCTGGATCTGAAGTGAAATATTTATATTACCAGCAATTAATGTATGTAATGTTAATTAAGTATACATATTGAAATTTAAATGTGAGTACAAGGCTGTAATATACAACTTTTAAAAAATTATTTGGTAACACAATAACCGGCAAAATACGTTTAAATTGAATTAAAAAGAATAATCGTCAATTATCGATTTTGAGGATTAACAAAGTAATCCATTTTATTATTACCAGATCATTAAACCATGATTGTTTTTAGGTGGTAAACATTATTTGGTTTAAATCAATGGAAAAAATGTAATATGGTTAACCTGTTTTATTTTTGCCATTTGTAAACATACCTACAAAAATAAATTGAAATAACATGTACCTACTCAGGGATAATAGGCAATTTAAAAAGAAAAAATTACCTCAGTAGATTAGCCGGAATTAAACCAATTTTAACACTAACTGTATTTTTTTCAAATTAAGCATTTGAAAGAAATTGATCAAACATCAAACTAGCTGGCGAATTCTCTTATTTTTTATAAGTAAATATATTAAAGTTCGGTAGCTCGTGCTAGTCATGAAGTGGCGGGCTGATATTTTTTTTTGTTAAGCACAAGAGTCCCAACTGCTTCCAATCGCCAGGAGTCGATAATTAAGGGGGTGTAATATATGCTGATGAAATGTCAAGGGCTTATCATTGCAAAGCCCAAATCTTTGATGAATTCCATAGATTTATTTGTTACTCTTTTACACTTTATGTTATCATGTATGTCCCTGTAAATATATGTAACAAAAACTTTGTCAATTGAAAAAAAATAAAATAGTTTTAATAATTTACTCTACAACCTATATACAACGTTCAACTTATTTATAGAAAAATGTGTATTACTGTCTGTCTGTCAAATAAGAGTAGAAAACATAGGAGAGCGCCACTGTTCTTCAAATGGCAATTCTAAAATTATAACACACAGTGGAAATGCAAAACTGTGTAACCTACAATTTTATAAAAAAAAACAAAAACACATAAAAGTGGATAAAAATATTTGTTCATTGCAATATTGATTCCCAGTGATATATCTAAATTAGAATTGCATATTTGAATATTAACCCTTTGCAATTTTGGGTTAACATAATGAAGAATAGCGATATTGTAGTAAAAAAAAAAACAGTTTAGAATTTGCTCAAATTTATTTTATACTAGGTCACCCCAAGTGGTTCTCTACGTTTGGTGACTTAGCAGGGGTTCCCGGGTTCATGGGATGAGGTTTGTCTCGGTCTTGGCGGCGGATGAACTGGACACACTGAACCATAGATTTCTACCCAACCCTCATACATTTTTCCTTCCCAGAACTTCCTTTCCTTAAAAACACCCTCCAAATTGCATCCCCAAAGATGACATTGGGTGGAGCTGTAAAAAAAATTTAAAAAGTACTAAGCATTGCCTGGGCTTTAGATCATCCCCCTTTAAAAAATGTACCTTATGACGAACAGCACTGATGTCAAAACTGTCTATAGCTTTGGGAGTGCGACCCTTTTTTATTTTGCTTGGAGTTTTGAATTTACCCCCATTTGCTTCGCTCTCCTTGACAATTCGCCTGGTAGAACTTTCTGCATTAACTGCAAAAAAAAACAACTATGATAGCAAAAAAATATTGAAAATAAAATAAAATCATACTTAAAATATGTATCCGTGTTTGAAAATATTTATATAAAGCGCATTAAAATTGTTATTATTAAAATAAAACTGAAAATATTTATATTTAAAAAATGTATTTTAAAATGTTACTTACATCATTCTACATAAACAGTGTCATCGTCATTTTGAGAGTAAAATTGGTGTTGCCAGCCTACAATTTTTTAATTCCGGTTTTTATATTTTTTACTCTTATTTGACGAAGTGTATCTTATTGAAATTATTTCATAATGTTCTATAAATATCCCCGCCGAGTCAAAGCAAACCAGTTATCTGAAGAGTTGTATAATATTGGAAAAAAATAGTTCGTTAACCAGTGTATAATAATGATAAGTAATTTCTTAATGGTTCTTGACTTATTTAAAGGTATCTTCTTACCTCTCGAGAAATATCACTTCAAGTACACTTTTTGTCTTTTGCGCTAACTATGTATTAGAAAATAACTGAATATATAATATTATGCGATGCAAGTGTTGCGATGATATTTATTACAATGTTGCTAAAACACGAGGATTTGCTCTACACCTTTCATAAAAATGCTTCAATGCATTGAGTCTGTGGAGTAAATATTATGTAACGAAAGATCATTATTATTTTTTTTTTTTTTATCAACCTAGATTTTTTTTTTCATTGGGTACATAAATAGGTGCAATCTATTTTATTTATTAATTTTTTTTTAATAGTGAATAACTCACAAGAGTCCCAACTGCTCCCGTCTGGAGCCAGTGAAACTATGGCATCCCCAATTGGGGTATGTTGTGAGGCTGAAGGTTAGTGGGAAAGGGAAGGAGACGAGGAAGAGGAAGGTGGGGAAGTACCTGGCTATTCAGATCTAGTCACTAAACACGGCTAAAGCCATTTGAAGCAACGTTTTAATTCTGAATGGTGGTCTTACACCCGGGCGATACTAAGAGTATCTTCCACTCTGGAACGTGCCGCAAATATACTATATATTACTCTAAATAATTAATTGCGAAATAATACAAATCAATTAAATAAAATTTATTTGAGCACGTCGGGTTCGAACCCGCGACCTTCGGAATGGCAGTCCAACGCCCTACGTCGACTACGCCGACCGTCGTTTTGTTACGTAGTGTAATGACTTCGATGTAACAAAATTAATTGCAACACAAATTTAAGTACATCAATCACAATGGAAAAATTTAAACACAGTTAAAGTGTTCTTTTTTTAAAGTTAAGAGCTTTAAGCAAACAAAAAAATTACCCTCGTCTTCAACAGGAGTATTACAGGTCGCTATTAGGACACAAAAGTTTATCAAATGTAAAAAAGATCTCAAATATCTTAAGAACTCCATTTTTTTTTTAATTCTTCAATTAGGTTAAAAATTAAAAATATTATATTAAATCTACGGCCGGCGTAGTCCAGGGCTAAGGCTTTGGACTCCCATTCCGAAGGTCGGGGGTTCGAACCCGGCCGCGGCGTGCGCAAATAAAGTTTATTTGATTAATTTGTGTTATTTCACAATTAATTAATTAAAAATAATATATACTAGATTTATTTGCGGGTCTTTCCAGAGTGGAAGATACTCTCAGTATCGCCCTGGTGTAAGACCACCATTTAGAATTGAAACGTTGTTTGAAATGGTTTTAGCCTCCTGTATGGAGTTAATATAAAAATAAAAAAGTGACTAGTTCTGAATAGGCAGATACTTCCCCATCTTCCTCTCCCCCATCTCCTTCCCTTCCCAGCTTACCTTCAGCCTCACAACATACCCCAATCGGGGATGCCATAGTCTCACTGGCTCCAGACGGGAGCAGTTTGGACTCTTGTGAGGTGTTCACTATAAAAAAAAAAAATTAAAAAAAAATAAAATAAAATTAGCTTGTTTAATAAAATGTTTGAACACAGGTGAATTGATATTGTAATAATAAAAAATGGTTTGCAATTTCGTAAAAAACAGATAATATTAAATTATCAGATAATAATATAGTTTTATATCTAAATTTGGTTTTTTATAGATACTAAATAGTTTTTTTAAACATTAAAACCGCACAAGAGTCCCAACTGCAACCGACTGGAGCCAGTGAGACTATGGCATCAACTTTAGGGGTATTGTGAGGCTGAAGGTAGTGTAGAGGGGAAAAAGATGGGAGTGAGGAAGGTGAGAAAGTACCTGAATATTCAGATCTGGTCACTAAACACGGCTAAAGCCATTTCAAGCAACTTTTCAATTATGAAATAATATCGAATGGTGGTCTTATGGTACGGCCTCATACGTGCCGAGCGCGCTCGTCACTGAAGCTTTCCGAGCTTGTCGCTTGGTGGCCGAAATATCCACCGGGCCCTGGGTCAACGGCAAGCTATGGCACGCTCTGGCAGGCGTCGGCACGCGGTCTGACCACACACGTGGGACTTGTCAAGGGTTGTCGTGGCTCGCCACGAGTCTGGTCAGCGCATTACACTAAGAGTATCTTCCACTCTTAAACGTGCCGCAAATGTATCAACTATATATTACTTTTAATTAATTTATTGTTAAATAACACAAAGTAATGAAATAAAATTTATTTGCGCACGATGGGTTCGAACCCACGATATAAAGGCGGTTTTTCACTAGGGTGATACTGAAAGTATCTAACACTTTAGAAAGTGCCAGAAATACACTAATTGTATATTAACTTTAATGAATTAATTGTGAAATAACAGTAACGGAGTAGAACCCGCGACCTTTGAATTTGTTGTCAAGAGTGTTAACCACGCACTCACGCACATCAACTATTAGACAATAATGAGAAAATCTATTGCAAAATAGAATATAATGACTTAATTGTGAAATAACAGTAACGGAGTAGAACCCGCGACCTTTGAATTTGTTGTCAAGAGTGTTAACCACGCACTCACGCACATCAACTATTAGACAATAATGAGAAAATCTATTGCAAAATAGAATATAATGACTTAATTGTGAAATAACAGTAACGGAGTAGAACCCGCGACCTTTGAATTTGTTGTCAAGAGTGTTAACCACGCACTCACGCACATCAACTATTAGACAATAATGAGAAAATCTATTGCAAAATAGAATATAATGACTTTTAAAACCAAAATACAAATATTTGTAATTATTCCAATACATTTATTATGAATTCGGTTTCCTTTAAAAATTATTAATTTAAATAATGTTTAAATTTAATTTAAAATAACCTGTCATCGTTTTGTGCGTTTTTAAAAGTCAACAAAATTATTTTAGTTTATTTTTTAAATAAAATGATCGGTTATAATGTACCTTTAATGTTAACTGAAGCCATTCCGTGAAATAAATTTCTTCATGCAATAAATAACACAAAAATCACTCCCATTAGTTCATCTAGTAATTCTAATAAAAGCGCGCCATCTCTGCACAACGTCATATCCGAGGAAATCATCCGCCTATATAAGAGCCCGCCACAAATTTAAACGACCAGTTGTTCCACGCTCCTAGCCGCTTGTTGCGGCGACGCGCGTTTGTACTGTTCCTAGATCCGGTCAGCCTTCGCTACTTCCGTTTCCGATATCTTCCACACTCGTCAACATCACTTCCGCCCACACTCAGTCGCTATGACTACGAGAAAAAACTAAAAAAAAATCAATAATGCATATCTTATTGATTTCCTTTGATCAATATTAATATTTCGTATATTTTTATATCACTCTGTATCAATTTTGACTTACATCTGTCAATTCATATGTATTCAAACTACTAGTCAAAAGTATAAACTTAATTTATTTAGTGTAATATTATTTATTTTTAACGTAATTGAGTATTAATTTAATTTAAAAAAAATGGAGTTCTTAAGATATTTGAGATCTTTCCTATGTTTGATCTACTTTTGTGTCCTATTCGCGACGGAAACGACTGCGCCTCCTATTGAAAACGATGGTAAGCTTTTTTTCGTTTATAACCCTTAATTTAAAAAAATAACACTTTAAGTGTGTTTACATTTTTACCTTGTGATGTACCTCAACCAATTTAAAGTGTTTTTTTTTTACTTCTATTTCATGTACCTGAGAAACATCTTTATATTGAACGTAATTCTGTAAAATTAAGTATCTATTCAAACAAATTCAGAAAATTATAAAATATATCGATATTTTAAAGATAGAAATGAACGTTTGTTTTTGCATGGTAACCGTATCACAACTTTAAACACGTGTGTCGTTTGAACTCTGGAATTCTGTTTTGTTTTTACTTTCTCAATAAATACAAATTTCATCACTTTCTTTATGGCTAATTTTCATCGATAACTATCATTTTATATTAGTGAATTCCACTATCTGTGGAATTTTGGTAAGATTTGCTATTTAAATACTTTTATTGCAATTTATTCTCTAATTTATTATTAAATCTGATATCATTTTAAAAAAAATACTAAATGTTTTTTATCACATTAAATGTTTGAAAAATTACCGGAGTTTGGCTTCATGACAGCAATTATTTTTCCAGAAAATAGATACTACGCCATTAGGCCACTTTTAACATCACAAAATCACAACCAATACGTTGTTTTTACTATATACTCGTACAGAAAGGTACACAATTGAAAATGACCGATGTTTTGATCAGGTAATGCTCAATTGAATTGTCTGACGTTTGTACACGTGGTGATTTCACATGTTCAATCGTACGACATTATCACAAGTTATGTTAACCCATTTGTTTAAATCATCTGTAAGAACGAGGCCGATTTATTCTACAGTGTTCTAACAAAAGACAATCATGATAAATATTATGATATATTTGATTTCCCTTATTGATTTTTCTAGGTTATATTGTAGGGTCAATATAAAGAAATATCTATGTCATTTTAGGTTTATACTCTACATCTAAACATTCTTATAATCTGTTTGTTTTGTTGTCGTTTTTTTCTCGCTGGTGTCGTGAAATTTACAAAGCTTTCCATGTGATAATTTCTTAAAATTTAAAAAAAAAAATTCTGTAAAAACAGACTATTAGTTTCACGTTTTTTTCCGAAACAAGATTGTTTACTTTGATAATAATAAGGCGCTCCGCTGACGAGGCAACTGAAACCAAACTAAAGCCGGCTGGTTTCTATGTCTTGGTTGGTCAAAAAGCTTGTTTAAGAGGCTAGACTTTGAACCACACGCGGAACACCCGCGACTGTCATTCTGTCCCGCTCACAATAAGTTCACGCACACTTACAATATATGCGAATGCGAAATGTGCGAATGAGACAACGCTCAAATTTACCTACAGAAATCGCTCGAAAAGGGGTTTATGGAGAATACACTTTTCTACACCGAAACTTTCACGAAATTGAAATTTTAAAAAATATATATCTTTTAGAAAGAAGAAGCTACGTCGGTAGCTTTTTATAATTTTATAATTCTTTATGAGAGCTGAGTTAGCAGCACTTTTTCCTTAAATAATATTTTTTGATAAATCGTACATGTTTGACAGTGAATATTTACGTTAATACGAAACGCATCGAAAATTCGAAAACATACCGACATAGTTTTCACCCTCTAGAAGGCAGTATAAAAAAAATATATTCATTTTGTGCAATTTTCGATGTAGAAAAGTGTTTTTTCCCGGGCGTCCTTTTTGTATGGGCCGAAAAGCGAAGTCTATCGTCTTAACCGTAGACGAAGAACAATCAGCTGGCAGCTGGCAACTAGCAACTCCTGCGAGTGCGAGTCGCGAGTCACTGCTTGCGTTACCATTGACGACAGGTTTTTGAGTGATTGTGTAGTGTGCGGGCCATCACATTGTCATACAAAGACAGTTGCCAGTTGACAGTTTTCAGTTGCCTCAGTGAGCGGATCGCCTTAATGTTATGACTTTGCGTTGCATCTACATTGACATTGAGTGTGGTTACCATGATTATTTACCATGATACCTAAATAAATAAATGTATGGTAAACGTTTGTTTATTACCATGTAGTGTAAATCAGTTGTTTATTGGTAAGGCTGCTTGTTGTTACGGAATCAATTCCCTAGGCAGCGCAAATATTATGTTCCATATCACTAATGATTATTATTGTTTTTGTGCATAATATAGGCGCGTCAGTCTTCTGATGCTGTTTATTTTGTAAACAGATCATTTACAACCAACTAAAAGTCCACATTATTGTATTTCAATTAGTGTATATTTCGGGCTGGCCCTGATCGAAAAGGCGCGCTAGTAAAAACCTCAAGGGCGCTGTATTAGGTTTTAGGTATTATCAGGGCCTCGGCTCCATGGCGCCTTGGCAAATCGGCGCCCGGAGCAAATTGCTCAATTGCTCCTGCACAGGGTCCTGTGCACATTTAATAAGTTAATTACAACTACCATCGATAAATATTTTGTTCTTTTTAACTACCTTCATCCTTTGCGTGATCGCGGGTTTGAACCCCAATAAGAAGGTCGCGGGTTCGAACCCGTCGTGCACAATTAAATTTTATATGATTAATTTGTTATTTTACAATTAATTAATTAAAAATAATACATAGTGCATTTGCGGCACGTTCCAGAGTGGAAAATAGTCTCAGTATCGCCCTAGTGTAAGACCACCATCACAAATGAAACATGGCTTTTGCTGTGTTTGGTGACCAGATCCGAACAGCCAGATACTTCTCCACCTTCATCTCCTCTATCTCCTTTCCCTCTCCACTACCCTTAGCCTCACAGCATACCCCGATTAGGGATGCCATAGTCTCACTGGCTCCAGACGGCAGCTGTTGTGGCAGAACTCTCGGAAGGTATTCATTTATTTATATTTATTCATTGTATTATTTTCTATAACTTTTAAACTATTTTCTACCATGTAATTATGTACTGTTTGTTTCTGCAAAATAAAATAAAATAAATTGATTAATAAATATTCCACCCCAGAAATTATGATGCTTCGGACAAACAAACGAAGTACTTGCTTTATAGTTTTTCATTTTTAAACATTTTGGCCTACGCCATGAAATTTTGTATACTATTCGTTTCTTTCGTATAAATTATTTTAGTATCATTCACTATGTATATAATATGGAGGTTTAATTCCTATAAATTAATTGATAAATAAAACACTTGGGTTGCGAAGTCGTGTAACAAAGAAACGACATTTTTATTTATTATATCAATTTCCTTTTTATGATTTTTTTCTAACAAACCAACTGACATTTTACCATAAAATAATGCAATAATAATAAAACCAATGACAATTGACATTTAGGTACATTCCATCTGACACTACACAATTCAAAATTGAAGAGAATATATTTCCTTATCACTATAAATAATATTAATATGTATATTAACTGCAGGTGTTAAAACATTTTTTTCGTTAATATATAAACTTTTTATGTACATAACTAATGTATTATTCGTTACTATAATATTTTTTGCATACGTGCGGGTATACAAAAAGTGATCTAATTCCGTTTTTATCCGAAATTAGCTTAGATATTGCACAAACAACGATATTATAGTTATTGAGGCAAGTCACTATAAATAACATTAATATATTACATCACATTTTGCAAGAATGTATTGATAGTAGATAATTACGCTCTCAAATGCATGGTGATAAAGTGCATTGACACGTTTTATAAATTAAACGTGTAATTATTTTTTTTTTCTATCGTAAACGATAACATTTCAATGCATAATCTACGTAATAACATATATATGGAATATCTGTACTACCAAGTCAAAACAGATTAATTTCTTGTTTTTATTTACCTATAAAACATTTATTTGCGTGTACGAGAACAATGATCTAAATACAAAAATACTCTACTGAACAGAAAATTACTTAGGTACGTGAAGTTTATTTTGATAAAGACAAATTTTCAAAAGTTAAAAGAAAAATTATAATACTTACAGAAATAAACCTAAAAACTAATTAAACTTTGCTATTATTTTTTTATCTAATTAGGTACCTACCCGATTTTAGAGGAGAAGCTAACTCTTTTTTTTAATCTAAATAGGTACCTACCCGAATTTAGACTGGAACCTAACTCTTTTTTTTAAAATCTAAATAGGTACCTACCCGATTTTAGAGGAGAAGCTAACTCTTTTTTTAATCTAAATAGGTACCTACCCGAATTTAGACTGGAACCTAACTCTTTTTTTTTAAATCTAAATAGGTACCTACCCGATTTTAAACTAGAACCAAGCTATTTTTTAAAATCTAAATAGGTACCTACCCGATTTTTAACTGGAACCAAGCTATTTTTTTAATCTAAATAGCTACCTACCCGATTTTAGACTGGTACCAAACTTTTTTTTTACTTAGTTACCTACCCGACTTTAGACTGGAACCACACAAGTGTGGTTTATTTTACTACTGAAGAACTTAAATTTTAGAACATAAGTCACTCAAGATTTCAGGCAACGTTTCGATTCTGCGCAGTGCTCTTACACCAGGCCGATACTGAGAGAATCTTCCACTTTAGAACGTGCCGCAAATACGCCATATATTATTTTAATTGAATCAAATTGTGAAATAACACAAAACAATCAAATAAATTTTATTTAATAAAATAAAATACTTTTTTGTTGCTTTCTACGATAATATTAAATTTTATTTGCCCATGCCGGGGTTTGAACCCGCGTCCTATGGATTGCTAAACAAAGGAGGCCGTCAATTATTCATTTTAATGATGTTTCTATGTTTGCTATTCGATTGAGTTTTGTGTTGATGAAAAACTTATTCACACGAAGCCGATCAACAGTTTAAATAAATTAATTTAATTTAAAATAAAAATCGAGGTACTATATAATTTGTGTGTCCAACTGTAATAAATGAAGAGTGCATTTTTTTAAATGATGCGAATAAAATTAACAACTTGAGTGGAAGAAATTCTTTAACACGATTCAGGAACCAAAAACTACTATTTCGTCCACTTTAATTTGATAAAATACAATGTAACAATGGAATAATTTATTATTTGTTTCCTGAATTGAAAATTATTTATAATTCTTTCATTATAAAATCAATTAGTTTCAGCAATTGTTACAATAATTAACTACACACGCTCAAAGATTTGACGAGTCAAAATAAAATACATATAATTTATTTAGATAAAACACTGTACCTACCTACTTAAATAGAATTTCCTGTCAATTTATTTAAACATACTAATTTCAGTTGTCCGTGATGTGGGTTAGACGCTCCGCTGACGAGGCAACTGAAACCAAACTAAAACCTGCTGGTTTCTATGTCTTGAGTGGTCAAAAAGCTTGTTTAACCATATACGAAGAACAATCAGCTGACAGCTGGCAACTAGCAACGCCCAGCCACGGTAATCAGCAGTGCGAGTCGCGAGTCACCGCTTGCGTTACCATTGACAACGGGTTTTTGAGTGATTGTGTAGTGTGCGGGCCATCACATTGTCATACAAAGACAGTTGCCAGTTGACAGTTTGCAGTTGCCTCAGTGAGCGGTTCGCCTTATTCCTGCTAGAAATCTGGTACAATTACCTCAATTTTGCTTTGAATTTAAGTGTCTTTTGTAAATGTTTGTGAGAAGAATAATTCAGATAAGGGACAATGTAGGTATGTAGGTATAAAATTATTTTGATTGTCTTTTCGAAAATGTAATTATAATATCACGTAATTTTCATAAAAGTATGAGATTGTCAAATATTTTATTTATTTACTAACTAGCGAGCATCCGACATGCGTTGAAATGCCACTCAAAGACAGGATGTTTGGAAAGGGGAACCCTCCCGCAAGCCCCCTCCTTTACCCTCCTCTTCCTCCCGGATTCCCCTCTCCCTTCCTTCTGCCCTCCCTGACGCCAAACTGTATGAAAATCAACCATTTTTCTAACAACTCGCCTATTGAAACCTTTTGTAAAATTTTAAAACAAATTTCATAATGCCAGAGTTCACATAAAAAACCTTCGCGGGCGTGCGCACATAAAACATAACCCGGAATCAGTGAACCAACGTCCAAGTTCAATCAAAATAACTGACTTTTATCAGTTCAAATTATGTAACTTGTAACTGTACCATTTACAACAAGTTTTCGTCAGTTATTTATAAGTGAAATTGCCGGAAACTAAAAACTTCAGTTTCATTTCGAACCCGTTTCACCCACGCTAGAAACCTGCTTTACGATTGATATAACGACACTTGCTGATGCCTATTTTATTGGATTTCTGCACGCAAACAATATAAAAATGATATGAATCTTGGATTAAAAAATGCAGTCTTTTTATAACTTCTTATCTACGTATATAACCGTATTTGCTATCGATGAATTTGTATTGAAATCAATAAAAATGATACCGTTTCACTTGACTTAAAATGCATTTTTTCAGATTACGTCAAATTTTCAATAAATTCCACGCTTCTTTTTGCAATATTGCCGTCTGACTAAAAACACTACGTTGAAATTACTTCGTTTATACTTACACAGAATGTTTTCATCCGCTGCTTCAAAGACTTGCCATGTTTGGTGACTAGATCTGAACAGTCAGATACTTACCGAAAATAATCTCTTTTATATTCTGAAAAAAGATCTCTTATAGTTTATAATATTTAATTAATTTATTTGTCTATAAAACATACACAGTACTTTAAATCATCCAAGTTATAAGTTGTAAGGTATGTTAAATAAATTACATGGTTTAAAGTGCCTATTAAGTCCTTAGAATATCATTGGGTAATTTCGCCTGAGATGTAAATGGGTTTTAAAACTTAATTAATTTTGATAAAATTAATGATAAGATTTTAATCTTGGATGACTAATAATAACAAAAGTAAGAAAGTGTGTGGAGAAAAAAATACGTTTTAAAATCAAGAATTATACGCTCACTAATTGTAATTGACTGTTTGAATTATTTGATTGATTAAAGTTAAATAAAAACTTAAGTGTAATTGGTTTTAAAATTATTTTTTATCACACCAAGAAATTTAATAATTTGATTTTGTGTGTTTGCAAGGAAATGTCCAAGTGTAGTAATTTTTCGAAGTGGTTATATGTTGCCTCAGTTGCGATTTTTCTACGAAGAGAAGCAGCGGTTCAATGTTTAGATCATCTCGGATCGTAGAATTTCTTATATGATCCCATTTCGTAACCCCTGCCACTCCTCTCGGGTACCTCATTTCGGCAGCTTGGACTCTAGAGCGTGTTTGTTCGTTTAGAATCCATAGCTGGTGGCCGTAAGTGAGCGTCGGGCGGTATACCGTTTTAAACACTGCCATGTTTGTCTTGATGCTGAGCTCGGCTTTTCTTATCACTGAGCTGTAGAGAGGACGTAGCACACTGCTTGCCGCACTAATTCTTCGATCAATTTCTCCGTCTTGCCGACCGTCGCTGGAGAATTCGACCCCAAGGTATTTGAACCTGTCCACCTGGTTCAGCTGAGTCCCATTAGCGAGTATGTTGCACTGAGTTTGGTCCCTTCCTATAACCATCACCTCTGTTTTGGAGGTACTCATCTTCATTCCCGCCGCCATGCACTCTTCGCTGAATCCGTTGATCCACTCTTGTAGTCCTTCCTGTGATGTCGTCAGTCTCGCGATGTCGTCAGCAAATACTAGGGAGCTGATTCTAGTATTGCATACCAGTGCTGCATCCGGTGTTTGGCTGTTTCGGCTGATTCGGTCCATGAATATAGTGAACAGGATTGGCGACATAGGGCATCCTTGTCTGAGGCCGATTTCCACTTCAAATTCTTCCGAAACTTTACCGTTTACCCGGACCCTACTGCTACTATTTTCGTATAGAGATGCTATGCCTTTTAGTAGGTTGCCTTCAACTCCGTACTCTTTAAGCACCTCCCACAGTAGTTGGCGTGGTACTAAGTCGTATGCCTTCTCTAAATCTATAAATTCAATATATGATGGCTTACCGTATTCCCAACATTTTTGTATGGTCACTTGTAGTGTGAAGAGCTGATCCGTAGTGCCTCTACCTTGTCTGAAGCCGCACTGTTCTTCTTGAATCTGGTTCTCTGTCACTCTTCGACATCTTTTTTCCAGGATCCTAGCGTAAACTTTTCCTGGTTGACTGAGAAGTGTTATTCCTCGGTAGTTGGAGTACAGTTTCTGGTCCCCTTTCTTAAATATTGGGACTATAATTCCTGAGGTGCTTGGACGTGCTTGCAACTGAGGTGGCTTGGACATGTACTAAGAATGTCTGATGACCGAATTCCGAAGAAAATACTGAGTGCCATTCCAGAGGGTAGACGTCCAGTAGGCCGCCCCAGGTACAGTTGGGCGAGGCAAATCCAAAAACTGTGCGAGGAGAGCATGGATCTGCCATGGACGGAGGCCGATCAATCGGCGCAAGACAGGGACGTATGGAGGAGCCTTGTCGATGCAGTGGGTCCCCGACCCGAATAGGACAAGGGGAAGAAGAAGAAGAAGAAGGTTATATGTTGTAACTTATCATATATTACCTATCTACTCAAATTAATTTGGATGAAGAATTTGACCTAAAATGACAATTTTTAACCTTCTATTTGCTAGGTGCATATACAAAATATTGTTTAATCGTCTCTTCTTTGTTGGAACACTTGGACTCTGTCAAGACCTGACCTGACCCGAGTTCTTCCATTGTACTCGTACATTTAAATAGATGCATCCTTTAACTAGTCATTCAATTGATCTGGAACAAGCATCGGTCGTTATCTATGGGTATGTGGTGTACGTACGTATTATTTTTACTAATTTTAATTTTATTTAAAAAATGATTTATTTTGTCACCAGGCGCAAAATTTCAAAAAAATTGTTAGCAGGCTTTTTTCAAATTTTGGGAAAAGACGAATTTTATCTATTAGTGATTTAATTTATGCTATTTTTCGTAAATAAGATTTATACGTAGGGGTCAAAACGTTGTTCATAATTTTCTATCATCATTTTCTTTTAAAGGCTCGCCTTAATCGCACTATTCATAATAAATTGTACAGCGCCCTTGAGAAGATTATTACTAGCATTAAAACATAAATTGGGGAGGCGGGTATGGGTACCGCCGCCATGGGAACCATTTTTTGGATAAAGAACATTCTGCCATAGGTCACCCTACGTTCGCTACGTCTGGTTACTTATCAAGGGTGACGGTTTCAATGGGCCCTCATTCAAGTTATGGTAGATGCGTTTGCCCATGTACTGCGTGGTGGACCGGATCGGGAGAGACAGGTGGAGGGAGACCTTTTGAGCTCTTTAGTCGGTCTCTCTCGACCCATCGCCGTGCAGCGCAGTGGGGGGAATAGATTTATACGTCCGTCACTCCTGGAAACACTCACCCCCAGAATCCTAATAATTACCCACCCCTCATAACATTTTCTTTCCCAGAATTTCCTATCCTTAAGACCCTCCAAACAGATGACATAGACCCGAGGGAAATTGTGTTCCTCACAGCCTCCTGTAAGGAGCTAAAGAAAAATATGTAAATTGAGAATTATTCAATCTCGAATACCTTTACATCCCCTCGTCGCTTCGTCCCTTACTAATTTGGGAGGAGGGATGCTATTGGTTAGATTTTGCAGCCCGCCGCTCAAGCTTACAGATGGTCTGACAGATATAAGCTCGTGTTTTAACTCTGTTAATTTAGGTGGCCTCCCGATTCTACCTTCGCATCTTCAAAGAAAAATCTCTGGCAGGACTGAAATACTTTGAGCTAACCCAGAGTGAATAGAATCGTAACCTTTTTTTTAATGTTTAATGTTGAGATAACAATTAGGTTTCCTTTGATTTGTTAAAGTACCCATAAAGTTATTATTGAAGTTTTGTACTGTCTTTCTATTATTGAATTGTGTCGTGCTTGCAAATTGATTGTATCTACTCCAAATAAAGACTAATTGTGTTTAACGTAAATTGTGGATTTTATTTATTTATCAGGTTTTATTGCGTAGTTTGTTTATCTAAATACTTACTCCGGTTTCAATGTGTAATAACTTGAACGCATCGGAATCATATTTAATATTTCTATTTTTGAAACTGATAATTCGTGGTGGAATTCCATTATAATAGTAGGTATAATTAAACAAATTAAAAGTGGAAAAAGTTTTAAATTTGTTTAATTATACTATTGGAATCATATTTAATTCTACAGAAATGGGTGTGAACCAGTATTTACAAAACATGTTATTTAACACAAATGGAGATGATCGAAATGCGTGTAAACAGCGTGCGTTTCGGATGACGCTGAAGTTAAAGCTATTTCGTTGTGTTTGTAGATAAATCTTTATCATTCTGAATGACAAATAAGATTGTATTCATCTCATAAACATGATTCTGCATTACTTAAGAGCTGACGCGGTACTGTATTAAGAGATAAACGATAAACTACGACCTTGTGATGAAAATAATATGACAGATTTATCAACTTTGTTTGTACATAAGTGTTGCGTAGCTATAAATACATGGTAATTGGAATGTAAGGAAAATGATTGATACCGTTAGTTATTTGTGATTATGTTATCTTGTCAATAATCATAGAACTTTCTTCATACTTTCGTTTTTTGGTTGAATCATTTTCTTCTTCTGTATTTATTATCTACAAGTACGGTATAATGCATGCACTAGGCGCAATTGGAAGTTAGTTAGTCAATGGAACTTGTCAAAAATAATCTTATCCGTGATACAGTGGCGGCTCGTGACTTTTGGTGAGCTAGAGTGCTAATATTAAGAAAATGGCATTATTGATGTCGTTGTAACCGAAAAATATATATATTTTTTTTTTTTCGAAAATTTATTTTTTGTATGAAGATTTTCAGGAAATTTCAGTTTTGCCGAAACTTTTTTTTTTTTTCTTGACGAATAAATGTTCTAAAACGATTTTAAATGTGCCATTTTAAATTTGCCGCCAAAACGACATATTCGTTATTTATTATTGGTGAAATCGGCGGCGTTTACGTTGGTGACTGTCTACCAGAAAATGTAAAAGTGTGTCGTTCCGGCCGGAACGAATCCAATGAATCTGACTCCGAACCCGTTTAAATCGCTCCGACTTCGCAAAATGTAATGAATCAACTCCGGATTCATACTCACACGTTCCGAACTGTTGGAAATTGTACCTGAAATTTACCCCGGAGTCACATCAAAAATAATTAGCATTATCTCCCAGTCAAAGGGTAGCAAAAAACAAAGATTTTTACCTTTTTTTTGATCTGCATGGAGCAAAATTTGCCTTCCGCAAAATCAAATCAGTTAAAATTATATTTAATACGATAAATATGTCGGTACATCATAGGAATAGTGTTTAATCAAACAAAGTTTAACTAACCAACTATCATCACGCCGTTTCCCCGCAAGGGTAGGCAGAGAGGACGGACCGCCTAACAACTCGGTCTTGCCTCGATCACATCCATACATCTTCTCACACATGCTCTTCTATTATTCTGACTATTGTCATGGCCCGACTCAAGTAGATCTATATTATAACTACGTCACATTTCTTTGCATTAAAATATATATCAAAATAAAAAAAAAAATGTGTTCACAAAGACAAATTAATAGCAATCATTATCTGTTTTCAGAACAAATGTATTTTTTCAAGCAAATGCCCTCGGAGGAGAAAACAGCATAAAAACAAAAACATTTTTATCATTTTGAAACAATTATAAACATCATTAAAAAAATGGAAAAATACATTCATACTATTGTTTTGAGGTTTACGTGCGTAAGTAATAAAAATAAATAATTTTAGTCTAAACGCAATTCCGAGCGATCAAGTTCGAAAGTAATGCGAAGTAGATGTAAGAGTTATGAATAAGATTATTTTTTATAAGAATATCTCCCTTTTATAATAAATTTTGAAAATTATTTCCATCTGAAATCTTACTTAATTTTATAAACGCGAAAGTTTGTATGGATGAATGTGTGTTTGTTACTTTTTCACGCAAAATTTACTGAATGGATTTTAATGAAACTTTACAATTATATATAATATAGCTCATACATCAGAATAACATATAGGCTATAATTTATAAAGCTAGCTATTCATTTTCAATATATTTAAAATAATAATTATTGTTTAATAGAAAATTTATAGGCTACTATATAATATACTAGCTTCTGCCCGCGACATCGTCTGCGTAGGATTAGTACTTCGAGTAATCTATTTTCTTTTCCTAGGTCCCATCTACGTTTATGCCAAAATTCTTAACCTATTTATTTAAAATATGTATAATTCTTGATGCGATTCAAAGTATTAGGCGAGTACTTCAAATAAAATTACTAATTTAAATATTTTCCAATATAGAATTTTGATTTAATAATCTTTTTTTTCGAAATTTCATTCTCAAATTTTGACGTTTTCTATTAAACAATAATTATTATTTTCAATATATTGAAAATAAATAGCTAACTTTATAAATTATAGCCTATATGTTATTCTGATGTATGAGCTATATTATTGTAAAGTTTCATTAAAATCCATTAATTAAATTTCGATTTAAAGAGTAACAAACATACATACATCCATACAAACTTTCGCGTTTACAAGATTAGTAAGATATATCATTAAAGAAAATAATACTAACAAATTTAAACAAAATATAAAAGACGTAGATAAACAAAATTTCACAAAGCTAACGGTCGAACCCGGGATCCCTCGTCTTACCGGAACGAACGTCTTAACCAACTCTTATTTTTAAGTCATTTTTGCCATATTTCAAATTCATAAAAGAGACTTATTCTAACAAAAAAATTGAATATTCATTTACACCTTTAGAAAAGGGTCAATAGAGTGTTCCATATAAGTTAAATCGGATACTATCCGAGACACTATCTAGGTTACAAACCAGTTCTTTGAACAATTGTAAAAAAGGTACCTGCCAAAATCCAGGACCTAGACAAACCTCATCCCATAAACCCGGGCACCCCTGCTAAGTCACCAAAGGTAGCGAATCACACGTTGGTCGTCTCCGAGAAGCTAACTATAAATAGAGCACATAATATGAATATAAATGCAGAAAAGTGTGTATTTCAGAAAAAGTTATGTTCCGCTAACCCTGTACAAATCGCAAGTGAGCCCCACAGTTGACTTTGGCGGCCACCTCTGGTCTGCAACCCCAAAGTACCTGAAAAACACCCTCGACTCTGTGCAGAAACGTGCGGCCCGTTTGATATATTCTCCCGTCTTAACAAACAGATTGCAATCTTTAGAGCACAGGCGTCGAGTGGAATGCTATCCTTGTTCTACCGGTACTCCAATGGAAGATGCTCCCAGGAACTAGCGTCATTGATCCCCTCGGCACCGGTGTATAGTCGGAAAACACGCCAAACGCTCGCCCAACATATGTACACGGTTGACATTTATCACATGAGAACTGGTGTTTTTACGACTCGTTCCTTGAGTTCAACAGCTCGGCTGTGGAACGATTTGCCGGCATCTGTGTTTCCTCCTTCCTACAATATCAGTCTCTTCAAGTCCCATGTTCACTCCTTCCTCTCCTCAAAAAGACCCTCCACGCAGCACCTTCAAAGATAACATAGGCCCCGAGGGAAGTTATTTTCCTCAGGGCCTCCTGTATGGAGTTAATATTTAAAAAAAATTAAAAGAAAACACGAAATGTGTTTTTGACAAATATAATAGTAATTTTATATTTCTAATTGCAGTAATTTTTTTACAATCTTCTTTTAACTTCGGTTTTGCTAAACATCAATGCTTACATTTTTCTAGAGAATATTTGAAAATATTAGCTTGAGAAAATTTGAAAACATTGCTTCAGTAATGCATAAAATTGCATAATAAAATCATGGCACTGATCATCGTGTAATATTACAGCTGTAGTCATTCATCACGCGACGGTTTTGAACTTGAAATATCTGAATCTAACTTAAGAGGGTAGTCTATCTAGTCCAGCCGAGTTTTTTTCAGACATAAAATTTATTTTTGTTTTCGAAACTTTTGTTACATGCAAAAGGTTTATTTTTTTTTTCATTTATTAAGTGAAAAGAAATTTACATTTCACTTTCTTAATAACTCAGGTACGGGACATACGCCATTCCTATGTCTACCTACCTTAAATTATCGTGAAAACAAGCTTATGTGTCCAAGCGGTTAACTTAAGCAGGTAGTAAGTAATAAAATTAATTTTGTTCTTTTAACTTAAGGTTAAATATAGTTTTCTTTTAAATATATTTACACTTTTCTACGTTTTAGGGAGTCTGGAAGGAGATTATAAATTTGAATACCCTCGTGGCCAATGCTTCTCTTGCGACTTTCAGTTTTAACAGTATTTGTGTACAGTTTATTTTGTTGTCTAGTATAATGCTTGTGTATTTGTGACGTTTTTATAAATGTTGGGTTTGTGTGTATAAGTTCATTTTGTATTTTGTAGATTAAAAGGCAAGTGTTATATTCGTACAAAGTTCATATTTTCAGAATGTTCAAATCCTGGTATAGTTTTTTTTTGGGAGTATCTAGGTTATAATTGAAAAGTTTTTTAATGACTTTGTTCTGTGGTGCATTTGAACAAGAAATAAGGCTTTTGAAAATTTGATTTGAGGGTTTTTTTTAAATGAATACCGCACAAGAATTCCAACTGCTCCCGTATGTTGTGAGGCTAAAAATGGCGGGCAGGGGAAGTAGATGGGGAGGAGGATTGTGGAGAAGTACCTGGCTATTCAGGATGGCTGGCATTTTAAGCAACGTTTCAATCCTGAACGGTGGTCTTACACCAGGGTGAAACTGAGAGTATTTTCCACTCTGAAATGAGCTGCAAATATACTATACATTATTTTGAATTAATTATTTTGGAAATATCATAGATTAATCAAATAAAATTTAGTTGCGCGCGCAGGGTTCGAACCCGTGATCTTCAGATCTCGACGATGGAGGCATATATATATATATATATATATATATATATAGATATATCTAGCAGTTGCAAGTGTAGGGTCTGACCAAATCGGATGGAATCCTGGGGTTCTTGGAAATTATCTGAAAAATGAAATTTATAAAAAATCGTTACACTATGAATGTCGAATGCGCATGAACTACAAGTTTGCAAAAAAAAGTTGGTGATTATAAAAATAGCGTTTTGCAGTAACTTTGTCCTATAATAATAACCATTTATAAGGTTATTCGCAAATAAATTCGCATATAATATATAATCCCATCTTCATCCTCACGCCTTTATTTAATTTAAACTTTGCATGAAGTCAATGGGACTAGAATTCGATGAGGAACGATTCCAACCGACTTAAAAAAATTGGTTTTGAGAAAAATGACTTAAAATTTTTCGCTTACAACTGACGCGCACCACTCCTAACTATATTTCAAGGTCAAATTTGATGCTATAACTTTGGGAATGCATTCTCCACATGTGTAGGAAGATTTTTTTGCAAAAAAAGCAGTCGATTATTTTAATCGGCTGGACCAGACTCCCCTCTTAAACATTCCTAATAGCATATAATGAAATAATAACTTCGCAAGACCAGTAGTAGGTAGCAGGTACTTACTAGAACTGTTTAACATGGGAAGTATCATAGGTTATTGTCGTAGCGTTGGTAGAACTTCCGCCAAGACAATATTATGTTGATTAAAGCACTCCGTCTATGGGTTATCTTATTATCTGTGAATAAATGGCGATAAATCTCTTTAGTTCAACCGCTGTATGTCCGAGATGACATCTTAAATGGAGTTCTGTTAGAACGTTTGATTGATGCTGTAGAGATCTATTTGAGAGGACCGAGTTAAACTATGCCTTGTACCAACACAGTTGTTTTGCAAGAGGAAGGAAGAACAAAACCTCGTAAGTCATCGCATTGGTATCAAGCAAATTGTAAAAGTTACCTGTACTCATCCGCTTAGAGAAAATATGGTAGCCGGGAAATTTGAATGCTCTGTTTGTCGCTCTTACGCCGTTCTTCCATGGAGCTACTTTTAAGCGACGCGATCGCCGCTCGTCTGTATTTTCAATACTATTATTAGTGTTTGAAATCGCCGCTAGGCGCTGCACTAGCAAAATTGTATGACAGGTAGCGGTATCGTCGCTTGTAAATAGCTACGTGAACGATGGGCGTAACTCTCCCGAATACTGAACGAAAGCGACAACAGCACCTCGGTCTAACAATACTGTATAAAATTGTCAAATTCGCGGTTTTGTATTCCTTGTTTTTCTCCTCCAAAACTGGATCGATTTTAAAGATTTCTTTTACCTACTGCATTACAAGAAAATATTCTAGGTCTGTAAGCTTTTCTCTTTTTAAAATACATTGTCTAGTTTGTATACTGAACAACTATTGATGGCGTTCAAACCAGTCAATTTTAACGATTTTTTATTGTTTTCTATAAGAAGTAACTTATAAAATAAAGCAAAATGGGCCAAAACGCCAGTGATCGATATCTATATTATATTAGAAAAATACTTTTTTTTAAATTTTTTTTTATTTATTTTATTTTATTTTATATATATATATATATATATTTTTAAAGAAAGACAAACATTCCCGGGTTACGAATAACCCAACTACATTTGAAATTCTCCTACTACCACCACACTAAGCGGAAGATGTTGCTTGTGTTGTGATGGAGGACTTAGCCAGCCGAGGAATCGAACACGGAACGCCTGGGAGGGACCCAAACGCGGTGCCCACTCAACCACTGACCGATGCACCAGTATCAAAATCCACAGAGGAAATTGGGGAAAACGTTAGTCTGAACAAAACACCGCCCGGTTTTCTCTCAAATGTACAACGAGTATCGGAGCACGATATCACCTAAAGGTTATTGAATTTGAATTAAAAATAATAATAATAATGTTTTATTCCAGGATGTGGGGAGAATAGTGCAATCCCACTCATCCCATATAGTTATAAATACAGTTAAATTATAAATAAAGTAGAACAATTATAAGTAGGTACAAAGTTATAAATAGGCAATCAATTTCTGCGTGGTCTTGAGTGAGCTCAGGCCCAGCGCTCACTCAGGAGTGGCGCTTGGTGCTGGAAGGCTGCGTTCACCACCGTGTTGTCGGAGGCCATTAGCCGCATCCTGGCTCCAGTGACCCGGTGTCTCATCAGGCCGGCGAATCCACTAAGCCCTAGTTCCGCTGAAGCGCTGCTGTATCTCCTGTATCCAAATATAAGAGTTAAAACGCATCATTCTCATTTGTCGTCTAACCTCACAGATTGCAAAACTTTCGTTGCACTGATAGAAATTATTTCCTTTAGCACAGAAATGAGGGATCCACCAGTCCTTGAAAAATCTGAAACATTTAAAAAAAAATTGAAATCGAAATCCCCGCCTCTTTTTATAAAAATACTTAAGAAGAATTTTTTTGAAAGGTTTGAGAAGGTATTTGAGTTATTTTTTACGGGTTGATTTCGTAAAGGCCTTTAAAAAACGTTCCTTTCTTACTCATTGTCTATTATAAAAAAGATATTTAAGATTGAGAGTCTGGGAACGTCCGTTCTTTACCATAATGAGGCGTTAACAAATACAAAATACACATAGTCTTCATGCCGGACCACATAGGGTTTAATTCTTAATTCGAAATTCGTTGAACGTCGCCCATTTTGATTCATGCCGAAAAAAACATCGCGAAAATCAATGTTTTGTTTTATTCTGTGAAATTCCGACACAAAAATTAGAATGTTTTCCAATAATTTTTTAAAGATTTTAATTTGCCACATTATACAATAAAACTTTATTCGAAAGGGGGTTCATTTGTAGGAGATTTTGCTCTTGAAAGTTTTTTTTATATGCCTAAATTTTTTTTTTTTCGTGACTTACAAAACGACTTTTTTGTTGTTTGTTTTTGGGGTGTTATGCCGTGTGGTGCTACCTCCTTCTTTAGCCGACGTTTCGGACAACGTTGGCTAAAGAAGGAGGTAGCATAACACGGCATAACACCCCAAAAACAAACAACGAAAATGCTTTTGGCCGTGAAAATTAAAAACGTATCTACAAAACGACTAATTAAAAAAAAATACTCAATTACTTCCAAGTCCAAGATGTGTTCTACTCGCAGTATTTAATTGAAGTATCTATAATATTTCTAAGCGATCAAATTTTTAAACCGAAAACACATGATTTATATTGCGTAATACATATTATATACATACATATATAACTAGCAACTGTATAATATATTCAGTAGGTACATTTGTTTCCGCACAGTACACCCAGTTTCCCAGAAACACTCTCTTATATCTAGTTTCAATGGAGTCTACATTATCCATAGAACACTCACATTATCTACAATTCTAAAGAAATTCCTTTATTTGTTATTAATATTACAGTGAACTAATTATTGCTTACTTGAGAGTCCAATTCTCGACCCGGAGAACAGATACGAACAATCGAGATAACCTCTACATAGTTTCAAATAGATTATTGCGGCAAGTGTGAACGAAAAACATTATATCCCCCACGAATAGGTTCAATGACAGTTGAACTATTGACAAAATGTATTTACTATTATTTATGTCGGGGGAGATGGTAAAAGATGCATTTAAATAGTATTTTTTTCAATTAAAGTTATTGGAATTAGTAAATCCTGCACGGAGAAAAATGTTATTCTAAAATCATACGTACATCACTCCTGGACACACTGGCCCCAAGATTCCTACCCACTTCTAATACCCGTTATTTCCCAGAGCTTCCTCTCCATCCTTTCATTTAGACTACACACAGAGCATCTTTAAGATGACAAAGGGCCTAACGGAATTTGTTTTACTCAGAGCCTCCTGTGTAGAGCTATTGTAAAAAAATCAATTAACACACGGAGAAAAATGTTATTCTAAAATACGATCATTTTATTCGTAAAAGCGGTTGAAAACGGGACTGAAGTTCTTACGAACCAATTAACAGGGTTTTAATGTTTATTGGCGGGACCATGTAAGAATAATTTGTTGGTATACGTAATTTCGTACGTATACCAACATATTATTCTTACATTTTCCCGTCAATAAACCGTAAGAACTTCAGTCCCGTTTTTAACCGTTTTTTACGAATAAAATTAACGTATTTTAGAATAACATTTTTCTCCGTGTGTTAATTGATTTTTTTACATTAGCTCTACACAGGAGGCCCCGAGTAAAATAAATTCCTTCAGGGCCTTTGTCATCTTTAAAGATGCTCTGTGTGTATTTTAAATGAAAGGATGGAGAGAAAGCTCTGAGGAGTAAAGGGTATTAGGAGTGGGTAGGAATCTTGGGTCACTGTGTCCAGGAGTGATGTACGTATAAATACATTCCTCCCACTGCGGTACAAGGCGATGTGTCGAGATAATAAGAGAACAAAGGTCTCCCTCAACCGGCCTCTTTCAATCCGGCCGGAGAGTTATCTAATAATCAAAGCCTGGGAGTTATCCAAAATTAAATTATATAGAACACAATAATAGTAGGTATTACAGAATGCAGATGAATATTACGAATTAAACTAACATTGATTTATTGAGGTATGTTATTATAGCCTGTAAGTATTACTCGAACATTGTTTTATTGAGGTATATTATTATAGCCTACTACGAGTATATTCCGTGCAGTTAAACATATCTACTACATCCGAGAAATCATTTCCAACTGCATACAACCTAGGTACCTACAAGCTAGTATCTAAATATGTAAATGACTGTCCAGAGGCCATAGCACGCTTGCTCTATAACGATCGATAGGATAACTATCGGTAACTTCTCATCGTTCCCTACGATAACTGCAGATCGCAAACGAATAGGTGACAGTTCACAATGACTAAGTGTCCCTAATATATTCGATATCAACTGTCGTTTGTACGTTTGAGATCTGCAGTTGTCCTAGGGAACGATGAGAAGTTACCGACAATCGGTCGGTAACTTCATATCGAGCGATTGCGCTAGCACACCAGATACTGTTGCCATTGATAAACTACTTTAAAGTAGCTTATTTGGACTCTTCCCTTTTGTGTATTATTTTATTTCCTATTATATTGTTTTATTTTGTCTTTCTTTTTTTATTATAAATTTTTTTTTAAATAATAATAATTTAAACAAAAAAAAATTCACAAAGTGATTTTGCGAAGTTTGAAGAAAAAAAATTCAAATTAAAATTTTAATAAATAATAATCAAGTATTTTGGATTTAGAAGGTAATTAAGGGTAATAAAACAGGGTTGCTTATAATACAATTAGCACTTTTAAAAATAAAAGTCATTGTGCGTGTACTGCACACGCCATTGGTTTCGTTTACGTCGTCGCGCAGTTCAGTTAACCTTACAATAATTGAATCATTATTGATGATGGAACCACGCTGATAACACTCATGGTTATTGTTTGTAGGGTGCAGTAAAAGAGGTTAAATGTCACTCATGTTATTGTTTTCCAACAGGCACGTATCGAATGTGCCTTGTGTTTTAAAAAGGCATCAACTCATTAGCAAAACTCTGGTGAGGGACCATTATTCATCTTCAACGTATTTATTGAATTGTCTTTAGATAGCTTGGGGATCATATATGGTCTTTCAAGAAGGATCCTCGATTTTAAAATGTGAATGAAATGAAAATGACCGGTCAGTGGTTCAGTGGGCATCGCGTTTGGGTCCCACCCAGGCGTTACGTGTTCGATTCCTCGGCTGGCTAAGTCCTTCATCACAACACAAGCGACATCTTCCGCTTAGTGTGGTGGTAGTAGGAGATTTTCAAATGTTGTTGAGTTATTCGTAACCTGGGAATGTTTGTCTTTCTTTAAAAAAAAATTAATAAATAAAATAAAACAAGTTGTGTGTGAGATATTCACTCAATTTTTTTTACGTATATTTTATAGCAATAAGTGTTGAATACAACGTTATCTCGTAAACTAGCCACCAAGATCGTGCGATTTAATGCCTTTAGACTTCTTTCTTTGGGGCTATCTTAAATCAAAGAATCAATTGCAAAGTCAACATGAATTGTTCAAATTATTTGAAACAACCTATCCTAAGTCGTTCAATAATCCTATAGTAGGTATTGGAGAATACAGGTTTCAGTACTTACTTATTTACGAATGTCTATGAAGTGAACATAGGAGATATTACACAAAGAAAAATTTTCGGCTTGGAATATGTTTTTACATAACTTAGTTATGATTGGTAAAAATATTGGCCTCGTGAACCAAAGTCATATTATTGCCTTTATCGAATAATGACCTATTATCCTAAAAAGTATGAAAGTACGTAAATATTATAACAAAGCTATTTTTTCCTTAGTTTAGCATGCATTATTTTATAATTGTTTTTAGTTAACTTAAGGTCCGCTGGGTGACTTACTTCAAGGTGAACATAACCTTACTTTCAATATTCATAAAATATTCCCGCGTGATAAATTATACACGTTCAATGAACTCATATTTACTTTGAACGTAACCGTCATTTTTAAATTTGATTCTGATAGCGTGAAGAATAATTTTTAAAGCGACTAGTACGAACAAAATATTTTTTTTTTTATCAATTAATTAATATTTATTTTTATCTTAATGAGCAAAACCTCATATTGTAATAACAAATTAATTAAGAAAATATTAGCGATAATCAATAAAAAATCTGAAACAGATAAATTTTAAAAATATACGGTCACATCTGGGACTCGAACCCAGAACCTACTAATGTACAACTGAACTAATGTGTCCCTATCCAATTCGGTCACATATTTAACTGTATCCTACTTCGACTAAGAACTACCAACATTATCTTCATTTTATTAAAGCATATTTTTATTGGCTGCTATCTTTATGTATGATTGCAAGATTTAACTCGAACTAAGTGATACCAGGTGTGCTAGCATGGTCGATCGATATGAAGTTACCGACCGATTGTCGGTCACTTCTCATCGTTCCCTAGGACAACTGCAGATCGCTAACGTACAAACGACAGTTGATATCGAATATATTAAGGACACTTAGTCATTGTAAACTGTCACCTATTCGTTTGCGATCTGCAGTTGTCCTAAGGAACGATGAGAAGTTACCGACAATCGGTCGGTAACTTCATATCGATCGATTATGCTAGCACCTTCGACCAGATTATACTTGGTCGAAGGCTAGCACCCCAGAATAGTGTATTCGATAAATTTATCCGTTTTTATTTAATAGCGACACCTATTGACTTTTCTGCAAGCCTAGGATAAATATCTATTTTTATTTTTAACTTAATTATTATAACCACAAATTGTAATATTTTTTTCATAAAGACAAATCAATTAATTATTCTGCAAAAATGATCTCTCTAATTTGCCAACAAAAAATACACCTAATTATATTACAAAGAAAAATGACAATATTTGTTTTTGAGGCAAATATTTCATAAACAGTTTTGGCTTTACAAATCCTACATTTATAATATCCCATGATTTTCAATGGTCTATGCTTGTCGTAACATGTGTTTGTGTTAACCTAACTAGGTCCGCAGTGTGACATTTCTGAAGGTGAACATAACCTCACTTTCAATAATTTACTAGTACAACTTCAAATATTATAACGAATCTCCTTCACTTGATTCGAATACCGAAACGACTATAGTTCTATTAACTCACCGCACACTGGGCTATTTAGTTACTTAGATTAAACATTGTCTATCTATGTTTTATTATCTATTAGTTGTATTATTTAACCAGAGGACACGGTTAACTGTGCTATTCTTTCTGCATTTTAATGCAAAACGCCCATGAGTTAGCGACACGCCACGAATTAATTCAAGATAGTAACAATTTTGTAGGTCACGGTATATTTAGTCCAAGGAAAATAACGATTGTTCAAAAAAGCAAGAAAAACTCGTTCATCCGAAGACCCCACAGTTACACCATATTATATTGAAAATAGTTCAGTTTTTTTTACTGAATTTTCAGTGTTGCGCGAAGTCCGTGTAATTTTGTTTACAATTTTTTGCTGTTAATTCCGCAATTTATGATTATAAAATTACTTCCTTTATGCACTTGACACCAATCTAAATTATTATAAAATAAATTGATGCAGACCCGTGAAAAATTGCGGGATGTTATAATTGTTGGATTGATAACTACTGCTTGTTAAAAATAACAATGTAAGAAATTTAAATAAAAGAAATACACTTTTTATATACTCCCTCGACTCTGTGCAGAAACAGGTGGTCCGTTTGATGGATTCTCTCGTCTTAACAAAGGGATTGCAATCTTTAGAGCACATGTGTCGGGCAGGAATACTATCCTTGTTCTACCGGTATTTCAATCCAAGGAACTAGCGTCGTTAATTCCCTCGGCACCGGTGCATAGTCGTAAAACACGCCAAACGCGCGCCCAATATATGTAAACGGTTGACATTTGTCACAGCTCGGTTGATTCTGGCCTCTATGTTTCCTCCTTCGTACAACAAGGGTCTCTTCAAGATCCACGTTCACTCCTTCCTCTTCTCAAAAACACCCTCCACCCAGCATCCAAAATTATTTTTCTCAGGGCCTCCTGTGTAGAGGAGGGAATGTAAAAAACAAATGGAATTAAAATACCTCTCTGATAAAAACAATTACTGTATAGGTAGATACTCCAACGTTTATTTAAAGTCTTGAAACAGTATTTCCAATTTTGAAAATTACAATGGTTTAAATAATATTCTGTTAAAATATTATATCATAGGTACCTAGTTACTTTATTACTTGTCTGAATTCTTGACAGAAGTTATAATTTTGAAAATGACACTTATTTCAAAACGAATTAATTTGGGAGGCGGGAATGGGTACCGCCGCCCCGGGAACCATTTATTGGATAACCAACACCTCTGCCATAGGTCACCCCAAGTGGTTCGCTACGTTTGGTGACTTAGCAGGTGTGCCCGGGTTCATGGGGTAAGGTTTATGTAGGCCTTGGCGGCGGATGATCTAGACACACTGAACCCCAGATTCCTACCCAACCCTCATTCATTTTTCCTTCCCAAAACTTCCTTTCCTTCCTTTCCTTAAAAATACCCTCCACACAGCATCCCAAAAGATGACATAGGCCCTGACGGAAATTATTTTCCTCAGGGCCTTCTGTGTGGACCTAATGTAAAAAAAAAAATCTGAGTTCATTGAACTAGAGTTACACACAGACAAACGCACAATTATTAGATGACAATTGGTGACGATTTTGTTTCTCATCAGACTTATTACAACTATTATATATCGAATTATTCAACAAACTATTTTGTCGAATACAATATTTCTTTCAAATAACATTTGACAGTTAGTTAATTTAGTAATATTTTAAGATTCTCACGGGTAATAGCCGGTTCACACGAGGCGATTTTTGTCGGTCCACTCGACAGTTGAAAGCTAATTGACACGTGTGAACACTTTGTCAACAAAGTTATCAACTTTTTTTGTTGCTAGCGAAAGTTGATAGCCCGTCTACTTTTTTTTTACTAATCGTTCGAATTTTACATCGAATCGTCGCGTGTGAACACACGTTTCAAGTCGCTTGTCATTTTTAGTTACTCGCGGGAAAAAGTAGACGTCATTTATTCGGTACTAGTTCCTACCATCATGAAATCCGTTTCAACCAAAAAATATCTAAAATGGTCGGACGACTTAATGTTCAGATTTATGGATCTGTACCAAAGCCATCCCTGTCTTTGGGATAAAAAACAAGAAGTATACAAAAATAGAAATTCCCGTAATACTGCAATGAATAATATTATTTTTGAAATGTAAATAATATTTTTTTTTTTAAATTGTGTTGGATGCGCCTAATTCACTCCTTCTCATGATCCATTTTCTCACCCAAGTACGACGTTTTTCATAATCTCCAGCTCCTCTCGCAGAACATCAGAAATTAGATAGACGCACGCACCAACAATTTCAGTTGACGCCATTTTGAATGTCAAAATCGGTTCAACTTAAATTGATATGTGTGAACAAAATCTTGTTCTTCTTTTTTCGTAAAATAAAAGTTGGTCAACAAAAATCGAAGCGTCAGAACGCGCCATAATACAGATTGAATATCACTTTGCGATGTGCTACCTCCTATTTCTTGTGCCAACTTTTCGGAGTTCTTGCACTGCTCATATCGGGGCTAATTTCTACAAATCTAGGCCTTTTTGATGGGTTCTAAAAGGCTGTCCGAAATGTTGGTCCAAGAAGGAGAAGATAGCATACAGAATAAATCAATAACATAAATCAGAAGAAATATCAGTAAACTGACTAAAACGATTGTCCGAAGATTCTTTCGATACAGCAATAATGTAAAAAAAAACATTATTCAATGCGTTTTGTAATACCTTACACGTGTGTGAAACATGGTGTTATTACTGAACAGCTCGATGGAATGACTCCGGATCCAATATAATAACGTCTGCAGAATTATATTTGGATACAGAAGGTACAGCAGCGTATCGACAATGTTTACGGAACTAGGACTTAATGGATTCGCAGGGCCTGTTTAGTCACTAGGTCACCGAAGACACGACGCGGTAAATGGCCTCCGACAACAGGGTGGTGACCGCAGACTTCCAGCACCAAGCGTAAATCCTGAGTGAGCGCTGGGCCCGAGCTCACTCAAGACCACGCCCCACATAATTGATTATTTAGTATTGTAAATATATATTTTTAAATTCTATTTTATTTATTTTCATAAAATTTAGTATTTTCATATTACTATAATGTGGGATTGCACTATCCTTCCCACATTCCGGAATACAACGTTATTATTATTATAATATTCCGCATTCCAAATTTCTACCGATTTAAAACATATTTCTCTTGCACACCTTAAGTTCCTAAAAAATGGTCTTATTTTTTTTAAATAATATCTACACATTTGTAGAGCCGATACGGTAATTATATAAAATTCCCTCGATAGAAAAAAATCCCAAAGTATGCCCCAAAAACACATTTTGTTCTATTTTTTAACATGATACAGATTTGACAAAATGTTCAGTGTATCTATAAGTTTAGTGCAATTGAGGTATTTGTGGAGAGATTTTTGCTCTATTTTAAACTATTCGCGTTTTATTAAATATTTTCGCTTAATTCTTATCGTTTTTTGGTGAAAATACTTCAACTCGTCAAATATTAATTATTATTTTTTAAATTGATAAACTAATGTTTAAGACAAGATTTTTTATGCATAGCACAAAGGGAGATTTTTCAATATTGATGAGTGTTTCAGGCTAATAATTATTATTTTTTAATTGATAAACCAATGTTTAAGGCAAGATTTTTATGCATAGCACAAAGGGTAAACATAAACAACAATTATTAGCCTGAAACACTATCTTTTCTCGGGAGATTTTTTCATGTGAATGAGTGTTTCAGGCTAATAATTATTGCTTGTAATAATTGTTACCCTTTGTGTTATGATTTATCAATTATTATTCGACTGTACTACGAAATACGATAATACATTTATGTAGAATGTGATAGAGAACATCATAAATATGTGTGGTATAACGAAAGGGCGATAACTGATAACTTAAAATATCAATAAGTTATTGATAAAGATTGTGTACAAGAATAATAATATGGAATAGAATATGAATTCGTATAATCAGTTTATTTTTAACTTCATATTTACAAAGTGTTTATGTCCGCACATGTTTCATGTTATTTGTGTAAGTACATAAATTATAATTATGTGTTTGGCGGAAATGAATAAAAGTAATTTGAAAATTACTACAATGTGGTTGTGAATCCAATAAAAGCCATAATTAGCTGTTTAAAATCGTCAATACTCATTCAACTCATTTACATCTGTGCAATTAGATTAATAATTGAAACAATTAGCATACTTGGTTTAGTCTTTAAAACAGTGTTGAGAATGGTACTCGTTAATAATTGTACTAGAAATAAATAATAAGATAATATGGCATTTTGTTTCTCGTGGTGCCATCTATTAACAGAGATCGCGAACTAGCATTTAATTGGAAGACATGGTACGATCAAGCAAAACAGATAATATCGAAATATTACATATTGTACTATTAGAAAGATATTTGTATGCGTCTAATTTTGCATATTATTATGAACTGCCTATCTTACATAGCTTATTTATTGTTTATTGAGGCCTTTTTAGTAGGTAGGTACATAGTTATCTATGTCCTAATACAACCCTTATATATATATACGCATAATTAAAGTAATACATTTACAAAATATCAATCACATATTTACGTAATTCAATTTTAAAAGTTTTTGTGTTTTCTTCTAATTTTATTTCTTCTGGTAATTCTCCAAATATCTTCAATGCTCCGTACATCAACGAGTTTTGACTCTGTGTTTTTTTCCCCAAGTGGAGTCTCAGTTCATTTCTTTTCCTCGTCTCACGTGTGTTTGTTCTGCAGTTTATCAATTTTTCTTAGGAATTCAATAGATGTATGACCATTGGCCCTTGATTATCTTGTAGATTAACAATATAGTATTAAAGTAAATAATTTGTTTAAATGACAGGATATTTTACTCCTTCAACATTTTCTTAATTTTTGTGTACCTATTTTTCTTCAATATAGTCTGTATTTCTTCAATATAGTTGTTGCAACCAATAATTTACAACATGTTACCCAATTCAATAAAATTGACTGTAAATTGACTTTCGAAGGGAAATGTATGCTAAAAAAATGGTTATGTGAAAGAATTTTTAGTACTAACATCCGTTTTTCCAAATTTCGTTTTTAATGTTTTTTTTTTCCATTATTACAATCTTTTTTCTTTTTCTTTCTTTCGTTTTTCATCTGCTCTTTATTTTATATATGTAAAAATATGTGGATGTATATATATACAGGGTGTTAAGCATCGTACTTGAGTTACTTTAACCAGTGGTTCCTGACATTATTTGGAGTAAAAAATGTAAATGAAATTTTGGTCTCCGGTGACTTTTTTTATGAGGTTTTTTTTTTTTTTTCAAAAACTTTTTCTTTAAAATCAAATTTAAAAAAAAATTCTTCCACATGTCGTCGCTGGTCTCTAAGCCAAGTAACCAACCAACCCCTCACCCCGCCCCTAACTTCCCAATACCTACATTTTTTTTGTTTTTGTAGAAAAAAAAAAAAAAACATAAAAAATGTCACCGGAGACAAAAATTTTATTTACATTTTTTACTTAAAATAATGCCAGGAATCACTGGTTAAAGTAAGTCAAGTACGATGCTTAACACCCTGTATATATATATATATATATATATATATATATATATATATATATGATGTAATAATTTGTATATTTTATGTACCTGTTTAAATTTTCTAAAAAGTAATTGTTAAAAGAACCCGTTGACAAACTGATATAAATCAGTTTAACGGGACTTAATGTTGAATTATGTAAAAAAAAAAGTTAAATAAAAAAATAGCTCTATTTTGTAGAATAGCCGGTTCAATTATTGCTCTTTACAAATAAAAAATAATCTCTGTACCTTTTTTATGTGAATGCCCCACAAGAGTCCGAACTGCTCCCGTTTGGGGCCAGTGAGACTATACCATCTCCAATTTGAATATGTTGTGAGACGGAAGGTAGTGGGGAGGGGAACGAGATGGGAAAGAAAAAAGTGGGTAAGTACCTACCTGGCTGTTCAGATCTGGTCACCAAACACTGCTAAAGCCATTTCAAGCAACGTTTCAATTTTATCGTATCTTCCACTTTTTTTTATTTTTTATTAATAAATTCGATCCCAGAGCCTTACTCCTCAACAGGCCGAAAACCTATTATCACCTACCTATTAACTATGTTTATAAATATTAAGTTTACATTTGAGATGTTAAGTGACGTAGGTACTTGATTTACTTCAACCAGTGAGTGATTCCTGACATTTTTCGGAGTATTTTTTACTGAAATTAAATTTCGGTCTCCGGTGACATTTGAGATGTTTAATTTTTTAAAGTTATTTATTTTTTTAAATCTGTACTTATTGGATAGTTAGGGTGTGGGTGAGGGCTTGGGCTGTTACTCGGCAGAGTGATCAGTGATGACATGTGGGAGTTTCTTTTTGTAAGTTTTTGAAAATAAAAATTATGAAAGTCTTTGGACGGTTTGTTTTACAGAATTTGTGAAATTAATCAGACATTTCGAAGTTATAATTCAAGTTCTGTAAAAGTTCTATTCAAGATTAGTTATGTTATTATTTCATCAAGGGCCGGTTGTTTTACAGTACTTATAATTATAAATATACTTGTAAATATTTATTGTTAAATTCCTATTATTTCATTATTACAAAAAAAATCACCTGAGGAATAACGCAAGTATCATAGTAGGTCATCGCGGTGATAAAAGAATGACCTTAACCTCAAATAATGGCGTAAAACTCAGTTCTGTTGTCTCCAAGGTCACCGATGATATTGACCTCATTATTATCAATGATCAATGACCTAATGTTTACGGTTACGTAAAAAAGTCTTAGTCTTAAAAAACCAATGACTTAACGAGTGTAAAAAAGAGCACAGAAAAATGCATGTCGAATTGATTGTATGAAGCTATTTAAATTATGAATGATATTATTTTATTTATTTATTTTTAAACTAATAGTTCTGTGAACAGTAGACCTCGTGCCCAAAAAGTATGTTTCTTAGTGTCTCCTTTTTAACCCTAGGATCGTTCATATACTGGCAAGTACACAAACACTAACCAGGCGTACCCTGTGAGATAGAACTAATTGTTTACAAAATGAAACATTTATTAAAAATTTCATTTGGACTTATATTGTCATCTTCATAACAATTGGCTCTACAACCCATGGTGGGACTTGGCCTCCTCAAGAGTCTTTCCACTCATCTCTGTTTTGTACAAGTTCTCTCCAGTTTGGAAGCTCCAAGGTACGTAGGTCTTTGAAGACGTTGTCGTTCCATCTTAATATTGGTCTTCCCAGGCTCCTTCGCCCTAGAGGTCTAGAGCAGGGACTGGTGCTTGATGCTCTGTCATTCTTTCCACATGACCCAGCCTCAGAAGTCTTCCCAACATTATAAATTGTGTCACTTTTGTTTCCTTAAACAGAGCGTAGAGCTCATCGTTGTAAGGTCTACGCCAAAATCCATTTTCTAGAATCGGTCCAAAGATACGTCTCAAAAATTTTCTTTCAAAAATGTCTAGTGCTCGCTCATTCCTCTTAGTAAGTACTTATGTCTCAGCTGCGTACGTGAGCACTAGTCTAAAAAGAGTTTTGTACACTAATATCTTGGTGTTGGACTATATTGTAGAAAAATTTAATAGCTTTCGAAAGGGATATTTCATATATAGGTTTCCCTCAAGGAACGAGAAGTTAAGGGCATTTAAAAAAATCCAAACAAACCTCCACACAAATAAATTAGAATGTGAATTATTAAACCTGCAAACTTCATAGTAAAATTTCGTTTACGCAACATAATTAGAACGTACTGGTAAAATATATTAAAAATTATACAAACAAATATCTGTTCCCTTTCGATGTCTGTTCTGTTCCCTCCCACAACCTTCCTTCCATTAATTCCTAGCTACGCCCCCATCCCTACCATAACACTTAGTAATAAATTGTACCCTCCCACTCTTTTCTGATTGTCAAATCATTATATGTTTGCCCTGAGGAAGGAACGGTTGTTCCGAAACCGGTCGGCATTAATTAAAGAAATCAGTGGTTTAACAAAGTTATATTGTTTCATTTAACAAACAAATATATTTAGCTCAAATTAGTAACCACGATCATGCGAACTCTGATGGTGGAATAAAAAAGATAGTATCCATAAGGTCACCATCTTAAACCGGAACCGGAACGTAACCAACAAATTTAAAAAGACAGATGAAATGTGAAATGGTCGATTTGAAACAGGACTTCACTAGACTCAGACAATAATAAAATGTTACTTCACAAATAAATAATGTTATAATATTTGCGGCACATACTAGAGCGGTTGACACTATTCAGGTTCAGAATTGGTGCGTCTGGCATTTGTCACATAAGAACAGGTCGCTTCTACGACTCGTGAGGTCGATACTACGTTATGAGGCTGAAGGCAGTGCGGGTGGGAAGTAGATGTGGAAGAAGAAGGTTGGATAGTAACTGATTATTCAAATCTGGTCTCCATACATGACTTAAGTCATTGCAAGCAACGTTGCGATTCTAAATGGCGGTCTTTCACCAGGGCGATTCTGAGAGTATCTGCCACTGAACTATGTTTGATAAACTGAGCATAAAAATGTGTTAATTTAATGTCTTAAACTGCTTAAACTGCAATAGAGATGAGTATTTTGAGAAGAGTAATTTATTTACCCCGAACAATGACATATTCAGTCTTTTTAACATCTGTACACCAAATCAACAAAGTGTTATCAAAACATAAAATTTTATGAGCATACTTTAACTATGCTAAATAATTGGCATTCATAATTAATTTGGGGTAACGATAATTATAATTATAAGATCGCATATATTTCTGATTACTACAGAGAAACTGTGGAAAACTACGGTCCCAAGTGATTCGAAACGTTTCGTGACTTAGTAGGGGTGCCCGGGTTCAGGGGGTGAGGTTTGTCTAGGTCTTGACGGCGAATACGTTTGCCCATCTACTACGTGGTGGGCCAGATCGGGTTGAGGGAGTCCTTTAGGCCTCTCCAGCCGAACTCTCTTGACCCATCGCCTTGTACCGCATTGGGAGGGATGGATTCATACGTCCGTCACTCTTAGACACATTGATCCCAGATTCCTACCTACCCCTCATACCTTTCATCTTCCCTTGTTAACTTATGACAAAAAATGTCATTTAAGTTTTCCTATTATTGTGAATTAAATAATTATTATTCAGAGAATACCGGAAATCAGTCCTTTTTAAATCAAATTCTAGACGTATTTACTATTTTTTTCAAAAAAAAAACAAAAACTGATTTTGAAAGATTGTTATTTTAACTGGTAAACGCACTTTTAAATTTTTTTTAAAACTTCGTTTATTTTTAATATACTAAAGTTGTACCGTTGGTCGTTGGCAGATTTGTTCAATTTTCAAACGAAATATTGTACTATACAACACAAATTTCAAATCATATAATCATAAGGCAAAATAAATCAATACGTAATCTAGTAATAACATTTTGCAAAATTTTAATTTTAGTTAAATTAAATTCATTCAAAAATAAATCCGAGAACGTGTTTTGTGACGAAAATACCTTAGTGTTTCTATTTATTTAAGGTCTTACAAACTATAATATTTCAGATTTTTTTAACACTTATTTTGTTTAGAATTTATTGAAAAATCATAAATACTTATGATCAAAAAATACTTACAAGAAGTTCACGATATTTAATAATTTATCATCGTGTGTTTTGAGCATTTTTATTGCTTACCAGAATGTAGGTATATATTAAAGAAAGTTTTGAATGAAATAAATCGATATTAAATTTTTAATTTTAAAAATTTGATACGGGGAATAATCGATCTTTGTCATCGGAACCTTCCTGTACAGTTGCAAGAATTTTTAAACTTTTATTCTCAGCCGCTGATTAATGGCTCTTAAACGTTAGTGCAAAATGTTTAAGATGAATGCTTAATAGATTTCCAAGGCCTTTGACCGGGTTTGGCACCGAGGACTTGTCAACAAACTGCCTTCTTACGGACTTCCCGCATCCTTGTGCAGGTGGATTGCCGACTTTTTGAGGGAGAGGTCGATTCAGACGGTTGCTGACGGTTTCACCTCTTCCTCGCATTCGATAAATGCTGGCGTCCCACAGGGATCGGTTCTGTCTCCGACTTTGTTTCTGATGCACATCAATGACCTTTTGACATGTGCACCAATTCATTGTTACGCCGATGACAGTACAGTCCATGATAGCTTTTTGTTTGACAAGCCCCCAAAGGGTGCACAAATTCCAATGGCTCGGAGGGCTTTGAAGCAAAGAATGGACGCTTACCTCGAGAGTATTTTCTCTTGGGGTAAGAATAATCTCGTCGAATTCAATGTATCAAAGACCCAATCATGTCTGATTACGTCTAAAAGGGATCGAAATGACTATCTAGTCTCCTTCAACGGTAGCATTCTTCCGAACAGGTCTTCCATTGATATGCTCGGTGTAACTCTAAGTGACCAGCTCAGATATGGGGGCTCCATCGAGGCCAGAGTTAAGTTAGCCTCTCAGAAACTGGGCGTACTGTACAGGGCCCGCAGATACTTTAATAGTACACAATTGCTAACCCTGTACAAATCGCAAGTGCGCCCCACGGTTGAATTTGGCAGCCACCTCTGGTCTGGAGCCCCAAAGTACCTGAAAAACACCCTCGACTCTGTACAGAAACGGGCGGTCCGTTTGATAGATTCTCCCGTCTTAACAAACGGATTGCAATCTTTAGAGCACAGGCGTCGGGTAGGAATGCTATCCTTGTTCTACCGGTATTTCAATGGAATATGCTCCGAGGAACTAGCCTCATTGATCCCCTCGGCACCGGTGCATAGTCGGGAAACACGCCAAACGCGCGCCCAACATATGTACACGGTTGACATTTGTCACATGAGAACGGGACGCTTCTACGACTCGTTCTTGTGTTCAACAGCTCGGCTGTGGAACGATTTGCCGGCCTCTGTGTTTCCTCCTTCCTATAACATGGGTCTCTTCAAGACCCACGTTCACTCCTTCCTCTCCTCAGAAAGACCCTCCTCACAGCATCTTCAAAGATGACATAGGCCCTGAGGGAAATTATTTTCCTCAGGGCCTCCTGTGTGGAGTTAATGTAAAAAAAAAAAAAAAAAAGATGCTCATTATCATACAACATGAATACTATTATATAATATGATTAAGTAATTACTTGATATTTTTATCGTGTTTTAGCACATAAGCTTTATGAAGATTTACTCAAACCAGGCATTTTACTATTATGCTGTTACTTGGCCGGATTACGATGCAGATTATGTTGAATTAACTAATAATGACACTGAAAATTAACTTAATTGTTAATTATAATCACTGTTGTATGACTGCTTACTGCTTTTCATGAGATTTCTCAGATAATTTGGTATGGGGAAATCATGCAATCTTTGTCACGTTCTACACCTGCGAAAATTACGTAAATATTACAATTAGGGATGTTACGAACATTCGCATTCGCATGCGCATATGCGAATAATTCGCATCATTTTAAACATTCGCATCGACATTCGCATTCGCAACAATCGATGCAAATGTTTAGCGAATGCGAATGTGTGCAGACCATGTCGTGACTCGCCCACTGTCCACGTGTCTTTTGTTTTCTGTCTAAGCAATCTAAGTCTGTCTAAGCAGAGTAACCAGGATAGTAAACGGCATTCAGCTTCAGGTGCTAAAAGGTTGAGAACTTCAACAAGCAACATTAATAAGCCTTCGACAAGTTCTGCTAAAACTCTTATAAGCAATCTGGCAGGAATCCTAGATTCCTTAAGTGACAGCAAAAACTCCAACGGTGCAGAATCTGGAGACACTATGAGCTGTGAAATCAAAGCTCAATTGAAGGCATATTTTAAAGAAAAACGAGCCTCTCTTCATGAAAACCCTTTGGACTGGTGGAAGACTAAATTGAAATACGACAAATTGACAGATCTGGCTCGTAAATATTTGAGCGCTCCACCGGCCAGCGTTCCGAGTGAACAATTGTTCAGTACAGCCCGCCTTATATACGAGCCCCTTAAAAATCGCATCATGGGAAAAAAGGCTGTAAAATTGCTTTTTCTGAAATATAATATGCCTCTTTTGAGCTTCGATTAATTAATTGCTTAATTACGATTTAAGTTATAATCGTATAATAATTGATTTATTGTTTTTTATTTTTTTATTAAAACGATGATTAATGTTGACTAAAGTTTTTTTTTATGTGATTCCTTAACATTCGCATTCGCATTCGCACATTGGCACTCTAAACATTCGCATTCGCATTCGCGAATGTGAAAAATATCACATTCGTAACATCCCTAATTACAATCCAGCACAGATAAAGTGGTCTAGACCACCCCGCAGAGGTCGATTTTAATTTGCTAGGGGTCCAAGACAGCAAGAAAAAAAAAATTGGAAAAAAATAATGGAACCCATTTTTTTACATTAGCAGGAGGCCCTGAGGAAAGTAATTTTCGTCAGAGTCTATTTCATCTTTGGCGATGCTGTGTGGAGATTTTTTTTTAGAAATGAATATCTGTGAAGGAAAAAGTTATGAGGGATGGGTTGGAATCTGGGGGTCAGTGTGTCCAGTAGTGACGGACGTATGAATCCATCCTCTCACTGCGGTGCAAGACGCTGGGTCGATAGAGATTAAAAAATTAAAAAGGTCTCCATCAACTAGTATCTTGAGATCCAGCCAACCACACAATAGGTGAGCAGACGCATCCGCCTCCAAGCCGTTGAAGGAGACCATTTCACCTCTCCACCTAGATAGATTATCTCGACCCATAGCCGTGCACCGCAGTAGAGGGGATGTATTTATACGTTCGTCACTCCTGAATACATTGACTCTCAGATTCCCAATTTCCCATCTCTCAAACCTTTTTCCTTCCCAGAACTTCTTTTCCTTCGTTTCCCATAAATACCTTCCACACAGCATCCTCAAAGATTACGTAGGCCCTGAGGGAATTGTTTTTCCTCAGAGCCTCCTGTACGGAGATAATCTATGATGAATGAATCTAAAATGAATATAAAAATGATTCCCTGTTTTCCTTGGTCACGCCATAACTTCAGAACAACTTTACCTACTTCATTAATCTTTTTTTAAAGTTTTATAATACTTTGTAGAAGTTTCTTGAAAAAATTGAGAAAATTGCGCAGAAAATTTGATAATTTCAGAAAACTGAATGGCTGTCTTAACTTGACACTGTCTTAACTTGGCACGTTTAACAGTTCGCGCGTTTCATATATTTAGAGATATTTCCTACAATATTCATCCGATTACGATAAAAAAATTGGTTAGTTGTTGTGGACATGCCCCTTAAGGTTTCCATGCAATTTTTTTATATTAGTTGTGTAATTATGAAATTTGCAAAAGAGATTGCAGTAGGTCACACGCGAGTTGTTTGAAAAATGAGTGTATTTTATGGAGTATAGCGACAGGGAAAAAATATGGGAAGGGAAGGGGAATCCGGAGGAGGGGAATCAAGGAGGGGTGGTTCGAGGGAGGGGGATGAGAGGGGGAAGGCGGAGAAGGTGGAAGGGGAATTCGTGAGGAGGAGGTTCGCGAGAAGGGTGACAGCGGGAGAGGGGAGAGAGAATGCAGGAAGGTGAAAGGAAACGCGGGAGGGGAAGGGGACGAGGGTGGGAAGAGGTAGCGGAACGGGAATGGGGACGAATGGGAAAGGACACGCAGGGAGAAACAATTTCTGTAATTAAATGGCATAGCAACGCATGCCGGGTATCAGCTTGTATAACATAAAAACGATATGTTATTGATGGATTGCATGTCTATGCGAAATAATAAATAAGTGTCTGCAAAATATTATGTCCATAAAATTAAATTATTTTTACGTGTTGGTATTCAATTTGCTCACAGAACAAAATGGCGAAAATTATTTTAATGGGGCATCCGCCAATTTTACGAAATTATAATAATTTCGGCGCATTTACACTAGATTTAAATTACTAAATTATAATAAAACGGTTGTTGTATAATAAAACATCCATAGATCACATTCTGTGTGACAAAACATATTATCTGGTTAACGTTATATATAGGAATAATACTCTACTTACATCGTTAAATAGCCAACCAATTTCAATTTCGTAATGATGATGAAACACAGTCATAAATTTTTATTCGCATATCTTGTTATCTTTTTTATTCTATGATTGGTGTATAAATGGGACAAACATATTTTTAAAAAACCTGTAAAGGACTCAGATCAATTGCTGTCAGAATGTACACATAATTTTTTTTCCTGTCAATTGAAACACTTAAAATAATGTATATGTCACTGGCAGAATCTATTATAAGATATAGATAAACAATATGTGGAAATACTACAATAACCAATCTGCAACAAGTCCAAGTTGTACAAAATGCAATTATAAAATTATTAGTTTTCCCTAATATATTGAAACAGAGACATAATACACCGTTGCTGTTTCAGAGTGCCAAAATTTTACCTGTTAAAACTATGCTATGGCACAAAATTATAATTTAGCATATATTTACCCCGCAGCATAAAGAGAAATTAGAACATAAATACAGCACTAGATTCACGTGCAACGACGGGTTAATAGTTCCGAAATTTAATAAGAAGTACGAACACAGAACGTTTGAAAACAACACACCGAAGATATTTAATTTATTACCTGACGCTATGAAGCAATGTAATTCTATGAATAAGGTTGAAAATATGGTGAAAAATTGGCTATCGGAGAAAAAATATTTATATTGATATGTATGAAAAAATGTTGAATCTGAATAGCCAGGAGCTTCCTGACCTTCTTCTTCCCATCTCCTTCCTCTCCCCACAATCTTTAGCCTCGCAACATACTCCGATTGGTGATGCGGTTATGAGAAGTTGGGACACTTGTGCTTCACATTCATTCGTACATATATGTTCATTGAAAGGCTATCCTTTTCATAGGCGGTGCTACATTTTTGATCGATTAGTATGAATATAACCACTCGAATGCGTTTTGCCACATTATGGCACTATTTCCAAAGCCTAGAATTGCTTTGCTGCCTCTATTTTATAAATCCTACGATTATGTTATAATAGACAAAAGATGGGTGAATTCATTGGCTATTTAGAATCATATCTCTATATTCAAATTCGGAGATATGATTTTTTTAATGTGGGTTGAAAAATTTCCTTTAGCAATCCGAGAAAAAAGTTTTAAATTGCTCTGTCGCTCCCGATGATATACCGTCTTATTTTTTATAATGATATTAATATAAACGCTGCTTCTAGTGGTATTCGAACCAAGTTATTTTATTCTGATTATTACAATTTTTTTTTAAATACGTATTCCTCAAATAGGAATCTGTAAATGATTGATTTTTTCAATAATAAAATAATAACTGGTTCGAAATCAACATACAATCAACACCTTCAAATCAATCAGTGTTCTATGGACTGACGACCATAAAAAATAACTGATGTTAATTAATGGAAGGTCGTTAATCAAAGGTGTTTTACCGTGTCTCAATTCTCTGTGTAATATTATTAGCAACACAAAGCTACACGTGTCCGTAGGAATAATCTGTCATTGAAATGCATACATTATTACCTGTCTTCTAAATAATCTATTTTATTGATAGGAAACAGGTATTAGAATAACGTAGAGGATGTTCTTTTTCTTACAATCTTGCGAACAAAAGAAGAAACATACCTTCACGAGATGTTGTCACTGAAGTAGACATTTTATTAAAGGAAAGGAAGAAGGAATCTGTAAGATATGTGTATGGTGTCGGTAATACGCAATGAAGAGCGAGTATAAGTATTATGTAATGGTATTTATTTGGGAGCTGCTTGTAACAAAAGAGACATACTTCTAGCACGCATCGCCTTTTATAGAGTCTCGCAAGCATACTGTCTCGCTTGCTCTCATACATATTCACACAGATATTCAAACTTCGATTAGGTTAGATAAGAGAATTTTCTATCAGAAAATCTTGCTAATCTTTAAGTCATTAACTTGCTTTATTTATTCATTTGAACTTGTTGAATGTTTATTTGCAATCAAACAGACTAATTGAATAATATACCTACTACTTGACATGTTACACTAAATTGTAAATAAACAATGATTGTGATAGAATTTTCAAAGGCAAAAGCGTCGTACTAAATATTCCTTTAAAGAATTAGGACCCTTTGCCGGAAAGAATTCATCCAATTTCAATGTTATAATTCGAGTTCTGTGAAAATTCTAATCAAATTTTGTTATTATTTCATCGTGGGACGGTTGTTTCACGGTACTTGAATAATAACAGAACTAAAAAAAAGAATAGGGAAAAAATTTCGATAAGTTATTCAAATTCTATTGAACAACCCGTTCATAGATTTTGGTTTTATAATTTGCATCATTTAAAAGAACGGATGATATCTTTAAAGAATGAGTATCGTTTTAATCAATGAAATACTTAGGACTGGTTGTTTCACAGGAATTAAAATGTAATATTGTCACACAATGACCATTCAGCGCTGTTTTGTTTTTTTTTAACAGTTGAAATGCCCTCGTTAAATGTCACAATCTGTCAAAAAGATGGATTTTTGGACAAATTGTGATCAGCAGAAGAGGGCAACTATCATATTGAAGCTTGTCAGCTTATTAAAAATTGATGAAGAGTTAAAACCCACCTAGAATCAAGGTTTCAAATATCAAAAACGATATGACGCTGAATGATCTTTGGGCTTTTACAACAATCATAATACAAAAAGAAACAATATACACAAATTATGTTATATCATTGTTTCTCTTCCTTTACATTAGTAGACGGGAAACAGAATTATTGAAATTTCAGAAATAAATTAATAAACAAACGAAAATATCAACTGAACTAAATTAATTTCCAAGCTTATGATGTCTTTGGATTGGGGAGTTAATGAAATACTTAGTTTCGACGGATAAGCAAAGAACAGCTCTGGAAGCCTCGTGTTACGATTTGGTACTCGGAATTTTATTAGTTTAAGTAGTAAAATTAAGTCCGGTGCGTCAATTGTGCCATTATCTAATTTGAATAAAAATACCAGATCGCTCTTGGTTCTTCTACAAGATAAGTCAATTGAAGTCCTTTCATTAATTTATCACGTGGAACTTTCTCAATTTTTATTTGATGTGCTTTATAGTATGGGGACCAAATAGTGAAATTGTATTCTAAATTACTTCTAACTAAGGCAGTAGAGAGAATGTTAAATGAATGAGTTTTTACGTTTAAGTTGTTTCTGTGAAGCTTTAATTAAAATAAAGCTGTTATTTGTAATAATTGTAATAAGAACATGGAAGAAAGTGGCTACCGATGCTATTGGTTCGTTCTTGAAAAAAAGATGCTAAACAAATTAACATCATATAACGAATGACTTATTTTGTAATAAAAGTATTCTCTTCTTTTTTTACAGTTCCATCCAGAGCATCCCGAGCTTTACCCGAGAAGGACCAGACCCTTGGAGCGGCGCCATGGCATGCCGGAGCGCAGTCCCAACTCAGGAGACTCCTGGCCAAGACTCCCAATACCAGGGTTGCCAAGAACATCATCCTCTTCCTTGGAGATGGCATGTCCGTGGCTACCGTCTCCGCAGCCAGGGTTATGCATGGTCAAAGATTCGGACTACTGGGAGAAGAGTCATCGCTTGCTTTTGAGGACTTCCCTTACACTGGACTGTCAAAGGTATGAACATTTTTTATCAGCTGACTCATTTATAATCGCAATTTTGTTCACTTTAACGTATATTTTTAAATGATCTTATCTCAATTATAAGACAAAATGAAAATAAAATCCAGTGTTGTTCAAGATTTGATTCAAATGGATTAAGCTTTGTTTGACCGTGACCATGTTGTGATTGTAAAATTTTTCAAATCCTGTAATATAAGAATATTTAAATTCAAATAAATTTATATTTACTGTACAAGGGGTATGGTTTATATGTACACCCTATTTCTGACAGGTAACCCAATTAACAAGAATTATTGAAAACATTATATTACAATATGACAATTTGGGAGGCGGGTGGGTACCGCTGCCCCGGGAACCATTTATTGGATAGACACACTGACCCCCAGATTCCTACCCAACCCTCATACATTTTTCCTTCCGAGAAATTCCTCTCCTTCCTTTCCTTTAAAATACCCTCCACACAGCATCCCCAGAGTTGACATAGGCCCTGAGGGAAATTATTTTCCTCAGGGCCTCCTGTGTGGACCTAATGTAAAAAAAAATACAAATCGAAGAAGAGGTATTTAATTCATGTATTATATCAGTATGCGAGTTTAAGGTGTAAACAGCACGGGATAGCTACCCAGTGAGGCCAACATTACTGGATTTTGCTACGAAATATAAAATAAAAATTAATAAAAAGTCGAACCTAAAAATTACGTTATCTGATACAACTGTTAAAACTATTTAACTATATATCCGATTTGTTTGAACCAATACCAAAAATCTGATTTTTACTGTCTGCCGTCATCGGCAATAGAGCACAGGTCTCTAAAAAACGCCTACACTCCAATTCTCGTCTCCAATTATTATCTCTTGTTAAATGATACGGTAAATACCTCCACACTCTCCAGTCAAATATTTTCAAATATTTCCAGAACTCCTTCAACCCTCTTGTTTATTACAAAGCATCCAATTTGGTTGTTAGCTATCTTTCATTACCACATATCCTGGCAAGTAAAAGCATCTAAGATATACAGCTATCCTCTTACCATTCTCATGTTAGCTTTGTCTTTTACTTCCAGACCTACTGCGTGGACAAACAGGTGGCCGACTCTGCTTGCTCTGCCACAGCATACTTATGCGGTATAAAAGCCAACTACGGGACCATCGGCGTCACCGGCTCCGTGCTCAGGAAGGACTGTGCTAGTTCTGCAGATCCTGACAACCACGTTAATTCCATAGCCACCTGGGCACAGAAGGCTGGAAAAGCTACAGGTATTAAGCAAGGGTCATCTTTGGTATCTCTTTTATCACTTCTTTGCAGAAAAATAGAAACACGATTTTCATATTGCGTTTTAGTTTATTTTTTTTAATTATTATTATGTAATATAGCTTAGCTAGGCTCTTGCTATTATTGCTAAATTTGTACATATTTACCGAAAATTACACTTACAAACATAATATACATAATTATTCACTTCACACTGGCTAGAACACTCCCTTGGGGTGAAATGCTTTTTTTAAAAAAGGTGGGAATGGTATTAAGGGCCTTCCTTACTAGCGATCTCAATCGTTGTATGGAGTATCATGAATTCTCAGATTCAAACGACAATCTAAGTTATTAATCGTCAAAATATCGATAATGTAGCCACGTTAAGCTATCATAAATACATTTTTCTGTCGAAATATATATTTTTATTAACAACTTAATTTCGTTAAATACTATATAATGATCATCTAAGAATTCTCCTACTCATTCGGCTCTCCGAGGTGGCCGCGGATGCACGCTTTTTACGGTCCGTCTTGTCAATCTTTTTTCAAAGTTCGAAATTCCGCGTACGTAATTATTATATTTCCATGTGACGCCGACGTTTCAACAATATTCCACTCTATGCGTTCCGCGTAGGGACTATAATAGTGTGCCGCCTTTTTTATGTTTCAGCTAAGAGCAGCTGTGAGTTTCCGTCGAAGCTGTGTAGTGTCAAATAGTATTATTAAGAATTAATTTATTGTTAACATTTTTTCGGGTTTCTAGGTAATAAACAATTTGATATTTTTAAAATATAAAAGTGTGGAAATGGCCAATAAAAAACTTAGATCACTGTTAGAAGATACAAAGTATCCCTTAGCATTGAGGAAGATTGTCAAGACGTATTTTACGCCTTAGAACGGCTGTACGTTGTGCCATAAAGTACCGGAAGGCTATGAATTGTAGTCAAGAGGAAAATATAAAACAGCTATATTTGGATATATTGGGCCAAAACATGTATTTGAAGACCACTCACTATGCAAGAAACGGGCATACTTTTGCAAAAGGGATACTGGCGACACTAATTACGTATCCAATATGACTTCGAGCTTGATTATGTCCAGAATCATGCAGCACGTTCGACTTTTGGCATCTAATGCTCGAAGTTTAATACATGATGTAGGCAGCAATACTGTGGAGTGCTATAATAATGTTGTAAATAAATTTGTTGGTGGGAAGCGTATCAACTAAGCTCTAAAACGGTCCTACAAAGGAAGGTGCGCTGCAGCAGTAGTGGCGTTCAACACCAATCTTCCACACTATTCTTTGCATAAATTTGCAACCGGTATTAGTCGCGGAAAACTCTAAAGCATTTAGAATTAAAAAGATTGCAGAAAAATAATCAACAAGTATTAAGTAAAAAAAAAAGAAAAGAAAAACCCTGCAGCTCGCTCCAGCAAAAGATCAGCATTATGGTCCCAATGCAGAAAAACCTGATATGGCCCAAGCATCGTATGAGGCAGCTAAATATGATTTTTTAGAAAGGCATAGCCAAAGATAGGCAAGCAATTGAAAGGGTGACAGTACTTCAAGCATCTAGTGGAAAGTGGATCGAGATGCGCCGCAATATGATTACGGCATCGTGGTTTGGAAAAGTGTGCAAACGGCGGCAAAATATCAGTTGCGCTCCATTAGTCAAAAATATACTGTACCAGCAAACCTTATCAAATATTTTTTCAATTCGACACGGACAAAAATATGAATACAATGTCCTGAAGGAGCTTGCAGAACTAGAAAGCATTGCCATAGAAAAGTGTGGTCTTTTCATAGATGAAGAGTATCCGTATATGGGTGCGACCCCAGATGGAATTTCTTCTGAAGAACAAAAATGGAGAAATGCTGGTAAATACATCTCACGATTGGTTTTACCAGGTTCAGCGCCAAAAAGTGTAACATGTAACAAAAAGAGATATTTGTATGTTTGATGTATGGACTGAACTCGGAATAAAAATCGAAAAAAATTTACGGGATGACGAATTTTGGCAGACTAATATGGTTGAACAGCTGAAACGCTTTTACAATTTTTGCATGCTATCCGAATTAATTGATCCTCGACATAATCGCTGCATGCCTATTAGAAAAAATGAGTATTTAGAAAAGTGCATAATAGCGAAAAAAAGTAAAGTAAAATTGGTTTCAGCTAAAACCAAAACACGTTAGAAGGAATTGTTTCGAAGAAATCAATAACATTTTATTTCATTGAAGTGTCTTCAGGAGAAATTTCATTTATATTCCTAATGAATGTAGTTTATATTTTTAGAGATATGGAAGAGGAGGGTTGGAAAGTTCCTGGCTATTCAGATCTAGTCACTAAACACATGTACGCCGTTCTCAAGCAACTTTCAATTCTAAATTATGGTCTCTCACCAGGGCGATACTGAATGTATCTTCCACTTTGAAACGAGAAACAGATTCGTTATATGTACCTATATAAATTTTATTTAAATTCTACAATATGATATACTTATAATCAATTAAATTAAAATTGTTTTGTCCTCGCCGGCTTTTGAACCCGTGACCTCAAATCAAACTAGACAATTTAGTATTAACAGTGCCCCGCCGCACTGCGAAACCAGGCTGGAAAAAGGCCAAGCCTTTTGTCACTCTTTATAATTGTATTACTACCTTTATCTTTTTCATCTAGGTATGTATCAAAAAAAATCCAAATAAAAAGATATATTAAACGATTTAAGTTACTGAGAACCTCCTCCATCAATTAGGCTATCGTCATATTGCATTACATTCTAATATATATTTTAACATAATTTTCATAATCACAATATCTTTAATTAATAATAATTTGTTTTGTTCTGTGCGACTTGATTGTGAATGGAACGCACCGGCCAGCTGCAGGTGCAGGCGGGTTCGATATTCGAATTCGAGCTGGAAACGTTTAATACCGAGGGCCGTTAAAGGGAATTATTTGAGAGTGTCTTTGACGTATGTACTATGGCAACCTAAGGTAATTTTGTAAGGCCTTGGTAATAGGTACTGTGATGATTGGACTCGTCATATATAACAATAAGATTTAAGATTTTATTGCACATTATTCCTATATACTGCGTTGTGTAGTTTTTTTTTATTTAGTATTTACATTTGTGTGTGTAATTAATACGCACACACATGTAAAGGAGATAATGTATAGTGTGTGGTAACCTCAAATTCTTTTTAGATTGAGAGTGAAGTAAACAGAAACTAAACTGGTCTCCTAACTGTATTTTTTCAAGCTTTATTTGAATATTGACTATTTTTCCTTTCGTGACCCTTTTCAAAAGCGGTCGTTAGTGTATTCGATTTCTCAGTTCACCCGCGTTCTCTAAATTTGGTAAAAAAAATATTCCTGCCCTCTATTGTATTAAGATCCGGTTCATTACAGTACTTAGCTGATATAATTAATTCCCTGTATGAATGATTTTCTGTAAGGTTCTGAAAACACATTTGATAAATAAAATCTGAAAAACCTGCCTGTAAATTTAACAATTTGCTGAAGTGCATACCCTGAAATAATCATGCCACGCCCTCTCAATAATGAAAAAATTCAAGTGTATAATTAACCAATCCTTTCAAAATTCCAGGAATCGTCACTACGACCAGAATTACTCACGCCTCTCCCGCGGGAACATATGGCCATACCTCCGAGAGGGACTGGGAAGCAGACAGTGACCTTATCAAGGCTGGTGCTGATCCCAAAGTTTGCTCCGATCTCGCAAAGCAACTCGTCTTGGGAGAAGTTGGAAAGAACTTTAAGGTAAGAACAGAATCGGATACTTCACATCACTCCGCTTAATTCATATGTATGAGAAGTGAAGGGGTGCTGAAAATTAATTTTCATTATTTGAAGAGTCGTCAATGCCACGGGACTGGCTTCTCTGTAGCAGACCTGCACACTTCTCTTCAATTTCTCCAGTTTTATTGAATTTGACAGTTGTTTTCAGACGAAATCATCTGCGTCTGACCTCTTTTTTGTATTTTATCATATTCCACCTCATAATAGCGTCCTATGTCCCTATATATATATATATATATATAGAGGAACTATATCGCCTCCTAGGTCAGCGTAGTTAAGGAAGAGGCCCGGATTATATGAAGGAGGAAAAAGAGATAGCAGCAGCTCAGTCCACATGCAAACCGATTAATTATTTACAAATCGCGGGCTGTGAAGGCGAAGGTGAACAGTTTTTGACTTTATTGATATGACTCTCTAAAATGTAAGTTTTAAGTTGTATGTTGAACTTCTTTCTAGGTAATTCTTGGCGGCGGTCGCAAAAACTTCTTCCCCAATACCACCGTCGACCCTGATGGTGACTACGGCGTCCGCTACGACGGCGTAGACCTGATCGCGGCCTGGCAGAAGGAAAAAGCTTCCAGAGGGGTCTCATCGGCTTACGTCACGGACAAAGAAGGCCTCTTGGGGGCCTCCCAGATGGCCGATTACATCCTGGGGTTGTTCCACTCAGACCACATGAAGTACCATCTGGAAGCAGACTCTGCCAAGCATCCCACTCTAGCTGAGATGACGACTGTTGCGATTCAAATGCTGGCCAAGGAGGATAAGGGATTTTTCTTATTCGTTGAAGGTTAATAACAATTTTTATAAAATACTAACGTAAATAATACATCAAAGCATGTCATGAAAATTAACGAACGGTCCTTTAAATAGATTTTACGTGTTTTATTTATTTTTTTTATAAATAAAAATTATTTATTACTATTTAAAAGGTAGTCGAACAAAGCTATGACGACCTATTGATATATTGACGATATATTAACAACGATATATTGACCTAAAACAACGTAATAACACTTGTATTCATTTTAAATATATTCTCTTATTATGTAATATTATTTGTTATTTTGGCTTTAAATGTATCAAATGTAAATAAATAAATAAATAAATAAATAAAATATTGACGATATATTGACGACCGTCCGTGGTCGAGTGGTAAGACACTTGACTCCCATTCGGAAGGTCGCGGGTTCAAACCCGGCGTGCGCAAATAAATTTAATTTGATTAATTTGTGTTATTTCACAATTAATTAATAAAAATAATATATGTTATATTTGCGGCACGTTCCAGAGTGAAAGATACTCTCAGTATCGCCCTGATGTAAGACCACCATTCAGAATTGAAACGTTGCTTAATAATGGCTTTAGTCGTGTTTAGTGACTAGATCTGAATAGCCAGGTACTTTCCCACCTTCCTCTTCCCCATCTCCTTCCCTTTCTCAATTACCTTCAGCCTCACAACATACTCCAATTGGGGATTCCATAGTCTCACTGGTTCCAGAAGGGGGCAGTTAGGACTCTTGTGAGGTTTCTCTATAAAAAAATATATATATATATATATCACAAGACAGTCTGTAGGTTCTACCAAATCAAAACATTTTAATGTACATTTATTTAGAGTTTCATGGATAAATTATTTTAATTAAAGAAATGGATATATGTTGCTTAATTATAAGTACTTATATAATATTATAATATATAACATTTTGAATTGCATTTGGAGATTTAATAATACTTTTATCATAATTAAATAAATGGGTATATTATATTGCTTAATATATTATGAACACAGGTATAATGCATAATATATCTCAATCTCCATACCTAAAAACAAAGAATTTACGCGGGTACATAAAGATATTCTGCTTGCTATGCCTTGTCATTTTGGGGCAGGGCTCTCTCAATTATTATAAATTTAAACATTTTATTATGACTGTAAAAATCACTGATATTCAAGAGTTTGACCTTCATACTTATTTAATACTAGCTTCTGCCCTCGACACTGCGTAGGATTAGGTACTTCGAGTAATCTATTTTCTTTTCGTATATAGGTTCTATCTACGTTTGTACCAAAATTCTTAACCTATTTATAATTCTTGATTCGATTCAAAGTATTAGGAGAGTACTTCAAATAAATTCACTAATTTAAATATTTTCTTAACCGCTTGGACACATAAGCTTGTTTTCACGATAATTTAACGTAGGTAGACATAGGAATGACGTATGGCCCGTACCTGAGTTATTAAACAGAATTTTGATTCATTGTTTTGCAAAATGTCATTCTCAAATTTTGACATTTTCTATTAAACAATAATTATTATTTTCAATATTTTGAAAATAAATAGCTAGCTTTATAAAGCCTATATGTTATTCTGACGTATGAGCTATATTATTGTAAAGTTTCATTAAAATCCATTCAGTAAATTTAGCATGAAAGAGTAACAAACACATATACATCCATATAAACTTTCGCGTTTATAATATTAGTAAGATTGGAGAAATTTTTAGACCATTTTTTTCTGTGAATCTTGTGGTCTGTCTGTGAACCAGTGGCTTTTTGCTTTCATAGTTGCATTGTCCATAACAGAAATGTTTTCAATTTATGTTAAGATGAGACTTCGCTTTTCGGCCCATACAAAAAGGAAGCCCGGGAAAAAACACTTTTCTACATCGAAAATTGCACAAAATGAATATATTTTTTTATACTGCCTTTTAGAGGGTGAAAACTATGTTGGTATGTTTTCGAATTTTCGATGCGTTTCGTATTAACGTAAACATTCACTGTCAAACATGTACAATTTATCAAAACATATTATTTAAGGAAAAAGTGCTGCTAACTCAACTCTCATAAAGAATTATAAAAAACTACCGACGTAGCTTCTTCTTTCTAAAAAATATATATTTTTTAAAATTTCAATTTCGTGAAAGTTTCGGTGTAGAAAAGTGTATTCTCCATAAACCCCTTTTCGAGCGATTTCTGTAGGTAAATTTGAGCGTTGTCTCATTCGCACATTTCGCATTCGCATGTATTGTAAGTGTGCGTGAGCTTATTGTGAGCGGGACAGAATGACAGACGCGGGTGTTCCGCGTGTCGTTTAAAGTCTAGCCTCTTAAGTATTCGTGTCATGAAGAGTAAGAAGTTTATACTAAAGCAGAGACGTTGTGTGCATCGCACCGACTAGTATCACGTGAAAAAAAATAATTTCGCTGCACATGTACACAACCATCAGAAACACTCACTAACCAATAAGATGCACGATCTATATAGGCAATCAGTTTGGGGGTACTGTTGGTATATTTATTGATTCCATTAAATAGTATCTATACAAGCCCTTTTTAATGCCAATTTTAGTAGCATAAACAATGTATTTATAGCGATTTTCTAAAAATATTTTTTTTAGTTTCTATTAATTTATGTTACTGTTACTTGTAACATTGTTTCATATTAATTTAGTTTTTCTCTTTTACTTTACTATATTATAATCTGTCAATAGTGTCAATATAATATAAAAATATATGTATAAGCCTGGTTGGAGTAAAATCAAATAAAATAAAATAAATACATGAAGCAATTTAGATTAGCACTGCATTAGTAGCCGTGCCTTAATCAAACGTGATTATTTGCTTTGTTTAATATACATTATAATTACATTGACAGCTCACGGAAACCACATTTCTTAATAGGACAATAAATGTTTCGTGTTCTTAGTATGCACTTAAAATTATCAATTAATCAAGTTTATGACTTTCGCGTCTGTTCTATAGATAAGAAAAAATAATTTCTATTTTCGCAACACCAGGAAAGTCCCCGAGAGATTATCTGTCAAATCAAACAAACTAAGTCACGCTAGGTATAAATGCACAGATTCTTATAAGAGTCATTAAAGCTTCTTTAGAGTTACGTCGTCCCTTTTGACTAAGTCAAACAAAATAATTACTTTCTTCATCCCTATCTTATCCATATCTACTGTGGATGATCTTTTATTTATTTATTTATTTACGGGCAAATAGTACATTAACAATATAATAATAACACGAATAAGAAACAAATATGACAGTGAGGAGAGAGCACATATAAATGAGGGACAATACAATATATAATTTTTCAAAAGATACGCATTGTTACTTGACGTTTTAAATAAATGAAAATAAAATACTTGGTTTTGTAAACACTGTTACAAAAATAATGATGGATCAACTCCGTACCATAACCAGGACTGTTATTTTTGTAAAAGTCCTGATGATGGGCGGTACCAAAACCGGTAGACAATAAAAATATAACAATAAAGTGACTTAAAACCAAGTATTTTCTTTACATTTATTTACAATATATAATATAAAAAGTGCATATAGAAAATAACTACAAGTCAGAAAATAACTACATGAAGAAGGATTTAAAAGGCTTTCAAAATTATACATTGCCGAAAATCATTTAGACTTACATCAAAAAATTAAATGCTTTGACTTGCATTGACAAGTCTCGACATTCTGGACAAAGGACAATGGTATGACATGGTAGGATAATGAACTGACAAAATTTTATGTTTAATTTAAATGATAATATTTTTAATTGATATACATAAGCGTACATATACAATATATAATACAGAACGATTTAAAAAATTTAATTTTTACTTCATATCTTACTATCTTACTAATAATATAAATGCGAAAGTTTGTATGGATGTATGTATGTTTGTTACTCTTTCACGCAAAATTTACTGAATGGATGTTAATGAAACTTTACAATAATATAGCTCATACATCAGAATAACATATCTATAGGCTATAATTTATAAAGCTAGCTATTTATTTTCAATATATTGAAAATAATAATTATTATGATTTAAGATTTTCACGGCCAAAAGTATTTTTGTTGTTTATTTTTGGGATATTATGCCGTGTTACGCTAACTCCTTCTTTAGCCGACGTTTCGGTCAACATTACAGTGTCCATCATCAAAATTCTTCACTTATTTATTTAAATTATGTATAATTCTTGATTTTTTTATTTTTTTATTCTATATAATATTACAGTGTTCACATAAAGTTATTAATTTTTATACATAATAGCTAATAACATAATTCATGAACTTTTTGTTGTGTTGTGTGTAAGGTAGGTTAGTGAATGTGAAACTGTGGTTGGGTAATGTTGTATGTTTCGTGAACACCTCACTATGAGAACCTGTGCTGAGGTGTTTACGTGGTTATGTTTAAGTGTGACAAGTATTTATGTGTTGTAGTAGAAAGTTACTTCTTTATTTTTTTTTTTAAATTAATGATTATTTTTTAAAATAAATTCACAAATTTAAATATTTTCCAAAATAGAATTTTGATTTAACAATTATTGTTTTGCAAAATGTCATTCTCAAATTTTGACGTTTTCTATTAAACAATTATTATTATTTTCAATATATTGAAAATAAATAGCTAACTTTATAAATTATAGCCTATATGTTATTCTGATGTATGAGCTATATTATTGTAAAGTTTCATTAAAATCCATTCAGTAAATTTTGCGTGAAAGAGTAACAAACACACATACATCCATACAAACTTTCGCGTTTATAATATTATTAAGATTCTTTTACTTTAAATTTAGGTGTTATACTACCAATAGAATACATGTTTATACCCATAGAATAAAGAAGAATAATCGGGGCTTAAATTCCCAATACAAAACTGTGATTGCGAAATTCAAATGGGATAGCGATCTACGATGTTAGGCGAATGTTATTGAGACATTGCTATTGAGCTTAATGGAACCAAGACAATCTCCCCGATGCGACCTCTCAAATTCACACAAAAATGTGAGAAGCATAAAATATAAAAATTCTTTCATTTCAGGTGGCAGAATAGACCACGGTCACCATGACAACAAGGCTAGAAAAGCTCTGGACGAGACCATCGAATTCTCCGAAGCTATCCGGGCTGCCATGTCCATAGTAGACAAGGACACTCTGGTAGTAGTCACGGCTGACCATGCGCACACCATGTCCTACGCGGGGTACGCCAAGAGGGGCTCGGACATCCTGGGCCTAGGGGGCAACGGGACTGATGGTCTTCCCTACAGCACGCTGGCCTACGCCAATGGACCAAGCTACAAGCCAGAATTGGAAGGAAGGCACAATCTAACCCACGATGATATGCGTGAGTATTTTAAAACTGTTATCAAAAATAAAACCTTTTTCGTTAGCCAGTTGCACAGACAACCCAAAATAATATGTTTGATTATTATTATCACTTAATTAGAATTCAGCATTCTGCTGATGCCATCACATCTAATTTTGTCACATCACATATAAGTCACTACTCTTTTCTTCAAATGATAAACCAATCGACCCTCGAATTGATTTATATTTGTAGATGGCATTTGTGGAAGTTTGTTTCTTGCTTCCACTAACCTATTTGCGAGGAAGTGTTTCTTAGAATTTGATGCAAAAGGTGCTTTGTCCATTTCTCTTTAGGGTCCACGAAGATTTTCAATTGTATTGGTAGTACAATTTTCTTGATTACTAGGGCAACTATAATGTCCAGATGAAATTTTGAATATCTTAACCAAGTCACCCTTTTCTCTTATTTTTTTAAAAATGTTTTGTTATTATAACTAGAAAACTGTGCTTGATTAAGTATGTTATTAGTTATTTATTTATAGTATATGCCCTCATGGGTTTTTACAAACGTGTGATATACCTACATAATAATTAAAAATTGTCAAAGAAATTATACAATAGATTACGTGCAAAATAATAATAAAAACTAATATTCATTTTTATTTGTGAGTTATGAGGTATGTTACCCATGATATGGCATGTTATCATGAGCCCCAGTTTGGTGACATTAGGGCACTGACTTTCAATCAATTTCAATCAATTGACAAATAAATAGTAGATTTTTCACAAGAAACGCTATACAAATTGTCCAATTATTATTATTCTAAATGCTTAATTGCATTCCTCTCCAAACAGCCATAGAGTACTCATTGGCCATTAAGCACTGTGTCTTCTGTTCAAGCCCGTTTATTTCCATCACTTTTCTCGTGAAGATTATTTTTTTATTTAATTTAAATTTAATTTCTTAATGTTTATTATTAAGTTCTGCAAGTGTTAAAGTTTTTATTATTGTGACAGCTGTTTCGGCTTACAAGGCCATTTTCAAACTGACGTGTTTCATAATTAGACGACGATATTTATACGATTTAAAATGTCAATTTGTAAGTGAGCAAATTGATTTATTATCGGTTAAACCGAATTCTTGGGAAAGCAATAGATTCTCCCCCCATGGGTATTTTGAAATTTGTAAATGTTTTCTTAATTGTTTAATAATGACGTTACTGCTATTAATATTGTTTAGGTTTTGTGAAAATACTTAGAAGAGGTGAATATATTATTGTCCTTACTTTATTAATTAATTTTAAATTAGAGTCGTTCATGCGTTTATTATTTTCTAATTGTTCCTAAAGATTCCTTGTTTACCTGATCCAAGAAACACCTTCGGTAGGGTTTCAAATTAAAGGTGACCATTTCTTCTCTGGTCAAGAATATATCAATATATCATATTCTCTGATGTGGTAGAGAGACTTCATACCACAGTTTGAATTCGCGATTACTGAAATACAGATCTGTGGACAATGTTTGTGTATCTTGCAATATTTTTATCATGGTGTGTCTAAGATATTTGAGCTATGCTATATCATATCTATAAGAAAGAGACATAATAATTAGGATTTCTATGAAGCTTTTTACTAATTTGTCTCCTTTTTTATCGCAGACAACCTCAACTACACCTTCCCAGCTCCTGTACCTCTGGAATCTGAGACCCATGGCGGTGAGGATGTTGAAGTATTTGCTCACGGCCCCTGGTCCCATCTCTTCACGGGTCTCTACGAGCAGAATGTGATCCCTCACACAATGGCCTACGCAGCCTGCATCGGCCCCGGAATCACAGCCTGTTCTCTGAATTGAACTTCCTCCCTTATGTACAACCTACACGCAGAAAAAATTGTATGGAAAATCCTTACACGAGATGTAAATATTGTCACCAAATGTCGAACACTGAATAAAAAAAACTCTTTGATTTTGTGCGATGGTTTTGTGCAACAGCTGTTGAGTATTATTAATATATGTGTGATGCAACGATTTTAACTTCGATAATTGCCGTTACGATTATTTTATCAGTAGTAAGTATAATTAAGAATGTTAAATAAATTTTTACACAAATAAAATGTTATTTTTTGTTTTAATGCGAAAAAATCTTCAATTAAAAACCCACTTTTATTTGAATTGCTTTACGTCAAGTTTGACTGATTCTGACTAAGCAGCATACTACATGTCCCCATTTGTGGTTTTTTTAGACTGGAGGGGCAGGGAGGGAAAACAAGATTTTAATGCCATTTTTCTCTTCTGAATGGTAGAAACACTCAAGTTGAACTTAAATCTACAAATGCGATTAAACTACGTGGTATCAATATCTATAAAAAATATTTACTAGTATAATGGTATCGAAAAAAAAATCCTTTTGTGACTCGGATATAACGCAATAATCATTATCGATTATTTACTATTATGTTTCCTGTTAAAAAAGGTTAACTCCAAAGAAATTGACACAAAATCTGGTACATTGATGAACACTGGAAGAAAGAAATGTCATGAACCAAAAATACCGCAAAGGCATCGATGTAATAGTTTAACTAACTCTGTTGTGCTTTAAAAATTAACTCAGATTCATAATGACAGAACTAAACTTAAAACTCACCCTTCTAACAGTCGTATCCATAAAGTCAAAAACATTTCACCTTTATCTTCGCAGCCCGCGAAATTGTAATCAAGCAAATTTAAACAAATAAGAAGCCTTTTAAGATACATAAAATTCTCCAGTCCTAAAGAGTCCCAAATTTTCCCGTCTTTCTTTTTCCACTAATCTTCTCATAAATGTAATATTAACAGTAATGGGGGTAGTAAATTTAAAATGATGCAATGTCCAGTGTTTAAATGTAGTATGGAGGTAAGGAAAGCATGTTTGAAAAAAAAAACTCATGTGTCAGAGCAACCAGTGCTGGGGCCAGTTGAAGAAATCACTCCAACAGAACTTAAAGTAGCCATATCACAAATGAAAAAGGGGAAAGCAGTGGGGCCAGACAATATTCCAGCCGAATTATGGAAAGAGTGTGGAGAAGTGGGACATAAATGGTTGTGCAACCTGTATAACAAAGTATTGACAGGAGAACCAATGCCAGAAAGCTTTAGGAAGAGTTATCTCCTTCCATTTTACAAAAATAAGGGAGACTCTAGGAAGTGCGACAATTATAGAGGGATAAAGCTTATGTCTCACACCATGAAAATTTATGAGAGGATTATAAACACACGAATCAGGAATATTATAAAAATACACGACGATCAATGCGGCTTTGTATCAGGGAAATCAACAATAGATGCTATTCAAACAGTCAGAATCATAGTAGAAAAATATCGAGATGCAAAAAAAGACTTACACATGGTATTTATAGACTTGGAAAAAGCATTTGACAGGGTTCCCCGAAGCCTGATATGGGCGGCATTGAGATCTCATAACGTACCAGAAAGATATGTGCTCTCCATACAAGATATGTATACAAACGTAGAAACACAAGTAAGATGCACATCAGGGACATCACCAACATGTCCAATTAAAGTGGGGGTACACCAAGGATCTGTCCTCAGCCCACTGCTATTCATAATGGTCATGAATTATCTAACAATCCAAGAAATGAACAACAATATTCTCAAGACTATGCTTTTTGCAGATGATGTAGTACTGATAGCAGATAATCATTGTGACTTACAAAATAGCCTGGAAAGGTGGAGAAAAATCCTAGAGGATAATGGCCTAAAAATTTGCAGGAAAAAGACCGAATATTTGTACTTGCCATTTGAAAACACAAATGCTGTAACTCCTTCGATGCAACTGGATGGAGTAACATTAGCTAACTGTGACACATTTAAGTATCTCGGCTCACTCATCCACAAAGATGGAGGATGTGCAGCAGATGTTAACCACAGAATAGGTGTGGGATGGAGTAAATTTAGATCCGTAACAGGAATCCTGTGTGACACAAAAATGCCTATAAAACTAAAAGGAAAGGTATACCAGACTATTGTTAGACTCGCGATAATGTATGGCTCCGAATGCTGGACCATGTACAACTCCTACACCAGGCAGCTTGAATCAGCAGAAATGCGAATGCTTAGATGGTCGGCAGGAGTGTTACTAAAAGATAAAATTAAAAGTTCACGCATTCGTGGTAGCCTGGGTGTCACAGACATAAACAATAAGCTAGAGGAACGACAGTTGAGATGGTATGGTCACATAAAACGGAGACCACCAGACCACACAGTGAAGCAGGCAATGTCTATGGAGCTTCATCGACAGTCATCCAGAGGAAGACCAAAGAACTGGATGACTCAATGCTCTAAAATTCTAAGTAGAAACGGCCTGGAAGAGAGCGATACCCAGAACCGAAGAAGCTACAACCTGAGAACGAGGAGAGCCGACCCCAACAGCCTACCTAGGCAATGAGTTGGGACAGTGCAAGGAAGAAGAAGAAGAAGAAAGCATGTTTGAAATCATCCTGGATGAAGTTATTTATTAATTTGAAAAATTAAACATTTACTGTTTTTTTACTCAAGGAATAGATTAAATTTTAAACTTAGGGGTAATTTTTAAACTATAGTCTAATCTCGATGAAATACTAGAGAGTCAATTAAAATATTTGAGAAAGTCGATAAAGTCAATTTCTTGTTTTAAATCTAAATGAGCCTTTTATAAACCTTTTATAGGTTGAATTGAATTCATGTCTAATCTATATCAAATAGCAAAGAACGGATTTAAAGGAAAAAAGTTAAACCAAAGTAACTACATACTTAATATTATAAAGACTTGTTGATTGTTGAAAATATCTTATGAGCCCATCTTCCGTTCGCCATCTTCCGAGAAATCCCTGCTTCGTCACGCGTTCAAAGTCTAAAGCACTTCCCTGTCACTGTCAAACTGAATTGTTTCACGAGATTCTTGAAGAATCATTTTTCCGGGAATATCTAGGAGCAGCTGGTGTGAAGTTTGATATGTTAACAGGATGTTTATTGAGGATAATACAACAATCATATATACAACAGCATACATCGCACGTAGAAAAGTGTCAAAGTCAAAAAAGTTAACATTACAGGAGGGCGAAATCTAATGAATAAATGGTGAACAAGCTGTCCCGTCGAAAGAGATGCCAACGACATTTTGCGTATCGGAGATGGAGTATTCTAGCTTAAATCAAGAAGTACAGATATAATACAGAGGGAAATTACCAGTACCTCATAATATATATAAAAATAATTCATTCGGGAAAAATGGAATTATTAACGATGCATTGTTAAAGTTGTCTACCTTTTTCTTTCTTTAAATGATTGTATGCATAACGAAAAAAGTAGCTGTGTGGACTTCTCCTTGTTTACGGTCAGTGTTCCCCTCCCTTACCTACCTCCCCCCTGTCAGTCTTCGTCACCCCGTCAGCCTGTAATAACGTGTCACGGTTACGTATTGACAGGTTGTTCACTGAAGGGAGGAATGGAAAGGTTTCATAGATTTTTTTTTTGATACTGCTAACGAATATAGAAGTTGTCTCTAGGGTGGAAGATGATCCTATGATGCATATTATGACATGGACAGTTCCATAAAACACTATGGACTAAAAACTCTAAAAAGTAGGAGAGACATTACGGATATGACTTACTTACACAAAGTCTTGAATGGTCATATTGACTGTCCAGCTCTTTTGTCATCAATTCATAAGAAGTAAGTCCCGAGTAAGAAAACTAGGGACAAGTCATTGTTTCATGTCGAAATTGCTTCAACTAGTCTCAGGCAAAATTCTTTCTTATTGAGAACTTGCAAACATTATATAACAAAAAATGTATCGATGCTGATATCTTGACGTGTACTTTAAGCTCTTTCAAACATATAGTTAATGGAGCTTTATAATAACCAATTCATTACTAAATACTCGTAGATTAATTCATTGTAACCAAACAAAAAAATTGATACCATACTTTTTTCATGTATTTTTTGTATTTGAAATTTAAAAAGATGTAATACGTATATGTCTTTATACGTACAATATATTTTATTTTACTCAGTGCTAAAAAAAATAGTTAATAAATATTGACTTTTTTATTTATTATTTGGGCATGATGTGAACATTTGTTATTGGGTTGTAACTTAATTATTATAATCTATTGTTTTCTTTAATGCATGTAATGTTATTGATCTATAAATGTTCCTAATAATAAAAAAATTACAAATCTAATATTAAAATTAATATTAAACTGTGTGAAATATACCTACCTAAATCCAATATTATTATTAACAGTGGTTAAAAAAATTATAGATTTTTATGGATTAAAATGTCGATTGTCTCAGGTATTGGCACTTTGTCAGGAAAAACAACAAAGTAAAATATATATTTTTTTTTTAAACCAATATAAAATTATTTTTTTAATAATCTTTACATCTTTTATAGCTTGAACGTTTATCTGCTTTTTTACATAATCGCTATTTCGGTAGATTCATTTTTGTAAGCGCTGTGGCAATTTTTGTATACCAAAAGTCATTAAGGAAACGTTGAAATTCATCGTTCATATAATGTTAAAGCTTGTAAAATTTCCAATTTTGTATTATTTGCAAAAAAAAAAATATTTTTTTTATATACAATTTTTTTTTTGTTTTTATAAAAAAGTAGGAGACCTTGCTTTGCTTGAGAAGTTAAATGAAGAGAATAGAGGAAATGGAAACATCTAAAGTAGATAGAAGTCCTTTCTGGGGGTGCTTTGCATCGCCGCTGAATGAGCAAAATTCTCATAAATTCTCTAAAGGATTTCCGTTCGCCAGTCGCGTTCCATTCAGAATTGTAAAAGTTTAAAAAAATCCTGTATATTTCCAAGAAGAGACACAATTCAAAGTAAGTAAGGCATCGGTTATAATAATGTATCGTTTGAGATCTATTATGTATGATTCCATGACTGTGATCTCCCGACAGAATTTTATATAATCAATTGCAGGAGGGCATACTTATGTACAATATGCAATCGATTTAAGGAAAATACGGTATACCTATTTACGCAAAATATAACTTAGTGTCCTCAAAGGGGTATGCAGAATGGATGTACCACCGAATAATAAAAGTAATAAACATACTAACATTAAAATGCATTAAGGATAATAATAATAAAATCGTTTATTCATCAATAGTTTTTTTTACAATATAGGTACGTATTTTTGATTAGTCATTGGTTCTATCGACGAAAAGGTCAATGCTCAGCTGCAATTCAGGATTTCTCCTGGAATGCAGCTGGTTTTCAGCAATGCTTCCAATAAAAGACAGAAAATAAAATAAAAAATTAAATTAAGATAAAATAAATACAATTAAATTATTGAAGAAGAAGACAACAATAATAATCTAACTTAAAATATGAAAATTAACAAGACACAGAAAAATAATAAGTAGTACCCAGTAGTGTCTTGTTAATTTTTATATTTATTATTATTATTGTTGTCTTCTTCTTCAATGATATATTGCATTGATGGGAATAACCTTCAAAAGTTAAAAAGTGAATTTTTCTTGTAAAAAAAAAACAGTTAAATAATATTATATAAAAATAATCGAACCAAATCTCAACACACACAATATAATACATACTGTATATACCAGCCTATAACAGCATTAAAGATATTTTTGAAGGCGATCTTAGGTTTGAAATGGGTAAATAATTCGGGCTATCAACTGTCGGTTCACCATTTCCTAAGTGTGTCCAACAGAGTTATCTGTATCTGAGATTACCATGGAAGTTGCCTAGCAAAAGTTTCTTTGCATTGAGTTGTATTAGTATGTTTTACGAAACTTGTAAATGAAATGCTTTTTTACATTATATAGGCGGTGATAGCTGAACCGTCATGCAAGCCTTACCATTGACAATCTGCCGCAAGAAGAATAACACGTAGTGGAACAACATTATAACAACCATCGTGATAATTTTTGGGCTATTACGCCGTGTTTCAGTGTATATAATCAAGGTTGACTTTTGTGAAGTGTGTGTTTATGTGTATAGAAGTGATACCGTGTTTCGGAATGATGATTAGTTGTTTTGTCTCCTTCGAATATTAGACAATTTGAGAAGTATTGGGAATCTTCCAATAAGTTTAAGGTTCGATTGGTTACTAGTTGTTTATTTGATTATCGTGGATATTTACAATGTTATAACAGGACAGACGTCTTTACTAGGCTAGATACTAATCGTTTGTTATTTCTGGCGCTCCGGCGGACTAACAGCGGAAGCCCGCCCTATCCTTACTGAAGCCTTCGGCCGTCATCGTAACCGTTTGTGCCTAAGACACGAACGGTGACAGATGGTACTCTTATGATAATAATGGTGGAGTTATACTTGTCTGTCGTGACGTGACATGACGCGTCATAACGGTATCGGTTTCACACATTTAGTATGGTGACGATTATACATGTATGTTGTGTTGTGTCCTGATGCGATCTGTCGTGACGCAACAGAGGCGATCTCGATTTTCGGCAGAGTGGTGAAGGTGAGGGGCGCGGTGATGGCCGCGTCTTGGATATGTGTACGTACCACGTGGTGTATTGATTTAAAATATCGCCAAAAGGCGTCAGAATACAACTTATAGGTGTGAACGCTAGCCATCAAGGCAGAGAACATCGCGACACAACAAGCCTTACAAGTATAACTCCACCATAACTCAGCTGCCATCTGTTAGGATAAATTAAATCGACATCTATGAAAAGAAGCTCAAACTATAAGGTTACCGATACACTACATTCGTTTCATTAATTTGTTTTTTTTAACATTAAAATATTTTGTAACCCAGTAACTATGTTTATCCCAGTAACAGGTTGAACTCAAGTGGCACAAACTTTGGATGCATTTATTTATTGTGGGTTGGTGTTTTATGTCACACGTTTGTAAAAAAATTACTACGCGACATTATCATTTTTAATTAATTGATGCTTGGCCATAAAAAGTTACTTTTAAATCGATATCAGCCCTCCCTGCGCTACTGACTGCTTGTCTACCCAATTATATCCAATATCTCGTTACGATCCTTTTGCAGCGTATAATGTGATGTTACAACCACCATCACGCACATCACACACACACACACACACACACACACACACACACACACACACACACACACACACACACACACACACACACACACACACAGAACTTCATCTCCTTCTTTTCCTTAAAAAAAACCTTAATAAGTTTTAGCGTGGCCTCCATAGTAAGATAAGTTTCTTATTTTTTTTAACGTTTAAGACAAGATTTTTTTATGCATAGCACAAAGGGTAACACTTATTATAAGCAATAATTATTAGCCTGAAACACTCATCCATATTGAAAAAATCTCCCGAGAAAAGGTGCATGTCGGCGACGGGACTCGAACCCGCACCCCTCTGATTGCCGGTCAGGAGCTCTACCATTAAGCTACGGCGAGTTGCCGCCAAATGATTCAATATATATAGTTAGTTTTTCTTTTTCGTTGTTTGTTTTTGGGGTGTTATGCCGTGTTGTGCTACCTCCTTCTTTAGCCGACGTTTCGGACAGCGTTGCAGTGTCCATCATCAGGGCAGATCGAAAAGTCGGCTAAAGAAGGAGGTAGCACAACACGGCATAACACCCCAAAAACAAACAACGAAAATGCTTTTGGCCGTGAAAATCTAAAACGTATCTAGCTAGTTTTTCATTCAACAATTATCGCTTATTACATTTTACATGGTAGAGCTCCTGACCGGCAATCAGAGGGGTGCGGGTTCGAGTCCCGTCGCCGACATGTACCTTTTCTCGGGAGATTTTTTCAATATGGATGAGTGTTTCAGGCTAATAATTTTTGCTAATAATAAGATAAGTTTCTTTATTGTTATCAAGTTTATTTTGTAGAACTCCATTTTAATTTTTTATTTCTTTTATATATTCAATAATATTATTATTCAATGTATAAAAACAGTTTATTATAAACAAGTTCTGCTTATTTAACAGTTTATTATACTATTAACAGTTTATTAATATTATTATAACAGTTTATTATAAACAAGTTTGATAATGCCTTCAGAGGGCGAAACAGCTGTAACGCTTAATAATAAATACGAAGCAGAACTTGTTTATAATAAACTGTTTTTATACATTGAATAATAATATTATTGAATATATAAAAGAAATAAAAAAAAATAAAAAAAAAAAATAAAAAAAAAAAAAAAAAAGATAAGTTTCGGTCAACTATCAATATATACACACATTTTTAAATTATGTCATTCATTATGTAAAATTTCTGTCTTATTTAATGGACGTATTGAATTAACAAAGCTTTTTTTTTTAATGAAATAAGTCGTATCCGCGCTCCATAGACTTAAATAATGCATTTAAGACGAACGAAAACTAAAATGGTTGAAATACGAATAAAGACCTCGTTAACTAATTAACTTCATTTTAGTATCAATAAGAAAATGCGGACAGCCAATACATATTTAGGTTAGTGTTTCAATTCAACATTGTCAATTTATTGATGTTATGGCGTTTGACATTTTGTAGTGCCAATTCATAGAAAATATCTTAAGTGCCAGCGTATATCAATTTCTTATTTATTCCTGTCAATATCGGTTTGGCTCTCAACGATGAAACCGTGCTAGGGACATCGATATAAAATCATCGGAAGTTATGCCTATTGATCCGATATTGTAAAGTTATCGATTTAACCGTGGGCCAGGGCGGTACTGAGACCCCATATATTTTGTCCAATATTCTATGCACTAAAAAACTAGGTTTCGAAAAACCGTGTAAAAACCTAGCAAAACCTTATTCATACTAATATTATTATTACTAATAACCATATTCATACTAATATTAGGTACATGATCACATACAGGAAAGGAGTTGAAGAAGGTGAATCTTGTATAAATAAAAATACAAATACAAATAAAAATAAAATTTTAAGGAAAATATTATTATTTGACGAGAATGCCAACATTTTTATAAATACCACCCAGGAATTATTAGATTCCTAGTCAAATAAAATTATTCACGCAAAACACTTCAATTATCTCAACCAAACGTATGTTGACAAACTTTCGTCAAACAAATGGTAGAGTATTGGAGAGTTGAGCGCAGAAATAGAAGGATTTATGCTTGCTATTCAAGATAGAGTAATTAATACCAAAACTTTAAAAAAACCATGAATTAATAACGGCGTCCATCAGTTTACATTTCTCATAACTCCATTGCTAATAGAATTCATCATCTTCAATTTAACCGATTAAATCAATAACTCCTTTATTAAGTCAATAGCCGCGCTAATAGCGGAAGAAAACCAGACACATCCGCTTTCCCGGCCCCCTATTGACGTTATGTTGAACTCCGGGCGAATGGAATAACCTGAGAACTTAACGGCAGGTAAGCAATAAGGTAGTATATTCCCCAATAATCCATTAAGGCTGTGTTTGTTAGGGATTATAAGTCAGGTGGTTGATGGCTATGGAAAAAACACTCCCCTTAAGGCAAGCTTCACAATTGCTAAGGTATTTTAATTTTTTTAATGACAATTTCTTTATAAGGTTCTCGATTATGAAAATACACATTTTTCACTTTTATTCATGTTTGGATTTTTTAAAGTAAATAGTCTCAACTGCTTCCTTCTGGAGCCAGTGAGACCATGGCATCCCAAATTGGGGTATGTTATGGGAGGGGAAGGAGACGGGGAGAGCGGAAAGTGGGAAAGTACCTAGCTATTCAGATCTCGTCATCAAATACGGCTAAAGCTATTTCGAGCAACATTTCAGTTATTTATTTATTTCATCAATGTAATATATCATTGAAGAAGAAGATAAAAATAATAATCATTTTTTTTTTTTTTAAATATGAAAATAAACAAGACACAGAAAAATAATAAAAGATAACGGTCGCAACTGGGACTCGAACCCAGAACCTTACGTCTTACCGGGACATACACCTCTACCAATTAGGCTACTGCGATCTTATATGAGACTGTCGTAATTGTCAACTTCATATTTCAAATTTCAGAATTAACAATATTATCTTCGACTAATGTTTTTTCCATATTATTGGCAGTTTCAGCAATTTCTTTATTATTGGAAACAAGTATTATACTCAAACACGAGAAATTGTTTCTCCGTTGAGTTGAGTAGTTTGTTAAAAAAAAATCTATTTGTAAATAGCTTTTAAGAACCAACTGTATTAATTTTTCTAAATCTTATGTATATGTATTTTAAATAATAAAAAAAAATATATATATTTATTTATTTGCAAAAACAGTACAGAAACCAATACATTGCGAAATCGGTAAACAAAATTATATTGAAACTATTGAAAAAATAAATACATTTAAGTTAGGACAAAAACAAACAAACATAAATACACAGTTAAAACATATATATTATTTTGCGCTTAAAATCGTTGTATGACATGTGGAAAATATCCAAGTTACCCGCTAGGGAGTTTATTAACCTTGTCAGTCTTCCCAATGGCATCACCATTGTTAAATTAGTTCTGCATCTGGGAAGAATTAAAAGCCTGTGTTGGCGGCCTCGCGTAAAGTTATCCGGGACGTAAAGTCTATTTTATCCAGAATGTCTGGTATTGATAGTAAACCATTCAGAAGCTTACTAGCCATCAGCAGTAATGCGACGTCCCGTTTGAACGGTGGTCTTATACCAGGGCAATTCTGAAAGTATCTTTCAATCTGGAACGTGCTGCAAATATATGTTATATTATTTTAAATGATTTCATTGTGAAAATATAAGTAAATCAAATAAAATCAAGCCAGAATTTGAACCCGTGACCCCCGGATTACTGGTCGAGAAACTTGCCCCTAGACGACGAAGATCGTCACATATATAGCTTGACCGGTCAGTGGTCGAGCTGGCCTCAACGACGTGGGTCCAATTCCTCGGCTGGCTCAGTCCTCCATCACGACACAAGCAACTTTTTTCCGCTTACTATGGTGGTAATGGGAGATTTTCAAATATTGTCAGGTTATTCGTAACCCGGGAATGTTTGTCTTTCTTTTAGAAAAAAAAATATATTCGTCCCAGAGAGAGATAGAATCTACGTCATCGACGATCGTCCTCAAAGCTGTTCATAAAAATCTTCCTACTCTATGAAAACGAAAAAAGACAGAAATAACTATAATGCAAAATATCTTTCATCGCATTCTTTCAGCAGGTATTTCATGAACGTGTGTCTCTTTCGAATTGTAGTTTTTTTATGATGTTGCCACTGCAAATACAAGCAAAAATATATATATTTTTAGCTTCACACAGGAGGCCCTGAGGAACTTAAATTCCCTCGGGGCCTATGTCATCTTTTGGGATACTGTGTGGAGTGTTTTTTAAGGTAAATGAAGGAGTGGAAGTTTTGGGAAGGAAAAAGGTAACAGGGGTGGGTAGGAATCTGGGCATGTGTCTAGGAGAGATGAAAATATGAATCCATCCCTCCTACTGCGATGAGGTCTAAATTAAGTCTCCCTCAACCAGTCTCTCCCGATCCGGCCCGCAAAGCAGTAGGTGGGCAAACGCATGCACCGTCAAGACCCAGACAAACCTCACCCTATGAACCCGGGCACCCCTGCTAAGTCACCAAACGTATCGTAACACTTGGGGTGACCTATGGCAGGGGTGTTGGTTATCCAATAAATGGTTCCCGGGACCGCGTTACCCATACCCGCCTCTCCATAATGCTTTAATTAATTCATAAAACTCATATTTTTATAAGAAAAACACTCTTTTTAACTTTTGAAGGTTATTATGGAAAAAAAACATTAGTCGAAGATAATATTGTTAATTCTGAAATTTGAATTATGAAGTTGACAATTACGACAGTCTCATAATAGATCGCAGTAGCCCAATTGGTAGAGGCGTATGTCCCGGTAAGACGTAAGGTTCTGGGTTCGAGTCCCAGTTGCGACCGTTATCTTTTATTATTTTTCTGTGTCTTATACGTTTTTAGATTTTCACGGCAGATCCGTCGATGCCGGATCTGCCCTGATGATGGACACTGCAACGCTGTCCGAAACGTCGGCTAAAGAAGGAGGTAGCACAACACGGCATAACACCCCAAAAACAAACAACGAAAATTTCTGTGTCTTGTTCATTTTCATATTTTAAAAAATTAGATTATTATTGTTATCTTCTTCTTCAATAATTCATAAAACGTACACGATGTTAATATAATTCGTAGGATTGAGATAAAAATTTCTCTCTCTCTCCCTCTTCTATGTACTTTTCATTTAAATACTGTGTATCTTTGTATTTTGTTCAATATTTATTATTCACCCCTGATGTAGGTTCAGGTCAAACCGAAACCGATTGTTTAAACAAATATAATACAGCGGAATTAAAACAAACTTATTTTATTGCCGTTGTTATTTTTACATATTCCCACAAAGGGTTTGCTAAAGTTAAAGTTTAAAAAAATTACACTAATCACATAATTGTTCGTTAATAATTTTATCGTAAAAATAATACGGTATTATTTTTGTGAACATTAATATGTACCAATTTCTTTCCCGATATATTTATAGACCTGAAACACTGAATTCAAATGTCAACACGCTGTATATGTAAAATAATGTAAAATTTAGAGAATAAAACATTAAAAATTCTATCATTGAAGAAGAAGATAACAATAATAATCTAATTTTTTTAAATATGAAAATGAACAAGATACAGAAAAATAATAAAAGTTAACGGTCGCAACTGGGACTCGAACCCAGAACCTTGCGTCTTACCGGGACATACACCTCTATCAATTGGGCTACTGCGATCTAAGATCTGCGATCTAACCTTACGGTTACGGAATAACCTTCAAAAGTTAAAAAGAGAGTTTTTCTTATAAAAATATTAAAAATTCTGACTCAATTTGTTATAAATGTTTCGCGGTTTTCAACGAGATTGTGAAAATGTCGCATATTTTTGGCATATTTGAAATTGGTGGACCATTTTCACCACTGGTATTGTTAAATGTGGTAAATTGTAATTGTTACGATCGTTTTTGCATAATTCTGAGGTATCGTTCATGTGACCACACAATTATAATGATTTCATTTTTGAAACACTCGAAGAATATTGTATTATTTCTAATTCTCGAAGGTTATCTTTTAATAAATAATTTTGAAGTTGTAACATTTAATTGATTTGGTGTAAATTGAAGGTATAATTTATTCAATATTGGCGAAACTCAATCGAAAATCTGAAACAGAAAAATCAGAAAAAGATACTGTCACATCTTGGACTCGAACCCGGGACCTTCGGACCTTTGAAAGGTATAAGTAAAAAATGTAAATAAAATCTTAAACCAATGTAAAATACTTACTTTCTGAAAAAATATTGATATTGTATCGTTACACGGAGAAAAATGTTATTCTAAAATACGATCATTTTATTCGTAAAAACGGTTAAAAACGGGACTGAAGATCTTACGAACCAATTTAACAGGGTTTCAATGTTTATTGGCGAGGAAATGTAAGAATAATTTGTTGGTATACGTACGAAATTACGTATGTTAATTACACTATTAAATTTTAGAATAACATTTTTCTCCGTGTACATTACACTGCAAAACATAATTTCAGCTAATTTTCAGAAGCTATTGTGATACAGGCTTGCTCTACTTCACACACTGGCTGCAATGTTTGTCCACGAGCGATAAATTTCCCTGGGAGCACAGACCGAAGAAGGTCGACGCCTCATGTGTGCATATTCCATATACCCCGTACTGTATTGTCTCTACAACAGACTCACTGCATCGCCTATCGCCCATCCCGGCCACAGACAATGTAATTAGTTTTACACTTCACTTATACATCAATGCCAAGTAGTGTTTGGGTTAATTAATATTTCAGGTATGAAGTTTAGTGAACGTTCCATGTTCACAGCGGTCTAGATTCTGAATGTAAGAGGTTCGGCAAAGTTAAAAATGTTAAGAATTGAGTTATTGTTTAGAATTATGGGAGAGTGTACGATTACTGGAGACCGGATTATTGGCAAATGCTTATTTGCATATTCATTTGTATTGTTAGTAAGATTTTTCTTATTAGTAATTGACTTATTTTAAATGTACCTAATTAATTTCACACTTCACTTATTCATCAAGTAGTGTTTGGGATAATTAATATTTCAGGAATGTAATTTAGTGAATGTGTTACTAATGTTCACAGCGGTCTAGATTCTGAATGTATGAGGTTAGTCAAAGTTATCAAAATTGAGAATTGAGATATTGCTTAGAGTTGTGGCAGTGTGTGTGATTACTAGAGACGGAATTATAGGCAAATGCTTACTTGCATGTTCTTTTGTATTGTTCGGAAGATTTTCATGGTTTCAACATATTTGACTTATTTTAAATGTAATTAATTTAACACTTCATTTATACATATATCAATGCTAAGTGGTGTTTCAGTTAATTAGTATTTCAGGTATGAAGTTTAGTGAATGTATTACCGATGTTCGCTGCGATCTAGATTTTGAATGTATGAGGTTAGTCAAAGTTATGAATGTTGAGAATTGAGGTGTTGCTTAGAGTTGTGGCAGATCAATGCCAAGATTGCGAAGTAGTACTTGTGTCAATTAATATTTCAGATATGAAGTTAAGTGAATGTAGTACCGATGTTACCTGCGGTCTAGATTCTGAATGTATGAGGTCAGTCAAAGTTACGAATGTTGAGTTGAGAATTGAGGTTTTGCTTAGAGTTGTAGCAGAGTGTGTGTGATTTGGTTTTGGAACTGTGGTTCACAACCCGACATAGGGTTGTTAAAAATATATTATTATAAATTTATTTACAAACACAACATACAATATTGTGATTGTCTCGGGATTTTTCTATTTTTGCAGCTATCCTAGTTGGGTAAACTAATAAAGTAAATAAATTTATGAAACTCTATTTTACATCCCTATTATTCGATGGCTTTGACCAAAGCTTTATCAGAGCTTAATATTAACTAAGTTGAGCTGGAGTCAGGGCGAAACTTGGTCGGCAAACGATAATGGATTGTGGTCTGAAGCAAAGTTACTGAATTTCATATTACTCATTTCATAATGTCACACCACAAGGTGTTTTTTTTTACAGTAACACACTTCAGGCAAAAAAAAATAATGGCAAGCGAATTTTTCAAAATATTTTGAACATTTAAATGATTTTTATGTAGTCCTCACACACCCCAAATAAAAACGTATTGAATAAAATTATAGCGAACTCTATAATAGGACTCTATAAACAGTAGTTAAAGTCAGTGTCAGGCCATTTAGCGACGTTTCATGTGTAAAAATTTTACATATTTTATTACATTAAAAAATATTGGTTTTCTTTTTGGTACAAATCATTACAATTTGGTAGGCAGGTATGGGTACCGCTGCCCCGGGAACCATTTATTGCTTAAGGTCACCCCAAGTGGTTCACCACAGTGGTCACCACGTTAGGTGAATTAAACGGGGGGTGCCCGGGTTCATGGGGTGAAATTTGTCCGGGTCTTGGCGGCGGATGCGTCTGCCCACCATTTGCGTAACAGGTCCAATCGGGAGAGACTGGTTGAGGGAGGCCTTTTGACTTCTCCAGCAGGGCTCTCTCGGAACATCACCTTGCACCTTAGTGGGAGGGATGGAATCATTCGTCTGTCACTCCTGGACACACCGACCACGAGATTCCTACCCGCCCCTCCATACCTTCCCAAAACATCCTCTCCTTCCTTTCCTAAAAAGAATCCTCCACACAGTATCCTCAAAGATGACATAGGCAATGAACAGAATCATTTTCTTCGGACCTCCTGTTAAAAAAAATTACAAAAAGATAACAATTTTCCCAATTCTCCAGTGCCAAAGTTTATGTTTTCTTTTGATAAAATATTTTTCCACACAAAGGAGATAAGAAGATTGAGAAGACTTGTATCACATATACATTTAAGTTTATATTATTGAAGTAAAACTTCAATAATCACGCTTGATTTGTGGGGGTAAGATGGCGAATGCGTGGTGAGAGCGTTACGAAAAGTGTAGTCGGGCGAAGCGAACGGACTGTATCACACTGTAAGAGCAAGAGAGAGCAGTGCACGCGCACATTTTCTTTCTCTCTTCCTCTCATAGCCAGTACATGAAGATTATTCGTAATTTCATTTGGTACTTGAACAATTTTATAAATACTGTAGGAGCAAGAGAGAGTATAAGTTTTACTTCAGTCGTGTGGTCTAAAGCACACTCGTTTTTTTTTATATATTTATGTGTTTTATACAGATACATATATTTAGGACCCTTGCAAATAGATTGGTAAACAATAATCATTTTAAAATATTTGACAATGCCTTTCGAGGCATTCAAGTATTAGGACCGGCGTAAATAGCAGAACCACAATTCCTACCCAAAGTATGTTAACTCCATACAGAAGGCTCTGAGGAAATTAATTTCTCTCAAGGCCTGTGTCATCTTTGGGGATGCTGTGTGGATGGTCTTTTTAAGGCGAGAAAGGAGTGAACATGACTCTTGAAGAGACCCGGTTTGCAGGAGGGAGTAAAGACCAGTAACGCCGTTCTTCCATGGAGCTACCTTCAAGCGACGCGATCGCCGCTCGTCTGTGTTTTCCATACTATTATTAGTGTTTGAAAACGCCGCTAGGTGCTACACTAGCAAATTTATATGACAGGTAGCGTCGCTAATGAATAGCTACATGGAAGAACGGCGTAAGTCGTTTTACAGCTGACAAGTCGTAGAAATGATCCAATGTTAGACGCGTGTTTTGCGCGTCTTCTGACTATACACCGTTACCGAATGTATCAATGATGCTTGTTCCTCTGAGCATTAAAATACCGATAGATAAACGAAAGCATTCTCACCTGACCGCCTATGCTTTAAAGATTTCAGACACATCCCTTTTCATTACGTTAATATGAGAGGGTGTTAGACGATTTAATCTGACTAAATAAATTTCTTTAAGAGGGTATCCGAAGTTTATTAGGCAATTTGGAAATAACTAAGTTTATTAGTCAAAATAACAGAAGACGATAATAACTGTGATAGAGCAAAGGATGTGAGTTCTAATAGTTAGGTACTGTTTAAATATTCTTCAAAGTAACAATATTAGTATCACCTTGTCAATGGGATTTCCTAATATACTCGTATTAAATACAGCCTAAGTGTTTGTCCAAATTCTTGTTTACTGACCATTATTATTCTGTTGGGTACAAATAAAGTGGGAAAATAATTCAACACAAATAAAGAGAGAAAACGGTTTTTTTTCTGTTGATCAATCGGAAATTGGAGATTAAAAGCTCTACAAACATAAATAAATTTAATTTACTATGAAATTTGTGACTACAATTTCAAACGAACATTATTTTAGGAGATATTTTTTTGATGAAGTATCTAGGTTCTTCTTTTATCGAAATCTGTTCCTGAGTTTTAAGTAAATCAAATTTAAAACAAAAAAATGGAGTTCTACGAATCTAAACACAATAAAAATAAATTAATTAAAAAAAATTAAATATTTTAGATCTAATTTGGTCAGTGGCGGCTCGTGACTTCACCAAAAGTCACGAGCCGCCACTGACCAAATAGAGTGCCAATATTAACAAAAAATGGCATTATTAATGTCGTTGTAGCCGAAAAATATTTCTTATTTTTTTTTCGAAAATTTTTTTTTTGTATTAAGATTTTCAGGAAATTTCAGTTTTGTCGGGCGCCGCACAGATTTCCTGAAAATCTACATACAATAAATAAAATTTCGAAAAAAAAATAATATCGGAAATTAGTCCTTTTTAAATCAAATTCTAGGCGAATTGACTCTTTTTTACAATAAAACATAAATTGATTTTGAAAGATTGCTATTTTATCTGGTACGAGCTGTTTTAAAATTTTGAAAAACTAAGTGTATTTTTAATATAGTAAGGTTATACCGTTGGTCGTTGTTAGATTTGTTCAATTTTTAAACGATAGATTCTATTAAACAACACAAATTTCAAATCATATAATGATACAACAAAATAAATCAATACATAATCTAGTCAACACAGTTTTCAGAATTTTAATTTTAGTTAAATTAAAATCATTAAAAAATAAATCCGAGAACGAGTATTGTGACAAAAATACCTCAGTTTTTCTATTTATTTAAGGTCTTACAAAACTTAAATATTTCGAATTTTTTTACACACTTATTTTGTTTAGACATTATTGAAAAATTATAAATACTTATGATCAAAAAATACTTACAAAAAATACACGATATTTAATAATTTATCATCGTGCGTTTTGAGCATTTTTATTGCTTACTTGAATGTAGGTATTTATTAAAGCATGTTTTGAATGAAATAAACCGATTATAATTTATAATCAATCTTTTTCATTGCAACCTCCCTGTACAGTTGCAGGCACTTTTAAACCTTTATTCTCAGCCACTGGTCAATCGCTCTTAAGAATGTAATTCTGGTAATGTAATATTGATACGTGAACTTAACGCCTGTGTAATTTCATCCCTTAAACGTAGAGACCTTCTGGTTGGGCATTTACACAGCTACACTTACATACATACATCTATACAAAACTATACACATACATGAACTGCTGTACTTGTGGCTAGTATTGTCACATTTCCTTCCTACCCTTCCCTATAAACCTGTCACTTTCCTGTTACCCACATCAGTCCATAATCGACCATCAACCTGTGAACATCAACATTATTTATCGCATCCGCATTTTTTCGCTATTGACCGCCGCAGAGAAGAAAGTACAAGTCCCGCAGTGAGTAATTCTCTCCTTTTCCTTGTGTGCTTACCTTCTACTTGTGCAGTGGTTCAAACACATAACATACACATTTCAAGGTCCTTCTTTTAAAAAACTACACAAAACACGCAACATTCATGGTCCAAAACGAGCCGGAGATATATAACTCTTATTTCAATATCTCTTATAAACTTTCAGAGTGTATTACGCTCACCCGCAATTTAAATTTTTTCTACCCGCATTGTATATTGTTCATAGACCTCGTGTCTTTACTAATAATTTGTTATTTTGTTTAATCTACTCCCAGTACTGGATAGATCAATTGAAATAATAAATTTGTTATTCCGCAAACATTAATTTTAAATTTAATTCAGTGTTGTTAACCCCTCACGGTTGTCGGGGTCAAAGATAACCCCACTGAGTACTGCGCGCAAATTGAATATTAATTAAATTATTTTATTATAAATATTATAAGCACATTCTTGGTCTGTATTCTTGTTACATTTAATAAATAATCGGAACAAGAAAATGGCTACCGCACCGTCTGGTTCGTCGTCACGGGATGACAGACGTTTAAAACGTTTAAATGCCAAACTAGCTTCAAGTTTTGCGACATTACAGTCAGTCTTTGACAAAATTAAGAAATCTTCCGATAGCGCTACAAATCGTCAAGCATTTTTATCGGGCGCTGGCACCGTAGAGAGAATCCGTTCGGAGTTTATCACCATTCTAGACGAAAAGATCGATTGTGAACTTGAGATCAATCCTCAAGCGGTCGCCGAGTACGCTCAACTGAACGCATTTGAGGAAATGTACGGTGTCATTAAATTTACCGAGTCAAGCATGCTGTCAAATTCAGTAGAGAAACCGCACCGTCAAATCAAATTACCGCCTTTAGAAATTGCATGTTTTGACGGAAATTTGGAAAATTGGCCTCTGTTTTATGAAACCTATGTCTCCGTTATTCATTTAAATAGTTCATTAGACAACACTGAAAAGATGCAATATCTCATGTCCAAGTTGACGGGAAAGGCATTGACTATTTGTAAGACGATCACACCCACTGGTACAAATTACCAGGTGATCTGGAACGCTTTATGTAATAAATATAACGATCATCGCGTACTCGCAGAATCATACTTTGACCGGTTATTGAAAATGCCTGTGGTTAACTCGGTCACTCCCGCTTCCTTAGAAAATTTTGCAGATACGTATGCGACAAACATTGCCGCGCTGAAACAGTTGCAAATCAAGGATCTCGCAGAATTTATGTTGCTACATCTGGGTCTTAAACGCCTTGATATAGAGACAGTAAAAGCTTTCGAATCTTCTATTCGAGACAATGAAAGCTTTCCGTCAAGCTCAGAATTAATAGAATTCGTAAGAGGACAGCAAAGGATACTTACTCGTGCGCAAGTTACGCCAGCAACATCCAGCCGCCTCGGTTCAAATATTAATATTTCTGCTAAACTGCAAAGGACAAATTCCACAAAGACATTTATGAATGTCGAGAAAAGTGACAATCACTCCATTGACATTTGTTTTTGTTGTCAAAAGGGATCGCACCTTTTATATCAATGTTCTAAATTTATTAGTCTAGAACCACGCAATCGATTTAATTTCATTAAGTCATCCAATACGCAAGTTTGTGTAAATTGCCTCAGTACTAGGCACAACACGAAATCATGCAAATCAAAGAGTACGTGTAAATCATGCGCTCTTAATCACCATACCTTATTGCATTTCAAGCAAACTGATACGCGAAAACCACAGTCAGACCCAATACCGTCTTCCGCGTCACAAGCCGGTACCGATAATAATAATTCAAATTCTCCGAATCCAGTATCGCTGTGTGTGACAAACACAAACTCTTGTGCTAATTCTACGGTACTTCTGGGAACCGCCATCTGTTTAACTCGAGATCTTAAGGGACAGGTTCAATCTATCCGTGCGCTAATCGATAGCGGCTCCCAAAGGGACATTATTACGCGTAAATGCTGTTCACGTTTGAATCTTACGGTACAATCATCTCCCAGCACTTACATCACGGGAATAGGTGACGTAAGAAATCTAACAAAGGGAATGACTTGTCTCAAACTGTTCTCCCATTATAACGATGCTCACTCGTATACTATTCAACCGTACGTGGTAGAAAATATCACTAATGAACTGCCTACTGTTAACATAAACCGCGCCTCATTATCATATCTCGACAATTTACCCTTAGCAGACAAAACTTTCTGTACGCCTGGTGAGATTGATATTATTTTGGGATGTGACATGTTTGCTCGCATTTTAAAGACCAACAAAATATCAGGTTCCCCTGGTCAGCCATTTGCTATTGAAACTACTTTAGGGTATTTAATCTTAGGCACTGCTCCGACGATGATTGAAACCCCAAGTAACTACGTCACGCAATCATTTTGTACGTTCGCTGAAAATGAGGATTTTTGTCTTTCACGCTTCTTTGAATTGGAATATATTCCAGATGAGAAGTTTTTAACGCCTGATGAACAAGAATGTGAGAACCAATTCAAGCTCACCACTTCTCGTGACACGACAGGTCGTTATATTGTCGCGTTGCCGTTTCGAAAAAGTCCATCTGTCCTTGGCGCGTCGTTGCCGACAGCCGAGCAGAGGTACGGATCTCTCGAACGCCGCTTAAAATCCCAACCCGCCATAAAAGTAGAATATGACAAAATATTGCGCGAATACCTTCAGAAAGGTTACATTTCCCCGGTCGACAATTCTGATTTACCGCATTACGTAATCCCGCATCATATCGTAGTTCGCGAGGATAAACTGACCACTAAAATTCGTATGGTGCTGGACGCGAGTATGAAATCCGATTCTGGTTACTCGCTTAATGATATTCTACACACCGGTAAGAATTTACAAGGTGACTTGTTTCGCATTATCCTCAATTTCCGATTATTTGCCATAGCTATAACCGCTGACATAAAACAAATGTATCTACAAATTGTAGTGCAAGAAGAATGCCGTCGTTTTCAGCGCATGCTGTACAGATTTAACGATAGTGACCCTTTGCAATTGTTTGAATTTAATCGCGTCACTTTCGGCATGTCTTGTAGTCCATTCTTGGCAATGCGTACATTGCGCCAACTTGCGTCGCATGAACAACCTCGTTTCCCACTTGCTGCAAACCTGGTAGAAAAAGGCTCATTCTACATGGACGATTTTGTCACCAGTTGCTCGTCGGTCGATTAAGCTACCGAGTTGTCTACGGAATTGATACAAAATCAATCGTCTACCTACGTAAGTGACAGCTGTGTTTTGCTCTGCTTCCGAAATAAATTGTTATTACGTTGATATAGCGAATAAACGTTCAGTGCATTTGTCAAAACTGAATTAATCATTATTTTAGACTTGGACAGTGTTTGTTTCCAACTAGTGAATCATTAATTGGCAATATTACAAAGGAAAAAATCAACAGAATATCGCAAGAGAACCTAGTGTCAACGAAAGGGTGAAACAGACAGTGTTTGACCTTATAATCAAGATCCGATTTTCAAAATGGCAACTTCAGAAAAAAATCTGAGAAGCAAAGGGCAATCGACCGGGACTAGTGTTACAACAGAGCCCCAGGGTATAAATATTGATGTCCTGCTGGAAAAAATGGAGATGAAGATGGAAAAAAAATTAGAAGTATTTAAACAAGCAATAATAAAAAAAATTGATGACGAAAATCATGAAAGCAGAAACACAAGAGACTTCATCAGTCATCAATATGATGACATCCAATTAAAGATGGAAACCATAATCAAACTGGTTTCTGAAGTCGAACAAATGAGAAAAGAAATAACGGCTAAAGATGGAATAATAAAGAGCCTTGAAGTCAGACTGGCAGAAGTGGAGCAAAGATCTCGTGAAGATGCCCTTGAATTTGCAGGGATTCCAGAAAGAGAAGGAGAGCATCCTGCAGAAACTATAAAAAGGGTAGCCGAGGTCGCAGGTGTCGACCTAAAAGTCGATGACATTCTAGAAATCAAGAAAATACCGGACCGACGGCCAGGAGTCCCCTCAAGAATCCATGTAAGATTCACCAACCTCCAAAAAAGACGGCAGTTACTCTTAAACAAGAAACATCTCAACCCTTCAACTACACATGGAAACGGAAACCAGAAGATTTATATTAGCGAAATCCTTGGTGCCTACTATAAAGACCTTCTGTGGAGGGCGAAGACTAAGGCAAAAGAAATGGGATATAAATTTGTTTGGTACAAGGAATGTAAAGTGATGGTTAAAAAAAATGAAAGTGACAGAGTAATATACATCAAACATTCTGATGATCTCAAAAAAATTGATTAATTTTTTTTAATTGAGAGCCCCACTTTCATCGGTCATTCATTGGGTTAATTCCCCTCGGTCTGGTGAGTCATATTATATACTTTTATTTTATCATTGCAACAATAACTCACCTATATCACTTTCAATCAAAGGTTGAAATCCCCAGTGATGACTACGGATTAGTGGAGCTCTCACTTAAAGAAATTAAACATGACTTTCACAATGGATTTTTTTGATGAGGAAGATCAAAAACAAAACCTGTCTTACACAACTTCAGATACAAATATATGTAAACATCTAATTGGAAATTCTACCAATACCAAAATTATGCACCAAAACATAAGATCTATTAATAAAAACTTTGATGAACTTTTAATACAACTTCACCACATAAATGTTGATTTCGACATAATCATTCTGACTGAATGCTGGTTATCAAACACATATACACCTAAAATCCTAAAAAACTACACATCTCACAACACAACAATTTTTGATAATCAGAATGATGGAATTGTTGTATATACAAAAAATAATCAAAACTTCACAATAACCGAACTAAAAATTCAGGATGCTAGTTGCATACAAATAAAATACAATAATGATACCGTAATCCTGGCTATATACCGCTCGCCATCGATTCGTAACATTACACCATTTCTAACAAGTCTTAATTGCACACTTTCAAATCTTTCCAATACTAAAAATATTATAATAATCGGTGATCTGAATATAAACATACTACCGAGCAACCAACACCACCAAAGCCAAGACTATATTAACATGCTAGAATTTCATGGATTAGTAAGTACCGTCAACTCACCAACAAGAACGACTAATGGATCTATATCATGCATTGACCATATTATGGTAAAGTCCAAAAAACCATCTAAAAGCATCGTCTACAAATCATCAATCACGGATCACTATTCAACAATTTTTGCACTACAAACAATTACCAAAATAAATAAAAGTGACCTGCCTTTAGCATACAATAAAATCAACTATCAAAACCTAATAACCAACTTTAAGAACAAATCATGGCACGAACTCTTCCAAATTAAACAATCAGAGGACGCATGGATACACTTTGTTAACTATTTAAAAAACGAATTACACAATCATTCCACGACATTGACCAAAAATATTACTAAGAAACTGAAACCCCTGAAACTATGGATTAACCACTCCATTATATATTGCATACACAAAAGAAACACGCTACACAAAAAAACCAAAGAAAATCCTTATGACCAAATAACATCCAACTACTATAAAAGATATAGAAATATGTGTTGTAACGTCATCAGAAAAGCAAAAGAAATTTATTACTCAGAAAGAATTAAAGAAAGTAACAACAATCCCAAAAAAATATGGGACATACTAAGAGAAGCCACAAACTCACAAACTACAAAAGAAAAACAGAACATAAGTAAACTCTCCATAGACGGACATATTGCTGAAACCTCAAAAAATCCTGAGCACATTGCTGATCATGTAAACAATTTTTTTATTAATATTGGTCCAAATCTTGCCTCTCAAATTCCCCAGAGTGGAATCACCCCATCTAATGACACAACGGATCAAGCAAATAACACAAATATAAAATTTCTCTTCCAAACTGTATCAAAGGAAGAAATTCTCAGAACAATTAAATCTCTAAAAAATACTTCTTCAGCTGGACCTGACGAAATTTCAACCAAAATCCTCAAAATGCTGTCTTCGGAGATTACACAGCCTCTGGAATACCTTATAAACCTAAGCATTACACAGGGCTATTTCCCCTCTAACTTAAAACAAAGTATCGTAATTCCCATCTACAAATCTGGAAACAAGTCAGATATCAACAACTATAGACCAATTACTTTACTAAATAGCTTGTCTAAAGTTTTTGAAAAGCTCATTAATGCACAACTTTTAAAATTCGTCGAGAGCCATAAAATACTTTCAAAAAACCAATATGGATTTCAAAAAAACAAAAGTACATCAGACGCCATTGCTAGTGTGACAGACTTCATTGTAAAAAGCCTTGATAAAGGAAACAAATGTATCTCTATCTTTTTAGACCTTTCCAAGGCTTTTGATACAATATCACACATTAAACTAATTCAAAAATTAGAAAAAATCGGCATTAGGGACAAAGAGTTAGACTTCTTTAAAAGCTACCTAAATGGGCGCAAACAACAGGTAAAAATTCTGAATACCCTTAGTAATCAGCGCTCAACTGACTATGGAATCCCACAAGGAAGCGTATTGGGACCGACTTTATTCTTACTGTATATTAACAACTTTTGCAACCTTGAAATTCAGGGAAAAATTATTAGCTTTGCTGACGATACTGTCTTATTGTTCGAAGACAACAATTGGTCAGCTGTATTTAAAAAAGCTGAAAAAAATATGAACTTCGTTAAAAAATGGTTAGATTTAAACACCCTTACCCTTAACACGATGAAAACAAAATATGTCACATCAAGCATCAATACTACAGGCCAACCTAATGATGATTACTACATAAAAATACATAACTGTACGAATTCCAATGAATGCAGTAACTGCCCCTGTCTAGAGCGCACTTCACAAGTGAAGTACCTCGGTCTCACCATTGATTCATACCTCAAATGGAATCTGCATACTCAGATCATTGCAAATAAAATTAGAAAAACCATACACTTCTTCAGATCCATAAGGAACTTTCTTGACTTACAACTTCTGAAAACGATTTATTTTGCAATCATCCAATCTATCATTGAGTATGGGATCATTGCATGGGGAGGGGGTACTTCATTAGCCCTAGATCCTGTCGAAAAGGCGCAGAAAACAATTATCAAAATTATTCTCAAACTTCCTCAAACCACAAACAGTGACTTAATTTTCAACATAATGAGAGTATTTGATGTTCGTCAGATCTATGTAAAAACAATCCTCATGCATCTCTTTAAAAACAAACACGAACTTTATGAACAAAAAATAAACTTAAGATTTACGCGAAATTCGAACAAAGACATACTGCAAGTTCCAGCACTTTCTACCACTTTTGGCCAACGTAGTTTTAGATACTTTGCAACTAAAATATTCAACATGCTCCCAGAAAATATTAAACTGAGTCAAACACTAAAAGAATTCAAAAAAAGTGTTAAAATTTGGATATTATGTTCTAATGATCGACCCTTTACTGGTGCCCTCACCCAAACTCCTTGTCATTGACAGTTATTGTAATAATTATCTTGCTGTTTTTATATTGTGTACATGTACATAATATGTATTGTGAATATGAATATCGTAACTAATATAATGTATTGCTCTATACTATAGGAACCATACATTATATGAATACATTATAAGTAAACTGTAGACAAAATGCGAGAAACAATTTTCTAAAAATTCTGCCTCAATACAGGTTCGCCTAGTGAGGCAGGCTATGCACAACATCAAATATATTTATTATAATTGTTCTATTTCTATATGACCGTTCTTACATACATATTTATTTTTTTCTCCTATTAGATACTACTCTAGTGACATCAATTATTATAACATTATTCCTATAACAATCTTATTGTTTTTAACTTATAGTTATTAACTGACTAATGAATATGTTATTAACTTTTTAATTGAATGTTATTGTCACTAAAATATATTATTAACTTTACTGTGTAAAATAAAAGTAAGTAAATAAAAGGTAAAAAGGAAAAATATAAAAAGTAACCAATACTACTATGTAATAATATAATATTATATATTCATGTTATTTTCTGGATGTAATAAATATGTAATAGTTTATATAATAATGTATTCCTGTTCTTTTTGATAAATAAATACTTTATACTAAAAAAAAAAAAACTATTTGCCGCGGGAGGATTTGATCTTGTAAAATTCTCTAGTAATACTCCAAACTTTTTGTCCACAATTCCTTCAGATCGTCGTGTCAAGGAACATGTGGAATTTAATCCCGATGAAAACCTAAAAATACTGGGGCTTCATTGGATACCCGCTTCTGATAATTTTATATTTGTTGTAAACGCTAACGAAAAAACTTGCACCAAACGAAACATCCTATCGACGATTGCTCGTCTTTGGGATTTGATGGGTTTCGTCGCACCGGTTGTTTTATTAGCTAAGCTTATAATTAAATCTCTATGGGAGTACAACCTGGATTGGGACGATACTCCTCCTGACACCGTGGTCACGCTTTGGCGCCAGTTTGAAAAGGAATTGCCATTATTGCAATCTATTAGAATTCCTCGCTTTTTAGGTATCGAATACCAATGTGTATTAACACTCATCGGATTTTCTGACGCAAGCGAACGCGCATTTGGAGGTGTTGTATACTTACACGTTTACTGTCCGAATACTAATAAAATCACAATTAGCTTATTATGCGCCAAATCCAAGGTCGCTCCTGCGAAGGCGATTTCACTTGCGCGTCTAGAATTATGTGGAGCGCTGGTACTTGCGCGATTAATGCGTACGGTCAGTAACACCTACGCATCAAATTCGATAGTTCATACGACTTTAGCCTTTTGTGACAGCACGGTTGCGCTAGCATGGATAAATTCACCACCTGCTAGATGGCAGACATTCGTTGCCAACCGCGTATCACAAATACAAGATCATCTGCAGGCTGAATGCTTCCATCATATAAAAGGTAAAGACAATCCCGCTGACTGCCTGTCGCGCGGTCTAACCCCCGCTCAGCTAATAGACTATCCATTATGGTTTAACGGCCCTGCTTTTGCTCAGTTACCTAAAAGTGATTGGCCTCTACAACGTTTTGATTCAAAATCTGTATCTGAACCACCCGAACTGAAAACAAAAATTTTGATGGCAGTTCAAAACAATAACCGCCTCAAAACGATTGCACCACCGTTATTATGCGCACTAGCTTCTCGTGTCAATTCTTGGCCGAAATTAATTCGAATTGTAATTTTTATTTTTCGTTTCATTAAGAAACTACCGCGAACATTCGAATTAAGTCATACTGCCGTTGCAGAACTCGCTGTTATAAAATCGGTACAGCAAGAACATTTTTCCGAAGATATGAAGGCAATGACTGACAGGAAGAAACTTCGGCGCGCTATTGCAAAATTGAATCCGTTTCTTCATGAAGGTATTCTAAGGGTAGGAGGCAGGTTGAAAAACGCTGAATTAGAATTTGACAGTCGGCATCCTATTCTTTTACCCCCACGTGCTCATGTAGTCAATTTAATAATAGATTACTATCATATCAAGAACTTACATACAGGTCCTACCTTACTCATGTCTTTGCTAAGACAAAGGTTCTGGATTCTTTCCTCGCGTAATCTGGTTAGGAAGCGCGTGCATCAGTGCAATACGTGCTTCAAGATTAATCCCAAACCGCAATTCCCAATAATGGGAGATTTACCCTCATGCCGCGTCCGCGAAGCCAAAGCTTTTCTACACACAGGTGTTGACTACGCGGGCCCGCTTCAAATAATCCCTTATAGACGTCGGGGTGTTCGAAGTCAAAAGGCGTACATTTGCCTTTTTATTTGCTTGGTGACCCGTGCTGTTCATATCGAACTCGCTTCAGATCTTTCCACTGAAGTCTTCCTTAATGCTTTCAAACGCTTTTTATCACGTCGTGGTCCTGTGAGCGTTATGTACTCTGATAACGGAACGAACTTTGTGGGCGCTAAGTCCCAGTTAAGATCTCTATTCGAACTTATAGAGTCACCAAATTTAAGAATGAACTCTCAGATAATCTACGGGAAAACCGCATCGAATGGAGAATGAATCCTCCTCAATCTCCACACTTTGGTGGAATCTGGGAAAGTAATATAAAGTGTGTGAAGAGTTACTTGAATAAAATAGTGGGTACATGTCTACTCACGTATGAAGAGATGCAAACGGTGCTTTCTCAAATAGAAGCACTTCTAAACTCACGTCCGCTGTCCGTACTGAGTGTTACAGATGTCTCAGCTCCGTTGCCTCTTACTCCTGCACATTTTTTAACTCTTACTCCGTTAAAATCTCTACCCGCTGCTGACTTAACCAACGAGTCAGTAAACTTGTTGCAACGGAAGCATATCGTGGATCATCTCGTCCAGACTTTCTGGAATCGTTGGCGCATGGAGTACCTAAATACTTTACAATCTCGTCAAAAATGGAACACGAGCGCCAATCCGGTAACTACAGGCACTGTCGTAATCATCAAGTGTGACAACATCGCGCCTCTTCAATGGCCCATCGGCATAATAGTCAATGTTTATCCCGGTGTAGACGGAGTGATTCGCGTTGCCGACGTTAAAACAAACACCGGTACATACCGCAAGGCAGTGGTTAAACTTTGCCCTTTACCTTCGCAATAACATAGTCCGTTGACTTGGCCATCAGATATTGCATCTATGGCCCTTCTTTTAGCTTTAACTTTCACCAATTTTTAAATTTTGTTTATAAAGTGATTAGTACTACACTCTTAAGGTTTATGGAAGTGGATTCGTTCATCCCCTTCCAGGCGGGGGGCATGGTTGGGCATTTACACAGCTACACTTACATACATACATCTATACAAAACTATACACATACATGAACTGCTGTACTTGTGGCTAGTATTGTCACATTTCCTTCCTACCCTTCCCTATAAACCTGTCACTTTCCTGTTACCCACATCAGTCCATAATCGACCATCAACCTGTGAACATCAACATTATTTATCGCATCCGCATTTTTTCGCTATTGACCGCCGCAGAGAAGAAAGTACAAGTCCCGCAGTGAGTAATTCTCTCCTTTTCCTTGTGTGCTTACCTTCTACTTGTGCAGTGGTTCAAACACATAACATACACATTTCAAGGTCCTTCTTTTAAAAAAACTACACAAAACACGCAACACCTTCGATAAACGAAAGATTCCTACTATTTTCCTTGGTAAATAGTATCAGTAATTCTTCACACCATTAAACTGGCGCCACACCTGGTTTGCTGAGTCTCTATGATCGAATTATTGGTCTACATAATATACTCATTTAATATGCGCCTAGTTTGGAGCAACATAAGTTTTTATGCGCATGTATATTATTGCCTTATATTTAGTACGTAGTATGGGCGTTTTACAAGTTGCTTTTCTTTCAAACCAATCCCTATATGGAAAATAAATCGTAACTTGTATGAAAAATCTTTGCTTTTAACCTTCATTATTTCACTTTACGATTTCATACAGATTGTTGCCGATAGAGGAAAAATAATATTTTGGGACGGTACCAAATGACAAAAAAAAGGTTTCATGAACATAAACGTATTTCCCATGAAAGCATCTAATTTTTGCCTTGCCTATGCCGTCAACAAATCATCAAAAATACAAGCGAAATTCACAATTTCGAACAGCAATGCAAGTTAACAGTCAGTAATGAACAAATGTTAATTTTTTTCACGTTTTTTTTTATTTTTAACAAAAGTGTGTTTATTGGAAGTGACCTTTCGGTAAGTTATATGTATTTGTTTGGAAATAATAAAATTAATAAATTGTACATTGCACTTGAGGTGATTTTTTTACAAAAACTGTGCTCTGCAAATTAGCTAATTGTTATTATTATTAGGTATTTCATTTTCAATAATTTTGATTAAGTACTGGTTCATACAGAGTTATTAAACTCATTAAATGTCTTAATCTTTGTATCAATATTTTTTCATACAAAATAACATAACCACTCGAGCGCTTTTTCCCACAATATGGCACTAATTCCAAAACCACGGATTGCTTTGTTGCCAAAATGTGGCAATTTTTTTATTTTTGTTTTTATTAAAGCTACTATATATATATTGTACATTCAAAATATAACAAATAAATATCCTCTAGATTCTTTAAGGTAATTTTTTTTTTATTAATCCTACGAATATGTGGTAATACACAAAATATAGGTGAATTCATTAGCTATATAGAACTATATTCAGTTTGTATGTCTCCATATTCAAATTCGGAGGTATTCTTTTTTTGCTTGTCACATTGCTCTGTCACTCCATATGGATAACACAAAATAATGAAAAATGGTGTGTGGTAATTCTTTTTGATAACTGATAACACGACCTCCGTGGTCGAGGGGTCCGGCTCGCGACTAGCGATTTTATTTGATTGATTTTGGTTATATCATAATATAATCATTTAAAAATAATAAGTTATATAAGACCGCCATTCAGAATTAAAATGTTGTTTTAAATGGCTTTCGCCGTGCTTGGTGACTATATTTGAATAGATAGGTACTTCCCCACGTTCCTCTTCCCCATCTCCTTCCAAGTCCTCACTACCTATATCCTCACAACATATCCCAATTGGAGATGCCATAAATTCACTGGCTCCTGGTGGTTGGGAGCAACAAGGACTCTTGTGGGATATTAAAAAAAATAACCTCTGCCTCTAATCTTAAACATAACTAATTATACGAATTGTATATTTCAATATTACTCTTTTTTATATATAAATTTATTTATTTTTCAAATAAATAATACAAATGTCCTGCATCTTTTTTCTTCAATTATACCTGGCTTTCACCCTTCAAGGGTGTTTTCGGTCATGAAAAAATCCGATGTCTGTCGAAAGTCAACTGTTAAAAATCGGTACCAAAATGAAAAATGTTTTTTTTTATTTAATTAGAATCTACGAAAAATTAAAATCTATATTGAAGTTGGAGAAATAAAGGCATCGTGTAAAACGCCCATTACGATTTAGTTACTGGGTATGTCATTAAAGATATTTGGAAGTGTTTTATGAAGCGTTCCACCATTGACCTATTAGCCAGAGTTGGAATGTCTAGGGAAATTTCCCTAGATCTAGGGGAGAAAAATGTTTTTATGGAAAATGGAAATCAGCACAAATCTAGAGAAACTTTGTACTCTTTCAACACTTTTTTTACATATGACAATATTACTGAGATTATTACTGCATTTAAAATAATAGCTTTTTCGTGTTTCGGAATAGTAAATAATTACCTGTTCTTTGTACTCAAACCTCTAATTACTTGTAAGTCTGAAAAGTACTTTTTCTAATCTAATACGATTGAAATTATTCTAATTTTATTGGTAGATATAACATAATATAGCAACATTTTAGGATATTTGACATGTCGTGCCAAAAAACAAAAATTCAGAGTAATTTAGCAAGAAATGGGACGTCTGTATAATTAATATATCATTATTCTGTATGAACATATTTAATACTGTGACAGATGAAGAACTGTCGGATTAGTTGTGTTAGTGTTGCCATTTAACAAAAGAGAAAAAAACGTTGATTAAGTTATTAAACGGTGTAAATATAAGTTTTGAATAATTTGACTGCTCACAATGTAATGAATAGGACCCTTGTTGATGAACGATAGTTTGAGTTTTGGTACATATTACGTAGCTTGGAATAATTTTTATGGTTGGGAGGCCTAAGTAAACGCAATGACACGACGGCGACATATCTCAAGTTAGTTTTAGTGACGGATATACAAATACAACTAAAAATGGCCCCTTTTTCTATTCTTTAATTAAATTTTTACTGTCTGAGCCAAGTTAAAGACAAGTTAATTAATTATCCCCCTTTGTTCCCTAATTAAATATTCCTTCCTTTATCCCATTTCTCTTTTACAAATAAAAAAAATAAAAAATTAGATTTTTCCCTTTTTTCCTTACACTGAAGAACAATCATGTAAAAATATGTTTTGGGTGTGTCCTTATTCCTAAATTCGTTCAATTTATCAAACTTTTTCAAATATCGAACTTATTTCTTGAACCAATAACCAATTCTAATGGCCTTGATTATTTAAATTATTATTTGAAACAAAAATATCAGAACGCATTTTAAGTGACACAACAATAATTTTTTTTAATCAAAACTCCAAAAGAAATCAAATTAAACCCTGAATTAATACTGGATTAATAAAAGTTATTATAAAAAATACTCTTTACGAACTAGCTCAACAAGCTACTGCCAAAAAATCCATTATTTCATGTTATTAAAAATATAAAACTACTTGAATTAGAAAAATTAAAAACACCTACCACTCACAATTAATTTTAGAGGCCAAAATCATTAATAAAAATGTGGCCCACAATAAATTAAATAATAAATATAAATAATAAGAGTAGTGGTATAGCCGAAATCACAGATGGAAAAAAAATAATATCCTAAATAATGACACCAAAAAATGCCGTAAAATAAATTTTTTGTAAATGTTCGAAAAAATCTGCCAAACACCATCAAAAAATCAACTTCCACTATTAATAAAAATAATTCACAGCGCAGCACCAATATAATAAGTATAACAAAATAATGTTAATACGTTTAAAAATATTATTAATTATTTAAAGGGGGTTCTGCTTCCGGTTAAGACAACATAGTAAAACAATAAAAAATATCTAATTTGTCCCTTAAGAGAGTATAACCAGACAATACAGATAATTTTTCATTTTTAAATCAAATTCTAGACGTATTCCCTCTTTTTTACAAAAAAACATAAATTGATTTTAAAAGATTGTTTATAAATTTATTGATTATCGTTGGCAGATTTGTTCAATTTTCAAACGAAATATTGTATTATACAACACAAATTTCAAATCATAATCATACAGCAAAATAAATCAATACAAAATCTAGTAAAGGCACTTTTCAGAATTTTAATTTTAGTTCATTTAAAATCATAAAAAAATAAATCCGAGAACGTGTTTTGTGACGAAAATACCTCAGTTTTTCTATTCATTTCAGGTTTACAAACTAAAATATTTCAGATTTTTTTACACATTATTTTTTTTAGACATTATTGAAAAATCAAAAATACATACTTACAAGAAGTACACGATATTTAATAATTTGAGCATTTTTTTTTGCTTACTTGAATTTAGGTATATATTAAAGCAAGTTTTGAATTAAATCAATCGATATTAAATTTTTAGTTTATACAATTTGATACGGGGAATAATCTATCATTCTCATCGGAACCTCGCTGTACATTTGCAAGAATTTTGGAACTTTAATTCTCAGCCGCTGGTCAATGGGTATATAATACTTACAGAAGGAAGATTCCCAAATGATTATAAAATGAAATGTTTCGTCTATTATAAACATTGTAAGTGTTATTCTGATATCGGGTATGTTTATTTTTTTTAATAAATATCCAATTAACATAATATTTTTTTAACTATACATGTAAAGAAGTCAAAACTTCTGTAAATTTCTTTTAAAACGATATAAATCACACTTCTAGGAGTTACATTTTCAGTGGTTCCATAGATCTTAAGTCTTTAGCAAGTTGTTCACATAAAATATATCCACTTGACGAAAGTAACATCAAAAACGTAAAAGTTATGATCACAATTAAATGTACCTTTTAAGGGCTATTCTTCAACTCAAATTAAACGTAATGAAATTTTTCCCTCTCAAGTAAAATGTAATAAGAACCCCGGGCTACTTCTAGTCTCGCCTTGGACACCTTTATCAAATTTACGATCAGTAATTCTTGCAGTGCGAAGCATCGTTCACAAAAGAAGTTTTTTGCGCAGTGCATTTTTTGGCAATCTGATTTTAAGTAAAATTTCTGTTGAATTAAATTTTGGTGTGCATGTAGGAGGCTTGCTAAGATATTTAACAGGCTGATTTAGTTTGTTGGTGCATTGATAAGTTGGTTTCGACAAGCGACAAAGAAGTTAACAAAATTATTTTATGAATTAATAATTATTCTTTATGCGACATTTTATTTCTTTTGTTAAAATGCTTAGATGAAATCGTAGAGTGAAGATACTTTGTCGGTTTTGGTTGTAGTTAGATTATTATTTGTATTTTTTTTAAATATTTATTTTTAGTGTTTTCTCTTAGTATTTGTAAAGTTTTTTTTTTACAATTTGTGCTGGGACATTTCGGTGCCAATAGCTAATGATTTTATTTGTTTGCATGTTACATCACTGGGGATAGAAAAAAATATATGTATAGATATAATTGGATTCACTGGTTTTCACAATGATGAGTATGAAATTTAATGTGTTCAGCATTATAAAACTGTACTCAAAAAATGCACTACTCAAATTTAAAGAAAAATATGAGTACATTGCTGACCAACACACCTATACTACAAGGACAAAATCTTCAAATCTACTAAACATTCCAAAATTAAATACAGCTTTCGGCCAGAAAAACCATTATTTCCATGTTACAAAATTATACAATGCACTTCCGATTGAAATTAAAAGTACCATGGATATACAAAAGTTTTAAAGGGACATCAAATTATGGCTAACTAAACATGAAGAATTAAAATTATTAGGTAACCCCAACGCAACCTACAGATAATGAAAATAAACACTTTTTGCTTTATTTATTTATATTTCATGGAAACCAACAAAAACCAACAAAAACCAACAAACCAACAACAATGATGAGGAAATCATGATCAGCACCATACAACAACCTACAGTCTACCTCGGAACAGGAATACCTAGTGACGAGGACTGAGGACAAAATATTTTACTTTGTATTCTCAATTTACTTAATTTTATATTTTAATTTTAATTTGTATCGTCGTTAAATAAAATAAAAATAATAATAAATGAATACATGAATGAAGCGATGAGTATGCGGCAAGACCGAGTTATTTGATAGATCATCCTCTCTGCCTACCCCTGCGCGGTCATGTGTAATAAGTTAGTTAAACAAAAAAAGAGAATAAATATATAATAAAAAAAAACAACAACAACAAAGCTCGCCGAATTGGACTGTCTCTGGAACTGAAAAAACTCAAAATATAATCACGACGAATAAATTCCGTTTTATCATCCCATTGTTGATGGCTCTAAACCATGAAATCGTGTAATGTTGGTTGAATCGTATTTTCGTTAGGTTTTATACAAAAATATTTATGAATTCAGCGATTTCAATCCAAAATTTGTTTACGCTTTGAAAATATAAATATGCATAAGAAAATTTGGCTTTTCAAATTCGCAAATCGACGGCAGATAAATATTTCTTGAAAATGCTGAGTTTGCAATCTAAATGTTAATTTCACTGTGTGTCGTACTTTTGTCCCTTTTCGTGATACAAATTTGCAGGTTGTGTTTTGAATACATACATAAATGTATTTATTATGTTCAATAATATTTTTGTGTAGATGCGTGGTGTTGTTTCCAAGGGGGGGATTGGCAAATAAACATGCCATTTAGAAAAAAAATAGGTATGAAATTAAACAACTGTAGCGATTCACCTACTTACGTAGCGGCCTATCTAGTACTGTGCGCCTACTGACCACCTTCTGGAAAGAGCTCGGTTCTACGATACATAATAGATAGCGCTGCGCTGCAATATCGGGAATCTTCCAGCGTGTGCACGATTTCGCCTGCCGTTCTCGTACCAGGCTCGGCCCTATATAAGGGCTCGAGCAAGCCAAATCCAAGCAGTCGTTCTCACTCAGTCTTCGCGGCGACAAGCCAGTGGTCTAGCAATACAACTACGCAATCTGCGGTTCGGTCGGCTCGGCCCTATATAAGGGCTCGAGCAAGCCAAATCCAAGCAGTCGTTCTCACTCAGTCTTCGCGGCGACAAGCCAGTGGTCTAGCAATACAACTACGCAATCTGCGGTTCGGTCGGGATAATATTACTACGATTGTAAATACTCTCTTCATTTGTAAATATTATGAATACTGTGAATATATCATCATCATCATCTCAACAATCATTCTCGTATTTATTATTCCGACCTACAGCACGTGGAAATATCACCATCCACCGATATCTCCTCTATCAACCGGAGGCCCAATCATCTCCTCATCCAGGAGAACCGCATCCTGCCTCCAAACAACTTTTGCACTTTTAGTGTTGACATTTTATGAGCGAATGAAAAATAGTTTTAATAAAAATAAAACACTTATTTTGTGTGGAAACACATGTTTTTATTAATTTATTTTGCCGACCGGTTTCGCTTTGCTCAAGCATCATCGGGGTACAAATTAATACTAAACAAGAAATACAAAGTGTGGGCTTATTTATGAATGCAGGGAGAGATAACATGATAAGCGCCCTTGAGGCGATTTCTCACAAAAACGGCGCTCTACAAATTATCCAATTATTATTATGATTATTATAAAAATATAACAAACTGAGAGAAAATATTTACATCAATACATAGGAAATGGGAAATGCTGACGGATAGTTATGACAGACTATAATAATAAATGGAAAGAGACAAAGGGAAATTTTTAATGGATTATTGGAAACAGACCTAATATTGAGCTACTAGATAGTTAATTAGTTGGGTTAGAACTGAATATAACTAAAACAAAATACATGCTCACAATCAAAAATAACGCAGTTGACTTGAATGATAATCTTTATATCACTGGAACGAAACTAGAGAAAGTACGAAGTATTGCATACTTGGGCTACAATTAAATGAAAGATGGTATCCGTCGGTTGAAATCAAACGCCGCATTGAGCAAGCTTGTGCAATCATTATCCGCATGAAAAAGATGTTCTGCAGTCATGATCTCAACCTTGGATTACGAATGCGAATGGTCAGATGCTACGTGCTTTCAGTATTATTTTATGGAATGGTAGCATGGACACTTAAACTGATAAGGCGACTTGAGGCATTCGAGAACAGAATAATACTCAAAATAAGCTAGATAGACAAAGTTTCGAATTAAGATGTTGTGGTTCGGATGAATAATGAAAAATAAGTTATTAAAACAATAAAAATCCTAAAACTTCAATATCTAGGGGCCATCTGTTTCAACGCTAGCTATAGTTAAAGTTAGACTAAAAACAGTTACTAAAGTTAAATTTCACCAAAATGCGTTTTTCAATTAATTTGACTGCCTGTTTTAGTCACTTTTAACTTGTGTTTTTATTTTCCGAAAACAGTTATCCTATAGTTATTCCGCCATATTGGCATATTTGACAGTTCTCTTGGGATCTGTTGGATGAAGCTACGAAATTTCGCGCTTCAAATCGATTACTAATCATGATCAATATTATAGAAGATGATGATGTATACTTCCAATGGGTATTACTTTACACCCTTGTGATAGACATTATTTCAGAATATAGGTAAAGATCGTAATTCCTGCATTTATATTATAACGTATACCATCTACATGTGAATCGCTAGGGGCCGACGGCAAATTTCGCGCTTCAAATCGATTACTAATCATGATCAATATTATAGAAGATGATGATGTATACTTCCAATGGGTATTACTTTACACCCTTGTGATAGACATTATTTCAGAATATAGGTAAAGATCGTAATTCCTGCATTTATATTATAACGTATACCATCTACATGTGAATCGCTAGGGGCCGACGGCAAATTTCGCGCTTCAAAATCGATTACTAATCATGACAAATATTATAGAAGAGGTGATGATGACAATTAATTCCTCATCTAATATGTCTTGCAGTGAAAACCAAAAATGTATTTGTACATTTACATGTCTGTTATATTACATACATGTACAATATTTCAATAATCAAACTAAAGAAGTTTTATTTTTATTTTCAAAGTTAAAAGCACCCATTGAGAAACTACTGAAAAGTAGCTCTTTTCGTGTTATTTTTTTTTTAGTTTGATATTATATTATTTTTTGTCTATATCTTTAAAGAAATAAAAAAAAAATTAAAATTAAAATTTATTGTTTTCTTTTATCTATTAACTACACACAGGAGACCTTGAGTAAAATAATTTCTCTAAAGACCTTTTGTCTTTGGGGACAATGTGTGAAGATTTTTTTTATGGGAAAAAGAGTGAGGGGAAGTTCTGGGAAAATAATTAAGGATGCATAGAAAACTGGATTATATTTTTGAAAACTTATTGTATATTTCTTCATTACACAACTTGGTTTCAGAGAAAAATAATAGTTTTTTGTTTTTTTATGGTTTTCAGTTTTTTGTTATGTAATTATGTACACTTCTTAAGGACTAATAATATGAACTAAAACCTGTCAATTTGTCTGTCCTAGAACGGGAAACTTTCCTAGTTGGACAGGCAAAGCTTTCTTATATGTAAAATGTATTTTTTTTTGTATCCTTCTATAATAAATAAATAAATAACTTTATGTATTACCTCTTATTATTTGTAAATCGTTTAAGCAGTGGCGGTTCGAGATCTTTTTAACGGGGGGTTCAGAAATTCAAGAGAAGATATAATATTGTCTAATCAAAATTTACTCTTGTCACACAAATTAAATAAAGTTAGTGGAGGGGTACCTAAGTAGGTACTATTGTTTTTAAATAACTTTATACTCCTCGACACAATTATTAAACAACCAAAATGGTTTTAGAGGATTTAAATTATTTAATGGTTTTTACAACACTCAATGTACGTTGCTAATTATTATTGTTTTTTTTTAATAAGAAAAATTGCAAATAAAGGTGGCCACGAAATAAAATTAGCTTTTTTCACTTACACAAAAAATCCATTATACACGTATACAAAAAATAATTATATTTAATTTCCAAACTTTTTTCATAAGCATATAACACTGTATTCCGTCATTGTGTGAAAAAATTAGGACAGAATATTTGCGACAACCGATAAACGCAACCACTTTCAATTTGAAAGCCGAAACAATACTAGGAAAGCTCCACACAAAATTGCATAACTAGCGACGTTGTTTGCCGAAACTTTAGTAAATGTACTCGTAACTAAGGGACATAACGACTTATCTATAAAAAAAATACGAAAACAGAAGTCAAAATCGGTCCACTTCAATAGTAAATTTACAAATGCCATTAGTAAACGGTTGGAGAAATGCAGAAACAAGAAAATAAAAAATGTACAAAAATGACTACAAAGTTAAATACCATAATATATAACATTTAACTTGCATCGGTCGGTGCAAAAGTCGACCGTCAGCCGGTCATCCTGCGACAATCTCGGGCTTCGTTTCGGCGAGACTCGTCAAGGTTCGGAGGTCACGTGACATCTTGACTCGTGAGCAGCGCACCAAGCTGGGTTAATTTTGCGTAGTTGTGTCCATTCTACCGTCACAGCGATTCGTATCGGCTATGATTTTTTCGTATGGACAAATGTGTGCGGATCGCAACGCGCACAAAATGGGAATAGATAGGTACCGTATTTTCCGGTGGCGAGAGTTATAAAGACGGAATTTTAATGTCGAGTTTTCCATGATGCGCTTATATTACTATACAACAAGATTGTTTTATTTTATCATATTTTTAATGGGGGTTCACCGCACAACCGCACTTTAGAGAAAACCGCCACTGCGTTTAAGAATGTAAATTGTATGTCCACATATTTCTATTAGATAATTTAGGTGGGACTGAACAAGGTTGAAAAGGTCGCTATAAGAATTGATTATACCCTCGCCGCGAGAAGATGATTTTCTAAAATTTTCCGATAGAATAAGTTTCAATCTAAATTCTTTCGCTTTCTAAATTTTACGGATATGATCTTCTGAAAATATGGGTTTAAGTTTCGCAGCGAATACTGTTCAACTTTTTATATGTTCACTTCAGGAGGGGGTTCATTCCAAGCTGTAGGATTTGTTACTCAGAAAGCATGATATCGGATCTTAGTTTCTGGACTGGTTTTGCTTTAGGTTCCTTCAACCTCCGATAACCGATGACAATGCTGTCTTAAGTGTCGACTCTCATAAATTCGTATTCTGGAATTTATATAAGTATGCTTAAGTAAGGTGGAGATATTTTGTCGGTAAAAGGGCTGTGTAAAGGGTAATTTATTTAGGAAAATCGACAGATTATTTACATCTATTACAAAAAACTTGATAATAAAAATAAAATCCAATTACAGATTTTCACATAACTTAAAATTGTAATAATAATAATAAAAGTTTAAAAAAAACGAAGGGTCCTGTTCCCATGGGCTGACATATTTATAAAAAAATCAATATTGTAAATATTAGATAAAAAATAATAGAAGATGTAAGAACACAAATAAATAACAATTTAAATGTAACTAGTATACTAACAACCAGCTAAATTTCAAGACATAATGTTTTATAAATTTTTCTTCATTACACAATAGCAATAATAACAATACATAAATAATAATAAATTAACAAAATATATATTGTGCCTACAACTAAAGTGAACAAATGTGTATAAATTGGATGAAAAGTAACTGGAAAGGATTCACAGCAACAACATGATAACTTGCAAAAGGAATTTTAAAATTATTTAATGTTAGCTATGACAAATTTTTTAAAGTTTCTTAAATTACACGAGAAAATGTCCATATCATTAAATTTCTTATTAAAAATATTACAGGCTCTGAATATAAAAGCATTTTGTCGGAGATTGGTAGAACATTTATGAAGATGGAGAAGTGACTTTTCTCTAGTTCTAACGCTCGGGACGCTAAAATTAATTTCAGAAAGAAGGGGAGAACAATCAATGTTAATAAACGCCCTCACGCTAATAATACTCGTATAAGACCATTGGGTGGCAGGCAAACCGTGAATATTTCTGCCAATGCTGTAATTTAAATAATGATAGAGTTCAAATTGGAATCACTTCGAAAAAACTCATGCCAATACACCAATTAGCGCAGACATTCAGTACTATTGAAAAAACTAAAAAATATTGCTATTATTATTGGGGTGGAATTCTGTACAATCGAATGACGTTTTGGATAATATGTGTAATGACCCACTGCACTTGTCGTAGGCAAGGAATACTACAAGGACTCACTGAGGGTCTTGTAGTATTCTCCTATCTGGCTGCTTCGCACTGCATTTATGGCACTGAATATTTGTATAATAGTAGATAGTTAGCGGAATGATGTACTTTTGAAAGAGCGGAATTTATTCGGAGGGGATCAATTTATGACTGACAGTTTGGGTTCGTGACAGGTACTTAGAGAAGCACTGTATGGTTAGAAAATGTGTAATAATATTATCTCCCAAGTACAGCGGTTCATGAATGTAGGTGTGTATATAAATGTAGGGGTGTATTGTGTAGAAGGCCCAACCAATTATTGCACGCGGGCCGGTTACTATTTATTTACAAGTTTACAGATGATGAGTGTTATAAAAAATGTTCCTTATATAATACATGGTAGAGAGTGTAAAATAATCAGCAACTGTATGTAAATGGTTGAAACTTAAGTAGTAGGTACTGTTTTGTGAACACCTCACTAGAAGAACCTATGCTGAGGTGCTCGCATATATTTTTTAAATCGTTTTTTCTGTCGTCACATTGTGACGCAAATTATCTTCTTTGAAACTCTCAAGTTGGAACACAATGGAATTTGGAGTTGAATTAAAATGTATTTCCATATTTTTTGGGACGGAAGATCTGTCATGTCTGACTTTAGTTGGGTATTTGTTTCGGAATTCCCAGATATTAGGAATTTAAGATATAGGACATTTGATATACCATGGAAAAATTATGAAATTCGATGAGAAGTGGTTAATTACAGTTTATACAGCAGATTAACAACCGTCTTTGACTGTATAAACAATGTATATATTTCGAGTAACTATTTTATGGCTAGCACAAAGGGTAACAATTATTATAAGCAATAATTATTAGCCTGAAACACTCATCCATATTGAAAAAATCTCCCGAGAAAAGATACATGTCGCCAACGGGACTCGAACCCGCACCCCTCTTATTGCCGGTCAGGAGCTCTACCATTAAGCTACGGCGCGTTATCTCCTACCCGCCAAATGATTCAATATATACCTAGTGTTTCATTCAACAATTACCGCTTATTACATTTTTTCACCTGCAAACGACCAACTTTATTTTATGAATAAAAAATCTTGTCTTAAACATTAGTTTATCAATTAAAAAATAATCAGTATTTTATGGCTGTTAAATTTCAGTTTCTTTTTTCGTTAGTTTTATATTAGTAAGGCTTTCACATACACAATTGTTTATCAATTGTATAAACTATTCACATTTATGAGAGTGCTTCAAAAACGTATATTTTTCGTTTAAAAAATGCTTAAAAAATTACACAGTTTTTTGTTCAGATTTTTCAATGGTGTTTTAGAGATTGCTAACATCTTTGAAATTGTAGGGGTTTGACCAAAAAGTATAAGAAGTTGATATTTAAAGTATAAGAGGTTGGTATTTGCCATAATTGAAAGAACCCTACGTCTTCAGATCAGTTTCTTGAATTTTAGTGGAAAAATAAGCGCCCAAATTGACACCTAGTAATTCGATACAATGTCTCACGGTTCCACTCATTCTGCCAGACGCCCATTGTATTTCTTAAGATGAGTAAATGTTTTGTTTTTTGGGAAATTCCCCTCCGAAATATCAAATTTCTCAGTATAAAATATGTTAGCTCACTCAAATATTAAGACTTTTACGTCGGTGTCTTCGGAATGAATAAACCAGTTCCGGAATGTCCTAAAATATTTTAATGGAATTAAGGTATAAAATATCAGAAAATGTAGAACTTATGCATAGGTATATATAAAATTGCAATAAAACTTGTTTTTTTAAATATTTTTTATATTAACTCCACACAGAAGGCCTTGAGGAAAATAATTCCCTTGAAGGCCTATATCATTTATGCACTCTAAAATTATTAATACATTAGAAATCATAGGTACTTGTAAAATTTATCGTATTGGTTGATATTTATAATTCATAATACCTAACTATTAATTATTTATTTTTTATTTAACTTTTGTTTTGCTCCTTTGAGGATTTCTTACTTTTTATATTTGAATTTTTGTACCTTTTAAAGATATCTTATATTTCTATATTTTACTTTTTTAATTTTTTATTATTTTGTTCTCACTTTTAACTTTTTTATTTTTGCTTAATACATAATTTATAGTTTGTACTTTACATTTTATAATTATACTTTATACCATATTTTTTACTTTATATTCATATTTTACCTACTTATTACCTATTTACTTACTACTTACTTTTTACATTTTTTTTCTTATATTTAACTTACATTTGTACTGTTATTATTCATGTTGTTGTACAATTTATACCTATTTTATGTCAATTGTGTTGTGGCACATGTTGTGCCGTATATGTGCAAATAAATAAATAAATAAATAAAATGCTTGATGTTTTATTTTAACCTTATTTTTTTAAGTATATTTTTATTTATTAGTAATTTTTGTTGCATTTACCACACACAGGATGTGCCTTTAATGAGTTTCCATCACTAAAATTAGTTTTATAATTTATCCTTATGTAATTGTTTTCATTCTGTTGTAAAATAACTAATTATAATTATTTGTTGGGAAAAAATAAATAAATAAAATTAAACAATTTAAAAAATTTGAAAACAAAGAAAGTATTTAAATAGTCTGGTAAAACCAAAAATCAACGTTTACCGAATTAATTTTGGTTTTAGCGCAAAATACGGCCCTGGTAGATTTCTATTAAATGTAATTTCACAAAGTTTGTACTTTTGGTGGAAATATGTTTGTACTAGGTATATAAGTATACTAGATATCTATAATCAGAACATTGAACAAGTTAAGAGTTTTGAATTCGGAATTTCGCCTTTGTTTCATCAAACAATGAACTCAAAACTACATACTTCGATAAACCGTCCGTGCAACTGTATAAGTCGTAAGCCACCACATATGCATAAATACTTTTTTTTATTATTTTTCCAGTGTATTGGTTATAACGGTTCTATGATATCTTAGAATCAAATCAACTCAACACCTAAAAAGTAACTAAAAGTCATGAATAATAAATTGAAAAATAGCCCGTAACCTAATCTAACGTAACCTATTTAACCAATTTTAATAGGTATATATTTTTTTAATCACTTTTAATGACTTTTCAAAGGAGGTGTAGAGCAGGGGGTGTTATGGATATTCGCATAGGCATCCGCAAATGTGGATTATTCGCATTGATTCAGACATCTTCATCCGCATCAATTAATGTGGAGCTTTTACGTGAAATTAAATCGATTTTCATTTTTTATATATTTAAAAACAAAAAAAAATCCTGAAATCCGCATCCTCATACGAGTCAAATATCGGATGTCAATTTTTTTGTATCCGCAAGGCACCCTGGTGTAGAGTTTAATTCTTTCTGAGTTATCCGGTCACCGATGGTAACACATCGTCTGGCAAAATATCATAATATCAAAATATCATAAAATATCGCAGATAGGGGAAGAGGGGGCATAGCGGGGCCACGGGGCATAGCGGGGCGAGCCTTACGCAGCTCGAAACGAACGCTGTGCAAACTGTCAAATGGCTCGCTTTGATTGGTCGTAAGTCGGCGTGTGACCTCCATATGCGAGCCATGCCATTTCGGTACGCGTTTGTGTGATATAAACAAAAATATCAAAACCAGTGATTTTCTTAAAAATTTTAGTGAAATTGAACAGCAATCCTTTCTAAAACGTACTTGTGTACTGTGGTGTATTATAGTTTATTATGAATTAGTTCCCTTCCGGATTACTCAATCAACAAGCACAATGTCATTGAATCAAAGGTAAGATACCGTAAGTTTGTGTTTAATTTTGAACGAGCTGGTGGGGCAAAATGGGGTATGATGCCTGGGGCAAAGTGGGGCACCCCACTATGCTCCTTTTTGATTATAGAAAAGTGCCCCACTTTGCCCCATTTTAAAGACTTCTAAGTTGTAATATATTTATTTTTGACGTTTTTAGCCAACATGGTCCGCACATACAAGAGGAAGACTGAACAGCATTCATGGTGTGTGGAAGCTATGAAACATAAGTATCTGCAGCACCAATGACGACTGCTATAAATGCATTCAGAGCTACTGGTATATGGTCTGTAAATAAGGATGTTTTCACTGACGTAGATTTTACACCCGCGGACACTACAGACAATCCTGAGCCTGCTGAGGTGCCTTTAGTTGACAAAGCCATTTCGCAAAGAGACAACACTTCACTGAGACAAGAAACCCCAGAAGGTGACCCTGGTGCCAAGACGCCACCCAGACAACCACTCCTAAAAATTTTGACCGGTAACAAGACACCACCATCGCAAATACGACAACAACAAATTCCTCGGCTGGCTAATTCCTCCATCACAACACAAGCAACATCTTCCGCTTTGTGTTATGAGATTTTTAAATATTGTTGGGTTATTCGTAACCTGGGAATGTTTGATTTTCTTTTTAAAAAAAAGAAAAGGACAGGAATATTCAAACCCCACTGGGCAACCTTCTCCACAACCTGGTTGTTCTTGGATGGTCGAAAGGCCCTCGAATTTTTGCAACAACTCCAGAACAAATAATGCCAGTGCCTAAAGATAACAGAACAAGCAAAAGAGTTAGTAAGCAACGAGGGAAAACAGCATCATCACAGAATCACCGTACAAAAACGAGCTTCTAGTCATAAAAATGACCGCAGAACTAAAATGAAGAAAAAGAGGGCAGCTAAAGATTTAAAATTGAAATCCATTAAACAGAAGAAGAGAAAGGTTGTCAAAAAGAATGGCAGCAAAAGCTCTGCAGAAGAAGATGCTGGTGCTGAAGATGCTGAATGCATCTATTGGGGTTACTTGTGGTCAGAGTCAACCGAAGGATGGATACGTTGCCTAAAATATTCAAGACGGGCACACTACTCTTGTGCTGGAGAGGATGAAAAAGATGAAGAGATTACTCATTTATGTGCATTGTGCATTGAAAACTAATTTTGTTATAGATTATAATGATGAAAAACGTTTTTTCGAAAGCCAAAATGTTTAAGTTATATCCTTATTATGACCACCCCACAATGCCCCATAGGAGACCCCACTTTACCCCTATGCACGGGGCATAGCGGGTCAAATGCCTTTTTTCATTTAAGTATTTACATCTCTTAGATTAATTACGTTATCAACATAAATGTATCCATAGGCATTCACAATGAATTAAGCAATGATTCTAAGTTAAAACTTTTAATTTAATCGCATTATTTTAGTTTTTAGGGATGTTTAAACGTTAAGTACCCTACTATGCCCCCCCTTCCCCTACACGGAGAAAATTTTTATTCTAATACGATCATTTTATTCGTAAAAACGTTACTGAAGTTCTTACAAACAAATTAACAGTGTTTCAATGTTTATTGACGGGAACATGTGAGAATACGTTGTTGGTATAAGTAATTTCGTACTGTTAATTTGTTCGTAAGAACTTCAGTCCCGTTTTTAATCGTTTTTACAAATAAAATTATAGTATTTCAGAATAACATTTTTCTCCGTGTACCTAGAAAAATCGTGTAATCTCTGATTTTTTACGATTAAGTACCTACTTGTCTTATTCCACTTGGGTTAAAATCGCTTAGTTGCAATACGTCGGAAGCTACAAAATGTACGATATGACATATTAAATCAACGCATTCTTTAGATTAGATTTTCTAAGGTTATGTGTCGGAAGCCTCAATATTTGGGATTATTATACTCCTGTATATTTTGTATTTTGTGGCTTATTGCGACACATTACGGTTGCATGTAAGTGAGCGCTAACATTTGAGCATTTTCTCCAAAGTTTGTACATTGCTTTTTTGTAATGTCACACGATTTTTAATGATTTTTTCGTAGTTGTATCACTGTTACAAAATGTTGTATAGTTATAAATTTGTAATGTGGTCGTGTTTTGGCCGGTATTCGATCGTTTGTGCTTGTCTGCTCAAGAAAAAACCCTCGACTCTGTGCAGAAACCGGCGATCCGTCTGATAGATTCTCCCGTCTTAACAAACGGATTGCAATCTTTAGAGCACAGGCTGCAAATGCTGTTCTTGTTCTATGATGCTCCGAGGAACTAGCATCATTAATCCCTTCGGCACCGGTGAATGGTCGGGAAACACGCCAAACGCGCTCCCAACATATATACACGGTTGACATTGGTCACATGAGAACGGGTCGTTTCTACTACTCGTTCTTGAGTTCAAAAGCTCGGCTGTGGATCTGTGTTTCCTCCGGCATTTGTGCATCACTCCTTTCTCTTCTCAAGAAGACCCTCCACACAGAATCTTCACAGATGACATAGGCCCTGATTTTCCTCAGGGCCTCCTGTGTGGAGTTAATGTAAAAAAAAAATCAGAGTCTCGTCGAAACAATCGACAATATAAACCAAGCTGAAATAAAATTTTAAGCATTGCCCACTCGAATGTGTCTATCACCACCCTCCTCGCAGCAACCATCGCTTCAGGGCGCTAAATTCGAATAAGCATAAAGTTTCCCCGCCCCACCCTGTATATATATTTAATCAATTATTTAGTTCAAAAGGTGGAGTGTTTTTGCCATGTCCCACCTCTACATTCAATTAAGCAAAGTGTGCTTTCGTAATTAATTTAGGCGAGTAAGTTTACATTTGAGGTATCTTAAATAACTTACTTGATATATTTTTCGAAAATATACAATAAGCTGGTAGGTACTTAAAACAACTCATACTCTGCTCTTTCATAGATGACGCTAGTTTGCAAGTTGTGCTTTAATATATTAAGATTAATAAATAGTTGTTAATATTAAGAATACGAATAAATAGACCACAATAAATAAATAGAGCCACAAAGTTAATGCTTATTACGAACACGAATAAATAGTTTTGTTCATAAAAAACTCAAATCTTTCAAGAAAGACTCACAAATACAACATTGGATTGAATCACCGTTACAATTTTGTATTTGTAGGCATTTCTAGAAAGAATTAAATTGGTTCGTAGACAAAACTATTTATACATATTATTCAATAACCATATGCATATGCACGGACAAATTATTTATCTTAATATTTTAAAACATAACTTGCAAAAATAATTTTTTATAAAATAATTAAACAATCCCCATATACGTGAAAGAATATAATTTGATTCATTTTAAGTTAATTAAAAAAATACTTTGTTTATCCACTCGAACGCTTTTTGCCACATTATGGCACTATTTCCAAAGCCTCGGATTGCTTTGCTGCCACAATGTGGCAAATAATCTCTAAAAATGTTTTAAGGCTAACGATTTTATAATATATGTGTTATAAATCCTACGAATATGTGCTAATAGATAAAAGATAGGTGATTTCATTGGCTATATAGGACTATAATCAGTTTGCATGTCTCCATATTAAAATTCGGAGGTATATTTTTTTTAATGTTGGTGGAAAAATTTCCTTTAGCAATCCAAGTTTAAAAATTGCTCTGTCGCTCCAGTGGATGAAACCACGAATTTATTTTATTTATCAAAACCAACCGGTTTTGCTTTACACAAGCATTATCTGGGTACAAATTTAAACCGTTTTTTTTTGTACCCTATTGATGCATGTGTTAAGAGAAACCGGGTGGTATCGATAAATCAAATAAATTCGTGGTTATAAACAAAGAAATTGTTTTATTTCATTAAACACGTCAAACCACAAAGTAACTGCTTTCTTCAAAAAAACTTTAAAGTAAAGTTAAGTTTAGATTAAAACGTAAATTAGGAACGACATTTAACATATATGTAATATTTTAATTAATGAAGATAATATTAGCGAAAGTCAATCGAAAATCCGAAACAGAAAAATTAGAAAAAGATACGGATACATCTGGGACTCGAACCCAGGACCTCTGGCAATCCGGGCCAAGCGCTATCCACTGCACCAACGTATCCCTATCGGATTCGGTAATTTTTAACTGTATCATACTTCAATCCAGAACCACCAACATTATTTTCATTTTCTTAACGCATATTTTTATAGGCTGCTATCTTTATGTATGATTGTAAGATTCAACTCGAACTAAACATCTTTTTTCTGAATTTTCTGTTTCGGATTTTCGATTGACTTTCGCTAATATTATCAACCCATTAAGTTAAAAATAAAAATAAAAATATTTCATCCTAGACTTGCAGAAAAAGTCAATAGATGTCGCATATTAATAAAAAGTCAAAAATAAAAATCAAATTTATCCTGACACTATCTAGAGGGCATTTAGTTCGAGTTGAATCTTGACACCACTTCAAACAGTCAAAGGGACACGTACGAAAGGGGCACCAATCTACCGGAAAATGTTACCAGAATGCAAATCGATTTCCGAATAATTTTTTATGGTAACTTCGTCTGTAGGTAATTCACAAAGCTACCGAGGTTGCCTATTTTTAAAAGCCTAAACATGTTATGAAATTTTCATAATTCACGCTGTTTAAAGTTTTGTCCTCTAGAGGCCTCGAGGGGGAGTAGAGTGGGGGAAATTCCGACATTCTGAACTACCAACTTTATAATTTAGTCGGTCCAATATAGTGAAATGATACTTTTTTCCATTAGACAACAAACAAACTTGTTTGAGTGTGATTACCGCACAAAGTCCCAACTGCTCGGAGCCAGTGGGATTATAGCATCCCCACTGTGAGGTATGTTACAGGGCTGAAGGAAGGGATGAGGGGAATGAAATTTTAAAGAGGGTGGTTAAGATGGAACCTGGTTGTGGAGAAAATTGAAAAATAGATTTTACTAAATTGTTGCTGTCACTGTTGCTCTAACTCCACCGGATATTAAGCTAAAGGGAACAATACTAATACCTAACTAAAATTGAGGTTTTGTATTCCCCACTTTTCTCCTCCAAAATTGGATTGATTTTCAATTTTTTTTACCAACTACATAAAAAAAAACTATTCTATGTCTGTACGTTTTGCTTTTTTTTTAAAAACGTTGTCCAGTTTGTATACTGAACGTCTTTTGACGGCGTTTAAAACAGACAATTTTATTGATTTTTGGAAGGTCATAACTTCTATAAAAAGTAACTTATCAAAAAAAACAAAAAACATTGACACGCTAATGGTTGATATCTATTTTATGAAAAAACAATATTTTCTCTAGGGTTAAAATCCAGAGAGATAAATAGGTAATACGTTTGTACGGAAAAATCACCTTAATGACATTTTAAGCAAAGTTTAGATTCTGAACTGGTTCTTTCGCCTCCTGGGTAACACTGAGAGTATCTTGCAATTCGATCAAATGAATTGAAAAATATCTGTTCTATTTAAATGTCATGTCTTATGTAAGACGGTCGTTTAAGCCACCGCATTCCCAACGTCTACTGATTTACGAGTACAAAATATTTCCTTCGAATACTTTAAGTTTTTTAACTTCTTAAAAAAATATGTTTTTTTAATATAATATCTATATACGTGCCAAGTTATCTATTTACCAAAAATAGATAGAAAAAAATCACAAAGAATGCTACAAAAATAATTAAAAACACCAATTTTCTGTTACCTGCTTAACATGTGTCAAAATTCACAGTGTTTCTTTAAATGCTTCTTAAGAGGCTAGACTTTGAACGACACGCGAAACACCCGCGACTGTCATTCTGTCCCGCTCACAATAAGCTCACGCACACTTACAATACATGCGAATGCGAAATGTGTGAATGAGACAACGCTCAAATTTACCTACAGAAATCGCTCGAAAAGGGGTTTATGGAGAATACACTTTTCTACACCGAAACTTTCACGAAATTGAAATTTTAAAAAATATATATTTTTTAGAAAGAAGAAGCTACGTCGGTAGCTTTTTATGATTTTATAATTCTTTATGAGAGTTGAGTTAGCAGCACTTTTTCTTTAAATAATATTTTTTGATAAATCGTACATGTTTGACAGTGAATGTTTACGTTAATACGAAACGCATCGAAAATTCGAAAACATACCGACATAGTTTTCACCCTCTAGAAGGCAGTATAAAAAATATATATTCATTTTGTGCAATTTTCGATGTAGAAAAGTGTTTTTTCCCGGGCGTCCTTTTTGTATGGGCCGAAAAGCGAAGTCTATCGTCTTAAGACATATGTCGAGAATTTTTTTTCTTTATTTTAAACGAGTCGTGTTTTATTAAATATTTTCACAATTTTCAATAAATTAAGTAATATTTTTTAAATATTAGCCTGCTAATAATTTTACAAGAACGAAAAAAAGTTAGTCAATTAATAAAGTGAAAAATAATCTTAGCCATAAAGGGGTATTTTTAAAAAGTTGTTTCTTTTATAACTTCATATTTATCTAATGAACAAACAAATTATTTACTATTTTGCGCTTATATTTTTGTAACGTAATTAATAATTTTATTTTAATTCCATTGGTTGAAAAGGTAGGAAAAGCTTCAATGTATCCAAAACATATTTTTTCATATTCATAATGTAAACCGATTCGTAGTAAGGATAAATCTAAATAATGATTTGGTGTATTACTTCATCTTAACAATAAATGTGTATGCATTTATTCTATACAGAATTCCTCTCTGACGAAACGTATTTATGGGAAAAATAATTTTCTTTAGTGAGATTGAGTTAGGGCATCCAAAGGGGTCAGATGTTCTCGCATTACCCATATAGGAAAAATAGGAATAACCGTGAAAGCTCCGTAGAAAAACCGTGAAAAACCGTGGTAGAAAATTATCACTCTTTCTCGTGAACGACGCACGTATGTTACTTGGAACAAGTTACATTGGAGCTCTCAATCAAGATTATCCTGTTACATTGATTGTATTCTGTGAACAGCGTTGATTTGTGTGTTTATCTAACAAATATACAACAGATAAATTTAATTACAGTGAAAGTGATTCTATACACGGAGAAAAATGTTATTCTAAAATACGATCATTTTATTCGTAAAAACGGAACTGAAGTTCTTACGAACAAATTAACAGGGTTTAAATGTTTATTGGCGGTAACATGAAGAATAATTTGTTGGTATACGTAATTTCGTTCGTATACTTATTATTACATTTTCCCGCTAATAAACATTGAAACACTGTTAATTTGTTCGTAAGAACTTCAGTCCCGTTTTTACGAATAAAATGATCGTATTTTAGAATAACGTTTTTCTCCGTGTAGAATTCTAAATATACTCTTTAACAGATAGCGCTACTTTAATTATTTTAGGAAAAATCACTTCTGGCAAGTTATGCTTTAAACTATTAAGATGGATTAATTGCTGTAGAACCATGTCCAATTAAAGTGACGTTCTTTCGAAAGGGAAGTCTTATTTCATTTATTCTTCCTATAGAGTGATTATGATCTCTTATTACGAGACATTGCGCTTTGAAATTTACAACACTATTCCCTAATAATTGTTTGTGGAATATTTTTTTTTATTGTGTACAAAAATAAAGATAATGGAGTGCTGAAACCAAAGAGGTTGTGACGGACCTGTGGATCGTCCGACCATGTCAGTGTGTATGAAATGGTCGAGTGAGAGGCACGGTCTAACCAAACCACACGGAGAAATATATTATTCTAAAATACCATCATTTTATTCATAAAAACGGTTAAAAACGGACTGAGGTATTACGTTACGAAATTACGTATACCAAAAAATTATTCTTACAATAAACATTGAAACCCTGTTAATTTGTTCGTAAGAACTTCAGTCCCGTTTTTAACCGTTTTTACGAATAAAATGATCGTATTTTAGAATAACATTTTTCTCCGTGCACGGGTTTCTTCAAAATTTTATTGTGACAAGCCCTTTTGCAAATGAGTTAACCAGGAACACTTGCCTGGTCTACAACTTTCTCTCTGCTTGCCCGCCATTCATCTCTTGAACCCTGCTTCTACCCGTTTTCTTTCACTTCGTCGTCTCACCCTGGGTCATGGACTACCCTACTCTATCTAGACCAGATCCGGCAAGTCATACGGAAGGAGCCATTAAAGCATCTCCAACCAGCTCTGTAACGGGCAAAACAGACTACCTCCCCTTCACATATGACATCTTACAGTACTTGTGTGTCGCGCGTCGCACAATGTCTCGCACAGACGTTAAAAAATAATATCCGTGCAATTATCGACTTTCAGCAATATAATATAATAAAATTGGCTGTGTACCTTCATTTTAGCTGTGGTACATAGTAACACATTTCATAAATTTGACTAACTTAATTGTACAAAGACAGGTTGATTGCAACGTGGCAATTTTTTTAATCAACTCAGTAAAAATATTGCAAATATAAAAAATGTATTTCTGAAATCTCTTGCAAAGTTTGCAATAGCCACGTGTCCACGCTTTTACAATAGAGCCGCATTGCAGCCTTACAAATTGCGGTAACTTTATTCGTACTGATTTTTACATTGGCTCCACACAGGAGACTCTGAAAAAAATTATTCCCCTCAGGTATGCTGTGTAGAAGGTATTTTTGGAAAAGGAAGAAGAGGGAGTTCTAAGAAAAAATATATGTGACGTAGGAATCTATCCCTCCCACTACGGTGCAAGGCGCTGGGTAGAGAGATCAAAAGGTCTCCCTCAAAAAGTCTCTTTTGATCCAGCCTACCACGCAGTTGGTGGGCAGACACATCAAGACAAGGCAAGATCCGGACAAACCTCATCCTATGAACCCGGGCACCTCAGCTCACGAAAAGTCACCAAACGTTGCGCACCGCTTGGTTATCTGACGTTTTGATTATCCAATAAATGGTCCTGTGGCGGCGGTATCCATACTAATACATTAAATTAATTTCGAAATATTGATGCTTAAACCTTATGATAGTATTAAAAATCGGTTCATAATAAAAACATACGAATTATTTAATCATCCATCAATATTAACGACTGTCCATCGAAAAATGTGAAACAGAAAAGACAGAAAAAAATTCCCTTGAATCTAGGAATGGTGGTATGAGACTGGTTGAGAGAGATCTTTTGACCTCTCCAGCCGGAGTCTCTCGGTCTATGGCTTTGCACTGCAATGGGAGGGATGAATTACACGTCTATCACTCCTGGACAAACTAACTTCTAGATACCCGCCACTCATACATCAGAACTTCCTCTCCTTCGTTTCCCTAAAAATACCCTCCACACAGCAATCCTCAAAGATGATACAGGCCCTCGAGGTACGTGTTTTCCTCAAAGCCTCCTCTATGGAGCTAACTGAATAACTAATACGGAATAATGCTTACCATGTTATTATTCCGTATTATTGCAAAACGTACTTCCTGAAATATCTCCCAAAAGTAACTAGATATAATACAGCCTCCGATGGGGGGTGGTGAAAGGGGAGTGCCCCACAACCCTCTCAGGACCCCACCCACCTACCCCTAGCCACTGAGTTCATCCCCTAGCGGGCAGTGTCGTCCCGCCAGCCGGAGCGTTACTATCCTCATAACGAAAATTTCAGTGTTGAACGTTGTTAGTGACGGCAAGTTTTTAATAATTCACTTTAAATAACCTAGATAGTTTCCCTTAAATTTGCAATCAATTCATGCATCATCAATAATGCTTTTTAATTGTAAATTTTGCTTTGATTGTTGTTTGATTTTATAAATATTTTTTTTTTTAAATACTTGTACATTACAAAAACACCTGTGGTTTTAGATCAAAATTTGATAAGTGCTTATAAAATATATGTTTTAAGATTGTCTAACTAACTAACATACCAAACATCAAGCAGCAAAACCTTACATAGTCCTTTCGAAAAGAAAAAATAAGTTCCAATGGTATGTTTGTTTTGGTAGACCATTCGTTAGTGCAAATGATAGAATTATTATTAAAGTTTTATCAAATAAAAGAGGCACACGTTTGATTTTATCGACAAACTTATAACCAAATTTTAAAAGGTTAAACTGCTAATTATTAAATTTTGTTCTAAGATAAGAGCTATTTATTGCATGTTAGTTGATGTTTTTTAATCACTATATATTTATTTCTTCAAACTTCGCAAAATCACTTTGTGGCATCATTTTGAATTAAATTAAAACAAATAACTTTGTTTAAACCACTAATATAATCACAATTACCTACATGTTTCAAAACCGATGGTTTCTTCGTCAGGGTAGTAATGACATAGTGGTTTAAACAAAGTTATTTGTTTTAATTTAATTCACTATATATTTATTATAAAAATTACATGTTTATTTTTTTTTAGGTTTGTCTGTTTCATGATTCAAAAACAGTTATTTAATATGTAATAATTTTTTTACGTAATTTTTACCAACCTTTGTTTGATCGCGCGGCGTCAAAATTATCGTAATAATTAAAATTTTATTTGAATATACTCATTCAACCTAGATATTATTTAAGATTTTCACAGCCAATTTGAATTGCTTTTTTTCAAAGTCTGCTTTTTAAGATATGTTTTTAGTTTTTCACGGCCAAAAGCATTTTCGTTGTTTGTTTTTGGGGTGTTATGCCGTGTTGCGCTACCTCCTTCTAAAAATACCCCAAAAACAAACAACGAATATATTTTTTATATTATAAAGTTATAAAATTTTAACATCTTATATCTAATACAATCTTTTCTAAAATTACTATAATATTATTTGCCAATCCATGAAAAACTGCAAGACTTTTAGCACCCTTTTTAAGGGAGTTCTTTGAACATTTTAAAACCTTTGTGATAAATATTATTTTGTGTTCCCGATAATTTATATTAGGTACCCTAAATTCGTTACTGTTTCTCTTAAGATAGTATTGAACAGCGTTACAGTGTCCATCGTCAGGGCAGTTGTGTCATGATGATGGACACCTTAACGCTATACCAAACGTTGCTATAAAAGGAGGTTGCTCAATACGGTATAATATCCCAAAAATCACTATAATCATTCAACCCAATTTAGTAAACCGTTGTTATAAAAATAATTTTCATTGTTTTCGAACCCGGATTTGCCAGAGCGTTATTATTTAAAGTTATATCACAACCGTAAATATATTATCTTTGATGTTCATTATAGAAGTATGTGTATCTGCCATACTACAATGGGTTTACAAAGCTCTACACATAATATCTGCTACGTAAAAATATTCGCGAGAAAAGCTTTATCATCTGAAGTCAATTTTTATCACACCAGACAACTTCTGTCGAAACTTGTGAAAACTTTTAAAATTTTATTAATGACAAATTAAAACACTTTGTTTTTACCACGATAATCTTTATTTTAACACATCGACATGTTTCGAGAACGATGTTTTCTTCCTCAGGACATAAAATGTACTAAGGACATAACAACACAACTTCCTCAGGACATAAAAGTACATCGTTCTCGAAACATGTCGATGTGTTAAAATAAAGATTATCGTGGTAAAAACAAAGTGTTTTAATTTGTCATTAATAAAATGGTGCCAAAAAGTGAATTTGCAAAATATGAAGAAGTTTTAAAATTTTCTTTTTTCGTTCACAAAAAAATCACTAATAGTCGTTGTTTTAATAGAAACTTCAAAGCCTCATTACTCAGCAAGCTAAATATACTTCATATTTGAATAACATAAGAGATTCGCGGAATAATTTGTTTCAAGTTGCAAAACTTGTGAAAATCATTGTTTTACCAGTGTAAATTTACCCGAAATTTCACGTTATTCACCGGTGAGCTTTCTACTTCAAACTTCTAAGAGAATTGAGTTTCTCGGATTTCAAAGATCTTAAAGCTGAAAGTTAGTAATGGAGAAATTGTTAGTTCGTTAATGTGAATGTTAAACAATTGCGAAATTCACAAAATGTAACTTTGTTTTTAAAAAATATTAAAGCACTCAAATGTTTCGTTAGATTAAATATAAATCACATAATCTGAGAAAACCGAATACAGGTGAGCCCTGGCGTCGTGAAGTTTGTTAATATATACCAATTATCAGCGCTTAAATTTATTTCCATTTGTAGCTCAAATAAGCCGTCTTATAATTCATTACATTTTCATCAAGTGCAAAAATAAATCAATTAAATGATAAAAATACGTTTTTATTAAGACGTGGGTATTATATTCTGTTAAATGTTTAAAGGCTAATTCTAACCGAATTATTTTGAATAAACAAATTTTTAAAACACGTTGGTTGTCTAGTTTGGCCATTGAGCCATACAATTAGAAGCGCTATTGCCTAATAATACCTTGTCGAAACGTGTTCCACTATTAGAAAGCGATAAGCGGTGCGCGTAGATCGCAATAAGTGTTGTTTTTTCGTTATTTTTTTGTTTTTATTTTTTCACTTCATGTTTCATCTAAATAGTATTTTAGTAGAGGTTAATTCCCTCACAGAAAACAATAAATAAATATTCTTCGTAACTTTTGTAAAAAAACATTGTTTAGTTTATTACAATTTTAATAGGTTGCTCTTTGTATTGTCAATCTTATTCTTAAAACTTTTTCAAATGATTTAAAAAAAAGTTTTTTTTTGTGTTCAAACAATGTTCATTTTTGATACTCACTGATAGAGGAGTTAAGGAGCACCTAAGGTCTTTGAATCTAATCCGATATTATTAATACACTATTATAAAAAATAAAAATAAAATGTTACCGGAGACCCAATTTCATTTACATTTTTTACTTCAAATAATGTCCGGAATCACTGGTTAAAGTAAGTCTAGTACGAGATCTTAACACCCTGTATATGATATAGTCTTATTTTGTCAACCCCCTATAAATAAATACCTAAAGCCTCCTCAGGACTGTAAGGTCTTACAGCAGCAGAGGATTTGTTTCTTAAAAATGATCAATTATTTTATTGATTCATCCACATAACTACAACTCATCCCTTTCAATATACCTTCCCGTAGACCCAGAAATAATTAACATTGAACTTCCTTAATCAACACTCTACTAATTATAGATATAATACACCATTGTCCAGAATGTGTAGACTGGTCAACTCATGTCAAGACCTTGATTTTTTTGGTATAGATCTAAATGATTTTTGTCGGTCACTAAAAGTGAAAAAATATGATAAATATTTTGATTTCTAGCTAAGTATTAACGTGATTCGTATTTTCTTATGTTTATATTTTTGCTTTTGTCGTTGCTTTCATATAATTTCCTTCAATCTAAGTGCCTCTGCTGACGAGGCAACTGAAAACTAAAAACAGTTCTGAAAAAAAAACAGCAACTAAACTTGCTTTCCTGTGTATGTCAATGTGATGGCCCGCATACTACACAATTTCTCAAAAACCCGTTGTCAATATCAACGCAAGCAGTGACTCGCGATTCGGCCTGCTAGTTGCCGTGGCCGGCCGTCGCCAGTTTGCTCGGTTATCATGGTTGCGCCAGTTTTGTTGTCAGTTTTCTAGTTTTTTTTGTTTTTTCAATTTGACAGCGACAGATGACTACGATGACAGCTGATTGTTGTTCGTCTATGGTTAAAAAAGCTGAGATGATTACAGAAATCGTAAAATTGAGTAGGCTGTCATAGAAGTTTGATGGAAATTTGGTTGGAAGCCATAGCAACCAGCCGGTTTTAGTTTGGTTTCAGTTGCCTCATCAGCGGAGGCACTAATAATTAACATTTTTTATTTAATTTGGTGTCATTATTGAAATCCAGGACGGGTAGAAAGACATATCACTTGGAATAACTTACAAAATATTAATACATATAAAAAAATGGAAGACGAAATCTAGGACTACCAGAAAGACATGTCACTTCGAATAACATAGAGAATATTTTTGAATGTTAACAATGAAATATGTATGTGCCAGGATTTATCAATTGTAGGCCGCAGTCTCCCCAGAGGGTCCGGATTTTTGAAGCAATTTTGCCCCTTATGTATAAAGAAATAGTATGAAGAACAAAGTCAGAATCGCTTGGGCCATTCTCGTCCTTGACATTACGAATTACTGGATAGCATTTAGCCACTCCGAATAATTCATATTAATTGCTAATGACACGCCGGGCACCAAAGATGGCGGACAAAATGGCTGCCGCTTGATAATATGAACGCTGTCATATTCGAAGGCTACATTTATTCATTGTTTTTTTTATATAAATCGATTGTGGAAAGTATAGATTTGGGTGATTATTAGGAAGTTCGTTATATCTACATTATTTTGATGTCATTTTTGTTTTATATTACAAAAGAAATGTTATAAAAATTGAATTCGTAAGAAAGGTGAGAAGTGTCAAATATTTCACGTCGTATTGAATAAATATATTTTTTGTATGATTTCTTTTAACAAGTCAACAATTTCGTAGAAAAATAGTTTTCGTAGTAAAATGGCGTTATTTTGCCAATTAGGTAGTTAAATATACATTCTAATTAAGCGGTCATACGTGGCACAATACCCACATCAATAACATCCACTTTATAACCAACGCGTTTGATCAACAAAGACGTTTTAATATCAACTAGACTATTTGCTAAACTACCAGTGGATCCCAAGAATTGAAGAGCGTCATTACATTTCACGCTATAAGGGAGTGCTATTAATGGTGTCATTACTATGTGTGTCATACAGCCAACATATTAAAAACATCCCATGGGGAATTAATTTCGCGTTATTTTTGTCAAGCCTTATCCGCCAAAGGGGTCTTTAAATGCGATGCGTTTTTCGCCTGCCTTGTTTTGAAGGGATCTGACATATTGAAAGAAACGAAAACTGCTTTATCGTGTTTAATTTGTTGGTTATTACTCGCTGTTGCACTTCCTCCTTATTTGGCTAACATTTTGGATAGAGTTGTGGTGAATTGTGTGTTTATACTGTTATAGAAGTGATACGAGCTAATCCTCTTATGGTCGGTTTTCAGAATAATAATTAGTAAATTTATTTAATAAGCACACATTTCACCACAATTTACATTTTATATCTGTCCATCATCAGTCAATGTAAAACTTTTCGATATGTTAGCTGAGGAAAGAGGAAGCCCAACAGGCTTCTTAAGATGATGGACTTCGCTTTTCGGCCCATACAAAAAGAACGCCCGGGAAAAAACACTTTTCTACATTAAATATTGCACAAAATGAATATATTTTTTTATACTGCGTTTTAAAGGGTGAAAACTATGTCGGTATGTTTTCGAATTTTCGATGCGTTTCGTATTAACGTAAACATTCACTGTCAAACATGTACGATTTATCAAAAAATATTATTTAAGGAAAAAGTGCTGCTAACTCAACTCTCATAAAGAATTATAAAATTATAAAAAGCTACCGACGTAGATTCTTCTTTCTAAAAAAAATATATATTTTAAAATTTCAACTTCGTGAAAGTTTCGGTATAGAAAAGTGTATTCTCCATAAACCCCTTTTCGAGCGATTTCTGTAGGTAAATTTGAGCGTTGTCTCATTCGCACATTTCGCATTCGCATGTATTGTAAGTGTGCGTGAGCTTATTGTGAGCGGGACAGAATGACAGACGCGGGTGTTCCGCGTGTCGTTCAAAGTCTAGCCTCTTAATCCCAAAATTATTCAAGATTAGCATACGTTGAATGCCACTCAAAGAAAGGAGGTGGTTTAGTTCTGTTAATGGAAGTGCTTTTAGATACCCCACAACTTTTTACGCAATTTTTTTTCCCATCTGGTGCATACACCAATAAATCAAAGGGCTTTCCGACTCGTGAGCAGGCCATATACAGTACACAGCTGTCCGTGTGAGAATGCCGGATTTTCCTAATTTACCCCCTGCTATCCTCTACCGCTACTACGTCTCCTTTGAAATCCCGGCCTCTTCCCTCACCTCTCCCCAACATGTCCTTTCCCGTGCGTCCCCGGTCCCTCTCCTTCATTCACCTTTCCCCCTTCCCGAATTCCCCTATCCACCCTCCGTCCCTCCCTGACGCTAAACTATACGAAAGGCACACATTTTTCACACAACTCAAATTCTATTTGTAAAATATTTATACAAATTTTATAACGCTGGAGTTCGCCATTACATACAGAAACCTTTGCGAACATGTGCACAACAACTCGCCAAAGTTTCATCGCAATCGGATGAATATAGGAACGCAAACCAAGAAACATTAAATTTATATATAAAGATATAACATTTGGCCCTGAAAATCTGAAATTATTTTATTACTATGCGTAAGGTACAAAATTAAAAGCATATTTAATTTCAAATCAAATTTCAACACATGTTTACATTTTACTATATTAGATTCCTTTAGCTTAGTTGGTACCTTAGTCCGTACCGTACCGTAGTCCAGTGGCAAGGCTTTGGAATCCCATCCCAAAGGTCGCCGGTTCTAACCCGGCGCGCGTGCGCAAATAAATTTTATTTGATTAATTTGTGTTATTTCACAATTAATTAATTAAAAATATTATATATACTATATTTGCGGCACGTTCCAGAGTGGCAGATACTCTCAGTGTCGCCCTGGTGTGAGACCACTATTCAGAAATGAAACGTTGCTTGAAATGGCTCTAGCCGTGTTTAGTGACTAGATCTGAATAGACAGGTACTTCCCCACCTTCGTCTTCCCTACCTCCTTCCCTTCCCGCTTACCTTCAGCTCAACAACTTACCCCAATTGGGGATGCCATAGTCTCACTGGCTCCAGACGGAAGCAGTTGGGACTCTTGTGAGGTGATCACCATAAAAAATAAAAATAAATATTTTTTGTAAGAAACATTAATGTAACAATATTGCTGTTCTTTCAAAACCTTATTTATTGTTATTTTTTATTTACTTTATAAAATTATTAACCTCAATACAGCTTGTCCTTGTGTCCTAGTGTTGAGGTATAAATGAATAATTTTCCTGGGGGCCCTTGTCGTATTTGGTAATGAGTTTAGAAATGACCCGTGACAAAATTCAACAGTGTGCAAATGTTTGGCGCGCTTTTGGCGTGTTTCCCGACTGTGATTACATTTATTCGGTTTTTCGATTTCGATTGACTTTCGCTAATATTATCTTCATTAATTAAAATATTATAATTTGAGGTTAACTCATTAAGTTAAATAGTTAAAAATAAAAATATTTCATCCTAGACTTGCAGAAAAAGTCAATACATGTCGCATATTAATAAAAAGTGATAAAATTTATCCTGACACTATCTAGATGGCATTTAGTTCGAGTTGAATCTTGCAATCATACATACAGATAACAGCCAATAAAAATATGCGCTAAGAAAATTAAAATAATGTGCTTCAGTGTGATACAGTTAAAAATGATCGAATCCGATAGGGATACGTTGGTGCAGTGGATAGCGCTTGGCCCGGATTGCCAGAGGTCCTGGGTTCGAGTCTTAGATGTATCCGTATCTTTTTCTGATTTTTATGTTGCGGATTTTCGATTGACTTTCGCTAATATTATCTTCATTAATTAAAATACTACATTTATTCTATTGACAAAAAGAGTGACTTCTCAGCTTTACATTCCGGATTTCTCCTGAAGTGCAGCTGGTTTTCAGGAGAAGAAACATAATTAAATACACAGCACACAACATGTAGTGTAGGAACACCACACGTTAACTACATATAGTTATGGTGTTTCTACTGCATATAATTATCGCTCAGCTTCTCTAGAAGACTCTCAATAACATCGTTGTAAAATAATTTCATTTTCTCCCACCGCAATGCAGTGACGGCGGAACATATTACTGAATAATCGCTATACAAGATGGCCAGGTTGTACCGATAAAGTTTCGTTTTAATAAAACCGTGTATATACAAATGGTATTTCGATAAGGACACTCGACTTTAAAATGTAAATAAAACAAGTTGTGTATCAGATATCCACACAAATTTATTTTTATGTCAAAATATATTTTAGGAAATAAAGGTAGCGACAGACAAGCAGCTCACATCCAAAAATACTTTATAACACAATAGCGCTCACCATACAATGTCATACAGACCAGCCAGACGTAAAAAGATCATGTGTTATAATAAGTGCAGTTTGAATCTTTGCTAATCGGCGTTATTTTCCGGTGCGATATCGGAAAAGTTATGCGACCCCCCCTCCGCCGTAAACAGGTGAGGGGGTCATTTTTGATACACGAAGTGTTACGGAGCGCCGGAAAATTGACATATCCAGTTCAAAAAAATAATATTCCCTCGACCGCTTCCTAATTCAACTGATCCCCTCTCCTGCCGTAGGAAGAAATCTTTTATAACGTAGTGTCTCGGTAGAAAAGTTACTTTATAACACAGTATCTTTTGATGTGAGCTTCGTGTCTGTCCCTATCATAAGGGTGAAATATAACGTTATTCAAATGTCTACTAATGGTTGCACGTTTTCGGGAGGTCCAATTTTCAATGACTTTATCGCGTGAATACGCTGGATGGAGTTTGTTATGTTGACTTTAAGGGCGTCAATTGTTTGCGGTTTATTTGCATAGACCAACGGTTTAACCACTCGAGCGCTTTTTGCCACATTATGGCACTATTTCCAAAACCTCGGATTGCTTTGTTGCCAAAATGTGGCAAATTTTCCAAAAAAAAAAATTATTAAAACGACTATATAACGTGTACATTCAAAATATAACAAAATAAATATTCTCTAGATTAAATTAAAACAAATAACTTTGTTTAAACCACTAATATAATCACAATTACCTACATGTTTCAAAACCGATGGTTTCTTCGTCAGGGTAGTAAATGACGCCACAAAGTGATTTTGCGAAGTTTGAAGAAATTCTCTAGATTCTTTAAAATGTTTTAAGGTTAAATATTTAATTATATTTTTTTTATAAATCCTACAAATATGTGATAATAGACAAAATATAGGGGAATTCATTGGCTACATAGAACTATAATCAGTTTGTATGTAATATATCATTAAAAAAGAAGATAACAATAATAATCTAATTTTTTAAAATATGAAAATAAACAAGAAACAGAAAAATAATAAAAGATAACGGTCGCAACTGGGACTCGAACCCAGAACAACCCAGTTTGTATGTCTCTATATTCAAATTCGGAGGTATGATTTTTTTAGACATTATTGAATTTCCTTTAGCAATCCGAGGAAAAATATTTTAATTGCTCTGTCGCTCCAGTGGTTAAGCATTTCTATTGAAATACCCTATATATTCTTAAAGAAAGTTGGCGACCATCCTGTCTTTAGCCAACATCTTGAATCAGGATTTCGACTGGAGTATTGTAGCACAGCTAGTTTTCAAATTAATTGCTTACAAACATACATGTTTTAAAAAGCTACTTTAATACGGATGTGTCGAAACTGGTAGCGAAATATTATTATTCTTTTTTACGCCCATGGGGCTTTTATATTTGGTACATAACATTTACCCAAGTATTAGTAATTAACAATATATTAATAGAAATAATTTCTTACATTACAATTGGATAAATTTGAAGAAAATGAAATAGGTTCCACGAGAACTCAACAAAGTGGCATTTATACACTACTTTGAAGAGTCATTGAAAATTACGAATTTAAGTTGCATGATTCTGAGTTGTCCGCTTACTGATAAAATGATGACATCAAAAAAATGTTTGATTATGTTTTAAACATTGAAAGTTTACATTAAAAATATCGATATCATTTGTATATTTGATTTGCTAAACTATGTAAGCGAGAAATTGGCGAGTTTATCACATAATAATTATGTCAAATAAAATACTAATTTCGGTTTTGGGTCTGTCCCACCGTGAGCAATTGTAACTCTGGTTCAATGAACCGATTTGTTTTGAATGTTTTATTGAAAGGAACTAATTGCAACAAGAATTCGAACACGCCAAAATTTACGTTTCAATGCCATAATTTATATATATATATATCTATCTACATATATAATACTAATCCTCTGCAGACTTCGTCTGCGTAGGAATAGTATTTCAAGTAATCTATTTTCTTTTCCTAGGTCCCATCTACGTTTATACCAAAATTCTTAACCTATTTATTTAAAATATCTATAATTCTTGATTCGATTTAAAGTATTAGGCGAGAACTTCGAATAAATCCGCTAATTTAAATATTTTCTAAAATAGAATTTTGATTTAAGTAACAATCATTGTTTTGCACAATGTCATTCTCAAATTTTGACATTTTCTATTAAACAATAATTATTGTTTTCAATGTATTGAAAATAAATAGCTAGCTTTATAAATTATATCCTTTATGTTATTCTAATGTATGAGCTATATTATTATAAAGTTTCATTATAATCCATTCAGTAAATTTTGCGTGAAAGAGTAACAAACATACATACATCCATACAAACTTTCGCATTTAAAATATTAGTCAAATGAATCCCTGTTTCCCTTGGTCACGCCATAACTTCAGAACGACTTTACATATTTAATTTTTTTTTATAAAGTTTTCTGTTACTTTGTAGAAGGTTCTAACGGAAATAAAAATTAAGAAAATTGCGCAAATAATTTGAAATTTCTGAAAACTTAACGACTATTTTAACTTCGTACGTTTGACAGCGCGTTTCACTTATTTCCTATAGTATTCATCCGATTGCGATAACATTTGTTTTTGTTGTGGACATGCCCGTGAAGGTTTCTATATAGTAATATTTCTATATTGGTGAGTTTTGGAGTTATAAAATCTGCAAAAAAAATTGCAATAGGGCACACACGAGTTGTTTGAAAAATGAGTGTAACTTATGGAGTTTAGCGGCAGAGAAAAAAGGCGGGAGGGGAAAGGGAATCCGGGAGAGGCAAAGGGGAATGATGGAGGGGAGGTGACAAGGGAGGGGGGAAGGCGGAGAAGGTGGGAGGGGAATTCATGAGGAGGGAGGTTAGTGAGAAAAAGACGGGATGGGGAATGGGAGGGGAATCTGGGAGGGGCGGAGGGAAATTAAAGAGGGTGGATCGTGGGAGGGAGAACGTGGAAAGGGAAGGCGGAGAAAGTGGAAGGTAATTCGTGTGGGGTTCGCGAGAAGGGGACATCGAAAGAGGGGAGGGGGAACGCGGGGAAGGTGAAAAGGGAACGCGTATGGGGAAGGGTACAAGGGTGGGGAAGAGGTGGCGGAAGGGAAACGGTGACGAATGGGAAAGGACACGCAGGGAGAAAAATATTATTTATTTAAGTGGCATAGCAACGCATGCCGGGTATCAGCTATTATAATATAATTTTAAACAGGAAATTATTTTTAATTGTCTTTTTCAATTTTTCTACTGATGTGACAAGAATTCCAACTATCCCGTGATTTTTCACTGGTCTCCGCAAGTATATAATATTTATCTTACCAAAGTTATTGTCACGTGAATATCTCACCAGATTCCCAAATGCCCAGACTATGATATCATTCCCAATTGGGGTATTTTTGTGGATGAAAGGAGTAGAAAGGATATGGTTGAGAAGCGTCTGGTTACTCAGATCTTTTCACTTACACAACTAAAGTCAATTCAGCCAACTTTTCGTTTCCCATTATATTGGTCTTTCGGGGGAAATTGATAGTACCACGCAAAATTTTACAAATTGATAGAAAGTCCATACCTCCAGGAAAGCATTAATTTTTGTACCAAACAACTACTGCCAGTGCGGCACCACGATCTGTTACGTATAGCACACGACAGAACAAATAGATATATTGGTTCAGCACAGCACGACACGGGGTGTGGTGCTGCTAAACAACATGCCTCTTGATATCTTACGATACGATGCGATTGTACCACCCCAGCCAGGAGCAATCCTGTCCCGGTGAGACCGATACACCAGGGGGAACTGATTTGTTAGGACTGGAACACGTGCTCAGATTGTTAAGTTCTGACGTAATACGTCGATATTTCTACAAATGCATACCCCAAATATTTTCCAAAACGATAATCGATGCTTAGCTCTCAGATGCGAGCATCACCGATCCGTAAATCAAGGGCGTAAGTGTTCTGTAGACCTGTATACATGTGATATTTACTTTTTATTATGAAAGTATAATTAAGTTGAAACGATCTTATCTCAGTTTGTCTTCTTGCTCCGGTTAGCGCCAGTTGTTCAAGGTTGAACACTTCAGGAATCACTTTTGAATGCGTTACGTTTCACTTTGAACCTTTTTACCACTTGAGATGTTGCGACGCATCCGTGGACTAATTCCAGAAACAAAGAATTAATGGATTAGTTGTTAAAACTTTTACTTTAATCACACATAACTCCTTTTCTAAGACAGATAAAATTATTTTGCGAAAAGTGGCATGTTATGTAAATAGATTTGCGTATATGTGACAACTTTCAGATGTGTAGCTCAAACAGTTCACTAGTTAAAAGGCATTCAAATTAATGATGCTTCTTAATTGTATAATGTTAGTATGAATACTTACCACTTAGGTATTTCAACTTTTATATTGATGGACGAAGTGTGTTCTACACCCTTTACAAAAAAAAAAACATTTTATCGCTGGGAAACGGTTGGCAAATATTAATTAATTAATTTGACCCCGCCCTAGGAACCATTTATTGGATAACCAACATCCCTGCCATAGGTCACCCCAAATAGTTCGCTACGTTTGGTGACTTAGAAGGGGTGCCCGGGTTCACGGAGTGAGGTTTGTCCAGATGCGTTTGCCCACCTGCTGCGTGGCGGGCCGAATCGAGAGAGAGAGGTTGAGGGAGACCTAACCTAAACTCACCAGCCGGACTCTCTCGATCCATCACCTAACGCAGTGGAAGGGATGAAGGGATTTACTTCTGAACACATTGCTCCAGAATTCTCTATCCTTATTTCCCTAAAAATATCCCCCATGCAGCATATATAAAGTTAACATAGACCCTGAGGGATTTTTCCTCATGGTCTCCTGGTTGGAGCTAATGTAATAAATAAATTTAAATATGTGAAATAACGTTCCATCTCAATCCCAAGTAATAATATTATAAATGCAAAAGTGTGTTTGTTTGTTTGTCCTTCTTCACGTCGCAATGGAACGACCGAAATTTTTAATAGTTGGAGGACTGTAAAGTGACATGACAGGAAGTAGCTACTTTTCATCCTGGAAAAATCATTTCATTACCGTGGGAAAATTCTTTGTGCAGCAATTTCTCCCTAATAACGAGCGAGGAAGCTGCGGGTAAAAGCTTTTTTTTATAGTGAATACCTCACAAGAGTCCCAACTGCTCCCGTCTGGAGCCAGTGAGACTATGGCATTCCCAATTGGGGTATGTTATAAGGCTGAATGTAAGTGGGGAAGGGAAGGAGACGAGTAAGAGGAAGGTGGGGAAGTACCTGGCTATTCAGATCTCGTCACTAAGCACGGCTAGAGCCATTTCAAGCACCGTTTCAATTCTGAATGGTGGTCTTACACCAGGGCGATACTAAGAGTATCTTTTACTCTGGAACGTGCCGCAAATATACTATATATTATTTTTAATAATTGATTGTGAAATAACACAAATCAATTAAATAAAAATTATTTGCGCACGCCGGGTTTGAACCCGCGGCCTTCGGAATGGGAGTCTAACGCCCTACTGCTGGGCTACGCCGGCCGTCGCTAGTATAACATAAATAAATAAAACATATTTACTGTCTGGATCCCTAACAAAGGGTTTTTAAAAGCTTTGTCACGGTGGCCGTTTTCCGGCAAAATTCGTCTCTGTTTTATATTTTAAAAGTACTAAAGTATTTGTTTCATCTTTCCGCCTCTTTGCCATCGGCGGTTAATGGGGCCAACAGACCTAGCTATAAAAGCTCAAGCGTTATTTGGCTTGGCCTACTTCAGCATATCGCTCGTCAAACATTCCCATTGGGAATGTACGGCAACCGATTTGCCTAAATACGCCAAACCAAATAACGCTTGAGCTTTTATAGCTAGGTCTGTTGACCCCATTTAGCTTTGTATTAGTTAAGGCCCGGTAGTAAGCGTTCAAAAAGAAGAAGAAATGGAGATATGTAAATACAATAGAAGAGATATGTAAGAGGGAGCGCGCTTATATTAAAAAAACTGTAATAAAACCTCTTTTTTACATTAGGTCCACACAGGAGGCCCTGAGGAAAACAACCTCCCTCAGGTCCTATGTTATCTTTGGGGAGGCTGTGTGGAGGGTATTTTTAAGGAAATGAAGGAGATGAAGTTCTGGGAAGGAAAAGGGTATTAGGGTTGGAGAGGAATCTGGAGTTCAGTGTGTCTAGATCATCCACCGCCAAGACCTACTGACCTTACCCCATGAGCCCGGGCACCCCTGCCAAGTCACCAAACGTAGCGAACCACTTGGGGTGACCTATGGTAGAGGTGTTCGTTATCCAATAAATGGTTACCGGGGCGGCGGTACCGATTCCCGCCTCCCAAATGCAATTCCCGTATTCTTGTACGTTTGATGACATTTGGCCACATGATAGCCGTTCTCAACAGAAAATTAATTTCAAAGCATTCCGAGAAGCTACATTACTGAAATTAAAAGCAACATCTGGAATGATTTTGACTTTGTCATTGTACAGTTTCTTTATACATAAGGGTAAAAATTGCATTAAAAAATAATAATAATATTTTTCACAGACGCCAGTGTCCGAGCCACAGACAAGAGGTTAAACGAAAATCTTACTAATTTTATAAACGTGAAAGTTTGTATGGATGTATGTGTTTTTATTACTCTTTCACGCAAAAACTACTGAACGGATTTTAATGAAACTTTCCAATAATGTAGCTCATACATCAGAATAAGAAATAAGCTATAATTTATAAAGCTAACTCTGGCTTTATGAAATTTGCATAAAAAATTGAAATAGGCCAAAGGCGAGTTGATTAAAAATGGGTGTATTGTATGGAGTTTAGCGTCAGGGAAAAACGGCGGGAGGGGAAGGGAAATCTGGGAGGAAGGGGGGAAGGCGGAAACGGTGGAAGGGGAATGCATGAAGGGGGGTCACGAGAATGGAGGGTGAAGGTGAAAGTGGAACGCGGGAGGGAAAGGAGACGCGGGAGGGTAAGAGGAGGCGGAAGGGGAACGGGGACAGCAACAGCAACATGTGGCCGGTTCATCCAGTATTTAATAAAACACTACTCGTTTAAAATAGAGCAAAAATCACTCCAGAAATGCTTAAGTTTTCAATCAATTTTATCATTTGTACCTGTTGGGGACAGAAATCGGTCCCGCAAAGCGGAAGGAAGTGGATAAGAGAGGAATTGTCGACTTACCGCTTTTCTTCCTTCGCTTTCAATTATCCGCTGGTTCTCACTTAAAAAGAGCTCACTAGCACACGATTGAACTTACTTTCCATAAGCACTTTCCGACACGGTCGAAATACCAGCTCCATATTCAACACTGAGATGCTGACAAGAAGAAGTGCTAATTTGAAGTAACTATTAGTGTGACAATTTTATTGCATTCGGTCGACAATAAAGGTAAGGAAATAATTAATAGGATTTTGTGGGTAGAATTATTTTCGGAAAAGGTACATTAGGATGAATGCAAGGCACCAACAGTACCATAGAATTTGTATGTAATTTGTAGGTGTCTCTTGTTTATATCTCTGATGTCATTTCACAATCAAATGCCACAATTAGTTGGTATTATTTTTTGTAATGTTTTCTTATGATTTTAACTGTGACATGTAATCATTGTTTATGGTATATTTATACCGTAGATATTAAACAAATAAATCAGTTGCATTTACTGATACAATGTGAATTCTTTCGAAGCTGTAGCATGTTAAATTACAGAACAAAATGTGTTTTCAATAATTTTCATACTTCGCGATTTGTTTTCTATCGAAGGTGGTTGGGCATTTACACAGCTACACTTACATACATACATCTATACAAAACTATACACATACATGAACTGCTGTACTTGTAGCTAGTATTGTCACATTTCCTTCCTACCCTTCCCTATAAACCTGTCACTTTCCTGTTACCCACATCAGTTAATAATCGACCATCAACCTGTGAACATCAACATTATTTATCGCATCCGCATTTTTTCGCTATTGACCGCCGCAGAGAAGAAAGTACAAGTCCCGCAGTGAGTAATTCTATCCTTTTCCTTGTGTGCTTACCTTCTACTTGTGCAGTGGTTCAAACACATAACATACACATTTCAAGGTCCTTCTTTTAGAAAAACTACACAAAACACGCATCATTCATGGTCCAAAACGAGCCGGAGATATATAACTCTTATTTCAATATCTCTTATAAACTTTCAGAGTGTATTACGCTCACCCGCAATTTAAATTTTTTCTACCCGCATTGTATATTGTTCATAGACCTCGTGTCTTTACTAATAATTTGTTATTTTGTTTACTCTACTCCCAGTACTGGATAGATCAATTGAAATAATAAATTTGTTATTCCGCAAACATTAATTTTAAATTTAATTCAAGTGTTGTTAACCCATCACGGTTGTCGGGGTCAAAGATAACCCCACTGAGTACTGCGCGCAAATTGAATATTAATTAAATTATTTATTATAAATATTATAAGCATATTCTTGGTCTGCATTCTTGTTACATTTAATAAATAATCGGAACAAGAAAATGGCTACCGCATCGTCTGGTTCATCGTCACGGGATGACAGGCGTCTCAAACGTTTAAATGCGAAGTTAGCTTCCAGTTTTGCGACATTACAGTCAGTCTTTGACAAAATTAAGAAATCTTCCGATAACGCTACAAATCGTCAAGCATTTTTATCGGGCGCTGGCACCGTAGAGAGAATCCGTTCGGAGTTTATTACTATTCTAGACGAGAAAGTCGACTGCGAACTGGAAATCAATCCTCAAGCGGTCGCCGAGTACGCTCAACTGAACGCATTTGAGGAAATGTACGGTGTCATTAAATTTACCGAGTCAAGCATGCTGTCAAATTCAGTAGAGAAACCGCACCGTCAAATCAAATTACCGCCTTTAGAAATTGCATGTTTTGACGGAAATTTGGAAAATTGGCCTCTGTTTTATGAAACCTATGTCTCCGTTATTCATTTAAATAGTTCATTAGACAACACTGAAAAGATGCAATATCTCATGTCCAAGTTAACGGGAAAGGCATTGACTATTTGTAAGACGATCACACCCACTGGTACAAATTACCAGGTGATCTGGAACGCTTTATGTAATAAATATAACGATCATCGCGTACTCGCAGAATCATACTTTGACCGGTTATTGAAAATGCCTGTGGTTAACTCGGTCACTCCCGCTTCCTTAGAAAATTTTGCAGATACGTATGCGACAAACATTGTCGCGCTGAAACAGTTGCAAATCAAGGATCTCGCAGAATTTATGTTGCTACATCTGGGTCTTAAACGCCTTGATATAGAGACAGTAAAAGCTTTCGAATCTTCTATTCGAGACAATGAAAGCTTTCCGTCGAGCTCAGAATTAATAGAATTCGTAAGAGGACAGCAAAGGATACTTACTCGTGCGCAAGTTACGCCAGCAACATCCAGCCGCCTCGGTTCAAATATTAATATTTCTGCTAAACCGCAAAGGACAAATTCCACAAAGACATTTATGAATGTCGAGAAAAGTGACAATCACTCCATTGACATTTGTTTTTGTTGTCAAAAGGGATCGCACCTTTTATATCAATGTTCTAAATTTATTAGTCTAGAACCACGCAATCGATTTAATTTCATTAAGTCATCCAATACGCAAGTTTGTGTAAATTGCCTCAGTACTAGGCACAACACGAAATCATGCAAATCAAAGAGTACGTGTAAATCATGCGCTCTTAATCACCATACCTATTGCATTTCAAGCAAACTGATACGCGAAAACCACAGTCAGACCCAATACCGTCTTCCGCGTCACAAGCAGGTACCGATAATAATAATTCAAATTCTCCGAATCCAGTATCGCTGTGTGTGACAAACACAAACTCTTGTGCTAATTCTACGGTACTTCTGGGAACCGCCATCTGTTTAACTCGAGATCTTAAGGGACAGGTTCAATCTATCCGTGCGCTAATCGATAGCGGCTCCCAAAGGGACATTATTACGCGTAAATGCTGTTCACGTTTGAATCTTACGGTACAATCATCTCCCAGCACTTACGTCACGGGAATAGGTGGCGTAAGAAATCTAACAAAGGGAATGACTTATCTCAAACTGTTCTCCCATTATAACGACGCTCACTCGTATACTATTCAACCGTACGTGGTAGAAAATATCACTAATGAACTGCCTACCGTTAACATAAACCGCGCCTCATTATCATATCTCGACAATTTACCCTTAGCAGACAAAACTTTCTGTACGCCTGGTGAGATTGATATTATTTTGGGATGTGACATGTTTGCTCGCATTTTAAAGACCAACAAAATATCAGGTTCCCCTGGTCAGCCATTTGCTATTGAAACTACTTTAGGGTATTTAATCTTAGGCACTGCTCCGACGATGATTGAAACCCCAAGTAACTACGTCACGCAATCATTTTGTACGTTCGCTGAAAATGAGGATTTTCGTCTTTCACGCTTCTTTGAATTGGAAGATATTCCAGATGAGAAGTTTTTAACGCCTGATGAACAAGAATGTGAGGACCAATTCAAGCTCACCACTTCTCGTGACACGACAGGTCGTTATATCGTCGCGTTGCCGTTTCGAAAAAGTCCATCTGTCCTTGGCGCGTCGTTGCCGACAGCCGAGCAGAGGTACCGATCTCTCGAACGCCGCTTAAAATCCCAACCCGCCATAAAAGTAGAATATGACAAAATATTGCGCGAATACCTTCAGAAAGGGTACATTTCCCCGGTCGACAATTCTGATTTACCGCATTACGTAATCCCGCATCATATCGTAGTTCGCGAGGATAAACTGACCACTAAAATTCGCATGGTGCTGGACGCGAGTATGAAATCCGATTCTGGTTACTCGCTTAATGATATTCTACACACCTGTAAGAATTTACAAGGTGACTTGTTTCGCATTATCCTCAATTTCCGATTATTTGCCATAGCTATAACCGCTGACATAAAACAAATGTATCTACAAATTGTAGTGCAAGAAGAATGCCGTCGTTTTCAGCGCATGCTGTACAGATTTAACGATAGTGACCCTTTGCAATTGTTTGAATTTAATCGCGTCACTTTCGGCATGTCTTGTAGTCCATTCTTGGCAATGCGTACATTGCGCCAACTTGCGTCGCATGAACAACCTCGTTTCCCACTTGCTGCAAACCTGGTAGAAAAAGGCTCATTCTACATGGACGATTTTGTCACCAGTTGCTCGTCGGTCGAGGAAGCTACCGAGTTGTCTACGGAATTGATACAACTATTTGCCGCGGGAGGATTTGATCTTGTAAAATTCTCTAGTAATACTCCAAACTTTTTGTCCACAATTCCTTCAGATCGTCGTGTCAAGGAACATGTGGAATTTAATCCCGATGAAAACCTAAAAATACTGGGGCTTCATTGGATACCCGCTTCTGATAATTTTATATTTGTTGTAAACGCTAACGAAAGAACTTGCACCAAACGAAACATCCTATCGACGATTGCTCGTCTTTGGGATTTGATGGGTTTCGTCGCACCGGTTGTTTTATTAGCTAAGCTTATAATTAAATCTCTATGGGAGTACAACCTGGATTGGGACGATACTCCTCCTGACACCGTGGTCACGCTTTGGCGCCAGTTTGAAAAGGAATTGCCATTATTGCAATCTATTAGAATTCCTCGCTTTTTAGGTATCGAATACCAATGTGTATTAACACTCATCGGATTTTCTGACGCAAGCGAACGCGCATTTGGAGGTGTTGTATACTTACACGTTTACTGTCCGAATACTAATAAAATCACAATTAGCTTATTATGCGCCAAATCCAAGGTCGCTCCTGCGAAGACGATTTCACTTGCGCGTCTAGAATTATGTGGAGCGCTGGTACTTGCGCGATTAATGCGTACGGTCAGTAACACCTACGCATCAAATTCGATAGTTCATACGACTTTAGCCTTTTGTGACAGCACGGTTGCGCTAGCATGGATAAATTCACCACCTGCTAGATGGCAGACATTCGTTGCCAACCGCGTATCACAAATACAAGATCATCTGCAGGCTGAATGCTTCCATCATATAAAAGGTAAAGACAATCCCGCTGACTGCCTGTCGCGCGGTTTAACCCCCGCTCAGCTAATAGACCATCCATTATGGTTTAACGGCCCCGCATTTGCTCAGTTACCTAAAAGTGATTGGCCTCTACGACGTTTTGATTCAAAATCTGTATCTGAACCACCCGAACTGAAAACAAAAATTTTGATGGCAGTTCAAAACAATAACCGCCTCAAAACGATTGCACCACCGTTATTATGCGCACTAGCTTCTCGTGTCGATTCTTGGCCGAAATTAATTCGAATTGTAATTTTTATTTTTCGTTTCATTAAGAAACTACCGCGAACATTCGAATTAAGTCATACTGCCGTTGCAGAACTCGCTGTTATAAAATCGGTACAGCAAGAACATTTTTCCGAAGATATGAAGGCAATGACTGACAGGAAGAAACTTCGGCGCGCTATTGCAAAATTGAATCCGTTTCTTCATGAAGGTATTCTAAGGGTAGGAGGCAGGTTGAAAAATGCTGAATTAGAATTTGACAGTCGGCATCCTATTCTTTTACCTCCACGTGCTCATGTAGTCAATTTAATAATAGATTACTATCATATCAAGAACTTACATACAGGTCCTACCTTACTCATGTCTTTGCTAAGACAAAGGTTCTGGTTAGGAAGCGCGTGCATCAGTGCAATACGTGCTTCAAGATTAATCCCAAACCGCAATTCCCAATAATGGGAGATTTACCCTCATGCCGCGTCCGCGAAGCCAATGCTTTTCTACACACAGGTGTTGACTACGCGGGCCCGCTTCAAATAATCCCTTATAGACGTCGGGGCGTTCGAAGTCAAAAGGCGTACATTTGCCTTTTTATTTGCTTGGTGACCCGTGCTGTTCATATCGAACTCGCTTCAGATCTTTCCACTGAAGTCTTCCTTAATGCTTTCAAACGCTTTTTATCACGTCGTGGTCCTGTGAGCGTTATGTACTCTGATAACGGAACGAACTTTGTGGGCGCTAAGTCCCAGTTAAGATCTCTATTCGAACTTATAGAGTCACCAAATTTTAAGAATGAACTCTCAGATAATCTACGGGAAAACCGCATCGAATGGAAAATGAATCCTCCTCAATCTCCACACTTTGGTGGAATCTGGGAAAGTAATATAAAGTGTGTGAAGAGTTACTTGAATAAAATAGTGGGTACATGTCTACTCACGTATGAAGAGATGCAAACGGTGCTTTCTCAAATAGAAGCACTTCTAAACTCACGTCCGCTGTCCGTACTGAGTGTTACTGATGTCTCAGCTCCGTTGCCTCTTACTCCTGCACATTTTTTAACTCTTACTCCGTTAAAATCTCTACCCGCTGCTGACTTAACCAACGAGTCAGTAAACTTGTTGCAACGGAAGCATATCGTGGATCATCTCGTCCAGACTTTCTGGAATCGTTGGCGTATGGAGTACCTAAATACTTTACAATCTCGTCAAAAATGGAACACGAGCGCCAATCCGGTAACTACAGGCACTGTCGTAATCATCAAGTGTGACAACATCGCGCCTCTTCAATGGCCCATCGGCATAATAGTCAATGTTTATCCCGGTGTAGACGGAGTGATTCGCGTTGCCGACGTTAAAACAAACACCGGTACATACCGCAGGGCAGTGGTTAAACTTTGCCCTTTACCTTCGCAATAACATAGTCCGTTGACTTGGCCATCAGATATTGCATCTATGGCCCTTCTTTTAGCTTTAACTTTCACCAATTTTTAAATTTTGTTTATAAAGTGATTAGTACTACACTCTTAAGGTTTATGGAAGTGGATTCGTTCATCCCCTTCCAGGCGGGGGGCATGGTTGGGCGTTTACACAGCTACACTTACATACATACATCTATACAAAACTATACACATACATGAACTGCTGTACTTGTAGCTAGTATTGTCACATTTCCTTCTTACCCTTTCCTATAAACCTGTCACTTTCCTGTTACCCACATCAGTCAATAATCGACCATCAACCTGTGAACATCAACATTATTTATCGCATCCGCATTTTTTCGCTATTGACCGCCGCAGAGAAGAAAGTACAAGTCCCGCAATGAGTAATTCTATCCTTTTCCTTGTGTGCTTACCTTCTACTTGTGCAGTGGTTCAAACACATAACATACACATTTCAAGGTCCTTCTTTTAGAAAAACTACACAAAACACGCATCAGAAGGGATTTCATAAAATTACAGTTTCGACTCTACAAATGTACATATTATCTTAAAAAATAACATATATTTATTTAGGAACTTAAAATTAAAAGTTTTAAAGAGAAATATGTTATAAATAGATAAAAATGCGGAAAGCAGGGAGCTTAAAATGTGCCTGTATTCATTCATCCATCTTATAACCGCGATATTAGTTATTTGATCTGACCAGGAAATGTTGCGAAATATCCAGAGTTCAAAGGTTCGTACACAAGGGAGTTTGGTTTTCTTTTCTGTAGCTTTTGTTAAGGTTTAAACCCTCATACGTAAGTCTTGAAAAGATTTGACCGTACATAAATAAATTTGGAGAATGGTACGTCTATTGCAGAGTACCTGAATGATCTACATGCACATATTTATAGCCAATTATTAAATATGTTTGATAGTTTGGTTACGTTGTCTTTAAACACTTAGATAAACTGTCAAATATTCTACAGTTTTTCAATATTGAACCGAAGAGGTCTCTAGCATAGTCGATCGATAAAACCCTATATCAATACTTTATTTATCAAATAAGTTATCAATATTTGCGACCACGGTCTACAATCATTAACAGATTAATTAGCTCCATTATTTGGGCCCCTTCTGAACAAAACTATATCCTAGAAATAGAAAAAGTACAAAAAAGATTTATGCGTTACCTGTATATGAGGAAATATACGTACTATCCATTCCTGTATCCATCCTTGTTCTTAACAGGGATGCTCAATTACAACACCTTAGAAGCCCGCAGAAAAATATTTTTAGATAAACACTTTTTTAAGCTAATCTCTGGTATCATACTCAATCCGCCTATGTTAAAAGAGGTTAATTTTTATGTCCCTAACAAGTATACTCGTGGGAGATCCCATGCACTTTTTTATGCACCGAAAGTGGGGACTTCTGCCTATAAGAATACGCCAATAAACAGAGCGACTCAAATGCTTAACGATTCTGCATTGACCATCGACATTTTCAATGTCACTTACAGACAGTTCAGCAACTATCTTTTAGCACATGTCACTAAGTAGTAAAACTGCCCTTGTGTACTTTGTAATTTATCTTCAATCTTCTCCATGATATATTGGTGTATAACTGTTTTATGGAGAACATGAGAAAATAAATAAATAAATAATAAATATTCCGACCGTATCAGATAAGTTTCGATTAACTCTCTATATTCACTTTTATTTATTAAGTCGCTCGTTATGCAAAATTACTGGCTTATTTATTGAAGCACTAGGAAATTTAAAAAATCATGTTCGCGATCCGTAAAACATAAGACTTAAATAATGCATCCATGTAAGACACAATCAATTTACTCGGTTCGATCGTTGAGATACTAAATTGGTTGAAATATAAATAAAGTCAATATTAATGTAATTTAATCACAAAGCACTCTCTTTTGGGTGAATTGCCTATTTTTTGCCTACGTTAGTTGCGAAATTGATTTGTTTCTGTGTTCTCCATCGCCAGCAGGGAGCACAGAAACATGGCCGGAAACACATTGTTTTTACAGTCTTAACTGTTTCAGAAGCACATGAATTTTGTATCTGAAACAGTGTTTATAAACAATTGTTTCTCAGTAAATACATGACTTTATTATATGCTCAATTTATCAGTAGTTTTATTGAATAATTTTATTTCGGTATATCTTCTTGTGATGGAGCATCCTACATTAAGGGGTCCAACAGACACAGCTATAAAAGCTCAAGCGTTATTTGTCCGGTAAACTTTCGATCGAACTGTCCACGCTTATTACGAAGATACTTTGTTTGGCGGCCAGCTGTCAGTTTGATATGTTGGTATTCCCGACAGAACTAGGAGCTAGATGATCGTCGCCGACTTCATGCGAAACATAATTGGCGCGTATAAAAACACTAAATAATTCATTTATAATAATAAATATTTTTTTCTAAAAACCTTTAGATTCACCTTAATTACTGTAAAATACAACTTTTTGCATTCGGGGAAGTGGAATATATTGCAATTAAAATTTCCGTAAATTAAAAATTTACTGCCGCGTACGAGAGCGCGATGCCGCGATATTTGGCGGCCCGATATAATACCGTAATATAACGAGGAGCTAGAAATATGTCACTACTAGACAATCTATGCGAATTAGGTAAGCACTAGTTTGGCGAAATTCTGGAAATAAAATACAGTAAATTGGATAAAGACCTTCAGGCACGTTTTTTTTTTTACATTAAATTTTTTAATGTTAAAAGGTTTACCTAAAAATCTGTTTTAGCACTAGTTTGGCGAATACTGGAAATAAGGGGAGAGTACGATTTCCGTGGCGCCGACATTTGACGATGGATTTTGATAAATTGATCCAAAATAAATCGAAAATGAAGAATAATTCGATATCTTGCTTCGTTTCGAGATATCGACACTATGAAGTTTTTTAGTGATTTAAGGTAGCGACATACTCGCAGCTCACATCAAAAAGTTATTTATAACACAATAGCGCTCGCCATACAATCCCATGAGACCCGCCAGACGTAAAAAGATGATGCGCTGTGATCGCGGTTTGAATCTTCGCTAATCGGAATTATTTTTCGTATTCGCTACAGTGGCGAAATCAGAAAAGTTATGCGACCCCCTCTCTACCGTAAACAGGAGAGGGGGTCATTTTTAATACACGGAGCATGCACGGAGCTGTCAAGTTAACATATCCAGTACAAAGAAATGATATTCTCTCGACCGCTTCCGATTTCAACTGACCCCTTCTCCTGCCGTAGGAAGGAATATTTTATAACGTAGTGTGTCGGTAGAAAAGATACTTATAACGCAGTATCTTTTTGATGTGAACTTTGCGTTTGTCGCCTACTTTAATAAAAAAATACATTCATTTTTGTATCACAAACCATGTTACACAAACCTAGCGTAGCCGCTAAACTACTTGAAAACTGGGATGTTTTTCTTGCCTTGACGCGAGCAGGCGCTATAAAGGGGCACTTTCTTTTGTGTCACAAACCATGTTACACAAACCTAGCGTAGCCGCTAAACTACTTGAAAACTGGGATGTTTTTCTTGCCTTGACGCGAGCAGGTGCTATAAAGGGGCACTTTCTTTTGTATCACAAACCATGTTACACAAACCTAGCGTAGCCCCTAAACTACTTGAAAACTGGGATGTTTTTCTTGCCTTGACGCGAGCAGGCGCTATAAAGGGGCACTTTCTTTTGTATCACAAACCATGTTACTCAAACCTAGCGTAGCCCCTAAACTACTTGAAAACTGGGATGTTTTTCTTGCCTTGACGCGAGCAGGCGCTATAAAGGGGGCACTTTCTTTTGTATCACAAACCATGTTACACAAACCTAGCGTAGCCCCTAAACTACTTTAAAACTGTCATGTTTGTGTAACATGGTTTGTGATACAAAAGAAAGTGCCCCCTTCGTAGCGCCTGCTCGCGTCAAGGCAAGGAAAACATCCCAGTTTTCAAGTAGTTTAGCGGCTACGCTAGGTTTGTGTAACATGGTTTGTGATACAAAAGAAAGTGCCCCCTTCGTAGCGCCTGCTCGCGTCAAGGCAAGGAAAACATCCCAGTTTTCAAGTAGTTTAGCGGCTACGCTAGGTTTGTGTAACATGGTTTGTGATACAAAAGAAAGTGCCCCCTTCGTAGCGCCTGCTCGCGTCAAGGCAAGGAAAACATCCCAGTTTTCAAGTAGTTTAGCGGCTACGCTAGGTTTGTGTAGCATGGTTTGTGATACAAAAGAAAGTGCCCCCTTCGTAGCGCCTGCTCGCGTCAAGGCAAGAAAAAACATCCCAGTTTTCAAGTAGTTTGGCGGCTACGCTAGGTTTGTGTAACATGGTTTGTGATACAAGAGAAAGTGCCCCCTTCGTAGCGCCTGCTCGCATCAAGGCAAGGAAAACATCCCAGTTTTCAAGTAGTTTAGCGGCTACGCTAGGTTTATGTAACATGGTTTGTGATACAAAAGAAAGTGCCCCCTTCGTAGCGCCTGCTCGCGTCAAGGCAAGGAAAACATCCCAGTTTTCAAGTAGTTTAGCGGCTACGCTAGGTTTGTGTAGCATGGTTTGTGATACAAAAGAAAGTGCCCCCTTCGTAGCGCCTGCTCGCGTCAAGGCAAGGAAAACATCCCAGTTTTCAAGTAGTTTAGCGGCTACGCTAGGTTTGTGTAACATGGTTTGTGATACAAAAGAAAGTGCCCCCTTCGTAGCGCCTGCTCGCGTCAAGGCAAGAAAAAACATCCCAGTTTTCAAGTAGTTTGGCGGCTACGCTAGGTTTGTGTAACATGGTTTGTGATACAAGAGAAAGTGCCCCCTTCGTAGCGCCTGCTCGCATCAAGGCAAGGAAAACATCCCAGTTTTCAAGTAGTTTAGCGGCTACGCTAGGTTTATGTAACATGGTTTGTGATACAAAAGAAAGTGCCCCCTTCGTAGCGCCTGCTCGCGTCAAGGCAAGGAAAACATCCCAGTTTTCAAGTAGTTTAGCGGCTACGCTAGGTTTGTGTAGCATGGTTTGTGATACAAAAGAAAGTGCCCCCTTCGTAGCGCCTGCTCGCGTCAAGGCAAGGAAAACATCCCAGTTTTCAAGTAGTTTAGCGGCTACGCTAGGTTTGTGTAACATGGTTTGTGATACAAAAGAAAGTGCCCCCTTCGTAGCGCCTGCTCGCGTCAAGGCAAGGAAAACATCCCAGTTTTCAAGTAGTTTAGCGGCTACGCTAGGTTTGTGTAGCATGGTTTGTGATACAAAAGAAAGTGCCCCCTTCGTAGCGCCTGCTCGCGTCAAGGCAAGAAAAAACATCCCAGTTTTCAAGTAGTTTGGCGGCTACGCTAGGTTTGTGTAACATGGTTTGTGATACAAGAGAAAGTGCCCCCTTCGTAGCGCCTGCTCGCATCAAGGCAAGGAAAACATCCCAGTTTTCAAGTAGTTTAGCGGCTACGCTAGGTTTATGTAACATGGTTTGTGATACAAAAGAAAGTGCCCCCTTCGTAGCGCCTGCTCGCGTCAAGGCAAGGAAAACATCCCAGTTTTCAAGTAGTTTAGCGGCTACGCTAGGTTTGTGTAGCATGGTTTGTGATACAAAAGAAAGTGCCTAAAGTGAAAAAAAAATTGTTTATTTATTTTTATTTTTATTTATAAATTCTTATCTAGTTAACAACATTTAAAACTTGAAAGTATCGAAATCTCAAAAACGAAGCGAGATATTGAAAACTTTTATTCTTCATTTTCGACTTATTTTGATATATCGAAATCCATTGTCAAATGGCGGCGCCACGGAAATCGTACTCGTGCCGGAAATAAAATAAAAGGAATAATGGCTTTAACGCAAGTTTTTTTTTACTTTAAAAAAAAATTCTCATTTAAAAAAAAAAAAAATTCTAACCTAGTTTATATTTAAAACAAAATAGGTTTTCAGACTAGTTTTTTTAATCAATTGTATTAATTTATTTTTAGTAATTTAATTTAATTTAATAGGGTACATGCACTGTATGTAATATGGTATTTTCAATGCTTTTAATATATGTAAAAAAGTAACTTAACTCGATTAACGTACTTAAAACCCCCAAAAAATTATTAAATTAATTAATTCACTTTCAAAGTTGTGTGAAAATTCAAATATCGAGTCATCATTGACTGGCTACATTATGACGTCACACCGCACTCCCGAGCCCGAGAAGTTTGGTAAAAAGAAAGGGTGATGGTTCCCTATTGTTTCTAGCCGCTCGTTTCTTCCCGCTTATTTCCGATTTTTAATTAACAACTAGTTAGTTTTTTCGCTCAGATAGACCTCTTGCAAAACGAAAAAAAATGGATTGTGTATCGTGTTCGGTTGGTTTGGTGGGATTTTTAGAGATCATAGGAAAGGAGGAAATGTTGGTGGAATGGTTGAAGAATCACGGTGTGATTCTCAGGGAGAAAGTATGTGAAAAATGTGGTAACAAGTGCAATTTCAAAAATTTTATGTACAGGTGCCGAAAAACTACGACGGCTGTTATCGGTAACAAAAAAATTAAATCGAGATGCAGTTTTTCCGTTTCGGCGCGAAAAGGTTCTGATTAGAGGTTTGTTTACATTACATTATTATAAATTATGTAGTGTTTTTATACGCGCCATTTATGTTTCCGCGTGAAGTCGGCTACGATCATCTAGCTCCTAGTTCTGTCGGGAATACCAACATATCAAACTGACAGCTGGCCGCCAAACAAAGTATCTTCGTAATAAGCGTGGACAGTTCGATCGAAAGTTAAGTAGTTAATAGTTAATTTTGTAGCTATATGTTGAGGTTTCGGTAAACTTTCGATCGAATTGGACACGCTTATTACGAAGATACTTTGTTTGGCGGCCAGCTGTCAGTTTGATATGTTGGTATTCCCGACAGAACTAGGAGCTAGATGATCGTCGCCGACTTCATGCGAAACATAATTGGCGCGTATAAAAACACTAAATAATTCATTTATAATAATAAATTTTTTTTCAAAAAACCTTTAGATTCACCTTAATTACTGTAAAATACAACTTTTTGCATTCGGGGAAGTGGAATATATTGCAATTAAAATTTCCGTAAATTAAAAATTTACTGCCGCGTACGACAGCGCGATGCCGCGATATTTGGCGGCCCGATATAATACCGTAATATAACGAGGAGCTAGAAATATGTCACTACTAGACAATCTATGCGAATTAGGTAAGCACTAGTTTGGCGAAATTCTGGAAATAAAATACAGTAAATTGAATAAAGACCTTCAGGCACGTTTTTTTGTTTACATTAAATTTTTTAATGTTAAAAGGTTTACCTAAAAATCTGTTTTAGCACTAGTTTGGCGAATACTGGAAATAAGGGGAGAGTACGATTTCCGTGGCGCCGACATTTGACGATGGATTTTGATAAATTGATCCAAAATAAATCGAAAATGAAGAATAATTCGATATCTTGCTTCGTTTCGAGATATCGACACTATGAAGTTTTTTAGTGATTTAATAAAAAAATACATTCATTTTTGTATCACACACTATGTTACACAAACCTAGCGTAGCCGCTAAACTACTTGAAAACTGGGATGTTTTCCTTGCCTTGACGCGAGCAGGCGTTACGAAGAGGGCACTTTCTTTTGTATCACAAACCATGTTACACAAACCTAGCGTAGCCGCTAAACTACTTGAAAACTGGGATGTTTTCCTTGCCTTGACGCGAGCAGGCGCTACGAAGGGGGCACTTTCTTTTATATCACAAACCATGTTAGACAAACCTAGCGTAGCCGCTAAACTACTTGAAAACTGGGATGTTTTTTCTTGCCTTGACGCGAGTAGGCGCTACGAAGGGGGCACTTTCTTTTGTATCACAAACCATGTTACACAAACCTAGCGTAGCCCCTAAACTACTTGAAAACTGGGATGTTTTTCTTGCCTTGACGCGAGCAGGCGCTATACAGGGGCACTTTCTTTTGTATCACAAACCATGTTACACAAACCTAGCGTAGCCCCTAAACTACTTTAAAACTGTCATGTTTGTGTAACATGGTTTGTGATACAAGAGAAAGTGCCCCCTTCGTAGCGCCTGCTCGCGTCAAGGCAAGAAAAACATCCCAGTTTTCAAGTAGTTTAGCGGCTACGCTAGGTTTGTGTAACATGGTTTGTGATAAAAAAGAAAGTGCCTAAAGTGAAAAAAAAATTGTTTATTTATTTTTATTTTTATTTATAAATTCTTATCTAGTTAACAACATTTAAAACTTGAAAGTATCGAAATCTCAAAAACGAAGCGAGATATTGAAAACTTTTATTCTTCATTTTCGACTTATTTTGATATATCGAAATCCATTGTCAAATGGCGGCGCCACGGAAATCGTACTCGTGCCGGAAATAAAATAAAAGGAATAATGGCTTTAACGCAAGTTTTTTTTTACTTTTAAAAAAAATTCTCATTAAAAAAAAAAAAAAATTCTAACCTAGTTTATATTTAAAACAAAATAGGTTTTCAGACTAGTTTTTTTAATCAATTGTATTAATTTATTTTTAGTTATTTAATTTAATTTAATAGGGTACATGCACTGTATGTAATATGGTATTTTCAATGCTTTTAATATATGTAAAAAAGTAACTTAACTCGATTAACGTACTTAAAACCCCCAAAAAATTATTAAATTAATTAATTCACTTTCAAAGTTGTGTGAAAATTCAAATATCGAGTCATCATTGACTGGCTACATTATGACGTCACACCGCACTCCCGAGCCCGAGAAGTTTGGTAAAAAGAAAGGGTGATGGTTCCCTATTATTTCTAGCCGCTCGTTTCTTCCCGCTTATTTCCGATTTTTAATTAACAACTAGTTAGTTTTTTCGCTCAGATAGACCTCTTGCAAAACGAAAAAAAATGGATTGTGTATCGTGTTCGGTTGGTTTGGTGGGATTTTTAGAGATCATAGGAAAGGAGGAAATGTTGGTGGAATGGTTGAAGAATCACGGTGTGAAATTATGTAGTGTTTTTATACGCGCCATTTATGTTTCCGCGTGAAGTCGGCTACGATCATCTAGCTCCTAGTTCTGTCGGGAATACCAACATATTTGACAGCTGGCCGCCAAACAAAGTATCTTCGTAATAAGCGTGTTCAATTCGATCGAAAGTTTACCTGCATTTTTAACAGTTGACAGATTAACCCCTCAGGCTTCAGACATATTCTGTCAGAAGGTCAAAATTGGTCTTCATGAATTAAAAGGTTATAATTTGAGGTGTACCTATTAAGTTAAAAATTAAAATAAATATTTTTCGTAGACTCGCAGAAAAGTCAACAGATGTCGCGTATTAAATAAAAATGGATAATTTTTCCTGACACTATATAGATGACATTTAGTTCGAGTTGAATCTGGCCATTATACATAAAGATAGCAGCCAATAAAATATGCGTTCTCAGTCGAAGTACACATTTAAAATATAATCGAATCGGAAATGGACACATTAGCTCAGTGGTTAGAGCATCTGCCCGGAAAGCCGAAGGTCCTGGGTTCGAGACCCAGATGTGACCCGTTCTTTTTCTAATTTTTCTGTTTCAGATATAGATTGAGTTTCGCTAAGATTGTCTTCATTAATTAAAATGTTTATGAGGTTTAACCTATTAAGTTAAAAATAAATATAAAATTATTGTTTTTAATAAATCATTATAGATTCTTTACGAGAAACAAGGTTTTTATGTGGATTTTTTATCCTTCCAAGGTTTTTTCATTTTTAGTATGTGACAACACTGCTACTAGATGAAAATAAATAGTATATAACAAAAAAAGGGTGAATTCGAAATGTGAAATGGAGATATACCACAGCATGTCATAAATCACATAAATGGAAAAAGTCACGAACGAAAAGATACTGAAGCGCAAAAAGAAATAGCGTTGTCACCGAAACAAAGTGATGTAGGCACTTCAAGTAGTAAAATTTAGTAGCAGCAGTGCTGATGGATGATGAGCATTCTACTTTTAAAATGCGCAAGTAGCTGCACCAATAAACCGGTTAATAGCCGAGTTGTCAGATGCGTCGGTTTCCCCTCATATACCCTCTCACAGCATCCCCAAAGATGACGTAGGCCCTGAGGGGAATTATTTTACTCAGTATTTAAAAAAGCGCAATTTCGCGACACATTTTGACAGACTCGGAAATTATCCTCACAGCATCCCCAAAGATGACATAGGCCCTGGGGGGAAGTATTTTACTCAGTGTTGAAAAAGCGCAATTTCAAATATGCCGTTAACTCTCCGTTGACGCACATTTAGCCACTGGAGCGATAGAGCAATTAAAATATTTTTTCTCGGATTGCTAAAGGAAATTTTTCCGCCCACATTAAAAAAATCATACCTCCGAATTTGAATATGGAGACATACAAACTGATTATAGTTCTATGTAGCCAATTAATTCTCCTATCTTTTGTCTATTATCACATATTTGTAGGATTTATAAAAAAATATATAATTAAATCTTTAACCTTAAAACATTTTAAAGAATCTAGAGAATATTTATTTTGATATATTTTGAATGTACAATATATTATAGTCGTTTTAATAAATAAAAAAATATTGAAAATTTGCCACATTTTGGCAACAAAGCAATCCGAGGTTTTGGAAATAGTGCCATAATGTGGCAAAAAGCGCTCGAGTGGTTAGATGCAAAATTATTTGTAAATCAGATGTTTCCAAAATAAAACTATCAGCAAATTTACTAACCAAGAGCTATCCAACTTTAATCTTTCGATTTTTTTTTATATAACCAGTCACAATATTTACATCAGCGGATATAAAGTCTCTAGCGACAGCTGTTGTGCTATTTTAGGCGGTTCAGAGCATTAAGGGATCAGGGTGGATAGGTAGGGAAGCCACGTGCCAGATCTAAAAGGGTCTAAATCGGCCGAGAATAAAATTAAACATATTTGGAATTTACAAAAACTTACTCTTTAAAACACGATCCCATATTTTAGAATTAGATCCTTGAATATTTTTGTTTTTTTTTGGTACGTGCCCCTGACAAATGTTAAGTTGAAATTTTTTACCATTTACTTGTTGTTTTAGTAAAATAATAAATACGAACGTTTATTTGAGATCTACCTATTTGTAAATGGAGGAGATATAATAATTAATTTAAAAAAACCAATACTTTTTTACGCACGCTTTACTTGATGGGTAAACTGGCGAATGCGTTACGGAAATTACAGCGTTACGAGGAGAACGAAAGGCGAACTATAATAAATTAAAATTAATTTTGAGGTTCATTCCTCACAATCTAATCGTAACAACAGTGCTCAAATCCATAGAAATGACGTTTGGAATTGGTGCTAGCATTTATGCTGACAATAGTTGTGTTGTTGTTTCTCACATTCCAAACGTTAAAATCTAACTAATAACTAGCACTTTTTCGATTGAAATTTTTGGAATTTCCTGCTGCAAATGTGAATAAACGTCGCTCTCTAACTAGAATCCGCATCAAAAAATTTATTTTAAACTTTGTAAGAATTAAATCAACAATTCCCATAATAAAATTAATCAAGTTTTCGTATAGAGTGTGCGAACTCAGTGCATTGAAACGACTGATTTGTCACGATGATTGGTAACAATCCAAATGAATCTTCAATATAGATTCTTATACACTGATGATTGGAATGGTTTTATTCGATGCCAGGAAGAAAATTAGATTATATTACTAAAGAAGTATTTACTTCAGTCGTGTGGTCTAAAGCACACTCGTATTTTTTATAATTACGAAAGCCATTAATAATTTTACTATCGACAACGCTAGGCTACAGTAAAAGTTAAACTGCTAGCTTTCCAGTTGTAAGTTTTTTCGTAAGTTTACCACTACTGGCCAATGGGCACATTGGATTTTCAAAATGCAATTGGTTTCGCTTGATACGAGCACCATCAGGGTACAAAATGAAACTAATTGAAAATGCATTATGTGTGTTTATATTATACACATTTAGAATGAGAAATGTAGACATAACATAGAATAATTGGGTATTAAGATAGCATTCAATATTAGTAAGATAGAGAAAGTTTACCTAATGTGATCCCGTATTATATCTAAAGATACAAAACATCACCTGAACAAGTGATTAAGGTATAAAAGGATTTTTACGAGTTTATAGAAAATATACCAAATATTGGATTATTTTACACAATTAAATAATTATCGAGTTTTTTTTTGCTTTTAACGGCTTTTGAAATGGCAATCGGTATTTTTTCGTTGTTTGTTTTTGGGGTGTTATGGCGTGTTGTGCTACCTCCTTCTTTAGCCGACGTTTCCGACAGCATTGCAGTGTCCATCATCATGGCAGATCCGGCAGATCCGACGATCTGCCCTGATGATTGACACTGCAACGCTGTCCGAGACGTCGGCTAAAGAAGGAGGTAGCACAACACGGCATAACACCCCAAAAACAAACAACGAAAATGCTTTTGGCCGTGAAAATCTAAAAACGTATCTGGCAATCGGTCTAATAACAACGGATTGTCATTACTTTTGTATTGTCAGGTCCACCCAATTTATCTAATATATTGTCATAGTATTAGAAGGCTTTTGCTATTCTAGTACTGGTTTATTCCAAGTTTTCAAGCCGGGTCGCGGGTGCTCTAAATGTGCTATCCGAACTTTACAAAGTTTCGGGCCCCTAGCACACTCGATTTTACGTTAGCGATCTGCAGATGTCCTAGGGAAAGATGAGAAGTTACCGAAAGTTATCCTATCAATCGTTATCGATCGAGTGTGCTAGGGAGCCAGATATTCATAGACTGCGCTTCCTGTTCCTTCAAGCTTCCGATATAATGACCTACCAATAATGCTGCCAATCATAGAGCTAATTGTCCTGAATTGGTGTTATCCGAAATGAACAGTTGGGATAAATAAGACGGAACCATTCCGTTAATTATTGCTATTATTGCTCTAATTGGACATGGGTAGTCTAGAGGGGCGGCTGTTTCATTGGGTCAATTGGACAATGACACCCCATAATAAAACGACAATAATTAATAAGTTCATATTAGATATTTTACATACCACGATTTTTTATACATAGTTTTATTATATTACCATCAACTTATGGACCTGAAAAGCCACCTTTAGTAGTCCCTTTATTGAATATGATTATGTGTTTTCGAACAGAATCTCAATTTTGAATTCGGTTATGAATACCGCTGCCCTGGAAACCAGTTATTGGATAACCAACACCTCTGCCGTATGTCACCCCGTCTAGGCGGAAGTTGGGCCTGCCCAAATGCATGGCAGACTGGATCGAAAGAGACTGGTTGAGGGAGACCTTTTGATTTCTCCAGCAGGCTCTCAAGATGATATAGATCCCGAGAGGATAAATATTGGATATAGGTGGAAACAGTTAATACGCACTTAAAAAAAAACTCTTTTGATTCACCTTAATTACATTAAAAGACAACTATTTGCATTGGGAGTAGTAAAAATATTTCCTTTTAAATTTCAATTACGTAGAATTAAAATTAGCTTTCGTTCTGTAAACCGATCCGGCACTTTCAACCATTTATTGTAAAATTTCATTTTTTATGTTGGTATTCTTGATCCTATACGAAAAACAACGAGCGGCTAGATTTTTTTTTTATGTTAAAAAAAAATAATTCCGCCTAACTAGTACATACCCAGTATGCATGCATTGCGTGCGTTGTGATTAAAATTTATTATCTTGAATTTTTTTTAACTTAAAATTTTATTTTTTAAGTGAACTATTTATGTGATGATATAGCGCCTGCTCGTGTCAAGGCAAGAAAAACATCCCAGTTTTCAAGTAGTTCTGCGGCTATGCTAGGTTTATGTAACATGGTTTGTGATGCAAAAGAAAGTTCCCCCTTTATAGCGCCTGCTCGGGACAAGGCAAGAAAAACATCCCAGTTTTCAAGTAGTTTAGCGGCTACGGTAGGTTTGTGTAAAACGGTTTGTGATACAAAAGTAAATTTATTATTTATAAAAAAAAATTACTAGAAAATGTTTTTTTACGTCATTTTATTTCCAAAACTCCGGTAAATTAATGTTTACCTAATACGCCCATAGTTCGTGATATCTTCAAAATCTTCTAGCTGCTCGATATATTATATAAAAATGTATCAGGAATACCAACATACCAAAGTGACAATAATTACAAATATGGCCAAAATTTCACAAGACGAAGGTAATTTTAATTATACGTAATTTAAATTTGAAATGAAATATTTTCCACTTCCCCCAATGCAAATACTTGTATTTTAATGTAATTATGGTGAATCAAAAGAGTTTTTCAAAAAAAGTGCGTATTAACCATTTCCACCTATATCCAATAATTACCCACGAGAGAAAGGTTTTCTTCCTGGCCTCCTGTGTAGAGCTAACAGAAAAATAAAGTATTTAAAAAAAAGTTTATTAATTTTATTCGCCCGCTCTTGAGCTTAAGAATTTAATTATAAACTTGTTTCATGGAAGTCTATTTTTAAAATAAATTTATCCTTTTTAGGATGGAAGGTTAAATTTTCTATGCGAAAATAAATTGCCAATTAAAAAAAAAACGTTAAAACTTTGCCAGCAGAAATAAAGACAAAATAATGTTTCTTTATTCTGAAATCTGAAAGCGTTTGGGAACAGGATAGTAAATTTCTAACAAAGCCTGGGGAAAGATTGCAGTTTTTTTAATATAAAATTAGCCGAATTGAACACAACACTAAAGTATGCAGGAGACACAAAGAGATTACAAAGTTCTCATTAAATAATCTATCAGTAAATCTAGAGATTGGGTTTGTGGATGCCTTCATGAGATTTTTTATTAATTTAAGGGGCCGCTCTCCCGGTTTCTACCGATTTCTGACACGTTTTCCTTAAACGTTTGAAGTTTTTAAGCTCATAAAGAAATATATGTTATTCTTTGAGATAGTATATACACATTCCCCACGCTTTTTTCGTCGTTTGTTTCTCCTTTAGCCGACGTTTCGGACAGCGTTGCAGTGTCCATCATCAGGGCAGATCCGGCGGATCCGACGATGTGTCTGCCGGATCTTCCCTGATGATGGATACTGCAACGCTGTCCGACACGTCGGCTAAAGAAGGAGGTAGCGCAACACGGCATAACACCCCAAAAACAAACAACGAAAATGCTTTTGGCCGTGAAAATCTAAAAACGTATCATTCCCCACGCTTTTTAAGCTTTTAAAGAAATATATATTATTCTTTACGATAGTATCTATACATTCCCCACGCCGAAACGGTAATTATTTTAAATTCCATCGATAGAAATAAATCGCAAAGTATGCTCCAAAAATTATTATTAACACGTTTGTTTCTGTTATTTTACAAGTTATATGTATGAAAAAATTCATAATGTTTCTTTAAATGCTTCATGATACATCCCCCGCGAGATTTTTGCTCTTTTTTAAACGAGTCGTCTTTTATTAATAAATTTCACAATTTTCGCATGAATTTTATGGTTTTTAATGTAAGCGCGCTCCCACGTTCGTATTGTCGTATCTCTCCATCTTCTTCTTTTTGAGCGGGTTAGCGCGGCCTTAAGTTACGTCAAAGTACCGAAATGGAAATCAGATAGTTTTTTCTTAATATGGGTTTATTTTCCAGAAAAAAAAAACTTTTCTAAATTGTAATACCAATATCATTGTAGAAGAGGATAACAATAATAATCTAATTTTTTTTTAACAAAACGATCATGATATTATGCTTGTTGGCGGATAAAAAGCCGAAACGGACCGATAATCGGTATTCAACGGGAACGATTCAAATGTCATAAATTCGAATTGAAGAAGAAGATAACAATAATAATCTAAATTAAAATATGAAAATGAACAAGAAATAGACAAATAATAAAAGATAATGGTTGCAACTGGGACTCGAACCCAGAACCTCACGTATAACCGGGACATACGCATTAACCAATTTTGCCATTGCATCCAATTACGAAACTGTCGTATTTGTCATATACATACATATTTCAAATATCAGAATTAACAATATTATCTTCGACTAATTTTTTTTTTTCCAAATTATTGGCAGCTACCTTTTTTAGTGTTATATACCTTTTTTGTTATCTTCTTCTTCAATGATATATTACTTTGATGGGAATAAATCTTCAAAAGTTAAAAAAATAGAGTTTTTCTTAAAAAAAAAAATTCTAAATTGTGTTTAATATGTAGTTTTTTTTCTAATAACGGAACGAGATTGTTTGATCGATTAGCACAATTACGTATTATTATAGGGCATATTGCTTCTATGGAATCAAGCAATCTTCCCAGCACGCCTTTCATTGATATGCTTAGTGTAACTCTTGGCTTAGGCAAGGGGGCTCCACCACAGCCAGAGTTAAGTTTGGGCCGCAGATATTTTAATCGTATACAATTGATGGTCTTGTACAGATCGCAAGTTCATCTCACTATTGAATTTGGCAGCCTCTGGTCTGGAGCTCAAAAAACTTTAAAAAACCGTTGACTCTGTGCAGAAATGGGAGGCCCTTTTGATCGATATGTTAACAAAACGATTGCAATGTTTAGAGTACAGGCGTCAGGTAGGAATGCTGACCTTGTTTCATCGTATTTCAGTGGAAAATGCTAAGAAGAACTAGATTCATTGATCCTTTTGGCACCGGTGCGTAGTCGGAAACACACCAAACGCACGTCCAACATTTGTACACGGTTGACATTTGTCACATGAGAAGGGTTTTTTTCTAGAGTTCTAGAGTTCAACAGTTCTAGAGTTGACCAGATCGGCTAAGAAACGATTTGCCAGCATCGACCAAAGACTTGGTCTTTGTTTGCCAGCCTTTGTATTCTGCCCTCCAACCGCATATATATCTTCAAGACCCGCTTCACTCATTCGTCTCATCAAAAATACCCTGCACGCGTTATCCCCAAAGTGTGGAGTGTAAAAAATAAAATTATAAATTTTAAAATCAATCAGGATTGTGAAAAAAGGAATAAAAACATAAGCTTTTTTTTCTAAGAATTTTTTTACTTTTATGTCCGTGTTAAACCTTCCCCAAAGAAAAAACTTAACCCTTCCACACACTTTTCCACAAATGATCATCTAGTCAATCCATGCTATGCAATTATACTATTTAAGTATAATAAATACAAAACAATTTTGCCATCTCATGGGTAGTTCATTGATCCCTTTACTAAAAAACCATTCGGATGGGAATCAATAAAATCTTTGAAGGCGGTTTGGACTGCCCCATCGGAGTTGAATTTTTTCCCTTGCAAGAAGTGATCCAAATTTCGAAAAAAATGGGCATCTGTTGAGGCAAAGTCCGGAGAGTACGGTGGATGTCTTAGACATTCCAATTGAAGCTCCTCTAATTTGGTAGCCGTCTGTTGTGCAGTGTGTGGTCTAGCGTTATCATGAATCAGTGGCCTAGAGCGATTGACCTGCCTCGGTTGTTTAGCAGCTAGCTTTTCCATCATGGTTTGCAGTTGCTGACAATAGACATCTGCCGTAATCGTCTGGCCAGATTTAAGAAAGCTGTAGTGAACGACACCAGCACCAGTCCACCAAACACTCACAAGTAACTTTTTTGTAGTCAATTTTCGCTTGGGGCATGGTTTGGCTGGTTCGGCAGGGTTCAGCCACTGCGATGAGCGCTTCCGATTATCGTACAGGATCCACTTTTCATCACAGGTAATGATTCGATTTTAAATCCCTTCATTATTATGCCGTTTGAGTAATGCAACGCAGCAGTCAGCGTTTGTTGATTTGCTTCACTCAATTCGTGAGGTACCCACCTTTCAAGCTTTTTCACCTTCCCAATTTGCTTCAAGTGGATTAAAACAGTTTTATCACTAACACCGCAGCCTGCAGCTAACTCGGACGTGGTTTGCGATGGATCCGCTTCCACAATAGCCTTCAATTCTTCATTATCAACATTATCAACGGGGCTTGTTCTGCAGGTCGAAATTTCCAGAACGAAAACGTTAAAACTAAAACTGCACTGTGTTTTCTTTTGCGGCACCGTCGCCATACACATCATTAATCCTCCGAGCCGTTTCTGCAGCACTGGTGCCACGCTGGAACTTGTACTCGTAAATAACGCGATATTTCAAGTTTTCCATTTTGTAAACTAAGTGACCCAAAGAAAATAAACAATTAAGTAAAAAACAAATGAATTATAATTTTTGAATCACACACACATGAGTAAATAGCTCTATAAATTTGAATTTGAAATTCCTAACCAAAGAGAAGTTATTTGAGATCAAAGTTGCAAGTACGGCAAAACGCCAATTTCATATGTAAGGACCTATTATTATTATTACCTGCCTATGTTTTCGGGTCTCTTCCAGATTAAAAGCTGTCCTGTTCACAAATGATCTGATTTGGTTACTTGGGTACATTCCTTGGAAGTTATTTAGACTCATATACATAAAACAAATACACACTATACTTTTTTTAAACACTTATCTAATATATAAGGCTTTGATAAAAGTCCGCATTCGCGTGGGTAAACATTTTAGAGTATCGCAAAGGCTTCTACGTAGCTTCAAACAAAAAGAGCAGGAAATGAAGTTTACAATAATGTAATCTTTTATTATTTTTCTCTTCCTGGTTTTTCCAAGTTACCAGGAAATCATTTTTAAAAGTCTTTCTTACTTAGATATTCTTTACGGCTTCTTGTAAAATAAATTATGAACGAATTTCCTTGTCAGAAAAAACGCTGAATATTGAAAGGAAAATGCTGCTTTTATTGAAGCACTAGGTATTTTTTTTTTAGATACTTTACATGAATTCCTACTTCCTGCTGGATAAACCGAGACAGACTTAATACAATGTATATTATATGTATTTATGAAAGAAGATGGGATGAAAGACAGTCGTAAACTGGCTGAATATTTAATTACGGCTAATCATTAGTAATATTACAAAGTAATTTTGCAAAGATTAAAGAAATACTAAGTTTATCTTCATTTTCTTAACGCATATTAAAAGTATTCCTTATTTGTTTGTTTCATCAAGTAGGGGAATATTTTGATAAAGCTATTTAAATTGACTAAGGACCAGTTGTTTCGGAAAATTTCACGTTTGAATTTCCTTCAAATCGTCATTCACCGAAAAATTGGGTTGTTTCAACCTCCGTCAGAAGAAATTTCAAGGAAAATTTTATGGAAATGTTTAAAAAATGAAAAGATTCTTTTTTCATTTCAAATTTGACACGCAATCACGTCTTCCTATATTTCAAATACGAAATGGGTTGTTTCAACTCCAAATAACGTTCGATAAATTTGAAAATTTTATTCACAATTTTGACGTCTGCGCATGCGTCTCCCATTATTTCGCTAACCGTCCGGACTTGGCTGATCACATTCACCTCACATTTCTATAGTATTTTCACTGCTGACGGAAGTTGAAACAACCCAATTTTTCAGTGAATGACGATTTGAAGGAAATTCAAATTTGAAGGAAATTCAAATTTGAAGGGAATTCCAAAACAACTGCCCTTATGAAATTTTCGTTGAAATTTCTTCTGACGGAGGTTGAAACAACCTAATTTTTCGGTGAATGTCGATTTGAAGGAAATTCAAACTAGGAAATTTTCCGAAACAACTGGTCCTAACACTTTAACTGTATTTTGTCAGCTGAAAGAAAAAACTATTTTGGATTTTTTATATTTTGTACCTTCAAACTATGTGGATCAAATTCAATAATAGTTTTTACTTTATATTTATTTTTGTGCAAGTGTTTTGAACAGTCGTTTCCTGCACTGTTTACGAGTATAATTTAGTAATTATTGTTATATATATATGTAAAAGCCTTACGAGTGTATTACCAGAGAATATCGGAAATTAGTCCCTTTTAAATCAAATTCCAGACGTATTGATTCTTTTTTACAAAAAAACATAGTTCGATTTTGAAAGATTGTTGTTTTATCTGGTGGACAGAATTTTAAAATTTTCAAAAACTAAGTTTATTTTTAATATACTAAGGTTGTACCGTTGGTCGTTGGCAGATTTGTTCAATTTTCAAGCGAAATATTGTATTATACAACTCAAATTTCAAATCATATAAAATCATACAGAAAAATAAATTAATACGTAATCTAGTAAAGACACTTTTCAGAATAATTTTTTTTTTCAATTAAAATCTTTAAAAAATAAATCCGAGAACGTGTTTTCTGACGAAAATACCTCAGTTTTCTATTTATTTAAGGTCTTACTTACAAAGTAAAATATTTCAGATTTTTTTTACATACTTATTTTTTTTAGACATTATTGAAAAATTATAAATACTTATGATCAAAAAATACTTACAAGAATATTTAATAATTTATCATCATGCCTTTTGAACTTTTTTATTGCTTACTTGAATGTAGGTATATATTGAAGCAAGTTTTGAATGAAATAAATCAATATTAAGTTTTTTAATAAATCAATTTTAAAAAATTGATACGGGGAATAATCGATCTTTCTCATTGGAACCTCCCTGTACAATTGCAAGCTTTTTAAACTTTTATTCTCAGCCGCTAATCAACAATGGCTCTTAACTTTGTTAATTTCGTTGATCATAAAAACCTATTTCAAATCCCAACCTCATTTTTAAACCTTATGATCTCTCTTTGTTATCTGATCAATGTTTTTTTTTTTAATTTTAGTTTCTTGTATTTTTATTTAGTTATATATCTTTTATCTATCGTAATCCTATTTTTATTATTTCTTTCTCGTTTTCAAAATTAAAACTTATACTACCTATATCTATGTAAAAGGCCCCTAGGCGCATAATAAATAAATGTATTCTGATCTTGTTTTAGAAATGACATTTATCTTTGTAAAGTACTCCAAAAACGTATCGATAAGGTTACCCGACATATAATAAGATTATATCGATAAGGTTAGAAGAGATATTTGATATTATTGACGGAGAAGTCATTTTACATTTAGTCTCCTCATTATATTCAGGAGGTAAAACGGATAAATATATAACTCTTCGAAAATAAAGTATTTTTGAAGTATGTTCCAAGTATTGCTCCTAAGCCAGAACTTTTTTTATATCTTTCATTCAACTCGTCAGGCTAATTTTTTTCGCTTCCTGAACAATTTGACTTTGACGGCCGGCATGGTCGAGGGGTAAGGCTCTCGACTCCCATTCCGAAGGTCGCGGGTTCGAACCGGGCTTGTGCAAATAAATTTTGTGTTATTTCACAATTAATTCATAAAAATAATATATGTTTAGTATATTCGAGGCACGTTTCAGAGTATGAGATTATCTCAGTATCGCCCTGGTTTAAGAACACCATTCAACGAATTGAAATAATGCTTGAAATTGCATTAACTGTGTTTGGTGACCTGATGTGAATTGTTAGGTAAGGCTCTCGACTCCCAGTCCGAAGGTCGCGAGTTCAAACCCGACTTGGGCAAATAAATTTTATTTTATTAATTTGTGTTATTTCACAATTAATTAATACAAATAATATATGTTAAGTATATTTGAGGCTCGTTCCAGAGTAGGCGATTCTCTCAGTATCGCCCTTGTTTAAGACCACCATTCAACGAATTGAAACAAGGCTTGAAAGGGCATTAATCGTGCTTGGTGACCAGATGTGAATTGCCAGATATACTTCTTGCTTTACTCCTTCCCATTTCCTTCCTCTCCCCACTACCTTCAGCCTCACAACATACCCCAGTTGGGGATGCCAATGATGCCATAGTCTTACTGGCCGGCGCGGCGTAGTCCAGCGGTAGGGCGTTAGACTCCCATTTCGAAGGCCGCGGGTTCGAACCCGGCGGGCGCAAATAAATTTTATTTAATTGATTTGTGTTATTTCACAATTAATTATTTAAAATGATGTATAGTATATTTGCGGCACGTTCCAGAGTGGAAGATACTCTTAGTATCGCCCTGGTGTAAGACCACCATTCAGAATTGAAACGTTGGGACTCTTGTGCTTGCCTTTTTTTTATAGTGAATACCTAACAAGAATCTTAACTGCTCCCGTCTGTAGCCAGTGAGACTATGGCATCCCAAATTGGGGTACGTTATGAGGCTGAAGGTATGTGGGGAAGGGAAGGAGACGAGGAAGAGGAAGGTGGAGAAGTACCTGTCTATTCAGATCTAGTCACTAAACACGGCTAAAGCCACTTCAAGCAACGTTTCAATTCTGAATAGTGGACTTACACCAGGGCGATACTAAGAGTATCTTCCACTTTTTTGGTCATGTTGGGAGCAGTTGGGACTCCTGAGCGGTATTCATGTAAAAAAAAAGTTTACTAATGTTTACAAAGATCTGCAAGTTTGCGTACCTTCTGTGTGGAGTTTATATTTAAAAAAGGCTAGCAGAGCGTAAAAAAAAACTTTTATTTTTACAAAATCTATTTTGAGTCGTTTTTTCCATAAAATAAGTTAGTTTTAAACTGTATTACAACAAATCCATACTTTATTTAACAGCATATTATCATTTATTTTCACAAAAATAAAAACTAATTTATTATTATGTCATTGTACGGGAATTGAAATTCAAATGCTTAGAAGTTTTAATCTTAAATCTGTGGTGAAAGTTTTGCCCTCTCTTAAAACTATTTTGTGCAGCTTAAGTTTTGAACTGCCATTATGTGCTGAAGTTTTGGCACGAATTGTTAGAAAACCGTTTACCGAAGACCTGAAATAAAGCAATCAGAGAAAAGCTGCAAACTCGAGATATGTTTGAAGTAATGCGAAATTATAGACCAACTAGGTAAGCCAAGGCAAGGAGTGAATGCATGAAAGTTGAATGGAAAATCACTTGAATAAGTTTTTTAACTGTTAATTCATGGTGGAATTCCATTGTATTAGATATGAAATTAAAGATTTTTTTTCACTTTTTTCCACTTGTTTATTTACACCAGGACCAGTTTCGTCCTACTACGGACATTTTCAGACTGGTAGTTGAAATTCTTATGCTACGGAATTAACAAAGCCTAACAAAGAAAATTGATCTTAAATATGTCATGAATAAACAGTTGGAACATAATGCTCAATCACCATTAATATATCCATTATAATTCACTTAGTCACTTAGAATAATTTTACTTCAGAGAGCAGTGGTGTAATTTAAGTATGTAATTAAAAAAAAAATGTAATAACCCAAATGTATGGAGACATAATAACAATATAATAACAAACCTAATAACAATAATTACCATAGTGCTATCAATATTTGCTAATTAAGCCCTAAGCAAGAAAAGGGGGGAATATCCCAACATTACCAAAATAAAATATCAGTGATCACAAACCTTTTCAATTCATATAGATTCATGTCAATTAAAAATAACCTTTTACTATGTATCATCATTCATAATTTTAATAATAAACTTTATAATTATCTATATGTATCTTAACTTAACAAAATAACTGATAATACCTTAAATTAACAAAATAGAAACATTCATCATATAGAGACAATGTTGGGCCCCCTGCCTAAGTTTGTATAAATTCCGTAGCATAAGAATTTCAACTACCAGTCTGAAAATGTCCGTAGTAGGACGAAACCGGTCCTGGTGTAAATAAACAAGTGGAACAAAGTGAAAAAAATTGTTTAATTTCATATCTAACACTTGAATAAGCTTTTTATTAAAGCTCTTATTTTAATACATTGTCTAGTTAATACTGTCTACTAGTAGTTAGTCTGTTGATGTCATTCAAACCCGGCAATTTTAACGATTTTTGGAGGTTCCTATCTCCAATTATTAATAACTTATCGAAAAAGCCAAACGACTACTTTTTCTTCGTCTTCTTCTTCTTCCCCTTGTCCTATTCGGGTCGGGGACCCACTGCATCGACAAGGCTCCTCCATACGTCCCTGTCTTGCGCCGTTTGTTCGGCCTCCGTCCATGGCAGACCCATTTACTCCTCGCACAGTTTTTGGAGTTGCCTCACCCAAATGTGTCTGGGGCGGCCTACTGGACGTCTACCCTCTGGAATGGCACTCAGTATTTTCTTCGGAATTCGGTCATCAGACATTCTTAGTACATGCCCAAGCCACCTCAGTTGCGATTTTTCTGTGAAGAGTAGCAGTGGTTCAATGCTTAGATCATTTTGGATTGTAGAATTTCTTATATGATCCCATTTCGTAACCCCTGCCACTCCTCTCAAGTACCTCATTTCGGCAGATTGGACTCTAGAGCGTGTTTGTTCGTTTAGCATCCATATCTGGTGGCCGTAAGTGAGCGTCAGGCGGTATACCGTTTTAAACACTGCCATCTTTGTCTTGATGCTGAGCTCGGCTTTTCTTATCACTGAGCTGTAGAGAGGACGTAGCACACTGCTTGCCGCACTTATTCTTCGATCAATTTCTCCGTCATGCCGACCGTCGCTGGAGAATTCGACCCTAAGGTATTTGAACTTGTCCACCTGTTTTAGCTGAGTCCCATTAGCAAGCATGTTGCACTGAGTTTGGTCCCTTCCTATAACCATCACCTTTCTTCGACTACGTCATATTAAAAAATATATTTGCAGTAGTGTCAAAATCCAAAGAGAAAATTAGGGAATACGTTTGTATAAACAAAACGCTGCCGGGTTTTTTCTTAATTTGGTAAATATCTATTCAAAATTGGTTAACAAGAATACCTATATTTATTTCAATAATACTTATATATATTTTGATTCTTGATGGCGGTACCTATATCTACAATGAACAATGTTAAAATTAGGTGTATTGCAAGTTAATTCCTAATTAAAGTATTTAAGTGGAATAATAAATGTGGCATCTTTGCTTCTGTTTTGAAAGTAAACTTAAAGTAAAGCGCATGGTGAAAAATATCTTCATGCTGAAAAAGTTGTTTCGCTGACCTAGAAATTTTGGTTCCATGTCTAATCGGACTATGAGATCTCAGCGTCTGAATTCCCACAGTAAATTTATTCAGACACGATACTTCCTCACATTATAATTCATCACATCATAACTCACATTAACCTAACCTAACCTAACCTCACCTAACCTTACCTAACCTAACCTAATCTAAGATTAAAAACCTCAATTATCAGTTTTCGACGCTTCGAGACACGATGAGTTATCATATGAGGAATTAACATCCGATGAAAAGTTTGTACGCTTATTTTGTTTAGATATTATTGAAAAATCTTAAATAATTATGATAAAAAAAAACTTACAAAAAGTACACAATGTTTAATAATTTATCATCATGCGTTTTGAACATTTTTATTGCCTACTTGAATGAAGGTATATATTAAAGCAAGTTTAGAATGAAATAAATCGATATTAAAATTTTTATTTAAAAAATTTGATACGGGGAATAATCGACCTTTTTCATCGGAACCTCCCTGTACAGTTGCCAGCATTTTTGAACTTTAATTTTCAGCCGCTGGTCAATGGGTCTTAAACAACACTTACTGTCTTCTTCTTATTTACGTACTGACCCATTTGTAGCGACAGAATCCTCTTCAACCCATTTCCCTAATACATAATCCCATAAATCTATCCACAACCCACATCCCGTCTTCTATCTAATCAGATGGTCCCGCATAGAGAACGGACTATAATACCTTGTTTGTTATATAGTAATGTAGAGATAGGTCGACGTATCTGCAACGTATTACGTAATACGTGAACGCAACGAAACGTGCGAAGTGAATTTAACCTGCACCGTAATACGAATCGGCGCCGGTTTGGCTGCACGTTCAGTCAGACTGTTAGAATTGAATTCTTTCCACAGATCCTTTGGATATTACAAATCTAAAAGATGAAATTGATCGACTTGTTGTGCTCGTAAAATGTCTTGAAGACATTTTATATCTGAAATCTGTGATTTGAAGTAAACAAATAATACCAATTTATTTATTTTATTTAAACGCCGATAGGGCATATATAAAGCAATACATGTTTTGATTAATTACAGTGAAAATAGGAGTTAACAAAATACATGTAAGTAACAGAAAATATAAGAAACGTATTATAGGTTACATAATATAGAATATATTAATAATACAGAATATTTATTTAATTATAAAATACATGATATACATTAAAACATTTACATATAAATGACATATTAAATCACCATACTAGGCGGCTGCCTGTTTTATGGTAACCAATTATATATAAGTTTAATTGGTTACTTGATGAAGTCTAGTGTAAACATATATGGATTAAGTATATAAACATGCTTGAAAATTGGAAAAGTTGTAGAAGAAAAAATTATAATGAAGTTGAAAAAACTATAACAGAAAGTATAAAATACAAAAGAGAGAAGATAAAGAGTATAAAAAGTATAAAAGAGAAAAGATGAGGAATATAGATTTAACACATATTTTAATTCTTGTTTTATATGTATTCATGCATGCGTGTGTGATTAGATGCAATAAATAAATAAATATAATTAATTTATGCAGCACGTTCACATTATTTAAATCAAATACTATCTGAACTTTTTCTATTAGGATTAATATTTAATCCTGATGAGATTAACATTTAATCCTGATGAGATTAACATTTAATCCTGATGAGATTAACATTTAATCCTGATGAGATTAACATTTAATCCTGATGAGATTAACATTTAATCCTGATGAGATTAACATTTAATCCTGATGAGATTAACATTCAATCCTGATGAGATTAACATTTAATCCTGATGAGATTAACATTTAATCCTGATGATCATCGTTCACGAAACATGTTGATTGTGTATAAATAAAAGTGATATAAACAAAGTTTTTTGTACTTTTTATTCAAATAAATAATGCCATCACAAAGTAATAAACTTTCCAAAGAAGTTTTCTTCAAATTTCTTTTTTTTTAAACTCGAGTGTGCTTTAGACCACATGACTGAAATAAATACTTATTTAGTAATCTAATCTAGTTTTCTTCCTGGCATCGAATAAAACCATTCCAATCATCAGTGTATAAGAATCTATATTGAAGATTCGTTTGGGATGTTACCAATCATTGTGACAAATTAGTCGTTTCGATACACTGAGTTCGCACACTCTAAACGAAAATTTGATTATGGGAAATAGGCTTAGAATGGGATTGTTGATTTAATTCTTACAAGTTTAAAATAAAACTTTTTGATGCGGATTCTAGTTAGAGAGCGACGTTTATTCACATTTGCAACAGGAAATTCAAAAAATTCCAATCGAAAAAGTGCTAGTTATTAGGTAGATTTTAACGTTTAGAATGTGAGAAACAGCAAAACAACTATTGTCAGCATAAACGCCATGACCCATTCCAAACGTCATTAATATGTATTTGAGCACTGTTGTTACGGTTAGATTGTGAGAAATGAACCTCAAAACTAATTTTAATTTATTATCGTTCGCCTCTGTAACGTTCGGAATGCCCGACATTACGCCTCTCGTAACGCTGTACTTTTCGTAACGCATTCGCCAGTTTACCCCTCAAGTCAAGCGTGCGTAAAGAAGTATTTACTTCAAAAATCTATTATTCTTTCTTTCTTTATAATTTTCTATTATTTCTTTAACTTCAAAAACTCCTCGGGCTTCAAGCGTATCTGTCAGAAGATTAGAAAATTTCCGTTTGGTATTAAAGACCAAATTAATGGGACTTTAAAAGTATCTGAAAACTAAAAACTGTTTTTGAAAGGTGATGAAGTGCTTTCAAATGTTACTATTAGAAAAAAAACATAAAAATTTTGAATGCAAACACAAGAAAGGTATTAAAAAGACTCACCTTACGTTTTTTCTAACTAATCTAACAAATTTTATTAGACAAATGTTTTATAAACGTTATCATAATCAATTTTTTTGTCGTTTCATGTAAAAATAATTAATAAAAAATTCACAAAGTTTTATAAATCTTTTTCAAATTCAAGTCGGAAACTTTTGTTTCAAAAAGAGGTGTAGGTAAATTTTAATTCTTTTGTGCTTAACTTTTAGATTTTAATATAAAGCATGGTGTTTTTTCGTTTGAACACGGTTTAGATAATATTTTTCACAATGATAGTAAAGGAGACGTAATGATGTTTTATGAGATCTTATTGATTGTTCCTAAAAGGTAAAGAATATTATATAGTTAAACATAAACGAAAGTAGATATTTTTAGGGTAACCAGGTTGACGGTTTACAGTCGTATCAGATTTTGTAGTTAGTTGACATATTATTTATTTTGTGAACGGTGAAACAGTTCAATCCTTAATACCTCATTTGGCTGCCTGAAAATTTAACCATGCCATGTTATGGTCTAGTTTAACCATGCCATGTTATGGTCTAATTTAACCATGCCATGTTATGGTCTTATGTTACTTTAATACATGGTTAATGAACAAAAAAAGAAATTGCATTAACAAGTTACTTGCAAACCGTCCGTGTTAATTTTTTATACGTTTTTATGTTTAAATATATATATGTATATATATATACAAATATATATTTTTGTATTTTTTTATTTTTTTGTTTTGTTTTTATGTTTTTAATGTTTTTTTAATGCAATTGCTAAATTAATTTCCCTACTTATTTTTATTTTAAAGTTTTTTTTTAATATACATATGAAATGATACTGCTACCCGACTCGGAACAGATATTGTCTTGTGAGTCGGGTAGCGCACATGAACTGTAAATATACTTTAATGTTAATAAACGCCCGGGTTACCGGCAATGAAATGAAAAAAAAAAATTTAACCATGCCATGTTATGGTCTAATTTAACCATGCCATGTTATGGTCTAATTAAACCATGCCATGTTATGGTCTAATTTTACCATGCCATGTTATGGTCTAATTTAACCATGCCATGTTATGGTCTAATTTAACCATGCCATGTTATGGTCTTTTTTTTTTTACATTAACTCCACACAGGAGGCCCTGAGGAAAATAATTTCCTCTCAGGGCCTATGTCATCTTTGAAGATGCTGTGAGGAGGGTCTTTTTGAGGAGAGGAAGGAGTGAACGTGGGTCTTGAAGAGACCCATGTTATAGGAAGGAGGAAACACAGAGGCCGGCAAATCGTTCCACAGCCGAGCTGTTGAACACAAGAACGAGTCGTAGAAGCGTCCCGTTCTCATGTGACAAATGTCAACCGTGTACATATGTTGGGCGAGCGTTTGGCGTGTTTCCCGACTATGCACCGGTGCCGAGGGGATCAATGAGGCTAGTTCCTCGGAGCATCTTCCATTGAAATACCGGTAGAACAAGGAAAGCATTCCTACCCGACGCCTGTGCTCCAAAGATTGCAATCCGTTTGTTAAGACGGGAGAATCTATCAAACGGACCGCCCGTTTCTGCAAAGAGTCGAGGGTGTTTTTCAGGTACTTTGGGGCTCCAGACCAGAGGTGGCTGCCAAATTCAACCGTGGGGCGCACTTGCGATTTGTACAGGGTTAGCAGTTGTGTACTATTAAAGTATCTGCGGGCCCTGTACAGTACGCCCAGTTTCTGAGAGGCTAACTTAACTCTGGCCTCGATGGAGCCCCCATATCTGAGCTGGTCACTTAGAGTTACACCGAGCATATCAATGGAAGACCTGTTCGGAAGAATGCTACCGTTGAAGGAGACTAGATAGTCATTTCGATCCCTTTTAGACGTAATCAGACATGATTGGGTCTTTGATACATTGAATTCGACGAGATTATTCTTACCCCAAGAGAAAACACTCTCGAGGTAAGCGTCCATTCTTTGCTTCAAAGCCCTCCGAGCCATTGGAATTTGTGCACCCTTTGGGGGCTTGTCAAACAAAAAGCTATCATGGACTGTACTGTCATCCGCGTAACAATGAATTGGTGCACATGTCAAAAGGGATTATTATTATATTATTATTATTATTATCAATAATTTAACCATGCCATGTTATGGTATAATTTTACCATGCCATGTTATGGTCTAATTTAACCATGCCATGTTATGGTCTAATTTAACCATGCCATATTGTGGTCTAATTTGACGATGATTTCGGAAAATAAATGTAAAAAAACTCTCAAATTTACAATTCTCCACGAAATTTTTAGATGTTTTAAAAAAATATTATACGAAACCTATCTATAACCTTTGTTAACAGATTAAAAGGTATCGTAACCATTATAATTGATCATCATTAACAGAATAATTTATAAAACTCCGTTAATATTTCAACTTTGCATGATTTTACTTTTTATTATTGACTAGCTGATGTCCCGGGCGTTTTTTTAAATCACGTGTAGATAGAAACGTTCCTCTTGCTTTGAAGGATAAGTGTGCAAAACTTCATCAATGTCGAAACAAAACTGTAGATTTGTATAAAAATAAAAGCCAGGCCGCTATTCCATCCGCGACATACCCTCTTCTTTGTATAAAAGATAAATTCTATTTCTGAAATCAAGCTAGCTCAAAAAAGCTTCAGAAACGTAATCATACTTATGGTAGATTTCAAAAAAATTGTACTGTGGACAGCAAAAGTCACAAACTAAGAAGGAAACTTTGGAAAACTTAAGAAAAAGAAATGACATTCCCTGGACACAAGTCCAGTCTTAACAAACGGATTGCAATCTTTAGAGCATAGGCGTCGGGTGGGAATTCTGTCCTGGTTCTACCGGTATTTCAATGGAAGATGCTCCGAGGAACTAGCATCATTGATCCCCTCGGCACCGGTGCATTGTCGGGAAATACGCCAAACGCGCGGCCAACATATCTAGACTATTGACCTTTGTCACATGAGAACGGGTCGCTTCTACGACTCGTTCTTGAGTTCAACTGTGTTTCCTCCCTCCTAGTCTCTTCAAGACCCATGTTCACTCCTTCCTCTCCTCAAAAAGGCTCTCCACATATCATCTTCATATATGACATAGGCCCTGAGGGAAAATATTTTCCTCGGGGCCTACTGTGTGGAGTTAATGTGTTTTGTACCAAAATTGGTCATGAAAAGCGGAATGGAAAACAGAAGAGGGTATGACTTTTCCATTTAACTTTTATGTCTGGGAGAAGACACAACGATATTCAAATTGACAGGCGCCGGGAGAAGATATAACAATAATTTAAGTTGACAGGTGTTTGTTTTCGTTTAACTGATGGTTGGGAGAAGGCATATGATTTTTATGGATAAGAAGCTCAAAAATCTACCTACGGAAGAACGAAACATCACCTCCCATACACGTATCTTGCGAATCGCAGCTAAAAAACCTTATATGATCACCATTCCCATGTTAAATCACCTATCTTGTAACTACTATTTTTCTCCTACATTTTTAAATATTTTTTTCAATATCACCCTTTTTACACTAACCCCACCTGCTGATAATTATTGCTCACTAATGATTTATATATCACACTCACACACTTTAATTGACAATTGTATGCTTTGCTTTGCTATTCCCAGTGGACTTATGACTATCAACATAACTCTTGAATATAATATTCGTAAAGTATATTTTATAGAAACCGAATTTATCAATGTAATTAACAAAATTTCACAATGCTTGATTCTTTATTAATTTTTTATCAAAATGCTAGAGGTTTGCGCTCAAAAACGATAGAGTTTCATCAAAATATGCTGCTCAATAATTATGACCTGATCTTTATTACCGAAAGCTGGTTGGTTGATAGCATCCTAGATGAGGAATTATTTGATAATCGCTATTCTGTTTACAGAAATGATAGGGATAGCCATCGCACTGGTAAATCAACTGGCGGAGGCGTAATCATAGGTATTAAAAAGGAATTTTTTGTTACCCCCCGCTCTTGGAAATCAGACGCTGAAGATATTTGGATAACTGTCAATACATCAAGATCTAATCATCAATGTTATAACATCCACATGTGCTGCGTGTACTTGCCTAGCGTCGGTCCAAAATTAACATCTTTAGAAAGATTAGCATTATTTACTAGTCATACCAATATTATTTCTGACTTAACAATCCGTTTTCCCAATGACAAGTTTTTAATAATCGGCGACTATAACATGCCGAATATTGAATGGAATAGTCAACATACGTCAACTAACAGAGACCAATGTTCACTTGCGTTACTTAACTGCTTATGTTTTGCAAACTTAACTCAATTTAACCATTTACCTAACAAATATGGACGAATCTTGGACCTCGTTATCTGTAATACTCTAGCTAAAGTGTCGCTTGCCGATCACCCTTTAGTTAAAGAGGATGCTCATCATAAATCATTGATTGTAGAACTAGACTTCCCATCCACTAATGCAACCCTCTCAACTCCTCGAACAATAAAATTATTCCATAAAGCAGATTATGCCGAAATCAACGAGAGACTGAAAGAGACTGACTGGTCTACTGTTATAAATGCAACGGATGTAAACACAGCACTAAGTTCGTTTTATGTTATAATTGAACAAATTATCAATGCGTTTATTCCCAAGAAAGTCGTAAAATCTGGTAAATATCCTCTATGGTACACAGCAGCCTTAATAAATATAACAAACGAAAAATTGAAGTTCTTTAGAGCATGGAAGCGTCATCGGAACCCTCTCGATTATCTCTCATTTTCTTTGCTCCGAAAAAGGCAAAAAACGGTTGCTTCAGCGGCTTACAAAACCTATATTTCTACGATAGAATCCGGTATACAGCATAATGTTAAAAAAATATGGTCCTATGTCAATTCTCAAAGAAAATCTCCTACCATCCCCGATCATATGATTTACGGTGAAAAAACTGCTAAGGACAGTAAAGGAGTAGCTGATTTATTTTCTGAATATTTTGGATCTGTATTTTCGAATGTTCAACCTACTCATACAAGCAATACCAGTGATTGTTCAAATTCAAATAGCGTAATTAACTCAATTGAGATCAATGAAGACATCACCTTCAAATACCTTAAGTCCATTGATATCAAAAAGGGACCAGGGAATGATCAACTTCCAGGGATATTTATAAATTATTGTAGTAAACAATTGACTCCTCCCATTTTTGCTATTTTCAAACTATCGCTATCTGAAGGAACATTTCCCGAAAAGTGGAAAACAGCCTTAATTACCCCAATCTTTAAAAATGGCAGTAAAAATGATGTATCCAATTATCGACCTATATCCAAACTACCGATTCTAAGTAAAGTACTGGAAAAAATTGTTTATGATCAATTATATTCTACTATCTCACCTTCACTCTTAAGTAATCAACACGGCTTCATGAAAAATCGCTCCACAACCTCAAATCTTGCATTTTTTATAAATTTTCTTCATGATCAAATGGATATGCGATGCCAAGTAGATGCCATCTATACGGACTATTCCAAAGCATTCGACCGTGTTAACCATTATATTCTTTTACAGAAGTTATTAGGTCTAGGAATTCACGGTGATCTCTATAGATGGATCGCATCATATATTAGTAATCGGCACCAAATTACGGTTGTCAATGGCTTCACATCCTGCTTAATGGAAATCGTCTCAGGTGTGCCCCAGGGGTCGCATCTCGGACCACTCCTATTTAATATTTACATAAATGATATTTATGTATGCTTTAAAAATAGTCATTTTGTGTTATACGCGGATGACATGAAAATTTTTAAACCTGTACAGTCTTTATCCGATTGTATGGAATTACAAAGCGATCTTGATAATTTGTGCATATACTGTGAATCAAACTTATTGTCCTTAAACATTTCTAAATGTCATTCTATTACGTTTACTAGAAATAAAAATAAAATCAACTATCATTACAACTTGAATGATAAACCTTTACAATCTATGTCTATATGTAAAGATCTAGGTGTTTACTTAGACAGCAAATTAATTTTTGATAAGCATATCGAAAAAATTATCACAAAATCCTACAAGATGCTAGGTTTTTTATTAAGAATATGTAAAGCTTTCAAAAGTGCTAAGACACTAGAAATGTTGTTTTGTTCATTAGTCAGAAGTCCACTGGAGTACGCGTCCACAATATGGAATCCTCAATATAAGGTATACATAGATTTATTAGAAAATATACAAAATAAATTTTCGAAACATTTACTTTTAAAATACAACAAAACTACAAATAATATGTTAACACTACAAAAAAGACGCACATTGTCGGATCTATTGTTTCTGTATAACCTGCTTAATAATAATATTGATAGTCCCGAATTACTATCCGTCATTGGTTTAAATGCTCCAATGAGGCGTACCAGGCGCACTTCTCTTCTTCATATAGAAGCCCACAACACCAATGCAGCAAATAACTCACCAATCACTCGCGCAATCACAACCTATACCCATTATGAAAAATTATTACAATTAGACATTTTTCACGATTCATTGCGAACATACAAAACAAAATTATTAAATTTCTTATCATTTTATTAAACTTTAGTGAGCAAATAATTTTTGATTTTAAAATGTAAAATTTTCTCCACCCATACTCTTTCATTTATGTTTTATTAGTCAACCAATGTTTGATTCTTTTCATTAGTTTCATCATAATATAGTTTTAAAACCCAGGCGAAATTACCTATTGATATTTTACAGATTTACGTAATAGGTACAAAACCATGTAATTTATTTAAAATACCTTACAACTTATATTTAATGTACTGTGTAAATCTTATAAACAAATAAATAAATAAATAAATAAATAAATAACAATAATTTAAATTGACAGGTGTTTGTTTTCGTTTTACTGATGGCCGGGAGAAGGCATAACAATAATTTTAATTGAAAGGTATTTATTTTCGTATGACTGGTGGCCGGAAGAAAACACAACAATAATTTTAATTGACCGGTGTTTGTTTTCGTTTTACTGATGGCCGGGAAAAGACATACCAATAATTTAAATTGACAGGTGTTTGTTTTCGTTTTACTGATGGCCGGGAAAAGACCTACCAATAATTTAAATTGACAGGTGTTTGTTTTCGTTTGACTGGTGGCCAGGAAGAAGACCCAACAATAATTTTACATTTATTATAAGTTATGAAACATAGTCAAATAAACTTTGTGTATAAAATTGTAGAAGACAATTATAGTAATAGAATTTTCGATGATACTGACATCCTCCAATGCGAGTCTGGAATTAATTTTTAACCCACATTTTCCCGCCACCATCCTACTTTCCGTAGGTGGTTTTATGAGTGCTTTGTTTGGGTAGTAAAAGCTTCTACATTATTAGATGAAAGAAAATTTTCTTCACTTTTATCTCTTCAATCCCCGCATAATGTCATAAATTTGAAAAACGTCAAGTTTCGTAAGTACCTATGTGCCTTTTTTCAGATCCAGAAAAAACATATTTTTTAAGATGATTTGTGTAAAAATGAATTTCAAAAATTCTAAATTGTCCTGTAAATTTACTGCCCAACTGTAGAATTTGTAGCTTGAATAGGAAAGTATATTTATATAATATATAATTTTGTACGTAGGTTTATATCATTTCATTTAAATTGCAAAATTGCTCATCGTGAAACAGAACTACCATTGCGGGATGAGTTGATTGTGTTTTTGCTTTTGTTATGTAATATTATTAATAAATTAAAATTAAATAAAATCTTTCATCTATTTATTAAAAAAGTTGAGCATGTAAGCCCAAATAATAAAATAGATTTATAAAATTATATAATCATTCAAAACAGTAGTGGTACTAAATTTGATCCCTGTGGAACTTCATGATTTGGAAAGAAGTGAGTTACCTTCTACTGCAGTGGTGTGTTTTAAAAATATTAACAGTGCAAATTGTTTTTGTTTATAATAAATTCACAGATATATTCACGAAACCCTGAAATTTACTTCGCTAATATCGTTGAAATATTTTTAAGAAAAAGAAGACTTGAATTTTTATAGAAGAGAGGAAACATATCATAACAACAAGTCATAGTAGAATTTATATCGGAAAGAAGAACAACAACAGTTAATTAAACAAACTACATACATAGCTCTGCTTCGACTTATTTCATCTATGTGTTGAACTTTTCCCACTCTACTGTTTATTCGTCTTGCATGGGAAGTATTTTGTTTTTATCTTATTACATTTTTTATTTTGTTTTCTGTTTTTTGTTTTTGATTTTATTTTTGTATTTGTTTTTGATTTAGATGTTATTTGTGAAATAAAAAAAATATAAAACAAATAAAAGCCCAGCTGGGCGTGAAATTCAAAATATATAAATAAATATAAATTCAAGATTGGGATAGAAAACGACCCGTTCTCACGATCCAAATGTCAACCGTTTTTAAATCTAGGCCATATGTCTGACGTATCTCCCAAATCTGCACCGATCCGGAGGAAATAAAGACATTCTTAAAACACAAATCATTAAAACAACTGTAGACAAAATGAGCATTTCCAGCCGAGATATGTATCAGTGTTCTTAAGTGAAGTGGAAATCAACTCACTTCTTGATATCCGATCGAGCTGGAACTCGGCAGATAGACTCGTTGTCTTTTTTCTTCTTTAAAGTTTAGGTGTCACTCAAGCGCACAGACGCGTACACACATGCATTTTTCTGAAATTGGATGAAATGATGGAGCAACTAGATCGTATCGTTCGAAGCTTAGGACAGTGGCGAAAAGTCGAAAACTGTTTCACTACATAAAAAATACAGATATTTTTCAGGATAATTTTTTTTTATATTTAAAATAAAAACAATTTATATATGTTTTTTTTATTTATTTAATCAAAAATACATAAACATTACAAGAAAGCTTTGACTTTCCAACTAGGAAAATTTCCCGTTTTAGAACAGTCAAATTGCCTGGTTTAGTTCACATTAGTAGTTAGAAGCTGTTATTTGTTGAACTTAATACATGAATTAAGGCACAAGTGACATTCACATAATTGTCGGATATGTTTTTCTAGATGTGGTGGAAGAAGATTCGGATGAAGACGAAGAAATCGGTTCCCATATCGGCCGGGGCAGGAGGCGCGCCCAGCTGCTGAGGTTACTCATACTTCCCTTCATACCCATCCTGGCGCTCATCGTGCAGACCACCCTGGCGCTGAGGGACAGTCTGCTGTACAGGTCCGTGGTCACGGAGGTAGAGGAACAGGTGAGTGTCACTAGTGTACTTGTTGGTTAGTGTAAAGACCGGCTAGCACATCAACCAGGCTCGCCCGGCACTGTAAAGGTCCGTGGTCATGGAGGTAGAGGAATAGGTGAGTGTCACCATTGTCCTTGGATGGTTAGTGAAAAGACCGGCTAGCACATCAACCAGGCTCGCCCAGATTTGTATAGGTCCGTGGTCATGGAGGTAGAGGAATAGGTGAGTGTCACCATTGTCCTTGGATGGTTAGTGAAAAGACCGGCTAGCACATCAACCAGGCTCGCCCGGCTACTGCACAGGTCCGTGGTCACGGGGGTAGAGGAACAGGTGAGTGTCACTATATATAGTGTCCTTGGATGGTTAGTGAAAACACCGACTAGCACTTCATCAGGCTCGCCCGGCTACTGCACAGGTCCGTGGTCACGGAGGTAGAGGAACAGGTGAGTGTCACCATTGCCCTTGGATAGTTAGTGAAAAGACCGGCCAGCACATCAACCAGGCTCGCCCAGCACTGTAAACGTTCGTGGTCACAGAGGAAGAGGAACAGGTCAATCTGACTACTAGTGTAGTAGGATGGTTAGTGAAGAGACCAGCTCACAGTTTGATAAGTGGTATAAAACCATGCAGTACCCTTGCCTTATGATGTCACTTATAATTTCGAAACCCCTCTAGATGGAAGGAGCAAGTAACGGTTAGTTTTCACTCCTAAAATTCTAAAGATAAAATATCAATTTCACTATTATCAAATCTTACAGATCTGTTCAAAAACATAAAATTATTTAATAAAAATAAAACACTTTTTTGTTTTAAAACCACGATATTTATTAATTTACTTTACCGACCAGTTTTGCTTTACTCAATCATCTTCAGGCTACAAATTAATACTGTCGAATGTACAAATTAAGACCGGTCGGTAAAGTAAATTAATAAATATCGTGGTTTTAAAACAAAAAACTGTTTTATTTTTATTAAATATGTCAAACCACAAAGTGATTGCTTTCTACAATAATATAAAATTATTTTATCTGTTCATCGAATTGAATAAATTTATTGTGCTGCATCTACATTAATTTATCATTCCTAGGTATGTACCAAATGTGTTTTCTGAAAAATAAATATTATTTATTCGCACTCAAATTTTCAATTCTGATATTCCACATAAATAATACTTCAGCATGTTGGATTTATAGAATTCGTTCCGCTGCATATTTTAGTTTGAGTGCAGAGATGGAAAATTCAGAAAATTGTTGTCGCTTTGGTATAAATTTATTCTAATGCACATTTTACGATGTTCACAATTTTAAAGATTTCACTCATTTCGGAGAGAATTTTTTGTACTTGCCAGTTTAAATTGTAATATTATATTAGCGTTATTCTTTCAAGTTACCACACAGTATTTTTTTAGGTAGTGTTAAAACAAAGTACCCAACATATTATTTATTTTAATTACTTTACCACACAGTATTTTTTTAGGTAGTGTTAAAACAAAGTACCCAACATATTATTTATTTTAATTACGAAAAACCGCAATCAAAAAAGTTTTTTACGAAAATTAAAAAATGTTAGACGTGAGAAATTTTTTTATATTTTTTTTATATGTTTAATAATTTTATTATTTAATGTATAATAAACTGTTTTTATAAATAAAATAAAAAAAAATACTGAATAAATAAAAGAAATAAAACATTTAAATGGAGTTCTACAAAATAAACTTAATAACAATATTTTTCGTTGTTTGTTTTTGGGGTGTTATGCCGTGTTGTGCTACCTCCTTCTTTAGCCGACGTTTCGGACAGCGTTGCAGTGTCCATCATCAGGGCAGATCGGGCAGATCCGTCGATGTCGAACGAAAATGCTTTTGGCCGTGAAAATCTAAAAACGTATCTCAATAACAATAATTATTATTTTTAATTGATAAACTAATGTTTAAGACAAGATTTTTTATGCATAGCACAAAGGATAACAATTATTATAAGCAATAATTATTAGCCTGAAACACTCATCCATTTTGAAAAAATCTCTTGTCTTAAACATTAGTTTATCAATTAAAAATAATAATTAATATTTGACGAGTTAAATTATTTCACCAAAAAATGTAGGCATAATATGTCTCGACGCCATCTAGTGGGAAAGTTAGCACTTACATGCCTTTCCCATATAAAATAAAGTTGGTTGTTTGCGGGTGAAAAAAAAATGTAATAAGCGGTAATTACTTCACTTTTCGGCCCATACAAAAAGGACGCCCGGGAAAAAACACTTTTCTACATCTAAAATTGCACAAAATGAATATATTTTTTTATACTGCCTTGTAGAGGGTGAAAACTATGTCGGTATGTTTTCGAATTTTCGATGCGTTTCGTATTAACGTAAACATTCGCTGTCAAACATGTACGATTTATCAAAAAATATTATTTAAGGAAAAAGTGCTGCTAACTCAACTATCATAAAGAATTATAAAATTATAAAAAGCTACCAACGTAGCTTCTTCTTTCTAAAAAATATATATTTTTTAAAATTTCAATTTCGTGAAAGTTTTGGTGTAGAAAAGTGTATTCTCCATAAACCCATTTTCGAGCGATTTCTGTAGGTAAATTTGAGCGTTGTCTCATTCGCACATTTCGCATTCGCATGTATTGTAAGTGTGCGTGAGCTTATTGTGAGCGGGACAGAATGACAGACGCGGGTGTTCCGCGTGTGGTTCAAAGCTAGCCTCTTAATGGTAGAGCACTTGACCGGCAATCAAAAGGGTGCGGGTTCGAGTCCCGTCGGCGATATGTATATTTTCTCTAAAGATTTTTTCAATATGGATGAGTGCTTCAGGCTAATAATTATTGCTAATAATAATTGTTAATAACAATAAATAAATAAATAAAATAAAATTATCACCATTTTCAAACATCTTCATTTCCGTTTGAATAATAATTTTCATATCTTTATTTTCCCAGAGAAACCCAAGACCTTTTTTTCACTTTGAAAAGAGAGAACACAAAGAGCCTACCATAAATCATTGTCAGTTTGTATTACCTTTTAGATACATTTCCATAAGCTGTGAGCCCACATTTGCCTATCCCTTTATAACCTGATATGAAAGTAAGATTAGGTCTTAGGTAAAACTGAATTTTATTTTTTCTCAATTTGGGAGGCGGTTTGGGTAATGGGGTGAGGTAACCGGGTCTTAGATTAGATTAGGGTTCTTAAAATTAAAAAAAAATTAGCAACGGTAAACACGGTGACTAATAAGGGATCAGAGGCCATAGCATACTCGCTCGATAACGATCGGTAGGATAACTATCGGTAACTTCTCATCGTTCCCTAGGACAACTGCACATCGCTAACGTACAAACAACAGTTGATGTCGAATATGTTAAGGACACTTAGTCATTGTGAACTGTCACTTATTCGTTGGCGATCTGTAGTCATGCTAGGGAACGATGAGAAGTTACCGATAGTTATCCTACCGATCGATATAGAGCATGCGTGCTAGGGCCTTACTCGCTCGATAACGATCGGTAGGATAACTATCGGTAACTTCTCATCGTTCCCTGACATGACTACAGATCGCCAACGAATAAGTGACAGTTCACAATGACTAAGTGTCCTTAACATATTCGACATCAACTGTTGTTTGTACTTTAGTGATGTGCAGTTGTCCTAGGAAACGACGAGAAGTTACCGATTGTTGACCGGAAGTTAGCGCTTCCAGCAATCAGATCGCTTTCAAAGTCGAAATACTAACGAAATCTTTGGCGAACCGCGATCGTATTTAGACCTGCGGTTTGGTATTAGGCAAGACTTACGTTCAATAAACACTTTATAATGAGGACATCAATATTTTATGGCTATGACCTACAAAGGGACCACTGTGCAGTGGTTTCATCTGCCCACAAACTGCGTGATAGGCAGGATCAGGAGAAGCCAGTTGTGGAGAACTCTTACCTCTCCAGCCACCTCTCGCCGGCTTGGGGAGAACTTTGTCCTCTCCAGCTGGTCTCTTTCAGCCCATCTTCTTTCGCAGCTTTGGAATTATACGTCTATCACTACTGGACACACTGACGCTTAGATTCCTACCCACCCCTAAATACCTTTTTTCTGCCCGGAACTTCGTCTCCTTCCTTTCCCACCAACAGCATTTTCATCTATCACCTCTGGAGAAAATTATTTCCTCCAGGGTCTTGTACGTGGGGTTAATGTTTTAAAAAAAAGTAGTTAAGGGTTTAAAAACTGTAGATTCTAATTGTTAATTTTATTTAACTTTTAAAACGACAAGTTAATCGAAAATCGTTCGTTTGAAGCAGAAAAAATATTTAATAATGTATCAAATTAAAACAAATAACTTTGTATTGAACCACGTTTATATAATCATAATTACCTACATGTTTCAAAACCGATGGTTTCTTCGTCAGGGTAGTAATGTAATTTTAGTAGTAATTTCATTACTACCCTGACGAAGAAACCAGCGGTTTTGAAACATGAAGGTAATTGTGATTATATAAAAGTGGTTCAATACAATGTTATTTGTTTTAATTTAATTCAAAATGACGCCACAAAGTGATTTTGCGAAGTTTGAAGAAAAAATTTAATAATGTGTTCTGCCTATATATATTCTCCTAATAAAGACTAATTTTGTTTACCGTAAAATAATTGTGGATTTTATTTAAATATTTATTATATTGTATTAGGAATTTATTTTGGGCCCGGGGCTGACTGGAAATTATGATATAAAATTACAGATAAAGTACGTAATATAATATACCGGTGAACAAAATAATTGGTTTTGAAACTAATTATTGCGCACCTCATTCACCTGACGAATAAAGTCCCCTTCAAAGGGGAAACCTGTCTCCATTGAAACCTTTTCCCGGGCAGAAACCAAGCGCAAGTCATTGCAAAGTTTATCCGCAATGTCAGAATGTAGAATATTACAATTTGGAATAGACCACTGAACATAATTTTCCCTAGAAGTGTGAATAATTAGATTTGAAAGAAAACGGATTTAAATTCCTTTCTTTTAATTTTTTTAAATTTTGTATATATTAAATTTAATAATGTTATTATTAAGTTATTTTTGTTTCGGCTTACAAGGCCATTTACAAACTGTGGTTGTTACACATTTAAACGATGTATTTATTCGATTTTGAAGGTGATTAAATTTATTTTTATCGGTTAAACCGATTTCCAGGGAAAATAATAGATTCTCCCCCAGGGGTATTTAAAATCTGTTAATATGTTCTTAATAATTTGTTTTTGTTTGGTTTTGTAAATATACTGAAAAGAGGGGAAAAGATTATATTCCTTCCTTTATTAATTAATGTTAAATTTGGGTCATTCGTTCGTTTATTGTTTTCTATTTTTTTTTTTTTTTTTCTTTTTTTTTACAAAAGAAAATCATAAGTCTTTAATAATTACACAATTCTCTGGCTAATTACAATAAAAATATTTTTTTAACAAATCTACCCAATTCAATAAAGAAAAACATTTCTCGTGTTTGAATTTTATTTTTATTTTTGGAGTAAATTTAATCTGAGACCTTTTCTTTCTGTATGCAATGGTTTAGGTCCCTTGTTGTTATGTGGATTGTAATCATTCATAAAGATACAAAACTAAAACACTTGCAGAACTTAATACAGTACAATCTCACTAATCCGGCACTTCACTAGACCGATACGTCCAATAATCCGGCACCCTCCGCCCGCGCCTCCCTTGCCACTCTACGTCTATTTTTTTTTTTTTTTAATTAGTTTCAATAGCAAAGTTTGTAGATTATGTAGGTATAAAGTATAATATAAGTATATTTTTTTGTAATTTTGAGATATTATGTTTCAGTTACAATAAAACCTGTCAAACAAGAACACAAATATGTACATACATTATATTCTCTTTATGAAATGCTTTGTTTTATTTATTATGATTTTTTCTCTATATAATCCGAACATTCCAATAATCCGGCACCCTCTGGTTTTTAATAGTGCCGGATTAGTGAGATTGCACTGTAATAACATTATTAAATTTAATTTAAATTAAAATTTTCAAAAATTAAATGGAGTTCTACGAATTGAACACAAAAACAATAATATACTTTTCTTTCAACTTTTAGGCCGAGGGAGGCTAACAAAAATGAGCATCTATACAAAAATTTCCATATTTGCAAATGATTTGATCATTTTTACACGATGTAAGGAAAAAAATATCTCACTTCGAGCATACGGATTTTCCCATAAAGCATTTGTATCGGATTATCTCTTTAGCGATGTGATTCTAAATAATGATTATACAATATACATACAGTTTCATGACGATTTTTTTTTACCACCGCCAAATATTATGTATTATTTTTCTACAAATTTTATTTATTTATTCGAATCATTAAAGTCTTTCGGCTTTTACATAGCATAACTTATAGTGTAAGACAATAAGGGGGGGTTTTCACCATCCTCTCCATAGCTTATCCATAGGATAAACGTGTATTTTCGATTTACGATGTTTTTATTTATTAAGTCAGAGTTTACTATTCGGTACTCGCACCTATGAATAGTGTCTATATTATCGGATAATTTGGCCGAGTTTTCTAACTATTCCGAGAATTTTATTTTTATTTTTATTAATATTCGTTATAATATGGATAAGCCATCAGAAGGATGGTGAATTATAATAAATTACATGTTCGTCATTAACTTTGTGGCTCGCCATAATTTACAATAAAATATATAAATTTGTTTTATACTTTTAACAAGGACATACCAATCATGCTTCTAATAAGGACACAGGGTTTTAAATTCTTCACCATAATAATAAAAGCAAAAAATTAGATAACTTGGAAGCACTTGAAATTAAAAAATCCCTAAATAATAACGCTAATATATTGAATAACCAAATTAATTTATCGTTTAGTCCCATTCTAGATATGTATCCAATAAACCGCTCTGTTATTGCTGGAATTCCCGCAATTACCCCCTCTCCTTCTTTGACCTCCCACTCCAGCACCTAAATGTTTGGTATATATCTATCAATATTTTGTATCATAGGTTAGTTTTAATATTCTCCCGACGAAGGAAGGGTTTTTCCGAAACCGGTAGAGTGTAATTCAAATTTAAAATGGTCCAAAACAAATTTATATATTTTATGGTATAATAAATTAGTAAAAATCAATTTTTGTGTTAATTTTTAAAAAACTCCACTAATAACTCCAAAAAAATTGCCGATGTGAATATAGTTTTGAGGAAAACATCATGTTCCTTAAATTTTATTAAATAAATAGACATGAATCAAAGATTTAGAGAAAATATATCAGTATTTAAGCCAAGGGTCATAAGCATGAGCTGGAATTTTTCAATTGTCACCTTCTAATCTATTTTTACATTGATAACATGAAAGGTTTCGACTATCAGAATGTAACCATTGAAAGCACTACAAGAGGAGTTAGTGTAATACTTACTTCATACATTTATTACGTGTGCTGTGGGTACACATAAGGTGTACTTCCTTTTAAAAGCTTTTTAATACAACGTAAAATTTTGATTATTTTAATGGAGATCATGAAAATTGTTTTTTTAATGGCCTTGGTCTCCCTTAGGAGCCAAGAATTATCGGAAAAACCGTAAAAATACTTCTTTAAGGCGAAGCACTACGAAGTAATGAAAAATTATGTGTTTAATACAAAAAACTTAATCGCTTAGAAATATTTTTGTTGATTTAATTAAATACTGCAATAATTTTTTTTTCATAAGCACAGAAATATTAAAAAAATTCTAGACTTTCAAAAAATATCAAAGATTACTTTATTTATTACTATGGGTTCCATAGAGTGTGGCGTCGGAGATTTACTCGGAGTCGGGTTCTTAAATTTGAACAGAAACGGGCATTAGCGTATTAATATACTTCGATTAGATAAATATAAGTAGATTTAAGTATAATTAAGATTTTATACTATCTTGGCCAAATCTCATTAAAATCCAATACGTAAATTGATATTTATAATTAAATCCATCCCCCTTGTCCCAACTCAGGCCACTCAAATTGGTGAGATGGCAGAGTGGAAAAGTACAAAGAAATGTAGGTGTTTGCAGAACTTAAATATAACATCATTCAATTTGATTTAATTTAAGTAAAAAATTATGTCATGTTTACTCCAAATAATGTCAGGAATCACTGGTTAGTAAGTCGGGTACGTCTCCTAACAACTTGTATATTTATATTTCCAATAATCAGTCAGTCACCATATTTACAAAATCAATGAACTAATCTATCATACTACTGACCGATCAAATACAATTAGAAGTTTGTACAATAAACTATATTGTGATAAGGTAGGTAGGGTAGACTGGGGACGATTGAAACACGTCATAATTGAAACATCTCAATTTACTCGAAAACTATAATAATAAAAGTGTGATGCGACACTCAAAACTCCATCAGATATGTTGGGAACTGTCGTTAATAGCGCACTAGCCAGCCAGTGACACAATCGTGGGTAGGAGACAATAGATTTTGGGCTCAAAAGCAAATATTTCTGACATTTTAGTTAATGTATTAACTAATTTTACTCTCCCGGCTTGACCAAACTTTTTATTCTATTCTCTTCTTTATCTATTTTAGAGTATTTCTATTGCATTTTTGTGTTAATGTCCTGGAAGTAGGAAATTCCGGGGACGTTTGAAACAACTCGTTTAGGGATGATTGCAAAGTTTTAATCTGCAATATTATTCTACTCCAGAATAATATCGCAGTAAAACTATATTTATTATGGCAAATACTCATAGTTAGTATAACTAAGAGCACTGAAACACAAGTAATAAAAAAAATTAAAGTTGTTTCATTTTAAGATAGTTTTATAAATATTTGTGATATGTTTAATCACTATTTATGTATGATCTCATTAAGTACTGTTATAATAATGAAAATGTTTAACATTGATTAAAATTACTCCATATATTTAAAAAATATTTAGAGGATTTCAAGGTTTTCTCAGGAAATTAGGTGGAGTTTTTTTTTATTATTTTCGTATTGATGGCAGCATTTTGAAGTGAAAAATGCGATTTTTGCTAAAAAAATTCAGTGAATTTGTTATTAAAAAATGGAAAAAATTGGAAAAAAAAGTTTTAAAAAAACTCTTCCTGATTACCTGTTGATTTAGTCGCTTGAAACGCTGTATCTTCGTTAGTTTTGCTCCGATTTACTTGAAATTTTGACAAAATACTCTCGACATATTGTACATTCAGAAAAAAATAGGATTCAAAACCTTACCCCCCCCCCCCCCTCCTTAAGTGGTTATTGTAGATTACCTGTAAGCATTGTAACCACCCGATAAATTTTATTTGGGAACTTGATAGATTATTCATCTAGTATAAATATATATACATCACCACACATAGTTAAAGTTAAATTGTTACAACCGTCCCCATTCTTCCCTACCTACTATATTACTAACTTCGCCCAGTTAACGATGAGAGGACATGATTTATTACTTCTGCTTCCATACTATATAAATGGCAACTACTTTTTTGCATTAAACTCAATTATCATCAATCATGAAAGTTTTGTAATTATGCCAAAGATAAAAGCATTTGTATTTTAAACGCATTAAAATTGTTTTAACTCGCTTGAAAACAGCGTAGTTAAATTAAAACCTAATTTTAACCCAAGTGACTTTTCTTAAAACTTGTAGTTACCTAATTAGTTACCTATTTCTTGGTTCTGCCCGAGTTTAACAATTTTCACTAAGGACGGGTAGTTTCAAACAATTAAAACAAATCATTCAATTTCAAAAAAGTATTCAAGTTCTGTTATTTTTTTTTTTTTTTTCATTATTACTCCACCTGGGCGGCCCAGACGAAAATAATTCCCCTCAAGGCTTATGTCATCTTTGGAGGGTCTTTTTAAGGAAAGGAAGGGGAGGAAGTTCTGAGAAGGAAAAAGGAATGAGGGGTGGGTAGGAATCTGGGGGTCAGTGGGTCCAAGAGTGACAGACGTATGAATACGTCAGACAGAAAGTCGAGAGATTCCTGCTGGAGAGGCCCAATGGTCTCCATCAACCAGTCTCTCCCGATCCGGCCCGCCGCCCTGTAAGTGGGCAGACGCATCCACCGCCAAGACCTAGACAAACCTCACCCTATGAACTCCAGCTAAGTCACCAGACGTAAGGAGCCACTATGGCAGAGGTGTTGGTTATCCAAAACTGGTGCCAGGGCGGCGGTACCCATACCCGCTTCCCAAATTTTTATCCAATTGCTGGGAAAAATTTTGAAATAATAACAGAACTTTCATAGAACTTCTCATATTGCTCAAATTCCGTGAAACAATATTTAAAAAAGCATGGAAAAAACTATAATCTCATATTTTCACAGTAAGTGCGTCCGCTGACGAGGCAACTAAAAAAAAAAACAGTGTGCAACTAAACTCGCTATCCTGTGTATGTCAATGTGACGGCCCGCACACTACACAATTTCCCAAAAAAACGTTGTCAATGGCAACGCAAGTAGTGACTCGCAACTCGCCCTGCTAGTTGCCGTGGCCGGCCGTTGCCAGTTTGCTCGGTTGCCATGGTTGCGCCAGTTTTGTTGTCAGTTTTCTAGTTTTTTCTTGTTTTTTTTTTCAATTTGACAGCGACAGATGACTACGATGACAGCTGATTGTAAAATTGAGTAGGCCGTCATACAAGTTTGGATGGAAGTTTGGTTGGAAGCCATAGCAACCAGCCGGGTTTAGTTTGGTTTCAGTTGCCTAGTCAGCGGATACACTTAAAACAGCTGAACATTCATCAGGTTAATAATTATTTGTTATGGATAATAATTGTTACCATTTGTGCTATGCATAAAAAATCTTGTCTTAAACATTAGTTTATCAATTAAAAATAATAATTATTATTTGAAGAGTTATTATGTATTTCACCAAAAAAATGTAGATATAATATCTCTCGACGCCACCTAGTGGGAGATTAAGCACTTACAATGCCTTTCTCATATGAAATAAAGTTGGTTGTTTGCAGGTGAAAAAATGTAATAAGCGGTAATTGTTGAATGAAACACTAGGTATATATTGAATCATTTGGCGGGTAGGAGATAACCCGCCGTAGCTTAAAGGTAGAGCTCCCGACCGGCAATCAGAGGGACGCGGGTTCGAGTCCCGTCGGCGACATGTATATTTTCTCGGGAGATTTTTTCAATATGGATGAGTGTTTCAGGCTAATATATATTTCTTATAATAATTGTTACCCTTTGTGATATGCATAAAAATCTTGTCTTAGACATTAGTTTATCAATTTAAAAATATAATTAAAAATTAATGTGTTTTGATTTTTTTTTTTTTTTGTTTATTTATCGTAGGTACATGAATTGTACCTACGAGTTCTCTAGTCATCCGTGTGGATTTAGTACTAGATATTACATTTTTATTTATTATATTGTGTTTATGCTTTATATATATATTTAGTAATCTTTTTTATTTATGTTATACTGTTGTTATAAATGAAACTTGTATATGTAAAAGCCCAAAAGCGCGTCAATAAATAAATAAATAAATATCTAAAGTATTACAATTATTATAAGCAATAATTTTTAGCCTGAAACACTCATCTCATCGGGACTCGAGTCCCGTCGGCGGCATGTATCTTTTCTCAGGAGGTTTTTTTCAATATGGATGAGTGTTTCAGTCTAATAATTATTGATTATAATAATTGTTACCCTTTGTGCTATGCATAAAAAATCTTGTCTTAAACATTAGTTTATCAAAAGTCGGCTTAAAAATAGTAATTTATTCTAATAAGGTTTTTTGCATTTCCATACACCACGTCCACGAGTACCGGGACTTGATTAATATTATGTACGGGGCTTCCTCGTGTGTCCCATGACCGACACTCGAAGTGACATTTGAAGTTAATACATGGTGGGCAGAGGATAGGTACTCCAGTGGCGCCTATCAAAATTATTTTCTGGCGACAAAAAAAAAATCGAAAAAACCGCGTTATAAGGAATTGCACTATTCAATACTAGTTAATTACCAAAAACTAATCATTTGGATATTGTATTATTTTCTTTGACGTTTTTGGCCTGAAACTTTGTCTTAAAAAAATTGGCATATTTTGTCAGAGGCTAAAAATATTCCCGCTTTGCAATAAAATCCAAATAAATGGAACATTTGTTAACATATTCGAAAACTAAAACTGTTTTCGAAAGGTGATGAAATAGGCTTTAAAATTTCTATATTAAAAATTACTATGTATTTTTTTAAATAATTTTTTTTTTTTGCGAAAACTTGTTCAAAATGGCTCACCTTACCTTTTTTTTAACAAAAATTACTGATAATGAAAAAAAAACACACATACTTATTTCATTAGATAAATGAATTATAAACCTTACTGTCACCTCACTTTTTTTCGTTTCATGTAAAAAAACTCTTAATAAATTCACAAAGTTCCATATTTTTTTTTCAAATTGCTATCGGAAACTTTGGTTTCAGAAAGGGGTAAATTTTAATTTTTTTGTGGTTTTCTTTTATTAGATATGAAATTACAATTTTTTCACTTTGTACCACTTTATTATTTTTTGTTTGTTTGTTTTCTTTTAGATTTGAATATATAGTTTGTTGTATTCTCTTTCCAATACCGTTTAGATCACATTTCTGACTATGATAGTAAGGGAGAAACAACGATTTCTGTGAGACCTATGTGAGCTGGGACAAATATGGTCTCCTGTTATTAAACGGGAATGGACCAGTTGTTTCACAAAATTTTAATAATTCATCAAATTTTAATGTTAATTTTCAAGTTCTGTTATTTCTTTAATTTGTGTTACAGATTGAAGTAATCCTTGCAATACACATGGTGTATACATATCGTGACCATAGTGACAGTAATAATCTAATAATAATAAATTTGGACAACTTATATAGCGCTGTTTCAGCGAAAAATCGTCTCAATGGCGATGTACAAAAGGGGCTAGATTACAATTCATCTTGCAGCTACCAATCGCATGGACGATTGAAATTCTAAACCATTATTCTAGAAAACCAGAGATTTTTCTTTACTAATAAACCAAATAAAGCAATATGTTACATTCAAAAATGTTTTTGACTAAAATTAGCATGGATTTTACTAGTGAATTTATTTACTATGTAGATCACAACTCGTCTTGATTCTACCACCAGGATTTTTTGAAAATCTACTGCGAGTTTCTTTGTTTTCGAAAACGAGACATTTTGGCGTCTCGAAGCTGTATTCGGGGACACCGGGATACGCTGCCTGAAAACGGGACTGTCCCGGTGAAAACGGGACGTCTGGTCACATTGTGTATACATTACTTTAAATAAATAAATGAGAAATTTTACAAATTTTAATACATATATATATATTTTTTTTAAGTTAAAAGAAATATACATATTTCGCTTTGTTAACTTAATACATTGATACAAATAATATTAATAATGATGGTTTACTACCTAACACCAAGTAACACATTTTTTTAAGTGAGAACATTTTGGTTTTGCTCATTAATTTTGAGAGCAAACAGTTTTTTTCTAAATATACTTATTTTATTTTCGGTTGTCAGGCTATCAGGAAGGAGATTATATATGTTTATACCCTCATAGCCTATGTTTCTTTTGCCACACTCTGTCTTTGTTGAATTTGTGTATAATTTATTACGTTGTCTTGTATGGTGTTCATGTACTTGTGATGTTTTCATAAATGTAGTATCTGTGTGTATAAAGCCATTTTGAATTTTGTAGATTAATAAGCATATGTTGTATTCGTGCAGTTTTCTGATTTTCATATTATAAAAAATAATGTTTCTTTGTTTGCCCAACCATTGAACCGATTATGGTGAAAATTTGTGAATTGTTGCACGCATGCCCGCGAAGGGTTCTGTATATAATGGTGGGCTCTGGCGTTATGAAATTGTATTCTACTATACCATTAATATGATTGCGATGAAACTTTGATGAGTTAATGTGCGCATGCCCACGTAGGTTTCTATTCGACAGGTGAGCTCTGGTGCTATGAAGTTTCCATAGAAAATTTACAATAGTGGCGCGCAAGTTGTTTACAAAATGAGTGTATTTTATATAGTTAAGCGGCAGGGAGGGAAAGAGGGTGACGGAGAAGAATCCGGGAGGGTTAGAGGAACAAAGGAGGCGGGGTTCGCGGGTAGGTGGGTAAGGTGGAAGGGGAAAGTAGGAGGGGGGAGGAAAAAGCCGGAGGGAGGGAAGCGGGAGGGGAACGGGGACCGTAACGGGAACGCATAGGAAAGGGCACGCAGGGATAAACTATTTATTTATGTGACATTGCTAGTAATATATATTTTACAGTTCTTGCCTAAAATGACTCTTGAAACCTTCAAGGTCAATGTTAAAAATGTCAAGAAACCTAGAGATATCATTTAACAGCACCATACCTTTAGTCTTTCTATTCTGGGCCAGAACGTCCGCTCGTATTTCTACCGATTTATAACATGTTTCTTTTGAGCACTTTCATTTTTGAAGATAATATCTGTACATTGTCATACAAAATTAGCTCGATAGAAAAACATGAGCGACGTATGCTCTGAAATTTATTAAAAACAAATTTTGTTGTTATTTAAAAAATTCACAGTGTATCTTTAAATTCAACTTTAGAGGAACGGCCGCTTTCATACAAAACGTAGTGTTTGAATTTTAGGCCAAAATACCCAACAAAACATGAAAAATTATTTTTGTAATAAAAAGGTAGGTAAAATGTCGATCTCGGACAGGAGCTACTTTTTTTGATTTTAAATAATAATATTAAAGGTAATTAAAGAAATCAGTTTTGGTTCAACTTGGAAGCAAATTTGGAATTTTTTGGTGAGTTATTTACAATTATAAAAAAAAAATATCTGCCTAATCCTTGGTTTTAATATAATGAAAAATAAAATTAAAAATCTATAAAAATGTTAAAAATGCCTTTCTTTGGGTGGTAATTTTAAAATATAAACGACAAGTTTTTGCTTTGATTTAAATAGGTAATTTTTAATTTAAATTTACACCCATCAATTTTTTTTTTTTAAAGTTGTAGTTAAAATTATTTTTTAAATATTTACGATTATTGTTTAAGTTGCCTATAAAATCATATAATATTAAAATCTTTAATAGCCTGTATATAATAAATTAAAGCAAAAATAAATAAAGTAGCTCCTGTCCGAGATTGACATTTGATAAACCTTTTGATTACAAAAATTATTTTTCAGTTTGGTTGGGTATTTTGGCCTAAATATCCAAACTACGTTTTGTATGAAACCGGCTGCGCACCCAATGCCGAGATATTTATGCTCTATTTAAAACTATTTTCGCTTAATTATAAAAAGTTATTTTAATATTAGCGCGCTTTCTCTTACATTCGTGTTTACATATCTCCCTTTCTTCTTCTTTTTGAATGCTTACTACCGGGCTTTAAATAATTGGCCCTAATTCTGCCTCGTCTTCTTGTCTGACTTATTTTAAATTTAAATAAAATAAATAAATAATAAATAAATAAATAAATTAAAATATGTTTAACTAATTATCAAGCCGTTTCCCACAGGGTAGGATAGGTAGGTTAGGCAGAGAGGACGGACCGCCAAACAACTCGGTCTTGGCACACACTCCTTGCCTCATTCTCAATATTTTTATACCTTTAGTTTTTCGTATTTTTTCCCGCCGCTGTGCAAATAAGAGCAGTCTAGCTGACGGCTCGCGGTGTCATGTGTCGGGGGCAATAATTTCCCCTGTGCGACCCCTAACGACTGATCACCGCGAGCCGACACACTGTAAGTACTCGCTTACAGCACCCGAGAGAGAAAAAACCCGATATTTAATTTGTGTATTAGGTTTCCGGGTTTTTCATAGACTCCCGACCATAATTGGACGTTTCGCACAGAAAGACACCGACCATTAGACGTTTGACATATGACATGGAAAAATTGCCACCGATTTGTCATAAATTCTAAAAAATATATGGTCACGTGGGTAAAAGTATCAATTTCCATTCGAAAATCGAACTTTACATCCTAAAGCCTCATTCAAACGAGACTAAAAGATTCGTCTTATTCGGTAATTTTCGTCTCTTTCAGTAATTTTTTTTAAGGCCGAGTTTTTTTTTATTTATGTACACCTTCTAACTTCAGGGGGAAATCTGTTAGGGCCGGGTTTTTTTTATGTACACCTTCTAACTTCAGGGGGGAATCTGTTAGGGCCGGGTTTTTTTTATGTACACCTTCTAACTTCAGGGGGGAATCTGTTAGGGCCGGGTTTTTTTTATGTACACCTTCTAACTTCAGGGGGGAATCTGTTAGGGCCGGGTTTTTTTTATGTACACCTTTTAACTTCAGGGGGGAATCTGTTAGGGCCGGGTTTTTTTTATGTACACCTTCTAACTTCAGGGGGGAATCTGTTAGGGCCGGGTTTTTTTTATGTACACCTTCTAACTTCAGGGGTGAATCTGGTAAGGCCGAGTTTTCATTTTTTTTTTTTTTTCATTGTTTTTATTTCTTGCTAGAGCAATCCCGATGAGTTACAAAACTCATTTTAGGACAGGAGGAACTTACAATTCATAGGTAGGAGGTAGTAGTTACAATTTTACAAAGGTATTTTGATATCATAATATAAGTTTTACATTCAGTACAGCATAAAAATAAAAATAAAGACAGGTTAAGTAGAACAAACAACAAGAGAAAACAAGTAAAGAGAGGGAAAAACAGATCCGAGTATATAAGATAGAACAAAAAATGACAAGACGATTACATATTTTCATTTTTAAATGTAGTTAAAAAATATTCTTTTAAAGCATTGCTTTGCAATTTTTTATTATGCTGGATGTTTTTGTACATATCTGGAAGCGAATTATATAGTGTATAGGCAATATAGTTCAGAGATTTTATCCCATATTTTGTAGTGTGTGTTTGAGGAATGCGGATTTTATTGTTTTTCGAGTATTGTGGTTGTGGATGTCTTGATTGTAAATTGGCTTGGTGTTAGTATGAGTTGATTGTTGGGTAATTTGTAGGATGGTGCTTGTGATTTCATGTTTAGGAAGGATTGTGATTGGAAGGATACCGGAAACTGAATAGATGTCCCTGACATGAGTGTCCCATGGAAATCCATGTACACCTTCTAACTTCTATTATTCTAACATTTTATGTACACCTTCTAACTTCAGGGGGGAATGTGTTAAGGCCGAGTTTTTTTATGTACACCTAACTTTAGGGAGGAATCTGGTAAGGCCGAGTTATTTTTCAATGCGGTTTATTTTCAAAGATAATATTTATTTTTGTTCACGAAACTTTTGTTACTTGTAAAGGTACAATTGAACAGGAAAAACCACTATTGGGGGTTTTATTTGAAAATCTTTATATAGAGATATAGCGGAGATTCTGAACAAATCTTCTGGAATCCTAGAGTCCTTGGAAATCATTTGAAATATGAAATTTAAAAAAAAAAGTTCTATTATGAATGTTGAATGTGCATGAAACACAATTTGCAAGAAAAAGTTGTTAATTGCAAAAAAGGCGGACATACAATGAAAATCGATGAAAAAATGATCGAGGTTCATCCGCGTATGCATATTGTAACCGGGCCGCTCGGATCTCCGGTCTACAGGTTTTTTTTTTTTTTTTAATTTTTATTTATTCAATAAAAAAAAAAAAAATTTCATTTTACGACCACGATGTTGTTGTGGTCGAATATTTATAGCTCGAATTTGATGCTAACGTTGGGAATGTATTACGGAAAATTTTTAGGCAACAAAAAAGTCGATTTTTTGTTGCCTACAAAAGGAACAAACTCTTAAGTACCAGTGTATTTATTATAAACGTCATTTTCACAATTAAAATAATGTTAAATGTTTGAATTTTTAAATGCCGCCAAAACGATCTAAATCTGGCGGGGTTCACGTGACGTCATACCTTACTATCTCCGATTTTGCCGGTTAAGGGCATTCTTAAAATTTATTTTGAAACTTTTCACCGATAGATGGCGTTATTTTCAATATTGTCGAATAATGCACTTTTAACGCGTTATGCTTTTTAATATTGAGATAAATTATTGGTTCGCGAATGTACATAAAATATGTTTGCCTGTATAAATTATTTTTCGTACCTATACTTTTATAATTTTGGAGAACGGCTGAAAAACAATAATTATTTTGTAAAACCAACACGTACGAAAGAAATTTGCCGCTGAAAATTTTTATTACAAAACGAAGAGGCATCTGTAAAAATAGTGCATTTCAAAGTTTTAACGGTAAAACGGACTAGTCCAAAAGAGACGGATGATAAAAGGATTGTTGAATTCAGTAAATAAAGTCATCGCTCGGGAAGATTTGATGATTTATACAAAGCGCCGGCCTGGTAACAAGGGCGTGTGTTGCGGTTTGCGAAGTTAACTGGACCTTTTTTAAAAAACCGCTTATACGACGTACTATGCCATTTAATGTAACATTATGTACTATCTCCGGACAATCGAGATTCCTATCTTGCTTTTTCCGACGTGTAAAAATGTGTAAGAGAATAAGGTTTTCGGCAAAAAATCAGATCTATTCCTATGGCTGTACGCAGTAAATCTATCAAGTGAACATAGTGGTAAGAACTACTCTAAATGATTTCTCGTGTGCCCAAACCAGACCACACGTGCTAATATAACAATAAAAAATCAGAATGTATTATGAGATGAGTTTGGAAATAGGTAATAATAATATTATTATCAAATAATATTATGTGAATATGACACGATAGCATATAGGTAAAATAAGTCGGAGCCTGAGGAATACACTTCAACTTGGGTGGGGTTTTGGTACCGCTGCCCGGGAACCATTTATTGGATAACCAACACCTCTGCCATACGTCACCTCAAGTGGTTCATTACGTTTGGTGACTTAGCAGGGTAGCCCGGGTAAGGGAACACATCGTGTCGGTTAGATAGTAAATGAATATCAATTCGGGAGGCGGGAATGGGTACTGCCGCCCCGGGAATCATTTATTGGATAACCAACACCTCTGCCATAGGTCACCCCGAGTGGTGCGCTACGTTTGGTGACTGAGCAGGAGTGCCCGGGTTCATGGAGTGAGGTTTGTCTTGGTCTTGGAGATGGATTTTCTGGATACACTTAGATAATCCGCCCCAGATTCCTACCCAACCCTCATACCTTTTTCCTTCCCAGAACTTCCTCTCCTTCCTTTCCTTAAAAATCCGAATATGACTTAGGCCCTGAGGGAAATGATTTTCCTCGGGGCCTCCTAGGAATCAGAGGGTCAAAGGGTCCAGGAGTGACAGACGTATAAATCCTCCCCCCCCCCCCCCCCCCCCCCACCCACTGCGGTACAAGGGGATGGGTCAAGAGAATTCTACTAATATTTGAATTGAAATGAACTTAATAATTGCTCGACAAACGTACATCGGCACTGCTCACACATAAAGTATCTTTCTGGATATGCCTAGCCTACTGTGCACAAAGATCTATGCAAATCAGATGAAAAATAAATACTTTTGTTAATGTAATTACTTGGTTATTATAAGTGATATAACAGTGAAATTTGTGTTCGCTAGTATCTCATTATTAGTATTATTTTTTAGTACTAAAATAAGTAAAATACTATCTGTAGATTTCGAATGGGGCATACAAACAGATTGTATGAGAATTGCCGCTTACGTTTCACCTTAACAGTAGGGCCATTCTCATACGGATTTGTTTACCGCAATATGTGAGCGAGTTCACTTAACTATATGTTTTAATTATGCAATTTGGGAGGCGGGTATGGGCACTACCGCCCCGGGAACCATTTATGGGATAACTAACACCCCATCCATAAATCATCCCAAGTACTTCGCTAGTTTGGTGACTTAGCAGGGGTGCCCGGGTTCTTGCCCATCCACTGGCGGGCTGGAGTGAGAGAGACTAGTTGAGGGAGACTTAACCTTTATCTCTCCAGCGTGACTCTCTCGACCCATCGCCTTGTACCGCAGTGGGAGGAATTGATTCATACGTTCATCTCTCCTGGAGACATTGACCATCAAATTCCTACCACCCCCATACATTTTTCCTTATCTGAACTTCCTCTCCTTCCTTTCCCTAAAATATCCTCCATACAGCATCCCAAAAATGATATAGGCCCTCAGGATTTTTTTCCTCGGGCCTCCTCTGTGGAATTAATGTTTAAATAAAATAAAAAATAAAAGTACACTATTTAAAAATGCAATAAAATTATTGTTATGCCTTCAGGTCAGCCGAGCGACGGAACTTGGGAAGCTCGTGACCAGACTTCAGCTGGAGAGGTCCGAGGTGGCTTTCTTCATCTTCACTAACGGAAGTAATCTGAGGTAAGGTCTTTCCGACAGGATCTAAAAATGATGTCTTGATCTCTTTAAAATTTTGATTTTCATTCAAACTTTTCTCATTCACGCACATACTTTTCTATTGCGGTACAAATTCCATGAGTTAAATACTCATTGTTATGGCATTCCAGACTTATTCTGCTTCCACTTAATTTTATAAAGTTTACTTTGCCGTTTTCACTTCATAACTGCACTGCGTAACGTTGTCGTAAGTAGTCCTTGCACCTAGCAATATATAATAACTAGCTTCTGCCCGCGACTTCGTCTGCGTAGGATTAGTACTTCGAGTAATCTATTTTGTTTTCCTAGGTCCCTTCTATGTTTATACCAAAATTCTTAACTTATTTATTTAAAATATGTATAATTCTTGATTCGATTCAAAGTATTAGGCGAGTACTTCAAATAAATTTACTAATTTAAATATTTTCCAAAATAGAATTTTTGTTTAACAATCATTGTTTTGCAAAATGTCATTCTGAAATTTTGACTTTTTCTATTAAACAACAATTATTTTTTTCAATATATTGAAAATAAATAGCTAGCTTTATAAATTATGCCCTTTATGTTATTCTGATGTATGAGCTATATTATTGTAAAGTTTCATTAAAATCCATTCAGTAAATTTTGCGTTAAAGAGTAACAAACATACATACATCCATACAAAACTTTCGCATTTATAATATTAGTAAGAAGTAAGATAAAAACATATATTTGTCAATACATTTTAACAATGATTCCATTGACAAATTAGTCACTGTTCAGCTGTGCATTCAGGATTTTTTCCCGGAATGCAGCTGGTTTTCAACAGTGCATCTAATATAATACAAATAATATATTATAACACAAGTAGGTGTTGCTTTCATTGTAAATTCAATCAATTACGATGTTGTACGGTTGACTGTGCAGACAGAAACTGAGTTTCTCGAAGCACTGCAGCGGTGTCGATATTCGAATAGACAGTGGTATTTCACTCCAAAGTGTTGATGATGAATACCCAAGAGAACTCTCAGAACAAACAGAGAGGCAGAAACCTTCGAATTCATCAAATTGCATATTTGACACATTTGATGTAACTTCCTTCAGTTCGACAAATGTATAAACCTCGTGGGAAATAGAAGTAATGAGAGCCGATAGAGATAATGCGAGATACGATCACGTCCCGAGACATTATGACAATATCGGACATATGCATTTTGGACACATTGCACTTGTTTTTAAGTGTTTTAATAAGGAGGAACCATATACGGTATCAACAACAAGAATATCGCTAACACTAAAAGAACAAGAATATCGCTAATAATCTTACATAATTTCACTCATATATATACATAATCTCTTATCTTATATTACATAACAGATGAAGCCTCGAATAGTACCACTGGGACCTCTTTTTAACGTATTACTACCTCAATCTACAGTGGACTATATTTTTTATATCAAATGTAGAATAAATAAAATCTTTAAAAAATATATACAAAATGACTTCAAATCCACAAGTCTTCAGCGGTATTTAACTTAATTCTCATATCTTCGGTCAGAACCAAGGAGCTTGCCCTTTAGGTTACACAATATTTCCCGATTGATGTAACTGAATAAATAATCACTTGCCTAATATTTAAAATGTCATTCCCCCTTGCGGCCAGGTCCAACCTGACGCAGCGCTTCGCCGTGACTGACGCCGCCCTGGAGCAGCTTGCCGCCTGGCCGCCCATCACCCTCCCGCCCGAGTCCACGCCGCTGCCGGAGCCCGCCTTCCGCCTCAGGCTCTCCTTGCTGAGGTATGCCATTACCATACAAAAATCCTGTATTTTGCATATGTGCACAGTTTACCAGAATACGCTTCAAAAGTATGGAACCCGCGGTATAAATCATATGTACACAATCTGGAGCGTGTTCAAAATCATTTCCTACCATACTTAGATTTCCGTAGCTATCGTTCCCACTTAAATCACCCGTATTCGGCCGCGTATCGGCTGATGTACAATAGAAAATATCCAGATTCGTCGTAGATTTCCCGGAACTCTTCCAACGAATCCAACTATGAGTTCCCAACAAACGAACCAGATCATAAAAAATCTTAGCCTCCGTCGATTCAACACCAATTCTAAAGTCCGATCTCCAGCTTCAACAAAAATGTCGAGAACATTTTTTGTTTTTTTTTTTTTCGATTGTCTATTCCTGCATTTGTTTGTACATTTGAGCGCGGTACCTAAACACAGATTTCAACAAACATAACGCGTCTATCATATTTTTACAGAGCTCGAAATATTGCCGTTTTGCAATAAAATCCAAATAAATTGAATATTTCTGAATGCATCCAAAATCTAAAAACTGTTTTGGAAAGGTGATTAAATAGGCTTTCCAATTTTATGATTCAAATTAGGAACAAACATAAAAAGTTTTAAAAATGACTCACCTTACGTTTTTTCTAACTAAAATTACCTACTGTTAATGAAAAAAAATACAAACACATAAGTACATATTTTATTAGAAAAATGTATTATAAACGTTGGTATCACCTCACTTTTCAGTCGTTTGATGTAAAAATAATTAATAAAAAATTCTCAAAGATTCTTAATTGATTTTCAAATTGCGGTCGGAAACTTTGGATTCGTAAATGTGTATATTTTAATTACGTTTTGGTTAATTTTTAAATTTCAAAATAATATGTGATATTTTCTTTTTTAACACCGCTTAGATCATACTTCTAACCATGATTGTAAGGGAGACACAACGATTTCTATGAGACCTAATAAATACGCATAACATTGCACATAACCTCAAATGCTATGCCATTCACTTATGACGAGAGCGTTCAGCGCACCGTGCTGCTGTTATCAAATAATTAACATATTCCTTCCCCTGGCTTACTCGCTTTACCCGGGTATTGTTGTGTTTTCCATCCACCACGGAAAGCAAGAACATTGCATCTGTGTGCAAGTCATTTGTAGTAAGAATGTTGTCGAATGAGACGATAATATTGAAGGAAGAAACCCCTATACACAATTTGACATATTTAACTCTGCACCACACTACTTAAAGTCACACAGGCGATCTCTCAATACTTTCCAACAACTGTAAATAATAATAATAATAATTTGATAATTTGTAGAGCGCCGTTTTTGTGAGAAATCACCTCAAGGCGAATACTCATCTAATGTTACAACCATCATATATTATGAACTTCCTTTTTTTTGAAATGCGTATTTTTATTAGTATACATACAATGCCCATGTTGAAACCTGTAAATGGTACAAATAATGTGACTTAAAATACTATTATGTTCTGTTATGAATGTAAACTGTTGGTCTCCCGAATAAAATAAAATAAAGTAAAATATGCACAGGTGTTACATGCCCCCTTGTGGCCAGGTCCAACCTTTTCAATTCTTAGGTAATACTAGGTTTCCTCCACGCTTCCCGTGCTTTAAGAAAGGTTTTTTCGGAATCAGATGTAGACAATATGTTGCCTCTTACTTAGAATGTCAAGTGCGCAAAATTCATAAAAATTCTCTAATAACGACAGGAACGGATCATACTTTTGAAGGCCAGCATAGGAAAAATATATTTTTTCATTACAACGTAAGAAATTTGACATTTCATACGAATCCAATATTTATAACATTTCTTTTGTGATATATTACAAAAATTACATGAAAATAATGTAGATAAAACTATATTTCTGGTAATACCTGAAATCTATTCTTTCCACAATGAAGTTATATCAAAAACAATGAAAAAATATAGAGTTTCTAAACCAACTCCGTCCATATTTTGACGCGGCGGCCATTTTGTCAGCCATCTTTTTTGCCCGCCGCGTCATCGATAATTTATTAAAATTATTCCGAGAGGCTAGATGCTATGCAATATTTCGTTACGTCGAGAACGAGAATGGCCCAAGCGATTCTGACCTTGTTTTTGATACAATTTCTTTATACATAAGGGACAAAATCGCTTATCGTAAAACCGGTGATCACTGGTGATCATACGGCCAATAAAAGGCCCGGGCAACGCCAAAGACTTCATCTAGTATAATGTAATATGGAAAGAATAGTATCTGTGGCTATGTTTTTCATTAACTCCTGGATACAAATATTAAATTTCAAAAATATTTTTAGGCGGGTTGATTTTTTACGAGTTGATTTTTGATAAAGTTCCCCATTTCAATCAGCATTTTGCTATATGTATGTGAGGATACTAATTTTAAACAGTAATTATTTTCTGGAGTCGTGCACTATTCGTGAAATTAACCGCTGAAAACAAACTGTCCTGACGTTAAAACTTTTAAAATCCCTTAACAGCCAATTTAAGATGGATTATCAATTGAGGTGTGTAAAATCAAAGGCAGCAATCTCCATTTCGGCCAGATTGATATGTTTGCTTTTGAAATGACATGCACATTGCTGTCTTTGCTTTTACCTACAATATTACATACACATATTGTGTACACGTATATTACGTACAATATTTGTATGTAATAATGTACGTAAAAGCAAAGAGCAATCTCCACGTCATTTCAAAAGCAAACATAGCAATCTGTCCGGAATGGAGATTGCTGCCTTTGCTTTTATACACCTCAATTAATAACATCGACATTCCTCATCGCTCGATGAACATAATAGTCCATACTTATAAAAATAGGCATTTTACGTAAAGTTTAGTGATATGGAAGTAATCAATATTATTTACGTAGATTTCATATTTGACATGTGACTGCTTCTAAAAAACTAACTATTCTCCGGGTTATCAAGGCTTAAACGGCAAATTTAGCCCGCTTAAATTTAAGCGAGGAATGTCATACATAACGAGGATACGGATTGGCTGATATACCGGGCCTATAAAGTAGTGATCGGATCGTTTAATTCCAATAAATATAATAAACGTACAATATATTAATTATTATTTTGTGAACGTGATGTTTATTGGCTGGAAGGACATATTGATGAAAACGACTAAATGGTTTATTGAACTGCGAATGAAAATAATTATCATCAAAGGGATGTTTTGGATGATCCGATAATGTAATTCTAGGAATTTCGTAATTTATTTCGGCGTAGTTCTTCAAAATAATTATTTTTGGGTGCTTTGATCACGCTAATGATCAAATAATACCTTTTATCGAAATGCTTTCCAATATTATCTCAAAAATTTTATTTACATTTTATGTCCAATATGTTAAGTTTTACTTTGGTTTTGCGTTCTTGGTCGATTGTAAAAATAATATTATAATATCATCTTGATGTAAAAATAATATTATAATATCCACGAATAAGTAAGCGAGATGTAAAGGCGACGTATATAGGGTTCGCTTCCAGTCATAGCACTATGATATAAGAGAAACTACTGCGCGGCCTTATTCGTACAAAACTTAAATTTGGATTGGAGGCCAAAATACTTGACCAAATTAAATAATTCTTTTTTAAATCAAAATTTTCAGCAACTATCTAGTGTCGATATGTGATAGTTCATTATATATATTTCAAATTATAAAAAATATTCCATTAAAGAATTCAGTTTTTCGTGATTTTAGAGGCAACTAACCAATAACACATTGAGATATATTATGCTTTATTATGTTTTAAATTAGTGAAAATAATCATGCTTATATCTATATGTATTATAAGTTCACACTTCTCAACACATAACCTAACATAACTTCAAATCTTTATATTGTAAATCTTATTGTTATTCCTCTATCTTGTTATCAGATACCTTGCTTACAGTTATCAACACTCCCAACTTACCTACTCCCAACTTACCTACGTATCTCATACTCTGTAATTCTGAATATATTATTTGTTACCAGGTTAATTCGGTAAATCAGAATAGCACATATGCTACCAGATTACTTTTTAACATAGTCACAAAAAAATGTATGTATTTTTTTATATATTTCTTCATAACACAACTCAGTTTCAAAGAAAAATGAAATTTCTTCTTTTTTTGGTTTTTTTGTTTTTGTTATGCAATTATGTACTTAAGGAATAATATGAACTAAACCTGTCAATTTCTCTGTCCTGGAACGGGAAACTTTCCTAGTTGGACAGGCAAAGTTTCCAAATATGTTACTTGTACTTTATTTTGTATCTATCTATAAATAAATAAATAAACATATATTAAACATTAACAGCCTTACTAAAAAAAAAACACTCCGCGGCCGTTAAACGGTGTTTCTGTAGCACGTTGTGTAAAGTCTGTACATTTCGGTTTTTAAATTCTTACTAAACAGAATATATGGTTTTGATCTGTCAACGTCGTATTTTACCAGCCTTACTAATAAACTTTCTGAAAAATTTTTACATTGGTCAAACAACCATGTATGAAGAATCCTTACTAATTAAGAACTGACAAAAAATTGTTCATGGAAAGATATGTACATTGCTTACACGGCCAAGGAGGGTAGTTTATCTGTTGTATATATTTGTTCCATTTGTAATTTTCAACGAATTTCGAATTGTTTTTTTTTTAATGTCCTATATATTTATTATTTTTTGAGATGTCGTAAAAACAAATACCATTTTAGAACCAAAATTTAATTACCTTTAAGATTTTCATATCTAAAATATACTTAAGTGTTTAAAAACTGTAGTATTTTAAGCTTCAAACATCAAGTTGAAAAAAAACTTACTTACCCCAAACACTTTCTATTAAAACATTGAAATATTTGGAAAAATTCAAAATTCAAAAAACACAGTCCTTTTATTTAATGATTTTGAAATAAATCTGTCACCTCACTTTTTACTCCTTCACATAATAAAAAAATATAAAAAAATCTTGAAATTCGCTTTTTATTCCCAAAAATTTACAATAAAAAAACTCACATTTGAATACATTGTATGCACATCTTAAGACATTCATTTCTTTGATTCGTTTACTAAAATATGAATTAGACATTTTAGTCACCAAAAAACATCACTTTCAAGAATTAATAATAAAATAAAGATCTTAAAATGCAAATTATTTCTGAATATAACCTATAGAACCATTTTCTGACAATTCAATTTAGAACACACGATTTTTGTGTCACAATTTGACTTAAACTAACGAAAAACAACACAAATTAATAGTAAATATAATGATTACATAAGTGCGAATTAGTCACAAGGATTGAAATCATTAACTACAACATCATTTTAATCACACACACATTCGCGACCGACTTTTTTTCGAAGTGCGCATTCGCGGATATTTTTTTTCAGCGGGAAAGCAATGCGCAGGCGCATCAATCACACCATCTAGCGGATTATTATGAAAACTCCAATTTAAACAAGTAATATACAGGGTTGCCAAATCTAAAGATTCACAAAAACACCGTTTAACGGCCGCGGAGTGTTTTTTTTAGTAGGGCTGTAAGAATGTTATTTGGTAGAACCTACAGACAAGCAGACATATTACAGTTTTTTGGGACTACCTTATACTGGTTTTAAAAAATTAATAAATTATAAAATCTAAGATTAGGCTTCTTAAATTAGGATTATAAAATAAAAAATTCTATGTAGGCTTCTATGAACTATGTCGCTGGACAATAATAATCGTATATATTCCTTCAGAATGAGATTTCCTGTATTTTCATTTACCATCAAACCAGTTTAGGTGAAATTTGAAAAAAAATTATTCTTGAATATTAGGCTATTTTTTATATTTCTTGAAAATTTTCCGCTGCTTTATAATCAGTGGTGCACCGGGAATTTGTCTTGGGGGGTGCAAGATAAAATAATGAAAATATGCTACGCATAATTATTTTTATTTAAGAAAAATCATAGAGTATGGGTTTTACAGATGTTCTTATGTACGTGCGAACAAGCCCTTTTTGAAAAAAAACCTTTCCTTAGGATTTTTTGTGTACCGCATAAGAGTCTCAACTGCAATATTGTCACTAACATTTTTTTAAGCATCTTTTTCGTTTTTTTAACGAAACTCCTTGCTCACGTTATTCAGATATATATATATATATATATTTTTTTATAGTGAATATCCCCAATTGGGGTATGTTATGAGGCTGAATTTAAGTATGAAGGGGAAGGAGACGAGGAAGAGGAAGGAGGGGCGATACTGAGAGTATCTTCCACTCTGGAACGTGCCGCAAATATACTATATACATTATTTTAAATAATTAATTGTGAAATAACACAAATCAAGTAAATGAAATTTATTTGCGCACGCCGGGTTCGAACCAGCGACCTTCGGAATGGCAGTCCAATGCCCTACGCCTGGACTACGCCGGCCGTCGAAATTAAAAATATTTAAGCATGGAAGAAAAGTTTTTTATCTTCGCAAGGCGCAGTCCGTAATAATGGTGAAAAAAATATTGCTAATGATTTAAACAATAACTCTAATAACGCACAGTGTTTGAACCAGTACCTATGTAGTAATTAAAAAACGCTGCAAGCATTACACACAAATAAAATGCTACACTTCTTGGAAAAAACTACTACCGCGATGGATGGCTTCATTCAATCCACTGTTAAAGAAACTGGTGTGGGCTCAAAGCCGTGGTTCAGTCGACAATGCTCCGAAGCAGTTCGGCGAAAAAACGCGGCTTACCGAGCCTACAACACATCTAGAACCTCCGAAAACAGAGCAGCATATAACAAATTGGCAAAGGAAAGCAAGAAGATCATAAATAGGTCAAAGTTCGAGCACGACCTGCAGATCAGCAAAAAGCTGGCTGCATGCCCGCATGGCAGCAGAGCCTTCTGGTCGCTTGCGGGCTCAATAGGTCGCAATTTCTGCAAATCCAGTCTGCCACCTCTTACCAGACCTGATGGCTCACTAGCAAATACCGCCACCGAAAAGGCTAACCTGTAATCGCAAAGATGCAATTCTTGAGAAGTGGACTGTATCTTAATAATATGAGGTGGCGTGACACAACTATACGGATGGTAATTAGGACTTCGGGAAGGATCTGACTTACCCTGAATTCCTGGTTCCGTTCCGTATAGTTGTGTCACGCCACCTCATATTATTAAGATACAGTCCACTTCTCAAGAATTGCATCTTTGCGATTACATTATTTGGTCCTTCGAGCCGGATGAGACTAGCATTTAAATTCATTTTTAAATTCATTTAATTTGTTATAAATTCATCATATAAACTCATAATTGAAGCCTTCTGCATAGGTTGTTTTCTGTGTGACAATATTATACGAAATAATATTGTACTTGCGCAATAATAATATTGTATGAAAATTGTTATATTCAAAGTTAACATATTAAAATTTAGCAAGATGGCAGATAGGAAGATTGCAGTATTGACAGCTCGTCGCGATCGTTTTTTACAAAGAATGCAAACAACACATAATTTAATTCCCTTTTTAAATTCCGATGAAAAGAAAAAGCAAATATTTTTATGTCGTTGTGATTTAATTTCCGAATGGGTAGGAGAGATCGAATCCTTGAATTTTGAAATTAAAAATCGGTTAATAGAATCAAACACAGCTGATGATTATTCAGAGATAATCACAGTTTCGCAACAATTACAGGTTCTATATTTAGAAATTTTAAGTGCCAAAAGAAAACATGAGAATTTAGACATTGAATTAAAATTTACTAATAATAGTAACAATTTAGATCTACCCGCGAATAAAATCACACCATTTGTTTCCAATATTGAAAATTCATTTGCAGTGAATTATGAAAACTTTCTTAGTAAATTTGTTCCCCATGTAATCTTGCATTGTCTAGATCAAGACACTAGGCGACATTTCGAAACGTCATTTGCAAGAACACACTTACCCGAGATATCTCAATTATTTGAATTTCTCCACAGTCAAACTAGAATTCTTAGAACACTTGCTACAAACATACATAAACAAAAGGCATCGGTTTCGCGTAAAACCTTATTGAATACAAATCCTTCTCAAGATTTGTGTGCTATATGTAAAGAAAATCACCCAATACACAAGTGTGCAAATTTTCTAACTATTTCTCCTACTGAAAGGAAAAACCGGATAAAACAACTAAATTGCTGTTTTGATTGTTTAAGATTACATATATTTTGTGAATGTCAATCATTGTCTACATGTAAAAGTGGTTATACGTCGTTGACTACTACCGTCATTTTAAATTCTAACGGAAATGTAAGCAATGCATGCACCGTACCTTTGGGTAAGGCTATTGTTTACATGCAAAATAAACACAGTGCGTACGTACTTATACGAATTAGCCATAGCCACGTTTCTCAGGGCTGTGCCAAAACGCTTGTGTTATCTTTAAGGAAATATAAGATTCCGTTAAATGGAGTAGTACATTCACATTTCAACTTATCACATATCGTTCGTGATAACCCAAGTGTTTTAAATATAGTTTTCGGATATATTATTTTCGGGAAAATTAAATTAATTGATTCATCATCAACGTCATGTTTCATATTGTCAGATATGTCATTAAATAATATAATGAAAATATTTTGGAAAGTTGAGGAAGTGCCAGTCGCTTCTGATTTTATCAATGACATTATCAAAGCGGAAGATTCTGAATTATTCGAATGTAATTTTGAATATCTACAACCAATATTGAATTTTAACAAAATTTTGAATGTTAAAATGTTACGCGTGTTTTGGAATCCCAAAGTGGATTATCTTTTGATACCAAATTCGGCAGTATATTCAAAGCGGAATATATTGTCAATCTGGTGGTTGTTTCCTGTAATCCTTACTACAAAAAGGATTATCCAGGAATTTTCGAATCTTCGGGACTCCGAAGTACCACGACATATCGTATCTACGTGGATCAGCTTTGTGAAACAACTTCCATCGCTGCAACCCTTACGATTTCAACGATATTACCATGCGAACCTAGATAGTCATTGTATTCTCGTAGAATTTTGTGATGCATTCCAACTAGGTTATGCAGCAGTGATTTATTTAGTCGTTCGAAACAATAACTCTAGCCAGTTGTTGATGGCCGAATTCAAGGTCGTATCCTTAAAGTCATTAACAATCCCTAGATTAGAATTGTATGCAGCCGTGCTGTTATCAAAACATATAAAAAATATATTGTCGTCAGCACCTTTTGCCGTGCAAATTGAAAAGGTTTTCCGCTTCGCTGACACGACAATTGTCTTATCTTGTCTTCATAAGCCACTATTTTTATTCAAAACTTTTGTTGCGAACCGTGTTGTTCAGATCCCTGACAACATGCCAAGAGCAATTTGGAACCATGTTATTTTTGAGGATAACATTGCGGACTATGGGTCCCTATGTACATTTCCTACTCATTTTATAAAACATGAACCATGGCCTTTGGGTCTGCCGAGGCTCCGTGATCCTATCGAGGATTGGTCTTCGGTGAGGCCGCCAATTAAGCCGTCATGGCGTTCGGGTCTGCTGAGGATCCGTAATCCTGTCGTGGATTGGCCTTCAGCGAGGCCACCAATTAAGCCGCCATGGGCTTTGAGTCTGCCGAGACTACGTAATCCCGTCGAGGATTGGCCCTTTGTGAGGCCTCCAACTAAGCCGCCATGGCCTTCGGGTCTGCCGAGGCTCCGTAATCCTGTCAAGGATTGGCCTTCAGTGAGGCCACCAACTAAACCACCGTGGCTGACGGGCCTGCTGAGGCTCCGCGATCCTGTCGAGGATTGGCCTTCGGTGAGGCCACCAATAAAGCCGCCGTGGGCTTTGAGTCTTGCGAGGCTCCGTAATCCTGTTGAGGATTGGCCTTCGATGAGGCCACCAATTAAACCAGCTAAACCACCGTGGCGTTCGGTTCTGCCAAAGTTCTGTAATCCTATCGAGGATTGGCCTTCGGTGAGGCCATCAACTATTCCAATCAGTGAATTGCCGGAAATTCAACCTCTTAAATCTACAGTTTTTTAGTGCAGAAATAAAATCTTTTTCTTTTATAGTAAAGTAAGATTAATTATAATTTTATAGTAAAGTAAGATTAAATTAATTAATTCCCCATCATCAAAATTGAAGATAGTTATTTCTAGGACACTTAGGTGCAAAACAAATGTCTGTTTTACGTTTCCAATACGGTGAAACAGAGCCTAAGTAATGCGGTACTTATTATTCAAGAACTTGACAACGCGCTCATGAAGATGATTAAACTCGAACAAGAAGATTATTTTCATAATGATCTTATACTTTTAACTTCCAACAAAATGTGTACTTCTGGCCTTCAAAAGTTACAACCTTTTATTGATTCCCAAGGTATTCTCAGGGTGGGCGGTATGCCACCAAATTCTGCACTCCTATTCGAAAGTAAACATCTCGTTTTACTACCCAAGCCTAGTTATTTAATCGAGTTGTTAATTAATTAATATCACCGTGCACATCTTCATGTAAGCCCGCGTACTCTCCCATTTCTTATTCAACGCAATATTGGATCATGTCCGGTCGTACCGTCATTCGATCTCAATTATAAAAATGTTTCACATGCCACAAGTTTAAGACCATCACACATCCACATATGATAGTGGATCTACTATCCTCTAGTGTCCGACCTAATCGTCTCTTCTCTCGCGTAGGCGTCGATTTTGGTGGACATTTTTTGCTAAAATATCATAAACGTCGTGAAGCAAAAACCACCAAGGCATTTCTATGCCTCTTTGTCTGCATGGCTACCAAGGCCTTGCACCCTGAGATCATGTCAAAATTGAAGATCTCTATTGATGCTTTTATTGCATCTTAACCCTACTCACAAATCGACGGGGTTTGTGTTGCGGTGTCTTCGTGACTATTGATGCTTTTATTGCATCTTAACCCTACTCACAAATCGACGGGGTTTGTGTTGCGGTGTCTTCGTGACTGCGGACATAATTTTGTAGCAGCAAAGCAATATCTAACTGGGATATTCAAATCTTTCTATTTTTTTTTCTTTAATTTAATGTAATATCAGATGACAAATTATGTCGCTACATACATAAGAAAACCTTCAAGTCTCCCGGCCAAGATCGAACTCTCGCCGTTCATCCCGGGAAAAATAATATTGTTCAAATCGGAACAATTAGAACAAGTAAAGACGTCTTGTCCACCCAGCGGTCAAGCTAGGTTATAATACATATTGTAACTCATTTGAATTCAATACTCAGCAATGTTCTTATCGTAGAGCTATCCGTAATAGGTTGCCCTATTACGCTGAATACTATAGTCGTGCAATATTGTGTTTTTGTGTAGTGCAATAGTGTTGTAATTTAATACAATATAATTTTACTTTTCATTATTTTTTTCGTTTCTTTATTGATGATTACACAGAAGACAGCCAGTGTGCTAGCGTTCAATGATAATCTTATAATTTAGTAATATAATTATAGGATAATTTCTTTATTTTCTTTGATTGATAACATAGTACCGTAGATACTTTTGTTGTTATACTGTTTTTTGGTTATTAATTTTATTCTAAAATTAGGTGGGCGGAATGTTGGCGCAACTATGCATGTATATACCTACCTTCCTTCCTTCCACCTACCTATCCCTTCTGACTACCCACCAGGGGACAATACTATGTGAGGGCAATAATAACTACATGTGTATTGTCAGTCTGTTTTTGTGCTCAATGCAGTAAACATCGACCTTGTGAAGTCTGTTTTTGGCGATGTGCAGCGATGTACCTTCATCCCTCTTCGTCCTTTACATCGACTATTAATGAGTCTGCTTTGTATTGTGCAATGGTCGCTTGGACCTCTCCTTACTAAACATCGACTCTTAAGAGATATTATGTGTGCTGTGCAGTGCGTGATTAATCATCCCTAGGCGCTATAATATGCATTAAACCGGACACTAGTGCAAGTGATTACCAGTGATACAATAACTCCCCAAGAACGGAACCAGGAATTCAGGGTAAGTCAGATCCTTCCCGAAGTCCTAATTACCATCCGTATAGTTGTGTCACGCCACCTCATATTATTAAGATACAGTCCACTTCTCAAGAATTGCATCTTTGCGATTACATTATTTTCCGACTCGAAGGACCAAATAATGTAATCGCAAAGATGCAATTCTTGAGAAGTGGACTGTATCTTAATAGTATTTCAATGGAAGATGCTCCGAGGAACTAGCCTCATTGATCCCCTCGGCACCGGTGCATAGTCGGGAAACACGCCAAACGCTCGCCCAACATATGTACACGGTTGACATTTGTCACATGAGAACGGGACGCTTCTACGACTCGTTCTTGTGTTCAACAGCTCGGCTGTGGAACGATTTGCCGGCCTCTGTGTTTCCTCCTTCCTATAACATGGGTCTCTTCAAGACCCACGTTCACTCCTTCCTCTCCTCAAAAAGACCCTCCTCACAGCATCTTCAAAGATGACATAGGCCCTGAGGGAAATTATTTTCCTCAGGGCCTCCTGTGTGGAGTTAATGTAAAAAAAAAATAAAAAAAATGTATAAAAAATGTTGGGGAAAGGGGGGTTTGGTTCACTCCCTGGGTGCGCCACTATTTATAAAATAGTAAAATCTCATACTTTTACGACATTGATTTGTCAAATTAATTTTTGAACTCTGCTAGTCTGGGTTTGCGATACCGATCATTAATTTAACAAACCTTGTAATAATTACTTCGTAACTTAAAAACTACGATTGGTTTAAAATGAAGTTTCACAAGTCAGTAGATATAAGAAGGTATCCACTGGAAAATAAATAAGAAAGGCAATCAATTGCCAGGCTTTAAAAAGACTCGGTGGTTCAGAGCCTGCTCGCTGTACCAATAGATATAAACTCCCGATGTTTGCTCAGCTCCGGGGTCAAGAGCGCAAATTGCCAACCCCGTTTTATTGGAAAACCAACAAGTGTCTGAATCTTTTTTATATCATCATTTCTTAACATACAAAATATTACTGTTTGAAGTTGACACATGGCTAGCTGTTTACAAAAGAGCTGAAATGGATATAAGCATTGTCAAAGTGTGGAACCCAGGCTATACAATACATAAAAATAGAATTGAAAGTGTTCAAAATAGATTTTTAAGTTAACTTCCGCTCTTTCCGATCGCATGTCAGTAGTGAAGACTCTGCAAAGTTCTTCAATATACAGACGTTGACTTGCTGAAGAAATATAGCAGATTCGGTAATGTTATTTAAAATCACACACAAATTAATCGATAGCCCCGATCTTCTCCAACGCCTATCATTCCATGTTCCAAATCGTAACAGCAGACAGTCGCTTACTTTTAATCTCCCTCTTTGCAAGACCAACTCAAAACTCATTTATCTACAGATCCACACATTCATTTAACTTAAATTATTACCATATTGACATTTTTAACTCGACTTTACGCGATATAAACGAAAAATTCATTAAGCAACATGACTCTAAGTAGAAGTTCTTTCTCTATATATTCCCGTCCTTTGCCTCTTAATACTAATCCCATTTTTCCTCCTCCCCCTCCCTCCTTTTCACATATTGTAACTAGAAAACAATTTAATTAAGAAAACAACCCTACAATGTCACACCTTATCATTTATTATTATCAGTGGAAAGTTCTTAATTGGCATAATTAACTATGTTATTAAGATAACATTGTATAATCTCAGATTTGCTGTCAACTTTTCCTAAAATAAATAAATAAAATAAAATAAATAAATAAAGTGGTTGCATATAAATACGACCATACTGAACACCGAGAAAACTCAATGGTTTGCATCAAGCATTAATATTACAACTCAACCACATAACGATGTTAGAATATACAAATGATTTCAATAAATGTTGTCAGCACATATTGAGCGCACTACTCAGATGACGTATCTCGGTCTCACCATTTAAAGGTGTGTTTTTAGGTGCATTATTGAAAAGCGAAATGCACTGCTAGCAATTTCAGTTACGAGTCTCCTCTGCTTCGTACATTTTACCCCAATGCTCCATAGCCGTTTTCAGTGGCGGCGTAAAGTACTACTCGGGTACTCCCCGGGTGCCAAGCACCAAGGGGTGACAACGACAACTCACTCGAATACCCAAAAAATGCGCACAAGATTTCCACCAAAAAGATGTATCAATAAATAACTACATATTCTTGTACCTAGTTACTTACATACTAATCGCTGTCCTAGTGCTTGTATGTTCAATAGACCATTTGCAAATTTTACAGGGGACGTTGGTTTTTGTTTTTTACAGGCAAATTCTAAATAATTCTCGATTTAGTCATTTCGTTTTATACATGTCTATTGAATACGGTATAAAACGAAATGACTAAAGTCGAGAATTATTTAGAATTTTCCTGTAAAAAAACAAAAACAAACGTCCCCTGTAAAATTTTGCAAATGGTCTATTGAACATACAAGCACTAGGGCAGCGTAATATCATGTGCCATTCAACCTAAAACCTTGGTAAAATCACCAGAAGAAGACCTTCGTGGAATGGTTCCAAATCTGTTGAATGATGAATATTCAGCAGAGGACATCGTGTTGGAGATTTTACGATTGAGGCGCCATTTGGAAGCCGCCAACATTTCTGCCCAAGAAGTGGTTCAATTGTCTACATTGGAACTTCTCAAATTCATTGTAAAATGGGGCTATTCTGAATCTGTTCCAAGTTTAGCACTGTGTCTTAGTTTTTTTTAACAATTTGTTTTTCGGTTGCTTCCAAAGTTAAAATTAATAAAATATTACTTATGCCCACAATGAGCCAAAAGCGACTAACCAATATTTCGATTTTAGAGGTAGAGAAATCTATTTTGATATTGCGATAATATTTTAGTAAAATAAAGTCTCGTAATCATGGTTAGTATTTGGTTTTTTAATTCAAGTAGGGGTGCTCAATACAATCGCCCGGGGTGACAATCTACCCTACGCCGCCACTGGTCGTATTCAATTTCCGATTACTTTTCAGAATTTCTTTCTCTCTGCTTGTTGACTCCTTAAAATTGGGATTAGACCAAACGAACCCGGAACGGAATAAATTGGTTGAATAAATAATTATTAGATGTATTATTTAAGCCTATGGATCGCGTATACGACTTCTTTCATTTCTATGAGCTTCGTTAGTTCAATACATTCATTATATAAGCCAGTAATTTTGCATAACGAACGACATAATTTAAAAAAATATGTCTGTTTAGATACTTCGAGGCAAGAAAATTTCTAGAAATCTTGTTTTCAGGTGTAGAAAAATATAACCCTATTTTAGCACAATAGCCACAAGTGATCTAAGCAGTATTAAAAAATATTACCCTCTTTAAACACAATAGCAACAAGTGGTGTAAGCTATATTGAAAAATCCTAAACAAACAGTTTGTGAAAGAGCACAAAACAAAAAATAATATATTAGATATTTAGAAAAATCAAACAATATCTTCCACCAAATCGTAGGATTAGCGGGATTGAAAACCGATATGAGAATATTTATTTGATTCAAAATGTAAAGTCCATCGATTCGTAGTCAATTTATCTACGACTATAATAAATTACATTGATTTTGAATTTACACTCTATAATTCGATTGTCTTTTGAATGAAAATTGGAACATGTTTTTAAAAAATTAACCCCATTACTACCACATAACCACATGAAATTAAACGGGTAATATATGTGACGAAAATAGACTTGCAATAGTTTTGCAATTCCGCAATTAATTTTCAATAAAGTTTTATGATCTCTGCCTTACCTACGGAGTATACTCGTATCTCCATTAACAGAAAGAAAAGTTTAGATTCCTCGCTCTAGTTCGATCACGTGCAGTATAATAAATATGTATCTGCAGCCGTAGAACCCGTACAGTGTAGCTTTAAGCCCAATCAATACAAATAAACATGGCAGCTTCATTAAACCTGCAGTAATGAAGATATCGACTATTGTCTTACCATACACGGTGTCCAGAAACTCGCAGTACAAGTGGATATTTTTTTATTTAAAATTATTTATTATAATCATAAAGGTACTTAAATTAACATGATAATATATATTTCAAATTATAAACTAGAAACGTTTACTTTTACAAGAGTTAAAAACTCGTGTTGAAAGGGGAAAAAATAAAAATTAATAAATAACTAAAAATTATAACTTTAAATTAACATGGATTAGTCAGACATATCCGAAAAATCTAAATTTAAGTTAAATATGCAGTTTTATGTAAAAGTGTACCATCTATCTGGTATAATTTTTTTTTTTTTTACGATAGCTCCACTTAGGAGGCTCTTAAGAAAATAATTCCCCTCAGGGCCTGTGTCATCGTCGAGGATGCTTTGTGGGGGGTTATTTTTAGGAAAGGAGGGAGAGGATGTTCTGGGAAAGAAAAATGTATAGGGATTGGGTAGGAATTTGGGTGTCAGTGTGTCCAGAATGATTCCATCCCTCCTACTACGGTGCATGTTCCAAGAGAGCCCTGCTGGGCAAGTCTAAAGGCCTCCCTCTACCAGTTTCTCCCGATCTACGTGACACAATTGGTGGGCAGACGCATCCGCCGCCAAGACCCGGACAAACTTCACCCATGAACCCGGTCACTCCTGCTAACCACTGAACCACTTGGTATGTACTTACCACTGAACCACGACGTATGGCAGAGGTGTTGGTTATCCAATAAATGGTTCCCAGGGCGGCGGTACCCATACCCGCCTACCAAATACTCAGTTTACTCATAAACACTATCAAATCAATTATAATGCACAAAAACTTGTAGCGAAATAAACAACAAAGTGATACTTCCTGGTGTTATTTTAAAGTATTTGATTTATGGTGGGCATTAGAATATTGCTTTCCTCATTATCTAATAACTTAGTGTAGCGTTCAGGAACTGGATTGGGATAATTTCTTCAATCTTATCCTCAGTACTACACACTGAGTATACGTAATTAATACAATAGAGGTTCGTTATACGACATCGTCGTTTATTGAATACAAATGGTTACAAAGTAAACGTCCAGCCTAGCTGGCGGTAAGATTATTAATGAAGCGCGGAGCAGCGCTCGCTAAAGCGCTGCCTTGAAATGACCCACTTCGGGTCGCAACTCCGTCAACGTTCGGGAAGTTGCTCGGCGGTAGAGCCCGCCCATATATCATATAGTAAGGGGCCGTATTGCAAAGACCACACGTAGTATTTTGGGATGTCTGATTAATCAGCTGCACGATCGATATACATGATATAGGACGTGTTGTTTCACATAATTTGAAAATTCATCAAATTGACTGAACCTAACTGACCCGTAATGGAATAATGACAGAACTTGAAAATTAACTGTCATATTGATGAATTTTTCAAATTATTTATTTATTTTATTTATTTATTTATATAATACATGTTACATAATTGTGACATTTACATAAAGTTGATATATTAAATCACCATACTAGGCGGCTGCCTGTATCATGGTGACCAATATAGTATAGTTACATTGTATGAAATATGAAGTCTAGTGTAAACATGGAATTAGTATAAATCATGTTAAATATTGGAAAAATTATAATAAAAAGTAGAAAATGGAAAGGAGAAAAAAAGTACATTAGCATTAGATTATATAAACAGGCTTCTAATTCTATCACATTCACTCATCAAAAAGTCTCCAAGCGTCTTCCTGAAAGTGTGATATTTGGTTATTGTCTTTATTTCAATTGTTAAGTTATTGAAGATTTTTGGAGCAAGAAAGTTAAACTGTGACTGGGCCATTGAGGTTTTTGTTACTGGAATTATAAAGTTGCATTGGTTGGAATATCTTGTATTATGTGAAGCAATACTTTTTGTTCGATCGAAACATGTCGATTTGTTGTTTTTAAAACTTTTCATAATTGTATATTATTTTAGAAATAAGCAATGCATAGTATAAAATGAGTGGTGAACAGTTTACAAGGTTTAAGAAATAATTACAAGGCTCAGAACCAATTATACGGTTCCAAGACAACTCCACAAAATGACATTTCAATACCCGTTAAAAAAGTAATGATTTTTTTAAATAGCCCATAACCTAACCTAACCAAACCTGTTAATTTTTTTTTCTTATCGTGACTTTATCACTTTTATGACTTTTACAAAAAGCTTTTTGCACTAGAAGTTTCCGAACACCGTATATTAATATTTCACCCATCAGAGCCATTTCTTTTAATGGTTGTTTATAAGTGAAGACGTTTTTACTAGGGCTTATTGTGGTAATTGCTTTTTCTTATTTAAATGCTGCAACGGCTTAAAGTTCAGTTGGGAGTGCAACCCACAACTCAATAAAATAAAACACTTTTTTGTTTATTTTATATCATATAAACAGAGAGTAGGTACATACATTTGTAACAGTAATAAAAAAATTACAGATTTTATTTCATGGTGGGTACCTATGATATGTTTCTTTGTAATGTCTTATTTGGAATAATTAGTAATTACCCGGTGATGTTCGTAGTGTATAATATACATATAGGTCTGAGTATTGCTGGGCTACGTCATGCGGCGGGGGGTGTTGGACTCACCTTGTGGTGTCGCTCTCAGGATGCCCCACGGCCTAGCTCAGTGATGGGAAAAAGGAGAGAGACTACTGTCCCAGGGTCATGGGGGTTAGGCACGAACACAGATTCCTGCCCCTAGATATTGGCGGTCAGCTCACATCGTGAATGAAAACAATATATAGGAGATAATCACATTGTATTTGCACGGTAAATGGTACACAAAATATAACGGTAATGTCCCTATCTATGAGAACACGGTCTCCTACCCTTCTCTCTCAGAATAACGATTGTAATAGCGATTTCTAAATACACGAGAGGCACAAGAGGTTAGAGGCATTTGAGAGACTCACGGCTGTTGTTGAGGACTCCATTGCGGGCACAAAATTGTTGGTTCACTTTAACAAAGATGCCGCGAAAACGGCTTTGACTCGGTGGTCCTGCCGCGTACCGTGTTGTTGACAGCGCAATCTGGGAAGAAGTGGGTGGGCGGGCGTCATTGCCTGGCGAAAGCCGAAGCAGGTGGCGCCTCTTGCGGCGCGTCGGTAGCAACTACGCGTGTGTGTTATAACATAACAGTATGTTTGAAAGTGTGCGAAGTGGTGATATGTGAAGGGATATGTATTATATCCTTATCATTGACATTGCTCGATTTTACTAAATATGTCACACCACAAAGTGATTTTTTTTATTTGAAGTATTTTTAAAATTTTTCATTTTATATCTAATATATCCTATTCTAAGACTACTATAATATTATTTACTGGGTACCTACTTACTAAAATTTGGACTTCACAACATTGAGACATAATCCACGAAAAACTGCAAGACTTTTAGGTTCATTAACACTTTCAGGGAGTTCATTGAACATTTTAAAACCTTTGTAATAAATATTGTTTTGTGTTCCCGATACATTTGTATTAGGAAGCCTAAAATCATTGCAGTTTCTTGTGGGATAGTAATGAACTGTGCTATTAATTCTAACATTATTCAACATATAATCTGGGAAAATTTTATTTTTTAACTTATAAATAAATACGAGAGTATTTTAAACTAATCGTTGCCACACACTTAGGATATTGAGTTGGCAATGCATAGTTTTTATTCCAGTGTACCTGCTACAGCACAGTATAGTCCTTAATCCTCTATTCTGGATTGTTTCCTTTCTTTTAACTTGGGTTTTATTGCTCAGAAAGATTACACTTGTGCAGTAATTCAGGTGGGATGCTACAGTGGTGTTGTAGACCAATATCCTTGTCTTAATGTCTAATTTTCCCTTTATCCTGCTAAGGAAATTAACCTTTTTCGCCATTTTTAGTTAATACTTCAAAAATTAGTATTAAATTTTAACTTGTTATGGATTATGATACCCAAGTATTTAATTTCATTTACTTCTTCAATATTTTGATTGTTTATATTTAGGACAGTATGTTCGTTTAGTTTTTTCCCTAATATCACGAATTTACTTTTAGTTACATTTAATTTCAGATGCCTCTCTATAATAATAACATAAATCAATTTCGTTAACAACCACGTTGCGTAACTGGCGCAAATAATTTTCAGGCTAATAAAAATATTGAATTGTACACAATTAAGAAGGAATTACTTTCTTTTAATTCGGCAATATTTGATCTCATAATTGAAATTCCTTTTCGTGAACATTGGTATAACGAAATATCGTATGATTTAATATTTATTCATCTAAAATAAACATTAAAATTGCTGATAAGTCAAATATTAATAATGGTTGTATGTTTCCAGCTTAAATATTACCATTTCATTTGAAAACTTTAATTTATTTCATATATACTTAACTCTGAGTATACATAATTATAATTATGTAAATTACCTAACGCGTTCATATAGTTACCTACATAACTAATTATTAATTTGATATCGGGTATTATTAGATAACCAACACTTCTGCCAAAGGTCACTCCAAGTGGTGCGCTACGTTTGGTGACCAAGTAGGGTTGCCTGGGTCACGAGATGTGGTTTGTTCTGGTCTCGGCGGCGGATGCGTCAAGGAGGATACTGTGTTTTTACTTATGTCGGCAGATTATCTCTTAATCCAAAACATGCGAACACCTCAGCACAGGTTCTCCCAGTGAGGTGTTCACAAAATGCTACTATTAACCTTTTTACATCATGTTACTGAATATGAACTTCTTTGTACTGTTATACAAACATTGTAAACCATTGTAATTATTGGTTAAATGTGTGCACAAGTATAGAAATAAATTAAATTAAATCCAAGGATGGATTCATACGTCCGTCACTCCTGGACTTACTATCAAATTCCTACCCACCCCTCACACCTTTTTCCTTCCCAAAACTTCCAATCCTTCCTTATTTCCATTAAAAGACCCTCCACACAGCTTCCCCTAAGATGACATAAGCTTTGAAAGATATTATTTTTCTCATGGCCTGTGTGGAGCTAAATAATTTTTTTAAGTCCAAACAAATCGAATATTTCTGAACATATGCGAAAATTAAAAACTCTTTTTGAAAGGTGATTAAATACGTTTTCTAATTTAATCATTTAAAAAACACATCATTTTTTAAATATAAAATTTTTAAGTGTAAACATGAAAAAGTTAAAAATGGCTCACCACGCGTTTTTCTAACTAAAATTGATGATAGCGAAAAAAATAAAAACACATATTTTAATTAACAAATATATTATAAACGTTACCGTTTATTTTTTTGTCATTTCATGTGAAAATAATGAATATAAAATTCCCAAAGTTTCACCTTTTTTTTTCAAATCGCGGTCGGATTTTAGGTTTGAAAGGTGTACACTATATTTATTTGGTGGATAACTTTTAAATTTTAATAGAAAGCAAGGTGATGTCTCTTTCTAACATCATTTAGATAATATTTCTCACCATGATAGTAAGGGAGACAAAATTGTCGGTAACTTCTCATCATTCCCTAGGACAACTGCAGATCGCTGACGTACAAACAACAGTTGATATCGAATTTATTAAGGACACTTAGTCATTGTGAACTGTCACTTGTTCGTTAGCGAGTGTAATGAGTGTTTCAGGCTAATAATTATTGCTTCTAATAATTGTTAATCTTTGTCCTATGCATAAAAAAAATCTGGTCTTAAACATTAGAATCCAACTACGAGTTCCAACAAACGAACCAGATCAGACAAAATTTTTAGCCTCCCTCGATGCAACACCAATTCTAAGCAAAACTCCTTCATTTATCGTGCATCACACACTTTCAATACATTCTATACACAATTTGACATTTTTAACTCTGCACCACACTCCTTAAAGTCACACAGGCAATCTCTCGCTACTTTATTATAACTACTTACATAACTTACGTACACCCTACTAATTATATAGAATAGATCCATCCCTTTCCCTTCCCTCCCACCATCCCATCCCCATAGGCTAATGTACTATGTTTGTTTACACTAAAAAATTAAGATACTTCAGTGGAAACCTATTATTGGTTAAATGATTTACCCATGTTTTATTATACTTTATAAAATGTTATAACTGTTGGTTTTCCAAATAAAATAAAATAAAAATAAAATTAGTTTATCAATTAAAAATAATCAATATTTGATGAGTTAAATTATTTCACCAAAAAAGTAGACATAATATGACTCGACGCCACCTAGTGGGAGAGTTAGCACTTATATGTCTTTCTCATATAAAATTAAAGTTGCTTATTTGCTTAAGTCAGCCTTTAATTATTCGCGGATATCTAAATCTTATAGAAGTAATCTATTTATTATTATCATTTTAGTGAAATGGTTTGTAAGTATATAACTATGTAATTTTTGCATTTTTACGTTTTTTTAAATCTACAGAAGTTCATTTTCAAGTGCAAGTAATGATCCTCGCAAACAAAACCATCATGTTATTTTGCTTATTGGCTGATCAAAAGCCGAAACGGACCGATAATCGGTATTAAACGGGAACCATTCAAATGTCATAAATTCGAATTGAAGAAGAAAATAAGAATAATAATCAAAATTAAAATATGAAAATGAACAAGACACAGAAAAATAATAAAACATAATGGTCGCAACTGCGACTCGAACCCAGATCTCACGTCTTACCAGGACGGCGCTCTACCAATTCTGCCATTGCGATCTATTATAAAACCGCATATATTACATTGATGGGAGTAACCTTCAAAAGTTAAAAAGAGAGTTTTTCTTATAAAAAAATTGACTAATAATCGTTATTTTGAAGTCGTCAAAACGATATAATACATTGATGGGAATAACCTTCAAAGGTTAAAAAGAGAGTTTTTCTTATTAACAAAATGGACTAATAAACGTTTAAATTTTGAAGTCGTCAAAACTATATATTACATTAATTGGAATAACCTTCAAAAGAAAGAAAAGAGTTTTTCTTTTTAAAAAATTGGACTAATAATCGTTTAAATTTTGAAGTCGTCAAAACGACGAGATTTTGATACTATCCTACCGAAAATTTTAAACCTAAATTAGTTATTTTTAAATCCTTGTAAGCGTCTTATAAGAATTCCTAGGTTCAATGTTGTTTAATTCAACTTTACTAATGCGAAGGCCTAAGACGGTTAAGTAATTATTTGCTGCAGAGGGACGGTGGCTTGGAATTTGGGAAATGCAAAGCAATTTGCTTACAACAGGGATGCCCAAAAGGTCGATCGCAGAGGCTTCAAAGTCGATCGCGGTCATTATATCGACCCTTCCATTAAGTATTAAAAAAGGTAAAAAAAAAATAAAAATAGATTAATAGAATATTGATAACAAATAAATGTTACATTATCTGTATTAAACATACTTTTTTTTTAATTTGTGAGACTAGTATGGGTTTCGCCGCCCCGAAAACCATTTATTCAAACCAGTTGATTGGGTAAGGTTGGTCCGGGTATTCTTTTGATCTCTCCAGCAGGACACAGTGACCACCAGATTCGTAACTTTTTCCTTCTTCCTTTTCGAAAAAGACCCTCCACAGAGCATCCCCAAAGACGACATAGACCCTGGGATGAATTATTTCGTGTGGAGCTAATTTAAATAAAGAAAAACCATATTACTATTGATAAGAGGTGTAAAGGTAAACTATTCATTAACTAAATAAATTACTCTTCTCGGTTCAACCAAATATTTTTAGTCTACAATCTATATTACTACGTAAATATCAGAAGTAGCCAGTTCATGATTTTAAAATAATTAATGGTGTACCCTATTTACTAAATACAATCAATACGCTATTAAAAGTGATTGACCAGCGGTTGAGAATTAAAGTTTTAAAATGCTTGCAACTGTACAGGGAGGTTCCAATGAGAAAGATCGATTATTCTCCGTATCATTTTTTTTAAATTAAAATTTTAATAACGATTTGTTTCATTCAAAACTTGCTTTAATATATACCTACATTCGAGTAAGCAATAAAAATACTCAAAAAGCACGATGATAAATTATTAGATATCGTGTACTTCTTATAAGTATTTTTTGATCATAAGTATTTATGATTTTTCAATAATGTCTAAACAAAATAAAAGTGTAAAAAAAATTTGAAATATTTTCGTATGTAAGACCTTAAATACATAGAAAATGTGAGGTATTTTTGTCACAAAACACGTTCTCGGATTAATTTTTTAATGATTTTAATTTAACTAAAATAATAATTCTCAAAACTGTGTTGACTAGATTATGTATTGATTTATTTTGTTGTATGATTATATGATTTGAAATTTGTGTTGTTTAATAGAATCTATAGTTTGAAAATTGAACAAATCTGCCAACGACCAACGGTATAACCTTAGTATCTTAAAAATACACTTAGTTTTTCAAAATTTTAAAACTGCGTTTACCATACTAAATAACGATCTTTCAAAATCAATTAATGTTTTTTTGTAAAATAGAGTCAATACGTCGAGAATTTGATTTAAAAGGGACTAATTTCTGGTATTCTCTGGTAATACCCTCTTAACCAAATCCGTCATCTATGGTCAGTTGCCAATATTTGCGTACACGGTCGTATACATATTTCTACCAACGATTGATACATTTTTGCGAAACCTATAGTATCGGTTATTATATATAAGTTTCGGTTAACTATCAAATATTCTCATTTTTTTAAATTATGTCGTCCTTACCCAAAAGTACTGACTTAATAAAGTATTGAACTAACGAAGCTCTTGGAAATGAATGAAGTCGTATATGTGATCCACAGACATTGACCAGTGGCTGAAAATAAAAGTTTAAAAATGCTTGCAACTGTACGGAGAAGTTCCGATGAGAAAGATCGATTGTTCCCCTATTTAATACCGATTTATTTCATTCATAACTTGCTTTTATATACCTACATTCAAGTAAGCGATAAAAATGCCCAAAACGCACGGTGATAAATTATTAAATATCGTGTACTTCTTGTAAGTATTTTTTGATCATAAGTATTCATGATTTTTCAATAATGTCCAAACAAAATAAGTGTGAAAAAAAATCTGAAATATTTTCGTATGTAAGACCTTAAATAAATAGAAAAGCTGAGGTATTTTCGTCACAAAACACGTTCTCAGGTTTATTTTATAATGGTTTTGATTTGACTAAAATCTGAAAAATAGCTTTACTAGATTTTTATTGATTTATTTTACTGTATGATTATAGTTTTCGAAATGTGTGTTGTATAATACAATATTTCGTTTGAAAATTGAATAAATCTGCCAACGACTAACGGTATAACCTTACTATATTAAAAATATATTAAGTTTTTCAAAATTTAAAACATAACTTTACCAGATCAAATAACAATCTTTCAAAATCGATTTATGTTTTTTTGTAAAAAAAGAGTCAATACGTCTAGAATTTGATTTAAAAAGGATTAATTTCCGGTATTCTCTGGTAATACCCTCTTGGAATATGAATAAAGACCTCAATAACTAATTGACTCTCGTTTAGAGTCAAAATGGCGAAATAACACAATATCTACACTATGTATAAAATTCTTTTAATAAATAAATAAATAAAATGTGAATGCGGACTGCCAATTCATATTTAGGTTAGTATTTCAATTTAACATTGCCAAATTATTAATATTTTTTCGTAATTGATTGGAATTTGACGTTTAGGTAAGAATGTGAATTCGAAAACAGATTCACCAGTTTTCCAGCGTATTTCGATTTCTTATTTATTTCTTGTCAATATCGGTTCGGCTGTCAACGGTGAAATCATGCTCGGAACATTGATATAAAATCATCGGATATCACGTCTATCTATCCGATATCGTAAAGTTATCGATGTTACCGCGCTACTGATAATTTTAAAGTCGATACACAAAAGTATGAATGTGGTCAATGGCCAACCCTGGCCTACTAATTTCTAATGGTCCAATGGGGTTAGACGAGAATTCGGCAGAAATACAAACCTACGCGTAAAATATATTACCATCCTTGAATCACATCATTAGGCGGGAACGTGATCTAAGATGTCTTCCGAAGTGAGAAAATTATAAACGAATGTTGTGCTCCTTGTATAGTCATTTGTCGCTTCCCTTATAAATTCTTCAACATTTTGAAGGCAGTTTGTTTGGCACAATAAATAATAATAATAATAATAATAGTTCTTTATTCCAGAATGTGGGGAGGTGAGTGCAATCCCACACATCCCATAGATATTATATGTACATATAATATTGAAAAGCATAAATATTTTGTAGATATGAAACGTAAAAAATAAAAAAAATATATAAACATAAAAGTAAAGTAAAAGTAAAAATCAAAATCAAAAAGTAAAAAAAAGATATAAAAATAAAAGTAAAGTAAAAGTAAAATCAAGACACGGAAACGCAGGAATCCATCGGAGCTAGGATTGTGGGAGCCAGTGTCTTTCTCCAATGGTCTTCTATGCTCGATCCTGGGGTCATACGGGATTCTATGACGAGTATGTTTCTGGAGCGGTTTATTCTTTCCCTCAGTCCTGCAACCCTGGTTCTTATTACAGCTTTGAATCCTGGAACTCGCCCTTCTGTGAACATTGAGGAGGCACTGCAGTGCCTGGGAAGTCCGAATAGCAAGCGGTATGCATTGTTATATTGCACCCGAAGCCTTTCCATGGTGCTTTTTTTGAACTTTGCCCAGAGCTCGCACGTATAGAGAGTAGTGCAAAAGGCTAGAAAGAGCGTCCTTTTCACCCGTGGACTGCAAAGCTGAAATCTTCTACTAAGCATGTTACATTTTATGCTCAGTACTCGCCTCTGCCTGTCAATATCTTCATCATCTGTTAATTTATTATTGATGATATGTCCAAGATATTTGGTGTCTTCTACTATCTTCAGAAGCTCACCGTTCAAAAAGGCAGGGGGAATGTTTATGGGGCCTTTGCCGTGTTTTATAACCAACAGTGCTGTTTTTTTTCGCATTATAAATCATGTTAGTTTCGTGTGCATATTCTTCACAGATCTTCAGAAGCATTCGTAATCCCCTTATCGACGGTGCCATCAGAACCATGTCATCTGCGTAGCTCATATTGTTAATACATAGGCCTCCGATGTGGCAGCCCACTCCAGCATTGTTTAACCTGCGGGTTAGTTCATCCATGTAAATGTTAAATAGTACTGGGGACATACATCCTCCCTGTCTGACCCCGCTTTTCAAGAAATAGGGTTCTGAGAATCCATCTTTCCACTTTACAAGGTTTTCCTGTTGACGGTGCCATGCTTCGAGAATTTTTACCACTTTACATGGTATACCTCTTTCCTTTAGTTTTTTCCATAATAAGGGGTGGGAAACTCTGTCGAAAGCCTTGCTAAGATCCAGAAAGCATGCATAGGTTGTTGTTTTCTTCTTCCTGTAGTATTCCAACGTCCGTTTTACGCAGAATATAGCCGAGTCCGTGGAGCACTCGCTCTTGAAGCCCATCTGATTATCTGTCGTTCTCATATGGGATCCGACTTGATCTAAGAGAACTCGTTCAAATATTCTAGCGATGGCCGTGGCGATGGATATCGGTCTGTAGTTTTCCTGTAGAGTTATGTCTGTCAGTTTAGATTTTATTATCGGTATGACAATTGTCTTTGTCATATCCTTAGGTAGATAGCCACTCTTTAAGATGTCGGTGAACAATGTTGCCAATAGTTCCATAATCGCTGCCCCTGCATGTTTAATGTGTTCGGTGCTTAAACCGTCATGCCCAGCCGATTTTCCAGATTTCATGTTACTAATGGCCGATTTTATCATGTTAGTTGTGACGATGGGATCGATATCATCATAAGCAGTCAAATGCGTTTCGTTTGAGTCGATAGTCGGTGTGGTGGTTGAGAAATGCTCTTTGAAAATGTTTGCAATTACTTCTGGATTCGTCTCTCCGCGTATGTTGCACGAGATTTTACAGCGCATGTTTAACAATTTATTTGACTTGTTCCAGAATTTTTTGAAGTCACGATTATCTAGGTCACCTGCTATTTTATCCATCTGGAGTTGAGTCGAGTTCTTTTGGCATTGTTTTAGTGCTGTTTTAAAGGCAGTACGCTTTGCCCTTCTATTCTCCGCGACGGGACCCTCGCGCGGTCTCCCATTCATTATCCAAGTGTGCATCGCTTGTCTGGATTCATCGTATTTATCCGCTACAAATTCATTCCACCCACATACTTGCTTATGTTTTTGCATAGTGCACTTAGTAAATACAGAAATGGCGCTGCTTCGTAGAGCTTCCACTATACTCCCATAGAGGTATTTTATTTTGGCGCGTACATGGTTGCCACCATCCTCAGAAAATGTTTTATTGGCCTTAATTTTGAGGAGACTGGTTTCCGAGCATGAGTTGTATTTTCCGATATCGAATAAGTTATTTGGATACCATAGTGCTGGGTCCCTCATCATAGACGTAAACACTTCCGTTCTTGCTATTCCTTCCGTTTTTAGGGTCAGCTCGAGAGGCCGGTGATCTGTCCAATCAATGTCGTAGTATATTTTCATATCAACAATTTGCTTCAAAATATTTTTAGTAACTAGACAATGGTCTAACCACCTGGTGGTGCTGTGTGCGTCACTGACATAAGTGTAAGAATCCACAGGCAAAAATTCGATGTCGGCACACACATATTCAAAGTCTTGACAGAAAGATATTAACTCCGTTCCAAAGAGTGAGTCGGGATTAGCGTTGAAGTCTCCGATAATAATTGTATTAATGTGATCTTTATCGTCAATTATTGCTTGTAAGGAGGCGAGGCAGTTAGAATATTCCTCAAAGTTGTCAGTTGAACAAGTTGGCATGTAGATTGTAAAAATACTTAATGTTTCGGTAATTAAACTAACCTCGATTCCGGCCATCCGACAGTTATGCATTTGGATTGCGGTAACCCTTAAATTTTGTCTATAGATTATCCCCACTCCACCGTGCGGTCTGCCCAGGAGTGGACCATCGGTAATATTAACGGCAGAGGTTCCCAAGCTGTTGAAATCCGGGTGGATATGTGACAGGAAGTCGATATCTGTAGGAAGTAACCACGTTTCTTGGACTACTATAATATCGTGTAGTTCGCAGAGGTCATGTATAAATTTTACAGAACTGCGAGCCGATCTGCAGTTTACGGATATAATTCTTAAATTATTACTTGTCATTTTGAGATTTAGTTGATATGCGCGATTCTATAAATCTTCGGAATACAATTCCCTCCGGCCAAAGTTCTTCTGTCAGGAATTTCTTTACTTCGATCGCTTTAAATATGTAGGTACAAATAAATGTATGATATGAAAAGCGGCATTCCTGTAAAAATATTCGGGACATATTGTAACCGAATTGGAGTTGGTTCTTTACAGTTGGTAACATTTTCTTTCATATTCAAATGCAAAATTTCTATTTGTATAGTATACCAGGTATGGCGAACCTTTTTGGGTCCGCGTGCCAAAAATTCTCAAATATTATCTCTGAATTGCGTGGCGTGCCCAAGCAGTAAAAAAATTAACAAAATGGATGAAATAAAAAAATAAAAAAAATCTCAATTTTATTTACAAGCCTACACATTACAAAAGAGTTTCATAAAAATAAAGTCGTAATAAATAAATATGTGCTCTTGTACATTGTACATTCGATGACAAATTATTAATATCTGGTTCATATTTCGTCAGATTTGGTAATACAGATTAATAATAATATTTGACGGCCGGCATAGTCCAGCGCTAGGGCGTTGGACTTCCATTCCGAAGGTCGCGGGTTCGAACCCGGCGTGCGCAAATAAATTGTATTTAATTGATTTGTGTTATTTCACAATTAATTATTTAAAATAATTAATTGTGAAATTATTTTATTTAATTAAATTTATTAAAATATTATTTAATATAATTTAATTAAATTAAGTAAAAGATACTCTTAGTATCACCATTCAGACTTAAAACGTTGCTTGAACTGGCTTTAACCGTGTTTAGTGGCTAGATCTGAATATCTAGGTACTTCCCTACCTTCCTCTTCCTCGTCTCCTTCCCTTTCTCACTTACCTTCAGCCTCCAAACATACCCCAATTGGGGATGCCATAGTTTCACTGGCTCCAGACGGGAGCAGTTAGGACTCTTGTGAGGTATTCACCGTAAAAAAAAAAAAAACACACGACCAACTGGATTCATCCGTCTTCAAGATCATTTTTTTTTTACTTGGAAATCGTTTGTGTACCATCCAAATTATCAAATGTGCAACCTCGGGCACGCATGCCCTAGGTTCGCCACACCACTCTAGTCCAATGAATTTTGGGGTAGCAACAATATTGAAATAAGGGTATAAAAACGTCGGTAGTTACTCCTATCGACCCGATATTTTATTGAAGGAAAACTAGAAGCGCTAAAAAACAATATGCTCTGAAGAAAAAAAAACCTCCATGAAGGATTACAATTTTTTAATGATCCGATTTTATAAACCGTTCCACCATTCACATTTGAGATATTAATGCACCTAGGGACTCAATTCTCCAATAGCGATCAAGAGTTATTCGTTATGCGACTTCTAAGAATAAAAAATTACCTATTGTCTTGACGAACTTTGTCGAATGTTTGATTTATACGTGTTCTTGAATTTCGATGGGTGGAAGCTATGATTATATTGGCAGCCCTGTAAATGTTGTCTATGTTTCTGATGTTTTTCACGTTCTATGGTGTGAATTTGAAATTACGACCGCACATGCTTATAAATGGCTGGCGGGTATATTTCTCATATGTATGTATCACTATAAACTTATGTATCACTTAAATGTAAAAGCCTTTTATGGCGTTTAAATAAATAAATAAAACTAAAAACAAGGGGTAACCTCCCTCGGAAAACAAATCTTATTCCGCTAACGCCTGCAAAACGACATTGCAATAGATTAATTGGGATACTAATTTTCATATTAAAACTATATTTTTTTACATTAGCTCCACACAAGAGTCCACTCCAGCTCCATACATTATGTCATCTTTGGGGATGCTGCGTGGCGGGTATTTTTCAGGAAAGGAAGTAGAGGAAGTTCTGGGAAGGAAAAAGGTATGAGGGTTGGGTAGAAATCTGGGGTTCAGTGTGTCCAGATCTACGCCACCAAGACTTAGACAAACCTCACCCCATAAACCCGGGCACCCCTGCTAAGTCACCAAATGTAGCGAACCACTTGGGATGACCTATGGTATCTACCCTCCGGCGAAACGTTATTGTCAGTCTCAAAGCTTGCTTACTTCAGTTTGCTCTGCATTTTGTATTACAGCCAATATCGCTGGTAAATCAGCTATTATATAGAACCTTAACCGGCAACCGCTTGGGCACATAGGCTTGTTTTCACGACAATTTAACGTAGGTAGACATAGGAATTACGTATGCCCGGGACCTAAGTTATTAAAAAACGTAAAATATACTACACAGATTTTGACAGTTTTGTCAGTGTCGACTGGTTCGACCCGATGGTTGTTCGAGTGGGATGACTTTTGACGTTTGGCGTCTAAGTACTTACCTTCGACGAGACTCGAGAATAACAAAGTGGACCGATGTATGTACTTTCAACGACGATAGCGAGTGGCCTGGATTGGAGATTCGAGCCCCAATATATTGAACGGAACTTCTGCACTAGATTGAATTATTCAGGAGAGGTATGAATGTAGGTACGATTGAAGTACCTACCAGGAACTCCTATCCGATATTCGATCACGTCCCAGTATTTGCTCGGAGTGTTATGCCCGTTCGACAAGCTACTGGGAATAGAGTCGAGAACCTCGCTATAATAATAATTTATATTAGGTCTGTATTTTGTAGCTACGAACTTTAGCTACGAGTTATTCAACTAGGTGCGTTTTTGCATGATCCACCAGCGATAACCGATGTGCATTACGCGTAGACCAGATTTTGTAGTTTCCGGTCGTTCGGCGTTAAATCGTTGGGAGCGTTGAAAACCAAAGAACCAAGAGCTTGCACGCCCTAAGGACGTCAATGACGTTATGTTCCTCGGATCATTTTCCTTTGTAATACAGGTGGAACAAACATTCCTACAAAAAATTTGTAATCTATTTTTTAAGATATGGGAATTCATCAAACGGACCGCCTGTTTCTGTAATTGCCTCCATTTTCCAGGTAGATGCTTACAGATTAATATATTTTTTAAATTAAAAAATTCAGTGTATTAAAAAGTTTGGGAATTTCTTATCAGAAGCCCAACTCAGGTACATGTTTCTTTTAATTTAATTCCACGATACTTGATGTTATATTTCATAAAAAAACACGATTGGTATCACACAGCCTCCAGACTGAAAAGCCAATATATTTTTATGCTTGTTATATTTGGGTGTTCCCTGTATGAAAACTAATTTCATTAAAAATAAGGCAAAATTGAGAGTTTTTTCAGACCAAGCTCTCGTGGGTCCACACCACACTGTGATTAGAACGAATTTAACCTGTTAAATATCGGTAATTATTTTTTTTTGCCTATAACCACTCGAGCGCTTTTTGCCACATTATGGCACTATTTCCAAAACCTCGGATTGCTTTGTTGCCAAAATGTGGCAAATTTTTATTTTTATTAAAACGACTAAATAATATATTGTACATTAAAAATATAACCAAATAAATATTGTCTAGATTCTTAAAGATTTAATTATATATTTTTTATAAATCCTACAAATATGTGATAATAAACAAAAGATAGGGGAATTCATTGGCTACATAGAACTATAATCAGTTTGTATGTCTCCATATTCAAATTCGGAGGAATGATTTTTTTTAGGTGGGTGGAAAAATTTCCTTTAGCAATCCGAAAAAAAATATTTTAATTGCTGTCGCTCCAGTGGTTAATATAATGAGCGGCTCTGGAATTCTTCATTTTGCTACCGCCTGGATACCAATACTTGAAAGGGGATTATTCTGTTCGTTTGAAGGGTTTTTCGAGTTTCAATAGAATTCATTTTAATGGAAATTCCTATTTGTTCCAGAGATCGCTTCTATAGGTAGCTTCAGAGTGAGAGTGGATAAGTTTACCTAATAATTATGACACTGGCTACTAATTTAGCATTTGCTTCCGAAAGCGCCCTTTGCTCCGGGACACTTAGTAATTTATGGTACTTGATATTAAGCTTGCTATTAAAGTTTGGTATGCGAGCTCTCGAAATAAGGTAGGTACTTTATAATCTGCTAACTTTGTCTTCTATTTTCGAAAAATTATTGCTATATGTGAAATTCACTAGTAGTAATATATATATAAAGAAAAATATAATTTTCTTTGATTTAAAACAATGCCGAGCTTGTCTCGCCATTGTGGTTATATGTATTGTAGACTGTCACTGGATATGCGCCCAGTACCTACTTAATAGTCGACTCAATATTTTATTCTTAATTTGAAAATGAATTATTAAAACAATAGTAAAAAGAGTCTATGAGCTGACAGAACAAATTGAGAAGATTAATTACTATTGTGATTGAGAGGAATTACAATTAATAACATTAAATATCGTTTCTTTCTTCACAGGTAATGTTTTATTACCTTAATACATTTCTTTATGTTAATCTTGTGAGATTAAGATTATTATTATTTAGATTAACAAAATAAACCATTCTTTCTTCACAGAGAAACTCAATTGTGTTTTAATTGAACAAAAAATCCAAATCACAAGGAAAATATTCTTATATATATATAACTAATTTTATAAAAAATATTCAATAACTACAATTTTACAAAGAAATACAGTTAAATAACTTACAATTTCGTTCATCAGCAAGATATCAGAATACTATCGAAATCCCTAAATTTAGTACAAAGCATACAAAAAAATTATCTCTGTCTAGTTATAAACATATTTTAACAACCTCCCATTATATCTAAAAGTTAAAAAAAAAAAATTTAAAAATTACCTAAAACTACTATAAGAGTCCACAAAATATATTATTCTTTTTTTTATTCGCCAGATTTACAGGAACGGGTTTAGTTTTTCCCATAGGAAAAACTAAACCCTTTCATACACTTTTCCATATAAATGATCATCTAGTAAATCCACGTTATGCAAGTGTATTATATAAGTATAATTAATACAAAACAATACAAGAACAACACGTTAATCTACCAAACTATTAAATGGGAATATAATTCACCGTCTCCAGATATTTTCATATCAGAGGGTTCGGCTCTGTGGAATTCCTAATTTGACCGATAAATCCTACTGATCCCTCAATATAAATATTTAAAAAATCTTTCGTAATTCTACATGTATTTAAAATGACTGATTTTTGCATTTTTATATACAAATTCTTTGACAAATCTAATATGCCAAAATTTTTAATAAGAGAGCTAGGTATAATGCCAGTAGCCGAAATAACAAAAGGTAATATTTTTATAGTCTGAGAATGCCAAATTCTTTTAATTTCATTTCCTAAATCTGTATACTTTCTTATTTTTTCAGAAACAGATTTTTGAATATTACAGAAATTTGGAATAGCTACATCAATAATATAAGTTATTTTTTTTATTTTGTCATGTAAAACTATATCAGGTCTATTATGACCAATTGGTCTGTCTGTTAGTACAGTTTTATCATAGTAAATTTTAAAGAAATTATTTTCTAAAAATGAATTTGGTTCGTATTCATAATATGGTACTATATTATGACAGTCAATCAAGTTATGTTTAATTACCAAACTTTGGTGAATTATTTTTAAAACCTGATTGTGCCTAAATGTATACTCAGACGGCGCTAATATAGAACATCCTGATATAATGTGTTCTATAGTTTCCAATACTATTATTATTATTTCTTTCAAATCTTGAAATCCGTTATTGATAAATCTTGTATTTTCTTAATTATCCCTTGTTTTTGCAATCTTTTATTATTTACTTTCACACATGATATTATATAATTGAACTAAAATTCCCTCACCAAACACAGGAGCCTCGTCTCTTTATGGTGACGAAAAGCTATTCTTATCTAACATTTGAACACTGTATAAACATGTAAAAAATTGTAATTATTGTAAAAAAATCTACAAATATTAAATAAATTAAAAATAAAATTTAAAAAGTTCTGCAAACAGTAGACCTCGCGTCCAAAAAAAGTATGTTTCCAATTTTCTCTAACTTAGAGAATACCCGGTCGCCGAGAAATTTAAACAATAGGTATTACACCTCTGAATACTGATTAAAACTAACAACTACATTTCGGGCTGATAATGCCTAAATAAATATTTTATTCCCCATTTTTCTCCTTCAAAACTGGACCGATTTAAAATTTGTTTTTAACTTTATATATAAAAATCTCGCGTCACAGTGTTCGTCCAAGGTAAACTCCGAAACTACTTAACCGATTTTGATTAAATTTGGCTTACTGTGTGTAATTTGGTCCAACTTAAAAGATACGATAGTTTTTATCTCGATTCTCAATATTTATTATTGCGAAATAAATGTTCATTAAATGTTTGTTATGGGACAATGATTTCCGTAAGTTTCTGACAGATGGCGGTGTGAGTTAATTTATTGACACAACACATGGTTATCTGGGTTAGGTAACCATCCAGTAGATAGCGTTGTGTTTCGTTAATCACAGCAACGAGTGGGCCGGTCAGCCATATGTCTTGCTCACCTTTTAGGTTTTTCAAAAATACTTTGTGTAGTTTTTTTTTATTATTGTTTTTTCACATGTTAGGTATTACAATTAATAATACATTTTTTTAACCTCACTAGGACAAGCCTGTGTTGAGGTTAACAATTTTTCAAAGTAACAAAAATAACACAAAATGTTTGTATACTGAACTTCTGTTGATGGCGTTGATGATGATGTTGTTTAAGAGTTTTTGTATATAATTTACAATCTAAATAGTAGGTATGTTTATTCATGTTTCAAAGTAGAAAATACAATCAGCATCTTGTGGTAGATATCCCATAAGAATCTAAATTTGGCTTTAAGCCAAATTTAAAAAAAAATGCAGTTTCCTTTTTTGTAGGCTAAGGAAAGATTCTATTGGAACCGAGAGACAGCTTAAATAATTCCAGTGGTTAAAGTAAAGCGTAATTTAATGTTTTATTTAATCTTATTACCTCCGCTAAGCCATAAAATGACTACCGTAAACCGGAGCCACTTTGCATCTTGCGGGGGAACTTTACATACAACAATTAATAAGAATGAAGCCTAGTGCCTAAAATATGTTTATGGCTTTACATTGTACCAGTACCTATGTTATATCCAATGAGATGTTGACAATGCAAAGTTACCTCCACATTGAATATAATGAATATACCCTTACAAAATACCCTTTTCTACATTGATAGATGCAACACTAATTCCAATCAAAATGAATTTATACAAAGGACAATATGTAACTGCTTTACAATAAATTTGAAAATACAGGCACATTTGCTGACCTATTCACTGCTAGTTACTATCGCTACAGAATTTCTTTGTATCACACTCTAGGACGATTAAATTAATTTGTACCTACACGGAGAAAAATGTTTTTCTAAAATACGATCATTGTATTCGTAAAAACGGGACTGAAATTCTTACGAACAAATTAACAGTGTTTCAATGTTAATAATTTGTTGGTATACGTACGAAATTACGTATACCAGCAAATTATTCTTACGTGTTCTCGCCAATAAACATTGAAACCTTGTTAATTTGTTCGTAAGAACTTCAGTCCCGTTTTTAGCCGTTTTTAGGAATAAAATGATGGTATTTTAGAATAATATTTTTCTCCTTGTAATAGGTACAATCATATTACCTGCGTGGCAACTTTCCCTTATCCCTTTCTTCCCCTTACCCATCCCAACCCAAATACCTATTTCGCAATCTTATTGTTGTGTATTGTAGGTTTCTCATTTGTATTTTTTTTCGGCTTAATTCTTTTTTTTTGTTCTAGTTTACATTCATTTTTATATTTCTAAATACCTAATCTGTGAACATTAATAATTGGTCTGTTTTTTGTCATCCTTTATGTATGTTATACTACTAAGGCTGTTTATGTTTCTTAAATAAATAAATAAAAATAAATTGAAGATACTGTACTTCATTTTGAAAAAAACCATAATTCTTTCTTCGATCTTCGCTAAATCACTTTGTGGCGTCATTTTTAATTAAATGAAACAAATTACTTTGTGCACACCACTATATAATCACAATTATCGACATGTTTCGAAACCGATGGTTTCTTCATCAGGATAATAATAATAACAATAATAACAACCTGACTTCGACTACCATAATACGGGCATGTATCTAGTGTGGTAGTCGAAAAGCATGTATAAAAAAACTATGCACATAAATATTTAATTAATGAAGAATAGTAAAAAAAAAGGAATTTAAAAAGATTTTCTTTTGTTATTTTTTTTTTATTCTTTTAATATGTATTGTAATGTTTACATACATATTCTAAAATATTTTTTATTTTTCATGTCTTTGATGACATTTTTAATAATTAATCGCCACTGTCTATAATATTTTTTTCTGTAGTTCTTATTTTTATACTTGTTTGTTTCTTTTGGTATTTTTATTCATGTTGTTATTATCCTGACGAAGAAACCATCATTTTCGAAACATGCTGATTATAATAAAGTGGTGAACACAAAGTTATTTGTTTAATTTAATTAAACTATAATTCATTTAGAACTACAGGTACAGTTAACCCGTTTAATCACAGGAGACCAAATTTTTCCCAGCTCACATAGGTCTCATATAAATCGTTGTATCTCCCTTACTGTCGTGGTAGGAAAAATGATCTAAACGGTGTTAGAAAGAGAAAACTCCACGCTTTATAATCAAATCTAGAATTAAGCATAGAAAAATTTAAAAACGCACCTCTATAATTACTTTTGACCTCTCCTGCCGGAGTTTCTCGGCTCATTGCCTTGCACTGCAGTGGTAAGGATGGATTCATACGTCTGTCCTATACATGTTTTGAGACCCAGATTCCTATCCTTAGATTTCCTTCTCAGAACTTCCTCTCCTTCCTTTCCTTGAAAAACCCTGCGGACGGCGTCAACAAAGATGACAACAAAGTTTTCGATAACAATTTGAGAAAAATATATATAATTCCGAGATTTTTTTCATTATTTTGAATAACGCTTATAATACATTTGAACTACAAAGATATGATGTTCATACCTACGTCATATTATCTGATTTTATCTCAATTTAATTTTAAAAAATAATGCTCATTTCCTTGAAACAAACTTCTGAAAAAGTGGTTCAAAGTAACCCCGGTTTACAGTACCACATTGTACGCCCCTGGAATCTTCCTATTTTGCATATTTGCGAAAATCGTCAAATAAAGTGCCAGCACGTCCTTAAGAATTGCTAGCTTTAAATTCATTACCTTTTAAAGCTTAAATGTACCAAACTTTGGGTCTAATATCCGTATTACATTACGTAATACATTATTTTTACTTCGTAAGCAAATTAAAAGGTGCTGACTCTGGAAATCGTAAATCGCCAAATGCGGGACGTTTATTTTGTTATCGGGGATGAAATCCGGGACCTAGCGGAGAATGCGGGATTTTGCGGAGAATCCGGGATTGTACGGAGAATACGGGATTCCGCAGCGGCGGTATTCTAAGGAAGACGCATGGTCATTTTAAAGCCGGTAGTTTTCATCAATGTGGGGCCGATAAATTCACAAAAGCAGCTCCTGAGTGTCGACGAGCACCGAGATAAAGCTAGATTAGAGGTTCCCAAACTTTTTGGTTACGCCCCCTTTTCAGATATTTTGTTTCTTCAGTAAAAATCAATTTGTCGTAATATGTATTTCCTATTTTTCCTACGAAAAAATCATGTCGAAATCATTTTTTTTTACTTAAACTAAGTGTCGCCGAGCGCCGAGATAAAGCTAGATTAGAAGATCCCAAACTTTTATGGTTACGCCCCCTTTTAGGATATTTTGTTTTTTCAGTAAAAATCAATTTGTCGTAATATGTATTTCCTATTTTTCCTACGAAAAAATCATGTCGAAATCAATTTTTTTTACTTAAAAAACTAGTATCGTCGAGCATCGAGATAAAGCTAGATTAGAGGTTCCCAAACTTTTTTGGTTATGCTCCCTTTTCGGATATTCCGTTTCTTCCGTAAAAATCAATTTTTCGTAATATGTATTTCCTATTTTTCCTACGAAAAAATCATGTCGAAACCTAAATGTTTTACTTAAATAAACTTTACACAGAAGGAGGAATAATTTTTTTTTCCTTAGGGCCTCTATCATCTTCGGGATTATGTGTGGTGGGTCTTTTGAGAAAAAAGAGGAGTAATCATAAAAAAAATATTATTTTTGAAGAAGAAGATAACAATAATAATCTAATTTTTTAAATATGAAATGGACAAGACACAGAAAAATAATAAAAGATAATGGTCGCAACTGGGACTCGAACCCAGAACCTTACGTCTTACCGGGACATACACCTCTAAAAATTGGGCTACTGCGATCTATTATGAGTCGTAATTGTCAACTTCATATTTTTAATTTCAGAATTAACAATATTATCTTCGACTAATGTTTTTTTCCATATTATTGGCAGCTACCTTTATTATTGGAAACAAGTATTCAAATAATGTATTTGTTACCTAGATAGTGCCTCGGATAAAAATAGCCGATTTTATTTTTATGAAACACTTATTGACTTTTTATAAAAGTGTAAATAAATATTATTTTTTTTTTATAAGAAAAACTCTCTTTTTAACTTTTGAAGGTTATTCCCATCAGTGTAATATATCATTGAAAAAGAAGATAACAATAATAATCTAATTTTTTAAAATATGAAAATGAACAAGATACAGAAAAATAATAAAAGATAATGGTAGCAACTGGGACTCGAACCCAGAACCTTACGTCTTAACGGGACATTATCTTTTATAATTTTTCTGTGTCTTGTTCATTTTCATATTTAAAAACATTTGATTATTAATGTTATCTTCTTCTTCAATTATATATTACATTGATGGGAATAATCTTCAAAATTTAAAAAGCGAGTTTTTCTTATAAAAAAAAACAAATATTTTTAATTAATAATATTTGGCTGATTAACGGGACTGAAGTTCCCACGAACAAACCAACAGTGATTCAATGTTTATTGGCGGTAAAATACGAACGAAATTACGTATACCAACAAATTATTCTTAATGTTCCCGCCAATAAACATTGAAACCCTGCTAATTTGTTCGCAAGAACTTCAGTCCCGTTTTTAACCGTTCTACGAATAAAATGATCGTATTTTCTATTAGAATGTTCGTTTTTTTCAAATAACATTTCTCTCCGTGTGGCTTACAACTAAGGTTTATGATTATAACTAAAGGCTTACATCTAAGACTTATAGCTAGTGACTTGTGACTACGACTTATAACCACTGAGTTGAAACTAGTACTGAGTATTTACAAAATTGGGAGCAAGATTTACCTATTTTCAAGCCGTCCGGTGCGGGTGCTCCATTTTGAAGCCGCCACCGACCCTGGGGGCGATATTGCCCACTTTGGGAACCACTGAGCTAGATGAAAATTTATAGATCCCCAGTTTGCGTCGCCCCGTGGACAATTTAGATCAGCACCAGCGGGGATGTTTACTTAACCAATTGACTTAATTGCACAATAATTAAAACAACGACTATAATATTGCCAGGGTTCAACCAACGAACTGTAATAATTAATAATGAAAACGAATTAATTTCCCTGCAAGTGGCAGCTTAATGATAACTTAATTAGTTCATAACAACAGCTGTGTTTTGATAACCATATTATTGTTATTGTACGAACACTGAAACACGTTTTAGGGGGTTTCTCACCATCTTCCCAATAGCTTTTCTACACTAATAACGAATATTATTAAAAATAAAAATAAAATACTCACAGTGGTTAGAAAATTCGGCCAACTTATCCAATATATAGCCACTATTCATAGGTTCGAGTACCGAATTATAAACTCCAACTTAATAAATAAATAAATCGTAAATCGAAAATATTCCTTATTAAGGTAAGCTATTGGGAGGATGGTGAGAAACCCCCTTAGTTATGCAACTTAAGAGGCTAGACTTTGAACCACACGCGGAACACCCGCGTCTGTCATTCTGTTTCGCTCATAATAAGCTCACGCACACTTACAATACATGCGAATGCGAAATGTGCGAATGAGACAACGCTCAAATTTACCTACAGAAATCGCTCGAAAAGGGGTTTATGGAGAATACACTTTTCTACAGCGAAAATTCACGAAATTGAAATTTTAAAAAATTTATATTTTTTAGAAAGAAGAAGCTACGTCGGTAGCTTTTTATAATTTTATAATTCTTTATGAGAGATGAGTTAGCAGCACTTTTTCCTTAAATAATATTTTTTGATAAATCGTACATATTTGTCAGTGAATGTTTACGTTAATACGAAACGCATCGAAAATTTGAAAACATATCGACATAGTTTTCACCCTCTAGAAGGCATTATAAAAAAATATATTCATTTTGTGCAATTTTCGATGTAGAAAAGTGTTTTTTTCCCGGGCGTCCTTTTTGTATGGGCCGAAAAGCGAAGTCTATCGTCTTAATGAATTACTTTTTGTTTTAAATAAAACCAAAACTTTGTAAACACCACTTTTATTTTTCATACTTTATGCCGACCGGGATTCGCTAGCACCGTAGCTTATAGTATAATCTCTACTATTGTCTAACATGTGTTATAATTATAAAGAACGAGACATTTTTCTGTTTCAGCAAACATATTGGCCTGTCGCTGATCTTAAACATTTCATTCAAATTTATGCAGAATCTACTTCGCATATTATAACTACCATTATAATCCTATCCCCTTTGAAATTCGCGCCCCATCAAGTCAAGATATACATCTATGAAATTGAGTAGGTACAGAAATTACGTTTAACCTCATCTCGAATTAATATTATAAAATCTAATTAATATTTTCTTAGGAATCCATAGCAAACAATTCCATTTGATACTGCGGAAATGTTCACAAACGTGCCTCACCAACTCCATAAGATGATAGAAGCCAAAAGCATCCAATTAAAATGGTATTAACAAAGCCATTATTATTTATTCACGTAAATTATATGATTTTACGTTATAAGAGTTAGGAGCCTACGTGGTTAAAATATTAAAGAAGGACGAGATTATAAAAGAAGGCGAAAATTTGTTCTTTTTAAATCAAATTCTTGACTCTTTTTTTACAAAAAAGGAGACGGGGAGGAGGAAGGTGCGGAAGTACCTGAAGTAAGATCTAGTCATCAAACACTGCTAAAGCCATTTCAAAAAATGTTTCAATACTGAAAAGTGGTTTTATACCAGGGCGATAATGATAGGACCTCCCCTCTGGTTCATGCGGTAAATATATCTTATATTATTTTAAATTATTAACCGCTTGTACACATAAGCTTGTTTTCACGATAATTTAACGTAGGTAGACATAGGAATGACGTATGTCCCGTACCTGAGTTATTAAACTGTGAAAACACAAATCAATCTAATAATTTAAGAATAAATTAAAATGATATAAATTGTGTATGGAAATTGGGTATTATATAATTGTGGCTACATTGTGTACGCTTACAATTTTAAAGACAATTAATAAATTGATTTAGAAAGATTGTTATTTTATCTGGTAAACGCACTTTTTAAATTTTGAAAAACTAAGTTTATTTTTAATATACTAAGGTTATACAGTTGGTCGTTAGCAGATATGTTAAATTTTCAAACGAATATTGTATAATATTCAACACACATTTCAAATCATATACCTAATGATACAGTAAAATAAATCAATAGATACATAATCTAGTAAAGACGCTTTTCAGAATTTTAACTTTAGTTTAATAAAAACATTAAATCCGAGAACGTGTTTAGTGACGGAAACACCTGTTTGTCCTATTTATGGTCTTACAAAATAAAATATCAAAAAAAAATTAACACACTTATTTTTCTTAGACTTTATTGAAAAATCATAAATACTTATGGTCAAAGTACTTATAAAAAGTACGTGATATTAAAAAATGTATCATCACATTTTTATTGCTTACTTGAATGTAGATATATATTAAAATAAATTTTGAATGAAATAAAGTCGATATTGAGATATTAGTTAAACTTTTGGGTACGGAGAATACCTAATCAATCTTTCTTATCGGAACTGACCTGTACAGTTGCAAGGGCACGATCGCAAGTTGAAATTTGAATTCTCGGCCGCCGGTTAATGGGTCTTAAATAAGCATTGACCCCTCAGGCTAATTTGTTCGCTTTTGGAAACAGCTCAAATATTTTTTTTTTTTTTTAAAGACAAACATTCCCGGTTTACGAATAACTTGAGAATGTTTGAAAATATCCTACTACCACCACAGTAAGCGGAAAATATGGCTTGTGTTGTGATGGAGGACTTAGCCAGCCAAGGAATTGTATACGGAACGCCTGGGTGAAACCCAAACGCGATGCCAACTCAGCCACTAACCGGTTGTATCTCCCTTACTGCCATGGTGAGAATTATGATCTGAACGGGCGGTGCTAGAAAGAAATAACAACACGCTTTATATATGAATCCGAAGTTTCTGACCGCAGTTTGAGAAGAAATTATGAAACTTCGTGAATTTTTAACTAATTATTCTTTTATGAAACTACAAAAAAATTGAGATGACAATAAAGTTTGTAATGCATTCGTCTATTAAAATATGTACATATATGTATTTCTTTTTTCTTTATCATTATTTTGCGTATCAAAAAAATATTTCCATTCAAAATTTTAATAATTCAACAATAATAATTAATAATTTCTAACGCCGTTCTTCCACGTATCTATTCACAAGCGATGCTACCGCTACCTGTCAAACAAATTTGCTAGTGTAGCACCTAGCGGCGTTTTCAATCACTAATAATAGTATGGAAAACACAGACGAGCGGCGATCGCGTCGCTTGAAGGTAGCTCCATGGAAGAACAGCGTAATAATAACATTTGAAAGCGAAAGACATATTACATGGGTCTTTTTGTTGTTTTCAAATTCATATATATATTTCTAACGTTTTTCTCGGGACAATTAAGGTAGGGACAGACACGAAGCTCACATCAAAAGATACTGTGTTATAAAGTATCGTTTCTACCGAGACACTACGTTATAAAAGATTTCTTCCTACGCAGGAGAGGGGGTCAGTTGAATTCGGAAGCGGCCGAGGGAATATCAATTCTTTGTACTGGATATGTCAACTTGACGGCTGACAGCGGCTCGACATGGAGCTCCGTGCATTAAAAATGACCCACTCCCATAGCTGATGCTCTGTCCCACTCTAGTATACTGTCCCTTTCTTTCACAACATTATGTATATATATGTGTACTTATGTTTTTTTAGACATTATTTTTGTAACAGTCCTGATGGAGGTACGGAGGTACCGAAACCGGTAGACGAAAAATAAAAATAAAGTGACCTAAAACAAAGTATTTTCTTTTCATTTATTTAAAATGTCAAGTCACAATGTGTTTGCTTCTTTTGAAAAAAAAAAGATATGTTGTTGTATATCGTTTCAGAAAGAAGATCAGCTCTGAGGAAAGCTCCATCTCGGAGGTGATGCAGTGGTACACGGCTGTCAATGCTGCACTGCTGGAACACCTGACTAACCACATTAAGGAAGCAGACAGCAGCACCATCTGGAGGTAACATTTTTCAAAAAATTAATGAGAGAAACTTTGTTTAGAATCTGTATGATAATTCGTAGATAGGTATTACTCCTGAACTGTGTGAATTTGAAGAAAATGTGAAGAAAAAAATACAAAGAACAGTAAAGCCTTTACATTGTAAAGTCAACGGTTAACGGTAATTTCAGGAGATTGCGACTTCAATATAAGTTGAATCTTAGGACTTGACATAAGCAATGGAAATATATTTACAATAGATTTTAGGATTGCTTTTGGGAAGATGCATTCTTTATTTGGGATTTTTTATTCGGGTTCAGTAATGGGTTAGCTCTAGTTGAAGCATCCTTACATTTTTTATTACAAAGGTTCCGGTCGGGTCATAAAAGCCGACGGCAAGCACTTCTTCATGAATATACCAATCTAAACTTCTTGTTGAAAGCTGTCATACATATTGGAGGATGTATTATTTTCTTAACTTGAAATGGAAAAATGAAATGGGCTTCGGGAGGTAGGTAGGTAAATCAAAAATAGTCAATCGAAAATAACATTTAAAAAATAAAAATTCACCTGGTTTGAAAAGTCATAAATACTACGTCATTAGATATATTATTTTATTTCATGGTTCGGACCATAGACATATGAATATTCATAGACCAGAGAATCAGGGAGAGGGGTAAAAACCAACTGTAGCGGGGCGCAGAGGGATGAGTTGACTGTAACGATATGTGATTCGTTAATACTTCAATATAACAGTATATAGGCATCTCGCATTATAATATCACCATTTAGTTCTTAAAAGTAAAATCTGCTTTTGAATGAATAGACCTTTTCACATGGGAGCGCGAATTGTCCGCCCGGTTTGAACAAACTTGTGTAATCCATATAAAGGGAAGAAAGGTTCGCTTGTTTTGAGAGTCGAATATTTTGTTACCGTGTTTAGTTAAGACACTTTTACAAATGTTTCATAATTTACTTATCCCAGTAAACAGCAACGTGCACACGACGGGACCGGGAATTTCGGTTGATAATTTTCGGTGTGATAAAACTGATTATGTGATGTGAATAAGCTTAAAATAAAGACAAATAATGCCTACCTATGGAAGTTAATACGACAATTGGGTTTATACGCTTTTTCACTTCTATTTTTACACATTTTAATAGCACAAGTTACCATTTTTGCCGTGTTATTTCGTAAAATGTACCGATTAGAGCTCGACGCTAGTCCGCACAAGAATGATGAAGTCACATTTTCTAGATTCACGCGAACCTATACACCAGCCCGGCCGGTTCCATGGAACCCAGAATTAAGGAGGGGGAAATAATACGCTTTTATCACTTAGAGCAGGTCTATACATAATATGTCTATGGTTCGGACCTTATTTGTGCAAATGTGCGGGAATAAATATAATATTTTTATGTACCTTAAAATAAGAAATTCCGTGAAAATATAAATCATATGACTAAATTATTTGGAATAGGTAATGTCGCATTCTGCATCAATACCCTACGTACAAATTTTTGAAGATTTTTATCTTTTGATATATTCATATATTTTTGTAATACTTAAATAAATTCATAGGTATAAAAAAAATAATCAATCTTTATCAGTGTATTTAAAACTATTGAATTAGAGTCGAGACAATTTTTGAAGAATAAAACCGCAAACATCTTCTAAATTTTAGACACTTTATAAAACTATTATAAACCTATTTTTCTAGATATCTGGTGGGCTTCAAAAACCTCCTTCGCAGCATAGAGAGTGTTGGGATTACCTCCATGCTTGGCATCAGCTACTTCGGGCGCGGGGCGCTGACCCCAGAGAAACACATCGAGTACGTTGCGCACAACATCCTGAGCCAGGATCTGCTGGAGAACGTGCTCAACTATGTCCCTGGACTACGCGCAACGGCCAATCTGACGCAGTACGCTGTGGTCAAAAAGAGGTAAAAACAAAGACATTGATGATGAAGAACTGAGGTTATTAACGCCTTGTATGTATTGCCTTTGAAGGCATTCAAATTTTCAAATTAAATGTCTCATTTAGCAAGTTGTGATGACAAAGAAAGTGTTGAGAATAATTGTATTCTTTCAAATTCATACAGAATCGCACATGGTGGAAAAAATCGACCGTTTCACGCTAATCTTCGTCTGCTTTTTTGCCTACGAATGACAATGAGCTCCTCTATGTTTGAGTTCTCAGTTTGGCGACCAACGTGTCCAAAATATCATTGTCGTTAATGCAGGGCCGTACTTAGGGTCTGTAGACTCCGAGGCTGAACCTGTGGATGCGGGTCCTGCAGTGCATCCCACTGCAGTGCAAGCCGATGGGCTGAAGAGATCAAAGAGTTGGCCTCTCCCGATCCAGCCCATCATGCAGTTGGTGGGTAAACGCATCCGCCACCAAGACCTGAACAAACGTCACCTCATGAACCCCGACACCTCTGTAAAATCTCCAATTTTAGCGAAATTCTTGGGGTGCCTTGGGCAAAGGCAACCACATATTTCCCATATCTGCCTCCCAAATTGAAACTAAACTTTATTTTGCAATTTTTCAGGAGCGAGCTGATTGTTAGGAACCAAGCAAGACCTGGGAGTGTGGAAGAGGCCAAGGACTATTACGATGCCACAGCCACTTACGTAGATCAACTGCGAGAACTACAAAGAGAACTTCGTGGATATATCAAGTACGTAAAATCTCCAACTGTGCCCTTCCAAAAGTTATTTTAGAAGGACCATTCATTGCATTCCTTTCAAATAGAATATGTTATGTTTGAATTTAAGATGGTTAAGTTATGATGACTAGATATTTCTGACACTTTTTTGCAGAGACAAAGTGGAAAAGACTATACGTGAGGCTCGTCAATCGGAGATGTTGGGACTTGCCATCTTAGTTTTAGTTCTTGCTCTGTCTCCTGTCATCATCGCTCTCGTCAGGAGTGCTGTCAACACCATTCAGGTATTCAACTCACACACTTTATCTTCTGATTCTTCTTCCACAACTTCTTTGATCTGTTCTTGGTTTTTTTTCCGTTGTCTTTCCCAAATCTCTTCCCTTTACCAGTTTTATTTCACAATATTTTTCTAGCAATTATCGTTTTCTTATCCAGATGTACGCCACACATTTATCAGAAAAAGCCCAGGAGTTGAAGAGAGAGAAACAGCTGTCAGACTCTCTCCTCTGTCAGATGCTTCCTCCAAGTGTCGCCATGAGACTTAAACGAGAACAACAGGTTCCAGCCGAGTTCTTCTCTGCTGTCACCATTTACTTCAGTGACATTGAAGGGTTCACAGAAATAGCTGCTGGGACAACGCCACTCCAAGTAAGCGCTTTAAAGTAACACCCTCTTCGTCATATTGCATTCTGCTCCAAGGCCAACTAGAGTACCTACAGTACTTGGGTTTGCGACCGTCAAATTACGAAGTCAGTACTTCCGCTAGTACCTACCTACCTAAACCTCTTCTTGAGGTAAAACAACACACAAATCAGCAGAAACAACGAGTATCAAGAACAATTGCTGATTGCCACCATTTGCAGACTTTTGTTGCTCGATGGTACTTACTTGATCACACAGAAATCTGGATGGTAATCTGCTCCCTTCGGACTTTTTGCTGCTGAACTGCAGAATCATCAACCACGGGGATTTGCCTTTTGACAGCACTTATTTGGTTGTATATTCCTGTGAGATCTGCCCATTGTGAGTGAAAACCTCTTATATCATAATTTTTGTTGAAAGGTTTGTCAAGAGCTTTTGGAATGCAATACGAAAATGAAAACAGAATAAAATTTATTTCTGTACCAAATTTTTATCACAATAGATTAGTTTTTAATTTCTTATTTTAATTTTAGAATAGAAAAGTAAAAGTCTATGAAATAATATGGTGGTTTGTTCTCCTCAGGTTGTTATGTTCCTAAACTCCATCTACCGGCTGTTTGATGCCAGGATCGAGTGCTACGATGTTTACAAGGTGGAGACCATCGGAGATTCCTACATGGTGGCATCAGGACTTCCTGTCAAAAATGGTTGGTTTTGGTGTTTTTATTTTGCCTTCAAATCCGTATTTAAAGTTGTGATATCAGCGGCAGACCTACATTTTTGGCAGGCCTAAATCTTAAACTTCTATGAATGAGAAACGATTTTGAGAAACACACAGACATTTTGGGGCGCTAATGCTTCCGAAACAGAACTTCGGAAACGTATGCCCAGATTAGTGTTGGGTAGGACACGATTTCAGAATGAGTTTGTATAAGGTACTGAAATACTGAAATGATGAGTTGTCCCACCTCAAATGAGTGAGGTGTGAGGTGTGAAGTGTGAGTTGTGGTGCGTGAAGTGTCAGGTGTGAAAGAGCCAGAAAGGAGCTTATCTATATATATATTTAGGAGCGAATCTATATATATTTTCGTATCCCGGGATTCTATCTGGGTGGCTAGAGAATTTCATAGAAAAAAACCCTAAGGTACACAAAAATGTCGCATACACGAAAAATGTAGTAATATAGTGCCAGTACACAAACACCTTCCCACCTAAAAACAAAATTACAAAATATTTGTAGTAATATAAAGCCTTTTGTAGTAGTATAAAGAAAAGGAAGTGGGGAAAATATATTTTGTGAGGTGGCGGGAAATTTGTCCATTACGTTTTGTAGTGCATCTTGTACGATGTAGTCAAGACTCACCAGATAAGGTTTGTGTAAGTTAATTTTGGTCTTATTGTACTATTCGTAGATAAGTGTTTAATGTACATACTTATTTACAGATTACATAATATAAATTCTATAAAAACAAAAATAAAAACAATAAACTTGTGAATGAAGGTGACAAGCACGTGACGGAGATAGCCTGCATGGCCCTGGAGTTGCTGGAGGCGGGAGCCCAGTGCCGCGCGCCCCACAGGCCCGGGGAGCCCCTGAGAATGCGCTGTGGGATGCACACAGGGCCCTGTGTCGCCGGTGTGGTCGGCTCCAAGATGCCGCGCTACTGCCTCTTCGGGGACACTGTCAACACGGCGAGCCGTATGGAGTCCACGGGGGAAGGTACGAGCAATCATTTGATCATGTAACGACGGTTGATAACAGCACCATTGTAGGGTGAAAGCCAAACACAAATAAGAAGTATTTTATTCCCGGGTTATATATAACCTGACAATATTTGAAAATCTTCCACTACCACCACAAAGTTCTTCGAAATCAAATGTAGGCAGAAATTTTGACAGTCAAGTTTGCAAAATTTCTAAATTCGGCTTTAGGGGGGAGGATGGTATGTGGGGTTGTTATTTGAAATTTCATCAAGCTCAGAATAAATCTGTAGATTTGTATTTAAAAAAAAAACCATTCCACGCTGACACAGACACACTTCTTTATACATATATTATTATTGAAAGATAAAGAAGACTTGCACAAAAACATACTATTTGTCAACAGCATGGAAGTGAAATCAACTGGTCAAATCAATATACATATTATTTAAATAATTACAGCACTCCGGATTCACATCAGCGAAGACATGAAAATGGCCTTGGAGGCAGCAGGAGGGTTCCGAATGGAAAGAAGAGGTCTTGTTGATGTCAAGGTAGGTCACCATCATGTAATTTGGGAGGCGGGTATGGGTACCACCGCCCCGGGAACCATTTATTGGATAACCAACACCTCTGCCATAGGTCACCCCAAGTGGTTCGCTACGTTTGGTGACTTAGCAGGGGTGCCCGGATTCGTGGGGTTCATTGTCTGGGTCTTGGCGGCGGATGATCTAGACACACTGAATCCCAGATTCCTACCCAACCCTCATACCTTTTTCCTTCCCAGAACTTCCTCTCCTTCTTTTCCTTAAAAATACCCTCCACACCGCATCCTCAAAGGTGACATAGGCCCTGAGGGAAATTATTTTCCTCAGGGCTTCCTGTGTGGATCTAATGTTAAAAAAAAAAACGCCGTTTTCAACAGCAGAAAATCAGACATATTAATTATATTCATTTCCACATCATAATTTTTTTTATCCAACATCCATCTAATTTTCGAACCCAAGAGAACTACAGCTTGAGACCAAGTTGTCCTACTCTCATATTATTAATTTGGAATTGATGGGATAGTAAATGGATCCGACCGCCTTTATTTAACATACTTTATATTCCAGGGAAAGGGCCCCATGACCACCTACTGGCTCACCCAGCGCGAGGGCGGAGTGTCCCGGGGTGTCTCCTCGCAGTGGAGCCCTAAGGATGAGGAACCTGCCTATCTGCAAAGACTCCACTCCAGAAAAGCCAAATCCAACCGCTCTTCAACACAAGAACCAGTCCAAAAACTCTGACATACAATGTAACTTTTTTGGTTTATGATTATCGTATCTTTTGCCAGATTTGATTTAAAACACTCTTGGTTGCATGATTTTTGGGGTATTCTTTCGTATTGGTCAAAGAGATACATCTCGCATCATGGTGCTGCGGACTTCATCAATTCTGCTGGGGGATTAGTGGAGCACACATTCCGTACATTGACTTTACGTTCAGGAGTCCACACTGCAATCGCTGAGTCTTTTAGGCCCGCCGTCTGCATCATGTGGGCACTGCATGAGTGGGAGCACCTTATCCTATTAGTAAAGGAACAAGCCATTGGAAACCCAGGTTGATTCTCAGTAGATTTCTCACATCAGTTGCTTGCGATTCAAGTTTCCGCCTGTCTTCTGGAGAGAGAGTTAACCAAAGGAATCTCGCTTCTTCCATCTAGAAGTGTTTGCGGGACTTCGTACTTCCTCCTTATTTAGCCAACATTGCAGTGTCCATTATCAGGGCAGATGTGTAGATTGTAGTGAAGTGTGTTTATGTATGTAGAAGTGATACCGTGTTGCGCATATTAATTATCTTAGGGTGGGGTTATATTTGCAAGAACAGAGAACCAAGGTAGAAGAGTTGATTGATTGGTGGGGTAATTCTTATACACACAACTGTTTAGAATATTACATTTTGACAGCATTTTAAGACTATCGCTAATAAGATTGGTAAGGCTTAGTTGTTTAAACCCCTGTCACATTTCATCAAACTGTTATATGTACTTATTATCGTACATACTCCAAACAGATTATTTTTCAGACTAATTTGGAAGCCGTTTTGTGATGCATGCATAAAAATTATCATTAGTTAAATGTTAATCGAGGAGCTGAAAATTATAGTTTTGAGTGAAAATACGTAATATACACCTAACTAGTGTTCAAAGTTTTGTCTGCGGCTCCGTCTGTGTAAAACCAACATAAGTACAAAGCAGATAAAGAAGGGATTTGAGATACCAAAAAGGCAATGGGAGCGAAACCGGCTTATTGCAACCAAAACCAAAAACTCATTTTCGTTTTTGTTATAAATTTTTATCGCTTCTCATTAAATTAACTACGAACATATTTACCATTACACTTAATATTTAAGTACAGAAATTCTAGAATAAAAAGCATAAGTCACACCAGTGTCAATACATATAATATAAAGTACTATTGGTAACATTTTTATACAGTAGAAGAATAATTAGATGAAGTTATAAATATCTCTTCAAACTTCCACAAAATCACTTTGTGGCGTCATTTTTAATTAAATGAAGCAACTAACTTTGTTTGCACCACCATATAAAAGTGTAAATATATAGTTTTTATACCATTATATAGTGGTGTACACAAAGTTAGTTGTTTCATTTAATGATATATACATTGAAAACATCTACATACAAATGTTTATTGGTTGATTCCTTTTTGGTTTAATTGTCCGCCCCCGAATTGGACCATGAGAACTGGAGATAGCCGAACGTTAAATAGAAATGGCAACCGATTAAGAAATGATTATTATTATTTAGCTCACATTATAAGTTGTAGCATGGAGATCGAAATCATGAAGAAATCCACTTTTTTTAACATTTGGCTAACTTCGGTCAACATAGTTAAATCCAGAGCAAATGCAATGTAAAAACTGAAGGTGGGTTTAGACCAAACGAACAAATGCGCATTCTAGTCTCCTCTTGTAAATTATTTTTGGTGTAAACAGATAAAGAACATTCTTTCAGTGCTCCAAAGGTGTTCGCCGAAATTTTGTAGAATGCTCATTCGTTTGAAGTAAACGCCGCAAGTGCACCTGAATAGTTGCGATCGCTCCTCTCTTCAAAGTGTTCTTGTATTCTTTGAAATTGCATCAACTTTTTTGTACTAATCATGGATTGGAGTAATGAAAAATGTCTAAAAATGATTTAGAAGCATACCAAAATTTCAGATGTCTGTGAAATCCAACTTATGGAAATTATAAAAATAATTCTCTTCCTTTTTTTCGATAATTGAATCTTAACGATAAATGAAGCACTTGAAATCACAATATCTCTCTCATTGTCAGACATGGTGTAGTGACACTACCGCTGATTATTGAAGAATGAGCAATGAGCATTCGTTCGCCTGATCTAAACATCCCTAGAGCAAGAATTCTATTTCTTGTTGTTCTCGTTTTTGTCCGTTGGTATTCTTTTGGTATAAATGGTGAAAACAAATTACCATTTACACTAAAGATCAAAGAATGCTCTTGTTTCAGCTCTAGCTTTATGCTCGTTTGGTTTAAATCCACCCTAAGGAAACGATTTAAGAATAGACACAGAAAAATGCCGATTATCTGCGTAAATTACAGAACACTGAAACTTGGATAATTGAAATCATAATTAACCAAAAATAAGTTTGTATTGAGTTTAATGTGCAAAAATATAAAAAAAATATGTATAAAAACATGAGACGAACATTCTGTCAGCAAACAGGACTATAAAAGTTGACATATTTTTGTAGCGTATTAACTTTTTTTTTAAATAACTTATTGTATCATGCAGGACCACGGTTAACCCAATTCTCAAAGATTGAGCTGCGTGTAATCGGTGTTTTACTGTACTTGCATTCTGGTTATTGTGAATTGATATTATTTAATTAAATAAATATTATACCACAACAAAATTGTGTTTTCCTTTAACCCCTCAAGATTATTTGTTTGCTTTTGGGAATGGCTCGCATAGGTCTCATAGAAATCATTGTACATATCTCCCTTACTGTCATTTATAAATAAATAAAATAAAATAAAATAAATATCACTGTATAGCAAATATATAGTACAGATATGTGCTACTTTATATATTTGTGTTTTAAATTATAAAATATAGGTCATTAAAGAAATCAATTTCTCATAATTTAGAGGCAACTTTGACATTTTTTGCGAGTTAATGGTAATTATTTAAAAATAGTCTGAATCTTCCTCTACCTTAAAAGTCGGCAATCCACGTACATAGAAATGTGGAAAGAAGTTTGTTGACAAGTCCTCGGTGCCAGACCCGGTCAAAGATCTTGGAAATGTCGAATGCAACTGTTTGGATGTTCACTGTGACATACAGGCACCGCCCCCAAACATGCGTCACATACGCGAGATAATCTTTTACCTACTACTACTTTACCTACTACATACTTATTACCTTACTTACTACATACATACTTTTTACCTTTTTTTCTTATATTTAACTTACATTTATACTATTATTCTTCATGTTGTTGTACTATTTATGTTATGTCAATTATGTTAATGGCACATGTTGGGCCGTATATGTGTAAATAAATAAATAATCGCATGAGCTGTTATAACAGAATCCGTATTGACGGTCGTTGATAATTTTGTTCTTCTCGAGATATGTGAGCAGATTGCTGTAGATCGTACGTTCACCTTGGATAGAACTGACGTGATCGCTATGGGGCCGTAGTAAGCCGGGTTAGAGTGGTCACCTTTCTTGGAAATAGGATGAATGACCGCTTTTTTCCAACCAGAGGGTACAAAGCCACACTTCAGTAACATTTTTAAGAGCTTTGTCAAAATTGAAGCTATAGGTTAGGCTTAGGTTATCCAATAAATGGCAATACCCATACAGAACCAACTTTTTTCTTTTTTTTTACATAACTCCACACAGGAGGACCTAAGGAAAATAATTTCCCTCAGTACATATATCATCTTTGGAGATGCTGTGTGGAGGGACTTTTTTGGGTGAGGTGGGAGTGAACATGGTTTTTGAAGAGACCCATGTTGTAGGAGGGAGGAAACACAGGTCGCTATTCACAATTCCATTTGATGAAAAACCTGTAAATAGTCAACCTTTGGTATTTTGATGAAGTCAAGTAAGAAAAAAGGTTTGTATTAAAATTATTTATTTGAAATTAAGAAATTATTTACATTTTAAATCTTAGGATTAAACATCACAAAATATATATTTTTTCTCGCGATAATGTCACACTAGCTCAAGATCAGAAATGCTAACACAATCAAGAAAACCTTTAACTAATGTGTTTATTTGTCACGTCAAACTGTTGGAATTTTTGCAATAAAAATCAAAGTCTTAATTTTCAATCAGGTAAATAAAAAAAAGGAAAATATAAAAAAATGTTACAACTGAAAGTAATTAAACTTTGCTATTTTATTTCCCGGGAAAATAGCTGTTTTCTTGCATATTCAAATAAAAAGTGACATTCAAATAGAAAACTGAAAGAAATTTATTTTAACAATACTTCAAAAAATTAATTTTAAATGCCTCAAGATACAAAATAATCCGTAGTCAATTATTTATCACCCCATGATGAAAGAATTAAATTTGAAAATAAAAATTGGTTGAGAATTATGACTGGCAAAATGAAATAAAATGACATACCTGTTAAAATCGTAGTCTTCACACAACTAACAAATAAAGCACTTTCTCCTGAAATTGTCATAAAACCACAAAGAAGATCTTTCAATCCAAGACAATATAGGCATACTCTTTTTCATAAACAACGCAATGTAATAGAAGGAGAGCTCAGGAAGGAATTCTCAACAGCAGGACTATCATTGCCGAAAACTGTAACCCCGTAGTCTTGAAATAACAGATCACTTCTTTATTCGTACGATTTGTGACAATATTGCAGCCGATCAACCACGATTGGTGTTTGTAATACAAATGGCATCAGACGCCGCGCCATTGGTCGATTAGGCAAACATGTCCTCCCGGTCGGCCAATTGTGTGCCTCCTTCCTCCATGGAGGCAAAGTTCATAAAGTGAGCAGGTCGATGGACTTCGTGGTAGAACTCTCGAGGATTTCCCAACTGTACGGTGTATTTCATGTTAGGATCGTGTCGGACACCTGGAGAAGACAAAATTACAATTAAAATACAGAAAATGACAACATTCTTACACTAAAATCTTTAAGCAGAAAATTTAAAGTGGTCTAAAACAAATTTATATATTTTATTGTAAATTATGGCGAGCCATAAAGTTAATGCTTATTACGAACATGTAATATCGGCGAGTACGGCCTACAAAGCAAAATTATTCTCCTGACGAAGGAAGGGTTCTTCCGGAACCGGTAGAGTGTAATTAAAATTTAAAGTGGTCTAAAACAAATTTATATATTTTATTGTAAATTATGGCGAGCCACAAAGTTAATGCTTATTACGAACATGTACATTTTTATTCCGCCAGAGCGTACTCATGTTCTCTGGATACAAGCTGTTAAATCGGATTAATCAACATTACCAAGTCTACTGTTCACAGAACTAAGGGCCGTCTGTTTCAACGCTAGCTACAGTTGAAGTTAGACTAAAAGCAGTTACTAAAGTTAAACTTCACCAAAATACGTTTTTCAGTCAATTTGACAGCTTGTTTTACATTACTTTTAACTTTTGTTTTTACTTTCCGAACCCAGACAATTACCCTATAGTTACTCTGCCATATTGGCATATTTGACAGTTCTGTTCAGCTCTTTTGGAGGAAGCTACGAAATTTCGCGCTTCAAATCGATTACTAATCATGATAAATATTATAGAAGATGATGATGGTGACCATGAAATCCTCATCTAATATGTCTTGCAGTGGAAACCAAAAACATTTCAACCCCACGTCAATAATATGGTTATTTGGGAAGGTCTCAAATTTTTGGTGCAGTATCGGTGTCGAACAACCTCGTAAAATTTGTGACAAATCAAATACAAGGAGATATTAATTACAATTGCTGGAAAGTAAATTACATTTTTTTTGTATAATATACATATTATAAAAGACTGTCATTTATTTGTAAATACTCATACAAATATTTTTGTCGTAACAAAGCTGTCAGATCCTACGGCGCGGAACAAAATAAAGCCAAATATTTTGACATGTTTTGACAGTTGTTCTGATGTTCAAATATAATTTACAGTGCAGCCGCACCAAAAAATATTGTGATGCATTTTTTCACACGATTTCGAGGTGTATTCTGCTTTTTAATCTGGCCACACTAATTATTATTACTTCAGCTAAAGTAAGCTTGAAACAGCGCGTGGTCCTGTTTAACTTCCTTATACTATAACTGAAGGTTCAAATTTAAATTTAGTTAACGATTTAGCTTTCTGATGAAACAGACGGCCCTAAACAAGTTTTAATAAATAAAGGGTTTAAATCCTGGCTTGTACATGTGAATTTTATTTGATTAATTTGTGTTATATTATAATTAATTAATTTAAAAAGGCACGTTCCAGAGTATTCATTAAAATATTCAGTGTTGCCCTGGGTAAGTCCAACGATGAGAATTAAAACATTGCTTAAAGTGACTTTAGCCATGTTTGGTGACCAGATCTGAATACCCAACTTCCTATTCCTCATCCTATTTCCTCTCCCCACTACCTTCAGCCTCACAACATACCCCGCATGGGGATGCCATAGTCTCACTGGCTCCAGACAGTTGGGAACAGTTGGGACTGTTGTGCGGTATACACATAAAAGTCAACCACCAAAAAGGCTTCTCTATAGTAAGCCTGCAAGACATAAAAGTGTTACGTGAGAGACCTAGCTAAGATGGCTGTATGGTGTATAGATGAACATTGCATCCTTAAGAATGAGGAATAGGAAGAAGATAGCAGGTGAAGAGGTGGACACAAATGATTAGGTGTAGGGTACACATTCAATATTTATTGTGATCCGTCAATATTGATCACGATCCGTGGGTTCGCGATACGGAATTCAGGAATCTAGACATCTGTGATGATCCTTCTGATCCTTCAATACGTTAGTCTACGTTCAATAAATATCAAGGTATTTGACAAATATTGACAGATCACAATAAATATTGAACATGTAGGGTTCGTCTTAGAACACTCACCCATGAAGTTGTAGTTCCAGCTGCCCTGTGAGGGCACCATGAAGTAGCCCAGGAACCTGTCAGACAGCAGCATCTGCACCTTCTCATAGTGGCTGGGCAGGTAGCCCTTGGGGTTATTGCCCTTGTCCGTGTTGCGCGAGCCCCACTCGAAGCCCGAGGGGGTCAGCTTGTAGGCTGTCAGCGAGCACGAACCCGGAGTGAAGGAGCATGTGATGATGATGGTCTTCTCGCCATCCCAGGATGGATTGTCCGACATGATCTTGGCGTGGGTTGTGATGTCCTGCAAAACATAAAATTTATTAGTCGAGGCAGAAAGGATTCTTGGAAATTTTTCTAAAACTTCTTTACTTCAGATACAATTCGATGCCAAACCTTCTGATCTCTCTAGAACAAAACAAGTACGTAGTTAAATTTGACAAAGAAAGATTACAGAATGTATCAATCCAATTTCTTGTTTTCTTTGTTTGACCGGTCACAAAAGCAATACCTTTTAGTCTTTCCGTTTGGCAATTAGTGCTTTAATATTCCAAACGCCTAATTTTATCTTGCTTTCTTTAATATGTACCCTCCGTGAAGGCAAAGTTCACGGTAGAATATACACCCCTTTAAACAATTTCAGCTATGTATTTCAGATATGAACTCACACATTCACCATATTCTACACATCTGCCCTGATGATGGACACTGTAAAACTGTCCAAAACGTTGGCTAAAGAAGGAGGAAAAGCAACACTCCAAAAAAGAAATCATGATAATACTTTTGGTCGTGAAAATCTCTAATCATGTCTATTCCAAAAAAGTTGACATTGATTATACAGAAGTGAATGAAAACCAGTTCAGATTTTTACACTACACACAGTAGGTCCTAAGAAAAGTAATTGATGCCTATGTCGTCTTTGGGAAAGCAGCAGTGTGGAGAGTTTCTTTTTCAAGGAAAGAAAGAAGAAAACTTCTGAAAATAGGAATCTGCGGGTCAATGTGTCCAGGTCTAAAGGGTCCCTCCCGATCTGGCCCGCCACACAGTAGGTGGGCAGCTGCATCCGCCGATAAATAAAAGTCCTGGATAAATCTCACTTCATAAAACTGGCCACCACTGCTAAATCACCACACTCAGCGAATCACTTGGGGTGACCTATGGCAGAGATGTTGGTTTTCCAATGAATGATTTTCAGAGCTGAACCGAAATTGTCTAACTGAATGGACCAGCAACGAGAAGCATTTATTTCAATTACCTGCGGGGTAAGTTGTGGCAGTTCATTGGGTTGCGTGTGCATCCAGCCCAGGGGCTCCAGATCAGCGAGGTGGGGGTGCTGGGGCACCGTGCGAGGCAAGTGCACCGCCTGGTGAGTGCCCCACTGCGGGGCAATCACGGCCGCGCGCACTTCCCACACTTGCGGGTTGTCAGCGGGGCTGCGGCCGTAGAGGTAGCAAGCAATCTATAACAAAAGAGAACAGTTGCTAAATTTGTTTCTGTGACGTAATGAACTTATTTTACAATTGTCAGAAATACAAGATGATCCTTCCAAATATATACAATGATTACACCGGTTTGGTACCTACTTATAAATTAACTGGTTAGATAATTGTAGTTGAATTGCCGAAAATTAAATGTCCTCCTTATTCCTGTTCCTTCTTATTTCAAATCCTAAAACCACAGAAAAACCTCAGTGTTCTTGTATTTGTCGAAAGCCACACAAGTTGTCAACGCTCCGCTGTTTATACCCGGAAACAGTCAAAATCGCCATCATTATTGTGAAAGGTTAAAAACAAAAAAGTTATAAGAAAAAAATGTGACTTTTTTGACACCAAAAGAAGCTTCGTGGTTTTGTGGCTTGACTCTCTTGACATCTACGGCGACGATTTGCAAAAGCGACTTAACTAAACAATGTTACAAACTTATACAGCCAGCAATTTGCGCACCATATTAAAAGGACTAGTAATTCGTAAGCAGATTTTATTTCCCAGTGATATTACAGAGCGAGGTGACTGTAAACTGTCAGATTCATTTATTGATAAATCACTGCACGGGAGACGGTCACACCACCTCCCCGCTCCGCGTGACTTAGTTTGTTTCTCTTTCCCTGATGAACTGGTCTATCAATTTGGAAGTCTATACAACAATGCTATTTGTTTTAGTATGTAGTTACCTGTGAATGTGTGTCTACTAAAATATGAATAGTTGCAGGTTAGGTATTATTGATGTTATTATATTGTATGTTACCTGGGCTCTCAAGTCGGAGATGGTGACAAACTTCTTGAGCAAATTCTTTGGCAGAATGTACGTGTATCCCGTTTCCTTGATGTCGTCGGAGCTGACGTAGATGTGGTTGGTACGCAGGTGAAGGTTGGTGGCGGAAATGGCACGCACACGCCATTCTGTCTTGGAACTGGAAACGGGTAAACATAATTACAACACAGAATACAAATGGTAAAACACAACCAACATTTTAGTATTGTGGTTTTTAAATCATCTTTTGGTATACAGATCTAAGAGTCCTCTGACGATAGCTGACCTCTATAGGAGAAGGCAGCAGAAAAGAATTGCTTTAACCGCTTGGGCACATAAGCTTGTTTTCACGACAATTTAACGTAGGTAGACATAGGAATTATGTATGCCCCGGACTTGAGTTATTAAGAGAAACTAGACAATAAGTTATCCAATACTCAACGATTGAAGTATCTTGTCGACTAAATGAAGGTTCGTACACAGGCAGATGTTGCCGACATTTTTTAAACTCATCAGTAACACCAGTCTCCCACGACCAGTCGCATCATCAAGACATTAAACATGGCTCACTTGTGTCAGACATTTCTAACAATGAGTGTTTAGATCATAGATTCTAAAACTTATTTTGACCACCGCCCACTTTGAGTTTTAAACAGATCTAGTGCCCTCCATATTTCTAACTTACCTTTTTACATTACCATCTGTTGTGTATCTTAAAAATAGTTATTGCAAATATAATTTTTAAACATGCATTATTATATGGATAGGTTAGATAGGGTGTGACCCGTTTTCTATTTCTGAGATCAAAGAGAGTGAGAGGACATAAAACTCAAACTTAATCATGTACAGAAGTATTTATTAACATTAAAAGAAGGCTTTGAAAGGGGATGGAATATAAAGCTGCATCCACATTATTACATGCAACTCTAATTTGACCGTCTATACGGGACTCCAAGCATTCGACTAGTAAATCGCATCTCAAGAGTGTCCTGTCTAGGTTCCGTCAGATTTTTATAGATAGAAATTGTCTACTGTCCGTTGCGTCTCTAGATTTCTTTAACGCCCCCTAATATTCTTTGAACCTTCTACTGCACCCACAAGAGAGCATTATCGCCCACTTTGAGAAAGGCTCGTTTAGATCAATGCTAGGAACAAAATAGTCAAGAAAGAATGATGGATATAAAAATGATCGCAACTGTTTAGTTGTGAGTTAAATTATGGAATAGTTTTGACGTTTCAACCAAACCATAAGGAAAAGAGGAAAAGAGAAGGGCGTACTAATCAGGTATATATTATTTGAATGTTTCTTAATCTCACCTGAAAGTCTGACTCTCGTAGTTACTGGTGGTGCTGGTGATGATCTCGTCTCCGTGTTTGTTGACAGTCCTCGTGGTGGTGGCGGTGAGTTGGCTCTGTTCCTTGCTCTGCTTCTCAATCTCGGCAATCTGCTGGCGCTGCGCCGACGGGGCTGATATCTCCATGCCCAGGATGATGTCTCGGATCTCAGACTGTGTCAGGGAAGCCACGTTGACACTGAAAAGGGCACAAAACTATTAGAGAAAGATAGCGGCATTTCTAACTAATTTAGAATATAATATTGATAAGAAGGCGGACGGATTGCTTCTGTGGCTCGATTCTCCAGTCGAGGCCGCTAGCAATCGCCATCGAAAGTACACACATTGGTCGATTTGGTTATTCTCGAATCTCATCGAAGGTACATACTTGGACGCCAAAAGTCAAAAGTCATTCCACTAGAACGAGTGGGTCGAACCAGTCGACACCGACAAAACTGAAAAATCTAGTACGTGGTAACCTAACCTAAGAATGTTTCGGGTTTTTCAAAGGACAAGCCATTGTTATACAAAGTTGTTTTAAGGATCCATAATATCTGTACCTGAGAAGCATACGGATGCAAGTCCAAAATTTGAAGAAATGAGTTTTTGATGAGGATGTGTAGTAAATGATCATGTTCATCAGTGGCAGAAAGATGGTAGTCATATTTTGAAGAAATATATGGTTTTTCAAAAATGTATAAGGATGTAACTACCATTATTCTTAGAAGCATTAGAAGCAGAAGGACTCAAGTCCATCGTTCTGCTTCTAATCTCTTTGTTTTCTATCTAAATAGACACAATAACCTCATATATCAACAAACGACACCTGTGATATTGGTAATCATTAAACAGGAAGGATAAATATAAAATAAAACTCCAAGGGGAAAAAGAAACGCATTTACGTGAGGCGAAAGTGCGATACAATCTGGAAAAAATCGGATAAGTTGCGAGGGAAGTCATCGTATTCAGTATTAGTTTTGATGACTCGGATATGGAAAAATGTCTTCCGTGCCCGTTCTGAATATTTTTTTTTGAAAAAATTGTGGTGTTTAAATGAAGCCATTCTGGGCAGCACCAATGACAAGGCAATTTTTGCATGTGGAATGAGTCAGTCGGTGTCAGGGGGGCAAATGAAGAGACTTCTTTACCTCCTGAAGTGGATATATAGCGATATGGGGGATAATATTAATATAATACCTCCTGAAGTGGATATATAGCGATATGGGGGATAATATGGTCTGACAACTGTGGAGGCCAAAACACATTGACCCCCGTATTCATATCCATCCTTCATACCTTTTTCCTTCCCAGAACCTCCTTTCTTTCATTACCCTAAAAGACACTCCACACGCATCTCCAAAGATGACATAGGCCCTGGGGGATTTTTTTTCTCAGGGCCTACTCTTTGGAGTTAATGTTGAAAAAAATCCACTGCATTTTTTTAACAAAATTTTAAGTCATAAATGCCAGATTATCCTCCGTCAAAAGACGAAGATTTGGAAAATACCAATAATTAGTAATAATTATATTAAGAAATATACAATAAAATGTATTTTTCTTTTACCTATTGTGTATAGTTATTATTTTACTTCCAAATAAAATTTTCAAACATCGATCTTTTAATAATTTAATTTAATTTTTTACTTGTTATATCGAAATAGTCTATTGCATTTTGAAGCAGAAGGACTCAACTCCATAATGATTCATTTTAAACATTTATTTTTAGGCTTTGCATGTAAAATATTTCGTTTTATTTTCTCAACTTTAAAACAAAACTAATTGATTTAATAATTACAAAAATTTCATCAATCAGCACGAATATCTGCAGAAGTTATGAGACCATAATTACAGAAAAAATACAGTTTTGGCTCTACTGAACATTTGGCTTTTTGGAGTTGCATCCGTATGCTTCTCGGGTACAGATATATAATGACTGATTTACCGGCTATATTTGGCTGCAATCATAACGTAAAGCAAACTGAAGCCGATGTTGAGACCAACAAGAATGTTTCGCCGGAGGGTAGATAGTTTTCACATGAAAATTAATCTGTTACAATGTCTTTTTTCGTTGTTTGTTTTTGGGGTGTTATGCCGTGTTGTGCCACCTCCTTCTTTAGCCGACGTTTCGGACAGCGTTGCAGTGTCCATCATCAGGGCAGATCCGACAGATCACATCGTCGGATCTGCCAGATCTGCCCTGACACTGCAACGACACTGACGCTGTCCGAAACGTTGGCTAAAGAAGGAGGTAGCACAACACGGCATAACACCCCAAAAACAAACAACGAAAATGCTGCAACAATGAAAATCTAAAAACGTATCTGTTACAATGTCGTTTTGCATGAGTTAGCAGTATTACATTTCTTTTCCCAAGTGGTGGTTACCAGCTGTTTTTGGTTTTGAGTAATATATCCGCCAGCCATTTCGAAGAAAGTGAGGTCATAATTTCAAATTCACACCATAGAAACGTCAAAAAACATCAGAAACATAATATTCACAGGGCTGCCAATATAATCATCTATTCAACCCTTCGACATTGGAAAATACATAAAAATTAAACATTCGACAAAGTTCGTTGAGCCGATGAGTAATTTTTCATTTGTAGATAGTGGGTAACGAGTCGTCGTTGATCGTTATTGGAGAATCGCAGCCCTGAAAGCACTCCATTGTGTAACGATTTCTAAACATGAACTCACTTGTTCTTCTTTCCGTAGTCAGCCAAGATTAGATCCTTGAGTTGGACTTCCACCTTGATCCACTCCTCGTCTGTGAGCGACGGCCAGATGTGATGCGGTTCTGTGATGGTGGTCTTGTCCGGTTTCAACAGGACCTTGGTCCGCTCCGTGTTGACGTGCAGGGCGCGGAGGATAAGGATAAGACGGGAGAAGGCCTGGAGAAGACAAAATAACAAAAAATTTGTACTCTTTTATTACATGACTTGGGTATACAGTGAAACCCTCTTAAGAAGTTCTCGCTTAATATGTTTTCCTGCTTAAGAAGTTTGGTTTTTTCGGTCCCTTGAAGACCAAATGGCCCAATTTATCCCACTTATAAGGTTTTCCCGCCTAAGAAGTTTTTTTTCCAGTTCCTTGGAAAACTTCTTAAGAAGGTTTCACTGTAAGTAAAAATGTAATGTTGTACAATATTGAGCAGATAATAACAACAAATAATGAGCAGCCATCCAGAGTGATGATTAAAAGCCATAAACTCACGGTGTAGGAAGAGATAGTCTTCAGCCAGTCATCGTAGAGATTGAAAAGCACCATCTGCGGCTCCGTGGCCTTGAGGATCAGGTCTCCAAACTTCTCCACCTTTAGGCACGCCTGGAAGGGAAGTTGCAGCTCCGATCCCTTGATCACAATGTTGGGGAAGTCGAGAAGATGCACCTAGGGAATAAACAACCAATCATTTATTAATCTTAGTTGGTATGAAAAATATAAAAATGATGTACATACAAATAGAAATATCAGATAGAAACAAAATGCATTATAAATTACCTCAAGAGGGTCCAACATGCCCTTCCTTGTGACAATGATCTGCTTAGGCTGTTCTTCCACTGGGAGAGACCTAATAAGGGCAGCCACTTCTTCTGCAGTTTTCCATTTGGCCAACTATAATTACAAAGAATAAGAATTAATAACAAAATATCACAGGAACAGAAAGAGAGAATACACCAAAGCTTTCGGCTGTTTCGTTTACTTGTTTCACTTTAACTTGTTCTGAGATATGAGAGAAGTATTTTAATTGAACATTTTTTAAAGAAAAATATTTAAAAATGACGTATACTTACCATTTTAGAACGTACCTAACATGCTGATAGAACCTAATGGTTCTATCAGCATGTTGGGTAACTAGCTAGGGCATAATGATTCATTGCATACAGTTCTAACCACATTTCTCTAATTCGATTCCGAGCTAAGAACAAGTCCTATTTAAATATTTACCATTAAAATATGATAAAACTAAAATACTTTACACAAGATTGAACCTCAAAATCGAAAATTATTAAATAGATTATGAAAATTTGTATTTGCAAAATTTGAAACCTCAGAACATGATAAGGTGAAGTTAGAACAAGTAACAAAACTACATAATAACCTCGTAACAGTGATCAACTGTCAGATACAAACAAAGTAGAGAGTGTAAGTGATGATTGAACCTTGTAAAATAAATTGAGATTGATTTTAGAATTTCTTCATACAAGTATTTACGGAAATACAACACACTGTTCTGAAAATTATTTTGGTTATAGAAATGAGCAACAGAATTGAATTCAAAGGTCATTTTTTAAAAAATTGTCAGTTAGAACCTTGTCCAACTATGGTGACGATGTAGAATTCTTTTGAGAAGAGGTAATTATTACTAGCAGTTAAAAACCTGCTCCGTGGGTTTTTGCTGTTAGGCGGCAGGCGACACGGCAGTAGTTAACATACGAAGATGGTTTGGATAAGATGAGGCGTCGGAGTTGTACGCGAAGTGGGTATCTTAAATTTCAACCGTACAGACGCTATCATAATAATATGTACTAATATAGATTTGTATTGTACTAACTTTCGAGAACTAATTTAAATTAATTTGGAGTTTGGCAAGTTTGTCGGTCGGAAGACATTATTTTACCTGTCCAAGACGTTTCTGTCCTGCCCACACGGAAGTATGAATGATCTTCAAGAAGAGCTGACCAGTCCTGGGATTGAAGATGAAGATGGCTCCGTTGATTGGTTTGGTGGTCAAATTGCCCTCAAAAGTCTTGTGGATGGTCACTCGGTAGACGTTTGTGTCATCCACGAACCTGAAATGAACACAAACTTATATTAAAAAAATTAATTTATATCTTATAGATTACAACTTAGTTGGGTATCATTCCGTCAGACTCATAACAGCTCTGCTATTGGGACTGCACTACACTTCTGTGAACAATAAACCTTGCATTAAAAAAAAATGTTTCTAATTTTCTCTAATTTAAATCAAAACCAAAATTTCCTCTGTAAGCATAAGATTTGTAAGTAGGCCCTTAAAATACCTACCAACTTAATTATAAATCATATCGCACATCCCATAGAAAGTGTTGTAAGTCAAAATTTTCTATTTTACATTTTTTTTCTGAAAAGTAAAGTAATTGTGATTATCTGTGCCCCACGAAAGCCGTATTTAAGTTATATCACTCCATCTCCGCAAGAGTCGCTAGTATCTCTCTTCGACGGAACCACTTGTCTGTCATTCATTCATTTGTTTTCACTCTCCTATAAAATAAAATTTTTCGACTTAAATATTATAATTATCTAATGACCAGTGCCACAGGCACCAAACAAACAGGAGCTGGAGCCTTGCATTTAAAGAATTGAAGAATTTAATACACTTTTCTACAGTATGTGCGATATACATTTTATGTCACTTTTTTTTTTAATTTCAAACAAGGAATTATACAAGTTGTCCAAAGAAAAGTCACTATCCCATTAAAATTCTTTTTTAAAACATTCTTCAGGTAAGTACCATCATATTGAAAATATGCAAATAAAGTCGAAATAAACATGACAATTTCACATTTGAAAAAAGAATCTATATTAAACCATAGTCAAAGTAAAGGTAAGTACATACTGGGTCGACGTACGCTACGTAGCGACACATTACGATATCTGGACAACTTACAAGCCATACATTTTCTATGGAAATATATGCTTTAGAATCACACTGGCCACATGCATCGAAATGTGTCGCATCCATAGAAAATGAATGGATTGTAGTTGTCCAGATATTGTAATGCATAGCTTAAGTAGCGTAAGTCGACCCAGTATTTTCTTACCTGAATAATAAAGTGGATGCAACAGATTTTCGAAATTGGAAAACGCGCCAACAAATTTACAGATGAAATAAAGAACGGTCAGGAACTCTACTAGCAAGAACCTCACCCGTACCTGCCACGCAGGTTTTAAAGCCACGAAGTGCAGCATTTTTCGTTAATTTCCCCCTGGATTATCAGTTGGTGGGTTTGCGTGAAATTAGTGGCTTATTTACCAGATAATTTGGTTGGAGAACAGCTCCCCGTAGTTCTGACTGGAGAGGTAGGGCTCCGTGGGCTCACTGCTGTAGAGCTGCAGGGCTTTGCGGATCCTCTCGCGCAGCACGTACAGCGCGGGATTGGCCTTCAGGATCTTTGCCATGGCCTGCTGGATTAGGGGCTTGCAGCCAGGGAACCAGTTTCCGTAGGCGCTGGAATGCAAACATACCATTCATCAAAAAATACCCTCAAAAGTGGTCTACGTGGTAGAAATAGTTAATTTATTAGTGGAATGTTCAGAAAGCAGTTTCTCTGGTTGCCAAGGATCCAGTGAAGTGTCCCTGAGACAAGTCAGAGGTCCCTGGCGCCCACCAACACACATGTATCTGTTGGTTTCAGGACTCCTGCGCTGTTCATCATTACATCCTTACAAAAATCATGGTCTTGAAAAGTATGTTAAAAATATTATTTAAAAGGTAGCATTTTTGACAAGCAATTATAGTACACGCCAAACTTTAAGACCGGCCTGAGCATTGTACGATTCATTCTTGCACAGTTAATGACTTTACAATGAACATAAGCGAAAGAGAAAGATGCGTAAAAAACATATGTGTGACAGAGAAATTAAACTCGTCTATAGTCTGATTTCTGCAGATGAGCAATGCTCACCCTAATAAGTAAAGTTTGAGAATGGGTTGTTTTAAAAAATTTTAACAATTTATCAAATATTTTAAGTCAATTGTCAAGGTTTTGTGTAAGTTCTGTTCAAGTTTTGTTATTACAGTGAAACCCTCTTAAGAAGTTTTCCAAGGGACAGGAAAAAAAACTTCTTGGGCAGTAAAGCTTATAAGTGGAATAACTTGGGCCATTTGGTCTTCACAAGGGACTGAAAAAACCAAACTTCTTAAGCAGGAAAACATCTTAAGCAAGAACTTCTTAAGAGGGTTTCACTGTAGGCCAGTTGCCTTATAAAACTGATATAATGACAGAAATTGAATAGAACTTTCACAGAATGTGAGAAACTTTAAATATTTGAATTTTTTTAAATAGCTGATCCTAAATAAAAAAAAAGGTAAACCCTAATGATGTTCACGGAACGTGTCTGTTGTATCTAACAATAAAAGGTGCTAATTAAACAATGAAGTATTTATTATTTAGAACAATTGAGAATGTTTGATTACCTGTGTAAATTGTATGCCAAGTCGATGGCAATGAGGAGACCAGTGGGTGATGGATAAATTGACATATTATCAGTGGTGTAATCCAAGAACTTTGCCCTTGCATAACGCTCCACATCGTGAGAGTCGTAATCTCCCCAACGCAACTGAATATCCATCCAGTATTTCTGGGTGGTCGTGTTGTCCATAGTATCCCTGAAAAGCAAATACCAGAGTAATGAAACAGCCGTCCGCTACAGTTCTGATTCTGTATCTTATTATTGTATTGTTCCGTGCTCACTTTGTGTCGGCTAAGAGGGAGGGACGGGAGACGTTCCATTTGTAGGCGGAGAAGAGAAGGATATCGGCGCAAGATGAGTTCATCTTGTAAGACTTCCTGGGATGGATGGTTTCTTTCTGTACCGTCTCAATTTCTAATGCATCCAGCTCTTGATCAAACACCTAAAACAACAATATCATTTTATAACAATGCAGAAACATTAAAAATTGTACACAAATCGTCTATCTAGTGTAAAACTGTCCTAAATTACATTTTTTTTATATTCAGGTTTAGTAGGATCGTATCAATCATTATACTGGAAATATTTATTAAAAAAATATTTTCAAGTTAAATTTGTTTTTTTTTAAAGAAAGACAAACATTCCCGGGTTACGAATAACCCAACAACATTTGAAAATCTCCTACTACCACCACACTAAGCGGAAGATGTTGCTTGTGTTGTGATGGAGAACTTAGCCAGCAAAGGAATCGAACACGGAACGCCTGGGTAAGACCCAAACGCGATGCCCACTGAACCACTGACCCTAATAAATTAGTCCTAAATGACAAACCAATTATATAAGACCATTGTGAGAACTGTATTGGCATATGGATGTGAGGCGCTGACACTGACGGCAAAGATGGCTGAAATGCTGGATACTTTTGAAAGAAAAGTGTTGAGGAGAATATGTGCTCCCGTGAAAGAGGGGGAACAGTGGCGCATCCGGCACAACAAAGAACTATATGATATATATCAGCCCCTTAACATCTCAGCCCATATGAGACTCCTCAGGTTGGGATGGGCTGGGCATGTACAGAGAATGCCGGACACACGCGTCCCAAAAATAATTATGACTCATCAGTTCTTGCCTGATTATAGTCAATTTTTTCTTTTTCTTGGAGTTATTGTTGAAATTGTGCGTGAAAAACAATCCCAAACGTCGCAATGTCGGTTAGGATAGTGTCACATTAAAGAATAACTGGTTTCCGTGATCAGCTTAAGCCATTGGCCAGTGAGCAGTCCTAATTTTATAATTAATAATTTTATTGAGACATAAAATGACACATTAAAATAAAAAATCTTTAAATATTGTGACTTCTCCCTCTAGTCACACTTTTGGAAATGCTCTTCTACACAATTTGCTGTTTGCCGTTAGGGACAGTTTTACACTAGATAAATGAAATTGACTAAGAATAAAAACATTATTTTTACCTGACAAAGATCCATAACAATAGACTCATGGACCTTTTGCCACAAATGGGCCCTGAAGATCTGGATGAGGGAAATCTTCAATGTGGGGATTTTGCCGTGCATGAAAATTCCAGTCAGATCTAGTTGTACCTGGGAAGATCAATAATGTGAAAAATTAGTGAAATGATTGAATTCAGAACATTGCCACATCAGAACATGGAACAGTATATGATGGTGGCTTTACCTGGAAACCAACGTAGACGTTGGCCCTATTGATAGTGGGAGACCACCAGAGGGTGAATCTTCTGTTGGGAATCTGGTTCAAACCAGATCTCTGGGCGTTGGTCAACTTTTTGTACTTCATTGACTCTTCGAAACCTGATGCCTTCTCCCTGGAAATTAAAAAGACAATCGTTAAGATCAAGTTTGTCAGCACACAGTAATCAAACGCACTGTAAACTATATATATATGAGGCGTGTTGAAACAAAGACGGCAATCTCCAATTATTTTCATTTTGAGTAACACGCAAAAAATATCTTTTTACTTCTTTTGCCGTGCTATGTGAACCATAAACCAAAATTTTTGTGATGAATTATTTTCATAAATTAAACTGTGTATATTTTATTGCGATTAAATGGTAAACTATTTCGTTATTTTGAATTAACCTCTTGCAGGCAGCAGTCCCCCGGCGGGTCCGGATTTTTGAAGCAATTTTACCCCTTATGTGTAAAGAAATTGTATGAAGAACAAAGTCAGAATCGCTTGGGCCATTCTCGATCTTGACATAACGAAATACTGGATAGCATTTAGCCACTCCGAATAATTCATTCAAGATGGCTGCCGCTTGATAATATGAACGCTGTCATATTCGAAGTCTATATTTATTCATTGTTTTTTATATAAATCCATTGTGGAAAGCGTAGACTTGAGTGATTATTAGGAAGTTCCTTTTATCTACATTATTTTGATGTAATTTTTGTAATATATCACAAAGGTGAGAACTGTCAAATATTTTACGCCGTATTGAAAAAAAAATTAATTTTGGTGCTGGCTTTCAACAAGTTAATTGATGGAGACTGCAACTTTTGTTCTGTCTCTGTGATTGACCCAAAGGGATATTGCCATTTTTGTTCTGTAGCCTCCCTAATGGAGATTGCCGTTGTTATTGTTGCAGAACTAAATATATTGTCTATTCAAAACTGTATGGGTTACTGTCATTTATGCTCCCAACCCTTTGTAGCTGTCAATAGTATTTTTGTTTCTCTTTTCATCGCCATATCTAACTCATTTTAGACCAATGATGGAGATTGCCGTCTTGGTTTCAACACGCCTCATATGTTAAGGTTATGAATTAACGAATGTATGTTCAGAAAGCAGTTTCTCTGGTTACCAAGGATCCGGTGAAGTGTCCCTGAGACAAGACAGAGGTCCCTGGCACTCACCAACACACATATCTGTTGGTTTCTGGACTCCTGCGCTGTTCATCATTAATCATTACATTCTTGGTGTGAGATACTTGTGAACTAATAAACACATTAAGGGTAATTGAATGAATTATTACCAGAAAAGACCCTCCCAGGTGGGAAAGTAGGTTCCTTTGAACAAGGTGTGTTCGAGGATGCCCTCCACTCCTCCCAAGGCCTGGATCATGTCAGTTCTGTAGTTGTTGAGGTTCCACAGCTTTCCGTCGTGACGCTGATGAGTCCACCAGAAGGGATTCTGCTTCAATACCTGGGAAAGCAAACACATTAATAAGAAAAACAATACATACCCAATATGTTAAATAAATTTTAATTATTTGAGTTCAGTGAAGACGCTAAGATGCTACAAGTGGAAATGAAGATATTACAAGATCTGTGCTGTACCTGATATTGTTTGAACTCGGTTCTGATTCTCCACCCCTTGTCGTAGGCCAGGGTGTGTCTGTCCTTTTGGAAGAGTGTGTTGATCCTAGGAATACCTCGATCCCATGAGTCTTCCAAATCCTCAAGGGTCAAACGCCTGGAAGAAGAAAGAAAAATGACAATAAGAATCTAACCTGAATGGATTAGAACACTGCTTCTTAATTTAGACTAAAAACTCTTATAATAATCAGGAATGAGGCCAAAATAATCTCTATTACGCTCTCAAAATCTCTCTGTTGCTAGAAATCCTTAAATACTACCGACATCTCTCTGATAATTCTATAATCTCTAAGAAAATCTTCAAGAAGATAATTTGTTTGCTGTTTTTTGTGAAAAATTATATTACAAGAGCAACGAAGAAGTGTCACCTGTTCTGAGCATTAGCCTCCTGTCTCTTGAGAGCGTATTCGGCCCACACCCTTTGCGAGTCGATGAACTCTGACTCCCAGGGCTGCACGTAGCGGTACAGATTGGGGATCAGCTGGTCTTCATCGTGAGACATTCCGGAACGGAAGTGGGTGATACCCACATCGGTTTGTTTGGACCACCGGAGATCGGACTAGAATCACAGAAAAAAATAAATTATTAGTCATGATACAGAAATCACTAGAAAATGGGTAACAGAGTTTAAATTAAAACTCGAAATCTAACTAAGCATAAGACAACAATGTCTTAACCTCTCGAAGGCCAGGTATATTTGGAAAAAATCGCGCGAAATTATCTTCCCGGCTTTTGCTCAAATATCGTATAAAAACAAAGGAATTGTTTTTTTTTTGTGATTGTTTTCTGTTTGCCAGATAATGTACCTTATTATTCATATATATTTCATGATAATATCGTTACAAGTTTTCCCAGAATAGCTATTTTTAACAAAAAAATGTGAAAATATTTCCCATTCGACAAAAAAATGTAAATAAAATATATTCATATGAAAATGATCATTTTTTTTTATTTCTCTACAAACCTGAATAGACACCCTACATGAAAAAAACCAATTCAAAGGTGTTTTCGAAGAAATAATGACATAAATACTTGTTTGAAAATGAAATGACAGTTGAAAACCGTTTGTAAAAGTGACGCCAAGTTGACCATAGATATTTATTATAAATTATTCAGATGGGTTGGCGCTATGCGGATTTTTGCTATGTCAAGACCGAGAACGGCGCAAGCGATTCTGACCTTGTTCTTCATACAACTTCTTTATACATAAGAAACAAAATCGCTTCAAAAAATTATTTTTTTTAAATTTCGACCCGCGGTAACCGGTGGGCGAACGGCAGTCCAGAGGTTAAAGAATGAATTGCAATCTTTGGAGCACAGGCGTCGGGTGAGAATGCTATCCTTGTTCTACCGGTATTTCAATAAAAGATCAGCGTCATTGATTCCCTGTTTCGGCACCGGGGTAAAAGCGCGTCCAACACGGTTAACATTTGTCACATGAGAACCGGTCGCTTCTATTCACCCAGCTTATGTAACCTATCAAAGAGAGCTCTGCTGAGCAGATTCATTTCCTAGACAGTAGAAGCCGGTCGCAAGACCCAGAAGCATGTATAATTACAAACTCGTATAATTATAAATAAACAGTACTGTTCAAAGGACCTTATAAAATTTATTGAAGAAGCCCAACACAAAGTCTGCCTGTGGATTAGGCAAACATTACAAAACCAAACAACAGCTAAAACTATTTTAACATGATGGAGGTAGAAGTATCAGTGATCTGTACCTGGGGAATGAGCACGTGCCCCATGGATAGCATGCCCAGTCCGCCCAGCTCCTTGGGCGTGTAGAACACAACAGGGGGGAAACGCGAGGGCATCTTGGAGTTGAGGCCAATCTTGATTCTGGTCTGGATCTTATTCTCGCACTTCACCAGCAAGTCTAAAAGCTCTTGTGTATTGACCACCGCCTCTCGGAAGTAAGTCATCAGACCTAGGAGGAAAAATAAAATAAAAACATAAATTAGTTTAACCGCTTGAGCAATTGTCATTTCCGTATATTCGGTTTTCGATTTGGCCATTCGATTTAATTAATACATGCCATGAAACATATGAACTGCTTACTATGATTTTAAACTAATGAATACACCTAGATTTTTCCCATTCCGATATTTCCGATCATATATTTTAAAGTTTTATAAAAAACAAAACTTTAAATTTATAAATCATTTAAATTTATAAAAATCACCTACTTGAATTTGAGTAGCTATCTCTCGAGTAGTTAAACTTTGAAAAGTGACTTAAAACTTAAGTACCTCCGTCAAGAAAAAAATTTCAATATAAATTTTTTTATTGATTTCAGATAACAATATGTACATATATCTTTAACAGTATAATTACCAATGAGTGCCGTATTCCACTTGTTCACAATCTTGGTGAAGGTGGTGGAGCCAGAAGCCATGAGGATCTGGCGGACTCTGTTGTGGAAGCGATTCAAGGATTCGTCGTCCACTCGGAGGAAGCACTGGGCGGTGCGCTCCTTCGTCACTTCGTTCTGCAGATTCCAAACTCCGTCTCGGTGGGTGAACTCTTCATGACTGGTTCGACACTAAAATATTAAAATTTTGTCATATGTTGAAAGATGTTTGGTATAAATAAAGTTTTTAAGAGTGCATGGAACTGTAGAAAGAAATAGATCAAATATACAATTAAAAATAAAACCTTTACCAAGAACACATTGGGCAAGATATATAGATACAGTGAAACCCTCTTAAGAAGTTCTCTCTTAAGAAGTTTTCCTGCTTAAGAAGTTTGGTTTTTTCGGTCCCTTGAAAACTGAATGGCCCAATTTTTCCCACTTATAAGGTTTTCCCGCCTAAGAAGTTTTTTTTTTTCCGGTCCCTTGGAAAACTTCTTAAGAGGGTTTCACTGTAGATCGTCCAGTAGATTAGTCAGACATCTCAGAAAAATTGAAATTTGAGTTGAGTATGGAGTTACTTGTAAAAGTGTGCCCTCTATCTGGACCAATTTTAGATTACTCATAAACACCACCAAATCAATTATAATGCACAAAAAATTGTAGTGAATTAAACTAAATGTTGATGTTTTCTGGGTTACTAGTAGGATATTTCAAAGTGACGCATTAATATACACAGACAAGCATAATTAATATTTGATTTATAATGAGCATTAGAATATTGCTTTCCTCGTTATCTCAAAACTTAGTATTTAGATATGTATGACTAATTAACAGGATGATCGAACAACCTTATTTAAATACAAAGATAAATAAAAAATAAATAAAAGAACTGAATTTATGCCGAATGCTGCCTATACACTTGCGAACCATGAATCAAGGGAAAGAAAAAAAAACACCGCAAGTAGCAGTTTGCCGCATATACATGCAAAGTTGTATACTTTTATCAATAATTGAAATGCATATACATTGAAACCCTCTGTAGAAGTTCTTGCTTAAGATGTTTTCCTGCTTAAGAAGTTGGGATTTTTCGGTCCCTTGAAGACCAAATAGCCCAATTTATCCCACTTATAATGTTTTCCCGCCTAGGTTTTTTTTTCCGGTCCCTTGGAAAACTTCTTAAGAGGGTTTCACTGTACATTAGAACCCTGTTAATTCGAAATCCATATTACACGTTTTTTAAAAATTATCGGGGTTCGAATTAACAGGGTTCTACTGTATTATTTAAAAACGTATATTAAAATCATAAATGTTATTTACAGTGACAGTAAATTCCTTTCATTATTTATTTGTAATTTTTTTTATTTTAAGACCCTTTTCAAGTGGGTTAATATTCATGTATCAAATCGAACGCAACCGCATCCGCACAACAGATGGAGAGCTGCACTCCGGAATGTGTTTATACATAAACAATATAATGTATAATATATACATCACTACATACAATATTAGTGTTGTCCTTGAAATATTAAAATAGCTGCCAGGCCGCCCGTATCTTACACTATGAAGATAAGCTTCAATGATTTATCAAATCCCATTGATGTTCCAAATGTTTATTTACATTTGAAAAGATGCTTGAAAACATTTGTGATGGTTTTTAAAAACAAATCATAATTAAGTCCATGCGTGATTATTCATTTAATCCCGTGTGTGACAGTAGTGATACATATTTTTGACGAGTAGAAAAGTAGGTTACATTAATATCAAAAAATTTTAAGTGTCGTAATGAGTATAATTTATTAACCTTGGGCAATATTCTGCATTCAAATCCTCCCATGTTGAAGAGAAGGTTGGGGTTGTCCTTTGAGTAGACTGACACAAAGCTTCCTTCCCACTGGACCGTGGTGGTAGAACGGGGCAATCTGTTCTTGATATCCCAAAACACTGCTCGCCCACTAACAAACAAACAAACAGACAAATTTATTTTATAGCATTACCAATACCAACATTACGAATAAACGTGATGAATTTATTATATTTCTTGGGCATTAATTACGTAACAATTTCTAGACATTTTGTTTTGAAGAGTTTTATTTTCCTTGTACATTTGTTACTTAAATTTTTAAAAATCTGCTACCGTTTTCGACACATCCATGTCATTTACAAGCAAACTAACTTAAAATTTATACAAGCACAGGTGGGGGTGTTGTGGGAGGGGTGATTTTGGGGAGGGGGAAAACGGTGGGAGGAGTCAACATAACATGGAAACATTGTCAATAAGGGTGATTTACAGGGTGCTATTATTTTTTTGTTTGTTATTAATTGTTTATTTCTAAGGTTTCTAAAGCGCACAAATTAAAGTATTTATTTAAATCTGAATGTTTAAACTTGTTTTTTTTCTTTATTGAAGCTCAATAAAGCAAAAAACAAAAGATCAAGTTTAAGCATTAAAATATAAATAAACATGTACTTTAGGAATCTTAGAAATAAACAGAAAAATTAAAATTTAAGTAACAAATGTGCATGGAAAATTAAAACTCTTCAAAACGAAGTGACGAATTTAATCCAGCATCAACAAATAGTTACTCCGGCTCGTTATATCAGTTGTTCTTTATCCTCGCTTAGTTATGTCAAGCTTATCTTGGCTCAACACATAATCCGTATATAGGTTGTAACCATAAATATTACCAATATAAATGACTGCAGTTTATTTTTATGCTGGTTTATTTACGATTTATTTGTCCTTGATAAATTGATAAAGTCCCTCACTGTCATACATTCAATCAGCATGGTGCAGATTTCTGCAAAAAGCTACAGTGAAACCCTCTTAAGAAGTTTTCCAAGGGACCGGAAAAAAAACCTCTTAGGCGGGAAAACCTTATAAGTGGGATAATTCACTGTATCTGACTGTTTTAGATTAAATATCACTTTACCAATTAATATCGTCGGCATTCCTTATTGCTGATGTAATATAATAAAACTCTTAAATTTATGTAAATTTCAGCCAAAAGTATTTTACTTAGTACTTTACTTAGCTTATATTATTACTAAGTACTTAGCGAGTGTAAGGAGCAACTGATACAGCGGGCCTTATACTTTTGACAATAAAATTTTGTTTATACACATTGTGAAAATGACCATACAACAAACAATATTGGTTGTCCTTGGTTTATGAGATTGACTAATGGGTTTCAGTGGTAGAATGTTCAGAAAGCATTTTCTCTGGTTACCAAGGATCCAGTGAAGAGTCCCTGAGACAAGACAGAGATCCCTGGTTCCCACCAACACACATGTATCTGCTGGTTTCAGGACTCCTGCGCTGTTCATCATTACAAACCACCAATTTGTACATACAAGTCATACAAGCAAAACCAATTCAACTTACAGGTTAACATCGTGCTTCATGAGTCTCATCCGGGCATCTCGGGGCCAGCACTTTTTGTTGTTGTATCCCACAATGTTCTCGTTGTTGGGATCAGGGTGCTCCGTCAGGTATCGCTGAATCAGATCTCGGGCTTCCTCCGCTGTGAACCTGAATAAAACAAAATACCTGTGATTAAAATACTGTTAGTGATAAAAAAAATGCTGAATGTTTGTAATCAAATATATTCAGTCAGTGTGCTTGTAACAATAACCGGCAAGGTTATGTTGCGTTGTTCGATTCGAATCTGGCTGTTGGAATAGCCTGCTCCTGGCGGGAGACCAGAAAGTCCAGTGAGTTTCTTCTTTGCCGACAGAAACAGGTGCAGGTGGAGTGGTTACCCGCATGGCCGACAGAGGCGAGAGTAGCTCCTCTGGTGGCAATGAGCAAACCAAAAGTCTGTGAATATTCATGCAGCTGACAAAACATAACCATTTTTTTTTTTACATTAACTCCATACAGGAGGAAAATGTTATCAAATAAGAAATTTTCTGACAAAGGAAAAGGGTAAATAAATCCCTTCGAACTTTGAAATGGATTTAACGAACTTATACATGAAAAAATATTTTTAGTGAGACTGGTATTCAAATTGTTACCATTGTTCAGTGTTTCTTCATGCTCTTCACATTTCCTACTGCCGTTAGTGCTTTCACTTTCCAGAGTTGTATGTACGTAACTGTGGATTCACTGGGTGAGGTGTGTTCAGGTCTTGGCGGCGAATACGCCTGCCCACCAGCTGCATGACGGGCCGGATCGGGAGAGGCCAGTTTGGGAAAACCTTTGACATCTCTAGCTGGTCTCACTCGACCCATCATCTTGCACCTCAGTGTGAGGGATTGATTCATACATCCGCCACTCCTGAACACACTGAGCCCTAGATTCCTACTCACCCCTCATACCTTTTTCCTTCCCAGAACTTCCTCTCCTTCTTATCTTTAAAAGGATCCTCCACACAGCATCCTAAATATATACATGGGCCCTGAGAAAGATTATTTTCCTCAAAAATATACATATCTTTTGAATTGATAATTTCCTGTCCTACAAGCTCCCCCATTGGCTTTCTAGTCATATCGAATAGTAGTCTTGTTGACAATTTCGATTGGATAAAAAATTTTTACATCTTTGAGTTTGATAGAATGTACGTAAGCCCCGAGAAGGTACTAATGTCGAAAGTTTTAGCAGTGTCTGCCGTGCTACCTATATGTATATGTATCGGTTCACCCAGCACCGCTCGCCTGCCGTTCTAGAAAGGTTGCAAACTTTCCTATATGCCCCACTGTTAAGGGGAAGAAGGCTTCAGAAGATTCTCAAGATCACAGAGCAAACACATGCCATTTTTCATGCCGACCGAGAACGCTCTCGACACAGTCCGCCGAGACCGTGTGGATAGGATCATAATTGTTGGTGTACCTGAAGTAGATATGTATCCTGTCGACATATCTGCAGTAGAGGCGGATGGGATGCGCAATCTCGGTGGGCGCGTCCTGGAAGGTGAGGAAGTCATTGGGCAGCTGCGGGGGCCCGGCCATCTCGCTGGCCCTCTGCAAGCCCAGCACCAGCAGGTCCAGGACAAGGCCATAGTACTGCACGATGAAGGAGGCAAACTGCAGGCCACGGATTATTCCGTAGCTGTTGGTGTGGTTCATGTCCTGGAAGAAGGATGATTCATATCATACATAGGTATTATGTTCAAATCACCCAAAGAGAATGCATTTCTTCAGTAAGAAATTTCAATAAATAAAAAGATTTTTGTTAGAAGCCAACACGTAGACCAAGGCTGCAAATTAGAAATGGCCCGCGTGAGCAGTTTTAAAAATTGCCGTGAACTTGAAAATTTTTGTAAATCCTTTTATAATCATTTTCACTGAAATAATCAGAATCAGTTAGTAAATAATCAATTACAATTTTAACATACAATTTTGTAATTTTTTGAATCCAATAAAATGACAATATAATATTTGAAATAAATTTTTTTTTTAATGAAAGTTTTAAAAATGGCTCACCTTAGGTTTTTTCTAATTAAAATTACTGATAACAAAAAAAAGAAAAGCACACATATAAAGCATCTAAATTGTTTCATAAAAAATATAGAATAAAAAATTCTCAGAATTTTATACATTTTTCTCAAATTGCAATCAGAAACTTTGGTTTCATAGAGGTGCACATTTAAGGGGTTTTCTCTTTCTAGCACCGTTTAGATCAGTAATTCCCAAAGTGATCCGGGTGGACCCCCAGGGGGCCACGGGAGGCTCGACGGAGGTCTAAGTTGGCGTAATAAAAAAATAGGGATCGGAGATACAACGATTTATATGAGACCTACGTGAGCTGGGACACATTTGGTCTCCTGTGATTAAACAGATTAATTGAGCTATAAGGCGTATATACTGGTTATTACTATTTACCTTGTAGTTAATGACAACGTTGTTCTTGGCAGTCATGTAATCAGCAATGTTGTGGTCCACGATAAGCCGAAGCAATCTGTTGAGCAGCGTCAAGTCAATCTTTTCATATAACTTCTCAAAGCGGGATTCCAGGAGAACGTTGCATTCTCCATCTCCCACTTCCCAAACGTCTTGTAGGTTGTTGATCCCTGAAATACATAAAACAATTGAATACATAGTTTATTTCAATGGTAAAACTTTCATAGAAGGCTCCAAGTCAGAGAATATTTTCCCGTCTTATTTTTTAACTTACAAAAATCCTTTTTTTTGGTCAAACACCGACATATGTTGGATGAAAGTAAAGCCAAGACGATTGAACAAGCCGCTAGCGTGAGGTTTGTAACAAGGGGATAGTATTAGACACATCTCCATTGCCACAACGCACACACCAGAAACACATTCGTTACGCACCAACGAATGATGCTTATGTGCACCATGAAAATAAGTTGAAATTTTGAAGGACACGCATGAAGATATCAAACCGGCACTAAATAGGCAAATATTGTGAGACAGATCTAGCTAAAAAGGCACCCCAATGTGCAATGGAAAGACAGGGGGACTACGAGGGTCATCCTAAAGTAGTACATGTTTACGCGGTGTGGAGCGTTGGCGAATAGAGTAGCCGCCGGACAAGTACTAGCAGTTTTCTGTGAGTGTTTATAATGTTCAAGAAAATAGAGAACGCCACGCCGCCAGTTGTGAAGTTAGGAGCTGTAATTAAATTTCCTAATGCAAGAAATTTGTAACCTAGCGATATTCATAGGCAATTGAAGGAGGTATATTTTTTTATATTAACTCCACACATGGAGACAATGTTATGGATGAGTCCTCTGTTCGGCACTGGTGTTGTAATTTCAACTTGGAAAGAGAGAACACCCATTGCCTCTGTGTATTAGAGATGGCAAAATTAATGTGTCCTTAGAACAGGGTACCCACAGTAAGGACACATTATCTTATAAAAAATAAGTATTAGTAAAAATTTATTAAAAAAAAAAAAAATTAAAAATCAGTTTTTTTTTATGAATACCGCACAAGAATCCCAACTGCTCCCTTCTGGAGCCAATCCCTAATTGGGGTATGTTTGGGGGAGTGGGAGGGGAAGGAGGTGGGGAAGAGGAAGGCGGGGAAGTACCTGGATACCTAGATCTGGTCACCAAAGACGGCTAAAGGTATTTCAATCAACGTTTCAATTCTGAATGGTGGTCTTACACCAGGGCGATATGAAAGTATCTTCCACTCTGGAACATGCCGCAAATATACATACATATTATTTTTAATTAATTAATTTAGTGAAATAACACAAATTAATCAGATAAAATTTATTTGCGCATGCCGGGTTCGAAACCCCCGACCTTCGGATTGGAAGTAGAGAGTCTTACCCCTCGACCATGGAGGCCGTCTCGGTATGTTAACAACGGATTGTAAATCAGTTATTTAATCTATGAACAACGGATTGTCAATCAGACAGACCGCCCTCCGTTGCACAGAATCAAGTAAGTTTATCAAGTATTGTGGGGCCCCAGCTCATAGGTGGCTCCCAACTCTCACATTTGTTCACACAATTCTCTTCTGTGGATATTTTTTAAGTCATATTTCTTACCTTGGCACCACTTATAGACCAATAACGGCGGAGGCTCGGTGTCAGCAGGCTTGACCCACGGAGGGAAGAGCCTTCTCTTATCGGCTTCGTACCACAGGTACTGATCCAAGTATGCGTCTGTGATCTTCTCCAAAGGTTCTACATCGTAAACGGGGACGAGATGGGAGTATAAGTCCATGAATTCAATGCCAGTCTAGAAAATATTCATAAATAACAAGGTATTAGAAGATTATTATTTGTAAGTGAAGTTGTAAGTTTTAAGAATAAGGGTGAAGTTTCACAAATAGCACTAAACATCACTTTGTATTTACCTCGTACAAGCAGTACCACAAATAATTTATCTAATCATTCTATAGGGGTAAGTTAGAAAAATGTCTAATGTTACCAGTGAATGAAATTTTTTAATTGAAAACATTTTTATTCTATATGAAATACATACTGCAACTTTACGTAAAACGTTCAAAAATGCCTTCGCTGGAAGCAACCTACCGCCTATAATAGTCTTTTTTTTTTTTAAATTCTTCCGTAATCTCAAAGTAAACACCATACAGATCCTTGTAAATAAATAAATAAAAAAAACACTTACTTTAGATTGCCACATATTGGAAAAACAGAGAAAGAGAACCGCTTAATGTATAGAGGACTAAAAATACAGTGAAACCCTCTTAAGAAGTTCTCGCTTAAGATGTTTTCCTGCTTCGAAGTTAGGTTTTTTCGGTCCCTGGAAGACCAAATGGCCCAATTTTTCTCACTTATAAGGTTTTCCCGCCTAAGAAGTTTTTTTTTTTCCGGTCCCTTTGAAAACTTCTTAAGAGGGTTTCACTGTATATGTTGAGATGCCTGAAACTGAAGAATGAAGGAATGTATTTTTAAAAAATGTTATGCTTACTATAAAAACATAATACAGTGAAACCCTCTTAAGAATTTTTCAAAGGGACCGGAAAAAAAAAACTTCTTAGGCGGGAAAACCTTATAAGTGGGATAAATAAGGCCCATTTGGTCTTCAAGGGACCGAAAAAACAAAACTTCTTAAGCAGGAAAACTTCTTAAGAGAGAACTTCTTACGAGGGTTTCACTGTATTATAAACAATTAAATGTACATTTTGTCAATTTAGAGTAGAAAATAATAAAAATGGAAATACAAAATTTGTAGGTTGGCAACTCCAATTTAACGGTCAAATATAAATTGTTTTTCCTGTGGTATTCATTTTGATTAGCATTGGAGCATAGTTTTCAAGTGATATTGTATTTAAATTGGCATTATTTTCGAGTTTCAACTAAAAACTATCATCAATACGAATAAAACAATAAAAAGTGGTGCTAGGGAGGTAATTTTTAAATGTCGAGTACAAAGTAAAATATCAATTATTTTAAAGTAGTAAAGGTAAATTATGTAGGTATAGGTATTCGGATACTACCCTCTGATTTTCTGACTCCTTTGCTAAACCAAATTTCTTCTGTGATTGACATCTTCAGTTTAAATAAAAGCGAATTTAAAATCGCAATAAATATATTCTTTAATAACTCAGGTACGGGACATACGTTATTCCTATGTCTACCTACGTTAAATTATCGTGAAAACAAGCTTATGTGTCCAAGCGGTTAACATAAGGCTCCATCTCATCTAATATTATTGATGTACTTACCTATGTAATTAATGTATGTTAAACTGTAATTTGTGAAATGTAATTGGATTATACTGTTTTTCACAATAAATAAATACCTATGAACTGTGAATAAGATTTGAAAACCTTTCGGTACTGCAAGAAATGTATCAGAAACTCACCTCCTTGAAGGCACGCTGAGTCAAGAGATGTCTCTTAATCCTGGAGAGTGCCTCGTGAGGGTTATCGTACGCCTGCTCGATGAGGCCCAGCTCCTCGCGCTGGCTCTGGTTGAGGCGAGACTTGACGCTGTAGGCCTCCTTGAGCCGCTCTAGGGCTAGGATCAGCAGCTTGGTGTCGTGCTTGTAGGAGAGGGGTGGGAAGGGGATGGGGGCGAAGCGCCGGGACTCCAGCCAGTGCACGGTGGTGGTGTAGATGGCCACAGCCTCCTCAGGGGAGATGTACGGCCCGTCCTGGAACAAACATATGGTGAGACATTGGATTGAACAAATTGTAATTGGTGAGACATTGGATTGAACAAATTGTATATGGTGAGACATTGTATTGAACAAATTGTATATGGTGAGACATTGGATTGAACAAATTATATATGGTGAGACATTGGATTGAACAAATTGTATATGGTGAGACATTGTATTGAACAAATTGTATATGGTGAGACATTGGATTGAACAAATTGTATATGGTGAGACATTGTATTGAACAAATTGTATATGGGGAGACTTTGGATTGAACAAATTGTATATGGTGAGACATTGTATTGAACAAATTGTATATGGGGAGACATTGTATTGAACAAATTGTATATGGGGAGACATTGTATTGAACAAATTGTATATGGTGAGACATTGTATTGAACAAATTGTATATGGGGAGACATTGTATTGAACAAATTGTATATGGGGAGACATTGTATTGAACAAATTGTATATGGTGAGACATTGTATTGAACAAATTGTATATGGGGAGACATTGTATTGAACAAATTGTATATGGGGAGACATTGGATTGAACAAATTGTATATGGTGAGACATTGGATTGAACCAATCATTAACTATTCTTAATCACAAAATTTCCAATTCATGTTTATCAACCTATTATAGTAAAAAGTATATCAGAATGTGAACAATGCAAATTTCCAACTGGATTTTTGCTTATGACAGCAGCGGATTAATATGCAAATGAAGCAAAGCTAGAAGTTGGCAGTGGAATTCTGATGCCAAACCTGGAGGTATGAAAATTTGATATATAGTATGCGCCAAACTATAAAGCTGACCTGACTTTGATTCAGAAATCGAAGTAAATTAAAACACATTTGTAAAAGTGTCTTAACTAAATTATTAGTGTAACAAAATATTTTATTTGCGAAACAAGCCTGAACTTTTGTTTACCAGATTTGGAATTTGTAGTTGGGTTTTTTACACAGTCAGCAATATGCTTGCCACTGTAAAAAGGACTAGTAATTTGTAAGCAGATTTTATTTTCGAGGACTAAATAGTGATTTTACAGTGCGAGTTGCCTGTAAACTGTCAGATTCATTTATCGACAAATAAGAAAGGAAGATGGTCATGCCACTTCCCCACTCCTCCGCAACTTGGTTTGTTCCCCTTTCCCTGATGGGCTGATCTACAAATTTTGATGTCTATGACGTCTGCGCACAGTAAAACAATATTGTGATACATAATAAATAGTACCTTCAAATAATTATGCTGTCTCTCCTGTTCAGCCTTGAGGTACAGCCTGGTCAGCCTGCCGAGGTTCTTCTTGCAGACGGTCTTGTCCACGGTGGCTCCTCGTCGGATCCTCTCCCTGTTGTAGTGGGCCGTGTTGGTCCACCAGTCGGCCTTCATCTTCACGTAGCGGAGGATCATGTTCTCGATGGGCGTAGGGAGGCCGGGAACCTAAAGGAAATTATAATATAATGTTTCATTTAGTATTTTAATATGGAGATATTGTAAGAATGATGATAGGATTTACTAAGTGATACCTCACAAGAACTCCCCTTAATTATTGTACTCTGTAAAGCCAGGAAAAAATGGGTTTGTTTGTTTTGCTCTTGAATAGAGCTAGTAGCTCGTTTATACAACAGGATCAAACAATTTGTTCTCATGATGACAACATCAACAGGTAACAGATTTTACACCAGCCATGTCCGCCAAGTTTCTAACTGGTACACCAGTGCACAGCGGATGAATGCTGCAAGTAATTATGAACATACCTATGTATGGAACATACCAAAACCTCAACATACCTATGTTTCTTCTTTGTCTGTGATCTACGGGTTGATCTTTTAAAAACGGATTGATAATCAGACAGGCTTTGCACATAGTCAAACAGATCAATAAAAGTATAGGGTCTTTCAATAAGGACGCTTGATTTTAAAATGTAAATAAAACAAGTTTTGTGTGAGAATAAGTGTGGTAAGATAAAATGTCGTTCGAATGGCCGGTTCAATTTGCTTGGTGGCACGCATTCGAGAGGTCCAATTTTCAATGATTTTGTCGCATAAATCTGGTTGAATGTCGTTTGTTATGTTGACTTTGAGGGCGTCAATGGTTTGCGGTATATTCGCATAGACCTGCGATTTAACATAGCCCCAAAGGAAGAAGTGTAAAAGTGTTAAATCGCACAATCTCGGTGGCCGTCGCAGTTCACATCGCCGCGTGAGATAACCATGCCTTTTTCCATCAAATCTCAAATTTGATGATTTGTACACGTAGTCCAACGCTGTAACCTTCCATGGTGATTTGCCGTACATTACTTAATAATTGACAACAAATTTGATAGATGTCACTTTAATATGGCTGCTATAACCTAACAAAGTTCGAGTGACCCTTTCGAAAGAACCTATATTTTGGGGTACAAGCAAGGTTGCTACCAAATTCAATCAATTCTACCTACCCAGAATTTAATTAATTGACAATAGTGGTGTTGACTAGTGAGTCAGAGGGCTTGTGTATTGCCTATAACAGAGTAATAATTAATCTAGACTGGCTCAGAGAAAGTTGGATGATGGTACCTTCCAAGGGATGTTGGCTTTCCAGCAGCGCCAGGCCTCAGAGAGATGCTGTAGGATGGTGCGGGCCTTATTCTGCTTGATTCCCTCGGGCATCATGTCCACAATGTCGTGCATCACGGAGGCGCGAAGCTCCAGATCAAAGTGGGACTCTACGCGCTGCTTCGTCACTGTTTTAGCAACTCCTGGAAAACACAAAAAGAGTAATGGGTTTGTCTGATGATTCTCTCACAAATAATAAAAACAAGGGAAATAATGATACAGAAGTAGGACAGAAAAGAAATTACATAAGGCAGTCTAAAAAAAACTACACAATACAGCAGTTTTGACGTAAATTTTTCTATGATTTTTCCAAAATAATAAATTTGTTCTGGGAAATTGATAAAATCTGAAAAAGTCATGGCACACCACGTTGTGATTCAACACGATTATCTTAAATTTATCTATAACTGTGTTCTTGGAAAACTTGGTTACATTTGCAATTTGGGAGGCGGGTATGGGTACCGCCACCCCGGAAACCATTTATTGGATAACCAACACCTCTACCACAGGTCACTCTAAGTAGTTTGCTGCATTTGGTGACTTAGTAGGGGTGCCTGGGTTCATGGGATGTTTGTTCGGATTTTGACAGCGCATACGTCAGCCCACCAACCTTTTGACCTCCGGACTCTCTCAACCTGTCACCTTGCACAGCAGTGGATTAGATGGAAGAATCCATACGTCCAACACTCCTGGACACACTGACCTCTAGATTTCTACCCACCCATCATACCTCTTTCCTTTCAAAAACCTTCCTTTCCTAAAAAGACCTTCCACACAGCATCCCCAAAGATGACCTAGGCCCTAAGCGGAATTATTTCCCTGTGGAGCTAATTTAAAACAAAAAATTTTAATGTTTTTCAAAGCAGTAAAGGAAGAAAATAAAATTTTATTTAAAAAATAATTAATTTACCTTTAGAATGTCTTCCCTCGAACTGCCTGGACAGCAAGTTACCAAGCCACCTCTCCAAAAGGGGGGTAATTCCTCTCATGAAGAACAACCAAACCCTCCATCCGGGTGCCCAAATTCCACAACCAGGACCTTTGGACACGGGGCCCTGTGTGCCGAAAATACATTCTACATCAGACAAGGATAGTAAAGATGTTCTCAAGTTAATGTTGAAATTGATTTATGGGTTTCAGTGGTGGAATGTTCAGAAAGCCATTTCTCTGGTTGCCAAGGATCCAGTGAGAGTCCCTGAGACAAGTCAGAGGTCCCTGGCGCCCACCAACACACATGTATCTGTTGGTTTCAGGACTCCTGCGCTGTTCATCATTACATTTTCCATCGTTTACCATCTTTCTGTTTAACCCTCAAAACATATTCTGTCAGAAGGTCTTTCTAAAATATGTAATTTTTAAAATATAAAATTTTTAATGCAAACATTACTGATTATTAGAATTAGACAATTTTATTGTAAAAATTGTTATCATCACCTCACTTTTTGTTGTTTCGTGTAAAAATAAGTAATTAAAAATGAACAAAGATCGGAGGCATTGGTTTTTTAAAGGTGCACATTTTAATAATTATGAGGTTAACTTTTAAATTTGTATAAGAAGTGTGGTGTTTTCTCTTTCTAATACCGTTTAGATCATATTTCTCACTACGATGGTAAGCGAGACACAATGATTTATTTGAGATATGAGTTTTCATAGGGGAACAAAAGGAAAAGTGAGGTGATTTTTTCACCAAAATATGCTCAATGAAGTGCACAAAACAAAGGGTGTACAGAAAATTATCATAACGGAGAAATTACTAGTGATAGCTATTAATACTTATCATAAGATAAATTACTTATCATAGCGAAGCAAAGAAATAACCTCAAGCAGTGTAGCAAATTCTCTGAGGTCTTGCATATATGAATATATCGTCACAATCAATGCAAAATGGGAACCACTTCGACCAAAATGGTGGGGATCTGCTGTATTAATAAAACAAACAAAAAAACACACTTATCCAAAAGAGAATGATGCAAAGATCAATGTAAAAATCACTAAGGAACACACAAACATAAAGTAAACTTAGTTTCTAAAAATTGAAAATGTGACTCACAGTATTAAACCTGTAGTAGATGAGATGCTTCAGATCCTTGCACATACGTATTTGTCGCATGAGCTTGTACTTGTAGCGGTACATGCCGGTGAGTTGCCCCACATGCGCAAAGATGTACTGCAGCCCGTCCGACAGCTGGAATGAGTCCACGTTGTTGAGGCGGTACTGCACGTGCGAGTCGATGATCAGCTTGGTGAGACGCAAGATCTCGCGGCACAAGTGGAAGGCTGGAGGAACATAATTACAATTTAACTAACTTGAAATGTTATTTTGTTTTGTAAGTATTCACCTACATTAGAGTGCTACTTTAGGGAGAAGTTCAGTGGGCCGCCCTAGAATTAATCGGGAGAAAGAAATCTCGGTTGTGCGAGGAGAGGTTGGGACTTTTGGATGGAGGCCGCTAAAGAAGTGCAGAACAGGGAAATCTGTAGGCGTCTTATCGACGGAATGGATCCCTGACCCGAATAGAACAAGATTTAAAAGAAGAATGTATATGTATGTAAGTACACTGGGCACAAGAACTATGATACGGAAGCTGGACTAGCCTGGATCTAGAAGAGAACAGGTTGGCAATGCAGCATACTAATAAAAATCCTTACCATTTCCGAAACGGGACTTCTTCCTCTCCTTGGTGGTGAGCGTCTTTACTGGTTTGAGGTTGAAGTTGTAGTCGAGATGCAGGTAGTTGAGGTTCTTGCGGTGAATGAGCAGGTTGAGCATGTTATACCCCTGGCGGCACACCTGAAGTCCCGCCTCCACCCAGTCCAGGGTGGTGGTCTGGAAGAACTTGGTGGACTTGAAGGAGCGGAACAGGTATCTGGAAATAACATAAACATTTATCATAAGGTATTTTATTTAACCCATATGTGAGTTTGTACTTGTAAAAATCAACAAATCTCTTTTTGGATCGGAACCGATGTCGATGGAAGGTGCGGGAGTTGCTTATATGGGATACCTTCATGCACACGTATTTCAATCTGTAAGTCGCCCAGCCCTGCGGGATCAACTTGCCATAACATAAAATATAGGTATCATTTCGACGAGTTGGGAGGCAAACCTCTGTGACGATATTTTTGACGAGAATGCTCTAACTATGACATCAGTCGTACGTTGACCGCTATTGAAATAACCAGAGCCTATGCAGTAAAGTAAAGTTCGCTAAAGATTTTATTTCCAAGGACTAAATGTTGATATTACAATGTGAGTTGCCTGTATACTGTTACTTATTGACAAATCACGGGGTGGGAGACCCCTTTCCCTGATGTATATGGTATTTTACCAGTCTCATAAATGACATGATTTGAAAGTGGGGGGTCACCCCTGAAGATACTGAATGGTACGATCGAGTAATACAAATTCTTAAGTAAGGTCATGTCAAGAGTCAGAATAACAGAAAAGTATGAGCGAGAATGGTCAAATATTGTCGAATGGCAATGAAACGTGCTGGTATAATTGATTGATAGACACGACGCTAGCTGAGACATGCCAAATTTGTGCTCTGCATAATGTACACAGTTTTTGCCTCATGAGAACAGACTGTTTTTTACAGGCTAGTTATTGTATAGCATGGCTATGGAATGATTTGTCCACTTTGGCACTTTCTTTGTCAAATTATTCTCTCCTTTCTTTTCTAAAAAGATCATAAACAGCATTCCCGTTTTCTCCCGAATAAAAAACATAATTTCATTTGTTGCACCTTACGAGGATGGGATCCAGACATTAAAGGTGTGGACACCGAAGGCATTATCAGTACACTAATTTCATCTACCTCCCGTTTGCATTCATGAACTTGCTATAGAGAGCAAGACATGCCAAAGATGAGAGGATACACCACAACAGCAAAGAGCGTAGACATGACTTCTTCTACCATTCACATTTGCATCGTACATAATATATTCTTTTTACATTTCTTTCGTCATTCATTCGCTCTACATGCCCAAACCTTCCAAGTGTTCATTCCTTAATCTTACTTATTACGCTACATCAGCCTTGCATTCTTTTCGGATCTCCATATTTCTCACACGATCATACATGGTTTTATCACACATAATTCTCAGGGATCTCATTTCTACAGCATTCAGTCTAATTTCATCATTCCTCTGCCAGTTCCATGCTTCACTGCCATACATCAGGGTAGTTACCAGCACTCCATTGTGGACTGCTAGCTTTGCTTCTTTGGAAAGTTTTTTTGTTAGCGCCAACGGCGTTCAATCATCCATTAATGGAGTTACCTGCATTTACCCTTCTTTCAAAATCTCTATCAGCCTTCCCATCTCTCGTAAACATACTTCCCAAATACATAAACTCATATATTAGTATAGTTACCTCTTCTTCTGTGGCTTGGGCGCCCTGTGCTTGAGGGAGTTTAAGACGTAGTACTTGAGCAGCTTCTGGTAGGAGACGCGCACTTTGACCGGTTGCCCAGGGGGACAGTGCTCCTTGTACCAGGTCTTCACAATGGGGACATCAATGGCACGACGACAGCGACCTAACGTCAAAGATACAAAAATTATCACTGTTCATATATTGATTAATAGCGCATATTTTAAATACATTCTATAACATTTTCAATTTGCAAAAATGGTCTAAATCCTAATACGCAAAACTTTACAACACACCATAAGGTCTATCATCATCCACATGTGCATCTTATATCCTTTCTCCATTCATGGTCGCCCCCTGGCATAGTTGAGGGGCAAGAATCTCAACTCCCAATCCGAAGGTCGCGAGTTCGAACCCGGCATGCGCAAATAAATTTCCAGAGTGGAAGATTCCCTCAGTATTGCCCTGGTAAGATCACCATTCAGAATTGAAACTTTGCTTGAACCGTATTTGGTGACCAGATCAGAATAGCCAAGTACTTCCCCACCTTCCTCTCCTTCTCATCTCCTTCCTCTCCCCACTACCTTCAGCCTCACAACATACCCCAATTGGAGATGCCATAGTCTCACTGGCTGCAGACGGAAGCAGTTAGGACTCTTGTGCGGTATACATATAAAAATAAAACCTATTCACATTGCCTCAGACCCCAAAATTGGGCGTACCATAGAGTTGCAGACTTCTTATAGTTGCAAAAACTGAGACCACTTAATGCAAGATTTCTCCAGATAAAGTATTAAGATTGTGATGCCTGGATGCACCTTGTCAAAGCAATGAGTCTGCGTCCAGGAAAAAGGAATAAAAATTATGATTAATAAAAAAACCGTACCAAAGTTCAGATTATCAAAATAACGTACCGGATCTCATATTAAAAGGTCTAGGTGCCCACAGCAGTGAAATTCCATTCGCCGTGTTATCCGTGTAAAGAGCAATCTCCTGAAGAAATGGCATAACTTCTTCCGGAAGCACGAAGTCGGTGTCATCCTCGATGACTGGCTCCAGAGACTTGACGGCGTGACGGTGGGATATCGGATTGATCAGCGGGTCAAAGTAGAAAGCTGGTAAATCTGGATCTTCAGTCTTGATGAAGACCACATTTGGAGTGTGGTACCTAAAAAAGAGACACAAATCATCAGTCAGTGTTTAACATACATTGCAAAATTGATTTGAATAAATTTAAACTTTCCTGCAGCCCTCTCTATTTATCAGTAACAAATTGAATTAATGCTTTGATAACGTAAACTTGTGAAAAATTGCAGGAAGTTATATTTTTCTGATAACAAATAATTAGAGAGATGACCAGAATTACCTTTCGATAACAAATAATTATTTCTGATAACAAAATGATGACCAAAATTACCTTTCGATAACAAATAATATCTCTGATAAAGAGATGACCAGAATTACCTTTCAACAACAAATAATTATTTCTGATAACAAAATGATGACCTTTCGATAACAAATAATTATTTCTGATAACAAAGAGATGACCAGAATTACCTTTCAATAACAAATAATTATTTCTGATAACAAAATGATGACCAGAATTACCTTTCGATAACAAATAATTATTTCTGATAACAAAGAGATGACCAGAATTACCATTCAATAACAAATAATTATTTCTGTTAACAAAATGATGACCAGAATTACCTTTCGATAACATATAATTATTTCTGATAACAAAGAGATGACCAGAATTACCTTTCGAATGAACACCATTAGTAAACTGAACAAATTCATCAAGTTAATATCCAAGTTCTGTGAAAGTCGTATTGAAGATCTGTTACTATCCAAGTAGTATGAAACAAACAGCACATGATCAGATAATAACAGAACTAGAATAAAACTCACAGAAGTTGAATTTTAACTTCGAAATTTGATGAATTGTTTAAATTCGGTGAAACAACCCGTCCTAAAAGCCTTCGGTGATTCAGATTTAAATTCGTCAACTTTTGACAGATTTAGATTTGTCAAACATTTAAACAAAAGAAATACACAATTTTAATAAAGAATTATTAATTAATAAAATAATTTTACTACCTACTTTGTCGCTTGTCTGACATGATTTATAATTGTCAGTTTCAATTTTGAAAATTAAAAGTTTTTTCAACTTGAATAATTTTACACATTACTCATGAACCGACAACCTTTAGTAGCTTATTGAAGCTTATAAGCCTCATTGTAATGTTAAATTTTTATCATTGAATTCCAGTTACAACCATTACCTTTTTATTTTCTTCTTCTGTCTGTTTCTTATTTTTATTGAGAATTGTTGATACTATCTTCGTCAATGATAAATGTTTATGTTTGCAAGTTACAGCACCCACTTTGTATGCTTTTAAAAAGCAGGGAATATCAAAGATTGCAATAAATTGGTTTAATATTCCACAAATCGAATAACAATCGGAATGCAAAATGAACACGAGATTGTTGTGTAGTGTGGTCAGCGGTAAAAGGAATATAAATAAAATATACTGACCATGAAAGTTGTACATAATGCGGCAGGTTGTTGTACAGATATGGGAATGCAATTCTGTACTCTGTCCGGATCGGCTGTCTGATGATAATCTTGTTGATATCGTTGAATTCGTTCCAGTCCTCATCACCAGCGCTGTTGTCCTTGACTAAAGGCTCAAACTTGGGTCCTCCAGGAATGGCCATGTTCAAAGCTTTAGCCGTGAAGAAACTCTTGGAATCAAAGAGATAGAAGTAATTATAATCCACTAGATCCGTGAGCAACTGATTGGCTAATCGATATAATGTCGCCATTTGAGGTAGAGATAGGCACCATTTTCTGTAAGTGGATCCATTAACAAACTGCGTTCCTATCAGAGGTTTGTGGTCGTAGAACCAGGAAGCCACACTTGCGTCTTCATCTGAGTCTAGTTCTATTTGGATAGGTTCCAAGGGTTCAACGTCCAGGACGTTGTCGGCGTAGTCCAGAGGGGGTTCTTCATCGTCAAACGGAGGGAATCTCATGCGCTTGAAGTGCCGACGGTCTCGCTTTTCACGTCTCATCATGATCCACATGGTCCCCCATTGTGCGATATAGACTGGTTCTATCACCCATGGGATTTCATTGACGAAAGTAATGGCTCCCGTGATGTGATACAGGACTTTGACATCTCTAATTTGTTCCCAGGGCATGGGCATGTTTTCAAGCAGTTTCATGACGGCATGGGGCATGTATTTGAGCGCCCCGAGATAGACCCTCTTGTCGTGGCGGTATTTTCTGCTCGTCATGTCTCCGTGATCGCGGATGATCTTCCTAATGTGTTCCGGGGGCATATCTTCTTTCTGTGCGTCGACAAATCCAAACTTTCTCTTTTCCGAAAAGCGTTTTGTCTGAAGCTGTTGCCATTTTTGAGCTGTGAAAAAAAACATTAGAAATTAATTACTACCATAGGCGGTGTACAAGATGAGATCCATTACAATGAGAAGATAGAACCAGCTACTTCTTCCAGAACAGTGGTTCTTAACCTGGGTTATTTAGATAGAACCAGCTTCTTCTTCTAGAATGGTGGTTCTTAACCTGGGTTTGGGTGAGTCAGTCTCGCGAGGATGAGGCGGAGGTCAAGACAACACCCCCGACTCATATGATTCGTGATGATACGCCTTATTTGTCCATCAAGAAGGGTTCGGTGAATGCGCGTACGAAACTGCTGGTGGTCAGCGCCTCCAACAAGGTTAATAACCACTGTTCTAGAACCTTATTTGGGAGTACAGCTAATTAAAAAATAAACTGTGCAAGAAATTAAAAAAAAACTGATTTGCTACAAAAAATGTCCGAAATGTCCACACTAGTAAAGCTCTTAATTATGATCCCATAGGGCTGGGCGACTTACTGCTGGAAACACTCGTGCTTAAAAGTACCCTGTACAAGCAGCTCCCGCACATTTGATCGATACCGGTTCCGTTCCCAAAAAACAGATTTATATTCGGTCAGGAATTTTTTCAAATCAAACTCACAATCGTATGAAGCCGGTCGGAAAGAGTTAATGTACACCAGTCTTCCTACCGCCCGGAGCCTGTGGGAGGGTTGATTCACAAATGACCGACTCTTTAAGGTGTGGAAGCACCTTATCTTATGGATGGCGGAGCAGAGCAGAACAGAGAGGCAGTAAGAACCCAGGCTGTCTCTCATTGGGCAGATGGGCATTTCCCACTCAAGTTTCCACCTACATATCTTCTGGAGAGAGAGAGGTAATCGGAGCAAGGAGGCTCTCTCCTTGCATCCAGAAGAGTTTTGGCGACTTAGCCACTGACAGGAAAGCACACATCATTACAATGAATGGTACCTTTTTCCTGCAGCTTCTCCTCGGTGAGCACGTCGGCCTTGGGAAGCGGCGGCTGGTGCTGGTGTTGCTGTGCGTGCAGCATGTGGTGCGCCAACTGCTGCTGCAGCTGTTGGTGCTGCTGCGCCGCAACTGCCGCCGCCTGACGCTGCTGCTGCTGTTGGGCCGCCACCACCAGCTGCTGTTGCTGCTGGGCCACCATGGCCGCCCACGCCGCATTGCCGCCCAGGATGTAGGGCGGGAGCGACATGGCGATATCTGAAACAATTAATATAATAATAATAAATGACATGTAGCAAACACTTTGTGGGTATACATAATTATAATAATGACAATAAAATAACTTTGTTTTAATTCCACTTTATATACTAAAACAATAAGGGCCCTAGTGATAAACTCGCTCCTAATCCTACACAACTGACAAACAACCATTAACCTCTTGTAGGCCGCAGTCCCCCCGTCGGGTCCGGATTTTTGAAGCGATTTTGTCCCTTATGTATAAAGAAATTGTATGAAGAACAAGGTCAGAATCGCTTGGGCCATTCTCGTTCTTGACGTAACAAAATACTGGATAGAGTCTAGCCTCTCCGAATAATTCAAATTAATTCATGATGACGCGCCGGGCATCAAAGATGGCCGACAAAATGGCTGCCGCTTGATAATACGAACGGAGTCGTATTCGAAGTCTATATTTTTTCATTGTTTTTTATATAAATCCATTGTGGAAAGCATAGATTTGAGTTATTATTAGGAGATTCGTTTTATCTACATTATTTTGATGTAATTTTTGTATTATATCACAAAAGAAATGTTTTAAAAATTGAATTCATAAGAAAGGGAGAACTGTCAAATATTTTTCGTCGTATTGAAAAAATATTTTTTTCCTATGCTGGCTTTCAAGAAGTTAAAGGCAGCTTCACTTACACTAAATGTGTCGATATCTGAATAATGCTGAAGAACATCAACTTAGTTGGGGGCTAGGGGGAGGTGCCTAGGAGGGAGGGATAAAAGTAGGCGGGGGTAAGGGAATTCAACCCTGATGAAGATTCAGGTTGAACCGAAACCGGTTGGTTAAAGATATATAATAAAGTGGAATCAGAACAAAATTATTTATTGTCATTATTATAATAATAAATGTCATTATTATGTGGCGATGTACCTATCAACTAAGTGTGGCGATGTACCTATCAACTAAGTGTGGTGATGTACCTGTCCAGTATCAAGACCGTACCAGGCGTTGCCTTGTATCTGCCGGCATTATTATTACCACTTGATAGAAAGGTCTGGAAGTTGCTACAGCATACACAGGGCTGTGTCCATATTCTCGCGAAGGTATATAATACGACCCCAGCCAGCCAGCCAGTCAGTCAACCCTCTCGTATTCATTCAGATAAACTCTTGACGTAACTTTTACGCCACAAGTGATAATTGTAAATAAACAACTTAACCATAACGTTTATTATTATAGAACACGCCAAGGTATTGCCATACGATACCTCTAAAATTATAATAATAATTATCATTATTATGATAATAAATGTTTTATTGTCTTACTTTTTCCTAACAAGTAGAGATAATGATATCCTCACTGGGATCTCCCATGATGAGGATTTTATTAACATATTAAAATCTAGCAGTATGAATAACATGAAGTAGTTATAAAGGCCGTGGGTTGTGCACCACTTTTTTACTTGAACATTGTTTAGAGCGTGAAACTGCCAAATGAGAGGAAATGCAAAAGAGACAGCCAAGTGGGAACATAAGGAAAATGAAAAGAATTTAAACGAATAAGGACTGTAAAGAAGTCAATGAGAGATGAGAAGAAAGATGTGAGTGGGAGGGAAACAGAAAAAATAAAACCGAAGTCAGTAGAATTCAGGGTAACTTTGCAATAAGCCGCCGCTTTTTTAATAGGCACAGATTTTGAAAAGTACACTACTTTTAAACTTAGTTACTACAAAAAACATCGGTTTCAGTCGAGACCGGTGGAAAAATTTGCATTTAAATTTACATTTCATTAAAAAAAAAATGTACGTAATTCCTCGTTACGGCTGACATTTCGTATTACATTATTTTGCATAGAACAATGCTGAACAATTTCCAGGGTACCAATCGATAAATATTTAAAAAAAAGATTACTCTATGGCAAGAAATCACTCGAGGAAGGTACTAACTAAAGATTGGGTTGCACCATACAAATTTTAATTTTCTGAATAAATAAATAATTAAGTATATTTAGGACGAATTAAAATCAATGTACTATTAATTAGGTTGTGTTAGGTTAGGTTAAGTAATAATTATTGGATATAGATGGAAACACTTTTTTTAAATAAACTCTTTTGATTCACCTTAATTACATTAGCTTCGTCTTGTGAAATTTTGCCCATATTTGTAATCACTGTCACTTTGGTATGTTGGTAGTCCTGATAATTTTTTTTTATATATAACGACCGGCTAGAAGATTTTGAAGATATCACGAAATCTGGGCGTATTAGATAAACACTAATTTAAGTGCCGAAGTTTTGAAAATAAAATGACGTAAAAAAAACATGCTTTTTTTCTAGTAATTATTATTTTTTAAATAATACACTCACTTTTGTATCACAAACCATGTTGCACAAACCTAGCGTAGCCGCCAAACTACTTGAAAACTGGGATGTTTTTCTTGCCTTGACGTGAGCAGGCGCTATAAAGGGGGCCCTTTCTCTTGTATCACAAACCATGTTACACAAACCTAGCGTAGCCGCCAAACTACTTGAAAACTGGGATGTTTTTCTTGCCTTGACGTGAGCAGGCGCTATAAAGGGGGCACTTTCTCTTGTATCACAAACCATGTTACACAAACCATGTTACACAAACCTAGCGTAGCCGCCAAACTACTTGAAAACTGGGATGTTTTTCTTGCCTTGACGTGAGCAGGCGCTATAAAGGGGGCACTTTCTCTTGTATCACAAACCATGTTACACAAACCATGTTACACAAACCATGTTACACAAACCATGTTACACAAACCATGTTACACAAACCATGTTACACAAACCTAGCGTAGCCGCCAAACTACTTGAAAACTGGGATGTTTTTCTTGCCTTAACGTGAGCAGGCGCTATAAAGGGGGCACTTTCACTTGTATCACAAACCATGTTACACAAACCTAGCGTAGCCGCTAAACTACTTGAAAACTGGGATGTTTTTCTAGCCTTGACGTGAGCAGGCGCTATAAAGGGGGCACTTTCTTTTGCATCACAAACCATGTTACACAAACCTAGCGTAGCCGCTAAACTACTTGAAAACTGGGATGTTTTTCTTGCCTTGCCGTGAGCAGGCGCTATAAAGGGGCATTTTTTTGTAACATAAACCTAGCGCAGCCGCTAAACTACTTAAAACGCGTGCGTATCTTTTTTTTTTTCGTTCTAGGTATTCAAATAATTACACAAACCCGTTAGACAAACCCTGCTTGCCCTACAAACCATTCAAAACCTGGGATGTATATCTTGCTTAAACTTGCGTGCGTGTTCCTTTATTACTTTCGTTCTTAGTTTAGGTTATTAGATTAGTTTAGGTTTGGTTAGGTATATTAAATAAGACGTTCTCCGACGACATTCAAAAATTAATAATTGAGAATTTTGAAGCTGTTTTTATAATAAAATGTATTAGAACACATATCAAGACAAGCACTGCTCTCTGTACAAAACGAAAAAGTAGAACGATTTTTCTTTTGTTTATGGTTCGTTATTTTCGAAAAAAATTTCCTATGTGGTTTCTATGGACAAGATCAGACAAGATTTAATATGGCGTCCGCGTCAAAACGGAGAATTAAAGAAATATTACGTGTATAAAAGTTTTTACGAATATAAATTTAAATGCATATTTTTCCGCCTTTTTCGACTGAAACTGATGGTTCTTGTGGTAGTCAAGTTTATTTGTAGTTTAGTTTTTAAAATATATGCCTACTAAGAGCGTAGCGGCATGCGTCGGCTTATCGCCAATTTACCGAATTCAGGCGTAAGTGAACGGAAAGAAATCATTTTACAGGAGACCATAAATAAACATTGGTCACTGGATTTTCTTTTTCAACAAGCATACTGTAATAATAAAAATCTAGGGAGAAAACTGAACATGCATGAGACAAACAAAAGTGAAGAACACCTACGTGGATCAAAATAGAAAATAAAACTGATGTAAGTATGTCAATACTCATATCTAAATATATTAATATAGTTCTTCCCAGTGCGATTCTGTTATGATTTGTGATGTTACAAATCAATCATGGTTTCTTTATCATGATTATACTATGCCAAAATGGTGTTAACATCGTGGAACCAATTAGATAACATTGGCCATTTAAACAGGTCCCGTGTAAAACAGAAAATAAAAGCAATTTGCAATGAATATTCTTTCCATAATTTATTATGGATAGAGAAAACCTACTAACTAATATTACTTAACCCCAAAATCAAAGAGCTTATGTTAAACAAATAATAATAAGTTACAAATTGTTGTGATGGACTACTGTGTTCATGTTTCACGTAGAGAACAAACAAACAGTTAAAGTATTCAGTTCGTATTATATATTTATCAAAACGGTATAATTTACAGGGTTGTGGCGTAGTATGAAATGTAAAAATTACAAAATGCCAACGAATAGATATCGGCTTAGCCGGCATGCATAATATTGTTTTTGCGATTACACCACATAATATATAAGAACAAAATACAATATAAGTTAAAGCACACAAAGGTTTTAGTGTTTAGACTTTTTTTACATTGCAAATGCTGGAGTTCACAGCTAATAACATGTTTTCCAAAAGTGCGAATATATTAAAGGAAATATCACGCGGCGATCCAAAGATATTATTACCGAGGTGTCAGGATGACAAAACATAACTTGGATTAATCATAAAGTTTCTTACCACATAAACACTAGGAAATTGATGTTTTATTTCAATTTACATTCATTGATTGAAGCATTGTATAGAAACGTTTCTAAAACGAAAACGTGCGGCCATTTGTATTTAATAATCTTATAATTGTATTGCCATTGTGAATATTTTTATCAGGGTTGCCAATGCATATTATGTTCTAAATTACCCACTTTAAGAGGCTAGACTTTGAACGACACGCGGAACACCCGCGTCTGTCATTCTGTCCCGCTCACAATAAGCTCACGCACACTTACAATACATGCGAATGCGAAATGTCGAATGAGACAACGCTCAAATTTACCTACAGAAATCGCTCGAAAAGGGGTTTATGGAGAATACACTTTTCTACACCGAAACTATCACAAAATTGAAATTTTTAAAAATTTATATTTTTTAGAAAAAAGAAGCTACGTCGGTAGCTTTTTATAATTCTTTATGAGAGTTGAGTTAGCAGCACTTTTTCCTTAAATAACATTTTTTTGATAAATCGTACATGTTTGACAGTGAATATTTATGTTAATACGAAACGCATCGAAAATTCGAAAACATACCGACATAGTTTTCACCCTCTAGAAGGCAGTTTAAAAAAAATTCATTCTGTGCAATTTTCGATGTAGAAAAGTGTTTTTTCCCGGGCGTCCTTTTTGTATGGGCCGAAAAGCGAAGTCTATCATCTTAAGTAGATGTTAAGAATGGTTCCATGTCGTCGTAATATGGAATCTCAGATCTCACCATCAGAGTTCTTATAATAAATTGACTCAGAAACGATACTTCCTCACATGATAATTCATCGTTATCTCAGTAACGATTGATTTAGAATAAACTACCTTTCAGCCCCGGATCTGCCCGGATCCGCCCGGATCTACGACTTTCTCGAACCGCGGCAAAAACCCCATCTGCCCCCCCCCCCCCTCCCTCCTCCCACCAGCGGCGGCGGGGGGGTACTCAACCAATTAAAAATATTTTAAATAATTTCTTAGAGCAAATCTTTTGTACTTTAAGTACCGGGTTTCTAACAAAAAATAATTACAATGCATACAATAACAAAAATTAACCAATAATAAAGTTTACTTTGCTTTATTAGTGGCACCCCTCAACAGCAAATATATAATGGGTGGTATTTTTCGTGACCGGGATAATAAGTAGGTATCCTTCAAATAATATCTTTTTACCTATTTTTACTAATAAATTTTTCATTTGTGTGACATTAAATTAAATATAGCAATCATATAACTAGACAATCAAGGCATTCAATCTTTAAATCTTCAAATGAATATGAACAAGTGCGCTGGATGCCAGGCGCTTTGTGAATCAAGTTTTTTTTCAATCAAACATATAAATTACAATTTTGGCACCCCCTAAAACTGTCGCCCGGGGCTGCTACCTTTGAATATACTTTTCATTATATAATTTCATATTATAAATGTTACAATATGCACTGACGTCAATGACAAGTATGTTAAATATTAATATTCTTAAAATTAAAATTATCAGTGTATCGTTTTTAAACACAATTGTTCTTATTTATTACCAAGATGAATTATGACAATCTCTACGGCCGTATTCTTAGACCAACATTATGAAAATTCATATTACTAAAAAGTTGCCACTGAGTAGACCGGTCACCGTTAAAAATCCCCATATTTGGGAAAACCAATTGATATTGAACATGCTAAAATTCCCCACCTGTTAAAATTAAAACAAAATTTTAAAATTCCCCACAAATTCCATTATAATTCTAGTCGAAAATTAAGAAAAATTCAATTGAAATTGTCATTTCTTTTTTGTTATTTAGTCATTTTAGGATTTTCTCTTAGCTACGACTTAAATACATTTTTTAAAATTAAAAGAAGTCTCAGCTTTTAAAGGTCTCTTTTAAAATTTTTCAAAAACAATCCATGGCAACATTTACATATTGCCCCTCGACGACGGCCTCCAAATAAGAACAAAAAAGTTTTTTTTTAAATTAACTCCACTCAGTCTATGTCATCCTTGGGTATGCTGTGTGAAGGGTCAAAAGGCTTGCCATAGACCAAACAAATGAGTGCGTCTAACCTTTAGGCGCTCCGCCCACTGAGGCAACTGAAAACCAACTAAAACCGGCTGTTTTCTCTGTCTTGATTGGTCAAAAAGCTTGGTTAACCATAGATGACGAACAATCAGCTGACAGTTGGCAACTATCAATGGCCGCCCAGGGAAATCAGCAGTGACAGTCGCAAGTCACCGCTTGCGTTACCATTGACAACGGGGTTTTGTGTGATTGTGTAGTGCGCGGGCCATAACATTGTCATACATAAAGTTGAGAGTTTTCAGTTGCCTGAGTGGGCGGAGGCGCTTACGCGCAGTTGAAGTAAAACTTCTTTGACTAAAGAAAAACTTAAATTTTTTAGGTCGAGGAAGTTAATTAGGTTGTTTATTTTTTTATTTATTATTATTTATAGACTAATTTGTAAAATTTTCCTGTGATTTGAGCCATTTGAATCATAAACATCAGTATTTTTATTGTCACACTACTGCCACTTTTTACTTCAATAGCTAGAATTCACAAGAATCAGAGAGATAAATAAGACAAACTAATATGTTCATCTAAAATCTGTAGTTAAATCATATAATAATAAAAAAAACATAACAAAAACCTATTTAAACAAGATTAACGGATGATGTCTGACGTTTGAGTTTGATTTAACCTTTTGTTATTCGTTGCTAGGCGTCACACTCACTGTTGCCATATCTACGACGTTAATATGATGAAATGTAAATCGAACATTATTTCCGGTATAAAACGTTATTTCCGTGCAAAAAGATCTGGGTCACTCTTGGTAATGCCCCTAAAGAAGTCTTACTTAAAAAAAACTACGTGCTTGTAACAACGGCTTGATAGTGTCCGAAGCTCTTTATTCCATATACATAGACAATATTCTTGTATGCTTCTTATTATGACTTTTGTCATGACCTGTTACGAATTCTTCAGCCCTATAAATATTTAAAAGCAAAGGTTTTTAGGGTGTTTGTTCTCGTTGACCATCGTTGACGTTCATGAACTTTGACCGGGAAAACTTGATTACGTTGTTGACATAAAAAGTGACAACATATAGATTATTTTATTCAATTTTATTCTTATCGGTGTTGTATGTACCTGTGTACTTATTGGTGTCTTTTGCAATTATTTCATTACTATATTGTCCACTTTTGTCTTAAACTTTAAACGAACTTCGACTTCAGTCATATTTTATAAAATTAGTAAACATGAGCCTAAAATTGTACTACGATTTCATGTCGCAGCCTTCAAGGGCTCTGTATATTTTATTTAAGAAAGCGAATATACCATTTGAACCTAAAGCTATATCATTGCGCAATGGTAAGTTTTTTTCATAAATCAAAACATGAAAGGTGTCAGTTTACTGTCGATGACTTCTTATATATCTACCGCTTTTTATTATCTTGCAGGGGAACACTTTTCAGAGGAGTATACTAAAATCCATCCTTTCAACAAAGTTCCTGCGATTGAACATAATGGCTTCGCCCTGACTGAAAGGTGACCTTTTTATTTATCTCACGAAACATCCTATGCTAGGCCACTCCTTACTGTAAATAAAGTGTAATATTATACTTACTTCCAAACATTTGTGGAAAAAATATTATCCAATATATTTCGACCCCATTGAAATGAAAACCATTCTATTTTGTCTCCAACTCCGTCGCTTCCTGCTAACTGTATATTCTTGAGAAAGCTGATGCCATTCCCTTTTATGTCATAATATAGGGTAATTATTCCCCTAACTGCTGCACTTTTAGGCACATATTATGGAAATTACACTTCGTTTCAACAATTACTGCAAGATACAACTATTTACATGCACAAAATAGGTTATTAGGTTCTTAGTTTGGGTTAACTAAGTGATTCATGCGTATTTAGATTGAAATAAAACCCACGCAAATGTACTTTCATAAAAAAAAAACTAAAATTTCAGCAAAGGAATCGTTTTATACGGGAAATTTTGAACTTTCATTGAATAAATATGGAATTTTAAAGCATGTTTTACCATCTGTCCAAAGGTAATTGGTTGTTTCTTGGAGCAATTAAGTTGAAACGTAGTGTTATTTCTAAAATCTATGCCTAATAAAAGTGAGGGGTTAGTAGAGTATTTACCCCTTACCCAATATTGAAAAGGATTTTAAACTTTATTTTATTTTTGTAAATTCGACAACATTTTCTTACATACAGGACTCCTACTGCTTGCGTATTCTATAATCATGAAAAAACATTTATGTAATATTGTCTATTGACACATATCGACCATAAATTTTTTAATATTAAAATTCTTGAATAGATAATCAATTAAGGTGGAATCAGACAGTTCACTAATCGTTCATTTCTGAATTTATTCGGCCTATTTTACTCGGAATGACACGCCTGAACATGAAATGAAACAAAAGTGAAACTAAGATGGGAACATTCGCTCGAGTAACCATAGAGTAAACCTTCACTCGAGTGAACCGTCTGATTCCAGCCTTAGGTAAATAAAATTTTCTTAATGGCTGTCAATAATCAATTTTTGTATTTATTTCAGTGTTGCCATTGCGCAATATCTTCGGCGTGAGAAAATCATCCCTGATAAATTCCACCTAGGAAAATAAAATTTTCTTAATGGCTGTCAAAATAAATTTTTGTATTTATTTCAGTGTTGCCATTGTGCAATATCTTCTGCGTGAGAAAATCTTCCCTGATAAATTCTACCTAGGAAAATAAAATTTTCTTAATGGCTGTAAATAATCAATTTTTGTATTTATTTCAGTGTTGCCATTGCGCAATATCTTCGGCGAGAGAAAATCATCCCTGATAAATTCTACCCTTCGGACTCCAAGCTCCAAGCACGTGTAGATGAGTTCTTAATGTGGCACCAGTTCAATGTTAGAGCTCCCTGCGCTCTGTACTTTCTGCTTGTGGTATGCTACAAATAAGTTTATTTTTATTTATTTATTTTTTATTTGAAATACATAGGTACATATATTTACAAAAGAAAATCATGGGTCTTAAAAGCTAATTACAATAAAATGGTTTGTTAACGAATCTACCCAATTCAATAAAGAAAACATTTCTTGTGTTTGAATTGGGGAGTAAGTAGTGCCATTACAAAGGTAAAAGAAAAAAGAAGAAAAATTTTGAAGTAAGAAAATAAATAAACTTATATGGATGTTAACAAATATACATTGATAGTGGAATTGAGTATCATATCAGTTTCTAAATTGGATATACAATTATAATATTCAATTATCATAGTTATATTGTAACTATGATAATTGACTACATAATATCACACAGACCTTAGATATAATAGCTGAATCAAGTGTTTCACTCGGCTGAACATTCCACCCGACCGAATGTTCATCTTCATTTCATTCCGTTTTTAGACGGTGCTGTAGGAATGAACATTCACTCTTCCATTCCTGCTACAATATAGCTAAGTCGTACGCGTTGGAATTCGTTCGATTTGAGATAATTTGATTGAGGAATTGACTAAAAAGAAGCAAAGAAAACGCCGACGGCGGTAGGTCCGGCCATCAATTTTAAAGAGAAACTTGTTGGGAGCTTCAGGTGTGCTAGCACGGTCGATCGATATGAAGTTAACTCATCGTTCCCCAGGACAACTGCAGATCGCAAACAAATAGGTGACAGTTCACAATGACTAAGTGTCCTTAATATATTTGATATCGACTGTCGTTTGTACGTTAGCGATGTGCAATTGTCCTAGAGAACGATGAGAAGTTACCGATAGTTATCCTATCGATCGTTGTAGAGCGAGCGTGCTAGGGCCTCTGATGCATTAATTGTAATGCAATTTTGCTAACACAATTAAATGAAAAAAACAGTGTGGCTCCCTCTTATAAACCTTTTTATTTTTTATGACACAATAACACAAATTTTTTTACTTTTTTTATTAGGAATTAATCATTTACAAATATTTAAAAAAAATTATAAAAATTACATTAGAACTCGTCATGTTCACATCACGCATAAATAACCCATCAGACCTCGATCATATTCCATCAGTAGATCAGAATATTTCCGCTTTGCAGTAAAATCCAATAAATGGAATAATTGAAACTTATCTGAAAATTAAAAACTGTTTTTGAAAGGTAATGAAATACGCTATCAAATTTTATATTTAGAAAAAAACCATGCAAGTTTTTAAATGTAAGATTTTTTTATTGCAAACTAAAATTACTGGTAATGAAAAAAAAACACTTTAATATTTCACTAGACACATGAACTATAAATGTTATTATCGCCTCACTTTTTTGTCGTTTCATTTAAAAAAAAAATCACAAAGTTTCATCAATTGTTTTCAAATTGCGGGCGGAAACTTTGGTTTCATAAAGTGTACATTTTTTATAATTTCGTGGTTAACTTTTAGATTTAAATATATGGTGTGTTGTTTTCTCTTTCCAAGAGGATATAAAATTATAAGCAGTTGATATATGAGGGCCTTAAAAGCAAAAACGCCACTCTCCAAAAGTACTGTTTTTGGTAAATGACAAAAAACCAATCAATGAATGCTTCGCATTTTTCGTGTGATTTTTTAGTAAACTCTTAAAAAGTATAATTCAAAGTGAATTATTATAATTAAAAATGTTGTAATAATGTGTTCATTGGTCACGTTGAATTTATTTTCAATTCAGGCTTGTGACTGGCTTTTGTGGAGAGTGGTGATTTTGCTTGTTAATCGCTGTGGAGAGTGGTGATTTTCATCTAAACCCTATTTTCATGTGGATTTTTCCATTATTTTGCGGTTGATTTTTCTAAGGATCTCAAAAACCATCTTGTAGCTGCGGACATTGCGCATAGATTGGCATTTATAACTCAATTTCGTCATTTATGGAGAGTGGCGTTTTTGCTTTTAAACCTCACATATTATATTGTATTATTATATTCAATTTCGGAGGCTCGTGTGAGTACCGCCACCCCGGTAACCATTTATTGGATAGCCAAGACCCTGCTATAGGTCACACTATTTACTATGGGTACCGCCGCCCCGGGAACCATTTATTGGATAACCAACACCCCTGCCATAGGTCACACTATTTATTGTATCTGTTTTCAAATCTGAACCCATTTACAGGTCACAATATCCAAAAACTTATCTTTTATCAAAACATGTTTGCTTATTTTATTTTTTATTAATTTATCTATATATGCAGTTTGTATCTATAGATTAGCCCTCCTATACCTTATTTCAATCCAAAAGTCTCACCACCTATGAGTAATTTCATAATACAAACTACCCAACGAATTCTGTTTCATCTCTAGCGTGACGTAGTTGTTGAGCTAGGAAGAAATCAAACAGTTTTATCGAATGGTACCTTTCTCAATACGCTGCCTCGAATCTATATGTAATGTATACATTTAATTAAAATGATGCCACAAAGTAATTTTGCGAAGATTGAAGAAATTCATATAACTGATTAAATTGTTAATAATAAAGTCCGCGACAACTCATACCTAAAATATTTCTAACTGCCTCAATTATGTGTTAAAATGATCTTCCCAAATCTGGTCATTCCGTTGCCGCGAACTTGCTGGAAAACAAATTTGCTCCACGCAGATCAATAAAAGGTACAAACCATGCTTTGTGCGATATTTTGACTGTGAGATAGTGCAATTTCTTTTTGGTTCTGTTGTCATTTTTAAGACCCACACGGCTTGTCTTCATATATTTGGTCGAAGAGTTTGTAGTTATTTATTTAGGTTTTCATCAAAACGGGGCATTAAACATTGGCCATGTGATATTACTTTTTACAGAAGGTAATTCACATAAAGGGAGTATTGTTGTCAATTATTATTTTTTCATAATTTTCCGAGAGAGAACATGGTGACCGCAATCGATTATGTTATATCCATCATTCATTTTTATCATCTCATTGTATCAATGTGTACTAGCAAAGTGTTGATATCTTATGTAATATACGTAATATGTAATTGTATTTTGTCAATATATTACGTAACAATTTTGTACTTATCTTTTATTATTATTATCTTGGATATGGATTCCTGCAGATTCTAGCTTTGAAGCGTACTGGCAAAGGAAAGTGCCTCCGATAAAGCCTAAGAGTATGGATATTGGAGAGACGGCATGTGAAGTGTGCCCGCGCGCTCCAAGTGTGCCTTTTCGAGAATTTTACCCAAACGGCTTACATTGGCTGCTGGTTTTTGGCTGTTTAATACGTTCCGACAGCAGCCATATTACATGGTGACAGCCAATGTCAGCCGTGTGGGTAGAATTCTCGAAAAGGCACACTTGGAGCGCGCGGGCACACTTCACATGCCGTCTCTCTAATATCCATACTCTTAGGATAAAGCGCTGCAATATCTCAAAATCTTCTATGGTTTTTTTTTTTATTTATGTGAATACCGCACAAGAGTCCTATTCATTTGTGATTCATTTGTGTTATTTCACAATTAATTAATAAAAATAATATATACTATATTTGCGGCACGTTCCAGAGTGGAAGATACTCTCAGTATCGCCCTGGTGTAAGACCACTATTCAGAATTGAAACGTTGCTTAATAATGGCTTTAGCCGTGTTTAGTGACTAGATCTGAATAGCCAGGTACTTCCCCACCTTCCTCTTCCCCATCCCCTTCCCTTCCCCACTTACCTTCAGCCTCACAACATATCCCAATTGGGGATGCCATAGTCTCACTGGCTCCAGACAGGAGCAGTTGAGACTCTTGTGAGGTATTCTCTATAAAAAAAAAAATAAAAAAACTGCCCCCATCATGGAGTCAGTGGAAATATTTTGACCTTCTGACAAAATAGGCCCAAGGCCTGAAAAAAAAAACGATGTTTGAATGTGGATGAAGCAAACAGGCTCCTACACAAAGGTCCCAGGGAGATAACTGCTCAATTTTGTACAACTGCTACTGAGCCACTTCGGTCGCATGGGTCAAGGCGTTCAGCATGGGTCTTTTCTCACTAAAAGGGGCTAAGAAGTTTACTGCTCAATTTTTCACCAAGCCCTTTTGGATTGTGTAGGTTGATACGCGTAGTTTGATACCCGTATCGCCTACTTTTCTAGTATTTATTATTGTTTATTTAATCTTACGTTTTTTCTTTTTTATAGGCCATTGAGCCCATGTTGACAGGAAAGCAGCCCAGTGAGAAGAGGGTCGAGAACCAGACCAAGAAGATGGTAGAGGCCCTGGACGTCATGGAGAACAAGGTGTTAAACAAGGGGACCAAGTTCCTTCTCGGAGACAAGATCACGGTGGCCGACATCTTTGGGGCTTGTGAAATTGAACAACCCAGTAAGTTTAAGAGATATTTTCATATACTTGTTAATTTTTTACAACTTATATTTTTTCAACGGTCCCCGTCCTTCGTAATATTTATGTGTTTTAAAATTTTACCCTCTGGGTACCCATCATGGACGATCGATAAAACCCTATATCAATCCGATATAGGGTTTTATATATCCGATATTGACCAAATCCATCATCTATGGTCAGTTATCAATATTTGCGATCACGGTCAACAATTGTTAAGAATTATTCCGACCGACGATTGATAACGTTTAGCCCGTAGTATCAGATAAGTTTCAGTCTGTTCTATCAATATACACTTTTATTTGGATAATGTCCTTCGTTGTGCAAAATTACTGGCTTATTTAATGAATGTATTGAACTAACAAAGCTCTTAGAAATGAAAGATGTTGTGTACGTGAACCACAGACTTAATAAATATTTTTAGGTAAACACTTTTTTAAGCTAATCTCTGGTACCATACTCAATCCTCCTATGTTGAAAGAGAATAACTTTTATGTCCTTAACAAGTATACTCGTGGGAGATCCCATGCACTTTTTTATGCTCTGAAAGCGAGGATTTCTGCCTATCAGAACACGCCAATAAACAGAGCGACTCAACTGCTTAACGTTTCTGCTTTGACCATCGACATTTTCAATGTCACTTACAGACAGTTCAGCAACACATTTTGACACATGTCACAAAATAGTAAAACTGCCCCTGTGCACTTTTTAATTTGTAATCTTCTCCATGATATATTGGTGTATAACTGACTTAGTTATTCTGAATTCAAATTATATTAATTAACCTCTTTAAATATATTGGTGTATTACTGACTTAGTTATTCTGAATTCAAATTATATTAATTAACGTCTTTAAATATTGTTACGGGGTTTCTCATGGTCGCCAATTGTCAGCTCCAGCTACCCCAAACAAGCCCCAAAGCCAGCTCAAGCGGGAGCAATGGGCACCCTCTATCTCAGGCGTGGGTCGCAAATTAATGCTTACATATCTCCATCCTATCTCGGTCACCTGGGGAAATCAATACTCTACGAGATTCTCCTGCCGGAGCAGATTGACAACAAGATATGTTTAAATAGATTCATATATTGACAATTCAGGACACAGTATACAGGTTATTTCAGTGCAGGGCTATACAAGAATGCATGTTACACAAACCTAGCTAAAGTGTTTATACCTCGTGATCTCTGCTTCGAAACTCTCTGAGTTATGGTTTTTTACGCGGGGCCCTATCGTATTTTTACAGACACATTGAAAGAATGGGGAATCTGGTGTTCAGCTTACATGTGTGGGGGTGAAGTTCTCCGCTTCCAGCGCGTTCGACAGTCTTCATGGTTTATGTGATGTTATTTATAATGCTCATCATGAATAATTAACACTACGGTACAACGCGAATTCGGCCACATTCTGCGGGGGCCCGAAACAAAGCGTGATACTCGACCGCGTTTACGTGCGTCTCAACCAGAGAGCAACTTTCAACTTGCCGCGTGCGTCCGTGGCCGGGTGTAACTTTCGTGTGCGTCCGTCCGAGGCCGCGCGCAACTTTCAACTGGTGCCGGTCGGTGCGCCGTGGCCGAGTAGGAGAGGGGAAGTAGGGGGATGCAGGAAACGGTGGGGAACGGGAACGCTGTGGCGAGTCTCAACCGGACTGTTGCTAGGTTTGATTCCACAACTATAGGGCGTTCCATAACACTTCCCCCCGCGCTTGGAAAAAAAGCGACGTGGCAATGGAGCTGTAGGGAAAAAAAATCCTCTTATGCTTTCATCGGGGATTTGAGAGGTTCGTTGCTTGAGAGTTGCCTAGCTAGAACATACAGTTTAGGTCACAATGTTTGTAGGGAAAGGGTAGGGGTACATACAATGTTTGGAAAAGACAACTTTGGGAAAAGTATATGGTGTAGAACAACATACAAGGATATGCAATTGAAAAACAACAATACATGGTTATGCAATTGAAAAAACAACAGTACATGGTTATGCAATTGAAAAAACAACAGTACATGGTTATGCAATTGAAAAACAACAATACATTTGTACAAGAGCAGAGAAAAAAAATGTGACTCTAAGGTTTCATTGGTCTGGGAGCTAAGTTTGCGAAGCGTGGATTTGTTTGGTTTCGGAGAATTTCGAAGAAAAGGACGTGATTTCACAGATTCTAAGGATTACATTATCACTGCAATCGGACCCATTTGAGATAACACTCAGGAGTACACTTAGGCCTTAGAAAACACTTGATTTTTGTCGAAGACGTTGAAGTTCACGAAATGGAGACTGTGGTTGCTGTGTCGCGACTATGGTTACAGAGGTCATTGAAGAGAAGAGTCCAGTATCTGCAGGCATGCCAGTACGAATCCTAAGTGTTATTATGGTACACACGGATCGTATATAATAGTTATTGAAGCATAATGTAGCTCAAGGTAACTTGTATTGGTACGCATTCAGCGAATACTGGAGGGTCAAGGTAATAATGGTTTACACAAGACGATATTTGCGTCACTGCATGACAAGCAAGAGACGACAAAGTTGGCATTGATAGCAAGAGTAAGAACAAACCTAGGAGCTAGCGTGCCCAAAAGGTAGTTCAGAGTGTCATAATGTATAGTGGGACAACTCAGCTTGCTGTGGCATGACAAAACAACATACATATGGGCGGTATGGTTTGTGCTTTTAGAAACAAATGCGTAGAAAATGGCAGCAGGAGGGAACTTGTAACCACAGCGCGTGCTGTCAGGAAGTGAAACTCAGCTTGGCTGTTGGTGATGACATCCGCCTGGGCTTCTTTTTAAATCCGGGAGAAATTATTATTAGAGCAAAATTCTTGAAGTTTACCTGCCTAGGGACCAATGAAGAAAAGGTTTGGAGAGAAACAAAATGTGTCCAAATAAAGAAATAAACGAGGTTTTAACCAACCGACCCAGAGAGTAACGAAGAGAGAGATTCCTAACTAAATTGTGATTACATGAACATTATCCTTTACCAGGATGGCTTGGCGCTTGCCGAGTGACAATATGTCTTGGTTAAAAAACAACCGGCCCTCTATGGCCTATGTTAACATGAGATGGTAACATTTTCGTAGAATTTCAAAGAACAAGACGAGGAATCGTGAACTAGTCACGGCAAAGGGAAACCAATTCATGAATAAAGGTTGTCAACAGGAGACAGACGGTACGCCAAGTGCATATCGTACATATCCAACATTCATGAATGTGTTTCGTAGAATTGAGAAGAGAGAAAAACAAAAAAATGGTGAGACGTATGCAGAGATTGAGGGGGAAAACCTGTAGATAACCGGACAATTACCTATTCGAACTCCAAGTGAGGGCGAAATATGGTCAACGACAGATTTTTCACTTCATAACATAAGTCTGAGAACATGGGGGATGGGAGGGAGGAGTGGAGAAAGGAGACGAGTTACGAAATTTGCTAGAGACTGGACTAATTTCCAATTCAAACTCTATGTGAGGATGAAACATAATCAACCAGCAGATTTCCTGACTCTTTACATTTTAAAAAGGGATGAGGAGAAATTTGAATACACCTTATATCAAAGAGGCTAATCTTTCGCGTGTATTGGGCAAAAGATTAGGAGTCATTTTAAAAAACTTCTACATGATTGTGAGAAAAGACAGACCCTCGCTCTAATTTCACAAACCTGGGGGTTTTCTTATTCGTTCCCCAGACAACGAGTTAGGTGGTTTTGTGCTCAATCGATTAACTCCCACAGCACTATGCCCCATAGTTAGCAGTGAAGCTACTAACTAGTCCTTTTGGGATAGTAGATATTCCTGGGCTTCTTTCCTTTTTGCAAAGAAGTAAAAAAAACAGGAAGTCCACGGGCATTGGCGTTGAATAACAACAAAGGGTTGTGGACTACATCTCGTAGATCGCACACAAAGGGTTTGATATTATTTCGTTCGCACGACTCATGGTAAGTATTTTGACGTCTCCACGTATAGTGTACAAAATATGCAAATACATGCAAGATATAACTCAATTATAGACAGAAGTCAAAGAGTTTATACAATGCCTCTTAAAGAAGATGGCAAAGCCGATATTATGTCGTTCGCACGAATCGCGGTAAGTATTTTAACGTCTCCACGTCTCGTGTGCAAGGGTTGTACACAATTATACATAAAACGGTTCTCATGGCAAGTAAATGACACACGACCAAAACAAATTATACAAAACGGTACTCATGACAAATATGTCACACGACCAGCTCAATAACATTTAGCTATGAGCAAAAGTGATTATGACGAACTTCTCGTATCGCGGCAGGTATTTTAAGGATCCCTCCTATAATGGTGGATGTTCTAAGGATCTCTCCTATAATGTAACATGGTTACGTTTAAATACAACACAATAAACGTTAACAATGGTCGTTTTGACACAATTTATAAAGATTTGTTAGATTAACTAACTCCGTAGCCCAAGAGCGTACGATAGAATAACAAGGAGGTAAGCAATTTATGTTACTTCATATGTTATAAGGGCGGGGTGATGACAGGGTACATTCCTGTTTACACCATGTGACAACAACGAGAACGGACTTATAGTTTTACACACTCTTTGTTGTGGCAACCTACAGTGAGGAAGACCAAGGAAAGGGACCAAATATGGTTTTACATACCCTTTGTGTAGTTGCAAACCTACCAGGTTATGGCGGAACTGGAGATGAGTGCCGATGTTTGTAAAACGATGATCAAACAAAACATTGATGATTTACGTTAAACTGTAGTTATTTATGTACGGAAATCAAGGTTGCCGTTATTAACCTTTTCCGAAGGGGTTGAAGCATGTAATACAAGACATACATGTTATAATAGTAGAGAAAAGACAAATCGAGGACTTCTTATAACAACAAAAGACCGAGTATTTGGTTTTACGTACTTTAGTTGAAATGAGCCCATGAGGATTTGCATAAGGGTGGAAAGACCAATTTAAAGGTTTTTCCTTTATTTATATACATATGATTTCAAAATGGACGTGTCAAAATCCAATTTGTTAGCAAAGAGCTCGGGTAGGACGCCATCAATTTTTAAGAAAAATTGAAAACTACTATGCACAAGGAATGTGATTATGTGAGTAACCACTTATCTTTACCATGATAGGTCAAAATATGGAGCGTGTTAAAATGGTTAACTAGTCCTGGTTCGTGATTTAACACTTTGGAGTTTACCAAATCCGATTTTAGAACGACGCTCCAGTACTTGCAGAACATAATTTTCATGGAAAAAGAAAAGGTTGAAGAGGTTCCTTCCGATATGATGAAAAACAACAAACAAAAATGGTGAAAATTACAATATTGCATGACATAGCAAAGCGTGCCATGGCATGAACGTTGCGTAGTGTGAGGGATTGAGAGGCAATGATTGGGTTCATGACTTCCCAAACATTGTGACTCGAAGGGTGTCTCTGCTCTAAAGTGATCAATTTTAGAACAGGTGAGAAAAGAGAAAAAAAAAATAAATAAAAGGACGTGTGAAACAAAATTACGGTGGTTGCCAATTCAAGAACATGAACGGGAGCAAACTACACCGTGGAGTGTACATAAATTTACAAAAGTGATTTTTTTTAAACAATATTCGTTTTATCAACGAAAGGGTGGACATGTAATTGACACTTTACACGCCAGCCATTGCAAGACTTGATGTGCTTACAAAAGGTTGTGGTGATACACCCTGGATTATTTTAAGTTTGCTGAGATGGTGGGGCAGTTTTACTTGACTCCTCACTTCCAGACTTTACAATATCCTTAATATGGTAATTACCAATGTGTTTACCAGACGAGTCAGACAGGGAGTACACTAGATCTGATATTTTTCTTAGAACTTTGGCCTTCACGAAACGTGGTGCCAGCTTGGCAGAGAAATACATGGCTCCTTGGGAAAGTGTGTTGTTCTTTCTCCAAACTATGTCTCCTGTATTGAAGGTGACATGTTTCCTACGTAGGTTATATCTGTCCGCACTCTTTTGATGAGCCAGGAGCAGAGCATCAGTGACTTCACTGTAAATGGCCGACAGTTCTTCCAGACGGTGGGCATAGTCCGCGGTGGGGTTGTTTGTGGTGGCGGTTGACGTCGGAAAGTTAGTGTCCCTATGTAGAGAGCCATGGACAACTTGTTCCATGCCGTGTTTTAAGAAGAAAGGTGTGTAGCCAGTGGCCAGATTGACAGTGTTGTTCATAGCAGCCTGAATTCTAGGTTTCTATCTAGGTTTTTACACCAAGTACGTTGATCTTTATCAACTAGAATAGCCAGAGCTGTGTTGATTGTCTGGTTATAACGTTCGACAGTGTTATTTTGGGGAGTGTACAAGGTATTATAATAAATGTCCTTGATTCCGTATTTGGCAAGAAATTCTTTGAATTCCTGGGCAATAAACTGTTTTCCGTTATCAACAATTACGGTCCTGGGTGTTCCGTAAGGTATAAAGATGTGTTTTTCCAGAAGTTTGATGATGGCGGACGCGTTGGCTCTTTTTAAAGGGAAGATCCAACAGAATTTAGTGAAAACATCCACTACACTAAGTATGTGCATGTGTCCGGCATAACTTCGAGGAAAAGGTCCGACGAGGTCCATTGACAATGACTGTAAGGGTCTGTCGGCACGTTTGGGATTACCCATTAGGCCGGCAGGTGCTGCCGTGCTATGTTTATAAGCTTTGCAAATTTCACATTTAGAGATGTAATTGCGAACTTGCTTAAAGAGACCAGGCCAGTAATACTTCAAGGAAATCTTTTTATACGTCTTGAAATTTCCTGGGTGTATGGAGTCGGGAGCACTATGATTGTCAATAATTATTTGTTCTCTACCTTCGAGGGGAACGACAAGCTTCCACGAGTAATCTTCGAGGATGGATAGTGGTACCTTGCAATTACGGTATAGCTGTCCTTTTTTTATGATAAAATTAGGAAACTTTTGTTGATTATTTTTACAACCTTCAAAGATTTTCAAGTACCATTCATCTTTTGTAGATGGGGGGGGGGGCAATTGTGTCAACATTTAATGAGGCCAGTTCAATTCTTGAAAGAGCGTCAGGGACAATATTGTCCGCGCCTTTACGGTGAACAACATCAAAATTGTACTGAGACAAACGGGAGGCCCAACGAGCGAGTCTACCGGAGGGATTGCTTAACGAGATCAGCCATTTCAAACTACTATGGTCTGTGACTACAGTAAATTTGCTACCGTCTATGTAACCGCGGAAATGGTGAACAGAATCCAATACAGCCAATAACTCTTTTTCGGTAATGCCGTAGTTTTTCTCGTTTTTATTTAATGTACGGGAAAAATACGCTACGGGGTGTTCGCCGTCAGGGAACTCTTGAGTAAGGACTCCACCGATTCCTACATTGGAGGCATCCGTGTGGAGGGTAAAAGAGAGTGCGAAGTCCGGGCAATTCAGAACGGGAGCTTTTTGAAGAGCATTTTTTAAAGTTGTAAACGCTTCTTCCGCTTCAACAGACCAACGGAAATTGCTGACACCTTTACGGATGCTGGTGATTTTATTTAAGGGGGCTGCAATAGTGGAAAAGTCTTTGATGAATCTCCTGTAATAACCTGCAAGTCCAAGGAAACCTTTGACTTCCTTCGCGTTTTTGGGTCGGGGAAAGTTTGCCATGGCTTCCACCTTAGCCGGGTCTGTTCTTAGACCTTTTTTGTCGACAATGAATCCCAAATAACGTAGACGAGACTTACAGAATTCTGACTTCTTCAAGTTGATGGTTAAACCGGCGAACTTGAGTTGTTGAAAAACCTTCTCCAGCATTAATAGGTGTTTTTCAAAGGTATCGCTGACGATGATAAGGTCGTCAAGGTAACAAAACAGGCTGTTATCGACTTCAGGACCGAAAAGTTTGTCCATCAGTCTTTGCAACTCGGCGGGGCTGTTCTTTAGACCAAAGGGTAATCTTTTAAAATGGAACATTCCCCTACCGGGTACAACGAAAGCAGTTTTTTCACACGATTCTGCGTCCAAGGGTATTTGCCAAAAAGCTTTGCTTAGATCAACAGAGGAGATGAACTTGGCATTACGCAGCTTGTCTAAGGTTGCGTGGACGTAAGGTAAGGGGTACGCGTCGGCTTCCGTGCAAGAGTTTAAACGTCTACTGTCGAGACAGAAACGTGCAGAGCCGTCTTTTTTAGAAACCAAAAGGGTTGGGTTGGTCCATGCACTTCTGCTGGGAACCACCACACCCATTTTTAACATTTCATCAAGTTCATTTTCTAGAAGTTTAAGTTTTTTGGGGGGCTAAGTTGTAATAACGTTGCTTTATGGGTGGGCCATTGGTTTTAATATGGTGTTCAACCAAATTTGTCAAACCTAATCCACATTTTTCGAAAGATATTGATTCGAATTTGTTGACCATTTCCTTTAGTTGGAGAGCTTGGTCCGTGCTTAAATTTTCGTGAGGTATTATTGTGCGGATTTCACTAATTTGAGCAGCAGTGGAGGTTTCGCCAGAGGTATTAAATACTTGGGGAGCAACGTTAAAAGCCTTCCAGAAGTCAACGCCAAGGATGAAATTCTGGGATATGGAGGGCACTATTAGAAAATTGATTGTAACTATTTTATTGTTACAATTAATTGGTAGGGCAAGGGCACCGATGACTTGCTGGGAAACATTATCCGCAGTCGTCAGGTGTGTTGATTGGGGCGAAATTCTAAAATCACTGTTAACAAACGGCAGGTGAGCATTGTTGCCCAGGCAGCTGACAGATGCACCACTATCAAGTAAACCGGAAAAGGGTACATTGTTAACAGAGAAAAAAGCATAGGGTCTCCCATCTTTAGCTTGTTTGCAACAAACCGAGGAAACATTTAAGGTCTGGTTAAAATATTTAATGTGTGATAACCAATCAGTCCATTCTTTAGACCTTGGTTCAGAATGGGTGCCTGAGAGGTTATTATTTAGTTTTTTTGGCCTCTTCATGTAGAAATTTGGTGGGGGCTTGGAGAAGTCCACCTGAGGTCTAACATCGCTTGGGTTTTGTAACCTTTCAGTGTTGTGCCTTGAATTTTTGAAAATGTTGCGCAGTTCGTCGCGCGGAGGAGAGCGGTCCCTAGAGTGATGCCTCTTGAAAGTTCGGGGTTCCTTGGATTCCAACAGCCTCGCCTGCTTGAAACAAGTAGTGGCCAGATGGCCCACTTTTTTGCAAAAAGAGCACACTTTTTTGTTGTCAAATTCTGGCTTCAAACCAGACGAGCGGCTTGGCACCACTATATTATTAGGCATATTCTTTGTGTTTTTTCTGTCCTGGTACGATTCCAGAAGGAGACAGACTTCGTTTAATTGGGCCAGGGATGCAATTTTTTGTGAGGTAATGATGTTCTCGTATTTGCTTAAAAGGCCATCAGTTATGACTGGTAATCTTCGACCAAGTATTATACTTCGTCAATGCTGGTAATAGTTCAGCTTCCGAAACAGGATGTGAAAGTTTGATGTTAATGGATTCAGCCCTTTCTATGAATGATGCCACGGGTTCATTTACTAGCTGTTTGATAGATAGTAAAGATAATTTGATCCGGTGCTGGGCCTCCGTCTTTACGAAGCTGGAGATTAGGGCAGATCTGAGTTTATTCCAGTCCTTGCATTTAGTTTTTTGAATGCGGTGCCAGGGTATTAATTCTGGGGAAATGAGTTCTATAAAGTTTTTCCGTAGAATCTCGAATGGGATATTTTTAATTGTAGCCGTTTCTTCAATACGGTCTATGAAATCCAGCACATCGGAGACGCCATTATATTTGACTTTCCAGGGTGATAAATCGTAAGTTTTATCTTGTGTCAAGGTGGGTGTGACGTCCTGTTTTATCAATACTTGCGGCATAAGTTCTTTGTTAGGGGCAAGATTATCCAACATTTGTGTGGCTGAGCACGAATTATTTTCGCTTGTGGGAGCGAGGTTTACTCTCCTAATGTACTTTTTGTTGAATAAAAGTGCATATGCTTTTAATGTAGATTTGGATTTGCTTGATGGCGAGAGTCCTCTATCCTTTAAAGCAGTTTGTAGGAGTGCCTTGGATAAGCTGTGCACGTTGGGAATTATGCCCAGGTTGGATGACGCAATAGCTTGGTTATTATCCATTGTGAGTTTCCGGGTGGTGAAAAAAAATTTGGCCAGGGGTTTCCTTTAGAAAACGCAAAATTAATTTTTGTGAGGCACTTTTCACTTGGTACTAGTTGGCACTTCCAAAATAGTTATAGAAAAGCTGTGTATCACACTACAATTTAGTACACATGATACCAAAATTCTTGTCCAATGAAAGAGGAAGTGAAAAAAAATTTTGCGTGGACAGACCTTAGTGGTGAAAGTTTTTTGTTTCACTGACCACTTTTGGGAAAATTGTGAAATTCACAAGTATTTATTTATTTTTTGAAAATTTGGCCAGGACTGACCCTTAGAAAATGGATTTTTTTATTTTCCACAAATCACTTTGAACTGAGAAAGGCACTAAAATTCACAAAAGGCACTAAAATTCATAAAAGGCACTTTTCTGGCAAATAGGGGATAAACTTCCGGAAGAAAATAACTGAATAAGGAATTTGATACGTTAACCATATTAAAATTATTTTATTTATTCATGGGACCAATCATGGGTTTTATTATTATTTCACTTTTAACTTATGTGAGGAAAAAACACAATTCACTATTCACTTATGCTGAAAAAAAAATTTACGGTGCCTACAACATAGAATGGGGAAGAAAAATCATTATTTTGTCCATTTGGTGGGGTATAAACTGTATCAGTTTGACAGACAAGTGGGCCTATTGGTGTATTGTGCAGAAAAAACGTAGGTTTGAGATTTTTAATCATAGGATTCACAAAATGATTGTAGTTCCAGAATCAAGTTTATAAAAGTCACTTTCATTGCCAAATTTGACTTGGTTATGCGTAACGTTTTGGTTATAAAAACGCATAGCAACCAGTTGATTGTTCTGTTCGGCGGGCCCTCTCCGTTGGATTTTGGCGCGAGACAATACATTTGCGCGCGCAATCTAGAGAATAGGTAGGCGCGAAGTTGATCGTAGTTCGGTAAACAAAGGGGTTACGCATGCGCAGTCAATTTCGCGGTCAAAACGGTTGGTGCTTTTTGGGCGTCCAAGATGGCCGTTATTCGAACTGCGATGTATGCATCCGATTTACACATAGATTTCTGTGGTTTTTTCACAGAATTCCCTGTTGGGTGCAGAGTAACAAAAGCATAATTAATGTTTACAAAACAATTCCTATGCTGGGGAGGACCTCGACAAGCTTTCACTCCGCATAGCGACCGGGATAGGGAAAAAAATGGAGCCCCACGTTATGTGCCAATTGTTACGGGGTTTCTCATGGTCGCCAATTGTCAGCTCCAGCTACCCCAAACAAGCCCCAAAGCCAGCTCAAGCGGGAGCAATGGGCACCCTCTATCTCAGGCGTGGGTCGCAAATTAATGCTTACATATCTCCATCCTATCTCGGTCACCTGGGGAAATCAATACTCTACGAGATTCTCCTGCCGGAGCAGATTGACAACAAGATATGTTTAAATAGATTCATATATTGACAATTCAGGACACAGTATACAGGTTATTTCAGTGCAGGGCTATACAAGAATGCATGTTACACAAACCTAGCTAAAGTGTTTATACCTCGTGATCTCTGCTTCGAAACTCTCTGAGTTATGGTTTTTTACGCGGGGCCCTATCGTATTTTTACAGACACATTGAAAGAATGGGGAATCTGGTGTTCAGCTTACATGTGTGGGGGTGAAGTTCTCCGCTTCCAGCGCGTTCGACAGTCTTCATGGTTTATGTGATGTTATTTATAATGCTCATCATGAATAATTAACACTACGGTACAACGCGAATTCGGCCACATTCTGCGGGGGCCCGAAACAAAGCGTGATACTCGACCGCGTTTACGTGCGTCTCAACCAGAGAGCAACTTTCAACTTGCCGCGTGCGTCCGTGGCCGGGTGTAACTTTCGTGTGCGTCCGTCCGAGGCCGCGCGCAACTTTCAACTGGTGCCGGTCGGTGCGCCGTGGCCGAGTAGGAGAGGGGAAGTAGGGGGATGCAGGAAACGGTGGGGAACGGGAACGCTGTGGCGAGTCTCAACCGGACTGTTGCTAGGTTTGATTCCACAACTATAGGGCGTTCCATAACAATATATTGGTCTATAACTGACTTAGTTATTCTGAATTCAAATTATATTAATTAACCTCTTTAAATATATTGGTCTATAACTGACTTAGTTATTCTCAATTCAAATAATATTAATTAACCTCTTTAAAGCCAGCATATCCTTAACATACGTTTATAAAATCATTTCTCTGAACATAACTTGCTATTCTGGGGAAATTACACATGGTAGATTATATCGTCGCTTACATTATGCGCCATGCTTTGAATCGACAAACAAATGTTTTGACCAATCACCGCTCCTTTTATACAAATTTATTAACAAAATAATTGGTACTTATCTATGATTAGCAGTAAATGTTTATACAAAAGTTGTATTTAGTAATAATAATAATAAAATTATTATAAAATTTAACCTGCCATTGGCCGTACGTACTCCGGTGTACGATGGTACACCGGAGTATGGTGGATGGATTTTGGAAGCGATTTTGTCCCTTATGTATAAGAAATTGTATGTAAGAACAAGGTCAGAATCGCTTAAGCCATTCTCGTTCTTGACGTAACGAAATACTGCATAGCATCTAGCCTCTCGGAATAATTTTAATAAATTGTCTATGATGCGGCGGGCATTAAATATGGCCGACAAAATGGCCGCCGCGTCAAAATATGGACAGAGTTGGTTTAGAAACTCTATATTCTTTCATTGTTTTTGATATAAATTCATTTTGGAGAGAATAGATTTCAGAAAGATCGTTTTATCTACATTATTTTCGTGTAATTTTTGTAATATATCACAAAAGAAATGTTATAAATATTGGATTCGCAAGAAATGTCAAATTTCTTACGTCGTAATGAAAAATATATTTTTCCTATGCTGGCTTTCAAAAGGTTAATGCTCTTGTAATTATTTTTGTTTTATTATTTGAAGAAAGTTAATTTAATGTTTTATATGGGTAATATTAGATTGATTTTGCTATAGGAATGGCTGGCTATGACCCTAAGGAAGGCAGACCAAACCTGGCGGCCTGGATGGAGAGTGTCAGGACCGAGATGAATCCCTACTATGACGAGGCCCATCATACCCTCAACAAAATATCCAACAAAAATAAAGGCGGGGCTAAGGCTAAGCTTTAAGCTACCACTATCAATAAATATAGTCAATATAATTAGTTTCCAATATATCAATCATATATCAATCAATAATTAGTTTCCAGAACATGTGGGAAAATCTAGAAAACTTGATTTGGCGAACAAGCACAAACAAACAATTAGTTTATGATGTAGGTTCATCTTTAATGTCACAAATTATGGCGCTTTAGCCATTTTTCCTTTCCAGCGTCAATATATTTATGTTTAAATACGGCATCACACCATTCCAAGAATATAATTTTCAATGCATTCAACATAAATAAAATGAAATTTTCCATAGATTCAATTTTTGTCATCTTATTATAATTCTTGTAAATAATAATCACCCAATGTATGGCGGGCCGGATCGAGACAAGCTGGTTGAGGGAGGCCTTTTGACCTCTCCAGCTGGACTCTCTCGACCCATCGCCTTGCATGAGGAATTATATGTCCATCACTCCTGGACATATTGCCTCCCAGACTCCTATCCACCCCTCATACCTTTTTCCTTCCCAGAACTTCCTCTCCGTCCTTTCTATAAAAAGACCCCCACACAGCAGCCCCCAAGATGACATAGGCCCTGAGGTATATTATTTTCCTCAAAAATAAAAAACTACAATTTTTCTCCATGCCCAGGCTTTATTAGCCTTTGTGGGATTTCTTTGTATTTTTTTTATTTTTCTTTTATATTAATTACCCTGTTTTAAGTTTTGTTACCTGAGGCTTTATATCTTTCTATGTGCAATATAATTTTATTATTGTCAATTTTTTATTTACTTTGTTTCATTTCGTCTTTCACCTTTAAGAGGCTGCGTGGCCGCTTTCATACAAAACGTAGTTTTGGATTTGAGGCCACAATACCCAACCAAACTGAAAAATTATTTTTGTAATAAAAAGGTAGTTCCAATGTCGATCTCGGATAGGAGCTACTTTTTTTTTTTTGCTTTTAAATTATGACGTATAGGTAATTAAAGAAATCAGTTTTTGTTCATTTTGGAATTTTTTTGTGAGTTATTTATAATTATTTTTAAAAAATCTGCCTAATCCTTGGTTTTGAAATAATGAAAAATAAAATAAAAAAATTAAAAAATGTTAAAAATGCGTTTCTTTGGGTAGTAATTTTAAAATATAAACGACAAGTTTTTGTTCCGATGTAACTAGGTAATTTGTAATTTAAATTTACACCCATCAAAATTGTTTCTAAAAAAAAAACAATATTTTAAATTTTATATTTCATCATATTTAAAAATAAATATAGCAAAAATTATTTTTTTAAATGTTTAAATTTACTCTCAAATAATTGTCTAAGTTGCCTCTAAAATCATAAAATATTAAAATCTTTAATAGCCTATATTTTAAAAATTAAAGCAAAAATAAATAAAGTAGCTCTTATCCGAGATAGACATTTGACATACCTTTTGATTACAAAAATAATTTTTCAGTTTGGTTGGGTGTTTTGGCCTAAAATCTAAAACTATGTTTTGTATGAAACTTGCCGCGCGCACCCAATGGCCTTAAACAATCCATTTTGAAATATGTACCCATTATTTAAATAATAAACCATTATTATTGCTAATAAAATTTATATGTATTTTAGTTTTAGTTTCATTTTCATTATCCTTTAGCCTAATACTAACGCCCATCGTTCACGTAGCTATTTACAAGCGACGCTACCGCTACCTGTCATACAATTTTGCTAGTGCAGCGCCTAGCGGCGATTTCAAACACTAATAATAGTATTGAAAATACAGACGAGCGGCGATCGCGTCGCTTGAACGTAGCTCCATGGAAGAACGGCGTAACCGTTAACCCAATAACCGTTTCCACGACAACTTAGAATCATGCAACTTCAACACCCCTTTTGAAAAGTCATTAAAAGTTATGAAAAAAATATATTGAAAAATAGCCCATAACCTAACTTAACGTAACCTATTTAATTGATATATTTTTTTTGTTCATCACTTTTAATGACTTTTTGAAGTTGTTGAAGTTGCATGCTTCTGAGTTGTCCGCACACCCAGGAAACCATAGATAATACAAACAGAGGGATAATACGAAAAACATGGAAACGTGCAGACTGTCTCCGATTTACGCCCAAACTTTGGGAGGCGGGTGTGGATACCGCCACCCGGGAACCATTTATTGGATAACCAACACCCCTGTCATAGGTGGTTCGCTATGTTTGGTGACTTTGCAGGGGTGCCCGGGTTCACGGGGCGAGGTTTGTCTGGATCTTGACGGTGAATGCGTTTGCCCACCTATTGCTTTGTGAGCCGGATCAGGAGAGACTGGTTGAGGGAGGCTTGATTTAGACCTCTCCAGCCGGACTCATTTGACCCATCACCTTGCATCGCAGTAGGAGGAATGGATTCGTACATTCGTCTCTCCTAGACACATTGACTCCCAGATTCCTACACATCCCTCTTACCTTTTGTCTTCCCAGAACTTCCACTCCTTCCTTTTCCTTAAAAGACCCACCGAACAGCATCCCTAAAGATGACTATAATAATTAATATAATAATTATTTTAGATAATTTTTTTCCTCAGGGCCTCCTGTGTTGTAATTAACCTACTCCTTCCTTTCCCTTAAAATACCCTCCACACAGCATCCCCAAAGATGATATAGGCCCTGAGGGATTTTTTTTTCCTCAGGGCCTCCTGTGTGGAAGTAACGTAAATAAAAACTGCAAAAACTATCATTTGGTGTGTAGGTAGAAACAAAGGCGGGTCATGAGAAACAGTAATACAAGTAGTTTCTGTAGGAAATAAAGAAAAACAACACAATGACTTTAAAATAATGTTTATTTATTTTTTGACACATCAACACGTATACAGACAACAACAACATCATACACAGTTAAATATTATTTATTAATTACACAATTATTAAGATTAAATGTAATAAATTATAACACAGTGAAAATTATATGATTTCTAAATAATACACAATAAAAAAAAGTTTTTTAATATAATACATCTATTTTTGTCTTAGTTGTGCCACCTCTTGGGCCAAATAGTAACCAATTTTAGAGAGATACTTGTGTGTGCAGGATTTGAAAGAATGCATTGTCATCGACGAGTCTATCTACTTCCAAGATTTGCATACATTCATTCACGAAAACAAAATCAAATGGATGCATTTAAAAATATGCAATTTTTCACAAAGTTATAATATCAATTTCAGGGTTTTGTTTTTAGGTAGTGAATAAATTTTTAATTTTCAAAAATGTTTGTAAAGTTTAATAAAATATTGATTTCAAAAAAGAAAAAAATTATTGTTTTTTTTTTCAATTTTCATTATATCGTTGATAAGTTTTATGATTTGTTTATTGTGTTCTGATTGCTTGGACATTTCGTAGTAGCATTCAATTTTTATATACAAGATTTTACAAAAGCTATTAAATAAATTTGTTAGTTTATGTATTTACCAAGGGGCATTAGCACAAATTTTGACAAATTCTTATAAAAATAATATATATGATCATAAGAAGTGATTTGTACTGAGTGGATTTATGAAAAGTATTTTATTTTTATTTATATATTTTAAGTAGCACATTTTTTATTGAATGAAAAGATATATCTTTTTTAATACGTAAAAGTGGAAAACTGTTTATATAAAATAATTTTTTTTAAATTTACATAAGTAGCCCTGTTGAAATATAAATTATAAATTGCAGTTGTCTGAGGCGGTTCCCTTGAAAATATATTTTTTGCAATCAAAAGGGAAACAAAATCAGTTGTGACATGATAATTTTCCGGGTCTTTGCGTAAAGCCATTCGTTTACGGAGATACTTACACACGTTTCGAGTTTCATGAGCGGCTCGTGAGTATTCACCATACTATTTTGCTAGTGTTCGTACACGATGCTATGCGTTGACGACAGGTTTGACGTCGGTTGCACGCTATTGACAAAGCTGGTAGCGCGCTACGCGAGTTGCATTAGTATCTACTACTATTCCTTTGACAGAAATGGTGACCGAATATGAATGTAATGTTAAATTTGTTCTTGAAGTGGAGAAAAATGCGTGTTTATGTAATTATATGTTACCAGAATACGTAAGGGATTAGTTGAGAAGGCATGATAGATTGATGTTGGAAAGAAGTGTATTTTTCCTTATGGATACTAGGAGTTAACAACTCCACCAAATTTAAATAAGAATTCTTTGACATTCTGTAGAAAGAATGAATCTTGTTGTCATAATTCTCACGCAGTTCCCTGGCAGCAACGAACGCCCTACAGTTAATATTTCTTGTCTTCATCGCTAGAATTCTCCGCGGCAGAATGCGAAAAAATGATCAAGTTCAGTATATTGCGGGTAGCGGTGTGTATGGAAACCAGCATTAAAGAGTAGTATATCTGTAGGCTCTGGTTGCGTCACAGTCACGTAGTTTGAAGTATCTCCATGTACAAAGGGCCGTAATGTTTAACTATTGTTTGAAACTTGCTTCCATGCTTTGAAGTGCCAGGACGGAGGTAATGGGGCCTAATTTTACTTTATAAAACATTTATGGAACCACACAACACTAACTTACTTATTTATAGTCGATTCCGCTTAATTGGGAAAAAAAATTAGACAAAACCCAACCATTTTGTCCCAAATAAGCAATGCTTAAAAAATAAAATAAAAAATTATTGTCCTTTTTATAAGTTATTTTTACATTCAAATAATCTCGGATGCGTTTTTTAACTTCATAATTCATTGCAGGAAAATAATTACATATGTACAAACTATAGGTACAAATGCTTCCAATGAGAAATTAAAAAAAAATTATGAGATAGTGAAAAAACAAAACAAGTTTTTTTTTTTGTAAATTTTATCTGCATTGTAGATATTATCTGCACTGTAGATGTCATCTGCACTAAATGATTCAAGGAAAATACGAATTGTCGTATTTTTGCAGTGCTCAGCACTTACTTTAGCTGCACTGCCCTTTTCATCGTGTGCTTTTTAAAATTTGATGTTGTATCTTACTTTCCATGGAGATAACTAATCATCAGTTGCTTTAAAATCATTATGGTCCAGATTTTGAGCTAACTGCTCTTACTTTAGGACCGCTAATGTTCACACCTCGACCAGCAACCATAGAAAATTAATGATTTAGTGCCCCCAACATCTGGATCATTGTCCCCGTGTTTTCTTTTGGGTGTCTCTGTTTTTCTTCATGTTACACCTATTCATCACGCACTTGATTTTGTTGTTGTCGAAGACACACTATGGTAGATTTTAGTTTAACTCCACAAGTCGACAAAGACTTGTGTTAAATGGCTGCCTCATAATCAATATTACTTGGAACTGTTAAGTCCTTTCCCTATCTTTATCCGCGCTGTCTATCGCACGCCCGCCCTTCTCGTTTACTTAGACACGTTTTGCATCGACTTCAGATCGGAATTTGTTCCAATTAAACGGAATTGTGTCCCAGATAACCCAAGTATATTAGTTTTAGTTTCTTTATTTCATTTCTGTTCCTTGGGTTTTGTCCCAGATAACTTACTGTACCGATAAATCTGTGTCCCAATTAAGCGGAATGGACTGTACTTAAAATACACTAGCACATATTATTTATATATAATTTTTAGTAGGTATGTACATTACAATTAATTATCATTTAATACATTATAAATAGTATATTTGTGGCACATTCCGGAGAGGAAGATGATCTCAGTATCTCCTTGGTGATATACCAACATTTAGAAAAGAAACATTGCTTGAGATGGATTTAGCCTTGTTTGCTGACCAGATCTGAACAGCCAGGACCTTTGCCACCTTCCTTTTCCCCATATCCTTCCCCTCCCCACTACCTTCAGTCTCACAGCATACCCTAATTGGGAACACCATGGTCTTTCTTACTGGCTCTGGCAAAGTGTGCCATTCACATTAAAAAAACCCAACTACTCCCAACAATGTTACTAAGAGTATCTTCCAGTCTTTCAGAGGCCCTAGCACGCTTGCTTTATAACGATCGGTAGGATAACTATTGGTAACTTCTCATCGTTCCCTAGCATGACTACAGATCGCCAACGAATAAGTGACGTATAATAAAAAACGTATCTGAATAAGTGACAGTTCACAATGACTAAGTGTCCTTAACATATTCGACATCAACTGTTGTTTGTACTTTAGCGATGTGCAGTTGTCCTAGGAAACGATGAGAAGTTACCGATAGTTATCCTACCGATCGTTATAAAGCAAGCGTGCTAGGGCCTCAGGAGTGTTTAAAAATATATGGTTTTCTATCATTGGTTACAGTACCTTACATTATGGATAGAAAACATGGACACTTTTAACCAGCATATTTGGAGTACAAAAGTTTATGCGTTTTTGCTGTCTGAGGATATTTTTTTTTATATTAAAAACAAAAAATATATTTTTCAATCTCACACCGCCACTTATCCCAATTCTACACATTGCGATGGGATCACGTGATTTACGTGCCGTTTTGTGTGTTAACATGCTTCTGGAACGAGATGGAGTTCTTATCACGTGACACGCCTCTAGACTACACAGCAGCTCATTGTGTTGTCGTATGTTTACCAAGTATATATATATATATTTATAAATATATATGTAGTGTAGTATATGTCTATACCACACTAGCAGGACATATACCTACTATAGTGGCTATTCCACAGGTTTTGATCAATGATTACACCAAGGTATTTAATTTAAGAAGAACAGTTGATTTTAGTACTAAAATTAAATATCACGTTATTTACAGTTTACATTGTCACATTTTTTGTGGATTATAATATTAGCATTCTTTTTAGGTATTTCAGATATTTTCTGTAAGGAGAATAAGACAAGTAAGTTGTTTTTTTTGCAATGTTAGTAGATTATTATCAAACTATGACTTTAAAGTAATAGGAGGTTTCTCACCATCCTCCTAATAGCTTATCCATACTATAAGGTTTATTTTCGATTTATGTTTTACGGTTTATTTATTTATAGTCCGAGTTCATTATTCGGTAGTCGAACCTTTGAATAGTAGCTGTATGTTGGATAAGTTGGCCGAGTTTTCTAACTATTGCGAGTATTTTATATGTATTTTTAATAATATTCGTCATAGTATTGATAAGCTATTAGGAGGATGGTGAGAAACCCCCTTGATATCTTAATTTGAAAATTTGTTAATTAGTTTCCAAGTTGAACCTTTATTATTAACACATTATTATCTGCTTTCCAGATTAATTCCCCATTAATTTTCGGTAGGATAATATCATTTACATAATATATTGGAAATAATAATGGTCCAAGGACCGTTCCTTGAGGGATCCCAAATTTATTTGTAAGTGATTTACTAATAGGTTTAATTTTTCCATTTGAGTTCTGTCTGTTAAGTAGCTTTCTATCTATTTACACTTTTTCTTATTCTATGTATACAGTATACATGCAGTGTTTGGTGAGGTGCTCGTAATATGATTTTGTCTTTTCACATCATTTGAGTTCCCTCTATGCTAACACTAGTTACATAAATGTGTTATATATTGTATTTTTTATAAAATTACTGTATTTTTATTTATGATGGTGTAAGTAGCTACTAACATGTTTAACCCTAGAAAGATAACATGCGCCTCAGAAGCACCCTCAAAACCAATATATCGCTGTCTTCGGGGTCGTCGGTCAACACTGCCGAGGGAAGACCGCTGCTGTTCGGTAAGTACCATAGTTTTGTTGCTATGACAACGTGTTGCGCTCGAGAGGCACATGTTTATCTTCTGTGTAACTTCTGTGCATGTTTATCAACCGTCTATAACTTTTGATTTTTTCAGTATTTTTTGTAATTTCAGACTGATTACATCGTAATTAATTAGTTGGTAAGACAAAATACTAACAATGTTAACTATTTTTTTTTAAAATATCCTTATATATATAGTTACTACTATAAATACCTCTATTTTTGTTATTTTTTGTAAAACTTTACACATTTCCTTACAATTAAAAAAATAATAATATAAATTTGTGTTTTATTTACTCATTAAAAATGTACTTAACACTTGATTGAAGTTATAAAAAAAATTTTAATTGTTTCATTTTGTCAATAAATCGGTTTTTAAAATGTGCGCCTCTCAGGCGCAATTTATCATCAATATTTTTTAAATTCATTAAAACATTCATTTTTACATCAAACAACATATCACAAATATCTTTTTAGGGTTAATAAAAATTATTATTTTTTAAATATTTTGTTTTTTCAAGTCAAATCAGTGTTTGAAATGACGCCAATGAGATAATATGATTCAATAATTATTATCATGGTTTTTTAATTTATTTAATTACTATATTTAAATTTTTACATTTATGTAAGATACATGTAATATAATTCAAATATAAAATAGATGTAGATTACTTTCTTAGTCCTTCTGACTAGGAGATCATAATACAATATAATAATACAACTAATAGATCATAATTGAAGTATCGAAATACAATTTTTAGCATTACGTACACTATATATATTTAAAAAAACATTGCTGGAAGAAAAAGGGAACGTTATAAATTGTACCCATACCTATAATGGGTACAATTTATAACGTTCCCTTTTTCTTCCAGCAATGTTTTTTTTAATATATATAGTGTACGTAATGCTAAAAATTGTATTTCAATACTTCAAAATCAAAACATCTTTTTCGTATCATTAATTCATCTTTTATAATTGACTCAGGGTTTGGGTTCCTCTCTCAAATTTACCATGAGGAAAGTGGTCTTTATGTTAATTATTTACATACCCATAAATATGTCTATCCACATTCATATATCTACGTGAAAACAGTTAATAATAAAAATAAAACTAACATTGAGTTTGCCTACATCTAATTAATCTAGTAATATTTCATGAAAACACTATCAAATTATTTTTATTAGTTTGATCATGATTTCATGATATTTTTTGGTCACAAATGTGTGTTGCGTAAGGGAACCAAGTGACTATTTTAGGTGTTTTGATTTTTGGATGAATTCACATGAAAATATCCCTCACTTAAGCTTTGCAAAATAGAAATAATTATATTTTAGCTTTATTTGGAAAAAATCATTAGTTTTTATTTTTGCATGTTTCATTTTACATAATCAAAATATTAGATTTTTCAAAGACAGATTTATTGTGCTTAGGGGGCATACCGCTTAAACCGCTTGGGCACATAAGCTTGTTTTCACGACAATTTAACGTAATTAATGTATGTCCCCTTATTGTTATTTTGTGAAACATAAGTGAGACATCTTTTGATTTGAATTCATCCAAAATCCCTAATCACTTGGTTCCCTTAAGCATGAAAACATGGTTTATGTATTCAAAATTAAAAAAAGAAATATTTCAATCAAATATTCAAAAATAAAATTTTATATTTTTAAAGCCTTTTACCAAGCTCTTAGAATAATATATTCACAGACAAACGGATAATAGGATATTTTAGATGTACCCTACATATTTTTAAAAAATTATTTTTCAAATTCATTAAAACATCCATTTTTACATCACACAACATATTGAAGGTCCTGAAAAAATTGGTTACTTTACATTTTTAAATATTCTTTTCTACAATCATGTTCTTACATTTTAATTATTTTTGAGAACAAGAAAAAAATATAACATTATTTTTATATTTTATACAGAACCCTAAATTATTTCTTTAGAAAAATATTATGACAGATGGATATGAATGTACAGATATATCTAAGAACTCTTTTGAATAGTTCCAATTTGCACATACAAATTTGTTTAGATAAAATATTTATGAAAAATTTGTTGGAATATAATACATATTTATATATTTACAAACCCCTGTCAAAATATTATAAAAAAATAATTGGTTTGAAGCAGTGGCGTAGCGTGCCTTGGAGGGGCCCTATGTCAAAATTAGTTTTTCATGTTCCGTTGAAACTATTCGTGTACTACAAAGGGACCTTTGGCGAAACTCGCTGATGCATAGTGGATAAAAACCGTATGTATGTTCGGATTATAATTATTCATGTTCTAGAATGAAGTCTTTTAAAACCCACAAGTTTACTCAAAGTGGAGAAAAACAATATTCATGTTCCGACTGCAACTATTCATATTCACGAAAAACATATTTAAAAGTATACAAGCTGACTCATACTGGAGAAATACTTTCGTATGACAACTCAACTATCCATGTACCACAAAGGGGTACTTGGAAAAAGATATGTTGATGCACAGTGGAGAAAAACCTTTTATATGTTCCGAATTCAATTATTTATGTGTAGAAAGGTGAATTTAAAAACCCACAAATTTACTCACGGTTGAGAAAACCATTTTCATGTTCCGACTGCAACTATTCATGTACTACAAATGGATATTTGGCGAAGTGTGTACTGAGCACTCACTGGTGCGTAGTGTAGAGAAATCTAATGTATGTTCCGGTTGCAATTATTCATGATCTAGAATGGATTCTTTAAAAATCCACAAGTTTACTCATAGTTGAGAATTCATGTTCCGACTGCAACTCTTCATGTTCTCGACACTCGTCACATGCGACATTAGCGTGCTAGCGGAAAAGTGCTAATCAGAGACTGACGCACTGGCGAGGAAGTCCCGGCTCACAAGTGAGTGACATGAATATGGAACTTCCCCTTGCGTCACTCGTTATGCGAAATGTCGCTCGTTAAGGAAGCATCTTTCTCAAAATCGGTTTTGCTCGTTATGCGAATTACTCGTTATGGGAGGCAGTTGTCATGAGGGGTTCCACTGTATTGTAACTTGATACTCTCATTTTATTACTAATTAAATTAAATCATTATTTTACTTTAGATTTTAACAGTTTTCATTCTAGGGGTGATACCTTGTTATCCGGTAAATATTGCTCTCCGTGGTTTGTTATTGTACATCTGTTATTGCCAACTTTTGGGCGCGGAAAAAAAGAGATTCCTTTTTTTGACTTTTGTCATTTCTAAAGGGAAAACTCTATAGGCACGTTTGACAGTTTTTTTTTATATGTTTTTTCTCGGGAAGCATGATATTAGGTGACATTGTGGATAACATTATAGTAATGTTTGCTTACACACGTTAGGGGCCCCTGTGGCCCGGGGCCCCCGTATCATTGATACGCTGATACGGTGGTAGCTACGCCCCTGGTTAGAAGCACCAAGATAGTGAGCCATGGATGCTTTTTTTATAATAATCAGATCTTTAATTATTTGATTACTGTCCATTGTTCGATTTCAAATATTACTAACCAAAACTAAGTGAAATACAAATACAGACTTTTAGATTTTTCTAATGCAGTGGTTTACACCTGGGTTCGATCGAACTCCAGGGGTTCGGTGAGTCAGTCTCACGGGTTCGGCGGAGGTCGAAACACATCCCCGACTCATATGATTCGTCATGACACGCCCCGCTTGTCCATCAAGAAGGGTTCGGTGTATGCCATATGAAACTGGTGGGGTTCAGTAAGGTTAAGAACCACTGTTCTAATGATATTGATGACTTCTTAACAGTGGTTTCTTTGCTGACTGAATTTAAAAACTTAATGGCATGGATGATAGATTTAATGAACAGGATTATCGTTCCCATATAGTTTGTGCATTGATTTGTGATACAAGGGCTAGAGTTTAAATTTTTTGAAACACCACTCATTAGTAATTAATTAATGGCAGGTAATCAAAAATCTTCGGCAGCTTGGTGACCACATGAAACTAAGAGTGGGGTGATACAGTGATTTGTACACTGCTAACTTTGTTTCGATACTTGCTCAGATTTCCTTATCACTGAGTTTTAAAAAGGATGCAGCACACCGCTTGCCACGCCTATGCTTCGGTCAATTTCTCAGTCTTGCCGGCCATCACTTGAGAATTCGATCCCAAATTATGTATTTATTTATAAATTGGTCAACCCGTTTCAACTGCCCCTTTGGCGAAGATGTTGCCAAGAATTGGTCTTTTCTCATCTCATCCCTGTTACCGAGTATTCTTCGTTGAAGCGATTGATCCACTTTGTAGCCCTTTCTCGGACTCGGTTAATCTCGCAATGTCATTAGTAAATAATGAGTTGATTTCTGCTTCTAATCATATTCTACTGAAGAACTTAATATGTCACATCGTTCAATAAAACCGAATACAAAAAAAGTTTGTATGTAGGAGTTTTACACTTTAAATCAAGATTATGAAAGACTCGCTAACAAATCTGCCTATCCAAATGTAAGGTCAAGATGTATTCTACTCACAGTATTTAATAAAAGCCATATTTCTGAGTGATCAAATTTTTAAACAAATAACACCAGTTTGCATTGTGTCGCTTGCCTTTCAATCTTATTGAAAAGTGCTACTTCTTCTTTGTGATATTTTTTTTGGTTGTGCTTGTGGAGGGGGAAGGTGTACTCTTTTTGCATAGTTTTGAAGAAATTGTTGTTTTTGTGCATCTAGTGGAGGGAATGCTATGTGTTCTTGTGGGGGGTGTGGATGAATAGGATTAATCCACGAACTATACGATGTTGCAAACATATTAGGGCCTATGATTCCCTGTGGAGGTGGAAATCGTATTTGGGAATGTGCGGGATGTGCGGTATGTGTGGAAAATACGGAATGCATGGAATGTGCCGCATGTGCTGATTGTGTGGAATTTGGATTGATATGATGAGGATTAGTAACTTGTCTTTGACTGCTTTGAGCTGATTGTAGATTCACAAAACTGTGTTGATAATTTGATACTGGATTGCAATGTGAAAATTGATCGAGGTTATTTGAGTTCTTTTGAAAAACTTGATAGTCTACAAAATGATTGTTGCGTGAAACTGTGGGAATATTGTTTGTTGTGATGTTTGGAGTAAGACAGACTGGATAAATAGAGCTGCCGTAGTGTTGCTGTACAGCTGGTATTCTTGGAAATATGGGGTTCAAGTAGTTTGGATCTTGCGTCACTTGTGTTTCTCGCGGACCGCAATGAGCCTGTCTGCGATGTGCTTCACTTATACCCGCTAGTACATTGAATCTTTTTCTATAGTAGTGTTTGTAATTCGTATTAGAATTTCGATTCACTGTTTTATCTGTTTCGTCCCCTCTCTGACTTCTGTAATTATTTCCTGTTATGTTAGAATTTTTATTGCTTTTCCCATCTATGGCATTTTGATGTGCTTTTGATAAATCTAAGCCTTCTCTTTGTGGAGCAACATCTTCCTTTAAATTTTGCAACAGATTTGGAGATCTCGTAACTTTTCTACCAATACACTGTTGATCAGTTCCTTTTGTGGTATTTTCGTGTGCAGTCAACACCTCTATATTTCTTGTATCGTTTGGGCTACTTTCAATGTGATATTGATTAGAATATCTCTCTATTTGGGTATTCTGAATTGCTGATAATAATGTGTGGTCGTCTGTTTCTATTACACTATCATGTTTTGATTTTTTTCTGATATCTTTCAGTCTCAATTTTTGAGTATCATGTATAGTTTTTGGTTCTGGCACCTTCTTTGTACAATCTGTTATCGCTAGAAATGGTGGAATTTGATTACATGTAACATTTTGCAAGCTAACACTGGGACTGGGCTGATCACTGTGTCTGTGCACCGTGTCATTTGAACACAATGATACTGTTAACCCTTTGGGGAATGGCTTTTCCAACTGCAATTTACTTTCTACTTTGCTTTTTAATTCGCGCTGATATGCCATTGCTTTCTCAGTTAAATTGTGCAACAAGGAACTAGATAAACTCTCTAAAGATTTTATAGGCGAAAATAATCGACTAGAAGCCAAGAGTTGAGGATTTGTAGAGGGTGGAGGACATATCTGTGGAGCTCCATCAGAAAATGTATCTAACACTGTGTCAACACTTTGGGGTTTCGGTGGAGAAGACGAAGAAAATACATTTGTTGCGGAGCGTAACCTGGTTTTTAGTGATGATTCTGGTGTTTTTCCAGAGACAGGAATCAACCCAATCTTTTTCTTAGGTGGTATTTTTTCTTTCTTGCGTTGGCGGAGCACCTTATGTTCAGTGGCGCTTGTTTGCTGTTTAGGTGCATCGTCAAGATTATTTTCATCCTTCTTGTATACTAATTCACGAAGATCTTTTTCAACTCTTTTTTTAAATTTTTTCTTGGCCAAATTTTGTTTGGCTGAAATATTTTTGAATATTTCTACCTTGTTAACATCGGAGAGCATCACGGCCTCCTCAAAACAAAGATAATCTCCACGTAACCTAGGATCTGGAACTGCAGTATTTAATTCTACGTAAGCGCTTTTTTGTTGTTTTCTTAATATGTATTCGCTTGCAGTAATATTATGTGATGATACAGGTGTTGTCTCCTCTGCTGGATTATTCTTATAAAGTGTAGCGGTCTCTCTATTAGTTTCTTTGTCTGGTGGTATTTGAACTAGATCATTCTTTGCTGGATTTTCTTCTACAACCAGGTCCTGCAAATCTGCATCGCAATATTTGCTATTGGAATTCACATCTTTTCCACCATTCATGGTTTTTTGCAGTGGTGTTAAGTACGAATCTGGTGGTATACCGAAGTTGGTGGAATTGGATACCATAAATTGTTCTTCCCGATCCGTATTCTGGGACTGACTAGTCTTCTCTAAGTCATTACTATTACTTATAGTAGTACTCGACACAGTTTCTGAATCGCTGATTTTGGTATTGGAGAGAGATTTTGAATTAGCTGCATTGTCGAGTGAGCTCAAATTTACCGGTTGAGTGTCTGGAACTACATCACTGGTCAATTTTGTAACTGTTTCTAACTCCTTTGTAACTGTTTCTAACTCTTTTGTAACTGTTTCTAACTCTAATGGAGAGCCGATACTGACTGGCTTAAAATCAAAATCACAAGTTTTATTAGAAACTGTTTCTGCAATATCCCCTTTGATTACTTCCGAGTTATTTTTAGGAATGTATTGTTCCACACTATATTCTTCTTGATTCTCAACCTCAACTGAATTCTCTGTATTTAGAATAGCATCGAATACAAGTTTTTCATATTCTACGTTGGTGGATTTAGGTAGTTTGGTTCGGAAGACGATCTCTTCGGTGTTATTAGGTTCACGTAATGGTTGAGCTATCCGTGTGGCAGTTTCCTGGATTGTGGGAGCGGCTGTAATTGGAAGATGGCTGCTCTTATGATGTGGAGGTGATGAAAGAATTTCGCCACAAATTATTTGAAGTTCTTCCTCTATTTCATCAATACTGAAATGTAAAATGAATGTGTTTATTTGAATGTCTGCAACCTCTTCGGTTTTGGAGCCATCCCGCGAAGGAGTTTAAGTAAATCAAAGTACAGGTATTAGCAACACAGCACGCAATTCAACAAATGTTGCAAAAAATACCATAGTGTGTGCGTTGCTCTGTCCAACGAATGGGCATGAACACTGATAAATCGTTGCAACCTTTGTTGCATTGCATGCTGTATTGCTAACGTGTGTATGCGACTTAACACAGTTATCCAAATAGATTGTTTTACAATAAAGAGATAAAATGATTGATTTCTTCACCAGATACAACGAAATATTTCCGCAATAACTGTTAATTTTCGCTTAACCTTTTATTGGCCGTTGGCCCACCGGTGGCCACCAATGAAAATTATTATTAATATTTTTTTTTAAATCATTATTTGTTTACGAGTTTCTATTACAAAATAATATTATTAGTAACAACAGTTGTATAAACGGAGGCGTATACTAATATCTACAGGAATTTCAAAAACTGAACAAATCGGACTAATATCTATGAGAATCCATGTGTGGACTAATATCTATAGGAGGTATGTTGGAACAATATCTATGGGAACCAAAGTGAGGACGAATATCTACAGCTCAAACTGCTGACTAATATCTACGGAACAGGTGATGTGCACGAATATCTACAGTACTGTCAGAGGTTGGATTTGGAATTATGTATAGCATATTGGCATAACGTAATATTGCGTTTGCAGTTTAAAGAACTTTCTTTTATATCACAAACCATGTTACACAAACATAGCGTAGCCGCTAAACTACTCGAAAACTGGGATGATTTTCTTGACTTGACGCGAGCAGGCGCTACGAAGGGGCACTTTCTTTTGTATCACAAACCATGTTACACAAACCTAGCGTAGCCGCTAAACTACTTGAAAACTGGGATGTTTTTCTTTTCTTGACGCGAGCAGGCGCTATGCCAATTTCAACAAACATTACAGCAAAATACGTAATATTAGGCAAAAACTTCATGTACGTACTTTAAACGTTTAAGCCTTTATGTAATTGAAGTAATTTATGCTTTTCCGTACAACCTCTTGCTCAGCTGCCCTCTGTAGATATTAGTCCCACCTACGCTCCATAGATATTAGTCACCACTGGGACCCTCATAGATATTAATCCGACCTTAGCTCTGTAGATATTAGTCTTCACTCTGAAGGTCATAGATATTTGTTCAACATATGAGCTCTATATATTTTCGGCCGACATACAGGCTGTAGATATTAGTAACTGGAGTCGTATAAACTACCAAAATCTGAAAGAATTGTTACTGTAAACTTATAAAATGCGACACAAAAAAATTCCGAAGTGACGTTTGATTTTTTTTAAAAAATAAATTGGCCTACCAAAGGACAAAGTGCGAAAAGCCCGTAATAGAATTTTTATAATGCTATTTTTTTTTTAATACTGCACAAGACTCCTAACTGCTCCCAACCTTCTTTATTAAATTATTTTTTTTAAAATGTGAATACCGCACAAGAGCCCAACTGCTCATAACCGCCTGGAGGCAGTGAGACCATGGCTTCCCCAATTGGGGTATGTTGTGAGGCTGAAGGTAAGTACATGGGAAAAGGAGATGGGGAAGAGGAAGTTGGGGAAGAGGAAGTTGGGGAAGTACCTGGCTATTCAGATCTGGGCGTCCAATACGGCTAAAGCTTTTCACCGTACTATTTTCCCATCGATATTATCAACTACAAAATAAACATGGTGTCTGGAAACTTGTAGTACAAGCAGGAAACTGTTGAACCTATATTAAATTTGGAGTCAATTTTGTGGAATAAGTTTTTTTGAATAGAGCTTTCCTTTTCCGAGTAAATCGATGCCAAAGTTCTCTTCCACTTCAAAAATGTCTGTCACTAGGGGTAAATATCACCTGTTTATGTATTATAACCCTTTCCGATTGAGAAAAAACGTCCGAAATTTGATGGACCACACTAGAAAAGCTCATAATTTATGATCCCATAGGGCTAGGCGACTTACTGCTCGAAAAACGCGCACTTAAAGGCACCCTACATAAGCAGCTCCTGCACGTTCGATCGACTCCGGTTCCGTTCCCAAAAACAGATTTATTTTCTGTCAGGATTTTTTTCAAATCAAACTCACGATCATATAAGCCGGTCGGAAAGAATAAAATGCGTCAAAGCGTAGTCCTGGCTCCAAAAGTTTTTTAACTCTTTAGTTGCTGAAAAAATGGAAAAATGTTTTTAAAAAATCGATATGGTACTCATATTGAAATTTTTTTGTCTCGAGTTCTCTATGCAATGTAGATTCTCCAATTTCCGACTTTTAGGTACTATGAGTTCCGGACACCATGTTAATATTATTTGGTCACAGAAATATTTTTTTTATTCAATCAAAAGACTTTGTGAACACGAAATAAAATAATAAGGTAAAGTATTGAAAAGTTGTCTTACCTGTAATCGCTATTTAGAATTTCCTTTTCACTGTCCTTAGTTGTGGGATTCTCTTCAACACAAATAAGTTCATTATTGACGGTGTGAATTTCATTATTAATATTGATGTTCATCTCTGCATCAACGGTTTCAGGTGCTGTCTTTGATCGCCAATCATTGATTATTTGTCTTTCAGCTTCAGCCGTCTCTGGATATGATTTGAAATATTCTAAGTCAGTGGTCACAATTTCTTGAGAGTCGTATGTTTTCACTGGACAACTGATCTCTGGTCTGTTTTCAATAACAGCTGTCGTAGAGTCACAATGCTCTTCTTGTACTGTAGATGTCTTTTTCTGTGTGTTCGCGGTGTTGATTTTGACAGGGTATCGTTCGCAAACAACTCTCAACTGCATTAGTTGCGACGCGCTTTCGCTCTTCGTGGAATTACATTTCTTGATTGTTGAACTCTTCTGAATAATGTCCACTTTTTTAACTTTATTTTGAGTTATACGTCTCTGTGGTTGTTTGCGTTTACGTGGTATTGTAGCTTTCTTAACTTTATCTGGAAATACTGTATCTGTGTTGTTTTTGTTCATAGTTAAATGATCAGAAGTTTTATTAAAAGCCTTATCGCTTCCTAATTGTGTCACGGCATCAGTTTGTTTTTCCGAATTAACGAGATTTGATGTATTCAAATGGGAACCGTCGTATGAGGTCTTAGATGTGTTGGGGTTGATACTCACTCCCTGCACTGGATCTACTATGAGAATATTTTTGTCAATAAAAACAAGAATCTGCTTAATTTCCTCCCGCATTCCTTTTTTAGTATTTTTGACTCCTGGATTGTTAGATATTGTGACTTCCGAGCTCTCTTTTTCATTTATTTCATTGTCAATATGGCGTTTAGTTGCTGGATTTAGTTTTTCATGGGGATCTGAGCTATTTTTAACAACATCTTTAAGTTTATTATCTCTCTCGGTTGATATTTCAGACAAATCGATTTCATTATTGGTCATTTCATCACAATTTGGAATTTTTTTATCATTTTCTACAGTACTGAATGGCTGGCCCACGCTATCAATGAGTTTTTTTTCTAATCGAGGTTTTCTTGCAAGGTTTTTGGTATACGTATCTATTGTTTTTTCCTTATCATTTTTTGGTCTACGATATATTTTCTTTGATTTTTTTTTAGCTTTTAACGCTTTTTTCATTGTTTTTTTTTTTCTTGTGAAATATGTTTTAAGATACATGCTTATTTTGTTCCTAGAAGTTATCTGGGACAATTGACGTGTACTGTTAATGTTGCTGACGTCCTTTATACTATAACCATGCTTAGTCTCTGGTCTCAATTTATCCTTTGAGATATGCATTGGGCGTTCTATTGGGTCGAAACACGCTGGAGTTGCTTTTTCTGCTTCTGTTGAATTATATCCTTCAGTCAGATTATCAGAGCTCTTTGCGCTGATCGATGACGATTCAGAGTTTCGATCGTCGACCTTGCTTCGCATAGTTGATTCTGTTGGTAAATCTGACTGACAATCTGCAATTTTTCGGTTTTTCGAGTGACTGAATTCATAGAATTTTTGAACCATCAGCTGAAGATCTTTTAACAACATCTGCTGCACGGTGGTACATCCAATTGGTTGGGGTATTGTCGCGTTGTTACATTGATTTCGATCTGAGGAACTAGTAATTTCAGACGAACTCCGGCATTCTATTAATTCGTACAATTGCTTAGAAATGTCTTCTATATCACTATTTTGGAACAGACAATTGATAGGAGTACACTTTATGTCAACCATTGGTGTTGTTTCAACAATATTTCGGTGTAAATTAGTGTCAGCAGTGCTATCCCCTGATAGTTCATCAACATTTATTGATGTCAGACTTTCATCAATTGTTGCAACGTTTCCGCTAGTTATCTTATTTACATTGAAAAAGTCTTCTACATTTACTTTGTTCACATGTTCTTGAGTGATAGCCATTATATTTGGGTCAGTGTCGGTTTGGTCTAAAAATAAAGTGAAAACATATTCTTTAATGCAATATGAAAAATTAACTGTACCATATCATGACATAGGTGTAAATAAGGATGATAGTTTATGTCTTCGCCAGTCAACATCTATTAAAATAATGAATGATTATAAACTGCCATTGGTTAGACTTGGCCGCTATTGGACTATTAGATTTGGTGCGACTGATACCGCATCAGTTGTTCTTACAAAAATTAATTTACAGATTACAATAAGGAAAGCAAAGTAAAATATGTATATCTTTACCGGGGTACCCCATTCTAGGGTCACATTGTGTTTTTTTTCCAATTATTTCTGGCTTTCACCCTTCAAGGGTGTTCTAGGCCATCATTTAAAATTATGGAAAAATGAAAGGTGAATTTAAATATTAATTTTATTAGAAGTTTTACCACCCAGATCTTTTTTTGACCTCCATACCCTTTTGGCATTGGATTCGGCGTTTTGTATATAATATTGTTCTCCATAGTTACATTGTAACGATAGGAAAGAGATTTAGCTTTCCGAATTCTTACTACTTTGGAACATTTCTCATCCCACCAGAAGTAGGAACTTGTCCATATGCCAGTCCCGGATTTATCAACAGGCCGTGTAGGCCGCGGCCTAGGGGCGGCAGACTTCAGGGGGCGGCGCTCGCTCGCTTTGGTAAATGATTACGATAGATGGCAACTTCTATCGTATTCTCTAAGAAGGAGGAAGGGGCGGCAAATGAAGTGGCCTATACTTATGAAAAGAATAAATTCGGCATTGCATATGCGAGTTAAATTCATCCCATTTGGTGTTTTGTTTTAATCTTCGTCGAAATATGAGGTTTGTCTGATGGAAAGAAGTTTGATAAGTAATGGTGATCGGGAAATGATCACTCGAGCAAGGGTCGCGGGATACCACCCACGAGGAGAGAGAAGCCAGACTAGTAGAGCATATCGAGAGATCCACTGCACTGGGGTTTTGTTGGGGCATGAGATCCGTCATTCAAAAGGAAAAGGTTGGATTCATCTAGGAAATCCCTCACACTTTGACCATCTCAGTCGGAGAAAGCAGAACCCCAGACGGGGGAATGGGCATCAAAATCGCCCAATTGCAACCACATTTGTTTATTGAAGTGGGCTGAGGATAGACTGAAATAAAGGATGTGTCCTTCATTTAAAGCTGCAATTATTTAGAAGTCAGCATCGGGGGGTTTAATATTATTTATTGGGAAAAATGGTAGGGATTTTTTAATAAAAAGGGCCTCCTGTACCTTCTGGACGATAGGAATACCCTCCCACATTAAAGTGGTGGATGGAGTAAACCATGTCCCCGAGATAGCAGCGACAGAAATAAGGTTTGAATTTAATAGGTTAAGGAGATTAGATTTGTTAGAAATAGCACTTCGGCTATTCCACTAAAGTATTCGGGCATCCTGAACAACAGTCATTTTTAATAAATGATTTTAATGTTGAAATAATAAAGTTGGATGGTTGATTAGTTTGATAAGAAATTAGGTCAATTAGAAGCATAATAAGAGTTTGAATAAATGAAGAATTGTCTTGAGAGAGTTTTGCAGAAAGATTTAGAGAGTTCATTGAGGTCGGATTATATGTAATTATTTGCACACCCATTTGTGGCATTTGAAAGAGAAGAACCGCTGGGATTTAAGAGTAGTAAGTTGTGCTCTTGCTGATCGTATCCAGGAGTCGGTTTAGAGATAGGGTTTTTACATGTGAATTTAGTAGAACGAGAAGAAGTTGTTGTTGAGGAGGGAAGAGGGTTGGATGAAAAGTTGCTGGATAAAGCCTCAGCAAATGATTTTTTGATAGTCGGTAATAGTTTAGAAGCCTGCAGAGACGACAAGTTCTGATAGGCCATAGAAATTTTAATATTTTTTGGCGAGATTGTTCTGGGCAAGAAGAGTTGATAGCGGAACGAGAACCCGAGCAGTTAAAACATTTAGGTAAGGAGGAAGAAGGACGTTGGTTAGCTGGGTGATTTTCTCCACATTTAAAACATCTGGGTGGGGATCTGCATGCAGTTTTGGTATGACCAAAACGGCATCAATTGAAACATCGAGTGGTGGGGGATATGTATACATTTCAACCGGCAATAAGTTGAAGAATAAACATTTAAATTAAATAGATTTCGTTTTTAAATTGATAACATAATATGAATATAATCGCTGATTTTTTAAAAAGCGTTTATGAATGTGATACACCAGTTTCTGCTATTACAGCATCAAATTTTACCACTGAACATAATCTGTTTAATCAATCTTTACGAACAGGATGTTTTCCTACTAAATGGAAATTCAGCTTCCTTACGCCTATTTTTAAAAAAGGTGATAAACATGAGGTGATTAAATACAGACCCGTGTGCCTTTTATCAACAATTCCTAAAGTTTTTGAACAAATTATTCTTATTCTCTAACAAATTATTCATATTCTCGGATTAAACCACGTCATTTCTCCTAAACAACATGATTTCTCTACTGGAAAATCTACCCATACTAACTTGTTAACGTATCAAAACTATATATCTGATTGGATGCAGTTGTGCTTGTGAGTAAATGTCAAGTTGACTCTATTTATACCGATTTTAGTAAGGCTTTCGATAAAGTTATTCATGAGTTATTGCTGAATAAACTGCATAAATTCGGTATAGCTGATTCACTATATAAGTGGTTTAATAGTTACTTGATCTACATAATACTGGCTGTTAACATTGATAGTACATTTTCATTCAAATTCACTGCTAGGAGAGGTGTTCCCCAAGGCTCACTTTTATGTCCAATCCTGTTTTTATTATTTGTTAATGATGTGTTACATATTATGTTTTCAACGATGTACAAGTATTAATGTTTGCAGATGACCTGAAATTATTCAAAGCAATCAGAAACATTAACGATTGCCATATATTGTCAAATAACTTTGAGATTTATTATATGGTGTCATGATAACCGCTTGCAACTTAACATAAGCAAATGTCAAATTATGAGGTTTTATCGAATAAAGAATTCAATATTTTTTTATTATTCCATTAACAATATGTCGTTAGTATCTGTCTCGGAAATTAATGACTTGGGTATTTGGTTTGACACGAAACTCAACTTTATCAAGCATATAGAAATAATAACCAATAAAGCTTTGAAAATGCTGGGATTTATTTTAAGAGTATCTAGTGATTTCAATAATGTCAATACTGTAAAAACATTATATATGTCACTAGTGAGGAGTAATGTAGAATACAATTCCACGGTTTGGTCCCCAAATTATGAGGTTCCTTCACATGCGATTGAAAGAATCCAAAATAAATTTTTAAAATATGCAAATTTTAAAATGGCCATTCCTAGAGAATACCCAAATTACGATAACTTACTTTGTTTACACATTTCCGATTTAACCTGTTTGTATAAAATCATTAATTCAATGTTTGATACCGATTTATCATATATAATCTGTTTTCATATTCCAGGCAGGTCAGTAACAAGACAGTACCTACCATATTATTGTAGAAATTCTACATCAACGTCCCAATATTACACTCCTATGCGACGGATTCAACAGCTAGGAAACAAATACTTCGATGTTGTTGATATATTTAGTACATTAATTTTAATATGTAAGCATACCTTATTGAAGTTTTTTCATCAAGTAGGGGAATATTTTGATAAAGCTATTTAAATTGACTAACACATTAACAGTATTTTGTCGGCTGAAAGAAAAAAAATATTTCGGTTTTTTTATATTTTGTACCTACATACTGTGTAGATCAAATTCAATAATATGTTTACTTTATATTTATTTTTGTGCAAGTATTTTAAACAGTCGTTTCCTGCACTCTTACGAGTATAATTTCGTAAATATTGTTATAAATATGTAAAAGACAATAGGCATAAATAAATAATATCAAACCAAAAAAATCTAGTAACTTACTTTGCGCATTTGATTTCTCCTTAAATATGCCTAGAAAATTTGAGTCGATTTGCAAACGACTCTTAGATGCGGTTTTCGTCATTGTTTCTTGATCTTCTTTTTTGAAATCGGTATTAGTGTATTTAGATATTTTGTTTGATTCATTCTCATTTAAATCTGAATCCCGCTTCACTGGTTTGATCGAACATTGTTGTAGTAGTTTATCGGGTGTTTTATATTTTATCTCTTTGAAAAGTGGTCTTTTGACGTTTGTTTTTTTTAATGCGGGTATCGGTGGTGGATAATCTTCCGTCATTGTAGCTTTATTCATAGAATATCTTGTTTCATTTTTCAGAAAACCGTGAGTTTCGTCATCTTCTGACTCAACCATGATGGGTATTTGATTGGGTTCCTCAATAATAACAGAATTACCTGACATACAACTCAGGTCATCTATTATTTCAATGATGTTACGATCTGCATCTTGCTGACTTCTCTTGGGGTCGACCTCTTTAGGGACTTCACAATCCAGGCTCGGCTTGCACACTGAAATGACGCCCCTGGAAAGAAGTTTCACAGCCTGGGCCATTGGCAATTCAGTTTCGTGATGTTCTGAAACAAATAATATTAATGAATTATTAATTTTTTTTTTTTTGTTAAATTTCTTGCACACTACAAACTGTACATGCATGCTTCATTGACTTCCACAAAGCATTTGATAGAGTTAGACATGCCAAAATTATTTAAATTCTGAAAACCTCTGGGATAGACGATAAAGATATAACGATAATAGGAAATCTTTAATGGAACCAGAAAGCAGCAGTAAGAGTGGAACAATGTCTAACAGACGAAGTAGGAAGTAGAGATAAAGAGAGGACTGCGACAGGGATGTATTCTTTCACCTATGCTGTTCAACTTATATTCAGAAGAAATATTCAGTGAAGCTCTGCAAGAAGCTACTCAAGGACTTTGTTATAAATTGGACGATTCTGAACAACCTGCGTTATGCAGATGATACGGTACTTCTAACATATCATAAGCAAAAATAACGCAGTTGACTTGAATGATAATCTTTATATTGCTGGAACGAAACTAGAGAAGGTACAAAGAATTGTATACTTGGGCTGCAATTTAAATGAAAAATGGGATCCTTTGGTTAAAATCAAAAGCTGCATTGAGCAAGCTCGTGCGATCTTTATCCGAATGAAAAAGATGATCTGCAGTCATGATCTCAACCTTGGATTACGAATGCGAATGGTTAGATGCTACGTGTTTTCAGTATTATTTTATGGAATGGAAGCATGGACACCTACTGAAGAACTGATAAGGCGATTTGAGGCATTCGAGATGTGAAACTACAAAAGAATACTCAAAATAAGCTAGATGGACAGAGTTACGAATGAAGATGTTATGGTAGAAGTACGAGATCTTGCATCTCATAATGCAGGGACAGATTGCCGGAAGACGGGGCCCTGAAAGAAAAGGATATCGTGGCTGAAAAACTTGAGACAGTGGTTTGGTCAGTCTACTGTAGAGCTGTTCCCGGCCGCAGTAAACAAAGTCCGCATAGCCAACATGAAGCCAACGTCCGTTGAACGGACAGGGCACGAGAAGAAGAAGAAGAATTACAAACTTTAATTACAACATCCTTGAGGTACTTTTTCACTGAAACGACGCTATATAAATTATCCAATTTATATTATTATTTTTATAACCACTCAAGCGATTTTTGGCATATTGTGGCAATTTTGTAAAACGTTCTGAGCGATCACTTGAGTGAAAAAACACAATATATAATATAATATTTGAAAATACAGAGATTTACATATCTTTTATCTCTTCTTAAGCGCCATTCAGACGGTTCACTAATCGCTCATTCGGCCTAGTTTACTCGGAATGACACGCCTGAACATGAAATGAAAGGAAAGTGCCGAATACTGCCGAATGAAATCTTCAAGTGAACCGATCCAACAATGTTGGGTATTTTCATTCGGCATCCTTCACTTGCGCGCGCATGCGCGCGGAAGAGAGCAAAGTGAAACGTCTGAACACCGAGTGAAATCTCAATCAGTTTGTCTCGCGTCCTGTACGGGAAGGACCATGGAAGGACACTATCACATCGCACGCAAAACGTCAAAATGGTATTCGTTCGGCTAATTTGTTTGCTTTTGGGAACACCTCTCATATACATTTTTGGGTCTCCCTTATTATCCATGTATTTTATATGTTTTTTAATATATGTAAGATTATTAATTTGTAGGAAAATGTTCGTAATACAAAAAGTAAAATCAAATTGTGTTATTATGTCATAAAAAATAAAAAGGTTTATAAGAAGAAACAATACTGTTTTTTATATTTATTTTTATTTAATTGTGTCAACAAAATTTCGTAAAAATCGATGTTTTTCCTTAAAATTCGGGGCCGGACCGCGCTGGAAATCAAACGAATTCCAGCGCGGTTGACCTCGCTCGGCGACGCTGTGGTGCGAATGTACGAGTGAACGCTTATTTCTATAGCGCCGTCTGAACATGGAATGAAACGAAGATGGACGATTAGGCCGAAAAAACATGGCGTAAACCTTCACTCGAGTGAACTGTCTGATTCCAGCTTTACTGACGCAAGCTAATATATCGATATCGGAAGAGATTTGGTTTGCAATATAGGGTTTATTTTTTGGCAATATATTCTCTCCACCGGGAGAACTATTGGCAGGTTGGTCCTACAAGCAGGAAGACATAATAACCTATAATGACGCTGTCTAAGCTAGTCATGAGGAACATAGAGGCTTCACTAATATGGTATAGCCTTGCAGCAGTCCGAGTAAGTGGATGGTGTGGTGGCATACGGAATTAACCTTCTCTGCAACCCGAGTTGTAGGGAGTCAAGTCCGAGCACCAAAAGAAGTTCGCCAGATAGGGCTACAGATATTAGGGGCTTTTAGTATTTTCACGTTTACGGAACAGTGACGATACAAAAAAAGGAATAAACGTACGTTCCAATAATGGTACCAAAAAATAAAAAGAAAATAATGGTGAGACAAAAGATAAGACACACAATGTATTAAGTCTTTTCCCTCCAAAGCATGGGAGGAAACGGACGTACGTACATTGTGTGACTCATATTTTGTCTCATCATGATTTAATGTGTAAGAAAGAGCTGCAGCATTATTGCGATAAGAAACTTCCGTCTATTCCTTTTTTGTATAAGTAAGTAGGTATCTACCCCACCTCCCAGGGATTCCGGATAGCCGAGCCAATTTCCAGCCTACTGTGGATCAAGGAGAAATATAAATGGTTTCATTAATAATTTTTTAAATACCTTTGTGTGGTGGCGCATTTATTGTCCGCTTGTTTAATCGTTCACTCCTTCTTCGTTTTTTGCATTTTTTATTGCAGGATTTGCGTTTTGCCCTTCGTTCCCTTGAACATTTCCTACAGTTTTTTTGTGACGTGGTAGTGTTGGTGGCTAACTTTCTCACTTTGGGCGGAGGCCCTTCAACGGAGCACCACTCGCCGAGTTCGTCTTTCAGATAACTATTGTTTACAGCCACCTCTGAATTGTGCTTATCATTTTTGCCAAACCTGACGGGGATTTTTCCATCACAGTCGTTGATTAAAAAATGCGTGAGTTCTTGGTCTACTCCAAAAAGTAGCACATAATTGCTTATAGTCATCATAGGTTGATTCGTTTGCGTTTGTAAATAAGATTTTCGTAGACATTTTTTGCTTAGGAGTATTCTTTTAATAATGACAAACTCCTTTGATGCTGGTGGCGATAATCCGTGTCTCTCTGGATATTTATCAACTATAATTTTCTTTTCATCTCTAATTTGCAATATTGCGTTTGCTTTCGACGTAACATGAGAAATCTTCGTCAATTTAACGTAAGGAAGTCTAATAGCTTCCATGGTTCCGATATTTTGTAAAGGTTTTTTTAAATAATTAAAATTGGGTCGTTAGACTTGTTTCTTTTAGCCCGCACTTCCCCAGTTTGGGGACTTCAGAGACTTGGGCATATTTATTTCTTCTCTTTTAACTTGAATGTGGACATTTTAGATTCTCTAAATTTTATATTTTATAATGTCTTTTCGCCACTTGAAGTTTGCTTGATGTTTGGTTAACATCTGAAAAAATAAAAATAAAACAATCTGAAACAATGTGTTATGCTTTACAAATGGTTGACTCACTTGCCTGCTGATATAAAAATTGGTAACAAAATTAATTTCATTAATTCTATAGGGATGGTTTGAAATATCACTAAATAAAACCTGTAATACTTTAATCATCTTAGGGGTATTTCACCATTTTCCTGATAGCTTATCTGTACAATAACGAAAATTAATAAATAAAGAAATAAATACTCGCCACAGGTAAAAAAACTCGGCTAACTTATCTTATTATGCAGCTGCTATTCATAGGTTCAAGTACTGAATAGTAAATTCAGACTTTTCTAATAAATAAATTGTGTTTAATAAATCGAAAATGTTATCGTATGGATAATTAAGGATGAGGATGGTGAAATGCTCCTATTGTGGTTGAAGAAATAGGGGTGTACCCTTCAAGTTCTAATTAACTTTAAACATAAATTATTTTAAAAAAAGAATTGTGGGTTTTGCGTAATTTACAATTGATTGATTTGGAAAATCGAAAGAATCTAGCTAAAAAATCATGCTAAGTTTGAATTTAAATTGATTTTCGTTTTGTAATATAAGGCGCATAAAATGCTTTTAATTATTTGAATAATGTTTTTATCTAAATGATATAGAAAGTACCATAATAATAAAAAAACAACATTGAATATTGAAACGGTTGGTCACAGTATTAAAGGCATTAGAAAAGCATATGAATAAAGCCACGACCGGGAATTTCTTTACATTTTAGCACAGATATAATAAGAACATCCGCAAACCCGCGAAAAATCACGGGATGGTCTAAATTCTCGACAAATCAGTTACAATTTTGAAAATGACAATTAAAATATAATATTATAGGTAGGTACTTTAATGCTTATCTGAACTCTTCACCCATCAGTTCCAATTTTGAAAATGGCAAGTTAAATTCAAAGCAAATCCGAGTTTGTAGAAATCACGGGATAGTCTTAATTCTCGAGATATCATTTACGATTTTGAAAATGACTAGCCGATAATTAAATAAATACATTGTTTCTCCCTTCGTGGCCTTTCCCATTCGTCCCCGTTCCCCTTCCTACTCATCTTCCTCTTCCCCTCCCGCATTCGCTTTTCCCCCTTCCCGCGTTTCCCCTCCCCTCTTCCGCTCTCGCCTTTCTCAAACTTCATAATGCCAGAGCTGACCAATATAGATATAGAAGTATTCACGGGCATGTTCACAACAATTCAAAAAAATTTAATAGCAATCAGATGAAATTTTAATCGCAATCGAATAAATAGTACAGGAAATAATTCCATAACGCCAGAGCTCACTATCCTATAACCATGCCGGGTATGCGCACATGATATTCCCAAAGTTTCATCGCAATCGGATGAATGTTATGGCGGCGCATAAGGTACGAACAAACAAACAAACAAACAAACAAACACAAATTTTTATATTGTAGATATACAGGCTATTAAAGATTTCAATAATTTTTGATTTTAGGAACAACGGAGGCAATTAATTATTTGTGAGTAAATGATAAACATTAAAAAATAATTTTACTATATCTAATATGTATATAAAAATAAATGTTTGTTTTTTTGTTTGTTTGTTCGTATATTTTGCGCGGCCATTCCGTCCATCCGATTGCGATGAAACTTTGGGAATATGTGTGCGCATGCATACCCGGGATCAGTGGCGGTTCGTGGTCTTTTTAACGGGGGGTTCAGAAATTCAAGAGAAGAATCAGCGCCGGTTCTACGAAATCTGGCGCCCTGTGCAGGAAGTACCGATGGCGCCCCCCCCTCTCCCAACATTTTTTTAAAATTCAGATAAAAAATTTATATACATATAAAAAAAAAAAAAAAAAATTATGCAATACGTTTAAAATAAATTAATATCCCGCCAACAAGAATCAAGAGTAACTTTTCCAAGTGACCTGGCGGTAGCTATCTATGACACTGGACAAAATAATAACATCATAACAAAATATAATATAAAACATGAGGCAGTTTAGTTCAGAAATAATAATATTCTGATCAGTTTGTTTAATATGGTGCCAAATCGCGCGCGAATGGCAACATAAATAAACCAATAACGCGGCGAAAGCGACGAACTATCATCAAAGAGCAACTTGTAATCAACGAAGGGAGATACGTACGAGAAGCGATTAATGAACCAATCACAATGTTTGTTGAATTTCGAACGATACAATGGTCGTAAGAGCAACAAGGAAAAATAGGTCTTACGTTCGTATGAAATATATGGTTTTTGAAAAAAAATTGCTTGACGTAAGTCAAATCCGTATTTCGTTAAATTTTAACCATCGATGCGCGCGCATTAGGTTCACGCATATGGAAAGTGAGTGTTGCTAGCGCGAACTAATAATTCCGTATTACGAGTAATTTTTAAACGATTCGGGGAATATTTTAATTGAATTTTAAAACAATATTTATTTTATCACGGCGCCCCTTCGTAGTGGGCGCCAGGTTTTTTGCACGTTTTTGAACGTATGGCAGATCCGGCGCTGAGAAGAATGATATATTGTCTAATCAAAATTTACTCTTGTCACACAAATTAAATAAAGTTAGCGGGTAAATATGTACTATTGTTTTTAAATAACTTGATACTCATTGACACAATTATTAAACAACCAAAATGGTTTTAGAAGATTTAAATTGTTTAATGGTTTTTACAACACTCAATGTACGTTGTTAATTATTATTGTTTTTTTTTCAATAAGAATAATTGCGTAGAATGTAGAATATAATATAATTGATATTTTAAAACATAAAAAAACAAGAAACACAAATAAAGGTGGCCACGAAATAAAATTAGCTTTTTTCACTAACACTAAAATTCCATTTAAAAAAAAATAATAATATTTAATTTCCAAACTTTTTTCATAAGCATTAGCGTTATTTTTTGTATATAACACTGTATTCCGTCATTGTGTGAAACAATTAGGACAGAATATTCGCGACAACCGATAAACGCAACCACTTTCAATTTGAAAGCCGAAACAATACTAGGAAAGCTCAACACAAAATTGCATAACTAGCGACGTTGTTTGCCGAAACTTTAGTAAATGTACTCATAACTAAGGGATATAACGACTTATCTATAAAAAAAATACGAAAACAGAAGTCAAAATCGGTCCACTTCAATAGTAGATTTACAAATGCCATTAGTAAACGATTGGAGAAATGCAGAAACAAGAAAATAAAAAATGTACAAAAATGACTACAAAGTTAAATACCATAATATATAACATTTAACTTGCATCCGTCGATGCAAAAGTCGACCGTCAGCCGGTCATCCTGCGACAATCTCGGGCTTCGTTTCGGCGAGACTCGTCAAAGTTCGGAGGTCACGTGACATCTTGACTCGTGAGCAGCGCACCAAGCTGCGTTGTTTTGTCCATTCTACCGTCACAGCGATTCGTATCGGCTATGATTTTTTTGTATGGACAAATGTGTGCGGATCGCAACGCGCACAAAATGGGAATAGATAGGTACCGTATTTTTCGGTGGCGCGAGTTTTAAAGACGGAATTTTAATGTCGAAATTTAAAATTGTGATGCGCTTGTATTACTATACAACAAGATTGTTTTATTTTATCATATTTTTAATGGGGGTTCACCGCACAACCGCACTTTAGAGAAAACCGCCACTGCCCGGGATGGTTATAGGATAGTGAGCTCTGGCGTTATGAAATTATTTCCTATTTCATCAGATTGCTATTAATTTTTTTTGAATGTTTGAGAACATGCCCGTGAATATTTCTATATATATATATACTAGAGAGCTCTGGCGTTATGATATTTGCATAAAAAATCAATTAGGTCACGCGAGTTGTTGGAAAAATGGGTGTATTTTATAGAGTTAAGCGGAAGGGAAAAAAGGCTGGGGGAGAGGTATGCGGGAAGGTCGGATGGGGAATTAAGGAGGAGGCTTTGCTGGAGGGGGGACGAGGAAAAGGGGAAGCGTAATGCGTGAGGGACAGGAAAGAGAAAGGGGAGAGCGGGAGAGGGGAGGGGGAACGGGGAACGGGGACGAATGGAAAATGACACGAAAGAAGAAGGAGAACGAATTTATTTATTTAATTGGCATTTCAATGCATGCCGCGTATCAGCTAGTATAAAAATATTAATAATTAGTAATTGTTTGTTTTGGGTTAGCAATAAAGATTAATCGAAAACAGTGATTTAGCATTAAGCTTCGCCATAAAGCTTCCCCTCTAGATACTACCACTTTGCATTTATTTGGTTCGTGAAGCGCTGAAGTCAGAAGCGTGTTAAATCCCATGCGACTCATTCCCCACTAGCTAAACGGCTAACAGCCAACAGGCTATAGCAGTGTTTTTCAACCTTTTTCATGGCGCGACCCCCTTAGTATGCAAAAATATTTCGCGACCCCCTACCCTTCGCCTGTATTTTACCTCTGACCACTATTTTACTATTTCGCCAAAGACCTCCACGGAATAGTAGGTAGAGATAACGAACAAACCGGGCTGATGCCGGCTCCAGAGTGAGGCGTGCGAGGCCGCGCCGCGCCGACGAATGCGAGTCGAGTGAATGAGCGAGACACAATAAGCGTTGCGGAGGCGCCGAGGGGTACAGAGTGGTGCGATCGACGGACGGCGGGAACAACGTGACCCTATAAATCGGCGATTCGGTGTCATTTGACACCCGTTTTTTGGTGTTGAACTCACGTATTTAAATTTATTGAAGTAACTTGTAGTGATGAATAGTGAAAAATGGATAAATTTATAAAAAGATCGACACAACTGGTATGGAAATTGTCTTGCAGAAATTGAAAGAAGAAATGCGTCATTATTTTTTTGTGCAAGAACTATCACAGAACAATGGGCAAAGGTGGATCATAAACCCGTTTTTGAATGCAGCTATAGACGAGGCAAGTTTGGAAACCAACCTAAAAGAAAATCTGCCGATGGAACGTTGCACTTGGAATTGAAGTTTGTTACATTGGATAACTTTTGGATAAAAAGAAAATTAGAATACCCAGAATTGAACACAGAAGCTTTGAAGTGTTTGATTCCATTTGCCACCTCTTACTTGTGCGAGTTGACGTTTTCGTCAATGGCCCAAATACAAAAACAAACAGAGGAATCGGTTTAATTTAGAAAATGACTTAATTCTAAATGTAGCAAAAACAGATCCAGGATAGCAGAAATTGGTTGACGAAAAACAGGCGCAACCTTCACATTAATGTGAATGCGACTCACAGGATTTTTGACTCATAGAAATTTTATAATATAAATTTCATGTTAACTTCAAAATGTCCTTTAAATAATATTTTCTTAATAAAAATATTTTTGAGTTTTATTGTTTTTTTATATTTTACTTTGGACCCCCTGCGACCCCCCTATAGAGGCTTGGCGACCCCCTAGGGGGTCGCGACCCACAGGTTGAAAAACACTGGGCTATAGACTAAGAACAGGCTACAGGCTACAGGCTACAGGCTACAGGCTACAGGCTACAAGCTTCAGGCCACAGGTGGCTAATCATTAATCTGCTCGTAGTGTGTTACTACCACACCACTGTTTGTTCAGTCGGGATAACAGTCAAAGCGTCAAACGCTGAAAACCAACAAACACCCCTACCCTTTAAAATGGCTATAAATGAGGCTTTCCTTTCAAAAGAAACATTGATGGCGCATTTGCCGAGAAGGGGGTTAAAATTAAAAGAAGCGAGTCTATCAAAACCGCTCATGGAACTTTAATTTTTTTTTGTATTTAAACGATTTGTTAAAAAATGGTGGATATCTGAAGTACAGTTATAAAATGAGTTATATAGTTTACAATATTCGAGCGGTTGTATAATGTGTAAGCTCGTGAAATTTTCACATTATTATTATTTTTTTAATATTAGTAAAAACCGTATTGTTTCACATATTGTTTCAAAAATATAGATTGCCAACATCTTACTAATATTATAAACGCGAAAGTTTGTATGGATGTATGTATGTTTGTTACTCTTTCACGCAAAACTACTGAATGGATTTTAATGAAACTTTACAATAATATCATCAGAAAAATATATAGGTTATAATTTATATAGCTACATATTTTAAAAATATATTATGAATAATAATTATTGTTTAATAGAAAATGTCGAAATTTGAGACTGACATTTTGCAAAACAATGATTGTTAAATTAAAATTCTATTTTAGAAAATATTTAAATTATTGAATTTATTTTAAGTACTCGCATAATACTTAGACGATTACTTTGAATCGAATCAAGAATTATAGATATTTTAAATAAATAGGTTAAGAATTTTGGTATAAACATAGTTGGGACCCAGGAAAAGAAAATAGCCCACTCGAAGTACTAATCCTGCGCAGACGAAGTCGCGGGCAGAAGCTTGTCTGTTAATGTAATTAAGGTGAATCAAAAGAGTTTTTTTTTTAAAAGTGCGTATAAACCGTTTCCATATATATCCATTTCTATATATATATATATATTTTTTTTCTTTTTTAAAAAGGGAGACAAACATTCCCGGGTTACGAATAACCCAACAACATTTGAAAATCTCCGACTACCACCACATTAAGCGGAAGATGCCCATTCAACCACTGACCGGTATATTTACCAATATCAATTTTAATTTCTAAAAGTATTTATGTGTACGATATTTTTTGTCAGTCCGTCTTTATCCAACACAAATAAGCCCACAGAACATGTCCAAATGGGCCCCCTTGCATCTTGCGTTTGCTTTGGCATGCACACGGTCGGTCGCTCTTCGCGCGGCATTATCTTATTGAGAAATCACTCTTGCTGATAATTTATTTATTTATTTATTCATGCCCTTAGGGCTTTTACAACAATCATAATACAAAAATAATAGGAAAAGAAACAATAATATAAAAATTATATTACATCATTGTTTAGTAAACGGGAAACAGAATTTATGAAATTTCAGAAATAAATTTTGGTAATGAATAAACGAAAATATCAACTGAACTAAATTTATTTCCAAGCCTATGTAGTCTTTGGATTGGGGAGTTTAATGAAATAGTTAGTTTTCGAAGGATAAACAAAGAACAGCTCTGGAAGCCTCGTGTTACGATTTGGTCCTCGGAAAGTTATTAGTTTTGTGAAATCTGATGCGTCAATTGTGCCATTAACTAATTTGAATAAAAGTACCATATCGCTCTTGGTTCTTCTACAAATAAGCCAGTTAAATTAAGTCCTTTCATTAATTTATCATAATTGATTTGTTCAATGGGTATGGAGAGTTTGAAATTAATGAACCTTAAAAATGTACGTTGAACCCTCTCAATTTTTATTTTATGTGCATAGTATGGGGACCAAATAGTGGAATTGTATTCTAAATTACTTCTAACTAAGGCAGTGAAGATTATTTTAAATGAATAAAGTGACGTAAAATCTTTGACTGTTCTTAAAATAAATACCCAGATCCTTGATATGAGACATCTTTTTAATAGAAATATTGTTGATACTATAATGAAACATAATATGATTTTTGTTTCTACAGAAAGATATGAATTGACACTTATCAATATTTAAAAAACAGTTCATTATGATTACACCAATCTTGTAAACGATCGAGATTGGATTGAAGGATATTACAATCATTGATAGAGGTAATCGTTTTGTAAATGTTTAAGTCATCGGCAAACAGGAGTATGTTTACGCCATTAAAAACTTTTACAATATCATTGATAAATATTAAAAATAATAATATACATTTGGTATTATATTCGTAAGTAATACCTTTTTATTAAGTTTTATAATTTTTTATAGACTTTAGTAATTATTATTTTAGCCATTATAAAAAATAATTTAATTTTAAAACAATTTAATCTATCAGTGCTACACACGAGCACACTGTTCAACCAGCCTTCCTTGGTAATGACTCGATTATATTATAATAAACACTGCGATCGTGAAGACTTGGATATATTTTGGAATTCAATCACTTCCTTCAGAAGGAAGTCATACTTGTTTTTACCTGATGATTATTGTATCATTCACCTACTTATTCATTGGCTCTATAATATGTGTATAAGTATATGTTTATGTGTGTGCATGTATGTGTGTAATAGTATTTGATTTTGGTATTTTTTTCAAAGTACTTGTAATTTATCATTGAAGAAGAAAATAACTCTAATAATCTAAAAATGAAAATGAAGAAGACACAGAAAATTAAAAGATAACGGTCGCAACTGCGACTCGAACCCAGAACCTCTCGTCTTAACAGGACGATAAGAAAAAAAACACTAATGAGTTAAATTATAATATTATTACTTATTTTAACTAATTAATAAAAAAATTGGAATCATCACTATAACCATATTGAAAATGTTAATTACTGTAATAATTATATCATGTATTCTATTGGTGAGCCAATAAATACACGTGTTTTATTAAATAATGGCATAGGTAAGGCTTGAGTTCCAATAATTGAACTCTGGATGGATTTAAAGTTTTTGATATTGAATCCTCTATCCATTACATCAAAGCGGTTTCACATTGCACGGGAAACATATTACGCCAAAGCCAAAGCATGATAAACAAATAATAGTTTAACGGGAACAAAAACGTACTCATGGCTTATGTAAAAGTGAACTATTTGAAACTGGTTGACATTTGACCGTGCAAACACCTGACGAAAGGGGACATTCTATTTGTATATTGCTGCATACCGATGAGCTATGGAATTTTTCTGAAGGGGTTGTAATAGTCAACGTTACCCCTTTTTAGTTTGTGTTTCTGTTGCTGATTAGGGCATTTAGTAAAAATATATTTGTATCATAATATGTACAGTCTGGGGCGTATAAATAACCCAAAACTTGGTGGGCTTTATACCCTTAAAAATATTGATTGATGAATCTACTCGCGGACAAAAATATATAAAAAATGGCAACGGTAATGTAATGATCTAAATCAAGGCTGCCCATTTGCCCAACCCCAAGCCCGGGGGCCACAAAATGGCCCGTGAACGAATTATAAATGGCTTGCGTGAGCAAGTTTAAAAATTTCCGCTAACTTGCAAATCCTTTTACAATCAGTTTGACTGAAATAATTAATTACAACTATAACATACAATTTTGTGCGTAAATGACGGACTTCCTGGCGGAATCCAATAAAATGACGAAACTAAATAATTCATATCCTGAAAGTCTCTAGCTCCCCCCCCCCAGGATGGATAATTCCAGAAATTCCCCAGCACCCCTCTCCTTTCCCAGGATGGATGGAATTCTGACCGATAATTCGTTAATCTGGTAATCCTATCAGTGACCCGCCTGTGATTTTCCGCGTCAATTTGACCTGACTGTTAAAAAGGTTGGGCAGCCTTGACGACAAAGACACCAATCTTAGAGAGCGATCGTCATAATATGATGGTCTCCACACGTTAAAATCATGACGCACAATAGCAAATTTAATAATCTTTTGTGACAGAAACAGTTAGGTCATCAATACAAGTTGATCCGACAAGAGTAAAATTCACAATGATTCCAGGTTTGAGTTTTCACAACAACATTATTTGAATAGTGTATTCAAAAAGATACTTGAAAGCCTTGTGTGGTCAATTTGTGGTCCATCCGCAGTTTAACGGGCACAATATATTTTAACATCTTAAAAATGATTTCGAAATCAAAACAAATATATATTATGATGCCTAACTAATATTATGTCCTTATTTTCTTTATTATATTAGACATACAGTTTTTCGAAAATTTTCGAATAGAACCTAATACTTTTTCAGATGAGATTATATACAAACTACACAAGTACAAAGGTTGTAAATTTCTACGCATTTTTAGTCTGAAAGGGCCGAAAAACTAGTGGATGTAATAAGATTACAATAATAACTATAAAAAAACTGTGTGCCTTCTGCAATAAAAAATAAGCAGAAAATTAAGAAAAATCGCAATCACGTGCTTAAATAAATGACGCTGGGCTAGTTTGGTTAAAATTCCACCCCTTTTGAAGTATTGATGGCAATGACCGTCGAGGAGGGGTTATTTGAAGCTCTTTGACATGCTGTCACCGGCAAGCGGGCACCGGGCACCGGAAAGCGTGGACCGGGTTCCAGCCGCCGCACACAATGACGGCCAAAGGGAATTAGGGCGCCAGAAATAGGAAAAAACCTTGTCTTTAAACTAATCTTACTAATATTATAAACGCGAAAGTTTGTATGGATGTATGTATGTTTGTTACTCTTTAACGCAAAATTTACTGAATGAATTTTAATGAAGCTTTACAATAATATGGCTCATTCATCAGAATAACATATAGGGTATAATTTATAAAGCTAGCTATTTATTTTCAATATATTGAAAATAATAATTATTGTTTAATAGAAAATGTCAAAATTTGAGAATGACATTTTGCAAAACAATGATTGTTAAATCAAAATTCTATTTTAGAAAATAATTAAATTAGTGAATTTAATTGAAGTACTCGCCTGATACTGTGAATCGAATCAAGAATAAAATTATACATATTTTTAATAAAATGGTTAAGAATTTTGGTATAAACGTAGATGGGATCTAGGAAAAGAAAATAGATTACTCGAAGTACTAATCCGACGCAGACGAAGTCGCGGGTAGAAGCTAGTCATAAATATTTTTAAAACGTTCTGCATAAACCAGTTCAAAATGAACCGCAAGAATTTAATTTGGGAACGTCACCCGATAGCCTGCACAAGCGCGCAAAGTTCAGATATGTATCGCGCTGCCAGATATATTACCCATATAATGTATCCCATATTCTCATTTGCGCCTGATTCGTAGACGGGGTAGCTAAACTCGTCCTGTTTTCCCTATTTACAAATCAGAAAGTTTTCAACAACTTTTTTGTTGCGAACTCCTGCAATTCATAGACTTGTTACTTACTTACTTACCCACAGTAACAAAATACACTATTCTACTGCAGCATTCATAAGAGTAACTACATTGCCAACTCTCCAATACTACGATTTCACACTATGGGAAACCAAAACTTAGGTGATGTTGACATGTAGTTTAGTGGACCGTGTAAAATATTTATTCCAACACTATTCCTAAACTGTATTCACACTCCTAAACTGTATAAACACTATTCCTGTATTTTTGTTAATCTATCTAATCGCTGTATTTTTCAATTTTGGTTCTTGTATTTTTATGACTTTGTGTGTAATTTTTACTAGCAACAAAATGTATCTTTTTTTTTTTACTTCCAACAATATGTAACAAGTGTACTGTACTAACATGTAAAAGTCCTCTGGGCGATGAACAAATAAATACCAAATAATAACATAAACATGGATATTAAAGCTTTTGGTATAAACTTTAATCTGCAATTATTTTTAACATAACAGATTTAAAGTAATATAGAAAAAATATATGTTTTATGAAATATAATTTTTGTTAAAAAAATAAATTGAAATGTTTACAATCCGCGGCACGCCGCACAGTGGGCTGAAAATCGCCTTTCATAGACATAGAGACTTGAATTGAAATGGATTCTGCTGATAATTACTAATAGAAAAAATTGTATGGCACTGACATTAAAAATGAGGCTATCTCGGGAATCATAAGGTTGGCCATTATATCCTTAGACACAGATATACTACTGTTTATTTGTATTTTTTTTACATACTTCGTATTGTGGCACAACTTACGCTTTTTTTTTTAAATCCTCAAAGTTGAAAAAAAACTTTTTTATGTTGAGAATTTCAAATAAAAATATTTTTGGCGTCGTAAATTGATAATTTGGCTCTATGTGCGCTGGGTATTGGGTAGGGCGGCTTATAATGCACAAGTATCAATTCACAAATGCCTCTCGAACACCCAAACCACGTGGAGAAGGGGTGGTTCATTGGGACTTTGTGCAGGTTGAAATTGAAAATTATATTATACTAGCGCAGTCACCTTAAATATCAATGGATAGGCTGACTTCTCGGCATATCAGTTTCAAATTTAAAAAACGACAATTAAATGAATTTTCTGTTCAAATATTTCATTATATTTATAAACTAAGGTACTTTACGGCTTGTCTGAATTCTTCTCACAATCAGTTCCAATTTTAAAAATTAAACTTGTATTCAAAGCAAAACTGAAGCAACATATAGCTAGAACCAGAGTTACGCAAAACAACAGCGCAACTGAAATGTCTTATTCAATTTTTTATAAGTAAAACTTTCTTTTTTACTTTTGAAGGTTATTCCCATCATTGTAATATATCATTGAAGAAGAAGATAACAATAATAATCTAAATTAAAATATGAAAATGAACAAGACACAGACAAATAATAAATGATAATGGTCGCAACTGGGACTCGAACGCAGATCTCTCGTCTTACAGGGACGTGTGCTCTGCCAATTCAGTCATTGCCACCTATTATAAAACCGCCGTAATTGTCAAAGTCATATTTCAAATTTCAGAATTAATAATATTAACTTCGGCTAATGTTTTTTTACATATTATTGGCAGCTACCTTTTTTGTTGCCACCATTATCTTTTTTTATTTTTCTCTGTCTTGTTAATTTTCATATTTTAATTTAGATTATTATTGTTATCTTCTTCTTCAATTAAATATCTTATGTTCACTTTTTTATGTAGTTAAGTAACATTTTATTGTTATTTATTTTTGGGATGTTATGCCATGTCGCGCTGCCTTTTTTAGCCAACGTTTCGGACTGCAGTGTCAGTGTCCATCATCACATCAGGGCAGATATCAGTGAAAATCTAAAATAATTTAGTTACAATGTTTATTTATTAATTTCATTTTTCTTTTAAATTTTGGGAAATCAACGGATGAATTTCATCTTTTTTATATTGTACCAAAAATTCAATCAATTATAGATATCCTTACGTTAATAAATTAATGGAATTATAGGATTTATATAAACAGAAAACTTACTAGTGACATAAAATATACTGCCAAGTGCGTTTTTATACAATTATAGTACTTCTCTCTTTTTATGTGAATACTGCACAAGAGTCCCCACCACTCGGAAGCAGTGAGACCATGACATCCCCAATTGAAGGCATTTGCAACTAATTATGAGGCCAAAGGCAGTAGAGAGGGGAAGGATATGAAGATGAGGAGGGTTGTAAAGTAGGTACCTAGCTATTTTTATCCGTTCACCAAACAAAACTAAAGTCATTTCAAGTAACGTTTTGATTCTGAATGGTGGTCTTCCACCAGTGATACCACCCATACCAAGAGCATTTTCAACAACAGGTGCAAATAGAATGTAATTTATATTTTCTAAATTTTACATGCATGAGGTGTAAATAGATTGTAATTTTTATTTTTTGAATTTTACATACAACAGGTGCAAATAGAATCTAATTTATATTTTTTAAATTTTACATACAACAGGTGTAAATAGAATATATTTTTTTTTATTTTAAATATTATATACAACAGGTGCAAATCGAATGTAATTTATATATTTTTAAATTTTACATACAACAGGTGTAAATAGAATGTAATTAATATATTTTTAAATTTTACATACAACAGGTGCAAATAGAATGTAATTTATATTTATTAAATTTTACTTACAAAAGGTGTAAATAGAATGTAATTTATATATTTTTAAATTTTATACACAACAGGTGCAAATAGAATTAATTTTTTTTTTATTTTTTTTTTTTATTATTTTTTATCCAGCAATATTATTTATTTATTTATTTATTACACGCCGTAATGGGCTTTTACATACAACGGGTGTAAATAGAATATAATTTATATATTTTTTAATTTTACATACAACAGGTCCAATAGAATGTAATTTATATTTTTTAAATTTTAAATAATTTTAGATGTTCAATTGTGAAATTAACAGATGAAAGGGGGATTTTACTAACCGGTGTACCATTGAATGATAGGCAGAATGTTTATGGGTTACCGGATGGTTTAATGTCTAAAATTAAACAAATTAAACAAATTGCTCTGAATAATGGTTATTCCTCACACTTAATTGATAAAATCCTAAATAAAAAACTTAAGCTCATTTCAACTAATAAATTTTTATTTGGTAAACCTGAAAATAATAATAAAATCACAAATCCCTTTCAATGGCGTAGGATCTTATATATATCTAATTTTTCTTCACTTAGTACAAAAAAATTGCCTCCTTGTATTAAACCCGCGTTCTATACTGACAACAACTTAGGTAAATTATTAAAAAACACTAAAGATAGAGATCATAAATTAAGCCACTCAGGCATTTACCAATTATGTTGCAATGATTGTCCATCATTCTACATAGGAAAGACAACCAGAAATGTAAATATTAGAATCACGGAACATTTAAGATGTATAAATAATAATAATTTTTCGGAGTTTGCCAATCATCTTATTTCCACCAATCATACTTTTAATAAGGACACAGGGGTTAAAATTCTTCACCGTAATAATAAAAGCAAAAAGTTAGATAACCTGGAAGCACTTGAAATTAAAAAATCCCTAAATAATAACGCTAATATATTGAATAACCAAATTAATTTATCGTTTAGTCCCATCCTAGATATGTTTCCAATAAACCGCTCTGTGCTGGATTTCCCGCAACTACCCCCCTCCCCCTTTGACCTCCCACTCCAGCACCTAAATGTTTGGTATATATCTATCAATATTTTGTATCATAGGTTAGTTTTAATATTCTCCTGACGAAGGAAGGGTTCTTCCGAAACCGGTAGAGTGTAATTAAAATTAAAGTGGTCTAGAACAAATTTATATATTTTATTGTAAAGAAAAAATGTAATAATTAGAACATTAAAAAAGATAAAAACAGGAAAATAGTCAGAAAATAAACATGAAAATACGAGTTGCAAGAATAATAAATCAATAATAAGAAAGAATAAATCTCTATATTTGGAAATAAAACATGTGTAAATAAAGGATGAGGAATTATCGATTAGGAAGAGATTAGAATTAACTGCATTCTCTTTTTTTGTGTAGTAGCCAAATGTAATTAATGTTTTTTTATTATTTTACATACAACAGGTGCAAATAGAATATTTTTTAATGTTACATACAACAGGTGTAAATAGAATGTAATTTATGTTTTAACGGACATACGTCATTCCTATGTCGACCTACGTTAAATTATCGTGAAAACAAGCTTATGTGTCCAAGCGGTTAACATCATAAAATACACCCATTTTTCTAACAGTTTGGGTGACCTATATAATTTTTTATGCAAATTTCATAATGCCAAAGCTCACCAAATTTCACTACAATTCAAAAATAATTATAGCAATCTGATAAAGTTTTAATCGCAATCGTATGAATACTATAGGAAATCATTTCATAACGCCATAGCTCACTATCCTATAACTATCCCGGATATACGCACATCATATTCATTCATACACGTCTCAGAACAGACAACGTCTAGTGAGGCGGGTAACTTACTTGTTTATTAAATACTATATTACCTTAATAAACGCCCGGGTTGCCGGCAATGAAATTGAATTGAATTGAATTGAAATTGAATATTCCCAAAGTTTCCCGGTATGGCCGCGCCTAACATACGAACACACAAAACAAAAAACAACCAATCATTAATTTTTATATTATAGAAATTAAATATATACTTCTTAGAGGAAACCTTTAATTGAATTACATTAAAAATAATTATTTATTTTTGGTCTTCAAAACACAATTTATTTATTTATTCATTTCTACGCTCTTACTTACAGTTTATAAATACAATAGGTGAAAGTTAAACAAAAAATATCCTTAATATAAAACATAGTAGGTAGTAGAGTGAAGTATGTTCGGCAACTGCATGTAAATGGTTAAAACTAATGTGGTTATGTTTTGTGAACATCTCACTAGGAGAACCTGTGCTGAGGTGTTCGCATGTATTATTATGCCGTCATAAGGGATAGCACAATATCCCCCTTGAGACTCTCAAGGAAGACTCCGTAGTTCCACCCATGGTGACTGTATTGTGGACATAGACTTTATTTTTCTGTTTATTGCAATTTGTCTAAATCGTCAAAGGCCATTTTTTATTAATTTTACATCTTTGGTATTTGGTACTAGTAAAAACAAACAATTAAATGATTGGGATACCCATATACGAACCAATTTACATGGAGAAGTGATTCAAATTTACATGCAATGGATAAAAAGTAACAACAATCCCAAAAAAATATGGGACATACTAAGAGAAGCCACAAACTCACAAACTACAAAAGAAAAACAGAACATAAGTAAACTCTCCATAGACGGACATATTGTTGAAACCTCAAAAAATCCTGAGCACATTGCTGATCATGTAAACAATTTTTTTATTAATATTGGTCCAAATCTTGCCTCTCAAATTCCCCAGAGTGGAATCACCCCATCTAATGACACAACGGATCAAGCAAATAACACAAATATAAAATTTCTCTTCCAAACTGTATCAAAGGAAGAAATTCTCAGAACAATTAAATCTCTAAAAAATACTTCTTCAGCTGGACCTGACGAAATTTCAACCAAAATCCTCAAAATGCTGTCTTCGGAGATTACACAGCCTCTGGAATACCTTATAAACCTAAGCATTACACAGGGCTATTTCCCCTCTAACTTAAAACAAAGTATCGTAATTCCCATCTACAAATCTGGAAACAAGTCAGATATCAACAACTATAGACCAATTACTTTACTAAATAGCTTGTCTAAAGTTTTTGAAAAGCTCATTAATGCACAACTTTTAAAATTCGTCGAGAGCCATAAAATACTTTCAAAAAACCAATATGGATTTCAAAAAAACAAAAGTACATCAGACGCCATTGCTAGTGTGACAGACTTCATTGTAAAAAGCCTTGATAAAGGAAACAAATGTATCTCTATCTTTTTAGACCTTTCCAAGGCTTTTGATACAATATCACACATTAAACTAATTCAAAAATTAGAAAAAATCGGCATTAGGGGCAAAGAGTTAGACTTCTTTAAAAGCTACCTAAATGGGCGCAAACAACAGGTAAAAATTCTGAATACCCTTAGTAATCAGCGCTCAACTGACTATGGAATCCCACAAGGAAGCGTATTGGGACCGACTTTATTCTTACTGTATATTAACAACTTTTGCAACCTTGAAATTCAGGGAAAAATTATTAGCTTTGCTGACGATACTGTCTTATTGTTCGAAGACAACAATTGGTCAGCTGTATTTAAAAAAGCTGAAAAAAATATGAACTTCGTTAAAAAATGGTTAGATTTAAACACCCTTACCCTTAACACGATGAAAACAAAATATGTCACATCAAGCATCAATACTACAGGCCAACCTAATGATGATTACTACATAAAAATACATAACTGTACGAATTCCAATGAATGCAGTAACTGCCCCTGTCTAGAGCGCACTTCACAAGTGAAGTACCTCGGTCTCACCATTGATTCATACCTCAAATGGAATCTGCATACTCAGATCATTGCAAATAAAATTAGAAAAACCATACACTTCTTCAGATCCATAAGGAACTTTCTTGACTTACAACTTCTGAAAACGATTTATTTTGCAATCATCCAATCTATCATTGAGTATGGGATCATTGCATGGGGAGGGGGTACTTCATTAGCCCTAGATCCTGTCGAAAAGGCGCAGAAAACAATTATCAAAATTATTCTCAAACTTCCTCAAACCACAAACAGTGACTTAATTTTCAACATAATGAGAGTATTTGATGTTCGTCAGATCTATGTAAAAACAATCCTCATGCATCTCTTTAAAAACAAACACGAACTTTATGAACAAAAAATAAACTTAAGATTTACGCGAAATTCGAACAAAGACATACTGCAAGTTCCAGCACTTTCTACCACCTTTGGCCAACGTAGTTTTAGATACTTTGCAACTAAAATATTCAACATGCTCCCAGAAAATATTAAACTGAGTCAAACACTAAAAGAATTCAAAAAAAGTGTTAAAATTTGGATATGTTCTAATGATCGACCCTTTACTGGTGCCCTCACCCAAACTCCTTGTCATTGACAGTTATTGTAATAATTATCTTGCTGTTTTTATATTGTGTACATGTACATAATATGTATTGTGAATATGAATATCGTAACTAATATAATGTATTGCTCTATACTATAGGAACCATACATTATATGAATACATTATAAGTAAACTGTAGACAAAATGCGAGAAACAATTTTCTAAAAATTCTGCCTCAATACAGGTTCGCCTAGTGAGGCAGGCTATGCACAACATCAAATATATTTATTATAATTGTTCTATTTCTATATGACCGTTCTTACATACATATTTATTTTTTTCTCCTATTAGATACTACTCTAGTGACATCAATTATTATAACATTATTCCTATAACAATCTTATTGTTTTTAACTTATAGTTATTAACTGACTAATGAATATGTTATTAACTTTTTAATTGAATGTTATTGTCACTAAAATATATTATTAACTTTACTGTGTAAAATAAAAGTAAGTAAATAAAAGGTAAAAAGGAAAAATATAAAAAGTAACCAATACTACTATGTAATAATATAATATTATATATTCATGTTATTTTCTGGATGTAATAAATATGTAATAGTTTATATAATAATGTATTCCTGTTCTTTTTGATAAATAAATACTTTATACTTATACTTATATTGCAATTTTCACATGCTAATTCGGTTTGCTGGCCTGACCAGTGACCAGGGAGAACGGTGTCCAGTTGTTTGGGCACCGCGCACCGCGCAATATAATATTCCAATCAAATAGCGGAGGCTGGAAATCAATATGCAAACACGACGAAATGACGTGCTCACTAATAATAGGGGAAATATACGGAAGCAAATAAAAAAATTATACTTGGGAAACAAATAAAGAAAGAGCATAATATAATATAATTATACAGGGTGTTAAGCATCATACTTGACTTACTTTAACCAGTGATTCCTGACATAATTTTAAATAAATAATGTAAATATAATTTTTGTCTCCGGTGACATTTTTTTTATTTTTATTTTCTACAAAAACATAAAAAATAGTAGGTATTGGGAAGTTAGGGGCGGGGTGAGTGGTTGGTTGGTTACTTGGCTTAGAGACCAGTGACGACATGTGGAAGATTTTTTTTCTTTGATTTTAAAGAAAAAAAAATTGAAAAAAAAAAATTTCATCAAAAAAGTCACCGGAGACCAAAATTTCATTTACATTTTTTACTCCAAATAATATCAGGAATCACTGGTTAAAGTAACTCAAGTACGATGCTTAACATCCTGTATAATGTAGGTAGTTACTCTTTTGACCGCAGGCGCCGTGGCGCCGCCCCAATCTAGATATTGTTTATTTAAAAATATATATTTTAAATATTGATGAATACCGCATACTATACAGGGCCCGCAGATACTTTAATAGTACACAACTGCTAACCCTGTACAAATTGCAAGTGCGCCCCACGGTTGAATTTGGCAGCCACCTCTGGTCTGGAGCCCCAAAGTACCTGAAAAACACCCTCGACTCTGTGCAGAAGCGGACGGACCCTTTGATGGATTCTCCCGTCTTAAAAAACGGATTGCAATCTTTTGAACACAGGCGTCGGGCGGGAATGCTGTCCTTGTTCTACCGGTATTTCAATGGAAGATGCTCCGAGGAACTAGCATCATTGATCCCCTGACATAGGTTTGAAGGGAAATTATTTTCCTCACGGCATGTAAAAAAAGTCGTATTTTCTCGTAAGAGTCCTAACTGCTCCCGTCTGGAACCAGTAAGACTATGGCATCCCCAACTGGGGTGTGTTGTGAGGATGAAGGTAGTGGGGAGTGGAAGAAGATGGGGGAGTGAAAGGTGGGGAAGTACCTGGCTATTCAGATCTGGTCATCAAATAGTTTCAAGCAACGTTTCAATTCTGAATGGTCGTCTTACACCAGGGCGATACTGAGGGTATCTTCCACTGTAGTATTAACTCCCCACACATACAGAAGGCCTCGAGGGACATCACACCCTTTAGGGCATGATTTGAAAAAAGTACTAAGTGAACGGGAACATTGGAGAGAACAATGCTACGCAGGCCGGTTTAGGCCGGCCCTAAAACAAACGGTGCCTTTTGCTAGCAAAATCCTCAAGGGAAATTGTTAGGTCTGGTGTAGGCACTGATGCTGTGAAAGGAAATAAACGTAATTAAAAATTTACTTGCTCCTCATCTAAAAAAAAATTTCAAAGTCATGTAAAAATTCAAGTTTTAACAGTCAAATAAATCATTAAGAGGGTATTACCAGAGAATACCCGAAATTATGCCCTTTTAAATCAAATTCTAGACGTATTGACTCTTTTTTACAAAAAAACATAAATTGATTTTGAAAGATTGTTATTTTATCTGGTACATGTAGTTTTAATTTTTTTTTTAAACTAAGCGTATTTCTAATATACTAAGGTTATTCCGTTGGTCGTTGGCAGATTTGTTCAATTCAATCATACAATAAAATAAATTAATACATAATCTAGTCAACACAGTTTTCAAAATGTAAATTTTAGATCGATTTTAAAAATAAATCCGAGAACGTGTGACAAAAATACCTCAGTTTTTCTATTATTTATTTAAGGTCTTTCAAAGAAAATATTTCAAAATTTTTTTACACACTTATTTTGTTAAGACATTATTGATAAATCATAAATACCTATGATCAAAAAATACTTACAAGAAGTACACTATATTTAATAATTTTTCATCGTGCGTTTTGAGCATTTTTATCGCTTACTTTTTTATTTTTTTTATTGAAAATTTTTTGATACAATGGTACATAAAATAATAAAAGGCATATAACATACTTAAATATAATATTGTATGAACAAAAAAATCCCACAAAGGCAAATGCCTGAGCGTGGGTATAATATTGAATTTATTATAATTTTATGGTTAATAGGAGATTTAAGAATTTTGTTTGTTTTTAGGTATAAAAAGAGTAAAAGTAAAAGAGTAAAAGTGCCTTAAAATATAGAGCAAAATAACCGCATTTGTTGTTATTATTGCATTTGTAAAAATTTAATGAAGAATTAATGCTAAAGGCGTAATTAAAAAAAAAAAACAAAAACATAGCAAGCAATATAATATTTCTACTTTAAAAGCTGTCTGATGATAAACATAATTAATGGCTTTGTTAAATCTTATAAGAAAAATATATCCGTTTCAGTGTTTTTTAGCCAAGTTTTGATATATTTTTTGTAAGATTTAAGATTTTGACACGTGGGGGCTTTAAATGTTGCACGTAATGAATTATGCATTTTTGGAGCAATAAAACTAATATGCCTTTGGGCCAACCTAGTTTTACAGTGGGGTACAGCATATTCACAGGCGCCAAGTCTTAGACTGGAGCGATTTGAATTTTTTTATAGTATTTAGGATGCGTGTACATAATACTTGAACGTAGGTATATATTAAAGCAAGTTTTGAATGAAATAAATCGATATTAAATTTTTAATTTAAAAAAATGATACGGGGAATAATCGATCTTTCTCATTGGAACCTCCCTGTACAGTTGCAAGCATTTTTAAACTTTTATTCTCAAACGCTGGTCAATCCTTCCTAAACTACACCCGTTATATCATTTTATACAATAAACGCTTTGTGCAATAACACAGGTAAATAAATATAAAATTGCAATTTCCGTTGAAGCTCGACGTCGGACCTAGGAGGAAGGACATTTTATTATTTGATAAATCTTATTTTCCCACTAATAGGAAATAAATTTCTTGCTTCGGCAATCAATCAGACAAATACAAATACAGACATCAATTTAGTCCAATTTTACCTCCACCCAACTAGCCTTATGAGATTGAAGAGGTTTCTCACCATCCTCCCAATAGCTTATCTACACAAATAACGAATATTTTAGATTTACGATTTACGGTTTTTTTATTTATTAAGATGGAGTTTATAATTCGGTACTCGAACCTATGAATAGTGGCTATATATTGGATAGGTTGGCCGAGTTTTCTAACCACTGCGAGTATTTTATTTTTATTTTTAATAATATTCGTTATTAGGGTAGATAAGCTATTGGGAGGATGGTGATAAACCCCCTAAGTCGCTGATTTAACTTTGACTCAAATAGCATCAGAGATTTTTTGGGAGAGATTTCTTTCAGAAATTTTACCTCTTTTTTTAAATACAGAACTCATTTTCGGAAAATGATGGTGTGAAAGCTATTTGTAAAGGATCCGGTTATATCCGCGTTGAAATCATTATTTTAATTTTATTTTTCCTAGCCAGTCTAACCACCCTTCTGCCCTTCAGGATACGAAAATATTCTAAGGAACCGTTTTCTTTTTTCTCAGAAATTCTCCAGCCAACCCTTGCATATAGTCATGGCCTTAGTTCTTATTTTCCAAATGACCATTAGCAAATTTTACGGCAGGACGAGTAGTCCAGTTATTTGGGACGAAAAATGGGGTTACCTGGAAAGTTTTCAAATTTAAACATTGCAATCTCGTATCTCTGCCATTTAGGAAAAATGGCGCCTAATAGCAGTTTTGCGACAATATCTCCCTTCCGACTTATCTTATCTTACAATAAAATTTCCTACTGTTGGTGTGGGAACAATCTTTTTGTAAAATCAATAGTTTTATTTATTGTGAACTGTCACTTATTCGTTTGCTATCTGCAATCATGCTAGGGAACGATGAGAAGTTACCGATAGTTAGCCTATCAATCCTTATCGATCGAGTATGCTAGGTCACAGGCCGAAATTTCATCCGCATCATCTGCGATCGGATTATCAGACTCATCACAAGCCTCTTCGTTGTCGTTTCAATCATATTCCATCTTACTGGAGCAATAGGAATGGAACAGAAACAAAAATTAATTTTAATATGGAGATTGAATAAAAACTAAATTGTTCTATTTTATTTTTATTTTTAACTTTTTAACTTAAAGAGGTAAACCTCAAATTATAATATTTTAATTAATGAAGATAATATTAGCGAAAGTCAATCGAAAATCCGAAACAGAAAAATCAGAAAAAGATACGGATACATCTGGGACTCGAACCCAGGTCCTCCGGCAATCCGATAAAGGTAAATAATAATCACACATAAAGGTAGCAGCCAATAAAAATATGCGATAAGAAAAATGAAAATAATGTTGGTGGTTCTCAGTCGAAGTATGATACAGTTAAAAATGACCGAATCGGATAGGGATACGTTGGCGCAGTTGGATAGCGCGTCGGCCCGGATTGCCGGAGGACCTGGGTTCGAGTCCCAGATGTATCCGTGTCTTTTTCTGATTTTTCTGTTTCGGATTTTCGATTGACTTTCGCTAATATTATCTTCATTAATTAAAATATTATACTAAATTGTTCGTTTGGACAAAGTACTAGGGCGACGATTTGTTGTCCTGTTTCCTCGATAAGTTGACTCTTCTCACTACCTCGTCTAATTAACGCGTCAAACCTCCGTATAAAGCGTTCAAAAGAAGAAGAAGATTATATGAAAGGGAGATATGTAAATACGAATTTTAGAGGGAAAACGCGAATATTAAAAAAAACGATAATTAATGATATTAAATATTTAATAAAACATGCCTCGTTTAAAATAGAGCAAAAACCTCTCGACAAATACCTAAGTTGAATTTAAAGGGTGAACGGACAACTCAGAATCATAAAACTTCAACACCTCCTATGAAAAATTATTAAAAGTGATAAAAAGTGAAAACTCATAAAAAAAATAATTAAATAGGTTAAGGCAGGTAAGGTTATAAGTTATAAGCTATTTTAAAATTATTATTTTTCATAACTTTTAATGACTTTACAAATGGGGTGTTGAAATTGAATGATTCTGAGTTGTCATGGAACCCATTTCAAGATATGGTGTGAATTTTTCCATACGTATAAAATATTAAAAAAGAGAACAAAATATGTGTTTTTAATGATTTTCAGAGCAATTTATTTCAAGGGTTCTTGCCTTCGCTGGACTTTTTTTTATTATTTTCCGAAACTTGGATGAAAAATCAAGAGCGAATCTATGTTCATAATTTTTATTGCATTTTTCAATTCAAGCGACCAAACTCAACAGCCGGAGGTGTAGCTGTGCATCATTGATCTGTAGACATTCATGTCAAAAACAAACACAAATGGCAGAAATCGTACCGATATCCAAACGTCATTTCCGTTTGAAAACGTTGTTTCCGCCCGAAAAACATCAGAATTACTCGTCATATGTGTATATATAAAGAAGTGTAAATTATTAGGAATAAACTAACAGTATTAAATATACAAATGTTATAAATCGATAGAAATTCGGAATGCGGGGCTTAAGGTGTTAGCGCCGCAGAACAGCAGAGCTGTAGATGCATAACGGTGTAGAACCGTAGCGGCGTAGAACCGGAGCGGCGCGGCGTAGAGGTGAGGGCAATTGCATTAACTCCAAAGCGGCGTTTAATAAAATATCTGAGATGTTTCGCTTGGTTTATTTACACTTTATTGAACATTTTACTTTATATTTTCTGCTTTAAAGTAATCCTTACTGTAAATGTGATTGGTTTATACCGAAATATAATAAAACAACGATTTAAAGCGTAGTAATAAACTTTTTAAATCAAAAGGTATAAAGTATATAAATAAAGGATATGTGTGGTGTCAATACTCCCACCACCACTGGGACGAGAGGAGGGGAGTGACGCGGTACGGCTCGACACTCCGTGACAATAGGTGTATCTAGCAACAGCTCTGTTAATTGTTATTTCGTCATTGTCATTACTCAATAAACCAAGTGGGTACCATACTTCTTATTTTATTTTAACAGAACCCTACATAACAGATTAAATGTTATGAGAGCTTGGAAACTACCATAAATTTGGTGACCCCGACGTGATGGGAAAATCAGAATTTTGATTTATGTTTTAAATTATAAAATATAGATCGCAAAAGACGCAGATTTATTCAAGATTTTAATCGTACGATCGTACGTGATACGACTCGTGTAATGGCAAATACAACATACTGAAAACATTGAGTTACCCAACCTAAATTAACGGAAATTACGTAAAGTACGCGAAATATAAAATGATTGGCGCCACCCGTTTTTAGAAATCTTTAATTTTGCATGAGTGGATAACGTATGCAATCCGCGCGAATACTGCAGGGTTAAAGAAACATTGATTTTTTTTCATACCTATAACAAAACAGAAAAAAAAAAATTATAATGTTATTATAATTAAAGATTTTTTAAATATTTATATTGAGGGATCAGTAGGATTTATCGGTCAAATTAGGAGTTCCACCGAGCTGAACCCTCTGATATGAAAATATCTGGAGTCGGTGAACTATTTTCCCATTTAATAGTCTGTTAGGTTAACATGTTGTTCTTGTATTGTTTTGTATTGATTATACTTATATAATACACTTGCATAGCGTGGATTTACTAGATGATCATTTTTGTGGAAAAGTGTGTGAAAGGGTTTAGTTTTTCCTATGGGGACCTAAAAGTCTGGTGCGTAAAAAAGTTCTGCAAGTATTTTAGATTTTTTATTATTATGACAGCTGTTTCCGCTTACAAGGCCATTTTCAAACTGTGGCTATACCATTTTGAGATGACTTATTTATACGATTGTAGATTTCAATTTTAAAGATGCCTAAATTGATTTATTACCGGGTGAACTGAGTTTTTAAGAAAATAATTGTGACGGGGCACTTTGAAATCTTTCTTCACACTCAACTTAGCAAGGTGCCTAAGCTATTATATATAGAAAGCAAGGGTCTCATATTAAATTAACTTAAACAATTAGAAATCAATAAACGAACGAATGACTCTAATATAACACTATTTAATAACGTAAGGAAAATAATGTATTCCCCCCTTCTTAGTATGCTTACAAAATCTAAACAATACGACACATTTAAATGATCAATAGCAGTCAAATCATAATTAAACATTAAACAATTAAGGAAAAATTAAGATTTAATCTGGGAAGTACCCCATCACAATTATTTTCTCAACAGCTCGGTTTAACCGGCAATAACTCAATTAAAGCACCTTACAAATTGAAATAAGTCGTCTCAAAGTGGTATAACCACAGTTTGAAAATGGATTTGTAAACCGAAACAGCTGTCACAATAATAAAAATAAAAATAAAATACTTGCAGAACTTAATAATAACATTATAAAATTTACGAACTAATCAAAAACAATTAATAAGAACATATAATATTTTCAAACTTAAAATCATTTTGTAGTAATTATAAGAAACAATTAAACTAACTAACTAACCATCACGCCGTTTCCCCGCAGGGGTAGGCAGAGAGCCATTTCCACGCTTCACTGCCATACATCAGGGTAGGTACCAGTACTCCATTGTGGACTGCTAGCTTCGCTTCTGTGGACAACTTTTTGTTGGCTCGAACGGCGTTCAATCCTCCATTAATGGAGTTACCTGCATTCACCCTTCTTTCGATATCCCTATCAGCCTTCCCATCTCTCGTAAACATACTTCCCAAATATACAAACTCATCCAATAAAAAACAATTAACTTTGTATTAACCACTATTATATAATCACAATTACCTAGATGTTTCGAAACCGATGGTTTCTTCGTCAGGGTAGAAATAACTACAAGAAACCATCGGTTTTGAAACATGTAGGTAATTGTGATTATATAATAGTGGCTGATACAAAGTTATTTGTTTCATTTACAATATAATATCTGTTAAATGTTTAGGGAGTGTCTATTTCAGAAAAAGTCTCAAATCTAGCGCGTCTGTATCACTGAATTTGGTCCATTTCGCTTGTACGATACGGTGGCACAAACTGTCTTCATACAAGGGCACTGAATTTAGTCAAGCGCAAGGCACTCTGTACTTTGAATCACACTTCGCGGTGACCTACTTGCCGGACGATCGCGGTCTTGGGAAAACTTCCACGGTCAAACAGTTCGAAGTAGGGTTGGCAGATAGCAATGGTAACAGCTGGGGTCTGCAGCTCCGGAAGAACTGCATTTTGCTCCCAAAGTCAGTTCATTATTAGTACTCGTATCAATAAGATAGATTGGGACCATCGATATAATAACTACAAATTAGCCCTTCCATACCTAATTTAAATCCAAAAGTCCACCACCACCACCATTATGAGTTATTTCATAATACAACTACCCATCGGACTCCGTCTCATCTCTTGCGTGAGGTCGTTGTTTTGCTAGAAAGAAATAAAACATTTTTATTAAATGTTACTTTTCTCGAATATATTTTTAAATATTCGTAATAAGTAGAAGGCGGCTAAGCGGTGGCAAAACGAAGAATTCCAAGTCCATTAACTTTGTGGCTCGCCATAATATTTTTATTAAATATTACTTTTCTCGAATATATTTTTAATTTAATAAGCATTAACTTTGTGGCTCCAGATAATATTTTTATTAAATATTACTTTTCTCGAATATATTTTTTAATATTTGTAATAAGCATTAACTTTGTGGATCGCCATAATATTTTTATTAAATGTTACTTTTCTCGAATATATTTTTAAGTATTCGTAATAAGCATAGACTTTGTAGCTCGGCATAATATTTTTATTAAATGTTACTTTTATCGAATATATTTTTAATTTAATAACCATTAACTTTGTGGCTACAGATAATATTTTTATTAAATATTTCTTTTCTCGAATATATTTTTTAATATTCGTATAAGCATTAACTTTGTGGCTCGCCATAATATTTTTATTAAATGTTACATTTCCCGAATATATTTTTAAGTATTCGTAATATGCATTAACTTTGTGGCTCGCCATAATATTTTTATTAAATGTTACCTTTCTCGAATATATTTTTAAGTATTCGTAATAAATATTAACTTTGTGGCTCGCCATAATATATTGAATAACCAAATTAATTTATAGTTTAGTCCCATTCTAGATATATTTTTAATAAACCACTCTATTATTGCCGGAATTCCCGCAATTCCCCCCCCCCCCTTTTGTTATTCTCCCACTCAAACACCTAATTTTTTTTATATATATCTGTCAATATTTTGTATCATAGGTTAGTTTTAATATTCTCCTGACGAAGGAAGGGTTCTTCCGAAACCGGTAGAGTTTAATTAAAATTTAAAGTGGTTTAAAACAAATGTGTATATTTTTAAGTATTCATATAACTGATTAGATGTTTCACAATAAAATTCGCGATAGCCATACCTAAAATATTTCTAACTGCCCTAATTTAGTGTTTTATAAGTTATATTCATAAAGCTAGTGATTCCGTCGCGTATTCCCGTGATCTTGCTGGAAAACAAATTTTCTTCACGCAGACCAACAAAAGGTAAAAACCAATTCCTCATGCGATCTTTTGACTGTGAGATAATGCACTTTTTTTCGATAAATGTTCTCGTAAACCAATATTTTGGTTACGGTATCATGTTTAAGACCCACACGTCGAAGCTGTCGAAAAAAAAATTGTTCCATATTTGTCAAGTGCTCAATAAGGCGTACGGTTTTGCAAAAAGCTGTGCAGAAACCTCGGGTAAAGCCGGGTAATAATCCAATCCCCGTTTTTTTTCATTATATATAAATAATAATGTACGTATGTAACATATTTCTGTAATATTTTTTATTCCTTAATATTTATGTAACTATCTTTATATAGGTACATTTATGTCTGTTTCGACACAGGTAATATCCTAGTGAGACGGACATAAAAACATCGCACGTATTTAAACTTTTTATAGACTAATAAAGAAAAAGAATAGAGAAAAAAAAATTTGTTAGTGAATCTAAAAAATAGAATAGTTCGTGGGGTTATTGCCAAATCCAAAAAATATGTAACTGAAAGATCGCGTTTAAAAAAAATCAAAATGTGTACATTTTTTTCTTAGAGTTTTCATTAAAACAGTTTACAGTTTTACAGTAGATTAATATTGTAATTTTATCAGCAAGAATTGACGTGCTGTCTAAAACAGATTCATTTTTAATTATTTATTAATAAAACTTGAAAACGGTTTTGACAGAATAACTACGTAGAATTTTGTATGAAATTCTTTCCAGCGGAATGTTCATAAATGGATGTAGCTTGGAGAAAAGTTATAATAAGATTCCCTATGGCATACCACGTGTCTGTAAAAAGAAACTTTAGCAAGTTTATTGAAGGATGCGAGTATGCGAAGAGGGTTGTGCATAGAGAAGCAGATTACTTGCATCTTGCTGTTATCAAATATGACATCTCCGGACTTGCCTAACAACACGGAGATGTTAATACCGGAAATGTTAAAAGAGAATACCGGAAATTAGTCATTTTTAAATCAAATTCTAGACGTATTGACTCTTTTTTACAAAAAAACATAAATTGATTTTGAAAGATTGTTATTTTATCTGGTACACGCAGTTTTAAAATTTTGAAAAACTAAGTGTATTTTTAAAATACTAAGGTTATACCGTTGGTCGTTGGTAGATTTGTTCAATTTTCAAAGGATAGATTCTATTAAACAACACAAATTTCAAATCACACAGGTAATCATACAAGAAAATAAATCAATATATGATATTTCATAATTTTAATTTTAGTTTAATTAAAATCATTAAAAAATAAATCCGAGAACGTGTTTTGTGACAAAAATACCTCAGTTTTTCTATTTATTTAAGGTCGTACAAACTAAAGTATTAACATTTTTTACACACTTATTTTGTTTAGACATTATTAAAAAATCATAAATACTTATGATCAAAAAATACTTACAAGAAGTACACTATATTTAATAATTTATCCTCGTGCGTTTTGAGCATTTTTATTGCTTACTTGAATGTAGATATATATTAAAGCAAGTTTTGAATGAAATAAATCGATATTAAATTTTTAATTTTTAAAATTTGATACGGGGATTAATCGATCTTTCTCATTGGAACCTCCCTGTACAGTTGCAAGCATTTTTAACTTTTATTCTCTGCCGCTGGTCAATCGCTCTTAAATAAAATAAATTTTAATTTTTTAATATTTTCTTCAATACAGCAGAGAGAACAGAACCCTTTTCTTCATTGACAGATGCAACACCAATTCCAATCAAAATGGATTTATGAAAAGGACATGCAACCGCTACAACAATAAAATTGCAAATTTGGACATCTTTTTTTTTTTTTTTAAAGAAAGAAAAACATTCCAGGGATACGAATAACCTGACAATGTTTGAAAATCTAGTACTACAGTAAGCGGAAAATATTGCTTGTGTGATGCCAACTCAGCCACTGACGGGACATACATGCTGACATATTCACTGCTAGTTTAGTTGCTATCGTTACAGAAGTTCATTGTATCACATCATATTATTCATGATGATTAAATTAATTGTACCTAATATTTTCATTTCACTTGCACTGTAACATCCCCTCATCCTTCTCTTCCCCTTTCCCGTCCCATTCCCATTTTTTTCCAGTTTCTTGGTATAGTTTTATATATGTGAGTTTTATAAAGGTACATAGTTGAATTTCACATTATCTATCATATATGCTTAATGGTACTGGCAGGCATGCTCATTAATAACATGCTCTATTGCTATAAAAAAAAACTTTTTCTAACACTATGTTTTCTTTAATATAATTATGTTTTTCTGTTTATGATACGAAATTTATACGGAAACTTCGCTGGTTCATGCAACCATGTAACAAGGTAATAGTTTAATGAAATATGTATAATTGTTTGTTTCCCCAATTAACTAAAATAAAAAAGTAAATAATAAATAAATAAAAATAGTTATAATCACAAATATATTGTAGTACAAAGCATTATAGGTTTATTTTGTTTGTTGTGAGTATTAATTTCTATATCTATTTTTTTAAATATTTGCTACTTAGTTCTGTTTTTATTTTTTTAAATAATGACAGTAATTAGTTCCTTCTAAACCTTTTCCTGATTTTTTGCACAGCAGTTGTAAAAAAAAGTGTTCAACATGATCAAATTACTTATCGGAATACTATAAGCTAACTAATCAACTAACCATCATGAAGTTTCTCTCATTCGCATTAATACATCGTCGCATATATATTATTTTATTATTCTGACTGTTTGGCCCGATTTAAGTATCTTATTCACTTGATCGTGCCATGTCTTCCGCTGACATCCTTTCTTCTACCATTCACATTAGCGTAATAAATTCTCCTTACACAATATATGAGGGTACCTTTATTCATTTTATTCATTAGGCTTGCATTCTTTGCGGATCCCCGCATTGCATCATATATGGTTTTACCAACATAAGTCTTAGCGATTATATTTCTACGGCATTCAGTGATTTTTAAAAAACAACATTTCCATGTTACGTAAATCCTGATTATATTTGAATTCCTATAATAGCGCAGCTTCACCCGGCTGAATACCGGACGCTTTAAACCTCTTGGCTACCAATGGTAATTGGTATAATATGGTAATAAACTTGCTTAGTGATGGAATTTTCAAAATATGATGAAAATGATCTTGTGAATACTCTGAGAAAGATCTTGTGAATATTCACAGTGTTTACAAGATTAAACAATAAAGCTTTCAAGTAATGAAAAATTACCAATCTGTTTTCCGCACGAGATAAACATCTTGTAGTTTTATTATCTTATATAAACATCCCACTTATAAATTCCCCGTACTGAGAAATACAACCTCCACGCAAAATAAATCCTCTGTATCATCCCAGGCGCAGTGGCGTCGCTAGTGGCGTAGCTAGCGGCCCACAGTGGGCTGAAAATCGCCTTTCATAGACATAGAAACTTGAATTTTCATGGGTCTTTTTTTGGCTAGAAATGGATTCTGCTGATCATTACTATGCTATAAAATTTCGTATGAAGCAATTGCGTGTACAAATGAAGGAGTTATAGTTTAAAAAAAAAAAAATGTATGGCACTGACATTAAAAATGAGGCTATCTCTGGAATCATAAGGTTGGCCATTACATCCTTACACACAGATATACTACTATTTATTTGTATTTTTTTGACATACTTCGTATTGTGGCGCAACTTGCGCGTTTTTTTTAAATCCTCAATGATGAAAAAAAAACTTTTTTTATGTTGATGATTCATTTTAATGCAAAATTTTGGTTTATAGTGTCAATAAAATATTGTAAACTAGACAAAGCATACTTATATGTAAAGCATTTAAGCATTTTTGCATTAAAATGAATCATCAACATAAAAAAAGTTTTTTTTTCATCATTGAGGATTTAAAAAAAAAGCGCAAGTTGCGCCACAATACGAAGTATGTCAAAAAAATACAAATAAATAGTAGTATATCTGTGTGTAAGGATATAATGGCCAACCTTATGATTCCAGAGATAGCCTCATTTTTAATGTCAGTGCCATACAATTTTTTCTTTAAAAAATTATAACTCCTTCATTTGTACACGCAATTGCTTCATACGATATTTTATAGCATAGTTAATGATCAGCAGAATCCATTTCTAGCCAAAAAAAGACCCATGAAAATTCAAGTTTCTATGTCTATGAAAGGCGATTTTCAGCCCACTGTGCGGCGTGCCATCCGATGAGGGGTGACACCCGACCGGACCGTGGAAAAAAACTTACGAATGTAGAATGTTGACATAAAAATATTTTACACATAAACTATGACTATTATTTATATTTTCGTAGTTCTATGGCTTTGTCGGTCGGTGATTCCCCAAAAATTCTGTTGTTTTATTTTAGTTCCTAGCTCTAACTATTGGTCGGTTGAGGATTCCTCTCAAACATTCCTTGCTCGTCACCTGTGTCATTTTCATTTCTTTCGTACATGAACTCGTAAAGTTTTTTTTTATTTTTTTTAAGTTAAAAGAAATATACATATTTCGCTTTGTTAACTTAATACATTGATACAAATAATATTAATAATGATGGTTTACTACCTAACACCAAGAAACACATTTTTTTAAGTAAGAACATTTTGGTTTGGCTCATTAATATTGAGAGCAAACAGTTTTTTTTTTAAATATATTTATTTTATTTAAGTGAATTGTTATCTATTGATTGACGAGAATTAGTGAAAAAGTTGATATTCTGTTAGTATTTTTAAAAGTGTTGAAAGACATCTTTCAAAAAAACTCATTCTTTGACGGCCGTCCGTGGTCGAGTGGTAAGACATTTGACTTCCAATCGGAAGGTCGCGGGTTCGAACCCGGCGGGCGCAAATAAATTTGATTAATTTGTGTTATTTCACAATGAATTATTACAAATAATAAATACTATATTTGAGGCACGTTCCATAGTGGAAGATACTTTCAGTATCGCCCTGGTGTAATACAACCATTCATATTTAAATTTTGCTTAATAATGGCTTTAGCGGTGTTTAGTGACTAGATCTGAATAGCCAGGTACTTCCCCACCTTCCTATTCCCCATCTCCTTCCCTTCCCCACTTACCTTTAGCCTCACAACATACCCCAATTGGGGATGCCATAGTCTCACTGGCTCCAGACGGGAGCAGTTAAGACTCTTGTGATGTATATTCTCTGTAAAAAAAGTGTTCTTTTGCCATATCCAACATAATATGTACAATTTCATACATTAATTTGAAATAATGTATGATAAAACAATACTATTATTTTAATAATATTGTAACTTGAGACTCTATTAATTATTAAATTTAATCATACTTTACGATTATCGGATTTGTATTAATTTTAACAGTTTTCATTCTTGGGGTGCCACCCATGCTAGCTACGCCACTGCCAAGGCGAGCCGGACCTACCCAACGCGGAAGGAGTTAGCGAAAAACAACCCTTATATTGTATTCTGTAGACGTGTAGACACTTTGGTTGGCGGTTGCCATGGGACCACACCAGCACTTAGTTAGGGCTGTCTCCAAGGTTCGTAGATAATGTATCGAACAACGTTAGCTCCGGAGATGTGCTTTATTTCTAACAAGCTTCTGCCCGCGACTTCGTCTGCGTAGGATTAGTACTTCGAGTAATCTATTTTCTTTTCCTAGGTCCCATCTACGTTTTATACCAAAATTCTTAAACTATTTTTTTAAAATATGTATAATTCTTGATTCGATTCCAAGTATTAGGCGAGTACTTCAAATAAATACAGTAATTTAAATATTTTCCAAAATAGAATTTTGATTTAACAATTATTGTTTTGCGAAATGTCATTCTCAAATTTTGACGTTTTCTATTCTCTAATTATTATTTTCAATATATTGAAAATAAATAGCTAGCTTCTTAAATTATAGCCTATATGTTATTCTGATGTATGAGCTATATTATTGTAAAGTTTCATTAAAAACCATTCATTAAATTTCGATTTAAAGAGGAACAAACATACATACATCCATACAAACTTTCACGTTTATAATATTAGTAAGATAAGATAAGATAAATCCATATCAAATAGATTTTTTTTCACCCATTTTTATTTAAATGCATTTTTGCAGCATTATTTTAATATCTCAATTCACCTTTTTTTCATAGGACCTCTGTATCAGTCGGTCCTTATCCTTGCTACGAGAGATATTTACGTATATCCCTGTTGGAGCTGTCGCTCACTGGTAGGCATAAATAAACCAATCCTCTGGTACCTGGCCTAAGCCTTGGCAAAATAAAAATACATCAATACATCAGTCAGTCGTTATCCAAGCTATGAGAGATATATACTTCTGTCAAGTTGCTCCCTAGTAGGAGTCATGTCAAAATAAGTGATACCATTACATAAAATACTGATATACGGGGCTACAGACCCTCTGATATACATTTTCGATAGCAGTTGCTATTTTTTTAAACATTATTCCCGCATAAATTTTGTCGGTTTTGTGATCTGTCAAAGTGTCAATTTCATTAATGTATCTTCTGCTCTGTGTTAAATTGTGACTTCTTCCTTTTCGCTGTATTATTCTTTATTACGCAGTCGTGTGATCATCATATCAGTATTGAAGTAAATCCAGACTTAGAAAAGGTTGTTCTCATATTCAACAAGTTGTTCAAAAACAAGTTGTTCAAAAACAAGTTGTTCAAAAACAAGTGGTTCAAAAACAAGTTGTTCAAAAACAGTTGTTCAAAAACAAGTTGTTCAAAAACAAGTTGTTCAAAAACAAGTTGTTCAAAAACAAGTTGTTCAAAAACAAGTTGTTCAAAAACAAGTTGTTCAAAAACAAGTGGTTCTACTTTGATATTCATTATTAAATGACAATATTGTTCAAAAATTTAATAATTGTTTGTAGGCGGTTTGTTTTTCTTCATTCATTGTTTGATCTGAAAAATCATTATGTATTTTTAATGCATTTTGAAAATCGATATTTTGCATTTTGCATTTGAAATACTTTTCTAAAAACTATTTCACATTTTGCATTTCAAAAAGTTTTGGGAACCCATTTGTACATCTCTGGTTAGCTCTTACAGGCACTTTTCGTAAATAAACTAGAGATGGTCGGTACCTGAAATAGGTTTTCACTGGGTTTCCTGTTACCGGAGACCGATGTGGAAGAGATTCTTCTTACATTTACTTTTGGAAACAGTTCTTCAAAAGTAAAAAAAAAATGAGTTCGTCTAACCTTTTTTCATGCGTCTAAAACTTATTTGACTAAAAACTAAATAACTTACATTTTTAGACGGAACATGATTTGGTTGTAGATTTTTTCGTTTCTGATTATTTATATACGAAGGGGTAATCTTTTCAGTTATTTGATTTCTAAGCAACACTATTTTTATTATCACTTTTTACTTCAATAGCTAGAATTCACAAGAATCAAAGGGAATAAGGGTTAATATTCATCGAAAAAAAACATACAAAGCAAAAGGTTCAACTTAAATCTTTAGTTAAGTCATATAATAATATTCAACAAAACATAACAAAACCTGTTTAACTTAACTTATACTGAACAAAAATAAACGATGACGTCTGACGTTTGAGTTTGCTTTGACGTTTTGTTATTTGTTGCTAGGCTTTGTACTATAAATACAAATATAAATCGAACATTTTAAAATGGTACTTCCTTCCAAAAAAAAAATTGAGTCACTCGTCGTAGAAGTCTTACTTCAAAAATATGGGAGGATGGTCAGAGCTGTTAGTTGTATTGCAGCAAATTCGAATCTCGCGGTGGGAAATGGACTTCAAGCTACGTCACGCCTTCCTAGCCAATGACCGCTCTACCCCCTCGATGAGCTAACCTTGTTAAATACATTTTCTGCAAACCTTGGGCTGTCTCTCAATAATGGGTTGTTTTCGAATTATATCTGCCGCTAGGTGGCGGCAGCTAGCTTAGATGCAAAGAACGTGAGCGGCTTGTTTATGTGAAGAACTGTCAAATCACATTTCTATGCCATTGGAGACAATTTAGGCGATCTGCTCACTGAGGCAACTGATAACTGTCAACTGGCAACTGTCTTTGTGCGACAATGTGATGGCCCGCACACTACACAATCACTAAAAAATCCGTTGTCAATGGTAACGCAAGCGGTGACTCACGACTTGCACTGCTGATTGCCGTGGCTGGCCTTTGCTAGTTGCCAGCTGTCAGCTGATTGTTCTTCGTCTATGGTTAAACAAGGTTTTTGACCAATCAAGACATAGAAACCAGCCGGTTTTAGTTTGGTTTCAGTTGCCTTGTCAGCGGAGCGCCTTAAATTATGTCATAATATCATACTAATGCCGTCATTTTGTTGTGTTCCAATGTGTAATAATAGGGGTGGACCTGTGTTTCTAAAAGATAAAGATTTGAATACGAAATTATTAAGTAGCCATTCATCCTTTTTAGTCTGTAGGTAATTCTCATTTTTGGTAATTTCTTTCTCATAATTGAATTTTTAAATGTAAATATCGCACAAGAGTCTTAAATGCCCCCGTCTGGAGGCAGTGAGACGATGACATCTCCAATTGGGATATGTTGTGAGGCTGAATGTAGTAGGAGGGGAAGGAGTTGGGGAAGCTACAAGTACTTGGCTATTCAGATCTAGTCACAAACTATTTACTAATCTGATATTTTTTTTATTTTAAAACGTATCTTTTTATCCACCCACAGTCTTTCATTTTTGTTAATATTAGTCAACCAATGTTTGATTATTTTCATTAGTTTCATCATAATTACGTTTTAAAACCCAGGCGAAATTACTTAATGACATTTTATAGATTTACGTAATAGGTACAAAACCATGTAATTTATTTAACATACCTTAAACCTTATATTTAATGTAATGTGTATAGCTTGTAAACAAGTACATACATAGATAGATAGATAGATAGATAGATAGATAGATAGATAGATAGATAGATAGATAGATAGGTAGGTAGATAGGTAGTTAGGTAGGTAGGTAGGTAGGTAGGTAGGAAGTTAGGTAGGTAGGTAGGTAGGTAGGTAGATAAATAAACAAACAAACAAACAAATAAACAAACAAACAAAAAATCAATCAAACAGACAAACACACAAATAAATAAATCTGTATATCGAAATATACTTATGATTTGAAAAATACAAAAGGTGGTTCAGAATATATGACTGTATTCGGATCTGAGTTTTGTGAAAGGGAAAACAGACTCGCAATAGAGCTTGGAAAATATAATCACTTCATAATACGTTTATTACTCGATACCCAGGAAATTTCCCCTACATATTTCCCCTATTAGATTTCCCGTCGAAAATATTTAATTAAAATTTACTGAAAATAATATTTTCATGAAATCAAATATTTTTTCTATAATTGCACACAAAGCTGTAATTTCGTTTCCGCTGTTGTGCATAGTGCAATTAAATTTTAATAATAAAATAATAATAATATTTTATTACAGGATGTGGGGAGGATAGTGCAATCCCACTCGTCCCATACATATTTACACAGTAGATTTTAAGCAAAGAAACAAGTATATAAAATAGTTCACTTTAAATCACCCAGAATGCTTTAAAATATAATGTAGATAAATAAGATTTAGTAGACAATAAGGAAGTTGAGTCCTTTTTTTATTTTTTTTTATCAATGTTCACAGGCAAACTTAAATTCCAGTATTTTTTTTTTAAAGTTCGTTTTCATAATTAAATTAATTCTACAATTTTAAATTTTATTAAGCCCGCGAAAACGGCGGCAAGAGCATAATACCGTGCGGCAGAGTTCGTGACGTAACCCGGCCCTTGCTTGTGTAAAATATAAGGGAAAATATTTACAAAACCGGGACACGCTTAATATGGACGAAAAAAATAAATAAAAAAGTTGTAGTAGTTAGATATTTACTAGTACTAATCAATTCAGTTATTGGAATTTCGAAAAAGTGCATTTTAATGGTTATTTTTTAAATTTAAAAACACGAAATGTCATTTTTCAACGTAACTTGCAACAGTTCCTAACATAGCGGTCGGTGAAAAATGACATTTCGTGTTTTTAAATTTAAAAAATAACCATTAAAATGCACTTTTTTGAAATTCCGGTAACTGAATTGATTAGTACTAGTAAATATCTAACTACTACAAATTTTTTGGTCTGGTATTTAAGTTTGAATGTCATCTACATGAACATATTTTTTATAAGTCAAAATATTTTTCACGCAACTTCCCTATTATGTGCACCCATGTGAAATTTAATCAATGGGACCTTTATTTTTTAAATTTTATTTAAATAATATTATTATTTTTATGTTTGCATATGCTATTATTAGATACTTTAATTTAACGTAAAAAAAATTACAAAGAATAAAATATTTCAACCGTCCAGTAACGGCGAACAACAATATGTATAAATGAAACAATAAATATGTACCTATACAATAAAAAAACGAGAGAAAATAAAGTTTGGGTTAGGTGAAGTTAAATAAAACACGAGAAATTTAGTAAAGTTCTGAGCGCCGCGACGCTACGCTGCTAAATATGTCAATGCAGTCGTTACCTTATAGAAATATGGGGAAACACAAATATCTTCTTCTTAAATGAAATTAAAAAAATTCAGGATAAAGTTATTAAAAAACTTTTTGACTATAGACCAGATACCCCCACCAAAAGAGTATACCAAGAAACTAACTTAATGAAAATCAGAAAACTGTACGAATACAACATATGCTTATTAATCTACAAAATTTAAAATGGCTTTATACACACAAATACTACATTTATGAAAACATCACAAGTACATGAACACCACACAAGACAACGTAATTAATTATACACAAATTCAACAAAGACAGAGTGTGGCAAAAGAAACATAGGCTATGAGGGTATAAACATATATAATCTACTTCCTGATAGCATGACAACCGAAAATAAAATAAATATATTTAAAAAAAACTGTTTGCTCTCAAAATTAATGAGCAAAACCAAAATGTTCTTACTTAAAAAAATGTGTTACTTGGTGTTAGGTAGTAAACCATCATTATTAATTTTATTTGTATCAATGTATTAAGTTAACAAAGCGAAATATGTATATTTCTTTTAACTTAATAAAATAAAAAAAAAACATTATATTTAAGTTAAAGCGGGTTTGCAATGAAAAATCATTCAATGGTAATGTTAGTAGTTAGGGCGTACTGTACAGGGCCCGCAGATACTTTAATAGTACACAACTGCTAACCCTGTACAAATAAGTGCACCCTACGGTTGAATTTGGCACCTGAAAAAAAACCCCGAAACGGATGGTCCATTTGATAGATTCTCCGATCATACACGGAGAAAAATGTTATTCTAAAATACGACAATTTTATTCGTAAAAACGGTGCTGAAGTTCTTACGAAAAAATCAACAGGGTTTCAATGTTTATTGGCGGGAACATGTAAGAATAAATTGTTGGTATACGTAATTCCGTACGTATACCAACAAATTATTCTTACATTTCCCGCCAATAAACATTGAAACACTGTTAATTTCTTCGTAAGAACTTCAGTTCCGTTTTTAACCGTTTTTACGAATAAAATGATAGTATTTTAGACTAACATTTTTCTCCGTGTAACAAACGTACACGGTTGTCATTTGTCACATGAGAACGGGTCGCTTCTATTTCCCCTTTTTTAAGTTCAACGTTCTTGTGGAACGATTTTCCGTCTTCTGTGTTTCCTCCTTCCTACAACATGGGTTTTTTAAAGACCAATATTCACTCCTTCCGCTCCTCAAAAAGACCCTCCACACAGCATCTTCAAAGATGACATAGGCCCTGAGGGAAATTATTTTCCTCAGGACCTCCTGTGTGGAGTTAATGTAAAAAAAGCCCATTCCAAAATTTTAAGACAAATTTTGGAATGTTGAAAATCGATGCTTTAAATTACCAAAAATTAATACAGGAAGCCTACAAACGTAGTCACATACGCATTGCATATTGCAGTGCTTATAAAATATATACATATGTAGTTTTAATGTCTCTCAACAGAATAGGTAGTCACATGTAGTTGTGAGGTGTCTCATCAGCGTTTAGTAAAGGACATGAGAAAGACTTCTGTCTAAAACCCGAACGATTACGAAGATATCCGATGGACAGACAAGCAGCTCACCGAGCACCGTTTAGAACGGACATCTGAGTCCAATTAGATATCCATTGTACACACGATAATGATAATAAGCAGACTTGTAATCACGACGAACCGAAGTGTTGCTAAAAACTCCCGAACACCAACTGGAATCCTAATTAGTGGTAAATCTAGTACACCACACACATGACAGTTTGGTGAATTTTTTGTAGTTGACGAGATATTAATTAGAAAAGTTTAATTTTGAGAAATGTCCGTCAACACGCGGCAGGTATGACTGTGTGTGAGATGCCTGTTTTGTCCTCTGCGCAAACTTAAAACACTGCAATTTTCAAATGCACTTCAAAGCGCAGTTATGAAGCTTTGGTGGTCGGTGGTGTAAATAACTGTATAATATACTATGAATCATGTTAATTGATTATTATATTTGTTTCATACATATTTCTGGAGAAAAAGAGAAGTCTTTCACCTCAATTTGTCCTTACCAAGGGACGAAACATATTTAAGAAGATAAATTCTAATCAAATCTTTGTACTGATGTACCGCCCATCATTAAATTTGCTCCTCCTTTCCTAAAAAAAGGTCTTTGAAGAACACAATTAATTATATTGTTAATCAGGATTAAATATTAGCATATCCAATAATATGTGTTCCCAATTTAGTCCACTGCGTGCTAATTGCATCCAAAATTGTTTAATACACAATGATGTTAATCTCAAGTGACCCGTTTGATAAGTATGGTCCTGTATCTTATTTGCCTGTACAAAATATAAATAATAATAACATTTCGCAGCATCAATTTCATTGATAAAAGTTTTTTTTGTGATTGACGAACCGGCGGATGCAATCTGTTGCTAAAAGTTGTTATGGTATTTTATTTATATAGTGAGTAGTAATAAGATAGAGCATTATAGAAATCTATAACTCTTTATAAAAAAAATAATATTTCTTTGTTTGTCCCGTATGCGTTCTTATATCGTGCAAATTTTGGTAATTGGTCGTGTGCACGCCCGAACGTTTCTACATAATAATGAGCTCTGGCGTTATGAAATTATTTCATATACCATTCATCCGATAGCGATGAAAATTATGATTTTTTGTATACAATGGTGAGTTCTGGCGTTATTAAATTAGTATTTTTTTTTATAAAAGGAGTTGTTTGAAGAATGTGTGTATTTCATGTTGTTTTGCAGTAGGGAGGAAAGGCGATAGGGGGAGGGAAATCCGGGAGAGGGCTAGTAAGGATAAAAGAACCGTTGAAGTTGAGAAAATATCAAAAAGAAAATTAGAATTCTCAGTTTCAAAAACAAAACTTTAAATTTTTCAATTTCAAACACCTTAACACAATTTCCCGACTCATTATCCGAGCAATTTTTTTTCCCTAATTTTCAATTTTACCGGAGAAATTTATGAAATGTTTAAAACTGTTTAAAAAAATTCCAACATCGCATAAGAAAATAAAAAAGACAAATGTTTGTTATAAAAAATTCTTTACTCATTTTCCTACCAATTTTTTAAGACAAAATTCTGATTTTGCAATTTTCCCAAAATATTCCAAGCCTGGAAAATTTCCAAACTTCACATAACATTAAAAAGATAAATGATTTTAAAAATATAATTTTCCGGGATCAAAAGTTTTCTTAACATGAAAGTTTCCAAAACTTGAAATAACAAAATCAACAGCATTAATTTAAAAATGTTTATATTAAATAAAAACCCGGCCATAAAATAAACATTTTATATTCCACACTTGTCATTAAAATTACTTTCAAATATAAAAAAAAGAGTGGATATCTCACAACTTGTTTTATTCACATTTTAAAATCGGGCGTCCTTATTGAAATACAATATACTGTATTTTACTAACTATTTCACTTATATTATATTATTATTAAATAATTAAGCTAATCTGTACAAAATTTAAAAAATAATGGAAAAAAATTTCAAATACTAGAGGAGTACAAAATATTACTCATTGAAGAAGAAGATAACAATAATTATCTAATTTTTGAAATATAAAAATAAACAAGATACAGAAAAATATTAAAAAAGATAATAGTCGCAACTGGGACTCGAACCCAGAACCTCACGTCTAACCGGGACACACGCATTATCCAATTCAGCCATTGCGATCTATTATGAGACTGTCGTATTTGTCGAATTCATATTTCAAATTTCAGAATTAACAATATTATCTACGACTAATTTTTTTCTCCATATTATTGACAGCTACCTTTTTTTCATTGGAAACAAGTATTCAAAGAATGTTTTTGTTACCTGGATAGTGTCTCGGATAAATATATCCAATTTTATTTTTATGGAACATTGAAAAATTAGATTATTATTGTTATCTTGTTCTTCAATGATATATTACATTGATGAGAATAACCTTCAAAAGTTAAAAAGAAGGTTTTTCTTATAAAAAATTTAATATTATTTTATACTTTTATAAAAAAGACACTATCTAGGTAAAAATACATTCTTTGAATATTGTTTCCAATGACAAAAAGGTAGCTGGAAAAAAAATAGTCGAAGATAATATTGTTAATTCTGAAATTTGAAATATGAAGTTGACAAATACGACAGTCTCATAATAGATCGCAATGGCTGAATTGGATAAATCGTATGTCCCGGCTAGACGCGAGGTTCTGGGTTCGAGTTCCAGTTGCGACAATTATCTTTTATTATTTTTCTGTGTTTTGTTCATTTTCATATTTTAAATAATAGATTATTATTGTTATCTTCTTCTTCAGTGATATATTGATGAGAATAACATTCAAAAATTAAAAATAGAATTTTTCTTAAAAAAAATTAAAAATATTACTATGTTATTCCTCATAATCCATCCATAATCCTTCTAAAATCCCTGACAGCATGTTTAGTGCACTTTGTGGGTTCTATTTACACACGTGCCCGTCTGTGTTTGCAGAATGGTGTTTGGTTTTTGCTCTTTTCCTCAGTTCAGTTAAAATATGAGCGTGTTTTAATTCGCGGAAGCAAATACAGGTAACCGGGGTTCCCTGCATCCATTTTATTACAGCGAGATGCAAACATTCAGTTATGTAGGTTCCGATCAAATCCGCTTTACGTGATTCTGAACCTAAACAAATAATGTTATATTCGGTACGCACCTGCTATTTAGTTAGCACCTGTTATTGTGATCAACGAACTTGGTGATGCAATATTAAAGTCCGGTCTCCTGCGACCTCAGACGCAGAAATTTGCTTACATATTAGCTTGTTCATTTTAAATGGGGAGTGGCTTTACACATTTTTGGTCGCCGATGCAATTTCGTCTTAACAAACGGATTGCAATCTTTAGAGCACAGGCGTCGTGTGGGAATGCTATCCTCGCTCTATCGGTATTTCAATGGAAGACGCTCCGAGGAACTAGCGTTATTGATCCCCTCGGCACCGGTGCATAGTCGGGAAACACGCCAAACACGCGCCCAAAATATGTACACGGTTGATATTTGTCACATGAGAACGGGTCGCTTCTAGGACTCGTTCTTGAGTTCAACAGCTCAGCTGTGGAACGATCTGCCTGCCTCTGTGTTTCCTCCTTCCTACAACACGGGTCTCTTCAAGATCCACGTTCACTCCTTCCTCTCCTCAAAAACATCCTCCACGCAGCATCTTCAAAGATGACATAGGCCCTGAGGGAAATAATTTATTTATAAATTATTATTTTCCTCAGGGTTTCCTGTGTGGAGTTAATAAAAAAAAGCAAATGTCTGGGTCGGAGGTCGCAGGAGACCGGGCTTAGCAATGCAAAATCATGTTTAAAAAAAAAAATGAGAAAGAAAAAAAGAGTCTTAACTATTTCCATCTGGAGCCAGTGAGTCTATGGCATCCCCAATTAGGGTATGTTGTGGTCTCTTCATGAGTGAGTGTGGCTATTACCCGTGGCTCTATCCTACAGACCATCTTTTGGGTATGCTCGGAATTAACCATCTACGGGTCAGAATACATGCATTTCTTCAGATTGATTCGCGGATGGTTTGAAAACTCGGCTATCATGGAGAGCATTCATTTCTATATTCCCAATGGTTATCTTCGCCACCGACAACATAGACTGTTTTATTTCCCTGCCTGCAAGACTAACTTGCCAATAGTCATGCCGGTTGGGAGAGAAATCTTGATGTTGAACAGAATCAATTCGGATATCGACATATTTAGCGTTAGTGAATTTAAAAGGCAAGCTAGTATAATTTGTATAATATAACGGAATATTATTTATGACCAGTTCTATTGTTTATGCTATGCTCGGATCACATGGTATCGTAATCGACGTGCGCCGAGCATAGCCGATCTGAGAGTGTCAAGTCATTCCTTTTTAAAGAACTCCCCAGACAAAATCTAGCTAGCGAGTTATAATGACGTGTGTCCTCAAAACGTATTTGTATTGTGCGTAAACAATAAACAGTCAATGTGATTTCAAAGAACCAAAGTCTTTTAATATTATTGTTGTTGTTGTATTAATCAAACAACATAACACTGAGATAAGAGTCAGAGTTAAGGACAATTCTTATGGGTAAAGGATTACAGAGAAAGAGAAATTACAGTTTATATGCCTCCTACTTATGTTTAATGTAATAATCTTACAGATGTATGATTAAATGATTGCACGTTTTTGAAACAATAAATAAGTTGATTTGAATTGAATGGTCAATAAGTGATCGATGAGACTCGTGGAAGAGTTTTCAAATCCCTGGAACGTTGTACCGTATTGAATGTGAAGAGGCAAGGATGTGAGTTCTTTGTTTATCATCTTTGAAAACTGATAAGGGAGGCAAGGATGTGAATTCTTTGTTTATCATCTTTGAAAACAAATAAAGAGGCAAGGTTGTGAGTTCTTTGTTTATCATTATTGAAAACAAATAAGGAGGCAAGGTTGTGAGTTCTTTGTTTATCATATCTATTTGAAAACAAATATAGGGAAGGACGTGAGTTCTTTGTTTATCATCTTTGAAAACTGATAAGGGAGGCAAGGATGTGAGTTCTTTGTTTATCATCTTTGAAAACAAATAAAGAGGCAAGAATGTGAGTTCTTTGTTTATCATCTTTGAAAACAAATAAAGAGGCAAGGTTGTGAGTTCTTTGTTTATCATATCTATTTGAAAACAAATATAGGGAAGGATGTGAGTTCTTTGTTTATCATCTTTGAAAACAAATAAAGAGGCAAGGTTGTGAGTTCTTTGTTTATCATTTTTGAAAACAAATAAAGAGGCAAGTATGTGAGTTCTTTGTTTATAATCTTTGAAAACAAATAAAGAGGCAAGGTTGTGAGTTCTTTGTTTATCATTTTTGAAAATAAATAAAGAGGCAAGGATGTGAGTTCTTTGTTTATCATCTTTGAACATAAATAAAGAGGCAAGGATGTGAGTTCTTTGTTTATCACCTTTGAAAACAAATAAATAGGCAAGGATGTCATCTTTGATAACAAATATAGGTAAAAGGAAGAAGAAAGCAATGCTTTAGTGAAAGGAAATAACAGACACCTAGAACCCACCGCACACCCGCGCCCTTACCATGAACATGACGGTATGTCCACAGGCGCGCACAACAAAGTGAAATATTTTGAGGGTGCCATGTTAGTTTGATTGTAATTTGGACGGAAATCGGCCACAAGGTAATATTAGATAATTTATAGAGCACCGTTCTTGTGAAAATTCGCCTCAAGGGCGCTGAACCTAACCTAAAAGCTAAAGGTAACTCTTTAGTCATCAGAGATCAGTAGTAATATATAATCATGTTTATATAGTGTCTACAGTTCAAAATGCGTACATCTTTTATTGTTTGAAGTATAAACGTAGACTTGTAGCAAAAACCGTAGAGAGCGCCATGCTGGGTGTTTTCAAGCTAAATTGAAATACTATTGAGTTGTTTGGGAGATATAATAATAATAATAATAATTTGATAATTTATAGAGCACCGTTTTTGTGAGAATCATCTCAAGGGCGCTGTACAATTTATTATGAATTCTTAGGCTCTATTTAAGTGTATTATTTACAAATAGATACAGAAACATATTTAACTGGCTGGTCACTTCCGATAAACACACATTAATTATGCAGAAAGTTTATGCTTGGAGAAGATACCAATTTGCACGCGGAGGACATTACATTTGATACCCTATCACTGTTGGTATTCATTTATAAGAAGATTAATGCCAAAGTTGAGTTATATTTATTTTGAAAGACTTGAGAAATTTTGAGATTGTTTAGGACTGGAGAATTTTCATGAAGCGACCTTTACAAAAGCTTACAAATAAGAATTTGCTCATATTTTTACACAATTAGTTATTTACATTGTCGCGGGCAGTGAAGATGAATGGTTTTTGACTTTATGGATAAGACAGTCTGAAAAGATATATAGTGGTTACCCTTTTTTTAAAGTTTTTATAGATAAAAGACAATGACATTTTTATTTTTTTAACCAGAAATCTGAAATACGTACATTTTAAGTTTAAAAAAATATATATATATACTTTCATTATTTTATTTATTATGATTTTTTTCTTAATGGATGGTGTTTAAATGGATGTTGTCGCATAAAGTTTTTTATGTACTTGGGACGTTTTAATGAATTATGTGTTTGTATGTATGAGTTTATTATTTATTTTGTAAATAAGGATACATGAATTGTATTCACTTAGTTTTCTTAATGTTGACAGTATGTTCTGGATCTGTAGTCAAATAGTTTTTTGATTACCCTGATTTGTATTAGCTGCAATTCATTTATTTATGTTTCACGTGCATTTCAATCAAGTAATTTAAATGTAAATGTATGAGATTATAATATAAATATTTAAAAAATGTATTTTGGTAAACGGGTAAATACGCTAATTAAAGGGGTGACTTTATCTTTTATTTTCCCGTAACAGGACTTGCAAATAATTCTTTTCAATTTTTAAGGATTCATGAAGAGGAAATATTTTACGGGTCGAGATAGCTTATAATCACGTATTCTGTTTTTTACAATAATTGTTAGGATATTTGATCGGAGCCAGCAGGCGTTAATTTTTTTTAGGTCACTTTGTACATTTTCTAGTAAGATTTCTAAATCTTTACCCCAGTAGAATATTGCAGCAAATAGAAAAATTTCACGGTTTATATCTAGTTACGAAATATCATTGACGTAAATTTAACTAACTAACTAACTAACCATCACGCCGTTTCCCCGCAGGGGTAGGCAGAGAGGACGGACCGCCAAACAACTCGGTCTTGGCATACACTCCTCGCCTCATTCACATTCATACATCTTATCATACATGCTCTTCTATTATTCTGACTCTTGACATGGCCCGACTCAAGTATCTGATTCACTTGATCGTGCCATGTCTTCCTCGGGCGTCCTCGACTTCTTCTACCATTCACATTAGCATCATATATTCTCTTGACACTCCTTTCTTCATTCATTCGCTCTATATGTCCAAACTAAGCGTCCCTCTTTTAATCTTACTTATGACGCTCACATCGGCCTTGCATTCTTTTCGGATCTCCACATTCCTCACACGATCATACATGGTTTTACCACACATACGCCTCAGGGATCTCATTTCTACAGCATTCAGTCTACTTTCATCCTTCCTCTGCCAGTTCCATGCTTCACTGCCATAGGTACCAGCACTCCATTGTGAACTGCTAGCTTCGCTTCTTTGGACAGCTTTTTGCTGGCGCCAACAGCATTCAGTCCACCATGAATGGAGTTACCTGCATTTACCCTTCTTTCAATATCCCTATCAGCCTTCCCATCTCTCGTAAACATACTTCCCAAATACACAAACTCATCAACTTGCTCCAAGTATTCATCATTCACAACTATATTGCACACTGTTTTCGTACACTCTCTTTCAAATACCATTACTTTTGACTTACTTACATTCATCATCAACTCATTCTTCATACATACTTCGTTCATCCTAGATACGAGTGACTGCAGATCTTCTATGCTGTTAGAAATCAGCTCCCCATCATCAGCATACAACAGACAACATACTTTCAGACCATTCAATTTCGCGCCCAATCCCGCCTATGTAATAATACCATACTCTCTACACTTAACTGGGACCTAGCACAGCTAATAGAGGCTTAATTGAAATCCAACATCGGCTGGATTTATCGATCACGAAGAAGAATTAGATGTTATCCACATAAATTATGTTTTACTTCATCGACAAGATACTGAAAAATGGTTGAGTATTGGAGAGTTGAGCGCAGAAATAGAAGGATTTATGCTTGCCATTCAAGATAGAGTCATTAATACTAAAAATTATAAGCATATAATCAAAGATACAAATAAAATTGATGATTCATGTAGAAAATGTATGACTTCCGGAAACTATAGAACTGCTATTGTAATATGCTATTGAGTAATAAATAAATGGCCGGTAAAAAAGTTTCTTAGCTTAATATTTATCTTTCTTGCAGATGTTTATCATCAGCACTGGACTTGGTGGCGATGCGACTCTTTGCAGGTGAAGGGGAACTTTACTAATCTGTACCACGTAGGTAATTCTAATCATTCAATAATCAACCATGCGTTACAGAGTAGCAAGTCTCGTTTACAATCGGTCATCGGCGTTCTCGAGCAAGCCTAAAAACGACATGAGTTAAAAAATTCAGTTCAGCTGTTCACGGTAAATTCTCATAAATTGGCTAAAGTCTTTTGGCATCCATTTAAAAACGCGTCCCACAATCAAATGGCAAAACAAAAAGCTTTAAAAATAAAATAACTTTAAACCACGAAAAGTAACGTAGTTTTGTGAGGAGTGTATTTGTCAATCATTGGAAAGGATAGACAATAACAAATTAATAATTATTTTTAATTGATAAACTAATGTTTAAGACAAGATTTTATGCATAGCACAAAGGGTAAAAATTATTATAAGCAATAATTATCAGCCTGAAACACTCATCCACATTGAAACAATCTTCCGAGAAAAGATACATGCCGCCGACGGGACTCGAACCCGCGCCCTTCTTAGTAGTTTTTGAATGAAAAACACTAGTATATATTGAATCATTTGGCGAGTAAGAGGTAACCCGCCGTAGCTCAGTGGATTAAGAGCACCTGACCGGACATCAGAAGGGCGCTGGTTCGAGTCATGTATCTTTTCTCGGAAGATTGTTTCAATGTGGATGAGGTTTCAGGCTGAAAATTATTGCTTATAATAATTGTTATCAAATTAATATCTTAGCTTAATAAATTTTTGACATTCTCTGCCTCAGTTTTAAATTGATATTGTCATTGCAGAAGAGGAATTTTGTGGGCGGTCGGTCTTGCTGTATCGATGTGAGACATGGACTTTGAAAGTAAATACCATGAACAGGATAGAGGCTTTTGAAATATGGATTCACCGGAGGATGCTCAAAGCCTTATGGACCAACAACAGAAATTCAACAACAAGAACAGATAGAGAACAGCTGATATTAGTAAAAGTCGGGAAAATTTCATATCTGGGTAACATAATTCGAGGGGAGAAATAACACTTGCTCAATTTAATATTAAAAGGCAAGATAGGTATAGCCGAGAGCCTGGTAGGAGAAAAATGTCTCGGCTGCGAAATGTACAAGGGTGGAGTGGTATTAGAAGTGTGGATGAGCTATTCCGGGCAGCGCAAGATAGAGATATATTTACCAGAGTGATCGCCAACGTCGGAGGGATTTGATAGGATACACGAAGAATAAGAATAAAGTTATTTTAATTAAAGCTAAATTCAATCGAAAAAATCAAAAAAGATACATTTTGGACTCGAACCCAGGACCTTCGGCTTTCGGGGCCAATGCGCCACCATTGCGCCAACTTATCCCTATCCAATTCGGTCATATTTAACTATATCATACTTCGACTGAGAACCAACATAATTAATTTCCATTTTTACGCATATTTTTATTGGCTGCTATATTTCTGTATGATTGCAAGATTCAACTCGAACAAAATGCCATCTGATTTTTCTGTTTCGGATTTTCGGTTGAGATATAATCTTCATTAATTAAAATATTATAATTTGGGGTTTAACTCGTTAAGTTAAAAAATTAAAAATTAAATTATTGATAAATATTTAAAATGGATCGATCATCTTGCTCTTGTTCAATCTCTGCTTTCTTATAATGTTCTCTACTGGAGTTTCTTGTCAGTAGAATTCCGTAGATCCTTTATATGTGGCGTTTATCCTCTTGTCTTCCGTATAATTCTCGTAGCTCTATTTTGTAGTATTGTAATTTGTTTAAGACTATGGCTGAGAATACAATGCTGCTCCAGTAATTAACGTGTGGTACAAATATTGCGTTGAATTCATTCTAATACATTTTACTGGACACTGTGTTTATTAGGTATCTTCCTTTTCTTCCCAATATAATTTGTAGTTTATATAACTTAATCTTTGTTTAAAAAATGTAGGCTACATATTTAATGTTTCATATTTTGATATTCCTTTTTTTCATGTTACATGATTACAAAAATTCCCTGTAGACATATGATATGTATAATAAATAATTAAGACGTTCAAAAATAACAATTATCAATAAATATAGAATTAGAAAAAAAGTACAAAAAGGACTTACAGAGAAAAAATAAAAGCACAAAAAATCTTTTTCTTTTAACCATTATTCAGCACGCATCTCTTTCTGCAAAAATTAGTTCACTTTTTTTAATTGAGTTGGTAAACATGTTGTATATTTTAGGGAAATTTTGCTAAAAAAAATGCTCGGTATTCACCTCATTGCAAATTCTGTGCGGTTGACTGATTCGCCGCAGAGGTTCTTGAAGCACTTTTTTTTACAATATTACCATACAGGAGGCCCTGAAGAAAATAATTCCCCTCAGGGCGTATTTCATATTTGGGGATGCTGTGTGGAGGGTTCTTTTTAGGAAATGAAGTAGAGGATGTTTTGGGGAGGAAAAAGGTATGAGTGGTGGGTAGGAATCTGGGGTTGAGTGGTCCAGGAGTGACGGACGAATGATTCCATCCCTCCCACTGCGGTGCATCTGATGTTCTGAGAGAGCCCTGCTGGAGAAGTCGAAAGGTCTCCCTCAACCAGTCTCTCCCAAACTTGCCTGCCACGCAATTGGTGGGCAGACGCATCCGCCGTCAAGACCCGGACAAACCTCACCCCATGAATCCAGGCACCCCTGCTAAGTCACCAAACGTAGCGAATGACTTGGAGGGACCTATGGCGGAGGTGTTGGTTATCCTATAAATGGTTCCCGGGGTTTAATCAAATTGCACTGCAACGATGTCGATATTCGAATAGACAGTGGTATTTCATTCCAATGTTTTGATGATGAATAGCTGAAAAAAATAGCTGAAACATCGCCTTGCACCGTAGTGGGAGGGATGGATTTCCCTCTCAAAATGCCCTCCAAACAGATGACATAGGCCCGAAGGAATTGGTTTTTTCTTCAGAGTCTCCAGTGAGGAGCGATTGTAAAAAAAGGTAGGGTTTATTTAAATAATTTTTGAGTATTTCCCAACCTTCAAACTTAAGTAAAATTTAGAAAAAAATCAAACTTAAATGCGTACTTTACCATCTCCCCTGATATAAATAATTGTTTCTTTTAGTAATCAAGTTGAAACCAAGTGCTATTTTTAATGCCAGCGACAAAATTCAGCAACTTTAACCATTTATTTCTTAAGAATTCAATTTTAACCACACTAGAACCAAGCATGTAACATTAATAGTTAAAACTATAACAAAAGCGTCGAAGAACTTCACAAATTTCTGCAAACACAGCAAACTTATCTTGTGGTACCATTTTAATTCCAAATTAATAGATTACTTGGTTTTAACCATGTTTATTGTTTAAAAAACCAATATGTTTCGTAAGCAGTGGTTTACTTAAAACTTTTTGGAAGTCGCTCGACACATCATGTTTTTTTAAACAATAAAATATGGTTAAAACTAAGTAATTTATTAATTTTGAAACATTTTCTTGTTATTTTTTTTTTATTTTTTTTTTTTTTATTGAAAATTTTTTGATACAATCAGGTACATAAATAATAAAAGGTATATAACATACTTAAATATAATATTGTATGAACAAAAAAATCCCACAAAGGCAAATGCCTGAGCGTGGGTATAATATTGAATTTATTATAATTTTATGGTTAATAGGAGATTTAAGAATTTAGTTTATTTTTAGGTATAAAAAGAGTAAAAGTAAAAGAGTAAAAGTGCCTTAAAACATAGAGCAAAATAACAGCATTTGTTGTTATTATTGCATTTGTAAAATTTTATGAAGAATTAATGTTAAAGGCGTAATTAAAATAAAAATAAAAACAAAAACATAGCAAGCAATATAATATTTCTACTTTAAAAGTTGTCTGATGATAAACATAATTAATGGTTTTGTTTAATCTTATAAGAAAAAGATATCTGTTTCAGTGTTTTTTAGCCAAGTTTTGATATATTTTTTATAAGATTTAAGATTTTGACATGTGGGGGCTTTAAATGATGCACGTAATGAATTATGCATTTTTGGAGCAATAAAACTAATATGCCTTTGGGCCAAGTCTTAGACTGGAGCGATTTGAATTTTTTAAGAAGTATTTAGGATGCGTGTACATAAATTTAAGACACTGGAAACTAAAGGTCTGTCTAAGGTCCAAAATATCGGTTTCCTTAAATAATTGCTTGGAGGGAAAAGATTTGGTTTTTTGGTACATAATTTTAATAATTGATTTTTGGGCAATTTCTAACTGTTTTACATGACTGTTGTAAGTTCCGCCCCAGCCAATTATTCCATAGGAAAGAGATGAATGAACTAGTGCGTCATAAACTAGTTTTATGGTTTTTATATGCACTATATTACACATTCTTTTAAAAATATAAGTTAAGTATCTCAGTTTGTTAACAGTTTTTTCTATATGGTAGGTCCATTTAAGTTGACAATCTATAGTTACACCTAAGTACTTTATATTTTTTCCTGATTTCATCTCTTCACAGTTTGAGCATGTGGTAGGGTTACAATTTACATTATGAAACTTTACATTAAGATTAGTTTTGGGAGCTGATTTCAGTGTGTTATAGAAAGGAATGCAAAGAGTTTTTTCATAATTTAAAGTATGAAGGTTTCTATCTAGCCACTCTTTGACAATAGTAATACATTTGTTAGCCTTATTAGTTGTATCTTCCCATGTTTTTCCATGGACTAATATTGCAGTATCGTCAGCAAATGAGAATAATTTACCAGGTATAACAATGTTACATAAGTCATTTATATAGATTAAAAAGAGTAGCGGTCCTAATACAGTTCCTTGAGGGACACCGTGTTTTACTGTATCAAAGTTGCTCAAACATGTTCCAATTTTTGTACATTGTTGGCGATCCATTATGTAATTTTGTAAAAGCATGAGACATTTATTTGTAATTCCAATGTTGGATATTTTCTTTAAGAGAGTTCTGTGGTTGACTGTGTCAAAGGCTTTCTTTAAATCTAAAAAAATGGTTAGAGTTTTAATGTTTGAGTCTAGGTTAGAATAAATATTTTTGGTTAAATTAAAAATAGCATCATCAGTACCTAGTTTAGTTCTAAAGCCATATTGGTTTGCTGATAGGAGTGCATAGGATTCCAGAAAATCGATGATTCGTTTTTTTATACATTTTTCCAATATCTTAGACACTTGAGAAGTTAATGTGATAGGTCTGTAGTTGTCTGTTTTACATCGAGATCCTGTTTTGTGTATTGGAATGATGTTAGCAAGTTTAAATATATTCGGGAAAATACTATTACTGATGCATGCGTTAAATATATGGTGAAGTGGTTTGATTATATGTTTTTTTATGGATTTAATTGTAGCATTACTTAAGTTGTCAGGACCATTTGCAGACCTAACGCTAATGTTATCAATATGATTTGAGATTTCATCTTCTGTTATTTCAATAAATTCAGATAATTCAGAGTTGGTATTTTTAGTCTCTAAATAGTCTGAGGGTACATGCTGCGAGTGTAAGCTAAGAGAAGCATTATTGTCTATTAGGGAAGAGGCGATGTTTGTGAAGAAGTGATTGAAATTGTTTGCAATATCTTCAGCATTCTCTAAGATTATATTATTTTCGGTTACAATTTTTTGAGGAATTTTGTGTTCTGTTTGTTTCCTATTTGAAATTTCATTTATGATGTTCCACGTTTTTCGTGAATCGTTATGTGCTTTTTGGAGTTGCTCAGAATAGTACTGGTGCTTGCATTTTTTTATGAGAGTGTTTAGGTAATTTCTAAATAAAATATAATGGTTCCGTTTGCTATAATTTTGTGTTTCATTATTGGATATGCAATAGTTTTCGTGAGTTTTGTAGGATTTGTACAGTTTATTTCTATGTTGAATTGAGATTATTAGTCCACGTGTAATCCATGGTTTTATGTGTCTGTGTTTGCTTTTTGGTGCTGGTATTGGTTCATAACATTTTTCAATATGATTTTGAATGATCTCATAAAAGTTATTTAGGGATATATTGGGGTCGTTATTAGAAAGCACTGAGTCCCATGTTTCGGTAGTCAGTGAGTTGTCTAGAGATAGGTAATTAATTTTTGTTTTTGTTTGCTGATGGTTAATGGTATCTATGTTGCTGGGTGATTTTGCAACGCAATGACCATAGAAGGTGGGATAGTGGTCTGTAATGTCAAGTTTTAAGGTAGCAGATCTATGTGGGTAGTTTTTTTTTGATTTCATAAATATGTGATCTAGACATGAATCATTAGGATGATTGGGCCTTGTGGTACTGTTCACGTAAGATAGGTAACCATTCATAGGTAACCATTTATTAATGCATAGTATCTTCTTATAGTTTGACAGGAATAAGAAAACAGGACCGAGTGAGATGTAGCATTATAAGGGAGAAAACTAAAGTTGCCGATATAGTTACCCGAATAGACCAACAAAAGTGGAGATGGACAGGTCATATAAATCCGCGATCCACAAGAGAAATGGTGCAAAAATGTCACTGACTGGTATTCCAGAGATGGCAAGAGAAGTAGAGGACGTCAACACATAAGACGACCTAAATCTCACGGCTAGACATCAATGGAGAAGAGTAGCGCGTGACAGGTCCCAATGGAAAATGTTAGAGGAGGCCTATGCCAAGAAGCAAACTGAGCTTCGGGATATATTATAACAAACAAAACATGTCTAATATTCATATACCTAACAGAAGTCCAGAATAAAGGGCTTATTATTATATATTATATTATTATCTTCTCATAGCGCTGATGTTGCGAAATCTGTAAGTCAATCTTATGGAATCTTTGTTTAAAGGCAACCCGGATATTCAATCTGATTTTCGCAGTGTCCTGAAAACAAGGTTCCCACAAAGATAACCTCGATGACTGCATGGCACACACCTATCTGAAATACACTTAACTAACATACAAATTTACTTAACACAAGTTAACAGAGACGGCATATCAACGTCACACAATTCAGTAAAGAAATATATAACCTGTACCGAGAAAATAATTTCAATACAGACATATATATTTCAGTACTTAATCGTTCCTCCCAGCCTATTAGGCCCTGAAAGCTCTGGAAGGTTTAATATAAAGATCAATAAACAGAGCATATTTTAGAAAGATAATAAATGAGACTCTGTGAATGTGTGATCTGGGTATCTAGCATCGATATAAAAGGGTCACTCAAAAAGTAAACCCTCCTTTTTTTTCACCTTTTAATTGTCAAGAAATTGAAATGCAATTATACAGGTTGAAAACCACAATATTGATGATTAATTTGCAACAGTTTGGGTCCATCTTTTAACAGGGACATATATTCCAGTGTGGTAAAAAGCACAGTCCTGCTTCATGTATAAGCAATTGACGTACGGACGTTTTCACGGCCTCCACACTTTAAATCTCACGATGAGCTTAACATAACACTGCCTTTACTGAGGGAGAGAATACGTCACAAATCATCTGTATTTATACGGCGGTCACCACGAATGATGTCATCGACTGGCTGAATGTTGCATGGATTCACTGCAGTCAACTTGCCTACCGCTACGCTTTTCGTCAACAAACGGCGTTAGTCCTTCAGCTTCGTTGCAGTGACGAACCCATCATCTAACAGTGATGACATCCACCGTTGCGTCACCGTACACATTTTCAGTCTTTCACGATTGCGAATGGCCGTTTCATCTTCTGCATTCAAGAATTTATCGATGTCGGTCATTTTGCAAGCGACTGCAGTGCTGCCACTTGTTGAGGCAGAAAGTAACTACTGTAGTAGATTGTAGAAGAAGGTTGGAAGAATAGCACCAAATTCTAAATTTTCACTTAACTAACTTTATTTAAGTAGAAAAAAATAGGTGGCATTAGTTTTTGACTGACCCTCTTAGGTTTTATCGATAATGTCGGTAAATTGAAATCGTTCTCAATCATGGCTACAGTCAGTCTACTGTCTAACAAACCACTAACGCCGTTCTTCCATGGAGCTACGTTCAAGCGACGCGATCGCCGCTCGTCTGTATTTTCAATACTATTATTAGTGTTTGAAATCGCCGCTAGGCGCTGCACTAGAAAATTGTATGACAGGTAGCGGTAGCGTCGCTTGTAAATAGCTACGTGAACGATGGGCATTAGTATTCGATACATCTTGTGTCGATCTATTGTGCCATGCTTCCTAGCACACTCGATCGATAACGATTGATAAAATAACTTTCGGTAACTTCTCATCGTTCTCTAGCATGACTGCAAATTGCTAACGAATAAGTGAAAGTTCACAATGAATAAGGGTCCTTAATATATTCGATATCAACTGTTATTTGTATGTTAGCGATCAGTAGTTGTCCTAGGGAACGATGAGAAGTTATCGAAAGTTATCCTATCAATCTTTATCGGTCGAGTGTGCTAGGGGCCTTGGTACCCTGAACCGTTTCGAAAGAAAAATTGATGTAGTCAATATATCTGTAAATAAGACCTGTGATACGACAGGCCAATGATATTAATTTTCTGTTAATAAAAAGTTAGGTAGGAATTTTTTAAAAATGTTTTTATTATTATTTTAGGAAATTTATTTTACTAGTATCATTATTTTTAAAATTTGATTATTTTTTTTTTCTTTTATATTTTGAATTAATTTTAATTTAATTTAATATCAATTCATTTAGTTTCATTTAATTTAATTTGATTACACATAATATTAATTTTCTTTGGTTTTCATTTTTTTATTTTTAAATTTATTCAATTTAATTTTAATTCATTTCGTTTCATTCAATTAAATTTAATTCCATTTCTTTTTATTTTCTTTTATTTGCTTTATTTTATCCCAGTTTTTTTCGTTGAATTTTCCTTTTCATGCTATTTTATTTATAATGTATGCAACAAACAGAAAACACACGGTTAACAAAAAAATTATAACGAAATAACAAATAATATCTATTAATCAGCAAAAAAAAAACAGTAAGTAACAAAAGTCAAGTAAAAACTAGATATTCGTGAAATTTTGGAAAGTTCTAAAGTCTTCTCTAAAATACAATTATATTTGGAATCTTGCCACTACAGCGGATTTTATATGTAATTGAAACATATTATGCACAAAAGGTTCTTATAATAATCTCACAAAAGATTTAATATTTTATTCATATTTTTATCAGACATAGAAAAATTGAACTTTCCCCTTGCACACGGAAATGCTTACAACATGTTTCTATTCGTTTATCTCTTTAGTGCATGTACACATACATAAAGTTGCATTTAAACCAGTTGAATTGTACGGAAACATGCATTAAAGTTATAAATACAATTGAATGAGTAGACTCTGGAGTACAAATTGAATACAGGGGATATTTTGATCACGGAGCTTTGAGCTGTTTGCAAATAGCATCCTGAATAACTAATCACCCCCAGAGTTTGAAATCGGCTTTAATACTCTCCGAAATTATCGGAAACTTGCAGTTTTGAATAGGTGCAAATTATTACTAAGTATCCTGACTATCGGGCTGGGTTAACCTGGATTTTAACACTCTGTTTCGGATTTTTTAATCTCATTAAAGTTTTGAAAAATATGTAGTAAACAGTGTAAATAGTATCACAGTGAAAACAATGTAAACTTGTAAACAGGCAATAAGTGTAAATGGTGTAAACAGTGTAAACAAGAGTAGATATACATTGTAAACAGTGTAAATGGTGTAAACATGTGTATACAGTGTGAACAGTGTACACAATGTAAACAGTGTACACAATGTAAACAGTGAACACAATGTAAACAGTGTACACAATGTAAACAGTGTACACAATGTAAACAGTGTACACAATGTAAACAGTGTAAATGGTGTAAACAGTGTAAACACGAGAATACAGTGTAAATGCTATAAACGCGAGTATACACTGTAAACGGTGTAAATGTTGTAAACACGATACAATGTAAACAGTGCACACAATGTAAACAGTGTACATAATGTAAATAGTGTACACAATGTAAACAGTGTACACAATGTGAACAGTGTACATAATGTAAACAGTGTAAATCTTGTAAACACGTGTAAACAGTGTAAACGGTGTAAACAGTGCAAACCGTGTAAACAGTGTAACAGTACACAGTATCACAGTGCAAACAGTATCATAATGTAAACAAAATAAATTTTTTGAAACCGTCCAAACACGTGATAGAAAGTAATATAAAATTTAAGAAAGGTTAAAAAAATTTGAAAAATCACTTATATATTTATCACTTATAAAAATCTTTTATACGAATAAGAAATATCCTAAAATTTTCAAATATTAAAATGGTTTATTTTTTTTCTTTACAGTACGGTGTAATCGCACGGGAAACATTTATAAGACTAACTTGTATCCGGTAGCAAAAAGACCGCGGGCGGTTAAAACTCTTTATACAAAATAAAAACAAAACAAAAAATCCGCTTGGAAAAGTTGTGCAAACCGGAAAAATAAACCTCTCGTTGAAGATTTATAAAAACGGTTGTTCATATTTAATGGAACACCGTAAACATTGTAAGTAATTCACCCCAAAGCGCAGCTTATTTCGATAAGTCCATATTAGACTGTTTTTAAAGTTGTTGTTGGGGTAGTTAGGAGAGTGGTGTGAAATTGTGAGGCGGGGGTGGTAAGGGGAGATTGTAGGGTCCACCCCCATCCACCCCACCACAAAAGGGGTCCCAAAGCAGCTTACATCAGTACTTAAAACACTATTTTATTAAATAAATGTTATGTCTGCGAATAGTAATATGAGTTTCGTAACAAAATTGTGTTTGATTTTTAAAATAGTATTGGTGAGGTTGTGCGAATGATAGGTATACAGGATGTAACTGCACGTACCCGAAGGATTTTAAACAGCGATTTACGAGCATATTCCGAGTTAAAAATGTAGATGTCATTTTGCTGTCCGATGATATTTTTTTACAATTCTAAACAAATATTTTTTTTTCTATCACACGTCGCCACTGATCACAGTGCTACACGACGCGACGGATTATATCATACCCACTGTCTCCCATCTGTTAAGATGAAACCCGTTGGTGAAGAAATTTGAAAAATAGTTTTTACTAAATTGTTGCTGTCACTGTTGCTCTTACTCCACCGGATATTGAGCGAAAGGGACAATGCAACTCGGGCTACTATTACCAAACTAAAATCGAGGTTTTGTATTCCCCACTTTTCTCCTCCAAAAGTGGACTGATTTTCATTTTTTTACCAACTACATAAGAAAAACTATTCTATGTCTGTACGTTTTTTTTTTTTTTTTTAAAAAACCTTGTCTAGTTTGTATACTGAACGTCTTTTGACGGCGTTTAAAACAGTCAATTTTATTGATTTTTGGAAGGTCATAACTTCTATAAAAAGTAACTTATCAAAAAAACAAAAAGTACCGATACGCTAGTAGTTGATATCTATTTTATGTAAAAAAAATATTTTCTGTAGGGTTAAAATCCAGAGAGATAAATAGGGAATACGTTTGTATGTAAAAATCACCGCCGGGTATCCCCTTAAGAGTAGTTCGCACTGGGAGAGTAGTTTAGTCGAGAAGCGAGTATATTAGTAACTTCCGAACACCACAATTTTAGTTGAGTAGGCTAGTCAGCTCTTTAGTAGATTGAATCCATTTGGTTCTATTTTTTCGCCGAGTAGAGTCCCTCTCCACGCGTCCCTGCGCACTGACATGCGCAGTTCATTCGTAGACGCAGATACGCGCAACATGTTAGTCTAAAATTCTTTATTTTTGTGGCTATTAATCTATTTTCGTGTCCATAGTTTATTTATTTTCATCTCACTGGTTTATTCTATCACCTCTTCTAAAATAATCATTACAATTAGCTTAATTAGCGTATTTACTTTATTGCGTTGCAGTCTGTCATGTTGCGACGCGCCGCTTACTAATGAACTCTACTTGACAGTATTGCGAACACTTTTCGGCAGTTAAGTAGCGAGTTACTATAAGTTAATCATAAACATAATACAAGATTTACTCGAAATGGAGGATTGGTGATTTCAAAATGTACCAATAAATACAGTGAAAGAGCCCTACTATTTTTAATATATTTAATACAAATGCTCAGGAGTCGCCAGTTAAAATCCTTCGGGTAAGTGCCGGAAATATAAGTATACAAAAAGGAAACTACTAGTTATATCTTGATTATTGATGTCTTATTATTATTTTATAAGTCATTATTCCTGTATAGGCGTTACTTTGGCATCCGATCTATAGACGGCAATAGTACTAGTAGATTTACGAGCTATAATATAACTGTTTAATGCGCATACATATCCCTTCACAGATCACCACTTCTCACACATACACACACACTCACACACTACGGACATCACCCGGTAGTTACTAATTATACATTCCACTCAAGACATTACAAAGAAACATATCAAAGGTACCCACCATGAAATATTATTTAATATCTGTAAACTCTGTTATCACACTGTAATCAATGTACTGTTTGTTTCTATAAAATAAATAAATATTCCGAGTTAAAAATGTAGATGTCATTTTGCTGGCGGCAATAGTTACACCATTTAGGGTTTTTTTTAAAATAAAACTATAAGCCATTTTATAAAAGCTACAAGGTGAAGGCAGTGACGTAATTTCTTGGTAAGCATAATCGACCAAATGTGTCCACATTTGCCGAATTTCGGCAAATGAGAATCCACGAGTGATTTTTGAAAAGCCAATGCATCCACAAAGAGTGACTGTTTGGTGCGGTTTATGGGCTGGCGGCGTCATCGGGTTGTACTTCTTCGAAAATGAGGTCGGCCAAGCAGTTACCGTGAATGGTGTTCGCTATCGCGAGATGATGACGGACTTTTTGTGGCCAGAAATTGAGGATATGGAGCTGGACGATATGTGGTTCCAACAGGCCACACAGCCAACGAAACTATGGATCTTTTGAGCGAGAAATTGAATGGCCGTGTTATCTCACGCCATGGCGATGTCAATTGGCCGCCACGATCATGTGATTTGACACCGTTGGACTTCTTTCTTTGGAGATATTTAAAAGAAAAAGTGTACGTCAATAAGCCAAGAATAATTCAACAGCTAAAGGATGAGATAATTCGGCACAATGACATTGAACCTCAACTATGCCTCAGCGTCATTGAAAATATGGACAGTCGGATAGAGGTATGCCACCGAAGCCGTAGCGATCATTTGGCCGATATTTTGTTTCACACTTAACTGTCATAGACCTTTCTATCATAATTAAAAAAATAAGGTAATTCTCTGAAAACTTTTTGTTTTATTTACAAATAACATCGTTATGGTTGGACCAACCTTTATAATTTTGTATCATGGAAATAATGGTTTTTCTGGCCAAAAGATGCATTTAATTTTGGAATAATATTTTTCTTTTAATCTGAGTAGTGCATTTTTTGGGTTTTATAATACAATAATTCTTATAATTCTATATAATTATAATTTAAATATATATTTTTTTAAATTTATTTTTATGGAGTTCTTATGGGTACTGTCGGGATTATTTTTATTATTAATTTTTGTGTTTTAACGAGCTGCTTCATGAGAATGTTTGAGGCAGATCCCCATCCAATAATCCCATATTCTGTGCGTGATTGGCAAAGAGCATAGTAGACTTTACATAGATCATTTTATTTAGTATCTATATTGCGTACGTTCGTAAAGTAGTACACGAGCTTTGTGACTTTCTTTGTAATGCTTTTTACACGAGAGTTCCTTCGAAAATTTTCATCGATTTCAATGCCGAGATATTCTTCAGTTTCTTACAATGTCTATTTAAACGTTCAAACTGAATTTGAACCAGAAAATTATGTAGACATTTGTTGAAAACAAATACGTACTTTTCGTCGTCTCTTTAGAATTCATTTTAAATTGTCATTTGAGAAAATTAACACTTAATTAGTGGAAGTCAATAAATAAAAGACGACTGGGACCCACCGCACACCCGCGCCTTTCAAATGGACATGAAGCTATGTTCACAGACGCGCACACAGAATTATTGTGAAAAAATTGGCATCTGATTCAAAGAAGACACTATAATATATCGAAAGACCACATGCTTTTAGAATTCCGATTAACTCTGCTAGTTGAAGAGAGTCTCCTGAGATCAGGTCTAGAACCAAAAAAACATAATTTTTAATAATTATTATGTCTGGCTTATCCACAGTCAGACATTAGTAATTGTGTTGGGGCTCTTCAAGAATAAATATGCCCTTGTATAGGTACTTTCAATAAGGACGCTCGATTTAAAAATGTAAATAAAACAAGTTGTGTGTAAGTTATTTACTCAATTTCCATTTTATTTGAAGATATATTTTATGGCAATGAGTTTTTAATATAATGTTGTTCAAATTTCCGCCGCGGATTTTCTTGGTGGCACGTCGGGAGGACCAACTTTTTAATGACTTTAACATAAATCTGGCTGAATTTTCTGGATGGCGTTTGTTATTTTGACTTCGAGAGCATAAATTGTTTGCGGTTTGTTTGCATAGATTTGCTATTTAAGATAGCCTCAAAGGAAGAAGTCTAAAGGCGTTAAATTGCAAGATCTCGGTGGCCGTCGCCGTTCACGTCTTGTTAAGTTTATGTCGCCGTCGCGCAAGATAAACATGCCATTTTTGATCAAATCTCAAATTCGATAATTTGCAGGCGTTCAACGCTGTAACCTTTCATGGTGATTTCCCGTATACTACTAAACAATTGACAATGAATTTGACAGATGTCACTTTAACAGCATGGCGCTATAACCTAGCCTAACAAGGCGTCCCTATTGAAATATACACAATCTGGATATTTATTAGTTATCTTTACTTGTTTACAATATATTATACTTCTGGGTCACATGACCGACTTCGGTTTAGGAATTGAATCTGAGCTTATTCGCGATCGAGTACCGTGCTGTACTGCTCATGCGTACCTGCTCTTATTACTTGACATCTGTCAGAACTTGACATAAGCTCTACGTCTAACGAAACCTATTAAAATAAATTGAAACTACGTGTCATTCAAAGACACTACATTATTCTAGTGGCAATAGGCTTGTATCAGAGAGGGTTTTCAGTTTTCTCTGTCCATTAAATTTTTCGATCTCTTAGCATTCTTGACTTTATAAATAAATTGCCATTCGTTGTACCCACTACAGTCATGCTCTTTCAACATTTTGAAAAATGGAGGTTATTAAGTTTATTTTAATAATTGATTAATGTTTTTTATTGTTATTGTGTTTCATTCGTAGAACTCCATTTAAGTTTTTAAATAAAAAATATAAAAAAATGTTTTTGTTAAGAGAATACTTTGCTTGATTTAGAATAGAATATTTTTTGCAACTTGGATTCGACTTTGACATATATTTTCGGCTGGAAGCCATATTTCTGTCATAAGCTACCCGGATTTAAAACGTACAACTTGTTGAGAAATTCAACTAAGCGCAATCGTGTGAATTTTTTTAAAAATTATCAAATAAGTGTATTGAAAGTTTGCGTGTTTAGGTAGGCCTACCTACACAGTGTATGTAGGCATACACTGTATAGGTAGGTTGCTTTTTTAAAGTTATTTTGGAAGGTTTGGGTGCTACCCTTGCGTTCATATATTTAGTATATGAGTTTTAACAAATTACAGAAAGGACCCTTAGTGTAGACTCAAGAAATCTACCTTAATTGGTAAATCTTCGTTGAAAACTTTACATGACAAATAAAAAATATTTAACATTTTAACTACTAACTAAGCTTTGACAAACTTTAACAAACTAAGTACTGGGACCAGTACTCTCCAGATTCTCCAGTACTATAGGATGATTATTGAAAGACTTAGGTTCTTTACATCACTGTTTATTGAATTTTCGTAACTTATAATTACATTTCGGAAAAAAAACGTCCTTCCTAGCTGAAAGCTAGGCTTCGGTCACCTTCGGCACAATTCGGCAATGAGACCATGTGACCCAAAGACCTCATAGACAACTAAAGTAATATGGGAAGTAAATCATAGACTAATAAGATACATTACAGCGCCCTTGAGGGGATTTCTCTACAAATTATCCAATTATTTTTAATGTTCTTGCGACTTTCTTTAAAATCTTCCCCACAGAAAAACTACATCCTTTCACACACTTTTCCACAAATGATTATCTAGTCATAATAAATACAGAACAATACAAGAAAAACACGTCAACCCACCGGAGACCAAATGGGAAGGTAATTCACCGACTCCAGATATTTTCCTATCAGAGGGTTCGGCTCGGTAGAACTCCTAGCTGGATCGATAAATCCTACTGATCCTCAAAATAAATATTCTAAAAATATTTCGAAATCCTACATGTATTTAAAATTTCTATGTATAAATTCTTTGACAAATCTAATTAGCCTAAATTTTTAATGAGAGAGCTAGGTATAATGCCAGTAGCCGAAATAATAAATGCAAAAAATTTTATAGTCTGAGAATGCCAAATTCTTTTTATTATTATTATTACATTTATCTTTAAGTTTTAAGAGGTATATATGAAGTTTGTTATATTCCGTTCGCTTCATTAGTATTATAGGGAGTAGTAAAAATACTGCAAAGCCTTGTTGATCTTGGAGGTGTTAAAACTCCCGGCATCTTTTTCATGCAAATACAACATCATAAAAGTTAGTTGTTATTGGCTAGAAAAAACGCTGGGAGCTTTTAACTGATGATAGAAACAACGCATAAAGTGTGACTCTTTTCAACGAACATGATATATTTGTATATCTAATTCTTATATGTAGTCTTTATGGCAATGGTAGTGTAAAAAGTTTGGACCTGAAAATAGAAGGTAAATGTTTTTGTTGTAAATAAAGCACCTCTCGAGAAATTGATTCCATCGATGTTTTTAAATTTACATGTTACCGATACTTAAAGTTACCCACCCGACGGACAAAGTAATCTTAATGTTACCGATACTTAAAGTTACCCACCCAACGGAAAAAGTAATCTTAATGTTTCCGATACTTAAAGTTACCCACCCGGCGGACAAAGTAATCTTAATGTTACCGATACTTAAAGTTACCCACCCGGCGGACAAAGTAATCTTAATGTTACCGATACTTAAAGTTACCCACCCGGCGGACAAAGTAATCTTAATGTTACCGATACTTAAAGTTACCCACCCGACGGACAAAGTAATCTTAATGTTACCGATACTTAAAGTTACCCACCCAACGGACAAAGTAATCTTAATGTTACCGATACTTAAAGTTACCCACCCAACGGACAAAGTAATCTTAATGTTACCGATACTTAAAGTTACCCACCCGGCGGACAAAGTAATCTTAATGTTACCGATACTTAAAGTTACCCACCCGGCGGACAAAGTAATCTTAATGTTACCGATACTTAAAGTTACCCACCCGACGGACAAAGTAATCTTAATGTTACCGATACTTAAAGTTACCCACCCAACGGACAAAGTAATCTTAATGTTACCGATACTTAAAGTTACCCACCCGGCGGACAAAGTAATCTTAATGTTACCGATACTTAAAGTTACCCACCCGACGGACAAAGTAATCTTAATGTTACCGATACTTAAAGTTACCCACCCGACGGACAAAGTAATCTTAATGTTACCGATACTTAAAGTTACCCACCCGGCGGACAAAGTAATCTTAATGTTACCGATACTTAAAGTTACCCACCCGACGGACAAAGTAATCTTAATGTTACCGATACTTAAAGTTACCCACCCAACGGACAAAGTAATCTTAATGTTACCGATACTTAAAGTTACCCACCCGGCGGACAAAGTAATCTTAATGTTACCGATACTTAAAGTTACCCACCCGACGGACAAAGTAATCTTAATGTTACCGATACTTAAAGTTACCCACCCGACGGACAAAGTAATCTTAATGTTACCGATACTTAAAGTTACCCACCCTACGGACAAAGTAATCTTAATGTTACCGATACTTAAAGTTACCCACCCAACGGACAAAGTAATCTTAATGTTACCGATACTTAAAGTTACCCACCCAACGGACAAAGTTATCTTAATGTTACCGATACTTAAAGTTACCCACTCAACGGACAAAGTTATCTTAATGTAAGTATTTATTTCTATCTTCTTTAAAATATTTATGTATATATTTTTTTGAAAAATATTTTTCATCTTACTTTTAATTTTTATATTTGTGTTTAGTTTTATCTATTCTTAAATATGTTTTCTTTTTCTTCTTTCAGGTGTTTAATCATTTTCTATAAAATAATATTTTTCAGTTTTTATATTTTTATATTTCATAATATCTGATTAGCACAACACGGGCACTAGCCTATGTAAAGCCTAAAAATGTATATTGTAGTTAAAAAAAGTGGTAGTTAAAAAAATGTTAAAACTGTAAAACTTATGAAAATTTATGAAATAATATAAAAAAGGTATATTGAAATACTTTAAGTTTTCTATGCAAGAAATGAAAGGGAAAAGAAGGTTTTTTTTTTTAGTTAAAACAGAGTTTAAATAGATTAATTTCTTTGTCCATTGGGAGGGGGGGGGGAGGGGGGGGGAAATACATTTAAATAATTTATTTATTTATTTATTTACGTCCTTAGGGCTTCTACAACAATCATAATACAAAAATAATAGAAATAGAAACGTTGGAACATAATGCTCAATCACCATTAATATATCCATTATAATTCACTTAGAATAATTTTACTTCAGAGAGCAGTGGTGTAATTTAAGTATGTAATTTAAAAAAATGTAAAAACCCAAATGTATGGAGAACCCTAATAACAATAATTACCATAGTGCTATCAATATTTGTTAATTAAGCCCTAAGCAACAAGGAGGGAATATCCCAACATTACCAAAATAAAATATCAGTGATCACAAACCTTCTCAATTATATAAATTCATATAGATTCATGTCAATTACCAATAACCTTTTACTATGTATCATCATTCATAATTTTAATAATAAACTTTATAATTATCTATATGTATCTTAACTTAACAAAATAACTGATAATACCTTAAATTAACAAAATAGAAACATTCATCATATAGAGACAATGTTGTGCGCCCCTGCCTAAGTTTGTATAAATTCCGTAGCATAAGAAATTCAACTACCAGTCTGAAAATGTCCGTAGTAGGACGAAACCGGTCCTGGTGTAAATAAACAAGTGTAACAAAGTGAAAAAAATTGTTTAATTTCATATCTAAAGAAATAGAAACAATAATATATAAATTATGTTATATCATTGTTTCTCTTCCTTTACATTAGTAAACGGGAAACAGAATTTTTGAAATTTCAGAAATATATTTTGATAATGAATAAACGTAAATATCAACTGAACTAAATTTATATCCAAGCCTATGTAGTCTTTGGATTGGGGAGTTAATAAAATAGTTAGTTTTCGAATGATAAACAAAGAATAGCTCTGGAAGCCTAGTGTTACGACTTGGTACTCGTTAAGTCAGGTGCGTCAATTGTGCCATTAACTAATTTGAATAAAAGTACCAGATCACTCTTGGTTCTTCTACAAGATAAGTCAGTTAAATTAGTCCTTTCATTAATTTATCATAATTGATTTGTTCAATGGGTAAGGAAAATTTGAAATTAATGAACCTTAAAAAATTATGTTAAACTCTATAAATTTTTATTTGATGTGCTTTATACTATGGGGACCAAATAGTGGAATTGTATTCTAAATTAATTCTAACTAAGGCAGTGAAGATAATTTTAAATGAATGAAGTGACGTAAAATGTTTGACTGTTCTTAAAATAAATAATTATACACTAGTGACACCAAAAGTACTGGCGTAATCTATGATCTAAATTAATTAATTTGTATCATAGATTAGTTTTAATATTCTCCTGACGAAGGAAGGGTTCTTCCGAAACCGGTATAGTGTAATTAAAATTTAAAGTGGTCGAAAACAAATTTATATATTTTATTGTAATTAATTTGTATTAAAATTCACACCAGGTTTGAGACTTAGCTCCAAAATCGAACAGGTATACACATATAAATAAAATCCCCAGTAATCCAATTAGAACTAATTTAACAATATGCTTAGAGAAAGATATATAATTTGATTGAATACTTCAAGATTAATACACTTAAAATTAGATGGCAATTGGTTGATCTAAGATGAATACATAAAATAATTCACGGTCATCTAAATTACATCTTAGCAATATTGAAACAAACGTTCACAATTCCCTTTATTTAATTTTAGCCCTGTGAACCAAATGTGTCAACTATGTAATAAAATAGAATATGCCAAATTAGACGATTTATATAAAATCAGAATGAGATAATTAGAAAATATTGTGTATAACTTTTGCTTCTCTTTGTGTGTCTTGCCTGTCCTAGCATTATTTGTCATTTGAGTGAGTTTATACTTTTTTTAATCCGTTAAATCGGCATCCGTTATTCGCATCCGTTATCCGCACCCATTATCCGCATCCGTTATCCGCATCCGTTATCCGGGTCCGTTATCCGCATCCATTATCCGCATCCGTTATCCTAATCTGTTATCCGCATCCGTTATGCGCATACGTTATCCGTTAAGTAGGTTTTCGAAATTTTATGTATTTATTTGTACATTAACTGAATTGTAAGAACCTCGTAAAAATAAATAAAAATTTCGGTTCTTAGACGAATGTTATTCATTTGGTGATACACTGCTCATGAGTGCCCAGTGTACATTTAGTGTGATATTTTTTGCATCATGAAATAAATTTTTGTTTAGTTTCCAAAATAATGGCTGAACGTCACGATAACTTACAGTAGGATTAACAAAATAACAGACGAAGTCATGATCACTCATAGTTGTGTTAACAAAATAACAGCCGAAGTCATGATCACTCATAGTTGGGTTAACAATAACAGCCGAAGACATAATAACGTATAGTTAAGTTAACAAATTAACAGCCGGAGTCACGATAACTTATAGTTGGGTTTACAAAATAATAGCCGGAGTCACGATAACTTATGGTTGGGTTAACAAAATAACATCCGGAGTCACGATAACTTATGGTTGGGTTAACAAAATAATAAAAATAGAGTCACGACATTTGTTCAGTGGGCATATTATTCCCCGCTGCAGTAAGGATGCCTATTTTTTATAGTTCACAAGCAGACTTAATAAAAAATTAATAAAAAAAATTGTAGTATATTTGCGGCACGTTCCAGGGCATAATATTCTCTCCGTATCACCATGATGTAAGCTCTCCATTCAGAATTGAAACGTTGTTTAAAATGGCGTAAACCGTGTTTGGTGACCAGATTTGAATAGCCAGGTACTTACCTACCTTCCTTTTTTCCTTCTCCTTTCCCTCCCCACAACCTTCAGCCTAACAACATACCCCAATTGGAGATGCCATAGTCTCACTGGTTCCAGACGGGAGCAGTTGGGACTCTTGAGCAGTATTCTTATAAAAATAAAATAAAATGTTTACAGAACGAAAAGTTTTTCATCGCATTTTTATACCAGAAAAGATCTGAATTTAGGTTTTTTTTTATCATTGTACTTCCTTATTTATTTAAATTTTCATGGAGATAAAGGTATTTCATGGGAACCTGGGAATTCAGATCTAGCCACTGAATAGATAAGATCTGCAGCGAAGATACGATGCCATAAAACCATTAAAATCAAGATTGGTACTGGTAAAACTGATGCAACATAAACCTGAATCCGTTAGATGAGAAATAAAACAAGCTTTCCACTTTTCATATCGACAATCATTTCATCCTTAATCGATTTTGAAAAATAATCGAGTTTTACCTCCACAGTAATTAGAGCTCACATTTGTCACGGATCCATTGCGACCTCCGGGGGGGCGGTGTGGTTAGGGCGGGGGCGGTGTGGTTAGGGCGGGGGCGGTGAAGGCGACGAAGCGCGGTGATAGATCCTGCCCGGCTGAGCTTTGATTTTCCCATCTCCCCTTTTCCACCGCAGTTCAGAGGCTCATATCGACGAATTTGGTAGTGGATATTTATTTACACTAATATTCAATGTTTTTGAATCTTTTTGATTATATCTGCAAGGGCACTCTTTTCTTTAACGGCGGTAAAATATTATACAAAATACAGCATCCGAAAAGAACGCAAGTCATTAATTGATGATGAATATGTCAAATTCAAAATTTCCTTTACTTTATCGACTTCAAGATATGCTTCCCAAATCTTTACGGCACCCCACATATTATGCTATGATCCACTCCCACCTAAGTTATCTAGTTAGTATATGGGGCATCGTAGCCAAGAAACAAATTATTTATCAATATTTGTCATTTGAGTGAGTTTATACATTTTTTTTAATCCGTTAAATCGGCATCCATTATCCGTTATCCGCATCCGTTATCCGGATCCGTTATCCGCAACCGTTATCCGCTGCCGTTATCAGTATCCGTAATTCGCATCCGTTATCCGCAACCGTTATCCGCATCCGTTATCCGCATCCGTTATCTGCATCCGTTATCCGCATCCGTTATCCGCATCCGTTATCCGAATCTGTTATCCGCATCCGTTATCCGCATCCGTTATCCGTTAACCGAGAGGTTTCATACATTTTTATGCATGAAAATTACAAATTAAAATCTTCAGTAAAATTGCAAATTACATACATTTTTCAGTCATCCAAAATAGAGCTGTAATGAATATATATCATCTACAATGGGATTCACATGTCGAAGATGTATATTCACAGACACAAATACTTCCCTTCACGATTCTGCCAAAAGATAGCATCACAATTCCCTTTCTACAAATAATTCAACAATCCTTAACCAACACTAAACCTGCCTTTAATTCTGACATACACCAGCACAAAATAAAATCACAAAATCAAATACATTTACAGCATCAACTCACACGACTAAATTTGGAATTAACTCCTTACAAATACATCGCATATATCCAATACAACGCATTACCTAGTAACCTAAAACTTCCAGCAACAAACAAACAAAAAAACATTGGTCAAATATCAAAGTATATTTTCTCAGCAGCCTTATTAATCAGTGACCTATTTAGCAATCTGTCTTTGTAACTTTTCTAATATCTTTCTAAATGATTTATAAAATATTCTTCAATTAACTGTATCAAAGTGTGTCTAGTATGTTTTAAAATCTTTGAACTTTTTATTAAACTCCCATTTAAATTCCGGTTCTCGGGTAAAAATAATTTTCTTTTAATTGTATAATGTTGTCCTTCCCGAAATGAGTTTTATTAAACTCGTTGGGAATAATATAATATTATAAATATTAAGTTATGATTTTGTAATAGATTTGCAGCTTATATTTATTATGTAATAAATTATTTTTTGAATAAATAAATATATTATCACTAAATAAAAAAAATATGTATATAATATGGAAGGGACGCGGACGTTTCACTTGATTGGGCACTTGGAGCACATTAAGATTATGAATGACATGTAAGAGAGGGAAATCGATTACCTCAGAAGGAAGACACGGTGTAGTCGCAAATACATTGACTTCGAAAATATTTTAATTAAATATAATCATAAGATTTATGGGTTTTCAAAATGACATGACTATGGGAATTTAAATTTTTTTTTTTAATATATATATATTTTTTTAAAAATATTTTATTGAAAAAATAATTAATACAATTGAATAGGTTTGTCAACAGGTAGGTGCTTATAGTTTAGTTACATATACATTTAAAAAATATAATTTACATCTTATGTCTACAGATTCAACATTTTTTCATACATGTCAATATAAATATTTTTTTCCGGTAACCAATTTTTCACCATATATTTAACCTTATTCATAGAATTACATTGCTTTATAGTGTCAGGTAATCAATTAAATATCTTCGGTATGTTGTATTAAAACGTTCTCTGTCCGTACTTATTATTATATTTCGGAACTATGAACCCGTCGTTGCGCGTAAATCTAGTGCTGTATTTGTGTTCTAATTTCTCTTTATGCTTCGGCACGTTATTTTAAGGTACAATATTGTGGCACCGATAGCTTACGAAGTAAAGCACTGCACAAATTTCCGTACGAATCGATTTTAAAGTGACCGAGGTATCTAAAAGGTGATAACTGCACAGAGTATTTAAATAGACACCAATTACACACACTAAGAGATCACTAGATTGGTAATCATTGCATAGAGGCTTTTTAGCGTGGTCGATATTAAAGTTCCTTGCAATAGACACCAATTACACACACTAAGAGATCACTAGATTGGTAATCATTGCATAGAGGCTTTTTAGCGTGGTCGATATTAAAGTTCCTTGCAATAGACACCAATTACACACACATTGCATAGAGGCTTTTTAGCGTGGTCGATATTTTAAAGTTCCTTGTAATGGTTCCTTTAACAGACTGATTCTTCCTTGGGAGTTATTGTTCCACAATGTCCCAGCTAATAGTAATAGATGATATTGTCAGATAGGATAGGTATGGAAAGTATGTTGGATGGAGGAAGGTACGTAGTTAAAAGTTCAACACATGGCATGATCGGATAATCCAAAAATTGGTATGACGTGAGGGTGAGTAAGTGAGTTAAAGGGATCCTGAACCAAAAAGTAATCCATCGTTGGCGTCCTTTTAGTCAAGCCTTGATCCTTTACCACAGTATGTTGACATGTCACCCGTCAGCTGCGGTCGACGGTTTAAATCTACTAAAGTGGTGAATAGAGACTTGGTTGCCTGACCTTCAACTCCGAAGAACGTTTTTTCCGCTTATGTCTAATCTAAATATATATCAATGGTAATTATACTGATTGACCAGACAGCAGAAATATTTAAACGCGAATGGATGGTTGAATTCACTCTGCCATTTAAACTGATTTAAAAGCAGGGATAGGTATCGCAGCAAATGTGGAGTCGAAAAAGTACCTAGTCACAGGTATGCGTTGCTTACATACAGCATGTTTCTAACCTTTATTCAACTTCACAGGAGAAAATTTCAATGAAATCGAAAAAAGTTCAAAAACACACGGTAATAGTCGAATAATAGAGCTCTAAGCAATCTTCAAACGCGAATGGGTGGCTGAATTCACCCTGCCATTTAAACTGATTTAAAAGCAGGGATAGGTATCGCAGCAAATGTTGAGTCGAAAAAGTACGTAGTCACAGGTATGCGTTGCTTGCATACAGCATGTTTCTAACCTTTATTCAACTTCACAGGAGAAAATTTCAATGAAATCGAAAAAAGTTCAAAAACACACGGTAATAGTCGAATAATAGAGCTCTAAGCAATCTTTAAACGCAGATGGGTGGCTGAATTCACCCTGATTAAACTGATTTAAAAGCAGGGATAGGTATCGCAGCGAATGTTGAGTCGAAAAAATACCTAGTCACAGGTATACGTTGCTTGCATACAGCATATTTCTAACCTTTATTCAACTTCACAGAAGAAAATTTCAATGAAATCGAAAAAAGTTCAAAAACACACAGTTATGGTGGAATCTCTATGTCAAAGTCGAAAAAAGTACACACTAAACTTGCTATCCATTTTTCGCGAAAAATTATTCGATGACGTAAAACTTTATTTTTTGATCCATTCGCCATTAAAAATAAATATCATTATCGTTTTATATTTCTGCAATTCGACAAATAGTTTGTATAAATGCGCAGTTACATTCCAAAAGAGTCTTCTTGACTAACAATTTTTTTTCTTTCTGTATCTATTATTACACTAAAACGATTGACGGGCACTATTTTAAGTAAAAGAAACTCTCACAATTTTTTGTAGGTATTTGTTTATAATATTATTAGATTTTATTCGATTATGACGACTCCTTGCAGAAACGGATGGTCCGTTTGATAGATTCTCCTATATTTGCAAACAGATTGCAATCTTTAGAGTATAGAGCATGGGCGTCGGGTGGGAATGCTGCCCTTGTTCTACCGGCATTTCTGTTGAAGATCCCCAGTCATTACTTTGTCACCGGTGCACAGTCGGGAAACACATTTGTACCTAATTGACAGTTGTCACCTGAGAACGGGTCATTTTTACGACTCCTTGTCCTTGAGTTTAACTGCTCGGCTGTGGAGTGATTTTCCGAATATTCCGAATTTCCGAATTTTTTAGCCTCTAGGCTTTTTCCTTTCTACAACGTGGACCTCTACCCATTAAGAGGTCCATTCTTTCCTCTCCCCAAAAAGACCATCCACACACCCCAAAGATTACATAGGTCCTGAGGGAAATTATTTTCCTCGTGGCCTTCTTCGTGTAAAAAAATCTCGATACGAATGTAAGACTCTATTTATTTTGTTTATAATATAATATATATCTTTATTGAAAGAAACTCGTTACATTTATAAATAAAAAAAGTACATGCTCAGTGTTAATAGTTTACATTGTTTTATAAATTATTTAACATAAATATATATAATATAAGTATAAAAAGTGGGAAACAGAAAATATATATTAAACATACGAACAGTAGGTAATATTTAAAGAACAGATATTGGTTAAAATTCATAATGCCGTCATAGGTAGGTACTATTTTATATCATATTTTTAAAGTACCTACCCATGGATAGTAGTAAGTAGAGTAAGTAAGTACTTCCAATATTTAACATTCAATTCAAATATTCAAATAATTCCAAAACAAAAGAAGTCTACAGACTTGATTTTGATAAGAAAAAACGTGCAATTGTAAAGCATGTCAATGGAAATTGTTATTGAATTAAAATAAAAAAGTACGACTATATACATATTTAAAGCGTGTTTAATTGCAAAAGCGAGTTGCAGAGAAAACCTCCACCTGTAATAAAACATAATATGTGTTAAAAAACGCCAGAGATTTGTAGCTATATGTTGAGGTTTCTTGTAACCCGCCTCACTTGGCGAAGCTGTGTTGAGGCAGTAATTTAGTGAGTTAATTTGTAATAGCTACGAACATACATACACTTGCATTAAAGTGTATTCACTCAATAGGTTCGTTTCATTAATAATGACGTGTTTGGGTGAGTGCGCCGGTAAAGGCCCTATCGTAACTTTTGATCCAAATTTTTATGTTATCTATGAAGTTGTTTTGGGAATCACATTTTTTTTATTCTATCGGGAAGGATGTTGTAAAATTTGGTCACAAGGTATAATAAAACAAATTTAATACTTTTTCCACATTAATTTTGTCTTTTATTTTATTTTATCTTTAATTTTATTATTGTCTTAATGTTACCTTGTCACAAGGTATCTGAACTTAATTTAACCATGTCACAAGGTATCTGAAGTTTCCTTGACAAGTTTTATTTCATTCACCAGATTTTCAGGAACGGGTTTAGTTTTTCCTATGGGAAAAACTAAACATATTTCATACACTTTTCCATATAAATGATTATCTAGTAAATCCACGTTATGCAAGTGTATTATATAAGTATAATTAATACAAAACAATACAAAAACAACACGTTAATCTACCAAACTATTAAATGGGAATATAATTCACCGTCTCCAGATATTTTCATATCAGAGGGTTCGGCTCTGTGGAATTCCTAATTTGACCGATAAATCCTACTGATCCCTCAATATAAATATTTAAAAAATCTTTCGTAATTCTACATGTATTTAAAATGACTGATTTTTGCATTTTTATATACAAATTCTTTGACAAATCTAATATGCCTAAATTTTTAATAAGAAAACTAGGTATAATGCCAGTAACTGAAATAACAAAAGGTAATATTTTTATAATCTTAGAATGCCAAATTCTTAATATTTATTTATTATTCTTTACATATCAATATTACAAAGATGTTGTGTGTTGTCCGCCACTCTAGAAATTCACCTATTAAGACGATTTCCACCCCTCAGGTTGCATGCCGTAATAAATTTCATGTAAAACTCATTTTATTTTGACATTTATTAAACGATTATTCTATAAAGCATCCTCTACGACTCTACGCTGTTTTGGCTTGCGTTCTACGCCACGTAGCCGCAATGAATTGATGGTTTGATAGGGTGCGGATGAAAGGTTACGAGGCTACACCGTTATTGAAGGGGCGCCCCTGTCACCACAATCCCTCAATCCGTGATTATGATGCCCAAATGATCAAGGTATATCATTCACATTGTGATTTCAGGCAAACTGATTTGACGTTTCAATTTCCTTTGAAGTTGGTATGTTGATTTTGATTGGGAGTGTCATTGCATTATTAGTCAAAGCTATGATGATTTGAAAATTGTATTATTTTTATTTTTTATTTAAAGTTTTTAATGTCGGTTAATGCATCCTTGTGGTGATATTTTACAAAACTATTAAATTTAAAAGTCATTTTTTCCTTCTTTTTGTCTTGTTATGAAAAACTATCGAAATTGGTTTTGTAAACTAGTATTTTATGTTCGTTGATTAGAAATCGTTTTTTTTATATATGTTTTGTTGGGTAAATGATTGAGGATCTTATTGAGAACACTTTCAATTATATTTTATAATGAAGATTTATTTACGACTTGACATGACCAGACCTCGACACAGAGAGAGAGCTTACACCATAGACATAATGATCACAAGTACTTTCCACTAGTGATGTGACCTACTTTAAAGTAGTGATGTGACAATATAATCAAAGATTTAATTAAAATTTGTTTTTTAACCTTCGTTATTATTTGACGAGACTTGATTAGAGTTCGTTACCGTGACTTATATAGTATATAATATAGGCTTGTGTATAAGACGAAGCATGAATGTGCTTGATGCAAGGAGTTTACCAAGACCGAGTTGTTTGGCGGTCTATCCTCTGCCTACCTCTGCTGAGAAACTATTTAGTGGTTTTATAGTCCGCTGCCACTACGAAAATAACAGGTACGTAGATTTGTATGTATGATTGTATTTGAAGCAAGGAGTGTTGCAGTAAATGTCAATATATGTGTAAATAAAAATATAATTTTCTTTAATTTAAAACGATGCCGAGCTTGACTCGTCATTGTGGCTATATATATCGTACACTGTCAATGGATATGCGCCACAGTACCTACTTAACAGTAGACTCGATATTTTGTAATCTATGGATTATTAAAACTATAGTAAAAATAATAAAATGTGTTATGACAAAGCACAAAAATTAATCATAAACATATTTCTTAAACTCCCTCTCACTACCAGCACTGATACGATCTTCAATACTTTCAACGTTATGGATATAAAACAGCTCCTTGCAAAATCCATCTTGATTAATTTACACAAAAACAACAAAACGGGAGGGACGAAAAAGGAATAATAGAAGAGCATGTATTTGAAGATGTATGAATGTGGATGAAGCAAGGAGTGTATGCCAAGACCGATTTAGTTAGGTAGTTATCAAAATGAACTGTTACTCCACTACATGATATTACGATCCAATGTAATGCAATGAGTTTCGTAACATTTGGGAATATATTGTAGGTCATTTATTGTACATATACGATTTTATTAATATTAAAATAAATATATATCAAAGTAAATGCTCAAACAAAAGTTACTTTATAGATAGTCCTTACCGTCACTGAAACAGAATAGGGTTTGCAGATAATTTGGCGCATCAAAACGCGTTGGCGACTGAAACAGTATGGGGTTTGTAGATGATTTTGCACAACGAAACCTATCCTGTTTCAGTCGCCGCCGCGACCCGGTTGGGCGGCGTTACGAGGCGGGTCAAAATAGGGGCAGTATGGCGGGATTTATTAATGTAGGTAGGCCCGGATTATATAAAGAAGGAAAAAAATGAACAATGTGTTAAATTTCAAAATATTTTTTAGCATCTCAATAAATAAAAATAAGAACAGTGAGAATTTTGGCAAAACGAATATTATTTTTCTCTTAAAAAATTGGTTAACGAATTAAAGAACAAATATAATAATCTATTTGGGAGGCGAGTATGGGTACCGCCGCCCCGGGAACCATTTATTGGATAACCAACACCTCTGCATAGGTCACCCCAAGTGGTTCGCTACGTTTGGTGACTTATCCGGGTTGCCCGGGTTCATGGCGTGAGGTTTGTATAGGTCTTGGCAGCAAAGGATCCGGATACATTGAACCCCAGATTCCTACCCAACCTTCATACCTTTTTCCTTCCCAGAACTTCCTCTGTTTCTTTTCCTTAAAAATACCCTCCACACAGAATCCCCAAAGATGACGTAGGGCCAGAGGGAAATTATTTTCCTCAGGGTCTCATGTGTGGAGCTATGTCAAAAAAAAATCATTGCAAACATTGGAGATATTTGATATCTGAAATAGGAGCGACTTGGAAACGGTTCTTAATGGTAGATTCAGACTGGGTCGACGTACATATGCATCGCTACGCCTAACAATATCTGGGCTACTTAGCAACCATACATCTTCTGTGAAAATTTATGTTTTAGAATCATCGCGACGTGCGATGTCTGTGGCCATTTTCATAGAAAATGTATGGTTGCTAAGCATTGTTTGGCGTAACGATGCGTACGTACGTCGACCCGGTATGATTCTACCTTTAGTAAGCTACTGTTGGAACCAGTTCCTCAAATAGAACGAAAATCTGGGATGGTGGGGAAATACTGGTGACCTGAGAATTTCTGAGAAAAATCGAATCGGTGCACCAAAGATTTCAAAAACATTTAAAATTTTTTACAATTTTTCAAATATTTTTTTTCATTCTTTATAAATATTGCACGAGGAACCTGTTCCGAAGGTGACCGGTTCCTCGGTGAAATTAATTAACGGTTCCAGTGAAGTAAAAGGAATGGTTCAACGTAAAAGGAATATCGACCGTCTCTAGCAATCACAATTAATTGTGGACTTGGGGACAAAATCCAGTAGCGCGCAGTTAATATCGATGTTCAGAAAAGTAATCTTAAAATCAGATTACATAATATTAGCGCTATAAAAATACCCCATTTCTGAACTAAACCATTAAGTCAATTCGCTTGGTTCATTAAAAAAAAATTTTTTGTTGAATTTAATTTTATTTAGAATTATTGTGTCCGGTACCTACTGTAGAATTTCACCTTTATATTATATACTTATTCTTGTAGATACTTACGGAACGGTCTTTGGATATCAGATGGAAAATTTAATATTTGTTTATTTAACCATCACTAATGATGAAAACATTAAGAACTTTAAACGACATAATTCTATTCGTAGATTCTCTCAGTTTTTTGTTTGTTTATTTGGTTTCTTGGAGCTCACGGAATTTCTTAATAAATTGTAAATACATTAACAGCCTTACTAAAAAACTTTCTAAAAAAATTTAACAATTGTTAAACGACCGTGCACGAAAAAACCTTACTAATTAAAAACTGACAAAAAATTGTTCATGGAAAGATATGTACATCGCTTACCAAAGAGGGTAGTTTAACTGTTGTACATATCTGTTTTATTTGTAATTTTTCAATTTTTTTCTAAGGTATTTTGAATGTCCTATATATTTCTTATTTTTAAAAATGTCGTAAAACCAAATGCCATTTTAGAAAATAGATAAAATTACCTTTTAGATTTTTGTATTTTAAAATATGCTTTAGTGTTTACAAATTGCAGTATTTTAAACTTCAAACGTGAAAAAAATTGAAAAAAAAAATTACACCAAACATTTTCTATTAAAACATAGAAAAAATTTTGAATTTTTGAAATTTAAAAAACACAGTCCTGTTATTTAATGAATTTGCAACAAAACTATTACTTCACTTTTTATCTCGTTCATACAATTAAAAATTATAAAAAAATAAATTAATAATTCCACAAGAATAACTGAAAATACCTGACATTTTAAAGTTATTTTTGTAAAACTTAGACCTTGATTCCTATATTTTCTTTTTATTTACACAAGCACCATGCATTTTTGTTATTAAACAACATTACTTTTATGGAAGTTTTATTAAACTCAATCGGAAAAACAAAATTTTATAATTATTAACCTATATTTTTTATGTTCACAGAATTAAATTACGAACATGACGTTATTAACGGACCAAAACTGACAAAAATAACACAAATAATAGTAATTGTGTTGAATAATATTATTATTATTGTAAATTGGTGATTGGGTTAGAAATTATCCATAAAAATATTGTACAAACTGCACGTGAAATCTCATATGTCAAACTGTAATTTGCCGCCCGCGTTAGAAAAGAATATGGCGGACTGCACATGCGCAAATGGACTAATTTTCAGGGTGACCAACTGAAAAATTCATATATTTGTTCGATTTGGTTCGATTATTTTCGATTTGTTATTAGTAACGTTTTGTTTTAAAATATTTACAGACTTTACACAACGTGCTACAGAAACAGCGTTTAACGGCCGCGGAGTGTTTATTTTTTAGTAAGGCTGTTTATGTTTAATTAATTTTGTAAATCCACAGATCTTTTGAAAGAAAACGTTTTAGTAGTAGTATTCATATTATGAAGGTAGGTACTCGCAATTCAACTTTACCACTACAGAAATAATGAACATTCAATTTAACATCGCTTTCTTGATTTTTTTTTCACTTTTGCCGCTAAAAAGTTAATTCAGGACAACGCAGCTATTTCAAGAAAACGCAGCTATTCCTAGGAAATGCAGCAATTTCAAGAAAATACAGCAATTCCGAGGAAACGCAGCAATTTCAAGAAAATGAAGCAATTCTAAGAAAACGCAGCATTTCCAAAAAACGCAGCTATTCCAAGAAAAAAGCTTTTCCGTAAGGAACATCTCTTGAATTCGATTGCTTCATAATTTTTATTATCGGTCATCTCTATGTAAACAAGTGGTTTCATGCTTAAGTCTTCTGTTTTCCCGAAGATTGTTCGAATTCTAGACAAGTGTTTGAGTATACCACGATTAAAATATAACGTGCGCCTAAACAAATACTTACCTAGAACACGATTGACATATACGTCTGTTCAAATTTTGAATTGTTTTTATTATTTCAAATAATATAATTCAATTGTTAACATTTTATACTTTAACCATCGGGAACAACCAGGGCGTACAGTACACAGAAGCTGTATAGCCAATGTTTTAACATATTATTCTTATTTTGGGGAATACACAGCTGTACATCAACTACGCACTGCACGCCCATGGAAACAACCTGCCCTTCACAAACAAATATAATGTATAACAATGCATTTAAAAAACATTAAACACCCCTAAATTGAAATGAAAAACATGAAACAATATTACTAATGGAATATTTTAAAAAGGGTGTTAAATTTGGGAGAGGATTTGTCTAAAGATTTTAAAGAACATATCAATTTAGTTACTAATTTCAATGTGAAAATGCAATGGCTTGCGGTACCTACAGAGTTACGGGTAAACAATATTTAAATCTTTTTATTTTTATAAAACAGCAAATTCTTTTTTTGTTTTTAGGTCTATGTTAATCAATGTGTACAGGATCTTTAAAAATGTAATATTTTGAAGCAAAGAAATAAATTATACGTTACTTATTAAATTCTCTATATAGGCTCTAGAATTATATAGATACTACACAATACTTCAACGTAAGCGGTGGTAATTCAAAACAAAATTTCAAAACATTTTTGTAATCAAATTAAAAGGAGTTTTATGTCGTAATAATTATTTATGACATAAGTTTGTAAATAAAAAAACAAAAAAAGTATATTATTACACATACATGTTATCTATTTATTAAACGCCCGTAGAGCTTTTGGGGACATTATATATGTCGAACATTTACAAACATTGTACGGAAAAACATATCAGTACATACATGTAATTCATATCAGAACAAACAACATTTATCATTTTACAAACATAGTACATAAACATATCAGTTATATTCACAACTAATTATTTTTGATTTGATGCAGGACGGAGCGGTTTTGAAAATGTGGAAAAGGTCTGAATAAATGTATTGCAGTATAAAATAATAATGTTTATTCCAGGATGTGGGATGGATGGTGCAACCCCACATGGCCCATGTAGTTATACAAATGCTAAATTAGTTAATAAGTCAAATAGATATTTCAAAGAGCAGCTTTTCAAGTGCATAAATGCCGTATGATAAACCTGTGTATACATATATTATAATATATATATATATATATATATATATATATATTTATTATATATTTATTATATAATCATCAAATATCCAACTAACATGTACTGTACATTCGCCTGGAGTGGGAAAGGTCGAAAAATGTTTTTTTTTCGAACTTTGTGAACCCTGGATTACTAAATATTGCTATGGATAAATAGCTGTTGAAAAATATTTTTTTTTCACATGTGATCTCCAGGTGGAGCAGAGGACTTGAACTTTTGAAAAATCATCGCTTCTAGAAAATTTTAAAAAGTTTAAACGAATATTTAACTTTTACTTTATTATCTGCATTTAAATATAAAGAATAATATGAATATATAATTTTTTTTTAAATAATTTCAGCCTTCAGTCGTGTCATCTGCTTATGGGGTAGCTCCCTGAATTTCTATTCTAATGCTAATGTAAGTTTTTTTTATCATTTTTCTTTAATAAACTATTAATAGTTTATTAATATCCATTGATCTTTGTTATTGTTTTTATAATATTTAATTCATTAGTATAATTTATATAATTCAAGGGCACAAGTAAGTCTGTGAATGAGTGAATAGAATACTGATAATTTATGTGAAATGCGGTGTCTAGGTGTGTTGTGTATGATGTAATCACTACATGTTGGTTTTCTGTAGATTGAAAATTCTAATTTATTGTTAACGATTTCGATACCTATGTAAGGAAAATTAATCTTATTTCCATTATAAACTGGATCGATTTATTGATTTATTAATTTATTTTAGAAAAATATCTAATTGTCTGTGTGTTCCTGTCCAGATAATTAGGGTGTCATCTACATATTTGTGATAGAAGGCAAATTTTTCGAATGATTTTAGTTTTTCAATAGATTCTTCTATATAATCCATGAATAATTCAGCTAACACCGGGGAGATCGGGCTGCCCATGGCCAAGCCACTAGATTGAATGTAATAAATAATTATCATTGATAATATTTGATTTTTTCAGTCTTTGCAAATTAAATTTGTGGCATCATTTTATTCAAATGAAACAAATTAATTTTGTGTGAACCACTATAAAATAATAATACACTGAAGGGAATAGGGTACCGTACAAGGCTACGGTCCTGGGTTCGATTCCTAGATGTGACCTATCTTTTTCTGTTTCAAATTTTTGATCGAGAGTCGCTAATATTGTTTAATTAATTAATTTTATTATACGATCTTTTAATTGGTTGATGAAAATTTTGAAAATGGATTATGGTGATCCATTTTCTATAAAGTCCTAAATCCTTTCAGAGAAGCCACATAATCCTTTCGCTGTTCGCGATAAGGTTGAAATTGCGTCCGCAATTGCGTGCTTTGATATTCGCATAAAGCGCTTAGAGATGAGCTTGGTGTGCTTTCCGAAATATGTCGTAGGTTGAAGCCAATTACATTGTAATACTGCTTCGAGAGGAGTTTGTTAAATTAGTCAACTTACTCGTAATTTTTGTTTATAAAAAACAATTAATCTGTTGGTAAAATAAAGCATAAGTGACAAATTTATTTTAGTAACCACAATATAACTAGTACAGTTGATTAGTCAGACATCTCCAAATATAATATTCGAACGCTCAGCATAAATCTAATATTTTTTATGTTTTTTTTTGTAATAATTTTTGTAATAATTTTTATTTTAATTTTTTTATTTTTTATTTATTTATGTACTTTTTATTTATTTACTTATTTTCTTATTTACTTATTTATTTATTGTGAAAAACAGTATAATCCAATTACATTTCACAAATTACAGTTTACATACATACATTTAATTACATAGGTAAGTACATTAATAAAATCAGATGAGATGGAGCCTTCTGTTAAAGAATACATTTATTGCGATCTTAAATTTGCTTTTGTTTAAATTAAATATGTTATTCTTTGCTAAACCAAGAAAGCAAAGTAGTAATTCTCCCCAAAGGCATGATCATTAATAGTTGGTCCTACTACCTCTTGGAAAAAAAAATTGTCTGTGCTGTTTAGCTCTGATGAAATTATTGGGGTCATTTTGTGTAAAGTCGTAATTACAGTTTAAATTTAAAAAAAAACATTGGTAAGCAACTTTAAAAACTTTACCTACCGTTAGGTTAAAAAAAAAAATTTAAATTGCATATATTTGCAATTTTTTATTATTATTGTAGAAAGTGGTTTGACATATTAAATAAAAATAAAATTATTTTTTGCTCAAGCATTACCATTAATACATAACAAGAAATACATAGTGTGTGCCTATGTTTAAATACAGAGGGAGACAACAAGATAAAAATATAACAGTGATGATACATTTACATCAGTGCAAAGGAAATGGGAAAAAGCCGATAGACAATTATGAAAACTAATGGGTTATAATGATATATTGAAACAGACAAAGTATTGACTGGGAAAGTTTCCAATAAACCATTAAAAATTTCCCAGTCCATTGATTGTCTCTTTCGATATATAACTATTACCGATTATTTGGGAAAATAAATAAATTTAGTTAATTAAAAAAGTTGTATTTTTATGAATTTTTTCGTTTTGAAATATGTTTAAAAATAGCGAATTTATCTGGAATTGAATATAATTCGAACACATTACTTGACAGTTCGCTCGAGAAATACATTGAACAATATCGGAGGCTCTAGGGGTTACATTTAAAAACATCCTATTTAATAAGATTCATTTCAACAATCTGCGGACATCCTCTCACATACTTAATCGTTAAATTACTGTTGGTTTTTTTCCTTTCTGAAAGATCCTCTCGCAGACGACGTAGATACTCCTGCTGCATGGGTGTATCGTCATTTCCAATTATAACGCCAAATTTACTTTTCAGAGCAAGCTTGTTTTTCAAGATTTGACGTGCCTTTTCCATGGACTCAAAACAGACCACAATGGGGCGGGGTCTTGTCCCAACTGAAGACTTATCCCTTCCTAGACGGAGAATTTGTATCTCAGATTCGTGGACCACAAGAACGTGGGATATAATCTTCATGACTGATTGGATGTCATAGCTCTCAATATATTTTAGAATAGAAGATTCACATTCTGCCACGTTGTAGATAATAATGTTTTTACTCCTCTTTTGTCTTTCCACGACTTCGCTGGCGATTGAGTGGAAGTTCAGAGACATAGCTGCGTACTTGACACGTTCTATTTCTGCTGGGAAAGTGCTGATTGTGTATTTGAGTGTCGGTATTTGAAGAAGGTTGTTGTGACATATTTCGCAGAGATACCTGATTTTTCTTGTGGGCGTTTTGAGGCATCTCACTTCTGGTATGGACAAACTGGTGCATTTGAGGCAGAAGCCTCTGTGACATCCATCACAAGTGACTTCTGCGGGATAGATTATCTTGAAAAAGCACTTGCTGCAGATTGTTGTTGCCATATTTGAAGAGATTGTAATATTATTAGACGTTTTTTAAATAATTTTTTTATGAAGAAGTTTGCGCGCTGTCCCTTGTAGTGCAACGTATCGTGGAAATGTCAATTGTTTCAACTTAAATTATTTCTCTAATACTTTCATTGTTCATGTTGAATTTAACAAAATGTTATTCATTCAACTTTCTGCTGCGCTTATAATAATGTCTATGATAACCACCACACTGCGATTTTTGTTTAAATTTATCCACTTTTCTGCAAAATAACAAAACAGTGAATTAGAGAAAACACAAAAACTACAATTTCTTTAGTATTAGTGTACTTATTAAATTTGAGACTTAGATAGTAAGATCACTTAATTTGGTAAATAGGTATAACTGTAAAAAGCAAATTTTTGTTATGCGTACATGCAGCATTGAAGTTACATGTATTTTTTTCTTTTTTAAATTCAACTTTTTATGCGAAACGCATTTTTTCTGGTTTCATTCTTTTCAATATATATTTTTTTAATATTGTAGATAATAAATAATGGATGATTTATTAATTGAAATAATTAAAGATGAATTAATAATAATTTTTTTTTTTTTTTTATAATGAATTAAAGTAATTATGAATTAAAGATATAATTATTAACTATGAATTAAAAATATAATTATGAACAACATAATAATAACAAATTAATTAATAAACAATAGACTGAAAGTAGACTGAATACTGTTGAAATGAGATCCCTGAGGCGGATGTGTGGTAAAACCATGTATGATCGTGTGAGAAATGTGGAGATTCGAAAAGATGGCAAGGCTAATGTAAGCGTAATGAATAAAATTAAGAAAGGAACCCTCAGATGGTTTGGGCATGTAGAGCGAATGAACAAAGAAAGGAGCGTAAGGAGAATATATGATGCAAGTGTGAATGGTATAAGAAGTAGGGGACGTCCGAGAAAGACATGGCACGATCAAGTGAATCAGATGCTTGAGTCGGGCCATGTCAAGAGTCAGAAAAATAGAAGAGTATGTATGAATGTGAATGAGGCAAAGAGTGTGTGCCAAGACCGGGGTGTTTGGCGGTCCGTCCTCTCTGCCTACCCCTGCGGGGAAACGGCGTGATGGTTAGTTAGTTAGTTAGTTAATTAATAAACAATTTAGGATTACGAAAGATATTTTAAATATTTATATTGAGGGATCAGTAGGATTTATCGGTCAAATTAGGAATTTCACCGAGCCGAACCCTCTGATATGAAAATATCTGGAGTCGGTGAATTATTTTCCCATTTAATAGTCTGGTAGGTTAACATGTTGTTTTTGTATTAATTATACTTATATAATACACTTGCATAGCGTGGATTTACTAGATGATCATCTTTATGGAAAAGTGTGTGAAAGGGTTTAGTTTTTCCTATGGGGAAAACTAAAACCGGACCTAAAAGTCTGGTGCGTAAAATTGATTCAAAAAATTAAAAATTAATTTAAGTTATTATTTTAACATATAAAATGATATTTAAAAATATAGGGCCCTACTAAACAACCTGTTTTAAATTTTACGAAAAAGATAAACAACCATTTATGTAGGATAAACGGTTATCAGTTGTAAGATTTAAACCATGTTTATTAGTAAAGGGGTATGTGTATTATTTACCATACAGTGTAATTTTCTTAAAATTAGATATACCCCACTCACCTTCATTAATAAGGAATCGTAGCCTAATAATTGATTGTGTAGAGAAGTAACAGTATAATATATGAAAATCCTATAGGTTTACTAGGTAGGGTGCTTATAAAGTACGTCATATATTATAATGAATACTACTAATAGGAACTCGAGATCTGCAATGAAAAAAAAACACTAATTAGGTACCTAGCTTATTTTATTTTATACTTCATCGCACAAAGAAACCGTTAAGCTACTAAAGCAGTACATCGAAGTTCCTCCTTGTTCGTGTTTTATATATTTTAAAATTAAAATGAAATCTTGGAGCACAGGCATCATGTGTGTATGCTGACCTTGTTCTACCGGCATTATAATGGAAGATGCTGCGAGAAATTACCCACATTGAACCCTTCGGCACCGGTGCATGGACGGAAAATACGCCAAAACGCGCGCCCAACATAATCTACACGGACGGTAACCGACGAGTTCATAGAAAATCAATTCATCGAAAGCAAATTCATCGACAACGAGAGGTTAGGTTAGGTTGAACTCGTTTTCGATGAACTAGCCGTGAACCTACAGGGACATTTGTCATATGGGATCGCGTCGCTTCTACGACTTGTTATTGTGTTTCAAAAACTTGGCTGAGGAACTCAAGACCCATATTCATTCCTTTCTCTCCTCAAAAAGATCCTCCACACAACATCCCCAAAGACGACACAGGCACCATTATTTTCCTCAGAGCCTTCTGTGTTAATCCAATAAAAATCATAAGTCGTCATAATTACGCAGCTTTTGCTCATCCAATACAAGTGAAGCTAATAAAAAAACCGCAACACTAACGATGTTCGCTAACAACACATGATTTGGATCATCCCTACGTGATAACAGGTTGCACGAAGCAGGGGGTGGGAGGCTTTTGGGGTGGTTAGGTTGAGGGTGGGAAGCGTCTCTCACCATGGTAACAGCGGCCTTATAACAACCGGGTAACAATTCGCGATTATATCTGGGCTAATGCTACAAAACCCTTCATATAGTAGACGCCTGGGTAGGGGGTAGTGAATGTCTGATTTGTGACGGGGTTGTTGGATTCATTTCATAATCAAATTGTTTTATATTTGACCACCGAATCGTATTAGAGGTTTTTGGCGTACATCTATTTATAGTTTGAAACATTTACAGAGTGTTAAAAATTATTACATTAGTGATATTGCCGTTAAAATGTGCACAGATATTAATGTGCACCAATTAAAAATGTTCACAGCACGCATAATCAAGTTTTAGTTGTCACAAGGCGGAGTTACATAGAGTTAATTACACAATAATTTCATATTGGAAATTGAACTTTGTTGTTATGTCAGAAAATACCAAAATTCAAATTGAATGTGACGTTTTTTATACCATACATGTCTTTTAGTGTGGTAAACACGCATAAAAGATATACACCTTAAAAGATGTGCAAGCAATGCGTTCATAATGTCAGTTTTTTGTATTATTTATCCCTCAACTGGCCTCGCCCAAGCCGGCTCGACTAGCTACAGACCTGGGGAAAAACCTCACCCCATGAATCTGGGAACCCCTGCCAAGTCACCAAACGTAGCTTTCCACTTGGAGATGACCTACAGAAGAGGTGTTGGTTATCCAATAATTGGTTAAAGGAGCGGCGATGACTATATGAGCGAGACCTGTTGTTTAAAAAAAAGGCAGTGCCTATTTAGGTTACCAGTTGAATCTCTCTTAGTCTGAAACCTCGTCTTAGGGCTATCTGGCCAGAAAATAGTACCCAGAGATAATGTGGCCAAGCCCAGCCCTAGAGTCATCGGATTGCGCAAGCCCCCTCACCGCGACAAGGTGGAGATTCGCGAGGGGGAAAATGATACGAGTCATCACAAGTAAATACAAATAAAATAAAACATTGAAAAGAAAAACAGACCTTTTTGATTTTTTAAATTAAAAACGAAGTTCTTTTATGAATTAATAGCCAGTTGGCGTGCATGTCATGGACAAGGATTTATTGGATTGGTGGTCTTGTCGGAATGGCTTTTCCCTTTGTTGATTGATATATTTTAATTCAATTTTATTTATTAATTTATTTTCCAAAGTTTGGACAGATGTAAGTAGTCACAGTCCTCCTCATTAGGGTTTCCTGTTTTGAGGTAGGCTGTAATTTATATATTTTTGAATTTAGTTTCTGGGTGTGTTTACATTGTCCTTATAATGTTTGCAAGTTGATTTCCACTCTGTTCTATCAGCCATGGTTTTCCTTTATTTTTAAATATATTAAGAAGTTCAGTCGAGGGCACCTACCACTTCCCCGAACCGAAAAGATGGGTCCCTCTATCGGTTCTCACGTCAAGATTCTTCTTTGTTTTTAAAAACGACTCTAGTATTGAATGATTCTAAACGACTGTCCTTATGGCTCATCATACACTCATCCCAGGCAGTTTGTTCTTGTTCTTGAATCTAGTTGAGAGACAATATTTACATAGAGGAAATGAATGCAAGTAAATTATAAAATAAAAAGAAAGGAAAAGCAAAATCAAACTTGTTCCTACGGCAGTACACAATACAAGTACAGCATCTACAGCTTCTGGCAAGCCACAGCCACTTCAGTAGTTCAGTCGTTTTTGTTTGATTTTGTAGAGCATTATATAGTTTCGTAGCTTGAAATTTGATATTTCTTTGTCCAAAAGATGTGGTCAAGCTGGGAATAACCGGTATATTTTTACTTAATAACCAAATAAAGTGAAATATTGACAGTGAAATATTCAGATATGCATTGTTTTTAGTATAAATAATTTTTTTTTTGAATAAATAACACACACAACTTTGGCCATTGTTTTCCAGAACAATGCGAAATTCAATATGGCCGGCGGTCATTTGCCTTTTCTATTCACTGCACTGACCATATTACCTGCCCATAAATATTTACTTCATTATTTTTTTCGATTATTTTGACCGTAGATCCCAGGCAATTTAATTTAGAGATTTTTCGTTTCGTTCTTATTCCATCATCATTTTTTGAAATGTGGGCTCATTATTCAGATTTTAACGCTTTTCTCCACAATAGGGTATTTTCACAAACGGGGGATTCTGTTGAAAATGTATGGAATATTTAAAGATTATTTTTCTGATTTTAATCATCGTATTAAAAATGTTTGTTTTTTATGTTTTCATTCAAATTTATTGATTTTAAAAACGATCAAAAACGTACGAAATCTAAACGGCCCGTGAGTGGCTGATCGGATTGTGACGTCACAAAGGTGGCCCAGTTCTGGCTAGCTCCCAGCTTAACCAAACATTCCTTTACATTCCTTTGCAAATTGATAACTGACGTTTGTGTCCGTATAAAGCTCGTGATTTTTACCGTTTTTCTTCTTATTTTCGAAGATAATTGTGATATTTTGTTAACTTTGTCATATATTTTACACCATTATTATGACTGACGGCGGTTTTGTGGTAAATATTTACAAAATCGGGACACGCTTAATATGCACTTTAATATTTAAAAAAAAATGTTTTAGATATATAATAGTTATAGATTCAGCAACCAGAATTGTAAAATAATGCATTTTAATAGTTATTTTTTAACTTCAAAACAAAAACTGTCATTTTTCACCGACCGCCATGTTACGAATTACGACGGTAAATATGAATTTTTAAATGAAAAAACACTTCGTATCAGTAAGATAATAAGAAGTAAGTATTGCAATTTTCAGAAATGAAAAATAATGTATATTAATCTTTATTTTGCTCGATTCAACACGAAAACTCATTGAGCGCAATATTTGATCTGTGCGACCGCCATGCTTTTGCAAATGGCCATTGCCAACAGTGCCATTCTAAAAGAACAGTAGTATTCATGTAACCAGTGACTAGAAACGATATTTAGACAATAATATTATTATCTTATACACATATTTTTGAGTTTCTTGTATGGTTAGGATAGGTTAGGTTAGGGTACTGGGGTGGGGAGGCGGGGAAATGGAAGGGCAGGTTAGGTTAGTTTAGGTCAGGTTAGGTTAGGTTAGGGAAGTGGGGGTGGGTGGAATGGAAGGGTAGGTTAGAATAGGTTAGGTTAATAAGTATAATGTACACTTATATACATTAAAAAACCTTTAGGTTTTTATGCAAGTTTTTAAAATAATATTAAAACAAAAATTATATTCCAAAAAACTAACCTAACCTACCCTTCCATTTCCCCGCCTCCCCCCCCCTAACCATAACCTAACCTGACCTGACCTAAACTAACCTGACGTAACTAACGTAACCTAACCTACCCTTCCATTTCCCCGCCTCCACCCTCCCCGTCACTACCCCAACCTAACCTAACCACACAAGAAATTCAAAAATATGTGTATAAAATAATAATATTATTGTCTAAATATCGTTTCTAGTCACTAGTTACATTACTACTGTTCTCTAAGGATGGCACTATTGGCAATAACCATTTGAAAAGCACGGCGGTCGCACAGATCAAACATCGCGAGCAATGAGTTTTCGGGTTTGTTAAATCGAGGAAAATAGTGATTAATATTATATTATTTTTCATTTCTGAAAATTGCAATACTTACTTCTTATTATTATGCAACTGATACAAAGTGTTTTTTCATTTAAAAGTTCGTATTTACCGTCGTAATTCGTAACATAGCGGTCGATGAAAAATGACATTTTGTGTTTTTAAAGTTTAAAAAAAACCATTAAAATAATTTTTTTTTAAATTCCGGTAACTGAATTGATTAGTAGGTACTCGTTAGTATCTAACTACAATTTTTTTTTTAGTGCATTTTAAGCGTGTCATCAGCCATCTGACAGCATAAATAAATACTGTACTACTGAAGCATCGTCCGTTGTGACGTCACACCATTGCTCCGCCCCAAAATATCGTTTTGGCGGTAATTCAAAAATGGTAAATTAAAATTCGCTCTAGAAACTTTATTCATCAACATAAGAATAAAATAAAAATGCTGTAATGATCGTAATTTTCTGTTTAATTTTTTTAAGCAATAAAAAAAATCGTGGAAATACCCTATTCGGGAAGAAGAAACGAGCTTCTCTCAGATGATAATTAACATAAACAAAATAATCCACGATAAACAATGATGTAGCAAAAAGTCGACTATTTCCCAGTTGTATACCCCATTGAAAATATAATTAACATAAGACATGATATATGTAATAGATCCGGCACATCATCAAGATTGAAAATATGTTCTGGCAAGAATTTTGCAATGATTCCAAAGATGGATAAATAATTGAAGATAATGTTAGTAATTCTTAAATCGAAATACGAGATCGAATTTCATTATGTCTCAATAGCTCCACTGGTAGAGTATTGTTCCTCGCCCGGTCAATTTGTCATTATTCCGTAAATGTCAGATATTTTCGTTTTTTCATTAAAACGTCCTCTCCGTTGCTATTCTGGTCAATTTCTGTCATTTCCATCTAAATCATAAATTTTTTCCATGGCGCTTTAATTTATTACACAGTACCTGATTCTCAGAATTTGCAAACCATCTTATAGAAACAGACCATAAATTTAATAAAAATACAGGCGTAACGTTATTGCACAAAAACGAAATAGGTATCATATTGGATAATTTAGAAGCCCTAGAGCTAAGGAAAGCCATACACACTAATAGAAAAGTAATTAACAATCAAATAAATTAAATAAAAGTCCGATACTTAGGTTGTTCCCCATTGACAAAGAACATTCACTTTCCAACCGCCAGTCCCTTACTTCAATTACGTCCTGCACCGGCGGAACCCAGCCCATTTCTTCAATCCCCTGAATATATTATAAATTATAACACAAATGTTAGATATTAGTAGAGATTATACTGCCCTGAAGAAGCTACGGTTGTAGCGAAACCCGGTCGGCATTAAGTATAAATTTTTTTTTAAAAGTGGTGTTTTCAAAGTTATTGTTTTATTTTAAATTAGAATAATTCTTGTATTATTAACTTTTACTACCAGTAACTACTAGTAAACCTAAAAGAATATATAAAAAAAGAACAAGATACAGAAAATAAAAAGGTAACGGTCGCAACTGGGACTCGAACTTAGGATCACTTGTCTTATCGGTAAAACCTCCTTAAGAGCCATTGACCAGCGGCTGAGAATAAAAGTTTAAAAATGCTTGCAAGTGTACAGGGAGGTTCCGATGAGAAAGATCAACTATTCCCCATATCAAATTTTTTAAATCCAAAATTTTATATCGATTTATTTCATTTAAAACTTGCTTTAATATATCTACATTCAAGTAAGCTATAAAAATGCTCAACACGCGCGATGAAAAATTATTAAATATCGTGTACTTCTTGTAAGTATTTTTCAATCATAAGTAATACCCTCTTACCTAACTCGGCCATTGGGAGCTCTTTTTATTAAGTTATTTTTGTCCATCTCAATGAAAAAGAGGTCCCAATGGCCGAGTTTTTTTACTTGTCCCGGTAAGAGATAATGGATTCGAGTCCCAGTTGTGACCTTTTTATTTTACCGTGTCTTGTTTTATTCTTCATATTTTCGTTTAGATTTAGTAGTATTGTCTTCTTCAATGATATATTACATAGGTGGGAATCCCTTCAAAAGCTATTAGATATAACAAGATTATTTTAATTAAGTATAAAATATTGTTATTTAGACTTTTAAAACAGGTCAATAGGTATCCCATATAAATAAAATTTGTTTATCCGAGACACTATCTGGGTTACTAACCAAGTCTTTAGAACTTTGCGATCGTTTAAAAAGAAAAATTATCCGAAGATAATATTGTTAATTCTGAATTTGAATTTGAAATATATAAATCCGACAAAAATGACTTAAAGATAAGAGCTCCCAATGGCCGAGTTAGTTAAGCCGTTTGTTCTGGTAAGACAAGACATCCCGGGTTTGAGCTCCAGTTGCGACTTTTACCTTTTTATTTTTCTGTATATTGTTTTTTTTCTTCATTTTTTCGTTTGGATTTATTAGTATTAAATATTTTCTTCTTGAATTACTTTTTATATCAAGGGTATGAGGGTTTGTAGTGTAGTATATTGACAAGTAGGTTCAGTGGGTTAGCAATAGATGGCAGGAGTTATAAAGCTTTCACTAGTTTCCGTCAGATGGCGGGGGGATAGAGATGTTCCTAGGAATGCATATAGTCGGTTGTGTAGAGCTCTGCGCTCTCAGATTTACCTACCAGTCAGTTGATGCTTGTCGCATAAGCTCAGGTCTATTATTATTATTTTGTGTAAATAAACAGTTTGTAAGACGAACCGAGAATTTAATGAGAAGTCCCCAACAGTGTGATTGAATGTAAATCAAGCAAACATTTCAGGGTTCTTCCGTCAGGATTATTGTTAACCCCGAGTTCTTCAATGTCTCAATAATAATATGATATTTGCTTTCTTGAGGGTTTCTGCTGAAGTTGGATTAATTCATATGAAATCATCGGCTGTCTTTCAATGCCCGAGATTCTCCAGAATTTATGGGTTCAGGATTGGCCGCAATAGAGCTAAATATCAAAAACCTTTATATCTCATTATTGCGGTTTTCATTCAGGAGACTAGAGTCTTCGAATCACTGTGGTCTTTTTCTATTTTCTAATGTGTCTCTGGCTATTTCTTTCGTCAAATGCAGCATGAGGACGAGCTTCTTCTTCCTTGTCTTCGTGGAACATTGCCCATGAGCACCATTTTCTTGGGGTCCTCCTCATCGTGCGATGTGCCAGAAAAAACAGGAGAATCCCGGAACTCAAGCACCATTGGTGACAATAATTACTTTATTATTAAATATTTCCCAGAAACCTGATTGCATTTTGTGAAAAAAATATTCTTTAACAGAGATAATAGAAAGCCACGCACAATTATCATTTTATTCAATCCTTGAAGCTCAAACGCTGGTATGGATTCTTACGCATTATCATTAGCAAGACATTCGTTATTTGATTTATTGTATATTACAGAAACAAACAGTTACGGTTACACTGTTGAGATAGTTTACAGATATTATTTATTGGTGTGTGTGTGTGTGTTTGTGTGTGTGTGTGTGTGTGTGTGTGTGTGTGTGTGTGTGTGTGTGTGTGTGTGTGTGTGTGTGTGTGTGTGTGTGTGTGTGTGTGTGTGTGTGTGTGTGTGTGTGTGTGTGTGTGTGTGTGTGTGTGTGTGTGTGTGTGTGTGTGTGTGTGTGTGTGTGTGTGTGTGTGTGTGTGTGTGTGTGTGTGTGTGTGTGTGTGTGTGTGTGTGTGTGTGTGAGCATGTAAGTATGAGAAGTGGTGATCTGTGGGGGATATGTATGCGAAATGAATAGTTTATATCATTCACATGATGCTCTTATTAAATTCGGGCAGTGTAGCAGTACTATTGTTCGTGGGTTACCGAAAAATTTACTTATACGAAGAAAAAAGCCAAGCATTTTGTGCGACATATGAACAATTGAGTCGATGTGATTATTAAGTATATGTTTGCTACCAAGGTAAACGCCAAGATCTTTACAATCCGTTTTAGAGATGACAGGTTTATTGTGGAGCGAAGGGTACTTAATTATGTGTGTATTTCTGGTGAATGTCATTGTGTGACATTTCGACACATTGATATATACAGTTAACTTTACAATAAAGTAATACCTGCTTAGTGCAAATCGTTGTTTATTATTCGTTTTATTTAATAATAATTAATATATTTATTTAATTTTGTGAATCCCTTAACTTCAGAGGAATATATAATAAGATCACCCTAGTGAAAGACTACTATTTAATTTTAAACTTAGCTTGAAATGACTTACTTTGTTTTATAATTTTTTTCTAATCATTTCCCATTTCATTCCTTCCACTGTGCAATATTCGCAATATTGACAAAGGTTTCCAATGTTCTACTGGCTCCTGACAGTTGGGACTCTACTATCGTCTCAAAAAGAAAATTCTTTAAGTATTTCGTAATCAAGTCACAGAAAACATTAAATATCACTTACTCTATAGTTGAGGTGGGTAAAAGCAAAGGCCGCAATCTCCATTTCGGGGAGATTGCGATGTTTTTTTTTTTTTTTAATGTTTCTTTATTCTTTGAATAGTAAATATATAACAATTGTGGAATTTATGGCCGCCATACTAGGCACATGCCCATGTTTGCTTTTGAAATGACCTGGAGATTTCTATCTTTGCTTTTAAGTACAATATTACATACAGATATTGTATACACGTCTATTACATACAACATTTGTATTTAAAATTGTACGTAAAAGCAAAGATGGCAATCTCCAGGTCATTTCAAAATCAAACATAGCAAACTGGCAGAAATGGAGATTGTTGCCTTTGCTTTTACACACCTCCAGTTAATGCTACAGGAAAGTTGATATGTTCACATTTGATTTTAATGCTCAGTCATTAAAACTTCCTTATCACCTATCTAATAATACCTATATAATGCAATATCTAACAATTAGTAGACGAACTACTAATTTTGTCTATTCTCAATAGCTCTAATATAAAAAGGCATCCGCATCTGCTGCCACTTTACAACAAAACTTTGTACGTGTTACCTCAATTTTGACGTAGCAAACTTTGTGTATGTTGTCGTATTAATTAATATTGGAAAAGTTCATCCAGAGGTGCTTTGTAGCGCAATATATTTTTTGCCAACTATGCTTTCAGTATGGAAAGATAACTCTCTAGAAGATTTGACCAAAAAAATAATAATTATAATTCTGTGTCTGTTAATTTCGTTTTGTCTTTTAATTAGTTCATCATTTCCTTTGCCATTCTTTTCAATTCCTGTCATGTCCATCTAAACAATTATTTCTCCATTTTTTTCCTGGTGCTTTAATATTATTATTTGGGCATAAATACAATCGATTTTCTTTTCTTACAGATGTTTTCCCTTCCAGAATCGTTCATGGATTTTGAAATTATTGTCATGTTGTCAATCTGTATGTTATCCTGTATTAGGTGTATTACGTTTATGTGTAAGATACGGTTTACGCCAACGTGTATGAATATAATTTATTTTTGAGGTTTTTGCCTCTTTTTTAGAAACAAGGCTTCGTATCCATACCTCAGGTAGACTAAAAAAAATACTCCTAAAGCAATTTTTTTCATATCAAAGACGGGTCTCTTATTTTAGGTCTGTGATTTTCACTGTTTCACTGTTAACAACTTCTTTAATTAAATCAAATCTTATGTGACCTTAATGTATAAACTATTTAATGGTTAATTAAAAAAGTTATAAACTTCTATCCAGTATTTAAAAAAATATTATTGAACGCTTAAATAACTCAGGTACGGGACATACGTCATTCCTATGTCTACCTACGTTAAATTATCGTGAAAACAAGCTTATGTGTCCAAGCGGTTAACCGGTTTCAACATGACACGGCAGTCTTAAGAATGGCACAATTTTCTTGCTATTGTTTATGTGCAATTTTTGATGATAAATTATTAAATATCGTGTACTTCTTGTAAGTATTTTTTGATCATAAGTATTTATGATTTTTTAATAATGTCTAAACAAAATAAGTGTGTAAAAAAATTTGAAATATTTTAGTTTGTAAGACCTTAAATAAATAGAAAAACTGAGGTGTTTTTGTCACAAAACACGTTCTCGGATTTATTTTTTAATGCTTTTAATTTAAAAAAATTTTAATTTTGTAAACTGTGTCGACTAGATAATGTATCGATTTATTTTGTTGTATGATTATATGATTTGAAATTTGTGTTGTTTAATAGAATCTATCGTTTGAAAATTGAACAAATCTGCCAACGACCAACGGTATAACCTTAGTATATTAAAAATACACTTAGTTTTTCAAAATTTTAAAACTGCGTGTACCAGATAAAATAACAATCTTTCAAAATCAATTTATGTTTTTTTGTAAAAAAAGTCAATACGTCTAGAATTTGATTTAAAAAGGATTTAATTTCCGGTATTCTCTATTAATACCCTCTTAACCTGTCTTTATTTTTATGCTGTACTGAATGTGAAACTTATATTTTTAATATCAAAATATCTTGTAAAATTGTACCTGCTACCTCCTACTTATGAATTGTAAGTTCCTCCCGTCCTAAAATGAGTTTTGTAACTCATCGAGATTGCCCTAGCAAAAAATTTTTTTTTTTCTAGAATGCTTAGATATTTTTCGATTCATAAAAAAGTATATGTTATATTAGGGTGTGTCAATTATTTTAACTTTTGAATTCAGAAACGTCTGGTATCTCAAAAGTTGCGTCTTACAAACAAAATGAGAACTGCTTATAGCTTAATTTATTTAAAAATGGTTATTAGCTCGCTAAAATGTACTAAAACACATAAAACACGTATTTTTAAATAATGGTAATTAATATTTTTTTTCATAATAATAACTGTTGTCATAAAAATTCGTCGCAGGAAAGCAATACTGCTGTAACCGCCACTATTTACGAAAATACATTTTATACACCATTTTACACACACACACACACACACACACACACACACACACACACACACACACACACACACACACACACACACACACACACACACCCACACACACACACACACACACACACACACACACACACACACTATTCCCTCTCTCCCTCCATAATATACTAACTTAATTTAGGTATAATGTATAATATATCAAATATATATATAACAGCGACATGTCATTTGTACCTATTATTGTATTATTTTTTTATAGCTTTATAACTATTTTCTTCCATGTAATTATGTACTGTTTGTTTCTGCAAAATAAAATAACACAAAATTTTGAAGGATTTTTTTTCTGCGTCGATCTATCCCCAGGTCTATGGGTCCCGTGACTCTACAACGATAAATAAGAACTGTATGACATTTCTCAAAACACCTCAAAATCCTGTATTTTTTACGTTTGGCGGTTACAATAAACTTCAATTTTGAAAAGAAATGATAAAATCACTTAGACGGAAACATTATACGTTCAGTTGGTGCTTACAGCATTTTCAAAGATTGCATTTAAGTGTACGCAGCGGTTACTAAATTTTATTTGTTTGCTTCCTAAGTTGTTAATTGTTAACTTGTCGTTTACTAAAACTTGTCAGCACTTTTTAGAATAAGTAAGTGTGTTTAATACAATTATAATAATTAATTATGTAATTTGTACATTACGGTATTGTAAACCAAACTAATTAAGTCCAAAAAAAAGCGACAGCTATTAAAAATTTTAATATTGATATACTTGGCGCTTACAGCAATTTATGCAGCTGAAAATAAAGTTGATTTTCAGTATTCATACATTTAGCAGCGGTGTTTACAACATTTTTGGCGTACACCCAAAAAAATGTCTCAACTGCTGTAAGCACCAAAAATATTGCCCTTCTTCTCTTTAGATTTAAATGTTGACATTTGACAGATCATATTTTTTCAGTTAAGCATTTACATCACATATTATCAAAAAAAAATTTTTTGCGTTATTTAGACCACAGTTATGGAATAAAAGTTAAGTTTTGCTACAAAATATAAAATATGGACCCTTCGTTTAATTTTTTTCCCGAATCTTGATATCTATTTTTTTTCAAAACTTCTGGCCATTTTAGCGAGCTAATAGTCAACACCAATTTAATTTATTTTTACGTTTTCGAATATTACACAATACTAAAGTGGGTATTTATTTCAGTGCAGACATTCTGGGACTAACTACCATATGTATTCCCCTCTGCCCAGAACAGGGGAATGTGCAAAAATGATTATATCGAGTCAGTGGATATTTTCAATCATTACTAAACAAGTACAAAAAGTTGACAACGGGAAAAAATATGCTTATGAACAAGAAGTTATATTTAAAGAACAGAAATTAATGGTTTAAAGTTGAGATATCTCACTACCCGCCTTACTAGGCCAGCCTGTGTTAAGGCAGTAATTTTCTAAGTTAATTCATAATTCATACACAGCCTTTCAAAAAATAGCGTTATAGAAAACTATTTAATGTAGCACCAGTAATTATAATAAATACGCAATTTTATCCCATTGGAGTTAGAAAAATAAAAACGGTGGAATTACAAACTCTCCTATTCTCAGTGTGAAATCATTTGACTGACAGTTTGTAGGAAAAAGAGGAATAGCTTCCTGGATATGAAGGGCGAACGCCAACTCTGACGTCAAAAAGTTTCAACATCGAACATCAAAGTAAATATAAAAAGGGTTAAATGTTTTCAACAAGCATGAGATTTAACCCGTCAGGCTAATTTGTTCGCTTTTCAGAACAAGTCATATAGGTCTAATTGAAATCGTTGTGTCTCCCTTACTATCACGGTAAGAAATATGATATGAACGGTGTTAGGAAGAGAAAAGACCAAGGTTTTTATTCAAATATAAAAGTCAACCACTAAATTAGTAAAATGTACACCTTTATGAAACCGAAGTTTCGGATTGGAATTTGAAAAAAAAAAACTTAAAGTTTTTAATTTTTTTATTAATTACTAGCTGATTCATACCCGGCATGCGTTGCAATGCGAATAAAATAAATGAATTGTTTCTCCCTTCGTGTTATTTCCCATTCGTTCCCCTTCCCCTTCCGATTCCTCTTTCTCTTCCCCTCCCGCGTCTCCTTCCCCTCCCGCGTCTCCTTCCCCTCCCGCGTCTCCTTCCCCTCCCGCGTCTCCTTCCCCTCCTGTGTCTCCTTCCTCTCCCGCTTTCCCTTTTTTCCTTCCTGCGTTCCCCCTTCCCTCTCCCACTCTCCCCTTTATCGCGAACCCCCCCCATTCTCACGCATTCTGCTTCCACCTTATTCGCCTTCCCCGCTCCTTCGTCCCCCTCCCGCGAAGCCCACCTTAAGGGGGGGATATCAAAACTCGGCTTCACTGCAGTTAGGTATTTTTGGTACTTGTACGGCCCCGCTAGCGAACCACAATTTGTGCCGTCTATGGGGCAGACTCGGGTAAGATTGACACCAAATTGGTAAACCATTTAGCATTTTGATAAAATACGAAATAAAAAATACACTTGCTCTATAAAATTTAAATTTGTTTTCTAGATAATGGATACAGCTAGACAGACATATTAGCAATGGAATGGATAGATAGAAACATCTTTTACGCCCTGAACCTTTTTTGACGTCTCCGTTTTTTACTCAATGAGACTTTGAATCTAATGGTGTTTTGACGTAGATTGTATGGTTTATAAAATGGTAATAACTGTATTTATAATATTACCGGAAAATAATGGGTGTGAATAAAGGGAGATCATAAAATAAAGTTGGGACAAATATTTTTAAGTACGTGCAATAGAAATGACAAAAGGTGGTTTTGTTTTTGAAAGTTAATTTCGACAAATTTTTTCGTACTCAAGAAAGAATATATTTCAAAATATTAGCTCAGATAAACAAAAAGTAGAATGACGCACATAAACAAAAAATCACAAAATTTAATACAAATTGATATAAATTCAACTAAATGTAAACTTGGTATGCAAATATTCAGCATAATATCCTACAAAAATTGCCAAGACTTGTGGATTTTAGAATGATATTAATTTTATCTTTAGTACTTGTGTTAAACAGTGTCAGTCGTACGGAATTTTTAAACCTCTCAACATTAATAGTAGAATCTTTTTTTAATTTTTATATATAACTTCGCACAGGAGGCCCGGAGAAAAATTGTCTTTAAGAGACCCATATTGTATGAAGGAGGAAACACAGAGGCCGGCAAATCGTTTCACAGCTGAGCTGTTGAACTCAAGAACGAGTGGTAGAAGCGACCCGTTCTCATGTGAGAAATTTCGACCGTGTATATATGTTGGGCGCGCATTTGGCGTGTTTCCCGGCTTTGCACCGGTGCTGAAGGGATCAATGACGCTAGTTCCTCTCTGAAGCATCTTCCATGTCTGAAATAACGGTAGAACAAGGATTCCATCGCGGTAGACGACCCTGAATAATTCTTGAAGCACGTGTGCTCCTGAGGCTGTTCCTTCTTATTGGCAGCTCGTGTACAAATTACCCAAAATTTATTTGACTCTCTCGACTCATCGCCTTGCCCCGCTGTGGGAGAGATGGATTCATACATCCGCCACTCCTTTTTTTATATGAATACCTTACAAAAGTCCCACCTGCTCCCCTCTGGAGTCAGTGAGACTATGGCATCCCCAATTGGGGTATGTTGTGTGGCTGAAGGTGAATGGGGATGAGAAGGAAATATTGTAATTATTTCTACAAATCTCATGACGTCAGAGCTCACCACTATATGTATATAGAATCCTTCGCGGGCGTGTGCACAACAAATCACCTATTGTTTCAGTGCAATCGAATGAATGGTATAGGAAATTTTTTATAACGCCAGAGCTCAGCACTACATATAGAAACCATTACAGGTATGTGCACAACAAATCACCAAAGTTTCTTTGCAATCGGAGTAATGCTTTAGGTACCGTATAAGGAATTACGAAGGTGTGCATTTAACAACTTACAAAAGTTTCATCGCAATCGGATAAATAGTACAGGAAATAAATTCATAATGCTAGAGCTCACTTGCACTATAATATATATAGAAAATTTCAAAGGCATGTACACGTAGGTACACGAAAAATCCGCCAAAGTTTCATCGCACTCAGATGAATGCTTTAGGTACCGAATAAGGGACAAACAAAGAAACATTAATTTTTTATGTATTTTTTTTACAAATTTCATGACGCCAGAGCTTACTATTATTTATAGAAACATTGGCGGGTGTGCACATAACAACTCACCAGAGTTTCATCACAATCGGATAAATGGTATAGAAAATAATTTCATGACGCTAGATAGTAAATAATTTCATACACGACAAATCGCTATCGGATAACTGCTTTAGGTTCCGCACGAGGAACAAACAAAGAAACATTCATTTTTATACGATAAAATAATTAATTATTTAATTTATACATTGCTTGTATAACACCTATTTCCCCCATTCATTGCTTGACGGAACTGCAATGCGAGCGCGCGACCTCTCCCCTCAAATGTCCACTCATTACTGAATAAATTTCCAAAATGTTACCGTAAAACCTGCGCCTTAAGATGATTTTACTAAAATATTGCTGTCACTGTTGCTCTTACTCCACCGGATATTGAGCGAAAGGGACAATGCACTGACACCTAACTAAAATTGAGGTTTTGTATTCCCCACTTTTCTCCTCCAAAAGTGGACTGATTTTCAATTTTTTTTTTACCAACTATATAAGAAAAAACTATTCTATGTCTGTACGTTTTGCTTTTTTTAAAAAAACATTGTCTGGTTTGTATACTGAACATCTTTTGACGGCGTTTAAACCAGTCAATTTTATTGATTTTTGGAAGGTCATAACTTCTATAAAAAGTAACTTATAAAAAAAAAAACAAAAAGTTCCGACACGCTAGTAGTTGATATCTATTTTATGCGAAAACAATATTTTCTCTAGGGTTAAAATCCAGAGAGATAAATAGGGAATACGTTTGTATGGAAAAATCACCGCCGGGTATCCTCTTAATTCCTCAACCGACCCTCCCGCATACCCCTCCCCCCAGCCTTTTTACCCTGCCGCCTAACTCCTTAAAATACCCCCATTTTTCCACCTACTAGCGTGATCTATTTAATTTTTTTATGCAAATTTCATAATGCTAGAGCTCACCAGTATATATATAGAAGTATTCACGGGCATGTTCACAACAATTCAAAAAAAAATTAATAGCAATCGAGTAAAATTTTAACCACAATCGTATGAATAGTATGAGAAATAATTTCATAACGCCATAGCTTACTATCCTATAACCATCCCGGGTATGCGCACATTATATTCCCAAAGTTTCATCGCAATCGGGTGAACGGTATGGCCGCGCATAAGGTACGTACACACAAACAAACAAACATTATTTTTTATATTATAGATTTTTACATGGAACGACTAAAAAATGAGGTGGCAATAATAGTTTGTCATACATTTTTCTAATAAAATATATATGTGTTTTTATTTTTTATCAGTAATTTCAGTTAGACAAAACGTAAGATAATAGCCATTTTTAGAATTTTCGTATATCAAAAACTATATGTTTATTGAATTCTTTAAAAAATTTGATATCGTATTTTATCACCTTTCAAAAACAGTTTTTAGTTTTCGGATACATTCAGAAATATTCCGTTTATTTGGATTTTATTGTAAAGTAGAAATATTTAACCCTCTGACAAAATATGGTAGAAGTCTGAGATTTTTAAAAAAAAATTTTATCTAGAAAAATAAAATTACATTTTTGCTTATATCATAAGAAATATCCGAACAGGTTAACAAAGCTCGACGTAGCTAATTAGTAAAACAATATTGTGGTTTCTGAATATTCCTTTGTTTAGTTGGTGTTTATAAGACACAATTAACTAATATAATTGAACTAAAATTCCCTCACCAAACACAAGAGCCTTGTCTCTTTATGGTGAGGAAAAGCTATTCTTATCGACTATTTTACCACTGTATAAAATGTAAAAATTGTGTATTTATTGTAATAAAAACTTTAAATATTAAATAAAAAAAAAAATAAAAAAAACTAATAACTCCTTTTCTTATCAACATATCGTAGGTATGTCTAGATTGCTATCGAAAATAATTCCGAAATATTTGGCTTCTTATGTCGTTCGCAACGTTATCTTTCACCTCCTCCCGCAAAAGGTTAAAGCGAGCGACAAACGCGAAGTTCACATCAAAAAGATACTGCGTTATAAGTATCTTTTCTCCCGACACACTACGTTATAAAATATTTATTCCTACGGCAGGAGAAGGGGTCAGTTGAAATCGGAAGCGGTCGAGAGAAAATCATTTCTGTGTACTGGATATGTCAACTTTACAGCTCCGTGCATGCTCCGTGCATGCTCCGTGCATGCTCCGTGTATCCAAAATAACCCCCTCTCCTGTTTACGGCGAAAGGGGTGTCGCATAACTTTTCTGAAATCGCGATTTTAGCGGTCACGAAAAATACCGCCGGTTAGCGAAGATTCAAACCAGGCTCATAACACATGATCTTTTTACGTCTAGCGGTATTGTATGGCGAGCGCTATTGTGTTATAAATATCTTTTGTGTGAGCTGCCAGTCTGTCGCTACCTTTATGAACTCATTTTGAATGTCTTTAGACAAATATAAATCTACCCATTTCCGGTTTGTACAGGTGATAGCACATTCACTTCTAAGCTTGTGTTCTTTTAGCTCTGGGTCATATTACGACAGTAGATGAACCAATTCTATTATCTGATATAACCCCCTCTCTATGCCCTCTAAAGGGAAATTTTGGCCTGCCAGGAATATAATAACATCTAAAAGGCGGCTTTCTTAGGCCAAAGCTGAAGCTTCAAGTTTTAAACATTCAAATTTAAATACATTCTTTAATTTGTGCGCTTAAGAATACTTAAAAAAAAAAAACAAAAAAATAAATCAAAACTTAATTTAGTTAACAAAATAATAGCACCCTATAAATCAACTTTATTAACAATTTTCCCATGTCATGTTGACTCCTCCCACCATTCTCCCCTTCCCCCAAAATCACTCCTCCCACTACCCTCACCTAATAAAATCTAATGATTTCTTTACTTGTATAAATTTTAAGTTCGTTTTAAGTTTGCTGGTGAATGACATACATGTCGCTTGCTGAGGGTTGGTTTGTACTTTGTCCATTTGTGTTTTTTTTTTAAACTGTGAATGCAGTAATATTAATCATATTTTTATCTACTATATCCACACACAAAAAAAAAAAAATTTCAGCGGGAACTTACATTTTGAACATCACTTTTTGTTCTATCTTCATAGTAATTACAAAAAAATTAGGATTGGAGTGTGTGCATTACTAAGTCCATTGGCCAATACTAATTTTTTACTGTTATTTATTAAAACCTTATGTACGTCTATGTAAAAATTACTAATGTTTGATTACTCCATACATTTTATTTATTCAAACGACAATACTAAATCTTCCAATTTCTAATGAAGAATTTTTTATATATATATATATTATTTTTTTTTTCGTAAGAAGCAATCACTTTGTGGTTAGGCATTATATTTTAAATAAAACAAACACTTAGTATACACACAAAACCTATATATAACCAACAACTCTGTCTTAGTATTTAGTTATTATTATATCCTGATGAAGCTCGGTCGGAGCGAAACCGGTCGATAAATCAAATAATAAATATACGTGGTTAAATACTAAGTGTTTGTTTTATTTAAAATTTTATATATTTATTTTATTATTATTTATTAAAACCTTATGTATGCAAATGGGATGTGCCATTGGATGAAATTACTGTTGGTTTGGTCTATCTCCATCCAGAGTATAGATATAGTATAAACCAACATTAAATATGGTCATGGTACAAACCAACATTAATTTTTTTTGCTATTTTGTTTAAAAAAAGTGTTCTTTTACGTTCTTGATCATGCTTTTATTTAAAAAAAATTTTCAACCAATTATAATGTTCTATTACTTATAGGTAGATTGACCCTTCCTACAAACCAATCCTCAGCAATAGTGTCGAAACCTGTAGCAGATAAATAAAAAAATATGTGACAAATGTGCATGGAAAATAAAAATCTTCAAACAAATCTCTATATTTATCTCGGAATGCTTACTGTCACGTGCAAGTACAACACGATTTTCAACAAAGCATTAAAAACATCGGATATAATTGAATGAACTACTCGTTGTCGAACTAGCAGCAATAGACGTGTAAAACCATCGGTACCTAGGTATATTAATTAGTGTCTGGAAGTAGCTTTCACCTGTATATTACTAAGCTACTTCAGCTGGCTTAATTGTAAAATAGTGCACATTATTGGAAACTCGCCCTTCCGGGAAAATAGGAAGTTCATTTATTATAGAGGTAGCTTCATACATTCTATATTTACTTTGAGCTTTGCATGTAGAGGGAAGCTTGTGCTTTTATGAGGGTATTATCAGAGGGTACCGGAAATTAGTCCCTTTTAAATCAAAATCTAGACGTGTTGACTCTTTTTTACAAAAAAACATAAATTGATTTTGAAAGATTGTTGTTTTATCTGGTACACGCAATTTTAAAATTTTAAAAAAAATTAAGCGTATTTTTAATATACTAAGGTTTTACCGTTGGTCGTTGGCAGATTTGTTCAATTTTCAAACGATAGATTCTATTAAACCAAACAAATTTCAAATCATGTAACCATACTCAAAATAATTTAATACATAATCTATTCAACACAGTTTTAAGAATTTTAATTTCAGTTAAACTAAAATCATTAAAAAATAAATCCAAGAACGTGTTTTGTGACAAAAATAACTCAGTTTTTGTATTTATTTAAGGTCTTACAAACTAAAATTTAACTTATTTTATCTAAACATTATTGAAATATCATAAATACTTATAATCAAAAAATACTTGTACGCAATATTTATTAATTTATCATCGTGCGTTTTAAGCATTTTTATTGTTTACTTGAGTGTAGGTATATATTAAAGCGAGTTTTGAATGATATAAATCGATATTAAATTTTTAATTTAAAAATCTGATACGGGGAATAATCAATCATTCTCATTTGAACCTCCCTGTGCAGTTGCAAGCATTTTTAAACTTTTATTCTCAGCTGCTGGTCAATCGCTCTAAAACATGCCCGTGTGTGTAGGGTTGTTTTCCACCCTCCTGACGATCAAATTCTTCTTTTGGTGTGGAGTGAACTTTCAGTTTTTTTAATGAAATAAGCTAAAATCTTTTTTTTTAATTTCTTGCCCTAGGTCTCCCTAAGTAGTTTGGTACGTGTGGTGGGTTCACGGGTGTTAACAACCCCAGAATGCACCCGACCCTGAGATAACGCTGCACCTACTACACATTCGGCCCCGTACCTTATCTGTGTACAACAAACCAATAAACACTATCAACCACGATGGACTCGGACCGCGATCTACCCACGAGAAGAAGATATAAAAGGAACCACAACACCCGAAGAGCCGCTAATCTCCATCCTTTAGTTATAGAGACAACTTGTTTCTGTCTCTTTGAAAATAATACTCACTTGTAATGTCTTTTGTTTTTAAATAAATATTATAAGTTTATTGTGTATTGATTTTACGTGATTAACCAAAACCAACATAAGTTAACTCGGGCGAGGTTTGTCTAGGGTCACGGTGCGGGATGCGTTTGCCCACGTTTTGCGTGGGGGGCCGGATCGGCCCGTCACCATACTAGACGTCACATAAAAAAATTACGTCACTTTGAAAAATTTAATCAAAAAAATGTCGATAAGCAGAAGTATTTGAGTTTGTATTTTTTTCAATAACGTACACGCGTAACTAAGTTTATAACACTGCTGAAGTCATATTTTTTTTCTAAATGGGATTTATTAGTTTGGTCAATTAAGACATTCTTCTCATACTGAGGGGGTTTCTCACCATCCTCCCAATAGCTTATTCATACTACAACGAATATTATTAAAAATAAAAATAAAAAGGCCAACTTATCAAATATGTAGCCACTATTCATAGGTTCGAGTACCGAATTATAAACTCCAACTTAATAAATAAATAAACTGTAAATCGTAAATCTAAAATATTCGTTATTATTGTAGATAAGCTATTGGGAGGATGGTGAGAAACCCCTAAGTCCGCTAATGAAATACACAAAAATCAATTCTTACTTATCAATATTTAATTCTTAAAACTATTAATGAAGTATTTATTGTTTTCAAGTTTAATTTGAAGAATTCTATTTTAATTTTAATTGTTTAGGCTAAAAGAGGCGATATGAAACGGAAATGACGTTCGGAATCGGTACAATTACTGCCATCTGTGTATGTTTTTGAAGTAAAACTTCTTTAAGCGCGATATGACGAGTAATTCTGATGTTTTTCGGACGGAAATAACGTTTTCAAACGGAAATGACGTTCATATGTAGACATGAATATTCACAGCTACACCACCGACTGTTGAGTTGGCCGCTTGAATTGAGAAATGCAATAAAAATTATGAACTTATATTCGCTCTTTATTTTTCATTTAAGTTTCGGAAAATAATAAAAATATTCTAGCGATGGCGAGAACCCCTTAAAAATAAAACAAATACAGATGGCAGTAATTGCACCGTTTTAGTAATCCATGCCACAACAAATAAAATAATATAAGTCAAATCAAATAAGTTTTACTTCAACCGCGCGTAAAGGTTAAACGCAATCATTTTTTTAATGTATTAAATTTATAAAAACAGTTTATTGAAGTTCAAACAAGTTCTGCCATGTAATTATTATAACGCATGACAGTTGTTCCGCCTTCCGAAGGCGATATAAAACTATTGGTTGACGATGATGACTTACAGACGATGCATCATATTATTTCTAGATTGGTATTATTATTTTTGTTGCTTATTGATTTCTGAGTAAAATTATTAATGGTCCCCCGTTAAAGTTTCCCTGAAATTATTAATGATACCCTTGTTAAAGTTTCCCCAATTACTACAGTGTTTAATTTTGAATGAAGGTTGTTAGTCATCGTTAGTCGATAAATTATTCCTAAATGGATGATAAAAGGGTTTCTTTTACTAGTATAATTAAGTATTTTTACGCTCTCATATTTGCACTGGGCTTAAACATATCAAAGAGTGGCGAGCAAATTATATTTTAATAAAACAATCGAAAATCTGAAACAGAAAAATCAGAAAAAGATGCGGATACATCTTCGGATTTAGGTCATGGGTTCGAGTCACAGATGTATCCGTATGTATATTATATTATGTATATTATTCACGCAAAACACTACAATTATCTCAACCAAACATATGTTGACAAACTTTCGTCAAACAAATGGTTGAGTATTGGAGAGTTCATTCATTTACCCAATCCAAATGCTACTAGGCTTGAAAATAAATTAGGTTCTTGATTAATATCTTCATTTATTCCATACTGAAATTTTAAGCAGAAATTTCCAACATTTTATTGACGTTATAATTGACGTTGGGAGTCTCATTGTTTTAGTATAAATATGTTACGTTTAGCTCTGCAGATAGATTCAACATCTCCTCCCTTTTGGTGGCAGGTGATAATAAAGAGTATAAACGGAATGCACTTTCCTGAAAGCAACATTGTTTACATTATGTGTGTAGTGTATAGCTATAAGCGTGTACCTATTTAATAGATCACGTTCATTCGGGAATGATCGGTACAGCCGAAGATTCCCGAATGAGCACATTGGCAGGCAGTCGCGGTCAGAGAGCGTCGCGGCCGGCCAGACCTAAATAGAACATGATCAGACGTTACGTAGAATACCATTGTCTTTACGATCCTTCGCAATAAACAGTAAATGAACTTACGTTGTTATTACTTAGTAGACATCATGGGCTAGTGAGCCACGACACAAATAAGCAGAACATAACAATGTGAAAGCGCCAAATTTCGTATACTTGATCTGAAATATGTTCCTTCCCAAATAATGCATCACCACCGTTCTCAGGGCTTGTGAATAACATTATGTAATTGCTGGTGTTTGAGTTGTGATAATAACTATATAAAACTCCATTTAAGTATTAAAACATTAAGGCTTAGTATATTTTCCTCTAGGGAATATTATTGGTTGGACAAATTCAATAAAAACGTATTTTTTTAGTTTTTGAGCAACAATCACACAAAACCCCCGTGTACACGCTATGAACGCCATACGCCTACCGAATGCTTGGTGGGGTGGTCCCCACCGGGCGCGGTCGGTCCATGCAAGCGGTGGAAGCGCCGCATCCCTTTGATTTCTTGTCAAAATGCTTGAGACTTATTTTTTCTAGCCATAAACAGTAACACTGCAAGTTGTCTAAAGAGAACACTTCATACATAGTTACGGTGACAGGCTGCATATTTTTCTGCTCCCAATTTAAGTGCTCCGCAAAGTAAATAGATTTGGCGAAAACAAACAGTGAAGCTGATATTTAAATGAAACAAAGTGCGCTCTATTGATTGGCATTAAAAATAATAATCAGTTCGTAATATATCTTCTACAAAAAACACTTAAAAATAAATAAATATTTGATCATTCCGAAACTGTCGAACTGGTGATAATAATATTTGTAAGTTGATCGAAGTTGATGACGAAGTGAACCGAGTAGTGTGGATAGACGCTTCGTGTTCGAACTTCGGAACGCTTGGATTCCTTTGACTCGGCGCAAAAGCCGACACAATCGGAAGTTGGACGAAGTGAGGCGAAGTTGCCCGAAGCGAAGTGAAGTGCGTGTCCACACTATCTACTTCGATCAACTTCGCGAGTAGTGTGGCGATCGCTTAAAGTGGAGTAAATGTTGCGAAAAAATAAATATGGCCAATCTTCAAAAAAAGAAGCAAAGGAGGTAGTTAGTGAACTACGTTTCGCAGTGCAAGACCCCAGCAAAAAAAAGACCAACAAATTATTGTGACGAATAAAGCCACGAATATATTAACGTTATTAAGTCACCTGGCAATTGAAATGTCAGAAGAAAAAAATAAAACTTAATTTTTTTTTTAAATTATTTAATGTTAGCTACGACAAATTTTTTAAAGTTTCTTAAATTACACGAGAATATGTGCACATCATTAAAATTCATATTAAATATATTACAGGCTCTGAATATAAAAGCATTTTGTCGTTTTAATAGTTTACCTATATGTTTATTGTCCTGAAGAAGGTTGAGTTTAACCGAAACTGGTCGACGAATGTAAATTTAAATAAAGTGTTTTAAAAAAAAGTATTTGTTTCATTTTGTTACATATTTTACTTTTACTCTCATAAATCGTGTACTTACTCGAACAGTTTCATTAAAGCACCGTGAATATAATTTGTAGTGTCGTCTTCACGTCTTTAATTTAAAACACTTGGTTTAAATTGATTGGAATGGCTTCGTTTCAAGAGTAGTTGTTCGATTAGTATGTCGCGATAGTTTTCAATACGGCTAAAGGTAAATAATTATGCAATAAAGATTTATCTTGGATTGAATTTTCTGTGCATTTTCCGTAATACGCGATTTAAAGGTATCTTTATTTATCTTCTCTAGTTGTATTTTGGCTAAGGATAAACATTAATAAAAAAATAATTTTGTAAATAATGAAATTTTGTACCAACACAAATGTCACATGTCTGCACAAAATCATGGGATATTATAATTGGAGGAATTGTAAAGCTGAAAGTGTTTATGTATTTATTAATGCCCCAGGATCACATCGCCTTTCTAAAACAAATTTCTTTAATTGATAAATTTGAGTATCTTTCAAATGAATACCGTTTGTAAACTAGAAAAATCAGAAAATCATTTAAAAATTTTAATAAGAGAAATAAAATAATTTTCTGATAATAGGTGGGTTGGTACTAGAGTGTGTCAATTATTTCAACTTTTGAATTCAGAAACGCCTGGGGTTTCAAAAGTTGCGTCTTACAAAGAAAATGAGAACTGCATATAAACTTTTTTTTAATGGTTATTAGCTCGCTAAAATGCATTGAAAATCAGAAAAAACACATAAAACATGTATATTTAAATTATGGTAATTAATATTTTTTTCACAATAACCGGTTTCATAACTAATATTTTGTTCACAATAACTGTTGTCATAACATGTTATCATGAAATTTTGAGCATCCATTATTTTTTATTCGTTGTATTTTGTTCAAAAATGTTGGTGTAGTTATTGTTTAGTATCTTGACTTACACTTTGTCAAATAAGAGTAGAAAATATAAAAACCGGAACTAAAAAAAATTGTAGGCTGGCAACATCGATAATTTTACTGTCAAAATGATGTAGAATACTGTAAGTAACATTTTTTAAATATAAATATTTTCCGTTTTGTTTTAATAATAAAATTTTTAACGCTTTGTATAAATGTTTCAAACACTGATACATGTTTTAAGAATGATTTTATTTTATTTGTTTAGACATATTTATAGCTACCATAGTTGTTTTTTTTTGCGGTTAATTCAGAAAGTATTATCCGGCGAATTGTCAAGGAGAACGAAACAAATGGGGGTAAATTCGAAACTCCAGGCACAATAAAAAAAATACGAGTGTGACGAATAATACGTAATACGACCACACTACATATTTTACTACAATATCGTTATTTTTCATTGAGTTAACTCAAAATTGCAAAGGGATAATATATATTTATATATATGAAATTCTAATTTTGCTAAATCAGTATTGCATCTATCTATATTGCAATGAAAAAATATTTTTCCAACTTTTATGTGTTTTTGTTTTTTTTATAAAATTGTAGCTTACACAGCTTTACATTTCCGCCGTATGTTATATTTTAGTATTGCCATTTGAAGAACAGTGGCGCCCTCCTATGTATGTTTTCTACTCTTATTTGACAGAAGTCCAGAAAAGGTGTTATTTTCATTTTTTTATATTTTTAACAAACACATCATACGTTTCAATTTTTTTTGCATCTTTGGACTACAGTTATGGAAAAAAAATTAAGTTTGCTACAAAATATAAAATATGGACCCTTCGTTTTATTTTTTCCCGAATCACGAAATCAATTTTTTTTCAAAACTTCAGGCCATTTTAGCGAGCTAATAGTCAACACCCTTCGACCAAGTATACTTTAGTCAGTGTGAAGACCAATTTAATTTATTTTTACGTTTTAAAATAGCTACATATCTCTATGGAGACCGACACACGCTAGTAGGTACCTATTTTATCGCTTGTCTGAATAGTTATTGTTCACACAATAGTTACAATTTTAAAAAATGAGACTTAAATTTAAAGCAAATTTGAGATAAGAACTAATCTGGAGCAGAGACAACCTAAAATACTAAGTTTAATAATTAATACGACAAGAAAATATTAAATTTTAATAAAAATTATTTTTGAAGGGCACAAAGATCCCGAAGAAAATATTTTAGCTTCACAAATCATTTCACAGATTTTCTTGTCTTTGCTGAGTCTTTACTAGTCCGTACTAGCTATATTTATAAAAAATCACTCTATATTATTTATTTGATCTATACCTACCGAGTAATTTCTTAACGACATTGTTTTCGTTTTGAAAAAAATCTGTATGTTTTTATGGTACAATGTAGGTATCCTGGGTATCCAGCACGGTCGATCGATAAAACCCTATATCAGTATGATAATGAAAGTTACCTATATTTACGAACACGGTCAACAATAACTGAGGCCCTAGCACACACGCTCGATAACGATCGATAGGATAACTATCGGTAACTTCTCATCGTTCCCTAGGACAACTGCACATCGCTAACGTACAAACAACAGTTGATGTCGAATATGTTAAGGACACTTAGTCATTGTGAACTGTCACTTATTCGTTGGCGATCTGTAGTCCTTCTTGGGAACGATGAGAAGTTACCGATAGTTATCCTATCGATCGTTACCGAGCGAGTGTGCTAGGGCCTCAGATAAGAAATGTTACAACAGCCGATAGATATATTTTAGCGCAAAATTACAGACTTATGAAATGAAAAAAAAATCTTTATGTGCGATTAATTGAATTCTTATGGATTTGGAGAAATGAAAGCTGTTCAAATATAACAAGTTGTGGCTAAAGATCACATTAACTAACACCGACGTGGACGAGGGGTAAGGCTCCCAATCCAATGGTCACGGGTTCGAACTCAACTTACACAAATAAATTTTATTTGATTAATTTGTGTCATTTCGCGAATTAATTAATTAAAAATATTATATATTATATAAGATACTCTCAGTATCGCCCTGGTGTAAGACTACCATTCAGAATTTAAACTGTTGAGTTGAATTGAATTAAGTTGCTTGAAATGGCTTAAGTCGTATTTTGTGGTACAATTCAGATTCTTCTCCATCTCCATCTCCTTCTTCCCTAACTCCTTCCCCCTTTTACTACCTTCAGCCTCACAACATACCCCAATTGGGGATGCCATTGTCTCACTGGCTCTAGACGTGAGCAGTTGGGACTCTGAGTATCAAAAAGTGTATGCGGACTGCCATAGGTCACCCCAAGTGGTTCGCTACGTTTGGTGACTTAGCAGGGGTACCCGGCTTCATGGGGTGAGATTTGTCTGATCTGGACACACTGAACCCCAGCTTCCTACCCAACCCTAATACCTTTTTCCTTCCCAGAACTTTATCTCCTTCTCTCCTTCCTTTCCTTAGAAACATCCTTCACACAGCATCCCCAAAGATGGCATAGGCCCTGAGCTAAATTATTTTCCTCTGGGCCTCCTGGGTGAAGCTAATGTAAAAAAAATTGCATATTTTACGTCGCTATTAGATAGATGTTTGACGTTTCGGAATGTCAATTCATAGGCACGTCGCAAAACGATTTCTTATTTATTTCACGATTATTGGTTTGGCTATCGACAAGCAACGGAGCTAGGGATTTTGACAAAAAGTCATTGGAAGTAAAGCCTATCGATCTTATATTGTTAAGTTATCAATTTGATCGTGCTGAACTCCCTGAAGAATTACCTACTAAACTGTATAGTCTTTTAAAATCACTCTTTATCACGCTGGTGATACTATATTTGATACCTACGCTTGAAGTGTGAATGCCTCATCGGCGTCAAATATTTCGTGACATGGGAAATGGTGGTGTACGGAATGCCAAATATTCCTTGTGTTCAGCAGTAAGCAACTTGTTCAACGCATAGTTTGCAGTTTGTAACAAATTCGACATAATACTGCGAAGAAATTCGATTGTCTGTCATGCCTGATAATAATTTGTCAACCAAAATTCAGTCAATAAAGAAATTTGACAATTACTATTTCATTTTGAATGGCGAAAATTTAAGGAGTACTTGATAATTATTATACACAACTTCTGCCCGCGAATTCGTCTGCTCAGGATTAGCTAATTCGATTAGCCTATTTTCTTTTCGTAGGTCCCATCTATGTTTATACCAAATTAAAATATCTATAATTCTTGATTCGATTCAAGGGTGAGTACTTCAAATAAATTCGCTAATTTAAATATATTTTCTTTTATTTTAAATATAATCATTGTTTTTCAAAATGTCAATCTCAAATTTTGACATTTTCTATTAAACAATAATTATTATTTGTAATACATGGAAAATAGCAAGCTTTGGGTATAAATTATAGCCTATATGTTATTCTGGTGTATGAGCTATATTATTGTAAAGTTTCATTAAAGTCCATTCAGTTGTTTTTGCGTGAAAGAGTAACAAACATACATATTTCCATACAAACTTTCGCGTTTATAATATTAGTAAGATAGGTGATGATTTCAATTATCGGGGCATGTGTGCGTAATATGAAATTGCATTCCTGCGTACTGTGTAAAATTATTGAAGTCGAGACAGGGTGAGGGATACTAATTGTAACCTCCAAATCTATTAAAGCTCAGAGATTACTCTAATCGACATATACTGAGAAGATCTGGAAATCGGTGCCAATACTAGGTAACAATAACAAACCCAAAAATGTATATATCCTGCATCGCTGCAAATATCACAAACAGAACGCCAACTACATCTATGATTTAAATCATCTCTTCAATGATGTGTCAGACCTTCACACAGATCATTTGGAAGAATTGTTTTTACTAAACTGGACTGTAACAGAAGGGCAAAACCATTTAGAACCAATTTTTGCAGAAGACATTGCCAGCAATGCATTGGTTGACTTCCTCTCATTCACTCAACTACGCCAATTTAAATCTGTGATCAACACAAACAAGCAAATTCTTGATTTAATCATGACAAATATTTCTGATTGTTTTGTTCGCTGCTCTCGAACATTTTGGTAATGGGGAAGTTGAGTGAAAAATATTTTGACTTATAAAAAATATGTTCATGTAGATGACATGCAAACTTAAATACGAGTATTTTTTTAAAGTTCGTTTTCATAATTAAATTAATTCTACAAGTTTCAATTTTATTAAAGCCCGCGAAAACTTTGGCGAGAGTATAATACCGTGCGGGAGAGTTCGTGACGTCACCCGGTCCCTGATTGTGTGAAATATAAGGCAAAATATTTGCATAACCGGGTCACGCTTAATATGGAAGAAAAAAATAAATTAAAAAAGTTATAGTAGTTAGATAATATTAACTAGTACTAATCAATTCATTTACCGGAATTTCGAAAGAAGTGCATTTTAATGGTTATTTTTAAAATTTAAAAACACTAAATGTAATTTTTCAACGAAACTTGCAACAGTTCCTAAAATAGCGGTCAGTGAAAAATGACATTTCGTGTTTTTAAATTTAAAAAATAACTATTAAAATGCACTTTTTTCGAAATTCCGGTAAATGATTAGACTAGTTAATATCTAACTACAACTTTTTAAATTTATTTTAGGTTTTGTAAATATTTTACCTTATATTTCACACAATCAAGGACCGGGTGACGTCACGAACTCTCCCACACGGTATTATACTCTTGCCGGCGTTTTCGCGGGCTTAATAATATTCAAACTTGTAGAACTAATTAAATTATGAAAGCGAACTTAAAAAAAAAAATACTGGTATTTAAGTTTGCATGTGAACATTGATAAAAAAAATAAAAAAGGACTCAACTTCCTTATTGTAAAGGTGATGATTTTGATAGATTTTTCTTCGAGCCTTCAGAGTTTTTGGTGTTAAAAGTTTTGGTTAAATTGGTTTCATCTTTTTTTATTCTTGATTCCAGTTCCCTTCGTAAAAGGGTAAGTTCATTTCTTTGGATACCAGTGAGGTCTTTTGCTGCGGTTCCATAATTTTTTTTTCGTGTTTTTAAATTTAAAAAATAACTATTAAAATGCACTTTTTTCGAAATTCCGGTAAATGATTAGACTAGTACTAGTTAATATCTAACTACTACAACTTTTAAAATTTATTTTAGGTTTTGTAAATATTTTACCTTATATTTCACACAATCAAGGACCGGGTGACGTCACGAACTCTCCCACACGGTATTATACTCTTGCCGGCGTTTTAGCGGGCTTAATAAAATTCAAACTTGTAAAACTAATTTAATTATGAAAGCGAACTTAAAAAAAAAAATACTGGTATTTAAGTTTGCATGTGAACATTGATAAAAAAAATAAAAAAAGGACTCAACTTCCTTATTGTAAAGGTGATGATTTTGATAGATTTTTCTTTGAGCCATCACAATTTTTGGTGTTAAGTTGATACATTTAATTGTAATATTGGTTTCATCATTTTTTATTCTTGATTCCAGTTCACTTCGTAAAAGAGTAAGTTCATTTCTTTGGAGACTAGTAAGGTCTTTTACTGCGGTCTAGTCATTTTTTAACTTTGCTCTGTTCATCAGGATGGAATTGAAAATTGTTAAATCTTTGAATTGGATTATAAAGGGCTTAGTTTAGTCGGGTTTCTCGATGTCAAACCGGTGTATTTTGATCTCGTTGGAAGTGAAGGTGTTTTCAAATCCCTCCAGGGAAAATGACACCTTTTTATATCTTCGATGATTCTCGTTAGAGTCGCCTGTGAATTGCTCCAGGGGATGTTGCACAATATAATGTTTTCAGATCTTGGCTTTCTTTCCCCCAACTCGGTTATCATCTCAAAGATGAAATAAAAAAATGTGGGAAAGAATAAACATTACCACAGTACAATAAGAAAATATATTTTCAATATTGAATTAAAATTCTCCCCATCAAAGAGTTGCAGGAAATGCGTACACGTGTATACTAGTCAAAGAAAGCTTTTCGTAATGATATCTGGCATTCAGAATACACGTTATGAATCTTTCTGGAATTCAACCATTTCAAATGATAACGGATTCAACAATATTCATTATAAACATCCTAGACGGCTTTCCCCATTCCGAGACTTACATTGAATATTTCAACCTGAAACACGATATTACAAAATGCAAGTATTTCCTGTGAAATATAACTCACGAGATAGGAGTCGGCGCGGTGGAAAATGAATTTAATGTTGTTATTATTGGGTAATTTCTAGAGGATGGACCGCCAAACTACTCGATATCAGCACACACATACACTTTCACGTTGGTTCTGAGCATTTTCTTCCTTGACTTCTAACTCCGTGTAATAATTTGAGCCCATGAGGGCTGAACTAGAAAAAATGGTCAAACTTTCAACTCCATCAGCTTTTGATCTTATTTATTTATATGAAACTGTTTATATTCCTTCCTAGGCATGTCTTTGCTCTTCATTCTTCTCGTGTTGTGATAGTTGTTCTCAGAATCGCCTTGGTTTGACACCACCATTCTCAGTCGGACATTAATGAATTTGTGTAAAAAAAAATTGCTTTTAATATTTTTTATTGAAAGAGATGTACAGGAAAAAACTACACACAGATCACAATAATTGACGTCCGATTTCGTTCTTTCAATCACGGAGCGTTTATACACTACCGCTTTTAAAACATTTTTCAGGAACGATTTATTAATTCGTGTTGTACTGTCAACTATGAAGGAATACCGATAATACTGTGTAAACATCTTTGTCTCACGATGTTTAGGCGAAATTAACGAATTCTAACATTAAAAATCAATTTTAGTATGAAATCTTGATGTAATCATTGTTTAAAAAAAATTACTTAAAAATCTCAAAAACATACTGAAAAATAATTTAAAATCTCCATAGAAAAATGAATACTACCAACGGGAATCGTAGGCACCACATCCCCTCCTCCGCCTCTTACCGCGGTCATTTTGGCGGGTTTAAAAATATTAAAACTAACTAGGAGAAAGATAACGAACTTTAAAAAAATTTACTGATATTTAAGTTTGAATTTGGAATATTGATAAAAACTCAAACTCCTTCCCTCTTACTCATATAACTAATGGTGGAGTTATACTTGTCTGTCGTGACGTGACGTGATGTTCTCTGTCGTGATGGCTAGCGTTCACATCTATAAGTTGTGTTCTGACGCCTTATGACGATATTTTAAATCAATCAATCACCTCTGACGCATCACGACATAACGCATCAGGACACGACACAACACACTGATATAATCGTCCCCATACTAAATGTATGAAACCGATACCGTTATGACGCGTCACGTCACGTCACGTCAGACAAATATAACTCCACCATAATACGCGTCGTATTATGACGTAACAGTGAAAAACTTGACTTATTATCACTGCGTGTGGTAACAAATAAACCAGGTTTAAAAGGCCAACTTTACAAAACCAAGGATGAGTCGGCGGATGCCGCAATTATGAGGCTTATGGTTTGAAAGAACTTTCACTGCGAAGCAACCGGATTATATTTCTATTTTTGAAACTGATAATTCGTGGTAGAATTCCATTATAATAATATAATAAAAAAATATTAATCTTAAATGCTTAGATGTGGAATTAAATATTAAACGTACAATTAATAAATAGATATGAATAAATTATTAAAAGCATAGGAGATTTAAATACCCCGTGATTTGTAGGCGGGTTCTGACAGAACTATGACCGCTTCCTCACGGGTCAATTTTGCGCGATTTAGCACTGCGTGGATTTTTGAGTACATGCACGGAGAAAATTGTTATTCTAAAATACGATCATTTTATTCGTAAAAACGGTTAAAAACGGGACTGAAGTTCTTACGAACAAATTAACAGTGTTTCAATGTTTATTGGCGGGAAAATGTAAGAATAATTTGTTGGTATACGTACGAAATTACGTATACCAACAAATTGATCTTACATGTTCCCACCAATAAACATTGAAACACTGTTAATTTGTTTGTAAGAACGTCATTCCCGTTTTAAACCGTTTTTACGAATAAAATGATCGTATTTTAGAATCAAATGATCGTATTTTAGAATCAAATTTTTTCTCCGTGTACTAACTATTTATTTTGGTGTTGGTTGATTTTATACTGACCCCTTTGGGAATGGTCTAACCCACAAAATTGATGTATAAATGACGTCATGCGTACCCCTCCAGATTTCGACGGTTTTGACGGGTTTTTAAAAAATAAAAGTTTGCTAATTATGAAAAATTGCCCCTTCCCCACTACTACCCTTTTATCTTTCACTCGCTCCGTGCAGTCCAACTCACACTAAAAAGTAGGTATCGAAATAGATTTTAATAAGTAGGTATCGAATAACACTACCAAAACCAATCAAAATCAATTATTGAAAGCTAGAAAACTGACGAGGTTAAGTTTGAGGTGAAGCAAGAATCTTAAGCCTAATAGTGTATCAAATAAATTTGTTCTTGTTTTTACATCTCTGACTATATCTTAGTAAACACCATTTTTATACCTATTTATAAAATATATAATTTCTTCGTCATCGTCAGAATGCAAATCCTAACCTAAAAAAATGACAGCACTTCTTTGCTAAACGTATTTAACTCAGTTAAACAGCCAATTTTGGGTATTTAACTTTGACAGTTCTTTAAACGCATTTAACGATTTAAATATTGTGGTGCAAGACGCCAAGTCGACTTAAATCAAATTATGTGTTTAAATTGATATTTAAACCAAATTTAACTTTTGGTGCAAGCCACCCTAAATAGATTTAAAAAAAAACTTTTTTTAGATTAGCTCCACACAGGAGGCCCAACTTCAGGGCCAAGATCATATTTGGGGATGCTGGTGGGGGGTGTGTCTATAAAATGAAGGAGAGGATGTTTGGAAAGGAAAAGGTATAAGGGGTGTGTAGGAATCTCTGTACGAATCCATCTCTCCTACTGCAGTGCAAGGCGATGTTCGGAGAGAGTCCTGCTTAAGAGGTCAAAACGTTTCCCTCGACCAGTCTCTAGTTGGTGGGTGCACGCATCCGTCACCAAAACCCGAACTAACCTCACCCCTATGAAAGCGGGCACTCCTGCTTAGTCACCAAACCTAGCAAACCACTTGGTGTGAACTATGGCAGAAGTGTTGGTTGTCCAATAAATGGGTCACACCTTTTATCCGCCTACCAAAAAAAATTATAACTCTAACGAGGAAATTTATAATTGGTTTCTCGGTTAAGTAAATTTCACATGTACAAACAAACCATATTGTAAACTGTTGATTTCCCTAAAATAAAGTAAATAATTTACTTCTAGTGTATTGTGTGTCAATGTGGCTACCTGTGTTATTTGATTCTCAACATGCAAAATATAGTTTAAACTGCAGATAAGCAAATTGAATTTCACTCATTTTACTAAACCGGAAAATTCTTTAAGAATATGAGATATATATTCCTCTGCAAATCAAATTTGGCATTGAGAGTCTTCGAGAAGCTTTCTAAGTAGGCATGGATATGATTCTTAATTAATTGTATTATGATGAAAACTTCATGTTTTTCTGGTGAAAATATTGTTATTTGAAATGGTTATGCTGCAAGGATGATATTGCCTTTTATGAAAACAGTTTTTTTTCCCCGTGGTACGTAGTATTTTTAGTTTTCAATGGATACTGTAACGCTACGTACATCGGATAAACGGGAAGAGCATTCACAACAGAAGAAAGCACTTCTTCAAAATTATCTGTTAGTGAATAATCGCGCTCCAATTAACAACAAGGGGCCTGAATCATTACATATAGAAGAAAGGGTCTAAGATTAAATTTACTTCACAACTGGTAATCAATAAACGAACGAATGACCCTAAAATAACACAAATTAATAAAGTAAGCAGAATAATTTATCCCTCAGAGTGTCAGGACCTAAAGTTTGGAATAGACTGCCACATGAGTTAAGAATGATTACAGAGTCGGCGGAATTTAGAGCTAAACTTAAAACTCATCTTTTCAGACTGTCTTATCCATAAAGTCAAAACCTTTTCACATTCACAGCCCGCGACATTGTAAATAACTAATTGTGAAAATATGAGCTAATTCTTATTTGTAAGCTTTTATAACGGTCACTTGATAAAAATTCTCCAGTCCTAAAGAATCATTAAATTCTCAAGTTTTTTAAAATAAATATTAACTCACCTTTGGCATTAATCTTCTTATAAGTCAATACCAACAGTGATAAGGGGCAGTAAATGTAAAATCGTGCAATGTCCAGTGTTTTCAATATATTGTCCTCCGCGTGGAAATTGGTATCTTATCCAAGTATAAACTTTGTTATTAAAGTGTGTTTATAGGAAGTGGCCGACCAGGTAAGTATGTTTCTGTATACATTTGTAAACAATAAACTTAAATATAGCCTAAATAATTATATTACAAATTGTACACCGCCCTTGAGGTGATTTCTCACAAAAACGGCGCTCTACAAATTATCCAATTATTATTTTTATTTTTAGCGTGTTTATAAAACCTAAACAATATAACACCTTTAAATTGTCAATTGCAGTCACATCATTTTTAAACAATTAAGGACATATTTCAAACAAACAACAGATTAAATAGTATCCCGTAAAAACTCGATTTAGGCACCTTCAAAATCGAAATTTAGAATCGTATAAATAAGTCGTCTCAAAGTGGTACAACCACAGTTTGAAAATGGCCTTGTAAGTTGAAACAGCTGCCAGAATAATAAAATAAACTAAATTACTTGCAGAACTTATATTAGGTTAAATTATTATTTTTTAAATTAAACGGAGTTCCACAAAAACAATCAAAAGATTAAATGCTTACTTAAAATAACACAACGCGAAAAATTGTAAGCTTAAAAAGTTTATTTACGTTGTCAAAATTTAACATTGAAATTATTTGTATCGCCAAGTATTATGTTGCGTTCGAGTTATTAGCAAGATTAACAAACTACAGCCTAGGTTAGGCCCAATTCACGTGTATTTGTGATAAAGTCATTACATAGCCATTCAGCACCATTTTGTTCTATTGAAAGTTGAAAAGTCCTTTTCATATTTTGAATATATTATGATTAGGACAATGATCATGTTGTCAAGCTTGTCAGCTTATTACAATTTGAACTCAAAGCTAAAAAGCTCCTAGGTTCGGCATTCAACGAGGGCCTTTCAGATGTCAAAAAACAATATGGCGCCGAATGGCTATTTGATGACAATGTTACATTTAATTTCTGCGAAACAACTGGGCGTTATACTATATTAGAATTTAAAACCTCAATTTGTATTATTTGATAATTGAAAACAATATTAACAACTCTTAAATGAAAAATTTGAAACAGAAAAACATGAAAAAGATCTAGGAATTCAACACGATCAATTGATAGATGCAAACGAAACTTTTTCTATTTTGAATTTTCGATTTAGAGTCGCTATGTATCTTAGAAATTTTGATATTACGTATCTTGTAAATTTGACGGATATTTAATATCCCTTTGAAGATAAACGCATTTGTGTTAGCTCGCCTTGTTTACCCCTTTACGTTCATTTTAATTTACTTGCTTTCAAGAACAGTGGTTTGAGAATTTCCTGTGGCAAAGGCAATTTTAGGAATATACCTGTGGAAAATATAAGCTCGGGGAATAAAATGAGGGTTTCTTTAATAACTCCTTCACTCTTTAAAAATATCCTACATATTGCGTACTCAAAGATGCCAGACAGAAAAAGATTTCCCTCTCCACCTCTTGTGTGTAATGTATAAAACTTTCAAAAATATATTATGTCCACTTAAAGTCTATAGTATTCCAAAGACTTGTAGCGCAGATGATTTTAGTTCGTTTAGATCAACTATAACTGCTACTAATCTTAAATGTATGTTAAATGAAACAAATTACTTCGTGTAAACCACTATAATCACATGTTATAATATCTACATGTGATTATAGTGGTTTCCACAAAGTAATTTGTTTCATTTAATTGAAATGATGCCACAAAGTAATTTTGCAAAGATTGAAGAAATTAAATGTATGTATTCGATACTGTCGCAATGGGTCAAACCACAGTGCCCTTCTTGACAATATCAATAAGGATGGATACTGTGTTCTTACTTAATTTCGACAGAATAATACAATATCCAAAACCTGCGAACAACAGGTTCTCCCAGTGAGGTGTTCACAAAGTGCTACTACTAACCTAACTTTTTATATCCTGTTACTGAATATTAACATTTTTTGTACTACCATTTCCACTTGTAAAATGTATGTTCAAGAATAAAACCAAATACGTTATTACTAAAAAAATCTTCTGGTGAAACGATCTTTATTCGACAATGAAACTTATTGTCTATCAAATAAGAGTAGAAAAAATAGGAGGGTGCCACTGTTCTTCAAATGGCAATACTAAAATTATAACAGACGGTGGAAATGTGAAGCTGTGTAACCTACAATTTTGTAAAAAAACAAAAACACATAAAAGTAGGTAAAATGTTTTTTCATATCATATCGCTGATCTAAAAATTAGAATTGCATATGTATATTATCCTTTTGCAATTTTGTGTTAACACAATGAAGAATGACGATATTGTGGTAAAATAAAAAAGCAGTTTAGAATTTGCTCACATTTATTTAATACTAGCTGAAGTACTCAGCCTTTCCTGGGCTTTAGATCATCCCCCAAAAAAAATGTACCTTATGACGTATAGTACCAATGTCAAAACTATCTATAGCTTTTGAGTGCGACCCTATTTTATTTTGCCTGGAATTTCGAATTTATCCCCATTTGTTTCGCTCTTCTTGACAACTCGCCTGATGGTACTTTCTGAATTAACTGCGAAAAAAAATACAAATACAATAGCCAACAATAAATAAAATTAAATCATGCTTAAAACATAAATCCGTGTTTGAAAATATTTATACAAATCGCAATAAAATTGTTATTATTAAAATAAAACTGAAAATATTTATACATATTTAAAAAAATGTTTTTTTCAAAATCTTACTTATAGTATTCTACATAAACAGTGTCATTGTCGTTTGACTGTCAATGTTGACAGTAAAATTGGTTTTGCAAGCCTACAATTTTTTTAGTTCCGGTTTTTTATATTTTCTACTCTTATTTGACAAAGTGTACTAATATTAATTATTGGTGCATGGGTAAGTAATGTGAAAGAGTCCTGTATAATGCATAACATTATTTAGTCCACTAAACCTCCAAAATAAGCGCTAAAGTAGGTACCAAAATTATTTTATGAATTATTATATCTTTTTTCAAAAAGCATTTTTCTTTTGTTCAAAGGCATGATATATGCTTAAAGTAAAGAAAAGTTACTGAGACAACTCGCGTGGTTTCACTGAACTAGGTACATTGGACGTACGAGTACTTTAGCTGACCGTTCATATGCATATTTTTTGATTGGCTATCCTTTTCAAAAGCGGCGCAACACTTTTGTTACATTTATATAAATATAACGTGTCTTGTATTTTTTTCAATATCATTGGATAGATGTCTTAAAACTCTTTAGGTAAATTTCTTTTTTTTTTGGCCTCAGGCAAATATTTTTTTAATAAATATTTTCAGTTTTACGACAATTATAATATCCCGTAATTTTTTGGGTAGGTGTGTACTAATTTCTAAATATCTTAATCTGCTGAGATAACAGTTGAATTATTTTGGGTTTATAAATATGTTTTATTTTTTTGGAATAACTTTAAATATTATACCCATCAATGTAGTGTAATTAAAGAACAAGATAATACTAATAAAAAAAAAACGAAACATAAAATAGAACAAGACACAGAAAAATACAAAGCTAACGGTCTCAACCGGAAATCGAACCCAGAATCTCCGTCCTACCGGGAAAACGCCTTAATCGACCATCGGGACCGAATTATTCATTTCGACTTTTGGAAAAAGTCAATAGGTGTCCTTAAAAATAAAATTGGGTACGTTTATCCAAGACATTATCTAGGTTACAAATAAATTCTTTAGAACGTTGTAACCATTTTAAAAAGATAACAATCAAAAATATGGAAAAAAATTGTTAAAATTTCAAAAATTGGTCCAATTCCAAGTAGCAATTTTTACCTTTTTATTTTTCTGAATTTCGTTCTGCTTCATGTTTCGTTTAGATTTATTAGTATTATCTTCTTTTTAATTTTTATTTAAATTAAAGAAAAAGTTTTGCGAAGAGATTATTTGATTATAGATTTTACAAGTTCGTTTAGCTTTAAGATACATGATTTTTACAATTCACAGGACGGATTGTGACAGGGCCTTTTTTTAAATTTCTGATGACATTCTTCGGATTGGTCAATATTCTAATTTCTACCACATTCTTTAGGAGTTTCAATAAATAAAAATCTGGGTTTAAAAATCTGATATATGGGGCCGGCTTGATCCAATCTCTCTGAAAACCACCACTTTCCCAGTATATTTCACAAAGAATTTTTTTATTGACGTATTTGTTTTACAACTACTATTCACTCGAACCTGCTCATTCTTGTAAGTCAATAAATTTTTTTGATTAGTCCAGCCAACGTTTTGAACAGTCTTGCAGTTTCCATTATAAAGCCAGACTCAACACACCTTAGAATGGCTGAAGAAATAGGTTAAAAACGTAGGAAGAAGCTCAAGTCAAGAACGATCAGCGTGTTAACCCCTCATTCTTCGAGCATATTCTGTCAGAAGGTCAAAGTATCCCCGCTTTGCAATAAAATCCAAATAAATGGAATATTTCTGAACGTATCCGAAAACTAAACAGTGATTTTGAAAGGTGATAAAGTATGCTTTCAGATGTTATTATCCGAAATGAACACATAATTTTAGAATTATTAAAATTTTAAATGCAAACATAGAAATGTTTTGAAAACGGCTCAACTTACGTTTTTTCTAACAAAAAATAATGATAGTGAAAAAGAATAAAAAAAACTTAATATATTACTGTCACGTCACTTTTGTGTCGTTTCACTTTAAAATTATTAATACGAAGTTTCATAATTTTTACTCAAATAATAATATTTTATTTTATATATCATATATATTATCGAGGCTTCTGACTCACATAATGTTGTCATTTTTTACCTCATTTTTTAAAAAAAATCTAAAATTAATATATTTTCTTTATAATCTCTAATTTTCAATGCACAACAAAGAACTATACGATATATATCAGGCCCCCAACATCTCAGCCCATAGGAGACTCCTCAGGTTTAGATGGGCTGGGCATTTACAGAGAATGCCGGACACACGCGTCCCAAAAATAATTATGACTGGACACCCAGGTGGAAAGAGAAAAGTGGGAAGACCCAGACTGAGGTGGGAAGACGAGGTAAGAGGGGATGCGGCACAGCTTCTCCAGGTAACAAACTGGAAGTCAGCTGCTGAGGACAGGAGGAGTTGGAGACGAATGTTGCTGGAGGCCAAAGCTGGATATGGGCTGTAGCGCCATCGAAGAAGAAGAAGAAGAATCTCTAATGTTCTTTAAAATGTATTTAGATATATAAGAATAGCCGGAAAATACGCCAAACACGAGAACGGGTCGCTTCTACGACTTGTTCTTGTGTTCAACAGCTCGGCTGTGGAACGATTTGCCGGCCTCCTCCCTGTCTTCAAAAAGACCCTCCACACAGCATCTTCAAAGATGACATAGATCCTGAAGGAAATTATTTTCCTCAGGACCTCCTGTGTGGAGTTATTGTAAAAAAAGAAAAGTGGACAACGTTTCAAAATGATCATTCCACATATAATTGCATATGAAATTTATTTTTTGGCAATAATCTTCAGCATCTGGCGTCCAGTCATACATGATTTCATTTACACATGCTTCGATCGGTCAAAATCTTTGGTTTATGTATGGGTAAATTTTATGTGGTTCACTTTTAGATTTCAATACAAAGCGTGGTGTTTTCTCTTTTTAACACCGTTTAGATCACATTTCTGGCTATGGAAGTAAGGGAGACACAACTTTTCCTATGATACATATTTGAGCTGTACTTAAAACCGAGCAAATAAGCCTGAAGAGTAAAAAAAACAGTTTGGGTGTATTTTTTGACATACCTTTAAACGTAGTTATTACATACTAAAGTAAGAAAAACATGACAAAAGACAGAAATATCTTCCTTAAGATGATCCACTAGTCCTTGACTCATTCGGAATCGGGCGGAGCGAACGATTTTTGGGCGTTTACCAATAAAAACCCTAATCTCTAGCAAACAACAGTGTTTTGTTATTTCGCAAGTATATTTTTAAAGATCGAAGCGCCGCGTAGACTAAGTGAGCGTTCACATTTCCGTTTTAAAAACGGAGGCGGGTCCCGTTTTAAAAACGGATGTCCTAGCGGCTGTAGTGGATGTATGGAGCTGTTCACACTTGTCCGTCTCCGTTTTAAAAACGGATCCGTTTTTATTGTCGGAGAGATTGCCAGCGCAGCGCATCCGTTGTAAAAACGGATGTGTCTCGCTCGCCCATAGGTTTGCATGGAGCTGTTCACACTTGCCGCCTCGTAGCTCCGGCGAAACCCGCCACGCCCCGCTCCTCAGCCCGAACGCTCCCAGTCGCGAGCAAGCAGGAGAGTTGCGTGGTCGCATCTGTTTGTTTTCCACGCCAAATCACTATTTAGATTTCTCTTTACTACGAATCGGTTTACATTATGAATATGAAAAAATATGCTATTTATACATTGAAACTTTTCCTACCTTTTAAATTTATTGGAATTAAGATAGATTTATTAATTACGTTACAAAAAATATAAGCGTAAAGTACTAAATATTTTGTTTTTTCATTACATAAATCTGAAGTTATACAAGAAACAACTTTTAAAAAATACTCCTTTATGGCTAAGATTATTTTTGACTCAATCCATTGACTAACTTTTTTTCGTTCTTGTAAAATTATTCATAAAAATAATAAAAACAACTTTGGTGCTACTTTCCTTGTGCAGATAATAACACGCGGAGGGGTAGTAAAATATTTTTGGCTTTTCTATTCCTCAGTTCATAAATTAAAACTGTAATAATGGACGAGAACTACCAATTATAGAACCTACCTAAGCACCTATCTAAGTATCTACCTAAGTACCTAAATATGAACCTACACAAGTATCTACCAAAGTACCTACCTAAGTATCTATCTAAGTGCCTACCTAAGTTCCTACATAAGTACCTATCTACATAAGTGCCTATCTACCTAACAATCTATCTACCTAAATACCTATCTACCTTAGAACCTACCTATGTACCTACATGAGAACCTACACAAGTACTTACAAAATTTTCTACCTAAGTATCTACATAAGTACATATCTAAGAACCTACCTACCTTAGAACCTATTAAAATACATACTTGAGAACCTACCTAAGGATTTACCTAAGTACCTACCTGTGAACCTACCTAAGTACCTACCTAAGTATCTACCTAATTACCTAACTAAGTACCTACCCAAGTATCTATCTAAGTGCCTACTTAAGTTCCTACATAAGTACCTATCTACATAAGTGCCTATCTACCTAAGAACCTATCGACCTAAATACCTATCTACCTTAGAACCTACCAATGTACCTACCTGAGAACCTACCTAAGTATCAACCTAAGTATCTACCTTAGCCCGTTTAATCACAGGAGACCATATTTGTCCCAGCTCACATAGGTCTCACAGAATCATAGTCATAGTCAGAAATGTGATCTAAACGGTATTGGAAAGAGAATACAACTAACTATATATTCAAATCTAAAAGAAAACCACAAAAAAATTAAAATTTAACCCTTTCTGAAACCAAAGTTTCCGATAGCCATTTGAAAAAAAATTATGGAACTTTGTGAATTTTTTAAGATTTTTTTTTACATGAAACGAAAAAAAGTGAGGTGACAGTAAGGTTTATAATTCATTTATCTAATGAAATAAGTATGTGTTTTATTTTTTTTCATTATCAGATTACTAAAATTATTTAGTTAGAAAAAAAAGTAAAGTGAGCCATTTTTAAAACTTTTTAAAGTTTTCGCAAAAAAATATTATATTAAAAAAAATACATAGTAATTTTTAATATAGAAATTTGAAAGCCTATTTCATCATCTTTCGAAAACAGTTTTTAGTTTTCGAATACGTTAACAAATGTTCCATTTATTTGGATTTTATTGCAAAGCGGGAATATTTTTAGCCTCTGACAAAATACGCCAATTTTTTAGGGGTTAGTACCTTGCTAAGTACCTACAAAAGTACATATCTAAGTACCTATCTACCTTAGAACCTACCAAAATACCTACCTAAGGTTCTACCTAAGTACCTACCCGAGAACCTACCTAAGTACCTGCCTAAGTATTTGCAATTTGGGAGCCGGGAATGCGTACCGCTGCCCTGGGAACCATTTATTGGATAACCAACACCTCTGCCATAGGTCACCCCAAGTGGTTCGCTACGTTTGGTGACTTAACAGGGGTGCCCGGGTTTATGGGGTAAGGATTATCTAGGTCTTGGCGGCGGATGATCTAGACACACTGAACCCCAGATTCCTACCCAACCCTCATAACTTTTTCCTTCTCAGAATTTCCTCTCCTTAAAAATACCCTCCACACAGCATCCCCAAAGATGACATAGGCCCTGAGGGAAATTATTTTCCTCGGGGCCTCCTGTGTGGACCTAATGTTAAAAAAAAAGTATTTACCTAAGTACCTAACTAAGTAAATACATAAGTACCTATTCACACAAGTACCTATCTACCTAATAACCTATCTACTCAAATACCTATCTAACCAAATACATATCTTTGAACCTAACTAAGTACCTACCTGAGAACCTACCTAAGTACGTACCTAAATATTTACCTACATACCTACCTAAGTACCCAAATACAAACCTACACAAGTACCTACGAAATAATATACCTAAGTAATTAAAAAAATAATCTACCTAAGTATTTACATAAGTACCTATCTACCTTAGAACTAACCAAAATACCTACTTGAGAACCTACCTAAGTATCTACCTAAGTACCTAACTAAGTACTCAAATTCGAACCTACACAGGTACATACAAAATAATCTACATAAGTATCTACATAAGTTCCTATCTAATAACCTATCTACATAAGTATCTATCTACCTAAATATATATATCTACCTTAGAACCTACCTATGTACCTACCTGGGTACCTACCTAAGTATCAACCTAAGTATCTACCTTAGTACCTTACTAAGTACCTACAAAAGTACCTTGAGGTGATTTTTCACAAAAACGGCGCTATACAAGTCATCCAATTATTATTATTATTATTATTTACCTATTTACATAAGTACCTGTCTACCTAAGACCTATCTACCTAAATACCTTTGAACCTACCTAAGTACCTACCTGAGAACCTTCCTAAGTACCTGCCTGAGAACCTACCTAATTACGTACCTAAGTGTCTACATAAGTACCTACCTAAGTACCCAAATACGAACCTACACAAGTACTTACAAAATAATCTACCTATCTAGTATCTAAATAAGTACCTATCTAAGTACCTATCTACCTTAGAACCTATTAAAATACCTACATGAGAACCTACCTAAAGATCTACCTAAGTACCTAACTAAGTACCTACATAAGTACCCATTTACATAGGTACCTATCTACCTAAGAACCTCTCTACCTAAATACCTGTCTACCTTTGAACCTACCTAAGTACCTACCTGAGAACCTACCTAAGTACGTACCTAAGAATTTACCTAAGTACCTACCTAAGTACTCAAATACAAACCTACACCAGTACCTACAAAATAAACTACCTAAGTATCTACATAAGTACCTAAGTACCTACCTAATTACCCAAATACGAACCTACACAAGTATATTCAAAATAATCTACATAAGTATCTACATAAGTACCTAAGTACCTACCTAATTACCGAAATACAATCCTACACAAGTACCTTCAAAATAATCTACTTAAGTATCTACATAAGTACCTATCTACCTATCTACCTAAATACCTATCTACCTGAGAACCTACCTAAGTACGTACCTAAGTATCTACCTAAGTACCTAAATATGAATCTACATAAGTACCTACCTAATTACCCAAACACTAACCTACACAAGTACTTACAAAATAGTCTACCTAAGTAACTTCAAAAGATTCTACCTAAGTATCTACATAAGTACATATCTAAGTACCTATCTACCTTAGAACCTACCAAAATACCTACTTGAGAACCTACCTAAGGATCTACCTAAGTACCTACCTGTGAACCTACCTAAGTACCTACCTAAGTATCTACCTAAGTACCTAACTAAGTACCTACCTAAGTACCTATCTACCTAAGACCTATCTACCTATCTACCTGAGAACCTACCTAAGTACGTACCTAAGTATCTACCTAAGTACCTATCTACCTAAGACCTATCTACCTATCTACATATCTACCTGAGAACCTACCTAAGTACGTACCTAAGTATCTTCCTAAGTACCTAAATAAGAATCTACATAAGTACCTACCTAAGTACCTACCTAAGTATCTACCTAAGTACCTACAAAATAATCTACCTAAGTATCTACATAAGTACCTATCTAAGTACCTTTCTACTTATCTACTCTATCTACCTAAATACCTATCTATCTTAGAACCTACCAAAATACCTACCTGAGAACCTACCTAAGTATCTACCTAATAATTTACCTAAGTATCTACCTAAGTACCTAAATATTAACCTACATAAGTACCTACAAAATAATCTACCTATAATGTTTTGGTTGAATTGACAATTATTTGTTTTCGTAGAGTAGGATCCGTTTTTAAAAACGGATCCGTCGCTAAAACGGATCCGTCGCTAAAACGGATCCGTCGTTAAAACGGATCCGTCGCTAAAACGGATCCGTCGTTAAAACGGAAGTGTGAATAGTGCCGTGGGGCTCCGTTTTTAAAAACGGAACCCGCCTCCGTTTTTAAAACGGAAGTGTGAATGAGCTCTAAGGCATGTCCGTTTGCCCCGGGCTCTGGGCGTAGAATGAGCGACGGGCTAAAATCCTTCTGTACATGGCATAAGGATGAAATTCGCACTTACAAATTCGTTGGGTACCGCCTATTTTTATTCACTGAAAAGAAACGTCGCCAAAATGCACGTTTTATTTTATTTTGTGAAGTTCAGATACAAATATTAAAATGTTTTCCGATCACTCTATAAGAAACTTAATTAGCTACATTATTCAATAAAACAACACCAGAAAAAGGATTTGTAAGTAGGAGATTTTTCACTTTTAACAATTTTTTATAGGTCAGACGCATAATTTTTTTCTAAGCTTATTAAAAAGCTTATCAAAAAAATACTCGATCACTTCAAAGGCCAAGATGTGTTCTACTCACAGTATTTAATTGAAGCATCTATATTATTTCTAAGCGATCAAATTTTCAAAACTAATACACAAGATTTTATACGATTTTGCATTTTTCCGCATGTCTTCACGTGAAGAAGTTTTGCGTGACAGTTCGGATACTTCGCAGATAACATTATTGTATGTGGCTTAGGACCAGATGTATCGGAAAATTCACTCACCGAAAAATTATGTTTTTTCAACTTCCGTCAGAAGAAATTTCAACGAAAATACCATAGAAATGTGATGTGAATTTTTTTTAATGAATTCGAACGTTTAGCGTTCAATGGGAGGCGCATGCGCAGACGTCAAAATTGTGATTCGGCGGGGAACACTGAGTGAAATTTTCAAATTTGTCGAACGTTATTTTGGAGTTGAAACAACCCATTTCGTATTTGAAATGAAGGAAGACGTGATTGCTTGTCAAATTTTAAAATGAAAAACTTTTTTGAAACATTTCTATGAAATTTTCGTTGAAATTTCTTCTGACGGAGGTTGAAACAAACCAATTTTTCGGTAAATGACGATTTGAAGGAAATTCAAACGTGAAATTTTCCGAAACAACTAGACGTAAATGCATGAATTTCCGTGAAATATGCTGTATTATTTATAAATTCACAAACATAGTGCAGTTTCAAAGGGAATAATCAGGTTGACCAATACAACAAGCAAAGTGCTTGGATTCAATCAACAAAGTATATTGAATTGCTTTGGGCGGTGTAGTCCTTTATATTATGATGCAGGGCCGTAGGATCGTCCATTGATGGAAGTCCATTGTCCATCGGCATCATGGTAGGTAGTGTTTGGTCGGATGTACGTGTCGGTCCTAAATTGGTATCGTATGTTAATTACCAGATTGTGTTCTAGGTCGATAAGATCATTTGAAGGGTGGGATGCAGGGGGCGTAGGATAGACCGGGGACGATTAAAACACGTCACGATGGAAACGTCGATACACACATATCACTCGAAAACTATGATACACAAGAGTGACGCAACACTCTAAACTCCATCGAGGCCCTAGCACACTCGATCGATAACGATAACGATCGATAACGTTGTTTTGTTATTTATTTTAAGGGGTTTGAGGTATAAACTCACATTTATAACTTTTTTTATGAATACCTTTTTTTTCCCAACTGCTCCTGTCTGGAACCAGTGAGACTATTGCATCCCCCATTGGGGTATGTTGGGAGACTAAGGGTAGTGGGGAGAGGAATAAAACGGGTAAGAGGAAATTGGGGAAGTACCTGGCTATTCAGATCTGGGAATCAAATACGTCTAAAGCCATTTTAAGCAACATTTTTATTCTGCATGGTGGTCTCATATCAGGGCGATACTCAGAGTATCTTCCACTCTGGAACGTGCCGCAAATATACTTTGTATTAATTTTTTATTAATTAATAAGTCGAGAGCCTTACCTTTCAACTACGGAGGCCATCATTTACCAGACGCTAGAATAATTTGAGAAAGTGCAAAATATTTATTTTTTAGTTGATTTAATTCATGATATATTGTTTTGATGATGTATGATAGTTTTTTGATTTTTTCTGTTAGTTAATAAATATGGAAACCCCATTTTAGTTTACCGTCAAAAGTTAAGCCGAGATAATTAATATTTACCGCACAATCAATTTTGTCACAAGCACAGCATGTGTTATTTGAGATAGTATTGGTGCTGGGGTGAATATCTAGTTAAGGGCGGCTACGTGGTTGACCGGCTCTTTTCTGAAAGTTAAGTATGTTGTTTTAGGAAAGTGTTAGTAGATTATTTTCTAGCTATGTAATTACTTTACTGATCCTTATTTCAGAATTTTTGAGACATTTTCCGAAGATTTTGCTTTAAAGAAATTTACCGTCGAATCGTCTGCGTAACTGATTGCTTTGTACTCTATTTTTCCATAGTTATCTTAGTTAGACTTATATACATTAGAAATAGTATGGGACCTAAGACGCTGCCTTGTGGTAATCCAGACATGATGTGTACTTTGTCACTGCTGTATTTATTTATTTTACTATTTATTATCTATTTTAAAAGAAACTGACAAAGCATTTTAGCGGTGAACCGGTTCTGCCGATATTTGAAAGTATTTGGTGTAATAAGTTATGCGAAAAGGTATCGAATGCTTTTGCTAGGGCTAAGAACACGTCACATTTGATCCACCATCTAAGCTGTAAGTAAGCTAAGCTAAGGGTGTAAGTAATTGAAAATATCAACAGTTGACGTACCAAAAGTACAACGAATATAAGCCAAAAATATTTTATTGAAGATTTTCAAAAATACTGAATCATTTACTAGACTGTGCAATTGTGCATCCATCACACTAGATCGAACAACAATGACAAAAAAACATTTATCTTAATATATAAAACAAAGTCGGGTTAGTTACACCATTTATAACTCAAGAACGGTTGGACCGATTTTTATCATCTTTGATTTTTTGGATTTGTCTCCGTCCCGATTAACAGAATAACTATTAAAACATCTGAAAAAATCACGGGAAAATTAATTATGAAGAAAAATATTTTTTTTTCATATATTGTGTATGGAACGGCTTTTCAAATAATGTGCTTTGGTCGACATAATTTGAATCAATTCAAACAGCTAATAAATTAAATATTGATTCTGAGGCGGTACGAAGTTTGCCGTGTCAGCTAGTAATTCATAAAAACAAGTTATAAAACCACATTTGGACAAAGAAACTACACTTACTTTGCAACAAAAACTCAACAATATCCTTCCCCAGGACATAAACCTAATAAAAAAAATAATTAATACAAATCAAGAGTAAAAATTTTGCTGGAAGAGGACAATGAAAAAACTCTAAAAAAGACAATAATAACGACATAGAATACAAATAAACTCTGATTAAATAATTAGTCCGCCTCAGCACAGGTTTTCCTAGAGAGGAGAACTAAGGAATATTATTTCTTCAAACTTCGCCAAATCACTTTAAGCGCCTCCGTCCACTGAGGCAACTGAAAACTCTCAACTGCCAACTGTCTTTGTATGACAATGTGATGGCCCGCACACTTCACAATCACACAAAACCCCGTTGTCAGTGGTAACGCAAGCGGTGACTTGCGACTTGCTCTGCTGTTTGCCCTGGCCGGCCATTGATAGTTGCCAGCTGTCAGCTGATTGTTCTTCGTCTATGGTTAAACAAGCTTTTTGACCAATCAAGACAGAGAAAACAGCCGGTTTTAGTTGGTTTTCAGTTGCCTCAGTGGACGGAGCACCTAAGGCGTCATTTTTAATTAAGTGAAACAAATAATTATTAATACTTATATTTAAAATAATTTATTTTTTGTTGTTTAAATATCTTAATTTTCAGAAACATCGCCTAAAGAAGGAGGTAGCGCAACACGGCATAACACCCCAAAAACAAACAACGAAAATCTTAATTGTCGTTTGATAATGTATATAATGTAATGTTTTCATATTCTAAAATAATTAGTATATTTAATTTTAAATAATTATTTTTTACGATATTTTTTAATTAATTAATCACCTCTCTCTATAATATTTTTGTCCATAGTACTTTTTAGTTTATACTTGTTTGTTTCTTTTGTTTTTTTAATGTTATTACTACCCTGACGAAGAAACGATCGGTTTCAAAACATGTAGGTAATTGTGATTGTATAATAATGGTTGATACAAAGTTATTTGTTTCATTTAATTAAGAAATATTAAATCAATACTTAATTTCACCGTTGTAATTTGTATGGTCAATATTTTTATAGTCGCTTTAATAAAAAATATATTATTAGAAGCAATACAGATTTAAAAACTTTGGTTAAAAATGTGCTGAAGTGGTTGGTACAAATATACTCTTGGAAATTTGTCAGTATTTTATTGGAAAGGTTATACGGTCCCACCGCACAAAAAGGTTTAAAAATAATAAAATCTGAGATTTCAATAATAAATAAAAATAAATATTTCCTTCTCACTTGATTTAAAATAGTCGTATATAAATAACGATTGTCGTTACGGTGAAAAAGCCTTTTAATTGCAAACTTCACAAAAACTAGAAAATGAATAAGGTTGAAACGCAACTGAGTGTATTTCCATGCATTTCAAAAAGTTTAAAACTGCCTGCATGAAATAAAATAATGCTGCAAACGGAATATTTGACAGAAAACAATTCTGACATTGTAAAGCCAAACTAAAAAGCTGGTGAGGTCCGCTGAAAATCTCTAGGATTTTATACAGGATTACGCTTTTGCTGCAAACGTTCTATTGTTCTTTGCTTTTCGTGATTCTCACAATATCGCCTGTCAGTGTCCATATAAGCCGCGGAATTCCGAATTACTACAGTTTTATAACATACTAGCAAGTACCCGGCATGCGTTGCAATGCCACTCAAAGAAAGAAAAGTGTTTGTGTTTTAACTCTATACAAGGTGTTAAGCATCGTATCTGACTTACCAGTGATTCCTGACATTATTTTAATGTAAAAAATGTAAATAAAAATTTTGTCTCCAATGACATTTTAGAAGTTTTTTTTTTTTTTTCTACAAAAGCATAAAAATCAGTAGGTATTTGGAAGTAAGGGGCGGGGTGAGGGGTTGGTTGGTTACTTGGCTTAGAGACCAGCGACGACATGTGGAAGATTTTTTTTTATTTGATTTAAAAAAAAAAAAATTTGAAAAAAAAAATTTCATCAAAAAAGTCACCGGAGACCAAAATTTCGTTTTAATTTTTTACTCAAAATAATGTCAGGAATCACTGGTTAAAGTAGCTCAAGTACGATGCTTAACACCCTGTATATTAACGTGCTTTTGGATACACGTGAATATTCTTTGTTTCGTCGTCTGGGGCGTACACGAATAAATCAGAAGGTTTTTCGAAGCTTGTACAGGCCACGACGTACAGATCTGTGTGAGAATCATAGATTTTTCCAAATTTACCCCTGCTGTTCCCTACCGCTACTATGTCTCCTTTGCAATCCTTTCCTGTCACACTCTCGTCTCCCACTTCTCACCTGCCACATCGCCCCGTTACCCTGTTGCGTCCCTTTCCCCTCTCACGTTCCCCTTCCACCTTCACCGCCTTCTCCTTCGCGCCTCAATATGTCCTGCAACCCCCCCTAACGCTTTTCCCGCCCCCCTCCCGCGAAACCCTCTCTCTTTCGTTTTTTTTATAGTGAATACCTCACAAGAGTCCCAACTGCTCCCGTCTGGAGCCAGTGAGACTATGGCATCCCCAATCTGGGTATGTTATGAGGATGAAAGTAAGTGGGAAACGAAAAGAGACGAGGGAGAGGAAGGTGGGAAAGTGCACGGCTATTCAGATCTAGTCACTAAACACGCCTAAAGCCATTTCAACCAACTTTTCAATTTTGAATGGTGGTCTTACACCAGGGCGATACTAATAGTATCTTCCCCTCCCACCTCCCGGATTCCTCTCCCAGACCCTCCTTCCCTACCCTGCCGCTAAACTAATGAAATACACACACTTCTCACCTGTCGGTGTGAGATGCATAGATTCTCCAAATTTACTCCATGCTACCGCTCGCACGTCTCCCTTACAAACCCTCCCTCCCTCGTGCCCTACCCCTCCGTCCAATCTCCTTCAATTTTCCCCGCCTTCCATCTACTCTCGTGTTTGTATTCCAACTTCCCCGCCTTCCCCCGTCCCTCGTCTCATCTCCACTGGACTCATGCTTTCGCTCCCTGCCGCTAAACTATATGAATATAGTTTCCTAAATAAATCCCTCTTCAAACAATGCCACTTCCTGTAATTAGTTCTACAAATTTCATGATGCCAGAGCTCTCCATTATATATAGAAACCTTCGTGGGCGTACACACACCAAATCACAAATGTTTCACCGCAATCGAATGAATGGTATAAGAAATAATTTCATAACGCCAGAGCTCATAACTATTTATATAAACCATCACGGGTATGTGCACGACAAATCACCTAAGTTTATTTGCATAAGGGACAAACAAAGAAAAATAAATTTTTATATATTGTTTATACAAATTTCATGACGCCAGAGCTCAATATTATGTATAGAAACATTCGCGGGTGTGCACATAATAACTCGTCAAAGTTTCATCACAAACGGATGAATGGTACAGGAAAAAATCCGTAAAGCTAGAGCACACTTGCAATATATAAAGTAACCTTCGGATTCAATCGGATGAATGCTTTAGGTTCCGCATAATGGACATACAAAGAAATATTCATTTTTATATATTAAGATTTCTCTGGTTCACTTTTTAATTTTTAAGTTTTAAAAAAAGGTTATTTTTTAAGATAATATCTATATGTATATTTGCTACGCCGAAGCATAAGAAGATAATATAAAATTCCCTCAATAAAAAAAATCGATAAGGGTGCTCCGAAAATTATTATAAACATGTTTTTTCAGTTATTTTACAAGTTATATGAATGAAAAAATTCACATTGTTCACAAGACATTTTCAACGAGATTTTTGCTCTATTTCAAACGATACATAACCATAGACAAATTAGTCGAATTTAATATTGTTGATTCTGAATTTGAAATATGAGATCGACAAAAATGACTTCAAAATAAGTGGTACCAATGGCCGAGCTGGTTAAGGCGTTTGTTCCGGTAATACAAGAGATCCTGAGTTCGAGTCTCAGTAGACATCCATAGCATGGCGGATGAAATAACACAATATCTATACAATGTACAAAATTCATTTAATAAATAAATATATTTTCTCTGTATTGTTTGCATATTTTCGTTTAGATTTATTCTTCTTTTTCTGTGTTTTATTATTATTAAGTTATTATAACTAGAGTTAATAAAATAAAAATTATATAAAATTTTGTTTTCGACCGTTTTGCGGTCTCATTTTCTTCCTGCAGTTTTTATTTGTCTTATTTCTTAAAAATAGATACCTTATATTAATAAAGGTTTTTTTTTATATTTTCACGGCCTATAGTTATAGTGTCCATCATCAGGGCGGATGTGTTGATCAACACATCTGCCATGATGATGTACACTGTAACGTTGTCCGAAACGTTGGCTAAAGAAGGAGGTAGCGCAACACGGCATAACGCCCCAAAAACCACAAAAAACATTTTTAAAGGTTTATTTTTCATTATTGCCATCTTCGTTTGTATCTTTTTGTGTGGCAACTTAATATTTGAATGCTGCATAATGCCACCGTAGTTATTCAATCTATATATGGATAATTGTATGCAAGAATTGAAAGAGGTAGGGTTAGGCCCGAAATTGAGCAATCTGAAAGTATGTTGCAGGTTGTATGCTGATGATTTCTAACAGTTTGCGAGATCTAAAATCTCTCGTTTCTAGGACGAACGAAGTATGTTTGAAGAATGAGTTTGATGAAAAAGTCTAAAGTCACGGTGTTTGAAAGAGATAGTACGAACAGTGGCGGCTCGTGACTTTTGGTGAGCTAGAGTGCCAAAATGGCATTATTGATGTCGTTGTAGCCGAAAAAAGATTTTTTTTTTCAAAAATTTTTGTATGTAGATTTTCAGGAAATCTGTGCGGCGCACGGCAAAACTAAAATTTCCTGAAAATCTTCATACAAAAAATTAATTTTCGAAAAAAAAAAAAAAAAATATTTTTCAGCTAAAACGACATCAATAATGCCATTTTTGTTAATATTAGCATTCTAGCTCACCAAAAGTCACGAGCCGCCACTGAGTACGAAAGCAGTGTGCAAAATAGTTGTGAATGATAAACACTTGGATCAGATGGATGAGTTTGTGTATCTGGGAAGTATGTTTACGAGAGATGGGAAGGCTGATATATTGAAAGAAGGGTAAATTTAGGTAACTCCACTAATGGATGACTGAATGCAGTTGGCGCTAAACTGTTTAAAGAAGCGAAGCTAGCAGTCCACAATGGAGTGCTAGCACCCACCCGTAAGTACTACTAGTATGGCAGTGAGGCATAGAACTGGCATAGAAAGGATGAAAGTAGATTGAATGCTGTGAAATGAGATCCCTGAGACGTATGTGAGGTAAAATCATGTATGACCATGTGAGAAATGTTGAGATCCTCAAATAATACACGGCTGATGAAAGTGTAATGAGTAGGATTAAGAAGGGGACCCTCACATGCTATGGGCATGTAGAGCTAACGAAGAAAGGAGTGTAAGGAGAATGTTATTGGTAGAAGTCGGGGACGCCTGAGGAAGACATGCCACGACCAATTGAATAGTATAAGACGATGTATGAATGTGTATGAGTGTGGCAATACCCAATTGTTTAGCGGTCCATCCTCTCTGCCTACAAATAATGGTTAGTTGGTTAGTTACTTCAAGATATTTTCATTTAGAAAAATAACTATATTAATAAGAAACCATGCACTGCTCTTCCACAAGTCTATTATCTACTATACGACGCGACGTAACAATATTATGTTCAACACATTTAGTACTTTTATCGGAACTGGACATAAAGCTACGACCATTAGTTCTTAATAAAGCAATTTGTATGTATCGAGGGCGAAGAGTGAATTGTAAGCAGATATTCTGCATTCGTAAACATGGAAAAATTATTGTGATAAAATTTTTATCTCTGTCTCGTAGAATATGAAAATCCATTCGAAAACCGTAAAATTACGTTTTCATATCTCTTAAATTTCTCTGTGTAATTTTGGAAAGCGGAATTACGACAAATATGGAATTACGACAAACTGGAAAATGTTTACTAGATTTTCATTTGAGGTTTACAGCCCAACTTGCAAAAAACTTCGAAAAATATGAATTTTTTGTTTACGCCCATAAAAACACAATATTATTATGAATAAACGGTTCGTATAAAAATCCAAGTTTTAAATAAACGCATAAAAATACAGTATACCTTTGATTCAACCCGATATTGTATTTACATGTCTTTCTTTATGCTTTTATATTTAAAAAAAAAAAAAAATAATAATTTTTTATGATTTTCTTCATAATTCTCTATAATTCATGCATATTATCAAAGAATATTAAACTGGACAGACGTCAGACGTTAGGCTAAACAAAAAAAAATAAAATAATAATAATAATAAAAAATACATGTACATGTACTAGGGTGGAGCGACGTTGTATGGGACATTTTTTTTAAAGATGCCAGTACTGTAATAGCAAAAAAAAGTTGCCTTTATATAACACCTCTTTAGTCTAAAAATATCAACTCGATCAAAACAATCCTTTATTCAACAACCAGCACATTTATATTTAGAAAAAAATTGTTTGAAAAAAGTCGCTGAAAACTCTGCCAAGCATTGTAAACGAGCGATATTCATAGCAAAAATACAATTTTGTATGGGTTTTATAGCTAATAAGATGCATAACACACGTGAAAATAAAAATAAAATTGCCATAGTTTCAAGGCGGGGGGTCTATTTTTGGTTTTTTGAAGAGGATTATTGATTTTTAATTTTTTTTTTCGTGATTTTGAGAAACATAAGTTTTTATTAAATAAAATACTTTAACAAAGAGAGATTTTTTAAACATTATCAAAGTTTTATAATATTTATCGTGTTTTGAAATGAGATTTGGTGTGAAATTCGGGCATTATATGCCTTGATTTTATTGTCGCCCGAATAAATCCATCTCTGGCTTCAGGCTCAACTGTAGACAACGATGCCTGGGTAACTAATTTGATGCACCTCTCGACTGCTTGCGTGTGGCAGGGAAATCTGGGAAATTCAATACTGTCCTTTTATTCACCGAAATTATTTATAATTTTGACTAGGTCGTCATTACTGATTTCGGAGAGTATCGGTGAGGGTGTAACTTCGCATTCCTGCCAGTTGATAATATCGTAATATTTACTTGCTGAATAATAAAGTCTCTAACACCAGATGGTCTGGGACATCTATCTCGCGCCTTTAATATTCGTCTCAAACCCAATTCTCTAACAATAAGTTTGTCATCCATTATCATGGATGGTAGCAGATTTTCCGGGTGGCAAAAATAGGCGTTTCTTTGAATTACTGGATTAATTATATCTCGTAGATCGGTGCTCAAATATCGGGTGAGTTTTATTAAAGTAAAAATATGTAATGCCCCATCTTTACACATATTAATATTCAGCAAGAATTTTTAGGTTCACTGAAGGGTTAGTTGTTCCTATATATAACCGTAAGTATTGAATTTGCTGTCGTCAACCAGCGTGAGTGACAAATATTACCTGGATGACGGTTTGCTAAATTTGGTGGGCACTGACCTGTAACTGCAAAACATATTTCGTACAAGTATTTTGGTCCGTGCTCACATTTTTCAATTCCTCTGCGTCAAGTTTGTGCATCTCAAAGTGTATTGGTGAATAGTTTATAACGGTGTTTTTAGAGCTGCTTGAAAGAAGTTTTCCAATAGGTCCTGAAAACCTTTTAGGTCCTGTTGTAGCACCATCTAAGTGTTGAAACAAGTGGCGAAGGGGGTGTTCGTTTGCATGCAGCTGACAGATAAACAATTGTAACAGTTGACCTTACTCCAATTCCATGAATCTAATAGTTCCATCTGTTTGCCTGTATTGACAGCAGGTCCATCACATCCAATCGCTGATAAATCATTCAAATTAAAACCGTTCTCTTTTAAATGGTGCAACATGCCCTTTGCGATATCTTTGCCAGTTCCTGATGATGGTGTAACATGTCCAACATATTGAGACCCCGACTCAAATAAAATGGAATAATGTTCTTCTGAAATCGTTCTCCGATGATATATCCCCTAATTTTTCCTGAACCATTATATCCTTCCTTTCATCGAAATATAGACCTCGAATTTTTGTTGACTCCGACGACATCTGCCATGTTTTTATTAAAGAAGAGCGACACGTTTGTCTAGCTCGTCTGAGTTTGCTCCTATCAGTCACCATTTTAGAGTCGTCTTCGGTTACTATGCCAAAATCTTTTAATGTAGCACTTGCAACAGCTGATGCCGGCCTGTCTGACAAACCATACTAGTCGCAGATTCTAGCCAAAGTGGGGAGTTTTAACATCATACGGGAATTTTCTGGAGGTTGCGAAGAATGCGAAGAAAATGGTTGGTTTTCATCAAAAAAGGATTGACGTGGTTTTGTGACTGATGCTGTAGATGAGCTGGCCTTCGAAGCAAGTTCAGATAAACGAGCTTGCATGTTAATTTTCCGATGTCATTTTTTGTTGTCTTGAAGGAATGCTTGTTCTTTGGTGGGTACCTTGCGCGTCTTTTCGCAGGAACACATATTCAGATTCTTGCATTTGCATGAAGCAATATCGAAAAGTTTAATCATATCGATTTTAAGAACTTAACATAATAATGCTCACTTTTCTTTGGCCAATTTTTATGTTTTAAGTATTCGTTATAATGATCTTGGATCAGTTTCATCACTCGATTGTGAGAAACAATGGGAATAGAAGCGCGCTTCCAAATTCCTTCAACAATTGCAGATATAACATTTTTTTATTTCGAATTACGGTTTTTTTGTAGAGTTAAGATTACGTTCATATCGTAAGAACAAATAATGTTTAATCACTTCTGAGACAGTAGGTAACACTTGGGAGTTCATTTCAGTTGGTGCCCCGAATATTGGACATAAAATTTTGCTTCTCGTGTAATTTGCATTCATTTTCAAAACAAATATATGTGTTAAAATTTAATCGGACAAGGTTTCTAACACGTCTGCGGTCAGCGGTAGCCGAAACGCCTGAAAATGCGACGAAAAAATAGGAGCGAAATTATCCCCTCCACCTCCACAGCGCTCACAAACTACCTAGTTTGACAGCAATTTATGCAGTTTTTTTTTTTTTTATAAAACACGTAATGTTCAATAAGGTAAAGGCAATTGAAAGTAATAGATATTATTTTATATTTTTGAGACTGTACTCAGATTTCGGGAAAAAACGGCTAAATTTACGTTTTTCACGTTACGAAATCGCTAGGTTGTTGAATAAAGACATAAGTTTAGATTTTTTAAGTATTTTTACGAGAATATGAATGACATAAAGCATCTTTTGGCAGCTATTACAATACCGAAATTTGATTTTTGCAATGTCGCTCCATGCTAATGTACATTTCTAGGCAGCACCGCGTCGTATTGTACATATAGTTTTGTATCGCTGGTCGAAGAACCGGTGGATGCAATGTTTAAGCCATAGGTTTTATTTGTTTGTCTAGTGTGTAGTTTTTTTTTTTTTTTTTTTCTTTATTCATTGAACTGCATGTTTTGAGAATTTTACGACCACCACGCTAGGAACATGCCCTTGTAGATGTAAGATTGTAGATATGTATTGAAATTTGTACAACGCCCTTGAGGTGATTTTTCACAAAAACGGCGCTATACAAGTCATCCAAATATTATTATTATTATTAGATAGACTCTGAGTAGTTCCGTTGTTCCGGCGAGCTTTTTTATTTGAATACCGCACAAGAGTCTCACTGCTCCCGTCTGGAGCCAGTGAGACTACGGCATCCCCTATCGGGGTATGTTGTGAGGCTGAAGATAGTAGGAGATAGGGAATAGGAAGGTGGGGAAATACCCGGCTATTCATAGCTGGTCACTAAACACGGCTAAAGCCATTTCAAGGAACGTTTCAATTCTGAATGGTGTTCTTACCCCAGGGCGATACTGAGAGTATGTTCAACTCTGGAACATGCCGCAAATACTCTATATATTATTTTTATTCAATTATTTGTAAAATTACTCAAATTAATAGACGGCCGGCGTAGTCCAAGGCCAAGACTTTGGACTACCATTCCAAAGGTCGCGGGTTCGAACCCGGCGTGCGCAAATAAATCTCATTTGATTTGGAGTCGAGAGCTTTACCCCTCGACCACGCCGACCGTCAAAAACCTGACTGGGAAAACTCTCCCAATCTCACTGGAGCCTTCGGCTATTACCGTAACCGTTCGTATCTCAGACACGAACGGCAATAGATGAATACTCTTCTGTTAATTAATAATATAATAATCTGAAAGAATTAATTTCGAACCATTTATTCCTATTTATATTACATATTTACGGGCACCAACAATCAATTCATCTTTAATTTTTTTTTTATTAATCATGATGACGGCCTCCGTGGTCAAGGAGTAAGTCTCTCGACTCCCAATTCTAAGGTCGCGGTTTCGAACCCGGCGTGCTTAAATAAATTTTAATTGATTAAATTACGTTATTTAACAATTAAATAATTAAAAATAATATATACTATATTCGCGGCACGTTCCAGATTGGAAGTTGTCCTCAGTATCACTCTGGTGTAAGACCACCATTCATAATAGAAAAGTTGCTTGAAATGGCTTTAGCCGTGTTTGGTGACCAGATCGGAATAGCCAGGTACTTCCCCACCTTCCTCTACCCCATCTCCTTCCCCTCCCAATTACCTTCAGCCTCACAACTTACCCCAATTGGGGATACCATAGTCTCACTGGCTCCAGAGGGAAGCAGTTAGGATCCTTGTACGGTTCGTTAAAAAAAATTGCATATTTACAATGAATATTAAACTGGACAGACCGCATTACTAGACTAGACTCTGAGTAGCTCTGAGCCCTCACAATCTCACTAGAGCCTTCGGCTCTCATCGTCACCGTTCGTACCTAAGACACGAAGGGTGATAGATGGCACTGTTTTGGTAATTAATAATATAATCTGTGTGGTAAACACCAACTGTAGCGGGACGCAGAGGGATGAGTTGACTGTAACGATATGTGATTCGTTTATAATTCAATCTGACAGTATATAGGCATCTCGCATTATGATATCACCATTTAGTTCTTAAAAGTAATTTCTATTTTACACGTTTTAATAGCACAAGTTACCATTTTTGCCGTGTTATTTCGTGAAATGTACCGATGAGAGCTCGACGCTAGTCCGCACAAGAATGATGACGTCACATTTTCTAGATTCACGCGAACCTATACGCCAGCCCGGCCGGTTCCATGGAACCCGTATTAAGGAGGGGGAAATAATACGCTTTTATCACTTGGGGCAGGTCTATACATAATATGTCTATGAGTTTGAACTATTTAGATAATACGTATTTTCGGACACAAACAAACAATTCATCTTAATATATACTACATAACTTACCGAAATGGTTTTTTCCTAAAATAATTAATTTACCGCCATCTATGAACAAGCAAATTACGAATTAAGTGTCACCTTAAATATCTTTGAGTTATACAAGTAATTTCATCGATTTTTCTTACCTACTAAAAATAGTTAAACTTCGGTACCTAGAACCTTAAAGTGGGAAATTATAAAAATACAATGCATGTAATTTATTCACGAAGGAGACATCTGAAAGGGAAGAAATTATTTATGAAAGGGTCATGGCCGATATTCTCAATTTAACCTAACCAGACAGGCAAGTGAGTGGCTGAAATTCATGCAAAATACATTTCAATAATACTTCGTTTAGGTTTATATTTGAAATCAAGTACATTTGATCAATAATTTCGTTTACGTCTGCCTGTAATCTGTTACTCTGGTTCAATACACTCTAGAACTTGGAGTTGATTTGAATTTATGTATCATTATCGAAAAAGGAACTTACTGTTCAGACAAGAGTTAAAGTACCTACTTTTAATTATTTTTTATTTTTTTTAATTAATTATAATAATTCAAGAAAAGTGTTTTTCTTTTGTTTATTTTTTTGGACAGATTTCATGATTTTTACTAGAGTAACGCCGTTCTTCCACGGAGCTACTTTCAAGCGACGCAATCGCCGCTCGTCTGTATTTTCCATATCACTTCTTGCCAATATCTTGGTTCACTTCCTGTGAAAATTTTTAATATAGTTCACTTCACGCCAATATCTTTTAATATGGTTCACTACGTGCCAATATATTTCAATTTGATTCACTACATTCCAATATCTTTTTGTCCATTTTTTTTGTTTAAATCATATTTACAGTCAACTTCTGGCTTCCGGACAAAAATATCTATGTGCATATTTTTAATACGGTTCACTTCACGCCAATATCTTTTAATATGGTTCACTACGTGCCAATATATTTCAATGTGATTCAATACATTCCAATATCTTTTTGTCCATTTTTTAGTTTTAATCACACTTGAGTCAACTCTGGCTTCCGGACAAAAATATCTACAACTGTGCAGAAAAATCTCTGTGGCAGGAATAGAACCCGCGACGTCCAGATACAAACTGAAAAAAATTGTGGCCTCTTTTTTGTAATCTTCACTTGGAAAATAACCCATTTTCCAATTCGATTTCGAGTATCTGTTCCATCCTTCTCATCTTTTCATTATTTTTTACCTATGATTTTATTCCGCGTTCACTATTTCGTGATTCATTCTTGTTTTAACTCCGGTACCGCACAACTCTTTAATAAAAACCCCAACACAACTCTTTAATAAACTTTGCACTTTCATTTCACACAGGGATAGATTATATTGAAACTTGTGTAGCTTTTTTAGCGGGTGGTAGGAATGATTCTGGATCATGGCCTTGGACTCGCAAACGTATTTATCCATGTCTCCATCCTTGCATTATCGATAGCCTGTGCTATCTACGAATAAACTCTCAAACTACTATAGACTATCACAATTATTTTAAAAATTAATTTTGTTTACAGAAATTCAGGTTTCACTTTTCAGGACAAACAATTGTTGTATCCCGATTTTCCTTTTTTAGAAATCGTTACTATTGCCAAAGTCAGGTTTTTATTTTTAGAATTCATTGTGTTACGATTTCAGGTTTCAGTTCCTTCCATCGTTCAGCTTTAGGTTTCAGGAATCAATCTGTTAAAACATAAAGGTTTTATTCGAATCGGAAGAGGCAGGTTGAGGGAGTTCATTCGGCCTCTCTAGCCGGACTCTCTTGACACATCATAGTGGGAGCAATGATTCATATGTTCATAACTTCTGGACACACGGACGCCCAGGTTCCTATCAAACCCTCCATCCCTTTTACTACCCAGAACTTCCTCTCCTTCCTTTCTTCAAAAAGGTCCTAAACATTGCTTCTTCAAAGACGACAGACCCTGAGGGAAAATATTTTCCTTATGGGTTTCCTGAGTTAAGTTTATGATAAAAAAATGAATATCGTCATCATCATCATCTTCTTCCCCTTGTCCTATTTGGGTCGGGACCCACTGCATCGACAAGGCTCCTCCATAAGTCCCTATCTTGCACTGATTGTTCGGCCTCCGTCCATTGCGGACCCATCCTCTCCTCACACAGTTTCTGGAGTTGCCTCGCCCAACTGTGTAAGGGGTGGCCCACTGGACGTCTACCCTGTGGAATCGCACTCAGTATCTTACTCGAAATTCGGTCATCAGTCTTTCTTAGTACATGCTCCAGCCACCTCAGTTGTGATTTTTCTATGAAGAAAAAGCAATGGTTCATTGCTTAGATCATCTCGGATCGTCGAGTTTCTTATATGATTCCATTTCGTAACCCCTGCGACTCCTCTCGAGTACCTCATTTCGGCAGCTTGGACTCTAGAGCGTGTTTGTTCGTTTAGCATCCATATTTGGTGGCCTTAAATGAATATAGGACTTTGAATAAAAGTACATATGACTTTCAAAGTTATGAAGAGTTTATCAAAAGACAAGGTCAGCCAAAATAATTAACGGTTAACAAGTTGTGACAGCGAAAAAGATCATGAAAAGTGAATATTTATATGAATAATTTTGTGGTTTGACAAATGTACTTGATTTCACATACAAAAAATAGTAGAAACGTCAGACAATACATACATTTTCCAGTAATGCTGAGAAGATCTGTCGAGATGATAGGAACTGTATTCGATTCCTGAGGGCCTTTTTTTTCCTAGCAATGATTTAATACTGGTCATCAGAAACTCAATTCTGTTTCTTTAGAAATCAATTATCCATAATATTATTTCACTTCAGATTTCGGGCCTATTCTGTCAGAAGTTCAGAAAATGACCGCTTTGCAATAAAATCCCAGAGTGGAAGATACTCTCAGTATCGCCCTGGTGTAAGACCCCCATTCAGAATTGAAACGCTGCTTGAAATGGCTTTATTAGGCAAATATATTATAAACATTATTACCTTGCGTTTTTGTCGTTTAATAAAAAAAAAATCTCAGAATTTTACATTTATTCAAATTGCTATGGGAAACTTTGGTTTCAAAAAAGTGGAGTAGTAAAAATTTCTATGGATATTATCGCATAAGTTCTCTAAAATCACCCAATTGTATTTAGCATTATATACATTCTTATTTATTATATTGTGTTTATGCTTTATTTATGTAATTTGTAATCCTTTTTATTTATTTTATGCAGTTGTTTTAAATGAAATTTGTAAAATATGTAAAATGTAACGATATGTAAAAGCCCAATAGGGCGTCAATAAATGAATAAATAAATAAGTAAGTAAAAACCGATGAAGTTAAGAAAACTACTGAGCAAGTTTTCTATTATATATACATACCTCTATACATTTATAAATAAATAAGTTGTTCGTATCTGTCCTGAAGCCTCTAAAGAAAGACGGCGTTCATTGGACGGGTTTGAAATTAATTATTGGTCTCTGTTCGATATTTCGGAAGTAGATTCACAATCTGGAGCGACCATTAAAAAGGTTTTCAGTCTAAAACCTGTTAGCGATTACCCGTCTTGCGTTACAATGCCCTCAAAAAAGGAAATCTTTGTATTTTAATTCTGTTTATTGAGATGCTTTTAGAAACACAATATTTTTTTGTTTTCCGTCTGGTGCGTATACGAATAGAGTAGGCCATATAAAGCAGTCCGTGTGACAAGCGTGGATTTTCCAAATTTACCCCCTGCTATCCCCTACCGCTACTATCTGTCATTTGTAATCCCTCCCTCTCCCCCATCCCTTCTCCCCCCCCTCCCCTTTTTAAGGCGTCCCCGTTTCCGCCTCCATTCCCCGCCCCCTTTGACTTCCACTTCCACCTTCCATGCCTTCCCCCCTCCTTCGGCCACCCTCCTGTGAACAACCCATCCCTCCTTCGTTACCCACCCTCCTTTCTTCCCTGCTGCTAAACTACATAAAATACAGACATATTTCAAACAACTCGCGCTCTACATATTATATTTTTAATCACATCGCCAAAGTTTCATCGCAATCGAACGAATGGAACAAGAACGCATACAGGACAAACAAAGAAACATTAATTTTTATACTTAAAGATTTTAATTCAGATTAGATCCTATACTTTTTTCCTTTTTCATTTGGCTATACAAAGAAACGTTTATTAAATCTCACACTTTTAGAACGTGTTTAAAGATTTTGGTTTTTATTTCGGAAATACTCAATTAAAATTCACTCAAAATTTTATTTGATTTATTTGTGTTATTTCACAATAAATTCATTAATAATTATTATATTTGTGGCACGTCCCACAGTGGAAGATACATTAAATATTGCCCTGGGGAAAGACCACCATTCGGAATCGAAACGTTGCATAAAATGGCTACCAAATGATGAACAGATCTGAATAGCAAGATACATCCCCAACTTCCTCTTCCCCACTACGATCAGCCTCACAAAATACCCCATTTGGGGATACTATAGTCTCACTGACTCCAGGCGGCTGGGTGCAGTTTGGACTCTTATGAAATAATCACAAATAAATATGACAAAAATACAATTAAAAAGATATTTTAATTTTATAATAAAAAATTTAAAATAGGTTGTAATAAAAATTAAATATTCATTTAGACTTTTACAAAAAGGTGTTCCATATAGAATACTTGTTTCCAATGAAAAAGGTAGCTGCCGATAATATGGAAAAAAAATTGTCAAAGATAATATTGTTAATTCTCAAATTTTAAATATGTGATTAAGAGGGTATTACGAGAGAATACCGGGAATTAGTCCTTTTTGAATGAAATTCTAGGCGTATTGACTCTTTTTTACAAAAAAACAAAAATTGATTTTGAAAGATTGTTATTTTAGCTGGTAAACGCACTTTTTAAATTTTGAAAAACTAAGTTTATTTTTAATATACTAAAGTATACCGTTGGTCGTTGGCAGATTTTTTCAATTTTCAAACGAAATATTGTATTTTACAACACAAATTTTAAACGATATAATCATCTAGCAAAATAAATCAATACATAATGTAGTAAAGATATTTTTCTGAATATTAATTTTAGTTAAATTAAAATCATTAAAAACTAAATCCGAGAACGTGTTTTGTGACGAAAATATCTTAGCTTTTCTATTTATTTAAGGTCATAGAAACTAAACTATTTCAGATTTTTTTTACACACTTATTTTGTTTAGACATTATTGAAAAATCATAAATACTTATGATCAAAAAATACTTACAAGAAGTACACGATATTTAATAATTTATCATCGTGCGGTTTGAGCATTTTTATTGCTTACTTGAAAGTAGGTATGTATTAAAGCAAAATTTTAATTTAAAAAAATTGATAGGGGGAATAATCGATTTTTCTCATCGGAACCTCCCTGTACAGTTGCAAGCATTTTTAAACTTTTATTCTCAGCCGCTGGTCAATGGCTCACATCAAATACGACTTTAAAATTATTGGTAGCAGTGGCCTAATGGCCTATGGCCTCTCGGCTTACCGGGACAAACGCCAGTTTGTCCCGGTAAGCCGAGAGGTTCTGGGTTCGAGTCCCAGTTGCGACCGTTATATTTTATTATTTTGTGTCTTGTTTTTTTCTTCATATTCTCGTTTAGATTCTAAGTGTATCTTCTTCTTCAATGATATATAACATTGATGTGAATAACCTTCAAAAGTTATAAAAATAGAGTCGTTCAAATAAAATTTGATATTTTAAGTTGACTATCTTCCCATGTTCCCACCTGTAAGTGCCTATATTGATAAAATTAAAAATGCACTTGAAGAACTTGGGAACACTATCCATTATTAAATCAAGAATTCATAAGGCAACCATAGAGAAAATTTCTATACTAATTGGCGATTTAAATATACCCCAACTAGCAACTTTGTGGTGGAACATCATTAATTTATTTGAGCTCGGTGTCTTTGTAAGCATAACTTTGTTATGCAACTATACGACAACCGGTTTTAACAAAAACCGTCCCTTCGTTAGGGCAGGTATAAGCTTTAAGGCCCGGAAGTAAGAGCAGAAGAAGAAGGGGAGATAAGTAAATGCGGATGTAAGAGGGAGCGCGCTAATATTAAAATCGATAATATTTAAGCGAAAATTGTGAAAATGTTTGGTTCCGTGAAATCGATTTTAAATTTCCTTGTTATTATAATAAACAATGCTAAAGAAATGAGTTAATATTTTTTACAGGTCTTTAAGAAATCAACTTGGATGGTTTGGGATGTAGAGAGACTGAATGAAGAAAGGAGTGTAATGAGTATATATGACGGAAATTTGAATGGTAGAAGAAGTCAAGGACGCCCGAGGAAGACGTGGCACGATCAAGTGAATCAGATACTTGAGTCGGGTCATGCCAAGAATCAGAAAAACACAAGAGTGTGTATGAGAAGATGTATGAATGTGAATGACGCAATGAGTTTATGCCAATACCGAGTTGTTTAGCGATCCGTCCTCTCTGCCTACGCCTTACTTTAGTTAGTTAACTTGTAAAAACAACCCTTAAATACCTTCTCCAACCTTTCCAAAAGAGTCAAAGTATTTTTTAATCCCCAAGGACAAAGGATCACCTTAAACAAGAAAACTATATAAATCAGAATTGTCTACTATGCATTAGTCCAGTTCCTATTGCAATATGGCATAATTGTATATTTTGCATTAGTCCAGTTACTATTGCAATATGGCATAATTGTAAATTATAAATTCAAAAATTGTAATATGAAGAAAATGGGTTACATTAACATACATTATATTATATTAAAGATCATTATTGGTTATGCATACGCTATCAGAAAAGAGGAGCTTTTGTGCCTGATAAGGGAGCAGCCACGATTCTTACTTAGGTTGTATGTTGTAATTGGTTTTGTATAAAATATTTGTCTTTAATGTAAGTTTTTTGGAAAAATTGTTTAACTTTATTTATTTGTTCTGATTGGTTAATTGTCAATTGGTCAATATAAAATGGAGATAATTGTAGTTTTTTATGGCTTGGTAAATATAATGGTTGTGCATGTTGTTTTAAAACTAGGTGTAATAAATTGATTCACATTTCTCATTAGTTGGTAAAATTCTTGATATTCTTTGTTATTTTTTCTTTTCACATTTTTGTAATAGAAGCTTGTTTAAAGATTGTATCGACATTTGATATATGGAAGCAAATTTTTTACAACAGCGGTTTTCAACCTGTGGTACGCGTGGGGTACGCGAAGCAGCAAAAATTTGTAGTACCCAATGTTGTGGCACGAATGTAGGTTTTAAAACTCAGTTCAATGTTTTCAAATTTCGGCGAGTTTACTAATTAAATATATACATTGGAATGACACAAGGTATGTTAAAATCGCCTGAATGCTGAACTTGACTTTAGGCTCTGCCAATGTGAAATTGAGCGAAACTTCGTAAAACATTGCTGTGCAAAGTAAGCTCAAGGGTCACATAGACCATGTGTTAACATTTTATGATTGATTATTTAGAATGAAACAGGAAATCGGACAAGTATTTCAACCTGAAACTAGGAGAAACTTATTTTGTACAAACATTTTTGAGGTTAAAAAAATCATCCTATCAATATACTTTGTGAGTTACGAGTTGTGTATGGAGAACATAATTTTTTTTCTTAGAAATAATAAGGCTTGGATCAATATTTGTTCAATTTCGTATGTACATAGAAACACTAGTCAAAAATACCCAAAGTCGTGTTACCCTCTGTATAAAATTGCATTAATTGTATTTGCAATGTTAAATTCATGTAATAATGAGAGTATTAAAAAATTACAAATGAAGCATATCTTTCATTAAACATATGCAAAAGATAGATAGAGGTTGCAGTGTACAACAAATTTGTAGTAAGAGTCAAGGGGTACGCAGTCGCAAAAAGGTTGACGACCACTGGTTTACAACATTATAAACGCACATGGCAATATATAGGAATTTTTGAGGTACGTATATACATGTGATTAGTTATTTTTTTATCAAATGTATAACTGATCTTACGATTAACGTTTTACAGTAGTTAAAAGAAATAAAAAGAGAGATCTAGAACCCACCGCACACCCGCGACCATTTTCCACGAACATGAAGTTAATTTGTTCGAATGGACGCACACACAGACTAAATGCAAACATGAGTACTGTCGAAATTGGATTCATTCAATTATTATTGACAATTTGTAATAAAAGGGAAGTACGTAGACATTAAACCAGAAGTACATAGATACACGGGGATAATGGAAATGAACATAAAGTTATTTTGTTTTTATTGAAGGAACACAGAGTTAGTAATATAACTATTAAAAGAACAAGTATTTTCGATTTGATGTGTTTGTTTGTTTGTTTGATTTAAAATTATTATTTCGATATTGTATACCCCTGAGATGCTATATTTAATTTTGTTCCGTATTCCTGGGAAGACAATTACAAGACAGAACCTACCATAATAACGTTACGATTCTTTTTCGGAGTGGCAATGGCTTAACCGAAATTTGGAAAACGTATATTTATTTTTTATTGGTTACTAAAGGATACATAAATTACAAATATATATATTTTACAGTGATTAATTACATAATATATGTATTTGATGTACCTCCATAAATAATCAGGGCTTGTTTGTATGGGAGGTATTATTACATTGGTTTTATTTGACATGATTCAGTTCAAGTTTTCAGTATAATTTTTAAGGTGAGTATTAAATTATTTTATGTTAGTATTCATCTTTCTATTTTTTTCAGGTAATGAATTAAAGAATTTTACACCGAGATATTTATGATTTAACTGATAATATACTATATATATATATATACTCCGATATTTTAGATATATTTAGTTGAACAATATTGCAAAATAAACTGTCTTTAACACGTCTTTTTTCATCGAATATAGCTGATTTATATAACTCTGAATGTGCAAAACAACGTTGGTTGATAGGCGATATTTTTTTTTTTTTTTTTAAATCTGTCTTTGAATAAAATGTATAAAATATATAAATGTCTATTAAAAGGAAGTAAAAAGATAAATTAATAAAATTATACAGTTGTTGAACTCCTTTGTGAAAATTTGTACGATAATGTATGTCTACAATGTAACATGAAAGTATATGTTGTACCTACTGATATTTATAATAAATATCATAATATAAATAAATATTTCTCTTAAAAAGATGTCTCATATCCAGGATCGGATTTTGATGAAAACTTAACGTTTGTTCCACGCATTAATGAAGTTACTAATAAGTTATGAAATTTTTGGGATTTATTTTAAGAACAGTCAAAGATTTTACGTCACTTTATTTATTTAAAATACTCTTCACTGCCTTAGTTAGAAGTAATTTAGAATACAATTCCACTATTTGGTCCCCATACTATAAAGCACAAAAAATAAAAATTGAGAGGGTTCAACATACATTTTTAAGGTTCATTAATTTCAAACTCTCCATACCCATTGAAGAAATCAATTATGATAAATTAATGAAAGGACTTAATTTAACTGACTTATCTTGTAGAAGAACCAAGAACGATATGGTACTTTTATTCAAATTAGTTAATGGCACAATTGACGCACCTGACTTAACGAGTACCAAATCGTAACACGAGGCTTCCAGAGCTATTCTTTGTTAACCATTCGAAAACTAAATATTTCATTAACTCCCCAATCCAAAGACTACATAGGCTCGGAAATAAATTTAGTTCAGTTGATATTTTCGTTTATTTATTATCAAAATTTATTTCTGTAATTTCAAAAATTCTGTTTCCCGTCTACTAATGTACAGGAAAAGAAACAAAGCTATAACATAATTTGTATATTATTGTTTCTTTTTCTATTATTTTTGTATTTTGATTGTTGTAAAAACCCCAAGGGCGTAAATAAAAAAATAAATCAATAGATATACGTAATATATTCTATTTCTGAATGACTTGTTTTATGTTTGTTAAATCCATACGGGCGTTAAACAAATAATTAGGGGTGATGTCAAATTGTGACTAATTACTTCTAATTATTGAAGTTTTATAACAAGTAAAGTAAAATGGGCATATCAAAAGAAGGATTAACTCCATAAATGGAGGACTCAATGACGTTGGCGCTCATAAAAAACTGTCTAAAGAAGTCTAAGTCCAATAGAGTGCTGGTATCTACCTTGATATATGGCAGTGAGGCATGGAACTGGCAGAGGAAGGATGAAAGTAGACTGAATGCTGTAGAAATGAGATCGCTAAGGCGTATGTGCGGTGAAACCTTGTATGATCATGTGATAAATGTTCAGACACGAAAGAGAACGTAATGAGAAAGATTAACAAAGGGACCCTCAGAAGATTTGGGCATGAAGAGCGAATGAACAAAGAAAGGAGAAAATATGACGCAAATGTGATATTTTTTTGTTTGAAATTTAATTTCAATTAAATTTAATAATAAACAGTCTTAGTTGTAAAAATCTTGCAGAACTTAATAATAAACATGATTAAATTTAATTGAAATTAAATTTCAAAAAAATTAAATGGAGTTCTACGAATTAAACACAAAAACAATAAACAAATGTGAATGGCATACGAAGTCGGGGACGCCCGAGGAAGACTTGGCACGACCGAGTGAATCAGGTTCTTGAGCCGGGCCATGTCAAAACAAAAGTCATAATAATAAAAGAGTATGTATGAGACGATGTATGAATGTGAATGAGGCAAATAATGTGTGCGAAGACCGAGTTGTTTGGCGGTCCGTTCTCTCTGCCTACCTGCGAGAAAACGGCGTGATGATTAGTTAGTAATTAAGTTAAAATAAGTTAAGGAAAATACAGTGAAACACCTGATAGGTACCTACAACTTAACCACGATATTTGTGCGAGAACTTGAAGCTATGTGGTTCATATGAACGCATACACAGAGTTAAAATGAAATGGGATTCGTTTACTTATTTCTGCAATTAATAATATGTTAAAGTAATTAATGTGAAGCACCTGAGAACCACCCCACACTCTTTCCCTTTCTGTGTGAACGCCAAGCGGTTTAGTTCACATGAACTTATTCTCAGATTTAACTTTATGAATGTACACTCAGGTTTAACTTTATGGAGTCATAAAGTGGTTAATTAGGGTAGGGGTACCGATGGTGGACATGCACCCAATTATGGACAGTCAAATTTAAACGGCGATTAATAACATTTCTGGCCAATTAAAAAAATTGTAAATTACCACTAAAATTTCAACGGGTATAAATTTATTCCAAGTCTGGCAAAATTGAGAATCGTAATTTACCCCGGATTTTATAATTTATGTGTCAAAGAAGTTGGGCAAAAAATACTGCATCTGTTTAATTAAATCATTAAGATAGGTTAGTGCGCTTCATTAGGTTTCATGTATTTACTAACCATCATTATTGCAATGTTATTTTTCATTTGCTAACATTATTGGCGAAAAAATGGCGTCAGCACATTTTTTGTGAAAACAAATAACATAAAATTTTCATAAATAAAAAGTATCCCGATGACAATGGGAATTGTTTCGGAAAGCAATTATGAACATCAATTTCTTTGTGAGAAGCGTAGCAATCAAAATAAAAGTAATTTTAATTTAAATAACAATGTTAGCTTATTTTAATATTGAGTATCTTTAGTTTAGTTTTCCATGTTTTAGAAAGATAATTTTAATAAAAAAGCTAGGTCTGTTATTTTTCATCTGTTTTCTGGAGTAGGAATATTTAAAATATTCATTAATGATAGATAATTTATGTGCTCTAAAGAGATTGTAAGTTTAAAATTCACAAATCTTAGAAATTTTCTTTGAATTCTTTCAATATTATGGATATGAATTTTGTAGAAGGGTGACCAGACTATTGAGTTATATTCGATTAGGCTTCTAACCAGGGTTATGTGCAATAATTCTACGATTCGAAAAGATTCAAAGTTTTTAATTGTTCTTAAAATAAATCCTAATATTTTCATACCCTTATTTACAGTTTGTTGAATGTGGACCGTGAAATCTAGTTTAAAAATAGTACCATTATTCCCTTAAACTGCCCTGACTGGAACTTTTACCCTACTTAAGATTATTATAATTAAGTATAATTTAACTTGGATCTACACCATACGGACGCACAAACAGATTAAAGTTTTTGAAAAGTTGGAATTTGAACGCTGGTATATTCTACTATCCGGGCGAGAGTGACTGTTATTAATTACTTCTCTGTTATTGTGGCAATACGGTGTTCAAAATGTAATCATTAACATCAACGCATTTGTAGCAATGAATTTTAAAAGTTTTGCCTTTAACAAACCTAAAATAGGTTCATGAATATTTTTAAATAATGTATGTGACCAATGAAACGAATTAAATGAAATAATCGATCAGTTTCGTTGATAAGAATTTGGCCCCTATTGCTTAGAGTGGTTGAGTTCGGTCCCTTCGAATACCTTTTGAATATTTGGTATTATTTGATCACGTTGATGAGCCATTTGATCCAAATATTAACAAATATTAAACACCCCGACGAATGAAATGGACGCCTATCAGTTAACGGAAACCATCTGGACTTGAAATAAATAATTATGACCGTAGAAAAGTGGGTAGAGTTACTTTAAAGCTTTCTTTCAGTGTAAACGATAAACGCCAGTGGATGTGGGGAAAGGAGGGGGGATGCACGCTCCGCTGATTTTTATCGTGTTGTTTGAAAAATTGCTTGAAAGACCTAGATTATCCTAATATTAAGCGACTTAGCGAACCTATCCGAATAATAAATGACTTAGCATACCTATCCAAATATTAAGCGTCATACCGTACCTATCCAAATATTAAGGGACTAAACATACCTATCCAAATATTAAGCAACTTAGCGGACCTATCTTAATATTTAATTAAGCTACTTAACGTACCTATCCAAATATTAAGCGACTTAACATACCTATCCAAATATTAAGTGGCTTAGCAAGCATATCCAAATATTAGCGACTTAGCGTACTATCCAAATATTAAGTGACTTAGTGTACCTATCCAAATATTAAGCGACTTAGCGTACCTATCCAAATATTAAGCGACTTAGCATACCTATCCAAATATTAAGCGACTTAGCGTACCTATCCAAATATTAAGCGACATAGCGTACCTATCTTAATATTAAGTGGCTTAGCAAACATATCCAAATATTAGCGACTTAGCGTACTATCCAAATATTAAGCGACTTGGCATACCTATCCAAATATTAAGGGACTTTGCGTACCTATACAAATATTAAGTGACTTAGCGTACCTATCTTAATATTAAGCGACTTAGCGTACTTATCCAAATATTAGGAAACTTAGCGTACCTATCTTAATATTAAGCAGCTTAGCGTACCTATCACATTATTAAGCGACTTAACGTATCTATCCTAATATTACGCTACTTCTAATATTAAGCTACTTAGCATACCCATCCTAATAATAAGCGACTTAACGTATCTACCCTAATAGCGACTTAACATACCTATCCTAATAAATTGACTTAGCGTACCTATCACAATAGCGACATAGCGTATCTAACCTAAATTTAATTGACTTAGCGTACTTTTCATAATTTTCCCCGACTAACCTTACTTCAAACCTCACAGTAAAGTCGTAGGGACATGATCGTCATCTTTCCAGAAACATTTTTCTAACTTTCCAACAACAGAAATTGGGATCAATAATTATTTTTTGTACTAAATATTATTTACAAATTTTCTAGCACCATTAGATTCACCCTAACGCATCCAATAAGTTTTTCTTATTCTATTTTTACTGAGAGGATAATGTTTGATTAAAAAAAGAAGACACTTCGTGACTTCTGACCAATGATCATAATAAAACTAAATCAACAACAACAAAAAAGAAGTCACTTAAAAGAAGTAAGCAGAATTTGGTGAATAACACACATTGCAATGAGAACTACCTATCTCTCCTTGTTTAAAGCGAAAATTATAATTATTAATAAAAAATTTACTTCAAGGAAAGACAAATAATTTTATTGACTTATTTTGCACGGAATCCTAATCACTCCACATGGTTAAACGAGGTTTTATTTACTCTAAAGGTAAAACAAACGACCATAGAGCTTGAACTGGAAAAGAGCGTTATTTCATGATCTTTAGTGTAAACGGTAATTCGTTTTCACAATTTACTGTATTTACACCAAAAGAATACCAACAAACAAGAACGAGAACAACAAGAACCAGAATTCTTGCAGACGCTCCAGTGATGTTTAGATCAGGCAAGCGAATGCTCATTACTCATTCTTCGACAATCAGTGATAGTGTTCACTACACCATGTCCAAAAGTGAGAGCGGTATTGTGATTTCAAGTACTGTATTTATTATCGAAAAAAGAAAAGAAGGAAGAGACTTATTTTTATTTTATTTTCTGAAATTATTATTTATTTTTATTCTCCAATCCACAGTTAGTACAAACAAGTGGGCGCATGATATATGCTTTTAGATTTTCGCTGTCAGAAGTATTTTTGTTATTTATTTTTGAGGTGTTATACTGTGTTGCACTATCTCATTCTTTATCCAACGTTTCGGACAGCGTTGCAGTGTCCATTATCACACATCTGCCCTGATGATGGACAACTTAACGCTGTCCGAAACGTTGGGGAAGAAAAAGAAGGAGGTAGCTCAACACAACATAACACAAAAAATAAAAAAATAAAACGAAAAAAGTTGACGCATGTTCCAAGAACAAAAGACCAACTCGAGGAGCGAATGTTTCCGAACATAATGGAATGCTCCAGGAAACTGTTCGGGCGCCCTTATGGCGTTTACTTCAAACGAACGAGCATGCTTAGAGCATTCTACTAAATTTCGACGAATCACTCGGAGCACAAAAAGAATACTCAATGCGCAAAAGCAGAAAAGAATGAGCATTAGTTCGTTTGGTCTAAACCCACTTTTTTAATCACCTATTCTGGTTAAAATGAGGAAATCCGCACTGGGAACTTACGGACACCTCGCGATCAAAAGCATCACAACTTAGGAAGAAACATGTTAGCTGGAAGTGTATCATATGAACTTAACATCGAAACCTGGATATCTTGAAACAATGAAGAACTCAACATTTCTGTAACAAACAGAACCCTCTCCACACAGGTAATTATAAAGATTCCCCTGAAATATAAAATTTAACTCTGAGTGAACATTGAATTGTTGCTACTTAGCGTATACTTTTAACAGTTTGAGCCCAATGGGAGACAAGAAGCTGATCAATATTGATATCTGGTTCCATCCACACTCACGTATTAAATATGTGGCTGCAGTTGGTCAACAAGGCACGTTCAGCCACTCAAAGCATTTAGCCAACATGGCAAAATCCAACAAGAGTGAATTTGAAAATAATTCGCTTCTTGCAAAGCAAACAAAAAGAGTACTTGAAAAGCGTTTCATTTTTAAATCCACTACAGATTACTTCCTGTCGTTAATGCTATCGGCTTGTGACGTTGAAGTTAAATTTAAAAACTTATTACGAACGGCCACAATTAGAGAGACAATTTGAGGAAGCCGGAATCAATTTCAAATTCATTGTCACCCATTTAACTGAAAAAAGTCTACATTAGTCTCAATACATCTTAATGGTAACTCCAAACTAAATCAGTGGTATCCGTACTAACAACCATCAGTGATGTATTTTATTTGTAACAAATTTGTCAAGTTAATTTCAAAGTTTAAAACATCCAGTTTTCAGATTTTAGATCCTGCACGGAAAAAAATGTTATTAAAAAAACGACCATTTTAATAGTAAAACCGGTTAAAAACGGGATTGAAGTTCTTACGAACAAATTAACAATGTTTCAATATATATTGGCGGGAACATGTAAGAATAATTTGTTGGTATACGTAATTTCGTACGTATACCACCAAATTATTCTTACATTTTCCCGCCAATAAACATTGAAACATTGTTAATTTGTTCGTAAGAACTTCAGTCCCGTTTTTAACCGTTTTTACTATTAAATTGATCGTTTTATATAATATAACATTTTTCTCCGTGTGCAGTGTTACAATGTGCAATATCAACAAATGTTATTAACATATCAGAAATATTGTTTTTTTTTTTTTTTTAAATTTATAAACTAATGTTTAAGGCAAGATTTTTTATGCATAGCACAAAGTGTAACAAGTATTATCATCAATAATTATTAGCCTGAAACACTTATCCATATTGAAAAAATCTCCCGAGAAAAGATACATGTCGCCGACGGGACTCGAACCCGCACTCCTCTGATTGACGGTAAGGAGCTCTATAGCTAAATGGTAGAGCTCCTGACCGGCAATCAGAGGGGTGCGGGTTCAAGTCCCGTCGGCGACATGTATCTTTTCTCGGGAGATCTTTTCAATATGGATGAGTGTTTCAGGCTAATAATTATTGCTTATAACATTTGTTACATATCGCAAATAGATTGATAGTTCGTCGTTGCACTCGCAAAATATCCTAAGTGGATTTTAAAACATTAGGAGATAATAAAAAAAACTGTTCAAATAATTATCAACATATCTATAATTTTTATTAATTGTAGCTACTTTTGAAACCTTGTTTTTAAAAAATAAATTTACTTTACATTTGAACCCAAAATACCCAACAAAGATGAAATTTTTTTGGAGCCAAATGTGTAGCAAATATCTAGTGCATATTATATTTCATTTATATCTATTTTTGTTTAAAATTGTGATATTAATAAAAATAAGTAAAAAATTAATTTCGTATCAATTTGAAGGCAACATTGGCATTTTTTGTGAGTTAATTATAATTTCAAAAATAATTTTGCTCTACTACCTACTGATTTAATATATTGAAAAATAAATAATAAAAAGGACCATAAGACCAAAAAAAAACTTTTTTTTGGGTGGAAATTTAAATTTGTGTTTAAAACGTTAATTGGTGGTTTGTGATAATTTGAATTTATGTACATAAAAAAGGTATTTTATTATTTTTATTTTATTATTTTATATTTCATCACAATTATATAGTAAATAAAGCCAAGTTTTTTTTTTAATAATTACTTTTATCTCACAAATAATTGCCAAACTGGCCTCTAAAATCTTGAAAAATTAAATTGAAAATATGGAATTTATTTATGTCGGATTATTTAGGAAATCAAATAAATTATTGATGGAGAAAAAACAAACCGAATTGAATGGGGTAAATAACTGATTTTTGGCCAAAAACGTCACTCCGGATATATTGTGGATGCAACAACGTTTTGACATTATCCAGAGGGTTGTTTATTATATTTTGGGTAGTTCCATCAACAACAACATTATCTTATCCATAGGTATGCGTGAATTAAGATAATAAACTAAAATCTCGAATAATATAAGCAGTGACACTTTTAAAATGTTTTAAACTCTCTGACCTATATCAATACATTCATCGCCCGAGTGCTTGATTGTCCAGACGACCATTTTAGTATTTATTTATTTATTCACGCCCTAATGGGCCTTTACATGAAAATTTTATACATTGGTTACAGTAATTAAATATAAAAATGCAGTTGTAATAATTGTAAAAAAGCAACACATATGAATGTAACAAAATTTAGTGCAAATTAGCTAAATACTAGAAAGTTGGTTCTATGAGTTCTATAAGTAAGAAATAATTAATAGAAAGATATTTAGAAAATAAAACAATAAGAATAAGAATGTATCTACACATAAAAATTTGAAAAAAATAAATAAAGATAATAATAATAGCACAATTTAGCAGAATATATATGTATATATAGAAAGTTAAATAATAAGACCCGAAATTACAATAACATAATAACAGCATTAAGGATTGTGGCATATTATTTGCATACAGATACACTTTTTAAATGAAGCGATGTTTTAATAAAAAAAATTGTCTACGGAGCAGGTATCATTCCCCACACGATGCAATTTCTGAAGACAAGAATTGAACATAAAATTAGTGCGAGAAGCAACTATATTAAATGGAGCATGGAGTCTAGTGTTGTAATTATTGGGTATTTGATAATTTATCATAATCTATGCTGTTTTCTTTCAATTTTATGTGAATGTATATTATATAAAGGCGACCAGAGAGAGGAATTACATTCAAGAATGCTTCTGACTAGTGTTATGTACAGCGTTTTGAGTGTGTTAATATATATTAGATCTTGTTAACATATATGTTCAATCTCTATTTTAAAATTTAAAATAAAGAATCAAAAACGATAATTAATCACTTTACTAAGAATCATTTAAACTAATCAAACGTTTAAGGAAATAGCTTCATGTTAAACACATATTATAATGTTTATAAAAAAAAAAAAAATGAAATAATTTTTTATTTTTTTTTATTTTTTTATTGTTTATTCCAGATCTCGGGGAGGGTGGTGCAATCCCACGAGCTCCATATTATAAATAGAACATATTATCAAATTAATATTAAAAATATACATATATATTGTGAGATACTGAAACTAAACCTCCTCCTCCTGTAAAATTTGCTAATGGTCGTTTGAACAGTTAAGCACACGGGCGACGATCTGTCAGCAATCTGAAAGCGGATCTAAAGCAGTTTTCGTTATTGTTTTTGATAGAAAACATTTTTTATTTCTAGCGACTTTATTAAAGTGTTGAAAATTTTTATTTCGGTTTAAATAATATTATATGAATTTAATGACTTTTTTTTTGAAGATCAAATTAGTTGAAAAATTAGATTGTTGATAGATTATGAAAATTGATAGATTATGACCAAATACCTTATATAATGAATGGCATTTTGATTCTGGTTGGTAGATTATGAACAAATAAGAAAAGTATTTTGATTCGAGTTGATAGATTATGAACAGATAAGAAATCATTTTGAGGTAATGGATATAAATTAGGAAATCGTATTTGTTGAAGACTTGAAATAAACCAAGTTAGGGAAAATGAGACATGTTGCATGAAAAGGATTCCATGTTTGTTTGTGTGTCACTCAACATAGCTGCTCACTCAACATATCCTCTCAAACCCTCTCTCCTTTTCCGGGCTTGGGACCGGCCATGGCGGAGTTAAAATAATAAATTTAAATAAGAAAAACTTACGGATGCAAACCTAACCTAACCTCCTAGCATTGCAGCCATGTCCCCTTACAAATAATTAAAAAAACTGCAAATTATGTCATTTTTTCAACAACCAAATTATATAAACTCATGGTTAAAGAGAAATGGGCCTTTTTGGTCCGGAGCTCGGTATGCCGTTATATCAAAAGTGAAACTTTATGTTGTGGAATTATTGCACACTATAATTAAAATATATTTTAATGATTTATTAATTAAACGAAAATCCACATTTCACACAAATCGGCACATTGAAATAGGGATGTTACGAACATTCGCATTCGCATTCGCATGTGCGAATAATTCGCATCATTTTAAACATTCGCATCGACATTCGCATTCGCAACAATCGATGCGAATGTTTAGCGAATGCGAATGTGTGCAGATCATGTCGTGACTCGCCCACTGTCCCTGTCCACGTGTCTTTTGTTTTCTGTCTAAGCAGTCTAAGTCTGTCTAAGCAGAGTAACCAGGATGGTAAACGGCATTCAGCTTCAGGTGCTAAAAGGTTGAGGACTTCAACAAGCAACATTAATAAGCCTTCGACAAGTTCTGTTAAAACTCTTATAAGCAATCTGGCAGGAATCCTAGATTCCTCAAGTGAGTGACGGTGCAGAATCTGGAGACACTATAAGCTGTGAAATCAAAGCTCAACTGAAGGCATATCTTAAAGAAAAACGAGCCTCTCTTGATGAAAACCCATTGGACTGGTGGAAGACTAAATTGAAATACGACAAATTGACAGATCTGGCTCTTAAATATCTGAGCGCTCCACCGGCCATGCAGCGTTCCGAGTGAACAATTGTTCAATGCAGCCGGCCTTATATACGAGCCCCTTAGAAATCGCCTCATGGGAGAAAAGGCTGCAAAATTGCTTTTTCTGAAATATAATATGGCCCTTTTGAACTTCGATTATTAAATTGCTTAATTACGATTATAACTTACTACATAAGAATTGATTAATTGTTTTTATTTTTTTATTAAAACGATGATTAATGTTGACTAAAGTTTTTTTTTTGTGATTCCTTAACATTCGCATTCGCACATTTGCACTCTGAACATTCGCATTCGCGAGTGTAAACAATATCACATTCGTAACATCCCTACATTGAAACAAAGAATTTACATTAATTGTATTTTTCACCCTTATCGACGTTGCACGATGCGTACAATGAGTCATATTTACAATAATCGAGTTTTCGTCCATTTTAAACTGTCTGTATTCAATTATGCAACTCGGCTGTCAATTGTCCATGGCTAATGGACAATTGACAGCCGAGTGGACAACCTTGGATGTCCGGTCTGTGAAAAATCTTATTTTCAGGAAAATTCCACCGGAAATTTACATAATCCAGTGCATTGGCTATATATATATATATGTTCTGAAGCACATCGAAGCTGTATCCGGACCTCTGTGATAAATTTATTATGTTTTAGATTATTTTGCAAAAAATTTGAGCGTGTTTTTGAAGAAGTGTTTTTCCGAACTTTGACAAGAATTCGTATGTGTCTTAAAAATGATGTAGTACTCCAATATTGTAGTATGTCGATCGGAAATATTAAGATATCCGACTACGAATTCCAAGGTCGCGGGTCTAAAACTAACATGCGCAAAAAATGTGTGTGTTATTTCACATATTGACCATCTCCGTGGTCGAGGGGTACCTCGACTAGATATCCGGAGGACGCGGAATCAAATTCCGGCGTGTGCAAGTAAATTTTATTTTATTTTATTTATTTATTCACGCCCTTAGAGCTTTTACAACAATCATAACACAAAAATAATAGAAAAATAAACAATAAAATACAAATTATTTTACATCATTGTTTAGTAAACGGGAAACAGAATTTTTGAAATTTCAGAAATAAATTTTGATAAGGAATAAACGAAAATATCAACTGAACTAAATTTATTTCCAAGCCTATGTAGTCTTTGGATTGGGGAGTTAATGAAATAGTTAGTTTTCGAAGGATAAACAAAGAACAGCTCTGAAAGCCTCGTGTTACGATTTGGTACTCTGAATGTTATTAGTTTAGTTAAGTCAGGTGCGTCAATTGTGCTATTTACTAATTTAAATAAAAGTACCTTATCACTCTTGGTTCTTCTACAAGATAAGTCAGTTAAATTAAGTCGTTTATATAATTTGAATTATTTGTGTTAAAAAATGGCTTTTGGGTCACGCTTCAGAGTGCAAGATACTCTCAGTACGTTCTAAGACCACCATAAGCAGTTTCACTTGCTCCATAAAATTAGGACCAGTTTGGACTCTTGTACGGTGTTCAGATAAAAAAAAAATATAACAACATGATGTAATGGGACGTATTGACTTACTTTATACCAGTGATTCCTGATATTGTTTGGTAAAAAATACAAATTAAATTTTAGTCTCCCATTATCGATATTATCGATTTCAGTGTGCTAGAGCTCCAGAACGCGCTAATCAACAGAGCGATTCAAATACCTAACGGTTCTGCATTGTCGATTGACATTTTCAGCGTCAATTACAGACAAATCAGCATCTATCTTTTGACGCGCATAAAAAAAAATAACTGCCCCACTTATATTTATATTTATGTGCACCCTTAGAGTAACTTGTTACTCTAATGCTGGAGCCGCATCTGCGCCTATCGTCACGAAGCTTCGCGTAAACGTATTCTTTTTTTCAAATTAAAAGAATACGTTTGCGCGAAGCTTCGTAACGACAGGCCCAGATGCGGCCCCGGCATAAGTGTGTACCTCAAATTTGTGATCTTCTCCGTAATATATCTACTGGTTTCACGAAGAACATGAAAAAAAGAGTAATCGAGTAAAATTAATAAATTTGAAATTTAAAAATAAAAATGTGTATCATTGAAGAAGAAGATAACACTAATAATCTAAATTAAAATATGAAAATAAAAAAGACACAGAAAAATAATAAAAGATAACGGTCACGACTGGGCCTCGAACCCAGAACCTCTCGTCTTACCGTGACGGCGCTTTAACCAATTCAACCATTGCCACTTAATATAAAACCGTGATATTTGTCAACTCATATTTAATATAAATAAAGTCTTCAACTATTTGTTTTTTTATTTTTTTCAATGACATATTACATTGATGGGAATAACCTTGAAAAGTTATGAAAAGAGAGTTTTTCTTATATTTTTATTAAGTTCGTTCGTTGCAACACATTTTATTTTATTTTTGATTGGGTTTCTTCTTAGTAATCGAATTTTCTTGGAAGTTGTTATTGAAGTTATCTTCTCTGCGTCTGACACTCGACATATATGTGTAGGTTTGGATTAGATGGAAACACAAAAACAAACAACCACATGTTATATGAAATCTTGAGATTCATAGCAAATTACAGTCTCGTCATTGCTTGTATCGTAGAAGAATAGATAAAGAAACCATATTATAAACAACCCACACCATAGAATACCGGAAAATAGTCCTTTTTACATCAAATTCTAGTATTGACTCTTTTAATTATACAAAAAACATAAATTGATTTTGAAAGATTGTTATTTTATCTGGTACACGCAGTTATAAATTTTTTTTAAACTAAGTGTATTTTTAATATACTAAGGTTATACCGTTGGTCGTTAACAGATTTGTTCAATTTTCAAACGATATATAAGATAAACGATATATTCAAGATTCTACACAACACAAATTTCAAATCATATAATCATATAACAAAAAAAATCAATACATAATCTAGTAAACACAGTTTCATTATTTTTGTTTTAGTTAAATTAAAATCTATACAAAAATGAATCCGAGAACGTGTTTTGTGACAAAAATACGTCAATTTTTCTATTTATTGAAGGTTTTACAAAATAAAATATTCAATTTTTTTTTTTACACAAAGTTATTTTGTTTAGACAATATTGAAAAATCATAAATACTTATGATCAAAAAATACTTACAAGAACTACACAATATTTAATAATCGTGAATTTTGAGCATTTTTATTGCTTACTTGAATGTAGGTTTATAATATATTAAAGCAAGTTTTTAATGACATAAATCGATATAAAAATTTTTATTTAAAAAATTTGATACAGGGAATAATCGATCTTTCTCATTGGAACCTCCCTGTACAGTTGCAAGCATTTTTAAACTTTTTTCTCAGCCGCTGGTCAATTATTGCTTGATTTATTGCTTCTACACAAAATTATACATGCATCAGTTGATACGCTAAACGTTTTATCCCAAATTAACATCAAAACACCATCAAGAAATTCAAGCAGGAGGATGCAAGACATTTTCTATATTGAAGCCTACCACATAAATACAGGATATTTCTCCCCTGTACCGCGAACATTAAGACATTATAACTCTATACACTGTTCTAATAATGAAATCGACGTTTTTAACGACCCATTTAATCACTTTAAAAATATATATTTTACCAATCACATAGAGCTGATACTGTGATGAAGCCCTTCATGCATGATTCCAATATGGTAACAAATATTTCAAACCTTATCAAAAGTCTCTTTCATGCCTCAAAAAATCCAGCAACATAAATCACTTTTGTTTCCAACTTTGTTTTCCATCAAATTTTCTTCCGACGCCAACAACCTAAGCCTACCCACCCTTACACGCGTTGCCAGACTTTCACAACCTGCCCTAATGCCAAGATTGGGATTTCCCGGTCTGGGGCCCGAGGGGGGTAACGGTGGGAGTTAAGTGGGGGGGTCTAATGTTAGGGGGTTGGAATGAACGCAACTTGTTGAATGGGCGAATACCAAACACGAGACAGCGCGTGGCCCTCTTTTGTTTTGTTTTGTTCGGAATTCAAACGCGTACTTTTGTTTAGAGTACATTTCATTGTTAGAAAGCGTATTTTTATTTGTTTGTTTATTAAAACATACACATAATACAAGTTATAAGGTTTACTTTGTTTTGTTTTGTTCGGAATTCAAACGCGTACTTTTGTTTAGAGTACATTTCATTGTTAGAAAGCGTATTTTTGTTTGTTTGTTTATTAAGACATACACATAATACAAGTTATAAGGTCAGTTAAATTAAACTATTACATGGTTATAGTATCTACCTATTACGTAAATCCATAGAATGTCATTAGGTAATTTTGCCTGAGATGCACGGAGAAAAGTGTTATTCTAAAATACGATCATTTTATTCGTAAAAATGGTTAAAAACGGGAGTGAATTTTTTACGAACAAATTAACAGGGTTTCGATGTTTATTGGCGGGAACACGTAAGAATAATTTGTTGGTATACGTAATTTCGTACGTACACCAACAAATTATTCTTACATTTAACCGCCAATAAACATTGAAACCCTGTTCATTTGTTCGTAAGAACTTCAGCCCCGATTTTACCGTTTTTACGATTAAAATGATCGTATTTCAGAATAACATTTTTCTCCGGGTGGGAACGGGTCTTAAAACTTAATGATTATTCTTTAATTGATAAACTAATGTTTAAGATAAGATTTTATCCATAGCACAAATGGTAACAATTATTATAAGCAATAATTATTAGCCTGAAACACTCATCCATATTGAAAAAACCTCCCGAGAAAAGATACATGCCGCCGACGGGACTCGAACCTGCGCCCCTTTGATTGCCGGTCAGGAGCTCTATCCACTAAGCTATGGCTATTTAATTAATGAATGGATGAGTAATAATAATAAAAAGAAATAATGTGGGTTGAGATAAGGAGGCATTTTAAAATCAAGAAGAGACGAATCAAGAAAAAGCTCAATAATAGTAATTGACTGATAAAATATTAATAAAAAGTATTTATCATTTGTAATTTCAGCTACTGGCATTATACCTAGCTCTCTCATTAAAAATTTAGGCATATTAGATTTGTCAAAAAAATTGTATATAAAAATGCAAAAATCAGTCATTTTAAATACATGTAGGATTACGAAAGATTTTTTAAATATTTATATTGAGGGATCAGTAGGATTTATCGGTCAAATTAGGAATTCCACCGAGCCAAACCCTCTGATATGAAAATATCTGGAGTCGGTAACAACGTAATAACGTAAATGAAGAGTTTGTATTATGTAGTTTTATTGTAAAAACTGAAGTGTTATTTCTCATTTGTTTCAAATATGTGATGATTTGAATAATTAATCTCATACATATCTACTGAACCTGTCTGATATACTTCAGACATTTTTTTTTTATTCAATTACTTTATATCACCAGTAACCTTTTTTTGCATCGCATAAATATTAAAAAGTATTCTATTTTTGCAGTGCGTCTGTGATTGTAATTCTGGTTCAAAAAACTTGTTTTCAAAATCGGAACTGATTTTGTGAAAAATTCAGACAAGCGACACCTGAACCGAATATTTTTTACCAAAAATATGCTTATAATAATAATAATTCTATTTAATTCTATAAGTAAATAGAGGTTTGGTGATTTCTCAGGGTTCTGTGCTTTTTGGCTAACATGGAATAATTGTCAATCTTACAGTAATTGATTAAACGTTATCGTTGAAGCATTTTTTAAATACGTCTGACTATTATTTGTATGCTATAGTCTATGTATATACAATATATATTAATTTTAGCGAATCATGTAAAAAAAAAACCCTAACTAAAAAAAAATTAACTACATAATTTTTTTTAATACATATTTTTTTAATATTGTTAGTTCACATGTTATGTAATATGGGTTTTTATACAATAATAACTTGAAAGAACAATATTGTCACATTAACATTTTTTATGGTAGGTACCCACTGATGCACTCAGCTAAAGGCGCCTAGCGCATTTCAATGTAAACAATATGGGGTGACCATAGTTGATTTGAAAAAAAAATGCAGTTAATTTAATAAGTACTAAATTTGAAAAAAAAGCTATAAATTTAAAAAGGACTAAGATGAAAGAATAAATATACTCGTATGTATATAATATATTATGCTATTAATTTAGCAGGACAATGAGGAAAAATATATTTAGGTAATATAATATACTATTAATTTATGAAGGACGAAGATGATGAAAAAATGTATTGGTAATCCTCGGCAAATACAAATAATTGAAGATTCTTTTTAAAAGTGTACAAGGAATTAGATGATTTTACGTGTTCTGGAGGGCTATTAAATAGGAGTGGAGCCTGATAAAAATCATTTCTTTGAGCAAAAGAAGATTTAGTTTAAATTGCAATAAAGTTCATAGCCAATTCTCCAAAAATTGAAAACCATACAAAAATTGTTGTAGGTATATCAGTCGTGTAAAATTTAAAACATGTTTATTGGTAAGGAGGAATATATTTAACCGATTACGGTTGTTGTATTAACAACAAAAACAAAATTAAAGTAATTTTTTTCAGACGCCTTAAATTATATGCAATTTTAAATTTATCGCATAAAGTTAATAAATATTTAGCTGATTTTTTATGAAAATCGCATTGCAATATAATGAAAAATATCTGATACATTTTTGATGAGCGGAATATTTGATAATGATATATCGATGACGCTTTTTTGATATGATAAAGATGACGCAATTTTGTGAAAAAATTGGGTGACCGCAGGAATCGAACACAGTGCCCACACTTACCTGGCCTACCCCCAGTGGCTTAGTAATAACACCCGTTGACAGCATCTATGAAAGAATACATGAAATTTCTCCAAAATAAAGCATTTTAAATAATCAACTTGGCATCTTAAAAAAATCCTTATTTATTTATATACATATTCGCCCACTGGGCTATCTCGTTTTAATTCATTTTAAAACGAGAAAACAGTAAAATCGGTAGTTGTTCGTTTGTTAAATTATTAATAAGTTTAGTTTTTGGTTTATTTTCGTAATGTGTTTGCCAAATTTGATTAAATCAAAACACTTTCATAATAAATAATTAAATTCTTACCGTTATCATCTCTTCTTTACTCAGCATTCCCAGGAATGGCCAACATATTTTAATCGAGCTATTTAAAATATTATTACATGAATTTAATTGTGAAGAACTTGCAAAATTGTCATTGAAACTGCACAATTGATGTACAAAGAGATTTGATTTGCTTTTAAAGTCCTCAAATATTATTAGCTGCATTGAACTTGCAAATTTGTCCTCAAAGGAGCACAATTAATTAATATTTTAAAAAAAGATTTTTAAGCGCAAAGTTTGTTTTGATTTTAAAGTATTTATCAAAAGTTTCAAATAACGTCTAAAACGGATTAAAATGATCTAATTTTATTAAATGTTAAAAAAACCGTTTCTGATTTCTGGATGGAAAATATTCAGTGGATGTATTGTTTGGAGTTAGTCAGTTTATCGTTTGAATTAAAAATACCGTATAAATTAAAGTTGAAAACTGTTTGATAAAGAAAGATTTTATTGAATTTATGAGTTATTTTTTATCCACAGCACTCTGATTTATTGAAACAATGAATGTTGAATATTTTAAGGTTCAAATTGGAGAAGATCTTTTCCATATTTGAATTTGATTGAAGCGCGAACAAGCAGCGCCAAGCAGCGGTAGCAGTGTTGCCAATATGGCGGGCGCGGAAGGAATGAAGGGTTGCAATAGCGCAACCGGAGACTGCACTCGCGTAGGGTCTGGCTTTCCCGGGCTTTTCCGACCGACCAATCACAGCCCATCACGCCGGTACCTACCCGGCCACCCACCGACTGGAGCGACCCACCTTCTCCAGAGATTCTCAGAAAAGATGAATGAATCTTTTAATGAAACAAAACCAATAGATAAAATAGATTTTTTTCGTGTTTTTTAATATCGATTTTATTGACTTTTTCGGGGTTTGATGTGTTTGTGCCCGTTTTACATGATTTTAAGGGACTCTTTGTTGGTTGCATCCGCTTTTTTCCAGGAATCCCCGGGATTCTGTTAGTGGAGGCAGGAGGACGGTGTTACCTTGGGAAGTCCAATCCCGGAGTGCATGAGGGGGAGAGGTGATTGCATTTATCGGTGGTGCTCTTTCCTCCTTGTAAATGTTGCTGGCGGATGTACCTACTTTCGGGGGTGGAGCGTGTTTCAAAGAAAAATCGATTGTGGATATTGTTGCTATAGGGACCCGGGGGACCGAGATGCAATGCATTTCATCAGGCCATCTCTTTCCGTTACTAGGTGGTCATATCCATCCAAGGTTATTTTACATCGATTTTACCCGGCCGAATTTTCTAGAAATTTTAGTAAATTCTGATAATAAAGAGATTGATATTTTGATTTATTTATTTATTAACGGAAGTGCGTTTAATTTACAAAAAAATAACACGAAATTAAAATAAATGTAATTTAAGAATGTATTGTGAAAGCAAAAACAATAATTAGATATATTATAAAACAAAAGAAAATAAAAGTTAGAAATCATATCAAGACTGGCTAGAAGTTAAAATAGTTATAAAATATCTTCAATTGTTTAGTGACCGATAAAAATCATTTAGACTTATATCAAAAAATTAAGGTCTTGACTTGAGTTGACCAGTCTACAAATTCTGAACAATGGTAAATAATATTCATATTTAGTCGAGCGTTGATTGAATTGTAGTTAATTATTTATTTTCTATTATTCTACGGGAAGGTATATTGAAAGGGATGAGTTGTGGTAATGTACGTGAATCAGTAATACAATTGATAATTTATATGAAACAAATGGGATCAATTTTTCTGGCGGTCTTTTAAAGAAAGGTTTAGAGTTAGTTCAATTTCAACGTACGAGTAATTGCCTGTTTCTAATCCTAGCTTCCTAGACATTCCTCTTCAGATCCGACGATGAACGGATTCAATGTGACGAATATGGATAGCATAGAAAGGAGACCAAACATCACAAGCATATTCAAGATGAGGGCAAACCAAGAAGCCGTAAAGAATTCTTAGGGTATTTATGTTTTTGATGTCAGAAAGGATTGCGAATTTGAAAAAAATCACAAAAAAAAACTAATCGTTATATTGACATAACAAAAATTTATTAGAGTAAAAAAACATGGGATTTTTATTTTGTAAAAATTGCATCATTTCATGCAAACCCATCTCGATGCAAACACTCGTCGAACCTGGAGCGCAAATTTGCATCAACTGCTTCGCGCATTGCGCGTGGAATGGCATCCATTTCTTGGATGATGATTTCTTTCAATTTAGCAATTGATTAAAAAGACGTCAAGGGGAGTTAAGTCCTGGGAGGTCATAGGATATCTCTTTGGCGCGATATCACTTTTCCTGGGAACATCTCGTTTACTGGGACGTTATTTCAAAAATATTAGACGCAAAGTTATGTAAGCTCTTACAGCCATAAACATTAAACTATTTTTTAAATTCATAAATTTTCTCTACTACCGGTCGTGCAGTTCAAACCGTGACTAGCGAATTATTCTAGTTTCAACGTTCAAGACAGTTAGATACGTTTTTAGATTTTCACGGCCAAAAGCATTTTCGTTGTTTGTTTTGGGGGTGTTATGCCGTGTTGTGCTACCTCCTTCTTTAGCCGACGTTTCGGACAGCGTTTCAGTGTCCATCATCAGGGCAGATCATCGACGGATCTGCCGGATCTGCCCTGATGATGGACAATGCAACGCTGTCCGAAACGTCGGTTAAAGAAGGAGGTAGCACAACACGGCATAACACCCCAAAAACAAACAACGAAAAAGTTCAAGACAGTTGCCTATTTTCACTCTACCAAAGTTATTCTAATTTATTTTTCTTAAAGAAAGACAAACATTCCTGGTTTACGATTTAACCCAACATCATTATATATATATATATATATATATTTATATATATATTTATATTAACTTTTTGTTTTTCTATTGCTTAAATAAGAATTAAAGAAGGATGGCAAAGGGTTTCTTATACCGATAGCATGTAGTTTGGCCATAAGGATTGTATGGTTAACTTTGTCAAAAGCTTTAGAGAAGTCAGTATATATGTAGAACATACCTACTTGTGATTTATCTTCTAACTAGGCCACTGATGAGTGTATTAGTAAAGGAGAGTAAGTTTGCGGTAGAAAATTTTGCAGTTCTAAATTCACGCTGTTCCTCAATCATTACATTTTTGAAAATAGGTGTGATTTTCTTTGTGATTATAGACTCGAAGATTTTAGTAATATGTGAATAAAATCGATATAAGTTCGACTAATTATCTGATTTAAAAATAGGTCTGATATAAGTAACTTTCCGGGAGTCTAGAAAGGTGAAAAAAATTATAGTGATAAGTTGTATAACAAATAAACTGGCTTAGATATAATACATTTATATTCTTTCAGGAATATTTCAGGTATACCATCAGGACCAGTGCTGGTTTTGCAGGGGAGATTCTTTGAGGAATTGAAGACATCTGTAAGCGTGATTTGGCAATTATTAATGTCAATAGTTGAGAGCCATTGACCAGCGGCTAAAAATAAAAGTTTAAAAATGCTTGCAACTGTACAGGGAGGTTCCGATGAGAAAGATCGATTATTCCCCGTATCATTTTTTTTAATTAAAAATTTAATATCTAAGTGTGTAAGTCTGAAATATTTTAGTTTGTACTACCTAAAATAAATAAAAAAAACTGAGGTATTTTCGTCACAAAACAAGTTCTCGGTTTTATTTTTGAATGATTTTAATTTAACTAAAATTAAAATTCTGAAAAATGTGTTTAATAGATTATGAATTGATTTATTTTGTTGTATAATTATGTAATTTGAAATTTCCGTTATATTATACAATATTTCGTTTGAAAATTGAACAAATTTGCCAACGACCAATGGTATAACTATAGTATATTAAAAATAAACTTAGTTTATCAAAATTAAAAAAATGCCTTTACCAGATATAATAACAATATTTCAAAATCAAAAAATCAATCTATGTTTTTTTTGTAAAAAACAGTCAATACATCTAGAATTTGATTTAAAAAGGACTAATATCCGATATTCTCTGGTAATACCCTCTTAAGTGGAGGGATGGTGCACTTGGAATCGAAATATACGATATAGAAGTGTTTACCAAAAAGGTAAGCAATATCGAGATCGTACTACGTAACTGTTGATTGTATTACTTTTTAATTATATTATGATTACAATTATTAAAATCTAATCATTCATTCTATTTTTCGTAACCCATATGACTTTAAGTGTATTTTTTACATTGGCTCCGCACTGAGATAAAGCTACCTTTCAAAGCTTTTATCGGGAAGGTAATGCTAACTAACCAATTAAAATAAATAAATTCATTTAGACAAAGCTCGTTTAGATCACTTTAGGAAGTAAATCCTTTGCTCTAGGGCGGGTGAGAACTCAGTGACTAACACTGTAGATACTTATTTAGAGTAGTGATCACTAATACGCTCAGTTGCCGACGGCCGGCGATAGGTAACACTATTTTCATCAACGGACACTGAAGGTACTGAAAAAGTTATACATTATACTTAGATTAGACCCTTAGTATCGTATTTTCGCTCTTTAACCAGGGGATTTAATATACTTAATACGAAAAAAAATTATTATCGAATCACAATTTATAAAATAAATTAACCACTCGTGCATTTTTTTTGGTTTTTGGATAAACTCATACAGGTCTGATGGAAATTGTTCTCTCCCTTACTTACTGAGTGTTAGAAAGATAAAACACCATGCTGTATTTTCAAATCTAAAAGTGAACCACATAATAATTAAAATGTACACCTTTGTGAAACCGAAGTTTCCGATCTTAATTTTATTAAAAAATTATGAATCTTTGACAATTTGTTTAATATTATTTTTACATGAAACGACAAAAGCTAGTTATCGGTAATTTTAGTTAGAAAAAACGTAAAGTGAGCCTTTTTTTAAACATTTTTATATTTGCATTGTTACACTTATTTAGAGAGCTATTTAATACATATTGTACGATGTATTAATTTGCTCTCTAAATAAGCAGAGTTAATCTCAAGTGACCTACCAGATAAGCATGGTCCTGCATTTAAATTAAATACAATAATGTTATTATTAAGTTCTACGAGTATTTTAGTTGTTTTATTATTATGACAGCTGTTTCAGCTTACAAGGCCATTTTCAAACTGTGGTTGGTCCCCAATTAGACGACGTATTTATACTATTTTAAATGTCAATTTTGATGGTGAGATCAATAAACGAACGAATGACCCTAGTTTAACATTAATTAATAAAGTAAGGAAAATAATCTATTCCCCTCATCTTAGTATATTCACAAAACTTAAACAATATTCATAGCAGTAACGTCATTATTAAACAATTAAGCACATTCACAGATTTCAAAATACCCCTGGGGGAAAATCTATTATTTTCCCAGAAAATCGGTTTAACCGATAATAAATCAATTTACTCACCATCAAAATTGACTACTTTTTTTAATTGATAAACTAATGTTTAAGACAAGATTTTTTTATGCATAGCACAAAGGGTAACAGTTATAAGCAATAATTATTAGCCTGAAACACTCATCCATATTGCAAAAACCTTCCGAGAAAAGATACAGTCGCCGACGGGACTCGAACCCGCACCCCTTTGATTACCGGTCAAGAGCTCTACCATTAAGCTACGGCGGCTTATCTCTCGACAATATATCTCGACACCATCTAGTGGGACAGTTAGCACTTACATGCCTATCCCGTATAAAAATAAAGTTGGTTGTTTGCAGGTGAAAAAATGTAATAAGCGGTAATTGTTGAATGAAGCAGTAGGTAGGTATATATTGAATTATTTTGCGGGTATGAGATAAGGCGCCGTAGCTTAATGGTAGAGCTCTTGAAATAATATAATTGCCACCCTTTGTGATATTAAAATTGACATTTAAAATCGTATACATACGTCGTCTAATTGTGGAATAACCACAGTTTGAAAATGGCCTTGTAAGCCGAAACAGCTGTCACAATAAAAAACAACAAAAATACGAGTACTTGCAGAACTTAATAATAACATTATTCACTAAATTTAATAATAACATTATTAACTTTAATTTAAATTTAATTTTTGTTAAATGAAATGGAGTAGTTCTACGAATAAAACACAAACACAATATATATTAATGGTCCTGTATATTTTCTGCCTTTAGAGAGTATAAATAAATTTAAAAAAATACTTGTACATTTTTACGCAGATCGCGTTCACTGGTCAAATGCATATTGGTGGATGCAGTATTTTAGCCGTAAGATATTATAAATAAATCATGTTTTTTCTAGTCTGCAGTTAGTTTTTAGAAATTTATTATACATTTGTACAGCGCCCTTGAGGCGCTTTTTCACAAAAACGGCGCTATACAAATCATCCTAATAGTATTATTATTATGACCGTTTTAAAAATAATTTTAACAATGATTAATAAGTAATAGGAATAATTCCCCTCAATGTCCAGTCCATTTTGTGTAATACCTTCCCTGCAGCAGAGGCTTAATGCTCGGTGAATTATTTCAACCCTAAATATTAAATAATCCCTAAGACCTTCTCCCCTAATTTCCCTTTGCGAGACGATCGAACGCTTCATGGAAAAGGCCCTACCGACAACAGATTCTGGTGATATTGCAATAAAAAACTGTAAGTCATTGAAGACTAATTTTGAACTTACTTAGACGTAGCCCAAGATCTTACGCTACACGTAATAGTTTAGAAAAAAAATAATAATGTTATTATTAAGTTCTGCAAGTATTTTAGTTTTTTTTTATTATTGAGACAGCTATTTCGGCCTGAAATGCCATTTTCAAAGTCTGGTTGTATCACATTGAGATGACGTATGTATACGATTTTAAATGTCAATTTTGAATTTGTATAAATTGATTTATTATCGGTTAAACCGATTTCCTGGGAAAATAATAGATTCTCTCCCAGGGGTATTTTGAAATCTGTTAATGTGCTTAATTGTTTAATAATGTTATGAATATTATTTAGGCTTTGTGAATATACTAAGAAAAGGGAAATAGATTATTTTCCTTGCATTATTAATTAATGTTAAATTAGGGTCATTCATTCGTTTATTGATCTCACCATCAAAATTGACATTTAAAATCGTATAAATACGTCGTCTAATTGTGAAACAGCCACAGTTTGAAAATGCCGTTGTAAGCTGAAACAGCTGTCACAATAAAAAAACTATTATTTGCAATACATGGAAAATAGCAAGCTTTGGGTATAAATTATAGCCTATATGTTATTCTGATGTATGAGCTATATTATTGTAAAGTTTCATTAAAGTCCATTTAGTGGTTTTTGCGTGAAAGAGTAACAAACATACGTACATCCATACAAACTTTAGCGTTTATAATATTAGTAAGATAGTAAGATTGTTCAGTTTTGAAATGAGAATATGCTTAGTTCCTATCGGGATGTCATTTATCTATTTTCTACCTAGTTAACATTTAAATAATCAGAAAATAAAAAGATTACCCAGTGGATTGATTTCATTTCAGTCCTAGCTCAGCCAACACCTAAAGAAAGTTTGTTTTTTCCAAACAAATTTTAAATTATCGTTTCTCCGAAGATTCTTTTTAGATTAAGTATTATGTTAGCAGCCTCTTCCACTGTATTGTAGCCCACTACTCCAAGGATATTAACAGCCTATTTCGGAAGCCATAACACGGTCAGGGTTATAAAATTTAGTCGGTGCTTATGTTGTTACATACTTATAGATGGATTGCAACTCCCGGCCGAGAGCAGACAAACTGTGGTACCTGTTGTAAACAGACCGTGATTGCATCGAGAAACAGCAAGTACCTAACACAGATTCAGTCGTGTCAACAAAATAGTGCGTTTTAATGTAAAGATGTTTTATTCGTTTACAAATGACGATTTACAAATTCTCACATAATAAATAATTGAAACAATATTTATTTGTTTGAACCATTATATTTTTTTTAAATATTTAGCCAGTTTTTACATTCATAATAAGCGTTTGTTGATCTATATATAATTTTTTTATGCCATAATATTTTTCACTGGATTTCTTCAAAAAACGATTCCGGGTGTGGGAAGATAATCTCGCCCAGATGTGTCATTTTATCGAAGTATTTTTGAATTTCAATAACTCGTTTAAAAATGGATATCGCGCCCTCAACTTAGAGATGGGATGGGATGGAGAAAGGATAAAAGTTTGTGCCAATACTGCTCTAACATTCGTGGCAGCCGATCGTCGTGATCTGCGAACATGCAAAGAGAACGTCTAATATTTGAACTTTCGTATACGACACACAGTAATTATCTGATTCATTTTGGGCTCTAAGCGTGTATCTCAAAAACTAAAAAAGATCAAGGATGTGAAAAGTTGTAGAACAAAAAATTCCAAAGGGAACGACATTATCTGCTAGGTATTTAAAAAAATATATTAATTTCTTCAAACTTCGCAAAATCACTTTGTGGCGTCATTTTTAATTAAATTAAACAAATAACTTTGTATCAACCACTATTATTAATCACAATTACCTACATGTTTCGAAACCGATGGTTTCTTCGTCAGGGTAGTAATGACATCAAATAACAAAAGAAACAAACTATAATATACTTGTTTGTTTCTTTTGTTATTTAATGTCATTACTACAAGTATAGTATAGTTTGTTTCTTTTGTTATTTGATGTCATTACTACCCTGACGAAGAAACCATCGGTTTTGAAACATGTAGGTAATTGTGATTATATAATAGTGGTTGATACAAAGTTATTTGTTGAATTTAATTAAAATATATTAACACCATCGTTGGTGTAATTACCATTCTTACGTTGGTTCTTATTTTCATATATTGAGTTAAATGAGAAAAGAAAAAAAATTATCCTTACACCTTTCACATCAATGACAATGGCCGTCAAGTGAACAATTGATTTTAATTTGAACGAAACAACTACATATTATTAAAATGCTTTATTTCCTATTTCCGGAAATTGAAATACTTACTTCTCATTATTATCTAAACGTTTTCATATTTGCAGCCCGAACGTGAAAAGAATAATGTTTAATGCATTCTGCACATCGCTTTACCGTCGGAACTGTGGGTTGACTATACTGCATCACAATGGCAAAAGCTAAAAGTCGCCTACAATAACTCTTATCGCCAACTTTTTCGCCTACCGAGATTCTGCAGTGCCACGGAAATGTTCCTGGAGGGACGAGTGAACACTTTCAGAGCACTTCTCCGCCACCGCATGGGAAGCTTATGGCGCAGACTGCGCCAATCCAATAATAAGATCATCAGTACCATGATTGCCTGGATGGGGTCCCCCCTGATGACCCTCTGGAGACGAGAGACGGGGAATATCCCCCATAAACGGCTGCTTCCATTAATTTTTTAGTGTTAAATATATATTTTTTTGTTTTCAGTTTCATATTTCGTATTTTTTATGTTTGTTCGTTTTTTTTTTGTTTATGTATTGTTATATACTATTTTTTTATTTTTACGCACCCGATTGTTAGGTCCGGGTTTAGTTTTTCCCATAGGTTTTTCCCATTTCACACACTTTTCCATATAAATAATCATCTAGTAAATCCACGTTATGCAAGTGTATTATATAAGTATAATTAATACGAAACAATACAAGAACAACATGTTAATCTACCAAACTATTAAATGGGAAAATAATTCACCGACTCCAGATATTTGGAATAGCTACATCAATGATACAAATTATTTTTTTAATTTTGTCATGTAAAACTATATCGGGTCTATTGTGACTAATTGGTCTGTCTGTTAGTATAGTTTTATCATAGTAAATTTTAACGAAATTATTTTCTAAAAATGAATTTGGTTCGTTTTCATAATATGGTACTATATTATGACAGTCAATCAAGTTATGTTTAATTACCAAACTTTGGTGAATTATTTATAAAACCTGATTGTGCCTAAATGTATACTCAGACGGCGCTAATATTTATTTATTTTTATTTATTTATTCATTTTCAACGCCCTTCCGGGCTTTTACATAGAAGTGTATGATATGGTATATACAGAGACACAATGTTTGGATAAAAAAAAGATCAACTTAAAATATGAACATTACATAAATAGTAGATATGAAGGTAAATTAAAGTGAAAATAATAGAACATCCCGATATAATATGTTCTATAGTTTCCGGAAAAGCCATAAATTTTCTACATAAATCATCAATTTGATTTGTATCTTTGATTATATGATTCCTATAATTTTTGGTATTAATGATTCTATCTTGAATAGCAAGCATTCTATTTCTGCGCTCAACTCTCCAATACTCAACCATTTGTTTGACGAAAGTTTGTCAACATACGATTGGTTGAGATAATTGATGTGTTTTGCGTGAATAATTTTATTTGACCAGGAATCTAATAATTCCTGGTTGGTATTTATAAAAATGTTGGCATTCTCGTCGTATAAATTTAAAGGTGAAATATTTCTGTCTGTCTTGCAAATTATTTTATGCAGCTCTGAGCAATATTTTTTTACGCACCAGATTTTCATATTTTTTTACGCACACTTTTCCATATAAATGATCATCTAGTAAATCCACGTTATGCAGGTGTATTATATAAGTATAATTAATACAAAACAATACAAGAACAATCCGTTAATATACCAAATTATTAAATGGGAATATAATTCACCGTCTCCAGATATTTTCATATCAGAGGGTTCGGCTCGGTGGAATTCCTAATTTGACCGATAAATCCTACAGATCCCTTAATATAAATATTTAAAAAATCTTTCGTAATCCTACATGTATTTAAAATGACTGATTTTTGCATTTTTATATACAAATCTAATATGCCTAAATTTTTAATGAGAGAGCTAGGTATAATGCCAGTAGCCGAAATAACAAATGGTAATATTTTTATAGTCTGAGAATGCCAAATTCTTTTAAGTTCATTTCCTAAATCTGTATATTTTCTTATTTTTTCAGAAACAGATTGTTCAATATTACAGGAATTTGGAATAGCTACATCAATGATATACGTTTTTTTTTAAATTTTGTCATGTAAAACTATATCGTGTATATTGTGACTAATTGGTCTGTCTGTTAGTATAGTTTTATCATAGTAAATTTTAATGAAATTATTATCTAAAAATGAATTTGGTTCGTATTCATAATATGGTACTTATTATGACATTCAATCAAGTTATGTTTAATTACCAAACTTTGGTGAATTATTTTTAAAACCTGATTGTGCCTAAATGTATACTCAGACGGCGCTAATATAGAACATCCCGATATAATATGTTCTATAGTTTCCGGAAAAGCCATACATTTTCTACATAGATCATCAATTTGATTTGTATCTTTGATTATATGCTTCCTATAATTTTTGGTATTAATGACTCTATCTTGAATAGCAAGCATAAATCCTTCTATTTCATAGTGTTATTATTTGTGTATTTTCTTTTGTTATTGTTTAATATTCAATGTAATGCATTGCACTACCCCTGCATACATTCTGGAATAAACAATAAATAAATTAATTAATTAATTAAACTGATGCAAAGGGCGTATTAACCGTGTCCCACTATTCTGCATATTTACCGTTCGATATTATGTGAAATAATACTTCAGTGTTTAACCCATAGAATAAAGAATATAATGTTCACCCATTTCATTGCCTGGTTTATGGTAAATCCCCTGTAAAATCTATGCACGTTTTGGTGTTTGAGTTACTTACACCCCCGACCAGGCTTCCGTCACGTTTTGTCGCTAGGAGGGTTGTCCTCTGTCCGCTTTGCAAAGCAACAAGGCAGCCAAATTATAAAAGTAAAGGGATTGCTTTTGAACAAGTCCAATATTAATTCCAAAGTTCAATCGTGCCAACAAAATAGTGTGTTTTTATGGGAAGGTGTTTTATTCGTTTTTAAATGACGATTTACAAATTCTCACATAATAAATATTTCGTGATAATTTCTGTGATAAGTATTGGTACTTGTGTCTAGTCAGGCATTATAATATGTTTTTGTTTTATCTCGATAATAATTTAAAGTGTTTATATTTTCAAAATGGTTGTTTAGCGGTCTCTCTAGACTTTCGGAGACTTTAGTGAAATGCGAAATGACCACAACTAGGCTCGAGATTTTTTTTTGTATTTGTGAAAATAGTAATTGCAACATTATATATAGATATCTTTTATTTTACATCTTATATTAATTACCACTGGATTGGATTTTCGGGTCTCCAAAACTTTAAAGCGATTTTCTGACACTTGAAATTAAAGCCGGTGAACATTTCGGAAACATAAAAACGTTTAAATCAAAATACACTCGACCGATTCCTTTGAAATTTTGTATTCTACTTCCTTACATGAATGGGTTTTTTTATTTTCCAGTATTGTTAATTTTACAATAAAAAATAGGCAAATTTTTTAGACGAAAATTGGTGTTTTCACTTCTAAGAGACACCACAAATTTAAAAACCAAAAAAAATTCCTCGCAGCAATACTTTAGGAAAGTGGTTATCTATGATATCATTTTGATTTCCGCTGATCCAGTCATTAGTTGTACTGTTCACCAGCGGACAAGTTTTTGGCGAGACCCCTCTGAAGATTTGCCGCCGTTACGGCTTGATTCTTTATATTTTCTTTTAAATAATTATCGATTTTTTTTTATATACTGTACGAATTAACGTTACCATCCCCTTAACCTTTTTATTCAAAATACTAAACTCTAAATTCGACAGTTGCAAACTCCTGCCACTCATAAACTTACATATACCCACAGTAACAACACAACAAAATACACTATTCATAAGCGTAACTGCATTGCCCACTCTCCGATGCAAATATTTCACACTATGATAAATCAATACTTAGGTATAATGTAATTCTGTTAAGACTGAAAGTGGCAAGAGAAGCATTGGCCACGAGGGTCCACAAATATATAATCTCCTTCCAGACACCCTAAAAATGGGGATGAATACAAATATCTCTAAATAAGTTGTTAGAGCAAAATTAAAAATCTTACTACTTTGTACTTAAGAAAGTGAAATGTTGTATTTAAATCTTAATATATAAAACAAAGTCGTGTTAGATACGTTTTTAGATTTTCACGGCCAAAAGCATTTTCGTTGTTTGTTTTTGGGGTGTTATGCCGTGTTGCGCGTAACATAACACCCCAAAAACAAACAACGAAGAAAGTCGGGTTAGTTACACCATTTATAACTCAAGAACGGCTGAACCGATTTTTATGATCTTTGATTTGTTGGATTTGTCTCCGTCTCGATTAACAGAATAACTATTAATACATCGAAAAAAATCACGGGAAAAATAATTATGAAGAAAATTAATTTTTTCATATACTTTGTATGGAACGACTTTTCAAATAATGTGCGCTGGTCGACATAATTTGAATCAATTCGAACTGTCAATGGTGTAGTGTGCCAAACATTTCGTGCTTAGTCAACAGCTCAATTTCATTTTTTGAGTTTGAGTTTCAGTTTTCAATTTCATAAAAACTTAATTTATTTTAGCTAATAAATTAAACACAACATTTATTAATTCTGAGGCGGTACGAAGTTTGCCGGGCTAGCTAGTGAATAAATAAATGAAAGGTGATGTTGACATATTTAATATCAACTTGGCGAGTTTTGTGGATCATGTAAAATATTTATTCCAACACTATTCCTAAACAGATCTTGTATTTTTGTAAACCTATCTAATCGCTGTTTTTGTACTTGTACTTTTATGACTTGTGTGTATTTTTTACTACCAACAAAATGTAACAAGTGTACACTAATAGCCTTTTCCTGCCGCTTAACTCCATAAAATGTACCATTTTGTCCAACAACTCGCTTGACCTATTTAAATATTTTTATGCAAATTTCATCAGTGTATATAGAAATATTCGCAGGCATGATCACAACAAATCAAAAATTTTAATTTAAATCGGATAAAATTTTAATCGCAATCTGAAGAATAGTATAGGAAATAATTCCATCCCGGGTATGCTCACATAATATTCCCAAAGTTTTACCGCAATCGGATGAATAGTATGGCCGCGCATAACATAAACAAACACACCAACAAACATTAATTTTACATATTACGGTTTGTTGATTCATATGAACATTTTTTTAAGCCATACAATTTTTCATTGAAGTTCATTATTATAATTTTAGCTCTCAGCAGGTTAGGAATCGACTTCAGGTAGGTACCTACATATATGCATTTGTGCACTTCAAATACAAACAAAACCTCAACCTGAAATGATGTTTAATATAATAATCGAAAATACTTTGATATCTAAACCAATTCGATTAGGGTTGCCACTTGGTCTTTAAATAATTTTTTTTAAACTTTTCTTTATTCTTTGTATTGTTAGTTACATGATTTGAGGATTTTTCGACCACCAATAGGCACATCCCCGTTTTGCAGTGGTCGACATTCTATACAGTCCATTAACATGTGAAATATAAAATAAAATAATATTAAATAACATAAAAGAGTGTAAATGAATAGGTATATAGTAATATAAAATAGTGTGGAAGATTAGTATTATGGATTTATAAGAAAAAGGTAGCTGCCGTATGAAAAAATAAAAACATTAGTCGAAGATAATATTGTTAATTCTGATATTTTAAATATGACTTTGACAATTATGGCGGTTTTATAATCGGACACAATGGCTGAATCGATAGAGCGTCGTCCCGGTAAGACGTGATATCTGGGTTCGTGTCCCAGTTGCGACCATTGTGTTTTATTATTTTTCTGTGTCTTGTTCATTTTCATATTTTAATTTAGATTATTATTGTTATCTTCTTCTTCAATGATAAACAATAATTCATCCGAATATTGAAGTAATTTGCATTAATATTCCTGCTGGGCAAACTTGTAGCAAATATACTTTTAAATTCAACAATAAAATCCAACACTAATTATTCTAATTTCTCACCAATTCCAAGAATTCATAGCCTTGCGAATAAACACTGCGAACTTTTAGATTTTTTTTTTATTTTTATAATTGTACGACAGACAGGTAAGTCAAATTATGGTACAATTTTCTTACAACTAACAATACATCATTTTTTTTAAACATGTTATAGTTATGTTAAACACATCTATATCCGCTGGTAGAGCATTAAGCAATGTCATACCTCTTGTCATGCTATGTTGAGCCATGACATCTGTCCTCCCCTGCGGTATGTAGAATAGGGCGAGGCTCCGAGTTCGACAGTATTTGTCAGGAACGAATAAGCCACAGCATGACAGGAGATATGGACAATCGATGAAGTTTTTTATTAACTTTAATTCAAATACGATGAGACCGGCATTACGCCTGGTCTCCAGGCTTTGATAATTTGTCTCCTTTAGCAGTTCCACGTGATGCATGAATTTCGGATATATTCCGTGTGATCGCATGTAAACATACCTTAGGATTTTTTTTTGAATTTGTTCAATCATATTTATGTATTTAACTTGATAAGGTATCCAGACAGTACTAGCGTACTCCAGCTTGCTTCTGACCACTCCGTTGAACATGGCGGTCATTGCTTCTATATTATTGAATTGTTTGCAAGTTCTAATTACAAAACCAAGAATTTTGTAGCAATCCGAAGTAAGCTGCACTATATGATTTGAAAATGTCAGCCTGGGATCAAAGATCACCCCAAGATCATTGATGGTATTTACTCGTGTTAGTACTTCTCCATTCATTCTATACTGGTAGAATAACGGATTTTGTGAACGACTATAAGTCATAACGTCATATATTTAGTGTTGACAATTTTGCAAGTTTCAAAAGGCAACTATTTTCGATTCTATCTGCTAATAATTAACTTTTATTACGTAAAATTTATTATTACATCTACTCTCAATCTAAACTTTACGAGTAAAATATATCCATATATATTGGTTTAAATTTTCTTTAATATAATTTGCACACAATTATTTACTAAATAATTTTTGATTATACATGTATTTGCTAAATTGTATTAGTTTTTTTTAATGTCTCTTTTACATTTATATATTTTTTTAAATCTCTGTTAAAATGTTCTATACCTTACGAGCAAATTACACTCCAATTTATTCTGTTTTAATGGTTTATAAAAAACACAATTAATTTTGCGAGTATACACACCCACTTACTTTTTTATGTTATATGTACATTCTCCTACTTACTATTTCAGGCTTATATTGTATCATATATTGTAAATTACTATAATTCAATTTGTAATATTTGCATGTAAAAGCCCACCATTGCGTAAATATATATATTTTTTAAATAAACTTTAAATAAGTTTTATCCTAAATTATTTTAGGATAAAACCCCTTTTAAGGTTTAATTTAAATTCAAATCATTAAAAAATAAATCCGAGAACGTGTTTTGTGACAAAAATACCGCAGTTTTTCTATTTATTTAAGGTCTTACAAACTAAAATATCTCAAACTTTTTTTGCACACTTATTTTGTTTGGAAATTATTGAAAAATCATGATTATTATTTTTTTTTTTTTTAATCGTAAATACTTATAATCAAAAAATACTTACGAGAAGAACACTATATTTGATAACTTACCTCAATGCTTGCTTACTTCAATGTAGGTATATATTAAAGCAAGTTTTGAATGAAATAAATCGATATTAAAATTTTTATTAAAAAAAATTGTCTCGGGAAATAATCGATCTTTCTCATTGGAACCTTCCTGTACAGTTGCAATCATTTTTAAACTTATATTATCAGCTGCTGGTCAATCGCTCTTAAAGGTAATTCTTATAAATATAGACTGACTGATACAGACCAAATATTCAACATGTTTGACGTACTAGACATATGCCAATTATGCGTCAAGACGGCCAGCGAAGTCCAGCGGTAAGGTTTTAAACTCCCATTCCGAATATCGCGGGTTCGGCGTGCGCAAATAAATTTTATTTGATTATATTGTATTATTTCACAATTAATTAATTAATTAATTAAAAATAATATATGCTCTATTTGCGGCACGATCCAGAGTGGAAGATACTCTCAGTATCGCCCCGGTGTAAGACCACCATTCTGAAACTATGCTTGAAATGAAAAAAAAAAACACTACTAAACGACATTTTTGAGCAATAAAACCAATTTCACTAAGTACAAACTATCACTAGTGCGACCCGTTAGATAAGCGTAAAAAGAAAACATAAAAAACTCCGAAAGTTCACAGAAGCTTTGTCAAAGACACAATAAAATACCAGGCTATAAAATCATTCAACAATCTTTCACTTGATACAAAAAATGAGGAAAACAAAAATAAATCCAGATACAAAATTTAAAAAATGGAATACAGAACAATAAAGCAATATAACAAAAAAACATAAAAGATTAAAACATAAGCCTCCAGATACTAATATCTACAGCCTGTATTTCGGACGAATATCTACAGCTCATATGTTGGACAAATATCTATGAACTTCAGAGTGACAGAGATTAATATCTACAGAGCTAAGGTCGGATAAATATCTATGACGGTCCCAGTGGTGACGAATTTCTATGGAGCTTAGGTGGGACTAAATAATATCTACAGAGGGCAGCTGAGCAAGAGGTTGTACGGAAAAACATAAATTACTTCAATTACGTAATTACTAATTACATAAAGGCTTACGTTTAAAGTACGTACACGAAGTTTTTTGAATAATATTATGTATTTTGCTGTAATGTTGAAATTGGCATAGCGCCTGCTCGTGTCAAGGCAAGAAAAACATTCCAGTTTTCAAGTAGTTTAGCGGCTACGCTATGTTTGTGTAACATGGTTTGTGATACAAAAGAAAGTTCTTTAAACTGCCTACGCAATATTACGTTATGCCAATATGCTAAACATATAGACCGGTCAGTGGTTGAGTGGGCATCGCGTTTGGGTCCCACCCAGGCGTTCCGTGTTCGATTCCTCGGCTGGCTAAGTCCTCCATCACAACACAAGCAACATCTTCCGCTTAGTGTGGTATGGTGGTAGTTGGAGATTTTCAAACGTTGTTGGGTTATTCGTAACCCGGGAATGTTTGTATTTCGTTAAAAAAAATAAAAAAATAATTGCAAATCCAACCTCTGCCAGTACTGTATATATTCGTCTACATCACCTGTTCCATAGATATTAGTCAGCAGTTTGAGCTGTAGATATTCGTCCTCACTTTGGTTCCCATAGATATTGTTCCAACATACCTCATTTAGATATTAGTCAGAACATGGACTCTCATAGATATATAGTCCGATTTGTTCAGTTTTTCTAATTCTTGTAGATTTTAGTAGACGCCTCCAAACATAATATAACGTAACACACAATACGGTTATAAAACATACATTATTATACACTTTTGACATATTTGACTTCTGGCAACCCTGGACACGATGCACGAAACCAATCATTTAAATGATATGTGGTTTTGTATTTCAACCCTAAACTTTGCAATATTAGTTTCTGTCATCTATCTATGCACAATCACATAGCTATAGGTTGGTGTTTTGACATTTCCACAATTTGCTGTATCTCATATTGAGTATTGGCTGACCAAATCAAAGTAGATTATGTGATGGCTTGATTCAAAGGTTTCGTGGTTTCAAAGGCTTGCTGCTATTGAATAGCTATATTTGCGAAAATCATATTATCAGTATTGGATGCGTTTGTGTCAAAGAACGTCAATAGACCAATAAATTACAATCTTGTAGAATATGCCAGTGACCAGTGAAAAATTTGGTGAAGGAGATGTTTTTTGTTTGATGTTTGACCAAATGTGTTCAGTCTCATCCAATCTTTTTCACAATCGTACAATGCGATATATTCTATTTAATTTGGGAGGCAGCTATGGGTATCGCCACCCCAGGAAAAATTTATTGGATAATCAACACAACACTGAGTGGCTCTCCAGATCGAGAGGGACTGCAATAACGGAGGGACTGGCTAGAGGGTACATATATTTTTCCAAAGATATGTACCTTTCATTATTAAGATGATACCCGGTGGTGCAGAAATAGATTTTACTAAAATATTGCTGTCACCGTTGCTCTTACTCCACCGGATATTGAGCGAAAGGGACAATGCACTGACACCTTACTAAAATGGAGGTTTTGTATTCCCCACTTTTCTCCTCCAAAAGTGGACTGATTTTCAATTTTTTTTTTACCAACTACATAAGAAAAAACTATTCTATGTCTGTACGTTTTGCTTTTTTTAAAAAAACATTGTCTGGTTTGTATACTGAACATCTTTTGACGGCGTCTAAACCAGTCAATTTTATTGATTTTTGGAAGGTCATAACTTCTATAAAAAGTAACTTATCAAAAAAAACAAAAAAGTACCGACACGCTAGTAGTTGATATCTATTTTATGCAAAAACAATATTTTCTCTAGGGTTAAAATCCAGAGAGATAAATAGGGAATACGTTTGTATGGAAAAATCACCGCCGGGTATCCTCTTAAGTATACCACAAACAACATGCAGAAATCGAAAATATTCTATGTTGACTCGAATAAGTACCTCTGACGGCAGATTCAAAACATCAAACACGCAAGAACCGCGCGGTTATAAACTTAACGATTTTTTAATATTTCTTTAATAAATCTTACAAATATGAGATAAACGGTACAATAGAGTTTAACTCATTGGCTATACAGCACAGTAATAAGTTTTTTTGTCTCCGTGTTAAAATTCGAAGATATGATTTTTTTAATGTTGACGAAAAATTAAAAAAATGATCCTCTGAAAATCTCGAGCAATCGAGGGAAATTTATTTATTTCGCGTGGTATCCCCAGTAGCCTGTTAATTTAATTTGTCACAAAATATGGACCCTGACTGATTATTCACTTATCACTGTCTCATGAAAAAAAGGTTTTTGCAGAGTTTCTCTTTGTGAAAATGCTCCTCGATTCTTGTATCTCAGTCTTTCGAACTGCACCCAAATGTACCATTTGTACAGGCTTCCATTTCACGCCTTCTAATTGGTTGTTATTTCATTTTTATTTATTTATTCAGAATAGAAACTCTCGGTGCATATATACACGTAATTAATACACAGTGTCCTTGTTGATTTAGTACTCAATACTCCACTCCCAATCCGAAGGTCGCGGGCTCGAACCCGGCATACGAAAGTTAATCTTATTTGATTAATTTTTTTATTATTGTCTACACGTTCCAGAGTGGAAAATACTCTCGGTATCGGCCTGGTGTAAGACCACCATTCAGAATTGAAACGTGCGTCGGTTGCTTGACATGGCTATAAGATCTGAATAGCCATTTCAGATTTTGAATTCCTTATTTTCCTCTTCCCCATCTCATTCCCCTCCCACTACCTTCAGCCCCACAACATACCCCAATTGGGGATGTCTCCCTGGCTCCAGACGGGAGTAGTTGGGACTCTTGTGCGGTATTCACACTTTTTTTTTAACTTAATTTATATTTCAATGCTTGATATATATTGTTTTACTCAGAGACGCTTCTTTACCAATATATGTTAATTAATGAGTAATTACAATTTGGGAGGCGGGTATGGTTACCGCCGTTCCCGGGAATGATTTATTGGATAACCAACACCTCTGACATAGGTTTTCTTCGTTTAGATGCGTCTGCCTACCAATGAATTGAGAGTGACCTTTTGACCTCTCTACCAAGGCGGTATCTGAATGTCAAGCACCGCAGTGGGAGAGATGGATTCATTCGTCCATCACCCCTCATAACCTTTTCCCTTAAAGAACTTCCTTTACTAAAAATATCCTCCAGACAGCATCCCCAAAGATGATATAAAAGCTCCGGTTAAAATACAGTAATTTTTATGGTCTGTGCTGAATTAAATTAAAAATTGAAAATGCAATCTACCTCAATACTAAAATTACCAGGTAAATCATAAAATCGGATAACGCAATTATTTTTACGACTGAGAAACTCGCGATATTAGTTCTGGATCCCCTCTGTTGTTTAACAGAATAATACTGTACCGCAAACCCAATTCATTAGAATCATATTAAAACTCTTCTTTGAATTCACGTTGAGGAATATTTCCCTGAATGACAAATGAAATATCTCGGTGGAGCAACACGGGCTGAAGTTCAAGGGCAGAGGGGGCGTCTTCTCCCCGAGGGAGAGATTCCCCCCCGATGGATAGAAAGCATTTCCTCCCCCTTTAGGAGGTCCATCTTTGGGAGGTCCCCCAATAGGGGGGGTGCAACACATAGCAATCCAAGGCTTGCCTGCGATGACAATACATACGAATTAGCCGAGGTGAAAAAGCGAAGGTCGATGCTATTAGGCGACTGATATTATTCAATCACAATTACGTTCGTAAGTATATTGCTTCAATGAATTTCCTTTTTGTATTTGAATCACAAAAATGTTGCTAAAACCAAAAAATGTATCTAATGCTTCAAAATCTATCCATCCACAGTAATTACAAGCGATGTAATGAGATTATTAGGTTATATTTTGAAACAAGGGACAAATTTAAAAAATATGTCATCGTTAAAACATCTGTATTGCTCGTTAGTACGATGCAGAATAGAATGCAATTCCACCGTATGGTCCCCGTACTACAAAGTCCATTCTCAATCATTAGAAAAGGTACAAAATAAATTCCTTCGTTACATTAATTTTAAAAGGAAAATTTGAAATCGAATTTGTAAATTATAATAACTTAAGCATCGAAACTAGACTTCTTAAATTATTAGATAGAAGGGTGTTAACTGATGAAGCAAAGATACTTTTAATTGTAACAATAACCTCAATAATAATTACTCCACTTAATCACCAATTCCGAGAATTCGTCGACTTGTGAATAAACATTGTGAACATACAGATATATTTAGTGTTGACAATTTTGCAAGTTACAAAAGGAAACTGACTTCGATTCTATCATAACAAGTTATTCTAACATTCAGTTACAAAAGGAAACTAATTTCGATTCTATCATTGATATACCGGGTGTCCGGGGGTAAAGTGCATTATCTTCGTGAGGTGATTCTACATGATAGTGTAAGTAAAAGATAAATTACTTTTTTTGAAATTCCAACATTCAGGGGTACTTTTTTGGTAAAAATTAGTACGGCATGTGCGGCGTGCACTATTAGGTATTTTCCGCTGTTACGATACGCGCCAATCAAAACCAACGTCGCCACAACGCGCCCGCCAAAACAGCAAATTTAATGGATTCTATCTGTTGATAATAAACTTTTATTACTCTTTTTCCATTTATAAAAATCTTCTCTTTTAATATTAGATACCTTACGAGTACATCATACCTTTATTTTATTGTTCGTTACACACACAAATTGCATCCATATACCTATATTCTAGCTTTTATGCGTTACACTTTATTTTATGTCAAGTCTTATTATCTAAATTGTATTAGTTTTTTTATTGGTACAAACTGTACTGTAATTTCAAATAAATACTGAAATTTATTGTAAAGCGTAAATGTAATAGCCATTTATTGGATAACCAACACCCCTTTCATAAGAACCGCTCTACTTTTGGTGATTTAGCAGTGGTGCTCGGGATCACGGGGTGAGGTTTGTCTAGGTCTTGACGGCGAATGCGGTTAGCCAACTTAATGCGTGGCGGGCCGGATCGCGAGAGACTGGTTGAAAGAGATCTAACCTCCAGCCGGCTCACACCGCAGTGGGAGGAATGGATTCATACGTTCGTAACTCCTAGACACATTCACCCCCAGACACACCACTCATAGATTTTTCCTTTTCATCTTATACGCGGATGACACGGCAATATTTTACTTCGGCAAAAACTTATAAATTATATTAGAACAATCTCAAACGGACCTTGACATACTAAACAGTTGTCTAATAAAAAAATATATGAACAATAAATATTAACAAAGCCGGTTACATGATCCTAAGCTCACCTAAAAGAATAATACCGTCGCATAAACCATTACAAATAGAAGAAAGAGACCTACATATTCTGGATAGCGAAAAATATCTGGGCTTATATATCGATAAACATTTGACATTTAAACAACATATAGAAAAACTAAAAGCAAAAATCATCCCACTAATTGGCGTATTTGATAGAATTGCTCATCTTCTACCAACAGAGATAAAGGGGGGCTTATACTTTAGCTTAGTACAGTCCCAACTAAATTATTTAATAGAGATATGGGTAAACATACATTACGTACTTAAACGACTTACAAATAATATAATTATAACCCAGATACTCCCACAAAAAAACTCTACCAGGATGTGAACCTTCTGAAAATAAGAACTTTGTACGAATATAACACTTGCCTTTTAATCTACAAAATACAAAATGGACTTATACACACAAACACAACATTTATAAAAACGTCACAAATACACAAGCATTATACTAGACAACATAAGAAACTGTACACAAATACTGTTAAAACTGAAAGTCGCAAGAGAAGCATTGGACACGAGGGTGTTCAAATTTATAATCTCTTTCCCGACTCCCTAAAAACGGAGAAAAGTGTAAATATATTTAAAAGAAAACTATTTAACCTTAAGTTAAAAGAACAACATTAATTTTATTACTTTATACCTGCTTAAGTTAAGAAAGTGAAATGTAAATTTCTATTATCTTAATAAAGGGAAAAAAAATCCTAGCATTTCCCTAAAAATATCCTCCACACAGCACCCCCAAAGACGACAGAGGTCCGGAGGGATTTTTTTTCCTCATGGCCCCCTGAGTGGAGCTAAACTAAAGTAAAGCTAAAGTAATTACTCAGTACAATCGGTGAAATAATTATATCACTGCACACATTTTTTACTAGTACTTACCCTTTATACATGTACCCTAGTCATTGTCATATATGCGTGTATAATAATCGCTCTCCGTTCTTTGACGTTGCATCGTGTTGTATTGCGAATAATTAATCAAATTTAGTGGCTTAGCGACTGCCGCGGTAGCCTGGGCAGTTGTCAGGGACAGTCGCCAGTGGTTTAGCATGGTTGTTGACTGTTCTCGGATTATTTTTCTACAGATGCCTGCGTCTGATGTCATCGGTTAAGAATTTTTATTCCTTTTCATTTTCTTCAAAGAAAACTTTTTCTTAAATCTTTTCACTTTTTGATGGCATTATTTATTTTATTAAAAAGAGAAATAACTTAGACTTTAAAAGAAAACAATAACTTAGTAAACGCCACTTTTATATTTATACCGGGATTCGCTAGCACCGCAGCTTCATCGGGGCAGTATAATATCTATTATTTTTTAATTGATAAACTAATGTTTAAGACAAGATTTTTTATGTATAGCACAAAGGGTAACAAATATTATAAGCAATAATTGTTAGCCTGAAACACTCATCCATATTGAAAAAATCTCCCGAGAAAAGATAGAGATATTTCGGGAGATTTTTTCAATATGGATGAGTGTTTCAGGCTAACAATTATTAACAAGTTAAAGTATTTCACCAAAAAATGAAGACATAATATGTCTCGACGCCACCTAGTGAGAGAGTTAGCACTTACATGCCTTTCTCATATAAAAATAAATTTGGTTGTTTGCAGGCGAAAAAATGTAATAAAAGGTAATTTTTGAATGAAATACTAGGTATATATTGAATCATTTGGTGGGTAGGAGGTAACCCGCCGTAGCTTAATGGTAGAGCTCCTGACCGGCAATCAGAGGGGTGCGGGTTCGAGTCCCGTCGGCGACATGTATCTTTTCTCGGGAGATTTTTTCAATATGGATGAGTGTTTCAGGCTAACAATTATTGCTTATAATATTTGTTACCCTTTGTATAATATCAACTCATTTCTAACAGTTTAGTAACATGTGTTTTAATATATTCAGTGGATTGAAAAAAGGGATGGGCTCCGCCAGTGCAGGACGTAATTGGAGTAAGGGTAGACAGAGGTTGGAAAGCGAATGTTCTTTGTCAATGGGAAACAACCTAAGTATCGGACTTTTATTTAGATTTATTTGGTTGTTGATTACTTTGCTATTAATGTTTTTATCTTTCCTTAGCTCTAGTGCTTCTAAGTTATCCAAGCTGATACCTATTCCGTTTTTATGCAATAAAGTTACGCCTGTATTTTTATTAAATTTATGGTCTGTTTCTGTGATGAACGTATGTCTTGCGGTATGAAAGAGACATGCGTGCATGAGTGAGACAGCATGAGTAAAGCATAAAAGGTTTGTTTGTTGTCCATTCGTCCTCTTTGCCTTCAGACTTCCTAAGAAGGAACCCTGTACATAATCTCTTAATAAACGTTATCGTCTACCTACGATCTTATTATTGGAGTACCACCCCAAAGGAATCAGGATCCATACACAGGAATCCAGAACTCAATGTGAAACCGGCCACGGTCATCACAGTTTCTATGAGAAGGTTCGCAAATTCGGAGAAGCCGTTACTGTGTAAACATCTTAGGTGTTCTTTGACACGGGTATTAATATTTCTTGCCTTTTTGCCTACGTAAAATGCAGAGCAATCGCTGCATTGAAGTGAATAAATACCTGAGTGGCCCAAGCTATATTTTTTGTCCTTACCGTCCAATAAAGTTTACGGTTGATTATTATTAGTTGGTATGTTATTATTATGAGGGTGGCTGTTGAATAAAAATTTACTCATTGATTTTTTTTTTTTTTTTTAAATGTTGTTGACTACATTTGAATCGTAGTCGTTATTTATTGCGATTTGTTTGATCGTAGATAGTTCTAGTGTGAAGTTGGTAATTGGTAAAGGGACTGTAACTAGCCTTTGAACCATGGAATGGAAGGCGGAATGTTTGTGGGAAAAGAAGAAGAAGCTACGGTATAATATATAAAAAATAAAAATTGTGTTTACAAAGTTATTGTTTTGTTTTAAAGTATAATGTCACATCACAAAGTAACTGCTTCATATGAACAAAACAAATAAATTAGTTTATCACTTTATTTTCGACTATTATATAAGTAACTAACTGTGTTTATAGTTGGCCCGGAGAGCAGCTGCGCCACTGATAATAGCCATCGGAAAATCATATTTTCCATCAGTATATTAATGTTGATTGACTTGACTGATCGTGGAAAGCCTCGTTCATTTTGCCCTGAAGCGTTTTCGGAATATGAAATTGATAACGTTCTGTCAGGCTGATTTGTAACGTGAGTGCTTATGAACTGACGAATGAAGGGAAGGGGGAAAGGGATGGGGAAGGGGCGATGGGGGGGGGGGGGGGGGGGGGTAATTATTAAAATGCGTGACAGCTGTTTCGCTTTCTGAAGATCAAACTGTTTAATAAATAAACTGTTTATAAATAAACTGTTTATAAATAAACTGCTTATAAATAAACTGTTTATAAATACACTGTTTATAAATACACTGTTTATAAATAAACTGTTTATAAATAAACTGTTTATAAATAAACTGTTTATAAATAACTTGTTTATAAATAAACTGTTTATAAATGAACTGTTTATAAATAAACTGTTTATAAATAAACTGTTTATAAGTAAACTGTTTATAAGTAAACTGTTTATAAATAAACTGTTTATAAATAAACTGTTTATAAATAAACTGTTTATAAAAAAACTGTTTATAAAAAAAACTGTTTATAAATAAACTGTTTATAAATAAACTGTTTATAAATAAACTGTTTATAAATAAACTGTTTATAAATAAACTGTTTATAAATAAACTGTTTATAAATAATTACGCCTTCTGAAGGCATTATCAAATTGTTTATAAATACATATTTGTAAAAAACTTTGTGGCTCGCCATAATTTACAATAAAAATATGTATATAAATTTTTTTAGGCGACTTTAATTAAAGTGGTCTAAAAAATTATTTTTTAATTTTATGGTGTTTACAAAATAATAAACTGTTTTTTAAATGAAATAATATTATGATTGATTATATAATTTTTTTAAATTTAAATGGAGGTCTACATATCAAACTTTAAAAAAAAACACACACACAAAAAAAAATTATTTAGCTCCACACAGGAGGCCTATGTCATCTTTGGAGATGCTGTGTGGAGGGTATTTTAAAGGAAATAATGGAGAGAAAGTTCTGGGAAGGAAAAATGTATGAGGGTGTGTAGTAATCTGGAGGTGAATGTGTTCAGGAGTTACGGATGTATGAATCCATCCCTCCCAATGCGCAAGCCAGTCGGTCGAAAGAGTCCGACTGGAGAAGTCTTAACTCAGCCAGTCTCTCCCGATCTGGCCCACCACGAAGCAGGTGGGCAGATGCATCCGCCGCACAAACTTAAACAATCTTCAACCCATGAACCGGCACCATAGCGCTAATCGAACCTGTCTTCCGATTACATTCGACTGAGTCGAAATGAAGTTGTTTCAATGGACACTTTCAGCGGTGATTGCCGTTTGATAGCCTGAAAAGGTGAACATACCGGATATCCGCCAGACGAGGCGGAAACATACAGGTAGGGGGTAAGGGTAGGGAGCAGGAGAGCTTCAGTAAAAGATGTTTTATAACGGGGAGCAAACATCGTGATCGAATTACCGCACCGTTTCCGCTTTGTTGAGAGGGATGTTGAATGCATTTTCAGGATGTTTCCAGAGTTCATTATAATTGAATAAAAATCGTGTAAGGTTCCACTTTGTAGTTACACGATTATATTATCAACGGTATCTAGTCGGGAAACACGCCAAAAGCGCGTCCAACATATGAACACTGTTGTCATTTGTCACATGAGGGACTTGCTAAGATAAATAAGTTTATGGGCGATACCGTGATAAGTCGTAGCGAAAACTTGCTGAAAACTCCTCGATTTTGAAAAGAATCTCACCTCTTTGGAACGTCTGTAGATTATTGGCTACCAGCTAAAAGGGCCTTCCAGAAGCCGGATAGGACAGGCGGTCACAGGCGCGGATCCAGCCCTCGAAAAGGTTGTGGTCACAGCCACCCAAAAATCGGCCAAGTACGAGTCGGAGTACGAACTCGCGTGAGCAAGCATGACTTATAAACGACTTTTGAATTTGATTATTTCCTTTTTTCCACGCATCAGGACTTTAGCCTTAGGAATGGAAATAATCATTGGAGGAAGTCAGACCCCATTTCATCCAATTAAATAGTCAAACAGTTTCAATTAAATTCCAAACCAAATTCAATCAAAAAAAATTTATTATTCTCTAGTAGCCAGTAAGCCAATATAGGGACACTAGACTGGGTAATCAGGTATTTTGACGCTGTCTCAGGAGTCGTAAGTACCTATGACCAGCAAGTGAGGTGCACCAGGGGGCCTAGTCTCTATCTCTCACAACGTCCGTACCTACGTTACGAATCCTTATTAACCTTCCCCTTACCGTGCTAAAAACTTCCTCGCTCTCCGGTGCTGTACACTCAGTAAATATTTATATGTTGTATTTATTTAATCCAATACATAAATGTATTGTGGAGGAATACCCAAAATATTAACTCTATGTTTGGTATATTTACAAAGATATTTCAGTAAATACAAACTGTGAACGCTTAGTTGATAGCACCGTCAAGAAAGGTTAAACGGCAAAAGTGCTTGTTTGTGAAACCGAAAGATAGAGACTAGGCCCCCAGGCGAGACTTAATTGGGCTACCAATACCATTACAACTACTGAACCGATTTTGATTTTTTTTTAATCTTCAAGGGATATCAAATTAAATTAAACGCTCGGAAACATTTTACATTAACCCGTTTAATCACAGGAGACCATATTTGTCCCAGCTCACATAGGTCTCACAGAAATCGTTGTTTTTCCCTTACTATCATAGTCAGAAGTGTGATCTAAACGGTATTGGAAAGAGAATACAACAAACTATATATTCAAATATAAAAGAAAACCACAAAAAAATTAAAATTTACCCCTTTCTGAAACCAAAGTTTCCGAAAGCAATTTGAAAAAAAATTATGGAAATTTGTGAATTTTTTAAGAATTTGTTTTACATGAATCGAAAAAAAGTGAGGTGACAGTAAGGTTTATAATTCATTTATCCAATGAAATAAGTATGTGTTTTATTTTTTTTCATTATCAGTAATTTTAGTTAGAAAAAAAAGTAAAGTGAGCCATTTTTAGAACTTTTTAAAGTTTTCGCAAAAAAATTTTATATTTAAAAAAATACATAGTAATTTTTAATATAGAAATTTGAAAGCCTATTTCATCACATCATATTTTCGAAAACAGTTTTTAGTTTTCGAATATGTTAACAAATGTTCCATTTATTTGGATTATATTGCAAAGCGGGAATATTTTTAGCCTCTGACAAAATACGCCAATTTTTTTAGGGGTTTTAAATAACTTTATTTAGGTGCTTACTTAAATCACAAATTCAAGCTTACGTTTCTTTTTCGCGAAATTTTTGATAATTTCATCGATGTCCAATTTTCACATTCTTTTTCACATCTTTCAGAGCTAGTCCAGATAATGTTTCCTGAGGCCATTGAGGCACGCAACCAAGATTTTATTCTGCGAAGAGTAAAAAACGGTCTCCCTGCGGTAGCTACGCTGACCGGGAGAATTGCCAGTATTTGTAAGAAAATGTTTATGTTAGGGTACAAATCTTGATCGCATGCTTCAATGAGATGAGCTACTGAATCTGGTATGGCCGAATTGTTTTCACATTTTCTTTTCCATTTGGTCATCCAGAGTCGGTATTCATTTATAACAGTTGATTCACTATCAATTATTACTGGGCATGCCCACAACAGTGGATCCGCTCTAGCAGGAGGATGACTTCAGATGCCAATCGTCATCCCAGTATGAACTCCAATCAATTTCCAAGATGGCGAAAGCCACATTTAAGATGTAGGATCAGAATCATCTTGATTTTAAATTGATTCGTCGAAAGTCAGTCGAGAGGAACGCCCAATGCTCTGGGCTGCCGCACAAAGCATGAAGAGGATTTCCAGATTTTAATCCTGCCTGCAGTGATATTTTATATTTTAAAATTTGTAATGTTATAATGAATAAATAATTGAATTGAATTGACAGTTCAACTACAAAATATTCCAGCCCCCCCAGCACAGATCGAAAAGAATTGTATCGATAACTTTCGGTAACTTCTTAACGTTCCCTAGCATGACTGCAGATCGCCAACGAATAAGTGACAGTTCACAATGACTTAATGTCCGTAATACATTCGTCATCAACTGTTGTTTTTACGTTAGCGATCTGCAGTTGTCATAGGGATCGATGAGAAGTTACCGAAAGTTATCCTATCAATCGTTATCGATCGAGTGTGCTATAGCGATGTGTCGGTTCAGCTGGAATGGGCTCATGAACTCGGCTCCTTTGCGTGAAGCGGATCCTACTCCTACTCCCTTTTCAATTCGAGTACTCCTAGGGTACTGCTCCCGGACTCAAACCCGGACTCAGAACTCGGACTCTGTCCCAAACCCGGAACTCGGAGCCGAACCGGGAACCCATATGGCTCCACCTGCATCCCCGTGTTCGCGCCGTTCGCGGTACATGCCGGCCGCGAGTTCTTCTCATTCTCCTGGTACTAGTGAGAGTTGAGAGTGAGTGGTGAAACGTCACAGTTTTTGCATATCTAATGCTACGGACACACTTGCTCATTTGAAGCCAAAGAGCATGCTACCTAGTAGCAATTGCTACCTAGTAGCATGTGTGTCAGTTACGTTGCTAGTAATGAGCATGCTCATTTGAAGCCAAAAGAGCATACTCTCAAATCGACAGACGTTTGATTTGTGAGCATGCTCATTGGATTATCGGATGGAAGGGGAAGCCTCTAAGCATGTGTGGACAGGCTGGCTTATGAGCATGCTCATTTCAATCCGATCTCAGTTCGGAATAGCATTCCGCATTTGAGTATCTCGTTTTTGTATGCAATTTTAGAGAGTAGCTCGTCAAATACTGCGGAAGCATTCGTAAATGATTTTTATATCCGTTGACATCTCGCATTTCTACTAACAAATGATTACTTGCTCCAATGTTTGCTCTTCTAGTGATCCGATTACGAATTTTTATACGATTTAATTTACGATCTTTTAATTTTCTTATCCCTTCAAAAATTTGGCGATTTTTGTCAGAGGCTAAAAATATTCCCGCTTTGAGATAAAATCCAAATAAATGGAATATTTGTTAACGTATCCGAAAACTAAAAACTGTTTTCGAAAGGTGATGAAATATGCTTTTAAATTATATTATTGGAAATAACCTTGTAATTTTATAAATACAACATTTTTGGATGAAAACTTTTAAAAGTTTTAAAAATGGTAACCTCACTTTTTTGTCATTTCATGTAAAAAAAAAACTTTAAAAATTCACAAAGTTTCATAATTTTTATTCAAATTCTGATCGGAAAGTTTGGTTTCAAAAAGGTGTACATTTTATTTTTTTGTAGTTTACTTTTAGATTTGAATATATAGCGTGTTGTATTATCTTTCCAATACCATTTAAATCATACTACTCACTATGATAGTAAGGGAGATACAACGATTTCTATGAGACCTTTGAGAGCTGGGACAAATAATATGGTATCCTGTGATTAACCGCGTTAATAAAATAAAATCTTTTATAATCCTTATAATTTTCTTAAATAATTAATAATTGCGTTGCAAGCAATAATATGTTCTGGGCGAACGAAATTGTCTCTATAGATACGATGACAGTTATTATTTGACATGAGCATGCTCTTTAAAGAGCATGTGTGTTCAATTGTTGGCTTTGAGCGTGCTCATTCATTAGAAAGCTCAAGCCAAGCCTGTTCATTTATGAGCAAGTGTGTACAGTTGTGTGAGCATGCTCATTAAAGAGCATACTCATAAGCCGGCTTGTAATAAGCAAATGTGTCAGTACGTTAACGGTCGATTCTGTTTACGAACTTTACAGTGCGTGAAAGTTTTGTTTATTGTTTAAGTGTCAGTTAATATTTGATTCAATTACGTGCTTAATAATAATTAGAGGTTGTAGGGCTTTTAAAAATCAAATCTTACCCGATTATTGTCGATAGTTTTATGGATGCGAGTAAATTTTTGGTATTTTTTAACCAATTACTTTATTGTTCGAATATTAAAGTAATTTTGGAATTTATGTAGGAATGTCAAGTTTAAATATTATTTTTTTAAAGAAAGACAAACATTCCCGGGTTACGAATAACCCAAAGACATTTGAAAATCTCCTACTACCACAACACTAAGCGGAAGATGTTGGTTGTGTTGTGATGGAGGACTTAGCCAGCCGAGGAATCGAACACGGAACGCCTATGTGGGAACCAAACGCGATGCCCACTCAACCACTGAGCGGTCATATTATTGGCAGTTTATTTCAAGTGACATTTTATTGACAGTTTATTTCAAGCAAATTGTGTGACGTCATTTTTTCTGCCAAACCGATCGTGACGTCACGAAAGCATGAGATACACAATAGACGAACCAATACATAAAACGATAGCTAAGACAGTGGTTTTCAAACTTTTTAAAAGCGCGATCATCTTTTAGCAATACAAAAATGACATATTGGAGACTTCGACCTCTAGTGGTTTTTTAGTGTATGTACCTTTAGTACGTAGTAGTAACTCTTTACTTGGAGGATCAATGTATCCATTGTCAGTTTTTACGCGAAAATTGGTGGTAGGATACGTACAACATAAAGTGGCTAACTTTGCAGTCGGTGGAGTCGCAAACCTAATTTATATATTGTAGAACAATACCTTCTATATTAATAGGCCAAAACAATAAATGCTATCGATTTTTTTTATTCTGAAATATTAAAGAACATATAAAAAGTACTTGCACTTTTGGCCCCTGATTCAGGTTAAAAGGTTGAGGTTTAAACCAATGAATGCTGTTAGTTTATTATCGTTCAGATACACAATATTAATAAGTATAATGTTTCGTCAAGAAAATCTTTTGTATTTTTTAAAACATATTTAAAATTTACCAATCAATGATCTCAACAAAAAACCGCTGCATTATTCTGCAATTAAGATCGAAACTAACCTAAGTAACCACGAAATTCTATCATTTATTATAATACGCAAAAAAACACTTATGTTTTGAACGGCTGATTCCAAACTTTGAAGAAAGACTATATTTTTCGGTTAAGACTTTTTGCAAAACAGAACAGAGGCCGTTGAATATTTTTTTAATATTTTATGTAGTCAAAGCCCAGCAGTAAATGGGTTTGCGGGCCGAGGATTGCTCATCACTATGTTAAATGGTGTGCACTTCACATAAATATCAGCCTTTGCGTACAAGTTCACTTTTCTTCCTTTGTTACGAGAAAATCGAAATTTAGAAATAAACTAAAATTGGAGGATGACCTCATACTCAGCGCCTCGAACCTAGAGCCAATGTTCGATTAGTTGAAAAGCGTGTCCGTTGCATTAATTTGTATTACTCACGGACAATTTTTAATTTCTGTGACAGAAGTACTGTAAAATTACAATTTGCAACAACAATTACAACAATTTGCAAAGTTGAAAAAAAACATTTAATTAAATTGATTGATGTCTCGCGACCCCCACTTTGAAAACCCTTGCAACACGATGCGTTAAACTCGATCACGCATAAACACAAAATCGGCTGTATGGGATCACGCAGGGGTCACGCGTCTGGCACGTGTTAATTCTGTACCTGAGAAGCATACGGATGCAAGTCCAAAAAGCCAAATATTCAGGAGAGCCAAAACGTAATTATAGTCTCATAACTTCTGCAGATATTCATGCTGATTGATGAAATTTTTTCAATTATTAAATTAAAATTAAAAATAAAATGAAATATTTTACATGCAAAGCCTAAAAATAAATGTTTAAATTAAATTACTATGGACTTGAGTCATTCTGCTTCAAAATGAAGTAGACTATTTTGTTATGACAAGTGATGAATTGTTAAAAGATTGATGTTTGAAAATTTAATTTGGAAGTAAAATAATAACAATACATAACAGGTAAAAAAAACATACATTTTACTATTTCTATTTTTGAAACTTACTTTTTATTTCTTTATATAATTATTACTTATTGTTGGTATTTTCATTATCTTCGTCATCAGAGGATAATCTGGCATTTATGACTTAAAATTTTGTTAAAAAAGTGCAGTGGATCTTTTTTAACATTAGCTCCATACAGTAGGCCCCGAGAAAAAAAATCCCTCAGGGCCTATGTCATCTTTGGGGATGCTGTGTGGAGTGTCTTTTAGGGTGAGGAAAAAAAGGAGGTTCTGGGAAGGAGTTTTATTTCATTTTTATCCTCCCTGTATAATGATTACAAATATCACAGGTGTCGTTTGTTGATAGATGAGGTTATTGTGTATAGTTTCGTAGAAAACAAAGAGATTAGAAGCAGAGAAAGGACTTGAGTCTTTCTGCTTCTAAGAATAATGGTAGTTGTATCCTTTTACATTTTTGAAAAACCCTATATTTCTTCAAAATTTGACTTCATCTTTCTGCCACTGATGAACATGATCATTTACTACACATCTTCATCAAAAACTCATTTCTTCAAACTTTGGACTTGCATCCGTATGTTTCTCGGGTACAGAATTATTGGTGTGTTGGTTCGTATCATGACAAAGTAGTGTGCGTTATTGGAAACATTTCACTTGGTCGAAGTCGTCGGGTCATTATAAATAGTCGGAATAATAAAACGGCATTATTTTTTTACATTAGGAAAAAACCCCTTAGGGCCTATGACGTTCCTGGGGATGCTGTGTTGAGGTTTTTTTTTAAAGGAAGTTCAGGGAAGGAAAAAGGCATGCGTACCGGTGCCCTATTAAATTTATAGTATGTGTACGGGCCCCACTAACTTGTCCCACACACACCACAAATCCTCAACGACAATCCAAATATTCATTATTATATTTGGTTTGTTTCTGCTTACGCGTGTGCTAAAATGATCACCTTTTTGAATCACCGGAACTTGGAACCCAATACACAATCCCAGGCAGCCGGACATGTCTCGACACGAACGGATTTCGTTGAACTTCGCCAAAATGTACATACCGAGTCCGCGTGCGGGAACTTGTCTGGCTCCGGCTACGAGTTATTGTGTGGGTTCTATCTGGCTCCGGCTCCGAGTTCTTGTGCGGGTCCCATCCGGGTCTGGCTCCGAGTTCTTCGCCGAACCCGTGCGTCCTGGCTGGGTGCGCCGCCACAGCCGGTACTCAGTCCGTTCCGTACCCAAGAACTCGGACCCAGGACCTGCTCCTAGAACTCGAGTTCTTTTAAAACGAAGCACTCCTCGGAGGCCTCCGGAAAAATGCAGAACTTACCCACCTCTAGTGTGCTAGGGGCCCAGGGCTGGCAATCTGACCAATCACAAATGTCAATGTGCAAGTACTGGAGGTGCCACACACCGAAATCACAAATAAAGTGTGTGTAAAAGGGTGCTCAAACCTTGTTAAAAATGCTTTTATGCAACAATCTCTGATATCAACCCCTCTTTGTCATCAATTCAATTTCTCCATTATGATTTCATATCTTTGTTTTGTAGCCAGCCCATCATACATCAACTTCTTCTAAAAGCTTTTCACTTTGTGATCGCATTATTGTTTCATTAACCCCTCACGCTAATTTGTTCGTTTTTCGGAACAACTCATATAGGTAGGTCTCATAGAAATCGTTGTATCTCTCTTACTATCGTAGTGAGAAATATGATGTAAACGATGTTGCGAGGAAAACATCTAAAAGTTAACCATAATTGAACTAAAATGTACACCAAAAGTTTAAAAATTAATGCAAGGTTTCCGAGTGCAATTTGAAAAAAAATTATGAAATTTTGTGAAATTTTAATTAATTATTTTTACATCAAACGACAAAAATGTATTATAATACATTTGTCTAGTGAAATATGTTTTTTTTTTAATGAAAATACAAATAACTATGTTTACATCACTTTTATTAATACACAATCTACATGTTTCATGAACGATGTTCACATCATCAGCATCAAATGTTTACCCAACAAATACAAATGTATACATTTGATCCTGATGATGTGAACATCGTTCATGAAACATGTAGATTGTGCATTAATAAAAGTGATGTAAACAAAGTTATTTGTCTTTTCATTAAAATAAATAATGCCATCACAAAGTGAAAACCTTTCCGAAGAGGTTTTCTTCGAAAAAATAAACATGTTTTTGTTTTTATATTTTTTCGTAGCCAGAAATTTAAGTTTTACAAAAAAAATATAAGTTGAGCCATTTTTAAAACCTTTAAAAGTTTACATAAAAAATATATATTTATACAATTGTATTGTTATTTCTAATAATAAAATTTGAAAGTGTATTTTATCAGCTTTTAAAAACTACGTTTTAGATTTCGGGTGCATTCTGACAACTGACAGAATATGGTCGAGGCCTGAGGGGTTAAGATACATATCATGTAGTTTGGATCACTTAATTTATATATACACAATTTAGATGTTTTGTGAACAATGTTCACATCATCAGGAGTAAATGTACACTAAAGATATATATTAAGACCCATTGACCAGCGGCTGAGAATTAAAGTTCTAAAATGCTTGCAACTGTACAGGGAGGTTCCGAAGGGAAAGATCGATTATTCCCCGTATCAAATTTTTTAAACTAAAAATTTAATATCGATTTATTTCATTAAAAACATACTTTAATATATACCTACTTTCAAATAAGCAATAAAAATGCTCAAACAGCATAATGATAAATTATTAAATATGGTGTACTTCTTGTAAGTATTTTTTGATCATAAGTAGGTATTTATGATTTTTCAATAATGTCTAAACAAGAGAAGTATGTAAAAAAAAATTGAAATATTTCAGTTTGTAAGACCTTAAATAAATAGAAAAACTGAGGTATTTTCGTCACAAAACCCGTTCTCGGATTTATTTTTTAATGAGTTTAATTGAACTAAAATTAAAATTCTGAAAAGTGTCTTTACTAGATTATGTATTGATTTATTTTGCTGTATGATTATATAATTTGAAATTTGTGTTGTATAATACAATATGAAAATTTTATAAATCTGCCAACGACCAACGGTATAAACCTTAGTATATTAAAAAAAAACTTAATTTTCAAAATTTAAAAAGTGCGTTTACCAGATAAAATAATAAGCTTTCAAAATCAATTTATGTTTTTTTGTAAAAGAGAGTCAATACATCTAGAATTTGATTTAAAAGGGATAAATTTCCGGTATTGTCTGGTTATACCCTCTTAAATACAGATCACCTAAGAAGTTGAAGATTTACTAGACAAGGGGAGGGGTAAAAGAAAGTTTATTAGATTTAGGGCTACAATGTCATTAGAAGGGATTGCAATATCATAATAAGATGCATTCCCCTGTACACTCCACTATATCAATATCCGTATCCTCGCCATAGGCTAAACGGAGTTTAGAGGTCACGATTTAAAGCGCAGAGTGATAATTATTTATTTTGTCAATAATATTATAAAAAAGAAAAAAAAGTTCTATGGAAATTGTCACAGATGATTTAAGGCTCGGCATTCCGATTTTCTATCGATTTATAACTTATGTCCCTTGAACACAATTTTTTAAGATAATCTCTGGATACTGTCGAGCTGAAACGGTAGGTATATAACACATACAATTCCCTCGATAGAAAAAAATCGCAAAAATTGCAAGGAATGCTCCGAAAATTCAACACATCATAGGTTTGAAAAAATTCACAGTGTTTCTTTACATACTTCTTGGAATTGTCGAGAAAATTTTGCTCTTTTTAAAACGAGTCATGTTTTATTAAACATTTTCCGAATTTTCGCTTTAATATTATCTTTTTTATATAAGCGCGCTCCCTCTGACATTCGTATTATCGTATCTCTCCCTCTTCATCTTTTTGAGCGGGTTAAACCGAGCCTTAAGCCGAAAAATATATATTTTTTAAAATTTGTTTCTTATAAGCGTTCATACATTTTCTAATTAAAAAGAAAATATTTTAGTAGTTTCCGCTTATATTTGTGGCGAACTATCTTCGCACGAAAGCACCTACTTGTATGGATCTACATAGCCGGACACCGCCTAAGTACATGTCCCGTACCATTCTGTACCAGGCGTTGCACCGAGTACTTGCCGGCATTATTAACCAATTAATGGAAAGGTCTGGAGGTTTCTACAGCACACTCAGGGTCGTGTCCATATCTCGCGCGTACCGACCGTTCGCGGAGGTGGCAAGAACGGCTATATAAAGGTTCCAGCAAGCCAAGTGGAGCAGTCAATCATTACATTCATTACGCATTCATTGTGTTGTACCTACAAATGTTGCCGCAGTTTTACGCTACAAGATACGATCGTAAATAAACAACTTATTTATCAAACGTTTATTACTATTATAATATTATAGAACACGCCAAGGTATCCTATCACAATACCGCTAAATATTTTTAACAATAACATAAAAAAATGATTTTAATTCTACTTAATGAAAACAGTAGTAAAAGCTTCAATTTATCTAATACATATTTGTTTATACCAGATGTGGTAGCATGGTGGATCGGCATGAAGTTACCGACCGATTGTCGGTAACTTCTCATCGTTCCCTAGGACAACTGCAGATCGCTAACGTACAAACGACAGTTGATATCGAATATATTAGGGACACTTAGTCATTGTGAACTGTCACCTATTCTTTTGCGATCCGCAGTTGTCCTAGGGAACGTTGAGAAGTTACCGACAATCGGTCGGTAACTTCATATCGATGGACCATGCTAACACCCCTGAGGCCCTAGCTCGATAGACACTCGCTCGATAATGATCGATAGGATAACTATCGGTAACTTCTCATCGTTCCCTAGGACAACTGCACATCGCTAACCTACAAACAACAGTTGATATCAAATATATTAAGGACACTTAGTCATTGTAAACTGTCACTTATTCGTTGGCGATCTGTAGTCATGCTAGGGAACGATGAGAAGTTACCGATAGTTATCCTATCGATCGTTATCGAGCGAGTGTCTATCGAGCTAGGGCCTCAGGCCATCCAGCTTTATAACAAAACCCCGGTTGAAATTACTAAGATTTTTTTACATTGATCTACACACAAATTAGTTCCCTCAGGAATAATCCCCTGGAAAATAGTTCCCCTCAGGGCCTATCTCATCTTTGGAGATGCTGTGTGGAGGGTCTTTTGGAGGAGAGGAAAGAGTGAACATGGTTCTTGAAGAGGCCCAGGTGGTAGGAAGTAGGAAACACAGAGGCCGGCAAATCGTTCCACAGCCGAGCCGAGATCTCAAGAATTAGTTGTAGAAGCCACCAGTTCGCATATGATAACTGTGTACAAATGTTGGGCAAGCTTTTGGCGTGTTTTCCGACTATGCACCGGTGCCGAGGGGATCAATGACCCTAGTTTCTCGGAGCATCTTCCATTGAAATACCGGTAGAACGATGATAGCATTCCCACCCAACGCCTGTGCTTTAAAGATGGGATAATCTATCAAATAATTGGATAATTTGTAGAGCGCCGTTTTTGTGAGAAATCACCTCAAGGGCGCTAAACCAAACCTTTCCTCAAAAGAACAGCATCCCCAAAGATGACATAGGCCCTGAGGGGAATTATTTCCTCGGGGCTCCCTGTGTAGATCTAAAAATAAAATATTTAAAAAAAATTACAATTTTTTTTATGTTTTTATATTTTACACTAACAACTAATTAGATTTAAAGGAACGGAAAGGGTGGGGGTGAGGAGGTACCCACTGGCCACTTTGTTTAGAGCTCACCTGTCGGTAGCACGGAGCATGATTGGCGGACCATATATTGAAAATAGCACCGCCATTTTTCGGAGTTTGACGTGTTCCGTGCAACGCCGGGGGCGCTTTTCTGCCTGTGGAATAGCTCCGATACACGCTTTATGTTTTTCCTATGTGCAATAAGTACGATGCTATTGGCATATTGCCCCTAGGCTTGATAAGTCAGGATTAAAAATAATTATTTTAAATAAGCAATTTTAGGAAATAATTATGTTCCATTTACATAAGTTCACAATATTAAAATTTTCATTTAATTTATTTGAGGTTGTCTACTTTTTTTTTTAGATGCGCCTGTGTTATACTAATGTAGTATTATTTACTGCAGTGGTCCCCTCACTCTCGGGCACTATACGCCATTTACTCGTTCTCCCCAGATATAAAGCCGCTGTTTTTTAAGGTAGTTTCAGCTATTTATCATCAAAATTTTGGAATGTTATACCGTCTGTTCGAATATCGACGTCGTTGCAGTGCTTTCAGAAGCTCTGCGGTGAATGAATATATATATATATATATATTAATGTATTATATTAGAGGCACTGCTAAACACCAGCTGTGTCTCTAATATAATGAATTGCATTCCTGGAGAAATCAACAAAAAATGTACCTATAAATTTGTAAAAAATTGACTAATTAACGTTTTTCATTATTATTATGCATTAAATTCGGGAGGGCATTCTACGTGATAGAATAAATAAAAAAAAAAATAATTTTAAAAATTCCTTTTACAAGTTATCATGTTGTTGCTGTGAATCCTTTCCGGTTACTTGTCATCCAATTTATACACATTTGTTCACTTTAGTTGTAGGTATAACATATATTTTGTACATTTATTATTATTTATCTATTGTTATTATTGCTATTGTAGTGAAGGTAAAGTTTATAATACATTATGTTTTGAAATTTATCTGGTTATTAGTATATTAGTTACATATAAATTGTTATTTATTTGTGTTCTTACATCTTCTATTATTTTTTATCTAATATTTACAATATTGTATTTTTTGTAAATATGTCAGCCCACGGGTACAGGACCCTAAGTTCTTTTTTTTTATTTTTTTATTTTTTTTTTTTTTTTATTAAATGACAATACAAATTAAAATGAAAATACAATATAAAGTAAATTAAGAATATAAAGTTAAGTATTTTGTCCTCAGTCCTCCTCACTAGGTATTCCTGTTCCGAGGTGGACTGCAGGTTGTTGTATGGTGTTGATCATGATTTCCCATCATTGTTGTTGGTTTTTGTTGGTTTCCACGAAATATAAATAAATAAAGCAAAAGGTGTTTATGTTTATTATTTTGCGTTGTTTTAAAAAGTGTTTATGTTTATTATCTGTAGGTTGCGTTGGGGTTACTTAATAATTTTAACAATGACCTTTTGACATGTGCACCAATTCATTGCTACGCGGATGACAGTACAGTCCATGATAGCTTTTTGTTTGACAAGCCCCCAAAGGGTGCACAAATTCCAACGGCTCGGAGGGCTTTGAAGCAAAGAATGGACGGCTACCTCGAGAGTGTTTTCTCTTGGGGTAAGAATAATCTCGTCGAATTCAATGTTTCAAAGACCCAATCATGTCTGATTACGTCTAAAAGGGATCGAAATGACAATCTAGTCTCCTTCAACGGTAGCATTCTTCCAAACAGGTCCTCCATTGATATGCTCGGTGTAACTCTAAGTGACCAGCTCAGGTACGGGGGCTCCATCGAGGCCAGAGTTAAGTTGGCCTCTCAGAAACTGGGCGTACTGTACAGGGCCCGCAGATACTTTAATTGTACACAACTGCTAACCCTGTACAAATCGCAAGTGCGCCCCACTGTTGAATTTGGCAGCCATCTCTGGTCTGGAGCCCCGATGTACCTGAAAAACGCCCTCGACTCTGTGCAGAAACGGGCGATCCGCTTGATAGATTCTCCTGTCTTAACAAACGGATTGCAATCTTTAGAGCACAGGCGTCGGGTGGGAATGCTATCCTTGTTCTACCGGTATTTCAATGGAAGATGCTCCGAGGAGCTAGCGTCATTGATCCCCTCGGCACCGGTGCATAGTCGGGAAACACGCCAAACGCGCGCCCAACATATGTACACAGTTGACATTTGTCACATGAGAACGGGACGCTTCTACGACTCGTTTTTGTGTTCAACAGCTCGGCTGTGGAACGATTTGCCGGCCTCTGTGTTTCCTCCTTCCTATAACATGGGTCTCTTCAAGACCCACGTTCACTCCTTCCTCTCCTCAAAAAGACCCTCCTCACAGCATCTTCAAAGATGACATAGGCCCTGAGGGAAATTATTTTCCTCAGGGCCTCCTGTGTGGAGTTAATATAAAAAAAAAAAAAAAAATTAGTTCCTCATCTTCATGATTCGTTAGCCATAATTTGATGTCCTTTTTAAACTTTTGTATATTCATGGTATTTTTTATTTCAATCGGAAGGGCATTATATAATTTTGTAGCATGGAAATAATGGTTTTTCTGGCCGAAAGCTGTATTTAATTTTGGAATGTTTAGTAGATTTGAAGATTTTGTCCTTGTAGTATAGGTGTGTTGGTCAGCAAGGTATGCATAATTTTCTTTAAATTTGAGTAGTGCATTTTTTGAGTACAGTTTTATAATGCTGAACACATTAAATTTTTTGAAAACTTCTTTTGATGGAGTTCTTATGGGGACTTTCAGGATTATTTTTATTATTGCTTTTTGTGTTTTAACAAGCTGCTTCATGTGAATGTTTGAGGCAGATCCCCATCCAATAATCCCATATTCTATGCGTGATTGGCAAAGAGCATAGTAGACTTTATATAGATCATTTTTATTTAGTATATTGCGTATGTTTCTAAAATAGTACATGAGCTTTGTGAGTTTCTTTGTAATGCTATTTATGTGAGAGTCCCATCGAAAATTTTCATCGATTTCAATGCCAAGATATTTTATGTTTCTAGAGTGTGTTATGGTGGGGCAGTGACATGATTGTGTTAAATTTTTTCCTTGACAATCATGTAATTTGAGAGCATAATCCTCGGCTGGTTGTCCTCTGGCTGTTATTGAAAACGTTAAATATTTAGTTTTGTTGACATTAAGTGTAAGTGAGTTTTGCTTGAGCCATTTTTGTAGAAGTACAAGTCCGTGTTCAGCTTCTTTGTAAGTGGTTACCCAATCACTTTCATTAAATAAAATAACAGTGTCGTCGGCAAAACTAATGATTTTTCCTTTGATATGTAAGTTGCAGATATCATTTATATATATCAAAAATAATAAAGGTCCTAAGACACTTCCTTGGGGTACACCGTATTTGATTGGGAGAGGTTTACTTTTACGCTTTTCAATTTTAACACACTGTGAACGTTCTGACATATAACTTATTAGCAGATTTAAAGTTGTGTTTGACATCCCAATTGTTTTAAGTTTCTTGAACAGGATTTTATGGTCTATCGTATCAAAGGCCTTTTGTAGGTCTATAAAAATTGCCAAGGATTTATTTCCCCCATCTAAGCTTTTCGTGATCGTATTTATGATATCGTTTATGGCGTCGGCAGTACTCAAGTTTTGTCTAAAACCATACTGAGATTTCGATAATAGGTTATTATCTTCTAGGTACTTCATAAGTTGTTTTTTTAGTACTTTTTCCAATATTTTCGAAAAAGTACTTAGAAGACTTATCGGTCGATAGTTATTAATATCATTTTTACATCCTTGTTTATATATGGGTATGACAGTTGCTTCTTTAAGGGACGTGGGAAATATGCTTTTAGTTATAGACAGATTGATAAGGTGTGTCAGTGGGAGGGTAATTTCTTCACTGAGATGTTTTATTGCATTGGTTGAGATTAGTTCATCCCCTGACGATACATTTGGTTTTAAGGAAGTAATTATGTTTTTGATTTCGTCAACGGTTATCTGTTTGAAATTTAGTTCCCTTTCCAGATTGCAAGCTTCATTTGGTTCAACTGCATCATTAACACATAGTGTAATTTGTTTTGCTAATTTTGATCCGATGTTTGTAAAAAAATGATTAACATGATCAAGAATTTTGTCAGGGTTTTCGGCAAATAGAGTGGGAACCTTGTTTATGTTCAGTTCATCGATTTTTGTTGTATTACTGGTGGATATTGAATTGGTCACTTCATTTATAATTTGCCACATTTTTCTGGGATTATCGTTACATGCTTCTATTTTATGTTTATAGTAGGATTCTTTTGTAGTGTTAATGATGTTTTTGCAAATGTTTCTATATCTTTTGTAGTATCGTAGCATGTGCATATCATAAGGATTATGTTTAACTTTTTTATGTAGTTCGTCTCTTTTTCGTATACAGTTTATAATATTTTGTGAGATCCAAGGCTTAATGTGTATATTTTTATGTGAAATTTTTTTTACAGTTTTTTTGGTATTGGTCAATATGGTATGTTGGATTATATCAATGAAGCTATTCCACGCATCATTTGTGTTATCAATATTTTGTATTTTTTTCCAATCAGTACATTGCAAGTTTTGCTTAACGGCATTCCAGTTTGTTTCAGATTTTTCCACTGTCGTCGGTCTATTTTGAGTTTTCTTTTCTTTTTTTTGTTTTATGGCTAGGATTGTTGTAAAATGATCAGTTATTGTTGATTCGTATATGACAGACTGCGTATGTTTTTTTGTTCTACTCATAATATGGTCAATGCAGGTTTTGGAATTGTCAACTTTTCGAGTGGGTTCATTTATAAGGCTTTTAAGACCATGTGAGGCTAATGTCTGCAGATATTCATTTTTTTGGGAATGGCCATTATGCAGAATATTGATGTTTAGATCTCCAATAAGAAATACATTTTTCGTATCTTTTTGTAGAGAGAGTTCCTCATCCAAGGATTTAATAAAATGATCTAAATTGTAAGATGAAGGTGATCGATATATTGCTAATATAGTTGACTCCTTTCCGATTTTAATTTTAAGACAATTGGCATTTATAATATTAATTTCTTTCACTTCGGCTTTTATTTCATTTTTTACATATACAATTACGCCATCATTTTGTTTGTTACTAGTTAAGGTTGAGTAGGAAGTGTATCCAGCAATTTCCATCGGTGTATATTTATCGTTTATCCAACATTCAGTGAGAATTATGATGTCAAACTGGAGGCCAATATATTTTAATAGAATTTGCAAATCATCATAATTTTTATTTATGCTTCTTATATTTGTATGTAGAATTTTGAAATAATTATTTAAAGTAGTTAAAGTCTTTGGTTCAGAGGTAATTATTGTGGTATTCATTTTAGAAAACTAAATTCTTAAGTGGATGTTAAGGCTTTTTTTTTTATTTATTTTATATTAAATTATTCTCACCAAGTCGTCTAAATGCCTAATGTAAATAATTTTTTCATGTTGTTGTTTCCTTAGCATAACTTTTCCTTGTTTATACCACACAAATTGGTAATTTTTTTCCTTAGCCACTTGTTTGGCTTTCCATAAAATCTCTTTGTGATAGGGGCTTATTTCTTCCCCAATGAAAATTGGCGATGTTGTCAGATCTTTGATTTCTTCGTAATTTATGTCTTTCTTTTTTTCAAGGAGGGAATCTCTTTGTTATTTAGTATTTTTTATTATTATTATTATTACAATTTTAATGTGAAAATCTGTTATTGGATTTAATTTTTATTATTACGTTTATTGTAATAGATGTCACTAATCTGTCGATTTTCCTAAATAAATAAATAAAAAATATTAATAACTTCTTTCGATATTCCAAGTTCTAGGGGTACTTTTTTGGCAAAGAGATAAAATTTATCCCGCGTCTGCGGCCAGCATTATTATTTTCCGCTGTTACGATACAGGCCAATCACCACTATCCAACGACGCCACAATCGCGCCCGGCAGGCTCACAGCAAATTTATCGGGTAAGTTTGTACCTTATACTAAGGATATTTAATAGGTACGTCTTTTTGTATGGGAAAAAAGTTGGAATTTTGGAACAAGCTTTCTTTTTTACTCCTACCCAGTGGCGAGCTAGGGGGCGATAAGGACGGCCCGCCCCGGGTGCCACCCGGTGGGGGGTGACACTCGACTTACGAAGGTAGAATAAATTACAACAAAAAATATTTTACACATGAACACTGTTAAAAAGTTGTTATTTTGTTTGTATTTTCGAAAGTGTTGAAAGATTTCATTCAAAAACCAACAAAAGCGAATGGAATAGTTCATTTTTTTGTAATTAACGATAACTAATAAACGCAAATCCTGAATACAATTGTAGCTGAATCCGGTTATATAAATTATACTTCTGACAAAAAATCATGTGGATTATCTAGCCTACTGGGAATAACCAAAAAAAATTGATAGTTGGATACTCAAGACCACTTAACAACAAATGTAATAAATTCCACAATTGAATAAAATCCCTGTAGAGAACCCCCCCCCCCCTCCCACTCCTTCCCCCCCTCATAAATATGTTTTGTATAAAATCCCTAGGTTAAGAATATTTTTTACCAGTCTGAAGACGGCTTTGACTAGCTAAAACAGGTTACGGTCAATAAATTAAAAGTGGAAAAAGTTTTAAATTTGTTTTATTATACTATTATAATGGAATTCCGCCACGAATTATCAGTTCGAAAAATAGAAATATTAGAAATTTGCATTATTAACATAAGGGTGGTTTTAATTTGGGAATGGATCTGCGCAGGAGTCCACCAAAATTATCGCGTGTACGTCTTAAAGGTATATTGAAATTAATTAAAGATAGTAGTTCGGTCGATATTATTATTTAAAATTCTGTGTATAAATGTTAAATCAGCTAGTGCCCGCCTTTGTTGCAAGGTTTGAAATGTAAATTCAAAGTTATTGTTGAATTTGAAGGTAAGATATTTCATATCATGCTAGCTACGCCACTGCTCCTACCATCATGTACAGTCACCTCCCGCAGTTAATGCACTTTACCCCCGGACATCCTGTAGAAAGAGTTGAGAGCGCCTTTTTCATACGAAATTTTAATTTAGATTTGAGAACAGAATACTTGACCAAATAGAATAATTATTTTTTAAATCTAAAGGTATGTGAAATATCAAGTCCGGATATGTACTAATTTACTTATTTGTGTTTTAAATTATAAAATCTAGGCCAATAAAGGAATCAATTTTTTATGATTTTTAAAAACATTTTTGACAAGTTTATGGTAATTATTAAAAAAAAATTATCTAATATAAAGTAAATACAAAAAGTGAAGTAATACAAAAGTGAAGTAATACAAAAAGGTCATAAATAAGGTTTTTTGTATTACTTCCCAGTCCCTTCTGTAACCTTGACCTAAGTAAGTTTAAACATATTAATCAGAATGGTTCTCTGTGGTTTTCTTCATTTTTTATATACAGCGTGAATTCTTGGATCAAGCATTAAACCAAGCATTAAAATATTTATTTATTTATTAAAAGAATTTTATACATAGTGTAGATATTGTGTTATTTCGCCCGCCATGCTAGGGATGTCCCTGTATATAATAATAATATAATATATATTTTATATATATATAATCTTTTTTTTACTTAAATTGATTTGTATAACTCTAATATCTATCAATATTATAATTAACCTATTATTATAAATTATTATTATCAAAATATTTAGAAACCTCGATGTATATTATTTGTAATTTAATTTAATGTAATTTGTATAATTTAGTAAATTATAATTCAATTTATCAACCATCATACTATGTAACTTATAAATAAATTATTATTTATCTGTAACCCACATTTCCATAAATTCATTGTCATATTATCGGTAAACTACACTATCATCAATTATTATATTATCTGTAACTTCGTTAACATAAATTCAATGTTATATTATCTGTAAATTTCATCTATCAATTATTATGTTATCTGTAAATTTCATTGTCATAAATTCCTTGTTATATTTATTACCTGTAAACATCATTATCATCAATTACTATATTATATGTAAATTTCATTATCATAAATTCATTGCTGCATTAACTGTAAACCTCATTATCATAATTATTATATTATCAGTAAACGTACTCATTACCTTAAATTATATAATCTGCACACATCGAAAATAGAATTTTTTTAATTAACTACTGACCACAAAACGAGTGGCAGGCTATTGGCTGCGCGGCTGCTTTCATACAATTTGAGGCCCAAATACCCAACCAAACTGAAAAATTATTTTTGTAACCAAAAGGTATGTTAAATGTCTATCTCGAACAGCAGCTACTTTATTTATTTTTCTTTAAATATAAAATATAGGCTAACAAATTTTTTAATATTTTATGATTTTAGAGGCAATTTGGACAAATATTTAAATGTAAACATTTTAAAAAAAAAAAACAATATTTAAAAAAAATATATATATAACATTAAAAATAAATAATTTTTTTTAGAATCAATTTTGATGGGTGTAAATTTAAATTACAAATTGCCTATTTACGTCGGGACGAAAACCTGTCGTTTGTATATTAAAATTACAATCCAAAGAAACGCATTTTTTTTCATTCTAATAAAAATTTTTAAAAATAATTATAAATAACTCACAAAAAATGTTGCTTCCAAAATGAATCAAAACTGATTTCTTAAACTACCTATACGTCATCATTTAAAAGCAAAAAAAGTAGCTCCTGTCCGAGATAGATATTTGACATACCTTTTGATTAAAAAAATATTTTTTTAATTTGGCTGGGTATTTTGGCCTCAAATCCAAAACTATATTTTGTAAACCGGCAGGAATTATAGGTCAGTATGTATATGTGACACATGTTTAGTTTAAAAAAATATTATTTTAAACATGAATATTTTTCAATCACTCTTCTATAATGTCAATAAAAATTCAAAAAAATATATAATGCTAACGATGGTAATATTTTTTTTTTCACATTTGCACAGATAAAATGGGTAACTTTACAAAGCTCAATTAAAATTTCCAATTCAGGATGAATCGGCAAATCAAAAAGCAAATTCACAAAAGCGAGTTATTTCGTTTGGCATTTTTACTACTACATTCTTTGTGCAGAATTTCATACCAAGAAAAGCAATATGACAGTCAATACCCGCATAATGCTTTTTGGAAGACCGACAAATCAAAACTTTCGCTTTGAAGTTTTCAAAGTTTGATTAGACCATCCATTTTTTGGTGTACATTTCATACAGGCAAAACCAATTTACATCCGGCGTCCCAATGCAAATTCTTATTAAAATATATTCGTTTTTAGTTTTAGTTCAGCTGGGAGAGAATTTGTTTGTTTGAATAAAGTTTATATCACAATTTATTAAAGGTACATAATAATCCATATCAATCTGTTAAAAGCCAGCATAGGAAAAATATATTTTTTCAATACGACGTAAAATATTTCGATAGTTCTCACCTTTCTTTTGAACTCAATTTTTATAACATTTCTTTTGTGATGTATTACAAAAATTACATCAAAATAATGTGGATAAAACGAACTTCTTAATAATCACTCAAATCTATGCTTTACACAATGGATTTATATTTAAAAAAAAAACAATGAAAAAATATAGACATCGAATACGACTCCGTTCATATTATCAAGCGGCAGCCATTTTGTCCGCCATCTTTGATGCCCGGCGCGTCATTTGAATTAATTTGAATTATTCGGAGTGGCTGGACGATATCCAGTATTTCGTTACGTCATGAACGAGAATGGCCCAAGTGATTCTGACCTTGTTCTTGATACAATTTCTTTTTACATAAGGGACATTATCGCTTCCAAAATCGATGGTACACCGTAGTACGTGCGGCCAATGACAGGTTAGCTTCTTTTGTAGTTGGTTATTTTTTTACTGGTTTATTGCAAGAAGAAGGATATTCAATAATTTTATAGTGAAATATTGCATATTTCTTTATCTAATAGACGTTTTACTTGTAGGTTGGAGGAATGTATGTTGTAATGAGTATCTTATGAATATTAAAATCACGGTTTATTAAGTGAATGTAAATTGTAATATCTCTCTCTGCAATCCTTTACAAAGATATTAATTTTTGATACCTTTTCTCAGTACTACCCTGTTTGATTAAAAGAATTTGGTTCTTTAAAATCACAGTGACTGTTTATTGTTTTACGCACAATACAAATATGGTTTAAGAGTACACACGTTCCTATAACTCGCTAGCTGAATTTTGTCTGGAGAGTTCTTGCAAAAAGAATGTCTTGACTCTCTCAGATCGGCTATGCTCGGCACACGTCGTAACCGACACCGTGTGACCCAAGCATAGCGTAAACTCACCTCCATATGTTACAGATAGAACTGGTCATAACTAATATTCGGATATATGACAGTATATAAATGTAGGTAAAGGTATAGAGATATTTAAAAGTAAAAGTAAACACTCATCTAAATATGATAAGATATTATTTTGATTTCGATGGCAGATTACTTGTGCAATCCAATTTTTCAGCAAACGTCTGTGTGGCCTCTTACATCCGTGTTATCTTATTTTAAAAATATCCAGGATGTTGAGTACAGAAGTTAGCGACATCCGTATTCCCGGAGGGACCATAGAACCTGTGGCCTGCAGACGAGAGCGCTAAATTGCCGGATGTGACGCCGTGAAGCTTCCCACCCCTTTCTTTACGCTTTTATTATTATTCGATTTCCGGCGTTTCCTTGAAAGCCTTCGCGATAGGACATCGCATGAAGACCTTAACTACTTGGGTCTCATAGTGCTACATGTCTCCAGATTATGCGATCTCATAACCACTTGGGTCACATAGTGTATATGTCACCAGATGATGCGATCTCATTAAACTCGTCCTATCTCCTTTTCTATTATTTTAATTTTAATGTATGTTTCACAAAAACCAACAGTTTTGAGACATGGCCTATGTCATCTTTGGAATGCTGTGTGAAGGGCATTTTTATGGAAAGAGAGGAGAGGAAGTTCTGTAAAAGAAAAAGTAATGAGGGGTGCGTTGAAAATTGGGGGGTCAATCTGTTTAGGATTGATTCCGTCCCTCATGCTGCAGTGCTGGGTCGAGATATATACCAGTTGGATAGGTCATAGGGTCTCTTTGCATTTGTCGCGTAGACTAACCACACCCTATGAATCCGGGCACCCCTGCTAAGTAAGCACTTGGGAGGCGGGTATGGGTACCGCCGCCCCAATAATAAAGAAAACCTCTTCCATAGGTAAGTTAGCAAGGGTACCCGGGTTTATGTGAAGGGGTTTAAATGACCCATAGCAAGGGTGTTGGTTATTCAATAAATGGTTCCAGGGTTGGCGGTACCCATGCCCGCCTCTCATATTGAAATCTCGCCCCAATGACGACCGTCCGTGGTCGAGTGGTAAGACAATCTTGACTCCCATTCGGAAGGTCGCGGGTTCGAACCCGGCGTGCGCAAATAAATTTTATTTAATTGATTTGCGTTATTTCACAATTAATTATTTAAAATAATATATAGTATATTTGCGGCACGTTCCAGAGTGGAAGATACTCTTGGTATCGCCCTGGTGTAAGACCACCATTCAGAATTGAAACGTTTCTTGAAATGGCTTTAGCCGTGTTTAGTGACTAGATCTGAATAGCCAGGTACTTTCCCACCTTTCTCTTCCTCGTCTCCTTCCCTTCCCCACTTACCTTAAGCCTCATAACATACCCCAATTGGGGATGCCATAGTCTCACTGGCTCCAGACGGGAGCAGTTGGGACTCTTGTGAGGTATTCACTATAAAAACAAACAAAAATTCCAGGGGTGGCGGTACCCATGCCCGCCTCTCATATTGAAATCTCGCCCCAATGAACCCGCCCACCTTTGTTAAGCCACCAAACATAGCGAACCACTTAGGGTGACGATACTGTATGTAGAGTGTACATTATATTATATCAAATCTTAATCTCAGGATGTGGCAACACCTATTATTTTTTTAATGTTAATACTGCACAAGAGTCCCAACTGCTTCCAATCGCCTGGAGCTTGTGAGACTATGGTATACCCAATCGTGGTATGTTGTGAGACTGAAGGTAAGTGGGGAGGAAATAAGATGGGAAAGAGGAAGGTGTGGAATTACCTTGCTATTTAATCTAGTCACCAAACACGTCTAAAGCCATTTCAAGCAAAGTTTCAATTCTGAATGGTGATCTTACACCAGGGCGGTACTGAGAGTAATTTCCACTCTGGAACGTGACGCAAATATATATTTATATTATTTAAAATTATTATATTGTGAAATAACATAAATAAAATTTATTTGCACACTTCCGGATCACTTGCCTCTCGACCACAAAGGTCATCAAATGAGTCAAATTGAAATGAAAAGACTGATTTTTATAATATTACGAGTGTTCAGTTTTAAAGATAATTTAACATAATTAATAATGCTATGTAACATTATTAATTATTTTGAATATTTGCTTTGTAAATTCAATTTATTAAATTGAATTTCCAAAGTGACCAGTCAGTGGTTGAGTGGGCATCGCGTTTGAGTCCCACCCAGGCGTTTCGTGTTCGATTCCTCGGCTGGCTAACTCCTCCATCACAACACAAGCAACATCTTCCTCTTAGTGTGGTGGTAGTAGGAGATTTTCAAATGTTGTTGGGTTATTCGTAACCCGGGGATGTTTTTCTTTCTTTTAAATAAAAAATATATATATATATATAGAATCATAATAAAAAATAGATTTTATATTAAAATATTTTTCGTCTGCCATTTTATGTAGCATTTTCAAACCAGACAACTACGGATGAGGACATTATAAAGGCAGTATTGAATAATATATTTTCAGAATTTATCAGAGAACTAAACGTGGAACATAGGTAAGTACTTAAATCAAATTAAATGTGCATAAAAGCTTCATAGAATGGGGTAAAGGAGAGGTTCCAATATAAAAGCGCTGCATTGGCTTCCAGGAACGAAATTTAATATCTTTTCTGGTCTAGGTAGTCTGATAAGTTAATCAGGCGAACCCTAGACGTTCAATATTTTTATCAAATATCGTGATATATATTGAACGTGTAGACTATTGTGTTGACGTAACACAATATGGATCACAGATGTCCAGATTCCTAAATTCCGTATCGTGAACCCACGGATCGTGATAAATATTGTTCAATATTTATCACGATCCATATCACGATCACTCGAGAGTTCGCAACAGTTAAGACGATAGACTTCGCTTTTCGGCCCATACAAAAAGGACGCCCGAGAAAAAACAAAAACAAAAAATAATTGCCTCCTGTGAAAGCAATGTCAGTATATTTTTAAAGTTTCGATGCTTTTCGTATTAACGTAAACATTCACTGTCAAACATGTAGGTATAATTTATCGAGAAATATCACTTAAGGTAAAAGTGCTGCTAACTTAATTCTCATAAAGAATTACAAAATTATAAAAACATACCGACATAGCATTCTTTCGAGAACATGTTTTTGTTTTTAAATTACAATTTTGTGAATGTTTGGGCGAAGAAAAATGTTCCCTCCCGAAACCATTTTTCGAGCGATTTCTGTAGGTAAATAGGCTCTCGCATGTATCGTAAGTGTGGTGAGCTGTGAGCGGGACAGAATGACGGACGCGTGTGTTCCGCAAAGTTAAGCTCCGAATTTATAATTTTAAAAACATAGGTCGTAAGAAACACAGGTCGCTTATCCTTCACCGTTCAAGTATATGTATTTTTAAGGTATGTAACAAAAAGTGTACTTAAGTTTTACTTAAATTAATGAATCGTAGAAACTTTCGCGGTATCTTTTTTTACATTTTTAATATGAATTATATGGTAAGGTGACCCAATGACGGAGTTATACTCTTATTGGCTAGGAACTAATGACACAAATAAGTTTTTCATGACAGGAAGTAAATTTAAAAAAATATATGTTTGTAATGTGGTTTACGTGGTGTACAAATTCTTTGGGGTTATATTTTTCATCAAAAAATATAACTCCGAGGTATCTTATTTCAGTTAATAGATGTACATGGTCTACCGCACATTTGAATATTATTGGGGGATTATTTCGACGGAAAGTTATGATTTACATTTAAAAAATATTTAAAATAGAGTACTTGTTACACACCAATTCAATACATTTAAATTTGATTGAAGCTCTTGGCAATCATTTATATGGGTAATTTCTTTGTAAATTTTCATGTCATCAGCAAAAAGCGTAAATTTAACATTGTTGAAGCACTATGTTATGTCGTAAGAAGAGAACAGGTAATAAATTACTAGATAAATGGTAGGCCGCTGAAGCGTGGAATTCTTTAGATTTTGTCGTTTTAACTTAAATAAATATTTTTCTTTCACTCAGATAGCTAGCAAACCAAATTGGCAACTTTCTATAAATTCCTAAGACTTTTACTTTATGAAGAAGTAATTTATGTAGAATTTTATCGAATGCCTTCGTGAAATCTGTGTAGGTACTGTCGACTTTTTTTTATAAATTCATTTGATTTAATTTTGATGTAGAAGCAAATTTGGATCGTCTTAAACCATAGTAAACTAACTCACTTTTTGGAATTTCTGAGTTAGAGCTTTAAATGATGGCTCCAAATCATAATATAGCTCTGAAAGAGAGAACCAACCAGAGAAATACTGTCTTGACCAATCATATTTCTCTGATTAGTTCTCTCTGGCAGAGATATATAATGATTTGGAGCCCTCATTTCAAGCTGTAACTCAGAAATTCCAAAAAGGGAGTTAATTCACTGTGATTTCAGACGATCCATTTGTTATTGTCAACCTACCTTATACACGTTTTTAGCTTTTTCACGGCCAAAAGCATTTTCGTTGTTTGTTTTTGGGGTGTTATGCCGTGTTGCGCTACCTCCGGCTAAAGAAGGAGGCAGCGCAACACGGCATAACACCCCAAAAACAAACAACGAAAATACCTTATAAAAATATATGTTGTTTTATTTTATCTATAATACTAACTATATGATTGTATATATGGTCAAGAACAGGCGATTCAAATAGTTTTGGTATACTGATAGGATGCATTCATCTGTAATTCCAGTGTCATCACCTTTTTTTTAAATTTACACTACATTATAAAATATTATTCGAGTTCGAATCCATCTACTTTACCAAAACACGATCGATATGATTCGATTTTTTTTTTTAATAAGTCATATAGGCTTGGAAATTTCATCTGAGTGACGTCATACGTAGATAAACGAATTACGTAGGTTTTCCGCTTTTAGTTTTTAACTCTCCCTAGTATTAAATCACCCTCTGCCTCCCGTTGCTAACCAGCCTCACCCCTCCCTCCCCCAGCCATCCTCCTCCATCAATCCGTTCCCGAAGCCTGATTCCCCCTTACCACCCACTTTCTACCCCCAATTCCCGCCCACCGCGGTTTCATCCTCCTGTCGCCCCCACTGACTGTTTCCGCAGCATCCTGCTGAAGGAATATGATTAGTTTATTATTTGAAGATGCGTTATTATGTATTGCTTTAGGGACATAATAAGGCAGCGAACCCATATGATAAAAGCCTTTAAAGCAGCCAGATTGCTTTGCGGTGTTCTTTCAAACGTTATTTTGCTATTTCATTCGTTGCGTAAAAGGAACGGGGAATTTTTTTTTGCTGTCAACCCCAGTTTAATTTGCATTCTCATTTTTCAGTTGCATGAAGAATCTCCATTTCGCTTTTCTGAATTAAAGTGCTGTTTTGTACAATGTTAGAAAAAAATGTATACCGAACATAATTATCATGAAAGAAAAGATTTGTCATTGGCATTAATCATAAAAACATGTAGGTTGGTTGGGCATTTACACAATACACATCTACACTTACCTACATACATATATATACACATATTTATGTATGTAGATATATACATACATGAACTGCTGTACTTGTAGCTAGTATTGTCACATTTCCTTCTTACCCTTCCCTTTAAGATCTGTCATCCCTTTCCATTACTAGCATGTCAGTCAATAACCGATCTTCACGAATAACGTGAACATCCGCATTTTTTATTTCACACTTTCGCTATTCACCGCCGCAGAGAAAAAACATACCGCAACAAAACATTACCGCTATAAAGTGCATGTTAAACCTGCAAGGAGAAGAAAGTGCCACAGTTCCAGTAAGTCCTTTCTATCCTCTTCTTTATATGTGCGTATTATTTTCTACTTGTGCAGTGCTCACACACACACATTTCAAGGTCCTTCAAAAAATACAAAATTACACAAAACACGCATCATAGGTGTTTTTGTAGAAAGCAACCATATTGTATTGGATTGACACATTATTATGGAATAAACACTTTGTTTCAAGCCACCAATTTATTTAAATTTACTTACCGTTCTCGCTTGATTTAAGCTTGATCATGTTATAGGAAAAATAGGTTGTGGAAACGTGGACACGTGGAGCCAGCGAAAGAAAACGGATAGACGCCCTCGAAATATGGTGCTGGAGAAAAACGCTCAGGTTCCATTGACAGCCAGACGCACAAATGTGTCCCTTCTGGGGTGCTAGCATGGTCGATCGATAAGGTTCGGTAGGATAATTGTCAGTAACTTCTCATCGTTCCCGAGGACTACTGCAGATCGCAAACGAATAGGTGACAGTTCACAGTGAGTGTCCTTAATATATTCGATATCAACTGTTGTTTGCTATTCATCCACAATTGGCATTCAACTATCTGCCTGCAACGTATCTTAAGATATTTTGGACACGTTGCTCGCCAAACTGAGGACTACAACTTGGAGAAACTCATAGTCACTGGTAAAGTGGAAGGCAGAATAAGTAGAGGAAGGCCACCAATGCTCCGGAGTGACCAAGTATCACTGGGGTCTGTATCCATGCAGCGCAGGACCGCGAGGAGTGGAGAAGTCTTGTCCACCGTAGAAATTGGATTAAAGGTCACGAACCTCAGCAAGGATCTTAAAATTTTTTATAGCCATCTCATTTTTTTAATGAATAGTTTAAGCTGTTCCCCTTTCTAAATTTATACCCTCATGTGACCAAACTAACGGGTTTGTTTAATTTAATAATATATTAAGATTTATTATTTTTATGTCACTCATAAAGGACTCCACTGATGACATTTATAACGCCATAAGCTACCCCAAGTGGTTCGCTATGTTTGGTGACTTAGCAGAGATGCTCGGAGTCATGGAGTGAAGTTTGTCCGGGTCTTGGCAACGGATGCGTATGCCCACCAACTGCGGGTCAGATCTGGAGAGACTGGATGATGGATACCTTTAACCTCTCCAGTCGGATTATCTCGACTTCGTGAGGAATGGATTCGTAATTCCGTTATTCCTGGACACATTGACCCTCAGATGCCCACCCCTCATACCTTTTTCCTTCCCAGAACTTCCTCTCCTTAATTTCCTTAAAAAGAACCTCCACACCTCTGTTCTGTTCCTTCTCACCTTTTTAAAATTCACATCCTTGACTCCCCAGATTGTAAATTCTGTAGTCTAGAAGTGGGAACTTTGGATAACATATTTGTTGGCTGTCCCTCTCTAAACAAATATCCTCTCTTCTATTAATCCTTATCAAAAATTGCCTCCCCTCCATTCAATATCTCATCTCTTCTCGAACTCGACTCCAATCTTCATTATAATTTTGAAATTTGTCCATTTTAATAAAGTTAATATTTAAATTCACCTTTCATTTCTCCATAATTTTAAATGATGGCGTAGAACACCTCAGCAAGGATAATTATAATTAATTCAATATTACACTTACGCTCAGGCATTTGCCTTTGTGGGATTTTTTTGTTCATACAATATTACATTTAAGTATGTTATATACCTTTTATTATTTTATGTACCATTGAAGGGTTAAAAAAAACACCGTTGAAGGGTAAAAGCCATAAATAATTGAAAAAAAAAACTCTAGACAGCATCCCCAAAGAGGAAAAAGGCACTGAGGGGAATTAATTTCTTTGAGGCCTCCTGTGTGGAGCTAATTTAAAAAAGAGGAAAAGCATAGTAACAAAATATTTTTAAATGACAGTGAAATAAATATCTTTTGCTAAGCGTAGATTAACTTCATGGAAACAATTTTTTCCTCGTAGGCATGTCAAAATAATTATTGGGAGGTATTTCGGATGTCGGAAGTGATAAACCTCCCTCTGAATATCACTCTGGCGGTCAGTTGATGATTTCCAGCTTTGCAGTGGCTACTAATTAAATCATATTTGGTTTTCGCCTCCACATTTCCCAGTGAGCCTGAAATGGTCACCCACAGCACCCCCTCGCATACATGAAATTGTTCACCGAGAAATATTACCAATAACGCTGCGTCCCATCTGGATCATTTGACAACTATGTTTTCAATTTTGTTTTTGGTAAAATTGTATTTGCGATTCATGAACATGTCAAGGGGAGCTTATAATTAATACATTTACACGATAGAGCTTGGGTGCTACCCTCTGTTGTATCCCTCGGATTTTTTTCACCTATCATTATATTTTGTACTTATTATTTATTTATTTATATATTAATTTATTTATTTATTTATTTATTTATTTATTTATTTATTTATTTATTTATTTATTTATTTATTTATTTATTTATTTATTTATTTATTTATTTATTTATTTATTTATTTATTTATTTATTTATTTATTTATTTATTTATTTATTTATTTTATTTTTTATTTTTTTATTTTTTTTTCATTTTTTTATTTTTTTTTTATTTATTTATTATTAATTTTCAACGCCCTGATAGGCTTTTACATTTTTTTTTTTAAAGTATATAATACAGTGATATAATATATGTAATACAATGTTTAAATAAGAAATATAAACTTATAGCAATGATCATTATAAAAATGGTAGATATAAAAGTAAGTAAAAAATTTTATATTATACTAAAAGAGAAAAAGTAAAAATAAATTAAACTGAAACCAGTTGTTAAATTGCCGATGGCATAAAAATAATAATATATAGTGTAAGTTAATATTAGAAATTTATAGATGAGTAATACAAGAAAAAGTTTACAATACAGAAAAACAAAAGAGAGTAACAAGTTTTTACATTATAGATAAATAGAAATAATACGAAAATATGTGCAACAGCTCCTACATTATAAAAATATGCTACTTACATCAAAATATTATGGAATCTCGGTAACTCGTATTAAACGTCTGATTCTGACATGAATGATTTAATAATTTCATGTTTATATTGTATCAGCGACATATTCCATACATCTATCTGCGAATAAATATTTCCCAATTTTTGAATTCTCTGTAGTGGTATATTGAATTGGGCCCTGGTCGCAGTGTTACTACAATAAAATGGTAGTACTGACCTTGTATTTCTGGCTGGCACATTAAGATTTATGAGCGATAAGAATTCAGGGTCATCAATTATATTTTAAATAGAAATATAAGTTCAAAAACAATTCTCCTGTCACTCAAATTTATATATTGAAATTATCCAAACTTTGTAATTATTTTATTGAAGAAGAAGATAATACTATTAAATCTAAACGAAAATGTAAAAAAAGACCAAGACACATAAAAATAAAAAGTTAGACAAGAGATTCTGGGTGTGAGTCCCAGTTGCAACCGTCACCTTACCATGAAATATTCTTCATGTTCATAAAAAAGGAAAACGTTTAGATAACTTCGAAACTTATAAATAAATTTTTTAAATTCCTTAATAAATAATGCATCCATTATCAATAAACAACAAAATACATCTTATAGTCCTATCTTAGATATGTTCCCTTTTACTATCCGTTCTATCTCCTTTCCCCACTTTTCACTAATCCTTAGCCCCGCCCTCACCCCAATGACAACATTTAGTAATACATTGTACTTACCCACTGTTTTGTAATGTCAAGTTATTATATGTTTGCCCTATATATAAGTTATTCTAACAAATAAATATTGTTTAATTTATTTTTATTCCTTTCACCTAGTTAGAGAACTACTAACTAATGCATATGCTCTTTTCGAAATTGACAACTATTCGATAATACGGTGGTATCCGAAACATTGTGATAATTAATTGGCTCCGGTCAAATAGTCATTGGTGTGGCCACGTCAACAAAGCTTTGATCTCTTGCGACAATGCAGTATCTCACTATCTCTATCTCTCCCGCTGGTCCAATGTCCAAAGTCCACTGTCCACAGTCCTGTTCCTAGTTCCCCAGTCGATGTTTGGGAGTTATACAAAGGATTACTGATTGAAAGCTTTCATCCGTCGCACAGTGGAACCAAGAAACAGAACAAATACAATTAAAGTACAAGCTAAATTTATTTTATTTTATTTATTTATTTATCTGTTTAAAGTTTAATTACATGAAATTTTTTGATGCCTGTCTCACTAAGATATACCTGTGTCGAAGCGGACACAGAGGGACATATCTGTATAAAAAATATCTAAGCTTAACAAAAAGTCATGACATTTGGCGGGTGAAACTGTATCGACAAAATTAATATATTTTATATATTTCTATGGATAACTTTGAACAGAAATGTGAAGCGTGGTTTATTATAGATATTCTGCTTTTTGTTCTACCGTTGCAACTAAAAGTTTGATTTCTGTGGGAACACACGCATTAGCTTTTATTAATAAAAAAGGAAAACGTTTAGAAAAGACATAGTTACATGAAAATTGAGGTTACATACATTTTAATTTATATACAATCAAAACGAACGGTTATTGGATTGGATCTTACAAAAGTAGGAAAAGATGGTATACATTTGATATTAAGATAATAATTATGTATGTTATTTCATTTGGGTTAGGTCCTAAGTAAATTCTTTTGATGTAAAAAAATGTTTGCAATTGTGGGACGCCCTTTGCTTGCAATCCATTTCTTTATTTCGTGTTTGAATTCGGTCATTGTTTCTGTCTGTCTAATCGTAGTCGGTAGTTCATTGTATAGTTTGCAAGAAATGTATTTAAAATGTCTATGTACAAATGTGGTTTTAGCAAAAGGAGTTTGGAGAAGTTCTTTGTTTTCGGCTCGGTATTGTGTAAAGTTTGTATTGGTTTCTATAGTGTTTTGTTTTTTTGGTGTAAATTAATCAAAATGGATCTTGAAAAGAGCTGTTTTATGTCCATAACATTGATAGGATTAAACATAGTATCAGTACTGGTAAAAAGAGGAAGTTTGAGAATTATTTTTATGATTTGTTTATGTGCTTTAATAATGGGGTTGAGGGCACTAGAAGAAGCATTACCCCAAGCTAAAATTCCGTATTCTATGTGTGATTAACATAGTGAGCAATACACTAATTTTAGGAGTTTAAGGTCAAGTAAATTAGCTGAAATGAATGATAGATACTGAAGGAAAAGAGGTGTACGAAAGCTGGGGAAAGGTTGTAAGAATTAAATATCTTGTCGTTTAAACAAACAAAAAATCAATACTTCATTTTGAATCTACAGAATAATTGAAGGCTCATCTACTGAATTTCTGATAAAAATTGAAAACTTGCATAACAATTACATACAGGAGAAGTGGGAAAGAAAGCTAATAAGACTCCACTTTAGAAAAAAAAAATCCAGAATCAAAAGTCTGAACGGATCACTGAAGATTTTTGGAGAATTGCTAGTGGAAATTAAATTAGAAGAAAGGATAAAAAATTTAATTAAAATTGCAAAAATATGTTATCAATTAATAAATAAAGAAAAAAAAAAATAAATATAAATGTACAAGAATCGCATTAGGACATAGTAAACTTTGTATCTTTTTGTTTTGAAGAGTTTTATATTCCATGTACATATGTTACTTAATTGTTTTATTTATCTGCTACCGGTTTCGACACATCCAAAAACTATGTATCTATTTAAAACCCATAAATAAATACGAGAGAAAATCATTAAAAGCAAAATACATCAAATAACTTCTGACAATGATGAAAATAAAAAATAATATGGAGAAAATTAAATTAGTTTAATAATATACAGCAGGGGCAGAGGTATGTATTGTGCATAAAAATTTAAAATTGGGAGGCGAGTATGGGTACGATCCCCCGGGAACCATTATAACACCTCTGCTATAGTTCTCCTCAAGTAGTTCGCTATGTTTGCTGACTTAGCAGGAGTGCCCTGGTCTATCGGGTGTCCAGGTTTTGGAGGCGGATGCGCCTGGTCACCAGCTGTGTGGCGGACCAGATCGGGAGAGGTAAATTTTGGGAGACCCTTTGACCTCTCCAGCTGTTTCCTCTCGTCTTGCATCGCAGCGGGAAAGATGGATTCATTAATCCGTCACTCCTGGATACATTGACTCTTAGATATTAACCAAATACCTTTTCCCTTCCCAGAATTTCCACTTCTTCCTTTCTTTAAAGCGATCCTCTACAGAGCATCTCCAAATATGACGTAGGCCCTGAGAGAAATTATTTTCCGCATGGCTTCCTGTGTGGGCTAAATTAAAAAAAAAATACATATATATTTATATATTGATAGCTTTTAACTATTGGACTAACCGTCCAATAATGGTGTTTAACAATATGTACTGTCTAGTAGATGGTAGCGGGTGAAAAATCATTGTTTATTTTATTCACTTGGTATTATTCAATGGCTAAGTTGACAAATGCATCGGGTTGCCTACCAGGCGTCGTTCAGAATAAATAAAAATGTATCGAGTTTAAGAATTCTTTCAAAAAAATAATTCTAAATTTTATTTATTTGTGATTACTAATTTTGTAAGCTGGCGCACTGTGCGATATTTCGAAATGCAATATTGTGAATATTTAGAGGACTCCGTTTCAAAATATAGGCGCACTCGCGAAATTGTAGAAAGAGTGAGAAATAATATAAATTAATTAATTGTGTGGTGAGATCTTCTCAACAATCTAGCGACAGTAAATATTTGAAAACCATGTTGCAATATATTTGAAAATCGCGACCAAACCATACCACTGAAAATGGCATAAATAAGACAAGAAATTTTAAATATTAAAATTGCTTACTTTGCTCTTGTACATTCAATATTGCAATATGATGTAATCGCACGGGGAAGCATTTATAAGTCTAACTTGTATCCGATAGTGACAACACCAAAATTATTATTGAAGTTATTCTTAAAAAACAAACAAAATTGACAAATGTAAAGTCTTACAGGTTTTAAAACTTTTTCAAAATAATTCTATTATAAACGTTCTTAAAAGAATCTGAATTGTCCTCAACTCAAAATAGAACACCTAGGAATATGATATACTAGCTTCTGCCCGCAACTTCGTCTGCGTAGAATTAGTACTTCGAGTAATCTATTTTCTTTTCCTATGTAGGTTATTATTTGTAACAAAATTCTTAACCTATTTATTTAAAATATTTATAATCTATTTAAAGTATTAGGCGAGTACTTTAAATAAATTCACTAATTTAAATATTTTCTAAAATAGAATTTTGATTTAACAATCATTGTTTTGCTTAAATTTTAAATGTCATTCTCAAATTTTGACATTTTTTATTAAACGATTATTATTATTTTCAATATATCAAAAATAAATAGCTAGCTTTATAAATTATTGCCTATATGTTATTCTGATGTATGAGCTATATTATTGTAAAGTTTCATTAAAATCCTTTCAGTAAATTTTGCATGATAGAGTAACAAACATACATACATCCATACAAACTTTCGCGTTTATAATATTAGTAAGATAAGATTAAATGTACCTTGATGCAACACGACAATTTAACGATTTACCTGATTTATTAAAAAATGAGAAAAGCTATTAAAAATTTAAATAAAAACTAACTTTACATTTTTACTCAAAACCAACAGACTGATTGAATTTACGGATGATTTTCAGATGTATTCTGTTGCTATTATTGTATGCATTTTTTCTTAAAGTCCAATATATTAATATTTTAGATACTGTATTTTTTTGTAAGTGTATCTGCTATTCATAACAGTATATTGTACCTTTATTATTTCTAAATATTAATTAGTAAATAGATTAGTTCCCCAGTCAGACCTGGATGTTAAGTCAGTAATTTTTGTGGACGTTATGGTTTCACATTCGACAATGGACATTGGATCGAATACGCTACTCTGGGAGTGCTCTGGAGCGTCGGTCTGGTTTGACTTTCATACTCTACATAGAAAAAGGTAAATTGTCTATGGATGGTCTATGGTTCACATCTGACATTTGCGGCAAACAGCCTGCGCTTTTTTTACATCCAAACATAATATATTATTACTACAGCAACAATGGCGGTAAGTTTTATTATTATTTATTACATTCATGTTTGTTTACGTTCGCAAATGTAATTTGTAAGATATCGGAACATTCCCAGAAATAATTAGTATATAAAAGACATTATAACCTGCAATTTGCTTTGAACGATTGTGTTTTTACATGTCAAGATATTACGTTATCTTAAAATTACATGTAAAACGTGACTATTTGTAGATTTCTTTTCAGTTGATGAAACTATTCAATTAGATATTGGGTACTGTAAACGTGACTGTTGTCAGGGTTGGGCAGTATATGAATTACTTGTCAATTATTCCTTCCTAAAAATGTAATTTGTAATTGGTATTTGAAATACCTTATGCGGAGGTATTTTGTAACCAGTATTTCAAATATTTGTGGCTTCAAATTACATTTTCACAAAAACATTAAGTGATCTTAGTTAGATGAAAAGTAAGCTCCTCACATAGACTAAAAACACTAGAATCCAGAGCAATATATATATATATGTTATTCTTTAGAGTTGACAATACTGCATGTCAAAGCAAGGGACTTGTCAATCGTCATTTAATGGTTTCACAGTATTCATTTATACGTATTATTTCTAATTTGTGATTCTTAATTCCGTTATTTTGCTAACCGCATTTAATGTTGTTTAATGATAACATTTCATGTAGTTATATAATAATAATAATATTATTCTTTTACAGACTAAAAGGGCTACGAGTGAGCAGATGGATTTTCTGGTGTCATTACTAGGAGATAGGCCGGCCAACAAGAGAGAATGGGACGAGTTGGCCCAAAGCCTTAACGCCATCAGGTTTGGGACCCAGAAATCGGGCGACAGATGGCAGCAAGTACGTATTTAATAAAATAAAACTATTGAACCTGAAACAAATGCCTTACTCAAAATAATCTTATTTTATGGGTTTCTGAATAGTAGTTTGAAAATAATCTTATTTTATGGGTTTCTGAATAGAAGTTTGACTATTTATCAATTTTTTCAGTCATGGAGGGACCTGAAAACAAATGCCAAGAAGAAGGTATCAAATATCCAAGTGGAGATGAACCGAACGGGAGGTGGATTGGTGAGATTCCCACCTCTCACCCCACATGATGAAAAGGTCTTGGCCATCATGGAGCGATTACCCATTGATGGATTACCGGAAGAGTGTACGCTATACGTTGTATGTTTCAGATCATATTCATGCACATTTATATTTTAATATGGATGGTGAAAATCTAATATGCAGTTTATTACTTTCTTGTAGACTGAAATTGAAATCGATGCCCCGACTTGCCAGGTTGTTCCTCAATCGCCTGGCCCGGTGCTTGAGGAAGTTATCTCCACTGGGCCGGTGCTGGCCGAGATACCCGCAACGCCTGGGCCATCCGGCATCAAAAGAAAGGCGTCTAACAAAGGACTGTGTAAGTACTTACGATGAAATGTGCTATGAAAATCTAGTCTCCTTCGTGAAAGCAATCTTTCGAATAGGCCCGCCATTGATATGCTTGGTGTAACTATAAGAGCTAGTACGCATTAGCGGTCAGCCGCTTGAGCGGTTCGGCTAAGCGGCTGGCCGCCTGACGTGGTTCAACCGCGGTAGGCAGAAAACTATGTTGCCTTGTCTCATCATAAATAAAATGGATGCTGTCGAGAGGTCGCTTGTGTCATTTATTTGTACCATCTACGACAGTGACGCAAAACCAAGAAAATAAAATATTTTACTTTACTGCAAACACGTAATGAATAAGGCCAGTTACTACAACTAAACCCCAACCGTCTAGTTCGTATAGTCAAGAAGGCGGTCAACCGCGAAGCCGTCCTCTGACCAACCACTGCGGTTTGAATTTTACAAATTTTTGTACAAATATAAGCGGTTGCATATTAAAATAAAAAAGCAGCCAGCCGCGCGGTTAACCGCCCACTAGTGCGTACGAGCTCTAACGGCCGCTGTTCCCAATCCTACTAATCAAATGCTAAGCCAAAACTTTGGCTCGACACTGCTCAATTACACAACTACGCTCTTCCAATTACACAAGCTTAAGCACACCTTAATCTAAGGAAGCCGTCCGATTAGGCTTTCGATTGAACCTCAACACCACATTGGCAGTTATAGTCGCATGTGGAGTTCTTCATGCATCAATCGTGGGGAGGAACATCCACAAGGTTGGATCCATGGCGTTGTCGAAGTTCCCAACAATGTGAGACATTATTGCAAATAATATGTATGTATGACTACTACTCGTAGTTGCTTGATGGGTATGTTTTTGACCCTGAGATCTAATATGTGTGTTACTTATTTCTTGTGTTTTCTATTTATGAAAGTAAATTGGTATTATTAGAGTAGACTCGTTTAATGACATGAATTTAATTTAATTTAATGACATGATTGATGAAAATTTAAATAAAAAGATTAAGTAAACAAAACAATTATCAAATTGTAATTTCTTTAAAATGATCTCCTGGGCTTTCCTCACAGTTGGATTTCCGATTGGGCCGTCTTTGTGACCCTCTCCTTCATCTCCTCTTTAACTTAACAAACTGATTGCAATCTTTAGAGCACAGGCGTCAGGTGCGAATGCTGTCCTTGTTCTACTAATATTACAATGGAAGATGCTCCGAGGAACTAGCGTCATTGATCCCCTCGGCACCGGTGCACGAGGGAAATTATTTTCCTCTACAACCTCCTGTGTAGAGTTAATGTAAAAAAAAGAGTAAAATCGTATTTAACAAATATATTTATAAAAAAATTACATAAAAATATTTTGCTTTCAGTTGGTAAAAGAGCCATCTCCTTTGACCACAGGTACCTTGTTGCCACTGAGAACACCAATCACGAGAGGGAAAAGCTTCTTCTGGAAAAAGATGAATTAAAATTGGAGGAGAAGAAAGTTGCGAAGATGGAAGAGTTGGGTGCGGCCATGCTGGCCAGCATTGCCGCGGAGAGGCAAGAAGATGCGAAATTCAGAGATGGCATTTTAGCTGAGCTGTTGAAACGGAAGTGTAAGATATAATTTATTTACTATTTTGTAAGCCCGCGGGCTTTCACATTGAGTACATAATGATTTAAAAAAATTATACAAGGGTTTCAAAATAAAATATAAGCACTTAATGCTTTGAAGAACCGTAAGTGGGAGATGCCCGAAGAACCTAAGGAAAAGGCTGTACTATATTAGACATTTACCCGTGTACTTAGTTGTACCATCTCTCCTTTATTGTATGTGTTCTAAATTGTATTTAATGAAACATTTTTTAAAATTTAAAATGAGGAATTATACAATTTGTCCAAAGAGACATCATTCCTAGGTTGTATTAAATCATCAATTTACCTTAGATGTAATTAATAAAGTAACGATACGTTACAGAGAAAAACTTGCTTTTATTTCATTTGATGATTGTTGTTTGTGAATAATGAATGCATTTATTTTTGTACTTTTCTAATTATTTTGTTATTTTGCTTTCACATTCTCGCTTTATCTTGAGTCTCCTCTGTTGCTGAGAATCGAGACTCCTACTTCAAAAGCCCTGATGAACGAGGATCATTCACTACTCGCGGTTCTTCGTGGCATAGGAAGCTGCTGACTCCAACATCCCAGATGCCGTGATACTTGGCCCCTCCGACATATTGATGTTGTTGTATTATGTACACTGCATTTATGTAAAATATATTGCTTAGGTTTTTAACTCTGAATCTCTTTGCGGAGGATGTTTTTTTCGGTAGTTTTATCAAAAGTTTTCTTTGGGGGATAGAATTAGAATCAATCAACTCAGTGATATTGACGTTTCCCTTCCAAGATGAGAAGCAACAACTTGTACATTTATTTTACTTGTCTTAACGTGTCTACACAGATTTTCAAAGCTTTTCCTAGAGTGTAGAAGCATGGACTGTTTTGTGGAGACTTATGTTTTCTTATAAATATAAAAATATAACACCACATACACAATTTTATTTGTTTTTGTAATTCTTATTGTTCCTCCCTTCAACCTCGACAGAGACAATATGCTATAAAATTAATATTACTGTAATCGTAATAAGTCAGACCGTTTTTCGCATGAATTTCCAAAACCACACTGCACTGTGTTTCATCATCATTATGAAATTCAAGTAAGTGTAAGAAAGACAGAGCAAAGGTAATTGGGTTAGAACCAAAAGACACTAAATCAGTGGTGACTTTAAAATCTACATGGAAGGCATTTGTATAGTCCTCTTCTATTCTATGACTAGTAATTTTTTTTATATTTTTATTTTTAGGAAACAATTTTATAAAAAATCATTGAACATAACACTTGTGCCGCACACAGTGTTAAAAGTGCTAGCGTTATTTGTTTTGGCGTATTTCGTGGGAACGTATGGCGAGCGATATGCTGAAATAGGCCAATAACACCTATTAATGTTAAATGTTTTCATTTCGGTTAATATAAGTTTGGTATTGAGGATTCCAAATCACAGATACAAATTCGAGGTGAGATCTTACGTATGCCATATAAAGTAATTCAAGTGTAAAAGGTTTATTGAATGGTTTTGTGACTCGTAGAATGAAGCTTATTTGTTTTTGGGCTTTTTCTAAGACGTTTTCAATATGATCTCAGTAATTTAGAGTCAAGTAATACTCCAAGGTCTCTTGATTTTTTCTACTCGTTGGAGAGGAACATGGTTTAGACGGTAAGTATGGATGATTTGGTGACATTTATGTGAAAATGTTATCACATTACATTTATCTCTATGTTTAGGACTAATTGATTTTCTATGCAATATTTATTAATTCTATTAATATCTTGTAATTTGTTACAATCATCTGCTGAGTTTATGTATTATATATTTAAATTGGCCTTAGACTATGCCTGTGTGTTAATATAATATTCATGTTGATTGATGTGTTCATTCCTCGACACAAGGTGATGGAGATATGACATAATGTTACGAGTACATAAAATAATTACACATTAGTCTGTTGTCTGAATATGCCTTAATCAAGATAATTAACAAAATATAATAAATCTGAACATACCCTTGTTTGACAGAATTCCTTTGTTGCTCGGTACTTGGGAATCTGATATGTCGTACCCTGATTTGATTAATAGCCGACACGATCTCATTCATGTGTCGGCTTACTGACTTTTGGGAAAGACTCAAATGAAAGTCATTTCCTACTATTTTTTTATACGACCCTGTCGCAAGGAACGACAGTGTCGTTAGAACCTTAAAAATAAATAATATATTATAAGTATAGCAAATACATCAAAAAATAAGATAGGCAGAAAGAAAACAAGACTATAACTGTTTATTTCACGTTAAAATTTCGATTTTATTTCCGGGAGTCCTGGGGCTCCACCAGGTAAATTATGTATGCATGAAGTCACCGTGTAAATCAAGGGTTAATTGAAATGGATTAAGATATCAATTTATCCATGGAGGAATCACGTGAAGCCAGTTAATAAAAACTATTTATAAAAAAAACACAACAACAAAGCAAAACCTTAGCAAACGCCATCTCTTATGACATTTATACAACAGACGAAGCCTCGAGTAGCACCACTGTGACCTGCTTTTAACATGTTCATATCTCAATTTACCGTCCACCATTATTCCAAGGTTGTGCGCAGCGTCAACAAAGGGAACGGTGGCTTCATGTATTTTTACAACATGTCCTCCATTCCTTACACATGATATTTTTTGCTTAGTTCCCATTAATAAAGCAACAGTTTTTTGAGGATTAAGAAGAAACACTCCTGTGCCCAAGTGCAAACTCTACGTAGATCATCCGTTACCATATCCACCGCCAGATGAGCGTTACTTATGTCAAATGATAAATATTATTGTGTGTCATTTGCGATATACAGTATTTAATAGATTGCATTATGTCAGCGGCATATATAGCAAAAAAACAATGGCCCCAGTATCAACCCCTGCGGTACCCCTCGCGTTATCTTTACATCAGATGAATGTTTTAGAGCCCTATTGATTTCCCTGTAAACTGTGCGCTGAGTTCTATCTTTGAAGTAACTCTGAAACCATTTTATTGTTTCATCGTTAAAACCAAAGTAATGCAACTTTCAAACAAGCAATGGAATGCTCAATAAGTCAAAAAATTTAGAGAAATCTAGAAGAACTAATACCGAGGCTTTGCCTGCATCATTGGAGGTAAGAATATCGTCTGTAATGCATTGCAGAGCTGTTGTGCTGTGACCTTTACGAAACCCCGATTGATGACGAGGTATAATCCCGCAAGTTTCAGTGTTGACACAACTTTTTCGAGTACTTTGGATAATGCTGGTATTATGCTGCTCGGTCTGAGATCGCTAAGACTAGTGAAAAATTAAATAATTTCATATTCACTTTGAGTTCCAAGGGCACTGCGATTGTTCGTCTACGTACAGGGACTATTGGCCGCAACTCCTCACACAAAGCTCTGTATAGGTCCTGGGATAGCCTGTAGTTTGCCACAAATACTGTGACAGGAATAGTCAAAGGGTTTGACAGATCCCTTAACTGCCGTCTTTGGACTGACTCATTTCTCAGCTCTTCGCTGCGCAGAACTCCATTAAAAAAATGTAGACGGAAATAATTGTCCATTGTAGACTGGCTGTGGCTAAAATAATACACATAAATTATTAGCAGACCCGCACCCTTTTGGTACATAATAATATACTAAAGGAAAATATTTCCTTGACTTCCTAAAACCAACAACTATTTTCTAAGGAGAGGTTATGTCAGAAAATTCCATCTTTATTCAAGCTAAAATTTTCTTATAAAACGAGTCTTTGCCGGGTTGGTCTAAATACGCACAAAATACTTAAATAACCCAAACTAAGAACTATTTTGTGCATTTAAAAAGTGGTTTCTTATAGTAATTGCTGGAACGAAGTGCAATTACAATATTCTGTGCCTAAAAGTGCGGCGATTTATGTAAAAACATCTACCAACCCGGTTGATATGTCGTTAATTCGAAATAAATCATATTACTTACCTTAAAACCACTTTAAAACTATTAAATTCGTTTTTATTAACTTCAAGAAAAATGTCATTCGGCGATGTGTCAACTCAAAACGTTAGTAAGGATTCCAAGCCGGAGGTCTGTTGAGCTGTTTTGTGAATCAGGAAATGAATGCGTCTCAGACTCACACATGGGACGTAGAGATTACCAAATTCAACGAGAACTGTCAAAACACAAGGAGAAACGCCCGGCGTCGGCCGAGAACGAGACGTATAAACGTAGAGACTACCAATGATTGCGAAACTTTGCGAAACTGTAAAAAATATGGGTGTGTGCGTAAAAAAACGTATTCACGGATGTTTGTGAGAGGTACTGACTTCACGTCCTGATATTATTTCTCTACTAACTGGGTAATGAAACTGGTTAATCAATGTTATGTAACAATTTGTAAAAGAACAACAATTCTTTTTCGTTGTTTGTTTTTGGGGTGTTATGCCGTGTTGCGCTACGTCCTTCTTTAGCCGACGTTTCGGACAGCGTTGCAGTGTCCATCATCAGGGCAGATCCGGCAGATCCGATATCGTCCGACAACACCCCAAAAACAAACCACGAAAATGCTTTTGGCCGTGAAAATCTAAAAACGTATCTGAACAACAATTCTCTTTTTATAACTTTTGAATCTTATTGATGGGAAAATATATCATTGAAGAATATAACTGGGACTCGAAACCAGAATCTCTCTTCGTACCGGGACGGACGCCTCTACCAATTCGGCCCCTGATACCTCTTATTAGAATCGGTAGAGGCGTTCGTCCCAGTTAGACGAGAGGTACTGGGTTCGAGTCCCAGTTGTGACCGTTATCTTTTATTATTCTGTGTCTTGTTCTTTTTCATATTTTTATTTAGATTATTAGTTTTATCTTTTTCTTCAATGTTATGTAACATATTACTACAGTCAGTGGACATCTTCAATTTATCACTAAATAAGTATAAAGGTTGTTACTGAGGCAGTTCAGTTATGTATAAATAATGCTGTATAATTTTACCCGTCACATACGTAAAAGCCCTTAAAAGGGCGTTAACCCCTCAGGCTAATTTCTAACAATTCATAAAGATTACATTTATACAACTGTTTTAGAAAGAAAAAATACCACGCTTTATATTAAAATCTAAAATTTATCCGCAAAATAATTCAAATGTACACCTTAATGATAGAGGTTTCTTTACAAAATTTAAAAAAAAAGAAACTTTAGAAAATTTATTAATTATTTTTACATGAAATGACAAAACAGTGAGATGACGATAACTTTTATAATACATTTGTCCAGTGTTTTGATTTATTTTCGTTACAAGTAGTTTTAGTTTAACAAAACTTAAGGTTAGTCATTGTTAAAACCTTTTCATGTCTGCATCAAAAAATTTATATTTTATAATTGGTATGTTTATTTAGAATTATAAAATATGAAATTGTATCATATCACCATTCAAAAATAGTTTTTAATTTTCGGATACGTTCGGATAGTAATATTCGATTATTTGGATTTTATTGCAGAGCAGTAATATTTTGACATTTTGACAAAATATGCCCTAGACTTGAAGGGTAAACAAATAAATAAATATTTCAGTTATCAAGATATCTGAACTCCTTTCAAAGACATTCAATTCATTCCCTATGGGTGTCCTTTCACAAGTCTCTGGGTTAGCAAGACTTGCATCACGCTAGCTCACTTACCAGATTAGTAGATTAGTGGTTTACCACTAAGTAATTACCAGATGTAAACTGAAGCAATTTGCCATTAAGATGATTGGGAGAGGGGTCGCTCGTCGGAAACCTTGCGTAATTTAAAGTAGTTTTGATGAAAGCACCGGAAAGTTAGTCGTTCTTGGCCAAGTGTTTCTTCGTGGGAGCTCCATTGTGCGTCTATGTACTTACATCGAGCTACGAATATCACTAGAGTGATTTTTTTTAATGTGAATACCGCACAAGAATCACATCTGCTCCCAACCGCCTGGAGCCAATGAGACTATGACACCCTTAATTTGGGTATGTCTTGTGGCTGAGGGCAGAGGGGAGGGGAAATAAATTGGAAAGGGTCACCAAACACAGCTAACAGCCATTTCAAGCAACGTTTCGATGTTTCTTCGACCCTGAGAACATCTTCTAGTCTGGAACGTGCCGCATATAAAGGGTGGTCCAAGTCCAGCCATAACGATGTTAATAAAATGACAACAGCACGATGTTAATAAAATGACAACAGCACGATGTTAATAAAATGACAACAGCACGATGTTAATAAAATTGCGAGTCACACCTTAAGACCCATTAACCAGCGGCCGAGAAATGAAATTTCAACTTGCAATCGTGCCCTTGCAACTGTACAGGGCGATTCCGATGAGAAAGATTGATTATTCTCAGTACCCTAAAGTTTAACTAACTACTCAACTTTGACTTTATTTCATTCTAAATTTGCTTTAATATATACCTACATTCAAGTAAGCAATAAAAATGCCCAAACGCGTGATGATACATTTTTTAATATCGTATACTTCTTGTGAGTATTTTTTAATGTCTAAGCAAAATAAGTGTGTAAAAAAATGGTGTGTAAAGGTAAAAAATAAGTGTGTAAAAAATGGTTAAACACCATTGGACTTACCGTCCAATGGTGTTTAACAATGTGTACTCAATAGACGTCCAATAATGGTGTTTAACAATGTGTACTAATAACATAAACAAATGATATATTGTAACCTTAATTTACACTTTGTTTACGCTTACTTAATCTTAACTATTCAATGTAAAATATATATATATATATATATTGATTTTGTCTTACAATAACAATTTTTTTCTAAATTGTATGCATATGTTAAATAATATCTGTATTTATCTCATAAGTCTTTGATTATTGTTTACATATTTAATTAGAACATTATTTTTTGCATGTAAATACTCCTCCCATAAACACGAGCTCCTAGAGCTCAACTTATGGAGTAGTAGAATAATAATGAATAATTGTATGACTTTGAATAATGTAATCACTTGTAATGTAAAATCTTTTTCTTATAAATAAAAAAATAAAAATAAAATAGAATTGGAATAACCGTCCAGTAATGGTGTTTAAAAATATGTACTGAACAAACAGAGGGTTTAAACATAAACAAATTACAGTGGATTGGACTTACCGTCCAATAATGGTCTTTAACAATGTGTACTAATAACATAAACAAATTACAATCAATTGGACTAACCGTCCAGTAATGGTGTTTAACAATATGTACTGAACAAACAGAGGGTTTAAACATAAACAAATTACAGTGGATTGGACTTACCGTCCAATAATGGTGTTTAACAATGTGTACTAATAACATAAACAAATTACAATCAATTGGACTAACCGTCCAATGATGATGTTAAACAATATGCACTCCACAGACAGAGTGTTTTAACATTATAATGGTATAGTCAAATATTTATAGTCAAAACATTCGCCCAAGTAGTTGGGAGAAAGTTAAGTTGACTATTTGTAAAGGAATGTGGAAAGATTCTTGTGATGATACATAATTTAAATGGTCTGTCTTAGGCCTAAGGGTCTTCAAGTCTTATGTAAATGTGCGACAACAGTTTTCTATCAAATAGGTACAGATCGCACGCACTTCTACGAATAATCTGTCCATCGAGCTAAATAATTTGTATTAAATTAAAACAAATAACTTTGTTTAAACCACTAATATAATCACAATTACCTACATGTTTCAAAACCGATGGTTTCTTCGTCAGGGTAGTAATGACATTAATAACAAAATAAACAAACAAGTATAGACTAAAAAGAACTATGGACAAAAATATTTTAGAGAGAGGTGATTAATTAATTAAAAATATCGTAAAAAACAATTATTTAAAATTAAATATAAAAATTATTTAAAAAATATGAAAAATTACATTATATAAATTATCAAAACATAATAAAGATGTTTAAACTACAAAAATAAATTATTTTAAATATAGTTATTAATAAGAAAATAAATTTAAGAGATGGCTATTTTTAAAAAATATTTGGTTATTAATAATGAATTATTTTGCGAAGTTTGAAGAAAAAAAAAAAATAATAATAATAATAATTTGTAACTTGGGACGGAATTAAAACCATCTTTAGTTTGATAAACTATCGCTAGTTCACGTATTAGGCATTTCTGATAATATAGAACAATTTATATCATATATTAACAATCTAAATGTTGTTGTAGGGAGCACACTAAAATGTTTCAAATTCTCAGGATACTTTAAAAAGCCAAATTCAAACATTCCCGGGTTACGAATAAATAACACGATAATATTTTAATTCTTCCTGCTGCCACAATAGGATATTTTATTATAAGCAATAATCATTAGCCTGAAACACTCGTCCATATTGAAAAAAATCTCCCGTCGGCGATATGTATCTTTTCTCAGAAGATTTTTTCAATATGGATGAGTGTTTCAGGCTAATAATTATTGCATATAATAATTGTTACCCTTTGTGCTATGCATAAAAAATCTTTTCTTAAACATTAGTTTATCAATTAAAATAAGGATATTTTAACTCATTTTTTGTTCTCACAAAAAATTAAGATATAATAGATGATTAAGATATTTTTATTTTATTTTTATGTTGACGAATACAATTTTTTGTATTTCTTGGGCATTAACTATGTAACAATTTCTAGACATTTTGTTTTGAAGAGTTTTAATTTTCAATGTACTATCGTTACTTAATTATTTATTATTATTATTTATCGTTATTAATTTTTCTGCTACCGGTTTCGACACATCATTATATGTTTAAATTTTGTTTTTTCCTTGTTGAAGCTATGGCCTGTCTCTATTAAATGATTGGCGAATTCAGAATAGTTATTATTTCGTAAACAGAGTTCATGTTCCCTGATTCTAGTTCTAAATTTTCTAGTAGTCATTCCTACGTACTGGGCGTCGCACTCATTACATTATAAAGTGTACATCCCGTTTTTTTCGAATTTATTAGAAACATCCTTGTTATTAATTATTTATTTTATTTTAGAATTAGTATAGACGGCTGGAGAAATGTGATCTGGTAATATGCGGGATATTTTTAAAGATAAGTCGCCTGTAAAAAGAAGTTTTTTATATATTAAGTTTTTACCAGGTTCGTTGTTATTATTGCCACTATAAATGTACTTTTTTGTTAAAAATTTTGTTTGTTTCTTATTAACTAAGCGATTAATTATTTCAGGTTTATAACCATTGTTTAGGCCTATTTGTTTTATAATGTTAATTTCATTATTATAATTATCATTGCTTAAAGGGACATTAATAGCACGATGAATCATTGAGTTGAAGGAAGCAAGTTTGTGAGATAAAGGATGAAGTGAAGTTGATGGTATAACACAGTCAGTGTGTGTAGGTTTTCTATAAATATTAAATACACACTTATTATTTTCTAAATTGATATTTAAGTCTAAGAAGTTCAAACTGTTGTTATCATTATGTTCCAGTGTAAATTTTATATTTTGATGTAGGCTATTAATGAAAGTGAGAAAATTTTCTAATTGTCTGTTGCTACCCGACCAAATTACAAAGATATCATCAACGAATCGGTACCACACAAATACGTTAGATAAAAGGAAAAGTCCACAATCGAATAGTTTGTTTTCAAAAGAATTCATAAATATTTCAGCAAACAAAGGAGAAGTGGGATTACCCATCGCCAGACCATTATGTTGTTTGTATAATTTATCATTAAATCCCAAAATCACACCTCCCACCACCCCCACCAAATAACATCTAATTCATTTCTGTACTTGTTTTAAATTTTAAGTTTAGTTAAGTTTGCTAGTGAATGACACGGGTGTGTCGAAACCGGTAGCAGAAAAATTAAAATTTAAGTAACGATAGTAGGTACATTGATAATTAAAACTCTTCAAAACAAAATTGACGAATACATTTTTTATAACGATTTAAAATGTGCCATTTTCAATTTGCCGTTAAATCGACATGATCGTTTTTGATCAAGGAGAAAATAACGTTCACATAAACTGCTCCATGCTTTCATTTTGGCCATAAATTTAGTGAATAATTTTGGTAAAATAAAAATTGTCTGTAGCTCATCAATCTCATCACAAATCGTATGTAATTGAACTTTAAAAAGCTGAAAAAATGGTTATTTGATCAAGATTTTTTTGTGTTGATATTGTTTCTCAGCATCTGTAATTTAGTATCCATCGTATGCATGTAATCTTATATATAAATATGCCTAAGAGTATATTTAAGTATGTTGTGTGCCTTTGAGTGTGTGTACGCTTATGAGGGTTCCATGTCTAATCGGACTATGAGATCTCAGCGTCTGAATTCCCGTAGTAAATTTATTCAGACACGATACTTCCTCACATGATAATTCATCACATCATAACTCACATTAACCTAACCTAACCTAAGGGTAAAAACTCCAATTATCTATTTTCGATGCTTCGAGACATGATGAATTATCATGTGAGGAATTAACATCCGATGAAAAGTTTGTACTCAATATTCATACACTTAAAAAGTCACCGCTTATGAGTATTTTGTCTGTGCCTATGTAGGTAATACCTTTGTACTGTAGTTGGCATGCCCAATTGAGGTATGTTGTAAGGCTAGAGGTAGTGGAGAGGGAAAGGAGATGGGGAAGAGGAAGGTGAATAAGTACCTGGCTATTCATATCTGGTCACTAAATACGGCTAAAGCCTTTTCCAGCAACGTTTCAGTTCTGAAAGGTGGTGTTACATCAAGGCGATACTTATCAGTATCTATATATATCTTATACAGTATCTTCCATTCGGAAACGTGCCGCAAATATACTATATATTGTTTTTTATTAATTAATTGTGAAAAAACATAAATTAATCAGATAAAATTTATTTGCGCACGCCGGGTTCGAATTGGGAGTCGAGAGTCTTACCCCTCGACCATGCTCTACACTGTGGTTTCTCGTTGTATGTGTGATTTCCTGTTATAATTAAGTTAAATAAATAAAAATTAAAATCTATAATATAAAAATTAATGTTTGTTTGTGTGTTTGTACCTTATGCGCGGCTATGCCATTCATTCGATTGCGATGAAACTTTGGGAATATGATATGCGTATACCCGGAACGGTTATAGGATAGTGAGCTCTGGCGTTACGAAATTATTTCCATACTATTCACACGATTGCCATTAATATTTCATCCGATTGCAAATAATTTTTTTGAATTGTTGTGAACATGCCCGTGAATACTTCTACTTCTTGCCATTGCAACGCATGCCGGGTTTCATCTAGTGAAGAATAAAATACAAATAAAAAACTTTTCTGGATAAATAAAATAAATAAATAAAATCCGCATTACAAGACCTGTGTGTTTTATTTCCATTGCTAAATAACTCATAATAATGAAAATTGATCAAATAGATAGATACTCGGTGAAATCCCTCAATTTTGTTTTTCCGATAATAATACTCTAAAAGGGTATGCCATTGCATAGTATGCATTAATAATCCCTACTAGAGTTCACAAAAGCACTGTATTAATGTTGGGAATTTGCAGGAATGGGACCTATACCAACGTTGTAAGCCGCATAAATCCCTCCTGGTACATGGGCCAGGAGTCAAAAATGGAGCGCTTTATTGTGTTTAAATAAGAATTTTAAATGTTTCATTATTAAATTTGAAAAATCCACATGTGCCAAATGAGTACCCAAAACCATTTGAAATGTCAAAGCTTTCCCGTTTTAAAATGCAAAATGTAAAATGGTTTTAAGAAAAGTATTTGAAATCCAAAATGCAAAACAACTACTTTTAAAATGCATTGAAAATTCAAAATGGTGTCTCAGGTCAAACAATGAAAGAGTAAAAACAAACCTTCTGTTAACCACTGGAGCGACAAAGCAATTAAAGTATTTTTTCTCGGATTGCTAAAGGAAATTTTTCCACCCACATTAAAAAAATCATACCTCCGAATTTAAATATGGAGACATACAAACTGATTATAGCTCCATGTAGCCAATGAATTCCCCTATCTTTTGTCAATTATCACATATTTGTAGGATTTATAAAAAAAATATAATTAAATCTTTTACCTTAAAACATTTTAAAGAATCCAGAGAATATTTATTTTGTTATATTTTGAATGTACAATATATTATATAGTCGTTTAAATAAAAAATATAATTTTGAAAATTTGCCACATTTTGGCAACAAAGCAATCCGAGGTTTTGGAAATAGTGCCATAATGTGGAAAAAAGCGCTCAAATGGTTAAAAGGATTTTGGGTTTTTAAACAATTTTGTCATTTAATATTGGACATCAAAGTAAAACCACTTGTGGAGTAACTTTCCAAGTCCGGGCTTATTTCAATTCTCCAAACCCTTGACTTTGAGCAGAAACAGGCAGTCCTTTGATATATTAATTACCCTGTCTTAACAAAGGGGTTGCATTCTTTAGAGTGCAGGCATCATGTGCATGGTAATGTTCTGTTTCTACCGGAATTTCAATTGAACATGCTCCGAGGAACTAGTGTCATTTATCCCTTTGGCACCGGTGCATCGCCGGGAAATATGATAAACGCGCGCCCAATATTTATAGTTGGTTGACATTATTTATCTTATGAGAACGGGTCGTTTTTACGACATGTTCTTGAATTTAACAGTTCGACTGTGGAAAGATGTTCGTGTTTCCTCCCTACTACAACATGGGTTTCTTCAAGGATTGTAGGTAAAAGTTTACGATAGCCGAATAAAGATACATATTTCTATGAAGAAGAAGAAGACAACAATAATAATCTAAATTAAGATATGAAAATGAACAAGACACAGAAAAATAATAAAACATAATGGTCGCAATTGGACTCAAAAAATGTAGCTGCCAATAATAGGGAAAAAAAACATAAATCGAAGATAATATTGTTAATTCTGAAATTTGAAATATGAAGTTGACAAATACGACAGTCTCTTAATAGATCGCAATGGCTGAATTGGTAGAGCGCCGTAAAAAGTGAGACCTGGTTTCGAGTCTGGACCTGGTTGCGACCATTATGTTTAATTATTTTTCTGTGTCTTGTTCATTTTCATAATTTAATTTAGATTATTATTATTGTCTTCTTCTTCATTGATATATTAAATTGGTGGGAATAACCTTCAAAAGTTTAAAAAGAGAGTTTTTCTGACATAAAAAAAAAATTAATACATATTTCTAATTATAAAAGCGATGGCTATATCAAATTAAAACGCAATAATCACTTGCCCAGCTACTTTTTAGCAATCATAGATTAACTATTTCAAAGTGACCTAACCGTCCTCAAATTCTGGCACAAAACAGGTCAACGAATGAGATTTTAGCCATAAAACATCAAACAAGGTTCTTCGCTGGTACAGAGTTTCCCTCCTCTGCTTTAAGCACAATGCCACCTACACATTTTATTTCCAAATACAGCCTTACACTGATCATCACAGAAATGGGAGGGTGTCAGGACGAAAGCAGGCTTGAATTTCACGTGCCAATATTACTCTACCGAAATTACACACTCACCAATCCTTTTCCCTTCTAACGACTATGTTATTTCCTAACTAACTTCCCCCAACTCCCACATTCTTCGCTCTTTGGTCAATTCTTCTGTCATTTGGGTTTGCCCGTCTCCTATTGTAATTCTGAATTAATTTATCTTTAGTGTACGACTCATCCTGTTGAAGAGAACATCGTTCTCGAAACGCGTTGATTTTGTAACTGATTTGAAACAGACAGACACCAGAAATAAAAAGGAAACTATAGCCACTGGGTCATGAACCCAGATTATCTGATCTTACCAGGCCCCCTAGCAAACTCGATCGATAAGGATCAATAGGATAATTGTCGGTAACTTCTCATCGTTCCCTAGGACAACTGCAGATCGCTAACGTACAAACATCAGTTAATGTCGAAATTTTTTTTTTCTTTTTACTTTTTTTATACATATATTATACATTATTCATAAAATGTTTTGGCTGCCCAACTAGGAAGAATCCCGTTTTAGGGCAGTCAAATTAGGATGTTATATGGAACATGTCTTGAACAAACAAATATAAATGGAAGAATAAAAAAGAAGAGAAAGAATAATAATAAATAACATAAAAAATAAGAAATAAAAAAATAAAAAATAGTAATAAAAGAAAATAAAAGTTTTAAATACAATAACTGTTTAAAATAAAACAATAACTTTGTATACACCACTTTTATTTTTTTATACTTAATGCCGACCGGGTTTCGCTACAACCGTAGCTTCTTCAGGGCAGTATAATCTCTACTGTTGTTTGTTTAGCACATATAATATTAAGGACAATACTACTACAATAACTGTTGTTTGTTTAGCACATATAATATTAAGGACACTTAGTCATTGTGAACTGTCACTTATTATTTTGCGATCTGCAGTCATGCTAGGGAACGATGAGCAGTTACCGATAGTTAGCCTATCAATTTTTATCGATCGAGTGTGCTAGGGGGCCTGGACCCTTAGCGCGGTCGATCGATTTGGATTGTATCGATAACTTTCGGAAACTTCTCAACGTTCTCTACGACAACTGCAGATTGCCAACGTACAAACAACGGTCGACGTCGAACATATTAAGAGCACTTAGTCATTGTGAACTGTAATTTATTCATTGGCGATCTGCGGTCATGCTAGGGAACGATGATGTCGATTCAATACTTATCGATAAACGGTGCTGTGGGTCCTGGGTACCTAGCATGGACGATCGATAAATGTCGGTGTCTGGTTATCGCTCCCGATTGCTAACGTACAAACTATTATTTTTTCGTTGGCGATCTTCAGTAACGCTCGGGAAAGATGACAACAAAGTTACCGATATTATCGATATAACTTTTTATCGATCGACCGTGCTGGATATGCAGGACTGATATTTACCTAACAAAATAAGAACCTCTTATTTTATGGTGAGGAATCGATATTTTCATTAATATCTTTATAAAACCCTGTTAACGTGTTACGATTGTTGTAAAAAAAATTATTAAAAATAATTAAATTAAAAAATAAACCATTTATTGAAAAAAATGGATATTAAATAAATTAAATTTTTTTATAAGAAAAACTCTTTTTTACTTTTAAAGGTTATTCCCACCAATGTAATATATCATTGAAGAAGAAGATAACAATAATGATGAAAAAAATATATGAAAATGAAAATGAACAAGACACAGAAAAATAATCTTTTATTAATCTATCTTTTATTATTTTTCTGCGTCTTGTTCATTTTCATATTTAAAAAAATTAGATTATTATTGTTATCTTGTTCTTCAATGATAAATACATTTGCTCAAAAAAAGATATCAATATTTTAAAAATTTCGTTTTAAAATCTCAGCGCAAGTGAGATAAATTTGACCTTACTTCGGACACACTCCCACCCCCGCAATACACTTCTGTTTGATAATATCTTTAGCGATTTCAATATATTATATACCTAAGCCAAATTATAGTATTATTAGTTCAGAGTGGATTTGAGAATGTTTGATAATAACTCGCCTGAAAGTACATCATAGCAGTTTGGTTGGAATGCAACCCACACACCCCGTGAATAGTTAGCCAATGTGAGCAGGAATCCAGGAATGTCACTACAAACATGGCCCCCGCCTTCACCCCCCTCTTCCTGGCATCCCTTTGACATTATTTTACATAACCGATGCAACTCTTCACGGGGCAATGCTTTTTTATATGACCCCTAACAAGAGGCACCTATCTGTACAGTTGGGTGTGTCAATTATTTCACGCCCAATCGACATTATTTTATATAACCGATGCAACTCTTCACGGGGCAATGCTTTTTTATATGACCCCTAACAAGAGGCACCTATCTGTACAGTTGGGTGTGTCAATTATTTCAACTTTTGAATTCAGAACTGCATATAATTTTTTTTTTCTTAAATGGTTTTTAGCTCGCTAAAATGCATTTTAATCAGAAAAAACACCTAAAACTGTATTTTTAAATATTGGTAATTAATATTTTTTTCACAATAATTACTGTTGTCATAACATATTATCATTAAATTTTAGGCATCCATTGTTTTTTATTCGTTTAATTTTGTTCAAACATTTTGGTGTAGTTATTGTTTAGTATCTTGATTTTATCCAGAAAAAATGTTATTTTCCCTTTTTATATTTTCAACAAACACATCACATATGTTTGAAAGATTTTTTTTTGCATTATTTGGACTACAGTTATGGAATAAAAATTAAGTTTGCTACAAAATATAAAATATGGACCCTTCGTTTTATTTTTTTCCCGAATCACGAAATCTGATTTCTTTTTCAAAACTTCCGTCCTTTCTAGCGAGCTAATAGTGAACACTAATTGCATTTATTTTTAAGTTTTCGAATAGCTACAGATCATACGCAACTTTTGGGACCCCGGACGTTTAAAAATAAGGCAATTTTGTTTCTCTGTACACTGTACAGTGCCAGTATTTGTACAGTGCCAGTGCCAGTGCCAGTGTGAAGACAGGGGACTATGTCGCCACCCGGTTAGGCAGTCTTGTGAGGTAGGTTACGGGACCCGGTAGCAAGCGTTCTATTTTATTAAAATATCTTTGTTCTGTTTTATTTTTTAGTCATTTAAGTACGTATGTATGCATGTGTTTCTCCATATGTTTATTAAATAATTTAGGTGGGACTGGATTAAGCTAAAGTATACGCCCCTCTTTGTCTCTGTTAAAATTATTATGTACAGAAGCACATTCAAAGTACACATGACCTTGTATTAAAATAACCCTAATGGATATGTGTACTTTCGTGATGCACTTGCCTCTCGGTTTGATCCATTACTGAGACCAATTAGTAAATAGAGAAGTCCGCCGCACCTGTCTGTCGGTAAAGCAATCAGCTATCAGTTACACCGCATTGCCTTCCCCGATTACAACTCACGGCCGTGACTTGTTGAATATATTGCGACAATTACTATGCAGCGCGGAATAAAGAAGCTGGGTAAATATACTGGTAATCGAAAGACCATTGAATTATGTGTGTATATGAAATCATTAGGAATTTCCTGGAGAGACCACATTACAAATGAGGAGGTTCTCAAAAGAATCGAAGGAGGAAGGTACCTGCGACCTTGTCCGAAAGGCGTGCAAGATGGATCGACAAAGGCCTCTTGCATGCCATAATGGAGGGTTTGACCGAGGGGACAAACTCTAGGAAACGCCCACGCCGAGAGTACCTGGAGGACCTGCTGGTGGACATGCGCTGCTCATCATATGCAGACTTCAAAAGAGCTGCACAAGACAGGGAAGAATGGAAGAAAAAAATAAAGGAAATTGCTGCAAACCAATCCCAGGATTGAAACCAGAGAGAGAGATGAAATCACTGCACATGAAAAACATGTCATCGGCAAAAGAAAGAAAAGAAATGACTTACAGCGGAACTTGTGACATTTTTTTCTGTCGAGCTGGCTTATATATTACACTCTATTTTATAGCGGAATATTTGTAAAGTTTTGTAGCGGCGGCTGATTTACACCGGCAGAGAGCGAAAGAGCGGTATATTGATCAGAAGATATTTGTGCGCTGAGGATAAAAAAATGACAGGTCCACACAGGATTAGGCAGGTTAGGAAATATGTAACAATACTAACTTACCAAGTACAGTGGTTCATGATATATAGATGTAGGTGTGTAGATAAGTTTAGCTGTGTATTGTAAAGGCCCAACCAGACATTAACACAATGAGTGGTAGACATTTTAACCACTCGAGCGCTTTTTGCCACATTATGGCACCATTTACAAAACCTCGTATTGCTTTGTTGCCAAAATGTGGCAAATTGAAACAAAAAAAATTATTAAAACGACTATATAATAATATATTGTACATTCAAAATATAACAAAATAAATATTCTCTAGATTCTTTAAAATGTTTTAAGGTTAAAGATTTAATTATATATTTTTTTATAAATTCTACAAATATGTGATAATAGACAAAAGATAGGGGAATTCATTGGCTACATAGAACTATAATCAGTATGTATGTCTCCATATTCAAATTCGGAGGTATGATTTTTTTAATGTGGGCGGAAAAATTTTCTCTAGTAATCCGAGAAAAAATATTTTAATTGCTCTGTCGCTCCAGTGGTTAAGGCAATCATCCCGTGTGAAGGGTTTTTTTCGCTTTTTGGGAATTTTGAATAAACGTACACAACTGTGAACTTTTACCACATATTCATATTTTGAGCAAACTAGAATTTTTTCATCCCAAAATTGTCGCTCTTAGCAACCCATCTTCAAAAAAAGTTTTTATGTAGTGATCACGTTTGCAGGCGTTTTGCTTGTTACATCTGAAACGAAAATCTAACGGCATTTTAATCTGCGAAGTTATAAACTAGTTTTTGAACTAGGATTATTAAAACAAATTTGAAAGGTAAATTTTTGGTATTTTGTTAAACACCAAACAAAACATTTTTTTCAAAAAATTCACGAAAACATGTTCAACAAGATGCTTACAATTCTAGCTTTAAATATATTTTTAATAATGCTAATTTAAATACTAGTTCATGTTGCATAGTATCTATCATCTATCGTTGTTCGTGATAGCCGAAGGTATCAGGTAGTCAATCAAACACCATCAGTCTGGTGACTCGGTGCCTCAGAAATACTTAGAGCCTACTATAGTAAGGATGTGTTTTAATAATAATATTTTTAAAACAAAAACAACTGTTTCTGGAAAAATAAGAAAGTATACAGATTTAGGAAATGAAATTAAAAGAATTTGGCTTTCTCAGACTATAAAAATATTACCATTTGTTATTTCGGCCAATTAAATCAAATCAATTCACCTACCTGGGCTCCAGTCTGACGGAGAACAATGAGGATCCAGCAGAAATCAGAAGGAGAATCACAGCAGCCAACAAAACATACTTCTCTTTGCTGCCAGTGTTTAAGTCACGTAGCGTCCACAGGAAAACGAAAGTAACCATATATAAGACCATTGTCAGAACTGTATTGGCATATGGATGTGAGGCGCTGACACTGACGGCAAAGATGGCTGAAATGTTGGATACTTTTGAAAGAAAAGTGTTAAGAAGAATATGTGGACCCGTGAAAGAGGGGGAACAGTGGCGTATCCGGCACAACAAAGAACTGTATGATATATATCAGGCCCCCAATATCTCAGCCCATATGAGACTCCTCAGGTTGAGATGGGCTGGACATGTACAGAGAATGCCGGACACACGCGTCCCAAAAAGAATTATGGCTGGACACCCAGGTGGAAAGAGAAAAGTGGGAAGACCCAGACTGAGGTGGGAAGACGAAGTAAGAGGGGATGCAGCACAGCTTCTCCAGATAACAAACTGGAAGTCAGCCGCTGAGGACAGGAGGAGTTGGAGGCGAATGTTGCGGGAGGCCAAAGCTCGATATGGGCTGTAGCGCCATCGAAGAAGAAGAAGAAGTTATTTCGGCTACTGGCATTATACCTAGCTCTGTCAAAATTTTAGGCATATTAGATTTGTCAAAGAATTTGTATATAAAAATGCAAAAATCAGTCATTTTAAATACATGTAGGATTACGAAAGATTTTTTAAATATTTATATTGAGTGATCTGTAGGATTTATCGGTCAAATTAGGAATTTCACCGAGCCGAACCCTCTGATATGAAAATATCTGGAGTCAGTGAATTATATTCCCATTTAATAGTTTGGTAGATTAACATGTTGTTCATGTATTGTTTTGTACTAATTATACTTATATAATACACTTGCGTAACGTGGATTTACTAGATGATCTATAAACGGGCCTGAAAATCTGGTGCGTAAAAAAAGTAATTTTACAAAGTATATTTATAACTAACCTTATTAGAAAGTTTGCCAATGTTTAAGTTGAATTTATAATTGAGATTAACAGACACAACAGTATATACAAACAATCCAAAACTCTATGACTAACCTTTTGGTAAACAAAAGTATTTATTTAAAAAGATGAGATATAAAATTATTATATGAGACAGTTAATATATTACCTGTTCAAGGGATAATATGGTTTAAAATTATATTCCAAAACCTATTATCAGATTCAATATACAAAGAAAAAGTAGATCATGCACATGACACAACGGCGCCGGCGGCCGGCGCAGTACAGGAGCAAGGCTTTGGATTCCCATTCCGAAGGTCGCGGGTTCGAACCCGGCGTGCGCAAATAAATTTTATTTGATTAATTTGTGTTATTTCACAATTAATTAATTACAAATAATTCATATTATATTTGCGGCACGTTCCTGAGTGAAAGATACTCTCAGTATCGCGGTGCAAGACCACCATTTAGAATTGAAACGTTGCTTGAAATGGCTTTAGACGTGTTTAGTGACTAGATCTGGATAGCCAGGTACTTCCCCACCTTCCTCTTGCCCATCTCCTTCCCTTCCCCGCTTACCTTCATCCTCACAACATACCCCAATTGGGGATGCCATAGTCTCACTGGCTCCAGACGAAAGCAGTTATATATATATTTTTAAATTGACTTGCTGACAAAGCGGGTGCTTGAAAAGAAGAATAAAAAAAATTATTAATTAAAAAACAATAAGTTAATCAATTTTATAAATAGATATATATTAATTAATCTAGAAGTCTCAAAACACACTGGCCTTGGAAATTCTATACACCTCGCAATACCTAATAGGTGTATGAATTTTGAAACCCCTAGTAACATAACTCTATTGTATTTTATGTTGCAAGAACGTCCATAAACATAAGCACATGCATTGTACGTTTGTTAAAAGAACCTTTCCGCACCTGTAGTGCGTTGTCAGAACTTCTACGTTTGTTATGGATAGAGAAGCGAGACGTTTTGGTTTCGAGTTTCACATCTTGAGTGGGATCACTGAACGGGCAAATCCTAGAAGTGTAATCTATGCCTACCGATTTTAAAGAAAACTCTCATTCATTTAAATAAGACCTTTCGTCTCCTAGGCCAGTGTAATTGATTAGCTGCTCAGGAAAGAAAATCGATTTTTTTAATGTCTTTTGTAAATTTTACCCAAAGTGAGGAAAAATGAGCGTACTTCTGGTAAAGAGACACGTCCACAACACTCTTCTATACATTGTTCTCTTCAGTATTATTATAATAAACTAGCGAGTACCCGGCATGCGTTGCAATGCCACTCAAAGAAAGAGGATTTATGTTTTGATTCTGTTTATTGAAGTCCTTTTGGATGCACAATATATTTTGTTTTTCGTTTTATTCGTACATGAATAAATCAGAAGGTTTCCGACCCGTGAGCAGGCCACATACAGCTGTCAGTATGAGAAGCATTAATTGTCCATCCTCTACCACTAGTATTGTCTACTTAGCAATCCTTCCCTCTGCTTCTCCCTCATCTTCCATCCCTCCGTCACTCCTCCCCAGCGTGTCCTTTCCCATGCGTTCCACTTCCATCTTCCCCGCCTCCCCCTTTCCCGCGACCACACCTCTCGCATTTCCCTCCCCTCCTGCACCTTCTCCCCTTCAAATTTTCCTTATTTTGAAACACAGGACACCCCCACAATACAATTCTACGGTTTTTTGTCTTCAATGGACTGGATGTTGTCATTTTCTGAAGGAAGATAATGCACAACATTATGCAACACAAAGGAAATAGTTAACAAAGCGGAAAACTTTACACTACGCAATATATTAGTACATATTTGCTTTTTATAAAAATCGATTGAATCAAATGTAATTGGATTAATAATTTATCTTAATCATCGTTTAATAATGTGTCAGCTGATATCAAAGATTCAATAACATATTATTAAACGTATCAAATATATCAATAACAATATATTAAACATATCAATAACATATTATTTACGAAATAATAACTATTCTGAATTCGCCAATCATTTAATAGAGACAGGCCATAGCTTCAACAAGGAAAAAACCAAATTTAAACATATAAATATAAATTCATGCTTTAACTTGTGCGCTTTAGAAACTTTAGAAATAAACAAAAAAATTAAATCAAAAATTAATTTAGTTAACAAAATAATAGCACCCTACAAATCTCCCCTTCTGACTATGTTCCCGTGTGATATTGACCCCGCCCACTGTTCTCCCCTTCCCCCAAAATCACCCCTCCCACCACCCCCACCTAATAACATCTAATTCATTTCTGTACTTGTTTTAAATTTTAAGTTTAGTTTTAAGTTTGCTAGTGAATGACACGGATGTGTAAAAGAAAAGAGGAAGCATAAAAATTAAAATTTAAGTAACGATAATACATTGAAAATTAAAACTCTTCAAAACAAAATGTCTAGAAATTGTTACATAGTTACTGCCCAAGAAATACAAAAAATCATATTATTAAAGTTCATAAAATTAATTGCAAGCAATTAAATAATTTCGAACAGTTTTTACAAACATTAAAAACTTAATCATTTCGACAAAACCATGTACGTACCTTCTTTGTGGTATGCGACAAAGAATCCCTCGGGGACTATGTCATCTTTAGAGGTGCTTTTTGTGTGGAGGGTGTTTTTAGGGATAGCAAGTAGAAAAAAATCTGGGAATGAAAAGGGTATTAGGGTGTGTAGAAATCTGAGGGTCAATGTATCCAGGAGTGATGAGAGTATGAATCCATCCCTCTCATTGCTGTGCAAGGTGATGGGTCCGGCTGGAGAGTTAAAAACCTCCTTCGACCAGTCTCTTTCGATCCGGCCCGCCACGCTGTAGGTGGGCATCCACCGCCAAGACCTAGACAAACCTCCCCCCCTCCCCCCAAGAACCCACGCTAAGTCACCAAACGCAAAGAACCAAATGGGATGATGTATGGCAGGGGTGGTATAACATATCCAATAAATGGTTTTTAGGGCGGCGGAACTCAGCTAAAGCGATATCAAGCAACGTTTCAATTCTGAATGGTGGTCTTACACTAGAGCGATTCTGAGACTATCTTCCACGTAATGTTCCATTCCATTATGTTACATAAAAGTATGAGTAACAAGTTGTGTGTACCCTTTCATGCATACCATATGTATGGTCTCGGTGGTTTGTGTCACCTCCAGTACTTACACAGTGGTTATTATTAATATTTCTATTTTTGTAACTGATAATTCGTGGTGGAATCCCATTATAATAGTATAATAAAACAAATTTTAAACCTTTTCCACTTTTAATTTATTGACCGTAACCATCTTCACACTGGTTGAAGATGGCTTTGACAAGCTGAAACCGGTTACGGTCAATAAATTAAAAGTGGAAAAAGTTTTAAATTTGTTTTATTATACTATCAGTGCTTATTATGATTGAAATAATTTGGAGATTCAACTGTTGTCAAACCTGCAGGGAGCATTCAAAATTCGATTTTGAATTCAATCACTCATTCCTTGTCGGTCAGCCCTGAGACTCGCCCAGGCTCGCCATCTTGGACCTTGACTGAAGGACACACCTGGCTGATCAGAGCCATCGGAGAACATCCGCCTGCCCTGCTGCTGGAAGACCTTTTTGGCTGGGAGCCAAGATTCTTATTTCAATGATAAAGCTCTTGAAAATTGTATTTATTTATTTATAAAATACATGATTATACAGATTAAAACATTTACATATATGTGATACATTAGATCACCATACTAGGTGACTGACTATTTCATGGTGACCAATGGAATATAGTTATATAGTTGCTTTGTGATGTCTAGTGTAAACATAAGAACTAAATATATAAAGATGTTGAAAATGGGAAAAGTTATAGAAGAAAAATTATAATGGAAATAGAAAATATAAAATAGAAAAATATAGTTTTGAAATGCTAGTCGAGAACCTTGCCCCTCGATCACAGATGCCGCCGGAATTGTTTATTTTTACCTAATAAATATAATAAATAAAACCTTCACGATATATTCATAATGTAACAACTTCCCATTGTCCACATTTTCTCATGCATTCACAAATAAACAGAAGTGCCTCGAATGAAATGGGGATTACATTTTCAAACGTAGTGTGGTTGTTTTCCAATGTGTATGGTTTTGCATTGTCGTTTCAAACATTTCACAAATCCTTTGAGCATCCCCGCCCACGACAAAATCATAGAAAAGCCCGCACAAGCAGGTAAGAGTATTAAATATCATATCATACGAAATATTATATGTTTTCAATTCTTTCTGTTTGTTTGATAGGGAAGCGTGTACAGTTAATACATATTTTTGTACGTGCAGTTTTTCTAGGATTTTTCATGCCTCCTGGGGGTATACAATAAAAAAATAATCAAAATGATTTTATCTATATGTTACCGGAAATGTATGAAATCTTGGAATTGTATACCAATTCCGAAGCTATTTAGGAAATGTATAAAATATTGTTTTAAAAATTGTATTGTATAATTAAAATGTGTTTTAGAAATGTATACATTTCTTAGGAATTGTATATAATTTTAATATCGTATTAGGAAATGTACAAAAAGAATGCTTTCTGTATTTTTTATTTATAGCTCTGTTTTTCATGAGTTGTACAAACCTCAAACTCTCACTCCTTGTGTCTTGCATCCACGTTGCCAACATATTTTCAATATCCTGATTTGCTCTTTCCACACTCTCCTGACTTTGCGAATGCCTAACCTAACCTAACCTAACCTAACCCAACCTAACGTAACCTAAGCTAACCTAACCTGACTGTTTACGCGGCACTAGCGCGATCGCCTGATCAGACGATGCAATACCCTCCCCTCGTCCCCATTGATGTCTTAAATGTTTTACATTTCGGATTGCTATTTAGGAAATGTATAGATTTCCAAGGAAATGTGACTAATATAATTTATGTCACACATTTCCGGGTGATTTTAGGAACTACATACATTTCCTAGGAATTGAATACCATGACGGATTACATACATTTCCGTTAACATATACAAATAGTTTAATTATTTATTTATTTTATTTTAGGAAAATCGTTCATTTCCGCTCGTAAAAACTGTATGACATTTTTTTCTCTATTTCCCCCTTTTAAGAGGAATATAAACAGCAGAAATATTCGACTTCTTACCTCTTGAAAACTCTGCATATTTTGGTATTATCTGCGTGAGGAAAGTAGCGACAAAGTTATTTTTGATAATGTATAATTTTACAAGAACGAAAAAAAGTTAATCAATCAATAAAGTCAAAAAATATCCTAGCCATAAAGGGGTATTTTTAAAAAGTTTTTTCTTATAAAACTTCATATTTATCTAATGAAAAAACAAATTATTTAGTACTTTGCGCTTATATTTTTTGTAACGTAATTAATAATTTTATTTTCATTCCATTCGTTGAAAAGGTAGTAAAAGTATTTATTGTTATTAAGTTTATTTTGTACAACTCCACTTTAGTTTTTATTTCTTTTAAATATTCAATAATATTATTATTTAATGTATAAAAACAATGTATTATAAACAAGTTCTGCTTCGTAATTATTATTATGCGTTACAGCTATTTCGCCCTCTGAAGGCATTATCAAACTGTGGTCAAAGCCACTTACAGACGATGAATTTATACTAAATCTAGATCGATATTTACGATGACTAATTTCTAATTTCTGGGTAAAATGACTGAAATTATTAATGTTTATTATTTCCCTAATTGTAAATTCCCAAATTGCATTGTTAAAATTCAACTGAAAGTGGCTATGCACTCTAATTATGTCGTTAGTCATTTGCAAATCATGTAACGATTAATTATAAAAGAAATAAAAATTTAAAAAAATTAAAAAAGGTAGGAAAAGCTTCAATGTATCCCAAATATATATTTTTTCATATTCATAATGTAAACCGATTCGTTGTAAAGATAAATCTAAATAGTGATTTGACGTATAACTTCATCTTAACAACAACGCCTTCGTACTTCGATCTCATTTCATCGAAAATATATCGAACCCTAATATTATTATGCTTTCAAACTAGAATTAGTGCCCTCTTTCCTCAATTTATAGAAGCTCATTGAAGAGCACCTATAAACTTCCAAAGCTCCCATTTGCTATTATAAGCCCTAACCTAAAAGCCGAGAACCATCGAAACAACCAAACATCAATGGACTCCTCACGAAGGTGAACTTTAAACAAGTACCTTTAAGTCTCTCTTACTTGGATGCAAACCATTTATTTATTTTTATGTATATATTTATATTCTTAGCGCCTCCGCCCACTCAGGCAACTGAAAACTCTCAACTGCCAACTGTCTTTGTATGACAATGTGATGGCCCGCACACTACACAATCACACAAAACCCCGTTGTCAATGGTAACGCAAGCGGTGACTTGCGACCATCTTGCGACTGTCACGGCTCATTGCCCTGGGCTAGTTGCGAGCTGTCAGCTGATTGTTCTTCGTCTATGGTCAAACAAGCTTTTTGACTAATCAAGACAGAGAAAACAGCCGGTTTTAGTTGGTTTTCAGTTGCCTCAGTGGGCGGAGCGCCTTATACATACACTGGTCAAAAAGCTTGTTTAACCATAGATGAAGAACAATCAGCTGACAGCTCGCAACCTAGCAACGGCCGCCCAGGGTAATCAGCCGTGACAGTCGCAAGATGGTCGCAAGATGGTCGCAAGATGGTCGCAAGTCACCGCTTGCGTTACCATTGACAACGGGGTTTTGTGTGATTGTGTAGTGTGCGGGCCATCACATTGTCATACAAAGACAGTTGGCAGTTGAGAGTTTTCAGTTGCCTGAGTGGGCGGAGGCGCTAATACATACATTTTATAAATTACTATGGTTACCTAACTTTGTACCAATCTTAGGCGCTCCGCCCACTGAGGCAACTGAAAACCAACTAAAACCGGCTGTTTTCTCTGTCTTGATTGGTCAAAAAGCTTGTTTAACCATAGATGAAGAACAATCAGCTGACAGCTCGCAACTATCAATGGCCGCCCAGAGCAACCAGCAGAGCAAGTCGCAAGTCACCGCTTGCGTTACCATTGACAACGGGATTTTGTGTGATTGTGAAGTGTGCGGGCCATCACATTGTCATAAAAAGACAGTTGGCAGTTGAGAGTTTTCAGTTGCCTGAGTGGGCTTAGGCGCTAAATATATAAAACAAAGTCGGGTTAGTTAGGCGCTCCGCCCACTGAGGCAACTGAAAACCAACTAAAACCGGCGGTTTTCTCTGTCTTGATTGGTCAAAAAGCTTGTTTAACCATAGATGAAGAACAATCAGCTGACAGCTCGCAACTAGCAACGGCCGCCCAGGGCAATGAGCAGTGACAGTCGTAAGATGGTCGCAAGTCACCGCTTGCGTTACCATTGACAACGGGGTTTTGTGTGATTGTGTAGTGTGCGGGCCATCGCATTGTCATACAAAGACAGTTGGCAGTTGAGAGTTTTCAGTTGCCTGAGTGGGCGGAGGCGCTTACACCATTTATAACTCAAGAACCGCTGAACCGATTTTTATGATTTTTGATTTTTTTGGATTTGTCTCCGTCCCGATTAACAGAATAACTATTAAAACATCGGAAAAAATCACGGGAAAAATAATTATGAAGAAAATTTATTTTTTCATATACATATTTTGTATGGAACGGCTTTTCAAATAATGTGCGTAGGTCGACATAATTTGAATCAATTCGAACTATCAATGGTGTAGTGTGCCGAACATTTCGTGCGTCAACAGCTCAATTTCATTTTTTGAACTTAGAGGAGGTACCTATTTATTTTAACTTGATAAAAACTTAATTTATTTCAGCTAATAAATTAAACACAACATTTATTGATTCTGAGGCAGTACGAAGTTTGCCGGGTCAGCTAGTTTTAAATAAAAGGAGATTTATATTCTTAAAGATTCAATTTATGATTAATTTAAAATGCATGGCTTGCTTTGAGCAAGTGGTAGTGTTTAAGATATGTGTTGGTGAATAATTATCTACTGGAATAAAAGATGGATGAGATTAACATGAATTTATTACATAATAAAAGTTATAAAATGGCACAAGGAGAGCATGTAAATTTAACGACTCGAATAATTTAATAAAATCTAGGGCGTGAAGGTAGAACCGAAGGTCTCCCTTGTTAAATTAAGTTTCACTTGTCACGATTAGTTTATAACTATTATCTATTATTGAAAAATATTGTTAAGCGCCAGGACATTTAGTGAATGGCCAAACATAAAAGGAATTTAAGAGTAAACCTATTTTAATAAATTTTCGATTGAGTTTCGAAAATATTGTCTATATTAATTGAAATAAAACTTTGTAATTATTCAAAATAAAACTGAGATTAATTCAAATTAAATTAAATAATTATTTCTTTGCATTAACTTCACACAGGAGGTTCTGAGGAAAACAATTTCCCGAAGAGCCTATGTCATGTTTAGAGATGCTGTGTGGATGGTCATTTTGAGGAGAGGAAGGAGCGAACATAGTAGGAGAGAGGAACCACAGAGGCCGGAAAATCGTTCCGCAACCGAGCTGTTGAACTCAAGAATGAGCCGTGGAAGCGACTCGTTCTCATGTCACAAATTTCAACCGTGTACATATGTTGGGAGCGCGTTTGGCGTGTTTCCCGACTATGCACCGGTGCCGAGGGGATCAATGACGCTAGTTCCTCGAAACCATTGAAATGAGATACCGGTAAAACATGGACAGCATTCCCACCTGACGAATCCGTTTGATAACCACTGGAGCGACAGAGCAATTAAAATATTTTTTCTCGGATTGCTAAAGGAAATTTTTCCGCCCAAATTAAAAAAATTATACTTCCGAATTTGAATATGAAGACATACAAACTGATTATAGTTCTATGTAGCCAATGAATTCCCCTATTTTTGTTTATTATCAATTATCACATATTTGTAGGATTTATAAAAAAATATATAATTAAATCTTTAACCTTTAAACATTTTAAACAATCTAAAGAATATTTATTTTATTAAATTTTGAATACACAATATATTATATAGTCGTTTTAATTTATTTTTTTTATTTAAAAATTTGCCAAATTTTGGCAACAAATCATTCCGAGGTTTTGGAAATAGTGCCATAATGTGGCAAAAAGCGCTCGAGTAGATAGGATAACCTATCAAATGGAGTCTAGGGTTTTTCTCAGGTATTTTGGGGCTCCAGGCCAGAGGTGGCTACCAAATTCACCTGTGCGTAGCACATGTGATTTGTACAGGGTTGGAAGTTGTAAACTATTAAAGTATCTGCGGGCCATGTACAGTACGCCTAGTTTTTGAGAGGCTACCTTAACCCTAAGCCCTCTTACCTGAGCTGGTCACTTAGAGTTTTTTTTTATTTTTTATTATTTAATCTATACATATATTATAATTACATGTTATTTTTTTCAATGCCTGTCTCACTAGGGTAAACCTGTGTCGAGACAGACGTAGAGTTACATAAATTGTATACAAACATTGTTATTTGAATATGAAGGTTAATTACATTTTAGGTTCAATACAATAAAAGGCAGCTGATTGGAAGTGTGAATTAATTCTCTAAAGAGTTTGATCTTACAAATCACAGGAGAGGTTATTAAACATATATTACATACATATATTAAAATGATATTACAGTAAAATGAATTGGAAATGGAATAAATTGATAGAAATATAAATTATATTACATACATGTATTAAAATGATATTATTGTAAAATGAATTGGAAATGGAATAAATGGATAGAAATATATATTAAAATGATAATTATATTAGTTTATTTGACGGGATTCTATTGTTTTTTATTTTATTTATTTTTTATTAGGTCGTACGTAATTGGGTATTTTTGTCAAGTTGTCAAGTTACACCAAGCAAATCAATGGAGGGCCTGTCCAGCAACCGTCTAAATCGTCCTTTCTTTCATTTTTTTTTTATAATTCTTACTTTTATTATGATATTTTTTTATCATTTTTCAGGTTAATGTGTTTCTTTACTATCGTAGATATATTATTTATTTTTACCAACATTCTTTCGCTAATAAATTAAGCTGAAGACCTTTTGACCTCTCCAGCATTGTATTGCTATCATTTATAAGAATAGAAAATAAATATATCTAAAAATAGTGATTGAATAACATTCGTGTGACGACGGGGCAGGTTAGAACAAATTGGATGACTTACTTTATGTTTAAGAAATTTTATTTCATAACAATTTTTCACTTTAAAAAAGAGTTTTTTGTTATCAACTTTAATTTACCTTATTAGGATTTTTTTCCCTACAACTCCAATAATATCGTATCCCTATTTTACAGTAGCTAATATAGATGCCTAATTAAAGTTACCTACAAGACATGTATATTAATTTGAATCCATTAATGTATTATAATTACTTATTGACAAAGTTAAAGTAGATAAAGAGACATTGTGAACCCATCCTTAAGTTCAAAAACTACATTCCTGATTTCAAGATTTCCTCACGTGACCCATGATAAAAAAAAACCCATCACACACAAAAGTACAAACAACTTTTATTGACCGGTATAAACCAAGGTTCGTATAAAATGCATTTAGCAAGATTAGCTTATGGAGAGGGTAGAGCGGTGATTGGCTAAAAATTCGTGACGTAGCTTGAAGTCCATGTTCTACTGGGAGATTTGAATTAACTGCAACACAAGAAAGTTGTTTAAAGCTAGCACATCACGCGTTCGAAATTTCAAAAGTATTACGATGAGTTTTTTTTTTAAATGTCAAAAGCATTTTATATAACTCGGGTAAAAGCCATGTCTTGTTCCACATAGAAATGGACGAAAACACGTGAAAACATGGTAAAAACCATGCACGTTGGAACACTGATTTACACCGTATCACGGCGACGGTAACGGCGTCTGCGACGGTAACGGTGCTAATTTCTTTAATACGAGTGAGGGAGAAGCAAGAAAATTATTACTTTTTTGCATCTCCCTCACTCGTATTAAATAAATGAGATGCCGCGAGCCTTTTCCGTCACCGTTCCATTTCCGCAAGAATAGATACTAAAAGCGCGTAAAGACTTTATCAAAAACCGACTTCATAGAGCTACATCAGGAATCAATCCCCATCGCACCAATTTATCACCGAAACCTGAAAGGATAAAGGCCAGCGAGGGCAGCGTTAGTGAAATGCAATGGTAGCTTTTCAATTAACTAATGGTGGCAGGATTCGTTATTCAATTATTTGAAAACGGCTTTGAAAACGTGCCTACCCTGGATAAGCTAGTTATCTTCAGCCGGATGTATGGGATTTCGTGTGCACCCTCGCTGATGGTAATGGAATTGTGTCCAGTTTTAACACCCCGTGAGTTTGCATTGTTTTCAAATTTGATGAGACAAATACTAATCCAAAGCTCATTATCTTCATTGTCGGATTTACTGGATTTTGTGCGCATCCAGCAATTCGGTAATGGAGCTTTTTATTTTTGTCACCCTGTGAGTTTCCGGACGACAATTGTTCAAAATTATTTATTCATACTGGGCTTTTATAAATGCTCTCGTTCACATGAGAACAATCCATTTATAAACACACAGTTTATAAACATCAGAGATGTGCAAAATGGGTACCCAAAACCATTTGAAATGCAAAATGGAAACGGGTCAAAACTTTTCCATTTGTAAATGCCAAATGGTTTTTAGAAAAGAATTTCAAATGCAAAATATCTATTTTTCAAAATGTTATTTCAAAATGCAAAATGGTTGCTCAGATCAAATAATAAAAGAGTAAAAAAAAGTATAATACTGGATAAAATAACTAACATATCCTATTCTAGCATATATCGGGTTTGGTAAATATTCCACAACTGCCGCTCTTCTAATAGACTAACCACTCGAGCGCTTTTTGCCACATTATGGCACTATTTCCAAAACCTCGGATTGCTTTGTTGCTAAAATGTGGCTAATTTTCAAAAAAAATATTTTTATTATAACAAATATATATTATATTGTACATTCAAAGTATAAGAAAATAAATATTCTGTAGATTCTTTAAAATGTTTTAAGGTTAAAGATTTAATTTTTTTTTTATAAATCCTATAAATATGTGAAAATAAAGAAAAGATAGGTGAATTCATTGGCTACATAGAACTATAATCAGTTTGTATGTCTCCATATTCAAATTCGGAGGTATAATGTGGGCGGAAAAATTTACTTAAGCAATCCGAGAAAAAATATTTTAATTACTCTGTCGCTCCAGTGGCTAAACAGATTTTGAAAACTACACTAAGTTTCTACTAATTTACTTCAATAAACAACTATGTATTATGTTTGGATAGATGATAAAAAATGCATTAACATTCCATTTTTATTCGATCAAACTTCAAAATTTCCCATATAAAACCAAGGACCTTGGTATATATAATACGATCCGTTTACCCCCCTTTTTTGTTGTTAGGATTTGATATTTCTGAAGTTTTGTTCCAATCTAAATACGCATCCATTACTATTATTAAGAGCAGAAAAAGACATAATAGACAGTTTTGCCAGACAATGTTGCCAACTTAAGAAATAGAAACTACTATCGAAAATTTATTATTAAAGCGGCTATGGCCCATTTTTTGTAATGGTGTCACTTATTTTGCCAGGTCTTCTACCAGGAAACTACTTGACAGACGTAAATATGAAGAGAAAAAAAATTATTGAGATAATCGGAAGAATGTTGCAAAAATACATTTAAAATGCAAAATGCATTGAAAAAAGCAATTAGAATGGAAATGGATGAAAGAAAAAACCATTTAATTTTGCATTTCCATTTGAAATGAATTTATTTGTAATAAAGTACATCTCTGATACACACATATATATATATATAGTTATAAACACGAAAAATTACATAATAAATCTAATCAGACAAATTGTATATTTGAATAAGTTTAAATAAAGATTAAAAAACAAAACAATTTACAATAGAAAATTATAAAAAATTCATTAAAGTTCACTCAAAAATGACAAATGATGCATACTATAATTAGCACAATAATTAATCTATTAATTTTTTTGTAAAATTAGAGAAAAACATTTCTCTGAATATTAGTTGATGCCTGGGGAAAATACGTAGGAAATACGGCGGTAATAATGCACAATGTCGTTGTGGACTTAAATCCAGGGTCAGATCTAATGCCCTGTTCTGACTGTGAGAGTATTTTAGTTGAGTAGCTAAAATATTAGTAACTAAACGTGTCCGATTACCACATTTTAGTAGAGTAGGCTAATCAGCTCTTTAGTAGATTGAATCCATTTGGTTCTATTTTTTCGGCGAGTAGAGTCCCCCTCCATGCGTCCCTGCGAACTGACATTATGACACGGTATTTGAAATTCACATACCAGTGCGCATGCGCGGGTCTCGGATTCTGTGCGATTGAGAACGAAACGCAAGGAATGAACGAAAATGCAAAGGGACAATACGGATGGTCCCACAAGTGCGCAGTAGATTCTGCGCTCTGAGAAATGCACTCTTATGGTGCGTGCGCTTATCAGCTGTCAGCTGGTCAGCGTGAGTGGTCGCCGGTTGGTTTTAATTTAATGTATTTTATTTCTGCAAAATGTTAATTGCTATTATGTTTAAAGATTTCATTAATTTCGGTGAAGACTGTTAATTCTTTTAGTAGGTTTCGAGTATAACTGGTTGGGATTGTCCCCACTGTCCCCCTGTGAAAAACTGCCACTGCGTGGCACCATAAAAGTGAATGAGATACTTGAGTGAGGCCATGTGAAGAATCAGAACAATAGAAGAGTATGTACGAGATATGAATGATAAGATGTATGAATGGTAATGAAGAAGATGTATGAATCTGAATGAGGCAAGGAGTGTATGTCAAAACCGAGTTGTTTGGCGTTTGGAAAAAAGGCGTGATGATGGTTGGCAGCGTGGTATTTTTCATTAAAATCTTGTTTTTGGATTTGAGACCGAAATACCGAACAATTTTTTTTAACAGAACAGATTGTTTTTTAAATCTCAATAATATATTTTAACACAAAAGTTATATGAATTATCCTGTGCTTACTGCGGTCGTAAACGATGTCGTCGTCACGCATTTTGCTATAAATATGCATTGCTTATTACTTATTATGAATGCATGGATATTGGGTATTTAAAAAAATATATTATCAATTGGCAGTGCGTGGGTTGATTTTTTTCTATATTTGTGCGTGTTGCGTGAAGCACAGGAGGATGAAAATTTGTTTCAATCACACGGAAAGCTACGAAGGCGAAATTATTTACATGGTATCCCAATCCAAATAATCCCTACCTACGTGGTGCCGGTGAAGGGAATGGAAAATGAATTATTGTATTCACATAGACATGGAAAAGCAGTACCTACGGAAGAAATATTTTCTAGGTCGGAGGTCAAACCAATGCTTTTCGGAAAGCCAATAAATATCCCATTTAGCCAGCCAGGCCCCTGCAGCCCTGTCTATGGGCATGAGTTCCAGGTCCCGGAAAACTGTCCTAAACCGACTTCCTTGATAGGTAGAAATTCAAAATATATTTAAAACTAGCTGATACCCGACATGCGTAGCAATGATAGTTAAATAAATAATTTTTTTCTCCCTTCGTGTCATTTCCCATTCGTCCCCGTTCCCTTTCCGACTCTTCTTCCTCTCCCGCGCCCCCTTCCCCTCCCGCGTTCCCTTTTCCCCTACCCGAGTTTCCCCTCCCCTCTCCCGTTTCTCGCGAACCCCTCCCACCTCATGCATTCCGCTTCCACCTTCTTTGCCTTCCCCTCTCTCTCGTCCCCCCTCACGCGAAGCTCCCTTCGTTAATCCCCCAACCGACCTTCCCGCTACCCTTTCCCCCAGCCTTTTTTCCCTGCAACCTAACTCCATAAAATACCTACATTTTTCAACAACTCGCGTGACCTATTTAATTTTTATGCAAATTTCATAATGCCAGAGCTCACCAGTGTATATATAGAAGTATTCACGGTCATGTTCCCAACAATAAAAAAAATGTAATAGCAATCGGATAAAATATTAATCGCAATCGTGTGAATATATATATATGAAATAATTTCATAACGCCAGAGCTCACTGTCCTATAACCATCCCGGGTATGCGTACATCATATTTTTAAAGTTTCATCACAATCGGATGAACGGCATAGCCGCGCATAAAGTAAGAACAAACAAACAAACATTAATTTTTTATATTATAGATTAAGATTTGAAGTTCCACGAATGTGTTTACCTAAAAATAACTATTTAAATTACAAATTATAACTCATATATGACTCAAAAAATAAGTTCATATTCCGCTAGCATTTTTAATTCGGATGAGTTTTTTTACCGTAATCATGTTAATTCAATTTTAGTTTTTAATACCAATATGGACGTCGTCGTTTTTACATATTTTCCTCGCAATTAAAATAACCATGCAGATTAATTGCTTTTAATCAAGCGTAGATTCTCCAGTATTCAATAAGCCATGAATTTCGTAAGCAATATGCAAATTTATCACAACAGAAACCACAAGAGAGGTGATGATCCGATACGTGATGTGAACCCGGAATCTCAATAATTAATTTGTTGGTTTTCCCTCCACGGGTGGCTCTGAGCCCAATTATTGTGGCGGTCGGCTGCGGAATCGCTATAGCAACACTGTAGCCCAGTCAATGGAGGTTTAATGTCGGAACTAATTCCCCGGAAGCTGATTTTTACACAGATGATAAACACCTTTAAAAATGTTTAAAAACAAAGTCCCCGGTTTTCCCTCATGTGCTTTCAAATTTTTTATTATATTTTATTTTCTTTTTCTTTTACTGTTTTTCTTGTATCCAAAAATAACAAAATGATTACTAATTGTAGGCAGGCCAGAGTTAGAAATATTATTAAAAATGCTATCTGATAATTACGTACCTACTACAAGCGCCTTATATATTTCGTTTGTTACCAAAAATTTTATTTTCTTTTCTTTTACTGTTTTCTGTCTATTCACTTCAAATACATTTTTTCTTGTATATTAGATACTAAATATTGATTGGAAATTGTTTAATACTTATATGAATCATCATATACCTACCTACCTACCTAATATGTACGATACATGTAAATTCGACTGTACTAGAACGGGAGACCTACCTAGTTGGACAGTCAAAATGTCAATAAAATGTAAATGTATTTTTGTCATAACAAAATAAATAAATAAATAACTTTTTTCTGTGCCTGTTAATAATAACTCCAACAAGACTTGTAGACAATATTTCTAGCTTTAAAATAATGTATATAATGATAAATGATAAGTTTTAATTAATAAATTAATAATAGTAGGTTTTTAATAGAGAGCGCGGCGTCCGGTGGTAAAACCTAAGGTAGGTAGGTACTTACTGATTAATTGATTTTTTTTATGTCAATAACGCACAAGAGTCCCAATTGTTTTTGGAGCCAATGAGATTATGGCATCTCTAATTGGGGAATGTTGTGAGACTTGAGGTAGTGGGTAGGGGAAGGAGATGGAGATAGAGAGGGGGAAGGTGGGGAAGTACCTGGCTATTCAGATATGGTCATAAAATAGGCCAAAGTCATTTCAAGCAACATATCAATTCTGAATTGTGGTCTTACACCAGGGAAATGAATTTAATTGAATTGAGAAATAAGTGAAATAAGTTAAAAATACATACGATAGATTTATGGACCACCCATCACACAAAAATATTCCAGACCTTATATACCACAATACTAGAGAAAAAAAAACCTCGCCTCTGTGCAGAAATGGGAGATCCGTTTGAGAGATTCTCTTGCAATCTTGTGGGGTGGGAATGCTGTCCTTGTTCTTCCGGTATTTCAATGGAAGATGCTTCGAGGAACTTGCATCATTGATCCCTTCGGAAACGGTGCATAGTCGGGAAACATGCCAAACGCGCGCCCAACATATGTACACGGTTGACATTTGTCACATGAGAACGGGTGGTTTCTACGACTCGTTCTTAAGTGAAACTCGGCTGTGGAACGATTTGCCGGCCTCTATGTTTCCTCCCTCCTACAACATGGGTCTCTTCAAGACCCATGTTCACTCCTTCCTCTCCTCAAAAAGACCCTCCACACAGCATATTCATAGATGACACCGGCCCTGAGGGAAATTATTTTTCTCTGGGCCTCCAGTGTGGAGTTAATATAAAAAATAAAAAAGTTACCTATTCATTTTTCTTTTTTTACGTTAGCTCCACACAGGAAACCCTGAGAAAAAAAAATCCCTTAGGGCCTATTTCATCTTTGAAGATGCTGTGTGGAGGGTCTTTTAAGGAAAAGGAATTCCTATGAAGGAATTGGTTTGAGGGGTGGGTAGGAATCTGGGGATTAATATGTCTGGAAGTGATGTACGTGTGAAGCCACCCCTCCCACTGCGGTGCAAGGCGATGGGTCAAGAGGGTCCGGCTGGAGAGATCAAAAGGTCTCCCTCAACCGGTCTCTCCCGATCCGGTCTGCCACGCAGTTGGTGGGCATATGCATCCGCCACCAATTCCCGGCAAATTCAAACCTAACCCCATGAACCCGGGCACCCATACTAAGTCACCAAACGTAGCAAAGCACTTGGGGTGGCCGATGGCAGGGGTGTTGGTTGTCCAATACATTTTCTATTCAAATACAAAAAATTTGTGAATGCCTACGTGATATATGTATGTCGTATAACTTCTTTTGAAATTCACTTGTCGAATGAAAACTATTTTAAACTAAGTAACAAACTCCCAATAACTAAGAATTTTTTTGGCAATCGGAACTCCGAAATTGTGTATTTTGGCGTCGCAATGTTTAACCAAATCGGTTTGAGAGATTTAAAGTGTCAAGATTTCCGCATGTAGGAATGTAGGTACAATATATCATTTGACCAGTCAGTGGCTGAGTTGGCATCGCGTTTGGGTCCCACCCAGGCGTTTCGTGTTCAAATTCTCGACTGGCTAAGGCGCTCCGCTGACGAGGCAACTGAAACCAAACTAAAACCGGCCGGTTTCTATGTCTTGATTGGTCAAAAAGCTTGTTTAACCATAGACGAAGAACAATCAGCTGACAGCTGGCAATTAGCAATGGCCGACCACGGCAATCAGCAGTGCGAGTCGCGAGTCACCGCTTGCGTTACCATTGACAACGGGTTTTTGAGTTATTGTCATACAGAGACAGTTGCCAGTTAACAGTTTTCAGTTGCCTCAGTGAGCGGATCGCCTAAGTCCTCCATCACAACACAAGCAACATTTTCCGCTTACTGTGGTGGTAGTAGGAGATTTTCAAACATTGTCAGGTTATTCGTAACCAGGAAATGTTTGTCTTTCTTAAAAAAAAAACACATTTTTGATGTTCATAGCCGCAACTCAAATTATCGAATTTTATAAAATAGGAACCGTTCCCAAAAATAGTCTGTTCCTTGGAAAAATAATATCGGGCGATCCAGTGGCAGCAAAGTCGCCGGGACAAAAAACCGTGTCAGGAATATCGTCGTACGTACACGAAGTTGGGTTCAGAAGTGAGATTTTTTCTTTTCATTTTTTATAGAATGTGATGACTTTGAAAAACTTTATATTTGAACAGATATTTATTTATCTTTTCGATTTTGTTATTTGAAGTTAGGAAACTTTTCACTTTAAAATAATCGGAAAAGTAAGTCGGGAAAAATTAAAAGACTCTCAAATTTAAAAATAAATAAATAGAAAACAATACGAAAACATTTGCGTTGCGAAAATACTAAAGGATTTTGGGAGAGCGTGACTGTGAGTGTTGTATTTCACAGTTCACTCTCTTCACCTATCGTATAGGCATCTACCCCAAACGAAGATTTTACAGAATGAATAATCAAATGGAACCACAGAATACTGTGGTTTCATGACAACTCATTCAAAAGAAGTGGCATTTCAACACCCCTTTAAAAAGTCATTAAAAGTGATGAAAAAATAGCTTATAACCTAACCTGGCGTAACCCGTTTAACCCATTACGTTTATTTCCATCACTTCAAAGAAGTGATGAAATGCCACTTTGTTGAGTTGTCCGGTCACCGAATATTTTAAATAGAGCCATCTGTGGTGAAGGTTTTCAAGTCTTGGATTATCAGAAATGTTTACACAAAATTCCGATAGATGGAGTAAATCATTATGTATTCCTGTTAGAATCTTACATAACATTCTAAAATTACACAAATGTATTCTTAAACCATTCTAAATGAATTAAACAATTTACAAATGGTTAAATATATATTTTTTTATATTTCCTTTGCGTAAGTACCCACTTGAAAATACAATAATACGAAGTACTTACGCGGTAATAATTTATTTTCTTGTTAGGTTGGTTCCGTGGAATCTGTCTGAAAACAGCAACATTCGCTTCAGTTCTGTCAATGTAGTAGGTAGTAGGTGCGGCCATGTTGATCTGCAGTAGAGAGTTATTTCATTAAATCTGTTTTGCGGGATACAACAGCTCCCAATATGCCCAAATGCGATGCCAAAACAAGATATATTCCTGCAACATTTGCCTGGACGCTGCTCTTGGGCACGACCACTCTTTTTTTCTATTTTCCGTAAGTCCTTTTGATTGCTTTCTTTCAACATCCTCTTTTCGTCGTTTTGACAACCCTAAGCGCTAATTAGATATAGGTTTCTATAAATAACGTGTTTAGTGTATTTCGGTGCTATCCGGCTTCCGAAATAATATTTATTATGTTTATCCTCCGTCTTAACACAATGGTTCTGACAGCCGAATGTCTCTTTACGGTATGGTGCTCACCGCAGTTCCCTATACCCAGACGATTGCATATTTACACATTTCACGAGGTTTTATCTGATTATTTAGTTCACGCATCATTGACATAATTCAATGATGAATTAATATACTATATCACAACCACATGCAGCTATTTAAATACTTCTTTTCATGATATGACAATATGACCCACATTATTTTACAGTTCGACGAGTAGTTTTTGTTATAGGGGATTATTAATGTTCATTCGAGTCAATCAAAGTGTATTTACAATCGGTATTTCATATTCTTGTGTTAAAACCGGAATGTTTTGATATTTGCACAATGTGGATACTGCTATCATTTATGATATTGATTTTCAATCGGAAATAAATGACAAAAACACACGTTATTGACAAGTGCACACATTAGCTGTATTATGGTCAACATCAGTAGAAAATATAATAAATTGATTACATTTAATGGTAAATTATTCTTTTGCATTTGTTTATTATGCTCAATTGGTTATATTATTACATTGGACAACTTGTTGATTTTACAAGATTATGATACTTGCTTTAATTCAGCCTTGATTCTACCCGTATGGTTTCCATGATAGTAACATAATATCTATCTTTTATTACTATCAGAACAGTGGGCTTATCTTTCATTTTCATAAATTGTCACCGGAGACCAGATTGCTTATCCTAAAATGATAATCCATTCCTAAAACCATTTGAATCAGATATTATTTTTAACATTTTCAAGTGAGAAATAACTATTAATTTGTTTTGATTTTGAAGTATGACAGATATCTTCGAAACATGTTTAAACCAATTTATTTGATTTAATAATTGATTAATTTACAATTTAGTCAGCTTATCATGCATGCCCAACAACTGGAGATAGATTAAATATTTTATTATGCTTTTTAACAAATAATGAATTGTTTGTTTCCATACTTTTTGCTGTCAAAGTCATATTGTTACTCTCTAATTAATCTGTTACTATCTTTTACTAATTCATGGTGATATTCTGTGACAGATCTTAGATAACCACATAATTATTATGCTTTATTTTCCTATTTAAATAAATAAATAAAAGTTATAAGATTTGAGTCATTATATTCTTTGTATAGTATTTTATTCTTTCAACTTTCCGTTTCATAATAAAAGTGTGCATTTTGTGCTTTTACAGAGAAAATAGATTACATTATCAATTATCACACATGATGAGTATAATGACTCACTTTTATTTGAATTTTTTTTTTATCTCTGTGACATTATGTTTGTTTTTGTAATAATGATATCCTGTTCAATCTAAAGTCTAATTATATATTTTATTTTCTTACTTATTTATGTATAGCAACAAATTTATCATGTTACTGTTTTCATCATCAGGGATTCATTTAACAATATAAATTAATCTTTATTTGCGGTTTTTAAAGGTTTCATTTTTTCGATACATATTTTTTAATTTCCAGTACACATATTTATGAATGACAGAAATTATTGTAAATGGCCGATCTGTCATACGACAAAAGCACAGATATGTGAATATTACTAGACCTGCCCTAAGTGATAAAAGCGTATTATTCCCCCCTCCCCCCCCCCCCGTACCGGTTTAATGTGTAATAAGGCAGATTTTACTTTAAAGAACTAAATGGTGATATTATAATGCGAGATGCTGTCAGATTGATTTATTGACGAATCACATATCATCACAGTCAACTCACCTGCGTCTTGCTACAGTTGGTTTTTACCCCTGTCCTACATATGTTTCTCGTTTAGTAATATTCATATGTCTATGAACAAAAGCAAATTTTCATTTTACATAATTGAAATTTTGAAAGCAGTATTTTCCTTCACCTCGAATTCAAATAGTCATCTTTTATAATAATTAAGGTGAATCAAATGGTTTTTTTTTTTTCTAACTAACTAACCATCACGCCGTTTCCCACAAGGGTAGGCAGAGAGAAACAATTCGGTCTTGGCATACATTCCTTGCCTCATTCGTATTCATACATCATCTCATACATAATCTTCAATTATTCTGACTTCACATGGCCCGACTCAAGTTGATTCATTTGATCGTGACATGTCTTCCTTGGGCGTCCTCGACATCTACCATTCACATTTGCGTCATATATTCTCTTTACACTCCTTTTCTTCATTCATTCCATTCTATCTAAGCGTCGTCCCTTTCTTAATCTTACTTATTACGCTCACATCAGCCTTGCATTCTTTGCGTATCTCCACATTTCTCAAACAATCATACATGGTTTTACCACACACGCCTCTAGAGTTCTCATTTTAACAGCTTTCATTCTACTTTCATTCTTCCTCTGCCAGTTCCACGTTCCACTGCCATATATCAGGTTAGGTACCAGCGCTCCATTGTGGACTGCTAGCTTCGCTTAGTTGATGTAGCAAAATCAATGATTCATTTAATTAAAGTTTATACGAAACTCTCCCAATGTTTTGTTAACATTGTACCTGTTAATATGTTCATTGTTGTGTTACAGACAACAGAGTCACAAAAGAGTTACAATTACTTTTACTTCTATGCTAATAGCCACATTACACATGGAAGGAAATTTGGTGGGATTGCAGATTATAATGGCCTGACTGTCATTATTTGTTATATTATATTCTGATAAGATAAAATTTGTCAGTATTAATTACTAATGACAGCCTATTGTTATCTGATATCTGACCTATCCATAAATATTTACTAATGTGATATTTCACCATTCTGTTCATGGATTATCCATATGATAACTTAAGTTTTCGATTTATTTATTAAACATGATTTATTTTTTTATAAGAAAAACTATCTTTTTAACTTTTAAAGGTTATTCCCATCAATGTAATATATCATTGAAGAAAAAGACAACGATAATAATCTGAATTAAAATATGAAAATGAACAAGACACAGAAAAATAATAAATTCTGGGACTCGAACCCAGATCCCACGTCTTACCGGGATGGCGCTCTATCAATTCATAGTAGAATATTTATCTATAATTAGTATATTTATCCGAGACACTATCTAGGTAACAAATACCTTATTTGAATACTTGTTTCCAATGAAAAACGGTAGCTGCCAATAATATGGAAAAAAATTAGTCATGGATAATATTGTTAATTCTGAAATTTGAAATATGAAGTTGACAAATAAGACCGATCTTGCCCGCCGCATCATAGACAATTTATTCAAATTATTCCGAGAGGCTAGACGCTATGCAGTATTTCGTTACGTCAAGAACGAGAATGGCCCAAGCAATTCTGACCTTGTTCTTGATACAATTTCTTTATACATAAGGGACAAATCGCTTCCAAAAGGTACATCGGAGTACGTACGGCCAATGACAGGTTAAATCTGCAGAAACACGTCTGCAAAATTCAGTTATCTTCTGATTTCTATAAAGGATTTTTCGATTTTCCTGTGCCAATGTTGCAGTATAAAACCGCTTTTCTCAAAATCAAAACATGCTAAAAAGAACAAATTCTACATAGGCCACGAAAATTTTATTTTCGTTATATTGTTGAAAAAAATATGGATGACCAAATTTTTTCAGCCCTTTTTTTCGTCACCACCCCTTAGTTCCCTTCAATGCCCCCCGATGTCCCTGAAGTCCCAACCCCCGCAGGATCTCAACCACTTTATTACATACCATTACATATACCACACCATTTATATACCTCTCCCATTTTGGGAATCACCGCTTTACACACTTATTGTATTTTCTGTTGCCAATAAAAATTATTCTTACATATTTATAATTTTCGAAATGTTCGTATTGATGCATTAAAATATATGTTGCCAGCGAACCCTTGAACATAATGCACCGTTTATATTCATTCAACAAGTTGCCACATTATTCTTACAAATGTTGTACGGTGCCAAAAGTTGTGCAAATCTTAACCTATTCATTATTTCCGTAATATTTTGATCATGAAAAACAAATAATAATATTTAGAATTATGAAAGCAATAGAATTCAGTGCAATTTAAATAGCCGTAAAGCTTGTAAACAATTTAATTTTAAAGTTGCTGTGATTGAAATCTAGTAAACGCTAACGTAGACTAGGAACTCTTCTTCTTCCTTGCACTGTCCCAACTCATTGCCTAGGTAGGCTGTTGGGGTCGTCTCTTCTCGTTCTCAGGTTATAACTTCTTCGGTTCTGGGTATCGCTTTCATCCAGGCCGTTTCTCTGTAGTATTTTGGAGCATTGAGTCATCAAGGAGTTCTTTGGTCTTCCTCTGAAGATCTTCCAATGAAGCTCCATAGACATTGCCTGCTTCAATGTGGTTTCATCTATTCCATACAAATGTGGTCTGGTGGTCTTAGTCTTGTGTGCCCATACCATCTCAACTCCAGCTTATGTCTTAGGAACTCATTAGCTATACATTATTTCAGTATGCATGGTGTCTTGACTATAGCACATTTAATCAAGAATCTATTTGCGGTATCTCCTATTTAAAACTTTGGCACATATTCTTTTTCCGTGATAAATATAAACAATGATTATTTAGTATTAACCACTTAGGCACATAAGCTTGTTTTCACAACAATTTAACGTAGGTAGACATAGGAATGTTGTATGCCCCGGACCTGAGTTATTAATTATTTATTAACTTTGCTGGACGACAGATGTATTAGCTAATTGATAGATTTGTAGAGCAGTTTCCTGGATAAAAAGTTATGGGTTCACATCCTGATTCCATTACACCTTTTGTTTATAACTTTGCATTTAATGGCCATCATATCGACGAACAGCACCATTTTGAATTTGAGGTTTGAACATTTGAACTTATCCCTTAGAATGCCAGCTAAAATGCCGAGCGGCCCGCCATGCACCAGCTGATACTATTGTCATAATAACCAGTTTTTTTTGCAAAATGATGTTTCTGTAAATTGTACCGTCTTACCAGTATTTATATTTATGGTCCAGTTGTTCCAAATTTATGGTCAAAAAAATCGAAATTTGAGTTGTGTATGCTGTTAAGGGGATACCCGACGGTGATTTTTCCATACAAATGTATTCCCTATTTATCTCTCTGGATTTTAAGCCTATAGAAAATATTGTTTTTATATAAAATAGATATCAACTACTAGAGTGTCGGTACTTTTTCTTTTTTTTTGATAAGTTACTTTTTATAGAAGTTATGACCTTCCAAAAATCAAAAAAATTGACTGGTTTAAACGCCGTCAAAAGACGTTCAGTATACAAACTAGACAATGTTTTTTTAAAAAGAGCAAAACGTACAGACATAGAATAGTTTTTCTTATGTAGTTGGTAAAAAAAAAATGAAAATCAGTCCACTTTTGTAGGAGAAAAGTGGGGAATACAAAACCTCGATTTTAGTTAGGTATTAGTAGCCCGAGGTGCATTGTCCTTTCGCTCAATTTCCGGTGGAGACAGTGACAGCAACAATTTAGTCAAATCTATTTTTCAAATTTCTCCACCACCCGGGTATCATCTTAAGTAAAAGCGTATCCTCTATCTGGTACAATACTCAGATTACTCATAAATACTACCAAATCAATTATAATGTAGAAAATCTTTTAGTGAATTAAACAGAATATCAATGTTCTCTGGGTCACTGGTGGGATATTTCGAAATGTCATACTAATGTACTGGACCATTATGCCTCCCGGTGTTATTTTATAGCTTATTTTATATATAAAACACAGACGTGCAAATAATATTTGATTTATAGTGAGCATTCGAATATTGCTGTCCTCATTATCTCAAAACATAATATTTGGAGATGTCTGGCTAATTCAGCCGGACAATCGATACATCTATTCTATCTGGTTTCCCCAGGCTAGCTACTTATATTCAGAGAAATGTTTTTTTTTCTCTTATGTTATTAAAAATATAACATATTGAAGGAATACAAGTTTTTATTATTATATTTTTTTTCTTTCTTTTTATATTTTCCAGCTAAATACTGTAATAATTTCTTCTTCCTGTTCACAATAATAAACAGTCATATGAGGTTTTCCTGTAAATACATACTGCACTGTGACCTTTATAAATTAAAAATATGGCATTTGATACGGAATTTGCAACACGCTTTTCCACAGATAAAAATCAATGTTTGCTTGACGATATGAGAAGCTAGAATAATATTAACATGCATTATTTCCTTGCCAAGTGAATAAAATTTATTTTAGTATGCTAGTAGCATTTTTTAAGGTTCAAAATACCAAAGTTGCTTTTTTTTCAGAAATTCCATCCATTCATAATTCTAAGTTTTGTATAGACATTTGGTTCAAATTAATTACCTCATTGTTTAGCAATGATCATTTGAAATACCATCACCTGTTAACGCCGTTTGCTGGCTCCTTGCCATATAAAACAACCCATTGAAATTAATATTTGTACATGATGTCCTTATGTGACTTTCTGAGCGCGGTGTTGCAAATATAAACAGCTCATAAATACGCACTTCACATAATGTGGTTTGATTAAAAGCGATGTGTCGAAGCTTTGTAGTAAACCTGTATTGATACCATATCAAATAGCATAGGAGTACCAATACTATTGTGTAAATGCATATTGCTGAGCTTCATTGTAACCTCTCTTTATAAACGACACATGTAATAGAAAGAAAGGTTATAAAATAGTCCTCAGCAGTAAGGAGCTTCGGTGACTATCAAGCGGCTTGCCCCTTTTCATATGTTTCCAAATATCTAAAAAAAATACAAGTGTGCTTTAGACCACACGACTGAAGTAAATAAATACTTCTTTAGTAATCTAATTTTCTTCCTGGCATCGAATAAAACCATTCCAATCATCAGTGTATAAGACTCTATATTGAAGATTCATTTGGAATGTTACCTATCATCGTGACAAATCAGTCGTTTCGATGCACTGAGTTTGCACACTCTAAACGAAAATTTGATTTATTTTATTATGGGAATTACGCTTAGAATGGGATTGTTGATTTAATTCTTACAAAGTTTAAAATAATAAAAAATTGATGCGGATTCTAGTTAGAGAGCGACGTTTATTCACATTTGCAGCAGGAAATTAAAAAAATTCCAATCATTAGATTAGATGATTCAATTATTAGTTAGATTTTAACAATTAGAATGTGAGAAACAACAACGCAACTATTGTCAGAATAAATGCCAGCACCCATTCCAAACGTCATTACTATGGATTTGAGCACTGTTGTACGATTAGTGAGGCATGAACCTCAAAATTAATTAAAATTTATTATCGTTTGCCTCTGTAACCCCCATAACGTTCGGATATAACGCCTCTCGTAACGCTCTCGCCAGTTCACCCCAAGTCAAGCGTGCGTAAAGAAGTATTTACTTCAAAAAATTATATAGTTTTTTTAATGGGGTTTTAGGGATCGCTACCAGCTGTGAAAATGTGGGGTTAAAAAAGGACACAACTTTCTTATTGTAAACAATCCTTGATCGACTCTTGTTAATAAAAGAGATTTATAAATTACTTAGGTACTAACTAATCTATATAGTAAGCGTGTTAAGGTTACAATTATTCAACTATTCTATAATATAAGTTTTTATCGAAGTATGCGGCATCGGTGATAGGCTCCGTATAATATTATTGTTTTTTCAGATGATTAATATTGTATCACATGTTACTACTTTTTTTATAAATGTTTTTAACTATTGTTAATCTAATGTGATGCATATATTATTATACATTTTAATTGTACCCAGATGTTTATACAATAATTTAAATATAAAAAAATTTAAATATTTTTTATAAGTTGGCATATACAGGGTGTAACAGCACTTACCCAATGATTTTAACCGGGGAATCCTGAACAAATTTGGAGCAGAAAACGTAAATGTCATTTTTTATAAACATATTTTTTTATCAATTAAAAACAAACAAAAAATTCTATTACACATCATCGTGATGTGCACACTGTCTTGTACGTTACCGTGCTGCTGGAACGAGACGGAGTATGTATCATGTGATCCGGCTAGGCTGTTCCCGACTATCTCAGTTGCGAAGTGTGATTTAAAAATATTTTTTAGGCTAAGAAGTCAAAATGTATACTGAAATAACTACTTATTACTAAATTCTAGCATGGTATCAAGTGCCGTTCCGTATGCATCTTTGGTATTTCCTTTTGATTATTTTCATCTGAGAAAGTGCTACATGCTTCAAACAAGGATAATTTCTCCAGACAGAAAATATCTCAAAAGATAAAAACCCCTCACATTCGACTGACCGTTTGCATCAAAGTCGTACTTTATAAAAAGTACTTATTACAGAAGACATTTATCAAGTTTTGAAGATAAAAGTGCAAAATTTTACCGCCATAAAATGTTAAATATGGCATTAACTCATACTGATTTAAAAAATATATATTTTGGCAATCTTCCCAAACGTCGAGATGGTCGTACTTTTCTCGGGTCGGCTCTTAATTTTGTGCAATTATCCTTACATTTTTATAACATATGTGTTTTCCCTACAGATGTAAGGGCCGGATTAAATTGTTTACAGTGAAACCCTCTTAAGAAGTTTTCCAAGGGACCGGTAAAAAAAAACTTCTTAGGCGAGAAAACCTTATAAGTGGGAAAAATTGGGCCATTTGGTCTTCAAGGGACCGAAAAAACCAAACGTCTTAAGCAGGAAAACATCTTAAGCGAGAACTTCTTAAGAGGGTTTCACTGTATTTTGATTAAACGCCTTTTTATAAGTTACTGATGATTGATATATCTCTCCCGGCTACCGAAAGACTAACTGAGATTGAAAGTTGTGCCTTTACCACTTAGAAAAATAATGGATTTCCTTTGTGATTCCTCTATAAATGCAACATATATGGGTTCGTTGCCTTTGTTACCTAGGAATAATATGGAAGAACTACTAATTCTCCTGATGTCTTATTTTTATTTAACATCAATTTCAATGGTAGTATATTTATCATATTACAATATTAAACTTTACTTACCTGAAGGTAAAAATAACGTACAACCTGAAGGGGGGTCACTAGGGTCCCCCACATATCACGATCATATCTCTTTTGCCCTTTCCAATAGCATTCAGCTATTTTTTATTTTATTTTTTTATTTATATTTCACGCCCTGTTGGGCTTTTACATGTTTTTTTTTTTAATTAACCAAGTACATCTAAATCATAAATTACATTCAATTCACACAAAATTAGTTGGCTCTTTTTCACACAAAAGCAAAAAATAAAATTATAAAACTGAATCTAAAACAAAATCCAAAACAAAATCATAAACAAAATCAAAGTCAAAATCAAAAGCAAAATCAACAACATAATCAAAAATAAAATCAAATATGAGTTTGATAGAAGCAGGATACACTACCATGCAAGGTAGAGAATTAATATTCATTAATACCTACCGTTTTAACCGGACATCGCCCATCTTCGCCCAGCAGTCAATCCTCTTGTATGTGGGATGACATTTTGGAAACGGCGCGAAAATTACCTTGTTGAATTCAGATCTAATATCCGAAAAAAACAAAGCAATTGCTTTTTTTTTGCGATTGTTTTGTCTTTACCAGATAATATATCTTGTTATTCATATATATTACATGATAATATCATATGAAGTTTTCCCAAAATAGATAATTTTAACTAAAAAAAAAAAGTCTGCCATTTGCGAAACAATTGTAAAAAAAAATATATTCATACATATAAACTGATTTTATTTTTTCTAGACAAACTTGAATACGCACCCTTCATAATAAAAAAAAAAACAATTCAAAGGAGTTTTCAAAAAAATAATGACCATGATAGGTACTCCTTTGAAAATGTTAAAAAAAAAATTCTCATAACGCTCAAAACCGTTCGTGAAATATGATGGCCATTCTTCATAGAAAATTAATTTCAAAGCATTCCGAGAAGCTACATTACTGATATTAAAAGCAACATGTATAATGATATTGTCGCAAGCGATTCGACCTTGTCTTTGTACAGTTTCTTTATACATAAGGGTTAAAATCGCATTTAAAAAACAAACAAAATTGTCCCGAGCCACAGATGATGGGTTAAGTATTGCAAAACAATAAAAGAGATATTACAAAACCGAGCGTAAAAATGATTATTTTAACAAAAAAAACTATTTTTTTTATTTTTGATACTAAAGAGGTTTATAATCAAGAGGGTCGTTTTTTTGTTCCGCCTCCTTTTGATACATTTTGGAGAATAAACTATTTCTTCTCATAAAATTTTCTAACTAGTTCAAAATTACCATTTTTTATTTCTCAGTTTGCTAAGGGTTAAGGTCACTTTACACTTGTGTCAATCTTGTGGGATCATCGAGTCTCCGTTCTGCTAAAAACGTTCTGTAAACTAATATATTAATTTATGAAAACATACTGTTTACTTCTGGCCTTTGTGGCGCATTGTGCATGTTGTCATCTCAGCCTTGTAACACTATACACTGTGGCCGGAAACTCGTAGTTCGAGCGGGATACTTGAATTGAAAAGTCACTTAATCTGTCCAAAATTTAAACGAAAGAAATACAAAAGATTGAATTATAAATTAATTAAATTATTTTCAGGTTATACCCATTTTATCGCTTAGTTTAAACAGTGGCTGCTTTTATGGCTCGCGCCATCTCATTTCTTTAACACGAATGAGCGAGAGGCAAGAAAATGATTACTTTTTAATTTTGGAGGAAACAGACATACGTGCATTGTGTCTCATCTTTTGTCTCACCATTATTTAATGTGTAAGAAAGAGCTACAGCATTTTTGTGAAAGGAACGTAAGTTTAATGCTTTCTTGTACCGTCGCCGTTCTGTAAACGTGGGAATACTAAAAGCACCTAATCAGTTCCAATTTTGATAAATTCAAAACAAATTTAAGTTCATTGAATAATTTCACACAGGTATATTTCTTTCACGCACTGACATCCAAAATTAGAATTTTTTATTATCGAAGAAAGCAAACACTTTGTGGCTTGACATTATACTAAATGAAACAAATAACTTAGTTTTAAACCACTTTATATTTTTTTTTATATTTGTCGACCGGTTTCGATTGGACTCAATCTTCATCAGGACAATAAAATAAACTAAATCATAATACAGAGAAACAATATAAGGTAATTATTGTCCTGATGAAGATTGAGTCCAATCGAAACCGGTCGACAAATATAAAAATAAATATAAAGTTTTTTTTTTTTTTTATAGAGATTACCTCACAAGAGTCTCAACTGCTCCCGTCTGGAGCCAGTGAGACTATGGCATCCCCAATTGGGGTATGTTGTGAGGCTGAAGGAAAGTGGGGAAGGGAAGGAGATGGGGAAGAGGAAGGTAGGAAAGTACCTGGCTATTCAGATCTAGTCACTAAACACGGCTAAAGCCATTATTAAGCAACGTCTCAATTCTGAATGGTGGTCTTACACCAGGGCGATACTGACAGCATCTTCCACTCTGGAACGTGCCGCAAATGTAGTATATATTATTTTTATTAATTAATTGTGAAATAACACAAATTAATCAAATGAAATTTATTTGCGCACGCCGGGTTCGAACCCGCAACCTTCCGATTGGGAGTCAAGTGTTGTTACCACTCGACCACGGACGGTCGTCAAAAGTGGTTTAAAACTAAGTTATTTGTTTCATTTAGTTAGAATTTTTTATTAAAAAATTAAATATTTTGGTTTAAATAGTTCTCGTTATAACAAAAATGATCAAAAAGGTGTGCTTCATAGTAATTTTATTGTTTCTGCAATAATTAATTTGTATTTACAATTCTTATTATTATTGCCTGTTACAAAGAATAGAATGATTCTCATTAAATATTTCAGTTAAAATAATTGACTTACTAACCTTCAAGTGTAAAACGAAGGTTAGTTTTGTATGTATGCTATTGTATTTGAATGATATTTTGTGTGATGCAGACTTTTAATTATCATTGAACATGCTCTTGAAATTTGTGAAAATATCTTGAAGTAATATTGTGTATCGTGTCCAACTTAAGGGGGGAGTCTGATCCATCCGATCCAAATAATCGATTTTTATTTTATTATCTAAATATTCCTAAATATTTTTTTTTAAAACTTGTGGAGAATACATACCCATAGTTATGGCATTAAATTCGACCATGAAATAGAGCGCCAAGCAGAAAGATGGATAACGGAGCGATCCGGTTACAAATGAAAACTTTATATGTGTTTTTTTTTTTCAAGTTGGTTGGATGAACCGATTCACTTCTTACAAAGTTTAAATAAAAGAAAATTAAATTGTTATGCGGATGAACCTCGAATTATGAAAAATTATTATTTTAGGAAAAAGTTTTGCAAAATTTAGGCTGATTTTTTTGTCATTTTTATTTATGTCCGCCATTTCTGCGATCAACATTTTTTTTTTTGCAAACTGAGGCTCACGCGCATGCGACATTCATACTATAAGGATTTTTTTAAATTTCATGTTTCGATTAATTTCCAATGACTTCAGGATTCCAACTGAATTGGTCAGACCCTCAGCTTGCGGCTGCTATATCTATATGTATAGATATTTAAGTCAAATTTTCAATAGTGTTTTTTTCTTGTTCAAATGTACTTTTATATGTAACAAAAGTTTTGTGAACGAAAATAAATTATATCTTTTAAAAAAACGCATCGGAAAAACACTCGATTGGACCAGACTCCCCCTTAAGACCAGTTCCATCGCAGACGTTTATTCTAATGCATGTAATTTTCCAATGCATAATATTAATGGTTGTTGTGTTTTGTATATTTACAGATGTCAGTACTACATATTCAGGCATCCATGGGTTCCTGCCTGCCAGGGGGTTATCACATTTTTCGTACTCGCAAACTTCACACTGGCAACATTCATGGACCCGGGAGTTATCCCGAAAGGTTAATATTATTCAAATAAAGAACACATACTTAGACAGATCAATTTAACAACTTCGCTGTCATTAACAATGGCAGCGAATCGATTAACTGTTCTGTTGGTGGCATCGCTTCAGTTGATAGTACACAACTGTTAACACTTCACACTGCTAGCTCGCTAAGAAAAAGGATTCCTTTAGGATAATAAGGAGAGGAAGTTCTGGGAAAGAAAAGGGTGTGAGAGGTCTGAGAGAGAATCTGGGATTGGATCAGGAGTGACAGTCGTATGAATCCATCCTTCCCATTGCGGAGCAATGCGATGAGTCCGGCTGGAGAGGTCTAGGTTAGGTGTCCCTCTACCAGTCTCTCCCGATCCAGCCTGCCATGCAGTAGGTGGGCAAACGCATTTGCTGCCAAGACCTACAAATCTCTCTGGCCTGGAGCCCCGAAAACCTGAAAAAACCCTTGACTCTGTGCAGAAACTGGCGGTCCATTTGATAGATTCTCCTATATTAACAAACAGATTGCAATCTTTAAAGGTATTTTAATGGAAGATGCTCCGAGAAACTAGCGTCATCGATCCCCTCGGCACCGGTGCACAGTCGGGGAACACGACGTTTCTATGACTTGTTCTTGAGTTCAGTTTGTGAGTGGCATATTTTGTCAGAGGCTAAAAATATTCCCGCTTTGCAATAAAATCCAAATAAATGGAACATTTGTTAACGTATTCGAAAAATACGTTTTAACGTTAAAAATACGTAAAAACTGTTTTCGAAAGGTGATGAAATAGGCTTTCAACTTTCTATATTAAAAATTACTATGTATTTTTTTAAATAATTTTTTTTTTGCGAAAACTTTAAAAAGTGTTCAAAATGGCTCACTTTACTTTTTTTTCTAACTAAAATTACTGATAATGAAAAATAAATAAAACACATACTTATTTCATTAGATACATGAATTATAAATCTTACTGTCACCTCACTTTTTTTTTGTTTCATGTAAAAAAATTCACAAAGTTCCATAATTTTTTTTCAAATTGCTATGGGAAACTTTGGTTTCAGAAAGGGGTAAATTTTAATTTTTTTGTGGTTTTCTTTTAGATTTGAATATATAGTTTGTTGTATTCTCTTTCCAATACCGTTTAGATCACATTTCTGACTATGATAGTAAGGGAGAAACAACGATTTCTGTGAGACCTATGTGAGCTGGGACAAATATGGTCTCCTGTGATTAAACGGGTTAACAAACAGATTGCAATCTTTAGAGGTATTTTAATGGAAGATGCTCCGAGAAACTAGCGTCATCGATCCCCTCGGCACCGGTGCACAGTCGGGGAACACGACGTTTATATGACTTGTTCTTGAGTTCAACAGCTTTGCTGTGGAATGATTTACCGATCTCTGTGTTTCCTCCCGCCTACAATAACAGTTTCTTCAAGACCTAGTTTCACTCCTTCCTTTCCTCAAAAAGACGCTCCACACAGCCCCCCCAAAGATGATAAAAAAAAAAAAATAGTGTAAACTTTGTGGATACAACAACAGAAAGTGGATTTTATAAAATAGTTTGTTGTTAGTATGTCTGAAATAATAATAAAACGATAGAATTGAATTGTTTCAATTTATTTTCTGAATTGGATTAACCTCTAACCTTAAAAATTATTTCAAAGTCAATGGTCTTATCTACAAAGTATTACGTAGGTTGTCTTATCATTGGGTATTACGACATTGAATTCATTTTGTAATTTATTTGATTATAATATCAACAGTCTTCAGAACCATGCACTTAGGACCAGTTGTTTCGGAAAATTTCACGTTTGAATTTCCTTCAAATCGTCATTCACTGAAAAATTGGGTTGTTTCAACTTCCGTCAGCAGTAAATAGCATCAAATAACGTTCGATAAATTTGAAAATTTTATTCAAGTGTTCCCCGCCGAATCACAATTTTGACGTCTCCCAAACATGCGCCTCCCATTATTTCGCTAACCGTCCGGACTCGGCTGATCACATTCACATCACATTTCTATAGTATTTTCACTGCTGACGGAAGTTGAAACAACCCAATTTTTCGGTGAATGACGATTTGAAGGAAATTCAAATTTGAAGGGAATTCCGAAACAACTGGTCCAATGGAATTTTCGATGAAATTTCTTCTGACGGAGGTTGAAACAACCCAATTTTTCGGTGAATGTCGATTTGAGGGAAATTCAAACGTGAAATTTTCCGAAACAACTGGTTCTCAATTTTATTTTTACTGCCTAAACCAGATTGATATGTAGCTTTCTTGGGCATGATAAGGATTATTCTTTGGATATAGTGACCCCACAGTTGATCTCCTGAAATTATAATAATTATTTTTTGTGCATTTTTTACCAATTTCAAACCTAAAATTGACTTCAAAAATACCTTTAACCCGTCAGGTCTATTTGTTTTAGAACAGCTCATATGGGTCTCATAGCAATCATCGTGTCTCCCTTACTATCATGGTTAGAAATATATATTTTTTTTTTATAGAGAATACCTCACAAGAGTCCCAACTGCTCCCGTCTGGAGCCAGTGAGACTATGGCATCCCCAATTGGGGTATGTTGTGAGGCTGAAGGTAAGTGGGGAAGGGAAGGAGATGGGGAAGAGGAAGGTGGGGAAGTACCTGGCTATTCAGATCTAGTCACTAAACACGACTAAAGCCATTATTAAGCAACGTTTCAATTCTGAATGGTGGTCTTACACCAGGGCGATACTGAGAGTATCTTCCACTCTGGAACGTGCCGCAAATATAGCATAAATAATTTTTTATTAATTAATTGTGAAATAACACAAATTAATCAAATAAAATTTATTTGCGCACGCCGGGTTCGAACCCGCGACCTTCCGATTGGGAGTCAAGTGTCTTACCACTCGACCACGGACGGTCGTCAATATGATCTATTTCTAAATAGAATCTTTTTCTAACAGTATGGAAGAACTACAGTGTCTAGTGTCTAGGATGAATGAAGTATATATGAAGAATGAGTTAATGATGAATGTAAGTAAGTCTAAAGTCATAATCGGGCCATGTCAGGAGTCGGAATAATAGAAGAGCATGTATGAGAAGCTGTGAATGAAGCAAGGAGTGTGTGCCAAGACAGAGTTGTTTGGCGGTCCGTCCTCTCTGTCTACTCCTACGTCGTGATGGTTAGTTAGTTAGTTAACATCATTAGAAAGAGAAAATATAAAAACTTTTGAAGTTTAACATTAAAAAATTTTCATTGTTTGTTTTTGGGGTGTTATGCCGTGTTGCGCTACCTCCTTCTTTAGCCGACGTTTCGGACAGCGTTGCAGTGTCCATCATCAGGGCAGATCCGGCACATCGGACACATTGTCGGATCTGCCCTGATGATGGACACTGCAATGCTGTCCGAAACGTCGGCTAAAGAAGGAGGTAGCGCAACACGGCATAACACCCCAAAAACAAACAACGAAAAAGTTCTTAAAAAGGTTCGCCTTACATTTTTGTAAAATTGCGGTCAGAAACTTTGGATTTATAAAGGTTTTCGTTTTAATTATTTTGCAGTTAACTTTTAGATTTGAATATAAAGCTCGGTATTTTATCTTTCTAACGATGTTTAGATCATATTTCGAACCATGCTAGTAAGGGAGACACAATGATTTCTGTGAGACCTATGTGAGTTGTTCTAAAAACCGAACAAGTAGACCTAAAGAGTTAGATTTTGAATTATGTACAATATACAATAATATACATTTGGTATTATTGAGTTCTTACAGGTAAAGGGTTCTAATCTACCTAATGAAAGAGTAGTACTTAGAATATCTTGGATTTATTGGATGATTGTTCATAGGATGTTTAAATAGTTGGTACATATATTTATTAACAGTTGTTTGATTTATTTTTTTGCAGCTAATCTGAGATATTGTTAAGTTGTACATTCGCTGTTTAAAATAGTAAAATGTATAAACAATGAAAAGAGAATATGGAGATATAATATTATGGATAAAGTAGTCAAATCTCCAAAGTTCATGAATCCGTAGCACAGAATACTAATGGTTTCATATCAAAACCATTGTCACTTTGCTTTGTAAATTCCGTCAAGTCTTTAGCACGACACTAGGTTCAAATTCAACTGTTATTAATTCATCATTGCTTTCCAGCTCCCCCGGATGAAGACCGCGAGGATGACTTCCGAGCCCCACTGTACAAGAACGTAGAGATTAACGGCATAACGGTGCGCATGAAGTGGTGCGCCACCTGTAAGTTCTACCGGCCTCCGAGGTGTTCGCACTGCTCCGTCTGCAACCACTGCATAGAGGTAACCGACACCACACCTGGCCACACCTCATGGCAGAGGTCACACCTAATCTCCTGGCACTGTACATGTTCCTCTTGCAATCTTGATAAAAACACCGCATTTTCTGTGACTTTACTTCATAGCCAAGGATCTTTGATGAAGCCATGCTAGTTCTCCTGGAAATCGATGTAGCCATACCATTTATCCTAGCAATCGATGTAACCGCACCATTTCTCCTGGCAATCAATGTAGCCATACCATTTCTCCTGGCAATTAATGTAGCATACCATTTCTACTGGCAATTGATGAAGCCACACCATTTCTCCTGGCAATCGATTTAGCTACACCATTTCTCCTGGCAATCAATGTAGCCACACCATTTCTCCTGGCAATCGATGTAGCCATACCATTTCTCCTGGCAATCGATGTACTCGCACCATAGAAAAGCCCGTTATAGTTTTTGCTTAAACTTGATTTTCACTAAACACAGTACCACAAATCCACTTAACAAAATGTTGACGGAATTAAATTGTCTTTGATGTGTCCATAGTTTACCATAATACACACAACCATATCATTTCAAGAGGTTTATTATTAAAAAGACTTTTCACATTTCCTCTTTTCACATCATCTCATGCTACGTATTCCATATGTAATAACTTGTAACATACAAGGGCAAGTCAAAAATTGTCTACACTTTTTGACATTTATACATGTTCAACATGTATATAATTTTTCTAAAGGACTTAGTCCAGCGGTTCCAAACTTGCGTATTCCTTTCAAGGAAGTTTTCTGTTGTTCATGAAGTGACTTTTGCACCTCTTGCTGCACGTCAAAATCTTTGCAAAAAATGGACGACCTCGTAAAACATCCTTGAGCGGCCCAAACAAGGAGCATGGTCTGGGCTGTAGGGATGTTATTCCGGTACCTCAAACCGTGACTGATGTCCAAAGAAGACGCTACCTCACTGATGAAAACTCGCCACTGATGAAAACGAACCACTTGAATCTTGTCGTCCACGCTGGAGGTTGATGGGCATGCTGTTCTCTTTGTGTGTCGTACTCGTCCAGCCACTTTCAAACTTCTCAATCCAATGTCCATGATGAATTTCAGCCCATTTCACACCCTCCGACCATAGATAAGACATCACTGCTCCTTATTACTCTTTGGTACATACTGCTTGACATGTGTACAATGTGATAACCGAAAGGCATATGACGCGATCGGGATCAAATTTCACACGTAACGCGTTGTACCTACTCTTAACACGCATGCGCAGAAGGCAGTATGACAACCTTTTAGAGGTGTGTTATGGCGAAAATGCAGATAATTTTTGACTTGCCCTTGTATTTGGACCTTCTTGAGCGCCTTGTGTCTTTAGGTTATATGTACCTACTGATCCTTATGTATTTTGCATATCCCTTGCAATTCCATTCTTTCCTTGCTGTAGGGAAGCTTTGGTTTCTTTTTCGACGATCTCCGATCCCTTAGCTCGTAATATTCTATAACAATGTGGAACTGTATCATGTAATACGTTTCAGTGTTACGGAGCATCCTGACCTTTCCGGATACTATTTCTGCCTCCATTGTCAATACTATATTACTGAACACTCTCGATTAAATTAAATCTAAATCAATTTTCCATTTAAATTAATTATGTTCTTGTCTACAGCACCTTCTCTTAGGGCTCCTTTTTAAATACTAAACTTACAAGCAGTTCTTACTTATTACAAATAAGTATTTGCTGACTCTTAGTCATTGTTTTTATCCTACTTTTATAACTCTGTGATGAATAATTGGTATGTGCGTGCGTTGCATTTAATGAAATATGTATTTTACGTGCATCCCGATAAAATTCTAAGAAACCCATTTGATTGAAACATGCTGAATTTGAGTTTTAGTCTTTGAATATGATATTAAGCTTTTAATACCTATTGTTATTCATGCAAAAGTGTTATGACCAACTGAAGTGAAAATAATGTTTTTTTAATTGCTGAAACTGGCATTTTTAAACTCACTCAGTAATTCGACATGTAAAGTTGTGATAGCACCTTGTAATAACAAAATCTTAAATACCAGATAAGCCAAAGTCTACTATTAATAACATATCCTTGTAATAACAAAATCTTAAATACCAGATAAGCCAAAGTCTACTATTTGAAGCTACTGCTATTCTAACCCGTCGCCGGGCGCAGTCCCCCCGGCGGGTCCGGATTTTTGAAGCGATTTTGTCCCTTATGTATAAAGAAATTGTACGAAGAACCAGGTCAGAATCGCTTGGGCCATTCTCGTTCTTGACGTAACGAAATACTGGATAGCGTCTAGCCTCTCCGATTAATTCAAATTAATTCACAATGATGCGCCGGGAATCAAAGATGGCGGACAAAATGGCTGCCGCTTGATAATATGAACGGAGTCGTATTCTATATTTTTTCATTGTTTTTTATATATATATATATCTATTGTGGAAAGCATAGATTTGAGTGATTATTAGGAAGATCGTTTTATCTATGTACATTATTTTGATGTAATTTTTGTAATGTATCACAAAAGAAATGTTATAAAAATTGAGTTCGTAAGAAAGGTGAGAACTGTCAAATATTTTACGTCATATTGAAAAAATATATTTTTCCTATACTGGCTTTCAACAGGCTAAACTAATAAACTATTTTTATTTCCCTTATAAGGAAACACGGTCACTGTTGAATAATAGTATTTTATAAAACTGTGTATCACTGCCGCTGTTACGAAAGAGACAACTGCACCTCAGGCTGATTATACCTAAATAAAATGCAAAATCGAAGTTCTGCGTTCCCCAAGTTTTCTCCCTGTGTCTGTACGTTTAAATCAAATGCCGCATTGAGCAACCTCCTGCAATCTTTATCCGCATGAAAAAGATGTTCTGCAGTCATGATCTCAACCTTGGATTATGAATGCGAATGATCAGATGCTACGTGTTTTCAGTATTATTAGAAGAACTGATAAGGCGACTTGAGGCATTCGAGATGTGGATCTACAGAAGAATACTCAAAATAAGCTGGATGGACAGAGTGACGAATGAAGATGTTATGGTTCGGATGAATAAATAAAAAGAAGTTATTAAAACAATAAAAATCCGAAAACTTCAATATCTAGGACACGTGATGAGACATCCGAAGAAGTACGAGATCTTGCATCTCATAATGCAGGGAAAGATTGCCGGAAGACGGGGCCCTGGAAGGAGGACATTGTGGCTGAAAAACTTGAGACAGTGGTTTGGCCAGTCTACTGTAGAGCTGTTCCAGGCCGCAGTAAACAAAGTCCGCGTAGCCAACATGATAGCCAACGTCCATTGAACGGACAGGGCACGAGAAGAAGAAGAAGTCTTTACGTTTTGTTTTTTAAAAAATGCATTGTCTAATTTGTATGTTGATTTGGCGTTCTCCTATAAGAAGTAACTTATCAAAAAAAAAGCAAAACTTTGGGGCATGCCAGTGGTTGGTGTCTACATTACATTAAAAAGTATTTGCACTAGTGAAAAATCCAAAGAGGAAATAGGGGAATAGGTTTGTAAAGATAAAAAGCTGCCCTCGTTTTCTCGTAACAAAATACCCTGTCTTCAAAAAGTTTAATGAGTTTTTACCTTGTTTCGAATTCACTCATAGGTTTCTTTAGACCTTTTTTTATCTTGGCATTGATAGTTCGTATGGCATGCATATTTTGCCATGTGAATAGTGTAATCTGGTATGTATTAACAGTGTTGTATTGATTGTTGCAGACATTCGACCACCACTGCCCGTGGGTGAACAACTGCATCGGGCGACGCAACTATCGCTTCTTCTTCTTCTTCCTCATCTCCCTCTCCATCCACATGCTCAGCATCTTCTCGCTGAGTCTCATCTTCGTGCTCAACAGCAAGGAGCGCCTCTCCAATGTTGAGCCCATCGTAGCGTATCCTTACCAATCGTTTACCAACCCGACTAGTGTTATGTGTTTGGTTGTCAGCCATATAATCCAAAGTTTAAGAATGTTTTGTTGTCGGCCAGGTAATCCAAAGTTTAAGTGAATATATTTGGTTTTTAGCCAGGTAATCCAAAGTTTTAAGTGTATTTGGTTGTCAGCCAGGTAATCCAAAGTTTTAAGTGTGTTTGGTTGTCAGTCAGATAACCCAAAGTTTAAGTGTATTTGGTTATCAGCCGGTTAATCCAAAGTTTAAATGTGTTTGGTTATTGGCCAGATTATCAAAGTTCAAATGTGTCGGTTGTCGGGCAGGTACATAATCCAAGGATTAAAAATGTATTTGGTTGTCAACCATATTTACAGTGTTCAAATTGTGTTGGTTTCAAGCTATGTTTATGAAAGTTCAAATGTGTTGTCAGGCAGTTAATCCAAAATATTGATGTGTTTGTCAGTTAGGTAATCCACGGTTCAGTTTACAGCTTGACAGGGTTAACTACTGGAGAAACTAATGATCACACTGTTTTTAAAGTTCATAATTATTTTGTATCCACAAAATCTACACTACTAACGCCACCGACTGCAAATTTAATCATGCCAAGCTCTACTTTATCTAATCAACTTTATCAGCTATGTTTTTCAAAGTTTAAATGTGTTTGATTTTCATCCAAAACTTAAGCCCTCGCATTCCGAATCTCTACCGTTTTATAATATATTTCTCTTGAACGTTTTTAAGTTTCTAAAAAAATGTATGTTGTTTTTGAAGATAATATCTATACTCTTGTAGAGCCGAAATGGTAATTGTACGAAATTCCCGTAAAAAATTGCAAAGTATGCTCTGAAAATAATTTTTTTTTTTTTTTAAAGAAAGACAAACATTCCCGGGTTACGAATAACCCAACAACATTTGAAAATCCCCTACTACCACCACACTAAGCGGAAGATGTTGCTTGTGTTGTGACGGAGGACTTAGCCAGCCGAGGAATTGAGCACGGAACGCCTGGGTGGGACCCAAACGCAATGCCCACTCAACCACTGACCGGTCAGTGGTTGAGTGGGCATTTTGTACTCTTATTTAACATCTCGGCTGGCTAAGTCCTCCATCACAACACAAGCAACATCTTCCGCTTAGCGTGGTGGTAGTAGGAGATTTTCAAATGTTGTTGGGTTATTCGTAACCCGGGAATGTTTGTCTTTCTTTTAAAAAAAAAAAAAAAAAGTTACGGGTGTGAACAAATTCACAGTGCATCTTTAAATGCAAAGCATTTTTCGAAAGAATTTTGTTCTATTGTAAACGAGTCGTAATTTATTAAACATTTTCACAATTTTCGCTTAATTATAATCGTTTTTAATATTATTAATATTAGCGTGCTCCCTCTAACATTTGTATTTACATATCTTCCCTTCTTCTTCTTTTTGAACGCTTACTACCGGGCCTTAATACTTGCATTTTTAAATATGTATTTCCAATATTGCCTTAACCAAACGAAACGCAGGATGGTGATAATGGGAATAGTGGCACTGCTGGCCATCCCAATCTTCGGTCTGACGGGATTCCACATGGTGCTGGTGTCGCGGGGCCGCACCACCAACGAACAAGTCACGGGCAAGTTCAAGGGCGGCTACAACCCGTTCTCGCGCGGCTGCTGGAACAACTGTTGCTACACGCAGTTTGGCCCACAGTATCCCAGGTGAGAAACATCTCATTACCACCTAACAAATAATGAATACAAGCGTGATTTATAGAAGGAAAACCTTCCTTGACCTTACACCGACACGATGTTAACCTATCAGGCTAATTTGTTCGCTTTTCGGAACAATTCGTATAGGTCTCCCTTACTATCATGGTTAGAAATATGATTTAAACAGTGTTAGAAAGAAAAAATATCACATTTTATATTCAAATCTAAAAGTTAAAAGCAAAATAATTAAATGTACACCTTTACGAATCCAAAGTGTCCGAGCGCAATTTGAAAATAAATTATGAATCTTTGAGAATTTTTTATTAATTATTTTTACAAGGAACGACAAAAAAAGTTAGGTGACAATTATGTTTATAATACATTTGTCTAAAATATATGTGTGTTTTTATTTATTTTTTGTCGTTAGTAATTTTAGTTAGAAAAAATGTAAAGTGAGCCATTTTTAAAACTTTTTGTGTTTGCATGCAAAATTTTTATATATCAAAAATTATACAGAATGCGCCATATTTTATGTCGATGTGTGAATATTGAATAACTTTAAAAACAACAACCGATTTCTATATATGAGGTATTTTTTAACCACTCGAGCGCTTTTTGCCACAATATGGCACTATTTCCAAAACCACGGATTGCTTTGTTTCCAAAATATGGCAAATATTCTCTAGATTCTTTAAAATGGTTTAACCGCTTGGACACATAAGCTTGTTTTCACGATAATTTAACATAGGTAGACATAGGAATGAAGTATGTCCCATACCTGAGTTATTAAAGTTACCGATTTAATAATTTTTTTTTTTAAATCCTACGAATATATGATAATAGACCAAAGATAGGTTAATTCCTTGGCTACATAGAACTATAATCAGTTTGCATGTCTCCATATTCAAATTCGGAGGTATGATTTTTTTTATGTGGGCGGTAAAATTTCCTTTAGCAATACGAGAAAAAAAAATTTAATTGTTTTGTCGCTCCAGTGGTTATTTAATTCAGCCCTTAACAATTTATTTGAACTAGTTTTTTAATACAACATCAATCATGTGGCCGCCTTTATTGGCCAAATTAAAATGAGCCCTTTTTGCTTCGTTTTTCGAGCATCTTGGGCAGTATGGCGATGATTTCGGCACAATTGTTTGCCTTGAGCTCGTCAATGGTCCGAGGCTTTCTGTCGTACACTTTGTTTTTCAAATAACCCCACAAGTCCGGAGGGGTCAAATCTGGAGATCTTGGTGGCCAGTCAATGTCGACAACGATATGCACGTTGAGTTAACACGACTGAACGACAATTGAGCTAATGTATCCCTTTCAGATTCGGTCATATTTAACTGTATCATCCGTCCCAGATGTATCCGTATCTTTTTCTGATTTTTCTGTTGCAGATTATCAATTGAGTTTCGCTAATATTATCTTCATTAGTTAAAATATTATAATTTAAGGTTTAACTCATTAAGTTAAAAAGTTAAAAGTAAAACATTAATTGTGTAAAACCTTAATGTATTTCAATTACGCCATGATTAACCTAACTGTATTTGATCTTCCCAGCCTCCAGAGATTGTCGCGCGCGTCCCTGAAACGCGTTGGCATGGCGGGGGGCATCCCCTCGGCCATCAGCACCATCAGCCCCAACAGCGGCAGCCAGCAGGTGAAGGTCTACACGGCCGACAACAACGGCAGTGCGCATCGTCCCACCTCCAGCGCCCAGCACGCCCAATACAACAAAGTAAATATTTACCACCGCCTTTATAACGCACGTCTGAAGTTGTCGGCAATACCTTCCTGTATAAATGCCTGCACACAAAGCTCCTCTGGTGGCAGATTCTTGAATCTTAGTGGTAATGGTGGTTGATACCTCGGTTATAAATCGGGATGATTTGAGTTTAATAATAGCAGCTTGTCAATGCACGTTATGGCTTAACTTGTTGAAAGTCAGCATAGGAAAAATATTTTTTTTCAATACGACATAAAATATGTGACAGTTCTCACCTTTCTTACGAACTCAATTTTTATAACATTTCTTTTGTGATATATTACAAAAATTACATCAAAATAATGTAGATAAAACAAACTTCCTAATAATCACTCAAATCTATGCTTTCCGCAATGGATTTATATCAAAAACAATGAAAAAATATAGACTTCGAATACGACTCCGTTCATATTATCAAGCGGCAGCCATTTTGTCCGCCATCTTTGATGCCCGTCGAGTCATTGGGAATTAATTTGAATTATTCGGAGTGGCTAGACGCTATCCAGTATTTCGTTACGTCAAGAACGAGAATGGCCCAAGCGATTCTGACCTTGTTCTTCATACAATTTCTTTATAAATAAGGGACAAAATGGCTTAAAAAATCCGGACTGCGTCCTGTGAGAGGTTAATGATGATGTCTATACAGTAAAAATATTAGTGTTTATTATGTTTTCTTTTTTTTTTAAATCAATTAGAATATTATTCTGATATTTTTGATTGCTCTATTTCTGTGAAATAGAGCAATCTTATTTATAAATTCATTCTTATTTATATAATTCTACTCAATACAAACATTGTGGGATACGATTCGAGATTTTTGCGGCCAAAAATATTAAGGGGATTACTTTTTTGGTTATTTCGTTTCCTCCTTCTTTAGCCGATGTTTCTGACAGCTTTACAGTGTCATTTTTCAGAGTAGATGTAATAATCTGCCCTGATGATGGAGACTGTAACGCTGTCCGAAACGATGGCTAAATCAGGAAGAAGCACAACACGGCGTAGTAACTCAAAAATTTGTCATGAAAATACAAACATTGTATTATTAGAAGATTTGATATGCAACTACAAAAACCATCTGGTTTCTTCTTTTATTTCTTTATTTATTTTTCAAAATCAATGGCCATCTTGGCTATCAGTATCTTGTGCATTTATACAGAGTGGTATTGCTTTGGGTCCAGTGTTTTACAAAGATCTCTCCTTTTTTTTTCACTTCTTTCAAACAACCCCAGTCCCTGTCCATCTTGTGGATTTGTCTGGTGTTTGTCTAATTCGGGTGTTTGTCTAATTCTAATGTGTATATCCTGACCGGATTTTCTGACTTCTGAAAATTAAATTGAAACTCATCACAGCCATAGTTTATCACGGCTTGATTAAGTTCTCACAAGCTGCTTCCACTTCAGCTCTATACCTTTCGCTAAAGTAAAACCAGGCAGGGGATGTATCCACATCATCACGAAGCATTTGAAAGGAACGTACGTCCTAACTTCTTTTTTATAATATTAATGGGTGACAATGGGCATCCTTCTATAATTGACGGAACCTTTACAGTATGATTAATATATTTTATTATTTATTCAATGCCCTTGAGAACTTTTACATGTTAGTACAGTATACATACTCATTACGTTTTGTTGAAAGTAAAAAAAGTTGATACATTTTGTTGGTAGTAAAAATTACACACAAGTCATAAAAATCCAAGAACAAAAACTGAAAAATATAGCTTTACAAAAATATAGGAATAGGGTTTATACAGTTTAGGAGGGTGAATATAGTTTAGGAATAGTGTTGGAAAAAATATTAAACATGATCCAAAAAACTCGCCATGTTGATATTAAACATGTCAACATCACCTAAGTATTGGTTTCTCATAGTGTGAAATCGTTGCATCGGAGAGTGGGCAATGTAGTTACGCTTATAATGCTGCAGTAGAATAGTGTATTTTGTCACGTTATCTCTGTGGATATTCGTAAGTCTATGAGTTGCAGGAGTTCACAACAGTCGAGTTTAGAGTTAAGTATTTTGAATAAAAAGGTTAAGTCATTTATTTTACATCTGTCTTCTAATTTATGTATTTTTATATTAATAACATAGTATCAATAAGTAACTGCATCAATGATTCAGGTGTGTAATATTTTATTTATATGTACATTAATAAATTTGTGGAATTGAAATAAAAACGCGAGTTAGTACAAGAATTCCCTTATTTATAAGAACATAATTTTTATTTATTAATTTATGTACTTGTTGAGTCGAAAATGTACGTCTGAAGAAATCATTTTGTATATAGGTATATAAACATGAAATTGTATCGATAAAAAATTAACGTTTTACAAATAATAAACTAAAAATTAATTAAATAAGATTTTCACAAAAAGAAAATAATAAAATATTAAATTTTTGTGTGCTTTAAGTGCTAAAAATTGCGTGGTCACCTAACATTTTATTATGTGACATTTGAATTCGCGGTGTTACAAATCTAAAAATAAGTCTTCCCGGAAAGGAAGTTTTATATTTTATAACGATAATATCATATTATTTTTACATACGCTCGTGAAATGACTGTAGAAATATGATTAAAGACATTTGACATTTTAGTATCTTATCTTTTTCATTTTCATACACGACGTGTGAGAAGAATGAAAATTTTTATGAACGGTTTTTAGGACGATTGTCAATGATGTGTATACAATCTCTCCCTGGGAGTAGTATATTTTTTATATTACAATAAATATTACATTTTACAAATGAATCTTAAAATGATAATACATAATTCAGATCTCCATGTTTGAGTAATACAAATACATAATAATAGGTTCATTTTGTTTATAATAAGATAGCAAATTATTGATAATTTAAACTGGATGTTTTATCATTACTTATCTGCCGTTTTTTTGATAAGAAACATTAATAAATATACTTTGGACAATTTATTAATTAATTTTTTGATGTCGAAGTGCAGTGGCTTGAGAGGGTGGTTCAAGATTGAAAAATAAAAATAATTTAGTGATTTTAATCTTAAGTATTTTACTATGTATGCTTAGTGTACGGTTTATAATACCTTGTTTCTTGTTTGTATTTTTATATGGACCTTAGAGGAATTGCACTATACACCTCAAGGTCTGAACTAACTGTTTATTATTTTCTCACCAATTCACCGTGTTGATTGATTTTCATACTTTAGAAATTTAGACAAATCTAGTTTTCGTACTGTACTTTAAATTTTTTTTTAGTGTTTTTTCAACATCCTGTTTTTTCTATTTGTAATCATAATTCACTAATCAGGGATTTGGAGTAGAACATTTTTTTTCTTATTTTTTCCTATTCAATACTAAAATAACTGAACCAGCTTGTTGCAAGTACCTAAACTTCTTTGTTCATAAAATACGTAAAGTCAATCTTGAAAACTTAAAAAAAAACACAACACAGAATTTTCTGAAACATCCAAGTGGTGGGGGAAACAATAATAAACCACAGTTATGCGCAAAGATTCAAAAATAGTAAAGTTTTTAACCCTTCCATAACCGTGTGGGGTAACTTAGTAACCCCGCCATTCCAATTATCTTAATGACAGCCAAAATTGTAAGGTAGCAAATTACTTTAAATATGAGCATCAAATAATGAGTATTTCCTTATTACAATGGATAAAATGCTTTGGGGTAACTCACTAACCCCACTATCTTCAGTTATCGAAAATTCATTATGAAAATGATAGTTCTCTGGATTCAGGCTCTGCTCCAAAGCCCTGAACATATTGTATATTATTATTCTCACTGATCATTTTACATAGTATTTCATTAAAAAATATCCATTATACATACCATAATTTCAATCTACATATCATCTTTCACGTTTTAATTTCCAGCATAAATTCTTGTTTATTATTTTCAGATTTTATCTTTTTGACATCTCCAAATACCCTCGAGTTCCTAAATTTGACGAATGCACTAATCTCGTATGAAAATGGAAATGCTTTGAACTAACTTGAAGACTAACAATTAATATCAATGAAAAGTATGTCCGTATTCAATTTGATTCCCATTTATTAATTATATTCTCATTATTTTATTGTATGTACTAGATATTGCAATTCATCCATAAAATGTTATGTAACTAATTCAGATCTCAGCTTTGTTTATTTTATCTTTTGACATCTTGAATTATTTTTACGTTATGTCGTGTGTAAAAGGACAGAAAGAATTACACTCACTATTCGCTTTGTTACATTTATCTGTGGAAAATGTGTGCATGTTCTATCTGTGATCATATAAATATTATTTATTGGCAGACATAATCATTTGAATATGAATAATAATTGATTGTTGTAAGCTGTTTCATTCCATTGAAGATAAGAATGGACAAAGATATAATGTTACAAAATGGAAGGTTGAGATAATTGATGTAAGTTCTTTCGGTGTAATACGGTACACAAAACATCTAAACAATACTAGTCAAATGGCTAATGAACCATTTACTGGATAACCAACATCTCTGCCATTGGTCCCCCCATGAGGTTCACTACATTTTGGTGACTTTTGGGTGTCCGTGTTAATCGGGTGAGGTGTGTTCAGATCTTGGCGGCAGATACGCATGCCCACAACTGGGAGACCGGTTTGGAGAGAGCCTTTGACTTCTCCAGCTGGTTTCACTTGACCCATCGTCTTGCACCGCAGCGGGAGGAATAGATTCATACATCCGTTACTCCTGGACACACTGACCCCCAGATTTCTACCCAACCCTCATACCTCTTTTTTTTTGCGATACTTCCTCTTCTTCCCTTTCCTGAAAAGACCCTCCGAACAGCATCATTTTAGCAGAAATATTTTTGAAACCTTTGAAACTATTCTTAGAATGTTTCGGTATATGTATTTTTTTTTTTCAATTTTAAGTTTAAAAAAATCAGTCTTTCTATGAATGTGATGTGATTATCGGGTTATCAATCTCAAATATCCACAAAGCTCAATAATGGTTCTTCTTGCAGCTATCGCCCGGGCGCGAGGGCTCCGATACCGACATGGAGCCCCAGGGCACCCAGAGCGCGGACTGCGAACCCACGCCCCCCTTGCTGCAGAGACGGGGCTCCAAGAACAATTTCTTCATGCCGCCCGGCGCTGTTGAGCTGGGCCACCCACATCATAACCAGAGGCATAGCCCTTATACGAGAGCGAGGTATGAACCTAACTTTATTTTTTCATTTGATGATGCCTCATAAGAAAGCCTCTGGTCTAAAGACAGGAGAACTATGTCGCTACCTGGTTTGGCAGGTTAAGGTGGCGGCTGTAGGAAGGGATTTATAAGTGCATATCTTAAAGGGGCCCAGATTATTTGATGAGGTGAAAACATATGCTGGTAGCTCGTACCACATACAGGTCGACTTACACAAAATCAGATATCTTTGTAACCGTTCGGGTCTAAAACCGGAGACAGTTGTCTCTGTCATGTAGTACTATTGCTACCTATTCTAACTGCATCTGATTTAACCCTTAAAAAAATTGGCGTATTTTGTCAGAGGCTAAAAATATTCCCGCTTTGCAATAAAATCCAAATAAATTGAACATTAGTTAACGTATTCGAAAACTAAAAACGGTTTTCGAAATGTGATGAAATAGGCTTTCAAATTTCTATATTAAAAATTACTATGTATTTTTTTAAATAAATTTTTTTTTTGCGAAAACTTTTAAAAGTGTTCAAAATGGCTCACTTTACTTTTTTTTCTAACTTAAATTACTGATAATGAAAAAAAAATAAAACACATACTTATTTCATTAGATAAATGAATTATAAACCTTACTGTCACCTCACTTTTCTTCGTTTCATGTAAAAAAAATCTTAAAAAATTCACAAAGTTCCATAATTTTTTTTCAAATTGCTATCGGAAACTTTGGTTTCAGAAAGGGGTAAATTTTAATTTTTTTTTGGTTTTCTTTTAGATTTGAATATATAGTTTGTGGTAATTCTCTTTCCAATACTGTTTAGATCACATTTCTGACAAAGATAGTAAGGGAGAAACAACGATTTCTGTGAGACCTGTGTGAGCTGGGACAAATATGGTCTCCTGTGATTAAACGGGTTAAACTACATATATTTATATATATTTACGAACACTACACTATCTTTTGTTTTTTCTTCAAATATGAAAATTATTAAGACATTAACTAACCTCTTGTGCGCTACCATTGCCGGTAGCCACAATCAAAAAATCATTTCTCTGAATTTAAGCAGCTGTTCTGGGGTAACTACTTCTGGTAGATTATTTAATTTCTAAAATAGAATCAGCTAGCGCATTGGCGCATGGTGAAAAATTTACATCGGCATACAAAGAGTTGAACACGTTTTAAAATTTAAACGTGTTGAAAGCAGATATGATTTGAGATTTGCATGGCCAAAAGTAGAGTGATTAATTTTTATGTATTATGCCTCCTTCTTTAATGCCTTCTTCTTTTTTCCTCTTCCTTCCGAAACTTTGGTTAAAGGAGTAGCGCAACCCGGCATAATACTCCAGAAATAAATCACTGTTCTATTAAAAACTTTTTTTATGTGTGTAAATCCAGTAGGTGTAATTCTCTCCATGTCTAATTCCGTTTGTATGTATTTCTGACTGTGTGGTATGTGAAATTCCCACCTGTGAATTTTCATCTTGAAACCGCTAACCATATCGATTTGGGTACACTGAATAACATTTCCACCTAATTGTAAATTCATTCAGTTAAACATTAATTTTCAGTTACCATTGTTTGTGACATTGCTTTCATTTGCATATTCTAATCCCTAGGCTAAAAGACTACCTTGTCTTTACATTTTATTACAGTGTTTTCTTATTGCATTAGGTCATAAATTCCGCAAACCAAGCTAGAATATGAAATTGAATGGATATTGATTACATATAATATTTATGGCTTCTCGTGGTTCGTAATCCTCGGATTTCTGTAATACCCTAAAATTAGAGCTATGTTAATCCCGCGGTTCGGTGCGGAATGGAATATCACAAAATTTTTAACATGTATACATTATTATTATTTTGAACAGGCAGCATTGTGCTGATGCGCTCATATCTGATTTCACAATAAGTTTAAAACAGTAATTGAGTTGTTTTAAATTTTAAAATAAATAAAAAGTAAGTGCTGAGGAGGGCTTTTAAACATTTCATTTGACTGATGTGAGAATATAGACATTGAAATTCAAATAAATTTATATGTAATAAAATATTTCAACTAAGCCGTCAGGATAGTTTGTTCGCTTTTGGGAACAGTTCATATGGTCTCACATAAATCATTAAATTTCCCTTGCTGTCATGGTGATAAATATGATGCTAGAAAGAGAAAACACCGTGCTTTATATTCAAATCTACAAGTTAACTACTGAATAATTACAACGTACACCTCTAAAGCCAAAGGTTTGAAAAAAATTATGAAACTTCACGAATTTTTTACTAATTATTTTGGTTTGAAATGACAATAAGAGGTGATATAAGTAAGTAATACATTTGTCTAATAAAATGTGTGCTTTTTTTATTTTTTTCATTATCAGTAATTTGAGTTAATGATGAATGTTAGTAAGTCTAAAGTCATGGTGTTTGAAAGAGAGAGTACGAAAACAGTGTGCAATATAGCTGTGAACGATGAATACTTGGAGCAGGTGGATGAGTTTGTGTATTTGGGAAGTATGTTTACGAGAGATGTGAAGGCTGATAAGGATATTGAAAGAAGGGTGAATGCAGGTAACCCCATTAATGGTGGACTGAACGCCATTGGCCCCAAAAAAAAGCTGTCCAAAGAAGCGAAGCTAGCAGTCCACAATGGAGTGCTGGTATTGACCCTGATGTATGGTAGTGAAGCATGGAAATGGCAGAGGAAGGATGAAAGTAGACTGAATGCTGTAGAGATGAGACCCCTGAGGCGTATGTATGGTAAAACCATGTATGATCGTGTGAGAAATGTGGATATCCACAAAGAATGCAAGGCTGATGTAAGCGTTATGAGTAAGATTAAGAAAGGGACCCTAAGATGGTTTGGGCATGTAGAGCGAATGAGCGAAGAAAGGAGTATCTATGATGCAAAAGTAAATGGAAGAACAAGTTGTGGACGTCCGAGGAAGGCATGGCACGATCAAGTGAATCAGATAATTGAGTCGGGCCATGTCAGGAGTCGAAATAATATAATAGCATGTATGAGAAGCTGTATGAATGTGAATGAAGCAAGGAGTGTGTGCCAAGACCGAGTTGTTTGGCGGTCTGTCCTCTCTGCCTACCCCTGCGAAGAAACGACGTGATGGTTAGTTAGTTAATTTTGTTAGTAATTTTAGTGACAAAAATGTGAAGTGAGCCTATTCACAGTACGAAGCACTGCAATTGCAATATCGACCCTAAATATTAATTTTGCCTTCGGATACTACTTCTATTTGGTTAGTTAAAGACAAAAATATAATTTCACTTTATCAAGAGTATTACATATTCTTTACTTGTTGGATTTAACAAAAAAATCTTTTTATTTATTGTAGTTTCTTGCCGTCCTCTAAGGGATTTATTCTAGTTGTAAAAAATATACACATTTCCTGCGATTCAGTTAATTAACCTAGTAAGTCGTCCCAGGGGCATCACTATTGTGGGTTGTTTGCACAAAAGCACTTTAGAGAAAACCGAGGGTGCTTAAGAATAAAGTGATGTGTTTGCAGGCCGATGGACCCCTCAGGCCGCTACGGTGTAGAGGAGCAGCAAGCCCAACTGCAACTCCAACAACAGCAACAGCAGATGCAGCAACAGGCGCTCCAAGCCCAACTACAACAGCAAATGCAACAACAGCAGGCTCGCCAGCAGCAGATGGCCATGCAGCAGGGGGCCATGCAACAGGGGGGCATGCAGCAGGGGGGCATGCAGTCCCAGCAGCAGCGTCCCTCGCCCACCATGCAGCAGAGGATCAAGGCTCTGGGGGTGCCTACTCCGCTGGCTATCAACAGTCCTGTCCGGAGGTGAGTCGCGGACAGAAACATGATCTTCTAATGATGTTTGCTAGTGATATCTGAGTTGAGAGAGTTAAATTTTTTGGCCAATTTTGATCACTGCTAACTATTTTATAGGCCTAATATGTTACACCTTTCATGAAGGACAAGTATTTACTATTTGTTCTATTTGTATGCACAACATAATATAATATGTATGTACAATGTGGGGTCTTATCTTATTTTTAAACAGTGAAAGTTTATAAAGGTTTTTTAATCATGAATTCATATTGAAGGTATATATCACCTTTAACATGAATGTATGAACACTTTGTTTCAACTTAATTACTACTAGAAACAACTGTTTACTTTATTGGAGATGTAAGGTAACGCGGCTATGGTGTCCTCCTCACATCCAATGGGTGCTTGTCAGAGTGAAGACGTAATGTCCTCTTTTCTCATTTGACTGCCTGTGGTTCTCAACAAGATTGGATGCCACACACCAACAGCAAAGTATATCACAATATGTACTAAATGATCTTGATATTATAACAGGGCAAGAGTTAGTTGAAAATTTTTCACAGCGATACACAATTTTGGATAACATAAGGATGTAATGACCGAGTAACAATAGTACCCTTTTAACGGTGAGAATACTCGCCGGTAAATTCACAAGCTTTGAGCGTTGCGGCGTAATGGGATAGGAAGTATTTCAATACTACTAGTTGGCGAGCAGCGCCCGACCGATTCTAACATCATGCAGATTCCACCTCACTGGTGGAATCTTGGCTTTGCCATTGGCAGGAAGCAGAAGAAACCCATCAAAGACCAATGGCGTCACGAAAAGTTGCACAAATAGGTTATAAGTTTCTCAGTTTGGGTTATTTTAATAATTTATGCTAAATATTAACCTCTTGTAGGCCGCAGTCCCCCCGGCGGGTTTATCAAGCGGCAGCCATTTTGTCGACTACCTTTCTTGCCCGCCGCATCATAGACAATTTATTAAAATTATTCCGAGAGGCTAGACGCTATCGTTGCGTCAAGAACGAGAATGGCCCAAGCGATTTTGACCTTGTTCTTGATACAATTTCTTTATACATAAGGGACAAAATCGCTTCCAAAATCGATGGTACACCGGAGTACGTACGGCCAATGACAGGTTAAAAATCAAACTTTAATGCATCTTTTACTGTTTCCCTCGACATAAATAGTTGTATTTAGTAATGAAGATGAAACCAAGTATTTGTCTCTTTCAATCTTATTATGATATTTTCAATTTCCAATAATATTTCTCAGACACATCCGATTCTTTGCAGCTTTCAATAGTATCCTCAATAAATAATAAAAAGCTAGAAAAATTGTTACACTTTTAATTAAAATAACAAAGGTTTTCAAAAGCAAAAAGAATAATTCTACTTCTCAACTCAGGTCTACGGCTAAAAACGATGTTGCAGTTGTAATTTATTGTATCATTCAAACATCTACATGGAATACAGTTTATCTATTTTTTGAAAACTTGAATCGTGAGTCCACGTATTCTTATCCTACAGTATTATTGATGTGAGATAATTTTTTTACTAAGTGTATTCTGTATGGATGTTTCCGACTATCTACCAATCATATCATGAGCTTGGTGTCAATCATTCACCGACATAATGACTCCTGGCATGAAATCAACCAATCGGAAGGTAACCAACCATTCCATCACGTAAACTTTGAACGCAAAAAAAAAATATTTTTGCACCAACAGTTAACATTTTGCTTTTGCTGTTATGTGTTTTCCAAATTATAATTTATTATTTCTGAAAATCAGTTTTGCCAAGTTTATTTGCATGTCCCCCTTTTTGTGAATGAATTCCTGATTAACAAAAATACGTCTTGAAGTGTGTTTGATTTATGCCTTTTTTTTATTATTAGTGTTTATCTTCTACCTGATTTTATGATTTAGTATTTTTTTTACATTACACATGGTGTACGGAAACTCATTTTGCCAAGTAAAGTGTGATAAAAACTAAAAAAAAAATTGTCACCACTCATTCAACAAAACATACATTTTTGAGATTCCCTGTATGTTTAAAAGCTGACCAAAAATCGACATTTTGACAGGGACAGTTCATCAAATGTGACTGGATCAACAGATTAAACCCTTTACCTGCCAAGTGTGTACAATCGTTCCTCTAGCATCACGCTTTTATCATTTTTAATATCGCTATGACTATGATAAAGAGTTCCGTATTTGCCCATTAATCTTCGTCTGCTTACTGCCAGAACGGAATGTCGATTCTGAGATAATAACAAAATGTTGCTTCTGAAATAATCGACTTTAAATTTTCAGCTTTTTTTTTATAGAATACCTCACAAGAGTCCCAACTGCTCCCGTCTGGAGCCAGTGAGATTATGACATCCCCAATTGCGGTGTGTTCTGAGGCTGAAGGTAGCGGGGAGGGGAAGAGAAAGGTGGGGGGAGTACCTGGCTCTTCAGATCTGGTCACCGAACACGGCTAAAGCCATTTCAAGCAACGTTTCAATTCTGAATGGTGGTCTTACACCAGAGCTATACTGAGAGTATCTTCCACTCTGGAACTATATTATTTTTAATTAATTAATTATATACAGTGTGTATCGGCACGTACCCGACAAACTTTAACCAGCGGTTCCTGATCATATTTAGAGTAAAAAATGTTTTGGCGACTTTGCTCTCCGGTAACGTTTTTCTTTTCAATTAAAAAAAAATAATAATATTCCAAATTCCAATGTCCACAACTCCGCGCTACCCCCTCCTCGCTACCTGCACCTGCACAATTTATTTGCACACGCCGGGTTCCAAGCCCCGATCTTTGGATTGGGAGTCGAGAGCCTTAACCCTCGACCTTGCAGGCCGTCACTTAGTGACTTCTGGCAGTAAACCGACGATACGAGTCTCGTTTGAGTTTGTAATTGATGAGTTTCCGCACAGCATGTGTACTATTCCTTGGTTGTTTAATGCATTGACTAATAAATCACCTGTGCACCTCCCGCTGTCCTAATCCTGCTTGCCTTTTCCTTTGCAGGTAGAAGTTCTGAGTGGTCAAATTATTTTTGTTTTGTAGTTGGCCTAAATATACATTACCGATGACAGATTGTTGAATTGAATTGTGTTTGAAAGGAATCAATTAAGCTGTAAATATACCAGACAGTTCAAGACTGCCTCTTCTTTGGGTAAGGATATTCCTTTTTTATTATTTTGTTTTCTTTTCCTTTTTTGAGTATTATTTTATAGCTAAACACGTGAACACTATTATCATCAAATTATCGAAGAAAGCAAACACTTTGTGGCTTGACATTAATCAAAATGAAACAAATACTTTGTTTTAAACCACTTTATTTTAATTTATATTCGTCGACCGGTTTCGGTTGAACTTAACCTTCTTCAGGACAATAAACATATAAACTATATATGAATATAAAATAGTTTATATGCTTATTGTCCTGAAGAAGGTTGAGTTCAACCGAAACCGGTCGACGAATATAAATTAAAATAAAGTGTTTCTTCAATCTTTGCAAAATTACTTTGTGGCATCATTTTATTTAAATGAATAAAATTACTTTGTGTAAACCACTATAATCACATGTTATAATATCTTCATTTTTCAAAATTTCATGTTTTTATACTGACGAAGAAACCATCGGTTTTTAAACATGTAGATATTATAACACGTGATTATAGTGGTCTACACAAAGTAATTTTATTCATTTGATTAAAATAAAGTGGTTTAAAACAAAGTATTTGTTTCAGTTTGTACTTTTATCGTCATTTTAATGTGCTTACTATCTCTTACTATGAGAACTCAATTCACGTTTATCAAATTATAAAATTTTTGCTCTATGTGAATTATTACATTTAACTTACTGTCATCGCATACCTCCATAATTCGATATAGGTATAGTACACGCTAAAATTTAATACCAACATGACGTTGATGCAGAAATCACCCCAACGGGCGAGTTTAAGGTCGAAAAGCGTCTTTCTCTGCCTTTTTCTGTCGCACGTATGTTTTACACATCTTTCTCTTTCACTTACGGTCATTGTAAAATGACTGTACCTGCGCGCTATTGGATCATATCAAGTTCAGGTCGAATTTAATTGTATTCATGTACTATACGGACATTGATAAAGCAGTGAAAAGGTTGAATGCTTTATTTTTGTGGTATTATGTCGTGTTGCATTACCTCCTTCTTTAGCTATCGTTTTGGACAGCGTAACAGTATCAGTCATCAGGGCAGATGGACACATTGAGACGATGGACACTGTGACGCTTGGCAACAGAAGGAGGAAGCAAACATGGCAAAATACCCCAAAAATAAATAAAAATCATTTTTTTGGCCATGAAAGTTTCAAATCACATCGGGTTAAATGCTGTTAGGTTTTTAAGTAATTTTTTTGCAAGATAAAGAGAAGATATTTTTGTCTTTGATCGGAAAATCAGAAATATGCACTTGATATAAATAATAACCTAATGACTGCATTAAATTTTGTATTTTCCTTGAAGTGGGTTCTCTAGTTAGTAGCACATATTATATTCCTTCCTGCATATTAATATTCAATCACCCTCTACCACAAAACATCCATATCACATATATATTCACCAACCAAAACTAATGTATTTCTTAGGTGAACAACTTCATCACATCCCTTTCTATTAGGGATGCATCGATATGCACTTCTGCCGATACGATACTGATACCGATATTTATAAAAAAGTATCGACGATACCGATACCGAGGCGGACAGTGAAGATTTCAAAAGGTGTAAAAAGTTGTGGGTTTAGATAAGAAATTACTTGTATAATATTAATTTGACAGAATATTATGTTTAGATTACAAATTAATAATTAAAACTCACATTTATTAGATTTTTAGAGATTTGTGGGCCTCCGGTTGATTGAGGAGATACCGGTGAGCTGTGATATCTCCGCGTGCTGTAGGTCGGAATAATAACACGAGGATGATGATGATGAAGATGATGTATTTACATAATGCACTATTTACAAATGTGAGAGTATTTACATATCACGTAATATTATTCCCGACACGCGAACCGCAGATTGCGAAGTTGGATTACTCGGCCGCTTGCCTGTCGCCGCGTGAGCACTGCGTTGAGTGAAGACTGATTAAGATCGACTGACTGGATTTGGCTTGCTCGAGCCCTTATATAGGGCCGAGCCTGGTACGAGAACGGCAGGCGAAATCATGCACACGCTGGAATATTCCCGAAATTTCGGCACAGCGCTACGTATTGTGTGTCGTAGAACCGAGCTCTTTCCAGAAGGTGGTCAGTAGGCGCGCAGTACTAAACATTGCGAGTGGCTACCTAAGTAGGTGGCAATGAATCGTTACAGATTTTTATTCCGGAAACAACATTTTTTAATTATTCGGTTCGGTATCGGAAAGCCGATTTCGTAAGTATCTTTGGACGAGACCTGTCGTTGAGAATAGCCTTTCAGGTGCGACAGAACTCATTTGGAAACTGAAATATTTTTATGCCATTTTTTCAAATTTGGATATAGAACATCACTGTGCCAGAAAACGAGAGAATCTACTTCTCTTGATATATTGGGTGAACTCAGATATCTCTCTAGTTCTTATTTAAGAGAATCAGTACTCCAAAGAGAGAGAGGCTTCAATAGCCTCTTTAATAATATTTTCACAAACGCTCCATATCCCGTATCTCATAGATGGCTCAGAACTTGTACTTGGTTGTGGCATCGTCGAATCTGAAATAGATTGTGAATTCGGTATTGTGGCGGGTTTACACATGGATTATCTATAATGCAAAATTTATCGGCGTATCGGCAAATTAATATAGCCGATTCTGATATATCAAAAAACTCACGATATCGCTGAATATCGGTATCAGTATCGGATGCATCCCTACTTTCTATAACATTTCTGTACATATTATTTCACTTAATTGCAATTGCATAACAATCTAATGTGATAGCGTTGAACTTATCGCAATCTTCTTCATCTTTTTACATTCATTAAACGCTTTTAGAGGCTTGCGAATTAATACATTTTCTATCTTGTGTCAGTTGTCAAATTCTGAAGTGAAATTCGGGCGAGTGTTGCCAACTTCAAATAAAAAAAATTACTTATAAATTATATTTCACTTCTCATTGTATAATATTATATTTGATGCGGCCTAAAAAATGGTGCAAAATAAAATTAATTAATTAATGATTTTTCTTTGATATGTTTCTCTTCAATCACAAGCATCATTTATTTCCCTGGTTCATGTTTGTTTCCCTGTGATGTTTTCAGTAATTTCGATTTGGAATTTGACTTCTGTTTGCCATGAAAAGAAGGAATTTACACCTAACCTAATCTGGTAGGGGTCTTTTATACTGAAAATAATGTACTTAGCGTACCTATACATATTTATAATTGAATGATTCATTATTTATCTGCATGTAAATTAGTCTTTGAATGACATTATTGTTTTTTTTTATTTATTGAAATTTGTTACCATTTGTTTTAATAACTCAGGTCCGGGGCATACGTCATTCCTATGTCTACCTACGTTAAATTATCGTGAAAACAAGCTTATGTGTCTAAGCGGTTAAAATACGTAAATACAAACATATTTATCTAATTGACTCCACCTTTCCTTCGTACAACTAATCACAAACGATTATACACCCCCGTCTTACAATACTCTCAGTATCACCCTGCTAAGAGAAAACATTTATAATAGAACTTTAATGGCCTCCGGAGGGATAAGGCTCTCCATTAACAATCCTGAGGTTGTGTGTTCAAATCCCGGCGTGCTCTAGTAAATTTTATTTCATACATTTTTTTGTACTATTTTGCAATTTTTTTATTAAAAATAATATACTGTATATTTGTGGCACTTTCTAGAGAGGAAGATGCTCTCAGTATCGCCCTGGTGTAAGACCACTATACAGAATTGAAACGTTGCTTGAAATGGCTTTAGCCGTGTTTGGTGACAAGATCTGAATAGTCGGGTACTTCCCCATCTCCTTCCCCTCCCCACTACCTTTAGCCTCACAACATACCCGAATTGGGGGATGCCATAGTCTCACTGGCTCCATACGGTTGGAACTTTGGTCTGGTATTCACATAAAAATATTTTTAAAAAGACCATTATTCAAAATAGAAAACTTGTTCAATGTGGCATTAGCTATGTTTAGTGACTAAATATGGTTAGCAAGATATTTTCCTAACCTTCATCAACCCCTCATCCATCTACCATTTAAACTTTCAAATATTCCCAAAATCGGGATGCCATAAATCGACTGGCTGCAGGCAGTTAAGACATTATAACAGTGCAGTATAACATAATAAAAAAGCCTAACATCAGTTTGTATTTGGATTATTTTAAACAAAAGAAAAAAGCATTACGTATTGTCATCTTCATATTTAGCCGATATCTCATATTTATTATGTACATATTTAATTTCAATGGTTGTTACTAATTATATTTTGTTTGTTTTATTTCTCTATCTGCTTTCTTTTGGCCTACAAAACATAGATGGACCTAACAAAATTCATTGAATCAACAACGGTAAAAATGTGTAAAAAGAATGTGTTTTTGTGTGCTATACGCTGGTTTTACTATTTTCTGAGTAGTCACTGTTACAATATTTTTCCAAAGCTAACATGATACATTGTATTTTCATCGTCAATCTATTTCCATGATTATCATTATGTTTGCCAGCTAACTTTGTCATAATATTATGCTATAAACTTTGAAATCATCTATGCTATAAACTTTGAAACATTTTGTTTATATCATGAAATTATGTTCTTCAAATGATTTTCTCACATCACATTGTTGAAGCGTTGGTATTTTGGTATATTTTTTGATTTGATAGAGTAAATATCTAGGATTTTATTAGTATATGTGGAGTTCGGTAGGTTTGATCTTGTGTTCAATATCATCACAGAAATACTGTTGCCAGTTTCATGCGTATGTTAACAACGCATCGTAGAGTTTTGTAAGGTAGAATATTCTTCATTCATTAAATCTCATTTTGTTTTTCATAATCTCTCTTTTATAAATGAATTTTAATAACTCAGGTGCGGGGCATACGTCATTCTTATGTCTACCTACGTTAAATTATCGTGAAAACAAGCTTATGTGCCCAAGCGGTTAAAATATATATTAATGGTGCTATGTCACATTGGAGATGCTGTGCGGAGTGTGTCAACACAATTTCCATAGTTGAGCTGGTGAATACAAGGAGTAAAGTCATAAAATTACCCATTCTCAACAAATTAATGTCAAGGGTGCAAAATTTTATAATTTAAGCTTTATTCAAGGTGTGTTGCCTTTATCTGTAAGGCTGTTGTTTCTCATTGTATAATTTTGAGTCACCTGATTGCAGTTGAAAATATTTAATGATTTGAAAAAATTATTCAATATAAGTCTAATGCTCATTAATGTAATTTAGATCCAACCCTGGGACACCGACGCAGCCCCGTCGACCCGACTTCATCGGAGTCAACGCGGGAGGCGGCCCCGGCACAGTGGGGCCCGGCATGATGGGCAGCATGATGATGGGCGGCGGAGGCTACTGCACGGAGCGCCCCGTGCCCCAACACGCCTCCCCGCAGCGCCGCTTCCTCTCCGAGGGGGAGCTGGCCCGCGCGGGGGCAGCGGGGGCCCAGAGGCACACCAGCGATAACATCCGGGAGCTGGCAGGATCACCCCAGCGAGGCGTGTATCTTTGGAAAGACACGAGTCCCGGACAGCCGCCACCGCGGGAGTTCTATCGTAGTCCGCTCTCTCCAGGCGCGCGCCCCCCGCCGCCGCCCCCGTACCACCCGGCGCTGCGAGGCGGCGTGGCCGTCCTGCCCACTCAGCCCAGCCCCCACGCCCCGCGCCGCACCCAGCACCACCCGCGCCCCATGAGTTTCGTGCGGGCGCTGGAGGTGTCGGACTCCCTGGAGCAGGGAACACAGGCAGCCCCGCAGCCCGCCGAACGCGCCTCCGTGTACGACATGAACTATGAGATCTCCGTATAGGGATGGCCCCGGCACTAAAGGTGCCGCCCCTCCCCCCCCCCTGTATTTATTTCGCCCCCCAGTCCGCCCGCCCTCCCCAGTCAGTGGTGAAGTTAACACGTGCCATTTTGTAATTCGACGTTATGTGTATTAAGTGTAGACCCTGAAGCGAATGAATTAGCGACTAACGTGTGTGTTGTGTCGATGTCGGTCGGTAGGAGCGCGTGTCGTGTTGTGTGGAGACGATTGGGGCAGGAGGAAATGTTTGGTTGTTTCCACGAAACGACGTGTGATTCTTTCGCTAACTTTTGACGATATCGAAGTAACCGAACAGACGACAGTGCGTTTGATAATTAATTAATAGTTAATGTAAGATTATCCATTTCTGATTATTGTGTGAAATCACGGTAGGTGAAGTAAGAGAACATGTTTTATCCCGAGACTCGATGGACTGGTTATATCGGTTCTGTCACCATATTCTAAATGCTTCTTCCCTGTGACCCGCGACACGGGGGATCAGGACCTCTCATCGAGCCTTAACATAATCATCATGTATGTACATATTGTATTGTATATTGGAATATTGTTATTTTGTATTCTAAATAAACAAACCAACTGTATCATAACATGCGATACTTTGTTTTTGATAACAGCCTTGTTTTTTTGACATATTTTTTGTTTAAAACATAGTTTTAAACAAGTGAAATACCGAATTCATATTTTTCATTAAATGTAATCCGAGAGTGATAAATGTATATATTGTAAGTGCAGCATTAGCGAGTGTCGGATTCTTCCGTCATTTTATCCAAAGACGAAATCCCACTCTGTTAAATATTAACGTCTCTTGTACTTCTTATTCCATATCATTTTTAATTTATAATTTATGTTTATTTCCTTGCGACCTTTTAGAGTGGATATTTTTGACATTGACAAACACCCTGTAATAATAATACCTCTCGAACAGACTTATTTTACTATCTATAATAATTACGGCATCATACAATTATTTTTTTATATATACTGGTGTTGTATGATGGGTGCAGTTAGAGTGGTAGCAAGCAGGTTTAACTTATTTGAATTATATGTAATTGTTTAAAAAAAATACTTGTTTTTTATTTACCAATTGTCACCTCACCCGTACATGCTGACACGCCAAATCTGGATGTAGCGGTTTTGATTGTTATGGTTGGTGAACTTTACATACAACTCGCTGCCTTAGTTCTTATTGTCCAAACGACCATTTTAGTTTTTGTTCAATCTCCATTTTAAAACTAAAAATAAAGTTTATAAAACGATAACTAATCACTTTACTAAGAATTATTTAAACTAATCAGACCTTTACTGAAATGGCTTCAACTTAAACACTTGATAATGTTTCATTGAAATAATAAAAGAAAACCTCCTCCTGCAGTAGAATTTGCTAATGGTCGTTTGCACAAAGAACTAAGCGACGAACTGTTGTAACACACAAGATTAGGATTAATTTGAGCCCAATAATCTTTTGCATGTTGCATCTTTACATTGTTTTTCTGATTAAAATAATTATTCTTCTGTGTGCGCCTAAGAGTATGGATATTAGAGAGACGGCATGTGAAGTGTGCCCGCGCGCTCCAAGTGTGCCTTTTCGAGAATTTTACCCAAACGACTTACATTGGCTGCTGGTTTTTGGCCTTTTAATACGTTCCGACATTTTTACGACAGCAGCCAGTTTACATGGTGACAGGCAATGTCAGCCGTGTGGGTAGAATTCTCGAAAAGGCACACTTGGAGCGCGCGGGCACACTTCACATGCCGTCTCTCTAATATCCATACTCTTAGGTGTGCGCATTGTGTCTTTCTCCATTTATGACCCTCAGATTAAAATTTTTATATAATTTCCATAACACAAACTAACATTCCACTTTTTCCTTCCTCCCTTTCCTTTTAAACTGTGTTTTCCCTCCAATATTTCATCTGTCATAAATTTTTTTTAAGGTCCCTTCAAAAATAGAATGCATTAAAACATGAAGATGATAGACAATTATTACAAACAAGTACCTACTCCAATTTATTTACATTGTTCGTATATGAATGATGATGTCTCTGCGATTATTATAAACTTGACATTATGTCAAATTCACACGATTTCTGTAGAAATACAAATTTATTTATTAAAAGAATTTTGTACGTTGTATAAATTTTGTGTTATTTCATCCGCCATGCTAGGGATGTCCATGTGTTATGGCGGGTGAAGTTTACAGATACAGTGAAACCCTCTTAAGAAGTTCTCGCTTAAGATGTTTGTCGGTTCCTTGAAGACCATTTTAATTTATCCCACTTATAAGGTTTTCCCGCCTAAAAAGTTTTTTTCCGGTCCGTTGGAAAACTTCTTAAGAGGGTTTCACTGTAATGTAATTTATGGTAATGAAGTTTACAGGTAATATAATAATTGATGATAATGATGTTTACAGATAATATAACAATGAATTTATGGTAATGAAGTTTACAGATGATAAAATAATTTATTTACAAGTTTACAAAATATAGCTAATGAATTAAATTATAAGTTATTACATTAAATTTCAAATAATATATATCGTAGTTTCTAAAAGCAGTTAATAATGAATAATGATATATTATAATAATGATATTATTGTAAAAATAGGTTGATATTGATAGTTATTGAATTAATTCAAATTAATTTAAAATAAAATAAAAAATTATTATCAGTTTCTAAATGTAAGGATCCATTGTGATAAATATTTTTTGAAGGTATGGGATCGGGTTTTGGTTTTTAAGTTCTCAGGGAGAAGGTTAAATATTTTAGGAGCTATGTACATAAAATGTCTTTGAGCTGACGTGGTATCTTTTTTTTTTTTTTTTAATTTATTTAGGAGAAAATACAGATACAGATGTCTATTCATAAATATCAAATATCAAGGGCGGATCCAGCTTTGGTGCCAGGGGGAGTTACATAGTCGTGGTTAAGTCACAAGAAGTTATAATTTAATTGCCGTCAAACAAAGTATTATATTAAATGAATTAAATATTGAAATAAAATCTATATTGTGACAAAAAATATATAAAAACATTATGTTTAATTACAATTAAACAAAAAACACAAATAATTTTAATTAGTGGTCCACGTAGGTCCTCGACCCAGCCCAGGGTCATGACCCCCATGACTCCCCCCTGGATCCGCCCTTGCGTGGTATGTGGTGTAGATACATTGTAGTGTCAGTTGGTTATTGTTCTGGTGGTGTAATTGTGATGTAAAAGGGTTTTTTTTTTTTTAATATTTAAACAAGAAATGCGTTAGATGGAGTTGCCGTATATTTAAGACATTATATGTATTCAGTAAACAGTCGTGTGGAGGAGTATCTTGTCGGTCGCTTGTGGATAGCACGAATTATTGTTTTTTAGACTTTGTAGAGGATCAATAAAATTATTAGCACAGCTGTCCCAAATTATGATGCCAAATACTAATTGGGATTGGCAGAGAGCATAGTAAACTGTTTTCAGTATTGTAGGAGTAAGGATATTTCGTAGTGTTAGAAAAACATAAGAGAGCTTGCGAATTCGGAGAGTTAGGCTGGCTAAGTGCTGATCCCAACGAAGGTGATGATCAATTAGGACCCCCGAGTGTTTTACATGGGATATTTTTTCCAATATTGGGTATGTACAGGAAGAGTAAGGTCTCGGACAAGAGTGAATTGTTATTTTCTGATTGTTAGTAGGTTGGGTTGCAGCAGACAGACTGAAGGTTAAGAATTTTGTTTTACAACCATTGAGGGTGAGGAGATTATCGTCTAAATAATTCTTTACAAGGCCTATGTCTTGTTGAGCTATGTTGAATGCTCCTTTCCAATTTTTATATCAAGCTATAAGCACAATGTCATCTGCAAATGATAGTAAATAGTTTTCCGGATATTGGTAGGTTACAGAGTTTATTGATGTATTTGAGGAACAAAGTAGGGCCTAGAACACTTCCTTGTGGGACTCCGAATTGGATTGGTAACGGGTTACTTCCAGCTGTTGTTAATTTTCACAGTTTGTGATCTACTAGTTAGGTATGAGGGGAACCAGTTAAGAGTTGAGTCCCGGATGCCTGTTTGAGATAGCCTTTCTTGAAGTATGGTGTGGGAAACCGTGTTGAATGCTTTGGCTAAGTCTAAGAATATGGCTAGGCAGGGTTCACCTTCGTCCAGGCAGGAAAAAGACGGAATATTTGTACTTGCCATTTTTTTTATTTTATTTTTTATTTATTTACATTTGATACATTTAAAGCCAAAATAACAGAAATAATATTACATAATAAGAGAATATATTTAAAATGAGTACAAGTGTTTGAAGACCCAAATGCTGTAACTCCTTCGATGCAACTGGAAGGAGTAACATTAGCCAACTGTGACACATCCATAAAGTATCTAGACTCACTCATTCACAGAGACGGAGGATGTGTAGCGGATGTCAACCATAGAATAGGTTTGGGATGGATTAAATTTAGATCTGCAACAGGAATCTTGTGCGAACGGAACGAAAATGCTAAAAGGAAAGATATACCAGACTATTGTTAGATCCACGATAATGTATGGCTCCGAATGCTGGAATATGTACAACTCCTACTCTAGGCAACTCGAATCAGCAGAAATGCGAATGCTTATATGGTCGGCAGGAGTATCATTAAAAGATAAGATCAAAAGTTCACGCATTCGTGGTAGCCTGGGTGTCATGGACAAAACAGTAAGCTGGAGGAACGACAGTTGAGATGGTACGGGCACCTAAGACGGAGACACCAGACCACACAGTGAAGCAGGCAATTTCTATGGAGCTTCTTCGACAGTCATCCAGAGATAGACCAAAGAACTCCTGTATGACTCAATGCTCCAAAATTCTACAGAGAAAAGGCTGGATGCACACGTGCACAACCTTCAGAACCGAAAAAGCTACAACCTGAGAACGAGAAGAGCCGACCCCAACAGCCTACCTAGGTAATGAGTTAGGAAGAAGTTGCAAGGAAGAAGAAGATTAATTGTAACAACTTTACTATCCACTGTAGCAGGGTTTCCCAACCGCTGAACACCAGTGTTCCGCAGAACCTGAATAGGGGTTCCGCGACAAATTGTCGAAAGAATTTCATTTAATATAATATTATGATATTATTCACAAGAACTTATTATTGACGTAAATATTTCACAATAGTTCTACTAGACCCTTCAAGGTAGAGAGACAAAGCTTTATGGAAGTTGAAAGAGCCGTTAATGCTGTTATGGCAGTAAATCTTCATTTAACACACTAAAAAAAATTCAGAGGTACTTACTTGGTGACCTTACAGCACGCTTCTATAGCTTCCGCTTATAGTCCCAATGACCCTCGGGAACCGAGCCAAACTAAAAAAAATCCTCTTTTAAGGAAGCCAGGTCCTGGGGGAAGCGAATATAATATATTGGACGGAGGTTTCCAATTGCCTCCGAGAACCCCTTTATAAATCTGCAAGCAGACAATCTGCTGCCTCCAAAAAAATCTCCTGACAGACTTTATATTGTCACTAAAACAATCATTAAAATGGTTGACCATTTACTTGACAGATAAAGGGGTGGGGTGTAAAAAAAATGGACCAATAAACTTCCTGGCAACATCCAGAATCATAATCTGCAAGCTTTTCTGAGTTCAAAACTATGTTCAGAATGCGGCACTCTAAGTTTGCACACTTAACTCCATCCAGCGCCCGGTATACAAATCAAAATCTCGATTTGACATCCAAATACCTCCAAAAAATTTACGAAAGCTCGTAAAACTCGCGGCTTCCTCATTCCTGCCACCCTTTCGCATGCTTCTGCAGCAGCTGTCAAATTTTATTGACATCATAAATGAACCAATCACATCTACATGTTTGTATTTTTAATTTTATTTTTATTACTTCTTTTTATTGTTTTTATTTGTGTTTTTTCTGTTTTTCTAATTGTATGTATCTGTATTTAATTGTATGTAATTGTAGATTTTTTGTAATTGTATGTCTCTATTTGTACAATAACTGAGTTTTTATAATTGGATGTTCTCACGTAAGTGCGAACATCTGTAAAAACCCAGTATAAATAAATAAATACACAGTAGAAAACTTAGCTATCATCAACATCATTACCACTATTAGCCGCTTCGAGTACCAGCAAAATTTCAATTAATAATATATTTTTTTAAGACAAACATTCCTTGGTTATGAATAACCTGACAATGTTTGAAAATCTCCTACTACGTAAGTACAGTAAGCGGAAAATGTTGCTTGTGTTGTGATGGAGGACTTAGCCAGACGAAGAATTGAACAAGAGACACCTGGGTGGGGACCAAACGCGATGGCAACTCAGCCACTGAACGGTCTGATGTTACATTAATTACATCAGTTGAGATGCAGCTTTTGGTTACAATTTTTTTTTTATTGTAATCTTGAAAGGAATAGCCTGGAGGACAGGAATAGCCTGGAGGACAGGAATAGCCTGGAGGACAGGAATTATAGTCCCAATATTTAAGAAAGGGGACCAGAAACTGTGCTCCAACTACCGAGGAATAACACTTCTTAGTCAACCAGGAAAAGTTTACGCTAGGATCCTGGAAAAAAGATGTCGAATAGTGACAGAGAACAAGATCCAAGAAGAACAGTGCGGCTTCAGACAAGGTAGAGGCACCACGGATCAGCTCTTCACACTACAAGTGACCATACAAAAATGTTGGGAATACGGTAAGCCATCATATATTGGATTTATAGATTTAGAGAAGGCATACGACTTAGTACCGCGCCAACTACTGTGGGAGGTGCTTAAAGAGTACGGAGTTGAAGGCAACCTACTAAAAGGCATAGCATCTCTATACGAACATAGTAGCAGTAGGGTCCGGATAAACGGTAAAGTTTCGGAAGAATTTGAAGTGGAAATCGGCCTCAGACAAGGATGCCCTATGTCGCCAATCCTCTTCACTATATTCATGGACCGAATCAGCCGAAACAGCCAAACACCGGATGCAGCACTGGTAGGCAATACTAGAATCAGCTCCCTACTATTTGCTGACGACATCGCGAGACTGACGACATCACAGGAAGGATTACAAGAGTGGATCAACCGATTCAGTGAAGAGTGCATGGCGGCGGGAATGAAGATGAGTACCTCCAAAACAGAGGTGATGGTTATAGGAAGGGACCAAACTCAGTGCAACATACTCGCTAATGGGACTCAGCTGAACCAGGTGGACAGGTTCAAATACCTTGGGGTCGAATTCTCCAGCGACGGTCGGCAAGACGGAGAGATTGTTCGAAGAATTAGTGCGGCAAGCAGTGTGCTACGTCCTCTTTACAGCTCAGTGATAAGAAAAGCCGAGCTCAGCATCAAGACAAAGATGGCAGTGTTTAAAACAGTATACCGCCCGACGCTCACTTACGGCCACCAGATATGGATGCTAAACGAACAAACACGCTCTAGAGTCCAAGCTGCCGAAATGAGGTACTTGAGAGGAGTGGCAGGGGTTACGAAATGGGATCATATAAGAAATTCTACGATCCGAGATGATCTAAACATTGAACCACTGCTACTCTTCGTAGAAAAATCGCAACTGAGGTGGCTTGGACATGTACTAAGAATGTCTGATGACCGAATTCCGAAGAAAATACTGAGTGCCATTCCAGAGGGTAGACGTCCAGTAGGCCGCCCCAGACACAGTTGGGCGAGGCAAATCCAAAAACTGTGCGAGGAGAGGATGGATCTGCCATGGACGGAGGCCGATCAATCGGCGCAAGACAGGGACGTATGGAGGAGCCTTGTCGATGCAGTGGGTCCCCGACCCGAATAGGACAAGGGGAAGAAGAAGAAGAAGAAGTAATCTTGAAATCACTGAAGTACTGAAAAATGTCTGTCTCCGAAGAAAGGAGATTTAACAGTGTAGTCATTTTCCCCAAAGGCAATATCATTGGTAAGTTAGTCCTGCCTCTTGGAAAAATAAAAAGCCTGTGCTCCCTAGCTCTGCTAAAGTTATTTGGAATATAAAGCGCAATGCGTTCCAGAATCGAGATTTTAAATGTGCCCATTGAGCAGCTTGAGTTCCACCAACATCATTGCAATTTTTCTCCTAATGTTGGAACCATGTCTGAACGATCTAGTCCTAGCATTCCAGCGAGAATATCCAAGGGATACAACAAAGGGTAGTACCCAAACTCTCGCATGGAAAGGTACAGCATAAACTCTTTTTGCGCCTTTTCTAGATCATTTGAGTATAGGGCATCTTCGGGTCCTCATATTACCGAGCCGGGAATGATAAATTTATGACCGAGCCACTCTCGAAAAGGCTGCGAACCAGAGCAATGTTTCTAACACACATGCTCATTATAGCATGCTCTCTTACTACTAATAAGCACATGCTACTTATTACTATTTTATACAATTAAAAATTTTTTAAAGGTTTCTCAGTTAATATTTTATAGGACCGTTTTTTTTCAAACAAAAGCTAAATTCTGTCAACCGAAAATTTTATTTGGTTTCCTTTTTACATCAGTGAGTTCATTTGAACAGAATAAACATACAAAAAACGAGTTTAGACGGCACGACTGAAGTAAAACTTATAATATTTTAATTAATAAAGATAATATTAGCGAAAGTCAATCGAAAATCCGAAACAGAAAAATCAGAAAAAGATACGGATAGACTCGAACCCAGGACCTCTGGCAATCCGGGCCAACGCGCTATCCACTGCGCCAACGTATCCCTATCCGATTCGGTCATTTTTAACTGTATCGTACTTCGACTGAGAACCACCAACATTATTTTTCATTTTTCGTAACGCATATTTTTATTGGCTGCTATCTCTATGTATGATTGCAAGATTCAACTCGATATTATCTTCATTAATTAAAATATTATAATTTGAGGTTTAACTCTTTAAGTTAAAAATAAAAATTTAAAAAAAAGTAAAACTTATTTAGCTCCATCTTTATGTATGTATATATATATATATACGTTTATATATAATATATACACGTATATACATACATTAATTTTTTACAAATATTTATTTAAATTTATTTTCGTTCGCCTCGCCCGATCACACTTTTCGTAACGCTCTCGTCACGCATTCGCCAGCTTACTCCCCAAGTCAAGCGTGCGTAAATAAGTTTTACTTCAAAAATAATGAAAGCGAAAAGCTTCAAAATTAATGGAAATACTTTTATGATTTTATTTGAATTCGCAATTCGCCCAGTAATATCAAATTTTGTTAAAAAATAAGAGATAAATAATTTGGGGTAGTGCCTTCGTTTCACTTTTGTTTCATTTCTTGTTCAGACGTGTCATTCAGAGTGAAATAGGTGGAATGAAATATTATGAACGATTAGTGAACCGTCTGATTCCAGCCTAACTGCCTACCATCTTGAACAATCATTTTCTCAATATTATTATTGGGTACCTACCTATTTATTTTGACTGCACCGTCCATAGATAAATATCTTTGTTTTTTACATTTTTTAGGTTGGCAACTAAAATATTTCTTTTCCGGTGTGCCGCTAAATCCGTGAGTATGCCTTGTGACATTTTGTAAATAATCGACATTAATCAGAGAAAATACCACTATAAATCAAGTTTTAAAGGTTGTCCATTTAATTTTTTCACCGTGTTCGATATTCCCGACGTATTATTTGTGTTTCCCGACTTCTTAAAATAGTTGGTGTTATCACCATGGATGTGTCAAAATTGGGTTATATTGACATGCCTAAAGTTAAATTATTCATTGTGGATGTGTTTTAACGAGTTCTCAAGTTTGTTAATACCGAGTTTGAAGTGCTAACTTATTTTGTTTTTATTTTAGCTCAAGATGGGTAAGATTATGAAAGTTGGGAAAGTGGTGCTCGTCCTGAGCGGGCGATATGCCGGACGCAAGGCTATCGTCATGAAGACCTGTGACGATGGCTCTTCAGAGAAACAGTATGGCCATGCCATCGTAGCTGGTATCGATAGGTACCCCTTGAAAGTACACAAGCGATTGGGAAAGAAGAAGATTGAGAAGCGTTCCAAGATCAAGCCTTTCATTAAGGTTTGTACTAAACTTTATTTCTCCAGTGTTTTAGGCTAATTTCAAGTGCCAGTGCTATCAAGTTATTACAATTATAAGTGCTTACATCAAACAAATCAGTGCTCTACCAAAGCTTCAGCTGGAGCGGTCAGTCCTGATTATTGGATATGTTTATTTCATTGAGTTAAAATTTATTTTCTCCATGTGTAACCTGATAATATCAAATATTTGTTCCTTCCTTTATCATATATTATCATATTACTAAGTTTACTTCTACATAACCCAACTTTTAATTGAATTGTACCCATGCTTGTTTACATACACTTTTTCAAATTGCCCAATCAAACTGTTTTTCGACGTAAAAGTGCCTCAAGTGAAAGCAACATAATCATATGATAAACAGGAGCTGTTACTAGTGCGCAGTAAAGTACCTCTGTGAAACTCTTTATTTTGCAAAATCTTTCAACGCAATATATGAATTGAGAATGCTGTCTTGACATAATAGTTTGGCATTTAATTGAGCAGTGATGTACCCGAAGACTTGACAGTTGTTGGAGCAGAGTTTTGCTTGTTTCTGTAATTTCTAAAACATTTCATAATTGTTAAATGGGCTGTTCCACTATTTGTAATTTTTGTGAACTTCTCGTGAACCTAATCATGGTATTCATACGCTAAACTTTTCAATAAAATTCATGTCATTTACAAGATTTGGCAGTGATGATTGTTAAATAAAGATTTCTTCATTGTGACTTGGCTTCACATATGTCTTTATTGTCATTCTGTATCTTTTGCGACAGCGTAACGCGTGTTAATTTGGATATACGATGCATTTTGATAATTTCCTTAATGCGATGTTCCGTACCACACTAATAAGCTAAATACCGCGTTACAAGCAAGACACCTACTTTTCAAAGTAGTTACCCAAATTCCATAGTTGACAGCGCGTTTTTCCACAAAATCCTCGATAAGAGATGTCAGTCACGTACAAACATCAAAATACTACGACACACAGATAGTCTATTAACACCTATTAGGCTTATATGCAAGTAGTTTTAATTAGTAATAAATAGTAATTTGTATTTTTAAGTAGTTAATTAATCCCAATAATAACATATGACAGGCATAGACAAGCTGTCTAAAGCCATGGAAAATCACTGGAATTTGACAGCCGATAACGCATGACTTCTGATATCTGACAGATTTTGCTTTTTTGTCTTTATTATCTCATAACACTGTTTTGAAGCGAAAGATACACTATCATCCTTTTTTTGCTTTACTTGCAATATAATATTTTAGCACATGGTCCCGGGCTTTGTAGAGGTAAAATTAATAAATACCCTTAATTCAATATTTTCGATTTAGTTTGACCAATCGAAAGATTATCAAAATGTATTATGTAAAATCTCACTGCTGCCCGCTTCTTTGGAAATTTAAGAAATCGTAACAACTTTCACATTGTTTTTTTTTTTTTTTTAGATTCCGTCCACAATTTCCAGACGTACAAAATTTCCACCTGATCAATACTGATTCATGTCCTTCCAATATTCACTATTTTAGGCCAATGCTTCTTGCCTGGCTCTGCTTCTTTGTTATGCTATTTCCGCTGTGGTATTCTTTGTGCTGGCTGTCTAGTTGAAGATCAAGAATAGTATTGCACCAAAAATCGTTTTTGTCAACTACATTTCCTGCCCATTTCCATTTTTTTTATTTATTTGATTTTATGCCCATCTTGGCTTTTACGTAGATTATAAGAACAAAATATACCCAATGTTACGTAATCATTTCACAAAAAGTTTTTAAAGCATAAAGTAACGTAATATTACTAAAACATGATAATTTAGAATAGAACCAGTTAGGTCCTGTTGATTAGCAGAAATTCATATGTGACATTGTCATCAAGTTGCCATTTAGCGCCAATTTGTTTTTTGCCATTTGACACTAGTTCCCATTACGAGCTTTTAGTATTTCCAAGTTAACGGCGACGGAACGAAAAAGGCAATAAACATACGTTCCTTATCACCCTAATGCTGCAGCTCTTTCTTACACATTAATTAATGGTGAGACAAAAGATGAGACATGCAATGTACGTATGTCTCTTTCCTTCAAAGGAAAAATAATCATTTTCTTGCATCTCTCTCGCTCGAGTCATTCCCGCCACCGTGCCGTTTCCGCGGGAATACTAAAAGTAGCTAGTAAATGCCGATTCCAGATGAGTTTCAGCTTTCTATCAAATTATATAATAAGCTAACAAGCTTAACAACAAGATAGTTGTCCTCTTATGTTGATCACAATGTGTTCAAAAACCGAATCGGACTCAGAATCGTCATTTAACGAGAACCTTTTAAAGGGTAATGAAAAACATGTAAAAAAAAACATAAAGGTGCTGAATGGCCATTTGATTACTTTGTCGTGAGTGAATTTCTCCACAACCACCGGGCCTGAGACAAATCACCAAAACTAAACAAGACATGCTACTATAATTAGTAGGATTCAGCATTTGGGTATTATTTGAGGTTTTGGTACCGCCGCCCTCGGAACCATCTATTGCATAGCCCATAGTTCACCCCAAGTAGCTCACTACGTTTGGTGACTTTCTATTTAATTTACTTCTTCTTTTCTGACCGGTCTTGGCGGCAGATGCTTCTGCATACTTACTGCGTGGTGGGCCGGATCGACTGAAAGACTGGTTGTGGGCGACTTTTGGCCTCTAGTAGAACTCTCCCGACCCATCGCCTTGCACTGTTATGGGATGGATTCACACATCTGTCACTCTTGGACCCACTGACCCCCAAATTCCTACCAACCCCTCATTTTTTATCATTTGAAAGACCGCCCACACAGCATCCCCAAATATGACATGGGCCCTGGGGGAAATTATTTCGAGCCTGCTGTGTGAAGCTAATGTAAAAAAATAAATTATATAATGGTGGGTTGGTAAAAATTACATCAAAATGGACCTCTTGCCTAGATCATGCCTCCCATTGCTTAGTCAGCGTGTCTTTTATTTTTTACATTAGCTTCACACAGCAGACCCTGAGGAAAATAATTTCCCTCAGGTCCGCCATGCAGTAGGTGGGCAGACGCATCATCCGCCAAGACCGGACACACCTCATCCGATGAACCCGTGCACCCCTGCACCAAATGTAGTGAAACATAATGTAAATGTAACCACTTGGGATGACTAATGGCGAGAGGTGTTGGTTATCTAAAAATTGGTTCCCGGGGCGGCGGTACCCATACCCGCCTCCCAAATGAGAGTATCTGATAGTTGTTTGTGTATGTGTTGCACAAAACTGTTAAATTTGTCTTGTTGTATGTGGAGATGATCTCCAAGCCACAATGTCGCCTAACCTTCTTTTCCTCTGTTCCAGGTAATCAACTACAACCACTTGATGCCCACCCGCTACACAGTGGAGCATGTAGACCAGAAGATCACAGCCAAGGACCTGAAGGATCCCATCAAGAAGAAGAAGCTGCGTTTCGCCACCCGCGTCAAGTTCGAGGAGAGGTACAAGAGCGGCAAGAACAAGTGGTTCTTCCAGAAGCTCAGGTTCTAAACTAAACATCTTCGTATTGTTATAAGCTAAAACATAAACGTTAATAAATTTTATTAACCACAATTTTATAGTTTCATTACAATATCTTTCCCTTACTGTTGCTTTTCTTTATGGATAAGTTTGAACCAGGACATGATCCTGCCGATATATCTATTTGTAACATCTCTTGGCCTATTGGTGTGGTCCTCACTCAGTTGGTTGATATTCTGGCCAGTTTTTTAAGCAAGGATCATTAAGGTTGGCTTGTGTCAATCCATTACCTCCCATAACCATCTCCTGATATAAGGCAGTGGACATTATTTGCCGGGTCGGGTTTTTTACAATGTCAAATTATTTGCAATGCAAACAAAATAAAACTGAAACATATTTATTCTTTGCTGTCAAGTAAAGAAGATTATTGACAGAATTACAATTTTACCACAACTTCGGCATTTCAGCATTGACAAAGCACTACAATCTAGAAGGGTTCACGGCAAGTTCATCGAAAACGAGTTCAACCTAACCTAATCTTTCGTTGTCGATAAATTTGCTTTTGATGAATTGATTTTCGATGAACTCGTCGGTTACCATCTAGAAGGCATGAGGTGATCTCTTTTTTTTTCATGTATATCGCACAGGAGTCCCAACTGCTCCCGTCTGGAGCCAGTGAGACTATGGCATCCAATTGGGGTATGTTGTGAGGCGGGGAGGGGAAGAGGAAGGTGGGGAAGTACCTGGCTATTTAGATCTGGTCACCAAACACAGCTAAAGCCATTTCAAGCAATGTTTCAATTCTGAATGGGTGGTCTTACACCAGGCCGATACTAAGAGTGTCTTCCACGCAAATATACTATATATTGTTTTTAATTGATTAATAGTCAAATAACAGAAAATAATCAAATGAAATTTATTTGCACATGCCGGGTTCCAACCTGCGACCTTCGAATTGGGAGTTGAGAGTCTTACCCCTCGGAGGCCCTAGGAGTCGAAAGTCAGTAAATTGGTAAAACAGTTTTCTTTTTGACACTTTTCTTGGCAACTAGACTACTATCTTAGTAACATAAAAAGTTGGAAGAATTATTAAAAAAATTTATTGCAACAATGAAAAGATTGACGTAAATTGGTGTTATTTGAATGAAATTTCAGTGTAATTTGAACATAATGTGTAGTTGAGGAATTGTAAAATGTAGTTCAGAAATAATTATTGGCAGGCATTGCGAGGAGATTGTGCAAATGAGACAGACTTCTTGCATATCCCAATAGGCTCCTGTTTCGAGGCAGAACCGTCCTTCAGGTCCGTAACGCATGCATTCTGCAACAAAAATTCAGGGGATAATTTTTTTCTTAGAGACTCATCACATATACACACAACGACACAACTGCTGATCCTGTACAAATTGCAAATCCATCTCACAAATCTGTTTGTCTGAAACAGCAGCAACTCTGTCATCGTGAAATTTATGCAACTTTTTTATCTGGAATATCCAGTTAGCTGCAACTATTTTCATCTTGCAATTTTATTTCCATCATGAGCTGTGATGCTTTAAAATTTCATTTTAACACTCTTTCTTTTTGAGAAAATGGAATTTATTTTAAACCGAAACATCTTTAAAAATAATATGTACATTTGGATGATTTTTTTTAATATTGTGCTCACCATATCCCAAATATAAAAATATTGTCCAAAATTTTTTTTTTTTTATGGAATAGGCAATTCACCCTAAGAAGAGTGCTTTGTGCCATAAAATATAAGAAAGATAGTTAAATTTTTTAGGTTAATCTACGAGGGGACAGGACAAATTAAACATTGAACTCATTTAAGTCTATGAACTTGTATAAAACTGAAAAAACGCGAGAACTGTTGAGAGACAGCAAATACGGAATACTAAGGGGAGAACTGTGGGTAATTTTAATAAGCAAACGATAAATGTTTTTGAAGGAAGAATGATTTTTACAATTAAAGAATATATGGTTAAGAGTCTCCTCCTCCACACCGCACTCGCAGAGTGGACTATCGAGGACTCTGATCTTAAACAAATGAGTTGCAATAGAGCAGTGACCAATTCTCATTCTCGAAATGCAGGAAATAAATCTTTTGGATTTTTTTTTGCCGTGGAACCAAGGTTTACTCGGAATATGCCTTTGTATTCCAGCATAGAAAGATCCAGTTCGGGTTTTCGTACTTGTCCAATTTTCTTCCCAGGAACGAGACATATTGGATTTAAGAATAGAGAAGACGTCAGAGATAGGAATTCTAAAATCTAAAGGGATAGAACCAGAGATCGTTCCAAGTTTAGCGAGAGAATCGGCTTTCTCGTTACCCTCAATTCCTAGATGGCCAGGGACCCAAACCAATATTGTCTCAAATTGTGATTCGTGTAGAGAGTTGAGGATGTTTTTAATATTACAAATAATGTAGTCTTCTGGACATCGAACGATATTAGAGGAAATTTTTAATACAGCACTTAGAGAGTCAGTGCATAGTATTGCTTGACGAATATTGAGAAGCTGGATTTGAATTAAAGCTTGTTCAATTGCGAAGCATTCTGCGGTAAATATAGAAATTTCTCTAGGCAATTTATAAGAAAGATTTAGATTGAATTCAGGAATATACACAGATGCGCCACAATCTTTGAGCTCGGACTTGGAACCATCTGTGTAAATTAGGGAAAACCCAGGAAACTTAGAAGACGTAATGCTTTTAAAATGATCGTCCACATTTTGAAAGTTATTAGATGATGTTAAAATGTTCGTCCGAAAGTCGGAAGTTATTACATTGGGGATAAAATTAATAGTATCAAACGGGATTTTGTAAATAGGAAGGATTGGATCTTTTTGTACGTTTTGGAGAGAAGAAGAGAGAGATCTGTATGAAAGAAAACTTTTTAGAAGGAAAGACTGTCGATTTTTATCTGTCAATCTTTTGCTGTTGTTTAAGTTATTAAACAAATGATCGAGACTTTCTTCTAAAGGATGACGAGACAGAGATAAAGATTTGAAAATAAACTTATCAGCAAGGAATTGTCTTTTCAAAAATAAGGGTGGTTCTACGCATTCCACCTGGAGCGCGTTAATAGGAGAAGATTTCATCGCCCCAATAATCATTCTGAGCGCCTTGGATTGAATTCTTTCAAGTTTTTTATCCAAATATTTAGGAAGGGGGTCGAAAAGAAATGTGCCATAATCCAAGTGGCTTCGAACTAGGGAGTTATACATTAGTTTCAGGGTAGTAGGATGAGATCCCCACCATACTCTGGAAACTGCTCGCATCATATTAAGCCCCTTTTCACACTTGGCAGAAATGTGTTGAATATGTGGGAGCCAGGAAAGCTTATGGTCCAAAAGTATACCAAGAAATTTTACTTGCTTAACAGTTTGGAGATGAACATTATCAAATGAGACAGAAAAAGGGGGCAATTTTCTTTTGCGCGTAAAAGCCACTACCTTAGTTTTAGAAGTCGCTAAATTCATTCCATTTGACAATAACCAAACTTTAATATAATGCAAAGCCAAATTTAACTCCTTACCAGCATGGGATAAATTTTTGTGTGTTATATATATAAGAAAATCGTCCGCAAAATAAAGTCGCTTGATATAAAAAGGGATTAAAATGTCTAAATCGCTTATATAAATATTAAATAACAATGGACTAATTACAGACCCCTGAGGTAACCCTTTCCATAATTTACGTTTTAAAATTTTTGAGGAAGAGTGGATTATAATGGATCTGTCTGATAGCAAGTTGATAATAAATTGAACCAATTTCATAGGAATTTTTATTTTTATCAATTTTTCTTTTAAAATATTAATTAATACATCGTCATAAGCTGACGAAAGATCAAGAAATGTGGCCAGTGTGCAAGAATTAAGGGATTGGGAACTACGAATTTCTGTTGTAAATATACTTAAATTATCCATAGTTGATTTCTTTTTCCGGAAGCCATATTGATTTTGAGAGATAATACTGTGATTTTCAACAAACCACTCCAATCTGTTCTTTATCAAGTGCTCCGCTACTTTCGTTAAACACGACGAAAGAGCGATAGGACGATAGGATGAGACTTCGGAAGGATTTTTCCCTGGTTTTAAAATCGGGAGGATTTTTTGAATTTTCCAGATATCCGGAATAAATCCGGTTTCTAACATGTTATTAATTAAAGATAAGAAGTATTCTAACGACGTGTCAGAGAATGCTTTAATAAAGCTATATAATATTCCATCAGGACCAGGAGAAGAATCTGAAAGGGAATTAGTTACTCGTTTTAATTCATTAACTAAGAAAGGAGAGTCTAGCCAGTTAGAGTGAGAAGGATAGGAAATAAAAGTAGGCATTTCTTCATATCTGGCAACTGATGGAGGGGCTATCTTGTCAGCAAAACTATTTAAAATTTCTTCTGGAATATGCTTTGTACGCTGCGGAGAAAATGATGAACCGAACTTTTTTAAACTGGTCCAAACAGATGACTGGGAAGATTCAGGAGACAAACTTTCACAAAATTTTCGCCATCCAGAACGCTTTTTATTTTTCAATATACGTTTAGTTTCTGCCTGGGTGCGTTTCACTAATAAGTAATTTTCGAACGACATACACTTGCGGAAAATGGAAATTGCTTCTTTTCTAGAGTTAACAGACCTAGTACATTCTTCATCCCACCATGGAGTCGAATGTTTTATCTTAATAGTAGCATTACGTTTCGGAATGGATTTTTCTGCTGCTTTTATTACTAGACTAGGAAACAATTCGCATTCTCTTGTGATGTTCCCAAGGGATGACTTTGTCGAGTGAACAAGGGAGTCTAATTCATTAGAGAAAGTTCTCCAATCTGCGTCTTTAGTTTTGAATTTAAAATTATTGTTTACAGTAAAGGAACGCAAGGTAGTTAGTTGGTGGAAGAGAATAATGATAGGAAAATGGTCACTGGAAAGGGGGTCTTTAAGTATGTCCCAAGAACATTTAGGAATCATTGAAGATGAGCAAAGGGACAAATCAACGGCACTTTTCCTTTGTTGAGGGGGGGTGAATCTAGTTGGGGATCCGTCGTTTAAAATACAAAGATTAAAAGTATCAATAAAATCTAACAGATTACGACCCGAACGGTTTGTTAATTCGCTACCCCAAGAGGGAGAATGAGCGTTAAAATCGCCCAATATCATATAAGGGGGACGAATCTGAGATATTAATAATGACCATTCGTTTTCGTCAAAAATAGTAGAGGGAGGGATATATATTGATAATATTGTAATGTCAGATACAACAGCTGCTACTATCTGAAAATTGATTGGGAGAGTATGAAAAATGATTTGTTTAAAAGGAATAGAGTCATGAATAATAAGAGCTGTGCCACCTTTACCATCCAATCTATCATGTCTAAGACAATGATATCCAGGAATCTTAAATTGATACAAGGGTTTTAACCATGTTTCGGAGATGGCGGCGACTGAAATATCATGTACATTGAGTAATTGAATAAGCTCAGATTTGTTAGAGAATAGACTTCTACTATTCCACTGAAGTATTCTGTTCAGTTTCAGAGACATTGGGAAGACAAGAGAGTAATGATTTAATATAATCAGCAGCGTTGGACGGTACATTATTGTTGTTTGAAAGAATTGAAATTAAGAGGGTAATTAATGTCTGAATGAAAGAAGAATTTTCATTAACAACTTTAGGGAAAATAGGTGAAGCAGAATTATTTTTTAAAACACTCCCATTGGGTTCCTGAGTTTTATTGTTCCCATTTGGGTAAAACAAAAGTTCATTGTGTTGCTTTTTGTCAAAAGAGGGAATAAATTTAGGTTTCGGTTTTAACGGTTTAAAAAACGTTTCTCTGTGAGAAGATGATAGTGGAGGTTTAGAGGAAGTGAATTGAAAGGGAGATGAGGTAGAAGTTATCTCTGCAAAAGATTTTTTCGCAGTGGGGAATATTTTTGACGCCTGGAAGTAAGAAATATTGTCTGAAGCCATTGCTTGCTTAATATTCTTTTGTCTAGTTAATTCTGGGCAGGCCAAACTAACCGCGGTATGATTGCCCTTACAATGAATACAAATTGGATCATTAGATGAATTTTGACAATTATCAAAAGCGTGATTTTCTCCGCAATGAAGACAACGTGGAGGGGAACGACATACGGGTTTCGAATGTCCAAACCGGCAACAGTTGAAACATTGAATCGTCGGAAATTTATATACTTCTACAGGAAGTGAGTTGTAATAGATGAACACACGGGATGGCAAAGTTTGACCTTCAAATGTTATTACAACAGATTGCGAAGGTTTCCATATGGTGGTTCCAGTAGATGTATCCTTGTAATTTAATCGACGTACTTTTAATACTTTAGGAGTCACTTGAGAATCATTAAGAGCATCAACGATTTCTGATTCTGAGAGATCTGGTGGAATACCCCTGACCCGCCCCATCCTTGTAAGGTTATATGTAGGAATAAATGATTTAAATTTTTGGTTTGAAAGTGAATCAATTTTTTTTACAAATTCATTTGCAAGGGTGGCGGATTTAAACTCAATGGATAATTTGTAGCGCCCTTCCGGTTTGATTGATCCATTAACTATTCCAAGGTTTTTATTATTTGAACTGAAAATAAATTTCCCAAAATCCAGCGGATGAATAATCTTCCCATGTTCAGTTCTTTGAACATTAACAATGAAAGGGGCAGATGAGGAAAGAGAATACATTAGATCAGCACTTTTAGTTTCAGGTAGAATGGTGTCTTTATGATTTCCCTGAGAGCTTGAGGTTTGATTGGTATGAGAAAGAGATTTAATTTTGGGAGGTACATTAAGAGAAAGCGAAGGTCTTCTTTTACGGGAAGGGAGAGTTATAGAAATATGGCTATCATCAGAGTCACATCCATCTTCATTGTTGAATATGGATTCGGGATCAGGGGGTCTATTTTCGTCTTCCTCCATTTTTACAAATTATTTAAACACAAAAAAAAATAATAATTTAAAAATAATAAACAGTCTATTTGATTGACTGTACACACGAATTTATCGTAAACAAAATAATACAAATAAATTATAATCAAAACAAAAGTGTAACAATAAATGAATTCTTATCTGCAGTAGAATCAGGAGGTAAGTAGGTAGATCGTCAAACACAGAGCACCGGTAAACACAACCACTCACTACCGACGTTCGATGCGGAATCTTGTCCAAAATTATAACCTACTCTGTAATAGGACTCCATAAACCGAAGTTGAAGTCTGTGTTGGGCCAATTACTATATGTAAAAATAACAATTTGCGCACCTCCAGTGCCAAATAGGAAGCTTCCTTTTGATAAAATATTCTTCCACACAAAAGACAGGAAATAAGAAGATTTCCCCGTCTTGTATCACATACACAAATATATGAATATGTTTTATTGGGACCTTTATGGGGCCGACAGACTCGCAGCTCACATCAAAAAGATACTAATAATACAGCCGTACAGACCCGCCAGACATAAAAAGATCATGTGTTATAAGCTTGGTTTGAATCTTCGCTAATCGGCATTATTTTCATGACCGCTACGATCGCGATATCAGAAAAGTTATGCGATCCCCCCCTTCGCCGTAAACAGGAGAGGGGGTCATTTTGAATACACGGAGCCGTCAAGTTGACATATCCAGTACAAAGAAATGATATTCTCTCGACCGCTTCCGATTTCAACCGACCCCTTCTCCTGCCGTAGGAAGAAATATTTTATAACTAGTGTGTCGGTAGAAAAGATACTTTATAACACAGTATCTTTTTATGTGAGCTTCGAGTCTGTAACGTGCTTTATAAAGAGATTGGTGTACAATAATTGTATAAAAATATTTGACAGCAACGCCTCTCCAGGCATTTAAGTAGGACCGGCGTAAAAGGTAGAAATACCTTTTCTGATCAAAGTGTGTTAACTACGCAAAAGGTTTGTTCCATATATTTTTCACTTTAAATCAAGGGTGAAAGGCTGTGAGTAAGTGCCTCCGCTGACGAGGAAACTAAAAAAAAACAGTTTGCAACTAAACTCGCTATCCCATGTATGTCAATGTGATGGCCCGCACACTACACAATTTCTCAAAAACCTGTTGTCATGGCAACACAAGCAGTGACTCGCGACTCGCCCTGCTAGTTGACGTGGCTGGCTGCCAGCTGATTGTTCGTCGTCTATGATTAAACAACCTCAGATAATTAGAGAAATCGTAAAATTGAGTAGGCCGTCATAGAAGTTTGATTGGAAGCCGTAGCAACCAACCGGTTTTAGTTTGGTTTCAGTTGCCTCGTTAGCGGAGGCACTAAAAATAGTTAGGCGCTCCGCTGACGAGGCAACTGAAACCCTCTGGTTTCTATGTCTTGATTGGTCAAAAAGCTTGTTTAACCATAGACGAAGAACAATCAGCTGGTCGCTGGCAACTCGCAATCAGCAGTGCGAGTCGCGAGTCACCGCTTGCGTTACCGTTGACAACGGGTTTTTGAGTGATTATGTAGTGTGCGGGCCACCACATTGTCATACAAAGACACTTGCCAGTTGACAGTTTTCAGTTGCCTCAGTGAGGAGATCGCCTTACTGTTGGCAAATAACTTGAATGTTTCTTTACTTACTGATTCAACCGAGTTTCTTCCATCGCGAGAAGGCACCTTAGGTCCGGTGAAGCAGACTATAGACTTTTCCTTGGGACTATCGAGAGAGAGTCCTTGCAGAGCTCTAGGCAACGGTAGCTGATACGGGTTTCTACATCAAAACATTCTCTATTTATTTAATTTGTTTATTTATAACACCCCGACACTCATTGACTTGGCTATGTGAAGGTGTACTTTTATTATTACCTTGATGATCCACGATTTCGGTACCGTGACGGCACAAAAAAACCACTAAACATACGTTCCTTATCATGATTATGCTGCAGCTCTTTCTTACACATAAATAATGGTGAGACAAAAGATGAGATACACAATGTACGTATGTCTGTTTCCTCCAAAGGAAAAAGTAATCATTTTCTTGCAACTCTCTCACACACTGCAGCGTAACGTTTCCGTATACCCCTACAATACTTCTAGCCATGATGATAATTTTGAAAGTATGGAATATAGTTACAAGGATAATATTATTGAAGTATGAGTGAAATTCAAAAATGTCATACTTCAATGCGCTGATGGTTTTGCTTATGTTCTTAAACATATAATGCTGCAGTTCTTTTTTACACACTAAATAACAATAGTCGAAAATGAGACAAACGGTGCACGTATGTCTGCACCGCCCTAAAGGTAACATACAATCATTATCATACATCTCCCTCACACATATAAAGAAAATGAAACACCATCCCGTCGCCGTGGCTGAGCCGCAATAAGATGTATCTTTTTCCTCCAATGGAAAAAAGTATTACTTTGGAGGAAACAGACACACGTCCATTGTGAGACTCATCTTTTGTCTCACTATTATTTATTGTGTAAGAAAGAGCTGCAGCATTATTAATAACTCAGGTACGGGACATACGTCATTCCTATGTCTACCCACGTTAAATTATCGTGAAAACAAGCTTATGTGTTTAAGCGGTTAAGGGGGGATATCAAAACTCGGCTTGACTGCAGTTAGGTATTTTTGGTACTTGTACGGCCCGCTAGCGAACTACAATTTTAGCCGTCTATGGGGCAGACTCGGGTAAGATTGACACCAAATTGGTAAACCATTTAGCATTTTGATAAAGTACGAAATAAAAAATACACTTGCTCTATAAAATTTTAATTTGTTTACTAGATAATGGATACAGCTAGACAGACAAAAAATCATATTAGCAATGGAATGGATAGATAGAAACATCTTTTACGCCCTGAACCTTTTTTGACATCTCCGTTTTTTACTCAATGAGACTTTGAATCTAATGGTGTTTTGACGTAGATTGTATGGTTTATAAAATGGTAATAACTGTATTTATAATATTACCGGAAAATAATGGGTGTGAATAAAGGGAGATCAAAAAATAAAGTTGGGATAAATATTTTTAAGTACGTGCAATAGAAATGACAAAAGGTGGTTTTGTTTTTGAAAGTTTATTTTGACAAATTTTTTCGTACTCAAGAAAGAATATATTTCAAAATATTAGATCAGATAAACAAAAAGTAGAATGACGCTCATAAACGAAAAATCACAAAATTTAATACAAATTGATATAAAATCAACTAAATGTAAACTTGGTATGCAAATATTCAGCATAATATCCTACAAAAATTGCCAAGACTTGTGGATTTTAGAATGATATTAATTTTATCTTTAGTACTTGTGTTAAACAGTGTTAGTCGTACGGAATTTTTAAACCTCTCAACAATAATAGTAGAATATTTTTTTTATTTTTATATATAACTTCGCACAGGAGGCCCGGAGAAAAATTGTCTTTAAGAGACCCATATTGTATGAAGGAGGAAACACAGAGGCCGGCAAATCGTTTCACAGCTGAGCTGTTGAACTCAAGAACGAGTGGTAGAAGCGACCCGTTCTCATGTGAGAAATTTCGACCGTGTATATATGTTGGGCGCGCGTTTGGCGTGTTTCCCGACTTTGCACCGGTGCTGAAGGGATCAATGACGCTAGTTCCTCTCTGAAGCATCTTCCATGTCTGAAATAACGGTAGAACAAGGATTCCATCGCGGTAGACGACCCTGAATAATTCTTGAAGCACGTGTGCTCCTGAGGCTGTTCCTTCTTATTGGCAGCTCGTGTACAAATTACCCAAAATTTATTTGACTCTCTCGACTCATCGCCTTGCCCCGCTGTGGGAGAGATGGATTCATACGTCCGCCACTCCTTTTTTTATATGAATACCTTACAAAAGTCCCACCTGCTCCCGTCTGGAGTCAGTGAGACTATGGCATCCCCAATTGGGGTATGTTGTGTGGCTGAAGGTGAATGGGGATGAGAAGGAAATATTGTAATTATTTCTACAAATCTCATGACGTCAGAGCTCACCACTATATGTATATAGAATCCTTCGCGGGCGTGTGCACAACAAATCACCTATTGTTTCAGCGCAATCGAATGAATGGTATAGGAAATTTTTTATAACGCCAGAACTCAGCACTACATATAGAAACCATTAAAGGTATGTGCACAACAAATCACCAAAGTTTCTTTGCAATCGGAGTAATGCTTTAGGTACCGTATAAGGAATTACGAAGGTGTGCATTTAACAACTTACAAAAGTTTCATCACAATCGGATAAAGAGTACAGGAAATAAATTCATAACGCTAGAGCTCACTTGCACTATAATATATATAGAAACCTTCAAGGGCATGTACACGTACACGAAAAATCCGCCAAAGTTTCATCGCACTCAGATGAATGCTTTAGGTACCGAATAAGGGACAAACAAAGAAACATTAATTTTTTATGTATTTTTTTAACAAATTTTATGACGCCAGAGCTCACTATTATTTATAGAAACATTGGCGGGTGTGCACATAACAACTCACCAGAGTTTCATCACAATCGGATAAATGGTATAGGAAATAATTTCATACACGACAAATCGCTATCGGATAAATGCTTTAGGTTCCGCACGAGGAACAAACAAAGAAACATTCATTTTTATACGATAAAATAATTAATTATTTAATTTCTACTTTGCTTGTATAACACCCATTTCCCCATTAATTGCTTGACGGAACTGCAATGCGAGCGCGCGACCTCTCCCCTCAAATGTCCACTCATTACTGAATAAATTTCCAAAATGTTACCGTAAAACCTGAGCCTTAAGATAAAGAACGTAAGTTTTATGCTCTTTTTTTGCCATCACAGTACCATAATTGTGGATCGTCACGGTAATAATAAAAGCACTCAATAATTGAAAAGAAGGCAGTGAACAATTTACATTTGAAGTTGATATGCTTTCTGTAAAACATTAATTTTTAACAATTTGCCCTATTGGGATCATCAGCCTTCGTCTGTAAGTCGTTTATCTGGCATTCTGAGTACAATGTTTCCAAGGAAAATAAATGATCTGTTCTTACCGTGGGCTAGCTTCATACTCTCTGCATTCCTCGTGGTCCACTGTTGGAACAACGTAAGGCTCAGGGGGCTTGGGGATGGCCCCCAATCCCTGAAGGCAAGTGTCCTGCTCTGAGCTGACTATCGGCTCAGGCCTACCCTCCTTGCCGATCAGTAAATTGGCCGTTGCATCCTATTGGCAAAATAATTTACGAAAAATGAACGAATAGATCAATTCTATTAAGGGGAGTTAAAATATTAATTTTTATTAGAACAACCCTCTGTTTATAACTTTTGAAAGTTATTCCCATCAATGTAATATATTATTGAAAAAGAAAATAACACTAATAATATAACGGTCGCAACTGGGACACGAACCCAAAACCTCTCGTCTTGCCGGTACGAACGCCTTTACCAATTCGCATATTTAAAATTTCAGAATTAACAATATTATCTTCGACTAACTGGTTGCAGTAGCCGAATTGGTAAAGGCATTCGTCCCGATAAGACGAGAGGTTCTGGGTTCGAGTCCCAGTTGCGACCGTTATCTTTTATTTTTCTGTGTCTTGTTGATTTTCATATTTTTGTTTAGATTATTAGTGTCATCTTCTTCAATGTTAAAATGTTTATTTAGGAATAGTATGGGTATTTATTGAACCAATATGCCAAAGAAACAGTCAAATCATGCTGCAAATGACAAAAATAGTCACTCAACTTCAACACAAAGACAGCTGCATATAATTATGAAGTTTCTCTTGTTACATTCTACAGCAGTCATAACTGCATGCAAAAAGAGGGATTGACATCCCAAATAGGCTTGTGTATGGGGAATGTTGGTAAAAAGTAAAAGGTTCTAATGTCATCAACAAGAAAATGATTTGCTTCTGCTTGTTATTTAGTAACACTTCTACGAATGTGGCTTAACCTTTGGAATCGCTTGGCAACTGTTATGTTATGGAAACCTGTACGTACATTCACATCGTGCTTGAGGTGTCCCTGCAGAAGGTGATAGTTGCGAACACTGTCCACGACGTGCTGAGGGAACTTGTCCGGGTGCTCCTGCATGTATCTGTACACGTACAGATCACACCCGGTGATGCGGAATTTGTGAGCATTGATTACTATGATGGCACCTGTGAACAAATTTCATTACTTGACTTATTTTTCAATGAATAAAGTACATTTGAAGAAATCAAAATAAAATGGTGAATTCATGTTTTTATTTAATTTAATTTAAATTTAATAATGTTATTATTAAGTTCTGCAGGTGTTTTAGTTTTTTATTATTACAAGGCCATTTTCAAACTTTAGCCGAAACAGCTGTCACAATAATAAAAATCTAAAACACCTGAAGTTAATAATAACATTATTAAATTAATCTTAATATATAAAACAAATTCGGGTTAGTTACACCATTTATAACTCAAGAACGGCTGAACCGATTTTTATGATCTTTGATTTGTTGGATTTGTCTCCGTGCCGATTAACAGAATAACTATTAAAACATCGGAAAAAATCACGGGAAAAATAATTATGAAGAAAATCAATTTTTTCATATATTTTGTATGGAACGGCTTTTCAAATAATGTGCGTTGGTCGATTCGAACAGTCAATGGTGTAGTGTGCCGAACATTTCGTGCTTACTCAACAGCTCAATTTCATTTTTTTAACTTAGAGTAGGTACCTATCTATTTTAACTTAATAAAAACTTTATTTATTTCAGCTAATAAATTATACGCAACATTTGAGGCGGTAGGAAGTTTGCCGGGTCAGCTTTTTATAAAATGAAATGGAGTTCTACGAATTAAACACAAAAACAATAAAATAAATAGTGATTCATGTTCTGATTTCTATGACTTGCGCGACAATACAGTTTGCAACGCGGTGACGATGTCAATTTCATTGGTTAAATCTCAATCATCTAAATTGTGGTATAACAAACAAAAACTGAGTTTTTCCCGTGCCACTTACATTTCACAAAACTAACAATCTTACAAAAATCATTTTTATATCACTTCGTCATTTTTATATTCTTCAGAATTTATATTTAAAGAATTTGCAGTTAGAAAATTAAATACTCTGTTCACACACCATGAAATTTTACCAATCTTTATATATAAAAATCTCGCGTCACAATGTTCGTCCAAGGTAAACTCCGAAACTACTTAACCGATTTTGATGAAATTTGGCTTGATGTGTGTAATTTGGTCCAACTTAAGAGATAGGATAGTTTTTTTTCACAATTATTAACCTCAATGTTTATTATTGCCAATTAAATGTTTTTTATGGGACAATTATTTGAAATTATTTGTAAGTTCCATAAGTTTCTAACAGATGGCGGTGTGAGTTAATTTATTGACATAACACTTGGTTATCTAGGTTAGGTAACCATCCAGTAGATGGCGTTGTGTTTCATTAGCCACAGCAACGCGTGGGCGGGTCAGCTAGTTTATTATAAAGAATTTTTAATAAAACAGCACCTTTCAGAAACACAAAAATCGTAGGCAAAAATAAATGTTACGTTGGGTTAATAACTCAGGCCTGGGGCATACCTCATTCCTATGTCTACCTAATTGTCTTGATAAATAAACCTTGAATTGTCGTGAAAACAAGCTTATGTGCCAAGCGGTTAACAGTACTGGGAGTAAAATTCTTTAATACATTACCAGAAAATATAAGATTCATAATAATAACTTTAAATAATAAATTCAAAACTTAACTAAAATTGCATACTAAAAACAAATGATAGTAAAAAACTTAATTTAATAATGAAAACATTGTTAACTTAAAATGTTGTACATCTCTGGTGATATTTACCAATATGAAACATATCAGGGGTGTAGAATCTGTCGGAACCGGGGATCTTGACTCGGGTGAGACGACTGAAGCACTTGGCGGCCCGACCCGAGTTCTTGGCGGCCAGTTCGTCCAGCTTGATGGCTCCATTAGCCAGGTGGTACGCCAGCGTGAAGGTGCGACCCTCATTCTCCGGGTTCGTGGCTACCATCTCGCATAGGTAGCGCAATTTCTGCAATTACAACATTAAATATATAACAAAACTAATAATCCTAGCACAGCCTCTGGAGTTACTCTCACCAACTTTGTCTGGGATGGCCAACTGGACAATGTCCCTCTTTTCTGCCAATATTTTATGCAGAAATCAGTCTTATAAGTATGTCGTAGCTTTTTTGTTTTATGTGAGTACCGCACAAGAGTCCAAACTGCTTCCAACCGCCTGGTGCCAGTGAGACTATGGCATCCCCAACTGGGGTATGTTGTGAGGCTGAAAGCAGTGGGGATTCGTAGCCAAGAATCCTAAACATTCAACCAAGCCACCTCATCTTTGACTGTTCTATCAATAGTGGCACTCTCAAAAATCTCATATCGGCAGCTTGGACCCTAGAATGTACTCTCTCATTAATCACCCAAATTATGTGAAATTGAATAACTCAGAAACTTTCACGCTATCTGGGTGTCCGCTCAGTAAGCTATCGCGCCAGTCTTCAACTTTTTCAAGGTTTCGAGCCCATCGTCTCATGGGTCGGTAAGGAATCAGCATAAACTGAAAGCTGTTAGAACCACCACAAAAAATCCCACAATGAACTGAGTGTCACACCCTACTTTAGCAAATTTACTGCGCAGGGTTTTGTCGATTAGATTAGTTACCGATCCATTGTACGGCGGCCTGGGATTAATTATCAACAGCTTTTAAAGATTTTTCTTCAGGAGAGGCCTCTTTTTTGCATTATACATATTCATGAAACACTTGCTTTACCTTGCTTGCGTTAAGTGCCATCATGACAACATCTTGAGCAGTGGGCTCCACCATGAATCCATCATTTTCTGGCATTTCAAGTTCACACTTGTCTCTTTGGGGTTTCCGAGGCTGAAAAATGTTCATTTAATAAAATTTATGTGTCATCATTTATATAAGGGTAATAATTATTGTGACATAAATTTACCTTGACGGTCCTTAGATCTTCCGGTTTATCAACTTTTTCAGGTTGTTCTATATTTACCACCTTGCTGAAAGGTGATTTATTTTATTTTATTTATAATGTAACCCAGCAACAGAAGGTTAACATACAAAAATCACAAGAAATAACAGGGGATAAATAACAACCGTCCAATAATAATATAATAATAAGTCAAGCCACGAAGTGTTTGCTTTCTTCGATAATTTAATAACATATTATTTTATAATAATACCTGTAGTAGCGTCTCGTGAAATCGTCACAATCGTACAGGATAAAAGGCCTTCCGAGTATATTGACAGTCGTGCCCACAACTAAATCTCTCGGTCTGAAAAACTCTTGTTCATTAGCGTCTGTTACGACCGGCTCGTGGACCACGAACGGGGCATCCACTGAATGCAGAAAAAAATAATTAATAACCACAGTGCAACTATTACATCAATATATAAAAATTTATATTTCTTTATTTGTCCCTTATGCAACCCTAAACCATTCATCCGATTGCGATAAAACTTTGAGGATTTAATGCGCGCACGCCCGTGAAGGCCTTTATGTATATACTGGTAAGCTCTATGGTGTTATGAAATTTGTATAAAAATTATGCAATTGGTGGCACGCTAGTAGTTTGAAGAGCGTGTGTAATTTATTTAGTTTAACGTTCAGGGAGGGAGGGGAGGGGAATCCGTGAATGGTGGAGGGGGAAGAAGAACGCGGGAGGGGAGGATTCAAGGGATGGGGGAAAGCGAGAGTGGGGAAGGAGGAAGACAGGTAAGGTGGAGTGGAAACGCAGGTGGGGAAGGGGAACGAGGATGAAGAGAAAACGACACGCAGGAAGATACAATTTCTTTAGTTACAGATAAACAGACTCCTTTTCATTCATGATTATTTTTCAATGTTCTGTTCACAAAAGTCTTGTTACTCATTCCTTGTCATTATTTTGATATAAATTATTTTAGGTCAAATTACCTGTCCTATCTTTCCAGTTCCTCGGAATTCTCATCTTTCGTAATAATGTTGAAACAGGATCCCTTCCATCATTTGCGGTGTGACATTCCTGTAAACCAATTATTGTTTGTATTATCAAGAAAATTTTTATAACATCAAATACTGTATATTATACAATTAATATTATCGTAGTTTCATTGCCGTAGAAATGTAAAAATCAAAAATAGAGTTGTTATTTTATTGACGGCCTCTGAACTGGCAATCGGAAGGTCGTGGGTTCAAATCCCGATGTGCGCAAGTAAATTTTATTTATTTGATTTGCGTTATTTGACAATTTAAACATTTAAAATACTCATAATATAAGGTATATTTGCGGCACATTTCAGAGCGGAAGAACTCTCTGTATGGCGCTCTGGTGTAAGCTCATTGAAGGTGGTGGTCGTAGGTGGCGTAGTTGGGACTCTTGTGCAGTATTCTATGTGTCTGAAATGCCGTATTTAACTTACCTTGATTGAAATCATATCATCAGTGAGATAATAGAACACTTGACATTCCCTAAGTTCCCCGAATTCTGTAGCACGATCGTCCCATATGGCATCAAATCTATAAATAATTGACTGTTTTAACTAGACCGCTTTAGGATATTGTCTGTAAATTTGTTTGTACATTCCGTTTCAAGATGGTGGCCTTTTCAATAGTTCAGTAAAGATTACTTTTTCAAATGTGAAATTGTTTGGACTTCCTTATTCGCAATTTTTAAATATTGTGGTACCTACCTGCCTGAAGAAAGTTTGAAAAGAGAATTGTCTTTGAGATATTGACTTTTCTTTAGACACAGTGCATAATTCCTTATTTGAAATAAAACAAATGTAGGTAGGTTTTTAACCTTTAATTGGCCGTTGGCCCATGGGTGGCCACCAATGAAAATTATTATATATATATATTTTTTTTAAATCATTTTTTGTTTACAAGTTTCTATTACAAAATAATATTATTAGTAACAACAGTTGAATAAACTACCAAAATCTGAAAGAATTGTTACTGTAAACTTATAAAATGCGACACAAAAATATTCTGAAGTGACGTTTGATTTTGAAAAAAAAACCAAACCTGGCCCTCCAAAGGGTACCTACAAATACTTACAAATCTTATTATTTCAGAGGAAATTTTGGTTTTGATAATCAGAAAAAATTAGAAACATACTTTTTTGAACGCCACATCTACTTACTGTTCCAGAATTTTTAGTAACATTGATTTTAAGAAAAATCACCTCAGGGGGTTAAAATTACTACTAATATTTATGTTATCAAATTAGAAACCGGAAATTATAAATATGGAACATACTTGAGAACTTTCCCATCGTATTGAAGGAATCTCTTTAAAGTGTCTTTCTTTTTGGCAACTTTCCTGGGATTGTGAGCTCTCCTAAACTGTTGAGCTTTGGTGTAGGGATCTTCGGGCATCTCTTCCTCCTGGGCTAGTTCTATACCCTGACTCTCCAAAAACTCCTAAAAAATTACTTAATAAAGCCTTTATTTCCATTCTTTAAAATTGTAAAAATGTTTGTTTAAAGTCTTGTGTTACCTTTGTGAAGTCATCACACTGGACGAGGTGGAAAACTTTTCCAAATATCGGTATGTCTATCCCAACATTCAAATCCTTCCAGTGCCAGAATTCTCCGTCATCATTCTTTGGGAGTTTATCGCGGGCCACAAGTTTTCCGTGCCAAAGGCCAGAATTCTGCCAAGTAAATTTGTTCAATAATTTTTTTTATAATAACTGTATATGCCCTTAGGTCTTCTTCAAATTACAAAACAGAAAGAAAACAACACAACAGAAAGGCAAAATAACACAATCCCACTTGATTTACGATTTTACCAAATCATTCATTGAACATATTTTATTATTTCATAGGTATTACAAAACCATTCGAAAAATTACTACCTCCGTACATGATAGCCTGGTAAAGTGAGTTATGAGAAACCTCTATTTAGCTATACATTCCTATTCTCTACCTTACCTTCTGTTTATATAAATATTATCTTCTGTAGTCAATTTTATGTATTGGAATTTTTGTTTGGAGAGGGACAACCAAAAAAGATGTGATCTAAAGTTCCCACTTCTAGAACACAGAATGTACAATCTGGGGAGTCAAGGACGTGAATTTTAAAAAGGTGAGAAGGAACGGAACAATGTCCGATTCTCATTGAAATAAGTGAGGAAATTTCTTTTTTGGAAAAAATGGGGAATTGTTGAATTTGATGGGAAAGTCCTTTGTATTGAGGCATAGCAAGCTCCCTTGGATTGACTAGCAATGTGCCAATACTCTGGCTCTATCTTTGATGATAGAGCCAGAGTATTGGTGATAGATGATGGTAAAAATGTCAGATAGGGGAATGTGGTTTGCGATGTGCATTTGTTGCAGAAATAATTATTATAAACTTACTGGACGAGAGATCATAATAAATTAGTGCAGAATCATTATTTATTATAGTGGAAATTTATAATTATCTTATAAAATATGTTTTTTGTTATTATTAATTATTCTTACCTCTATAGGGGGTTCTGCGATTGCCATGGTATCATTTTCAAGATAATATATCAGCACAATGGGTCGTATTCTAAAGTTCTCTAGGGGAGACTCCGATATGGACTGTCTCAGAAAACCTCGAAAGTTCAGTTTCTTCTTGTCGTAGTGAACCCAGTTGGGTAAGGTAATCGGAAACTCCTTTGCTTTTACACGACCGTAAGTTAGTGAAGGATCATAACTGCAAATTTTATCATTTTTGGAATGGCATGTATTTTTAACTCATTGTGCGCTTTTATAATTACCGTGATGATCCATGATTACGGTACCGTGACCACACAAAAAAGGCAATAAACATACGTTCCTTATCACAATAATGTTGCAGCTCTTTCTAACACATTAAATAATTAAATAACAATTCTAGGGATCTACAGAGACGTCATGGTGTGGTGTGAGAGAGATGAAAGAAAATTATTACATTTTTCCTTTGGAGGAAACAGACGTACGTCAATTGTGTATCTCAACTTTTGTCTCACCATTATTTAATGTGTTGGAAAGAGCTGCAGCATTACAAAAAGCATTACAAAATAAGCAAAATAACTGTATATTTAACTCATTTTCGTCAAAATCGTCACAATGTTCAGCAACGACGTCATATAGATCTCAAAGAAATCATTGTCTCCCTTACTTCCCCCTCCCCTCTCCCGGTCTCCCCTTTCTCGCGAACCCCTCCCCCCTCAAGCATTCCGCTTCCACTTACTTCGCCTACCCCTCTCCCTCTCCCCCCTCCCCGCGAAGCCCCCTTCTTAATTCCCCAACACCAACCCTCCCGCATATCCCTCCCTCCAGCCTCTTTTCCCTGCCGCCTAACTCCATAAAATACACCCATTTTCCAACAACTCGCGTGACCTATTTAATTTTTTCATACAAATTTCATATTGCCAGAGCTCACCAGTATAAATATAGAAGTATTTACGGGCATGTTCACAACAATTAAAAAAAAATTATTAGCAATCGGTTGAAATTTTAATCGCAATCGTATGAATAGTATTCGAAATAATTTAATAAAGCCAGATATCACTATCCTATAACCATCCCGGGTATGCGCACATCATATTCCCAAAGTTTCATCGCAATCGAATGAACGGTATGGCCGCGCATAAGGTACGAACCCACAAATAAACATTAATTTTTATATTATAGATTTTTACATGAAACGAAAAAAAAGTGAATTGACGATCTCAACATATGTACACTGTTGACATTTGTCACATGAGAATGGGTTGCTTCTACGAATCGTTCTTGAGTTCAACAGCTCGGCTGTGGAACGATTTGCCGGCCTCTGTGTTTCCTCTTTTCTACAACATGGATCTCTTCAAGACCCATGTTCACTCCTTCCTTTCCTCAAAAAGACCCTCCATCCAGCATCTTCAAAGATGACATAGGCCCTGAGGGAAATTATTTTCCTCGGGGCGTCCTGTGTGAGGTTAAAAAAAAAAAGCAGAAATATTTTGAACTTCTGATAAAATAGGCCCAAGGCCTGAGGGGTTAATACGTACATGGTTTAATCACACACATTCTTCAAGAATATTAACAAGGTGAAATAGGTTATATAAAATCGTGTTTACCTGCAGTTATCCGTTACATCAAGATATCTGGATCCTTCCACATCCATGGGGATTCCGCCAACCCCTCTGAAGTCAATAACTGGCATAGCAAACCCATTGACCATCTCAAACTTCCTCGGTACGCTAAACCTCGTCCTCGTGGGGTCAGGAAACGAACATCCCGGCAATTTCGGTAAACTCCAAGCCATCTTAAAACCTCTCTTCTACTTTGATCAAAACTCCTTTGGAAGGCAATCAATGAAAATAATAATTTTTGTTCTTTACTCTGAATGAAGAAAAAAAAATGTCCTTATTATTTCAATATTCCTATCATTTATGTATTTTTATAACTGAAGGAGTAGGTACTTAATTTTTATTGCAGTAAAATAGCACAATATCAATTATTTTTCTAATCAATTTCCTTTGTTATCTGGTATGTAAGTACATACATATTTGTATTTGACAAGTTGAGGAAAATATTTATATTAAAGAAGAAATCTACAGTTTGTTATAAATTACTCACTATGTTTCAAGCGCCACAAATAATCAGTAATAAACATGTATTTGTGAAATTTAAATTCTTTAAAATTATAAATGTTTCACAATGTCACAAACAAATGGGAAGTGATTGTTGACAAAATACTATTTATCCTGTTGCTAGGCAATGGCGCCAATCAATAAATATTTGAATACCTTCATTTTATGCAAAAACAATTGAATATTCTGAATACATTATGGACGTGCAAGACAGGGTGTGCCAAGAAGATTTTGACATTCTATTTTTTTTATAATTAGGTTGGTATCTGTAGCAACCTACGGGAAATTGCCTACCTACTGGCAACCATCTACCTACCTTCAGGAATTAAAATTTTATTTAAATATTGGAACATGAAACAAAAGAAAGCTACACAAGAACACAATACATTATTGGTTTATTTGAGCACAACATTTATGTGCACAACACAACAGTGGTGACCCCGACATTATGTTGTGAAAAGGTATTATTTATTATTGAATGGCACAATATAAAAATGGTAATGAAGCCAATAAAATTAAATGATTATAGTTTCAACAAGCAGCAGGGAAGGAATAATTGATAATGTTCTTGTGTAACTTCTGTTCATTGTTCCATTCAATTACTTTTCCAATTCCATTGGTATATTTGGGAGGCGGGAATGGGTACCGCCGCCCCGGGAACCATTTATTGGATAACCAACACCTCTGCCATAGGTCACCCCAAGTGGTTCGCTACGTTTGGTGACTTAGCAGGGGTGCCCGGGTTCATGGGGTTCATTGTCTAGGTCTTGGCGGCGGATGATCTAGACACATTGAACCCCAGATTCCTACCCAACCCTCATACCTTTTTCCTTCCCAGAACTTCCTCTCCTTCCTTTCCTTAAAAATACCCTCCACACAGCATCCCCAAAGGTGACATAGGCCCTGAGGGAAATTATTTTCCTCAGGGCCTCCTGTGTGGACCTAATGTAAAAAAAAAAAAAAAAATATAGTTGCCAGAAGGTATATAGGCCAATGGAATTGGTATATAGTTGCCAGTAGGTAGGAAATTTCTAGTAGGTACTACATCTCTATTTTTGGTGGCACTGTAGCGTGAGGTCTACCTTCACATTTCTACTTTATCGTGCGGTCTACTTATATTTATTCATTTGTTTTAAATGCATAGCAACAAACTGTTTATTGTTTTAGGTTACTAGGTTAGGTTAGGCTTTTGAAAAATTTTCCTACTCCGCTTCCTTCTAACAAAACTAAATAACTAACCTTCACGTCGTTTACCGCAGGGGTAGGCAGAGATGACGGACCTCCAAACAACTCGGTCTTGGCATACACTCCTTGCCTCATTCACATTAGTACATCATCTCATACATATTCTTCTATTATTCTGACTCAAGTATCTGATTCACTTGATCGTGCCATGTCTTTCTCGGCGTCCTCGACTTTTTCTACCATTTACATTTGCATCATATTCTCTTTACACTCCCTTCTTCGTCATTCGTTCTATAAGCCCAAACCATCTAAGCGTCCCTTTCTTAATCTTACTTATTATGCTCACATCAGCCTTCCACATATACGCCTCAGCGATCTCATTCCTACAGCAGTCAGTCTACTTTCATCCTTTCTCTGCCAGTTCCATGCTTCACTGCCATACATCGATGCATTGTGGACTGCTAGCTCTTTGTTGGCGCCAGTGGAGTTTGTTTTGTTTTGTTCTTTCAGCCTTCCCACCTCTCGTAAACATACATCCCAAATACACAAACTCATCCCCCTGCTCCAAGTATTCATCATTCACTTCTTTCTAAATAAGCCCAAATTATAGAAATACAGTGAAACCCTCTTAAGAAGTTCTCGCTTACGATGTTTTCCTGCTTAAGAAGTTTGGTTTTTCGGTCCCTTGAAGACCAAATGGCCCAATTTTACCCACTTATAAGGTTTTTCTGCCTAAGAAGTTTTTTTTTTCCGGTCCCTTGGAAAACTTCTTAAGAGGGTTTCACTGTAACACTTCATTTCATTTCAACTTTATTATTACAGGAAATAACTACTTACATCAGAGGAAATGGAAAATGGAAAATGCACAAAATAGGTTATTAGGTTCTTAGTTTGGGTTATTTAAATAATTTGTGCATATTTAGATTAACGAGGATCATGCTGGCAAATGTCACACCATACTAAGAAAATCAAATATGGCGAATTTCATTAGTTAAACCTCTCCCCCGATGTAAATAGTTGTTTCTTGTAAGAATTAGGTTCACTTATTTAAATCATTTCTGCATATTAAGAAGTAAGCTTGGGCAAGTTTCAGTTTTTTCATAATTTTTAATGACGTTATATCACTTTACAAAATTGTTTTGATTTGTCGCTATACTGTACAAAAGTAATACCTACTTTAGATGAGGCCAATACAATATTGTATTGTCCCAGCTCCTAGAGTGGACCGAAATTTAGAGGACAGGACAATGTATGATTATTTCCCTATTTCCTCAGGACAATATCTTACCCCCACTACCGCGCCTGCCCATGTGTAAATGTGCAAGGACAAAACAGTAGGACAATAGGCAGTAGCTCTGCGCGTACGTATCTCCAACTCGCTCGTAACACGATCTGGAGCATTACAATATTGTATTGTCTTCTGTATTGTCCTCGTGTGAACTAGGCATAAAGGTACAGTTGTAACTTTTTTTTCTGTTTTCAATGAGACTCGATTACCAATTATTTAAAAAAAAAATTGTATCTGACAATGCCAAATGATATTTGAATTGTTAAATATGGTGTCTTGTCCCGTTTTCAACAATTAATGGATATTTCAAAGCTCCAGACCTAGACATTACAAACAGAACAAGCTGGGCTAATTTCACGACGCCAGGCTCACATATTAATTGTTTTTAGGGGGGAACACAAACAGATTTTCTGCTTCTGAAAGAACAATCCAACAAAATTTTTCAATGGACTCAAAAATTAAACACATTTTCGAAGTATAAACTTTCTATTGCAACAAAATGGGTGTAATTAACAACCGATTAATTTGTTATATATAAAATATTACTTAGCGTACCGTATAAATAACTACATAAAGCGTTACAGTTTTGATATTAATAAAATAAAAAATACAATAATAAAATTAGAATGTTATTAATTTAAGACACGGCGAAATGCTATTTGTTTCCTATAGTGGAGATTCTTTCTTCCAGCTTCTTGATTTCCTTTTGGATGTGCTCCAAGTTGTTGGCAAATACCTCCTGGACTCCTTTTAGCATGGCCTTGTTGTTCTGAACTCCCGAGGTGATGGTGCTCTGAAGAGCCTCGAGTTCATTCATTGATTTGCTAAAGTCGCTTGCTGCAAACAAACAAAGATGTTGACACGTTTTTTCTCCTGTTGATACAAATGTGAATGGTAGAAAAGTCGGGGACGCTAGAGGAAGACATGGCACAATCAAGTGAAACACTGACTTTAAGTTCTGTTTAAGGACTTTTTATTACAAGGAGTCTTAGGCTATAATTTTGGATAATACTTTTGTGTGGTGAATACTACATAAAAAATCATTGATGTGCACAAATTATTTTCAAAAGTATATCGGTTTAAAACAAATTTCATTTTCGCGAATGGGTTCCTTGTTTTCACCCGCCTGAAGTTTATTAATCAATTTTTACTTTACTTGTAATGTTAGCAGTTTGGAGTGGTATACTTTTTTGTTTTGTTTATTTTTGGGATATTATTCCGTGTTACGCTAACTCCTTCTTTAGCCGACATTTCGGACATTACAGTGTCCTTCATCAGGGCACATCTGCCCTGATGATGGACACTGTAATGTCCAAAACGTCGGCTAAAGAAGGAGTTAGCGTAACACGGCATAATATCCCAAAAATAAACAACAAAAATACTTTTGGCCGTGAAAATCTTAAATCATGAGTGGAATAATGTTTATAGGCCGCCCTAACACGGTAATCTAATGGTGATAGATACCAATGGGTTAAATGTTTATTTTAAAAGTGATAATACCTTGCTTGTGTAATCCCTCCAAAGCCTGCATCCTCTCCAATAGTTGAGTATGCGAAATTCCTTCAGTTTTCTTCACCATATCATACAATTCATTAATCTGAAATGTTACAAAGAAATTAAAAAATTGTAAAATTAAACATATATAATTATAATATAACAGTAGTTACTGAAACTGACGTAAGTTGCGATTGGCCACTACCACCGTCACGAAATTATTTCAGACCGAGTGACGGCGATGTCCACCGCGACCGATCTTGGTGGTTTCGTGGATAATTTCAAACATGCATAACCAACACAAGATGAAAACCTCACAATCTTGGTGTACGAAATAACGGCGCTCCGATAACAGACGTGCAGTGGACACCCGGCCATAGGAATGTATGAATCGCTATTTCGGAAACGTCATCTCGTTCTTGCTGATGGCGGTGATGGACAAATAGCCTTTTAGCACAAACTAGGACCACTGATCGGTCAGAGACTTAAGAGAGTAAAATTATGCATACATAATATAAAAATAGTCACAGTCCGGCATAGTCCAGCGGTGGGGCATCAGACTCCCATTCCGAAGGCTGCGGGTTCGAACCCGGCGTGCGCAAATAAATTTTATTTAATTTTCCTTCTTACCTTCAGCCTCATAACATACCCCAATTGGGGATGCCATAGTCTCACTGGCTCCAGACGAGAGCAGTTAGGACTCTTGTGAGGTATTCACTATAAAAAATTTAAAAAACATATTGTTTACAATAATGACAATGAAATAACTTTGTTTTAATTCCACCTTATTATATATCTTTAACCAACCGGTTTCGGTATAACCTGAACCTATATTGAAAAAATACAGAGTATATATTTAAACAAAAAGAAGAAGAGGGAGAGATATTGTTTAAAGCTAATTGAGGTGATTTTTCACAAAAAAGGCGCTATATAAATTAGCCAAATATTATTATAATTATTAATTCCAATTAAATTCAGTCACTTGCCTTCTGATCTCTGGAAGGATCATACGGCGGTGCGGCAGCCTTGAGCGCGTCCATGGCGGGAAGCAGCCTCGCCAGGCGCTGCTCCGCACTGTCCAGCTGCGCCGGCTGCAGTGCCGCCACTCGCCCCGTCAGCCACGCAGCCGAGTGCAGCAATCCGTACTGTCCCTCGCCCCCGCCACCCAGCCTCTCCAGCGATGGGGGCACCGAGCCAACGGCTGATTCCAGCTTGTGCAATCTACAAGGAAAAAAATATTATATATTAGACCGGTCAGTGGTTCAGTGGGCATCGCGTTTGGGTCCCACCCAGGCGTTCCGTGTTCGATTCCTCGGCTGGCTAAGTCCTCCATCACAACACAAGCAACTTCCGCTTAGTGTGGTGGTAGTAGGAGATTTTCAAATGTTGTTGGGTTATTCGTAACCTGGGAATGTTTGTCTTTCTTTTTAAAAAAAAAAAAAAAAATATTATTATTATTATCTCATTCCCCCTCTAGCAAACCCATTGCTAAGAGAGTGGAAACACAATCTGCAAAAGCCATACCAAGCCAAGGTGTGAGCTACCATGCTCAGGCTGAATGATGCCTGGGAACATTGTCACAAACGGTGCCTTCGAGATACAGGGTCGCATCTCGGAGTATTTAGACCTTACCCAAGTACTCATGGGACCAAAAATAGACCACTCATAAAACTAGAGCTTTTTAATTAATCTAAGGGGGAGTGGAGAGGAGAGCTGAGGCAACCTCGGAGGACTCCGGAGAAACTGCAATTCAACCTACAATTTCGATTAAATGAGATTTACTTTCAAACACAGAAATCTGCTACAGAGTGAGAAACAAATATGGCAATCTGTAATATTGACCAATCACGAAACTCCATTATGATGACGTAACACGATGGCAGAGTGCATCGGTTCATAGAAACAAATAAAATTTAAAAAAAAAACCAAAATGACAATCTGTAAAAATGTTAGAATTGCTGGCCATCTGACACTTTTTAGTAAATGTCACTTTCAAATAAGGTATTCTGAAAAATTCTTTTCAATTTTTTTTTACCCAAATTAAACCTATTGTGGCACTGTTAAATTTTAAATGAGGGTGAAATTTTGGGGAACTCTAAAAAGTTTTTACAAAAACATAGCCAACCTGTGTTCCAATTGAGCTAGCCTAGTCGTCTGTCCTAAATTGATGGTTTCTGGTTTCAACTTAATAATGGTCGAAGCTGTTTCAGTTTCCTTTGCATCTTTAGATTCGCCTATAACATTCAACAATTTCCTGAAACAAAGTGAATAATTTAAAAATCATCCGATATCAGCTTTTGTGTGAAAGATATCAGTTATGATTAAATGGAATAATAAATATAATATTGACAATAAAATAACTTTCTTTTAATTCCACTTTATTATATATCTTTAACCAAGCGATTTAGGTTCGACCTGAACTTTCATCAGGGGTGAATAAAATATATTGAATAATAAATAGACAGAGACAAGTTGACTTACTTAAAGCTGTCAACTTGGGGATCAGCAATATGGCCTTCATCAAAGTTAAGCTCATCCAAAATATGTTTAGTTGAAGCCACTTGGGAAGCAAACTGCTTCATACTTTCCTGTTGATAGAATAACAGGTTAATGAATATTATGTACAGTAAACAGGTATTTCAATTCCAAAGAATATACTGATACTCAGATTTCGTGTTACGGCAAGTCTATCAATTTGTTTGTCTATGAAGAAGATAGTTTCTTTGCGAACCTTCTCATCTTCCGGGCCCTTCTCCTGTTCGGAGATGAGCTGCTCCAGTAGCTCCGTGGTCTCGCAGCGCAGCCGTTGGTACTTCTCCTGCGGCGTCTCCACCTCCCCCTGCGCTGCCAGCTCCCACTCTCCGCACCTGGGGGTACCAAGACAACTTTAATAACCTTCAACATCTGTATTAATTATTACTAGTAGTTCCATCAACAGCAAATCTCACATCCAAAAAAAGTGTTTATAATTATCTCTTACTTAAGCTTAGTTCACACGAGGGCAATAAAAAAGACAATACAATATTGTATTGTCCTAGCTCCGTGAACAGCCTCGGCCACGAAGGACAGGATAATACATTTCACCCGTAGTTCAAACGAGATGCCGCGAAATGTACACAAGGAGCGACTGTCTATTGTCCTACTGCAGTGGTTTTCAACCTGTGGTACGCGTACCCCTTGGGTACACGAAGTAAAAATTGGGGGTACGCAATATCGTGGCACGAATGTAGGTTATAAATCTCAGCTCAATGTTTTCAAATTTCAGTGGTTTACGCTCGGTGGTTTGACAGCCTGCCGTACTTCAGTCTGTCAATTTTCTTCCTCAAAAGTAATTTAATAAATTTATTTTATTTTTAATAAACTTATAACTTTATTAACAATAAATATCGCAATCGCCTGAATGCCGAACCTATGTTAACCTATGAACCTTTTGAGACTCCTACCTATGTGAAATTGAGCCAAACTTTGTAAAGTTTTGCTCTGTCAAGCTAGCTCAAGGGTTACATTGATTGTACCCATGTTAACATTGTATGATTGATTATGTGTGTAACAGGAAACTGGGTGTTTATTTTAACTACTGATACATGAGAAATTTATTTCCAGAAAATTTTAGGGGCAAAAAAAATTCATCCTCCCGATACACATTGTGAGTTTGGAGTTGTGTATGAAGAACATGAATTTATTTTCGTCGAAATAAAAAGACGTCACTGGTTAAAAAAGTCCGAAGTCGTGTTTACACTCAATATAAATTGGATTATTTGTATTTCTGTGACTTGATTGTTAAATTCATGTAATAATGAGAGAATTAAAACATTACAAATGAAACACGTCTTTCATTACAGGTAGACTCAAGATAAATGGAGGGTAGGGGGTACAAGAAATTTGTAGTAAGAGTCAAGGGGTACGCAGGCTTAAAAAGGTTTACAACCGGTGTCCTACTGTCTTGTCCGTGCGCGTTTACATGCGAAGAATGCGGCTGGGCTCGGTGGTGGGGTTAAGACATTGTCCTACGTAGATTTCTTAATTTTTTTTTACTTGAATACCTCAAAAGAGACCCAACTGCTCCCGTCTGGAACAGGTGAGACTTTGGCATCCCCAATTGGGGTATGTTGTGAGGCTGAAGGTAAGTGGGGAGGGGAAGAAGAGTTGGAAGAGTAAGGTGGGGAAGTACCTGGCTATTCAGATCTAGTCACTAAACACGGCTAAAGCCATTATTAAGCAACGTTTTAATTCTAAATGGTGGTCTTACACCAGGGTGATACTCAGAGTATCTTTCACTCTAATATTTCATTCTAAATTTCAATTACGTAAAATTATAATTAGCTTCGTCTTGTGAGATTGTAGGCCATCTGTAACCATTTGCTCATTCGCTGTCACTTTGGTATGTTGGTATTCCTGATACATTTTTATGTATAACAAACGGCTAGAAGATTTTGAAGATACCACTAAATCTGGACGTATTAGGTAAACACTAATTTATCGGAGTTTTGGAAATAAAATGACGTAAAAAAAAAAAACATGTTTTGAATTTCAGTAATTACTTTTGTATCACAAACCATGTTACACAAACCTAGCGTAGGCGCTAAACTACTTGAAAACTAGGATGCTTTTCTTGCCTTGACGCGAGCAGGCGCTATAAAGGAGACACTTTCTTTTGTATCACAAGACATGTTACACAAACCTAGTGTAGCCGCTAAACTACTTGAAAACTGGAATGTTTTTCATACCTTGATGCGAGCGGTTTGTTTTCATTATATTGTTAATTATTGTGTTTTTTAAATTACGTGCCAAATTCCCATAAAGTCTGCAACGCTTCGTTCTTGCATCTCTCCGTATAGTATCAAGAAGACCAACATAACAAAATGACATTTGACAATAATGTTAGAAAATGGACGATCACAGACAGAATTTTCAAAGTTTCAAAGCTAATTTTAAGTAATTGAAATTTAGAATGAAATATTTTCCACTTCTCCCAATGCAAATAGTTGTCTTTTAATGTAATTAAGGTGAATCAAAAGATTTTTTCAAAAAAAGTGCATATTAACCGTTGACAGTGATCCTCAAAATATACCCAAAATTGTATTGTCCTTGTGTAAACTAGACATTAGTTTGTTTTGCAGATTTCAACAATTCATTGAATTTCAAAGTTAAAATTCAAGTTCCGTGAAAGTTCTACTCAAGTTCTATTATTATTTCATCATGGGTTGGTTGTGTCACAGTACTTGGATAAAATCGGAACTTGAATAAGACTTTCACAGAATTTGAATATTGTCTTTGAAATTTGATAAATTGAATACATCATCAGTACACATGGTTGACATTTTGGACATTAGGTTTATTTTTACTAATTCTTGTGCTCAACAGCTCAGCTGTAGAATGATTTTTATTTATTTATAAGATATACACAGTACAATAAATATAAGTTTTAAAGTATGTTAAAAAAATTACATGGTTTTGTACCTATTACGTAAATCTGTAAAATGTCATTAAGTAATTTCGTCTGGGTTTTAAAACATAATAGGGTATTTCCACGATTTTTTTTTATTGCTTAAAAAAATTAAGCAGAAAATTACGATCATTACAGCATATTTATTTTATTCTTATGTTGACGAATAAAGTTTCTAGAGCGAATCAAAGGTTACCATTTTTGAATTACCGCCAAAACGATACTTTGGGGCGGAGCAATCGTGTGACGTCACAACGGATGCTTCAGTAGTTCAGTGATTATTTATGCTGTCAGATGGCTGATGACACGCTTAATATGCACTAAAAAAAAAAAATTGTAGTTAGATACTAACGAGTACCTACTAATCAATTCAGTTAGCGGAATTTAAAAAAAAAAAAAATTTAATGGTTTTTTTTTTACTTTAAAAATACAAAATGTCATCTTTCATCGACCACTATGTTACGAATTACGACGGTAAATACGAACTTTTAAATGAAAAAAACACTTTGTATCAGTTGCATAATAATAAGAAGTAAGTATTGCAATTTTCAGAAATGAAAAATAATATAATATTAATCACTATTTTCCTCGATTTAGCAAACCCGAAAACTCATTGCTCGCGATGTTTGATGTTCGACCGCCGTGCTTTTCAAATGGCCATTGCCAACAGTGCCATCCTTAGAGAACAGTAGTAATGTAACCAGTGACTAGAAACGATATTTAGACAATAATATTATTATTTTATACACATATTTTTGAGTTTCTTGTGTGGTTAGGTTAGGTTGGGGTAGTGATGGGGAGGGAGGAGGCGGGGAAATGGAAGGGTAGGTTAGGATACGTTAGTTACGTCAGGTTAGGTTAGGTTAGGTCAGGTCAGGTTAGGTTATGGTAGTGGGGGGGGGGGGGGGGGGGGAGGCGGGGAAATGGAAGGGTAGGTTAGGTTACGTTAGTTACGTCAGGTTAGGTTAGGTCAGGTCAGGTTAGGTTATTATAGTGGGGGGGGAGGCGGGGAAATGGAAGGGTAGGTTAGGTTACGTTGGTTACGTTAGTTACGTCAGGTTAGGTTAGGTTAGGTCAGGTCAGGTTAGGTTATGGTAGTGGGGGGGGGGGGAGGCGGGGAAATGGAAGGGTAGGTTAGGTTACGTTAGTTACGTCAGGTTAGGTTAGGTTAGGTCAGGTCAGGTTAGGTTATGGTAGTGGGGGGGGGAGGCGGGGAAATGGAAGGGTAGGTTAACCTCTCTACTGCCGTTCGCCCACCGGTGGCCGCGGGTCGAAATTAAAAAAAAAAAAATTTTTGAAGCGATTTTGTTCCTTATGTATAAAGAAGTTGTATGAAGAACAATAGACCACCACCCTCTAACAGCAAAAACAAACAAAGTACTCAATATTGCAACTTTAAATACGAGAACCCTTAGAACCGAAGAAAGCCTACATGAGCTAGAAAAAGCTCTCGAAGAAATAAAATGGGATATCCTGGGCATAAGTGAGATGCGAAGACTAGGAGAAAAGATTGAGGAACGCACTGACTACATACTATTCCACAAAGGCGAAACAGCCGGTCAAAAAGGAGTAGGATTCATAATCAAACGGTCAATGAAACAATACATACAAGACTTAATTGGAATCTCTGATCGAATAGCCATTCTTAACATTGACATACCGGGATACCAAAAAGTATGGTCAGTTTTACAAATTTATACTCCAACAGAGCAAGCAACGAAAACAGAAATCAAACTTTTCTATAAAGAACTAACACAGACATTAAATAGGTATCAAAACAACCATATTATTTTAATGGGCGACTTCAATGCTCAAGTCGGGGCGAAGCAATGCGAGGAAGAATATATCTTGGGAAAGTTCAGCCAAGGTAGAAGAAGTCCACATGGTGAATTTTTGGTTGAATTCTTATTACAACACAACCTAACCCTCTTGAACAGTTTATATATGAAAAACCAAAAGAATAAATGGACATGGATCTCCCCCGACGGCAACACCAAAAACGAAATAGACTACATAACAACAAACTATCCAAAAGCCTTCACGGATACGTCGGTCCTAACTAAATTCAACTTCAATACAGATCATCGTATGGTCAGAAGCAACATAAGAATTGAACCTCCAAAGAAATCTAGAAAACATTTTGTTTCACTCACTATAAAACACCACAGCGATGAAACCTTAAAGATAATAACACAATCTCTAATTAAATCAGCTGACGAATTAACTACGAATAACATTGATGCTCAAACGAAATATGGAAAGCTAGAAAATCTACTAACTAAAGTAAAAGCTGAAAATGGCAGAAGAAATAAGTACAAGCTAAGTGATACAACGCTGCAACTTATAGAAAAAAGAAAAAATCTACTTTCAAAACATCCAAAAAAAGATAACATAAAAACTATAACGAAATTAAGTAAGGAAATCAGAGAGAACATCAGGAAAGATAGGAAGACCAAGAGGCTGCAAACATTAGAAAAGCACATAGTGAAAACAGGAGGAGTGAAAAAAGCGCTTAAAGAATTGAAGGAATCAAATCAAGAATGGATACCAAAACTAAACAAAAAGGGGACTACTTCTACAAATAGAAAAAAAATCAACGAAATAGCCACAAAATTTTACCAGGACCTCTATTCAAGCCCAGACGACAAACAAAAACACGATCCGAAGCCAGACGTCTATAAAGAGCAGGAAAACGTTATAACTGAACCAAAAATACTTTCCAGAGAAGTAGAGAAAGCCATATACAGTCAGAAGATGGAAAAAGCTCCAGGCCCAGACAAAGTAACAAACGAACTTCTTAAAGGCACCTTGGAAGAACTACTACCAATACTCACTTCAATATTCAATGAAATACTAACAACTGGTCTAATCCCTACACAGTGGAAAACATCAAACATTATTCTTATATTTAAGAAAGGACAAAAAGAAGATATAGGGAACTACAGACCTATAAGTTTGATGTCAAATATCTACAAAGTATTTTCCAAAGTTATCCTGGAAAGAATAAGTAAAAAGTTAGACGAAAACCAACCACGGGAGCAAGCCGGCTTTAGACAAAAATACTCTACCCTGGATCACATACACACAGTGAAACAAATAGTAGAAAAATATAATGAGTTTAATAAGAAACTATACATGGCATTCATCGATTACTCCAAAGCTTTCGACAGCATAAAACACACAGCTATATGGGATAGCCTTGAAGAGCAAGGGATACCTTTAAACTACATCAATATTATAAAGAACATATACTTAAATTGCGAAGCGAGGATCCAACTAGAAACCTTGGGAAAAAAGTTTAAGATCCAGAGAGGAGTAAGACAGGGAGACCCTCTATCACCAAAATTGTTCTCGGCTGCTCTGGAAAGTATCTTCCGCAAACTAGACTGGGAAAAATATGGTATCAACGTGCAAGGTGCAAAACTGAACCACCTAAGATTTGCAGACGATATAGTCCTATTCGAGGAAAACCCAACGAACCTAAATATAATGATAGAATCACTAATCGAGGAAAGTGTGAAAGTCGGCCTAAACATGAACAAAGACAAAACAAAAAATTGCTTACAAACTCCGAACCAGTAACTATAAAAATTGACAACCAACCACTCGAATATGTCTCTGATTACATCTATTTAGGACAATTAATATCCCACAAAGATCAAACCACTAAAGAAATCGAGCGAAGAGTAGCGAATGGATGGAAGAAATACTGGTCTTTGAAAGAAGTCTTGAAATCCAAAGAACTAAGCATGCAAATAAAAAGGAAAGTTTTCAACACGTGTGTACTTCCAGTCATAACCTATGGATGTGAAACTTGGGCACTCACCAAACGCCACAGAGAAAAGTTGGAACGCTGCCAGAGAGCCATGGAGAGAAGTTTGACAGGAATAAGGAAACAGGACAGGGTGAGATGTAACATAATAAGGGAGAAAACTAAAGTTGCCGATATAGTTACCCGAATAGACCAACAAAAGTGGAGATGGACAGGTCACATGATCCGCGATCCACAAGAGAAATGGTGCAAAAATGTCACTGACTGGTATCCCAGAGATGGCAAGAGAAGGAGAGGACGTCAACACATAAGATGGGAAGACGACCTAAAACTCACGGCTGGACATAAATGGAGAAGAGTAGCGCGTGACAGGTCCCAATGGAAAATGTTAGAGGAGGCCTATGCCAAGAGGCAAACTGAGCTTCGGGACATATTATAACAAACATATTATAAAAAACAAAAAATTTCTAAATTCATGTACCTAACCGAAGTCCAGAATAAAGGGCTTATTATTATTATTATGAAGAACAAGGTCAGAATCGCTTGCGCCGTTCTCGGTCTTGACATAGCAAAAATCCGCATAGCGCCAACCCATCTGAATAATTTATAATAAATATCTATAGTCAACTTGGCGTCACTTTTACAAACGGTTTTCAACTGTCATTTAATTTTCAAACAAGTATTTATGTCATTACTTCTTCGAAAACACCTTTGAATTGGTTTTTTTCATGTAGGGTGTCTATTCAGGTTTGTAGAGAAATAAAAAAAAATTATCATTTTCGTATGAATATATTTTATTTACATTTTTTTGTCGAATGGGAAATATTTTCACATTTTTTTGTTAAAAATAGCTATTCTGGGAAAACTTGTAACGATATTATCATGAAATATATATGAATAGTAAGGTACATTATCTGACAAACAGAAAACAATCACAAAAAAAAACAATTCCTTTGTTTTTATACGATATTTGAGCAAAAGCCGGGAAGATAATTTCGCGCGATTTTTTCCAAAAACACCTGGCATTCAAGAGGTTAAGTTAGTTTTTGGAATATAATTTGTTTTAATATTATTTTAAAAACTTGCATAAAAACCTAAAGGTTTTTTAATGTATATAAGTGTACATTATACTTATTAACCTAACCTATCCTAACCTACCCTTCCATTCCACCCACCCCCACTTCCCTAACCTAACCTAACCTGACCTAAACTAACCTAACCTGCCTTTCCATTTCCCCGCCTCCCCACCCCAATACCCTAACCTAACCTATCCTAAACCATACAAGAAACTCAAAAATATGTGTATAAGATAATAATATTATTGTCTTAAGGTGAAACGTAAGCGGCAATTCTCATACAATCTGTTCGAATGCCCCATTCGAAATCTACAGATAGTATTTTATTTATTTTAGTACCAAAAAATAATACTAAAAATGAGATACTAGCGAACGCAAATTTCACTGTTATATCACTTATAATAACCAAGTAATTACATTAACAAAAGTATTTATTTTTCATCCGATTTGCGTAGATGCACGGTGGGCATTTCCGTTTATTAAAAAGAGATATACTTTATGTGTGAGCAGTGCCGATGTACGTTTATCGAGCAAGTTTAAAGTACATTCCCATTATGCAAAGAGTTTATTAGTTTGTAGTAAAAAGGTTAAAACAATTGCATGGAATGATTTGTTATCCGAAGTGTTCGTTTTGCTTTTTAATGAATGTTCCAGTATTGTTCGACTTGCAGCTGTCACAACAAAAAGACACGTGTGCCTAGTTATATTCATAGATCGAGTTAGGTAGGTAGGTACTCAAATATCAATTCTCTTGAACTTGAAATGAGTGTGTTTTGTTCGTTCAGAGAAATCGATAATAAAAATAACTACATTGATAAAACGGCGCGCTAAACAAGTCATCCAAATAATGTCCGTCGTCCGTCAAAATAAAACGACCGTCCGTGGTCGAGTGGTAAGACACTTGACTCCCAATCGGAAGGTTGCGGGTTCGAACCCGGCGTGCGCAAATAAATTTTATTTGATTAATTTGTGTTGTTCACAATTAATTAATAAAAATAATATATATTATATTTGCGGCACGTTCCAGAGTGGAAGATACTCTCAGTATCGCCCTGGTGTAAGACCACCATTCAGAATTGAAACGTTGCTTAATAATGGCTCTAGCCGTGTTTAGTGACTAGATCTGAATAGCCAGGTACTTTCCCACCTTCCTCTTCCCCATCTCCTTCCCTTCCCCACTTACCTTCAGCCTCACAACATACTCCAATTGGGGATGCCATAGTCTCACTGGCTCCAGAAGGGAGCAGTTGGGACTCTTGTGAGGTTTCTCTATAAAAAAAAAAATAATAATAATGATAACATTTGGATGACCTCAAAAATCACCTCAAGGGTGGATGTACACAATACATCAATGAATTTGAATATGGGGGGCGGTTATAGGTACCGCCGCCCTGGGAACAATTTAGTGGATGACCAACATTTCTGCCATAGGTCACCCCTAGTATTTTCTACGTTTGGTGACTTAGCAGGAGTGCCCGGTTTCACGGGGTGAGGTTTCTCGAGATCTTGGTGGCTGATGCGTCTGCCCACTTACTGCCGACCGGATCAGGAGGGCTGGTTGAAGGAGACCATTCGGCCTCTCCTGTAGAATTATATTGACCCATCCCCTTGTACCGCAGTGGGGGGGAAGGATTTATACGTCTGTCACTCCTGGACCCTTTGACCCTCTGATTCCTACCCACGCCACAAACCATTTTCCTTCCCATAACATCCTCTCCTTTATTTCCTATAAAAGCCCCTTCACACAGCATTCCCAAAGATGTCAGAGGTCCTGGAGGAAATAATTTTCCTCGGGGCCTCCTGTGAGGAGTCATATATTTTTTTTACATTAGCTCCACACAGGAGGCCCTGAGGAAAATAATTTCCCTCAGGGCCTAAGTCATATTCGGATTTTTAAGGAAAGGAAGGAGAGGAAGTTCTGGGAAGGAAAAAGGTATGAGGGTTGGGTAGGAATCTGGGGCGGATTATCTAAGTGTATCCAGAAAATCCATCTCCAAGACCAAGACAAACCTCACTCCATGAACCCGGGCACTCCTGCTCAGTCACCAAACGTAGCGCACCACTCGGGGTGACCTATGGCAGAGGTGTTGGTTATCCAATAAATGATTCCCGGGGCGGCGGTACCCATTCCCGCCTCCCGAATTGATATTCATTTACTATCTAACCGACACGATGTGTTCCCCTACTCGGGCTACCCTGCTAAGTCACCAAACGTAATGAACCACTTGAGGTGACGTATGGCAGAGGTGTTGGTTATCCAATAAATGGTTCCCGGGCAGCGGTACCAAAACCCCACCCAAGTTGAAGTGTATTCCTCAGGCTCCGACTTATTTTACCTATATGCTATCGTGTCATATTCACATAATATTATTTGATAATAATATTATTATTACCTATTTCAAAACTGATCTCAGTCATCTCATAATCCATACTGATTTTTTATTGTTATATTAGCACGTGTGGTCTGGTTTGGGCACACGAGAAATCATTTTTAGTTTCGAGTAATTCTCACCACTATGTTTATTTGATAGATTTACTGCGTACAGTCATAGGAATAGATCTGATTTTTTGCCGAAAACATCATTCCTTTACACATTTTTACACGTCGGAAAAAGCAAGATAGGAATCTCGATTGTCCGGAGATAGTACATAAATGTTACTTGGCATAGTACGTAATATAAGCGGTATTTTAAAAAGGTCCAGTTAACTTCGCAAACCGCTACAAACCGCCCTTGTTACCAGACCGGCGCTTTTGATAAATCAATAAATCTCCCCGAGCGATGACTGAATTCAACAATCCTTTTATCACCCGTCTCTTTTGGACTAGTCTGTTTTACCGTTGAAACTTGGAACAGCACTATTTTTACAGATGCCTCTTGATTTTGTAGTAAAATTTTTCAGCGGCAAATTTCTTTCGTACGTGTTGGTTTTACAAAAAAATTATTGTTTTTCAGCCGTTCTCCAAAATTATAAAAGTATAGGTACGAAAAATAATTTATACAGATAAACATATTTTATGTACATTCGCGAACCATTAATTTATCTCAGTATTAAAAAGCATAACGCGTTAAAAGTGCATTATTCGACAATATTGAAAATAACGCCATCTATCGGTGAAAAGTTTCTAAATAAATTTTAAGAATGCCCTTAATATCGTTTCTATTATCTTCTATTATCTTACTGATACGAAGTGTTTTTTCATTTAAAAATTCATATTTACCGTCGTAATTCGTAACATGGCGGTCGGTGAAAAATGACAGTTTTTGTTTTGAAGTTAAAAAATAACTATTAAAATGCATTATTTTACAATTCTGGTTGCTGAATCTATAACTATTATATATCTAAAACATTTTTTTAAAAATATTAAAGTGCATATTAAGCGTGTCCCGATTTTGTAAATATTTACCACAAAACCGCTGTCAGTCATAATAATGGTGTAAAATATATGACAAAGTTAACAAAATATCACAATTATCTTCGAAAATAAGAAAAAAAAAACGGTAAAAATCACCAGCTTTATACGGACACAAACGTCAGTTATCAATTTGCAAAGGAATGTAAAGGATGTTTGGTTAAGCTGGGAGCTAGCCAGAGCTGGGCCACCATTGTGACGTCACAATCCGATCAGCCACTCACGGGACGTTTAGATTTCGTCAGTTTTTGATCGTTTTTAAAATCAATAAATTTGAATGAAAACATAAAAAACAAACATTTTTAATACGATGATTAAAATCAGAAAAATAATCTTTAAATATTCCATACATTTTCAACAGAATCCCCCGTCTGTGAAAATACCCTATTATGCTGAAATTAATGAAAAGAATCAAACATTGGTTGACTAATAATAACAAAAATTAAAGAGTATGGGTGGAGAAAAAGTAACGTTTTTTTTTAATTGCCGGCTTTTTCCCCCTGCAGTTTCCTCCCTTCTACGGCATGGTTCTTTTCCTAGATACCCTTTACAGAGCCTCCTGTGTGGTATAAAACATAATTTAAATGTTGCTTACTTATATCCAGTCCTTATTTTCCGGCTGATTCTATCCGAGAAGTCCACATTGCCTTGCACTTGCTTCCCTTTAAACTTCTTGAAGGAATCGCTGACAGAGATGTGCATCTTTTCAATGCATTCATTTTCTTCTTCGGAATTTTCCTCGGATTGATCCGCCTCAGGCAGATCTCCGGACTCGTACACATCAGGTTGATCATACGCCTGAAAGAATTAAATACCGGGATGTTCATTTTTAATGCAGCTTAAACTGCTACAAACAAAACGTGTAAAATATAATTGCACAATAAGGTATACCGGGACGGTCGATTATTAATAATAATAACAAACGGGTTAATATACTTATTCCATTTTTAGTATTCTTTTTAAATACTCACGATTCCTGGAAGGTTTTCGTACTTGGGATCAGCCATCGCAGACTAATTCAAATACTATATTTTTAAACAATTATTTATGAAACAAGAATGTCTGTCAGATCGCGCAATTTGACAGATCGAAGTCGGTGAGGTCATAGAGAATAGTAGGGCGGAGAATTTGTTGTGTGGGCATTGTAGGCAGGTACCGCTCTACGTAGGTACTGCTTTATTATTATTTTTCTCGTAGCGATGAACAACGTAGTTCTCCGAACTCTCTGTGAAACGTCAAATATACGGCCATCTTGTTAGAATATTGTCCAATCGTTTCACTACACACATTTTTTGGAGGTCAAATGGATACATTTGGGGCTAGACTCTGTGATCTTGTGAATATTTTTTTAGAAATAGAATAGATTTTTTCTTATTTGTTTTTGTCTAAAAAAAGTCACCGATTGCGATTTTGCAATTACTCATCCCCGGTTTTATAACGATTGTTCGAGATCTAAAGTACAGAAAGTACACGTCAAAGTCGTCAAACTTGTGTTTTATAAACCGCCAGTGCTCCTGATTATTTATCATTGTTTCTTTACGAGTCAGTTGTTAAATAACTCCGCCAAAATGAGTCTACAGTGGACGCTTATCGCGTCATTTTTATATTTTGAGATCGGCATCGTCCTGCTTATGGTCTTGCCGGTGGCGAGCCCCAAAAGATGGCAGCGCGTATTCAAGTCGAGAATTCTACAACTGGTGAGCGCACAGGCTTCTGTTTACTTCCTCGTGCTGCTGGGCGTGCTGGTCATGTTCTTGTTGGACGCCATCCGTGAGATGCACAAATATTCCGCGGAGCCCGAATCCTCCCACCACCAACTGGAAGTGGAGATGCAGGGAAACATGCGCCTGTTCAGAGCGCAGAGGAACTTCTACATCTCAGGTTTCTCCCTCTTCCTAGCCCTTGTAATCCGTCGTCTTGTTACTTTGATCTCTGCCCAAGCTACTCTGTTGGCTCAAGCTGAAGCTAATATGCGTCAGGCTCAAAGTGCGACCATCGCCGCCCGATCTCTGTTGGCCGAGAAGGGAGCCGGAGAGGCTGCCCAGAATGATTCCAACGAGACTTACACCAGGGAAATTAGCTCATTGAAAGCAAAACTGTCTCTCCTCCAGGATGAGTTGGCCAAAGAAAAGACAGACAAGTTGGCTTTGAAGTCCCAGGCCGAAGGATTGAACAAGGAGTACGACAGGCTCACTGAAGACTACAGCCAACTGCAGAGGAAGTTGACCGTGGGAGAGTCCGGACTGAAGAAAGATGATTAAGACTGCTAATTTTATGATTTTAAGGGTGTTTTGTTAACTGAGGCACATCTAATTTAAGATAATGCCATAAAGATTGTGTGAAATGTTTTTTTTATTGAATTTATTAGAACAACATCTATGTGAAATTTCGTACAGTTTTATGTAACAGTTACAGTTGTAACAGTTGTACCAGTGTATCTCGTTTCAAGTTGTCTGCAACTGATTAGCATACTCGAGAGTTTCTTTCCTTATTATAGATGTTCTTCCTACCCACATAATAATTAAGTTGCACAATATTGCAATCGTCGTAAGGTTTGGGTAGCATACAAATGCTTAAATGATTTTTCAATTTATTCTAAATTTCATCATTATCTATTACTCACAGATAAAGTGATTGATTACTCTAACAAATTTAGAGATTGCTGTTTTTAAATTGTGGTAAATGGGTTTAATAAATTCTATGAATCGTGGCTGTACTAATTTGGTGGGCGGGTACTGTATTGGCGTTGTGATATTTTATTATTATCGAAAGATATTTGCAGTGATGAAAACATAAAAACTATATGATGAAATGTAGAGTCCCTTTTGGAGAGGGTTGCCCTTCAGAGCACACTGTCAATGACAACATTGATAAGATATTTTGTTTTGTACATATTCATACACTAGATTACGTCGTTCATTGCGTTTTAAATTAGAATATATTTTATGTGCATTGTTTGAATTTCCACTTTTACTGTGAAATGTTAATTCACAAATATTGACATTATTTTAATGTTTTTTTAAATGTTACCGATTTTAGAAGGCAAGTTAGTCACTTGGAGCTAATGACTGTTGGTGTGCCTTTGGTCAGAAATAATGATACGGCGTTTGTTTGAGACTCATGAAATATCAAGAAAATTGTATTTATGTAGTAATTATTAATATGTTATATTATGTATTTTTTACCTATTAAAGTACTATTTCTTCAAATATTTGCTTTTCTTTTCTCAACATTGATTTTGATTTATTGTAGGTATTACATTATTAGTAAATTAAGTGTATTATCGATCTCTATATACTGGTCCCGGTGAGAGTGCCGTCATCATTTTAGCCCGTCAGTCTATTTGGTTTCCGGAACAGTTCATATAGGTCTCTTAGAAATCGTTGTGTCTCCCGTACTATCATGGTTAGAAATATGATCTAAACTGTGTTAGAAAGAGAAATTACCACGCTTTATATTAAAATCTAAAAGTTAACCGCATAATAATTAAAATGAGCACCTTTATGATCCGAAGTTTGCAACCGCAATTTGAAAAACATTATTAATCTTTGAGAATTTTTACATGGAACAACAAAATAGTGAGGCGACAATAATGTTTATAATACATCTGTCTAATAAAATATGTATATGTTTTTTTTTTTCATTATCAGTAATTTAAGTTAGAATAATGTAAGGTGAGCCATTTTTAAAACTTTTTTATGTTTGCATGCAAACTTTTTAAATTTATAAATTCTAGGTTTATTTTGAATTATAAAATTTAAAAGCTTATTTCATCACCTTTCCAAAACAGTTTTTAGTTTTCGAATACATTCAGAAGTATTCCATTTATTTAGATTTTATTGCAAAATGGCAATATTTTGGCCCTCTGGCAAAATACGGTCAAGCCTGAGGGGTTAGTATCTTCTGTCTCTTTCTTTTTAGATACAAAATGTTTGAGAAGGAAGAGGATGATCGTCGATGACGTACTTACAAGCTCTCTTTGGGACTTGTTATATAGTATATTTGTGGCACGTTCCAGAGTGGAAGATACTCTTAGTATCGTCCTGGTGTGAGACCACCATTCAGAATTGAAACGTTGCTTGCAATGGCTTTAGCCGTGTTTAGTGACTAGATCTGAATATCCAGTTACTTCCCCACCTTCCTCATCTCCTTCCCTTCCCCACTTACCTTCAGTCTCATAACATACCCCAATTGGGGATGACATAGTCTCACCGGCTCCAGACGGGAGCAGTTGGGACTCTTGTGAGGTATTCACTATTTAAAAAAAACACGTCCATCACTCCTGAACATATTTATCCCCAGATTCCTACCCATCCCTCAAACCTTTATCGAAAGTACATATAGTTTATTGTGATATTTCACCCTCCATGTTAGGGATGATTCTGTGTTATGGTGGGTGAATTTTACAGTTTGCGGATATACATTTATTAGTATTGGTTGATAATTTTCTTTAATTAATATTACGCACACAATTCTTCTGCAATAAATAAGTTATATGGAGTTTGATTGGATTACAAGAATAAGAAGAAGAAATTTGAGGGTTGCGATTAAAAATGGGATGGTGGGGGTAGGAGGTTGAAAATTTGGGGTTGTAGGTATTTTTTAAGAACATAAAAAAAAAAAATAATAAAATTGTCCAAAAATAGAAAAAAAATTCTGTATAGGGACACCCTAATCACCTAGCGGTATGAAATATACTTTTCGACCTTTACTCATACCTACCAAATATATATAAAAAATTCATAAAAATCGGTCCAGCCGTTTCCGAGGAGTGCGGCCTCACATATACCGTAACACGAGATTTTTTTTAGATATCTATTCACACATACATAGTTTTATTTGCATTCGTTAAATTCTAGGAATTGAAATGTTTACGTAATTTTGTATTAGAATTATTGAGTAGGTATTGTCACCCACAAAACTATACTTGTTTGAAATGGCACTGTAAGGCGCTCCGCTGACGAGGCAACTGAAAACCAACTAATACCGGTTGGTTTCTCTGCCTTGATTGGTCAAAAAGCTTGTTTAACCATAGACGAAGAACAATGAGCTGACAGCTGGCAACTAGCAACGGCCGCCCAGGGCAATCAGCAATGACAGTCGCGAGTCACCGCTTGCGTTACCATTGACAACGGGGTTTTGTGTGATTGTGAAGTGTGCGGGCCATCACATTGTCATACAGACAATGGCAGACAGTTGGCAGTTGAGAGTTTTCAGTTGCCTCAGTCGGCGGAGGCGCTAAGTAATTACAGTTAGGCTGTGTTGAAACAGGGCTGCCAGTTTATAATAATTAATAATTTATAAATAATAAAAAATATATTAATTATAATAAAAAATAAATAAAATTGTAAAAGATTACGCATTTATCAGCCAATACTCCTCCGTCTGACAGTTCAGAAATCAGAAGTAAGCAGTTTAGAATCTGCAGGAAAATATAAGTCAGAAGCCATGCAGAAGAATGGTATCATGACTAACAATGATTGTTGTGATTGAGGTATGTTATTATAGCCTTCTTATAACTATACCTTCATTTACACAGGTGCAAATAAAATGGACTGCATTAACAATAAGGGAGGCGGGTACGGGTACCACCACCCAGCAAACCATTTATTGTATCGCCAACACGTGTGCTGTAGACCACCCCAAGTGGCCAGCAACGTTTGGAGGATGCCCGGGTTCATAATTCACCAGCTACGTGGCTGGCCGGATCAGGAGGGGCCGGTTTGGGGAGACCCTTTGATCTCTCCAGGTTGTCTCTCGACCTATCGACCTGCACCGCAGTGGGAGGGATGGATTCATACGTCTGTCACTTCTGGACACACTGACCCCTAGATTCCTACCCACCCTCATACCTTTTTCCTTCTCAGAACATCTCCTTCCTATCCCAAAGATGGCACAGGCCCTGAGAGAATTTTTTTCTCAAGCCTCCTGTGTGGGGTAAAGTGTAGTCTGGCACGAGTTGGTAAAATAAAAATACTTTTAAAAAATTAATTATTATGTAGTAATTTTTGACAATAATATTCATTACAGAGCCCTTTGAAATTGTTCACAATAATGTTTATTACAGAAACCTTTTGCAATTAATCACAATAAGGTTTATTACAGAGCCCTTTGCAATTTTTGTCAACAATGTTTATTATAGAGCCCTTCTGTAATTTTTGACAACAATGTTTATTACAGAGCCCTTTGTAATTTTGGACAACACTGTTTATTACAGAGCCCTTTGCAATTTTTGACAATAATGTTCATTACAGGGCCCTTTGCAATTTTTGACTATAATGTTTATTACAGAGCCCTTTGCAATTGTTCACAATAATGTTTATTACAGAGCCCTTTGTAATTTTTGACAACAATGTTTATTACAGAGCCCTTTGCAATTGTTCACAATAATGTTTATTACAGAGCCCTTTGTAATTTTTGACAACAATGTTTATTACAGAGCCCTTTGCAATTTTTGACAATAATGTTCATTACAGAGCCTTTTTCAATTTTTGACAATAATGTTCATTACAGAGCCCAGCCCTTTGCAATTTTTGACTATAATGTTTTTTACAGAGCCCTTTGCAATTGTTCACAATAATGTTTATTACAGAGCCCTTTGCAATTGTTCACAATAATGTTTATTACATAACTCTTTTCAATTTTCGACATTATATAATGTTTTTTACAGAGACCTTCGCTATTTTGAATGCCTTGAAACAAATATTTGTAAGTGGTTAGGTTAGGGGAGACAGGACAAGAAGGGTGTAAAAAAAGAATAAAATTAAATAAAAATACGAAATTCTTTAACAAAGTTTATATTTTGCATTTAGTTATTTATTTAACCCAGGCTTGAATTGACCAGGAATCAAACCCTCAATCTGTACCGCACATAGCTGCAATAAAGCAATAAATTAATATATTTAAATTATCTTTTTATGAAGGCATATTTCTGAATTGTTCAAGCAAACATTGTTTTGGGACTATTAAACTGCCTCCTAATAATTAAGTATTCTTCCCATTAGAACCACCTTAGTAAGCAGATAGCAGTATCAGCAGATTGAAAAATCTAAAGCCGCATACTCGTCTGTGAGTTGTAACCGTTACCGTTATCAAAAATCACACTGTTTATGGCTCGCGAGCCAACGACTGATAATTTTTACCTTTTAATCAAAGGGTGCTTTACACCAACTTGCCGTTACGTTTACAGGGGTGTGGACATTGCTTACACACTAAAGCCTCATTACTTTGTCTGCAATGGTTACGGTTACAGCTCGCAGATAAATGTGTGGCTTTAATCCAGTAAGAGTATTGCCCACCCCATTTTGGAAAAATCATAATCTCTTTTCTAATTAATTAGAAATATCTTATTTTATAAATAATATGTGTTCAAAATCAGTGATTTCTTTGATCAATATTGTACTTACTTCTTTCGTGTCAATTATTGTTTTTATTATAAAACATACATCTAAACAAAGATGGCAATCTCCACCACTTTTAAGTTTGCTAGTGAATGGCACGGATGTGTCGAAACCGGTAGCAGAAAAATTAAAATTTAAGTAACGATAGTACATTGAAAATTAAAACTCTTCAAAACAAAAAGGTGTAAATTGAGTTAGATACGGTGATGGATAGAGAAACAAAAATACTATCGACAAATACTATCGACAGCTTCAAATGTTTGGGAGCATTAATGGCAGTATCCCATACATTTTTGAATTAAAGTAATTAGTTCTGCAAAACAATCTCCTTTAGATTACAGAAAAAAACGGCAGTATTTTTTTGGGCCAATCAGGGAGCCAGAAATATAATATTCAACATGGCCATCCCATACAAAGTGTTAACCGAAAAAAAGGCATTTTCAGTTTCTAACAAAACCAGCAGTCTCCTAACTTGCACAACAAAAGTGGCCATCTCCATCTATCATAACTCAATAATTTACCAATTAATCACAATAAAATATACATATATACAATAAAATATACATATATTTGCAAGAGTGAAACTCTTGGAAAAAATTATGGGGAAAATACAAAAAAAAAAACATTTATTTCATATTCTAAATGAAAAAGTGGGGACTGCTGCCTTTGTTTTACCACGCCTCATATACAGGGTGTTAAGCATCGTACTTGACTTACTTTAACCAGTGATTCCTGACATTATTTAAAGTAAAAAATGTAAATAAAATTTTTGTCTCTGGTGACATTTATGAAGTTTTTTTTTTTTTTTTTTCTACAAAAACATAAAAATCAGTAGGTATTGGAAAGTTAGGGGCGGGGTGAGGGATTGGCTGGTTACTTGGCTTAGAGACCAGCGACGACATGTGGAAGAATTTTTTTTTTCTTTGATTTTAAAGAAAATTTGTTTGAAAAAATCTCATCAAAAAAGTCACCGGAGACCAAAATATCATTTACATTTTTTACTCCAAATAATGTCAGGAATCACTGGTTAAAGTAACTCAAGTACGATGCTTAACATCCTGTATATTTTAAGTTGTGGTATTTTGTTCCCTATGAAATTAGTATTGTGTGTCACAGTCATAAAAAACATTAAAAAATAGAAGAAAGAAAAGGGAATGTGCATGAATTAAATATTTTTGATGATGTGGAAATTTAACACCAAACGTCCGTGAAGTGTTTCCAAAGCGAGTTAATAACATAACTTTCAAAGCGAGTTAATAACATAATTTTCATGAAGCTGTGCAGAAAACCACGCTCCATGAGTCGGTATTTCACTTTCAATTTTTTTTTTAACATATTTTGCATAAATAAAATACATATTGTTATGAAATCTCGAGTTTCTGCAAATCTTTTAATTTAGATTTTCTGAATGTCGTGCAATTCTGCAAATACTAGCTCTTAATACCTAATGTGAGGGATGTTTGTATATTTTCCTGTCTTAACAAACGAATTACAAACTTTAAAGCACATTGATTCCTTCAGCACCGGTGCACAGTCGGGAAACATGCCAAATGCGCGCTCAACATCTGTACACGGTTGACACTTGTCACTTGAGAGCTTCCACACAGCTTCCCCAAAGCTAACAAAGGCCCTGAGTGAAATTATTTTCCTCAGGTTGAATTGAGTTAATGTAAAAAAAATAATTATTTTAGTACCTACAGTTCCTTTCCTGTTTTTTTATCATCAATAAATATATTGTAAAGTAATTACTACAACTAGGTAACTCCGAAATCAGTTTTTTCGAATCACACACAAAACCCTATCTTTATTTCTTCACCATATTGTGTATTTGTGGCATACTTGTGTGAGGAAATAAAGGTACGGTTTTGTGTAACTAGAAAAAGCTGCTTTCGGAATTACCTACTGTAGTAGTAATACCTTCCCCACAGCATAACTTTGCTTTTTCTCCTATACGGTGATCCGCCATAAATGAACCAACACTCGATCCGCTCACTGAAGAGACTGAAACCAAACTAAAACTAGCTTGTTGCTATGGTTTCCAACCAAACATTCTACTCAATTTTATGATTTCAATATTTATCTCAACTTGTTTAACCATAGACGAAGAACAATCAGCTGTCATGTCACACAACTGGCATGTCGAGTCGCGAGTCACTGCCTGCGTTGGCATGGACAACGGGTTTTTGAGAAGTTGTGTAGTGTGCGGATCATCATATTTACATACAGTGGATAGCGAGTTTAGTTGTAAACTGTTTTTTTTCAGTTGCCTCGTGAGCGGAGGCAGTAACACATCAGTCTGTAAAACTTTTTTTTTTGCTTTTATTAAGTAACTACCTACAATTTAAAAAACATAAATTTTTTTATAAAAATCTCCTTAGCTGGTACCTACCTAAAACGTATTTTTTGCATTTATTAAGTACCTACCTACAATTTAAAAAATATTCCTTTTTTATAATAATCTTCTTAGGTACCTACCTAAATTTAGTTTCATTATTGCAACACTGCCAGCAGTATGTAACCATTTTATTTATGGACAATTTAAAATGTGAATAATTTATAAACATATCAGAGAGCTTATATCGATAATTACACACTTGATTTAGTAATCTATAACAATCTACAGCACACTGAAAACAATAACAAACACACACAAGATGAGATCGTTACCTAAAACGAAATTTCATGTTTTTTTACAAATGTTTCATATTAATTAGAGCATATTGAGGACAGAACGTTTTGAATTTTTGGAAAATAACAAATAGCACTGAAGATATAAGCCATCAAAATGTTGATATTTGCGGCAGGCCGAAAAGTTTGTGACATCACGGTACCCGCGCAGGTGGCAGTGTTGCCAACTTAACGGATTTCCCGTCATCTGGCGGATTGTCCCGAAACGGGAGAATTTTTGTCTAACGGATTTTACGGGATGACGGATTTCCTGGCGGATTCGAATAAAATGACAAAATATATGATTTTATAGGCGAAAATAGCCGAAAAATAGAAATTCATATCGTGAAATTCTCTATCCCCCTCCAGGATGGATGGTCTACACCGGGTGTCTGACGGATTTCTGACGGACGATCCGTCACGTTTTAACGGGACCGGGAATTCCGAGTTGGCAACGCTGCGCGGTGGTATTGCAGCACTGCTATTCGAATTATCTGTTGAATCATATCTCGTGTGATATCACAAGACACCATTACATACATCTTAAATTCACTTTGAAAGATCACAACTTTGTCATTTTTGGAGATAATGAAAAACTAATAATATTGTCGTTAATACGGGTTGTCCGGGATTCTACATGATAGTAGAAGTAAAAAAGATAAATAACTATTTTTGAAATTCCAACTTTATTCCCATACATAAATATTTTTCCTTAGATTTTTACCCGAAAACTAACTTTAAAAAAAATTTTAAGTTCGAAAAAAGTTATTTATCTTTTTTTACTTGTACTATCATGTAGAATCACCTCCTGAAGTTTTTGCACTCGCACCCCCAGACATCTATAATACATTTCTATTAAATATAATACATTTTCATCAAAAAATCAAATTAGGAAACGGCCTCATTATTTCACAAAAGTGAAAATTCAATACAATTATTACATAGTTATTTTTTTGTGTTACAAAAACAGACATATTAGTGGTACTTTGTTCTACATAAAACATTAATTTACAAAAAAAATGTGCAGTCAAAAGATGATTTGTGTAAGTATGCAGTTTGTTCATAGCTCGTCCTTACTCATGGGTGGATAGAAGTTTTCATTCTCTATCAAGCCGAGAGAGCCCCAGAAGGCGGTGGGGTCGTCGCTGGTGTGTACGGAGGTGATCATACCGAGTTTGTCGGGGCTACATATCTCCAGGTAAGTCAGTTCTTCTCCTTTACCGGTGGGAAGCCACTTCTCTCCCGATTGTAATGCTGGTTTTCTGAAAACAGAATTTAAAATATTATTGCTTGTTATTAACTATAGGCCTGTAATAACTAGCATAACGCTTTATTTTTAATTTTTTTTATTAAGTTAAAAGAAATATACATATTTCGCTTTGTTAACTTAATACATTGATACAAATAATATTAATAATGATGGTTTACTACCTAACACCAAGTAACACATTTTTTTTAAGTGAGAACATTTTGGTTTTGCTCATTAATTTTGAGAGCAAACAGTTTTTTTTTAAATATATTTATTATATTTTCGGTTGTCAGGCTATCAGGAAGGAGATTATATATGTTTATACTCTCATAGCCTATGTTTCTTTTGCCACACTCTGTCTTTGTTGAATTTGTGTATAATTTATTACGCTGTCTTGTGTGGTGTACATGTACTTGTGATGTTTTCATAAATGTAGTATTTGTGTGTATAAAGCCATTTTGAATTTTGTATATTAATAAGCATATGTTGTATTCGAACAGTTTTCTAATTTTCATTAAGTTAGTTTCTTTGTATACTCTTTTGGTGGGGGTATCTGGTCTATAGTTAACCGCTTGGACACATAAGCTTGTTTTCACGAACACGTCAACACGTCCCGTACCTGAGTTATTTAAAAAGTTTTTTTATAACTTTATTCTGAATTATTTTTATTTGAATTTCGTTTAAGAATGTGATATTTGTGTTTCCCCATATTTCTATGAGGTAATTAAGATGGGAATGAATTAAACTAAAGTATAATCCCCTCTTTACTTGTATTGGTAGAAGATGGGCTATTCTACCAAATACACCAATTAGGGGGATAATTTTTTCTTTTACTTTTTGTATGTGGTGTTTAAAAGACAAGTGTTTATCGATATAAAGTCCCAGGTATTTTTGACTATCTGAAATTTGTAGGTTTATTCCTTCTATTTGCAAAGGTTTATGAGACGGCGTTTTTCTTTTTTGTGAACTTAAGATCATGTAATTAGTTTTTTTAGTGTTAATAGTTAATAAATTTTTAATTAGCCAGTCATTTAAGTTATTAAGATCCAGTTGAGCTTTTTCAAGTAAGTTTTCTAAGTTTTTGCCAAAGTAAAATATAGCAGTATCATCTGCGTATAAAAAAATTTCCCCATTTAGGTTTAATTGACAGATATCGTTAATATATATTTGAAATAATAGAGGCCCTAATATGGATCCTTGAGGAACTCCATAGTTTATATTATTGTGTTGACTGTTTTTGTCATCTAAGCTGACATATTGCATTCTGTTATTTAAATACGACTTAAGGAGTTGGAGAGCAGGGCCGATTACACCTATTTTTTCAATTTTTTTTAGTAGTATCTCATGACTTACGGTATCGAATGCTTTTTGGAGGTCTACGAGGATTGCTATAGCATAATTTCCATTGTCTATGCTTGTTCTGAGTTTGTTTATTAGATCGTTAGTTGCCGAAAGAGTATTTGATTTTTTTCTGAAACCGTATTGTTTATTATATAGCAGTGATTTATTTATAAGAAAATTGTTTAGTCTTTCATAAATTACATGTTCGAAAATTTTTGATAGAATGGGTAAAATTGAAATTTATTTTTATTTATTTATTTTTATTTACATTTGATACATTTAAAGCCAAAATAACAAATAATATTACATAATAAGAGAATATATTTAAAATGAATACAAGTGTTATTACGTTGTTTTAGGTCGATATTAGTTCCTAGCTAGGCAGATTGCCTGTTCTAAGGAACCAAAATGTGTAAAGTGCCAAATGCAATTTAAATTATTATTATTTTTTTTAATTAATACCTATGTACTAAGTTTTTACTAAATGTGCCATTCATAGGTAACCATGTATCGTTTTAAGTCACATTATATAACAGTTTTTCAGACTCCTCCCTACCCAAGCCAATCAACCATTTAGTTATTATTGAACCAATGCAGGACATTTTGCAATTTTTAATATTCAAGTCCGGGGGGATTTTATTGTATAATTTCGGTCCCAGATACGCATACGTCTTTTGATACTTTGCCGTATTGCTCCCTGGGACGAAGAGATCCTTTCTGTTGTGACTTCTTGTATTGTATTTGTGATCAATTTTATTAAAATTTTCTATATTTTTATGTACATGGATAATAATCTTTTTTATGAAGTTTTGACGAACATCAAGAACGTTAAATATTTTGTAGAGTTTGTCGCTTGAGAACCTGTAGGGTTTACGCATAATGACTCTAATTATGGATTTCTGGGCCTTTACAAGCGGATCTAAAATCGTTCGAAATAGGCCGATAGTTTGAGGTGTCCGTTTTTGAACCAGATTTATAAATTGGTATTACCTTTGCAATTTTAAAGCAATCTGGAAAAGTCCTCTCTGTAATGCATTGGTTAATTAGTTTTGAAATATGGGGAGCCAATATTTCGCATAGATTGAGTAGTGTTTTACATTTTATTGTGTCGTAGCCAGCACTTGCATTTGTAAGCCAGGTGATCCTCATCGCACTGGAAAATAACCAATGCGACTTCAGACCTGACCTGTGATGAAATGCAGGACTATTCCTGAAGAACTTACTACCATCAATAAAATAACCTCGATCTGGGTACCAGGACATAAAGGTATTGAAGGTAACGGACTGGCAAGGAAAGGGGTGGAAGCACCGCTTGCGGGATCCAAACCGGCCGTAGTCATGACAGCTTGCCACACCAAACTACATATTGAAAGGTGGGACAAATCCCAGCACTGGCAGGAATGGGAGAGGGCACTAGGGCAGGCCGTACATGGGCCGTAGGTGGGAACAAGGATCAGCTTTGTGAAGCTGTGAACCTGTCAAGTCTCATTGTGGAGCCAGGAGACATTGCCGAATATCCAATGACAACCCTGGTGAATTTGATCAAAGCGTCCGGGTGAAGGCCTGTTCCCACTTCTCTCTAAAAACAGACTACAAAAAAGCGGATATTGGAAGCCCTGTTCACGGAACGGAATGATAAAAAATCAGACACCGGTAATTTTAATGAATTACTTTTATATGCTTCTTTCGTTTTATCCCATAGCACAACTGTTTCTTTGTCGGAGTGTAGTGGGGCTCACGCCGGAACGACAAGGAGGCAAGTGTGAACAGCTTAATACAAACTTATAAGCGAGCGAATTCCAAAGCGATTTTTAAACAGCTGCACTGCGCTAATCCTCCATCTAACAAAACGTGCCGGATCCCACTTTTAATTGTGTTGGAAGTGTGAACAGCTCTATATATCCTCTACAGCCATTAGTAGGAATGGGCCCTCACTGTCAAAGGAATGGTAAAATGGGAGATAGCACAATGGTCCCATGGCCTGAATGCTAATGGGAACTATGTAAATAGCTGTCTCTTTATATTTAAAAAAAAAAACGAATCTAATGCAGCCGTGAATGATTTAAGATAATGCTAAAAAGCTGTGTGCTTTCTTAAGTAAAGAGGGTTCTTTTCACGGTACATTGAATTAGATAAAAATCATCATGACTCACCCATCCGTTGCAAACGTAACCCAAATGTTGGTCATGGTTTTCATCATCTCAATGTCTTCTGGAGTTGTAGTTGGGTTCATAAAAACCGTTTTTAATATATAACCCGTGTCGTCTCCATGAGATACACCTGTAAAAATAATTACACTAATTCTTTAATTTAATTTTTATTATTTCTTACATTTTACAATAATTAACTTTTCACTCTACATTTCTATGTATTTCCAAAACATTATAAAATTAATTAATTATAGGTTCCGTTATGTTTTGTCTGGTCAATATTATTTCCTAAGTAGGAAATTTTCCCGTTTTTAAAGAATTAAATATTTATGTAGCACGACAAAATGATTGTGTTAATATCACATGTTTTATAATTGACTGAGTGTTGCAAAGTCCTGTTTCAACTCAACCACTTTACTTTCGTTTGTCTGTAAATTTGTTTGTGTGTTTCGGTCCGGTCAATCCTTTCAAGATGGTAGCCGTGTTTGATAGTACCTCGAGCTGTCAAACCGGAATGATCAACATTAACAAATAAAATTATGAGAAATCTACTTTTCACAGAACTACTAGTTAGTATTAATTAATTACGGGAAATTCTGGAATTCACTGCCAATATTAATTTATGCTAAACATAGAAAAAAACTCCATATATATTCCATAACATTCGACAGTAAGTTCTTGGATTATTTTCTTCCTGGGTCTTTTGGATGGTAATTCATAGTTTCGTAACAATGTAGAGATTTTATGAAGTACCTACAGGCTCGGACCCACGGGTTATTATATTTGTGGTGTTTGTGAAGCTGAAAGTTTATGCAAAGAATACATAAGTACAATAAGGAAGTTGAGTCCATTTTTAAATTTTTTTTATCAATGTTTATACACAAACAAATACTAGTATTTTTTTTTTTTAGGTTCGTTTTCATAATTAAATTAATTCTACAAGTTTGAATTTTATTAAGCCCGCCAAAACGCCCGGTAAGAGGCGGGAATGTGTGTGACGTCATCTGTATGGATGTTTGTATGAAAAATAAGGGTAAATATTTACAAAACCGGGACACGCTTAATATGGACTTAAAAAATATATTAATAAAATTGTAGTAGTTTAATCAATTCAGTTACCGGAATTTCGAAAAAAGTGCATTTTGATGGTTATTTTTGAAATTTAATTTAAATTCACGAAAAGTCATTTTTCACCGAAACTTACAATAGTTCCTAACATAGCGGTCGGTGAAAAATGACATTTCGCCAACCGCCCGATACCAGTGGGACTATGGTACCACCAAGAAGTTGCTCCATATTTTTAATGAAAAAAAAAATTATTTTAAAATAAAACATTATATTACAACAGAGAAGCTGTTCAAATTATTTGATACATAAAAAAAAGAGTTTTACAACTTATGCACGACAATACATGTGGGAAACAGGATAAAATGACATGTTCCCTCGATTTTATTAATTTTTGTGAAGTTCTTCCTTGTTTCTGTATATATATTATATTTTTTCATGTATTTGTATTAAGGTTTATTGTTATTGAGTATCAAATATTGATAATTTATTTTTACAATGAAAATAATAAGTGAGAATTCTTACCCAAGTCGACTGGCTGACGGGACAAGAAGGACCCCAAGCTGGTGGCGCCACGGTATTTGAAGTAGTAAAAGTAAGTTGGTGATTTGGCGAGGGGGGCTTGTAACCTCACTGCCTTTTCTGAATCCACTTTGAAATGGCGATCACTCATGGCCTGGCAAAGTAAAGAAATATCTATCATTACAAACAATGCAGTACTGAAAACCAACATTAACTTTTAGTACGCCGAACTCCCGCAATCTAATACCTCCATAGTGTGCCGAGGGTAAAAAATCTTGTTTAACCACAACAATGAACCAGCATGCACTTCAATTGTCGCAATGGCTAAAATCAACGAATTAAAGTTCAAATAGCTTCCCCAACCGCCTTATTCGCCAGATTTAGCACTCAGCGACTATCATCTATTGGTTGCTTTTATAATTCCAGCAGAAACGGCACGGCGACGGTAATGGCTCACGGCATCTCATTTATTTAATAAAAGTGAGGGAGATGCAAAAAATTAATCATTTTCTTGCCTCTCCCTCACTCGTATTAACGAAATGGCGCGAGCCATTCCCGTCACTGTTCCATTTCCGCAGGAATACTAAAATCGCCTATTCCCTAAGCTCAAAACATGGATAGGTGGACAAAAATTTCAGAGCAACGAGGAAGTCGTTTGCCCTCTATGTGGGTATTTTCAGGTGCTCAATAGATCGCACTATAAAGTCGGTATTACAGCATTAAAGCACCATTATGAAAAATGTATTTGTCGTCATGGAGACTATATTGAGAAATAAAAGCAAAAGAAGGCGTTTTCAAACAACAAAAAAATGTAAATATATATACATATTTGCTTCTGCCAGGATCTGAGCCTGAGACCTCCGGATTGCTTGCTGAGAGCCTTACCTCTCGACCACAGAGGAAACTGAATTTCAAACAGTAAAAGCTTTAAAAAATTTGATTGAGAAAATTGTTTTTCTTCAACAGAATTGAATATGTATGTGGGTATAAATAATTTGAACAATTTTATTAACCTGCTTCATTTTAACTTCAGTATTTGGGTACTTACGTCAACTAGTCTCGACAGCCCTTCCTTGGAGAAGTCTTTCCCAGAGAAATAGTAGTCCTTTATTTTCTGTGAGGTCTCGGCATGCTTCTCCAGTGGGAGGGAATTGTTGTAGTCAAAAATATATGGCACCAAAGTGTCCCAGTTGGCGGCAATGTGCTCTAGGTACTGGTCCTTCATCGCATAAACTGAAATACACGTCAAGGAAAGCTGTTGAGATACCTGTATGAATTTATTAATTTTATTATTAACGCTTATTTAGCGGCTTTTGCATGAATACAGTTTTGTCCAAATTATACAGTTTTGTTCTTTCTTTTTATACATAACTTCAGCGCCCTTGAGGTGATTTCTCACAAAAACGGCGCTCTACAAATTATCCAATTATTATTATTATAACTAAACTGGTTACGTTTTTAGATTTTCACGGCCAAAAGCATTTTCCTTGTTTGTTTTTGGGGTGTTATGCCGTGTTGTGCTACCTCCTTCTTTAGCCGACGTTTCGGACAGCGTTGCAGGGTCCATAATCAGGGCAGATCCGTCGATGTGAATTTGTTGTGTTAAGTGTGTGCTTATTTACTTGGAAGCGATACCGTGTCGTCAGCTTCAATCCACTACCTACCAGCTCGTAGTCCGAAATGTCGGCTAAAGAAGGAGGTAGCACAACACGGCATAACACCCCAAAAACAAACAACGAAAATAACTAAACTGCTTCAAGTACAATATTTAAATTAATATTTGAAGAAAAAAAAAAGAAAAAAAATTTAAAACATTTTTTTTATAGTTAATATCTCACAAGAGTCCCAACTGCTCCCGTCTGGAGCCAGTGAGACTATGGCATCCACAATTGGGGTATGTTATGAGGATGAAGGTAAGTGGGGAAGGGAAGGAGGCGAGGAAGAGGAAGGTGGGGAAGTACCTGGGTAATCAGATCTAGTCACTAAACACGGCTAAAGCCATTTCAAGCAACGTTTCAATTCTGAATGGTGGTCTTACACCAGGGCGATACTAAGAGTATCTTCCACTCTGGAAAGTTCTGCAAATATACCATATATTATTTTAAATAATTAATTGTGAAATAACACAAATTTGCGCACGCCGGGTTCGAACCTGCGACATTCGGAATGGAAGTCCACCCTACCGCTGGACTACGCCGGCCGTCATAAAATTGCCTTTGCAAACATCAGGAAGAGTCCTGACTTTCAGTTGGTTCGGCCTAACAAAGCCCGCACGTAAAATGAAGAGAATTTTTTAATAACTTATTTTTTAAAAAAGAAAGTGTTAAAGGTATGGAGTTTTTTTAGTAATTTTCTTTCAGGAATGAAGTAATGTTTTTCTGTTCAGCAGTTTGTACGCAGACAATTTAATAGGCGTTTCACGCCGTTTGCGGATTTTGTTTCCGGATTGAGTTTGTATTTATTTAAATAAATTGAAGATGCCCACTGACTCAGCATAATTATTTCCTTTCATTAGAATTCCGGGCAACGAGGAGTACGTATGGAATTAAGTCCCAGAGTTTCTGCACTATCCCGACTTCTAGTATTACGTAATATAATCCAAAAGCTTATCAATGCAAGCCATTTTGGACTATCAAATTCGTCATCTAGAATTGTATATAGAAATACCAGGTCAGTGGAAATCCTTCCGTCAGACAATTTAAGCATATTCATAATATACATAATTCAAAAGAGTCTTGTAGTTCCACAAAATTGCTGGAATAGATAGCAATTTTGAAACTTAGAAAGCATAAGAATTTATTTTGTATTTTTTCAGTAGCTTGTATAAATATACATTTATAAATACAAAAAATATAAATATAATCAGCGTTACTAATGACAATACTTACTTAAAGACTGTTAAACGGTGTTTCTGTAGAATGTTGTGTAAAGTCTGAACATATTTTTTGACATCAGAACTTTACTAATAACATAATTGAATTTTTCTGTTGGCCACCCTGAACATCGGTGCGTCTGCGCATGTGCAGTCCGCCATTTTTATTTTCATTCGCGGGGACAGATGGCATTTTTGACTTATGATATTTAACGTGCCATTCATATAATGTTTTTATGCATAATTTCTATCCTAATGATCAATTCACTATTATTATTATTCAACATAATTACTATTATTTGTGTTATTTTTGTCAGTTTTAGTCCTTTAATAAAGTCAAATTGTTAATTTCATCCTGTGAATATAAAAAATGTATCATTGAAGAAGAAGAAGATAACACTAATAATCTAACAAGACAAATAAAAATATAAGATGGCAGTCAGAACTGGGCACAAACCCAAAACCTCTCGTCTCACCGGGATGGGCGGTTTTACCAATTCAGCCTATGACAGCTATCTTTTAATTTTCCGTGTCTTGTTCATTTTCATATTTTAATTTAGATTATAAGAGTTATCTTCTTCTTCAATGATATATTACATTGATGGGAATAACCTTCAAAAGTAAAAAGAGAGTTTCCCTTATAAAACCTAATAAAAAATGTAGGTTATTTCGGATATGTTATTTTAAATTTTGTTTTTCCACGAGAGTTAATAATTGCATTCATTGTGCATGTGTAAATAAATACAAATTCGAGAAATCAACGTCAAAACTGAACAAAAATGGCTACAAAATTATTTGAATGAAAATGATGATCTTCAAGATTTTTAATAATTATTAATTTTTTTTGTAATTTATAATTGTATGAAAGAGATAAAAGGTGAAGTGATAGTTTTATTGCACATTCATTAAAAAAAAGTACTTTATTTTTATTATTTGAATTTTCAGAAATTGTTCGACGTTTTAATAGAAAATGTTTGGTGTAACCTTATATCTAAAAAATGTTCATGCTTAAATTTAAAATACTGCAATGAGGAAACACTAAAGTATATTTCAAATACAAAAATCTAAATGCTAATTTTATCTAGTTTCTAGAATGGTGTTTTTGGTTTTACGACATTTTCAAAAATATTTATTAAAATATATAGGACATTTAAAATACCTTGGAAAAATTTCGAAATATGTTGAGAAATTAAAAATAAAACAAATGTGTACAACAGATACCTACGCGAAAACTACCCCCTTTGGCTGTGTAAGTAATGTACATATCCTTTCGTCAGTTTTTAATTAGTAAGGTTTTTTCATACACGGTCGTTTAACAATAGGGTATTTTCATAAACGAGGGATTCTGTTGAAAATGTATGGAATATTTAAAGATCATTTTTCTGATTTTAATCGTCCTACTAAAAATGTTTGTTTTTTATGTTTTCATTCAAGTTTTAAAAACCTTCAAAAACTGACAAAACCAAAACGGCCCGTGGTTGGCAACGACGCTAAACACACACACACACGTCGACAAACAAGAAAGTACTACTGTCAGAATTTTTTCAAAACGGGGCAACGCTTGTGACACCACACAAGTCCAAAATGTCATTTTGGCGGTATTACAAAAATGGGAAACATAGACTCGCTGTAGAAAATTTATTCATCAACATAAAAACAAAATAAAAATGCCATAATAATGGTATTTTTTTAAGCAATTAAAAAAACGTGGCAATATTCTATTGTTAAATTTTTTCAGAAAGTTTATTAGTAAGGCTGAATATCTATAATATTTGGTTAAAATAAAATTAAAAATAAATAATATAATCACAAACGCAAGTAGGTATTCGTTTCATTGTAAATTTTATCAATTAAGATGTTGTGCGGTTAAGTAGACCTACTTGCTCCGGGATAAAGACCCTCCTGTGCGGTGACAGACACCAGCCATGGGACATCATGGAAAAGGCCACTTTTGATAATATCCATCGGATGGTTGGATAGGAAATTCTCCTTCATGTTGAAAGGCTCGATTACAGGACCCACAGGAGAAAATGGAGTATGGTAAAATGGCTGAAAAATATTTTATGAAATATATATTTTTGTAGGTTGGTATTAATTCTTTACATAAGAATAAAACAACTTGTTTTGTTTGAACTGTGTACTTTTTACATGGAATAGATAATACACACTAGAAATGTCTTCATGCAGATTTGAATGAAAACCAATTTCACCACTGACTTGCTACCTTTTGGTTCTAGCCCATTTAGCAAGCGATCTGTCTCTCTTCTTACATGACTTGTACCTATATTGCCATCCCATTCGATTGAAATAAAAATTTAATAATTTGATGAAACACTGTTCTGCATATGAAATTAAAGAAAAGAAAGTTCAGATTTCAGAATAACCAAACAAGCCTACTTCGTATTTCTAGTGTTTTGTTTATTCTATAATTTTATATGACATGAAGAGTGAGGCAAGGTTTGGGCTTCCTGATATAGAGGAGGAGATGAGTTGGGCCTCCGGTTGAGAGAGGGGAGATATCGGTGAGTCGTGATATCTCCGAGTGCTGCAGGTCGGAATAATAAACGCTGGAGGATGATGATGATGATGTATTTACAATATTTACAAATGTACAGTATTTTAGAATCGTGGTAATATTATTCCGACGTGCGAACTGCAGAATGCGAGGTTGCCGTGTGAGCACTGCCTTAACTGAAACTGATTAAGAATGACTGACTGACTTGGCTTGCTCGCGTCCTTATATAGCCGAGCCTGGCAGGTACGAGAATGGCAGGTGAAATGCGCCCACGCTGGAACATTCCCGAAATTTCGGCGCAGCGCTATGTGTCGCGTATTGCAGATTCCACACCTTTCGAGCATGTGGCGAATAAGATAGGTGCAGCGGCGCCCGGCAGTGCGACGTAGATACCTATAGGTAGGTCCTGCTATGCAAGTTGGTAGCGAAATGCAGGGCGAAAATAGTTCGCTACAAGAGTATAGGGTAGATTTAGAGGTACCTATATTCTTAAGGCTTACCATACGTCCCGGTTTGACCGGGGAGTCCCGTCCGGTTTAGATTTTGTCCCGGAGCGTTTTGCACGAGCACTTTCTATTTATATAATCTGTAGCTCTGTGTCAGAGGCTGGCGACTCGAGCGAACGGCGGCGCACAACACGGGCGGGTGGTGCGTGGTGTGGCGTGGCATCGTATGCGGCCACCCCTGCCCCCCGATCCACACGTTGCCGCTCTCACTCTTTCTTTAGCGGACCGAACAAGCGACAGTTTACGCTTACCGCGTGCTGTGTAAATATGTTTAATTTATATTTGCAATGAAAGAGCAACGCGTAATTCATTTGACATAGTTAGTTCAGTTATTTGAATCTAAAGTTTCAAAATGCCGAAAAGTCCCGGTTTAGAGCTTCATAATTATGGTAAGTCTATATATACCTACATTTAATATAAGTTAAATGTAAAAGTTCATATTTATCTACATACTCGTACATATCTATGGTTTAATTATCAAAAATAACCAAATCTGTTCGAGTCAATCATGTTATGGCATTTTTTTCATCCCATTCCGAAAAGCTTTCTGAACTTAAGGGATGGTATATTTTTGGAGGTTTTAAAATTTAATTATGTTATAAATATATTAAAATAAGTTATGATAGTTAGATTCACGGAGGAAAGAAAAATAAACCGTGAGAGAAACACACTCACAGCTTGTTTCATATAAAATACCTAACTAAACTCAATAATCAAAGTGTAAGGCATGAGATTTGTTTATGATTTTAAAAGGGAACAAGAATTTTTTGGTGAGTAAAATGGAAGTTATTTTTTATTAAATCTAGCGCTTTTTATGAAATAGGCCCTGCAAAACCTCAACTCACTGTACCGCTTGCATGCTTGTTGAGCCATCCACTGTGCAAGCTTACCCAATGGAGATTAATGTTGTTTATCACTTGATTGATTTGTGAATGGATTGATTGGTGGATGGATGCATTGATTGGTGGATGGATGCATTGATTGGTGGATGGATGGATTGATTGGTGGATGGATGGATTGATTGGTGGATGGATGGATTGATTGATGGATGGATGAATTGATTGGTGCGTGGATGGATTGATCTGTGGATGGATGGATTGATCTGTGGATGGAAGGATTGATCGGTGGATGGATGGATTGATCGGTGGATGGATGGATAAATCCGCGGATGGATGATTGATCGGTGAATGGATAGATTGATTGATGGATGGATGAACATGATTGATGGATGGCTGGATTAATTGGTGGATGGATGAATTTATTGGTGGATGGATGAATTGATTGGTGGATGGATGAATTAATTGGTGGATTTTTTTTTTTTTTATAGAGAATACCTTACAAGAGTCCCAACTGCTCCCGTCTGGAGCCAGTGAGACTATGGCATCCCCAATTGGGGTATGTTGTGAGGCTGAAGGTAAGTGGGGAAGGGAAGGAGATGGGGAAGAGGAAGGTGGGGAAGTACCTGGCTATTCAGATCTAGTCACTAAACACGGCAAAAGCCATTATTAAGCAGCGTTTCAATTCTGAATGGTGGTCTTACACCAGGGCGATACTGAGAGTATCTTCCACTCTGGAATGTTCCGCAAATATAGTATATATATATATATATTATTTATTTTTATTTTTAACTTTTTAACTTAAAGAGTTAAACCTCAAATTATAATATTTTAATTAATGAAGATAATATTAGCGAAAGTATGTCCGTACATGTCCCAGATGTATCCGTATCTTTTTCTGATTTTTCTGTTTCGGATTTTCGTTTGACTTTCGGTAATATTATCTTCATTAATTAAAATATTATATTATTTTTATTAATTAATTGTGAAATAACACAAATTAATCAAATAAAATATATTTGCACACGTCGGGTTCGAACCCGCGACCTTCTGATTGGAAGTCAAGTGTCTTACCACTCGACCACGGACGGCCGTCAAAATGGATGGATGGATTTCTTGGTGGATGGATGAATTGATTGGTGGATGGATGGATTGATTGATTGATATAGCACCCACCATGAGCTTCCTGACGGCCTTGACGACCTGCACGGCGGGGCGGTGTCGCATGCAGTCCAGCATGTCCTTGGTGTTGGCGGTGGGACAGCCCAGCGAAGCACCCACGCGCTTCGCCGTGTCGACCGGGGCGTCCTGCAAGGTCCAGGGACACAGCGCCGTGCCGCTCATCGAGATCGCCTTGTGGAACAGACCTGTCGGCGAGCAAGCAAGTCAACAATTTCTGTGTTAAAATATATCATTCACGAAAATTACCTGTAGTCAATTTTTTTGTCATTTCATTCTACCTTTATAACCACTAACTCTTTGGATTTCGTCAGAGTTAGGTAGGTACCTACTTAAATTTAAATAAAGCACTACAGAAAATAACATCGATCTGTGTACAATTTGAACATTGTCATTGAGTAGGTACGAACTAGGGTTACTTTTTATTTTTAACAGATTTATAATCTTTTTGCAATACATAATAATGAAAAAATTTACATTAAAAAAAAAGAAATATTAATATATTTTACAGTTCTTGCCTAATGTGACTCTTGAAATCGTCAAGGCAGATGTTGAAACTGTCAAGAGAACTAGAGATATGATTTAGTAGCACCATACCTCTTCTTATTCCATGCTGGGTCGGCATGTCCATTCTGAGGCCCTAGAACGCTTGCTCTATAACGATCGGTAGGATAACTATCGGTAACTTCTCATCGTTCCCTACGACAACTGCAAATCGCAAACGAATAGATGACAGTTCACAATGACTAAGTGTCCTTAATATATTCGATATCAACTGTCGTTTGTACGTTTGAGATCTGCAATTGTCCTAGGGAACGATGAGAAGTTACCGACAATCGGTCGGTAACTTTATATCGAGCGACCGTGCTAGCACACCTGGAATACATAGCAGGTCGAGATGTCGACCCTACAACCACATAACTGTGTCAGATGATTCCTTCTCATAATGAAAGCATACAATACACACACACTCCTGATCTAGAGTCCTCCATTCTTCTAGATCCTGAACAGCGTGAAAGTCTTTTGCCAGTGACTGTTAGCTAAGTTTAGCGAGCAACAGGCCCAATATAAACAGAAGAATAGACAGTCAATAGCCTTTTTTGGATGCCCATAATTAGTGCATCTTGGTGTCCATCGTATTATCATATTGGATCCTTAATAATAATAATTGCATAATTTGTAGAGCACCGTTTTTGTGAGAAATCACCTCAAGGGCGCTGTACAATTTATTATGAATTCTTAGGCTCTATCTAAGTTTACTATTTACAAACTGGCAGGTCACTTCCTATAAACACACCGTAATTAGAAAGTTTATTCTTAGAGAAGATATGAGTTTGCACGCGGAGGATATTATATCTAAAACACTGGACATAGTAGCATGATTTTACATTTGCTGCCCCCGTCATTACATTTATAGGTGGATTAATTCCAAAGATTAGTTAATATTTATTTTGAAAGACTTGAGAATTTAGGACTCTTACGAGGATATTACCAGAGAATACCGGAAATCAGTCCTTTTTAAATCAAATTCTAGACATATTGACCCTTTTTTACAAAAAAACATAAATTGATTTTGAAAGTTGTTATTTTATCTGGTTCACACAGCTATAAAAATTTGAAAAACTAAGTTTATTTTTAATATATGTACTAAGGTTATACCGTTGGTCGTTGGCAGATTTGTTCAATTTTGAAACGATAGAATCTATTAAAAAACACAAATTTTAAATCATATAATCATACAACAAAATAAATCAATACATAATCTAGTCAACACAATTTCATTTTTTAAATTTTAATTAAATTAAAATCATTAAAAAATAAATCCGAGAACGTGTTTTGTGACAAAAATACCTCAGTTTTTCTATTTATTTAAGGTCTTTTACAAACTAAAATATAATTCCAAATTTTTTTACACACTTATTTTGTTAAATTAAATTTTGAATTTAAAAAATTTGTTACGGGGAATAATCGATCTTTCTCATTGGAACCTCCCTGTACAGTTTCAAGCATTTTTAAACTTTTATTCTCAATCACTCTTAAGGTGATTGTCAAAAGAATTCATATTCTACGCTTTCGTAGATGGCGCTCGTATAGTATTTTTTACTTATAAACGCTTTTTACAAGTTATGCTTTGAAATATTAAGAAAAATTTATGGTTCGCGAAAGTAGACAAGCAATATGAATATTAACACATAGTTTTATTAATTAAAAAACTTTAATCTTTCAAGAAAGGCTAACAAATACAATATTTCACCGGTGATTCAATCCAATATTGTATTTGTTAGCCTTTCTTAAAAGATGAAAGTTTTTTAATTAACAAAACTATTTGTTAATATTCATATTGCTTGTGTACTTTCGCGAACAATAAAATTTTCTTAATATTTCAAAGCATAACTTCTAAAAAGCGTTTATAAGTAAAAATACTATACGAGCGCCATCTACGAAAGCGTAGAATATGAATTCTTTTGACATTCACCTTAAGAGATTTTTCGTGAAGTGATCTTTACAAAACCATACAAATAATTACTTTACATATAAAAGAAGAATTTGCTTATATTTTTACACCAATGTTGCGGGAAGTGAAGCTGAAGATGAAAGATTTGACTTTAAGGATACGCAGTGGCGGTTCTTCACAGGAGACTTTATACCAGTTATACTCGAAACCTACTAAAATAAATAACAGTCTTCACCAAAATTAATGAATCCTTTAAACATAAAAGCAATTAAAATTTTGCAGAAATAAAATACAAAAAAATTAAAGCGACCGGGCGACCACCCAGGCTAACCAGCAGACAGCCGATTAGCGCACGAACCAGAGTGCATTTCTCAGTGCGCAGAACCTACTGCGCACTTGGGGGACAATCAATCCAATTTGTCCCATTTTGATTTATTCTTTGTGTTTCGTTCTCGATCTTAGGCAATCCTAGAACCGTACATATGCACTTGTATGTGAATTTCAAATACCACGGGGATAACCCATTGAATCCCCTCCTAACAAAAGTTGCGTTGTTTCGGGGTGGGAATCGTTCACGTTCAAATTAAGTTTGATGATAATCTTGCAAGATAAAGTGTTATCTTTATTATAAATTGTATATCTATATACATTTTATTTTATTTTGTATTTAGACATCTGATTAGCAAGATTTGACCATGAAAAATTTGTTCCGAGAAATTTTATTATTATATTCTCCGGGTAGTGAGATTACAATACAGTAGGTAGTGGGAACATGTAAAAAATGTCAGTTTCCACCATCAAAGAAGTGCTCGAGCCGCCATTGAGGATACGACTGTTTGAAAAGGTGAGTTTTAATGACTGAAAAACAATAAATACTTAGAACTAGCCTTTGGACATGGGAGACAGCATGTGGTAGTGCACACTGGCGCCGCCGGCCGACATGCCCGTGATGGTGACGCTCTTGGGGTTACCGCCGAAGTGGTGGATATTGTCCCTAATCCATCGCAGGGCCATGCTCTGGTCCTTCAAGCCCAGGTTTCCCGGCAGAGCGCTGTCCTGGGTGCTTAGGAACCCTGCAAATATAACACAAGTTATTTTTCTGCATTTTCCTGTGGAGAGACAAAGCACGGGAGATGTCATCGGCTGGGGAGGTGGAAGGTTTACCTACATCTGCAGTCGGGCTGTGAATGACTTTTAAACCTGAAACTATTTTATTCAGAGCGATGTAAATTTTACAAATAAATATTTATTATTATTTTATAAATATTTGTAAAATTTACATCGTATTTTTATTTAGCTAAAAACAAAATTCATATCAAATATGTAAAATGATTACATATATAATATAATGTTCTAAAATTGACATACCAATAAGTAGATAATATAATAATATTATGTAGCAATAGGGGGCATACATTAATTACGTGGTCAAAAAATAGGGGGGGGGGGGGGTCCAGTAAAATCTCACCAAATCTCATTATATCGAGGAGAAAAGGGGGGGGGGGCAATAAAAATCTCACATCAACTTTAAAAGAGTATATTAAACAGATAATAAACAATTAAAATTGATAAATAAATTTTCTGTATCAATTTAAAATGTACCATTTTTGATTTACAGCCAAAACGACATGTTCATTTGTGTTCATGGATATGGTGCTAGTGGTGACCGGACAACTCAACAAAGTGGCACTTCGTCACTCCTTTCAAAAGTCAGTAAAAATTATGAAAAAAAACTGTTAAATTGGTTAGGTTACAGGCAATTTTTTTTATCACTTTGATGAGTTTTCAAAGGGCGTTGAAAGGGCACTTTGTTGAGTTGTCATGAAACCAGAACTTTTGACGTCAAGCCACCCAACGTTGGGTGACCCAACGTCGGGACGGCCATCTTACCAACCAGTGGGGTTTTCTGTAGGGCCGGTATATCAGTTGTTTTTTATGATCGCTTGAGAGAGATTTACATCTGTCAAGTTGGTCTCTGGTAGGAACCCTGCAAGCCTAGTGATACCAATACTAAAAAAATACTGATATACCGGTCCTGTTATAATGAAGTTGTAGTCATTTTGAATCGTTTCAGAATCTTTTCAGAAGCGGATTTAGATCAATAATTTAATTATAAATGAATATATTTAAATTACACATTTTTAGAACAATGATCAGAATTTAAAAAAATTAATAAAAATAAAACACTTTTTTGTTTTATTTATTAATTTACTTTACCGATATTTTTTAATATGTATTTTAATAATTTGCTTTACGATATTTATTAATTTACTTTACCGACCGGTTTCACTTTACTCAAGCATCTTCAGTATTAATTTGTACCCTGAAGTGATTGCTTTCTACAATAATTTAAAAAATTACTTTAAATCTTCCACACATTTCATTTCTAATGGTAACCGTGGTTTATGAAAATACCCCATTGTTTTGTTGTATTAAAAATGACGTTATTCGTATTTATTCACTTTCTATTCTTTTACATTGATCGGTAATTCTCGAAAAATCTTTACTGCTCTCTAATTATACAGGGTATTAAGGTATGTGCTTGACTCACTTTAACCAGTGATTCCTAACGTTATTTAGAGCAAAAATTGTAAATAAAATTTTTTGCTCCCTTGACATTTTTAATGATTTTTTTTTTACAAAAAAAAAAAAATTGTAGGTGTTAGACAGTTGGGGGCTGAGTAACAGGTTAATTGGTTACTCGGCTGAGTGAACCCCTTCCCCCCCTAGACCCTGTATAATATATTATGTTACCTAAGATGCCGAGTCTGTAGTTCAAGGTGACAAAGACAACTTTGTGGTCCAGTAAGAAGTCGGGTCCATACTCCGTACCAGCGCCAAAGATGAAAGCCCCTCCGTGTATGTAGACTATCACAGGCAGCTTGGGGCTGTCCGGGTTGTTAGGGCTCGCAGAATACACGTTGATGTAGAGACAGTCTTCGTTACCTGAAACCAATTCAATATCACTATTCTGTCAAAATTTAATTAATTGAAACAAAAGTTTTTCATTATTATGGCGACACTGAATAAAGCCGATTTTAGAACAATCTCAATATTTAAAAATGAATGTTTCTTTGTTTTTCCCTTATGCGGTAGGTACCTAAAGTATTCATCAGATTGCGATGAAACTTTGGTGATTTGTCATGTCAAAGCCCTTCTGGAAGAAACCCGTGTACGTACATTGTACATTAGCATGGAGCGACATTGCAAAAATCAAATTTCGGTATTGTAATAGCTGCCAAAAGATGCTTTATGTCATTCATATTCTCCTAAAAATACTTTAAAAAATCTAAACTTATGTCTTTATTCAACAACCGAGCGATTTCGTAACGTAAAAAACGTAAATTTAGCCGTTTTTTCCCGAAATCTGAGTACAGCCTGAAAAATATAAAATAATATCCATTACTTTCAATTGCATTTACCTTATTGAACATTACGTGTTTTATAAAAAAAACAACACTGCATAAATTGCTGTCAAACTAGTGAGTTTGTGAGAGCTGTGGAGGTGGAGGGGATAATTTCGCTCCTATTCTTTCGTCGCACCTAGTTTCGTTTCGGGCGTTTCGGCTACCGCTGACCGCAGACGTGTTAGAATCCTTGTCCGATTTTTTTTTTTTTTTATAGAGAAACCTCACAAGAGTCTTAACTGCTCCCTTCTGGAGCCAGTGAGACTATGGCATCCCCAATTGGAGGATGTTGTGAGGCTGAAGGTAAGTGGGGAAGGGAAGGAGATGGGGAAGAGGAAGGTGGGAAAGTACCTGGCTATTCAGATCTAGTCACTAAACACGGCTAGAGCCATTATTAAGCAACGTTTCAATTCTGAATGGTGGTCTTACACCAGGGCGATACTGAGAGTATCTTCCACTCTGGAACGTGCCAGAAATATAGTATATATATTTTTTTAAATAATTAATTGTGAAACAACACAAATTAATCAAATAAAATTTATTTGCGCACGCCGGGTTCGAACCCGCAACCTTCCGATTGGAAGTCAAGTGTCTTACCACTCGACCACGGACAGTCAAATTAAATTAAATTTTACCACATATATTTGTTGTGAAAATGAATGCAAATTACACGAGAATCGAGAAATTATTCCCATTGTTTCGCACAATCGGGTGATGAAACTGATCCAAGATCATTTTAACGAATACTTAAAACTTAAAAATTGGCCAAATAAAAGTGAGCATTACTATGTTAAATTCTTATAAAATCGAAATGAATAAACTTTTCGATATTTCTTCATGCAAATGCAAGAATCTGAATATGTGTTCCTGCGAAAAGACGCGCAGGGTACCCACCAAAGAACAAGCATTCCTTCAAGACCAAATATCCCCGAGAAAAATGATGCTGGGAGCAATAATCACCAATACAACAAAAAAATTTCATTGGAAAATGAAGATGCAAGCTCGTTTATCTGAACTTGACCACGTCAATCCTTTTTTGATGAAAATTAACATTTTTCTTCACATTCTTCGCAACCTCCAGAAAATTCCCAAATGATGTTAAAACTCCCCACTTTGGCCAGAATCTGCGATCTGTTTGTCAGACAGGTCGGCATCAGCTGTTGCAAGTGTTACATTACAAGATTTTGGCATAGTAACCGAAGACGACTCTAAAATGATGACTGATAGGAGCAAACTCAGACGAGCTAGACAAACGTGTCGCTCTTCTTTAATAAAAAACATGGCAGATGTCGTCGGAGTCAACAAAAAATCGAGGTCTATATTTCGATGGAAGGAAGGATAAAACCCCATTTCAGGAAAAATAGGGGATAGATATCATCGGAGAACGATTTCAGAAGAACATTATTCCATTTTATTTGAGCCGGGGTCTCAATATGTTGGACATGTTACACCATCATCAGGAACTGGCAAAAACATCGCAAAGGGCATGTTGCACCATTTAAAAGTGAACGGTTTTAATTTGAATGATTTATCAGCGATTGGATGTGATGGGACTGCTGTCAATGCACGCAAACAAATGGAACTATTAGATTCATGGAATTGGAGTTAGGTCATCCGTTACAATGGTGTATCTGTCAGCATGCAAACGAACTCTCCCTTCGCCACTTGCTTCAACACTTGGATGGTGCTACAACAGGACCTAAAGGGTTTCAGGACCTATTGGAAAACTTCTTTCGAGCAGCTCTAAAAACACCTTTATAAATTATTCACCAATACACTTTGAGATGCACAAACTTAACACAGAGGAATTGAAAAATTTGAGCACGGACCAAAATACTTGTATGAAATATGTTTTACAGTTACAACAGGTCAGTGCCCACCAAATTCAGCAAACCGCCATCCAGGTAATAATATTTGTCACTCACGCTGGTTGACGACAGCAAACTAAATACTTCGATTATATATAGGAACAACTAACCCTTCAGTGAACCTAAAAATTCTTGCTGAATATGAATATTTGTAAAGATGGGGCATTACATGTTTTTACTATAATAAAACTCATCCGATATTTGAGCACCGATCTGCGAGATATAATTAATCCAGTAATTCAAAGAAACGCCTATTTTTGCCACCCGGAAAATCTGCTACTATCCATGATAATGGATGACAACCTTATTGTAAGAGAATTGGGTTTGAGACGAATATTAAAGGCGCGAGAAAAATGAGATCTGGAATAAACAATAAAAAAAATGTCCCAGTCCATCTGTTGTTGAGACTTTATTATTCAGCAAGTAAATATTACGATATTATCAACTGTTAGGAATGCGAAGTTACACCCTCACCGATACTATCCGAAATCAGTAATGACGACCTAGTCAAAATTATAAATAATTTCGGTGAAGAAAAGGACAGTATTGAATTTCCCAGATTTCCCTGCCACACGCAAGCAGTCGAGAGGTGCATCAAATTAGTTACCCAGGCATCGTTTTCTACAGTTGGGCCTGAAGCCAGAGATGGATTTATTCGGGCGACAATAAGATCAAGGCATATAATGCCAGAATTTCACACCAAATCTCATTTCAAAACACGATAAATATTATAAAAGTTTGATTATGTTTAAAAAATCTCTCTTTGTTAAAGTATTTTATTTAATAAAAAAATATGTTTCTCAAAAACACGAAAAAAAAATAAAAAATCAATAATCTTCTTCAAAAAACCAAAAATAGACCCCGCCTTGCAACTATGGTAATTTTATTTTTATTTTCACATGTGTTATGCATCTTATTAGCTATAAAACCCATAATAAAATTGTATTTTTGCTATGAATATTGCTTGTTTACAACTTTTGGCAGAGTTTTCAGAGACTTTTTTCATACAATTTTTTTCTAAATATAAATGTGTTGGTTGTTGAATAAAGGAATGTTTTGATCGAGTTGATATTTTTAGACGAAAGAGGTGTTATATAAAGGCAACTTTTTTTTGCTATTACAGTACTGGGCATCTTTAAAAAAAAAAAGTCCCATACAACGTCGCTCCACCCTATTGTACATGTCCATGAAGGCTTCTTATATATTATAGTGAAAGTGAGCTCTAGCATTTTGAAATTATTTCCTACACCATTCATCCGATTGCGATGAAACTTTGGTGAGATGTTGTTATGTACACACCCGCAAATGTTTCTATATTTTCTAATAGTGAGCACTGGCATTATGAAATTTGTATAAAATATTTACAATAAGTGGGGTGCAAGTTGTTTGAAAAATATATGTATTTTACATAGTTTAGTTGCAGGAATGGGTGGAGGTAGGGGGAAGGAAATTCAGGAGGGTGAAGAGGAACAAATTTGTGGGAGGAGAAGGGGAATGAAGGAGAGTGGTTCGCTGGAAGGGGAACGATGGTGGGAGAAAAAGAGAGGGGGGAGGCAGAAAAGATGAGAATGTGGAAAGGAGGGGTTCGCGGACGGAGCACAAGGTAGAGAGGGAATGCGGGGAAAGTAGAAGGGGACGCGGGAAGGGAAGGGATTGCAAAGGAGACATAGTAACGGCAAGAGATAGCAGGGAGTAAATTTGGAAAATCTACACTTCTCACACTGACAGCTGTATGTTGCCTGCTCACGGGTCGCAAAACCTTCTAATTTATTCGTGTACGCACCAGACAGAAAAACAAAAAATATTGTGTATCCAAAAAACTTCAATAAACAGAATTAACACACACATTCTTTGAGTGGCATTGCAAAGTATGCCGGGTACTCGCTAGTTACTTATTTTATTAAAGAGATTATAAAGAGATTATTTTTGACTTCCGAATCTGACAGTTCGACTTTAAAGCAATGACTTTACAATATATACAGAGGCGCTGTAGAAATCTCAAAGCGGCAAGCCAAAAGCAAGTCATTTGTAATGTTGTCTATTTCGTAGTTTTAGTACCTACTAAACTGCAGTGCCGCACAGTGGGCTGAAAATCGCCTTTCATAGACATAGAGACTTGAATTTTCAAGGCTCTTTTTTTGGCTAGAAATGGATTCTGCTGATCATTACTATGCTATAAAACTTCGTATGAAGCAATTGCGTGTACAAATGAAGGAGTTATCATTTTTAAAGAAAAAAATTGTATGGCACTGACATTAAAAATGAGGCTATCTCTGGAAACATAAGGTTGGCCATTATATCCTTACACACAGATATACTACTATTTATTTATATTTTTTGACAAACTTCGTATTGTGGCGCAACTTGCGCTTTTTTTTAAATCCTCAATGTTGAAAAAAAAACTTTTTTTATGTTGATGATTTATTTTAATGCAAAATTTTGGTTTATAGTGTCAATAAAATATTGTAACCTAGACAAAGCAAGCATTTAAGCATTAAAATAAATCAACATAAAAAAAAAAATTCAACTTTGAGGATTTAAAAAAAAAGCGCAAGTTGCGCCACAATACGAAGTATGTCAAAAAAATAAAAATAAATAGTAGTATATCTGTGTGTTAGGATATAATGGCCAACTTTATGATTCCAGAGATAGCCTCATTTTTAATGTCAGTGCCATACAATTTTTTCTTTAAAAAATGATAACTCCTTCATTTGTACACGCAATTGCTTCATACAAAATTTTATAGCATAGTAATGATCAGCAGAATCCATTTGTAGTAAAAAAAAGAGCCTTGAAAATTCAAGTCTCTATGTCTATGAAAGGCGATTTTCAGCCCACTGTGTGGCGGTTCTTCACAGGAGGACAGTGGGGACAGTCCCCGCCAGTTATACTCGAAACCAACTAAAAGAAATGGTGACCCGACAATTGATCCGGCGACAATAAGGAAGTTGAGTCCTTTTTTAATTTTTTTTTTTATCAATGTTCACATGTTCACCGAAACTTGCAACAGTTCCTAACATAGCGGTCGGTGAAAAATGACATTTCGCGGGCTTTAATAAAATTCAAACTTGTAGAATTAATTTAATTATGAAAACGAACTTTAAAAAAAAAAATACTGGTATTTAAGTTTGCATGTCATTTTTTTATAAGTCACATAATAAAAAAAATTGTAAAATATTTTTCACTCAACTTCCCTATTCGCCCGTCGACAGTTCATCCCCCGGACTGTTGATCCGTTGGACAGTTGATCGGGTCGAAAAAAGGTCGGTGAAAAAAGAAACTTCACTGAAGCATTTAAACTATCACTTTCTTGAAACGGAAAAGTAAATAAAAACAAACAAAATTTGCAGACTGACTGGCTAAGTAAAAAAATGTAAACTGGTGATGTCAGTTTTTTTTCAAACCGATATAGATCCCACTACTGTACAGCGATTTGTAAACTTTATAATATAGTGTATCTTGGAGGTTTTACCTGCCACATCGTCGTCCCCACTATCAAATGCGTCATACCACTGCACACAGATGTTGGATAAGTTCTTGGCTTGCCAAACTCCATACCACTTCTTCACTCGCTGTGGGTCCTATAAAAATTAAAAGAAAAAAACCACTGAATATGTATTATGTAAAAGTATGTTCAGTCAAAATAACAGCCGACAGTTTGCAACACTCAACATGGAGGAAATACAAGAGGACGCTCCAAAAAAGCGTAATACCTTTTCACGATGATGTCGTCTCTATAAAGGGTTTTAAGGGACGAACTTGACTTGCTTTAACCAGTGATTCCTGACATTATTTGGAGTAAAAAATGTTAACAAAATTTTGGTCTACGGTGACATTTTCGATGGCCATAAAAAATAGTAGGTGTTACGCCGTTCTTCCATGGAGCTACCTTCAAGCGACGCGATCGCCGCTCGTCTGTGTTTTCCATACTATTATTAGTGTTTGAAAACGCCGCTAGGTGCTACACTAGCAAATTTGTTTGACAGGTAGCGTAGGCGTCGCTTGTGAATAGCTACGTGGAAGAACGGCGTTAGACAGTTGAGGGCGTGGTAAGAGGTTGGGCGGATACTCGGCTGAGTGACGACATGCGGATTTTTTTGTTGTTTATTTTGGAGAAAAAGAAAGTCATCGAAAAAGTCACCGGACATCAAAATTTCATTAACATTTTTTACTCTAAATCACTGACTAAAGTAAGTCAAGTACGTCCCGTAAGACCCTGTATAATACTATCATAACACCTTGTTTTCAACCAATAGGTACTTTGTGGTAAAAACAGTGGTTAAAAACAAAGTTTTTGTTTCATAGTTTAAATATAATGTGTCAAACCATGAAGTGATTGATTGTTATTAATTCATAATAGTATCTATCTATAACTATTATTATTTTTACATTATAAAATTTCACTACTTGCTACGCCAGCATGGGCCGTGATGTAGATAGTCATCTATTTAATTTTATGTAAGATTAAAATTAAAATTAATTAACATATCATAATAATTAAGATCACAGAAATAAAGATTGGTATAAAAATTAAAGATACATATTATAATAACCATTAATGTTTAATGATTAAGGATTATGTACATTAGATAAAATTTAGAGTAAAACTCTTTATCACGATAATGTCTAATACTATTTGAATAACTTGTTCAACGCGTGCTGTGTGCAAGTAACCCATGTACAATGTGAGAACTGTGTTTCTGGTAAACTCTGGTTATCTTTATAGTATAGTAAAAATAAGTGTCTCAATTCAATATAATATTATCAGCTTGCATAATATGTAATTACCGTGATATTAAAGAAAACTGCTTAATTGTATTAGGGGAATCCAGGGTGACACGGGGTACCGGGGCAGGATGGGAAAGGGACGCTATTTATTTATTTATTTACATTTGATACATTTAAAGCCAAAATAACAAATAATATTACATAATAAGAGAATATATTTAAAATGAATACATGTGTTATTACGTTGTTTTAGGTCGATATTAGTTCCTAGCTAGGCAGATTGCCTGTTCTAAGGAACCAAAGTGTGTAAAGTGCCAAATGCAATTTAAATTATTATTTTTTTTTTTAAATTAATACCTATGTACTAAGTTTTTACTATATGTGCCATTCATAGGTAACCATGTATCGTATATGTATGTATATGCTATGGACCGTGACATTCACTCACAACGTTCAGTTTGATGTGAGATGCCGCTGTTATTGCGAGAGTGCTGTTAACTCCACACAGGAGGCCCCGAGAAAAATAGTTTCCCTCAGGGCCTATGTCATCTATGAAGGTGCTGTGTGAAGGGTCTTTTTGAGGAGAGGAAGGAGTGAACACGGGCCTTGAAGAGACCCATGTTCAAGAGAGAGAGGAGGGAGGAAACACAGAGGCCAGCAAATCGTTCCACAGACGAGCTGTTGAACTCAAGAACGAAGAACGACCCGTTCTCATGTGACAAATGAAGTCCGTGTACAAATCTTGGACGCACGTTTGGCGTATTTCCCGACTATGCACCGGTGTCGAGGGGATCAATGATGATAATTCCTCGGAGCAGCTTCCATTGAAATACCGGTAGAATAAGGACAGCATTCCCACCCGACGCCTGTGCTCTAAAGATTACAATCCGTTTGTTAAGACGGGAGAATCTACCAAACGGTCCGCCCGTTTCTGCACAGAGTCGAGGGTTTTTTTTCAAGTATTGTGGGGCTCCAGACCAGAAGTGGCTACCAAATTCAACCGTAGGGTGCACTTGTACAGGGTAAGCAGTTGTATACTATTAAAGTATCTGCGGGCCCTGTACAGCACGCCCAGTTTTTGAGAGGCTAGCTTAGAATTTTACCCAAGGCTGGAGAAAAAAAACTTGCAAATTCTAATTACATGATCCTAAGATCACCTAAAATAATAATACCTTCGCATAAACCATTACACGCAGAAAAACTAAAAGCAAAAATCATCCCACTAAATGGTGTATTTACTAGAAATGACACCAACGGAGATAAAGGGAGGCTATACTTTGGCTTAATCCAGTCCCACTTAAATTATTTAATAGAAATATGGGAAAACACATAAATTACGTACAACGACTTACAAATAATACAGTACAAAGTTATTAAAAAGCTCTTCAATAATAACACCAATCGAAAAATTACTAGTTGTTATTTAGATTTTAACATTTAGAATGTGAGAAACGACAACACAACTATTGTCAGCATAAATGCCAGCACCCATTCCAAACGTCATTACTACTGTTGTTACGATTAGATTGTGAGGAATGAACCTCAAAATTAATTTTAATTTATTATCGTTCGCCTCCGTAACGTTCGTAACGCCCGATATTACGCCTCTCGTAACGCTATAATTTCCGTAACGCATTCGCAAGTTTACCCAAGCGTGCGTAAAGAAGTATTTACTTCAAAAACGTAAGATGTGCGATTTAAAAAAAAAATGTTTTCATGAAAAGTGTTTGTTTATATTTAAAAAATCATAATTATCAAACAATAGTGAAATTTCTTTCTAACTCTCTCAAATTTTAATCAAAGCTTAGGTACCTCGTTCCGCCCCGGGTTCCCCTAATAAATAATTATACTCTCGTGTTTGCTACACTCCATATAAGCTCATAACGGGTTTGTTGTTTGTTTATCTCGCGCGTTGATATAATTCCCATGTGAATCTGGGTTGCATCCACATTCCATTTGTTTTATGGAATTAATTCATACATAATTACATAAATAGTTTAGCAATATTAAACAAATTACAACTGACAACATATAAATGGTAAACATAATAGGTACGTGATAGATTCCTACTTTTATTATGCTAGAGTTAAAAGAATGTTACAAAATTTAAATTATATGACAACTAAACAACATATATAATTTATAATATGTACGTTTACAATGTTGTACAAGCTCAAAAATAATAAATTATCTGCAGAGTAATATTATGTACCTTGAAAATGTTCACAATAGGGAAGTTGAGTGAAAAATATTTTGACTTATAAAAAATATGTTCATGTAGATGACATTCGAACTTAAATACCAGTATTTTATTAATTTTTTAAAGTTCGTTTTCATAACTAAATTAATTCTACAAGTTTGAATTTTATTAAAGCCCGCCAAAACGGCGGCAAGAGCACAGCAGAGTCCGTGACGTAAACCGGTCCTTGCTTGTGTGAAATATAAGGGAAATATTTACAAAACCGGGACACGCTTAATACGGACGAAAACAATAAATTTAAAAAGTTGTAGAAGTTAGATATTTACTATTACTAATCAATTCAGTTATTGGAATTTCGAAAAAAGTGCATTTTAATGGTTAGTTTTTAAATTTAAAAACACGAAATGTTATTTTTCACTGACCTCTATGTTAGGAACTGTTGCAAGCGTGTCCCGGTTTTGTAAATATTTTCCCTTATATTTCACACACGCAAGGGCCGGATTACGTCACGAACTCTACGCGCACGGTATTATGCCCTTGCCGCCGTTTTCGCGGGCTTAATAAAATTCAAACTTGTAGAATTAATTTAATTATGAAAACGAAGTTTAAAAAAAAAAAAAAAAATAGTGGTATTTAAGTTTGCCTGTGAACATTGATAAAAAAAGGACTCAACTTCCTTATTATAGAGGGCTTTTAGGCTTCCCAAAACTAAACTTTCATGCGCACAAAACAGCGTGTTTTGTAAAGGACAAAAACTTTATAATAACCTACCAAATGCCGTAAAGGAAGCCTCAAGCCTTAGCACTTTTCGTAGAACATGTGCTTTATATGTAAAATATAATTTTTGATTTAATTTCACTTCGTTTTTTTAAATGTATTTTCTTAAATGTAATTTTTAAAACCTATTTGTAAATGTGAGAATCTAAATCTTTTAAAATTGTACTTTTTATATTTTTCTTACTAGACGTATGAAAAAATTTAATAAATCTAAATAAAGATTCAAAAACAAACAAAATAAACCCTTAAAAAGATATATTTTTTTTTTTTACAAAAAATGTTAAACTTATTGGTTGGGCATTTACACAGCTACACTTACATACATACATCTATACAAACTTATACACATACATGAACTGCTGTACTTGTAGCTAGTATTGTCACATTTCCTTCCTACCCTTCCCTATAAACCTGTCACTTTTTCCTGTTACCCACATCAGTCCATAATCGACCATCAACCTGTGAACATCAACATTGCATGGTTGGGCATTTACACAGCAGTTCATGTATGTGTATAGTTTTGTATAGATGTATGTATGTAAGTGTAGCTGTGTAAATGCCCAACCACTTATTTTTATTTTTAATGTTCATACCCAACTGCTTCCAACGGCATGGAGCTAGTTAGATGCATGGCATCCCCAATTGGGGTATGTTGTGAGGCTGAAGGTAGTGGGTAGGGGATGGAGATGTGGAAGAGGAAGGTGGGGAAGCACCTGGCTATTCGGAATTCAGTTTCCATTTTAAATGGTGGTCTTACATCAGGGTCATACTGAGAGTATCTTCCACTGTGGAATGTGGATATACTTCATATCATTTAATACCATTAACTTGTGAAATAACACAATTCAGTCGTATAAAATTTACTTGCGCACGCCGGTATTTGACGATTGCTATTGCTATTGATTTTTTCGGATTCCTAGTCCAGAGCCGCACCTCTCGACTACGGAGGTATACTACATAAGTAAAAAATAATTGTGACACTTGGCAGTCGCTTATTATTTGGATTTTTCCTGTTGTTACACTCGTAATGTTTTTTTAAAACAAGCGGTCCCGTCGAGAAGAGATACTAGCGACATATTGCGGAGATGGAGTGATCTAACTTAAGAGGCTAGACTTTGAACGACACGCGGAACACCCGCGACTGTCATTCTGTCCCGCTCACAATTAGCTCACGCACACTTACAATACATGCGAATGCGAAATGTGTGAATGAGACAACGCTCAAATTTACCTACAGAAATCGCTCGAAAAGGGGTTTATGGAGAATACACTTTTCTACACCGAAACTTTCACGAAATTGAAATTTTAAAAAATATATATTTTTTAGAAAGAAGAAGCTACGTCGGTAGCTTTTTATAATTTTATAATTCTTTATGAGAGTTGAGTTAGCAGCACTTTTTCCTTAAATAATATTTTTTGATAAATCGTACATGTTTGACAGTGAATGTTTACGTTAATACGAAACGCATCGAAAATTCGAAAACATACCGACATAGTTTTCACCCTCTAAAAGGCAGTATAAAAAAATATATTCATTTTGTGCAATTTTCGATGTAGAAAAGTGTTTTTTCCCGGGCGTCCTTTTTGTATGGGCCGAAAAGCGAAGTCTATCGTCTTAAAGGGGGTTTCTATGGGGCATACAAAATCATAATCACTTTATTATTCAGAGATAAAACGTAAAATATAAAATTTTGACTTGTGCCACTTTTGTTTGGAATGTGCGATAAATGTAAAATAATGTGGAGGTAGATACATTATATTTCACAACATAAATAAACCAGATACGCAGGGCTTCACGGGGCACGGCGTAGTACAGTCCAATTTGACGAAGTTGTACTTCATCAATATGTTTAATTAAGCGAATTTCCATTAATAATTCAGTAAATAAAGCTGGTTTTATAAATAATTAGTCCCATATTTAAATAATGTATATGCGCGCAATTATTATGGTGACCAGTGACAAGTAGGTTCTTATGTAAGATTAAATTAACATATTTCATTGTTGAACTAATAATTATAATATAACTCTAACAAGCATATTTATATTTTATTTAGGGCCGTAATAGGGTATTTTTATTGTTTTTTTTTTAATCTCGAAAACAATTAAAAGAAATTACAATAATGAAGGTATTTTTAATCGATTTTTATGTTGACCAATATGTACATTCGGTGTTACGGTTTAAAATGTACCATTTTTTTAATTTTGTCGCATGAGTGCTTTATTGTCCAATCTCCATTTTTAAATTAAAATAAAGTATCAAAAACGATCATTAATCCCTTAACTAAGAATTATTTAAACTAACGAGTCCTTTTCCTTTACGGGAATACCTTCATCTTAAACACCTATCATAATGTTTCATTTTAATAATGAAAGAAAACCTCCTCCTCCTGTAAAACTTGCAAATGGTCGTTTGGACAACTAAGCAGGCAAGCGACGGTTTGCCGCCAAAATGATGCGTTTGTTTTATTCGTGAATTCGGCGGCAATTCGGCAATAAACCTTCGTTCCTTATCACAAAAATGCTGCAGCTCTTTCTTACACATTAAATAATGGTTAGACAAAAGATGAGACACATAATGTACATACGTCTGGACTCGGCTGATCACATTTACATCATATTTCTATAGTATTTTCACTGCTGACGGAAGTTGAAACAACCCAATTTTTCTGTGAATGACGATTTGAAGGAAATTCAAATTTGAAGGAAATTAAAATTTGAAGGGAATTCCGAAACAACTGGTCCTATGGAATTTTCGATGAAATTTCTTCTGACGGAGGTTGTAACAACCAAATTTTTCGGTGAATGTCGATTTGAAGGAAATTCAAACGTGAAATTTTCCGAAACAACTGGTCCTAAGTGTTCGTTAATATATATTTTTAATACAATATAGATATCGACCACTAGCATGTCGGTACGTTTTGCTTTTTTGACTAGTTACTTCATATAGGGGTTAGGACCATCCAAAAATCGTTAAAATTGCATTGAACGCAAGTTTACGGAACGCCGATAATACAAAAAAAAGAAAAAAAACGTACGTTCCTTATCACAATAATGCTGCAACTCTTTTTTACACATTAAAATTGAACGCCATCAACAGACGTTCAGTATGCTAACTAGACAATGTATTAAAAAAAAAACAAAACGTACAGATATAGAGCATTTTCTTCTAATACAGTTAAAAGGATTGTTATTATTTTTTTCTATGAGAACTATATTGAAGAAAAATAGGTACACAAAAATTAAGAAAATGTTGAAGGAGTTGAATATCTTGTCATTTAAACAAATTATTTACCTTAATACTATATTGTTAATCTACAAGATAATCAATTGCCATACGTCTATTGAATTCCTAAGAAAATTGATAAACTGCAGAATAAACACACACATGAGGCGAGGAAAAGAAATTAATTGAGATCCCCTTCAGGAAAAAACACAAAGTCAAAACTCGTTGCTGTACTGAAGATATTTGGAGAATTACCAGAAGAAATAAATTGAGAAGAAAACATAAAATCATTTAAAATTAAATTACGTAAATATTTGATTGATTTTTTGTAAATGTGTTACTTTAATTATAGAGATATGTTTTTAGATTTTCACGGCCAAAAGCATTTTCGTTGACACATCGTCGGATCTGCCGGATCTGCCCTGATGATGGACACTGCAACGCTGTCCGAAACATCGGCTAAAGAAGAAGGTAGCGCAATACGGCATAACACCCCAAAAACAAACAACGAAAATACTTTAATTATATATATAAAGATTGTTTTAGGGCATATATAACAATGTACCTACTTAAAACGCCTCAATAAACAATAAATAAACAGTTAGTAAAAAAAAATCAAAATCTGTCCAGTTTTGGGGGAGTCAATGGTGAATAAAAAACCTCGATTATTATGATTTTATTTAGATATTATCAATCTGAGGTGGAGTTGTCTCTTTCGCTCAGTATTCGAGGGAGTAAGAGCAATAGTGACAGCAACTGTTTGGTAAAGTATCTATTGTTCAAATTTCTTGGCAACTGGGTTTCCTCTTAAAATGCACGTTGTGAAGTACACACTTATTTTTCTAAAAATATTTCGACAAAGAAGATTCAAAGAGAAAAAATCGGAGAAAAATTAAATATTTAACTCATTTTTGGATTTATTGTCCTTTACAGAATTTCCGTGATCGATTTGTAATTTGTATAAACGGTGTAACTATACGTCGCTTTGTAAGCATTTTAGAAGAAAACATGTTAACTAAGATTAATACAGTGAGTCACTTTTGAACGTAACACTATAATTTAATTAAATAAGTAGGTACTGAAAATGTGTACGGCCACCAAAACATTAAAAAACATTATCCTTTTACGACTTATGAAGGACAACCTTTTGAACGATTTATTGACATGAATGGAAATTTGACTGTTTGAATGGAAACACAATACGCAGGTGTTCAACTAACTACCTAGTTGCTTGTTTGACCCACACTAAATTTTGAAATATTTTTTCCAAGAAATGTTAAAGTTTTCAGGTATTGACGATTATAGTTGTTATTATTCAAAAGTGATTAAAACGTTCATTAAAAAATCTAGACATAATATTTTTATACAAGGTGTTAAGATGAAACCCGGTGGTCGAGAAATTTGAATAATAGATTTAACTAAATTGTTGCTGTCACTGAATCTCTTACTCCACCGGATATTGAGCGAAAGGGACAAATGCACCTCGGGCTACTAATACCTAATTAAAATCGTCAAAATCGAGGTTTTGTATTCCCCACTTTTCTCCTCCAAAAGTGGAACAATTTTCAATTTTATTTTATCGAATACATAAAAAGAAACTCTTCTATGTCTGTACGTTTTGCTTTAAAAAAAAACATTGTGTAGTTTGTATACTGAACGTATTTTGACGGCGTTTAAACCAGTCAATTTAATTGATTTTTGGAAGGTTATAACTTCTATAAGAAGTAACTTATCAAAAAAAAAAACAAAAAGTACCGACACGCTAGTGGTTGATATCTATCTTATGTAAAAAAAAACATTTCTCTAGGGTTAAAATCCAGAGAGATAAATGGGGAATACGATTGTATGGAAAAATCACCGCCGGGTATCCTCTTAAGTGACGTGCTTGACTTACTTTAACCAGTGATTCCTGACATTATTTGGAGTAAAAAATGTAAATTAAATTTTGGTCTCCGGTGATATTTTTGATGTTTTCTTTACGTAAACATAAATACTTGTAGTAGTTGGACAGCTAGGGGCGGGGTGAGAGGTTGGTCAGTTACTCGGCTGAGTGACCAGTGACGACATGCGGAATTTCATTTACAGTTTTTACTCCAAATAATGTCAGGAATCACTGGTTAAAGTAAGTCAAGTACGTCCCTTAACACCATGTAGAAAAATGATTGAAGTTCTTTATTTCCATGTCAGAAAAATTAAATTCACTGTGAATAATACAAAGAAATAAATGTACATGAATACGGTATTAAAATATATGTTCTGAAAGATTAAACTAGAAAAGTAATTAGGTACCTACCAGGGGCGACTCGTGACTGAAATTGCCAGCATTTCATTTCACTTTTAAAATGTACCTGATATCTAATACAGGTGTAGCAAATGAATTAATAGGGGTACTGCAATTCATTCACTCCATAAGTTACATTTGTAAAATAATTTAATCGACAATACTTCCCTGTCAGCGTTCGCAAATCATCTAGAAAGTAAAATACACGCAATTCCCCGCTGAAAATCTCACGAAACCATTTAAATTCATTCGATGTCAATGTATTCATGTTATTGCGCTAACATTGAACATTACTATTCCCAGATGAATACGTCCCAGACGCATTGGATTACGCATGATCAAAGTTGTGCAAAATTTCCTTGCCTTCAAGGCGCTTCGCGCTTGAGTCGATAGTGCACGGGATGAGTTATATATCTGCACTGCTCCAACACGTGATTTGCCTTTAGGGATCCGACAGACACAGCTATAATAGCTCAAGTGTTATTTGGCTTGGCATACTTCAGCATATCGCTCGTCATATATTCCCATTGGGAATGTACGGCAACCGATTTGCCGAAATACGCCAAACCAAATAACGCTTGAGCTTTTATAGCTGTGTCTGTTGGCCCCATTATGAGTGTAATCTGTCTCGCTCATGTCACCGTTTCGGCCTTCGGAGCTGCTGTCCCCGTAATACGGTAAAATTTAATTTTGTGCACATTGGAGTATGCACGACTTGCTTGCGCTTGAATATTGTCCTGGCGGGAATTATGATTGGAACGGAAATTCGTATATCGATAACTAGGGCACAGATGATGTCGTTATAAGTTATGTGAAGACTGAATACATGCGGCATAAATGCACATACCAAGCAATCGTCTCTGGTACGTACCTACATATATTTTTATTAATCAAAATAAATAACAGCCATTTATAGACACACATACAGAAATTCAGTAAAATATAAATATTTTTATGTTAAGTAGGTGAATTAGTAATTAATTTGATACCTATTTTTTATACTGTAGATAATGGTTGTTTACATGAATTAATAAAATGTTATTTATGAATAAATTAATATTATTATTGAACTATTATGTTGTTTACATGAATAAATGAAAAAAATATGTTGTTTGATGATCAAACCTGATGGCTTTAAATAATATTTCTGTTATATATGTATACGTTTTATTGGTATATTGTTTCTTTTTTATTCTTTATTATTATTTTTTAATTCGTATTTCGGCACATGCATACCCAATAATAAAGTATGGTGAGCGATATGCTGAAATACGTTATTTGGCTTGCAATTCGTATTTCGGCACATGCATACCCAATGGTAAAGTATGGTGAGCGATATGCTGAAATACGTTATTTGGCTTGCAATTCGTATTTCGGCACATGCATTCCCAATGGTAAAGTATGGTGAGCGATATGCTGAAATACGTTATTTGGCTTGCAATTCGTATTTCGGCACATGCATACCCAATGGTAAAGTATGGTGAGCGATATGCTGAAATACGTTATTTGGCTTGCAATTCGTATTTCGGCACATGCATACCCAATGGTAAAGTATGGTGAGCGATATGCTGAAATACGTTATTTGGCTTGCAATTCGTATTTCGGCACATGCATTCCCAATGGTAAAGTATGGCGAGGGACATGCTGAAATACGTTATTTGGCTTGCAATTCGTATTTCGGCACATGCATTCCCAATGGTAAAGTATGGCGAGCGATATGCTGAAATACGTTAGTTGGATTGCAATTCGTATTTCGGCACATGCATTCCCAATGGTAAAGTATGGCGAGAGATATGCTGAAATACGTTATTTGGCTTGCAATTCGTATTTCGGCACATCCATTCCCAATGGTAAGGTATGGCGAGCGATATGCTGAAGTACGTTATTTGGCTTGTTGTAATTCGGCACACACACATTCCCAATGGTAAAGTATGGCGAGTGATATGCTGAAATACGTTATTTGGCTTGCAATTCGTATTTCGGCACATGCATTCCCAATGGGAACGTATGGCGATCGATATGCTGAAGTACGTTATTTGGCTTGTTGTAATTCGGCACACATACATTCCCAATGGTAAAGTATGGCGAGCGATATGCTGAAATACGTTATTTGGCTTGCAATTCGTATTTCGGCACATGCATTCCCAATGGGAAAGTATGGCGATCGATATGCTGAAATACGTTATTTGGCTTGCAATTCGTATTTCGGCACATGCATTCCCAATGGTAAAGTATGGCGAGCGATATGCTGAAGTACGTTATTTGGCTTGTTGTAATTCGGCACACACACATTCCCAATGGTAAAGTATGGCGAGCGATATGCTGAAATACGTTATTTGGCTTGTTGTATTTCGGCACACATACATTCCCAATAGTAAAGTATGGCGAGCGATCTGAAATACGTTATTTGGCTTGCAATTCGTATTTCGGCACATGGATTCCCAATGGGAAAGTATGGCGATCGATATGCTGAAGTACGTTATTTGGCTTGTTGTAATTCGGCACACACACATTCCCAATGGTAAAGTATGGCGAGCGATGTGCTGAAATACGTTATTTGGCTTGTTGTATTTCGGCACACATACATTCCCAATAGTAAAGTATGGCGAGCGATCTGAAATACGTTATTTGGCTTGCAATTCGTATTTCGGCACATGGATTCCCAATGGGAAAGTATGGCGATCGATATGCTGAAGTACGTTATTTGGCTTGTTGTAATTCGGCACACATACATTCCGAATGGTAAAGTATGGCGAGCGATATGCTAAAGCTAATAACGCCAAATAACGATGGCGCTTTTATAGCTGAGTCTGTCGGCCACATAATGCGTTGAACTCTCTTAGAGCTGGGAGAAAATTACCCGTAAGAGAGGATCACGAATACACCTTACAACGGCACGCGATCAGTTAAAAACGAGTCTGCCTAAAGCAATAAACCTTGTTTGATCTTCGCATTGATAAAACAACAAACCGGTTGAATTCATTAAAAATTAAAGATAACCCAAATCATGTTTGTTTTTTCAAAATTAAACGACATTGTGAAATAACCATGGAGGTCGTTGACGTTAATTATCATCGGAAGTACTCATCTACCTCTTTTCTTTCTTTATTTAAAAAAACGAATTTCTGACTCGGAATAATTGTAATGTTTAATCTAAAACTTGTTCTCGTTTACAAAGAGAAGCATAAAAATGTATTATGATTTACGACACGTGTTGTGTTTTTTTAACTGCATGCTTCGAACTGTTATTGTAAGGAAGGAATTCATTATTATTTCTACTTCTCACCTAGCCCCCTAGCACACTCGATCGATAAGGATTGACAGGATAACTGTCGGTAACTAGGACAACTGCAGATTACTAACGTACACACAACAGTTGATATCCAATGTATTAAGGATACTTATTAAGGATACGTATTAAGAACTGTCACTTATTCGCTGGCAATTTGCAGTAACGCTAGGGAACGATGAGAAGTTACCGAAAGTTATCAATACAATCCTTATTAATCGAGTGTGCTAGGGGGCCTGGGCATATAGAATTTATCAATAATGTCGATAACTTTTCAACGTTCCCGAGCACGACAGCAAGAAGTCATGGTCGATCGATAAAACCCTATATCAAAACGATATTGACTATTTCCGTCAATTATCAATATTTGCGAGCACGGTCTACAATTGTTTACAGATATTGATAGATTTTAGTGCGGCCTCTATAGTATCAGATATGTTTCGGTTAACTAACAATATACATACATTTTTTTAAATTATGTCGTTCGTTATTTATTTATTCATTTTAAACGCCCTTATGGGCTTTTTCATGATACGTGTATGATGCAGAGACACAATGTTTAGATAAAAAAGATAAACGTAAAGAAATGAAAATTATATAAATGGTAGGTAAGAATGTAAATTTAAGTGAAAATAATATATTACTGGAAAAAGAAAGAGAAAAAAAAAAGAATTCAGTTTTTCAATTGTAGACAACATACATATAATAACAATGTATGCAAAATTAGTGGCTTATTGAATGAACGTAATGAACTAACAAAGCTCTTAGAAATAAAAGAAGTCGTGTACGCGATCCACAGACTTAAATAATGCGTCTAAGCATCAACAATTTATTCCGTTCGATCTATGAGAAACGAAAATTGTTGAAATATGGTAACTCATCAATTAACTCCCGTTTAGTAAATGTAAATGCTAAATTAAAAACGTAAATGCGGACTGCCAATGCACGTTTCGGTTAGTAATTCAATTCCACATTGCCAATTTATTAATATTTTAGGTAAATGCTTGGCGTTTGACATTTCGTATTGTCAATTCATAGAAAATACCTCCAGCGTTACCAGCGTATATCAATTTCTTATTTATTCCCTGTCAATATCGGATCAGTTGTCAAGGGTGAAACCGTGCTAGGGGCATAGAAATAAATTCATCGGAAGTTATGTCTATCGATCCGATATTGTAAAATTATCGATTTCACCGTGCTAGAGCTCCACCTATTTATATTACATTGTCGTGCGTTGTACGAGTATCAACTACCAACATGATTTTTTAAAAACACGCTTTAATAAATGTAAGGAAAAAATAAATAACTTCCAAGTAAGCCTCGGCTATTTTCATAACATTGTTGTGCGTTGTACGAGTATCAAAATGATTTTATTAAAACACTTTCAGATAAACAAGCGTCACGATTTACACCTGCGTTTAGAGAACAACAACAAAAATTCGCCATTAATAAATAATTAAAAATTATGTATGCAATGTTATGGAATGTATTATTGTTATACTTCACCCGCCATAACACAGGGACATCCCTAGCATGGCGGGCGAAATAACACAATATGTACACTATGTATAAAATTCTTTAATAAATAAATAAATAAATAAATAAATAAATAAATAAATAAATTGGATAAAATGTCACCAGAAATCTTTGATGCGAAAGTGATGTGATTAGCGACGTCGACTCGTCGTTTTAAATAATATATATGTTTCAAAGACCCAATCTTGACTGATTACGGCTAAAAGGAATCGAAATGACAATCTAATCTCCTTCAACGAAAGCAATCTTCCCAAAATGCCTTCTATTGATAATATGCTTGGTGTAACTCTAAATGACCAGCTCAGGCATGGGGGCTACATCGAAGCCAGAGTCAAGACGGCATCTCCGAAGCTGGACATACTGTACAGGACCCACGGATACTTCAATAACCACTTCTGATCTTTTGATCTTTAACCACTTCTGATCTGGAGCCCCAAAATACCTGAAAAAGACATTTGACTCTGTGCACAAACGGGCGGTTCGTTTGATAGATTTACCTATCTTAATAGGCGGATTGCAATCTTTAGAGCACGCTGTCTTGTATGCTGTCTTTGTTCTACCGATATTTCAATATAAGATTTTTAGCATCATTGATCCCTTCGGTACCGGTGCATAGTCAGGAAAGACGCCAATTGCGCGTCCAACATATGTACACGGTTGACATTTGTCACACGAGGACGGATCGCTTCTACGACTCGAGTTTAACAGTTCGGATGTGGAATCATATGCGGGCCTCTGTGTCTTCAAGAGTGTCTTGTCCTTTCAAGACCAATGTTCACTCCTCTCTCCCCTCAAAGAGACCTTTCGAACGACATCTTCACAGATGACATAGTCCCTGGGGGGAATTTATTTTCCTCGGGGCTTCCTGTGCGGATTTAATGTAAAAAACAAAAAAATTTGATAGAGTTGCATTTTCGAATGGGTGCATCAGGCTCCAAAATACACGGTCCTCAAATTTGCCTCTCATATTGCATTTACAAACTGACACACTTATATGCTTTCGAAATTGTAGTATCTACCTGCTTAATGTTAGGATTTCTAAATACATTAATTATACCATATTGTAAAATTAAACAAATTGCTAGCAGTTTGTTTGAAACCATGAATGGTGTTATAGCCAATGACATTTTAATTCATTTAATTCAATCATTCCTTTCAGACCACCTGGGAAATCTTAACGAGGCGTAAACGCCAAACAAGACTCGAGGGAACGATCATATTATATATTATATTATGTATGTTTAATCGAAACGCCAATTAACATCAATCTATATTATATGGGCGTATGTGGGTAATGACTTGTTAACTCAACCGCGTTCCATGGTAATATAGTGGAAAACCTGAAAACTCCACATTGTGGAATTTCATTTGGTTTAGTTGGTCGTGTATTCGATTCCCGGCCCAGTTTTAACCAGATTAGCTCAGTAAGTTCTAAACGAGAGTCAAACAATACTTGCTGACAATATTTTGAACAGGTTCTGAAAAATTATAAGTAGATTATTTTCCGGAAAACATATTTTAATTATTTACTATCGAGTACCCGGCATCCATTCTAATGACACTCAAATTAGTGTTTTTGTTTTAAGTCTGTTTATTGAAGTGCTTTTGAGCAGCACGGATTTTTCAAATTTAGTTCCTGCTATCCCCTACCGCTACTATGTCGCCTTTGCAAAGAAAGAAAGTGTTTGTGCCAAATTTAACCACTGCTATCCCCTACCGCTACTATGTCACCTTTGCAATCGTTTATAATAAGGAAAAATTAAAAAAAAAAAGATTTTTAAATCTAAATATTACCATTAATTTAGACCACACATCATGATTTTGTTATCTTATTCAATAAGTAGGTACTCAAATGAATGTTCATTGCTTGCAAGTTTTCTGTTTTTATCCTTGAAACTTACTTATTTGACTAAATTCTATTGAAATATTGTTCTCAACGTTGTACAGCCCGGTCCATCCTTGCGTGTGGGATTTTTTTCTTGTTGCTAATTTGAAGGATTTGTATTCCTCGCCTCTTGTAAAGAAAATGAAATTCCCTAAATTATAATAATATAATAAAACAAATTAATATAAAACTTATTTCCAATTTAATTTATTTGACTGTAACCGATTTCAGCCTGTTAAAGCTATCTTCAGACTGGTACTAATTATTTTTAATCTACGGTTTATATACATAACAAATGGTAATTATATACAAAACTGAGGTAATTAAGCCTACTGGTAATAACCAAAATAATTAAAAATTCGATAGTCAAAGACGTCCTAGTTTAACTACTGGAGCGATTTCGGTCCATATTTGGACTGCTTTTATTTTTCTACATTAACTTACTTATTAACCTACAAATATGGGATAAACGGTGAAATCTAGGTGGATTCATTAGCTTTAAACCGCAGTAAACAGTTTATATGTTTCCATATTAATATTTTGAGGAATGATATTAATTAAATAGAATGGTCAAATCAAAAACTAAACTAGTTCATATGTAATGGTGAGGCCACACTGCGGCCAACTTCCAACTTCAAACGTTTGGACTATTGTGTGGAGGGGTAGTTCGTGCGTTGGAAGTTCGAGTTGGAAGGTTGGAGTTCGAGTTGTTATGATAATGTTATGTATATAAACCGTAGACTAAGAATAATTTGTACCAGTCTGAAGATTGCTTTAACACACTGAAACCGGGTACGGTCCAATAAAATAAAGTGGAAATAAGTTTAATATCTTTTTTATTTTGTATTTTATGAAATATTATTATTCTCAACGTTGTTTAGCCCGGTCGTGTATGTGTGTTTTTTTCCTTGTAGCTTATTTTAAACATTTGAAATCCTCGTCTCTTGTAATTGTATCTCATTAACAATATGTTTATCTTTTAAATTCCTTAGAATATTTTCCTAGTTATAAAATTTGATCCGATCACAGGAATTTTGTAAGGTTAGGTTAAGTTAGGTTAGGGATCTGCTGGTCTGGTTTTAATTTGAGTATGTATTGGGAAACATTCATAGCAGGAATCATCTATAGATCATAAGCTGGATGATCAGAATCGTCATCTAATCATCGAGATGGTCACGGCAGTGGCGTAACTAGGGAGGGCGGTGGGGGCGGTGGGGACCTCCCGCTCCGTGTGCCACCCGATGGGGGGTGACACCCGACCGTGGAAAATCTTACGAAGATAGAATATTATAACAAAAATATTTTACACGCATGAACACTGTTAATTTTTTATATTTTCGTAGCTCTATGGCTCGGTCGGTTAAGGATTCCGCGAAAATTCTGTTGTTTTATTTTCATTCCTAGTTCTATCTATTTATTACTCGGTTGGGGATTCCCTTGAAATATTATTTGCTTGTCACCTTTGTCATTCTGATTTATTTTATTTCTTTCTACCTATTGATAGACGTTAATTAGTGAAAAAGTTGTTATTCTGTTAGTGTTTTCAATAGTGATGAATGATTTCTTTAAAAAACGAAGGAAAGCAAATTAGATATTTCATTATAGATATACAATTATAGCTGAATCGATTGATATCAGACTGAAAAAAAACTTGAGACTCATAGATTTTCAAGTGCCGGGGTCGGGAGGGGGTAGGTATGATATCCTAACTTTTTATTATGACCTCAATTTATACCGGTTTTTTAACATTACCTTTGACGAGTATTCTTCTGATAAAAAATCATGTGCACAAATTCTGCAACTATAAATTTCTTCTCTCGGAAATTGAAAATGATTTCCCTTGAATTGCGTCAGCGAAGGATTTTACATTTCGAATTTTTACATTGTGTTTAAAATACAACTCAGATTTGAACATAGGTTTATTCTGCATAAGGGTCCATAAGCTTAAACGATAGTTACACACGGAACAGTCAATTTATCAGAATTATGCAGCATATGGTGTGCAACTCAAATGTAAAGCTTCATTCGGTTCATAAGAATATCTTCCTTTGTTGAATCTGCAACGTGTTATTTAAATTATCGTTATACTCTGAACACAAAACAGGTTTAAATTTTATTTGTACGCAGGCAATCAAAACTATACTCAGAACCTCAAAATGGTTTTTATTTGATTCTGGCAGCGATACATATAAAATAACTAGAATTTAATAACTGCACTTTGAATAGAGGATGGTTTCGTTCGAAATGTGTCAGCAGATGTATCCACATCTGGAATTTAACCCTAACATTCTGAATACAAAACTGGTTTTTAATATAGACTAATTCTGCGTGAGAGTCCCAAGATTTAATTAGTATTACAGTCATAATATGCGAATGGTTTTACAACGAGTTATGAATTTTATAGCATATGGTTTGAAACCAAAAATTTAACTCTGCATTAGAAAGGTTTTCTTCGAAACGCGTCAACATATTAATTCGCTACTTGATTTTGACAGATCATTCGGAACATGAACCTGGTTTTAACTTAAGAGTTAATCTGCATGCAGTCCCCAGCTTTAATTGACACTACACCCAGAATACGACAATAGTTTTCCCCCGATTATTTCACATGGATGGTTTCCTTCGAAATGTGTCAGCAGATGAATCCACATCTGGAATTTGCATTATTAACATAAGAGTGGTTTTAACTTAGGAATGTATCTGCGCAGGAGTCCACCATTATAACAATATTATGTACAAATTCAGGACACTTGAATGGTTTTCCTGCATTTCACAGAAAATTTGTTGACTGCAATAATTTTTTTATAATTTTATATTTATTTTAACTAGGATTTTCAATAATTTATATGGATTGATTGTTTTGTATTTAACAATTTTTTTATGGCAGAAGTGTGCCAATATATAAAATAAAATGCACATAATATTTTTTTTCTTCCTGAATAGAGTTGTCATCAGTACAGAGAATTTTTTTCAATATTGGTTTTCCTATCGTATATAAAAAATAAAAAACTAAAAAATGATGTTGGATGTATATATATGTCATAGGCACATACCTATCAACCATGTTATAACACTCGCTGGGTTTAGTAATAATGACTTTTAAATGAAGCTGAAACGCCGCGAAAGAAAACCTCGCTTTCTGAGTGTAGTTTTTCACAAAAATGCTCGTGGGCCTCAACAAAAAGATTCGTGCCGCATGCGGCCCACGGACTACAGGTTTCCCACCCCTGCTTCACGATTATCGGATTTTTATTAATTTTAGTAGTTTTAATTCCTGGGGTGACACTGCGTTATCCGCATCGGGTGCCACCCATGCCAGCTACGACACTGGGTCACGGTATACCGGAATAATTATACAAAATTTGCAATTCACGATTTCTTGTTGCCAAAACGAAACATTTCCTCCATCTAAAAAAGTGCATCCTTTGTGTAGTTTTAATAATGGTGTTCGAATTCGAACATTACGTAAGGCCAAAATTATTATGTCCTTTCACTTTATAAAAATGTCGGTTTTATTTTTATTTACTTCGCTCGGTTTTTTAAAGTCAAGTTCAAATGATTCATTTAACATTCAAAGGTATAAAAAAAACAACAATAATATTATTGATCAACTGAATTAGATTTAAAAATTCATTTTGAGTGAACTCATTAAAAAAACATTTGCCCGTGAAAATGTTCTTTTGAAATTATTGAATATGAGAGACTTTTTACCCAATTTTTTTGTCGAGGAATTAGATATTATTTTTTTATTTAGTAAAGAATTATACATTTTATATTTTACATTAAAGTGTTGACTGCCCAACTAGGAGTTTTAGGGCAGTCAAATTATGATGATATAGGTATGAAATATATGGAATATGTTTAGTACAAAACAAAAAGAAATGGTGGAAATAAAAAGAATAAAATATGAAATATAAGATATAAAATATTAATTTAGAATATTTAGCCATTTTTTCGTACTAGTCTTATGTCTAAAAATCATTGTATAACTCTCAGGTCAAAATGTTACATTTTCAGTACTTATGATAAATTTCTAATAACGAGATCAAAGTTGTATCAGAAAGCCAAGTGAAGTATTTAGGGTCCATGGTTAAATATGTTATTTTAGGAAGCTTGTGCTTTAAAAATTAATATAAATTAAATAAGGAGAAATATTAAGATACGATTTTTTTTGCCTGTGTCGAGGTTAATAATTTTATAACATAATTAAAATTACCCAAAAAAATATTGGTCATTTTAATGTTGCTTACAAATAATGGGTACCTAATAAGCGGAAGGAAACTAATACATAATATTGGTGCAAACATGTAGGTTGACCATGTGTTGAAATATGATTTTAAATAGTATTTTTTAGAATTAGTAAAAAGGACAAAGATAAAAATAGAGAAAAAAATTATAATGTTTAAAATACTTGCTGACCCGCCCACGCGTTATTGTAGCTAACGAAACACAACGCTATCTACTGGATGGTTACCTAACCTAGATAACCAAGTGTTGTGTCAATAAATCAACTCACACTGCCATCTGTCAGAAACTTATTGAACTCACAAATAATTTCAAATCATTGTCCCGTAACAAAAATTTAATGAACATTTAATTCGCAATAATAAATATTGAGGTCAATAATCGAGATAAAAAGTATCCTGTCTTTTAAGTTCGGCCAAGTTACACACAGCAAGCCAAATTTCATCAAAATAGTTTCGGAGTTTATCTCAGACAAACATCGTGACGATTTTTATGTATTAAAAGGGTATAAACCAGAGAATAAATACCCCTTTTAAGTCAAATTCTTGACGTATTGATTCTACGAAAAAATATTAATTGATTTCGAAAGATTGTTATTTTATCATTTTTCAAATTTTGAAAAACCACGTTTATTTTTAATATAGTAAGGTTATACCGTTAGTCGTTCGTAGATTTGTTCAATTTTCAAACGAACTATTTTATTACACAACACAAATTTCAAATCATAAGCTCTCTAGTATGTAAGCAATGATTGATATTAAAATTCCAAATAAAATAGAAAAGAAAAAAAACAAACCAAAGGAAAGATGAGGTGTGTCAGAATGAAACAGAACGATTAAAATGTATTGTTCGTGTAAAATATATTGAACATGTAAAATATATACTAAACTAGCGGACCCGGCAAACTTCGTACCGCCTCAGAATCAATAAATGTTGTGTTTAATTTATTAGCTGAAATAAATTAAGTTTTTATTAAGTTAAAATAAATAGGTACCTACTCTAAGTTCAAAAAATGAAATTGAGCTGTTGACTAAGCACGAAATGTTCGGCACACTACACGAATTGATTCAAATTATATCGACCAACATTATTTGAAAAGCCGTTCCATACAAAATAAATGAAAAAAATTATTTTCTTCATAATTATTTTTCCCCTTGGTTTTTCCCGATGTTTTAATAGTTATTCTGTTAACCGGGACGGAGACTAATCCAACAAATCAAAGATCATAAAAATCGGTCCAGCCGTTTTTGAGTTATAAATGGTGTAACTAACCCGACTTTGTTTTATATATTAAGACGTGGAAAACGGCTGATGAATGTAAAAAAACATTATTTTACGCGAAATATTGTATTTTTAAATCTGATAAATTTAATTTATCTATTTTATTGATATTATATAATTTCAATTTAGCAATCGGAAGCAGCATCATGACATTTTAAAAATAACACGAAGTTCGATTGGTCAATTTAAAGATTATGAAAATAATCTCAGAACTGTCATCGCATATTAACAGGCGTTTTCCCTAATAGATTCTCAGATATACAAAGTAAATACGATAAAAAGTTTAAAAATATGAAACATCATTCAATTAAGATTATCCGTGCAATGATTGTTCAAAATATTATATCAGCAAAAAGGTAAAGTCATCAGTGTCATCACAAAGCACATTGGAATTTTATGTTTTTATTTTAGTCTCTCGACTCGACGGGGCAGGCTCTCGAATCCCAATCCGAAGGCCGCGGGTTCGAACCCGGAGTGCGCAAATAAATTTTATTTGATTAAGTTGTGTTATCTCGCAATTAATGAATTAAATATGATATATTATATATTTGCGGCACGTTCCAGAGTGGAAGATACTGTCAGCAATGCTGTAAGATCACATTTACATGAACAATATATTTTATATGAACAATATATTTTACATGAACAATATATTTTACATGAACAACATATTTTACTTAAACAATATATTTTACATGAGCAATAAATTTTAATCGCTATGTTTCATTCCTTTGGTTCGTTTTTCTTTTTTATTTGGAATTTTAATATCAGATTTCGCCATTGCCTATGAAACGTTGCTTGAAATGGTTTTGGCCGTGTTTGATGACCAGTTCAGAATAGCCAGGTACTTCCCTACCTTCCTCTTGCCTATCTCCTTTCCCTCCCCAATACATTCAGACTCACAGCATACCCTAATTGGGGATGCCATAGGCTCACTGTCTCCAGACGGAAGCAATTGGAACTCTTGTGGTCTTACACCAGGACGATACCGAGAGTGTCTTCCGCTCTACTTTACTTTACATTATTTATAATTAATTAATTTTGAAATAACACAAATTCATCAAATAAAATGATTTGAACCCGCGACCTTGGGATTGCTTATCCGAAATTGTTTAAAAGAAGAAATTGGACCTACAATTTGGAACCTACTCGAAAATGAAAATGAGATGTTTAATTTCAGAACTTCCGCAATATTTTCAGCTTTTTAATAAAGAGTGGAACATATTATTATTTTTATCGATTTTATTAAAATACAGCTTTTCTACAGGCCCTAGTACCACGGGCTTTGTAATGAATTAACAAATGAAATATATATTTTTTTTACATTTCCATGTCGTGACTCAGAATACTAGAAGAGTATATATGAGACGATGTATTAATGTGAACGAGGCAAGGAGTATGTGCCAAGACTGAGTTGTGTTGCGGTTCGTCCTCACTGCCTACCCCTGCGGCAAAACGGTATAATGTTTAGCTAGTTATTAAATTTCTACATTTTCTCAGCTCGATTGGATCTCTCACAGTGGAAATGTCAATGCGGGTTGAAAAAATTATCATTACCTCGTAATTTAGAAATTATTCGTCAGAAAAAGCTGTGCAAATTTCATGACACCGGGAATACTAGATTATATATAAGGTTTTAAATCATAGTTCCATGGTTTTAACAGTTTTTCTGCTAAAGTAAACATTAGAATGAATAACGCTTTAAAAGTTTATTTTTTGTTATTTGTTATCCGAAATAATGATAAAAATGTCAAACAGAACGCAGTGCAGTGATATATTTAATACATAATACATGTTTGTTTTGATTTTATCACCAGTAACTTGTTTAAATCGGTAAAAATATCTACTTTCGTTTCACTTCGTAACTATGTGAAAAGTGAAAAATGAAAGGAAAATAAATTATTATCGTAGAAAGCAATCAGCTTGTGGTTTGACATATTTAATAAAATGAAACACTTGATTTGTCTAAAGACCGGTTTCGCTTTGCTCAAGCATAATCAGGGTGCAAATTAATACACTAAGGATGGGTTGTTTAAAAAATTTTACCAATTCATCAAATATTTGAAGTTAATTTTCACGTTTTGTTAGTCACATTATAAGCCAGTTGCTTCTTAAAACTGATATTATCACAGAACTTGAATGGAACTTTTACAGAACATGAAAATTAAATTATAATATTTGATGAACTGTTGAATTATTTTGAAACAACCTGAATTATTATTTTAATGGGTATTAATTTCTAACCTGGTGATGCTTTAGCAAAGCGATAAAATAAATTAATTAAAACTCGTGGTTTTACATAAAATAAGTGTTTTACTTTTATTAATTATTAAAAATAAATTGTTATTAATTCCACAAGTCGAAACTATAGTTGAAAAACTGTACACAAAACAAATCACATCCAATAGTTTTTTTCTTATTATTAAAAAAAGGGTAAATATTGGATATAGATGGAAACGGCTAATATGTACTTTTTATGAAAAAGTCTTTTGATTCACCTTAATTACATTAAAATACAACTATTTGCATTGGGTGCAGTGGTAAATATTTAATTTTAAATTTCAATTAGGTAAAATTAAAAGTAGCTTTCGTTCTGTGAAAAGCGACCGACATTTTAAACATTTTTCTCAAATGTCATTTTGTTATGTTGGTATTTTTGATACTATACGAAAAATATATCTACTATAAAAAAAAACGGCTAGAATATATATTTTTTTTTTTATAAAATTCCTCCTAATTAGTATCTACTTAACTAATACGCATGCATTGCGTGCGTTATGATTAAAATTTATTAGCTTGAATTTTTTTTTTACCCTAAAATTTAATTTTTTTAAGATTATTTCTGTGATGATATAGCGTCTGGCAAGAAAAAGGCAAGGCAAGAAAAACATCCCAGTTTTCAAGTAGTTTAGCGGCTACGCTAGGTTTGTGTAACATGGTTTGGAATAAAAAAGAAAGTTCCCCCCTTTATATCTGCTCACGCCAAGGCAAGAAAAACATCGCAGTTTTCAAGTAGTTTAGCGGCTACGCTAGGTTTGTGTAACATGGTTTGTGATACAAAAGTGAATGTATTATTTAAAAAATATAATTACTAAAAAAAATACATGTTTTTTTACGTCACTTTATTTCCAAAACTACGGTACCTAAATTAGTGTTTACCTAATATGACCAGATTTCGTGATATCTTCAAAATCTTTTAGCCACTCGTTATATATAAAAATGTATCAGGAATACCAACATGTACAACATACCAAAGTGACAGTGATTACAGGCAGAATATCACAAGACGAAGTTAATTTTAATTTTACGTAATTGAAATTTAAAGTGAAATATTTTCCACTGCCCCCAATGCAAATAGTTGTTTTTTAATGTAATTAAGGTGAATCAAAAGAGTTTTTTTAAAAAAAGTGCGTATTAACCGTTTCCATCTATATCCAATAATTACTAAAAAAAGTGCGTATTAACCGTTTCCATCTATATCCAATAATTACCAAAAAAAAGTGCGTATTAACCGTTTCCATCTATATCCAATAATTACAAAAAAATAAATTAATAGTTTCATACTCCGCCTACTGGTTAATACGGAATATTTTTTATTCAAACAGTTAGATTTTGCTTTATTATTACGAAAATTGAGTATTTATGTCGGGGGAGACGAAAAAACATGCATTTTATATTTCAATTTTATAAGATTATTTCACATCCGCGAAGTATTTGACAGCAACGTTTGGCCAAGTGAAACGGGACATATACAACTTCAATTACTACAATATACAACTATTTACGTGCACAAAATAGGTTATTAGGTTCTTAGGCTGGGTAACCTAAGTAATTCGTGCGTATTTAGATTGAAAAAAATCGCAAACATCAAATCCAAAGAAATGGCGGCAAAGGAAATGTTCCGCTCCGTATTATCCGTGCGTATCCGTGTATCGAAATTCGAATTCCGTATTATCCGGTAAGCGGAGTAGTAAACATTTACCAAAAATAAAAGCGAAACCTACCCTAAATCTTCTTTTTCCAACCGGAGACCTCGCATACGGGATTCCTTCAAACGCTCCGTAGGGATGTCCACCAAAAGAGGTCCTCCATTCCCCCACCAACTTCCCCTGGGCGATATCTACCACAATATCATCCCCATCTTCCCCAGAACATCCCTCAAACAACAGGGCGCACACAAACGCACAGATCAGAATGTAATACTTCGACATTATAGATAGTCAATTCAGAAAATAAAATACACACAGGTGAAGGAAGACTCCGTTCCTACAGCCACCTCGGCGGCAATTGCCAAACGACTGAGTGTGAATCACCCTCTCTTGGACATTTATAACTGTTTAATAATATAATTAGCGTTAGTCGACATACAGGCACATGCGAGAACCACTAGAAATTGTTATCTATTAAAACTTGCGCTTATCAATCTGCAGGCGAACACCACTAGAAATTATTAACAGGATTTATTATCTTGTATTTATTAATAAAGAAAACTGGCCGGCTTCCGAAGAAATGAAAAACTGTTTTGAAAATGGTCAATAAACAATTGATTTCTAGTGTTATTTACACAGGCGATTTGAAATTGGAAATAGATTATGTAAAGCACAAACAAAACATCTTTGGGTTAAGAACTTGCCTTGGATATTTGAGATTTTGAAACTGAAAGTATTATCTTGATAAATTAATCACGCAGGGCACTTGTACACTAAGCGCCTCCGCCCACTGAGGCAACTGAAAACCAACTAAAACCGGCTGTTTTCTCTGTCTTGATTGGTCAAAAAGCTTGTTTAACCAATACGAAGAACAATCAGCTGACAGCTGGCAACTAGCAACGGCCGCCCACGGCGATGAGCAGTGTCAGTCGCGAGTCACCGCTTGCGTTACCATTGACAACGGGGTTTTGTGTGATTGTGTAGTGTGCGGGACATCACATTGTCATACAAAGACAGTGGGAATTGAGAGTTTTCAGTTGCCTCATTGGGCGGAGGCGCTAAGCTGTCCGAAATGTTGGCTAAAGAAGAAAGAAGTACAACATAGCGTCATAACCCAAAAATTAAACACGACAGTACCTTTGTAGGTGTACGAGTACTTATGTTTATGTGAATGGTTTTTGTACCATCTGACAAATAAATAATGTAAAAAATAGTTTTCTCCGCAATCGTAGTACCCGCTCAAAAAGATAAGAAGGAGAGATACGATATAATCAGAGCGAGCGCGCTAATATTAAAATCGATAATATTCAAGCGAAAATTGTGAAAATGTTTAATAAAACACGTCTCTTAAGCAGCATTTAAATAAACAATTTTTTTTAAACCTATCATGTGTGAAATAACAGAACCGTGTGAGTTTTTATAATTTTTGGAGCCTTATTTGCGATTTTTTTCTATCGAGGAAATTTTATGTAATTACCGTTTCGGCTCGACAGTCTTCAAAGAATATTTAAAAAAAAACTTTTTTTTTAAGATCATACAAACTTTAACTGAAATCAAGGGACATATGTTATAAATCTGCAGAAAATCAGAATGCCGGGCCTTATAAATGAATTAAGAGAATGGTAGGTACCCGGCTACTAATAAAAAAAATTAAAAAAAAGTTATTTACACGTTAAACACGCCTAAAGCCATTTCAAGCAACGTTTCAATTCTGAATTTTCAACGGCGATACTGAGAGTTTCTTCCACTCTGGAACATGCCGCAAATATACTATATATTATTTTTAATTCATTAATTGTGAAGTAACACAAATTAATCAAATAACATTTAATTGCGCACATCGGGTTCGAACCCGCGACCTTCGGAATGGTAGTCCAAAGCCTTGCCCCTGGACTACGCCGGCTGTCTGTTATGACTTCTGAACGTGGATTTAATTTAATGAAATACATGATTCATTCAATTTCATAAGATTTTTTTAGGTTTAGCGTAGTCCAGCCCTAATTAATGGGGCTGTATGCTGAAGTAGTCAGTTAGAAGTACTATATAATATGTATTTAAAAAACCTTTCTAATATTATATCAATTCAAAGCAACAATATTTTAATGACGTGCACAATATTATATCAATTCAAAGCAACAATATTTTAATGACGTGCACAATATTATATCAATTCACAGCAACAATATTTTAATGACGTGCACAATATTATATCAATTCATAGCAACAATATTTTAATGACGTGCACAATATTATATCAATTCATAGCAACAATATTTTAATGACGTGCACAATATTATATCAATTCAAAGCAACAATATTTTAATGACGTGCACAATATTATATCAATTCAAAGCAACAATATTTTAATGACGTGCACAATATTATATCAATTCAAAGCAACAATATTTTAATGACGTGCACAATATTATATCAATTCAAAGCAACAATATTTTAATGACGTGCACAATATTATATCAATTCAAAGCAACAATATTTTAATGACGTGCACAATATTATATCAATTCAAAGCAACAATATTTTAATGACGTGCACAATGCGTTTTATTTTGTTTTTATTTATTGTTTCTTTACATGGTAGTTTTATTGTTCATAATTATATTTTTAACCTCATAAGAACAAGCCTGTGTTGAGGTTAATAATTTTATAAAGTAATACATTTTATTCATTAATCAATTAAAGTTTGTTTGCACATGCCGGGTTTCAAACCCGTGACCTATAAACATTAAAGTAGAATACACATAAAAGAACAACAATTGCAAAATTTCAAAATAAAATGTTAATCAGTTCGTTCGTGTGTAGTTTTTACGACTTGTTGTTATGTTCAATAACTTGGTTTTACATGGAAGCCGACTTTCGCGTTTGCACTGTTCTTCAACACGTCTATTTTCAGATCAGTTTTAATTAGTTACAATTTTGGAGGCGGGTATGGGTAGGATTTTTTTTGGGTATCCATCACTCCTGCCATAGGCCACCCTTCAAGATTATAGCATCCTCCTGATCATTCAAATCTGGTCACCAAACATGGTTAAATATTTTTAAGCAAAGTTTCGATTCTTAATGTTGGTCTTCCTACAGGACGATTTTGAAAGTATCCACCACTCTGTAAACTGCAGAAAATATGACGCTGGTGGATAAGAAAAATGGCTAACGCGCCATACAGCTGAAGCATTTCCAAGTGTATGGCGATTTAGCAATTTCCTTTATAGTTTATGGAACTTTAGCCATTTATCCTTTCCAAATTTATGGCACTTTAGTCATTTTTCCTCTCCAAATTTATGACACTTTAGCCATTTTTCCTTTCCCAATTTATGGCACTTTAGCCATTTTTCCTCTCCAAGGTTATGGCACTTTAACCATTTTTCCTTTCCAAATTTATGGCAATTTAGCCATTTTTCTTCTACAAATTTATGGCGCTTTAGCCATTTTTCTTCTCCAAATTTATGGCGCTTTATCCATTTTTCCTCTCCAAATTTATGACACTTTAGCCATTTTTCCTTTCCAAATTTATGGCACTTTAGCCATTTTTCTTCTTCAAATTTATGGCGCTTTAGCCATTTTTCCTCTCCAAATTTATGGCACTTTAGCCATTTTTTCTTTCCAAATGGATGGCACTTTAGCCAATTATATTACTTTTACATGAATAATTTGAGAAATAATACAAATTAATTATATTTAAAAAGACGTACGCAGGGAATTGTCAAAGCGCTGTGTCATTTCTTGATACATCCGTGCTCAATTATGCAAAATGATATTTGCTTATTTTTTTGTGTTTTCTTTTCCTGTTACCAAAGTTAAGTTCATAGAATCCTACATTACAGGTTATTCATTCACTCAACAAATAAGTGGACGGCACATTAATAGATACGTTTTTAGATTTTCACGGCCAAAAGCATTTTCGTTGTTTGTTTTTGGGGTGTTATGCCGTGTTGTGCTACCTCCTTCTTTAGCCGACGTTTCGGACAGCGTTGCAGTGTCCATCATCAGGGCAGATCCGGCAGATATAATACATCGACGGATCTGCCGGATCTGCCCTGATGATGGACACTGCAACGCTGTCCGAAACGTCGGCTAAAGAAGGAGGTAGCACAACACGGCATAACACCCCAAAAACAAACAACGAAAAAAAAGGCACATTAATAAGTCGAATTTTTGCCTTGGTCATGTTGGCATATTTTAAAAACCTGAAGATATATTTTAAAAACTAACTGCACACTTGGAAAGGGCATGAATAAAAAAAGTTAACCCGTGATTTTTACAGGTATGCGTACAAGACCGAATTTATAAGTGTTATGTTAAGAAATTCTTTTAATAACCGGTTTTTTACAACGACTCGTTTGGATCCAACAAACACTTGTTTTCAGAGAGAGTTCGCTGAAGGGCAATATTTAAAAGATTATTGTGCCCAACAATATTTAGACTGAAGACCACAGTTTCTCAAAATTATTTCGAAGCTGAGATTTTAAAAAAATCTAGTCCCTCATATATATTTTTTTCAATTATTTCTGGCTTTCACCCTTCAAGGGTGTTTTAGGCCATCATTTGAAATTATGGAGAAATGAAAGATGAATTTAAATATTAATTTTATTTAAATTGACAAATTTCAAAATTATAATGATGATTGGAGTCGAGTTCAGACTTAGAAGAGATGTGATATTGAATGGAGGGGAGGCAATTTTTGATAAGGTTTGATAGAAGAGAGGATATTTGTCTAGAGAGGTACAAAGTAAAAATATGTGATCTAAAGTTCCTACTTGGAGACCACAGAATGTACAATCTGGGGAGTCAAGGAAAAGAATTTAAAAAGGTGAGAAGGAACAGAACAATGTCCGATTCTCATTCGAATAAGTGGGGAAATTTCTTTTTTGGAAACATTGGGGAATTGTTGAAACCATGGTTTTGATGGGGTAGTCCTTTGTCCATAGAAGGCTCCCTTGGATTGACTAGCAATGTGCCAATACTCTGCCCAAATATTGCGGGATCTATCTTTGATGATGGAAAAAATGTCAGATAAGGAATGATTTTTTTTACTTATTTTATTATTTTTTTTATTTTTTTTTTATTATTTATTAACCAAAAAATACATGTTATGTACATTCTTTTAGGTATATGCCACCTCACTAGGCTGAGCCTGTTCCGAAACTGTGTTTTAAAACTACTGTTTTGGCAAACATACATTTTAAACATGGCGTGGATAGTTTAGAGTGTGACCCATATCCTATTTCTGAAAGAATGTTTTAATGAATGTCCAATTGGACATTGGACACCAAATAAATATTTAATTGGACAAAAAAGATGTCGAAAAGGACAAAATAAAAATCCAATTGGAAGAAAAATTCTACAAATCAAGGGCGAAAAATTGGCCGATTGGGCAAAAAACGTTAAAATGGACAAACCGAATGTCAAATTGGACAAAAAAAATCCAAATGGCAAAAGTAATGACCAATTCACACGTTTTCAAACTTATTTCGACCACCGCCGCATTTAGATTTTTTTTTAAATCCCAGTGCCCCCATATTTTTTAACTTCACTTTTTACATTACAATATCTTTTGTTGATAGGATAGAGGGTGTGACCCATATCCTATTTCTGAGATCGAAGAATGAGAAGAAATAAAACTCATTCTTAATGATATACAAACTTTGAGGAACCAATGACGGCGATAGAAAAGATATAATTCTATTATTAGTGTTTTAGAATTTCTTGTTAGGTGGAAAAACAATTAAATATTAATCTGAAATAGCGCACTACTTGCCGCCCATACACATATTTCGCAAAATTTATTATAAAGCGAAACCGGTCGGTAAAATACATTATGTTAAAGCCCTGTTCAGACACAGCTATAAACCGCGAGCATATCTGTTGAACCGTAAGCGCTTATATTTTGTACCGTTCACACGACGCTATCAAATATTTCTTCCTATGTTAGGAGAGGGGGTCAGATGAATTTAGATAGCTCGATACGAGATACCATTTCTTTGTAGATTTTATACTAGATCTGAGAATTTGACAGCTGAGATTCGCGCGCTTTTATTAAAATGACCCCCTCTCCTATTTTCGGCGGGAGAGGGGCGCCTATCGGTTAAGCTGGAATCAGACGATTCACTCGAGGGAAGGTTTCCGCCATGTTTTTTCGGCCTAATCGTCCATTTTGTTTCATTCCATCTTTTTTTTTTTTTGTTTTTTTTATTCCAGAAAAAAAGAAAATAACATTTTCACTTACTTAACTAGAATTTGCATAACATTATATTATCATACAACATATTATTATCATACAATATATTACAATACTATTCATTCACTTTCAATATTATTCATTTTCACTACATTGTTTTTTGTAAATAAAAATGAATAATTTTTATTTAAATTTACAGACACTTTTTTCGTTTTTAATATCAACTGAAAGGCAATTATATAAATTGCCCCCCTCATAACTGATAGATTGCTTACCGTAGTTAGTATGAATAGTTCACACGGTGCTATAGAAATAAGCGTTCACTCGTCCATTCCGACCACAGCGTCGCCGAGCGAGGTCAACCGCGCTGGATTTCGTTTGTTTTCCAGCGCGGTCCGGCCCCGAATTTTAAGGAAAAACATGTCAGATGCATCGATTTTTACGCAATTTTGTTGACTCAATTAAATAAAAAAACAGTATTTTGTCGTCTTATAAACCTTTTTATTTTTTATGGCATAATAACACAATTTGATTTCTTTTTTTTATTACGAACATTTTCCTACAAATGAATAATCTTACATATATTAAAAAACATATAAAATACATGGATAATAAGGGAGACCCAAAAATTTCTTTGAGAGGTGTTCCCAAAAGCAAACAAATTAGCCGAACGAATACCATTTTGACGTTTTGCGTGCGATTTGATAGCGTCCTTTCATGGTCCTTCCCGTACAGGACGCGAGACAAACTGATTGAGAGTTCACTCGGTTCACGATTCACTTTGCTCTCTTCCGCGCGCATGCGCGCGCGAGTGAAGGATGCCGAAGGAAAATATCCAACATTGTTGGATCGGTTCACTTGAAGATTTCATTCGGCAGTGTTCGGCACTTTCGATTCATTTCATGTTCAGACGTGTCATTCCGAGTAAACTAGGCCGAATGAAATGCGGAAATGAGCGATTAGTGAAACGTCTGAATGGCGCTTTACGGCGTAAGATGTGCATTGTCTATGGTTGATCTGTGCATAAAGCGCTTAGGTGTGAACGGTCTGAAGGGATTGCATGGAGAGCGATATTTGGCGTGGTATGATCTTTTATAGTTGGCAGCTGTGTCTGAACAGGACTTAAATATGTATATCAAAAAATCTTTTACCGGAGCCACAAGCCAAAAAGTAGGTTTATTTATTTATTTATTTATTTGTTTATAAGATTTACACAGTACATTAAATATAAGTTGTAAGGTATTTTAAATAAATTACATGGTTTTGTACCTATTACGTAAATCTGTAAAATATCAATAGGTAATTTCGCCTGGGTTTTAAAACTATATTATGATGAAACTAATGAAAAGAATCAAACATTGGTTGACTAATAAAACATAAATGAAAGAGTATGGGTGGAGAAAATTTTACATTTTAAAATCAAAAATTATTTGCTCACTAAAGTTTAATAAAATGATAAGAAATTTAATAATTTTGTTTTGTATGTTCGCAATGAATCGTGAAAAATGTCTAATTGAATTTATACTATATACTCGTATTTTTAGTGTGCCTTATATATTCAGGCATAAAAATCGCTGTGCAAACGTAGTCTAGAGGTCACGGTTTCAAGCGCAAAAGTGGTTTTTTATTTATTTACTGAATAATTTTATAAGAAGAAAAAAAAGTTAATCAGTGAAACGGTCACAGATAATTTTAGCCATAGTGTATTTTTTAATTTGTTTCTTATATGCGTTCATACATTCTTATTGAAAAAATATTTTTTTTAGAAGTTTACGCTTATATTTTTATAAATTAACCAGCGAGTACCCGGCATGCGTTGAACTCCAATAAAGTGTTGTGTTTTAATTATGTTATTATTATTATTATCTGTCTAATGTAAAGAGGAATAAATATATATGATGAAATGCCTGAAGAATGAATGCATTTAAAAAATATGTAAAATGAATGTAAAAAATATTTAAGGTTACAAAATGAAATATTATGTTGTATAATAAAATAGTTTTTATTCGTGTTGTATAAACTAACTCAATAAATAAATAAATAAATAAATGTTAATTGAACACCTTTGGATATAAAGTATGTTTTGTTTTTCCGTCTGGTGCGTACAAAAACAAATCAAAGGGTTTTTGACCCGTGAGCAGGCCACACACAGCTGTCAGTGTGAGAAGCATTAATTTTCCAAATTTACCCCCTGCTCTCCCTACCGTCACTGTGTTTCCTTTGCAATCCCTCCCTCTTTCCCTCCCACGTCCCCTGTCCCTCCCGCTTTCACCTTCTACTTCCCCGTATTCCCCCTCTCCCGCGTCCCCCGCCCTGCGTTACCTTTAAGGTAGCATTCGGATCTCGGCAGTCGCGTTCCGGCAGCCGCGGCCAGGGGGGTATAACTCCGATCCAAAATTTCAACAGGAACGAAGATGAGAAATATCTATGACTGTGTGACGACAAGAAGGCAGCGACCATGCTGCGACCAATAGAACACAAGTATATTTTATATATAAACAGTATTGTTCTATGGTGTATTTATGTTTGACGCAACTTGGCGCGCGGCTGTTGCAGACTGTTCTAACGTAAATGTTTGGGTTATTTTTTGTGAAATGCCACCTAAATATCGTTGAGTGTGGAAGGCTGTGTAGACGTAAATTCAATTCGGCATAAGTTTCCGTCCTGGGAAAGAAAGGAGAATCTGTTTCGGGAATGTCCGATGAGAATTGGCAGATCGAATGCAAAATGCGTAATAAAATAACGTTTTGTCTACTTTTAAACTTCCTAAAATGAGGCAATATTCTCGTGAAACAGGGTGCATTGTAACCAAAATGCAGGTACAAATATTTATATTGATTATTTATATGAAATTCTAAGCTCATTCCGAACTGTCATTTTTCTAGTTGAAGAGTGATGAAATATAATTTTTTTTTTCATAATACGAATAATTCAAGCCATTTCATAATGTCAAAGGTACATTCATTTGCACAATTTAATCCTGTTTTCATGCATTTATCTTGTTGTGTTTTGATCTGTCAGATGTGTCATGATAGTAAAGTTGTTTTAATTAATCTTTTCAGCTCGATCATACAATGCCTGTGTTTGTTTTGAACACCAAATTGTCACACATATAGTGTCTCATTCCTTCTACACTGCTGGTGGTGGCTACTAGTGCTGGGTTTATAAAGAGAAACTCGTTTCCTTCACAGGACTGTCTGGGTATGTATTTGCATTTTACTATATTATTATAAATTATTACCTAGGTAAAAATATTAATATAGAGATGATTAGCTTGCTTGATGGTACTGAACTTTATCCACCGAACGTAGTATGAGGTTTCTACTAATGTTTTAAGTTTTCTTAAATCTTTTTTGTGAAGGTCAATTGACCAATTTTGATGCATACCCAAAAGTATTGATTTAGCATCTTAATGATGACACATGATTGTTTGTTGCAGGTATGTAGAACAGTAACTTTGGTGGTGTCACGTCAGGATATGGAGGCCAGTACATCTGGGGTGTTGACGTGTTCCACCACTCTGTGGCGCCGCTATCCTTGAGAGAACACAGAACTTCAGGACTGGAGCATCAAACATCTTGTTCAAACGAAGTGTCTATGGACCTTGGTTATATCTACCCTCGGTAATATGGTAAATTTATTTTAGACCTGATAAAAGTTATAATCTGTTCAATAGAAGAGTTTACCTTTAAAACAACGCCTTCGTATATTCGGAATTGGTGTGATGGTTAGTTTTTCTTGTATTATCTGTTTATACGTGCTTATAATAAAATACCAAAACATAACTGAGTTTTTTATTTTTCTGTTTAACCAATCATTTTTTTTTTTAAATAATATTTTTGGCATATGAGTTGGGTAGGTACCGAAAGATAATTATATTGTCTATGGTCGCACCTTTTTTTAGTTTCCTCTATCCTAGTCGATGGTGTGTGTGACGTCAAGAAGTCGGGGCGAAAAAAAAGTGATAAAATAATCTATATTTACCCTATATCTATGGTCAAATAGTGTCGAAAATTTCTCTATAGTAAAAGCACGAAGTTATCAATCTAGTGATTGGTTTATTTATGGCCGCGGCCCTGCAGCCGCAGCCGTGGTCGCGCCGTGCAGCGCGGCCGGGAGGCGTGGCCTGCGCGCGACCTTGGCAGCGACGCCGAGCCGCTCCGGTAGCAGAATGGTCGCGCTGCCCACTCACGCAAGTTGACAAATTGGCGACATTCACCGATGAAAATGACGAGTTTCTAGTAGAGTTAATTGCTAAAAATCAACCTCTTTACAATTCTCGACTCAAAACCTATAAGGATAACGTTGTTCGAGATAATATATAGGAGCATATTGCAAGTAAACTCAATAAAACTAGAAAGTACCTTGTATTTTTATTTTTACAGAATCAATACAACATTCAACCCACAAATCTAGCTTGCTGTGCGTGGTAGTTCATACCTACTCTAGTTCATTCTATTTATCCACTGTTCTTGCCATGAGACTTTTCCAGCTTCTGAGGTAAAGTAATCTTTAAGAATATCTCTGATTTGAAATCCATCTATGTTCAGAAACCCACCCCTACGTGCCAGTAGAATCATGTTCCCTGTTGATTTCGTTTTCGTTATAACTATAATATGGTATTCAATTTTTTTCTAAATAAGCATCCCGTAGTAAATTATAAAGGAAACATAGTGTAATGATATAATCATAGTGCACTGACTTCTGCTTGACTACTGCGGTTGGCAGTCGCTGTCCGGGCCGTGGACGCTGTTATCCGAAAGATTCTGGCAGCGCCGCAAAGCAGTGATAATGGGTCGCGGCAGCCGGTCGCAACTGCCAAGTCGCGACTGCCGAGATCCGAATGCTACCTTTAGTCAGTGGCTACATTCGTTACCATTCAAATCTCCACGGAGGACATTTTTAGTGTGTATTATCGACTCAGTGTTTATAGTAATAAAATCTCAATACAATTATAAATTACAGGAAAAAAATTATGTAGGTACCTACGTAGAAATTAAAATTTAACGATACATTACGCTTGCATTTATGAAATTTTATTTATAAAAATCATTAATTACAATATTACCTACAAGCAATAAAAGAAGTTAGTCTTGATTAATTTTTAATTAAATTGATAAGGGGAAAAACCAGTTTGCCACTCACACGAAAAATAATTTAAAAACAAAATTACAATGTGCATCGTTAAATCAAGCACTCGTTTTTCATATAGAAGCCAAGAACACTAATGCAGCAAATAACTCGCCAATTACTCGCGCAATCACATCTTATACCCATTACGAAAAATTACTACACTTAGGAGGTTTCTCACCATCCTCCCAATAGCTTATCTACACTAGTAACGAATATGTTCGATTTACGGTTTATTTATTTATTAAGTTGGAGTATTATAATTCGGTACTCGAACCTATGAATAGTGGCTATATATTGGATAAGTTGGCAGAGTTTTCTAACCACTGCGGGTATTTTATTTTTATTTTTAATAATATTCGTTGTAGTATGAATAAGCTATTGGGAGGATGGTGAGAAACCCGCATAAACATTTTTCATGATTCCTTGCAAACACAAAAAACTAATTTATTAAATTTCTTGGCGTGATATAAATTATTTTAAAACTCCTCATACTTAACGTTCCATTAAACTTTTATCAATCAATTACAATTAGTGAGCATATAATTCTTGATTTTAAAATGTCTTTTTATCTCCACCCACATTCTCCCTTTTTATTATTATTAATTATTACTCATCCATTTATTAATTAAGTTTTAAAACCCGTTCGCATCTCAGGTGAAATTACCCAATGACATTCTACGGACTTACGTAATAGATACTATCACCATGTAATTTAATTTAACATACCTTATAACTTGTATTATAATGTAGTGTGTATGACAATAAAAAATAAAAAAAATATTTTCTAAACTTCCCATACATATTATCTTTGTAAATTACAAAATTTACGAAACAATCTTATATCGTAAACCGTAACATTATATATTATCTTTAACATTATATTAACCTTAACATTATATGAAATATTTTTCATCTATCTAAACATAAAATCTAATCTAATATATAAAAATTTGTGTTTGTTGTTTGTTTGTGTGTTCGATGTTATGCGCGGCCATACCGTTCATCCGATTTTTTTTTTAATGTTTCTTTATTTTTGCATAGTAATTATAAGATTTGTGGATTTTATGACCACCATACTAGGCACTTAACCGTGTTATGGTGGCCGAATTTATAAACGGTCAGTATAAAATATAAAATAACATAAAATAATGTAAAGGAAAGTAAGAAGAACTATAAAATAATACAAAATCAAAGAAATACCTTCTTTTTTTTTTTTTTTCGTAAGAAGCAATCACTTTGTGGTTAGGCATTATATTTTAAATAAAACAAACACTTAGTATTTAACCACGTATATTTATTATTTGATATATCGACCGGTTTCGCTCCGACCGAGCTTCATCAGGATATAATAATAACTAAATACTAAGACCGGTCGAAACCGGTCGATATATCAAATAATAAATATACGTGGTTAAATACTAAGTGTTTGTTTTATAAACAAATAACTTTGTATTAAACCACTATTATATTAATATATTTTACTATTATGTTTAATACAAAGTTATTTGTTAAATTTTATTCAAAATGACGCCACAAAGTGATTTTGCGAAGTTTGAAGAAATAATATAAGAGAGTTTGGAAGAATATGGCAGAGATGAAAGAGTATAAAATATATAGTAGATGAAAAAATATAAAGAGAATGTAAAATAAATAAAATATAAAATCAAAATAAGCTCTGTAGAAGAGTCAAATAGCAACGGATTATTACAATGACTATATTTTATATGTTCGTGTAAAGTTATAATGGTAAGTACAGTGTTTATCAGTAATTTTTGTACAAATGAATTCATACTGAAACTCCGGCTAATAATAATGCAGTGGATTGTTAATGTTACAGTGATTTTCTAGTAAAGCACCGAGGAAATCGAACATATCAGTGGTGTCAAACATTTTAAACTAACAATATAAACAAATATTTAATCTTTCGGCTACTAAAAAGTTAATTACAAACCTAAATTTTTCAGTGGTTTAGATATCTATGTTCTTTAAAGAAATTTCGTCCCTTTCCGGATATCCATTTTTGGACACCGGTTGAAAAGTGAGTGATGGTACTAGATCTTTTGATGTCAAAATTTAATTTGTTGAATATTTTGGGTTCGATGTACCTAGGAGTATTGTCTCTGTGAAAATGTGGTTTTTGTTGTAGGGATTATGCGTTTTCCATGTGTTGAGTAGCGTTTATGTACCTATATCTTTTTGTGTGGAATTTATCAAACCATTTTTCCAGATATGGATGAGCACAATCTTAATATACAGTTGGCGAAAAGTGTCTCTGATGGATGAGACGGGAAACATTTAAAGATGATTCTTAGCAAAAAAATTTTAACGGTCATAAGAGGGTAGATAGTGGATGCTGCACAATCTCCCCATCCTATAATGCCGTACGTTGCAATAGATTGAAACAGAGCAAAATAAACACTCCTTAGAGAATATTTCTATATATATAGCTCCATAAATTACACCCATTTTTTCAACAACTCTCGTAACCTATTTAATTTAATATTGCCAGAGCTATATATACAAGGCGTAAAAGGACGTATCCGAGAGATTCCTGAGCATATTTTGAGTAATAAATGTATGTGTCATTTTGCTTTCCGATGACATTTTTTTCTAATAAAAACATTAAAAATATTTTTCTAACGCCATAAAGTACACCAATTTTTCCAACAACTCGCGTGACATATTTAATTTTTATATTTAGTTTATATTATTTAAAACTATTTGAAATCTGAAAGTAATGAATCTAAGGGCAGTTGTTTAAAATAATGAAAAAATTCTATTTTTCATTTCAAATTTGACATGTTATCACGTCTTCCATCATTTCAAATACGAAATGGGTTGTTTCAACTCCAAAATAACGTTTGTTAAATTTGAAAGTTTAAATTTTAAATTTTAATTTCAATGTGTTTCCCGCCGAATCACAATTTTGACGTCTGCGCATGCGCCTCCCATCACATCAACGCTAACCGGTCGAACTCGGCTGATTAAATTTCACATTACATTTCCTTCAAATTTTCTTTTAAATTTCTTCTGACGGAGATTGAAACAACCCAATTTTTCGGTGAATGACGATTTGAAGGAAATTCATACGTGAAATTTTCCGAAACAACTGGCCCTAAGCAATTATGCCCTTTGATGGGGGATTCATTGCAAGGCTTTCTTCATTCAGTAGTTTATGGAAAATGGCTGGTAATGAAATAATGTATAAATGTTGCATCAGTCGGAAATGTTGCGCCAGGTAATTAAGGTCGCCCGGTATGTCCAATCGACTAAATGGAGCACATCAATTCTGAAGGTATCTACGGCTTATAATTTATAAGCTAAGTCTGAATATTTATTTGAGAAAGGAAACGGATAACATACATTTATAGATGACTAGGTAGCTGATACCCGTCATTAAATAAATAAATTGTTTCTCTCTTCGTGTCATTTCCCATTCGTCCCCGTTCCCCTTCCGACTCCTCTTCCTACTCCTTTCCCCCTCACCTCTCACGCATTCCACTTCCTTCGCCTTCTTCGCCTTCCCCTCTCCCTCGTCCCCCCTCCCGCGAAGCCCCCTTCTTAATTCCCCAACCGACCCTCCCGCATAAAGTTTCAAAAAAATATATTATCGCAATCGTATGAATAGTATAGGAAATAATTTCATAACGCCAGAGTTCACTATCCTATAACCATCCCGGGTATGCGCACATCGTATTCCCAAAGTTTCATCGCAATCGGATGAACGGTATGGCCTCGCATAAGGTACGAACAAACAAACAAACATTAATTTTTATATTATAGATAGGGTAATTTTGTTTCTGCGACCTTATTTCACCTGTTCCAAAATAGCCGAACAATCCAAATTCGTGATCAAAATAATCATTTAGGTATATTTATTTATTCCTAAATGATTATTTTGATCAATTAAAAGTTAAAACTCACTAAGTAAGTGACATTGTGTGGAAAAAATTTGCATTTTCTTCGTAATTTTTTAGAATTCTACTTCTGGAAATCTTTAGCCATTTTTCCTTTCCAGCGTCGATATATTTAAGGATTTAAATTTTAAATAATGGTGATTTCCGTAGTATCTTGTCCTCGTTGTTACAGTTTGCAATCAGCTTATTTATTTATTATCCCAAACGCGACTAATTCTGAGAAATGGGATGGAAATTAAATTAAGGTAGGTTAAAATTAATTAATTAGGTACTCACTCAAAACTTAAATACTTGCACAAAAAGGAAGTCCAGGCGCCCTTCAGCCGATTTTTGATAAAAAACGACCCTTCACAGTAATTATAATGCTGGTAATAATAAATGAATCAGATTTTATTTCCTGATCAATCATTGAAATTACCTATTTCATTAATCTGTTGGGATCGTCGATGATACGTTCCTTGTCCTTCCCTTTGCAGAGTTGTAGATACAGCATACCTCCTCTAATTAATATCGCTCTTCTTGTCTTTCCATATCCTCCCATGTCTTTCAGGTCATCTGTGATTATATTATGCTCTATTTATCTTCGCTACGACTAACATCCATTTTCTTCATTTTTAATGAGAGTGTATGCATGATATAATTGTTGCATTTGAAAACCATAACGTTTCATCTGGACGTATTACAATACAAGTGTAAAATATATACTTATGATTTTAAGCACGTACAAGATTTTTAGTTGGTTTTATGTCAGATTCATAGAACTCCATTTTTTTTTAATTTAAGGTAAATCAAATTTAATAATGTTTTATTAAATTTAATAAGCTCTGCAAGTATAATGTTTTTACTATTATTAATGTGACAGGTGTAGGGCAAATAACAGGCCATTTTAAAATTGTCAAAACAATGAAAATAGCATTTAACGTCGAAACAGCTGTCTTATAATAAAAAAAACTAAAATAGTTTTCATTTATTTATTATCAATTAACGCCGATTAACGGCTTTTACATGGAAATTACAAATATTTGACATATAGATAAGTACAAAATATACATAGTTTAGAAAAAATACGAGTTATATAAAATGAGAAAAATACAAGTGGGAAATCGCATGAGAGTAAGCGCATAAGAGATAAAGTTCATATTACAAAAAATTAATTAAAAAGTAAATTAATGTAGTAAGTAACAACATAAAAGTAAAAAGAGTAAGCTATTATAAATATAAGTATGAAGAAGAAAAAAGAAAAGAAAAATTCACCCCGGGTACATATTCACAAGTTATTTTGATACAAAAATAACTTTGTTCAAAAAAAAATTTAAAATCTCGGAAGTAAACTGTATTTTGAAGAATATAAACATTCAAAGTGTTTATTATTATTATTTTTTTTTTTTTATTTAAATTAAGATTATTTTTGACTCGATTGGTTGACTAACTTTTTTTGTTCTTGTAAAATTATTCATAAAAAACCAATAACAACTTTGGCGCTACTTTCCTCAGGCACATAATACGAAAAATACGCATTTTAAAGAGGTGAGAAGTCAAATATTTCTGGCGTTTATATTCCTCTTAAGACTCTGTATATTATTGATTAAACAATTTCTGTATTTTTAAAATTAATTATTTTACAGTTCCTCTTTTACGTTTCCCATATTTTTAATAAAGTTTTCATTTTCGTTCAGCCCCAGAGAGGTCCAGAAGGCCAGGGAGTCGGGATTGGTTTGAGCAACATGCTCCACTGTTTGCAGCGCCGGGCTTCGTATATCCACATAACCCAAGTCTTTCTTTTCGATTTCACCCCACTCTAGTCCAAGGCTGGGGAGAGTGGGAATCCTGAAACGGAATATCAGTTTAAAAATCAGTCATTAGGTATTAGATTAGTAATTCAAGGATCGCCATACATTATCAAGATTTCAGTATACTTGAGCTGAAGCTTGTGCAAGTATGCTAGTTCGGCCTGACCACTCTAGCGATACTTAGATTCAGCGGAAATGGGTTCTTGAACTCGAGTTCTTTGCGGGAAGCGGATTCCACTTCCACTCCTTTTTCAAATCAACCACCCTTAGAGAACTCGGACTCGGACTCAGACCCGAATGTTCTCGGTGAGTGGTCCGAGTCTACCAAGTCCAAGGCCAAGAGTCCAAGTCTCGGTACCCGCCATGGCTCCCAGTACCCAGTTCGTACCAAGAACTCAGAACCTGAAACCACTCTTAGAACTCGAGTTCTTTTAAAAGGAATCACTCCTCGGAGGTCTCCGGCAGATCGCAGAACCTACTCATCGCTAGACCACAGTATACTTGCACAAGTGGTTCTGTTGAACAACAGATGAAGGTGCTATTAGAAACAGATAGAAGGACAGGTAATAATATACTGACTGACTGGTTGAATAAAATAGATATTCACAAATAATTTTAATCGCTGAATTAAAATTAGCTCTGAAAAACTTGTACAATTATTTGCGTACGGACGAAGAATCTTATTTGTGATCTTGATCAAACTTGTGCAATATTCGTCTCACACACACTCAAGCATAAGTACTTGCGCAAGTCTCAGCTCAAGTAGTAGGAACCTGTACTTGAAGGTGTATGGCGGTACTAATAGTAGATATATATATATAATAAGTAATCAGGTTATGATATTATTTTGGTTTAAAATTCTTGTATTGGAAAATACAAGTAGGAATTTTCAGAGTCATGAGTCATGAGTCATGAGTCATGACTATCGTAAGAAAATGTAGGTTCCAAAGTTGCGATGTACTGGACGTAGAAAAAATGCCATCAGGTGAGTAGATTCAATATGGTATATTAACTTATATTTTACAACATATTTGATAATTTAGGCCTCACTGGTTGGCTTACCCGTGCTGAGGCCATCACTTTATCATTTTACAATACAAAATCAAATGGGACAAAGTAATAAATTTTAATAAAATATTTAAAGGCAAAAAAACAAAAACAAAAAATTAAAAAAAGGTAAATATTATGAATTATGAGGTTCGATTGTGTATCAATGATGTGTGTTTTATAATGGTATTGTGAGTTACGTGTATATATTTTATGTTTTAAAGTTTTTGTAATATAGCCTTTTTTGTTCTTTAATCTATCTTTTAATTTTGTACCTTATTTTATTTTTATTTGCCTCATTTATTGTATCAAGTGAAAGATTGTTGAATGCTTTTATTGTCTGATGTTTATGACGTCTTTGTCCAAAGCTTGTGGTTATCGTCGGAGTTTTTTTAAAATGTTTTTTGTATGCTTGTGTAATAGTGATAGTTTGTGTTTGTTGAATTTTGTTTTGATGACAGGGCATCTTAAATTATGACCGAATGGGTGCCCAATGCAATGCAATCTGAGGAAGACACACAATGAGTGTGTAGAAGAGGATTGGAGTAGAACCAAGGCCAGTGGAGAGCATTTATGGGGGATATACAATTAACAGGGGTTCAAATACCTATCTAGAGGCCTTCTTCATTTTGTTTCCCAATAAATAAATAATTATTATCAATATTCGGAACATACCCGTCTCGCGCAAAGGTTGACCACATTGTGGACATGACGCCGATCATCTCAATGTCCTCAGGGGTAGTGGTCGGGTTCATGTAAGCAGTCTTCAGAATGTAGCCCGTGTCATCGCCGTGGCTTACACCTATTTATTAAACAAATACATTATTACAGTTAAAATATTATTAAAAAAATGATAATTGTAGGTAGAGGAATTGTGAAGCTGAAAGCATTCTTGGTATTTTCTATATATTTTAAGTTATTCATTTATAGTCCGATATTTCAAATATTTTAGTACTCTACCATATTTTTATTGTAACTTTATATTTTTTAAATAATTATAGATTTTTTTAACATTCGTAATCGGGCACTGAGAATATGTATAACTCGGCAATTTGCACCACACGCGGAACACACGCGTCTGTCATTCTGTCCCTCTCACAATAAGCTCACACACACTTACGATAATGCGAATGCGAAATGTGCGAATGGGACAACGCTCATATTTACCCACAGAAATCACTCGAAAAGGGGTTTCTGTAGAAAACATTTTTCTACACCCAAACTTTCACAAAATTGTAATTCAAAACAAAAATATGTTCTCGAAAGAAGAAGCAATGTCGGTATGTTTTCATAATTTTGTAATTGTTTAAGAGAATTAAGTTAGCAGTACTTTTTCCTTAAGTCATATTTTCCGATATATTATGCATGTTTGACAGTGAATGTTTACGTTACTACGAAACTCATCGAAAATTTAAAAACATACCAACATAGCTTTCACCTTCTAGAAGGCAATTTAAAAAAAAATATTCATATCGTGCTATTTTCCCTGTAGAAATGTGTTTTTTTCCCGGGCGTGCTTTTTGTATGGGCCGAAAAGCGAAGTCTATCGTCTTAAAAACGTTATCCACTCGAAAGCTTTTTGGAACAATATGGCACTATATGTGATAATTGATAATCGACAAAAGATAGGTGAATTCATTGGCTAAACAGAACTATTAACAGTCTGTATGTTTCCATATTCAAATTCGTATCTATGATTTTTAATGGAATGAAAAATTTTCAAAATGATGCCAAAAAAATCTTGAGCAATCCGAGAAAAAAGTTTTAAGTAACATATAATTCATTTGCATCTTACTTTGTAATATCAATAAAATAAAATAAAATTATTACTTCTTCGGAATTTAAGTGAAACCGTGCTCGGGACATCGATATAAAATTATCAGTAGTTACGCCTATCGATTCGATATTGTTAAGTTATCGATTTCACTGTGCTAGAGCTTCTGATGTAAACAATATTTTTTGTATGACCTACCGTAATTTTTCTTGGTGTGACTTTTGACATCGCTCATACTGGTAGCCCCCCTGTACGAGAAACGATAGAAATAGATAGGCTGTTTTCCAACTGCGGACTGCAATGCCCGAGTCTTCTCAACGTCTATGTTAAAATGACGATCACTGAGAGCCTGAAAATATTATTAACATTTTATAGAAATCAGATGTAGACAGTAATAATTATTTTCCTCTTTTTTGTTGACAACTGTTCAAAATTTCATTAAGAAGTATCAAAATTCTTCTTTGGTGTGATAAGAGGAGACGAGGGTGCTTTTAGTCATGTAGACTTTTAAACTGTAGATTTTTAATAAAAAAACAAAGGCATAAACGAAAGTTTCAAGAAAAAAATCCTATCAAGCCCTATCGGTCGACTGTAGCAATAACTATAACGATAGTGATAACTATATATACACAAGGATTGAGTAAGGAACATAAGGACAAGGATTGAATCGATAACTTTGGGTAAGTTCTCATCGTTCCCTAGCATGACTGCAGACCGCAAACGAATAAATAACATTATTATTTTTTAATTGATAAACTAATGTTTACAGCAAGATTTTTATGTAAAGCACAAAGAGAAATTTAGGACTTACAATGAATGCCATTCTGATATAAAATAAAGTTGGTTGTTTGCAGGAGAAAAAATGTAATAAGCAGTAATTGTTGAATGAAACACTAGTACATATTGAATTATTTTGCGGGTAAGAGATAAGCCGACGTAGCTCAGTGGATAAGAGCAGTTGACTGGAAATCAAAAGGACACGGGTTCGAGTCCCGTTCACAGCAAGTATCTTTTCTCCGGAGATTTTTTCAATGTGAATTAGTGTTTCAGGCTAATAATTATTGCTTAGAATAAATAACAGTTCACAATGACTACTGATTAATGTATCCGACGTCAACTGTTGTTTGTACGTTAGCGATCTGCAGTTATCCTAGGGAACGATGCGAAGTTACCGAAAGTTATCCTATCAATCCTTATTGATCGACCGTGCTAGGGTTTGTCACATCTCTATCAGGAGGGATTCAACATCAGAATTACGTAGATGATCAAAATATGAAACTATGTAAGCATTACATACATAAATATACACAAAAACGTGCCAAGTCTCATGAGAATGAAATATTGCAAAGCTCTACTTTACGAACACACGAATTAAAATAAATAATTATGAATTTTTAAATAGTTTTTTCTTACATCAACAAATTGATCGAAATTTTCCATAGTGAGATTTTTTCCTTCCAAGTAGAACTCCTTTATCTTTTGTGTTGCAGATAGATGTTGGTCGAGTGGGAGAGTGTAGTTGAAGTCGAAGAGATGAGGCATTATTGTGTCCCATTCCTTATCGAGGAGAGGCAACCATTCTTTCTGCTCCAGGAACACTAAACATAAACAAAACATATAAATGTAGCAAAATTAGCAATAAGGATTTTTTTAACATTAATTACGCATGGGAGGCCATGAAAAAAATTATTTCCCGCAGGTCCAATGTCATATTTGGGGATGCCATGTGTTCTTTATGGAGGGTCTTTTTGACGAGAGGTCTTGAAGAGACCCATCCTATAGGAGGGAGGTGACACAGAGGATTTATTTATTTATTTTATTTATTTAATTTCTACGGTAAAATAAACCATAAACAGTAGTTACATGACACAATTAGAACCATAAGAAAATATTAGCAATCATTTTAGATAAAGAATAACAAATTAACTGTGGCATTTGATTGTGAAATGACATCAGAGATATGAGCAAGAGATAGGTACAAATATATCCAAATTCTATACTATAAATAAGGTAAACTTAGATTTAAATAATATTGATCGAAAATATAAGATAGCATAGCCCTTTTGTATCTACTTTCCGTGCAGTTAAACAAAAGTGGTAAAGTGGCAAACCTTTCCACAACCGAGCTGTTGAACTCAAGAACGAGTCGTAAAAAGCGACCCATCTCTGTGACATGTGACAAATGTCAAATGTCACAGAGATTCCGAATCGCAATGCCACAACTCAGCCACTGTCCTGACTGATACTCAGTGTATCTTTTTTTATGTGAATAATAATAATAATAATTGAACAATTTGTAGAGCGCCGTTTTTGTGAGAAATCACCTCAAGGACGCTCCGCTCAAGATTTAAACTGCTCCCAACCGCCTGGAGCCAGTGAGACGGTATCCCCAATTGGGGTATGTTGGGAGGCTGAAGGTAGTGGGGAGGGGAAAGAAATGGATAAGAGGAAGGCGATGAAAAGTACCTGGCTATGCAGATCTAGCCACCAAACACGGCTAAAGTTATTTCAAATGGTGCAATGGTCTTACACCAAAGCGATACTGAGAGTATCTTCCACCTTTTAAATGATTTAATTGTTAAATAACACAAATTAATCGAATTAAATTTACTTGCGCACGCCGGGATTTGAACCCGCGACCTCCGGATCTCTAGTCGAGAGCCTTACCCCTCGAATACGGAGGCCGTCAATATATTATCGTACCTTGCACCCTAGACTACATTTTATCAACAAAATTCATTCATGTATGCAGTACCGCTTATACAGGTTGTTGCATCGTACTTGACTTACTTTAACCAGTGATTCCTGACATTATTTGAAGTAAAAAATGTTAATAAAATTTTGGTCTCCGGTGACATTTTTGAATTTTTTTTTTTCCTATAAAAACATAAAAATCAGTAGGTGTTGGGTAAGTTAGGGGCGGGGTGAGGGGTTGGTTGGTTACTTGGCTTAGTGACCGGTGACGACATGGGGAAGTTTTTTTTTTTCTTTGATTTTAAAGAAAATGTTTTAGAAAAAAAAATAAAAATTACACCTAAAAAGTCACCGGAGATCAAAATTTCATTTACACGTTTTACTCCAAATAATGTCAGGAATTACTGGGTAAGTCAAGTACTTTGCTTAGGCTGATTAAGTTTTAAGCCAGTGTAATGTTCCATATTTGTAACACGAAAATGAATTATGTTAATGAAAATATCAGAAAACACGTTCATTTTGAAAACCAACAGGATTCTAATTAAATACTAGTTTGTAATAATATATGTATACATTTTCGCAGCCTTTCGAAAATGTATATTATACTGTCTTGTGATTGCTAATCTCTTTTAAATGTAGATATACGAACGTGAATAACTTTATGACCTTACCAACTGGGTAAACAGGTTGAATAAACCCTTCAAGTTAATTGGTTCAGAACAACTGATATAGGTCTCAATTGAAATCGTTGTGTCTCTTTTACTGTATATGAGAAATATGTTCTAAACGGCATTGGAAAGAAAGACACCGCGCTGTACAGATTATACTTGACTTTTACAGGGATCGTACTTGACTTACTTTAACCAGTGATTCCTGACACTACTTGAAGTAAAAAATGTTAACGAAATTTTTGTCTTCGGTGACATTTTTAAATTTTTTTTTTTTTACAAAAACATAAAAAATCAGTAGGTGTTGGGAAACTAGGAGCGCGTGAGGGATTGGTTAGTTACTTAGCTTAGAGACCAGTAAAGACATGTTGAAGAATTTTTCTTTGTTTGATTTTGAACTAAAAGTTTTTTGAAAAAAAAATTTTTAAAAGGCACCGGGAGACCAAACTTTCATTCACATTTACTCCAAATAATGTCAGGAGTCACTGGTTAAAGTAAGTCAAGTACGTCCCTTAACATCATGTATGAAGATAAATGATTGAAGTTCTTTATTTTCATGTAAGAAAAATTTAATTCACTGTGAATAATACAATGTAATAAGTAATAACCGTTAAGTCAAGTACGATCCTTAACTCTCTGTATATTCAAATCTAAAAGTTAACCACAAAATAATTAAAATTTATCAATTTTTAAGAAACCAAAGTGTCCGAACGTAATTTGAAAAAAAAAATTAAACACGTGATTTTTTAATTACTTTTACATGAAACGACAAAAAAGGTGCGATTATAACGTTTATAATACATTTGTCTAATACAATACGTGTTTGTGTTTTTTTTTCGTTACCAGAAATTTTAGTTAGAAAAACGTAAGGCGACCCATTTAAACTTTTAAAAGTTTGCATTCAAAAAAATTATATTTAAAAAAAGTACCTACATAGTTATTAAAATTAGAAAGCTTATTTCATCACGTTTCTAGAATAGTTTTTAGTTTTCGGATACGTTCACAAATTTCATTTGATTTATTTGAATTTTAATGAAAAGCGAAAATATTCTGACCTGCCAACAGAATATGGTTGAGGCCTGAGGGGTTAATGGAGTAATGCGTTATTATATTCTTAAAATGCAAGAAGGCCCTGCCATTCCGCAATTAGTAAGATTATTTAGAATTCGTAATTATTTAAAGTAGTTTTATGTTTACGCAATAATTAGTTGTATTTTGATATTTCAGATTGCAAATATTCCATAAACTACATCAAGGTGTATAATTCGTGAATTCGTTGCGCAATACAAATAAGTTCAATTTCAATTTTATGGGAGAGTCTTAGCAGGAAACCCACGCATTTCTCGTACCTATGTTGTGAGTAGAAACTATGAACCACAGTCACAAGTCAGAATAATTATATCATTGAAGAAGAAGATAACACTAATAAATAACGAAAAAGAAGAAGACGCAGAAAAATAAAATATAACGGTCACAACTGGGACTCGAATCCAGAACCTCTCGGCTTACCGGGACAAATGCCATTCCAATTAAGCCATTGGCCATAACATTGTAATTGTAAACCTTTCTTGATAGAATTGAGTTTGTTTATGGATAAAACTATTACTAATATTCATGTTGCGTATGTACGTGCGTAAATAATAAATTCATCTTAATTTTTTAAGGCATAATTTGCAAATAGTGCTTTTTACTAAAATATTTAAAATAGCGCCATCTATCAAAGAACAGATATAAGTATCGCCTTCACTTGAATTAATGGGGCCAACAGACCTAGCTATAAAAGCTGAAGCGTTATTTCGCTTGGCCTACTTCAGCATATCGCTCGTCATACATACCCATTGGGAATGTTCGGCAACCGATATGTCGAAATACGCCAAACCAAATAACGCTTGAGCTTTTATAGCTAGGTCTGTTGGCCCCATAACTTCGTAAATATATATATTTGTATTATACAACCTGTTTTTTACAAAAATAAATACATATATTATTTAAATTAATGAAGTTAATATTAGCGAGACTCAATCGAATCTGAAATAGAAAAATCACAAAAATATACGGTCCAATCTTGGAACGAACCCAGTACCATAACCTTACCGGGGAGATGCTCTACAACTGAGCTAATGAGAATCCGATTCGATCATATACATATAGATATATATATATATTATATATAATTTTATGTTTCTAATTTTAACAATTTTTTTAATAAGATAATATGTCTATACTGGGGTAACCCGTTCTAAGATCACATTGTCTTTAACTGTATCTTACTTCGACTAAGAACTACCAACATAATCTTCATTTTTAACGCATATTTTTATTGGCTACTATATTTATGAATGTTTACAATATTAATCTCGAACTTCGACCGGATAGAGCACTGCCCCGGCGAGGCAATAGGACCGTATCTGTTTCTGATGTTTTTGTTTCATTAGATATTAAGAGGCTAGACTTTGAACGACACGCGGAACACCCGCGTCTGTCATTCTGTCCCGCTCACAATAAGCTCACGCACACTATATATACATGCGAATGCGAAATGTGCGAATGAGACAACGCTCAAATTTACCTACAGAAATCGCTCGAAAAGGGGTTTATGGAGAATACACTTTTCTACACCGAAACTTTCACGAAATTGAAATTTTTAAAAATATATATTTTTTAGAAAGAAGAAGCTACGTCGATAGCTTTTTATAATTTTATAACTCTTTATGAGAGTTGAGTTAGCAGCACTTTTTCCTTAAATAATATTTTTTGATAAATCGTACATGTTTGACAGTGAATGTTTACGTTAATACGAAACGCATCGAAAATTCGAAAACATACCGACATAGTTTTAACCCTCTAGAAGGCAGTATAAAAAAGTATATTCATTTTGTGCAATTTTCAATGTAGAAAAGTGTTTTTTCCCGGGCGTCCTTTTTGTATGGGCCGAAAAGCGAAGTCTATCGTCTTAATTAAGCATTACAATTTGAGGTTTTACTCATTATGTTAAAAATAAAAATAAATAAATAAACTTTACTTGCAGCTGGATACAGTCCTTCTTCAGAGGTGAGGGAGACGATCCACGGAATATCCATGGACTTTCCTGTGCGGACCAGCTCGTAAGGACTGGAGGAGAGAAAACTTCTCTCTGTATTGACTGCCTCTATCACAGGTGCCCACGGGGAGAATGGGGAATGGCGGAACATCTGTTAAAATGAACACCCTTTTTAATGTCTGCAACGACGTTGCGGACTGTCCTAACACAAATTAATAAACTTTTAAATTCAATCCAGAACCAGGCTCGGTTTGGGAGCCATTTATTGGATAACCAACTGATTTATTGGTCACCCCAAGTGGTTCGATGCATTTGGTGATCTGGCTGGGGTATCCAGGGTTTGTCTAGGTCTTGGCGGCAGATTCATTTGCCCACCTACTGCTGGATCGGGGGAAACTGGTTGAGGCAGTGTTTGACTTGTCTTGACCCATCGCATCGCCTTGCAAAGCAGTGGGAGTGATGGATTCATACGTTAGTCACTCCTGGACACAATGAACCCCAGATTCATTTACGCCTCATACCTTTTTCCTTCCTCTCTTTCCTTTCCATAAAAAGACTCTCCAAACATCAAAAATAAAGCCCTGAGTGATTTTTTCTTAAATTCAGGGCCTCCTTTGTGGAGTATTGAAAAAAAAGGCACTGGAGTAAGAACAAGAGATAATTTACTAGAGGCAATCAGGATTCTGATTGTGTTTGCAATGTAAATAATTACGTAAATTCAAGATTTGCAGTAAATATGAACTATTCCATACTCTATGAACCTCCATCAGTCTTAAAAATTAAAGCAATTAGGTACTGACTTATACAGGGTGGTAAGGGGCGTACTTGACATACTTTATTTAACCAGTGACTCCTGACATTATTTGGAGAAAATGTAAATTAAATTTTGGTCCCCGGTGACACTTTTTATGTCTTTATTTTCAATTTTTTCTTCAAAATCAGCCGAGTAACGGTGCAACCCCTCTTCCCGCCACTAGCTGTCCAATACCTAATGATTTTACATTAAATTTGTTCATTCATTTTGCACATTTGGCATCACTTTAAGAGATGTATTAATAATACATGGTGTTAAGGTACCTACGTATTAGTTGACTTACTTTAACCAGCGATTCCTGACATTATTTGGAGTAAAATATGTAAATGAAATTTTGGTCTCCGATGACTTTATTGATGACATTTTTTTTTTCAAATATTTTTTCTTCAAAACTCAGCCGAGTAGCCGCCCCACCACATACCCCTCTCCCAACTGTCCAACACCAACTTTTTTTAATGTTTTTGTAGAAAAGAAAAAACATCAATAATGTCACCAAAAACCAAAAATTTATTTTGATTTTTTACTCCAAATAATTTCAGGAATCACTGGTTAAAGTGAGTCAAGTACGTACCTTAACACCTTGTATAAAATAATTATTTATTTATTTTATTTTAGGGAAATCAACAGTTTACAATGTGGTTCGTATTATATACCTACATGTATAATTCACCTAACCAATTATAGATTTGCTCATTTTACTAAAATGTATTATGTATGTAAAAATTAAACAATGTACTTGTAACAATTAAAAGATATCACATTATTATAACAAGAGATTATTATAACAGGTGATACTACATAATAAATGTCATAACATAATATATCATTACATTTTATGAGTTTCTATATTTATTTTGGTTACAATTGAAGATATCTACATCAGAGAGATGTTTTTAATACTCAGTATGTTGAACACATTCTTATAAGACAAGCATTTTTATTTTTATTGGTTTCACAGTGTTTTTCTTTAAAAAGATTATACGTACATAATGTGTGCCGTGTAGGTACTTTCAAATCAATAAGGAACCCAAATCAATATTAATTATGAAAAGATCTACCAAAGACACTTACCATTAAATGTGTGGTAGACCTGACCAGGGCCGCTCCGGACTTGCCTCTGAGGCATTGCACCATTTTCTTGGTGTCGGCTGTCTCACAGCCCATTGCAGCCCCCACCACGCGCGCCTTCTCCAGGGGGGCCTCCTGGAGCACCCAGGGACACAAGGCGGTGCCACTCATCGATATGGCCTGGCTGAATAAACCTAAAAACATATGAGGCGTGTTGAAACAAAGACGGCAATCTACAATTATTTTAATTTTGAGTAAATACGAAAAAAGATTTTTTTTAGTTATTTTGCCGTACTATGAACCATAAAGCCTATTTTTTATTAATCTGATCCTACTAATATTATAAATGCGAAAGTTTGTACGGATGTATGTATGTTTGTTACTCTTTAAATCAAAATTTAATGAATGGATTTTAATGAAACTTTACAATAATATAGCTCATACATCAGAATAACATATAGGCTATAATTTATAAATCTAGCTATTTATTTTCAATATATTGAAAATAATAATTATTGTTTAATAGAAAACGTCAAAATTTGAGAATGACATTTTGCAAAACAATGATTGTTAAACCAAAATTCTATTTTGGAAAATATTTAAATTAGTGAATTTATTTGAAGTACTCGCCTAATACTTTGAATCCAATCAAGAATTATACATATTTTAAATAAATAGGTTAAGAATTTTGGTATAAACGTAGATGGGACCTAGGAAAAGAAAATAGATTACTCGAAGTACTAATCCTACGCAGACGAAGTCGCGGGCAGAAGCTTGTTGTTTCCATAAGTTACACTCTGTGTATATTTATTGCGATGAAATCGAAGTCGAATCGAATCAAAGTCTATTAGAATATCGTCATCATTGCGGTGCTTCAAGAAGCTCTACGGCGAATGGTTGCCGACTGGACAGTGCACAGTCAACCGCACAACTTGGTAGAATTTACAATGGAAGGAATACCAACTTCTGTTTGTTATATTATTTAATTTGAATTTTATTGTTATTCTTTTAATTTAAATTTGTATTTAATTTTTATTATTTATTATAATATAATATGGTATAATATGTGTATTATATTACAGAGTAGAGATACTGCTGAAAATCAGCTGCATTCCGGGAGAAAGCCTGATGAATGTATACCTGAGCAGTAACTCATTTGTCAATAGAATCAATGTTAAATACACAAGTTGTACGAATTTGTAAAAAATCAATTAACAAATACACGTTTTTATTATTATATTTGTGATGATATTTTTTGGTAGAGCAATCCCGATATGTTACAAAACCCATTTTAGGACGGAAGGAACTTACTCGGAAGTACAATTTTACAAAGGTATTTTGATATCAAAAATATAAGTTTCACATTCAGTACGCTTAAAAATATAAGACAGGTTAAGTAGAACAAACAACAAGAGAAAACAAGTAAAGAAAGAAAAAATAAGGAAATACAAATATGGATGATTACAAATAAAGGAAAAGAGACAAGACAGAACAAAACATGACAAAAAAATTAGATATCTTCATTTTTATGTGTACTTCAAAAATTTTCTTTTAAAGCATTTATTTGAAATTTTTCATTATGCTGGATGTTTTGTACGAATTATGGAAGCGAATTATATAGTGTGTAGGCAATATAGTTCAGAGATTATATAGTGTGTAGGCAATATAGTTCAGAGATTTATAGTGTGTAGGCAATATATTTCAGAGATTAAATAGTGTGTAGGCAATATAGTTCAGAGATTTATAGTGTGTAGGAAATGTAGTTCAGAGATTTATAGTGTGTGGGCAATATAGTTCAGAGATTTATAGTGTGTAGGCAATATAGTTCAGAGATTATGTAGTGTGTAGGCAATATAGTTCAGAGATTTATAGTGTGTAGGCAATATAGTTCAGAGATTATATAGTGTGTAGGCAATATAGTTCAGATATTATATAGGGCACGCTAAGAATATACACATTTTTGGTTTGTGTATTCCTTTTAAGCCTCGGCATTCCACATTTCTATCGATTTATAACTTTTTTTTTAATACTTTCAGTTTTTAAGTTTTTTAAAAAATATCTTTTATTTTTGACGATAGTATCTGTAGACTATCGAAACGAAACGGTAATTATATGAAATTCACTCAATAGAAAAAAAACTGCGAAGTATGCTCTGAAAATTATTAAGAACACATTTCGTTCTGTTATTTAATATATTATAGTTATGAAAAAATTCACAGTATATCTTTGAATGTAACGCGTTAAAACATAATTACCTTTGGAGAGGGGAGATAACATGTGTAGGTGCACGCTAGCCCCACCAGCAGACATCCCTGAAATGGTGACCCTGTCCGGGGCTCCACCGAAACGTTGGATGTTGTCATGGATCCACTGAAGCGCCATGGTCTGGTCCTTCATCCCCATATTCCCTGGGAGGGCGCTGTCCTGAGTGCTCATGAATCCTATCAAATAATTATAAATATTCAATCATAATGCTATAGACCAGACCTTGCCAACCCAAATTGCACCACGGGCCGCATTGACGACCTAAAATTTTCCAAGGACCACATGGGGGGGGGGGGGGGTTGCGTCGCTCAAGTGATTAAAAATATATTAAATTATTTGTTATAGCTTTTTAGTCCATTTTTGTATTTTAAGTACCGGGTTGGTCTTCCCAACGGTTAGAGAAATTTATTTTTTCTTCAAAGAGTTTCCTTTTCTTCGAAATCATGTTTAACGGCTTAAAAATAAATGTACTAATTAATAATATATCACTAAAATAATGGTAGATTCAGACTGGGTCGACGTACGTATGCATCGCTACGCCTAACAATATCTGGGCTACTTAGCAACCATATATTTTCAATGAAAATGTATGTTTTAGAATCACATTGGCCACACGCATCGCGACGTGTGATGTCTGTGGCCATTTTCATAGAAAATGTATGGGTTGCTAAGCATTGTTTGGCGTAGCGATGCGTACGTACGTCGTCCAGTGTGAATCTACCTTAAATGCACCTGTTTAGATGTAGATACGCAACGTGAGTAAATCTAAATACTAGTCTGCACTGATTGGTCCTTGTTACGCAATAGGACAAGTTGCATGTCCAGAGTTCTACTAATTCCAAAAAGAAAAAGAAAAAAAATCTTCATATATGACCGAGGGCCGCACGCAAGGGCGCCGTGGGCCGCACGTAAGGGCGCTGCGGGTTGGTCAGGGCTGCTATAGACAAACCCTCGTATTTGGTAGATAATAAAATCATCCCCACTAACCCGAACAACAAGGAATGTCTACTCTCATTTGCTGCATTTGTTGATATAAGTTTGTCTATTCCATGCATCGATATAATAACTACACAGATTATTCTTCGACACTTTATTTCAATCCAAAAGTAACACCACCTATGAGTAATTTCATAATATAAACTAAGTACTTTAAATTTTACTAGAAATTAAACATTTTTATCGAATGTTACTTTTCTAGATAGGCTGCCTCAAATTTATTTGTTACGTAGGTATATATTTAAAGTATTCATACGACTGATAAAATTTATAATAATAAAGTCCGCGACAGCCCAAACCTTAAATATTTCTAACTGCCTAAATTTTGTGTTTTAAAAATGATCTTCACAAAGTGAACTTGCTGGAAAACAAATTTACTCCACGCAGATCAACAAAAGGTACAAAACAATGCTTCATGCATACTGTGAGATAGTGATGATGCACTTTCTTTTTGATAAATGTTTTCGTAAACCAATATTTTTGCTCCGGTGTCATTTTTAAGACTCACACGGCTTGTGATGTCGAAGATTCCATGTATCAAGAGTTTTGTTTTGAAAAAATGTTACGTATTTTGAAAAGAATCTGTTGTTTTAAATTGTGCAGAACGCTCACTATTAGTTAAATAAATATATAAATATAAATATAATAAATCATAACATTTTAATTAATGAAGATAATATAAAATCTGGGAGATGTATCCGTATCTTTTTCTGATTTTTCTGTTTCGGATTTTCGGTAGACTTTCGCTAATATTATCTTCGTTAATTAAAATCTTATAATTTAAGGTTTAACTCATTAAGTTAAAAAGTTAAAAATAAAAATAATAAATCAGCTCTGAACTGATGTTTTTCTTCTAGAATCGTCGTAATACTCATAATGCTTGTTTACTCTCATTTTCTGTTTTTTTTTTTTTTTTTAAATAAAGTTGTTTTTTCAGTGTAACTAAAAAAATAGTCCTATTATTTTGAGGTTCTGTGACTTATATTTCACATTCCTCTGCCGGTTTTTTATTTATTTATTGTTTGGCAACATTTACAGATAATTAAGATGATAAAGTTATGAGATAACATTTTAAAAAGTTCACAGAATGCATAGTTCAAGATTTGTTTTTCTCAACGTAGAGGTGTCACTAATTAGAAATAACAAGACACAAACAAAAAAATATAAATAGAGATAAGGAAAATAAAACAGAGATTAAAACATGACCTTAAAAGAGAATAATAACCTGAGTAAATAACAAACATTCACCTTCGTGCCACAATATAATAAAATTATTCCCCACAACATGTCATGATAGTAGATTACTAATTTGCTTTTTTTTAAATATGCTGGACTGTTTACGTAGATATCTAAATATAGTCACATTCAATAGTAGATATTATACAGACGACTGAGACGACACATTCGAGACAATAGCGCCCTTGAGGTGATTTCTCACAAAAACGGCGCTATACAAATTATCCAATTATTATTATTATTATTAATTAATAGAGTAAATCCATGTTTTTTTATGCTTAAAAAAAGTCAGCAAATATTATGATTATTATGGCATTTTAATTTTATTTTTATGTTGACGAATAAATTTTCTACAGCGAGTCTAAGTTGCCCATTTTTGTAATCACGCCAAAACGGCATTTTCGATGTGTGACGTCACAAGGGTCACTCGTTCTTGAAAAAATTCCGGCAGTTGTACTTTGTTTGTTTGATGGCGTGCGTACGAAACGTTGTTGGCAATTTAATCGCTATTGAAGTATGCAGTAAATACCTCTTAGAAATCGGGCGTATTTTTTCGAAACTCAAAATATTTCCGTCTTGCCATATAATCCAATGGAATATTTCTGAACAAAAACTGTTTTTGAAAGGCGATGAAATACGTTTACAAATTTCATTATTAGAAATGAAAATATAATTTGAAAATTGAAACTTTTTAACACAAACTTAAATAAGTTTTAAAAATGGCTCACATTACGTTTTTTCTATCTAAAATTACCGATAAGGAAAAAAAAATACACATATTTTATTAGGTATGAAAATGTATTGTAAACTTTTCTTTTTTTATAAATTACATTTTCTCAAATTGCTATCAGATACTTTAATTTTGTCCATGGTTAAATTCTAGATTTACGTATAAAGCTTTGAGTTTTCTCTTTCTAACACCGTTTAGATAATATTTCTCACCATGACAGTAAGGGAAATACAATGATTTATGTGAGACCTATGTGAGTTGGGACAAATTTAGTATTTAGTCTTCTGTGATTAAACTGGTTGAATAATTCAAGATGGAATAAATATATTATGACATATTAGGAACATTAACCCCTCAGGCTAATTCGTTCGTTTTTCGGAACAACTCATAGGTATAGCTCTAATAGAAGTCGTTGTCTCCCTTACTAGCATGGTTAAAAATATGATATGAACGGTGGAAAGAGAAAATACTGCGCTTTGAATTAACATAAATACAAAAAAAAAATCATGAGTTTTCGACGGCAATTCGAAAAAAAAATTTGAAACACTGGGAATTATTTATTAATTATTTTTATATGAAACGACAAAAAAATCTATCGAAGATAATTTTTTTAATACATTTACCCAATATGTATGTGTGTTTGTATTTTTTTGCGTTATCAGTCATTTTTTGAAAAAAAAATAAGGTAAGCTAATTTTTAAACCTTTTTTATGTTTGCATTCAATAATTTTATATTTAAAAATATGTATATTTCGAATTATAAAATTTGAAAACGCATTTCATCACCTTTCAAAAACAGTTTTTAGTTATCGGATGCTTTCAGAAATATCCCATTTATTTTGTTTCTTTATTGCAAAGCGGAAATATTTTGTCAAAATAGGCAAATGAGGGTTTAATGTGAATATTTCTCAAATAATTATAAACTTTGTGTTTATAGCCACTTCAACACCTTTTTCAGAATATCGTAACAATTTTATAGAAACAGTGTTTACCTAAAATTCCAACTCTGTAAAGGATGGTAACCAGCACAACATTTTTGTCCATGAGGAAGTCAGGGCGGAAGGTATTCCCGGTTCCGAAGACGAACGCTCCTCCATGAATATAGACTATGACAGGCAAATTGAGCATTCCAATATCCCTCGGCAAAGGAGTGTACACGTTCAGGTACAAACAGTCTTCGTTCCCTGAAAAAATAAACAATTTATTATTGATACGTTTTTTATTGAAGCAAAACTTCTTTACATGGAGAAAAATGTTATTCTAAAATACGATCGTTTTATTCGTAAAAACGGGACTGAAGTTCTTACCAACAAATTAACGGTGTTTCAATGTTTATTGGCAAGAAAATGTAAGAATAATTTTTTGGTATACGTAAGAAATTCCGTATACCAACAAATTATTCTTACATCTATATACTACGAAATTACACTACAAATTATTCTTACATGTTCCCGCCAATAATCATTGAAACCCTGTTAATTTTTTCGTAAGAACTTCAGTCCCGTTTTTAACCGTTTTTACGAATAAAATGATCGTATTTTAGAATAACATTTTTCTCCGTGTAGGCGCGATAAATACTACGAGTATTTCAGATGTTTTTCGGATACAATTACTGCATCTGTGTTTGTTTTTATTTGAAAAGGTTTTTTCGCCTTCGCTAGAATATTTTTATTTTTATCTTCCGAAACTTTGATGATAGTCGAGAGCGAATCTATATTCATAAATTTGATTGCATTTCTCAATACAATACCTTGAGAAATGCAATAAAAATTATGCCATCTGAGAAGCATGTATTTTCCAAATTTACCCATTGCTATCCCCTACCGCTATTATATCTCCTTTGCAATCTCTCCCACTGACTCTCTTGGTGTTTCATAATTTTTAACTAACAATGACATTAACGATTTTAACTTGCGCAATTTGTTTCAGCGAAATTGTAAACCAATAATTTATTTCTTCAATCTTTTCGCAAAATTACTTTGTGGCATCATTTCAATTAAATGAAACAAATCCTTTTTTGTAAACCACTATGTAGTAATATTCTATTATTTGATTTATAATAAGAAAGTCGCGAGTTCCAATCCCAGCGTACACAATTGAATTTTATTGTATTAATTTGTGTTATTTCACAATTTTAATAATTTAAAATTATATGTAGCTTATCAGCATGATCCAGAGTGGAAGAAGCTCTTAGTATCTTTCAGGTGTAAGACCGACATTCAAAATTGAATGGTGGTCTAAAAAAAAATCTTAAATGGCTTTAGCCGTGTTTGGTGACCAGACCTGAATGGCCAGATACTTCCCCACCTTTTTCTTCCCCATTTCCTTACCCTCCCCACTTCCTTCAATCTCAAAAGTATAACCATTGTATAAATCGTCCACGAATTATCCTGTGGGAGTGTTATTTGCTTTTTTTTTCGCTGTTTTATACTTTGTTTTTAATAGTTTGAAAACAATGTTTTTAAATTCACAGCATTGAAGTTTTATTAATTTTTTGTCGTAACCTCGATTAGACAAAGAAAATATTGGATGTGATACATAACTACAGTGAAAATTAATACTATTAAAAAAAGTATTGAAAACGAAAATGAACGTATAACTTATAATACTCGTATATCATTTGAATAAATTTAGAATTTCGTGGTAAATGAGAAAACATAATATCATAGTAAAGCAATAGGAAAACATAACTTAGGAAATAGGAAAACATAATATTATATCTAATATATATAAAAAATAGTTTTACCTTTCAACTGACATTGGACATGATAATAATAAATTTGTTTAGCAAACACCTGCTATCACGTTTTACATTTGTTTTGTCTGTTACCGATTTACCCATTTCTTGTAAACAGGTATTTCGCAAATAGGTAGAATGTTTTTATTTCATTAAAAACTAGTCCCGAGAAAAATCACGGGGTATAATTGTACGATCTGTGAAGCATTTATGACTTATTTTTCTGCGGATATATTGCCTATCAAAAAAAATAATTGGAGAAGATCACAAATGTGCCATTCGAATGACACCGTTCGTACCTAAACTTCACAAATCATTATTCAGATTAAGTGTTTTCGGTCACGGACAACTGAAAAGAAACCAGTTTGCAATTCAATTCGCTATCCTGTGTATGTAAATATGATGGTATGCACGACGGTCTATCGATATAGGTTTTATCGATAATTTCGTTAACTTGTCATCATTCCCGAACATGACTACAGATCGCCAACGAACAAACAACGGTTCACAACTACTAAGTGTTGTTAATATATTGTACCTTAGCGATCTGCAATTGTCCTAGGAAAAAGACAAGATGAGAAGTTACCGAAAGTTATCGATACAATCCTTGTCGATAATATTGGTAACTTGACATCGTTTCTGAGCATGAAGGTAGTGGGAAGGGGAACGAGATGGGGAAGAGGACGTTGGGGAAGTACCAGGCTATCCAGATCTGGTTACTAAACACGGCTAAAAATCAATTCCGAATGGTGGTCTTACACCAGAGCGATACTGAGAGTATCTTCCACTCTGGAACGTGCCGCAAATATATTATGTATCATTTTTAATTAAATAATTGTGAAATAACAAAAATCAATCAAATAAAATGTATTAGCGCGCGCCGGGTTTGAACCCGCCACATTCGGATTGCGAGTCGAAAGTCTTAACCTCGACCACGGAGGCCGTCGTTGATGACTATGACAAGTTACCGATATTATCGATACAATCCTTATCGATCGACCGTTCTAAGAGTCCCGGAAGCGCCTTTTCGATAGAGAAATAAATTATGATGATTTTTTTATTAAATAACAGGCATATTTACCAACGGCATCGTCATATTGATCTAACCACTGCAGACAAATATCGGACACTTTCTTGGCCATGCGCGTACCGTCCCATTCTTCTGCCTTTTCTGGATCCTGTGGAAAAATTAACACTATTTATTAACCATTTTCTTCATTCATCGTCGATTCTTCCTTCTTCTTTTTCCATCGTTTCGTACAAACTTTAAGGGTGGGATGTTTCTCAGATTTTCAACAATTCATCAAATATCGAAGTATATAAGGTATTCCAGAGGCCCTAGCACGCTTGCTCTATATCGATCGGTAGGATAACTATCGGTAACTTCTCATCGTTCCCTAGGACAACTGCACATCGCTAACGTACAAACAACAGTTGATGTCGAATATGTTAAGGACACTTAGTCATTGTGAACTGTCACTTATTCGTTGGCGATCTGTAGTCATGCTAGGGAACGATGAGAAGTTACCGATAGTTATCCTATCGATCGTTATAGATCGAGCGTGCTAGGGCCTCTGGTCCCCTAAAATAGTCGAACGATAAGGATTGATAGGATAACCTTCGGTAACTTCTCATCGTTCCGTAGGACATCTGCAGATCGCTATCTTACAAACAAAAGTTGATGTCTAATAAATTAAGGACGCTTATTATAAAAAAATATGAATTAATGAAATCAATAAAAAGTTAATCAAATTTCTACGAAACCGGTATAACACTATTTCTTCATTCCCCTCTACCCTTCCCGGATTTCCCTCCCCCTCCCACCTTTTTTCCCATAATATACAATTACAATTTTTTTTGCAAATTTTATAACTCTAGAACTCACCAATATAGAAATATCGTTATGTAGAAACCTTCACTAGCAACAACACCATTTTTTTTATCGCAATCGAATGAATAGTATAGGAAATATCTCTAAATATATCAAACGCGCGAACTCTCAAACATACGAAGTTAAAATAGTCGTTAGGTTTTCTGAAATTATCCAATTTTCTGCGCAATTTTCTTAATTATTCTTTCCGTAAGAACCTTTTACAAAGTCTTAAAAAACTTTAAAATAGGGGATGAATGAAATAGGTAAAGTCTTTCTGAAGTTATGGCGTGACCAAGGGAAACAGGGATTCCTATATATAGATTTTCAATGTGGGTTTTTAACGTAAAAAGTACATTTACATGGCAAAAAAGAAGACAATATTATATTCATAAGAATAGACATGGTAATTATGCAAGATAACATATAAAAAAATTAAATACTTAGATAAGTTGTATATAATAGAAATTATATGCAAATCATAATATACCGAAGAACAAGTAAAATTTTAACAAGTATTTAATTAAACAAACTACAAACAAATTATTTCATTTTCGTATTGCACTCTCTACTGTTTTCTCATCCTGTATGGAGAAGTGTCTTGTTTTAATCTTATTTGGTTTTTGATTTTGTTTTTCCATCTTGCATGGTGGAATAATCTGTTTTTATCTTGCCCACTGGTGCGATTTAGGTCCAAATTTGGATTGCTTTTAATTTTTCTGTGATTGATATCGAAAATTGGACCACATTTTCCTGCCATTCGTAAAACATTTATTGTAATTATTTTAAACACTTTCTTGACCAGCAATTTAATCTATCAATTAGTTAATTAAATAGACTTGGTGTCTGTGGTCTTTTATGTAGTCTTTGAATTCTTCTAAAATGAATTTTGGCAGTTGGAAAGCTTCAAATGAACTTCAAAATAATTTTCAAACCAAACTTTTGATTTGATATACACATATGAAAAATTGGTTTTCTAGTAGATATATATTTGAATCAATTATCAAACAGGCCATATAGAATATAAAAACGTAGAACAATATTCAATATAGATATTTAAAATATCCACTGGCGGCAATTTCAAATCATCAAATCATCAAATCACTATAGCACGAATTTCGCGTATTTATAAAACAATTTTTCTATTAATTTTAAAAATATAGGATAATTAGGAAAATGTAGGTGAATTCATTGGCCATATAGCATTATAATTTGTTTATATGTTTACGTACACAAATGCGGAGTAATACATTATTTTTAATGTGGGCGGAAAATCTTCAAATGTGGCGAGCACTCAAGGCGATTTTTTATAATTCTCTTTGTCGCTCCAATGGTTACTTCGTTTTTGATTTTGTTTTTCCGTCCTGCATGGTGGAGTATCTTGTTTTTACAATATTTCGTTATTGATTTTGATTTGTTTTCATATAGTTATGCTTATTTAGATGTTCTTTGTGAAATAAAAAAATAACATGTAAAAGCCCATCTGGGCGTGAAATTCGAAATAAATAAATAATATGTTATATGGTGATAGTACAAAATTTAAATTTAATTGTATTTTTTTTAATAATGTTCGTAGTTTTCTTCTTTTCGTACATCAAGGGGTAATTGGTTGATTTTTTTCTCCCTTATACACATAGTAATGATGTTCTGTTGTAGTTCGTACGAGTAGTACAGTTAGTCCACCTGCAAAGCTATTTCTTATGCTAATATTTAAGGGATGGGATATTATTTTTAATAAAGAAATCCTCATGTAACTGAAGTAGTGCAATTTTGTTGTAATTTTGTCGAGTTCAGTGAATTTAATTGACAGTAGCAAGACAACATATTTGATACTATCTTTTTACCAAATTAATTTCTTATCAAACATATACTTACATAATTTGTGTGAAGCTAGTTTAAAACTCTTTCGCCAACTGCGATAATGCTGGATTAGAGAGATTATCTGATATATTGGCTTTTTAAACTTTAAAATAAATATAATTACAATTTGGAAGGCGGGTACGGGTGCCGCCGCCCCGGGAATCATTTATAGCATAACCAACATTCCTGCCACCTCAAGTGGTTCGCTACGTTGGTGACTCGACAGGGGTGCCCGGGTTCATGTGGTGAGGTTTGTCTAGGTCTTGGCGGCGGATGCATTTGCCCACTTACTGCGTGGCAGGCCGGATTGAGAGATATGGTTTGGGGATACATTTTGACCTCTCCAATCGGACTCTCTTGACCCATCGCCTTGCAACGCACTGGAAAAGGTGGATTCATATGTCCGGCACTCCTGGACAGATTGACCCCCAGATTCCTACTCACTCCCTCATACCTTTTTCCTTCCCAGAACATCCTCTCCGTTCTTTCCCTAAAAAACCCTCCACACAGCATGTCCCAAGATGACGTTTGACCTGAGGGATTTTTTTTCCTCGGGGCCTGAAGTGTGGAGCTAATATAAATAAATTTCCACACGATTGTGGAGCTAATATAAAAAAAAACTTACATACGTAAAGACCAATTATTTATTACCCGAGTGTATAAATGCCCAGGTCGTGAGTCCAATCCTATGTGAGCCAAGACCACCATCACAGCACAAGCAAAATCTAATATATGATGGAAATAGGATGAACACAGGTTTGTCTTTTTAAAATTTAAGGTAGATATTGCCAAGTGTCATTTTTATCTAACTAACCCAAAGTATGTTTAGTTATTAATAGTAGGTATCTTCAATAAAATTTTAATCTTTTTAATATTGTCTTACCTTAAATCGTCTTTCGCCCACTGGAGGCTTTGCGTAAGGGATCCCTTCGAAGGCGCCATATGTCCTGCCCCCAAAAGAAGTCCTCCACTCTCCAACGAGCTTCCCCTGCTCTATTTCTAGACGAATTTCTTCACCGTGTTCGCCATTTATAAATCTTCTAGCATCACACGACAATGCGCATAAAACTGCGCAAATTAAGCCGAAAAACAACATTAAAAATATATAATTTAACCTTTCATATGAATCAGTTTATTAACTGGACTATTTAGACCGGTAACTCTGACACGAATGCACAGTGAACTGATAAAAATATTATTAAATGATACCTACTCGTATCTTTATAAACACCACAAGATAGGAGATATCTTTCCACCAGGGCCGGTGTTTAGCAGGCGCAATTTGCCAATTGGAGCAGACATGCCAAGGCGCCAAGGAACCAAGGCGCTGATAATACCCCACACCTAATGCTAAGACCACACCGAAGCCAACCTTCCAACTTCAAACGTTTGGACGATCGTGTAGAGGGGTAGTTCGTGCGTTGGAAGGTTGGAGTTCGAGTTGGTCCGGGATCGCCTCCGAGGCGATCGCGACGGCCAACTCACACGAACCAGCCTGCCGCAGCCGTCCACACATCAGTCTGCGAACGGCCGGCGATCAAGACACGTGTGCCACATACCATTATAATGAAAATATTATTACGGGAGAGTGGTATAACAATTGTTTGAAAACATGTCGTGTATATACTTCTACGTAATAATTGTAGGCAACTGATAAGATAAGCGCCGAATCAGCTGTTCGACATCCGCCATGTTGAAGTTTGGAGTTCGGAGATGGAAAATTGGCCGCAGCCACCACACGATCGGCCAACCTTCCAACTCCGAACTAAGTTCGGAGTTGGAAGGTTGGATTTGGTGTGGAAGTACCTTATTACATACAGCACCCTTGAGGTTTTACTGGCGCCAGGGCTAGTAAAAGAGCTTTTGCTCAGGGCAGTCATTCGCACAAAACAATAATATCTCCTGAACTGTTATAAGAAGATGAAATATATCCAATAATTTATTTATTTATTATTATATTTACGCACCAGACTTTTAGGTCCGGGTTTAGTTTTCCCCATAGGAAAAACTAAACCCTTTCACACACTTTTCCATAAAAATTATCATCTAGTAAATCCAAGCTATGCAAGTGTATTTATATAAGTAGATATAATTAATACAAAACAATACAAGAACAACATGTTAACCTACCAGACTATTAAGGAAGCGACATACTCGCAGCTCACATCAAAAAGTTATTTATAACACAATAGCGCTCGCCATACAATCCCATGAGACCCGCCAGACGTAAAAAGATGATGCGCTGTGATCGCGGTTTGAATCTTCGCTAATCGGAATTATTTTTCGTATTCGCTACAGTGGCGGTATCAGAAAAGTTATGCGACCCCCTCTCTACGGTAAACAGGAGAGGGGGTCATTTTTAATACACGGAGCATGCACGGAGCTGTCAAGTTAACATATCCAGTACAAAGAAATGATATTCTCTCGACCGCTTCCGATTTCAACTGACCCCTTCTCCTGCCGTAGGAAGGAATATTTTATAACGTAGTGTGTCGGTAGAAAAGATACTTATAACGCAGTATCTTTTTGATGTGAACTTCGCGTTTGTCGCCCGCTTTAAATGGGAAAATAATTCACCGACTCCAGATATTTTCATATCAGAGGGTTCGGCTCGGTGGAACTCCTAATTTGACCGATAAATCCTACTGATCCCTCAATATAAATATTTAAAAAATCTTTCGTAATCCTATATGTATATAAAATGACTGATTTTTGCATTTTTATATACAAATTCTTTGACAAATCCAATATGCCTAAATTATTATTGTTATTTATTTATTTTTTTATTTAAATTAAATTTTTTTTAAATTAAATGGAGTACGAATTAAACACAAAAACGATAAATTTATGTTTACTTTTAAATAAATTTTATTGATTATATTATATTCAATACTTAATTATTAACACTTTTCTAGAATAAAATTTTTAAAAAGAGCAAAATCGGCTCTAAGTTCGCCCCAGTAGCTTTAATATAGGCCTATAATTCTCAATATTGTGTTTATCCCCATTTTAAAAATAGGTGTTAAAAAATCTTTTTCTCAAATAGTAGGAAATACGCGTTATTTGATAGAAATTGTGAACGGCAATGTTACAGTGGTAAAAAGTTGATCAACATAATTAAAATAAAAGTTGGATGTAATTAATAATATAATATAGTAATTAATATACTCAAAATTGAATATATTTGATATGTTCGTATTTTTAGTTATGGGTTCAATTTTTTTAGAATAAAGATATATTATTTTATCATCGTTTATTTTAGTGGAATATAGGGCATTTAATAATGTTCGAAATCATTGAAATAATATTAGGAACTTAATAAATAAAAAACAGTTTATTACGCGTGACAGCTCTTTCGCCCTCTGAAGGCATTATCAAACTGTGGTTAATCCATTTACAGACGCTGTATTTATATGTCGGTACTTATAATGAAAACTTATTGCTTTTATTTTTAGTGCCTAATACGCCTTTATTGATTTCCGAATAAAATGTCGGAAATTATTAATGATTATTAAAAAAAAAAATTAAAGAGAAATACCTCACAACAGTCCCAACTGCTACCGTCTGGAGCCAGTGAGACTATGCCATCCCCAGTTGGGGTATGTTATGACGCAGAAGGTAAGTGGGGAAGGGGAGGAGATGGAAAATAGGAAGGTGGGGAAGTACCTGGCTATTCAGATCTAGTCACCAAACACGGCTAAAGCCATTATTAAGCAACGTTTCAATTCTGAATAGTACACAATAGTTACACCAGGGCGATACTGAGAGTATCTTCCACTCTTAAAGTGTAAAGTTTCTTTTTAAAGTTTCCCTAATTACTGCATTGTTTAAATTTGACTTAAGGTTTTTTGTTATTTATTTTTTAGTTGTTATGTTAATAACACATCTGCCCTAATGGTGGACCCTGTAACATGGTCCGAAATGTTGGCTAAAGAAGGAGGTAGCGTAACACGGCATAACAACCCAAAAATAAATAACAAAAATACTTTTGGCCGTGAAAATCTTAAATCATATCTTGACTAAAGGTTGTTAGGAATTATTCCGAAATGATGACTAACGCCGTTCTTCCGTGGATCTACTTTCAAGCGACGCGATCGCCGCTCGTCTGTACCTTCCATACTATTATTAGTGTTTGTAAACGCCGCTACGCACATCACTAGTAAAATAGTATGACAGATAGCGGGTAGCAGCGATTTAGTCGCTTGTCGCTTGTAAGTAGCTGCGTGAACGAAGGGCGTAAGGGTTTTATTTTTCCGGCTTAGTTGAGTATTTTTACGGTTATAATATTTGTGGAAAATATATCATTCATTTGGGGTCGAGCATTGAAAGCCGTTTTCTCGGGCTCTACGGCGGCGAACCTACTGAAATTTCAGATTCTTCAATATTCATATTATGTCTGTGGATTCTTACTAAAAATTATGGTCAAAAGTAAAATAAAGATATTTTGCAAGTAGTGACAAAATGACAAGGTAGAATTGTGTGACACATCATTTCCTTGCCTAGCTAATAAAATATATTTTAGTATGATAGGAGCATTTAGAAATAAGATGCCGTATCGACTGACTTTTTGGATTTTTACTAAAATTGTGGTCTAAAGAGAAATCGAAGGGCTGAGGAATTCTGCAAAAACAGGATTTGTTGAAAAACATTAGTCTTATAGCCGGTTCACACGATGCGATTTTTGTTGATCAACTTTGATTGAACGTGAATAATTGTTTGAAAAAACTTGTTTAAGTTCGTTGAAAGAAGGTTCACACGTGTCAATGTGCTTTCAAGTGTGGAGTTGATCAACAAAAATCGAAGCGTCAGAACGCGCCATTACGGGGCGAAATGAAGGCTTGAGGCTTTATTTCGTCGATATATATTTTTTAAACAGTTCACTTATTCCAAACAGGGTTTTTTGTTTATAAAGCTATCTTGTTTACAGATTTATCAGATTTAAGAGTTATATTACTTTTTGTTAAACGAGGATAAGGACGATTTATTGATGAATAATTCAAAAGGTTTCCTTGTTTTATGGTCGAATATTAAATTTTATAAATCGAGTAGGATCTAATTTTATTGCGTTCATCTATTGAGTTGTATGCTTTTATGGAACAAGTCTTCTTTCACTTTTCCTTAAACTGCGACAAACTTCACAGCGGTCGTTTCTGGCCAAATGCAACCAAATCGATATTGTCAATTTGCCAGCTGACGGACGATTTCTGCAAATTTGCATCTGCATTGCGCTGTAAAGTTCGCGGTTTTAGCTTCTGTTGTAGATAACAACCATAATATTAACATGTCGAATAGTGTTGACGAAAGGTACGCGATTTTATCGAATGTTTTCTCTCGTTAAACGTCATTTCTTCATCCCAGACAATATTGTCAATAAAAGTCTTGAATGAAAGCTGAATTCTCATTTAATTTTTTCAGGATTACGGATGAAATAGAAGCGTTGGAAGCTATTTTATTAGACGATGTGACGATCCATTGTGACGGGGACAGGCCGTACATGGTGGAGACTGTGGTCCACCCTTCTACAGGAGATGACACTGATTTGCAGTATGTTTGCGTGACGTTAGAAGTGACCCTGACTCCGGAGTACCCCGACACGAGTCCTAGCGTTAAACTAAGAAGTCCCCGAGGTTTGGATGACTCCATTGTGGAGTCCATCATGAAGCAAATCCACCTAAAACTGTTGGAATGTATTGGGCAGTCTGTCGTCTTCGAATTGATTGAGGTAAATAAAATAAAAATTACACAGTTTCAGTCGTATCTCGCCATGTCGGGACTTTCTATCATCTGAAAAAGCAGATAAACAAACCATATTTTCATAAGATTTATACAATATGTCTGTACACAAATCAAAAACAATAAAAAAAATTAAATGATATTAGTAAATTCTGATATGTTTGAATAATCGGATTGATTTTACCATCAGAAATATTATATACTAGCGAGTTCCCGGCATGCGTTGCAATGCCACTTAAATAAAGATTGTTTCTCCCTGCGTGTCCTTTCTCATTCGTCCCTGTTCCCCTTCGGCCTCCTCTTCCGCACCCTCATTCCCCCTCCACCTTCCTCGCCTTTCCCCTCCCCTTTTTCCGCTTCCACCCGTCCCGCGACCCCCCCACATATTTACATTCCACTTTCCCAGTCTTCCCCCCTCCATCAACCTCCTTCCCTTGAATTCCCCCACTTCTCCTTTCATTTCCCTCTGCTCCTCCCGGATACCCCTTCCCTCCCGCCTTCCCCCCCGCCACTAAACTACATGAAATACACTCATTTTCTAAACAAGTCGTGCGCCACCTATTGCAAGAATTTTATACAAATTTCATAATGACATAGCTCACTATTATGTATGGAAACATTCGCGAGTGTGCGCATAACAACTCGCCAAAGTTTCATCGCAATCGGAAGAATGGTATAGGAAATAATTTTATAACGCTAGAGCTCACCTTTATATTAGAAATGACAATGCATGCGCATGACAAATCGCCAAAGATTCATCGCAATCAGATGAATGGTTTAGGTACCGCATAAGGGACAAACAAAGAAAAATTATTTCTTTATATATTTAGATTGAATATTTAGTTTATGTTTCCAGCTGATCCGCGAGAATCTGACCAACAAAAACCTGCCTAGCGGTCAATGCGTGATCTGCCTTTACGACTTCACGATGGGTGATGAGTTTATCAAGACACCGTGCTACCACCACTTCCACAGCTACTGCCTGGCGCGCCACCTGGAGGCCGGCGAGAAGAACTACCACGAGGAGTTCGACAAGTTGCCGCTGTGGCAGAAACCCACCGCCAAGCCGTACATGGTAAGTTATTCTGACTTTGTTTTAATAATCAAAATAAATATGTTATAATATATATGAATCTTATTATGGATCTTAAATTCTCTCTTCAGAATTGTCAATGTAAGTTAATTAACCTGAAATTAAAATCATCCATGAAAGTTTTTTTTTTTAATAAATGCTATGCTCCTACATTTTCATAGTTTTTCAGCAATTTTATCATGCTTTTACATGTTAGAAATTAATTTATATTTTTTATTTGTAAATAATCTAAGAGATCTAAATCTAAGAATAAATAATCTAACTAGAACCGCCGCCTGCCGTTAATTCATTCCTTTCCCATGACTCGACTCGCAAGTGTAAACGCAGCATAATGGTTATAACATCACTAGTTACACTTGATTGTTCAATGAAAACAGTTTTAACTATGTATTTTTATTTTTATTTTTATTTTTAACTTTTTAACTTAAAGAGTTAAACCTCAAATTATAATATTTTAATTAATGAAGATAATATTAGCGAAAGTCAATCGAAAATCTGAAACAGAAAAATCAGAAAAAGATACGGATACATCTGGGACTGTATCCGTATCTTTTTCTGATTTTTCTGTTTCAGATTTTCGATTGACTTTCGCTAATATTATCTTCATTAATTAAAATATTATATGTATTTTTATTTGTAAATAATCTGAAATTATATATTTTTATAAGATAATGCATGTATAAGTAAAGTATATTGTTTAAGTAAAAGAAACAATAAAAAACAGTTATGTAAAATTAATAAACATTTACATCCATGAAAAAAGCTAACAATAAATCTATATAATAATATGTATTGCTCTGCGAGCAACTCCGCTTGAGAATCTTATGACAAGCGCCTGTGCAGTCACGCATGTAAAGACCCAGGAAAAATTCAAACTCGTTCAATTAAGAGTTCCCTTCAAAGCTTATATCATTGGCTGGGATACGTTTTTAGGATAAATTCTGCAAGATGTCAGTAGCGTGAAGATTTGAGATTTTTTAGAAGTATAAGTTTTGCCGTCCTCGAGTATATTTCATAGAAATATCAGATGCTCAGTAAACTTCTTTCGAACATTGAGCAAGAATTATTACGGACCTGGAATCTTGTTCTTATATATATATATTCTTCATAACACAAGATTATAATTCAACACTCCGAGAGATTTTTATCACACAATACCTAATTCTTTTTTATTTTTTTTTTTATTATTTTTTTATTAAATTATAAGTTTACAAGGTATAACCATGTTGATAACAAGAAATTACAAAATAATTTTTCACAGATTTTTTTTGATTTTTGATGTTTCTCTTCTATAGAAGCATATATTTGATTAACTGCGGCTAACGGATTAACTAAGATTAACGGCCGGCGTGGTCGAGGGGTACGGCTCTCAACTCTCAATCCGAGTGGAATATACTCTCAGTATCGCCCTGCTGTAAAACCACCATTCAGAATTAAAACGTTGCTTGCAATGGCTTTAGCCGTGTTTGGCGACTAGATCTGAATAGCCAGGTACTTCCCCACCTTTCTCTTCCCCATCTCCTTCCCCCCCCCCCACTACCTTCAGCCTCACAACATGCCCCAATTGGGGATGCCGTAGTCTCACTGGCTCCAGACGGGAGCAGTTGGGACTCTTGTGCAGTATACATATAAAAATAAATTATATTGGACGGTTATAATAATCCTATTATTGCTCTTCCCCAGCCGACTTGCCCAGTCTGCCGCGAGGCCATATCTTGCGACTCCTCGGCCCTGAGCAGCGCACCCCCGCCCCTTGCTCTCAGCAACGCCCGCTCTTTCGAGCTGACCAAGGAGCTGCGCGAGCTGCAGAAGCGAATGGCTGACCTGTACCAACGTCAGCGCGTCAAGGGGGGTATCATCGACACGGAGGCCGACAACAGCAAGCTGCTTCTGCTTACCACCGATGAGGGCGCCGCTAATAAGGTGAGGCGTATTAAAGTATGTATCTTTTTTGTTTATGATTTATAAATTTTTTTATATCATTGTTTTCAATCATTCTAAAACGTCTCCATCATCGATATAATAACTACTGTAGATTAGCACTCCCATATCTAATTTCAATCCAAAAGTAACAACAACTATGAGTAATTTCATAATACAACTACCCCTCGGATTCCGTTGCATCTCTTGCATGATGTACTTGTTTTGCTATCAAGTTTTTTTTTTTTATTATCAAATGTTACATTTCCCGATACGCTGCCTTAAATATATTTGTTACATATGTATTTTGTTGAGGGCCGGTTGTTTCGGAAAATTTCACGTATGAATTTCCTTCAAATGTCATTCACTGAAAAATTGGGTTGTTTCAACCTCCGTCAGAAGTAATTTCAATGAAAATTTGAAGGAAATGTGGTGTGAAATTTGATCAGCCGAGTTCGACCGGTTAGCGTTGATGTGATGGGAGGCTCATGCGCAGACGTCAAAATTGTGATTCAGCGGGGAACACTGAGTGAAATCTTGTAATTTAACGAATGTTATTTAGGAGTTGAAACAACCCATTTCGTATTTGAAATGATGGAAGAAGATGGATGGAAGAATCTTTTCATTTTTTTAAATAACTGGTCCTAAGTATTCATATAAGTAATTAAATTGTTAATAAGAAATTCCGCGATAGCCCATACCTCGTTCCTTATCAGTCTTGTTCCTTATCAGACATATTCCTTATCAGACTCGTTCCTTATCAGACTCGTTCCTTATCAGACTTGTTCCATATCATACTTGTTCCATATCAGACTCGTTCCTTATCAGACTTATTCCTTATCAGACTCGTTCCTTATCAGACTCGTTCCTTATTAGACTCGTTCCTTATCAGACTCGTTTCTTATCAGACTCGTTTCTTATCAGACTCGTTTCTTATCAGACTCGTTTCTTATCAGACTCATTCCTTATCAAACTTGTGGAGGATTCTGATATAAATCATGGATAAGATAGGATTACATTACGATTTGTATATTTCCTCTTACAGTCCGATAGCTCTCCTGAAGACTCCCCGACCGAGGAGGTGAACAGCCTGCCCAGCGAGCCCGGTGCCCCGAAGCAGGGGGAGTCCCACGAAGGCTCGGCGTCCTGCAGCCCCCAGGGCGGGCGCGGGGGCTACCGCGGCCCGTACCGCGGTTTCAACCGCAACCGGGGCTTCAATCGCCGGGGCAAGGGTCGCGCCGTGCATGGGGCAAACTCATGCGCGTCGGCTACTAGATGACGATGGCTTGCAGAGAAGCTCGCCCTCGTGTCTGCCACTTAGCAGACGTTGTACACCTCTTGACTAAAAACCCAATACGGGGCTACCGGTTTTACCCACCCCTCCCTTTAAACATATTTAATTCACCATCGATTGCCGTCGTGATTGTACGCTCCAAGACTGAGGAGTGACACTGTTTGGACGGTCGGCCCGGACGGATCCCGGGTCACTGCCCACAGCTGCGTAGCTGCCACTGTCTCGTGTGACGTGTTGTGTCTTCCCGACATTCGCTCAACTCATCCGAAAGACCGAGGTTTTTAAAGCCCGTATCTCTATTCTGCTTTCCACCGAAGTGAGCCGTGTCGTTAAAGTCGATTTTGTGATAATAATTTTTAATACGGTATTATTATTATTGGTTACGCAATAAGGTTGGCTTGGCTGCTGAATTGCTCGAGAGTTTGTTGTTTGTTCCCAATCACCGACACCGTGCCCCGTATTGGATTTTGGTCAATGTTTACACACTCTAATTATAATAACTTATTGTCACTTTGTCTACATTCCTAGTCACCTGAAGCCACTGCTTTAGCTAATATTATACCAATATATGCCATTAATCTATAAACTAACTTAATGTTGTAACCATATATTGAGTAAATGTTTTTATGTGCACGTGTCTATGTATGAATTATCTAAAGTCTTTTTAGGTTAGAGCACAATACGTCTTCTGTATTGACCTGAACTTTTCGTGTTTGCCATTCTGTCAATGTTTTTTATAGAATTTTATCTGAGCAACTGGAAAATCAATCTTTTCGGGAGTCGACTTGTTATTTTTCTGAAACTATTCTCACAATACTCGAGATAATGATAATTATTGTCAAATAGTGTGCCATTTGAAAGAAATTCAGAAAAACCAGATACATATCTTCTTATCATTCGTGAAAAATTATGTCTCAATGATTCATTAATTCAATAAAAAAAAGTGAAAACACCAGGGGGCCTAGTCTCGATCTTTCGGTTTCACAAACAAGCACGTTTGCCGTTTAACCTTTCTTGACGGTGCTGTCAACTAAGCGGTCACGGTTTGTATTTACTGAAATATCTTTGTAAATATACTAAACATAGAGTTAACATTTTAGGTATTCCTCCACAATACATTTATGTATTGGATTAAATAAATACATTACACTAATATTTACTAAGTGTACAGCATCGGAGCGCGAGAAAGTTTTTAGCACGGTCACAGGAGGGTTAATAGCTAAACCCGCGTTACGGGCACTGTGAGAGATATAGACTAGGCCCCTAGGTCTCTAATCATCTGATATAGAATAGTATCCATATCTGCTATGCTTAGGCAATTAATCTGAATTCATCGGGATATATATAATTATATAACGAAACTTCAATAAAAGGAGCAAGGAGACTGTGAATTAGGTTAAACCTGCTTTATACTCATCACAGAGCAGCCACACATTACACTTTTAGTTAGCTGTAGAAACTGTAACATATTTAAACTATCTTCAAACATAATACAACTTATAATCCCTCAAATACAATTAAAACTGCACTCATAGATGTCATTTAACCTCTTGTTTGTCGCAAGCCCGCCGGCGCATAAATTACATAACATAAACTTTTGCTTTTTTTTTAAATTGCGATTTTAACCCATGTACACGCAAACTGTATAAATTACAAGGTCAGAATTTCTTGCTCCAATATCTTTCTTGACATAACAGTTGATTTGATTAATCTAGCTACTCTGAATATTTTTTCAAGTAATTTTCTGTAAAATTTGGAAATAACGCTTTATCCCGCTTTACCAGCTGTCAACTTTTTAAAGAAGTATCAATGTCATCTTCGAAAACACCTTTGAATTTTTGGTTTTCATGTAGGATGTATATTCAGGTTTGTGTAGAAACAATAAAATCAATTCATATTCTTATAAATATATATTTTTTTTATATTTGTTTGCCGAATAGGAGAATTTTTTTTTCTGCTAAAGTTAAATTATTAAAATAATTTAAATTGTTTCTTTTAAAGTTAGCTATTCTGGGATAACTTGTAACGATATTATCATGTAATATACATGAATAATAAGATGCATTATCTGGTAAACAGAAAACAATCGCAAAAAAACAATTCTTTTGTTTTTATGTAGTTATTTGAACAGAAGTCATCAAGGTAATTTCCACGCGGTTTTCCATCATCTGACATTCAACAGGTTAAATGGCTAGTTTCCGATAGATTTCACTATTATACACAAACTAATACATAACTCTTCAGTTCTTAAAAGAATGGCCATGCAATTGCGTAAGCAAACAATTTTTTAGCGTATTATGTACAAAATGCAAAATATCATCTTTTATGTACTGTAATTTCTCACAACTATGGTCCAAACACGTACGCGCACAAATATACTGATATTAGAAACATGAGTGTCATCTAGTGAATGGAGCGTAGATTCGATGATATTGTTATGGTTTGGAAACACACTTGGTCCACCATATTTAAGATTCTTTAAGAACGTTAACGCCCTTCGTTCACGCAGCTACTTACAAGCGACTAAATCCCCGCTACCTGCCATACCATTTTGCTAGTCCAGCACGTAGCGGCGTTTACAAACACTAATATGGAAGGTACAGACGAGCTGCGATCGCGTCGCTTGTCATTCTGTCCCGCTCTAAATAAGCTAACACACACTTACGACACATACGAATGTGAAACGTGCGAATGTAACAACTGCCGTAAATTCTCATATTTACCCGCAGACATCGCTAAAAAAAGGGTTTCGGGAGAAAACATTTTTCTACACCTAAACTTTCACAAAATTGTAACTTAAAAACAAAAATATGTTCTCGAAAGAAGAAGCTATGTCGGTATGTTTTTATAATTTCGTAATTCTTTATGAGAATTGAGTTAGCAGCACTTTTTCCTTAAAAAATATTTTCTGTTAAATTATTCATGTTTGACAATGAATGTTTACGTTAATACGAAATGCATTGAAAATTTTAAAACATATCGAGATAGCTTTCACCTTTTAGAAGGCAATATAAAAAAAATATTCATTTTGTGCAATTTTCGATGTAGAAAAATGTTTTTTCCCGGGTGTGATTTTTGTATGGGTCGAAAATCGAAGTCTATCGTCTTAAGATTCTCGCAATTATCTTTTATCAATTTATTCTTCTTTCGTATGGTGAGTATGAGTAGTGTGCCAACCGCCGCACGCAGAGGTAGTGTATGCCACGCTGCTCGTTATGTCGCCGGATCGTTTATTGTTACCGCGCGTGTAATGATTAGTGATGCGGCACCCAAATTAAGAGGGCCTCTGACTACAAATTATGCCGCTATGTAAGGGGCAGAAGACCAACAGGTCTCCCGGCTAAGGGGAATCACTAAATCAATTTATTAACTTGTTGAAAGCCAGCATACAAATTTTTTTTTCAATAAGACGTAAAATATTTCTTTTTTTTTTTTACGAATTTTTACCTTTCTTACGAATTCAATTTTTATAACATTTCCTTTGTGATATATTACATAAACTACATCAAAATAATGTAGATAAAACGAACCTAAGCTTTCCACAATGGATTTATATAAAAAACAATGAATAAATATAAACTTCGAATATGACAGCGTTCATATTATCAAGCGACAGCCATTTTGTCCACCATCTTTGGTGCCCGGCGCGTCATTGGCAATTAATATGAATTATTCGGAGTGGCTAAATGCTATCTAGTATTTCGTTATGTCAAGATCGAGAATAGCCCAAGCGATTCTGACCTCATACAATTTCTTTATACATAAGGGGCAAAATGGCTTCAAAAATCCGGACCCGCCGGAGGGACTGAGGCCTGCAAGAGGTTAAAGGAAACATTTGAAGGACTAGTTATGCAAGTTATAAGTTGTATTAACAAGGGTTTTAAATATTATTTTCCAATCTTTCTACAGTATATCAGCAAAGAAAACCTTTTTGATGGACGCATTTAGAAGATATAAAGGAAAATCAAAAGATTGAATGATTTTGGACCATATTTGGGTTAAATTGTGGCACATTTGATCCTTTTAAGAATACATACTGTACACAAAACATTAAAATACACTCACACTTGGTATTTAATAAAATTTTATAACATTATTGAAGCTTTTTTGCAGAGCTTCTTTTATAAAAGCACCAGTTATTTATAATATTGATATTCATTGTAAGTATCTCGCGATATTCTAATAGAATACCAAGATATCGGATGTAAGGACAGTTTTTTTACCTCCTAACAAAAAAGATACTATAAGTTATCAGCGAAAGTGAAAAGAAGATCTTTATGTACTGGAACGACAAAGCCTTTGCATTCATCTTAAATAATTAAAGATCTAAGATACCTAGCATAGATATTGTGACATTATTGTATATGAAATTTACATGCGCCAAATTTTTATCATGTACCTTTGATATTAATTTTTTAATACTCAAATAACATAAGGCTGTTGACTTCTTGGCGGCTAGACTCTATTATGTTCCTTGTCTTTGGTTCAATGAGTTATATTTGTCATTGTCTATGGTCCCAAAGTCGTAGAGGCTCCTTTGAAATTTGGTAAATGTTATTTTCGAATCGGTAACATTTTTGTGATAATGTTTTATGCACAAGTGTTGTTTATGAAGTACTTAAGTTGAGATATATTATTTATATTATAGTCTATCTTTAAATTTTAGTGAATTTATTTTTAAGAACTATGAAATTATTATTAGAATTGATTTATTTTTTATTGTAATGATAATTCTATTTTGTTGTGATTTCAAATAAATGTCTAAAGTTACCCTACAGTACAGTTTATATTATTTTACCCTTATTTCTTATTCCCTGATAACAAAAAGGAAGATAACAAGAAATATTATCTGCAGTTGGCGCGGACTATTCTGGATACTTATGTGACAGGTTCGTAGGGGTCGGTAGGAAACTTCAATAATTAAAAAGGTATGTTTGTTAAAGCCAACATGAAGACAATACTATACTTGATAAATAGACTTTGGTTTTGTCTCGCAACTAACCTAGTTCCAGAGGCAAAATGAATGTTTATACATTCAGGTCGACGCTGCGATTGCAGGGCTTCTTACCGTGCGCGTAAGCATATTGATACACTGATAATTAAATAATGCACTGTATAAATGTGAAATAAAATATTTTAAAAGCCGATTCAGTAAAAAAAATAATCTTTATTACGATGGACAATTGTTTTGGTGAATACTATCAAATAATTGCTGAAAAATCTCAGAAAACCTACATATAGCAACCATCATCTATAACCATTTAAAGAAGAAGTGAAGAATTCCAATCTGTCATCAGTGGTCCTAATCTCAATATGCCAATCAGCCTTAATGAATGACGAATGCAAACTTTGTAATCTCTCCTGCTACGTACATCGTTTATGGGAAAGAATGAGATGTTACAGCGGAGCTATCAGCCTTATAACTCTAATCTAAAGCCCCAAAATACTTGAAAAAACCCTTGACTCTGCACAGAAACTTGGTCTGTTTGATAGATTCTTCCCCATCTTGACCAATGGATTGCAATCTTTATAGCACAGGCGTCAGGTGGGGATGCTGTCCTGTTATTTAATTGTGTTATTTCAATGGAAGATACCTCTGCTGATAATCGCTGCTTAGTCAGGAAACACGCCAAACGTTTGTACACAGTTAACATTTGTCACATGAGAACGGGTCGCTTCTACGACTTGTTCTGGAGTTACACAGCTTGACAGTGAAATGATTCGCCGGCCTGTCTTTCCCTTCTCCAACAAGATGGGTCTCTTCAAGACCTCTCTTCAAAAGAACCCTCCACGAAGATGACATAATTTCCCTCAGGGCTTACTTATGTCATCCCATGTGAAGTTATTGTATTATTATTTTTAAATGCCTATAGGACAGAACAGGCAAATTCTTTTTTAGCACTCCCTTCCAATAAAAGTGACAAGTTTACTCCTATTCTGATTTAGTTAAAGAAACATCATTTAAAGCTGAAATTTCAGCCTGGTGGACGGCTTCGAAAACCTTTCTTTTTACTTCCATCTGTAGATGGTGTGGCAGAGTTAGCGTTGTCTCTCCCAAACTGATGAAAAAATTGATCAATGGATGGTCAGAAGTAGTAGTTGCATCGCTGGACCTTCCACTACTAACTCTTTTTGAGCTATCAAGGAATAGAGACTCGGGAGATGATGGTAACTGCTTCAGTTTTTCTGTTTGGTCTTCAATATCTTCGCAGTTAAGATTTTCAATGGTATTGTCTTCTTGGGTTTTTTCTCCTTCGTAAGAGTATTTTGGCACGTAAGTTATCTCTTTCATGTGTGGTAGAAGAAAACTCATTTCAAATTCCAACTTCCAGGGTCTTCGTCTGCCGGTTGCTTCACATCTGAATCGTATAGCCTTTCTGTATTGTTCCCTCAAACGTTTCCAGTGTGTCTTGCAGTCATTTTCTGGAAGGAAATTAAATTTTTAATTATTTTGTCTAGTTTGATAAAAAAATACCTTAGCTCAGGTTTTCTTTAATTTATATTTGAGCTCTTGCCCGGAATAATGTTGTATCCAACAAAACTATCAATGTTGAGTTATTAATGAAATAATGTTGGGAATATTATTACGCATCTTTTAAGATAAGGGGTTATGGTAATGAAAAAAGTTTTAGGCCTGTGGCAGCATTTTAAATGTCGGTTTGTGGAAGAATTTTGTGTAAAGCCGTTTATCGAAATCACGGAGATCGGTTTTTAATTCATGGGAATAAATGGAGAAAACGAACGTATTATGGCTTCAACTAGATACATTTCAACTGAAAAATGCATAAAAGTAGAATTCGTCCAGAAAAAATATTGTTAAGGCTGCTTTTTAGCCATTGAAACCGTTTTGTGGAATAATGCTCTATGTTGATCTCAAGACAAAATCTCAATTGTAAATAGTTACATTTATTCATATACTTATTTTGCTTTTTAAGCTCAAATGCATCAATGACATATTTAGAAGAGCATGGTGCTTTCTTGAGGGTCAGAAAAGTATAAAAAAACCATTTCGTGGAATAATGTTGTATGTGAAATTTTCATATATGTACAACATTTTACCTTGAATTCAGCACAAATTCTTGCAATAAGTTCTAATTTAATAGCCCTTTTTCCTTTACTTTTCCTTTAAAAATCTTAAGAATTGTATGCTTATTGTATTTTAAATATAAAATGTTATGAAACATAACCGGTTTCGTTTTTCCATTTTTCTCGAAACAAGAATATTGTTGGATACAACATTATTCGGGGCAAGGGCTCATTTGTTTTTTTCTATGCTCGTACATACAGTTTACAAGATGATAAGAGCAAGTAATACAAAAAGTGTTCCTAATATATCATGGTAGAGTGTAATGTAATTAGCAACGGTATGTAAATGATTAAAACTTAAGTAGTTATATATTGTGAACACCTCACCAGGCGAAAGACACTTTTGTGAACACCTGACTTTTTATTTACTTATTTCTATGCTCATACATACAGTTTACAAGATATGTGCAAGTAATACAAAAAATGTTCCTAAAACAAACATATAACATGGTAGTGTGTAATATAATTAGCAACTGTATAGGCGAAGACACTTTTGTGAACACCTCACTTTTTATTTACTTATTTCTATGCTCATACAATACATACAGTTTACACGATATGTGCAAGTAATACAAAAAATGTTCCTAAAACGAATATATAACATGGTAGAGTGTAATAAAATTAGCAACTGTATGTAAATATTTAAAATTTAAGTAAGTAGTTGTGTTTTGTGGACACCTCACTATGTGAACCTATGCTGAGGTGTTCACATACTTTAAAAAAGGTGTTGTTCTGCTGTCATAAATAGAAACACAGTATTCTCTTTGAGACTTTTAAGGAGGACACTGTGTTTTCCACCGACGGCAGTAGTATTGTACATATATGTAATAGATTAGTAGCTATGTTGAGGTAAACATCACAATATTATATAGACACAATATAGTGCCTTGTAATCGAAAGAGTGAGAAAGAGTAACAAATACATTGTACCAAAAGTACAGTATAGAAAAAGAGTAAAACATCATAATATTATATAAACACAATGTTAGTGAAAAGAAAAGGTACATGAAGGGAAGATAATGAACAGTTAAGCTGAAAAGAAAACAAAACAAAAGTAAAGGCCACTACACATGGTGCTGCGAACAGCCGGCTTTTTGCAGATGGCTAGAAATCGCATCGTTAGTAGGCAAAACCGGCTGCCGAATTGTTATTATTCGTCTGCCGTATTATTATTTCTTTACTGCCGGAACGATTGTTTCCACTTTCTGCCGCATTTGCGCGCAGAGTATTATTATTTTACTACTGCGGCGTCCGAATTGGTGCTGCCGCAGACGGATTCTGGCTGTTTGCAGCCAGAACGACATGGTCCGTACACGTGATCGCAGCGCACGAGAAATCAGCTTACTCAGTGGCGTTTCTTCACAAGGGGACCATGGGGACAGTCCCTACTTATAAACGTTTAATGTTAATGGTATATTTATACCGTAGAAATTAAATAAATAAACTACTATTACATATACTCTACACTATTCCTGAAACCTAACAAGAAAAAAATTGACAATTCTTTGTGTTCACAAAAATAATGAATGTGTTCTGAACATAAAAGTAATTGCAGAAATATAATCTAAAAAATTATTTCGGTTAAGTAATTTTTAATTTCTCTCCTTTCTTCCTTGTAGCATAATAATAATTTATTGCATATGACGTTTTAGTAAAATAATAATATTGATATCGATTGATCGGATTATTTCTATAGCGCCGTTCTCGTGGTTAAAACACCCCAAAGACGCTTTTAACCGAAGTACAATTTGTCTTGTGCAATTTTTATTAAATTTCATATTTATATAATTGTAGAAAGCAATCACTTTGTGGTTTGACATATATAAATAAAACACTTGTTTTGTTTAAACCACGAGTTTTTGGTTGTGAACAAGTGTTTATTTTTATTTAAACTTAATATTTATTTACGCACCCTATTTGATGGTTCTGGTTAGGTGCGTGACTTATCTTCGTACCTCATAAAATTTTCTGTAAGAAATTATATTATTACTATTTGGGTATACCTATATTTGTATTGAGTCTCGTATCGTTACTTTCTGGCAGTGAGACGTCAGTATCTACACATAAAAATGACGGTCCCCGCCATCGAAAATGTGCTCGACCCGCCACTGATCTTACTGCAAATAGCATGGTCTAGTGGCAACCACCAATCTGCAGAACTTCTGTAGCACATTAAGCCGGGTCTTTTGCTTCAACAAAGGTTAATAAAGTAATAACAAAGCGTGATAAAGGTTTGTAATTTATAATTTATAAACAAACTTTACAAAAACTATTCGTGTTTATCGTTGAAATATTTTAACGACGTATATACTGTTATTCATATTTTAATTTGATTATAATTAGATGCTCTGTTATGTTATATTATCGAACTCGTATGTTCTTTCCGTAATAGTATGTACCTTATCTGACATTATTTTTTTAAACCTGAAATGTTCCATGGTAGCAGAATCAAGTATTTTGTCTTCTGAAATTGACTTCTTTTAGCAGAAATTCTGACGATAGTGTAATTGGTCAAAATGGAATCTCTTTTAATATTAATTTTAGTGCGTTGCAAGTCGGTAGTGTGTATTTTTGTTTTAAATCAATTTCGCTATGTATTCAACACATAGAAATTATACATATGTTAAGAATCCACATATTATATTGACCCATAATCGGCAGAACAGCGTAAGCGACAAACAGTAAAGTGTTCAGGAGAAGGTTTTTTTTTAAATAACTTTCTTAGTTGATTCAAAAAATGATTTTGGTTAATTACGATTATTGATATTTGGTTACTGCCTGTATAGAACTGATAATGCAATTATCTGAATGCCTTCAGTTGTGGAGACAGTGGCGGTTACGCTGTTTTGCCTATCACCCTGACAGATATTTTCCCTTAGAAATGTCGCTTATGCTCTTTGGAGTACATGGTTTTTTTTATATTTATTTATTTACACATTTACTGCACAACATGTGCCATTAACATAATTGACATACAATATAAATAGTACAACAACATGAAGAATGACTAACAGTATAATTGTAAGTTAAATATAAGGAAAAAAAATGTAAAAAGTAAGTAGTAAGGTTATAAGTAGTAGGTAAAGGGTAAAATATAAATGTAAAGTGAAAAATATGGTATAAAGTATAAGTATAAGTATAAAGTACAAGCTTTAAATTATTAAGCAAAAATAAAAAAGTTAAAAGTGAGAATAAAATAATAGTAATAAAAAAAGTCTAAAGTAGAAATATAAGATATCTTTAAAAGGTACAATGATTTAAATATAAAGTAAAAAGTCCTCATAAGAGCATATTTATTGCCAAAAGTGTGTAAGCGATTTATTGTTGCATTTTGTTCTGCGGTGGTCCCAGAGTTATTACAATAAAAAGGTGTTTGGAGTCGAGTAGGTCTAAAAGGCAAATTAGCGATGGCAAATATTTTTCTCAATGGATTAAAGAATGAATATTGTTTAATTATTTTTGCTGTTATGAATTTATTCCCATAATTAATTAGGTATGTGTGGTCGATTAACGATTAACAATTGTCGATTTCGATTAACAATTAGTTTTATTTTTACTGAAATAAAAACTTATTTTTAAAAAGTCGCAGGAGGCGACAATGTTGAAGCAAGAGACCCGGCTTAAGCATTTCGCAAATTCATTTCGAAAGTGACCGAGTTCGGGAGCGCTGTGAATACGTGTTCACAGAGCAAAAGAAACCAACTTACTGCAAAAAGCATCGTCTGGAGGCAACCTCCAACCTGCGATTTTTAGCCAGCTGCTAAAAGCTGCTAAATGTCGGGCTGTTCGCAGCATGGTGTGTAGACCACTTAAGTGATAATTAGTGCCAGTATTTTAAAACATAACCAAACAATTATGCAATAATCTGTAGATCTAAATTGCATAATTTAAATACTAATTAAGTTGTTATATTTGTTTTGGAGTGATTAGGTATTGGAAGAATAGAATCGGGGCCTATGCCATTTTTGGGGATGCTGTGCGGCAGGTCTTCTTAGGGAAAGGAAGGAGAGGAAGTTCTGGGAAGGAAACAGGTATGAGGGATGGGTAGAATCTGAGCATCAATGGGTCCAGGAGTGATGGGACATACTTCTATTCATTTGCATCCATCCCTCCCACTGCGGTGCAAGCTGATGGGTCGAGAGAGCACGGCTGGAGAGGTCTTGGTTAGGTCTACGCCCAGTAGGTGGGCGGACGCATTCCTCGCCAAGACCCAGACTAACTGCACCTAATGAACTCGGGCACCCCTGCTAAATCACCAGACGTAGTGAAACCCTTGGGGTGACCTATGACGGGTGTTGGTTATCAAATAAATCGTTTCCGGGCCGGCGGTACCCACACCCGCCACCCAAATTGATAGTGTTTTTTTTTTTTTTTATAGAGATACCTCACAAGAGTCCCAACTGCTCCCTTCTGGAGCCAGTGAGACTATGGCATCCCCAATTGGAGTATGTTGTGAGGCTGAAGGTAAATGGGGAAGGGAAGGAGATGGGGAAGAGGAAGGTGGGAAAGTACCTGGCTGTTCAGATCTAGTCACTAAACACGGCTAAAGCCATTATTACCTCTTGAATGCCAGGTGTTTTTGGAAAAAATCGCGCGAAATTATCTTCCCGGCTTTTGCTCAAATATCGTATAAAAACAAAGGAATTGTTTTTTTTTGTGATTGTTTTCTGTTTGCCAGATAATGTACCTTATTATTCATATATATTTCATGATAATATCGTTACAAGTTTTCCCAGAATAGCTATTTTTAACAAAAAAATGTGAAAATATTTCCCATTCGACAAAAAAATGTAAATAAAATATATTCATACGAAAATGATAATTTTTTTTTATTTCTCTACAAACCTGAATAGACACCCTACATGAAAAAAACCAATTCAAAGGTGTTTTCGAAGAAGTAATGACGTAAATACTTGTCTGAAAATGAAATGACAGTTGAAAACCGTTCGTAAAAGTGACGCCAAGTTGACCATAGATATTTATTATAAATTATTCAGATGGGTTGGCGCTATGTGGATTTTTGCTATGTCAAGACCGAGAACGGCGCAAGCGATTCTGACCTTGTTCTTCATACAACTTCTTTATACATAAGGAACAAAATCGCTTAAAAAATTTATTTTTTTTAAATTTCGTCCCGCGGCCACCGGTGGGCGAACGGCAGTCGAGAGGTTAAGCAACGTTTCAATTCTGAATGGTGGTCTTACACCAGGGCGATACTGAGAGTATCTTCCACTCTGGAACGTGCCGCAAATATAACATATATTATTTTTATTAATTAATTGTGAAATAACACAAATTAATCAAATAAAATTTATTTGCGCACGCCGGGTTCGAACCCGCGACCTTCCGAATGGGAGTCAAGTGTCTTACCACTCGACCACGGACGGTCGTCAATGTACACGCCAAAACAAGAAGGAAGGAGACCTCACATAAAATCCAACGAAAGAAAGTATCATACAATGTTAAAAATAGGTTAAGCATACATTTCAAACTTTATTTAGTGAAAACACATTTTTTACCTGTAACTTTCATTTCATCTGCGATTTCTGTCCAGCAAGTGTCCCTCTTCAAGTTGTTATTGTAATTTTTATCATCTTTGTCATAAAGAACTTTGTAATTCCTCACCAGAGAAACTAATTTGCTTTCGTTTATCATCACAGCTTAATTAATTACCTATGTTCACAAACAATATTCATCAGTATCGTAAGCTAAAGAAGGAGTAGTGCAACGCGGCATAATATCCCCAAAACTAATCATTATTATAATAATTTATTAGGTCGTATTCAAATAGACGATGTTACAATAATTAGATTGAATAATTTAAATCTACTATATTCCAGTTCAAGTTTAGAATTATTTATAACGGTGATATTCCAATTTAAGTTTGAAATTATAAGTTTTGGCTATTTTGAAATTGGAAACGTCAAAGTGACAGATTATATTTTCGTCTCGGTTCGATTCGACGTGTTTCCATTTTTTCTATGGCAGAAAATACAGAATGGAGTTCTGACAAAGGTTGCCAGTGCATATGTTCTAAAATACACATAATATTTGTTCAAATTCCCCTCAAGTTCCTTTAAGGCGGAATCAGACAGTTCACTCGAGTGAAGGTTTACGTCATATTTACTCGAGCGAATGTTCCATCTTCGCTTCATTCCATGTGCAGACGGCGCTATAGAAATAAGCGTTCACTCGTCCATTCCTACTACAGCGTCGCCGAGCGAGGTACAAATTAATAATCTTATATATATTTTTTTTAAATATGTAAAACATGGATAGTAAGGGAGACCCAACAATTTCTATGAGAAGTGTTCCCAAAAGAAAACAAATTAGCCGAACGAATACCATTTTGACGTTTTGCGTGCGACGTGATAGGTCCTTCCAGTACAGTGAGTACAGGACGCGAAACGGACTGATAGAGAGTTAGAGAGTTCACTCCGTGTTCAGACGTTTCACTTTGCTCTCTTCCGCGCGCGAATGAAGGATGCCGAATGAAAATATCCAACATTGTTGGATCGGTTCACTTGAAGATTTCATTCGGCAGTATTCGGCACTTTCGTTTCATTTCATGTTCAGACGTGTGATTTCGAGTAAAATAGGCCGAATGAAATACAGAAATGATCGATTAGTGAACCGTCTGATTCAGCCATTACCTCCAGAATGAAACAAAATTCTTTCGAAATTAGCATTTATTTTTTACTATCCATTCATTTTCGGATTTTCACCTTCATTTAGGCTTTAAAATTTTATAATTTTCATTATCCTTACACATTCTAAAAATATATGTTAGTTTATTTTTTACATACCATGCTCCGCCTTTTTCACACGAGCATTGCTAAAAAAAATGTGTAAGTAATCTAGATATATTAAAAAATTATTATTAAAAAATAAAAAAATTAATGTAATGTAAAAAAAACTGTAATTGTAATAAATAAATAAAATAAAAACAGAATTTTATTTGAACAGTTTCTGGTAAAGAAAATGAAATTATAGTGCAGTGTCACAATTATTGTAAATAACTTTTCAATATGTTTGGATAACCAAGAAATGGTTCCATGTCTGATCATAATATGGGATCTTACACGGCCGACTTTTCAAGAAAGCTATGGATCTCACTATCTGAGTTCTCATAATAAATTGACTCATAAACGATACTTCCTCACATAATAATTCTTTAGCATCTCAGTAACGATTCAGAACAAACGAAGTACCTCAGAATATACTTTTCATTGTGTAATTTCATATTATATGGGTTATAATATGCACTTACGTCAATGGCAAAGTATGTTAAATATTATTATTCTTAAAATTACAATTCTCAGTTATAATCACAATCGTTCTTATTTATTACCATGATGAATTATGACAATCTCTGCGGCCGTATTCTTAGACCAACATTACGAAAATTCATATTACTAAAAAGTTGCCACTGAGTAGACCGGTCACCCCAGGGAATGCCCATAATCCCAGTACTTTCCCCACAAAAAGGTTCTCCCCGCAAAATACCCAAGTCTTAAAAAAATCTTAAAAATTTCCTGCAATTTGAGAAATTTCCCGCGAATCGGCAACCCTGGTTCTAAATAAAACATAAAAGTGTAAACGCGCGGCATTCAAATGAAGAGAAATAATATGTTGTTAACCACTGGAGCGACAGAGCAATTTAAATCTTTTTCCTCGGATTGCTAAAGGAAATTCTTCCGCCCACGTTAAAAAAAATCATACCTCCGAATTTGAATATGGAGACATACAAACTGATTACAGTTCTATATTGCCAATGAATTCACCTATATTTTGTCTATTATCACATATTTGTAGGATTTATAAAAAAAATTATTAAATCTTTAACCTTAAAACATTTTAAAGAATCTAGAGAATATTTATTTTGTTATATTTTGAATGTACAATGTATTATATAATCGCATTAATAAAAAATAAAAATTAAAAAATTTGCCACATTTTGGCAACAAAGGAATCCGTGGTTTTGGAAATACTGCCTTAATGTGGCAAAAAGCGCTCGAGTGATTAAGACGATAGACTTCGCTTTTCGGCCCATACAAAAAGGACGCCCGGGAAAAAACACTTTTCTACATCGAAAATTGCACAAAATGAATATATTTTTTTTATACTGCCTTCTAGAGGGTGAAAACTATGTCGGTATGTTTTCGAATTTTCGATGCGTTTCGTATTAACGTAAACATTCACTGTCAAACATGTACGATTTATCAAAAAATATTATTTAAGGAAAAAGTGCTGCTAACTCAACTCTCATAAAGAATTATAAAATTATAAAAAGCTACCGACGTAGATTCTTCTTTCTAAAAAATATATATTTTTTAAAATTTCAATTTCGTGAAAGTTTCGGTGTAGAAAAGTGTATTCTCCATAAACCCCTTTTCGAGCGATTTCTGTAGGTAAATTTGAGCGTTGTCTCATTCGCACATTTCGCATTCGCATGTATTGTAAGTGTGCGTGAGCTTATTGTGAGCGGGACAGAATGACAGACGCGGGTGTTCCGCGTGTCGTTCAAAGTCTAGCCTCTTAAAAGGCAACATTAACTATGAATAATTGTATGGTACACGCCAAACTTTAATACAGACTTGAACTTGATACGATCCATTCTCGCGCAGGTACAGTCATTTTGCAATGCGATTTGATTTAATGCAATTGCAATTTCGCAATTTTTACAATGACCGTAAGTGAAAGAGAAAGATGCGTAAAACATATGTGCGACAGAGAAAGGCGTGGGCGGGGAGGCATGCCGCTTTTCCGACCTGAAACTCGCCTATTGCGATGGTTTCTGTATCAACGTCAGGTCGGTATTAAAGTTGTCGTGTAAAATCATGTTAAATCTAAATAATATTTTACGATACATATTTTTTTTGATTTTACTGCTAGATAATATTTTTATTCTTAAATAATTTAATAATTTTAACTATAAAACAGAAACACTGTGCTGAAACAGTTAAAACTCACGACTCATCGCTAGTAAAAAAAAAAAATTTCGAAGAAAACTTTTCACTTTGTGGTGGCATTATTTATTTTAATGAAAAGACAAATAATAGTGTCCGACCGAACTTTCGGTTTCGGTTTCGGTTTCGGCCTAGTTTCGGCAAAAAAATGGGTTTCGGTTTAGTTTCGGTTTCGGCTGCCAACCAGCCGAAACTACGGCCGAAACCGAAACTGAATTCGGGAGGTTTCGTGTTGCGAACGGATATGTTCGGTACACTGAGCTGCGAGCGACGAAGTGTCATTTTGCTGCGTTAGCACTCATAGTCGTGTCAGGACAGTCAGGACTTGTTGATTTGCATACGTCAAAGGACATCCTGCTCTGATTACTTCAACATTATTGAATCCCAGATTAAAAATTACATATTTGAATTCTGATGAAGTTGATAATTGTGCGCGGGCGTCGTTAGTGCAACAATGAGCAAAAGCTGTAATTCTGGAGACCCACAGCTATCTTATCGTGTTCATCTAGAATCGCGTTTTCTGAAAGAGGAGAAGGGCTATGGGATGCCCATGACTTTTAATGGAAGAAACTTCTAGTGTGGATAATGGTGATCGCACACAAGTTGAGCAAATTATTCAAGCCTACTTAACAGAGCCAAGGTTACAAGAAACGCAGATATTTATTCTTACTGGAATTCTAGTCCATTTCTGTCTTTGACAAAGGTTGCAGTGAAATTCTTGTCGGCTCCACCGACAGATGTTTCCAGTTAACAACTATTTAGTGCTGCTGGTCAAATTTATTAAAACCGGAGAAAAGATTTCTGTGGCAAAAATGTTGGTAAAATTTTTGTTTCTCACTTATAATATTAGATTGTTTAATTATGAATACTGATAATAATTAATTCATTAAAATTATTAATGATTGCAGCACATTGGAGCTCTTCACAGTTTTTTAAAGTTTGAGTTCAATTCTGAATGGTGATCTTACACCAGGGCGATACTGAGAGTATCTTCCACTCGGAACGTGCCGCAAATATACTATATAATTTTTTTATATTAGATTTTATTTTTAATCAATTAATTGTGAAACAACACAAATTAATCAAATTAAATTTATTTGCGCACGTCGGGTACGAATCCCTGACCTTCGGATTGTAAGTCTAGAGCCTTACCTCTAGACAACGCCGGCCGTATTATTAATAGTACAGCTATTTGGTTAAAAAAAAGAGGTTACCAGGAAAGTTTTCCGGGAGTTTTGAAAATTGGTAATTTTTGGCTGTTTTCGAATTTTAAATTTGCCAACTCGTATCTTTGCCGGTCGGATAGCAAAATATTTTGGAGAAATATACGAAAGAAACGTAGTAAAAACGTACAAAATTATTGATTTTACCAAAAAAAAATTGTTTGTACGTTAATTGGAAATTTTCTCTAGTTTAATTTTGTACATACATATTTTTATCGTAAAATGAGTCGGAAAGGAGATATTGTCAAAAAAATTCTATTAGGTGCCATTTTTCCAATATGGCGGAGCGAGCGGCAAAGATACGATGTGGCAATGTTGAAATTCGAAAAGAGCACATTGAAATCTATAAAATTACCGATTTTCAAAAACTCCCGGAAAACTTTCCAGGTAAAACTACCAAATAATTGGGCTATAAGTATTATTTGTATAAAAAATATTTAGTGGTTGAACTCAGTAGATAGGTAATTTTTATTTTTATTTTATTGAATTTCATTAAAAAGAGTTCCTTACAAAATGACCAAAGTTTAGAAGAAATTATTTTGTTCTTAAGATGTAAGATATTATAAAGTATTTTTTGTTTAGTGTACCTAAACAAATTAGAAATTATTTTTTTTGTACTTATTTTTTTTTGTTATTCGTAAATAACGTTTAAAAAGAAATAACAGACCTACCATTTCTTATTTTAATATTATTTACCAAAGAGTTCATTTGAAATAAATATACCTAGAATAAGTAGTTATATGTATTTCAAATCAGTATACCTAAAATAAGTAGGTATATTTATTTCGATTCATTATTTCAAAAAGCACAAATAATTTATTTGAAATACCAAGAGATAATTTCTCTCTCTCTGGTTTCAATCCTGGGATTGGTTTGCAGCAATTTCCTTTAGTTTCTTCTTCCATTCTTCCCTATCTTGTGCGGCTCTTTTGAATTCTGCATATGATGAGCAGCGCATGTCCACCAGCAGATCCTCTCGATACTCTCGGCGTGGGCGTCCCCTGGAGTTTGTCCCCTCGGTCATACCCTCCATTATGGCATGCAAGAGGCCTTCTTGTCGTATTATATGGCCGATCCATCTTGCACGCCTTTCGGACAAGGTCTTGAGCAGGTGCCTTCCTCCTTCGATTCTTTGGAGAACCTCCTCATTTGTAATGTGGTCTCTCCAGGAAATTCCTAATAGTCTTCTATAGGACCACATCTCAAAAGCCTCTAGTCTCCGTTTATCTCTTTCGGATAGGCACCATGTTTCGCAGCCGTACGTCAAGATACTCCATACATAGGTCTTGATGAGGAGTATTCTCAGTTTTAGGTCTATATTATTCGATTCTATTATTTTCGACCTTTTATTGAATGCAAGCTTAGCCTGGTGTATACGGCTGTCGACCTCGCTCTTAGACCGACCGTCCCATGTTATTTTGCTCCCGAGGTAGACAAACTCCTTGGTGTTCTTTAATGGAACTCCTGACATCTTTACTCTCATCTGATGTTGCGTTCGGCCTACAGTCAGCAGTTTTGTTTTGTCTTTATTTATCTTCATGTTGTAGTTGTTTTGAAGAATGCTTTGCATGATTGTTAAGGCCTCTTGCAGTTCTTCTTCGCTTTCAGCAAGCATAGCAATATCGTCAGCAAACCTTATCATATCCACCTTTTGTCCGTGTATCTTTACACCTTCCCTGTGACTCATTCTCTCTCTCAAGTCATCAATCGCACTCTGTATATAGGCGTTAAAAAGAACAGGTGACAGAGAGCATCCCTGTCTCACCCCTTGTTTTATACTGGCTTCCTTTGTACCATTATCACATCCAATTATAGCGGCCTCATTCTTGTATAGCGCCTGGATTATTCGTCTATCTCAATATTTGATATCAATTCTCTTCAGAATTTCGAAGAGCCTTTTCCATTCTACTTTGTCGAAATGTATAATATAAGGTTTTAAAATAAAGGCTGACTGATTAAGATTGATTATTTTTTTCCCATGATAACATGACCTTATATGGAAGTTTCGGTTTCGGTTTCGGTTTCGGCCGAAACTGAGATCAAAACCGAAATTCGGTTTCGGTTTCGGCAGTAAAAAGTAGTTTCGGTCGGACACTACAAATAACTTTGTTTACATCCATTTTATTTATAATCAACCAACATGTTTCGTGAACGATTTTATCAAGGATTTAATCCTGATGATGTGAACATCGTTCACAAAACATGTTGATTGTGTATAAATAAAAGTGATGTAAACAAAGTTATTTGTCTTTTAAAGCAGCTTCAATTTATTATGTAGTTCAAATTTTTATAAGAAAAACTCTCTTTTTAATTTTTGAAGGTTATTCCTATCAATGTAATATATCATTGAAGAAGAAGATAACAATAACAATAAAATTTTGGTAAATATGGAAAATAATACAGAGACACCGAAAAATAATAAAAGATAATGGTCGCCAACTGGGACTCGAATCCAGAACCTCACGTCTAACCGGGACATACGCTTTATCCTATTCAGCCATTGCGTCCTATTATGAGACTGTAGTATTTGTCAAACTTCATATTTCAAATTTCAGAATTAACAATATTATCTTCGACTTATGTTTTTGGGATGACAATGGGAATAGAATACTTGAAGAATGTGGAAAATGGAACCTGTTTGTGTCGAATACTTTCTTCGAACATAAATAATACGTGGGAAATACCAATATATGATCGAGGGAAAGAGGAAATTATAGTTCAATAATTGATTTTTTAGTAATTGACTCTAGCGCCTACCCTACATAGAACATTATTTTATGTTTCTCATCTTTGTGTTGCCAATTTTTGTTCATGTTTAATTCATTGAGGATTTTGCCAGATTTCATAGCTTCACTTATGCCTGTGTTTCTTAAACTGGGATCTATAAAACCCATTTTAAAAACCAAACCATGACACGCTTTTTAGGGGTCCACTAGCCCCCCCAGTTCACTTAAATGTGTATTAGAAATATCATGCAGTAATTCGTGCATCGTTTGTTTGACCGCTCGCTGAGCGACGACGTGCAAAACAGAAGAAACTAAAAATCGTAATCGATTAGACGTCCAAGATGACATGCGCCTCGCCTTATCGAAGATGATTCCTCAATTTAATGTGCTCACAGAGTTCAAACAACAGCATACTTGTCATTTATCTAGTTATGATATAATTTAGTTAAGTATTTTTAACTAACCTACTAATTTGTCGTCTTTACAATATGTGACCAAATAGATATCTTCGCAAACAATCTCGCAAAATTTAAAAACCAAATTAACAATCTTCTACCATGATGTCATGGAGAACAGTTATGTAATTGCTTTATATTATGTTATTTCTTTCTTTCTTTTTCTCTTTCTCTGTAGGTAATGTACACTTATTTTTATAGTGAATACCTCACAAGAGTCCCAACTGCTCCCGTCTGGAGCCAGTGAGACTATGGCATCCCCAATTGGGGTATGTTATGAGACTGAAGGTAAGTGGGGAAGGGAAGGAGACGAGGAAGAGGAAGGTGGGGAAGTACCTGGCTATTCATATCTAGTCACTAAACACGGCTAAAACCATTTCAAGCAACGTTTCAATTCTGAATGGTGGTCTTACACCAGGGCGATACTAAGAGTATCTTCCACTCTGGAACGTGCCGCAAATATACTATACATTATTTTAAATAATTAATTCTGAAATAACACAAATCAATTAAATAAAATTTATTTGCGCACGCCGGGTTCGAACCCGCAGCCTTCGGAATGGGAGTCTAACGCTCTACCGCTGGACTACGCCGGCCGTCATATTTACTACTATGTTTTATATTTCGTTTAATTATTATTATTTCTGTTTTTTCACTAAATCTCTCCGCCTAATAACAAGTAAAACGTGATTACACTTGCTGTTTAATATCTGTGCACATTCCAACGGCAATATCATTAATGTAAAATTGTAAAACTCTGTAAATGTTTCAAACAATAAATAAATAGGTACTAACTACTACTAACATTGTACACTAACCAATAAAAGTTTTTTTTTAAAACGTTGTTTTCTTTTCCTACAATTTTCTTCGACAGGGTTCCGTGGTTATCTTGAAATTCTGAAAGTGGTCCACGGTTACAAAAAGTTTAAGAACAACTGATTTAGGCACAACAACTCAAATATATTCTGAACAGAGTAACTAAATTAAATATTCTGATGGCATCCCAAAAGCCTTGTCTTACAATGTAAATGCGGATAATGCCTCACTATGAGAATATATATAATTCATAAGAGAATATTATAATCTGCGCGGTTCTGCGATTGTCCACCATAAAGGACAGGAAGTCTGCGGTGAAAATATTCAAACTATTATTTTTACACATCATTCGCATTTAAATTATAAATATCTGAAAGTGATTAATTAATTGTAACTATGAAAAGGTCTGGCGAAAATGATGAAAAAATGGCGACTAAAATTAAGCACACATACACTAATTAATTTTTTAAAAGAACTTCCAATACGATATGTAAGCTTTTGATGGTAGTGTAACAAATAATAAAATCAAAATAAGAAGGCATGTAAATATTTATTACGTATATATTTACTTTTTTGCACACATATCTTTTTAACACATATCTCTTTTAATGCATATCTATATTAATACATATCTTATTAATGCATGTCTCTTCTGATACATATCCTTTTTAAATAAATATACTTATTATGTTATTTACCCGCCTCGGAACAGACTTTGTCTAGTGAGGCGGGTAAAAGAACAGAAAATTGTAAATCAATCAATTTATATTAAATAAACGCCCGGGTTGCCGGCACTGAAACTGATAGTAGGTTTTTTTTTTATCAAAACAAATAAGTGTTTCTTTTGGTTTGACACTCCAGAGTCCCAAATGCCCGTAGCCAAAATAACTACGACATTCCAATTTGGGGTATGTTGTGAGGCTCTAAGAGTAAGGATGGGAAGGAGATGGGGCAGAATTCAGAGCTTATTATGTTATTAGTTTATTTATACTGATTCAGTGATTACTAAACACCACTGATGTCATTTCAAGTAACTTGTCGAGCTGTCTGCCGCGGTGACTTCCGCGATTTTTTTTGCTGGCCCGGACCTGCAGGCGGGTTTTTGAAGGCTTCACCCAATTTAGTTGGTTGTAGAGTTTTGCTCCTTTATACGTACAGCAGATATTATTAGAATGTGTCCAAAAATTTACTTATCACAAGTATCTATTCGTTTTTCTATCCGAATAAAAACCATTTGTGAATAAATGTACGTAAAATAACTTCGTTCATTAGAAATTCGCTGGAAAAAAGAAAACTAATTTCTAATAAGTAACAAACTGTCATTCTTCTGGGAATAGTGGAATATTAGTCGGATAATTGATCTGAATTTATATTGGAAAATTATGTGAAGTTTGAAAAAACCTTCCAAGATATAAAAAAAATGCATCTAGCTAAGTAAGTAGGTACGTAAATAAATAAATCCCACGATTCCTGCCTAAAATAATTGTATTTTAACAACGCATATTTATTATTGCTAATTGTAATGTATAATGTCGTATTGTTTGTCGCATGCATTTCCATGTCTGTGGATTGTTGGAATTTGTGCATTGTTTTGCGTTTTATTTGTCTTCAGTCTGTCTCCTGCTTCTGCCTGACTCATTGTCATTGTTTTATTTTATTTGCCTTAGGCAGGTGGCGTTTTATTGCTTTTCTCATCACAAATTACCAGTCTCGTTTGACATAGTTACCTATACAATTATACCTCTAGTATTGTTATAATATTAGGTACCTGTGTCTATGCATGTGTGTTGCACGTTATTTTAAGTCGTCATATCTGGAATCATTTTAGGGTCGATGTGTTGTATTTTAAAAGAAAGTTTATGAAAACTTAAGACAGTTGTCAGACTTGTGATTTTTTTAATATACTTAACTTGTTTATTCTAAGTTAAACAATCCGCAAGACTAAAAATATCTTCATTCTTCGGCACTTCGAGGTATCGCTGATATTAATTATGATAATACGTCACAGAGCCATCCGCGTAAAGTTGAAGCGTTTCTGTGATATTACATTTTGTATAATTACAAGAAATAGCAGAGGTCTAAGAACCGAGCCCTGTGGAAGTCCGCAGTTGTTTTTTTTATTGTTTTATGTTTAGAATTCTGAAGCTTGCAATGGACTAGGGCTTCTAATAGTACAGAACAGGGAGACCTGGAGGTGCCTTGTCGAAGCGAAGGGTTCCGTATACGAATGGAAAGAAGAATTAAATCATAATGGTGATGATGAGATTCTGGATCCAAAACGCTGCTCTTCACAAACCTTACAACGGACTGGAAATCATAAAGATCATCCATCAGCCCGAGTCGATTGTTATTACTATATTGCTGGTAATACGAGTAGTGTTAGAACACGTGTATTAACAAGCGTACATTCCTTGATTTAGTTACAGATCTCAATAATATAAGTATTTAGTAAGTATTAAATTACACATATACCCACTTAAAGTGGATTCGTGCCTTTGTAAAACCATAATAGACTTCCCAACAACTTTACTTCACAACAATTAAACACAATGCACCGACTTTAAAGTAAATTAGAAGAGAAACGCACGTTGTTATTGTTTACCATGGGAAGTGAGAAGCAGTAAATAAATAAATAGGGTTAATTTAGAATCTTAGTAGAAACCGACTAGAAACTCGATAGCTCGTTAATTATTATATCATTATTTATTTTTCGGCGGTTGTCTTTTTCCGTTTTAACAGTTTTAAATCATTGCTACTTTCGTGAACCACATTTAGGTACTTTACATCAAATCCCATTTTACAGTTCTAAATAAAGTCCTTTACTTCCGTGGACAACGAACATTCTCAGTAGACTGATATGGAATAAGAAAACAAAGTGCAAACGACTCCCTTTAAAAATGTCTAGCTTAATTTTCGTAATTAATTAATGAATGCTTTAAGTGCTTAAATCCTGGACTGTTGACACCAGTGTATTTTTTCTATCTAGTTTCAAGAGTAAGACACGCATTAAAGCTGCATAAAATAGTATTGTATCGTGTTGAACCTTTGAATGCAGTAGGGTGTCGAATAAAACTATAATTATGCCTCATTATTTAATAACAATCGCTTGGTATTATGCATGATTCATCTCGACAACTGAGCATTGAGTAGTCACAAATAGGATTGTGATTTCACTTCCATTATCACATTCTCGCCGGCCTTTAGCAGTGTACGTCGCCTCACAGGGTCGGTGTTATACCACTTTCGATATGTTTCCGAAGTACACGCAATAATAAACTTGTCGGCAAGTTGTATTTCCTTTTTTAGCAGAAATGCAATAAGTGGGCGTGCACATTCGTCTGGTTTCGCGACTTCTCCTTGTCTCCTTCTCTCTTCTCTCCACTTTGCCGGCGCCTCTCTTACGAGATGGTATAGAAACCACAAGTTACAGAAACAATCAAACAATCAAAGATAACGTGTTAAAGTTTCATCAACAGGGGAATGTTCTAGTTTGTTATTGTGTGTTTAGACATTGTTTTAGTTTGTTATTGTGTGTTCAGAAATGGCTGACATTCTGGTGAATGTGACTAACAGCATCTGGCATGCTTTTTCTGCTCTTCGTCAGGGACAGGGACAGACTGTTCACAAGTCCAAATTGAAGGTAAATTGTTTTAGTGGTTTTTTGTGTTTACAGTTTTAGTGTTGGGCACGTATGTGTCATAACAAACGTAACATCACATGTTCAGTTTTGTTTGAATATCTTTTATACAGAAATAAAAATTGAAATTTTTTTAACAGAAGTTATACAGGAATAAGGTAAGACATATTAAATAAAAAAATGATTATTTTTTAATAACATTTTTGTGTTTACAGTTTTGGTATTGGCTACGTTTATGACATAAGTCATAGGTAATTTTGTGAGAATATCTTTTATGCAGGAAAGTATATTTTAATATTTTTTTCTGAAAGTTTTCTATGAACAGTTTGATACGCACGATTTAAAAATATGAGATTTATTTATAAAGGAGGAATGAATCATTATATCTGAAAAGATATTTCCTGACTGCCTTGAGAACCTTAATGGAGTTAAATCAAATATGGAAACAAACTCTAAGGTCAACTGTTGGGAAAAGACTGACTATCATTATTCTTATCGTATATAATATAGAAGCGCTTCTCAAACATTTTATTAACAAGCTCCCATTTTATTAAAAACTAGCGATTTCACTTAAATAAAGAAATTGTTTTTCCCATTCTTCCCCGTTCCCGCCACCGTTCCTCTTCCGCATTCTCCTTCCACCTTCTCCGCATTCCATCCTCACCCTCCTCCATCCCCCTTCCATGAAACAAACACAATTTTCAAAAAAACTCGCGCCAACTATTGTAAAATATTAATACAATTTTTATAATGACAGAGCTCACCATTATATATAGAAACCTTCACGAACGTGCGCGCAATAAATCACCAAAGTTTCATCGTAGTTGGATGAATTTTATATAAAATAATTTCATAACGCCAGAGCTCACCATTATATGTGGAAACCATCGCGGGCATGCGCACAACAAATCACAAAGTTCCAATTCCAAATCCTCAATTTACAATATGTTTTGATGTTGAAGGGAGCGGGGAAAGGAAGGAGAAAGATTGAGTCGTAACTGGATATTCAGATATTGTTACCAAAAAAGAAAAATTAAAACTTGCCACTTTTTTAACAATAGCTCCAGGAGGCCCTGAGGAAAATAATTTCCCCCCAGGGCCTGTGTCATCTTTGGAGACGCCGTGTGGAGGGTCTTTTGAAGGAGAGGAAGTTCTGGGTAGAAAAAGGGTATGAGGGGTGGGTAGGCATCTGGGGGTCAGTGTGACTAGGAGCGACGGATTATGAATCCATCCCTCCAAGGCCGTGGGTCGAGAGAGTCCTGCTGGAGAGGCAAAATGGTCTCCCTCAACCAGTCTCTCCCGATCCGACCCGCCTCGCAGTAAGTGAGCAGACGCATCCGCCGCCATGGCCAACAAACGTCACCTATGAATCCGGGCATTCCTGTTAAGCAATAGTAAATAAATGCATAAAAGCAGAGTAGTTTGAGAAACTCTGCTATAAAAATGTGTACAACGACATGTTTTATCATCAAAACGAGTGGTTAGTTATTGTTTAAGATAAGTTATATTATATACTTGCAACTAGCGTGCAGTCACTAACACAAAATGGTATCTAGTTATAGTTATGCATTCAGATTTTATAAATATAATTGGAGTAGTAAAACCATGTATAATCGTGTGATAAATGTGGAGATCTAAAAGGCTGATGTGAGCGTAATAAGTAAGATCAAGAAAGGGACGCTCAAATGGTTTGGGCATGTAGAGCGAATGAATGAAGAAAGGAGTGTAAAGATAAATGAGGACGCTCGAGGAAGACGTGGCACGATCAAATGAAGCTGATACTTGAGTCGGGCCATGTCAAGAGTCAGAATAATAGAAAAATATGTATGAGACGATGTATGAATGTGAATGAGGCAAGGAGTGTGTGCCAAGACCGAGTTGTTTTTCGGTCCTTTCTCTCTGCCTACCCCTGCGAGGAAACGGCGTGATGGTTAGTATGTTAATATATAAGTAACATTTGTATATGTCGTGCAGTGGTGGATCCGCACAATTATTACATTACCATACACGGAGAAAAGTGTTATTCTAAAATACGATCATTTTATTCGTAAAAACGGGACTGATTAACAGTGTTTCAATGTTCCCGCCAATAAACATTGAAACCCTGTCAATTTGTTCGTAAGAACTTCAGTCCCGTTTTTAACGGTTTTTGCGAATAAAATGATCGTATTTCAGAATAACATTGTTCTCAGTGTAGGCTGATATTTTTTCCTTGGGGACCTAAATAATTAATCACAAATTCCTTGAATTCAATGTTATAAGTTATAATGCAGTGTTTATTAATTTTACCATGCGTCTTACCCGCTTGGTAGAGAGCCTACCTAGCATCAAAAATTCTAATTTTGGTTGTGTGTCTGTCCGTGTAACTCTGGTTCATTGAACTCGTATTTGTGTTGAATTCAAATGTCATTTTCAAAATTGTAACCGTTTGTGTAAAGAATTCAGACAGGCGATAAAGCACATACTTGCCTAAAATATTATATTTTTAACAAAACATTATGTTAACTCTGATTATTGGTATCTGATTCAATGAAAAATTGGAACTGATTGAGTCAAGAATTCAGACATGCGATAAACATAAACCTACCTATGACATAATATTTTAACAGAAAATTATTGAAACTGATGAAATCTGACAAAATTGGAACTGAGAATTCAGACTATACCGTGATTTTTCACGGGACTGCTCCCGTACTATTATAACACCAGGGAGAAAGATCGGGCAACTTGACTTGCAAAAACTGATAAATTTCGTTTCTAGAATATAAAAAATAATACCCAAACATATATTTTTTAAAAGGTTTTTTTTCATCTTAAAAAAACCCACACATTTCAAAAATAGAATAAAATAACCTTCTCGTAAACATTCATACTATCGGTGGGTTCCTTCCACGGAGGAAAGAAAGGTACTTATTTCCTCCGTGGTAGGTAGGTACTTTATCGCTTGTCTTGATTTAAAAAGGTTCTCCAGTTTGATAATTTTCGCAGCACACAAACACAACACCCTACATCAGTTCCCGTACGCACAATGAAATTACCTGTTCCAATGTTAATTACTTAATTTGAAGATAATTTGAAATATGAGATTGATAAAGCTCAGCGGTAGTGTGTTGTCCCGGTAAGACAGACATTGCGTGTTTTTATTATCATCGTGACGACCCGCGGAGACGGCGATAAAATGATTACTTTTATCTTTTTTTCTCCCTCACTCGTATTAAAGAAATGAGATGGCGCTAGACATTACCGTCGCTGGGCCGTTTCAACGGGTCGTCGCACAGTGGGCTGAAAATCGCCTTTCATAGACATAGAGACTTGAATTTTCAAGGGTCTTTTTTTGGCTAGAAATGGATTCTGCTGATCTATATGATCTATATGATGCTATGCTATAAAATTTCGTATGAAGCAATTGCGTGTACAAATGAAGGAGTTATATTTTTTTAAAGAAAAAATTGTATGGCACTGACATTAAAAATGAGGCTCATCAACATAAAAAAAGTTTTTTTTTCAACATCGAGGATTTAAAAAAAAAGCGCAAGTTGCGCCACAATACGAAGTATGTCAAAAAAATACAAATAAATAATAGTATATCTATATGTAAGGATGTAATGGCCAACCTTATGATTGCAGAGATAGCCTCATTTTTGATGTCAGTGCCATACAATTTTTTCTTTAAAAAATGATAACTCCTTCATTTGTACACGCAATTGCTTCATACGAAATTTTATAGCATAGTAATGATCAGCAGAATCCATTTCTAGCCAAAAAAAGAGCCATGAAAATTCAAGTCTCTATGTCTATGAAAGGCGATTTTCAGCCCACTGTGCGTCGCGGTAATAATAAAAGCGCTCATTCTGGGTTCGATCCCCAGTAACGACTGTTACATTTTTGAAGTAAAACTTCTTTACGCACGCTTGACTTGGGGAGTAAGCTGGCGAATGCGTGACGAGAGCGTTACGAAAGGTGTGATCGGGCGAGGCGAACGGAAGTTGAGAGGGAGATAAAAGTTAGTTAAGATAGAAAGAGGGAGAGTTACATTTCGTATATTACTGTAGGGGCAAGAGAGAGAGGTGCGAGCACACATTTTTTTTTCTCTCTTCTCTCATAGCCAGTTACGTTTCGTATATCTAAGACACAGTGCAGGCCTATTGTCTGTATCACACTGTAGGAGCAAGAGAGTTTTACTATAGTCTGTGGTCTTAAACACAAGTTTTACTTCAGTCTGTGGTCTAAATCACACTCGTTTTTTTTGTTACTTTCTGTGTCTTTTCAGTTTCATTAAGATTTATTAATATTATTTTCTTCAAATTTTGCAAATTCACTTTGTGGCACCATTTTATTAATGAAAAATTAAAACACTTTGTTTTTACCACGAAAATCTTTATTTTAACACATCGACATGTTTCGAGAACGATGTTCTCTTCCTCAGGACATAAAATGTACTTTTCCTTTTCAATGATTTAATTGTGTGTTTTAAAGGTGTTGACAGCCAACATCGGGACATTATTGGACCTGTACGGGGTGGAGAGAGGATTGGACCATTACCGTTCTACCTCAGAACTCAGTTTCCAGCACTTCCAGTATTATCTGCAGCAGGAAGTCTTCTCACAACTGCCAGCGAAGCTGAATCTTTCGGAGCAGAGGAACTTCGAGGAGAAAATTGAAGAAGTAATACCTTTATGTAACCTATTATTTTTTCTCCGCAGCGGCAGGCAGAGAGGACTGACCGCCAAGCAACTCGGTCTTGGCGTACACTTCTTGCCTCATTCACATTCATACATCGCCTCATACATACTCTTTTATTATTCTGACTCTTGACATGACCCGACTCGAGTATCTGATTCACTTGATCGTGCCATGTCTTCCTCTGGCCTCCTCGACTTCTTCTACCATTCACATTTGCGTCATACATTCTTTTTACACTCCTTTCTTCATTCATTCGCTCTACATGCCCAAACCATCTAAGCGTCCCTTTCTTAATCTTACCTAGTACGCTCACGTCAGCCTTAAATTCTTTTCTGATCTCCATATTTCTCACACGATCATACATGGTATTACCACACATACCCCTCAGGAATTTCATTTCTACAGCATTAAGTATACTTTCATCCTTTCTCTGCCAGTTCCATGCTTCACTGCCATACATTAGGGTAGGTACCAGCACTCCATTGTGGACTGCTAGCTTCGCTTCTTTGGACAGCTTTTTGGTGGCTGGGGTGGTAGTTCAGTCCTCCGTTAATAGAGTTACCTGCATTTGCCCTTCTTTCAATATCCCTATCAGCCTTCCCATCACTCGTATACCTACATGCTTCCCAAATACCTACACAAACTCTTCCACCTGCTCCAAGTATTCATCATTCACAACTATATTGCATACTGTTTTCGTACTCTCTCTTTCAAACACCATGACTTTAGACTTACTTAAATTCATCATTCTCATTCTTCATACGTTCTTCGTTCATCCTAGATATGAGAGACCACTTTCATACAGGTACCTATTTACTCAAAATCGAAATGTTTGCCAATCGTTTGCTCGTGTGTTATTATGTATCTAAATAAACCTAATACCTATTTTATATAATTTTCTCTTGATAATTTTTGAAGGCCATACAACTATTTTCAACGTCATTTCCATAAGCTACGGAGCTTTGGCATTTAACTGTCAAAAATAAGATAGACTCCATGTTCTGAGAAAAATATATAGGTATTTAGAAGGTGCTGAAATTCGCGATTTTTAACTACCAGTAAACAAAAAAATGTTTCAACGCTATTTTTCGCAATTAGAATTGTGATTCATCGAATACCAAATCATATCAACGAATATGGTATTGCAAAATCACGATGTTTTAATGACATTGTAGATTGTATTGATTCAGACATCTAGTAAAAATATAGCTCCTTTTATTTTATTTATTTATTTTCTATTTCGTAAAAAACTCAGTGACTAATAAAAATTTATTTTCTGTCGTAACTAATAAGGTCATATTCATAACATAACAGAAAGGCACTTTCATTGCTAATACAGGTGGAACAAAAGTTGTCACCCGATGTTCTTTGGCTGTAATTTTTTTTATGAGTGAAAAATTTTGGTTCTACTTTTGGATTGAGTTTTTGTGATGTCTTTATTTTTTTTCCATTAAGTCGAATAAATGATGTTGGCCAAGTGGCCGCCGCTAGTGTTGTGACCATACTGGCCCGATTTATGGCATTTTCCATCACCCTTCCGGCGATAGGTTCTCGCATTCATGGCGGAAATTCTCTTTGCCATCTTTGAGGGCTTCAAGAGTCTGAAACTTGTTGGCATAGACTCGTGATTTCAAGAAACCCAACAAAAAGAAGTCGGGAACGGTTGAATCGGGCGATCTTGCCGGCTAGTGCAACTCACCAAACGAGAATTTTGGTGTTTTGTACTGTCAGGGTAAATCAATCAAAAAAACATTTTTTCCGCGTTCTTGGGGGTATTGCGATTTATGTCTTATTGCCGTGCATTTTGTATCTTTTTTCTTCACAAATGTCAAAGCAGAACTGACATTTGCCGCCATTTGCAAAAATTATGGCATCTTCCGATAGGGACTTTTGCGCCACCTTGTAATATTATTATGCGCAAAGCACACTTTCTTACTGTTATATTTTTTTTAAATTATGAGAGAATACTGCACAGATGTTCCACCTGCTCCCATCTGAAGCCAGTGAGACTATGGTACCCCCAATTGGGGTATAATGTGATGCTGAAGGTAGTGGGAAGGGGAATGAGATGAGGGAGAGTAGAGAAGTACCTGGCTATTCAGATGTATGAAGCGTGTCCAGCTACTCTGAAAGATTACCCTTTTTGTAATTAGCTCTGTATTTGTAATTAGCTCTGTATTTTTAAATCTATTATACAGGAAAATTAAAGGGACGTACTTGACTTACTTTAACCAGTGATTTCTAAACTCACTTGTAATACAAACAAGGTAACTGAAATTTTGGCCTCCGGTGACTTTTTGATGTTTCTTTTTGTCGTTACTGTTCACTTAGCCGAGTTACCCCTAACCTCTCACTTCGACCTCAGCTGTCCAATACCTATGTTTTCTAGGTTTTTAGTTGAATAAAAAGAAGAAACATCATACATGTCAATGAAAACCAAAATTTCATTTATATTTTTTACTCAAATTGATCATTGGTTAAAGTAAGTCGAGTATGTCTCTGAACACCGCGTATATTAGTTACATATGTATAACATGGTATTATAGAATTACACGTATATTATCATAATAAATAAAATAAAATACTGATAACATTTCGTTGTTTCCCTGCTTAGGTTTGCTGGTTGATTTGCCGCAAACAGTTCCTGCAGAGGGAGAGGCCTATTTTCCCCAAGGCCTGCGTTTACCAGCTCTTCAGAATATTCTGTCTCCTCGGAGACTTGGTGCCAGATGAAGAAAATGAAGGAAACTTTCAGGTATACATAAAAATATCTTTAAATGCCAGCTATTAATTTTTCATTATCATCACTCATCACTGCACTCCACCCCAGAGAGTGATTTTGCCACAACCAAAAATATTTTACTACTTACTTGCTCCGGTTCGCCAACCGCCTCGAACCCTCAGGCTTTTCAGTTATCTTCCACGCCTTCAGTCCACTGAGTTCCCTTCTTCCTCGATCCGCAATGGAGCACCCGTTTGACTCTTGGTCTTGGTTTTCAGTGCCCTGTCATTTGTCATATTTTTCGCCTTTCTTCCCCTCGCGGGGTCTTTTTATTATTTATCTGTGTAGTAAAAAGGTATTCTACAGAAGAAAACGAACTATATCATAGAAAGTATCGGAAATATTAACTCTTTTGATAAAAAAATTCACACTCCCATTATTTGAAATAAAAGTACCTAGTTGTACATGTTTTAAAGAATGTACTTTGTTTATTTGAAGTACCCGATTTTTTACGTATGGAAACATTTCGATTCCAAAAATGCATTTTCCCGCCAAAAATCCATCTGTCAAAATTCAAAACTCAAAACATGCTCAAAACGCTCAAAACCAACTTTTATGTATTCCAAAATGAAGGAAAACGTGAAAACATTTTTGTAAAGTCAATTAAACGAGCAAACTAGACATTAAACATCGCGGTGTAATTAAGCGGTTAGTGATTAATTACTTTGGTATAAATTGTTAATGAGGTAATTTTATTGTTTGGTCGTGTAATTATTTTCTGTCAGGTATTTTTTATAACATAATGTTGAAACTGCATCTAAATTATCTCTTTGATGAGAGGTAATAATTATTGTAGCATAGATTTTATAAAGTCTATTTGATTATGTATTGAAACGTGCAGTAGACAGCTGCATTTAATTACAAGCAGAATATTATTATGTTTTTAAAAGGCATACAAACTTATAGGTAAGTATTTTAAATATTTATTTAATTTAAGATCCTGTCATTGTGTTATCAGAATTGTTTACTACCCATAATATCTTCAAATGGATTGAACCATAATTTTATTGAATATTTAATGTGTGATGCCCTGTTTGCCGACATTCTTATTTATTTGCAATTAACAAAAGTACTTACTAACTTTAAAAATTTGCCTAGATTTTGGATTTCGAATTTCGAATATTAGTCATCAAAAGAAAATAATTGTGTGTTTGTTATGATTTGAGATTTTCACGGCCAAAATTATTGTATTATCGTGATTTATTTTGTACATTATGTATTAGGGATGCGTCGATACGCACTTCTGCCGATACGATACTGATATTTATAAAAAAGTATCGACGATACCAATACTGATGCCGATGCGGACAGTGACGATTTCAAAAGATGTAAAAATGTGTGGAAGAATTGAATTATTTATTTTATCGCACACCGAAAGCAACAAGCGGAATGAAATTATAAAACGCAGGGATTCCCCGAGCGTAGATAAATTTTGCCGCATTTAGACTTGAACGAATTAAGCGCGAGGAAGGCGTATTTACACATGGATTATCTATTGCGAAATTTAAAATGTATCGGTGTTTCGGCAAATTAATATTGCCGATTCTGATATATCAGAAAATCCACGATATCGCCGATATATCGGTATTGGATGCACCCCTATATATATACAGCGTTTTAAGGGACGTACTTGACTTAAAGTTATGTACTTTACTTTAACCGGTGATTCCTGACATTATTTGGAGTAAAAAATGTAAATGAAATTTTGGTCTCCGGTGACTTTTTCGACAACTTTTTTTATTAAAATTTTTTTTTTGAAAAATCCAACAAAAAAAATTCTTTTGCATGTTGTCACTGGTCACTCATTATTTATGTTTTTGTAGAAAAAAAAACACCGAAAATGTCACCGGAGACCAAAATTTTATTAACATTTTTTACTCCAAATAATGTCAGGAATCACTGGTCAAAAACCTTCCATACCTACATATCCTTTGATTACACATCTGACCTGATGATGGACACTGTAAAGCTGTCCGAAATGTTGGCTAAAGAAGGAGGTAACGCAACACGGCATAATAACACAAAAATAAATCACGGTAATTGTGTGTTTATTTAGTAATTTAATAAATAATGTCACCACAAATATAGTTTTAATTGGTGAAGATAGGAATTATTATTTTTTACCAAATGAAACGAATACTTTGTTTGAAACCACTCTATTTTCACAATAAAGTGGTTTAAAACGGGGTATTTGTTTCATTTGGTATAATGTCAAGCCACAAAGTGTTTGCTTTCTTCGATAATTTATAATTTTTTATTTCTTTCTGCTTTATCTCATAACCACATCCATGATTCAACATAAAATGCCAATCTAAATGTTTTGTAGCATCCCAATTGACACAAAATATGCTAAACATATTTAAAGAGCAATAAAAACTCTTGAATGTTGAGCTCTGGCATCATGAAACTACTTAACCGTCTTCGATTTTTGGTTTTGGCCTTTCTTTCCACATGGTTAGCCCATCGCAATAATCGTGCGATAAGGGGGACTTTTACCACATAAACTGTAAACTGTTGAATAACTACTCGTTAAATAACTCTAATCATGGATCGGCATGGCAATAAAATTATACAGGGTGCGGCAGAGCCACTTGCTTATTTGAATTTGGCGGCCTAAAGGGTGGGGATAGACACATTCGAGAGGGCGGGCCGTAATGTTTTAGCTCCACTTGGTTTAATAGCATCATGGAGTGGACGAATTCACGAAGTGTGCGTGTTCGCTGCCGAGGCATACTTTTCGTTCAATCATCGCCACACAATGTGCATTTCGTACTCATTTTAATATTTCGGTAGTCACCGAGATACTTGAATCATCGAGTATCTGATACTTGCATATCCCACAGGAAAAGTGCCTTAGTCTTTAAATTAATTCCAGGTGACCATAGAAGCATCGGAAGCAGGCCTCGTGGCCGAGCAGCTGGTGAGCTCCCTGGGACTGGTGTGGTCCCTGGACGAGTGGGAGGTGTTCAGCAGCTCCGTGCGCGACTTCCAGCTGAAGACCTTCATCACGGTGCTGGAGGCCAAGTACTGCGGAGACGGCAGCGTGGATGAGGCCCCAATCATCGAGGCCGTTGATGAGATCTATCAGACTTTTATTAAGGACGTTATTAAAAAGGTACATATTCAAACTTCTTTTTCATCATTTTCTTCTAATTTTTTTTATGGTCTTTTACCATGTTTTCTTGTCAGTGTTAAGGGCTTCGGAGACTATCAAGTGGCTTGCCGTCAAGCACGTAAATTTGTTGTCTATTGTTGTCTGTTACTGTATATTACTGTCTATTATTATATATGCTTAGCCGCTAGGCGCGCGCATCAAGCTGTTCGGGCAAGCCTTTGTCTATGCCTTTGTGTGATTTTGGGGTGGTCGAAAGTGAATTTTGTGCGAAATGGAATCTAACAAAGACAAATTATTCTTTATTATGTTATAATAAATGTTATATTATTATAGCATAACAATAATTATTAAAGTAAGGAAAATTATTTATTCCCCACTTCTCACATAAATTGGATGATTTCTATAAATTAAACACAAACAATTACTGAATACCTATTTTGTAATACTTTTCTCAATTTATATAATTGTTTTACATGATACGCAATATCTAAAATCACCACTCATCGTAATGTTTTTTGTCTACCTGCTGCCAGCAAATAGTTATTGCGCAATTCTTGTGACAAAGCAAGGCAGCTTTGGAGACGGTCAAAAGGCTTGCCACAAAATGCCATAGACAAAAAATTATGTGCTTGTGACAACGGCTTGATAGTGTCCGAAGTTCTTTAAGTTATGTGCTTAACGCCTTTGAGTGATAGCTACCCTGATTTGGGTAGCACCGCTAACGCCTTTGAGTGATAGCTACCCAGATTTAGATATCTGTAGGTAAGTAATTTTGATGAATCTTCGCCGGCGTATCCTTAAGGATATTTTTATAAAATTATTTCTCTGAATATAACTAGCTATTCTGGGGAAACTACTTATGGTAGATTATATCAATTATATCATATCAATTTGGGAGGCGGGTATGGATACTGTTTCCCCGGAAACCATTTTGATAACCAACACCTTTGCCACAGGTCACTCCAAGTGGTTTACTACGTTTTGTGACTTAGCAGGGGTGCCCAGGTTCATAGGGGTGAGATTTGTCCGGGTCTTGGTAGCGGATGCGTCCGCCCACAATTTATAATTTTTTTATGAAACCTAAAAAGTAAATGGGTGGATTAATGCATTAAACCACAGTAAGCAGTTTATATGAGTGATATTTTGGAATAGCCAGTGAGACTATGGCCTCCCCAATTGGGGTATGTTGTGAGGCTGTAAGTAGTGGGGGAGGGAAGGAGATGGAGAAGAGGAAGATGGGGAAGTACCTGGCTATTCAGATCTGGTCACCAAACACGGCTAAAACCATTTCAAGCAGGCTTCCATTTTTAATGTTGGTCTTACACCAGGACAATACTGAAAGTATCTTCCACTCTAGAACGTGCGCAAATATGATATGTATTATTTTTAAATAATTAATTGTTAAAAAATACAAATTAATCCTGCTACTTTCGGATTGGGAGTCGAGAGCCTTACCCCTCCACCACGGAGGCCCTCATAGATGCTACATGTTTATAATTTTTTAATCTCTTTCATACGACAGGGTTATCTTTTCAAACGGGGCTACCTCCTTCCAACACTGAGGGAATACTGGTTTGTCCTACAGCCATGCGAGCTGACCTACTATAAGGGTCCATCGGAGAAGATGCCCAGTGGGTCCATCGCCCTGACCCCCCACTGCTTGGTGGAGTCAGTGGATGGCACGACCAAGCCACTCAAACTGCACCTCTGCACAAGGGAAAGGTCTTTCGAGCTGGCCACACAAGATCACAAGTAAAATTCCATTTTTATGATTTCATAAATAATTGCATGAGTATGTTATCATGTTTTGTTTTTCTTAGAATTATTGTACCGTTGTCATTGTGGCTTGGTAATTTGAAAAAGGTTATCAAATTACATACTTTTTCTAATTTTAGTATTCTTCATCATTAGGTGGTTGGAATGTACTTTCTATTACAGCAACTGCATATAATTTTTTACTTTAATTATGTACCTATTGTATTATTTAAAGTACATTTTCATCATGTGCCAGCTGATTCTATTTTCGTATTAACTTGTATTTTGCATAATTATGTTTTTGAGAATTTGTACCACACTTCGTCAAACTTTAATACCGACCTGATGTTGATACAGAAATCGTGGCAATAGGCTAGTTTAAGGACAGAAAAGCGGCATGCCTCCCCGCCGACGCCTTTCTCTGTCTCACATATATGTTACGCATTTTTCTCTTTCGCTTTATGCATCTTTCATTCATTTTAAAGTCATTTTCCTGCGCGAAAATGGATTGTATCAAGTTCAGGTCAGCATTAATGTTTGGCGTGTACTATACCAGATATGTGTTTATAATGTATTCATAAACATAGTATATAATCTACCATAAGTAGTTTCCCTAGAATAGCTAGTTATATTCAGAGCAGTGGCGGTGTAAAGGGGGGGGCGGTCCACCCCAGGTGCCAAACACCAAGGGGTGACAACTCTCTTGCACAACCAAAAAAGGCGCACAAATTCCCATCTATAAAGACATATCTAATTAAGAATTGGAGATTTTATGATTGAGGCGCCATTTGGAAGCCGCCAACATTTCTGCCCAAGACGCGGATCAATGGACTACATAGGAGCTTCTCAGATTCATTGTAAAATGGGGCTGTTCTGAGTCTGATCCAAGTTTAGCGCTATGTCTTATTTTTTTTAGCAATTTGAATTTCGGTGGCTTCATGTGAAAGAAGCTTTTCAAAGTTAAAATTAAAAAATCTTACATAAGGTCCACTATGAGCCAAGCGCGTCTAACCAATCTTTCGATTTTATTAATTGAAAGAAACAGGGAAATCAATTTTGATAATGTGATTGAATATTTTAGTAAAATAAAGTCTCATAAGCACGTATTTGATGTTTTATTTTAAGTAGAGGTGCTCAATACAAAACCGCCCGGGTGCCAATCTACCTACTCCGCCACAGAATCAGAGAAATGTTTTTTAATAGTATCCTTAACCCCCAAAAATTATATTTAAAATAATTGACAGGCTTTTACAATATCATTTTTTTTACTCTGGAATTTTCATGGACGGTAACAAAATGCATTCTAAAACATAATTCTTCTATATTACAGTGCATCTATAGGTAGGTTCATGATTTTATTGCACTGTTATTGTAGTTGGTCGGATCACATGGGTTAAGGATTCGCTGATGAACAAGAGGTTAATGATAGAGAAAAGGTTTGCATTACTTCCGTAAGCACTCGGATCATAGGCCCATTATGCTCATCCCATGCTTCACCCTATTCCTTTGACAGTAGCCCAGTCCTTTTAACCTTTACTTACCTGAAGATTAAAAAAACTTATCACCCAAAGGGGGGTCATTAGGGACCCCCAAATATCGCAGTACAATGCTGTCTCTTGATACTCTTTTTGCCCTTTCCAGTAAGACTCGGATATTAATAACTATTTTTTTTATACCTATCATTACTGGACATTGCCCATCTTCGTAATGCAAAACAGTAAAAGAGATGGTATAAAATCGAGCGTAACTCAAATACATTTTATTGTCTACTTTTCCAGTAAAATTAACTTTTTACATCCTCACTTGCATTTGCATCCACCTTGTTTGATGATTTTTTTTAAATAATGTGGAAGTCAAGGGGGGGGGGGAAGATATTATAATATCTTAAGAAATGGTTATGTAATAATTTTTTTTATTTTTACCGAATAGTTTTTCTAGGATTACCTAAATAAGACCTGGCCAACCCAAATTGCACCACGGGCCGCTAATGTCATTAATATGACCTAAAATTTTCCAAGGGCCGCGGAGGGGGTAACCGATTAAAAATATATGAAATTAATTGTTATAGTTTTTTAGTAGTCCAGATTTTTGTTACAGCTTTTTGTTTAACAAAGTTAAAAAAGAAATTCTTTTATATTTCAAGTGCCGGGTTCCTACCTCTTTACTTTATTTACACGCCCTACTGGGCTTTTATATTCTAGTTTAATAGTTGAGTATCACAGTTATTTTAAATACTTCAAAATTAAAACAATAAAGAAAATATAAAACACTGAAAAAAATTTAATGTTAGAAAAAAAGCATATAATAAAATAAAATACTTTGGTAAAAATGATAGGAAGCCTCACATAAATAGATTTTAAGTATAAACAAAAATTGCAGAAATTATATAGAGTCTTGATATAATATAAAAGAATTGAAATAAACAATATTTAAATTACAATAAAATATATAAATTTGTTTTAGACCACTTTAATTTTAATTACACTCTACCGGTTTCGGAAGAACCCTTCCTTCGTCAGGAGAGTATTAAAACTAACCTATGATACAAAATATTGATAGATATATACCAAACATTTAGGTGCCGGAGTGGGAGGTCAAAGGGGGAGGGGGGTAGTTGCGGGAAATACAGCAATAACAGAGCGGTTTATTGGAAACATATCTAGGATGGGACTAAACGATAAATTAATTTGGTTATTACTATTATTAGTTATTTTTTTTTATTCACCAGATTTACAGGAACGGGTTTAGTTTTTCCCATAGGAAATATTTAGCGTTATTATTTAGGGATTTTTTAATTTCAAGTGCTTCCAGGTTATCTAACTTTTTGCTTTTATTATTACGGTGAAGAATTTTAACCCCTGTGTCCTTATTAAAAGTATGATTGGTGGAAATAAGATGATTGGCAAACTCCGAAAAATTATTATTATTTAAACATTGTGATGAATTATTATTATTTAAACATTAAAAATGTTTAGATGTTTAAAACAATCATACTTATTTTCGTTGTTTGTTTTTGGGGTGTTATGCCGTGTTGCGCTACCTCCTTCTTTAGCCGACGTTTCGGACAGCGTTGCAGTGTCCATCATCAGGGCAGATCCGGCAGATCCGACGATGTGTGAACATGTGATGTGTGCAGGATCTGCCCTGATGATGGGTAATTTTTTGTAAAAATCAATGAAATTATATGTACTGCCAATATATTAAAAATCATCTCAGTCAAATAGTCAAATTACTAAATCGACATTACAATGAACAATGTAGGAAGTGCAAATTGGTAAATTTACCATAATGTATTTTTACCATAAAAAATAATAGTAGTTTTTTAAAACTATTATGGCAATGCAATTACATACGTAGATTCGAAGCTTTAAACAGCTCTATTGCAAAGTTACGAATTTGCACGTACAACATTGTTCTTGGGCTAGCCAAAATGATACATAAGTGTATATATATACATATACATATATATATATATATATATATATATATATATATATATATATATATAATACATTTAATTGATATGTAATTCCAGGAGCCGCTTACAATGGTTGTCGGCCCTGCAACTAGCAATAGAGCACTCCTGCGGGAAACAAGGCTACCAGAGAGGTCAGAAAGAGAAGCGATGCAAAGACAAAAAGAGGAGAGACGACTACATCCAAGAGATGCAGATGACAAAGAAACTACTGCAGGAGGAGGTCAAGGCCAGAGTTCTGGCGGAGAACCAGGCACATGAACTGGCCATCATAGCTAAAGAAGATAATAAAAGAATTCTGAAGATGCAAGATGCACAGCAGGAATTGGAAAGACTTTTAGCAGAAGAGACCCAAGCTAAACAAGATGAGGAAATAGTTAGAGCATTGCAAGCAAGGTGAGCATTCTTTAAATAAAATTTCACATACATATCTGTAATCGGGACATCACATCTATAGATATTTGAACTACCCAACAAGGACATAACATTAATTATTTTCTTTATCGATCATTTGTTTTTTGGCTGCTTAGATAAGTTTGTAGATCTGTAATGGTACTGACACAAATGCTCATCGACTGTACACATTTCCTTATATGAGCATACTCAGTTTGAGCATAATCAAAATGAGCATGAACGCTCAAAGCCAACAATTGAACACACATGCTTTTTATTGCAATGAGCATGCGCATTGCGCATGTCAAATAAAATATCAACCGATAGACTCAGAATAACTAAACAAAGTAATCTTTCTTGCAAAGCAATTATTTAAGAATCTTTTGACGAAAGAAAATATAACGGTTTATTTGAGCCATAAGAAAATAAAACGGTTATACAGTTACAAGGACATAATAGAGTCAGTTCCATTATAGCTATTCCAGTCATATTATTTTTCTACAGGGATGACCCTTCACAGATATTACGTGAGCATGATAATATGTCACGAATAGTAAAGTTTTTTCATCTCCCAACTGGCCATTTTCGATAATTTTGCACACACAGCTGCCGTGAACTGAGATTGGATTGAAATGAGCATGCTCATAAACAAGCCTCTTCACACATGCTTAGAGCGCTTTCCCTTCCCCTCGTGAATCAATGAGCAAGCTTACAAATCAAACAGCTGTTGATTAATGAGCATGCTCATTTGAGTGTGCTCAAAACTAGCAACGTCACTTGGCACACATGCTACTAGGTAGTTTTGCGGGTGGAAAGGGAAATGAGCATGCTACAAATGAGCATGTGTGCCGGTACCAGGGATACCCGACGGTGATTTTTCCACACAAACGTATTCCCTATTTATCTCTCTGGATTTTAACCCTAGAGAAAATATTGTTTTTACATAAAATCGATATCAACTACTAGAGTGTCGGTACTTTTTGTTTTTTTTTTGATAAGTTACTTTTTATAGAAGTTATGACCTTCCAAAAATCAATAAAATTGACTGGTTTAAACGCCGTCAAAAGATGTTCGGTATACAAACTAGGCAATGTTTTTTTTTTTTAAAGTAAAACATACAGACATAGAATAATTTTTTCTTATGTAGTTGGTAAAAAAAAAAATTGAAAATCAGTCCACTTTTGGAGGAGAAAAGTGAGGAATACAAAACCTCGATTTTAGTTAGGTATTAGTAGCCCGAGGTGCATTGTCCCTTTTGCTCAATATCAGGTGGAGTAAGAGCAACAGTGACAGCAACAATTTAGTAAAATCTATTTTTCAAATTTCTCCACCAACGGGTTTCATCTTAAGGATAATTTTTTTTGCATATATTAAAAGGAGAAATTTGAATAATAGGTATTTTACCAAACAGTCACTGTCACTGTTACCCCTCCCACATACTGAGCGAAATGGACTAACGCACCTCAGTTCGAGGTTTTGTTTTCCCCTTTTTCTCCTCCAAAAGTGGACTGAATTTTAAGATATTTTTTTTTCCAACTGTATTAGAACAAAGTATTCTATGTCTATTATTATTATTGTACGATTTGTTTTTTTTTTAAAATAAGTTGTCTAGTTTTTATACTGAACGTCTGTTGGTGGCTTTTAAACCAGTCAATTTTAATGATTTTTGGAGGGACTCCTCTACAAGAAGCAACTTGTCGAAAAAAACAAAACGTACCAACACGTTACTTGTCGATATATGTCATATAGAGAGGAAATTGGGGAATACATTTTTATGGAAAAAAACTTAAGGCTTTATCAAAATAATATATATATAATGTATATATAGAAATAATAATATAATGTAAGCCAAATCCTTGAAGTAAACTACGAATGCGGGAATATAGAAAAAAGCTACATTAATACAAAAATATGTTATATTCTAAAAAAGGTACATATTTCACATATAAAATGAAAGTGTTTAAAATTTAAAAAACGCCACATTTCCTTAATCCTTGGCTAAATCAAATGCGTTTTTCAGCAAGATATTTTTTCATTTCTTCATACCTGCCTACCAAATTTACAATATATGATACACATTATCCAATTTGTTTGTAGAGTGCTGACGGAAGAGTGGGAAAAGAGAGAGGAACTGGAGCGACTGCAGGAAGAACAAAGACAGATGCTAGCCACAGAAACTCTTAAACGCAAACAGTTTGAAGAAATCCAGAAAGCGAAAGAGATTCAACTTAAAGGTATGAAAATAGAAATCAGTCTATTTCTGGGCAAAATTACTTATTTCTTCAAATTTTGCAAATTCACTTTGTGGCAACATTTTATTAATGAAAAATTAAAACACTTTGTTTTTACCACGATAATCTTTATTGTAACAAATCGACATGTTTCGAGAACGATGTTCTCTTCCTCAGGACATTAATTGTACTCAGCAAGAGGAAGAGAACATCGTTCTCGAAACATGTCGATTTGTTAAAATAAAGATTATCGTGGTAAAAACAAAATTTTTAATTTTTCATTAAAATTACTTATCATTGTATAACAACAATTTATATTAAGTTAATATTGTAACGGGACAATTAAATAAATGCACAATTTTAACGGTGAACACAATTAGTTTTTATTTTGGGTTTAATCAATTTGCAAGTATGACACATATTTATAGAAGTTCAACAGTGGCAAGACAGTATAATAAACTTTAACAATAACTTTACGGGTTCACTGAGAAACATGTTACACCTGTGTCGTTCCTCCCAAAGGACACCTAATTGTTCCCCTAACAGTTCGTTTTACCAAGAGGGTTTCAATGTGTACTTTTCTCTGCGTTAGCTGAACTCCAAAGTGTCTCTTAGGCCAGTCCTTCCAGAGTTTCACTTGAAGTAGAGCAGTAAACAATTTGCTAAATTAGAGCTAAAACATGACCTTTTTATCGGTTATCCCAGTTGTAACATCCCTTCCAGGGATCACATCTTTAAGCCTGAGCGGCGGGGTGAAAAACAACCAATAGCATCCCTCTCACTAATTAGTAAGAGACGAAGTGATGTGGGGATGAGAAAGTATTCGAGATTGAAGATCCAATCAACTTATGCTCGGAAATCTGCATAACATGATGGTTTGTTACAATATTACATATCAATGTCTGTTTCATATCGAGTTATTTATAGATTGAATTTATGTTTTATGTTTACAGAAGCTGAGCACCGACTAAGACAATTAGAAGCAGAGAAACAGCGGCTAGACAATGAATTAAAATTAGCGTGTAATAAAATAAAACTAAGTGAAAATTCAAAACAAATTCTAGAAGAACACCTGATGGTAAGTTATTAATAATTTTTAAGGTAATATTGTTGGTGTTCTGACTCAATCTCGGGTATACAAAAACATGTTTTCTCAGGAGAGGAAAAAAACTGTCTATTTTCTTTATTTTAAAGTTATTTTTTTTAATCATTGAAGACGATTAGCAAAAAATACGTAAAAGAGCTGATATTAACCCCCTAATGATAGTTTCTTTTTTTAATATTAATAAAATTAAAATATTCCAACTTTGGGCTCAATTTACTCGAAAACGAGTGCTCAAATAAAATAAAGTTATAATACAAATTTCACTGCAAATGTTATGTAGATTTACCAATTCCTACTTGTACTAAGGATTTCCGGACACCACGTTTAACTTTGGTGACTTAGGATGGGTTGTTTCACAGAATTTGAATAATCCATTTAATTTCAATTCAAAAATAAAGTTCTGCGAATTTCTTCCATAACTTTAATATAACATTGACAGAACTTAATAACTCAGGTAAGGGACATACGTCATTTCATGTCTACCTACGTTAAATTATCGTGAAAACAAGCTTATGTGTCCAAGCGGTTAAATATTAACTTTGAAATTTGATGACTTGTTCAAATTCTGTAGAGCAACCCGTTCTAACAGTTGGATGGGGCTTACTTACTTACAGTAAATAACCCGCTCGCTCCCTTTTCAACACAAAGGATATTAGAATTTATGATTATGGGATTTATTCAAATTACTAATTGACTTGTATCTTTTCTGATCAGGTCCTCTCCCCAAACAGAAAGGACACGGAGGGCATTCGAAGAGCCTTCTCCTTCATGCCGACCACCAATAATAATAACTCCCCCATCCTGCAGGCGCGGGCCGCAACCCTCAAGCGTCACAAGAAGGACAAGAAGTTGACCACAACTGACTCTCACACCGATACGTGACACCTGTCCTTTACAAACCACTCTTTTTAGATACATAACTGTTACCATTGATGATAAAAACATGGGGAGATTGATGTGCAGTATGCAGACTATCCGTGCATACAAACTGAACATACTGTAAAAGTTTTTGTGTTATTTCCATCGAGATAATAACTATATATTAGCCCCATACCTTATTTCTATCCAAAAGTAATGATTCCACCTATGAGTAATTTCATAATACAAACTACCCATCGAATTCCGTTGCATCTTTTGCATGATGAAGTTGTTTAGCTAGGAAGAAATCAAACATTTTTATCGAATGTTACTTTTCTCATTACGCTGCCCTATATGTTACGTACATATTTTTTTAAATATTCATATAACTGATTAAATTGTAAATAATAAAGTCCGCGACAGGCCATACCTAAAATATTTCTAACTGCCTCAATTTTGTGTTTTAAAAATGATTTTCACAAAGCTAGTCATTCTGTTGCCGCAAACTTGCTGGAAAACAAATTTTTTCCACGCAGACCAACAAAAGATACAAAACCAATGCTTCTTGAGATGTTTTGTCCGTAAGATAGTGCACTTTCTTTTTGATCAAAGTTTTCATAATATTTATAATTCTGGTGTCATTTTTAACCTCTTGGAGAGTATGGCCGTACTTGTACGGCCAGAATATAGAATTCTCCAAGGAGTATGGCCGTAATATTACAGCCATGTGCCTTGAGCGTGCCCAAAAAAGGGGTAGCATTGCATGTGATTTGCAGTAGTATGGACGGACAATTAATATTGGAGACACTTTAGTGCGTGCGGTTTCATACTAATAATTATTGTTCATGGCCCATCTCCATTGTTTGTATTATCTATGACTGTTACACAGATGAAAATATAATATCAAGTTTTCACATGGCTTTATAGAGATACTCAAAATTGCATTGTGCTTTATTTTCTACCACACTCCTATTGGGGGTTGACTATCATCAGGACAATCTTCATCCTGGAAGCTGCAGATAGCAACAATTCTGCAAACTGCACTCGCTTCAGTCAGGTAGATTATGAAGCCATTTTGAATTGTGTAGACCAGTGGCAGTTCGTGCTATGAGGCAGAGGAGGCTGTGCCTCCCCAAAAAATAGAGTTGAAAAGATACAAGTTTCACGTATCCATACATCATAAATATAGTAAAACTTTAATTTAAATGTTACCAATTTATAAATTAGATCATTCAGTTGATTAGTCAGATATCTCCGAAAAATCAAAATTCAAGTTAATATGCAGTTTGTGTAAAAGATTACTCATATGGTGCTTGTATGGTATTACTCACCAAATCAATTATAATGCACAAAAACTTGTAGTGAATTCAACAAAATATTAATGTTTTCCGGGTTACTATGTAGTAGGAGATTTCAAAATGTAATATTAATTATGGTGGATGTTTATCTTGGTCGATTTGGCTTCCACAAATTTTGACAGTGGCAGTTCTTCACAGGAGGACAGTAGAGACAGTCCCCACCAGTTATACTCGATACCTACTAAAATAAATAATAACAGTCTTCACCGAAATTAATGAAATCTTTAAACATAATACCAATTAACATTTTGCAGAAATAAAATACAACAAATTAAAGTGAACCGGCGACCACTCACGCTGACCAGCGGACAGCCGATCAGCGGACGAACCATAAGAAGAGTGCATTTCTCAGTGCGCAGAACCTACTGCGCACTTGGGGGACCATCCGTATTGTCCCTTTAAGCTTTTTCGTTCATTCGTTCGCGATCGTACGGAATCCGGAACCCGCGCATATGCACTAGTATGTAAATTTCAAATAACGTGGGGACATTCCGATAAATCCCCATGTAACAAAAGTTGTGTAGTTTTGGGCGCGAATCGCTCGCGTTCAAATCAACTTCAATGATAATCTATCAAATAAATCGTTATTTTTATTATGCTGTATTATAAATTGTATATCTTTAGACATTTTAATTTTTTTTGTGTTTAGATCTGATTAACATGATTTGACTATGAAAATTTTTGTTCAAAAAATTTTATATTATATTCTCCGGGTAGTAAGATTACAACACAGTATGTAGTAGGTATATGTAAAAAATGTCGGTCCCCACCACCAGAGCCCGAGCCGCCACTGGATTTTGATACTGGTGATGAATGTTACACATTGGTTCTTCTTACTTAGTTTAATGCACAAGTAGGGTACTGTGGTAGCCACCTCCTTCGTAGACAGGAGCGGGGAGCGATTGTCTATGGCTTGAATAGCGAGGCATTCTTGTACTGGTACGACTCCAGTTAACAGCTAATAAACGTTACTCTGTATAATATTAAATAGAGTATTATTGCTAATTCCCGTGTTAAGTAAAATAGTATAATACACCAATATACTAACTACAGTGGCGACGAGGATGAGATGCTAATTCCCGTGTTAAGTAAAATAGTATAAAACATCAATATACTACAGGTACATAGTTATACAATGTAATATCTAGTCGAGATTCCGAATATAAGAGAGCACAATGGACAAAGTAAATGCCTTTTATAGCCATATATGCTGTCTCTTTCATGCACACGATCTCTCACATATCAGCATAAATGCAACAATCACCACATTAATGTATCAGACCGATATGCCTCTTGGTGTTATTTTATAGCATATTTAATATGTAAAACACAGACATGTGTAAATAATATTTGATTTATGGTGAGCATTCGAATATTGCTTTCCTCATTATCTCAAAACATAGTATTTGGAGATGTCTGACTAATCAACTGAACGATCGAATAGTATAAATCAGCATGCGCTTGTCAATACAGTCATAAAAAAACATTTTTACTTAAATTTTATTTTGATTCTATGTAACAGTCATGTAAGTATTTTTAATATAAATTAACCACTTTTTATAAAATACAAATTTATATTATAAATTTAACATAATTTATTTTTAGGTTTCGTCTCAAATGCCTACTATTTTATCTGGTGTTTATTTATAAAAAAATATGCTTTAATACAAATTAACAGCCATAAAAAAATTGTTATAAACGGTTGTGATTTTACAAGTTTTTGGTAAAAGGATGCTGCATTTTTGTTGAATGGTAATAAAATTGAAGAAAAAAATATTATATCGTTGGGTAAATAATGCAACAAGTTATCTACAAAATCAACTTTCTCTATTTACATTCAAAATTTTATTTCCTCATCCATCATCTTATTATGATGTCTTTGTGGCATACAAATTTGACGGCCTCCATGGTCGAGGGGTAAGGCTCTCGACTAGCAATCCCAAGGTTGCAGGTTTAAATCCCGGCGTGCGCAAATAAATTTTACATTTTCCAGAGTGGAAGATACTCTTAGTATCGCCCTGGTATAAAACCACCATTCAGAATTGAAATTTTGCTTAAAATGACTTTAGTTTTGTTTGGTGTTTGGGATATGATTAGCCTGGTATTTTCCCCCCTTAGTCCTCCCCATCTCATTCCCCTCCCCACTACCTTCAGCCTCACAACATACTTCGATTGGAGATGCCATAGTCTCACTGGATCCAGTTGGGACTCTTGTGCGGTATTCACATAATTTTTTTTACAATTTTGTGTAGAACTCAAGAAAGCTGATTTCGGAGTTATACTTGGTTGTAGTAAATTCCCAGCGATTTGTAATACATTGCAAACATAATAATTGTGTCTATGTAAATATTTTTGTTATACATTCTACATGTTCTTTTTATCTTTTCAGAACCGTGATTGTGTGCCAAACTTTACATTTTAATAAAATTTACCAATATTTTAATAAAGTTTTATCTTTAGTTTTAATGTTTTATTTGATTTATGGTGCTACTAAAATATCCCAGTTCTCGACCATATTTTGGTATATTTTTTTAATAATAAATACTACTGTTTAAAACAAGAAAAAAAAACTATTTTTTATCCATCGGAATGTGAAACATTTCTCATATGACTGTAAATAAATAATTATATTATTTGTAAAATTACATATTCATCAATTTCTAAATAAAAAAGACAACGATAAATAAAAAATTGAAAGACTTTTATTATTAAACAATAATTCCTGGAATTAATTCTGATGCATTTTTGGCACCGTTGCAATGAATTGCAAAGAATGGAAAACTTCATAAACATAATATTTAAATTTAAAACTAAAATTAATCGCAATAAACTCAAAAAAGAGTTCAACATTTAAAGGAAAGTATTCATAAAAAATATCGACACTGGAAAGGAAAAATGGCTAAAGTTCCTTACAGCTATGACATTAAAGATGAACCTACACCATTGATTTTCATAGTGGGGGGCGCGAAGACATGTACAGGCAGCGGTTATCACTCCGGTCGCCGAATAGGAGAATTTTCAAGTATTTGGCGGGATTTTGGGGTTTTTGATTTTAGTTTTAGGGATAAATATTTTTTATAAATAAATAGAGTTGGTAACACTGCACCTCACTTCCCGCAAAGCACGCGCCTAGCGAACACGTTTGTAATGGCTGAATCAGACGGTTCACTAATCGTTCATTTCTGTATTTCATTTGGCCTATTTTACTCGGAATGACACGTCTGAACATATAATGAAACGAAAGTGCTGAATACTGCCGAATGAAATCTTCAAGTTAACCGATCCAACAATGTTGGATATTTTCATTCGGCATCCTTCACTCGCGCGCGGAAGAGAGCAAAGTGAATCGTCTGAACACGGAGTGAACTCTCTATCAGTCCGTTTCGCTGTGATAGTTGCACGCAAAACGTCAAAATAATATTCGTTCGGCTAATGTGTTTGCTTTTGGGAACACGTCTCATAGAAATTGTTGGGTCTCCCTTATTATCCATGTGTTATATATTTTTTTTTAAATATATGTAAGATTATTAATTTCTAGGTAAAATGTTCGTAATAAAAAAAGTTAAATCAAATTGTCTTATTATGTCCTAAAAAATAAAAAGGTTTATAAGATGAAACAATACTGTTTTTTTATTTTTTTTATTTAATTGTGTCAACAAAATTGCGTAAAAATCGATGCATCTGACATGTTTTTCCTTAAAATTCCAGGCCGGACCGTGCTGGAAATCAAAAGAATTCCAGCGCCCCTGACCTCGCTCGGCAACGCTGTAGTTGGAATGTAGTTGGAGTGAACGCTTATTTCTATAGCGCCGTCTGAACATGGAATGAAACGAAGATGGAACATTCGGCCGAAAAAACATGGCGTAAACCTTCACTCGAGTGAACTGTCTGATTCCGCTATAGGGAGGCGTGATACATATAAGTTTGAGAACCCCTGACCCACACAATAAGCTACATTGTTTGTTTGTGGTTCAACTCTAACTGTAATTCTAGAAAACTTGATTAATGAACACAAGCACTAACAAACAATATACTCTTAGCTTATTGTGTAGGTTCATCTTTAATGTCATAGCTGAATGACGCTTTAGCCATTTTTCCTTCCCAGTGTCGATATTGTATGTATATAACCATTGCACTAACGTTAGTATAAACAAAGTTTTAACGGAAAGTATTCATAAAATATATTGTAACCTAACCATTGCACTAACGTTAGTATAAAATAAATTATAACAAGCATTAATGTTATGTTATGTTATGTGTTATAGATTCATTTTTTCCCCTTCTTCTTTTTCTGAAAAAATAAATAAATTATGTTATTAACACGATATTATTAAAAAACAAAACACTATTAAAAAACAATTGGGATACTTGAAGGTATGTGTTTTTTGTAGAACCTATATGAATAGAATCTTATGGAAAAAGTTTGTATCAAAATGAATTATTTTTTATTTTAATTAATGGAGACAATATTAGCAAAACTAAATCGAAAATCTGAAACAGAAAAAGATCGGGTCACAACTAGGACCTTCGGCTTTCCGGGCTGCTGCTCTGACCACTGAGCTAATGTGTCCCTATTTGAGTTTCGCTAATATTAATATGTAACATTAATATTAAGTTAAAAATAATTATTTTTGGTTATAAATATTTCTGTGGTGTGTGTATATCGGTCGTATGTTTCATCAGTATTTATCAGCATCATTTGATTAATGTGAAAAAGGATATATTTAAATAAGAAATAGTTGATAGATGAAGAAATGTTATGTAAATAAGAAGTATTATTAACCTTTTTCCTAGCAGCCTCCCGTTCGAGAATGCCCCTCCAGATACGCTGCACCTTGCGCGCGGCGTAGTTCATGGCGAAGCGGAGCACTCTGACAGCCAGGTCGGCCTGGTACTCCGCCTCCTTGTCCGCCATCAGCGGCTTGTACAGCTCCTCCTGCTCGTCAAATCGCCTCTGAAAAATGCGTTGACAAATTGAAGTTATGAAAACTGAAAATTACTATTAAACACGGGCAATGGACTTTCGCTTATCTTGTGTCTACTATATTTAATAAGATGCCAATCCATATTAAAAGCTAATCCAAATGCACCATCGATCTCAAAAAAAAACATTCTAATACGGTTAATAGATCAAGATTTTTCTTTTTTGATATTGTTTGTAATCTTATGTATATATCGCGTGTGTTAAATTTGTCTGTTTATGCCTTTGTATTGTAGTTACTTGAAATGTTATTCTTTTGTATCTATATTGTAATTTCTCATTATACATGTGCTTTAGTGTTGTTAAATTGACATGCTGACAAACCGTTTTGGCAGTTTAGTGGGTAGCAGCATCCTTATATAAATAAAAAAAGCTTAACATTACGACCAAACCGGGTCATTTCCAAGTAGAAACTTGCTGAGGGAGCCAGTAAGACTATTAACAGAATGCTGCTACAAACTATGGAAATAGCTGTTGTCAGGGGCGGACCTAAGGGGGCGCAATTGAAGCAGTCCGTTCTGGGTGCCGAATTGCCTCTATTGGAATAGGCATACTGGTTTTGACAAAGGAGTGACAAAATTTTACTTCACCAGACGCCGTTTGGCTCAAGGCCGGCCCTGGCTGTAGTAAATATGAAGAGGGTGGAACCAAAATATATCACAAAACCTAGTGACAATCCCAATGGACGGAACCGAGCTACAGAGCTGTCAGGGAATTAGTATAATCAACAACAACAAAAAAATTCGATATCATTACAAAGCATCTATATACACAGGGTGTCCAGGGGTAAAGTGGACAAACTTCGGGAGGTGATTATACATGATGGTAGAAGTAAAAAAGATTAATAACCTTTTCGAAATTCCATTTTTTTTCCATACAAACAATTTTACTTTTTTACCCAAAAACTACCAATTCCAACTAATGTTGGAATTTTGAAAAACTTATTTGTCTTTTTTACTTGTATTATAATGTAGAATCCTTCATTCCGCTAAACTACAAGAAATACACATATTCTTAAAACTACTCGCGCGCCACCAATTGTAAATTTTTTATACAAATTTCATAAGAGCCAGGCTACACGAGCAGTTCTACGGCCGCGGGAAACCGCCTACAAACAGCGGCAGACACAATTTACTATGAACGTTGTGTGGGCCAGGCTACACGAGTGGTTCTACTGCCGCGGCCACTCGGGGTTCACAGGCGGGAGAAATTCGACCGCCGCATGCAGCGGTTCTCCGCAGCGGATAACCGCCATGTTCATTCTACAAGAGCGGTTTCCCGTGATTGCATCAATGCTGCGTTGTTGATCCGACGTCCGCGTAAATTATTATTCTTACAACATGTTTGATACGGAGCGATTCATAACAGAAATACAAAATCGGCTTGCTTTATATGATGTAAAGTTGAATGACTACGCCAATGGAGAATTAAAAGCAAAGTTATGGATAGAGATAGGACAAAAAATGATGGTCCATTGGGATGATTTAGGACCAGAAGATAAAAACAGATCTAGTGATCATATTTTTTATTTTTATACAGCATGACCTCATAAACGTTGGAAAAACTTTGTAGGGTGGTTTTGTATTGATAATGAAGTACCTATAGTGAACATTCTAGATAAGTTCCTAGTTCCTATTAACTGGAATGTGCTTGAAATTGTTTGGTTATGCGATGAATTGTACGTTAATGAGTATGAAGCTAAATATAATTAAATATTTGAATTTTTGTAATGTTATTAAAAGTTTACAGACATTCTGTAGTATGTGAAGAACTTTTGAGGATTATCTTGGTGTACACTAAACATTAAATGAAATATTCCTGAAGTTAAACGATTACTTAACCGCTTGGGCACATAAGCTTGTTTTCACGACAATTTAACGTAGGTAGACAAAGGAATGACGTATGCCCCGTACCTGAGTTATTAATATTGCTACCACCCAAATACTTTGGCCTATTTTTATTTTTTAATAACTCTATTAAAATAAGTGCTGCAAGAGCAGTGATCATTGGCGGATCCATTTTGAAGAATGAACAAAAGATAGCGGGAAACCGCCACCCGTGTATGTAGTATGATGGTTTGCGGCAGCTCTCTCGAGCGGTTTCCCGCGGCGGGCAAACCGCTCGTATAGCATTATATATTGAAACCTTCATGGGAGCAACAAATGCACAACAAATCACCAAAGTTTCATCACAATCGGATGAATGGGTTAGGTTAGGGATAGGTTATAAGGACAAACAAAGAAACATTCATTTTTATATATTAAGATATGGTGTACGGCTTACTTGTAAATCAGCCAATGCTATTTTCTCATCTTCATAATTCTTGGTCAGTTCGTCCAGTTGCTTTTGCTTGTCGCCTACTTCATTATCATATTTTCGCAGCCAATTGACTAGCTGTGTTTCAATCTTGAATCTATTAAATAAAATGTAATCAATTGTTTTAAATTAGGCAATTAAATTAGGAAACACATAATCTTCAATCATAACCATAATTTTGCACTGTGAAATTTGCACTAACTCAATTTGTCCACAAATAAGATAAGACGCCATTATTTTTTGTTCCATGAATTTGATTTTTTTTTAAATTAGCTCCACACAGAGGGTCCTGAGAAAAAAAATCCCTAATGCCTTGTTTGCACCTGACAAGTAGTAAGTCGAGTGGCGAGTAACTCGCTACTTGACTCTTCAAAAAGTGTTCGCACTACTGTCAAGTAGAGTTCATTAGTAGGCGGCGCGTCGCAACATGACGGACTGCAACGCAATAACGTAAATACGCTAATTAAGCTGATTGTAATGCTTATTTTAGAAGAGGTGGAAGAATAAATTAGTGAGATGAAAATAAATAAACTATGGACATGAAAATAGATTAATAGCCACAAAAATAAAGAATTTTAGAGTAGCATTTTCGCTCCAACGGGCCGATATATCACGCATGTTTGCATCTACGAATGAACTGCGCAAGTCAGTGCGCAGGGACTCGTGGAGGGGGACTCTACTCGCCGAAAAAATAGAACCAAATGGATTCAATCTACTAAAGAGCTGACTAGCCTACTCTACTAAAATTGTGGTGTTCAGACACGTTTAGTTACCAATATACTCGCTACTCGACTAAAGTACTCGCCCAGTCAGAACGGCGCATAAGGGTCTGTGTCATCTTTGGAGTAGCTGTTTAAAAGGTATTTTTAGGGAAAGGAAAGAGAATAAGTTCTGGAAAGGAAGAAGGTATGATGGGTGGGTAGGAATCTGGGGTTCAATGTGTCCAGGAGTGACAGACGTATAAATCCATCCCTCCCACTGCGGTGCAAGGCGATGGGTCAAGAGAGTTCGGCTGGAGAGTTCAAAGATCTCCCTCAGCCAGTGTCTACCGAGTAGGTGGGCAAACGCATCCGCTAAGACCTAGACAAAACTCACCCCATGAACCTGGGCACCCCTAAGTCACCAAACGCAGCGAACCACTTGGGGTGACCTATGGCAGGGGTGTTGGTTATCCAATAAATGATTCTCGCTGAGGCGTTATCCACACCCGCCTCGCAAAAGAGTACCGCGTTCAAGTCATATTTTGTGTAAATCAAGAACATGGTGATAAGTTTAAGCAATTATTTCAAAAACGGTAAAAATCTGATTAACAGTGGTCACCTTTTAGCCCTCAATGCCTTTTCACTTTCCAGGTGATTTTTTAAAAGATCATCATATTTCTCTTTGATTTCCTTCTCTTGTTCCACCAGATTTTCATAGTTGGTATTGTGTGCCTCAGTGTCCCTCATCATTTTCCTTTCTGAATCCAAGCTGTTCAAATAGGACCCATAATAAGCATCAAATATTTATTCACTCGAACGATTTGAAAATTTGGGTATCTGTAAGTACTAGGAGGTAGGTGATTTTTGTGAATTAAAGTTAATTTATTTTGAACTTTCTGCAATCAGCTAATATGCTCAGTCTACATCTTGATGCAGAAATTTTTTTTCTTCTAAAAATTGAACATTTGTTTACACATTAAAAATTATTTTTTTAATGTGTGATCATAAACATTTCCAGTGGACCATAGACCACATTAAAAATTGATTTTTTTAAATGTGTAATCATAGACATTTCCAGTAGACCATGGATAACATTCAAGATTGCTCCAAATAAGTTTAAGGTGGGATATATAATGCCTGGGCCGGGATCACACCTGATCTAGATATTCCATAAAATCTATGAAATTTATCAGTGGGAACAGCTTTTTGTTCTATATTTTGACCATAGATTCTCAAAAAAATAGATCAGGCCCCCTAGCACAGTCGATCGATAAGGATTGATAGGATAACTTTTGGTAACTTCTTATCGTTCCCTAGCATGACTGCAGATCGCCAACAAATATATATATATATATACTCTATGTCAACTGTTGTTTGTACGTTAGCGATCTGCAGTTGTTTTAGGAAATGATGAGAAGTTACAGAAAGTTATCCTAGCAATCCTTATCCTGATACTATCTACATATAAAGTTATCATATCAATCCTTATACCGACGGACTGTGCTAGGGGGCCTGGCCCCCTAGCACACTCCATCGGTAAGGATTGTATCGATTACTTTCGGTAACTTCTCATCGTTCCCTAGGACAACTTCCGATTGCTAACGTACAAACAACAGTTGATGTCGAATATATTAAGGACACTTAGTCATTGTGAACTGTCACTTATTCGTTGGCGATCTGAAATCATGCTAGGGAACGATGACAAGTAACTGAAAGTTTTCCTATAAATCCTTATCGATCGAGTGTGCTAGGGGCCCTGGTGATACTGATATAATTTTACGATTTAACAAATATTAAGTAGATTTATTGGCTTCAAACCACAATATGCAGTTTATACGCTTCCGTATTCATATTCCGAGGTATGATTTTTGGAATGCTCTCAGCTGAATTCAAAACCGAACGCCTGGAAATATCTATCGCTCAACTGATTTTACTAAAATTATATTTGAAGGAAATAAAAATTTACTTACATTTTCTTTTTGATGACTGTTACACATTCATTTTTCAAGAGTTCCAATTCTTCTTGGTGATGGTTGATAACAGCATCTTTTTGTTTATAAATGTGGTTAAAGGTCCCATTCTCTTCCTTCAGGTTCTTTGTGACCTCTGTGAAATGATTTTCATCATGTTATGTATATCTACATAATAATATATTATTTCTCGGAAAGAATAAGCAAAGAAAACTGGAAAAAATATTTCTGTCTTGGGTCAATTTAGTACAAAAATTGTAATTTGTGAAATATTTCTGCCCTCTTTCTTTCATTTGATGTGAGTAACCTTATACAGGATGTCCGGGGGTAAAGTGCAGTAACTTAGTGCACCTGCTGAAGATATGATCCTTTTTTCGAAATTCCATTGTTTTTTCCCATAAAATTTTTTGTACTTTGAAAGAATTTTTGTCCCATACAAATAATTGAACATTTTTACCTTAAAACTCTTTTTACTTAATCCGTAACGGACGGCAAGAAATTTCAATACATAAATTTTTATTTTGTAAAAGCCAACACTTAGACCGGAGGTTCCCAAACTTTCTTTTCTCATAGACGACTTTCTCAATTAAACTGGTTTCGGTGGACCCCCTGCTGCTACATTTCTACCATATTTACGCCAACGTTGACCATTTATCATGCCAACATAGACCCCCATCAAGTCTCCCGTGTACCCCCGGGGGTCCACCTGGACCACTTTGGGAATCACCGTTAGACAATACCATACTTGATAAAGTGACATTTGTATCTTTAACTAACCCAATAACGGTAATATCCGAAGACAAAATAAATATATAAGGTCGACACTGCAATTGCATAGACATGATTCTTCGACGCTGCAATTGCAGGGCTCCGGCCCCTAGGGGTTGAACTGCCTCCTGACGCACTTTATCCCCGGACAAATGGTCCATCAAACCCTCTTTTTAATTCATCTAAGAGTAGACTAGTAAAACTTACTGATTTCAGAATTACAGGGACAATTTTTTTTAAATTTCTAACTGTATTTATACAATTTTATTGGTTTTCAAACCACATTTAAACTGATACGTTTTTAGATTTTCACGGCCAAAAGCATTTTCGTTGTTTGTTTTTGGGGTGTTATGCCGTTTAAACTATTTTATTGAGTTTCAAACTGTATGTATACAATTGAGTTTTAAACTGTATTTATAAATTTTTACCTTGTCGCTTAAGGTAGCGACATACTCGCAGCTCACATCAAAAAGTTATTTATAACACAATAGCGCTCGCCATACAATCCCATGAGACCCGCCAGACGTAAAAAGATGATGCGCTGTGATCGCGGTTTGAATCTTCGCTAATCGGAATTATTTTTCGTATTCGCTACAGTGGCGGTATCAGAAAAGTTATGCGACCCCCTCTTTACGGTAAACAGGAGAGGGGGTCATTTTTAATACACGGAGCATGCACGGAGCTGTCAAGTTAACATATCCAGTACAAAGAAATGATATTCTCTCGACCGCTTCCGATTTCAACTGACCCCTTCTCCTGCCGTAGGAAGGAATATTTTATAACGTAGTGTGTCGGTAGAAAAGATACTTATAACGCAGTATCTTTTTGATGTGAACTTCGCGTTTGTCGCCCGCTTTAACCTCTTGAATGTCGGATGACAGTTAAGAGGTTAAAAAATAATATCAGAGCATACTGAGAGGCTAGAGTACTGTAATAAAAAGCAAAGTCTGGAATGATATTGGCGCAAGCGATTCTGAACTTGTCCTTGTACAGTTTCTTTATACATCAGGGTTAAAATTTTATTTTTTAAACTTTCATCTGTCCCGCCGGCGGGCTTAAGACAAATGAGAGGTTAATAAGCGTATGCTCAATTTCAGTGAAAATGGATAGAATGTAAAATCTATTTACCCACAATCTTAGCTTTAAGGATTTTATTGGTCCTGTTCAAATTCCTTTGGACAATTTCCTTCTTGAGTTTTTCCACAGCGGTCATGGTCAACTTTTCTTCCATACGATTTTTGAAACGGATCAAGGAATCCAAAAATAGCACAGAATCGTGCAGGTGAGTCTTTTCCTGGATTATTACCATAGGTAAATGAAAATTTTACAAATAAGAGAAGAAAACAATGTGAACAACAAAATACATTCATAAATATGGCATGTTAACGAAATTGAAAAAATAACATTGATTTGATACCTTCTCTGATATGTGCCGAAACTTTGCGTTTGCCCATCAGGATATTGTGGACATAAAAAAAGAATAAATTTAATGCCAAATTGATATAAATATAACATAATGTATGTATGTTGGGAAAATGTTGAAACATTTTTCTTTATTTAGTAACAAACCCATTGAATCTCTCGCTGTATGGCAGGCTGTAGTTCAGGATAGCCCATAAGGACTTTTATTACTTGAGATAATTCTGGCATCATTTTGTCATCTGGTCGAGCAATGATCTATAGATGAAACGGGAATATTATTGTAATGTATCATAATTAGTCTACGATCAGTTTTAACACTGCTTTAATTGTCTATGTTATCCTCGGGTCACATGGTCTTGTTTACGAGTTGTGGCAAAAATAACCGGGGATGGATAAGCTGAGTAGTCATTTCGCGAGAGCTCGCCAGACAAAACATAGCTTCCCAGTAGTAAGGACGCAAGTCCTCCTAAGCTATATTTGTAAAGTATGAAACAACAATAAACAGTCACTGTGATCTCAAGAACCTTCAATTCTCCAAATAAGCACATAATAGTACTGGAGACACTGGTCCCAGTACTAATAAATAAGAATATCTTTGGAGAGGACTTCAGAGATACTTTAATTATTAATAATGGTTTGACAACAGTTTTATTAATGGAAGTTACGCCGTTCTTCCATGGAGCTACTTTCAAGCGACGCGATCGCCGCTCGTCTGTACCCCCCATACTATTTTTAGTGTTTGTAAACGCCGCTATGCGCTGCACCAGCAAAATAGTAGTACAGGTAGTGGTGATTGAGTTGCTTGTAAGTAGCGTAAATCGATCATTCAAAATGACTTAGGGATATATATAAAAATAGTTCTGGTATCGTATTGTCATATCATATTGTATCGTATTATAGATGAATTGTGAATATTATTGGTTTGACAACAGTTTTATAGATGGAAATCAATCAATCGTTTATTATGACTGTGTTAGGGATATAAAAGCAAAGACAGAACTAGAAAGTTTCTGTAGAATTGTTAAATTGTAAATGTTTTTTTAAGAAATGAATTACGGATGTGAAAATTATAAGATATCTATAGTAATTATCTGAAACAAACTCCTTCGCTGCAAAAGTAAGCCATATTATGTATGTTCATAAGTAGGTACTTTATCACTTATCTGGTTTGGAAAAGATACTTTTATATTTTTCTCAACACATCTATCAGTTCTAATTTTTAAAAAGTTCACGCTCCTACAGTGTTGTCTTATCTAGGGAGAAATCCATAGATATAGGGAGAAATTGAGAGCTCCGAGTACAGAAAGAGAGTTTTGACATTTCTAGGGAGAACTCGGTATCGGCAAAGTCTTTCTCAGTATTTGCAACTTTCTCCCTTACCGAGTCGAAAATATTATAATTTTCAATAATAAAATATGACAGTTTTCTAACGTGTTTTTTTGTATTTTTAAGCATTTCTAGGGATTTCAGAGGACTTTATATTTTTTGACATGGCAACGTAGCCCTCATACATACAAAACTCACAAAGGAAATGATGTAGTTTAATTAATTTACCTCTTGTATTTGTTCATCTGTAATTGGCTTATACGCTTTAATCTCATCACCGTCACCGTCACCTCCACCATCAGCTTCATTGCTATCATCATCATCATTGACATTTTTACTAGGTTCAACAGGATGGAGTTTGCCGTCGCTGAAAACTTTTCTGATAAACTCAAAGTCCTCATGAGTAACCACCTTCCTGATGGCAAAGTTTACCTCTTTTAAAGTACACAGGGACAAGAACACCGCTATTTCGGTTTTCGTTATTGCCTCTGTGAAAATGGCTAGTATTCTTTCATTCTGTATTTGGATTTCTATATCAATCGGTGCAAAACCTAAATTGGGAGAAATAAAATATATGTTATGTAATATGTAGTTACTAACTTAATTTAGGTAAGCTTTACGCACTGTCAGTCAATGGTGTAAAATTTTGAGGAACGCAAATGCTGAAAAGGGTTGGTTACAGTTTTTATTTGTATTATGTTTTTTATTTATTTATTATAAGAATTTTGTACATTGTATAGATATTGTGTTATTTCATCCCCTAAGCTAGGGATGTCTCTGTGTTATCGTTCTCGGCGGGTGAAGTTTACACATAATATAATAATTGATGATAATGAAGTTTACAGTTAATGCAAAAATGAATTTATGATAATGAAGTTTACAGTTAATACAACAATGAATTTATGATAATGAAGTTTACAGATAATATAATAATTGATGGTAATGAAGTTTACAGATAAAATAATAATTGATGATAATGAAGTTTTCACATAACTAACTAACTAACTAACCATCACGCCGTTTCTCCGCAGGGGTAGGCAGAGAGGACGGACCGCCAAACACCTCGGTCTTGGCACACACTCTTTGCCTCATTCACATTCATACATCGTCTCATACATACTCTTCTATTTTTCTGACTCTTGACATGGCCCGACTCAAGTATCTGATTCACTTGATCGTGCCATGTCTTTCTCAGACGTCCCCTACTTCTTATACCATTCACACTTGCATCATATATTCTCCTTACGCTCCTTTCTTTGATTATTTATTATTTTATTAATTTATTTATTTTATTAATTTAAGGAAACTATATAAACTGTGCGATTTAGGGTTTAAGTTTAGACTTACGGAATTCAAAATAACAATGAATTCATGATAATGAAGTTACTAACTAACTAACTAACCATCACGCCGTTTCGCCGCAGGGGTGGGCAGAGAGGACGGACCGCCAAACAACTAGGTCTTGGCACACACTCCTTGCCTCATTCACATTCATACATCTTCTCATACATACTCTTCTATTATTCTGACTCTTGACATGGCCCGACTCAAGTATCTGATTTACTTGATCGTGCCACGTCTTCCTTGGGCGTCCTCGGCTTCTTCTACCGTTCACATTTGCGCCATAAATTCTCTTTACACTCCTTTCTTCATTCATTCGCTCAACATGGCCAAACCATCTAAGCGTCCCTTTCTTAATCTTACTTATTAATAATGAAGTTTACGGATAATATAACATCAATTTATGATAGTTAAGTTTATGTCCAAAGAAGTCGACATTTTCTGAAAGTACAGATTAAATTTGAATTTCTTAAGAGTGGATCGTTTAACAAATCGTTCTTGTGCTCAATAACTTGTGGAACGATTTGACGACTTTTGTGTTCCCTCCTTCCTACAACATGGTCCTCTTCAGGACACAGGTTCACAAAAAATACCCAAGCCGTGGGAGTAGGTCTACATCTGTTATGGTGTAGCATACAATATGCACTGGAGCATTTTTGGCCTCATTTTGGCCAATTTGCGAAACACCCTCAAGCGTTCGCTGGCTAAAATGTGGCCAATTTTAAGAGATATTATAAAACATGTATTGGAATTATTTAAAATAATTTGCTTCAATTAATCACAAAGATAACTTCATAATTTCACTTTTCAACAAGAGATGTCTCGCATCTCTTCTGAATTATTTGTTATTGACATTTTGCAACCCAAAATTATTGAAATATTTTTTCTTACAGATAATTGATAATGTGTTACATATTATAATGCGGTAAATATTGGATATAGATGGAATCGGTTAATACGCACTTTTTTTTTGAAAAAATCTTTTGATTCATCTTAATTACATAAAAATACAACTATTTGCATTGGGGGCAGTGGAAAATATTTCATTTGAAATTTCAATTACGTAAAATTAAAATTAGCTTTCGTTCTGTGAAAAGTTACCGACATTTTCAAATTTTTTTGTCAAATGTCATTTTGTTATGTTGGTATTCTCGATACTATACAAAAAACAACGAGCGGCTAAAATTTTTTTTTTTAAGGCTAAAAAAATTAAATTCCATCTAATTAGTACTTACCTAATTCGCATGCATTGCGTTGTGATTAAAATTTATTAGCTTGAATTTTTTTTTACCCAAAATGTAATTTTTTTAAGACTATTTCTGTGATGATATAACGCCTGCTTGTGTCAAGGCAAGATAACATCCCAGTTTTCAAGTAGTTTAGCGGCTACGCTAGGTTTGTGTAACATGGTTTGTGATACAAAAGTGCATGTATTATTTTAAAAAAAAATTATTACTAGAAAAAAAGCATGATTTTTTACATCATTTTATTTCCAAAACTCCGGTAGCTAAATTAGTGTTTACCTGATACGCCCAGATTTCGTGATATATTCAAAATCTTCTAGCCGCTCGTTATATATAAAAATGTATCAGTAATACCAACATACCAAAGTGACAGTGATTTCAACGGGCAAAATTTCACAAGACTAATTTTAATTTTACGTAATTGAAATTTAAAATGAAATATTTTTCACTGCCCCCAATGCAAATAGTTGTCTTTTAATGTAATTAAGGTGAATCAAAAGTGTTTTTAAAAAAAAGTGCGTACTAACCGTTTCCATCTATATCCAATAATTACCAAACATGCATTTTCAACTAGGCTGTAGACAACATATAGAAGTCATAATATTGAATAATCTCCAATTAGGTACTACGTATGCCAATTTTAAAGTAAATAATACACAGAATTCATGCGTTTATAAATTTAACGATTTTTATGAATTCTAAAAATATGCGATAAACTGTTAAATATAGGTGCATCCAATGGCTTTCAACACTATAAGCAGTTTATGTCTCCATATTAAAATGTTAAAATTTGGAGCTATAATTTTTTATCGAGGGTGGGAAATTTCCAAATCGAACCCTCAGAAATCTTTGAAATCTGGATACGTATTTCAATTATATCGAGTAGCTAAAATAATATGGCAAAATACATACAAAAAAATGAATAAATTAAATATTAGATTTTATTTTACCTTTTTCTTCAGCACCTGCTTTATTGTGCAAATTGACGCTAGCCACTCTATCGGACCCCAGAGACACAGAAGAACTCTCCTCACTCTCTGTCATTATAGAGACTGCTTTTTAACATCACTTGATACATAAAATAACTGTTGATACTAACGTGGAGTAAAATCAATAACAAGAAAACCTTTTTGGAAGTCATTAGGAAAATTAATTTTCAGGGTTGCTAAGGAGAAAGAAAAACAAATAAAATCGGTTGATGTGGTTACTATCAAATTATTATCCTAGAAGTACCTACATATGTATATGAAAAACATCTCTTTGAAAATGGAAATCTGCTTGTTACCATGGATACAAGAATGTCAAATTATTAGTTTCTTTTCTAGTTTCTACTTGATTTCAGTCAAAATTGAGCAACGTCCAGCAACGTCTGTGAAGTATATTTTAATTTAAAATCTTCAGTTAATATTTAAATAAACTACTTTTTGTACTTCTAGTGCTAAGTGAAGTTTTTTTATCATAATTTATACTTATTGTATAAATATTTTTACATATTATAATATTTATTTGAAAGCGGCTGTGATTCCGGAAGTAAAATGGCTCCAAAGAAAAAAGGGAAAGATAAATTGGCTAAAATGTCTGATGAGGATAGAATGCGATACTTGCAGCATCAGGCAGATATCAAGGAGGAAGCCAGAAGAAGGAAAGAAGAATTGATATCGAGATATATGACGGTTTGTTATCATGCTTCTTCGTAGGGTAGAGGTCGTAATGGGTATTTGAGGTTATTTAGTCAGTCGACAGTATCGGGCTTGTTTCAGCACAGATGAGCCTGCGGGGCACCATTGGAGTGGACATTCTTATGCAATAAAAATATCCATTATGTAGTTTTTATGTGTCTTTTATACATTAGCTCCATACATAAATGTAATTAATAGCTCCACACAGTGACTGTCATCTTTGGGGGTTGGTGTGTGGAGGGTTTCTTTAAGGAAAGGAAGGTATGAGGGGTGGGTAGGAATCTTGGGGTCAGTGTGTCCAGGAGTGATGGACGTATGAATGCATCTCTCCCACTATGGTGTGAGGCGATGGGTCGAAAGAGTCCTGCTGGAGAGGAAAAAAGGTCTCCCTCAACCAGCCTCTCCGAACCCACTCCGCCAAGCCTAGAAAATCTTCACCCTATGAACCCGGGCACCCTTGCTAAGTCACCAAACGTAGCAAATCACTTGGGGTGACCTATGGCAGAGGTGTTGGTTATCCAGTACCCATACCTGCCTCCCAAATTGAAAAAAAAAATTGTCTACGCTCATACCATTCAAAATCCATAATGCCTCATTAATTTGTATATTCTGCACCGGATTCTGTTTAGTGGGGGTCACATACTCCGAAAGAGAGAGAACCCTGTTCAATCTCTTTCGGAATACCTTTATTATTTTAAAAATATGTATTTAAAGTATGTTATCTATCCATATTGTTGCTGAGATGGACTTTAATATCTAATCATTTATATTTTTGTATCTACCGCACAACATTCCTTCAGTGGATTGACAAAATTAGTACTTACCTATCGCAGACCTGAAAGTATTTATAAATAAAATATTTTCATCAGGATCTTTGCCTTTCAAAAACAAACATTATTAATTTTAGAAAGGATCAGAAATTTAATTTTTTTAAAGAACCCCTTTAGTAATCATAAAAAATTATGCCATCTGTCAAAAATTTAAACAAAGGAAATACTCATTTCAAATACGGTATTATTAATTCTTTTTTAATTATTTTATTGTTTGTCCGAATGTTCCCGCTATGGGAGTTTGATGTGTGTGGGATGGATTGTATATAAATCAAATAAGCATTTAATTCTGTACTTAAAAGTTTATTGAAACAATTTACATCCGAACCATAATTTAATGTTTTAAGGAATACGTGTGTGAAAGTGGGAGCGAACAATAAACGATTTGTGAAGCTGTTGATTCTTCGGCAGTTTAAAACAGAATAGTTCCGTTAAATTTGTCACCGCATACGGTGACTCTGTAAAAATGTTGAGTGGTCGCTATTGGCGTCACACCACAATCAGTTCCAATTTTAAAAAATGACACTTAAATTCAAAGCAAATTCAAGTTCCAGAGTTCATCGAACCACAACAGAAATTAGTATTTTTTTAATTAGGTTGTCTAATACTTGATATCTTTTTTAATTAGGTTGTCTAATACTTGATATCTTTTTTAATTAGGTTGTCTAATACTTGATATCTTTTTTAGAACAAACTGCACAAAGAGGAAGCATTTTCCAGAACCAACTTGGCCAAAATTAATCAACAATGGCGATACATTTTGAGGAAGTTAAAAGTTAAAGATTTGCAAAGTGATCTACAGGTTCGTATTGTTACCTTTCAATGCCGTTTGAAACATGCAAATTTAAACAAAAATTACATTGCCTTTCCAATAATTTCCAGGTGTTGATAGGGATATTCAAGAGAACAACCGACGATAAGAATGCGGTCATCTGTAAGCTGATGGATTCTTTGGAAGAAGCTGAAGAACAATATTCCTACATGCTGCAGTCACACATGGAAATGATTAGCAAATTTTTAGGTGATTTGAAGCTTGTATTATTAACCTCTCATTTGTCGTAAGCCTGCCGACGGGCGGGTGAGAGTGTAGAGGTTAAAAAATAAAATACGATTTTAACCCTTATGTATAAATAAACTGTACAAGGACAAGGTCAGAATCGCTTGCACCAATATCATTCCAGACTTTGTTTTTTATTACACTACTCTAGCGTCTCGGAATGCTCTGATATTAATGTTCTATGGAATACGATCTTAACCTCTTAACTGTCATCCAACATTCAAGAGGTTAAGCCTTTGATATATTTTTTAAAAATATTTATTATTGATAAGAGTCCCAACTGCTCCCATCTGGAGCCAGCGAGATTATGGCATTCCCAAATGGGGGTATGTTGGGAGGCTGAAGGTGTTGGGGAAGAGAAGGAGATGAGAGAGAGGAAGGTGTGGAAAAAAAAGTACCTGGCTATCATAAAGCCATTTCAAGCAACGTTTCAATTCTGAATGGTGGTCTTACACTAGGGCAATACTTAGAGTACCTTCCAGCCTGGAACATGCTGCAAACATACAAAATATTATTTTTGATGATTAATTGTGAAATTAAAAAAAAAAAAGAGTTTGAATCCGCGATCTTCGGATTGGGAGTTAAGTGCCTACATGCTTTAGAATGAACATGAAATGGTTAATTACTTGTTAAAGGCGCTCTGTTTTAAATTTACAGCTATCAGAGAAGATCGCCTAAAATTCTTCCAAGACAGCTTTGAAGAGCAAAAGTTCTCCATGATGGAAAGTTGGGAAGATGAATTACAAAATCTTGAAATGAAGCAAAGAGATGCAGAATATCACATGAAGCTGGTTCTTTATCAGCAGGATCATAACATGAAGGAACATACAAAAGAATTTATAAATGTTAAAGGACACTTTGTCAATTACAGGGCAATAACGGTAAGTCTCTTGGTTGTTACCAATCGTTATATGAACTCTAGATATTAGTCTTGCTAATTCGGTCGAATAATTCAGCCCACCAATGATTAATATCAAATTGCCCATCTAATTCTGTCGCTGTGCTTCGAAAGCATAATAATATCTAGGGAGACAAATTTGCTCCTTGCTTGCAGAACAACAAAAGGTAAACATCAATGCGTGTTGCGATCTATTTTGATAATGGACATTATTTTTGATAAAATGATTTTGATGAACAACTTTTGGAACCAATAGTTTTGGTTTGGGTGTCATTTTTAATATCCACACGCCCTGTCTAGACTTTGTTGGTCGATGTTGATAATCCAAAATTATATGTGCTTGCCCTAAATATGGTTTTTAAATTTTGTGTATTTCTCCCTCTGCTGATGTAATGAATTTATATTTTTATTTCTATGTTTGTACAAAGTGGTACATACAGTTTACAATATAAAGATGATAAGTTTAGCTAATGCAAAAATATATTTAAAACATGGCAGGTAGATAGTGTAATATATTTACTGTATGTAATAATAATAATTGGATAATTTGTAGAGCTCCGTTTTTGTGAGAAGTCACCTCAAGAACAGCTAAAACTTAAGAAGTTACGCTTTGTGAACACCTCACTAGGAGAACCTGTGTTGAGGTGTTCACATATTTTTAAAAAGTTTTATTCTGCTGTCATAAGTAGAAACACAGTATCTTCTTTGAGGCTCTCAAGGAGGACACTGTGGTTCCACCCATGGCGGTAGTATTGTACATATTTTATATCAGTAGCTGTGTTGAGATAAACATCACAATATTATGTATATAGATGTGATTATATAATGACAAATATCCTAGCATCATTCAAAAGTTATTTTTGTTTTCCACACTATGCACAAAACTGGAATTTTTTTATAAAGTTGGACAAGAGGATCACATTGCTGATTCTCATTTTTGACACAGAGTAGGAGAGTAGGATCATAACAGGAGGTTCAAAGTGACAAAAGCATAAATAAACCAACAACCACAAAAGTATGTGAAAAAAAGTGGCTAAATTGTAGTAACCTTATTCTATTATGCCAGTCATAAACTGATAGTACCTACTTACAAGAAAACCAAATTACCTAACCATGTTTTTTTTACTATTTCTAGTTGGAGCAAGAGCTGAACGACATGATACTTCCCAAGCAGCTTCTGATAGAAAGAGTATGGAATGAGTTGAAACATGTCTTTTGTGACTATGTCAATTATCACAGTCCAAAAATACAGCAATACCACCTCCTTAGGCAAAAGGATGCCACTTACCGAAAGGACATCAATCACAATATGGAACTGTTGCTAGCCGCTAGTGTAAGGATATCTGATTATTGTGTCTCTATACTAGAAATCTCTCTAACTAATATATCGCCTATTTAATATATCGGAGTAAATTAGATGCCTTGTTATGGGAAAAACAAATGAATTATAATTTTCGAAACACAAATACATGAGTAAATTGACGCAAAGAAAAAAAAACAATTAAGGAAAAAACAAATGAATTATAATTTTCGAAACACAAATACATGAGTAAATAGCTGTATAAATTTGAATTTGGAATTCCTAACCAAAGAGAAGATATTTGAGATCAAATTTGATGCCAGTATGGCAAAACGCGAATTTCATAATATTACGCAACCAATTAAAATCTCGTCAAATCAGAAATATTGTTAACTCACTGAACCAAGCAAGATTCCTTCCAAAAATAATTTATGTATATCCATATTGACTTTATTTTGAATACCCCTCAGGATATGATTGCTTTCTTCCAACACGATTGGGAAACTCTCTCCGGAGAGCTGGAGCAGAAGACGAGGAATGCCCGAGACAAGAGAGACTGCATCACAATGATGTCCGCCAAAGCTAAGATAAAAATGATGCAATACCATATCAAAGATAAAGAACAACTGACAACCTTGAGTGTTGAAAGCTATGAGGCCATCAAGGTATGAAAAGTTCCAGTTATTATACAGGGTGTTAAGGTACGTACTTGACTTACTTTAACCAGTGATTCCTGACATTATTTGGAGTAAAAAATGTAAATAAAATTTTGGTCTCCGGTGACTTTTTTTATGAATTTTTTTTTTTCTTTAACCGCTTGGACACATAAGCTTGTTTTCACGATAATTTAACGTGGGTAGACATAGGAATGACGTATGCCGCGTACCTGAGTTATTATAATCAAACAAAAAAAAATTCTTCCACATGACTTTATTGGTCACTCAGCCGTGTTATAGGCCCATTACTTACCCCACCCCCTACTATCCAACACCTACTATCTTTTAAGTTTTTGTAGGAAAAAAAAAAAAAACATAAAAAAAGTCACCGGAGACCAAAATTTTATTAACATTTTTTACTCCAAATAATGTCAGGAATCACTGGTTAAAGTAAGTCAAGTACGTACCTAAACACCCTGTATAATTTATTTCTATCCAAATAGTTAAGTACTTATTTTACGGAACGGAGTTAACCTTTGAGTGTTCCAAACTCAAATAGACAATCACAGCCATTTTTAATTTTAGACATTTGAATGGTAAACAGAAAATTCATTAAATATGGCGCTGATCGTCGATTTGATGGTCATCAAAAGTGATGAAGTTTTTAACACCAAACACCTCAGTCAAATTTGTCTTCTAGAAATTGGAGAGATTATTGCAGAAGGGCCAAAAGGTACAGCAGATGGAAGCCATGTGCAAGAAGTATGAAATGGACGGGGAAAATGTTCTGCAGTGGAGCACTTCAATGCTGATGAAGGAGGACACGAAGATGACGAAAGGCATGAAGGTAAAATCTAACAAATTAAATACATAATACAACAAGTCAGACAAAGGCAAAATCAGATTCTATAAACCCTAAGATTTATATTACAAACCTTTCCACTAAGTAAAAAGGTTTGAGCTGCCCTTTATGACTTCATACTACGAAGTTCACGGACTACTTTTGATAAATAATGTAAATATGTAACAATGAGAAGCAACTATTTCAGTCACCAGAAAAGGAAAACTTTTGTGTTAAAATTAAAATCGATTGTTCACTTAACGGCTATTGTTATTAATGTGTTCCGTGTATCTGAATATTTACCATATTTTTCTAGCATAGTACCTAAATATTTACCATACTTGTTGCAGGAAATTAATTGTCCTTCCAACAAGCTAACGACCACCTCTCTCCTCTCCCAATCTTCCTAGCATGCTGTCCGTGAAGTTCATATATAAATTCATATATTTTCAGGATGACATTGAGACGTACGAAAAGCTGGAAAACTTCTGGTTCAAGCACAACCGTGTGAGCATCCACACGGCGACACTTCGCGCGGAACGGGACAGCCTGCGCCGGGAGAACAGGAGGATGAAGGGGTACCTGAAGGCATTCCTGGTGAAAGCAGCGCTTGAGGGGAGCGGTACCATCAAGTCGGAGGCTATCGGCCGACCCAGCAGCATGAAGATGTACAGAATCACACCGCTGTCGGGGAATGAAGCTGCTACCATGTAAATATAAAACTTTGGGGACTATACTAACTGCATTTAAAGGTTTTCTCCACATTTATTAGACACGACAGTGGTCCCCGCTGCTAAGCGTTCTATTACAGCCTTAAGTTGCTTGATGTTTAGGATAGAGATAGGTATAATATATTATACACTGCAGAATGGCGGTAAACTCCTTTGCTCTGGATCCTTGGGTGCAGGTGAGAAACCAGTTTATTTATTTTTTATTTATTATATAATATACGTTACATAATTGTGACATTTACACAAAGTAGGTATATTAAATCATCATACTAGGCGGCTGCCTGTTTCGTGGTGACCAATGGAGTACAGTTACTTTGTATGAAATATGAAGTCTAATGTAAACATGGAATTAGTATAAAAGATGTTAAAAATTGGAAAAATTATAATAAAAAGTAGAAAATAGAAAGGAACGGTAATGGCAAATAAAATTTTATCTAATCTATAGGGGTTATTTCTCATATTTGAGTAGTTTATAACCTCTTGTATCAAGTAGTAGATACTCCTCTCGTATCGAGTAGTATAGATTCAAACTTGTTTGAAATAGTCAATAGATCGGCGATGGCAATGCGAAATCATGCATTTTTGGTTTCAAAATTTTATTGCTTAGAAATATTATAGATGCTTCAATTAAATTCTGCGAGTAGACCACATCTTGGCCCTTTGCTATAATCGACCATTAGTATCCGAGTATTTTTAGGATCCTGGAAAAAAAAGCTGTGAAGTGCAAAATCTTCTACTTACACACCCATTTTCGGATATGGTTTTACTATAGTGTGGTAAATTAAGTTATTTAGTTTACGATCACAAAACATTTTAATATTTGTGCCTGAACTATATTAATAACTCAGGTCCGGGGCATAAGTCATTCCTATGTCTACCTACGTTAAATTGTCGTGAAAACAAGCTTATTTGCCCAAGCGGTTAAATTGTTTTTGGCCCGTGTTAAGCGGGGATTTCAACCTTATCACCATTTGCATAAGGAGTGCGTGATTTCATCCCTTATTTCGAATGTTACTAGTCAAGGTGATCGTCTTAATAGCATATTTACCAATCTACTCATTCTCCTTACCCCCGTCCCACTTCCATAAACCTCACACTTTCAACATGAACATTCCAACAATACGAATGCTGTAGTTTCATCAGCAGTTGAAACAAAAGCAGAGCCAAATCCAGCATTATCATTTAGAGAACACAATCATTTGTCTGTTAGTGAAAGGAAAAGTTATTAACTCTCTCCATTATTTCAGGCGAAAGCGTCCGGTGACCTGCATAGAAGCCAGCACTTGCAATGCCGTGCAGCACGAGAGGCGTCTGCAGCAGTGGAGGCGCCAGGACCAGGCCACGGCCGGGATCCGAGTTCGCAGACACTGCTGGTGAAATGCACCCAACTGCCAACACATACCGATTACCAGCACTTTATCTGACTAAGAGAGCCAGGACATTCAAAACCATATGAAAATATTTCGTAGACACTTCTGGTGTAAATTACCACATTATCAACAATACTTCTTCATAAGGAAATGTTTTGTAGATGAGATTATATTATTTCGTAGACACTACTGCTGGTGAAATGTGACAAATCATCAACACTTCTTCATCTGACAAGGGACTATTCAAGGATACGTCAAGTACAAGACAATAATGAATTATTAGAATTTAAGAATGTAACATTTATTGAATCTAATATAAAGCTTCGCTGTTGTTGGAAATAAGATATTTTAATATCTGTACATTTGATAGATGAACAATCAAAATGCTTTGAGGCGATCGTATCAATAAACGACACTAACAGCGTTTGAATAGATCTCAAGGCTAGATCTCAGGCTACTTTAATTTTTTTTTTTTATAGAGAAATCTTACAAGAGTCCCAACTTCTCCCTTCTGGAGCCAGTGAGACTATGGCATCCCCAATTGGAGTATGTTGTGAGGCTGAAGGTAAGTGGGGAAGGGAAGGAGATGGGAAAGAGGAAGGTGGGAAAGTACCTGGCTATTCAGATCTAATCACTAAACACGGCTAAAGCCATTATTAAGCAAAGTTTCAATTCTCTTACACCAGGTCAAGTCTTTTTCAAGTCTTACACCAGGGCGATACTGAGAGTATCTTCCACTCTGGAACGTGCCGCAAATATAACATATATTATTTTTATTAATTAATTGTGAAATAACAATAAAATTTATTTGCGCACGCCGGGTTCGAACCCGCGACCTTCCGAATGGGAGTCAAGAGTCTTACCACTCGACCACGGACGGTCGTCAAATTAGTGACTTAAAAGCTTGATTTAGCAGAGCGATTCAGAAGTGTACTTCGTTTTGTATGTAATCGATAGCACGGCTAAGTCGCCAATGTGTGTACAAAAAGATTTATGTGGCTGGATCACACTGGGAAACTAGCCTTAAGGGATACCCTTCCCTTTCACACAAACGACGTTTACAACAGAAACAGGTGGATCAGAGCTGCCGGCAGCAGAAACAACGAAAAAAGGTAAGATTTCAGAAAGATCATCTATTTTACATGTATCGAAGATTATGAAATAAAAGACTGGAGTGACAATTAAAATTACTTACTTATATTTTCAACATACAACTTATGAACATAACTTATAATAAATATTAAATGACGTGACAAATCAACAGGAATAATAATTCAACCTCAGGCCAGCTATTCATGTTCCTTATTATCCTTTTATTCCATTGGCGTGACTCCATCGTGGCCATTCATGCTCTCTCCCAGGTTCCAAGGCTCATCGAGGGCGGTTAGAAGTTGCACAAAAGCTTTGTGACCTTCCTTGTCGACATCTTGAGCCTGCTCTGCAGAAAATACGATGAAGTCTTTGCAGTTGATTGTTTTTCCTTGTGCCACTCCGTGGACCTCCACCCATCCTTCAAGTGGCTCTGATAAGGGACTCCTCAATCGGACAGTAATGTCCTGATCGTCAACGGTGCGAATTGAGAAGTTGTCACCGGCCGGGTTGATGGACGTGATTCGGCCCCAGCAAGATATTTTCTCTCCGTTGCGTTGAACTATGTTGCTGCCGATAACATATGGAATAAGCTCCTCGCAATCGGGAAACTGGTTATCATCATCTTCGTGATCCATTTTCAGAAAACTAAAGGTGAAACAAAACTGACAAACAAGAAACAAGACCAAACAAGAAACGGCGCCAAATCAAACGTCATGCAGTATTTTCACGAAATTTAATTCATAGACAATAATAATAAATAATGTTGTCTATTTTCACATTTTAATTTTATTCCCTCTCAAAAGTCACTCAAGATAGTAGTTTGTTTCTGGTAAGGCTGGAATCAGACGGTTCACTAATCGTTCATTTCTGTATTTCATTCCACCTATTTCACTCGGAATGACACGTCTGAACAAGAAATTAATCAAAAATGAAACGAAGATGGGAACATTCGCTCGAGTAACAATAGAGTAAACCTTCACTCGAGTGAACCGTCTGATTCCAGCCTTATCGTAGTTCGGAAAAATGTTAAATAGCTGCCCACCCCTGCCTCCTATTTCTCAACATTCCTCAAATTAAGAAGATGTTAGCAATAATTATTCAAAAGGCATTGAAATTTAACATTATGATATAGTTACCGTAACAAAAATAGACTCATCAAGGTTCGTAGAAAATGTATGTTACATGCATTTTCTACGATTTTTTTCTACAAATCTTGACTTGGACTGTCATAATATAATATTGTGGGGTAATTACTACAACTAGGTAACTGCCTCCGCTCACGAGGCAACTGAAAAAAAAACAGTTTACAACTAAACTCGCTATCCTCTGTATATAAATATGATGGTCCGATACTATACAACTTCTCTAAAAACCCGTTGTCCGTGGCAACGCAGGCACTAGGCAGCCTACTGAGCCTAGGCAGTGACTCACGACCGCTCGCGACTCGACCCCGTAATGGGAAATGGGAAGCCACAAAATTTAAGAAAACAAAAATTCCCATGAAATAAACCATAACCTATAAACACATCTTTATTTTTGTCTGTGGAGGAAATATATCGCAAACGCCAGAAAACTGTCATCCTCCGTAAGATTTGTGAATTAGTTTAGATTTATTTATAAACACATCTTTTGAAGTGGTTAAGATGTCGAATATCGATGCGCTTATTCCTCATCTTTCTAAAATTAAAATACCCTCCCAGCAGGACAGAATCTATAAGGATGAATGCGTTTATTCTTTCGACGACCCGGTGAGTTGCACAAAAATTAACCTTTCTTTTTCGTGTTTGCGGCTTTATCGAATTATAGTTTTCTTAAATATGTACTACGTGAATTTCTGTAAAGTTTTGTACTAGTAAATACTAACAGCTATTTCTCATTCGAAGTTTTATTTCTAAAACACTCAGGAAAGTGCAACATCCACAACATAATCAAGCCTATATCGCAGTATACCTATATATACTATGATAATATTGTGATAAATTTAATTTATTTTTGGATTTTTTCTGCACATTACCTAAATTTATTTATTATAAACTATTTCTGCATAAAATTGAGTCTATAATTTATCTCTACAAAAATTCTAGAAAAAACATGTAAAATGTTCGTTTAAATTATTGGATCAACAGAATTATTATTGGTGATTTTCTTCATATAATTCAAATTCATTGCAGCTTTTATAACTTGAAACAAATTTGCACTTATCAAAAAAATGGTAGACATTACCGAATTTATAGAATAATTACAAAGAAGCACAGATAATAGAAAATCGAAAAACATGGGAGACCACATGAATATACTCCACACAAAAGATTTCTTTGCTCTTCCAACCATGAAGTTGTCATTATTTGCAACAGCGTTCTCGCATATTTTATCAGTTGTCTTTGTAAACAAAATACTTGTCGCTAATATTGGTAGAAAGTACGCTAGAATTAGTATAAAGAATAAATACACTTTAAAGTCGTTAGATCCTATAAAACATGTTTTTACACAGTTGTCTTGTTGATAATTTACAGCGGCAGAAATTTTGTATTTTTCCATCCATTCCGTCACACTTGAGTTCAGATTAAATTCTTTGGGCTCTATATTGAAGAAATCTGTTTCATCGTCAATGCTCGAATAGTTTGGATCGAGATTAAAATCGTTGACAATATTGTAAATATTATCTACAATATTTCTCACTTCAGAAGACTTATTATTATTTATGTTGGTTATATTTGGCGGATGTTTAATTATGTTGAGTAATTCTTCATTTTCCATTGTGTTACTCAAAAATGCTCTTGTAGCAGCTTGAATATCCTCTGATTGATTGCCATTCATATTAAATTCATATGCGTAACATTTAATTTTAAAAACTAGTTTGTTTTTCACGCAGTTATCGTGTAATGTAAAATTAATGTCTTGTTTTGAAAGATTTTTTATTTGCATCGGATACATTGAAGCTGATGCCAGAATTGGTATTAACCATTGTGCAAAAACACTTAAGAGCATCACTTGGTTTTTTGTAATTTTGACAATTATGTTTGCCCCGTTTTTGTGATTAGAATTTAAGTCTTCTTTTTTGTTCAAATTTATGGTTGTTTCATTTATATCTTTGTCCATTTCTCTTGACGTTGACTGTTTTGGGATGCCAACATGACTTCCCTTTGAAGAGGATACCCTATCCCCATTAGACATATTTTCTGTGAATTCACTATCACAAACCTCCTTCCAACACTTTGTACTCATTCCCAAATAAATCACAATGCTATTTACAAATGGCAAGATTATTGGAGAATATTCAATAAATACGTCCATAAAAGTACACTCTTCACTGAAAGAAACTTCCGATCTTTTTGATATTTTAAATTTAGATTTTGCAATATTGAATGTTTTTAATAAATCACTTGTTTTATTTAAATACTTCAATACAAAAAGTATGCCCATTCCAAATATAAAGATATTTTCAGAAAGGAGACTCCATTTTAAACTTTTTTCCCGTTCTTTTGACTTCACCAAGGATGCAATGTTCAGAGCGATAAACAAAATGCCCGCCGTAATCAGCAAAATTCCCAAAAACAAATTTGGACAAAAAAACATTTTTTGACAAATAATATCAACCGTTCTAAGTAAATTAACATTCTCTACTGAATGCTCATATCTGGTTCAATGCCCTCGTTTTGTTTCCTTCAGTAAAATATTATAACAATAGGGGCTACATACAGTTATAATGGCAAGATAAGAAAACCTTTCACATATGTAAAACATTTATTAGCCAATTTTCTAAACATGTGGGTGCATAAAAATGTGTTTTTCTTATTTAATTTTATTCATTGATTACTCGCACAAATTAAAACCCACACAATATTTAAACTTTTTCATCAATAGAACCAATGAGTAATCAAAAATGTGTACCTATAATGTAAAAAAAAAAATCTATTGATGAAAAAACGATTTTATTATTATTTGCACTATCTTAACCGCTTGGACACTTGTTTTCACGACAATTTAACGTAGGTAGACGTGGGAATGATGTATGCCCCGTACCTGAGTTATTAAGTTGTTAGACTCTTGGAGTATTAAGATACTTGAGCCTGAATGCTCTCGAATAAGTAATCCGAAGGTCCCGGATTTAAATCCCAGGGTATGCAAGTAAATTTTATTTGATTTTGTGTTACTTAACAATTAAATCATTAAAAATAATATAAGGTATATTGGCGGCATATTCTAGAGTGGAAGATACTCTCAGTATCGCCCTGGTGTAAGACCACTATTTAGAATTGAAACGTTGCTTGAAATGGCTTTAACCGAATTTGGTGACCAGATCTGAATAGAAAGGTACATCCCCACCCTCCTCTGGCCCATCTCTTTCCCCGCCACAGCCTCGCAACATACCCCAATTAGGGATGCCATGGACTCACTGGCTCCAGGCGGCTTGGAGCAGTTGGGGCTCTTGTGCAGCATTCACATAAAAAAAACTGCCTAGCAGCATTCTTTATCAGGGTAGATGTGGGTAAATTAGACCGTCCGTGGTCGAGTGGTAAGACACTTGACTCCCATTCGGAAGGTCGCGGGTTCGAACCCGGCGTACGCAAATAATTTTTATTTGATTAATTTGTGTTATTTCACAATTAATTAATAAAAATAATATATTTTATATTTGCGGCACGTTCCAGAGTGGAAGATTCTCTCAGTATCGCCCTGGTGTAAGACCACCATTCAGAATTGAAACGTTGCTTAATAACGGCTTTAGCCGTGTTTAGTGACTAGATCTGAATAGCCAGGTACTTTCCCACCTTCCTCTTCCCCATCTCCTTCCCTTCCCCACTTACCTTCAGCCTCACAACATACTCCAATTGGGGATGCCATGGTCTCACTGGCTCCAGAAGGGAGCAGTTGGGACTCTTGAGAGGTTTCTCTATTAAAAAAAAAAAAAGAGTGAAGGCGTTTCTTAGAGGCAGTCAGGACTTTTCACGGATTGTAGCTCCATTGATGAAGATGTAAGTGTTTTGTTTGATTTGATGGCATTATTTTCCCTTTGCAGGAATTTGAAACAGGGCTGTACATATCCCTGACGAGTTTCCTGAGTTTCGGTCGCCAGTATGTCGAGCAATACCAACAGCATTCAGGAAACCCAGTTTTTCTGCATATCAAAAGAGAAAAGAAAGCTGTAAGTACTCACCTTAATCGTTCCATAATATCTATGTATCTTGTATTCATTTAAAACAAAACATATACAGAGGATTCCGCTTAACTGATACACAAGTTTATCGGTACAGTCAGTTATTTGCGCCAAAACTCAAGGAACAGAAACCAAATTACGAAACTAATACTAATTTACTTCAGTTATCGGAGACACCATTCCATTTAATTGAGACAAATTCCGATCTAAAGTCAATGCAAAAGGGTCTCAGTAAGAGAATTTTAGTTAATAAGGGCGAGCGTGTTGTATGCAGCGCGGGTAACGGGAGGGTATGCGCCGCGCTACGGGAGTTCCGAGTTTGGCAGTAATCCGGTAGTATAATATTTTACACTAATGGGATTTATTTTTTCTCTTAACCTCTTGTAGGCTGCAGTCCCCCCGGCGGGTCCGGATGTTTGAAGCGATTTTGCCCCTTATGTATAAAGAAATTGTATGAAGAACAAAGTCAGAATCGCTTGGGCCATTCTCGTTCTTAACATTACGAATTACTGGATAGCATTTAGCCACTCCGAATAATTCATATTAATTGCTAATGACACGCCGGGCACCAAAGATGGCGGACAAAATGGCTGCCGCTTGATAATATGAGCGCTGTTATATTCGAAGTCTATATTTATTAATTGTTTTTTATATAAATCCATTGTGGAAAGCATGGATTTGAGTGATTATTAGGAAGTTCGTTTTATCTACATTATTTTGATGTAATTTTTGTATTATATCACAAAAGAAATGTTATAAAAATTGAATTCGTAAGAAAGGTGAGAACTGTCAAATATTTTACGTCGTATTGAAAAAATATATTTTTTGTATGCTGGCTTTCAACAAGTTAAAACGAATGTTTCGCATTACAAGTAATATTCAGTATACACATTTTTGTTTTATTACTCTTAAATTTTGCTTATTTGGGAGAGCCGCTTAGTTGTTGTGCCCGATGTGTCCCAATAAAGCGGAATCGGTTTTATATATATATATATATCACTACTTTTAGTACAGAATATTTGACTGTCCGCAAAATGCATTTAAAGCAGGTTTACCAGGAAAAGTGTCATATAATTAATATGTTATGTTTGTGGCCCATGCATTCTTTACTATTTAATTGTAGATTGCGCCCGAGCAGAAAGGAGATGGGCCCGAGAAGAAGATCACCCGACTGGCCATCGGAGTGGAGGGGGGATTTGACCCCGAGTCGGCCAAGCCCAAGTACGAGATAACGGATCACCTCTCCGTGGTTGTGCTGCCGGCCTTCACCACAATTCCGTGGCCCAACGAAAGTCTACCAGAAGTGGTAAGAAATATTTACTTTTGTGTTCTTTATTGCAAAGCGGAAATTCAAATTCAAAATTCAAAACACTAATTCTCCGAATTTCTGACTGCATCTTAACCCGTTTGAATTTGTCCCAGCTCACATAGGTCTCATTTAAATCATTGTATCTTCTTACTGTCATTTTGAGAAATGCGAACTAAACGATGTTAGAAAGAGAAAACTCCACGCTTTATATTCAAATCTAGAATTTAACCGTTGAAAAATTTAAATGTGCACCTCTATGAAAACAAAGTTTCCGATAGAAATTTGAGAAAAATGTGAAAATTCCGAGATTTATTATTTTTTTATATAATGACAAAAACGTGAAGTGATAATAGTGTTTTTAATGTATTTGCCAAACAAAATATGTGTGTGTTTTTCTTTTTTTCATTACCAGTAATTTTAGATAAAAAAAATCGTAAGGTGAGCCACTTTTTTTGTTTGCATTAAAAATTTAAATATTTCAAAAAATACATTTTTATTTCTAATAATAACATTTGAGAGCTTATTCTATCACCTTCACCAACAGTTTTTAGTTTTCGAAATATTCCATTTATTTGGATTTTATTGCAAGGCGGAAATTTTCCGACTTGACAGAAAATGCCCGAAATCTGAAGGGTTAAGAAATATATGGTCCATATGCTTGAAGGTTAATAGTTGCTTTGGAGAAATGAACAGTTTTAGCTGAAAGTGGTTTGTTATATCAATTCAGGTCCAACGCTCAGTCCGAGGTGTCCTGGAAGCAGAGTCCCCAATGCGGCTGGCGGACCTAGAATCCATGGCTGGTACGTGGGACGGAGAGGAGAGACGGGTTTCCAAGTGAGTATCCAGTTTAAATAGTGTTTCCTTATGTTTTTGAGATGAGATATGGGTTTCCAAGTGAGTATCCAGATTAGATAGCGTTTCTCAATAACTCATATGGTTGATGTGCGCATAAAGCGCTTAGGTGTGAACGCTCTGAAGGGATTGTATGGAGAGCGATATTTGGCGTGCTATGATCTTTTATAGTTTATAGCTGTGTCTGAACAGGGCTTTACATGTGATAGTATCAACTTTATATATTTTAGTTTGGACAATGTCAGTTCACATCAAATGAAATGTAAAACTAGAAAAACCATGTGTAGTATATGTACTAGATCTGAGACTTTGACATTCGCATGTTTTAATTCAAATGACCCCCTCTCCTATTTTCGGCAGGAGAGGGGGGCGCTTATCTGTGCGTACACCGCCTCAGGAGCGGTTACGACGTAAGATGTGTGAAAAAGTGTTGAGCTGTCCATTCAAAACGTTACTCTTTTTAATTACACATGTCAATTTGTAATACTACAAAAAATAGACTTTTATTTGCTTTCAAAAACATTATTTTATTTTGAAAAACATTTAAAAACAGCGGATGAAAATTTTATCTGTTATCAAATGAAAATTTTCTTCTTCGTAATGCGAAAAAATTCTCTGAATAATCTGCAAAATGTATTCTTCAAAAATTTTTTTTTTTTTTTTATGTTTCTTTATTTATTGAATTGTTAGTTATATGATGAGGTTTTTTCGACCACCGTGCTAGGCACATGCTAGTGTTGTGGTGGCCTAATCGAGGTTAAGGTTAATGGAATAATCAGATGTCAGTGTTCTCATATTATGATCATCTCTATTCACATTATAGACACGCAGCTAACCTGGTGCAGCTGGACAACGGGGTGAAGGTGCCCCCCACGGGGTGGAAGTGCGCCAAGTGCGACCTCACCACCAACCTGTGGGTCAACCTCACCGACGGCTCCATTATGTGCGGACGCAAGTTCTTCGACGGCTCCGGGGGCAATGATCATGCCGTTAGTACAACCTTTTTATATAACTCTTACCTTTTAAATTTTATTTCTACATGACACAGTATTTTCTTTTTCAATACAATATTTTAGTATTCTTACGGGTGGCGGACTCTAGCTCATAATAATTGACATCCAACGAAGTTATAATTTGTTCAAAATTAGTTTAGTGAACTTGTGGAATATTGATTTTGAAACCCTTGTTGAACTAAGCAGTTGCCGATCTTCTTTTTAAAGCCAGCATGGGAAAAATATATTTTTTCAATACGACGTAAAAAATTTGACATTTCTCACCTTTCTCACTAACTCAATTTTTATAACATTTTTTTTGTGATATATTACAAAAATTACATCAAAATAATGTAGATAAAACAATCTTCCTAATAATCACTCAAATCTATGCTTTCCACAATGAATTTATATAAAAAAAAAAAACAATGAAAAAATATAGACTGCGACTCCGTTCATATTATCACGCGGCGGCCATTTTGTCGGCCATCTTTGATGCCAGCCGCGTCATCGAGAATTAATTTGAATTATTCGGAGAGGCTACACGCTACGCAGTATTTCGTTACGTCAAGAACGAGAATGGCCCAAGCGATTCTGACCTTGTTCTTCATACAATTTCTTTATACATAAGGGACAAAATCGCTTCAAAAATCCGGACCGTCCGGGGGTCTGCGGTCTGCGACAGGTTAAGGAAATATTTTCTCCATTCGGACATTAATTTTGTCAAGTTTAGGTGACAGATTTTAAAAATAGGTCACTGTTTTTGGAAATTAGTGACGGTTTTTGGAAAATAGTGGCAATATGCAGAGGGGGTCTACCAAAAACAGAAAAAATCTACAAGTGGTCTACAGGAAAAAAAAGTGGTCTGTCTAAATCAATATTATTGAAATATATTTGTTGTATTTTTCCAGGTCCAACACTATGTGAACACGACATATCCACTGGCTGTGAAGCTCGGCACTATCACCCCCGAGGGAAAGGCCGACGTATTCTCCTACGAAGAGGACGACATGGTGGAGGACCCAAACCTCGCCAACCATCTCGGCCACTGGGGAATCAATGTTCAGAATATGCAAAAGGTTGGTGCTATTCCAAACGGACCGTAATTTACCAGATTGTTTGGAGTAAGTTGTTGGATAGGAATTAGAGCAAATAGAAAGCGGAGAAGAGCCTACTTTGCAATCCGGCCTGCTGGATCCCGCAATCCCCAGTGGCACTGTATTCACAACAGAACCTTCACAGAACTTGAAGATTAACTTTGATATTTGATGAATTGTTCAAATTCTGTAAAACAACTAGCCCTAAGTCAGGTTAATGATCTAAAGACATTTTTGTCTGATTGAACGTAGCAGAATAGATATATGTACTAGTAAAACAGTTTTCATGCGATATGTTTGATTTTTCCAGTCATTTGAAGGCTGAATTCCAAAAATAGTACTAGTAGTATTATTTTCATAAGCTTTTCCCACATCTCACATTTCTCTTTGGAACTTAATAGGTAAAAACCCAAATTGTAATATTTTAATTAAAGAAGACCATAGACATATGAATATTACCAGACGAGAACATATAGGACAGGGGTAAACACCAACTGTAGCGGGACGCAGAGGGGTGAGTTGATTGTAATGATATGTGATTCATCAATAAATCAATCTGACAATATATAGGCATCTCGCATTATAATATCACCATTTAGTTCTTAAAAGTAAAATCTCCTTTTTACATGGAAGCGCGAATTGCTCGCCACGTTTAGAACAAACTTGCGAAGTCCAAATACGGCAAAGTAAAGTTCGTAGCTGTTTTCAGGGTCGAATATTTTGTTGCCGTCTTTAATTCAGACACTTGAGAAATGACTCGCCATGTATGTCGATGTCACAGTATATGTCGATGTCATAGTATATGTTATTAAACTGATTATATGATCTGAATAAGCTTAAAATGTTGTAAAATAATGCTTACCTATGGAATGTAATACGACAATTGGGTTTATTCTCTTTTTCACTTCTATTTTTACACGTTTTAATAGCACAAGCCACCATTTTTGCCGTGTTATTTCATAAATGTACCGATGAGAGCTCGACGCTAGTCCGCACAAGAATGATGACGTCACATTTTCTAGATTCACGCAAAGCTATACGCCAGCCCAGCCGGCTCAAAATGGAACCGATATAAGGAGGGGGAAATAATACGCTTCTATCTCTTAGGGCAGGCCTAGTAATATTCATATGTCTATGATGAAGACAATATTAGCAAAACTGAATCGAAAATCTGAAACTGAAAAATCAGAAAAAGATCTTTTTCCGATTTTCGATTAAGTTTCGCTAATATTGTCAACGTTATAAAATAGTTTCACTGTACATATTCAGTACACTAGACAGATTGAGTACAATATTATTCCGGTCACCGTAATGTATCTATATCTTTTTTGATCAGTTTACCTTGTAATGTTGTTGGCTGAATCTTCGTGCAATTCTATATAAAAATTAAGATGTTAGTGAGTTGTTGGTTTATTGTGCAGACGGAGAAGTCGATGGTGGAGCTAGAGCTGGAGGTGAACCAACGCGCCTGGGAGTGGGGCGCCCTGCAGGAGTCTTCCAGCTCGCTGCAGCCAACCCACGGGGCGGGGCTCACCGGGCTGCTCAACCTTGGCAACTCCTGCTACCTCAACAGCGTCATGCAGGTACCGTGTCACATACAAAGCATTCCTTGTGAAGATGTCATAGTTCTCTAGAGCGGTGACACAAAATAGTCTTTTTAATGTTTCACCCCAATCCCCAATCTCACCCAAATTCCACTTATAATGTATTTATGCACATCCGATGAATAATGTTTTTTTATTTATAATTTTTATTTACTATTTGAGATACATTTATCATGTGTTACATGGGTTTTGAAGGTTAGAAAAAAGCATAATTTCTCAATTTTGTTTTTATATAACAAATAAATTATTTTATTTAAAATTTTAAGCATATGAAAGTGCAACAATAAAACAACATTTTATATAAAATTCATCCAAAAATTAAAAAAATTCAGCTGTTGGGACCTGGTTTCCGGAGACCCCTTAAAAAAAGTGTCCTTGCGGTGGACAGGATAACTCATGATAGCTTCATCTGAAATTAAAAAACTTTTTTTTTCTGTTAGTAGGTTAGTATAGCTCGTGCTTGAAAAAGGTATGGTCGCATCTATGAATTGCACCCAGGACCTTATCCTTGCCGGAGCAGAGCAGAGCCCTGGCAAGGCTCAGCTCCTGGTTTCAATTTCTACATGCCATATCTTTTTCTGTTTCAAATTTTCATTTGAGAATCGCTTATATTGTCTTCAATGATTCCAAAGTCTTTATATTCAAAATCCTCCTTACTAATAATTCCTGTTCGTAGGAGGACTTTAGGTTGTAGTATTGGTGTTATTTGTAGTTATGCTGTCTTCATAATTGTTTTAGTTTTCTTTTCTTTATGTTTGCTTAGCCCCATTTTGATGTTTTAACCACTCGGGTCTTTCGCCTTTATGTAGGTTTTTGGTCCTAATGAACTGTCAGATTGATAAAAATTTTCCCTTATTTCCGCTTTGCAATTAAAGCTCAATAAATTAAATATTTCTGAACTTAGCCGAATACTAAAAACTGTTTTTAAAAGGTGATGAAATACGCTTTCACATTATTTTATTACAAATAAATATTGAAATGATGTTTTTATGTTGAAACAGTACTAAAATCACAGATTATGGAAAAAATACTTATTTTATATTTCATACAAAAATATTTACTAAAAAATTAACTAAGTCTAACAAACATGCAAGCGATTTGGCGGGTGAAACTGTATTAACAAAAAAAGTATTTTTTATCTATTTCTATGTACAACTTTGAACAGAAATGTGAAGCTTGGTTTATTATAGATATTCACCTTTTTGTTTTAGGGTTGTAACTAGAAAAACAACGGTGTTATAACGATTTATGTGGGAACAAATGCGTTAGCTTGAAAACAAGCTTATTGGACTCGACTGCTATCTTTATATTGTCGTGAAAACAAGCCTAGGGGTCCGAGTGGTCCGACAGTAACCACATAATGCACAGGACAGACGCGAATTTCACATCAAAAGATACTTTATAACACAATAGCGCTCGCCATACAATACCATACATTTCCGCCACACGTAAAAAGATGATGCGTTATAAGCACGGTTCTTAGCTATTCGCCGTAACCGCTGTCGATGCGATATTTGAAAAGTTATGCGACTCTCCCTCCGCCGTAAACAGGAGAGGGAGTCATTTTAAATAAGCAGCCGTCGTGCTCAAGCAGTTGGATAAGCGGCGTAGGTCGCGCTCAATAACGCTAGCGCTTTTAAGTGCGTTTGCTGCCCCTTTAAATGATTAACCTCTCGCAGGCCGCAGTCCGCCCGGCAGGTCCGGATTTTTTAAGCGATTTTGCCCCTTATGTATAAAGAAATTGTATGAAGAACAAGGTCAGAATCGCTTGTGCCATTCTCGTTCTTGACGTAACGAAATACTGGATAGCATTTCCACTCCGCTATATTCAAATTAATTGCCAGTGATTCGCCGGGCACCAAAGATGACGGACAAAATGGCTGCCGCTTGATAATATGAACGCTGTCATATTCAAAGTCAATATTTATTCATTGGTTTTTTATATAAATCCATTGTGGAAAGCATAGATTTAAGTGATTATTAGGAAGTTCGTTTTATCTACATTATTTTGATGTAATTTTTGTAATATATCACAAAAGAAATGTTATAAAAATTGAATTCGTAAGAAAGGTGAGAACTGTCAAATATTTTACGTCGTATTGAAAAATATTTTTTTTGTATGCTGGCTTTCAACAAGTTAACATACATTGCGGTTAACCATGTTATTTTTTATTTCATTTGAAAGGGCTTTATATAATTTTATTGCATGGAAATTATGGTTTTTCTGGCTAAGAAGGTGTACATATTAAATTTGGAATTAGATTTGATAAAAAGTTTATCTGCTCTATTTCTAGGTTATCTTCAGAATCCCCAACTTCATCAAACGCTTTGTGGATGAGGCCCCAGAACTATACAGCAAGTTTCCTTCAGATCCTGTCAACGACTTCAACATACAGACGTGAGTTCAAGGCAACTTCCATATTCATGTAGTGTAAGAAGAAATGACCCTCAACTCACTAATTCATCTTAACAGGGCCAAACTGGGAGTCGGTCTCATATCTGGCAGATACTCCTTCCCGTGTGATGATGGGTCGCAGAAGGGTATCTCCCCGCAGATGTTCAAGAGTCTGGTGGGAAAGGGCCACCAGGAGTTCAGCACCAAGCGGCAGCAAGATGCCCAGGAGTTCTACCTGCATTTCCTGGAGATTCTAGAGGTAGTTGTTAGATTGTTTTTCCATATTTTATGTGTGTATTACTATTGTCTACTAAAGCCTTTTAATTTTCATGGTCATGATGTTGTGTTATCTACCCTTGTTTCTTCACTTCTTCAAAAATGTAGGCCTCTAATCCAAATTCAAACTAAGCAACTCTAGTTTTCCACACGACTAATTGATTTGATATTTCTTCAAACTCATGGACAGTGAAATCCCGGTCAATCGTTCCTCAAATAATCATTAATTTCAAATTTCTTTCAGAACTCGCAAAATTATATCACACCCATCATTCATGAATACATCATTTTACCGCATTAATCGTTTAAAGCACACATTTTAGATACTACTTTTCTTATGTTTTTTTGGAGCTTTCAGTTGAATAGCTCAAGCCGCTTTAAAATTGACCAATAGTCTGTTTGTATTGGGTTAAAGTCAATACCACCAATAAACCATCCCCATTCCCCATTATATAAGCAAGCAAGAGCGTGTGCAAAGGGAGGTACAAAAACTATCTCTGGATAGTTTTTGTCCCTCCTTTTGTCCCACATTTTTACAAATTGTTCTTCCACGGTATTGGACTTGCACCGATGATATATTCTATTTTTCGCGTAACCTTCACAAGTTAACCTAACCTAACATAATATGTGGCATCATCCCCAGCGTAACAGCCGCAATTCGCCCAACCCGTCAGCCTGCCTGTCCATGCGCGTGGAGGAGCGCCTTGCGTGCGGTGAGACAGGGCAGGTGCGTTACTCTCTACGCTCCGAGCAGTGCCTGTCGCTTCAGGTGCCGTTGGCAGCTGCTGACAACCGACAAGCGGTGGAGGCCTACGAGGCGGAGAGGAAACGCGTCGAGGACATGGGGCAGAGACTGTGAGTACACATCTACCCTAATGATGGATACTGTCAGCCTGTCCAATGCGTTGGCTAAAGAAGGAAGAAGCGTAACACCGCTCATTACCTCTAAAATCTTTGTTAATATAATATTCTCTTGACCGTGAGAACCTTCAATCATGTTTATTTTTGTTATGCTTAAAATAAAAATGGTCTATGTTTTTCTAGTGATCCATCATTATTGGTTCGGCCACATATCCCCTTCAAGGCTTGCATCGAGGCTTTTGCGCAAGAGGAGAAAATAGAGCAGTTCTTCAGTGCAGCAGTCAACAAAAAAGTCACAGGAATTAAGTCAGTACATGTCATTTTATTAACATGACTAGCCGAAGTTAAAACCGTGGGGCGCACTTACGATTTGTACTAATAAAGCACTTATTTGCCGCGTTATACATACAATATATAAATCCATAACTGAAAAGATGTTCATAATTAATCGGCCGGCGTAGTCCAGCGGTAGGGCGTTGGACTGCCATTCCGAAGGTCGCGAATTCGAACTCGGCATGCGCAAATAAATTTTATTTAATTGATTTGTGTTATTTCACAATTAATTATTTAAAATAATATATAGTATATTTGCTGCACGTTCCAGAGTGGAAGATACTCTTAGTATCGCCCTGGTGTAAGACCATCATTCAGAATTGAAACGTTGCTTGAAATGGCTTTAGCTGTCTTTAGTGACTAGATCCAGGTACTTCAATAGCCAGGTACTTCCCCACCTTCCTCTTTCTCATCTCCTTCCCTTTCCCACTTACCTTCAGCCTCATAACATACCCCAATTGGGGATTCCATAGTCTCACTGGCTCCAGACGGGAGCAGTTGGGACTCTTATGAGGTATTCACTATAAAAATAAAAAAAGAAGCGATTTTGAGATTTAAAACAGGTTTTATAAGCCTGATCCTTTATTTTTTTCTGGTTATATAAAAAGACTTACTCGACTATTCCAAAGGCCAAATTGTGTTCTACTCACAGTATTTAATTAAAACCTCTAAAATATTATTTCTAAGTGATAAAATTTTCAAACCAAAAACACATGATTTTTCATTATTCGTAGTGGTTTGCCTTAAGGTGTGAGAAAAGGGTAGAGGGTTGTTTTTCGAAATCTCAAGTGGACAGTAACCTTCCTCTCATTTTGAAGATCAAGTGTCCAAACTTCCATGAATCTCGGAATAAAACTGTAGATTTGTATGAAAATAAAGCCATGAATTACAATAAATTTGTAAAATACTAAAATAGTAAACGAAAACTCATTTGAAAAGTGTTAATTTTTAATATGTAATGAATTTTTGTTGAACAGGACAACTAGACTGGCCACCTTCCCTGATTACTTGGTCATCCAACTGAAGAAATTCACTCTTCGCTCCGACTGGGTCCCCATCAAACTTGATGTAGAAGTAGAAGTGAGTTATACATTACTCCAACTATTCAATATGGATTGTGACCAATACTAACTGGGGGAGCTAGTAGGACTGCCACCTCAGGGGACACATTCTTCACGATGACGATATTTGTTTTTATTCCTCAGATGCCTTGGGAGATGAACCTGAACGAACTGAGAGGCCTGGGATTGAAGGAAGGTGAAATTTTGCTTCCAGAAGTAACCACAGAAATTCCCGCACCAAAATACAATGAAAACTTCCTCAAAGAATTGGTGAGTAGTCCAATTAAGCTCTCATGCTAATTTGTTCGCTCTTCATAACACATCTAAAATGAGGTGATAATAACGTTTATCCACTCGAGCGCTTTTTGCCACATTATGGCACTACATATTTCCAAAACCTCGGATTGCTTTTTTGCCAAAATGTGGCAAATTTTCAAAAAAAAAAATTATATTAAAGTGACTATATAATATATTGTACATTCAAAATATTACAAAATAAATATTCTCTAGATTTTTAAAAATGTTTTAAGGTTAAAGATTTAATTATATTTTTTTTATAAATCCTACAAATATGTGATAATAGACAAAAGATGGGGAATTCATTGGCTACATAGAACTATGAAGGTAGATTCAGACTGGACGACGTACGTACGCATCGCTACGCCAAACAATGCTTAGCAACCCATACATTTTCTATGAAAATGCCCACAGACATCGCACGTGGCGATGCGTGTGGCCAATGTGATTCTAAAACATAAATTTTCATTGAAAATCTATGGTTGCTAAGTAGCCCAGATATTGTTAGGCGTAGCGATGCATACGTACGTCGACCCAGTCTGAATCTACCATAATCAGTTTGTATGTCTCCATATTCAAATTCGGAGGTATGATTTTTATAATGTTGGTGGAAAAATTTCCTTTAGCAATCTGAGAATTAATATTTTAATTGCTGTCGCTCAAGTGGTTATAATACATTTGTTTAATAAAATATGTGTTTTTTTTTTCCTTTACCAGTGATATATAGCCCCTGTTCGCAGGCATAATATCTACCCTGTCCTGATGATGGACACTGTAACGCTGTCCGAAACGTTGGATAAAGAAGGAGGTAGCACAACATGGCATAACACCCCAAAAATAAATAATAAAATTACTTTTGGCCGTGAAAATCTAATATCACTTATTGGATTTCACCATCCTCTTGATAGCTTATCCGCGGGATAATGTATATTTTCGATTTAAATTTTTTTTTTTATAAAGTCTGAGTTTACTATTCGGCACTCGAACCTACGAATAAGGGCTATATATCACTGGTAAAGGAAGAAAAAAAAACACATATTTTATTAAACAAATGTATCCAAAAATATGTCCAAAACGTTGGCAAAAGAAGGAGGTAGCGCAACATGCCATAACAACCTAAAATTAATGACAAAAAAAAACCCTAAGTGTATCATTTGCTAACTCAATGTATAATATAATTTCAGCTGGACATGGGCTTCCCCCCGGAGGCATGCAAGCGCGCTCTCTTCTTTACCAAGAACAGCGGCCTGGAGCCCGCCACCAACTGGATCATGGAGCACATTGCTGATGCTGACTTCGCTGACACATTTGTACCACCCGGAACAAACAAAGCCCGTAAGTCTTCTAATTTTGTACTTTTGCATCAAAAATCTAACTAATAATTAATAAAAATTAATAGAATTGTACTTAGTTTCAACGACATTAATTGTTTAAAAAACCAACATGTTTTGTAAGCAAGCTTAGTGCTTGCTTACTTCATCAGGGTTTACTTAAAACTAATTACAACAAAGAATTAAAGGTGTCAATGGATAGGCCGGAGTGAGAAGGGGGAGGGCGGGTAATAGGGCATAATTTACTAAGGGAACAAATTTATTAACCTCTCATTTGTCGTAAGCCCGCCGGCGGGATATTAATTTTCTATGGAGTACGGCCTTAACCTCTTAACTGTCATCCGGCATTCAAGAGGTTAAGGGGCATAAATAAACCTCTCATTAGACAGATATCTTCGGGCTTTTGTATGGGGCAACTTTCGACACTATTTTACCATGGATATGGCAACAAAAGCTGTATTTGACATCACACACCATAGACGAGGATAGAGGAAATTCAAAATGCCACTCAGTTCTTCCGCGGACATTCTAAGATCTCTATGAAATGCGAAGATTTGACGTCATATTGGCGTCTTTTTCATTCGGTTGGCCTTTTTTTTCCGAGTTATACCCCCCAAGGGGTTAAGGGGTCATTTAAAAATATTTTTTGATTGTTTATAATATTTAAATTCATATTTATGGTCTTTCTAATTTCTAAGATTTCTAGCTTGTTTAACTTAATACTATTAAAATTACACTGAAGTAACTCAATTCCATTATTAAAATCGAAAGTGTAATTTGTCTCCAATAAATGATTGGCAAACTCCGAGAAACCATTATTCTAAACATCTAATGTGTTCCTTTATCCTAATTTTAAAGTTTCTTAAAGTTTTAGTTAAAGGTGTTAAACCTAAATAAATGAATCCACAATCATTACAATTTAATTTATAGACTCCAGATTTATTCATTTTTAGGTGTCTACTTAATATTTAAAATGTAATTTTTTAAATTTATTATTTGCATAAACTGCAGCCCAAATTTCATCTGGTACATTCTTTCTTATGGAAATGGAAATTCTATTATTTAAAAACATCCTATATTATTTATCCTGTACAAAAAGATCAGGTAGGCAAAAAATTGAGGAAAATAATGAGTTTGCTGTGTTTGAAGAAGTAATAATTATTGTTGTATTTCTGTAGAGAGCAGCGTGCCGTCAGCCAACGAGGCGGACATCGAGATGATCACATCCATGGGCTTCACACGGCGTCAGGCGGAGAAGGCGCTGAAGCAGACCAACAACAACGTGGAGCGCGCCGCTGACTGCCTCTTCAGCAATGCCGTGGACTTCGAGGAGGAGATGGAGGTGGCGGGGAACAGTGCCGAACCCAAAGAACCCGAATTCACTGACGGAGATGCTAGTGAGTTATAATTTAGATATTTTTAAGAACCGATGTAATATGTATAATGTGTTCAATGCAAAAATGTCTAAGAGGTCAAAAGATTTCCCTTAACCAGTCTCTCCCGATCCAGTCTGCCACGCAGTTGGCGGGCAGACACATCTACCGCCAAGATCCGGACAAACCTCACTCCATGAACCCGGGCACCCCTGCTAAGTCACCAAATGTTCGAACCACTTGGGGTGACCTGTGGTGTGGGTTATCCAATAAATGGTTCCCGGGGCGGCGATACCCGTACTCGCCTCCAAAATTGATAACTTACTGAAAACTTTTACCGATGTTTATGACATCGGGGACTCCATGAAACCTGACTAAACAACAATATTCTAACACAGTGGTTCTTAACCTTGTTGGACATATCGAACCCCACCAGTTTCATAAGCGCATTCACCGAACCCTTCTTAATTGGCATGTCATCACGAATCATATGAGTCGGGGGTGTCTTGACCTCCGCCGAACCTTCAAGACTTACTCACCGAACCCCTGGGGTTTGACCGAACCCAGGTTAAGAACCACTGTTCTAACACTAAATATCTTGGTATAAAGGAGAATGTCAAATAATAGTCTGTTACTAGCAGTTAAAAACCCCCTCCGCGAGTTTTTCCTACTAGGCGCTGCGGGTGGCTTTTGGTTCTATTTCGCCAAGTTTAAGCGATGGTGACCATTTATAAGGCTTCGACTTTTAGCAAAACTAACAACTATCAACATAAAACTACAGAACACTTACATTTAATAGTTAGATATTTTGATATTAGACATTCTGTACATGAAGACCGTGAATAATGAGAGGAACTGTCTTCACTCTGACATAAATCTTCTTATTAATGAATGAAAGAGAAAAATGTTTCTTCTCCCATACCACTTATCGGATAACCAATGCCCTGCCGTAGATTAATCCAAGTGGTTCGCTACGTTTGGTGACTTAGCAGGGGTGCCCGGGTTGGGTTGAGGTTTGTCTCCGGCAGACGTTATAGTAATAAAATAGATATCAAATTTGATTCCACTGGAAAAATAATAATATGAAAACTTCAAAAGTATTATACCTAGATGGTGCCACTTCCATTTGCACATGGCACGTTGAGCGAGTGATAAGTGTGAATATCACGGCAGTAGTTCTGTTAAAAATTGCACGTACACGGACGGGTCAGAACGGTTTCCATACAGTGTGGCGTTTCCATACTCGGAGTCGGGTTCTTAAATTTGAACCGTACGGGCATTAGGGTACTAATAACGTCAGATTTGTAAATTACTGGATATTCATGATTCATACACAATTTGACATAAGTAGTTCTGTTTACTTCTTCCCTGGAGAGGCAGGAAATCCTGTTCCTTTACAACCGGAAAACCTTCCTCTTCTTCTATTTCTGCTAGGCTGCTCCATTCGCCCCAATGCTGGTCACTTATAAATAAATGGGTGTTACCTGCATACTTTTTTATTTTGTTGCAGAATACAAGCTGATAGCCTTCATTTCCCACATGGGAACCTCCACGCAGGTGGGCCACTACGTCTGCCACATTCTGCACGAGGGCCGCTGGGTCATCTTCAACGATAACAAGGTGGCCTTCTCAGAGAACCCGCCCAAGGACCTGGGCTATCTCTACCTATACGAAAGACTGTGATTGCTATACCAACTATAAACTACCTACTAATTGTCAAACAAACCTCTCCCGCTCTCGGGAAAATGAGGATGTTTTTTTTATTTTTTAAAGCTTTTTGTATTGAAAAAATTGTTCATTAAATGAAATAAATAATACAAACCCGCAATTTGTTATTTAATTTGTTAAATCAAATGATGGCTATGTAAACAGTAGACGATGAAAAAATTGTGTATTTTTAATCTTATTTAGCAAATCAAAACCAAAATTTCCTCAGACATCATTAGATTTTTAAGCAAGTGCTTAAATACCTACCTTCCTTATTGTAAACCATATATTATTATACATAATATTTTTATTTCAAATAAGGATTAATACAATTTGTCCAAAGATATGTCACTACTAGGCGCTCCGCTGACGAGGCAACTGAAAAGAAACTAAAACCAGCTGGTTTCTAGGTCTTGATTGGTCAAAAAGCTTGTTTAACCATAGACGAAAGGCAACTAGCAACGGCCGGCCACGGCAATCAGCAGCGCGAGTCGCAGCTTGCGTTACCATTGACAACGGGGTTTTGTGTGATTGTGAAGTGTGCGGGCCATCACATTGTCATACAAAGACAGTTGCCAGTTTTCAGTTACCTCAGTGAGCCGATCGCCTTAAGGTAGATACATAGTGGGTCGACGTACGTACGCATCGCTACGCCTAACAAAATTTGGACTGCTTAGCAACCATACATTTTCTATGAAAATATATTTTAGAATCACATTGGCCACACGCATCGCAACGTGCGTCATTTTCATTGAAAATGTATGGTTGCTAAGCAGTCCAAATTTTGTTAGGTGTAGCGATGCGTACGTACGTCAATCCGGTATGTTTCTACCTCTAACGCATCTGCTGATAGAGAAACTGAAAAAAAAAACCAGTTTGCAACTAAACTCGCTATCCTGTGTATGTCAATGTGATGGTCTGCACACTACACAACTTCTCAAAAACCCATCGTCAATGGCAACGCAAGCAGTGACTCGCCATGCTAGTTGCCACGATGACAGCAGATTGTTCTTTGTCTATGGTTAAACAAGTTGAGATTATAAACTGAAATCGTAAAATTGAGTAGCGCCATCATAGAAGTTTGGTCGGAAACCACAGCAATCAGCCAGTTTTCTTCTCTCTTCTCTTCAGGCAGGTAGTTACCATAATATTAAAAAAATACAAAAAATAAGTAAGTTCGAATATAGACAGCGATTTTACATACCTGTATTGCAAAAATATTCATAATGTAATATTCGATGTGAGCTTGTTACCTGTATTGCAACCACAGTTGAACTTAACACAGTATTTCACTCAGATGTATTGTTTCTGCACAGCTGTCTAAGTTTGTTATTCGATTTAAAAAAATATATATAATATAATAAAAAAACTGTAAAAACTTTTTGATTATTAAAAATCAATGATAAATTTACATTTGTTCCTTTGACGCTATTAACAATTAGTACTCATAACAAGACAAAATGATGTTTCTCATTCACATGTGCACTTCTTCTTCGTGTGATCTATCAGGTCCCCCGACATTGGCGATCACTCAGGTAAATACATCTCTATCTTGCGCTGCCCGGATTAGCACCTCCACACTTCTAAGGTCCACTCTCGTACATTTCGCAGCCAAGACATTTGTCTCCTTCCAGGCCCTCGGCGACCGTGTATCTTGCCTTATATTAATTAATTAGAAGAAGTATGAAGCCGGTTGTAAAGGTATATGCACCCAACAGACAATCCTAAGTGTGCATTTAGGGCAACTGTAATTGTACAACCTATAATTTGGTCCAGATGGGATAAGTAGGAAAATTTCATCACAATGTTTTAAGTTTTTAATTAACATAACCTAAGACACCGTATTTATTTGCAAATAAAACACAATGCTGAAGACAATCTACAAACTAAAATACATAAAAATCATTAACGCTTAAATCTGTCTCTCTGTTTGGGTTCCTTTGGTGCAAATATTGTCTTTTCATCAAAGTACGTGTTGAACTTCTTGTCATCCTTGCGCTTCCTTGGGTTAAGGTTACTACCTTTAGGTGCCATGTTCATCATCAGCCCTAAAAATGATAAAAAAAAGTAATAAATATCATAAATTAGCGAGCCTCAATAAACAGCCAAAATTCAGCATAAAATACAAGTGCATTTTTGTCTGTTTACTCACAAGATAAAGCTGTTATACAGATACCTCTATATTTAGTTTTAGAAAATCTAATGTTTAAATAATAAGAAATAATCCACACACAAACCATCACAAAGGAGGGTGTACTTTAAAGTTGTTGGTATTAGTGCCACAAATAATGATATACCTATTCTACATGAGACTCTTTAGAATGTACGGCAAAAGTTAAGGAATACATTACCTGCTTTCTGTGCCATTCTGATCATGTAGACTACTCTCCTCTGCTGCCGTTTACAGAGTCCTGTAATTCTTGAAGGCAAGGCGCAGCCATCGGTCCTCTGGAACTGGCTGAGAATCATCACATCGGTGTGTTTTAGGTCCAAGTCCAGGGCACACATGAAGCAGGGCTTCTTGCCGCCTTCGAGAACGGGAATCTCGGGTTTCACCAATAAATGTGCGCGGGGTGATTCTACATACACCCCTTCTATAATCAGCTCCTTTCCATTCTTTGTTTCTTGAACTGCAAAGCAGTAATTAGAATTAAGTATTAAAAAAACATGTCATACTAGCCGTACTATAAATTAACATATCTAAATGCATGGAAATAGAATGATATTTCCCAAATGGGTACATTTTAAAAATTAAGTGAAGAACAAGAAAAGTGGTAGTTGAGGAATGAAACTCGTCACAAAAAGAATTAGCGAATTGTGACTTACTTTCTTTTAATCGACTGACCGAGGAAATCGAAATTCCACGGCTGGACAGTAACGAAGGAATATTTCTTGTTAGAGATTGGAATCCTAACCTAAATAAATTTGCCATTTTTATTTTCTTACAAAATATATAATACACCCATAGATATACCACTCACAACATGACGTTAGGAAGTCATAGAAGAAATACGATTAGGAAGATGGATGTGATGACGGTTCTCGCGCCGAGCGCCTCCAGTAGCGATGGGCACAATCGATGAATAATCGATGATTTACTCGATCTTTTTTACCATCGAATGATTTCGATTCATTTCCATAGAAAAATCGATTCTCGCTTCTCGATGTCAAATTCATTCGAATGCACAGTCCGAGAGAATCGGTTTGAAACGTCATCGAACTTGGAATCGATTCTCGCTTCTCGATGTCAGAATCCATTCGAATGCACAGTCCGAGACAATCGGTTTTAAACGTCATCGAACTTGGAATCGATTCTCGCTTCTCGATGTCAGAATTCGAATGCATAGTCTTGAAACGTCATCGAAAGTGATTTTGCTTGTCAAACGAAATATTTTATAGGTACATGTTATAATCAACCTGATGTGTGAATTTTATATTATGAATGAATACTTTTAGGTAACGATTTACGTTCTCAGTATAGTTTATACGTAAAAGATTGCGATGGTGATAGCTTTCAACAATTTAAAAATGTTTAGTATGAGGTTATGTATCATCTATTTGGGTATTGTATATTTAATTTAAAATAAAACAATAACTTAGTATATACCATTTTTATATTTAATGCCGACGTTTCGCTAAAACCGTAGTTTCTTCAGGGCAGTAAATAATACTCTACTAAAATCAGCAGGTAGGTAATATGTTTTCATATCTGCTTTATATGACCACATATATTTAATTTATTTGAAATTAACAGGTGTTTCTTAGTTTGTAATAAAAATGAAACGATTTCTATAGTAAGAAAACTTTATTTAATGATAAACTACAAATATAAAAATATAAATACAAATAATTGCATACGAAAAGGTGTCCATAACCTACATGTTATTTAGAGGTTATTTTTTTAACAAAAACGACATAAAATTATTATCTTCGTATTAAACACAGACACACTGTCAATATTATTAATGGGAATTTGTACCAACCGGCTAAACTAAATATCTTATTAGTAATTTTATTGTTGTGAGATGCCCACATATTTGAAATTCGTGGAAAATGGAATAACACTAATGTTGCCATCAAACAAAAAGGAATTTGCCAATTTGCCATTGCCAGGAAATAAAAACGGTGATTGAATTATTGTTGCAGTACTTACTTACTAATGTTGCGTTATTTAGAGATTGTTTTTGATCAAAAATGTCATATAATTATAATTATTTTCATATTATTAAACATACATAAATATTTTTAATGGAAATTTTTACCAATGGGCTAAACTAAGTAGCTTAACAATAATTGTTATGTTGTGAAATGCATACCAAAAAACAACAAATAAAATTACAACAAACAATAAGCGTTGCCATACATGATGCACCATAATAATTTTCGACTTCCTACCCCCCCCCCCACCCCCCCGTCACAGACAAAAATCCTGCCCCTGACCGTAGCTATTGCTCCCGAACTCCGAGCAAAAAATCGATTAATCATTCGATCATTGTGATCTCTCGATTAAAAAAAATCGATTATATAAAAGTTTCGATCATTCCCATCGCTAGCCTCCAGTGGAGGCGCTCGGCGCGAGAACCGTCATCACATCCATCTTCCTAATCGTATTTCTTCTATGACTTCCTAACGTCATGTTGTGAGTGTTATATCTATGGGTGTTAGCGATGGGCACAATCGATGAATAATCGATTATTTACTCGATCTTTTTTACCATCGAATGATTTCGATTCATTTCCATAGAAAAATCGATTCTCGCTTCTCGATGTCAAATTCATTCGAATGCACAGTCCGAGAGAATCGGTTTGAAACGTCATCGAACTTGGAATCGATTCTCGCTTCTCGATGTCAAAATTCTTTCGAATGCACGGCCGAGACAATCGGTTTGAAACGTCATCGAACTTGAAATCGATTCTCGCTTCTCGATGTCAGAATCCATTCGAATGCACAGTCCGAGACAATCGGTTTTAAACGTCATCGAACTTGGAATCGATTCTCGCTTCTCGATGTCAGAATTCGAATGCATAGTCTTGAAACGTCATCGAAAGTGATTTTGCTTGTCAAACGAAATATTTTATAGGTACATGTTATAATCAACCTGATGTGTGAATTTTATATTATGAATGAATACTTTTAGGTAACGATTTACGTTTTCAGTATAGTTTATACGTAAAAGATTGCGATGGTGATAGCTTTCAACAATTTAAAAATGTTTAGTATGAGGTTATGTATCATCTATTTGGGTATTGTATATTTAATTTAAAATAAAACAATAACTTAGTATATACCATTTTTATATTTAATGCCGACCGGGTTTCGCTAAAACCGTAGTTTCTTCAGGGCAGTAAATAATACTCTACTAAAATCAGCAAGTAGGTAATATGTTTTCATATCTGCTTTATATGACCAAATATATTTAATTTATTTGAAATTAACAGGTGTTTCTTAGTTTGTAATAAAAATGAAACGATTTCTATAGTAAGAAAACTTTATTTAATGATAAACTACAAATATAAAAATATAAATACAAATAATTGCATACGATAAGGTGTCCATAACCTACATGTTATTTAGAGGTTATTTTTTAACAAAAACGACATAAAATTATTATCTTCGTAGTAAACACAGACACACTGTCAATATTATTAATGGGAATTTGTACCAACCGGCTAAACTAAATATCTTATTAGTAATTTTATTGTTGTGAGATGCCCACATATTTGAAATTCGTGGAAAATGGAATAACACTAATGTTGCCATCAAACACAAAGGAATTTGCCAATTTGCCATTGCCAGGAAATAAAAACGGTGATTGAATTATTGTTGCAGTACTTACTTACTAATGTTGCGTTATTTAAACATGTTATTTAGAGATTGTTTTTGATCAAAAATGTCATATAATTATAATTATTTTCATATTATTAAACATACATAAATATTTTTAATGGAAATTTTTACCAATGGGCTAAACTAAGTAGCTTAACAATAATTGTTATGTTGTGAAATGCATACCAAAAAACAACAAATAAAATTACAACAAACAATAAGCGTTGCCATACATGATGCACCATAATAATTTTCTACTTCCTACCACCCCCCCCCCCCCCCCCCCCCCGGCACAGACAAAAATCCTGCCCCTGACCGTAGCTATTGCTCCCGAACTCCGAGCAAAAAATCGATTAATCATTCGATTATTGTGATGTCTCGATTAAAAAAAATCGATTATATAAAAGTTTCGATCATTCCCATCGCTAGCCTCCAGCCGCCGTAGTGATGGGAATGATCGAAACTTTTATATAATCGAATTTTTTAAAATCCTAACATCACAATAATCGAATGATTAATCAATTTTTTTGCTCGGAGTTTGGGAGCAGTAGCTACAGTCAGGGGCAGAATTATTATCTCGGGTAGGAAACCGAAAATTATTATGGTGCATCATGTACGGCAACGCTTATTGTTTGTTGTAATTTTATTTCTTGTTTTATTGGTATACATTTCACAACATAACAATTATTATTAAGCTACTTAGTTTAGCCCGTTGGTACAAATTCCCATTAATAATATTTATCTATGTTTAATAATATGTCAATAATTATATGCCATTTTTGTTAAAAAACATTATCTAAATAATATGTTTAAATAACGCAATATTAGTAAGTAAGTACTGCAACCAAATTTCAATCATCGTTTTTATTTCTTGCTAATGATTTCCTTTTTGTTTGATGGCAACATTAGTACTATTCCTTTTTCAACGAATATCAAATATGTGAGCACCTCTCAACATTACAAGTATTCATAAGTTATTTAGTTTAGCCGGTAGGTACAAATTTCCATTCATAATATTGACAGTGTGTCTATTTTTAATAAGAAAATAATAATTTTATGTCGTTTTTGTTAAAGAAAATAACCTCTAAATAACATGTAGGTAATAGGCACCTTTCAGAATTTTTAATTGCATTCATTCGTATGCAATTAACAGATTGTCATTAAATAATGTTATCTTACTTTAGAAATCGTTTCATTTTTATTACAAACTAAGGTTTGTAATAAAAAATCTATAATATGCTATATTACACCGAAGTTAATTTCAAATAAATTTAATATATTTGTTCATATGAAGCACATATGTTCATACGGACACATCTTGCAGATTTTAGTATAGTATTGTAAACTGCCCTGAAGGAGCTACGATTTTAGCGGAACCCGGTCGGCATCAAATATTAAAATTTTGTTTACTAAGTTATTGTTTTATTTTAAATTAAATATACACTACCCAAATAGATGATACATAACCTCATAATAAACCTTTTTAAATTGTGAAAAGCTATCACAATGGCAATCTTTTACACATAAACCATACTGGAAACGTAAATCGTTACTTAAAATATTCATTCATTATTTACAATTCACTCATCTAGTTGATTATAACATCAACTTCACAAGGCAGCTAACAATGTTCGATTATTGTGATGTTTCGATTAAAAATTTCGATTATATAAAAATTTTGATCATTCTCATCACTAGTGTGATAGTGAATCGGTGTATAGTTTTTTTGTTTCTACATTTAGTCATTGTCTATGATTTTTATTTATCTCTGTTTTTATTTTCTATGGATATACTCCGACCATTTCCCAGGTATTATTATCTATGCTATTATTGCCATTCCATTTGTCAAAAGCGGTCGGAAGCAGTCGGAAGTTTTGCGTTTGTATTGCGTGAGACATAATATAGCAATTTTATATTATTCATTATAAATAGTGTATAACAATACAAGATGGGGGAAGATTCAGAGCTTACAGTTAAAAAGCGAAGGAAAATTACGAGTGTATCTTCAGTTCCCGCGGAAATTACCAAGCCGGTGGATGTTTACCAGGTATTATAACCATCAATATTGTATTTATTATTAAATTTATATAATGCGTTTTGCATTTATGTATTGTTATCTTCATCAATACATTTATTTTCAGCGAGTTGTGGACTTCGAAGAGGCTGAAGCACGTCAAAGATCAGCGGAGAAAGATGCTGCATTATTCCATAAATTTTGCGGAGACATTCGTCAGCTGCTCGCTGAAGTTGCTGAACTCAAGACGAAAAACACTCCAGAGGTAACTTAACTTTATAAAATAACAGTATTGTACACCTTTTGAATGTTTTCGTATAGCTTTATATTCACCCACGTTTGATACTACCTATGGTATCTCTATCATATATACAAGTGGTCCACCAAACTAACAGAACCAGTGAAAAGTACTATTGAAGTATTCTCTTGATAAAACTCTTGGTAATTTTTGGAGATCGCTGTCATCGGTTAATACGCACTTTAAAAAAAATCTTTTGATTCATCTTAATTACAAAGACAACTATTTGCATTGGGGGAAGTGGAAAATATTTCATTCTAAGAATATCACAACCCATGTTACACAAACCTAGCATAGCCGCTAGACTACTTGAAAACTGGTATGTTTTTCTTGCGAGCAGGCGCTATAAAGGGGGCACTTTCTTTTGCATTACTGACCATCTTACACAAACCTATCGTAGCCGCTAAACTATTTGAAACCTTGGATGTTTTTCATGCCTTGATTCGAGCAAGCGCTATAAAGAGAACACTTTCATTTGAATCACAAACCATGCCACACAAACCGTAGCCGCTCAACTACTTGAAAGCTGGGATGTATTTCTTACCTTAACGCGAGTAGGCGCTATATCATCACAGAAATAGTTCACTTAAAAATATAAAATTTTTATGTAAAATCAAAAATTCAAGCTAATAAATTTTAATCACAACGCACGCAATGCATGCATATAGGTAAGTACTAATTAGGCGGAATTTCAGCTTCGCTCTAGCATCTCCGTATAGTATCAAGAATACCAACGTGACAAAATGACATTCGATAATAATGTTTGAAAATGGACGGTCTCGTTTCACAGAACAAAAGCTAATTTTAATTTTATTTAGTTGAAATTTGGAATGAAATATTTTCCATTTCCTCCAATGCAAATAGTTGTCTTTTAAAGTAATGAAGGTGAATAAAAAGTGTTTTGTAGTGTTGTAAGTTGTTTTAACCGATGATAGCTATCCCCAAAATTTACCAAACTCTTTTTGAATAATCATTTTTTTACCTATTATTATGGTCACAGAAGTCTGTGTTCATACAAATCATACATTAATATTATTAAATAACCCTCAGGCTTGCGAAGAAATCGCTTCGAAGCGCATCCAAGCGACCCTGACTCTGGTGGCGCTGAAGAAGCTAAACCGGCTGGAAAAGATCCGCACCAAGGCGGGGCGAGATGCACTGCATAAGGAGAAGCTGCGGCTGGACTCCACACACCTCCTGCTGCAGAACCTGCACTACGAGACTGACCACCTGGAGAAGGAGGTCACCAAGTGTCTCCAGTTCAAGTCCAAGGATGAGGAGATAGTTCTTGTCCCCGTGGAGGAGTTTTATAGAGATGCTCCGGAAGATGTTTCCAGACCGGTGAGTTTATTATATTTTTAACATGATACCTGCTCAAGAGTCAACTATGTGTTGGTTTGTAATTAAGTAAATGCAATTTCATGGTACAGATGTATTTATTATAAGGTAAACAGTACTCAAGTTCAAACAGAAGAAAACAAAATAATACAGAACAAAGGCAACTATCGGTGTTGCCACCAAATACACCACATAGGGTCACCAAATGCTCCAACACTATGACATCCCTGATTCGGGGAAGAGTGTAGTTGGAAAATACCTGATTGAACAATCTCAATCAACCCTTTTTTGGCCCTCTCCTGAAAGTGATTGGACGCCTTCCTGGTTATTTTTACTTGCTCAAAACAAAGAGATATTTGTAGTTCCCTTGTTACCTTCTACTTATAAAAGACACGAGTAGCAGAATAGAGGTTACAAAGAAGTTCCCAGCCGCAGTTCAGGGTTGGAAAAAACCCAGGTTTTTTGAAAAGTGATTTGCTCATTGGGTTTTTTCAGGCTTTGGGTTTTTTCAGGCTTCATTGGGTTTTTTCAGGCTTCATTGGGTTTTTTCAGGCTTTGTTGGATTTTTTCGGGCTTAGACGATGCTTAGAGAATTGAAGCAAAGTTATGTGATTTAGTTTGAAAATTTAATTGCTTGTCTTTTTATTAGCCTGGTAAAAAATAAAGAATCGGCTTATAAAAAATAAGTGCAAACTCCTACTTACTAAAACTTTTTCGGATTTCGTTTTATTGTATAATGTTGCAAATTAATGCTCACTTCTACGACAATCCAATTTATTTCATTTACCCACTTGTAGAACTAACATTAGAGAAAATTCACCGATTCCCCGCGTATGTGCGCAAATATATATATATATAACACAAAATTTCAAAATATAGACATTTTTAGCAATACACTTCAGAAATATCGATTAAAAGTAATGCGTAAAATCGAAAATTAACTTATGTATTTATGTATCATCATATACCGTTTAAATTGTATCATGTAATTGTATAAAATGTTGTCTCTATGTCCCTGCTGACAAACTACTTATGTAGTTTAGCGTGTTTAATTGTGAATAAATAAAAATACAAGAGTGGAATGTATCAGGACCGTCTCCTATCATTATCCTATATTCCTCTTCCTCTCCTCACCTAAAATTAATTTTAAGATATAATAAAACTCCATCTCCAATCAACTTTAACATGGAGACTTTTTGGCTTGACTTTATTTAACAATGTATATATTTAAATCTCTACATTTTATATTTTATGTTATTAGCTATTTTTCTCTTACATATAAATAAATTAATGTCAGATAAGTACATAATTAAATAATATCCTTTATTCTTTCCTCAGGAGGTAACAAAGAAAGACAGTCATCAGCTGCGCTTGGCCCGCCTGCAGTGGGAGCTCCATCAGCGCCAGAAGCTGACGGAGGCGTGCAACCAGCTGGGAGAGGGGGCCCAGGCCGTATCCGCCTCGCTGGCCGCCTCTCGCGCGCGCCTGCACAGCCTGAACCCCCGCCTGCGAGAGGCCCTGGCCGCCGCCCAGCCTCTGCGCGAAGCCCTGGGGCTGGGCAGCGCAGGGCCACTTAGAGGCACTGGGGGGGCCGCCAGCCTGCTACCGCTGCCCCTGTTCTTGTTGCATGCGAGGGTGCAGGCATATACGGAGGCATTCAGACATCGGCTGGTGCAAGTTGGTGAGCATCTGCATTTGATTTTGGCAAATTGAGTTTAGTTAGTACTTTGCCAGTAATCTGCTTTGTGCGGAGACAGACTAGATAAACCTCTTTAAAGCATCTTCAAAATGATAATGGATAGTCCAACTTCAAACGAGGCAGACAACTTTATAAAATCACGTAATTCGAGCGATAGCTACCTAAATTTAGCTAGGTAATTTTACAAATTACAAGTTTTACTTTTTTTTTATTTATTGTTTTTGTGTTTAATTTGTATTTTTATTTAATTTAAATTAAATTTAATAATGTTATTATTAAGTTCTGCAAGTATTTTAGTTTTTTTTATTATTGTGACAGCTGTTTCGGCTTACAAGGCCATTTTCAAAATGTTTTTTTCTTTTTTTAGAACTTAATAACATTATTAAATTTCATTAACGGTGAAATCTTGGTGGATTAATTGGGTTCACCACAGTAAGCAGTTGATATGTTTCCGTATTGATATTTGTAGTATGCTATTAAATAAATCGAATGGCCGAATTGAAAACCGAACACAAAGTTAGGGAGCTGTGACTAACAAAACAACATCACCTAAGGCTTTTGTTCTTCTTTTGCAGCAATCTCCGGGGACGAGGATGATGCGCGCAGATTAGAGCAGGAGGGTGAATCTCTTAACTTATTCCAGGATTCAGATTCTGACCAGGACCCCAAGGAAGAAGAGGACAACCAGGACAAGAAGAAACGCCACCACAGGAGCGGAACAAAAACTGCCGCCACCAAACAAGAACGGGCAGATGAGAAATTAAAACTTGTCACCAAATCACATCCTCTAGTTGTTAAGTTGACCATCAAATTCGACGAAGCTTCGTTGACATTGACTTTTGCATATTTGATAAACCTCAAGATTGTTACTGTTCAAAGTGCTATTGAAATCCAGAAACCTTCAGGAGTTTCATCGGCTGATGTTCTCAACAGTCAGAGCATTCTCAGCGGACTCTATCCCAAAGATTTCGGAGTTGATTCTCCCCATCCAGCTACAGGATACATTCTAAGATCAGCCGGCGTGGACAAAGAATTCTCAACGTTCATCCCAAAGTTAGGTCAGCCTTATGTCTGGGCACAGCGGATGTGCGGGTTAGACTTCCTGGCAGCATCCATCGATGGAGACAAACCGGGACCTCTGTCTAAAATTCAAAATGAGCCTTGCCCTAACTTGAGCAGTATCAGTGTGGAGAATGTGCTGATTGTTTTGCAGAAGCGACTGAAGGCAAGGATATCTTTGATGAAGGAACTGCAAGATCTAGAATCTTTAAAAATACCGCCTTTCGAAGTAACGGGATCTTCTCAGGTTCACCCTCCAGGATCCTTGACAAGATGGCAGGCCATCTCCTGGTCGGAGTATGGCCAGGCAGCTTCTGTTAAGGAGCTGCAAAACTTGGGATTAGTGACGCAACACGATATGTTCTACAGAGCTATCATCACCAGACAATCCGCTAAGTTGATTGCTCTTGTCTGTCTGAAGAGTGATTATCCAAAAGAATCGCCCATTTTCTCATTAACACTGCATTGGAACGGCGCTCACCATGCTGGAACGGATGACGATATAAGAGATATTGAAAGGTGTGTAAATACAGACTGGTGCATCCCAGAAGGATCCAAGCCCAAGATAACTCTAACCGGGCAGTTAACAAGGCTCCTGTGCTGCTTGGACATCTTGCTGGAGGCAGTAGGCTCCTCAGAGTTCCCACCAAAGAAGTTGATCTTCCGCCCTGTCAAAGGAAGAAACCGGATAAAGCCATACAAATATTTGAAACAGGGTTCAGGAGTCTTCACACAATTCTGAATGTATTTATTATATGTGTATGTAAATCAATTCATTAAGACATTTTATAATATGTAATTGCTGTGTACAATTATTTGAATAAAAGTTTGTGAATTAACATTTCATCTATTTTTGCCCTTTTGTCATAACTATGTAGTTGTTATGAGAGATGGAAAGGCTGTCGGAGATATTGAAAGAAGGATAAACGCAGATAACATCACTAATAACTCAGGTACGGGGCATATGTCATTCCTATGTCTACCTACGTTAAATTGTCGTGAAAACAAGCTTATGTGCCCAAGCGGTTAATGGAGGACTAGATGTGGTTTATGCAAAAAAAAATTGTCCAAAGAAACGGCAAAGCTAGCAGTTCTTTCAAGCTAGCCACAATGGAGTGCTGGTACCTACCCTGATATATGGCAGTGAGGCATGGAACTGGCGGAGGAAGGATGAAAGTAGACTGAATACTGTAGAAATCAGATCCCTGAGGTGTATGTGTGGTAAAACCATGTATGAGAAATGTGGAGATCCGCAAAGAATGCAAGGCATGTAAGCGTAATGAGTAAGATTAAGAGCGAAAATAGGAGTGTAAGGAGAATAATATACTAGCGAGTCCCGCAAACTCAATTCCCTTCCCACAATGCCGCTAAACTATATGAAATACACAATATTTCACGAGCTACATGTTGTCAAAATTTTATGCAAATTTCATAATACCAGAACTCACCAGTATATACAGAAACCTACGAGGGCGTGCACACAACTCACCAAAGTATCATTTCAATCGGATCAATGGTATAGGAAATAATTTTATAACACCAGAGCTTATGTGCATAGAAACCTTCATATGCAGGCGCACGACAAATCACCAAAGTTTCGTTATTTAGGTACCGCATAAAGGACAAACATAGAAACATTATTTTTATATTAAATGTCCTCTACAACACAGGTGAACTCCTAGCGTGGAGGAAATATACTATACCTTTGTATATTTATTTATTTATTAAAGAATTTTATACATAGTGTACATATTGTGTTATTTCGCCCGCCATGCTAGGGAAATATATTAAGAATAATTAAATATATATTAAGATAACGCAAAAGTCAATGGTAGAAATCGAGTACGCCCGAGAGACATGGCACGATTAAGTGAAACAGATACTTGAGTCAAGCCATGTCAAGAGTTATGTTTAGTTAGTTAGTTTCTATTTGTTATAATAATTAAATTGTTTAGTTAGTTAGTTTTGGTTTGTTATAATAATTAAAGGGTATATATTATTAAGTTGAAGTGGTCAGAGTTTGGAAAAATAAAACATGGTAATAAACGAAACATGAATTAAACTTTATTGATATAAAATGCTCTCCATTATATTACATTTTCTAGAGTCCATCTTCACGGTGTCCGACTTGGGATATGCACAAAATGAAGCATTTGATCATCAGGATTTTAACAAAATCTTAATCTGAATAATTTTACAATTTTCTAAATCTATTCACATGACAAATACTATCCATTTAAAATTATTCTACGACCAAATGGCAGTGTTTAGACAGGCGCAGGGAGAGTCCTTATCAAATATACATAATATTGCAGTCAGTTTAAATAGTTTGTACTCAGCCGGCAGCATTTATATTGCAAAATCCAACCTCCAGGTCAAGCTGACTGACACCAACAGCCAAACATCATCAACAAGTTGACATCAACAGCCAACACCAATCAAGTTGACATCAACAGCCATCTTCAAGCAAGTTGTCAACTTCAAATGCCTCACGACGTTCAAACATAATCCACACAGTACGTAGATTTCAGAATAATAGCCAGTAAGAACAACAAAGAACATTAAAAATACAGAATATATTCAGAACTCTACATAAGGTCCTCGAGCTTGGTTCTTTATCATACCTCAAGAATATATTTTTTAATGAACGCTTTATGTTATTACATCCCTGCGCCATTTATTTGTTCTAATTTAGAATGGAGTTGAAATTTTTCCAAATGACGATTATTAATTAAACGGAGATGTTGCAGCCCAAATCTCCATCGGTGGAATTTGTTATACGGAACCAACACACTCGGAATCCAATTATATTATTACTTAACGCATAATATTAATTTTAATAGACAGTTTATTTTAGAATATCATTTTTCCATTGATTGGACATTATTTGAAAAGAATGCTTATTTCTTCGTCTATCGCAAGTTGTTACACCGATGGATCTCTGCCGTATTATTTATCTTACACATATCTTGATGTAAAAATGTTATAAAATGCAATTGTCTTCCAGCTACATACAGTGAGAATTACTTTCTATCTCTATTGCGATACGTTCATAAAAAGTTTAATCTCAATATAAATTTATATTTACTTATTGTACTTTATTTATTAATGATGAAAATATGATTTTGGAATATTTCAATGAACTATGTTATTCGAATTCAATATTAAAAACAACATAATGATTAAAACTTAGTGCCATGTTGTTGCTTTGTGTTAAAATTAATAATACATATATAAGGTCATTGTTAAACAAAATTATTATGAGGATAATGCAATGTAAATGCTGTAATACATTTTATAACAATTATAGTTTTTCAACGGTCAAATATCAAACAAGTAATTTATTACTTTTACAGCTTTACAAACTGTGTTCTGCATTGCTATTGAATATCAATTTCTGCAAATACTCTTGCTAAACTAGTCCCAGCGAGAGCTTGTATGGACATCATCGATGTTTATCCTCTTCCTTCTCATGTGTCTTATTTGAAAATGAAAAAAGACAGAAAATACTAGAAAGATGACGTCATATATGATTTTTCACTGGGACTAGTATATTATCTAGCTAACAATGCGAGTGAGTGTACATGCTAGCTAAATTATTATTCAATAATAATATTTATTGCAAAATTTACAATTTGGATTACTGCTCTTTGAGTTATTGGTCTTTAAATCATTCACGGAAATCAGGAATAAAAGATATGTTGGGGCATATTCTCAACAGATATTCCAATTCCACGGTCTTCAAAAGCACAAGAAGTGAGAATCATTAAGATCCGGTCTTTACATGACTAGGGAAGGATTTTGTCTATCTATCTTTCTCGTTGCTTTGCTAATGTTTGTTTATGGAAGCTAAATAATTATCTTTTATTTCACTTAAAGCATATTATTCCAATTTTGTCTCAATCTTGTCCGTTTCATTTTCAACAAGTAGAATGACTTGATTCTATCGGCAATTCCAAAGGAAACACGTCCAATTGGTTGCTCCAGAAAACAAATGAAAAGAGTATGCAAGTGGAAACTGGACTTGCAAAAAATTAATCAAGCTCACGGAAATAGCGCAAGATAGCAACGCTAGAGATGACTTGTTTAAGCAATTGTTTTCAACAACTAGGAAAAGAGAATGATTGACATAGGCGGAAGGAAGGGAAAAGATATGAATGGATTAAAAAGTTGCACAAAATGAGAAAAGAAAACAGGACCAGTTTGATATTTGACCTCCTGTTTAATTTGAAGAACTCCATTTCAATTTAAAAAAATTAATTAAATCAAATTTAATAATGTTATTATTAAGTTCTGAAAGTATTTTTTATTATTGTGGCAGCTGTTTCGGCATTCAAGGCAGTTTGAAAATGTTCTCAAACCTTGATCACTTGGAAAGCTGATAAATAAAATAGTTCCATTGGCAACTTCCAAATCGCTTACACTATTATGGAGCTGTCTAAACGGCCTCGTAACTCATAAGATATTCAAATATATTAGTTTATTTTAGTTCTGCATTAATTAGATCACATTAAATTAATGTTTTATACAAACATTGACCATTTAACACGCTGTGCCAAAATCAACGATAAAAATAATAAAATATGCCAACAGAAAAACACCAAAATTGTATGGCACAGGTGCGAACTTCGTTAGTCTTGATTTCAATTAACCGTAGATAATTAACATTCTAGGTGATAAATTAAATATAAAATACTTTAGATTCTTGATATTTATTCAATTTTATTTACACCCTGCGGAAAAATATATATTACTCTTAAATATTTAAAAACCGCAAGTAGTTTTGTAGTTTTATTTACAAGTATTCATATTATTATACTCAAAGCCTAACATCGAAAAACATAATCAATAAGTTAGAATAAAACTGATAATAAATATTATTAACATAAATTTATAACACAAGTCTACAAAACAATTTAAAGAAGAGCACCGATTAACTATCTATATTCAATTATCTTGCGGGGGATCATTTCATCAGATTCTGCGGTAACTTGGTGGGCCGCATGCCGCATGCGATGCTAACAAACCACTCGTAGAAATGACCCTGAATACAAACAGCGGATTCATATTTTAAAGTGAGATTTTGACAAATAAAATCAATTTTTACAAATCAACACCGGATAACACAGAAATATTAAAAATGATATACTCTTTACTAATAAGATAACTTTAACATAAACTTGCACTGAGATGTACCTCCGTAACGTGGAGAATAAACCATAAAGTAAGGGAAACTATCGACACAAGTCACAGAGGGGGGCGCACTTGGTATATCTCACGAAGCAATACTCGATACAACCAGTCGCAATTACATTACCTATATTTACAATGTGGTGAACATTACTTTATGTGACAATTAATTATATTATTATGTATACAAATGTAACAAATTACACGGTGAATGTACAACTATCCGACTAAACAGTGGCGTGACCTTATTACTTATTCCAATATTTATACAATTGTCCACGGCGCTCCACAAACGTTCCGGTCACCATCACAACTATTAAACTCCTAACTCCTTGGCTGTTCAGATAATGTACCGACTACCTTTTGAGGTCCACAAACAGAAAGAACGAGCCTTGCACCAAATACTATGGACGAAAGTTTGGGGGATCCCACGAGGCCGTAAATCAGGAAATATACTGGTACATTAGTATGTAGATCAACATGGCGGCCACGGGCAACACATACACCAGCATGTCCACTGAGGGTTTCCTGCCCAACTGGCCCTTCTCCAGTCCGTGCAGCCGAGACGTCAGCAGCACGTTGTCCTGGCTGATGAGAGCATACTTCTCCTTGGTGACCACCAGCTCCTCCTCCAACTCTGCTAACCGCTTGGGGTCGATGGATATGGTTGAGATGGATGGCTCGTCGTCGCCTGACAGTAAACTGCTGGCGTTATCGTACAGGTAATTAGCGGCCTTTAAACTAGAGGGTATTACGGAAGGGCTCCTGGATTTTTGTCTAGGAGACAATGTGTTATACTCCAAATCTACAACTTCCGTCATCTTATCGGCTACATTTCGTTGTTCTTTTTCTTGCATTAATACGGACATCTCTGACGTCAAAGAGTTGACTTTTTCTTCGAGACGTACTTCTATTTCAATAAGAACGGCGACTTGCTTGTTCAAGTCTTCCACTTCTTTTTGTTTGGATTCTAGTTGTTGCTTCAACGTCTCTATGCGAGCGGTGCTTTCTTGAACATTTGAGCTGAGGGACCGTTCCTGCAGTTCCTTCTGCAACTCTGATATCCGAGAGTTTAACCTTTCGATCTCTTCTGAACCGTCGGCTTCTGACTTCAACAGCTCCTCGAGCTTCTTCTGCAACTGTGCGACTTCCTCCTTGTACTTGGAGGTTTCGTCTTCGTCAGTTTTTTCTTTTTCTTCGACCGGCGATTGTGATAAAATCATTTCCAGCTTACTGCATTCCTCAGCTTTCATTGAAAAATTTGTCTTCAGATCATAGACTTGGGTAGACAGCTGCTCGTTGATCTGGTTGAGCTGAGCCACTTCACAGAGGGACTGCTTCAGCTTGTTGGTGGTGACCTCCAGTTCCTTGGTTAGGCTGGCGATGTGGCCCTCGGCAAAGGCCAGCTCTTTTTGCAGCAGGACCAACTGTAACATTCAACAAAGTCTGATTTAGTGGGGTGCTCAGATAATAGCCAAATAAACAACACGAAACGTCCAAGTAAAGCGGCGTCTCCTTTGATGAAAATGTTTACACACTTTGTGGATAGTTAAGTCATGGCCACAATGTTTTTGCTTTCCGTGGCCCATGGAAAACAACAAACGTTGTGGCCCTGCCCCATGTTTATGGTAATGTTTGAGGTATTGTTTGTGAAATTGGTCGCAAGAGACCGGCCTTAAATGACACCAGTCTCCCGTTGAATCTCTTCAAGTTGTTACTACTCACGTCATCGAGACTTTAAACATGGTGGGCTAATTAATAAACACGATAGTCTAGCAAAAATGGTAGTCTTATTGCCTCTTGTGTCAGACATTTTGTAAAAATGTTTTAGATTTTTAGTGTACTTTAGATCAATGCTAGAAACAAAAGTCTACAAAAATGACAGTTACAGAAGTTTTGAGTGAGGTTACAAAAGCTAGTTTTGATATTACTGAGGTGGTGGCGAAGCGGATCTCGCAATTTCATGTATCGACATGTACAGACTGTGCGCGACGAATTGTTTGCGACGTGAATACACAAAATCTTTCTTCGATTCTCGCATATTCCTGATGCAAATATTATAATGAATTATGTACATATTTATTGTTTACTAACCTTTAGGGCTAATCCATTATCGTAAGCTGAGTCCAGTTGCTCTGTGATCTCACTGATCTTTTCTCTCAAGAGTTTTGTCTTCATTTCTTTAGTTTCCTCTTCGTCCAATTTATCAAAGATATTACTGCTTTCCAACACCTACAAAAATCAAAACATTTAGTGATGTGATGATCTCCACAGTTGATGATTTGTGCGGGATTATGTATTCAGATTTAGTGGGACTATGGTACCCCTATTGTTGGGTAATGTTTTGAGATGAAAGAATTAGGGTAAGGATTAGTAAGGAGGTATGAGAGAATCTGACTATTAGATCTGGTCAAAATAAAATTAAATAAATCCAGAGGTGGCCGGTCCCCCGGGTCAAAAAGTCAATGACCCCCCAAAATTATAAGATGACAACAAATCATATTATTATTAGGAAATATTATACAAATCAAAATCACTGGTCTTATTCTAATTTATTTGAAATGTACCGCGAGATTTTAGAGTCAAGAGCCGGTCTCCTATGTGATGAGGAGATGAATGGGCCTCCGGTTGGAAAGGGAGATATCAATGAGCTGTGATATCTCCGCGTGCTACAGGTCGGAATAATAAATGCGAGGAGGATGGTGATGATAAGATGATGTATTTACATAATGCACTATTTATAAATGTGAGAGTATTTACATATGCACAGTATTTACAAATTGCGTAAAATTATTCCGAGGACTGCGGATGTGTTTCGCGGCGGCCCATTGTCGACCGAATGATGTGTTGGTGTTGATGCTGTACTTCGTGGCGGCCCGTGCGACTAATTAAGAATGACTGACTCGACTTGGCTTGCTCGAGTCCTTATATAGGCCGACCCGAAGGTACTCGGAAGGTAGGTCAAACATGCACACGCGAGAAGTTTCTCGATATTGCGGTGCAGCGCTGTGTATTATGTGACGCAAATCCGAGCTCTTTCCAGAAGGTGGTCAGTAGGCGCGCAGTACTAAACATTGCAAGTGGCTACCTAAGTAGGTAGCGTATGCAGTGCGATAAGGCACAGCTACATAAGTAGGTGGCATATCAACCGCTACAGTAGGCAGAGGTAAGAAGTGACATCTAACGTCTCAAATAGAATCATGTTTCGCTCAATTACGTTCAATTTATTTAATATCCTGATGTGACATATTCTGTCTCTTTATGCGCCATACAATAAACGAGATGACACTATGCTGTCTAGTAAAAATGCTCTCGCACGCTGAAGTCAGCTTGGGTCATGGCCGTGAGGGAGAGAGCACGAAGAATATTACATGTTTGAATGGGTTGGTGATAAATGTCCTCTCTAAATAAATCCATTCCAAGCAATGTTTCAATTCTGAATTCACTTTGTCAGTACACTTTTGGTCTGGGTCTGATATGGTTAATATAAAATATCTTACAGTTTCATTTTGATTCTCAATGTCTTCCTTGGTCTCCTGGAGGGAAACGTCCTGGTGGTTCTGTTCTTCATCCCCGATGATTGTGGACATCTTGGAGGAGTCCGAATCACTGGAGTTGTAGTCGCTGTTAGTCTTGTTTTCGCTCTCCGTCTCCGAGTCGATGGCGGCAGGGTGGGGCTGAGGAACCGAGTTGTCATTTGCTTTGTCCTCTGCAAAATAGAAAAAGTAAGATCTTTCTGTTCTCAACTGATGAACCTTTGGAAATTATGAAATACTCGCCGCTCTATTTCATTCAGAGAAGCATCACACTTTTGAAGCGTATTTCTCTTTAATGATTGATTACTTACACTATGGATGAAAAAATACTCTTTTTTTTACCTGATTTATTATTTTCTAATTTCCACAGCTCGTTCTTCAGACTGTAGAGTTTTACTTCCAATTCCTTCACATGATTTGGTATTTTAAATTTAGATCCAACCTGAAACAAAACAAAGATGAATATTTTAACAACATTTGTTTATTTATTTTATCTAATAATTTTTTTTATAAAATGGCCCTTTAATTCTATCAATGACTTTCAAACCGTAAAGAGTGCAAATATTTTGGAAATATCCCGAAAGACCTGTTCGGATTAGACTAGTAAGGTGCTCCGCTGACGAGGCAACTGAAACCAAACTAAAACCGACTGGTTTCTATGTCTTGATTGGTCAAAAAGCTTGTTTAACCATAGACGAAGAACAATCAGCTGACAGCTGGCAACTAGCAACGGCCGGCCACGGCAATCAACAGTGCGAGTCGCAAGTCACCGCTTGCGTTACCATTGACAATGGGTTTTTGAGTGATTGTGTAGTGTGCGGGCCATCACATTGTCATACAAAAACAGTTGCCAGTTGATAGTTTTCAGTTGCCTCAATGAGCGGATCGCCTAACTCGCCGCTTGACTGACCAAAAAGCGTTCACATTACGGTCGAGTAATGGCTTAATTAGTGAGTGGCGCATTGGAAGATGAACGGGCTGCAACGCAACAAAGTAAATAGGCTCATTAACCTCACATCTAATGCTCGGACGCCGATGTTTTTCTTTTCAATGCGATTTTAACCCTTATGTATAAAGAAGCTGTACAAAGACAAGGTCAGAATCGCTTGCGCCAATATTATTCCAGACATAACTTTTAATTTCAGTACTCTAGGTCCTCGGAATGCTTTGATATTAATTTTCTATGGTACTAGGCCATCATGTGACCAAATGTCATCCGACATTCAAGAGGTTGAGCTGATTGTAATCGATTGAATTTTAGAAAAATTGGAAGAATAAATGAGTATGATGAAAGTAAAGAAACTATGTATACAAAATTGGATATAGCAGAAAAAAAAAATTTTTTTTTTAGAGTAGCATCTTCGCTCCAACAAGAAGACATTTCTGCGACTGCTAATGAACTCTACTAAAACAACGGGTTCGGACTTGTTTAGTGGTGAGCCAGTGAGCAGTTTTTTTTTTAAATTAAGAAAATATTGTTCGTATGTTGTACTATAATGTTACTGATCAATTAAATAAATTTGTATTACCTTAAGCGTCTCAAAAAATTCTTAAAAATGGGGCTTTTTTACGCCGTATTAACGTTACCCCCCCTTAAGACAAAACTACAATTAAATAAACACATATAGAATCACAAATCTAACAGAAAGTGTTGGTCGTTACTTTAATATTTTCAGACAGTCCCTTGATGGCCTCCGACAGCGAGGTCTCCTTCTGGTCTGCCTTGCCGAGCTTCTCCCAAATGAGGGCAATGTTCTCCGAGTTCTCCGTGCCGACAGTTGACAGTCTCTTCTCCACAACGTCTTCGCCGTAGCCATTCTCCGTACTGTGCTTTACGAGCGCATCCATCGAATCCTGCTTTATCACCTAAACAAAATGATCATATAAGGCGTCAGATATGATTTAAGATTTTCAGGGCGAAAATAGTATTTTTGATATTTATTTTTGTTGCGCTACCTCCTTCTCTAGGCAACGTTTCGGAGAATGTTACAGTGTCCATCATCAGGCAGATGTGTAATTTACAGTGGTGAAGTGTGTGCTTTATGTACATATATGCGAAATAAATTTACTTGCACATGTCTGGATTTGAACCCACGACCTTCGGATTGCTAGTCGAGAGTCTTACCCCTCGACCACGGAGGCTGTGCTTAGTGACAGACAAAAATCGTTTAGAATAATTCCATAATTCAGGTCTCATTTTTAGCAAGTAAAAATAACGTAATTTTACATAAGTACATCTGCGTGCTTCCGGCACCAGTTTATACAGCTCCAAAATGTAGAAATCGTCTTACGCTTCTGTTTCAGTTTAAACACCATGTTTCAGTTAAAAGCTTTTCCTCTGGAAGGGCGAATCAGCTGTCTTAAACGCATTAGTCCCCCCTCCACCCTCTGAGGTCACAGCACATGCTGACAGGAGCCCAGGAGAGGGATGGGGATCACAGGGGCAGAGCAATGGGAGGAGGTTAAATTAAACATTCTACATAAATTTATTATGTGGAAAAAATTAGGCATTTTTCAATTTCAGTCTTCAAAGAACAGAAAACACAAAACTTGGTTGATTTAATTAGGTTGTCAAAATGAAAGGTACTCACTTCATCCTTGTACCCGATGATATCGGATATCAGTATGACTTCGTAGTGAGCTATTTGTCGCTTGGCTTCTTGTAACGCCTCCTTCGAATCTGCCAGCTCTTTTTCCACTTCGGACCTTTTTTCGCCCAGATCCTGAAACATGCAAAAAAATGATAAACGCATTTACTATTTGGATAAAACGGTTTATGGAGATTGAATATCTTTAAGCCATCAATGGTAGGAATATAGGATCCAAACTAGGCCAATTTTTAAATTTCAGTTTTCAAGAAACTGAAAAGCAAAACTTCTCATTTGCTTACGTACATACTTTAGAGCAAGAAAGCGGATAGACGCCCTCGAAATGTGGTGCTGGAAAAAAATGCTCAGGATTCCATGGACAGCCAAACGCACAAATGTGTCCATTCTGGAAGAGCTAGGCATCCACAATAGGCTCTCAACTATCTGCCTACAACATATTTTAAGAGACTTTGGACACGTTGCTCGCCAAACTCAGAACTCCAACTTGGAGAAATTTATAGTCACTGGCAAAGTATTTGGCATAAGAAGCAGAGGAAGATCACCAATACTCTGTGACCAGATATCACCGACATCATTTAAATAGCTGTGAGATAAATGTATTAAAATAAACTTGTTTGACCGACCCAAATAACTGTTAACTAAATATATACATATATAGACATAATTAATTAATTATATAAATATTAGGTCCTTATATATGAAATCGGCGTTTTGCCGTACTGGCAACTTTGATCTCAAATATCTTCTCTTTGGTTAGGAATTCCAAATTCAAATTTATACAGCTATTTACTCATGTATTTGTGTTTCGAATGCTGGCCTTTTGATATTATGTGTTTTATTAATGAAACTTTATGAATCACAAAATTATAATCAAAATTATAATTCATTTGTTTTTCCTTAATTGTTTTTTTTTTCTTTGCGCCACTTAGTTTACAAAATGGAAAACTTGAAATATCGCCTTATTTACGAGTACGAGTTCCACCGTGGCACCAGTGCTGCAGAAACAGCTCAAAGGATTAATGATGCGATAAGCTTTCTTAAATCTGGCCAGACGATTACGGCAGATATCTATTGTCAGCAACTGCAAACCATCATGGAAAAGCTAGCTGCTAAACAACCGAGGCTGGTTAATCGCTCTAGGTCACTGCTGCTTCATGATAACGCTAAACCACACACTGCACAACAGACGGCAGAATGTCTAAGACATCCACTGTATTCTCCGGACCTTGCCCCAACAGATTACCATTTTTTTCGAAATTTGGATAACTTCTTGTAAGGGAAAAAATTCAACTCCGATGGGGTAGTCCAAACCGCCTTCAAAGATTTTATCCGAATGGTTTTTTTAGTAAAGGGATCGATGAACTACCTATGAGATGGCAAAAGTGCATAGATAGCAATGGTATTATATTAAAAAATATATTATATTAATAGATATATTAATAAAATAAAATATATTAATAGCAATATATTATATAAAAAAAAATCGACTTTATGTTCCTCCCGTACAAAATGCCAATTTCATATGTAAGGACCTAATATTATATGTTCTACTTTTGCCTTTGCTTCATTCATTTATTAACCATTGGAGCAATTTAGGTCCAAATTTAGACCGCTTTTATTTTTCTGCGATTGTCATTTAATAATATTGAAACATTTCGATAATAAAAATAAATAAACCCCCAATCGTAAATATTAAAAAGCACATAAGAAACGGGTGTCTTTGTCAAACGTGTGACTCAATAAACGCCCGGGTTGCCGGCAATGAAATTAAAATCAATGATCAAATTTAACCTTCTCAATCAATGCTGGCCTTTTGATATTATGTGTTTTATTAATGAAACTTTATGAATCACATTTGTGACATCCGCGTACGGGAATAGCCGCCGATGGATCACATAAACGATAGTCGCGTAGATGGGGTTAAGAATAAGAGTTTAGTAACCTGTAAATCTTGGTGGGCTCTGTCCACGTGTCCTCTGAGCACAGCGCACTCCTCTTCCGATGAACAGATGGACCACTGGATGGTTCCCAGCTGGTTCAGGAGTTTCAGCTTGTCCTCTTGAGCTAGGCGCAAGGCTTCCGTTGCATTCACCTGGAATTTACAACACAAATGTTATTGACAATCCAAATATGTAATTTGTGTGCATCGTTGGTTTTAGATATCAGATATGGACGCTTCACACAGCATCCCTAAAGATGACATAGGTTCAGTAGGAAAAGATTTCTCTCAGGGCATTCTGTATTTTTTTTTTATAGTGAATACCTCACAAGAGTCCCAACTGCTCCCGTCTGGAGCCAGCGAGACTATGGCATCCCCATTTGGGGTATGTTATGAGGCTGAAGATAAGTGGGGAAGGGAAGGAGAAGAGGAAGGTGGGGAAGTACCTGGCTATTCAGATCTAGTCACTGAACACGGCTAAAGCCATTTCAAGCAACGTTTCAATTCTGAATGGTGGTCTTACACCAGGGCGATACTAAGAGTATCTCCCACTATGGAACGTGCCGCAAATATACTACATATTATTTTAAATAATTAATTGTGAGATAACACAAATCAATTAAATAAAATTTATTTGCGCACGCCGGGCTCGAACCCGCGGCCTTCGGAATGGAAGTCTAACGCCCTACCGCTAGACTACGCTGGCCGTGAAAGAGTTATAGAGTTAACCAACTGTTGGCAGAGTCTTGGCGATGGATGCATCTGCCCACCAGTTGCGAGGCAGACCAGCTCGGGAGAGACTTGTTGAGGGAAACCTTTTGATCTCTCCAACCCATCGCCTTGCACCACAATGGGAGGGATGGATTCACACATCCGTTACTCCTGGACACATTAATTCTCAGATTCCTACACACACCCCTCAAAACTTTTTCCTTCCCAGAACTTCCTCTTCTTCCTTTCCCTTAAAAGGCCCTGAGGATTTTTTTTTCCTCAGGGCCTCCTGTGTGAAGCTAATGTAAAAAAAAAAAATTCAATTCTGAAAGACATTTTCAGTAGGTCGATTGTAAAAATACGTTCAGTCACCAAAGTTCTAGCGTACCTCATACTGGTGCTTGTCGTCAATCAGCTGCTGAACATCGGTGGGCGGTTGCTGTTGGGTGGCGGCCAGTCGGCGCTCCAGGAAGGCGACGCGCGCCACCAGCCTCTCCTCGGCGCACAGCGCCTGCCATGCCTGCCCCAGGGCTCCGCTGCAGTTCTCCACCACCATGTGCAGGGAGCGCAGCTTTGCCTCCAGCAGCTGCTCGCGCTGAACTGCCTCCTGGAATGGTGAGATGGAATCAATATTAACAATCAATTTATTTATTCATTTTCAACGCCTTTATGGACTTTTACATGACAAGTGCATGATGCAGAAAAAGAAAAGAGAGGAACAAGTTTTTACATTTTAGAAAAATAGAAAAAATATATGCGACAGTTCCTATGTGATGATCCTTAATTATTAAAAGCTACATTGAGATATCATTCAGCTATCTCTTAACCTTTTGAAAGCCAGCATAAAAATAAAAAATAAATTCAATACGACGTAAAATATTTGACAGTTCTCACCTTTCTTACGAATTCAATTTTTATAACATTTCTTTTGTGATATATTACAAATATTACATCAAAATAATGTAGATAAAACGAACTTCCTAATAATCACTCAAATCTATGCTTTCCACAATGGATTTATATAAAAAAACAATGAATAAATATAGACTTCGAATATGAGAGCGTTCATATTATCAAGTGGCAGCCATTTTGACCGCCATCTTTGTGGCCCGGCGCGTCATTGGCAATTAATTTGAATTATTTGGAGTGGCTAAATGCTATCCAGTATTTCGTTATGTCAAGAACGAGAATGGCCCGAGCGATTAGGAGCAAAATCGCTTCAAAAATCTGGACCCACCGGGGGGACTGCGGCCAATTAGAGGTTAAATTATGGTAAACTTATGTTAAATATATCGATATTTGAGGTGAATTTGTTTCCAAGTGTGTGAAAACGATGAATATGTGCGTGTATGTGGTAGTTGGTCCCAGAATTATTGTTACAGAATAATATATTTTGCCTAGTTGCTCGATTAGGTACCTTGCAGTTGATGAGATGCAGGAGTTCATAACAGTCCAATTCAGAGTGAATAATTTTAAACAAAAAAGTAAAGTAATTTTTTTCCTGTTATTTTCTAGGTAATGCATTTTAGCATATTACGTTATCTTCTTCGTATTACGTTATTACGTATAGTTTATGTTGTGAATAGGTATGAGTAATTTGAAGTTAATAAATAGTAAAAATTTGTGCTGCACACATTCAATATTTATTGTATAAATTTGATAATATCGACACTACAGAATTGTATTCTAATACAAGCAACAAGCAACAAGCAACAAGCACACTTCCAATGAATCGAAGTCTTTGAAAATTCTGATACTGAATCCCAGTGTCTTCCACGCGTTTGTTAGTTATTTGTTGTATGCGATTTATAAAATTTGATTGGGTGTCAATTTACACCAGAAGTAATGAAAAAGTGAGATTATTTTGGACACACGTATAAGCTTACAACACGCTTCCATGGGTGATTAGGATACTGGGAAGAATAAATGAGAAGATGGAAACTATCATTATGACTACCATTTTACACTCTATTTTTGAGCTGGGTTAAATGATGCTAGGCGAACCATTAACCCATTCTATCCAAGCCACCATAATTTGAGGTGGCTTTTTTCAAAGGCCTTCCCTCCAAGCCAAGATGAATTTAGAGCTCCCGAAAGCACATTTATTTTTACGTAAAAAGTAATAACTAAATAAATCAATTAGCAATCTTTTATTTTTATTTTTTACTTTTTAACTTAACCTTTTTTTTTTTAATAGTAAATACCTCACAAGAGTCCCAACTACTCCCGTCTGGAGCCAGTGAGACTATGGAATCCCCAATTGGGGTATGTTATGAGGCTGAAGGTAAGTGGGGAAGGGAAGGAGATGAGGAAGAGGAAGGTGGGGAAGTACCTGGCTATTCAGATCTAGTCACTTAACACGGCTAAAGCCATTTCAAGCAACGTTTCAATTCTGAATGGTGGTCTTACACCAGGGCGATACTAACGGCCGCTGTTTCTAACTTTTAAATCGATTCATCTGAGGCCGCGATCAGCCAAGCATTTTGTAGGGTAGCGCTCGATTTATGTTGTCCCCAAACAACTTATGTTATCTGGCCTCGCCCACTTTCATAGACAATAAAATGACATCAAAGTAAGAACTTTCGAAGTTAAATTAATATTATAGAGTTAATTGTTGGATTTATTATTAAAACACGTAATTTATTTAAAATATTTTTATCCATAAACTGACATTTTATATTTTTTAAACAAACGTATATAAAATAAAGTGTCAGCTTGACCGTAGGTACTGGACTTGACACTTGGCTTGGCGAATATTCGAAAACGACATAGTTTTTCGCATAAATTAACCGTTTTTCGTCTCTGCTCCGCACGCATCCGAACTTCTCAATCCATATTAATTAAAATTATAATTGATAGACGCAATACAACAGAAGTGAAATGAGCGCGAAACTGTATCTTCTGTCAAAGTGATATTTCATCGACCATACATTGTGTTCGCAGTATTTTTTCTACTCTGTTGACACTTTTAAGAACTAGTCCAAAACTAAGGCGGCCGGAACGAGTTTAATCCATTAGTCCGGCTTCCATAGGTTAAGATAAATGCTTAAGCTATACTTGTGTGTTGGAAAAAGCGTAGTTGTGCACTAATCAAATACTAAGGCAAAATTTTGGCTTAGTAATTGATTAGTAGGATTGGGAACAGCGGCCGTAAGAGTATCTTCCACTCTGGAACGTGCCGCAAATATAGTATATTTTATTTTAAATAATTAATTGTAATAATAAAATTTATTTGCGCATGCCAGGTTCGAACCTGCGGCCTACGGAATGGGAGCCTAATGCCCTACCGCTGGACTAAGCCGGCCGTTATGAATGTCGGATGACATTTCCCCACATATGGCCAAATTCTATATAAAATTAATATCAGAGCATTAAGATAGGCTAGAGTGCTCAAATAAAAAGAAATGTCTGGAATGATATTGGCGCAAGCGATTCAGACCTTGTCCTTGTGCAGTTTCTTTATACATAAGGCTTAAAATCGCATTTTATTTTTTAATCTGTCATCTGTCACCTGCCCGCCGGCGGGCTTACGATAAATGAAAGGTTAAATATATCAATAAATGAATCTGAGTTGAGTCTAACCCAAAGAGTATGGATATTATAGAGACGGCATGTTGAGTGTGTCCGCCTGCACAAAGTGTGTCTTTTCGAGAATTTTACCCACACGGCTAACATTGGTTGTCACACTTCGGTCGCGCATTGTGCTCCTGGTAAAACGTTGATAAGACATAGAAAAATGGTTCACTGTGCCGTTAAATTATGCAAAAGCAGTTCTTCAGAGACAATTAAAAAGAAAGACGGTCTTACCTTTCATATTTAAGTGTTTAAACATCGCTTAAATAGACATTTTATAATTTCTCAATGCGTTCATTTCAACCGCATTCGCGCGCCATCCCAGTGACACGTGACTTGCGAATGTCAGTGGGCCGAATCAGTCATCTTAATTTATAATAATTATAAATTATCAACAAACCTTTATTATTAACTTGTGAATTGCTCTATCATAGGTACGCATTATTCATCATTTAGCTCTTTCACTTTTAAATATTTTTACTTCGTCTCTTTTGGACCGTTATTTTTACTTCTTTTCCTAGTAATTTAATCCCCTTTTTACTTATGTGTAAAATTTTAGTTCCGAGTAAATAATCACTGTATTGTTATGTGAAAGTCACATCGACGTGCCTCCGTGGTCGAGGGGCAAGGCTCTCGACTAGCGATGAGGTCGCGGGCTCAAATCCGGGCGCGCGCAGATAAAAATGATTCGATTGATTTGCGTTTTCACAATTGAATTTAACATTAGGTATATTTGCGGCACATTCCCAGAATGGAAGATACTCTCAGTATCGGCTTGGTATTAAACCACTATTCACAATTATTTTATTATGCTTTCATAATTTTTAAATTATTATTAATTTATGTTCAAACTTTTTTCTTTTTATATTTTTTTATCACTGTAAAACTGTAAATATATATTTTTTTATTATATTAATAACGAGCACTCCTTTCCTAAAACTCAAGCATCAACAAATAAAACATCATAAAAGTTTAAAAAATACATCAAATTATGGCTAACTAAACATGAAGATGAGGAACTAATTAAAATTATTAAGTAACCCCAACGCAATATACAGATCTGATAATAAACATACACACTTTTTGCTTTATTTATTTATATTTCGTGGAAACCAAAAAAAAAAAAAACAACAATGATGAGGAAATCATGATCAACACCATACAACAACCTGCAGTCCACCTCGGAACAGGAATACGTAGTGGGGAGGACTGAGGATAAAATACTTCACTTTGTATTCTTAATTTACTTAATATTGTATTTTAATTTGTATTGTCATTAAAAAAAAAACTTACATCGGGAAAGAATATAATAATGCACTAAATTATGCACTGCAAATCTCTTGGTTAAATTAAATGTGTAGAAAAACTAACGTTTAATAAATAATAAAAGAAAATATTATCGTTTTTTATTACTTACAAAAAATTAAAAAAACCATTTTAAACTGATGAGTTACGCAATGTTATCACCAAGCAATGGCGATGTGAGTTACAGCAAGCTCATAACATTGTTTTTTTACCCACTTCTTGCACTTTTCAAGATATATACATTCCGTGAAGATTGAGGCCGATGTATTTCGACTATAATGCTATACAAATCAATCATAATCTTGATTTCGCAAAAAAAGTTACGTGCTGGTAGATTAAGGTAACTAAAAATAATACGTAGAGGGTACAATAAAAAATTAAATAATACTTAAGTCTTTTGTTACTATCCTTTATTCATTACTTTTTTCATTAAATATGTCTTACTCCGCTTACTGGTTAACACGGAATACTTCTTATTTTAATAGTTAAATTAAGCTTTATTATTACGAAAAGTGAGTATTTATAGTACTGAGTAGAATACGAAAAAATATGCATTTTGTGTAATATTATTTCACTCACGGTACGTTTTAAGCTTTTACACTTCATTTCAGCAATTACTACAAGAAACAACTATTTACGTGCACAAAATAGGTTATTAAGTTCTTAGTTTGGATAAACTAAGTAATTCACGCGTATTTATGTAGATTGAACCAAAATTTCGAAAATATCAAATTTATACAAAAGTAAGCGGAGTACTACAACTTTAGCCTTTTTTCAATTTTTACCACTATTCTTTGTTCAGCTAATAATACGTTGCGTAATGAGATATTATAAATTATGTCCAAAATGTGATATAAAAAACAAACGTTTTTTAAATAAAAAATAAATAAAATAATTATTCCCATTCAAAGTCCGGCCCTTATCTCTAGACCGCCGCCCTCCCCCGCACGCTGGCTACAATACCCCGCTCCACCAAGCTGCCCTAGCTACATCGGTTCCGAGGCACGGACGAACGATACAAAATAGTATGCCGCTTCCTTACATTATAGTTCCATGGTCTAACCTGTATAATATTATTGAGGACGCAGAGGTCCTCGACGTGTGTCGGTGACTTGACGATAGTGCTCTGGGATGCTTTTGCTTCTTTGCCATCGGGAAGATATAACCTCAGCGTGGCTACAATACATCCGTGGGTCACCTGAAATCAATACAATATCCTCAGATCAACGGTTCAAATAATCAATCAATATAAATGTCACTTTTTTTTAAAATAATAATAGAATTAAAATTATAAGCTTGTTATTTTACTGGTGTAGAAACTAAATGTTAAAATAAAAAATAATTAAATTCTTTAAAACAGCTTGGTAAATTAAAATGATTGCATTATTCTATCATGTCTTTATAAATAGCACTTCAATGTTTAATGTTTGAATGGATAAGTTTACAAGGATCGTAAACAATAAATAATAAAGGATACTTTTTCGTTGTTTGTTTTTGGGGTGTTATGCCGTGTTGTGCTACCTCCTTCTTTAGCCGACGTTTCGGACAGCGTTGCAGTGTCCATCATCAGGGCAGATCTGGCAGATCACAGACAATTTCACATCGTCGGATCTGCTGGATCTGCCCTGATGATGGACACTGCAACGCTGTCCGAAACGTCAGCTAAAGAAGGAGGTAGCGGAACACGGCATAACACCCCCAAAACAAACAACGAAAATGCTTTTGGCCGTGAAAATCTAAAAACGTATCTCAATAAAGGATACTGATGAAATTCAGTGTCAAAAAGGCATTTCTGATTAGAGGAATGATTGAAACTCATATGTCACAATGGTTGGAAATACAAAAGCGGCAATTCGTTACACAGCCAAGCTGTTAAGCAGGAGAATGAGTTCAATAAAAACAACCTATTCTCGTGCGGAAAATGTCAACCGTGTACAAATAATGTTGGGCATGTGTTTAGTGTATCGATTCGCGAGTGACGATTCGCCCGAGATATGCCCGAAGCCCGAGAGGTTAAAAAGTTTTTTTTTTTTTTTAATCAATCCATTTCGTTTTCAGAAACAATTAAATTACATACTGCGAGAGATACCTGTATTTTAATTGGTAACCTTGTGGTGATGGAGCGTTAAAAAAATTAAATAACTAAGCATAATTTTTAGTATTTCTTAATATTTTTTATGAGCAGCATGCCAAAAATCAACAATGCCAGCGAATCAATTATGTAAAGCAGCAGTTAGATTTAACAGTTACACAGGAAATTATTTACTTACAAAAATGATACTATCATTTATGTACATAACATTGCATTTACATACAAACATTTGATTAATTCAAGTTTTAATTAAATATATGTAATAATTATACAATTTACTAGCGTGCAGGAAATATTTAAAGTCTAAAGTGAGTCATGCATACGGTGGAATTTGTTTGATGCAACAATAAGCGAAGAAAGAATTTAGCTGTTGACAAATCGTGTTTGTATTTTAAGAATATTTGTTACAACAGAATTCTTTTAAACCGACGCAAAAATGTATTTCATCAAATACCAAGTTATTTCAATACTGAATTTTTATAACGAAAAAATGCTAATATCTTATTGTGTAGGTAGAGTTAACGACAAACATGGAGATATGGTTATTTACAAGGTGAATGGTGTTCGATGCGAAATAGTGGCAATATAAAAGAGATACGACGAAGATTCTTTCAGTGTGTAACTCAAAAACGCTGATTTCAGAGTTACCTAATTGTAGTAATTACCCCACAATATAATGCTGTATATACATTAATGAATTGAGGAACGAAGCAACCGCAAGAGGTGTTTCGCACCGTTTATGGTTGCTTCGATTCTTTCCCATGATTCGTAGTTCATCTTGCAGGTTCAGCTCAAGCAGACTTAGGTTCTTCAATTATTTTTTATCAAGCACAAGTCAGCTTGCATACTTGAACCATTTATTAATTTTATAAACTTTCTCATAGTTTTTCTGTGGTCACAACATAATAATATGTCTTAATACAACTACAGCGTTGTAGATAACCTGATGCAATTTTCTTTGATCTTCAAGCATGTAATATAGAAAATATTTATACTCAATTAACCGAGAAGGCGGATCATTTTTCAAATAAACATCAACAAAAAATTGAAGAAAGAACTAAAAAAATGTAATTATAAACATAATACGTCCAAACAATTTATATTTTAATTTCCAAGTATCTTGTGCTTCGTACAATTTTTAATTAAGGCATTACAAAGCTGCGTCCATCTATTAAAGTTGTTTTAGAAAAAGCTTTCGTGTGGTTTAACAGAGCATAGATTATTTTTATATAAGATTAGTAGATACAAAATAATAAATTAGTAGTAAAACAGCATAAAACAACATACAATACTTACACTGCAAGAGTTCTCCAGAACATCTACTCCGAACTGGACAATGTCTCCGGAACAGACTTCGTAAGATGCAGACTCCTTGCATCCTTCAGAAAGACGGTGGTTGTTGACAAAGGTCCCGTTACTGCTTTTAGTATCCTAGAAATGTTCAATATTTGTGTTAGATTATGAAATTTTAACCCGTCAGGTTTTCAGAACAACTCAAAAAGGACTCATAGAAATCGATGCGTCTCGCTTACTATCAATATAAATAGTGTTAGAAAGAGAAAATACCAAGTTTTATATTCAAATCTAAAAGTTAACCACAAAATAATTTAAATGTACACCTTTATGAGACTAAAGTTTCCGATCGCAATTTTTAAAAAATGAGACTTTGGAAATTTTTTATTAATTGTTTTTACATGAAAAGACAAAAAAATGAGTTGACGATAATGTTTATAATAAATTTGCCTAATAAAATATGTTTTTAGGTATTTCGTTTTCAGTAATTTTAGTTAGAAAAAACATAAGGTGAGCCATTTTTAAAACTTTTTTAAGTTCGCGTAAATTTTTATATTTCACAAATTAATCACGAATTATAAAATTTGAAAGTGTTCAAAAACAATTTTTAGTTTTTGGATGCGTTCAGAAATATTCCATTTATTTGGATTTTATTACAAAACGGCAATATTTTAACACTCTGAAAAAATAACAACATTACATATGTGTATTATACAAAAATGCTGCACAGTTTTTAAGAATTGAAATTTGAATTTTTTTTGAAAAAAAACGTTTTTAAATTTTTTTTTATTTGCGATAGGATTCCTGTGAGTAATAATAAAATGTACCAACTAGCAACTAGAGCAATATTTGGCATATATATGCGCCATTTTAAATGTCTCCGATTGCTTTTCAGATAAAAAAAGTCAATTATCACTTGATTAGGCTTATTTTTTAAAAATATTTGTAGCTCTCACGTTTGCTATCATCTTAAAACAAAGTTATTGAAATGCTTTATCTATTATGACCATAAATGTCGCAAATCCGAACTTCGTAGACTATTTTAGAACGATATTAAAAATAATTTTTTTAAATATATTTTTTGGGCAGAATTTCTGAAGTTTACGGTAAAAATGAAGTCCCTTTTACATAGACATGTACCTTTCATTATCAAGTATACCACAGACAATATGCAGAAATCAAAAATATTCTAAGTTGACTCGAATGTTGGCAAAAATTTTAAAAAATATTATCTGGAAATCTCAAGCTATTGAGGCAAATCATTTATTTCGCATTGTCGCTCGAATGGATAATGTATCAGTTATTGTACATATTTCATATAGAACATATATAAAAGCCTATCTATTAACCCCTCAAGCCCATTTTGTCGAAGGTCAAAATATTTCCACTTTGCAATAAAATCCAAATAAATTGAATATTTTTGAAAGCATCCTTAAACTAAAAACTGATTTTGAAAGGTGATGAAATACGCTTAATAATTTTATAATTCAAAATAAACTTATAATTTTTGAAGAGTAAAAAACTTGAATGCAAACATAAGAAAGTTTTAAAATAATAAATGGATAATTTGTAGAGCGTTGTTTTTGTGACAAATCACCTCAAGGGTGCTGAAATCACCTCAAGGGCGCTTAAAAATGGCTTACCTAATGTTTTTACAAACTTTTAATTAATTAACAATTACTGGTAATGAAAAAAAATTAATTTTATTAGGCAAATCTATTATAAAAATTATGGTCACTTTTTTGTCATTTTGTGTAAAAATAATTAATAAAAAGTCAGAAACTTTTGTTTCATAAAGGTGTACCTAAATTCTAATTATTTTGTGGTTAACTTTTAGATTTGGATGTAAAGTGTGGTGTTTTATCTTTCTAACACCATTTAGATAACATTTCTAGCCATGATAGTAAGGGAGACCCAACGATTTCCAAGAGACTTACATGAGTTGCTCCAAAAAGCGAACAAATTATCCCAAGGGGTTAAGAAGTGTTTGTAACTGGAAAACTTATATATTTATTTACTACCTCTATAGAATTATCAGATAAATTAATCACTTTTAATATTTATTTCATTAGCAGAGTACGACGTATGTATTTTTATGTAGTTAATTAGTAGCCCTCTTGCAGCAATTAGAGATGACAGATAAATAGACAACTGGCAACCTCATCTAGGTAAAATGATTGAAATGTAATAGATACCTGAAGGTAGAAGTGTCCATTGTTGTACCACAGGGAGGCGTGGTGTCTTGATAGAACTTTGCAATCAAATATGGCATTGTCGGGGGCAGCTTTTATTTTGGCAACTGCTCTTCCAACCTAAAATAAATAAATAAATTAAAATTAAAATTACTCTAAGACAGTATTGTTAATTGTGAAATTTGAAATATGAGATTGACAAATATGACGTTTAAATAAGAGGTCTCAGTGGCCGAAGTGGTAGAGGCGTTCGTCCTGGTAAGACGAGAGGTCCTGGGTTCGAGTCCCAGTTGCAACCATGATCTTTTATTTTTCGGTGTCTTCTTCTTTTTCATATTTTCGTTTAAATTATTAGTGTTATCTTCTTCTTCAACGATATATTACATTGATGGAAATAACCTTCAAAAGTTATAAAAAGAATAAACAATATTATCTTCAATTTTTATTAGAACAACTCTCTTTTTAAAACTTTTGAAGGTTATTATCATCAATGTAATATAGCATTGAAGAAGAAGATAACACTAATAATCGAAACGAAAATATGAAAAAGAACAAGACACAGAAAAATAAAAGATAATGATCACAATCGGTAAGACGAGAGGTTCTGGTTTCGAGTCCCAGTTGCAACCATCATCTTCTATTTTACCGTGTCTCGTTCTTTTCATATTTTTGTTTAGATTATTAGTGTTATCTTCTCCTTCAATGAAATATTATTATTTTTGACTAACTTTTTTCCCATATTTTTGGCAGCTACCTTATTATCACAATGTTCGAAGAACTGGTTTGTAACCTAGATAGAGTCTCGGATAAACATATCCGATTTTATTTATATGGGACACTTTTGTTGAGCTTTTTCTAAAAGTCTAAATGAATACCCAAATTTTATTATATTAACTCTCATTATAATAACTTTTGAAGGTTATTCCCTTCAATGTTATATATCATTGAGGAAGATAATAGGTTGAAAATCTTCTCCCGATAAGACGAGAGATCCTGGGTTCGAGTGCAAAAATATCACACAAAGCCGTGCAATTTAAAAATTGCATATTTTGAGTCATCATGTTACAATTTTAAATCATAATTAACCACATTAACCTCTTGAATGAGGGATGACATTTACGACATATGGCCGTATTCCATTAAAAAAATATATATCAGAGCTCTCCGAGAGGATAGAGCGCTCAAATAAAAGGCAACATCTGGAATGATATTGGCGCAAGCGATTTTGACCTTGTTTTTATACAGTTTCTTTATGCATAAGGGTTAAAATCGCATTTTATTTTTTAACCTCTCAACTGTCACCCGCCCGCCGGCGGGCTTAGGAAAATGAGAGGTTAATAACTAAAAAACAGTGCATGAATCAATGACGTTAAAATATATGTAGACACATACAGTTGTGTGCTACCACTAAGTAAATTGCATTAAAAAAGTGCCAAAATCCCCTCGTTTGAGATGTGAAAAAGTTTTCATTGCTCACCAAACACTAATAAAAGTCAAGGAATAACATTTCATTTGTAAATACTTGCAAATTACTTATTAATTATAAAAAAATAATAAGATTGCAAACTTTACTGTTTAAAATAGTCTAATCACCCTGTATATTTTATATGCTTGCGGTAAAACATACAAATCAGCAGTAACAACGAGAACACTAACAATAGCCACCATTGGTTCGACCGGTCAGTGGTTCAGTGGGCATCGCGTTTGGGTCCCACCCAGGCGTTCCGTGTTCGATTCCTCGGCTGGCTAAGTCCTCCATCACAACACAAGCAACATCTTCCGCTTAGTGTGGTGGTAGTAGGAGATTTTCAAATGTTGTTGGGTTATTCGTAACCTGGGAATGTTTGTCTTTCTTTTAAAAAAAAAAAAAAAATTTGCAAACTGTCTTTGCTCTAGCTTGATCACTTGACACCTCAAAATCCGCCAGGCCTCAGACCTTAGGCCAAGAATTTACTGGAAACACAAGAGTTTTTCTTACTTGCCACATTTTATCTTGAATTTGTAGATGCATTGATTTGCCTAGATGCATTGTAACTTCATTGGTATGAATGGTCAACAGTTGTCCTTGAAGTTGAAAAATTATATCCACGCACACGCTAAACTTTAATGCCGACCTGAACTTGATAAGATTCATTCTCAGGCAGGTATTTAACTTCACAATGACCGTAAGTGAAAGAGAAAGAGGCATAAAACATATGTGCGACAGAGAAAGGCTTTGGCGAGGAAGCAAACCGCTTATTGACCTTATACTCGCCTATTGCGACGATTTCTATATCAATATCACGTCGGTATTAAATTTTGGCGTGCACTACACCTAAACCGTGCTCTGAATTTCATTTAAAAATATATTATGTGAATATTCCTACAAGATAATCTGATAAAGATTTAATGATACGGGAGAGAAAAAAGATAATATTCACAGAAATAAAAATATAATGAATACGGAAGCGAGAAAAAAATATGTTATTGCAATAATGTGGTTAATATGAGTAACTTGACCACACATTATAAGTTGTATTTAAATTGATTAATACATGTTATAAAATAAAGAAAACCGAATCAATCAATTAACTGCCTTGTATGACTGACTTATTGTGCAAATGACAAACAAGCCTTGTGTTGGTACAAGTACACATAAATTGTTCTGTTCAATCATACAAATGCAATCAGCACAATGAGTGGGCAGATAAATCAACAATTATTGTATTATGTATCAACTGGTCATCCAAAACAAGACAAAAAAAAACAAGGAGTGACACTGGACGTTGAAGAATTAATAACCTACTACAATCGTTCTTTTTCCAATTAGAAAAAACATGTAAATACCTACCTACTACCTACCTGACAGGTCATAAAATTTGATAATAATTCATGTAAAAATTGTATGTTTCGCGATAGAATTACGATTATAATCAGAGATCATGAACTGATTAATGAGTTAGAGCCCAAAATACGAGCGTGGGCATGATAACATAAGCAGTGGCCATTGGGCAATAGGAGAATTGACAAACACATTTAGCCTTACCTTGACAGGTTGGTGGAGGAGTAACGTCCTCTCAGGGAAAGGGTGTGAATCTGGTCTGCATGTGAGGACAGCTTTAGCCACACCAACCCTGTTGGAAGGGACCTCGGTTGGGAATAGATAGGCCATCGTGTTATTATTATCGTTATCAGGGGCTACATTCGCCCAATCCACATTCGCTACCATTTCTTTGATCTGAAACGACAAATTTGCAATTAAAACACTGAAAAATACTCGTATTGTTGACGACGGCGTATAAACATTCACAAATGATAATGAAACATGATTCCCATGTCCTGAATATGGTCAAATGTATATATTCTAAAATAGTTATTAACACGAACATCGAATAAGTGAAAGACATCCAATATGTTCACGTAAAAACTTACCTCATTTTTTATTTTTTTTCGCATTCTTCGTTCGATTCAATCGACATCGACTTTAACATTTATATACATAAATGTCGAGATGTGGGTGTGAAATATTCCACTCTGATCCACTAGATCTGGGAGTAGCAAAATGAGCGCACATAGGACATTTGTTATGTTAGATTTTCATTTGTATTCGAGTGTTGTCATAAGAAGAATTGAAATTGGACTGTAGTACCTAAATGTCAGATTGCTCATTTTTTCTTGGGATACAAATAATTTTGATATAAATTTGTCGGGAAAAAAAACTATTAATTGACATTTAATTAATTTAATTACAGTTTATCAAACCAAACAATATTTTCTTCAAGATTTTTCAGTTACCAAGTAGCCTAAATAAATATGGAAAAGAAAAAAAAATTTGAAAGGATAATATTTTAATTTCCATGTTTAACGATTGTCTTTTGCGATACCGATATTTTTTTTTTTTTTTTTTTTTTTAATGTTTCTTTATTCTTTGAATAGTAAATATATAACAATTGTGGAATTTATGGCCGCCATACTAGGCACATGCCCGTGTTATGGTGGCCGAATATATACAGCGAGTGTTTTTATGAGTAATCATCGCAATAAAATAGTCTTTTTTCTTCTATAAATTCCCTGAATTTTTTTGTAGTCATTCGATTATAATTCAAAATGTGTAATGTAATAAGTAATAATATTGCACGTCCATTTAGTGGTCGTAAGACTATCTACTAATTGTCTAGCGATAGCATACAAGTTGAACCTAGTTTTTTTTCTTATGATTTCAGAAAATATCCGATTCTTCGTGTATATTATGTGTGTAATATGTATTTATTTTATTAAAAAATAAGAACGTTGTTATGAGAAAATCCTATATTAGGTTCAAAGTTACCATATCGGTCAATGTTAGAACACCGGACGAATACGACCCACCGTTGAGGAAGCTCTCCCTAAAATCTGCGTTACCGACGTACAACTCAAGTTATAAAAAAAATCCACGTAGCGGCGCTGTATTTGCCATTCAAACTTGAGCCAAATCGCCTGGCATTTTCTCCCTCTGTCCACTCTGTCGCCAGTTTAAAAAAACGATCTAACGAAAGTGCTCGATTGTGCAAAGTGTCGGTTGTGTTTGATATTCCGTTGGATTTTGGATATATTCGACTTGTTATAATTGTAAGTAACTGTTTATTACGTTATCTGATTTTCTTGGTCATCTAATGACGTTTTAGTTTGAGATCGTCTTTGAAATAATTTGAATTATCGTAAAACGACATCCGTCATTTTTCCAAAATGGCCGTTGTGACGAAATATTTTTGTGATGAAGTAACTGAATTTAGCAATATTTGTGTTTTGTTTCGCAAAATCTGTAGGTTTTCAGTGAGTTAATTGTATTCCCATGATTTTGTACGAATAAAAACACAGGTTTTCCACCGCAGTACGGAAATGTGCGATACTGTTGTACACCTTCATCGATTGATTTTTCTGACGTCTATTCTGCAGAATAATCTAGCAGCTGTAGACGAAATCCGATAATTTATCAATTCGTTGTACAATAACGTACATTGTTGTCCAACAATACCGCTTGTTAAATTTTGCATCCGTATATGTTAAAACTGTAAAGTTGAGATATTTTCGAATCGTCGATAATATATATATTTCTCCATACACCTAGAATTCATTGTTTATCATCCTCTTGAACTGCTTAGCTTTGACGACATGCAAAATGTTTCTTGTCACCACGTTCTGTTCGCAATGTCATAGGGTATACTTTGATAGTTATTTTATACTTTTCGTCGAGTTTGCGGAATGGTCTTGTCAAAGGTCAGAATGTTCGTTCATCGGTTCGTTCTGCCATAATATTTTATAACGGTCTAGTTGCAAAATTATGAATCACTCAATTGAAGAAATATCTATTCTAATATAGTAATAAAACAATCATGTTTTTTTATCCAAATATGGTATCCATTATGTTTATCAGTAGATAGAGACACTTTCATGCTAAGCTTACATTATAAATTGTCAAAACATCAATTGTGTCAAAGTTTATTAGTACACCAATGGTTAATGTTAATACTTAATTATCAAGAAGTCTTTAGCTATAACAGTTTACACTTTATATTGAAAGTTTTCATAACAAATTACATTTTGCATGCCTGAGCAGGTTGTCTACTTTCTATATGAGTTAAATGTATGTTTTATCTACCTATGCCCTTCAGATTTTCTTTATGAATTGAATTTCAACCTCAATTACTTATTCTTAGAATAAAATGACGCTCGACCACTTATATGTTGCATTTAAATAACTTGTTTGCACCACTACCAAGGAAGATGGTCAGGTTTTGCCATTTTTTTTAATTCTTTTTTCTAAAAATGGTGTTTGATTATGACTTATAATACCTGTTTGTCTAGTGTGTAGTTAGAAGTAAGATTGTAGAAGTGTATTAAAATTTGTACAGCGCCCTTGAGGTGATTTTTCACAGAAACGGCGCTCAAGTCATCCAAATTATCATTATTATTATTATACAACTTTATACTGGGCTTTAAGGACATAGGTAGGTACTTGACTTTCTTTAACCAGTGATTCATGATAATTTAAAGTAAAAAATTAAATCAAATTTTGGTCTCCGGTGACATTTTTTATTTTTTATTTAAAAAAAAAAAAGTCATCCAAAAAGTCACCGGAGACCAACATTTTATTAACATTTTTACTCCAAATAATGTCAGGAATCACTGTTTAAAGTAAGTCAAATACGTCCCTTAAATCTGTATACATATTATACCTATAGAGTCAATGGTAGCAAAACGTATTTTCATCTAACAAGTAAGCGATCCATCTGCTTTAACCTTCTCATTTTATACAAATCATCCACAAAAGTCTAAATTGCTAATTATTATTATCCTTAAGTAATATTTTTTTATCAAAAAGGCGTGATCCTCCAATCTTACTCGCACATTCGAACAATTTGTATCACCCATGTGCGTTGAATTCCGCGAAAGGTGACATCACTAGACAGTTTTGTGTCCACAAGGTTTTTTGTGAATGACACCATCAGTAATCACTTGCGAAATTTTACACTAATCCGTAAACTTTGATGTTGTGTAAATCCTTCCCTCTTGCTTGTCGAATATTGTAAACAAAATGTTCTATTCTCCTGTCAAGCACGCTGTTACGATATTCTCCCCGCAAGAATGTTCTTTAAGGTACTGACACATTTGCTTATTACAAGCCGGCTTATGAGTATGCTCTTTAATGAGCATGCTCACACAACTGTACACACTTGCTCATAAATGAACAGGCTTGGCTTGAGCTTTCTAATGTATGAGCATGCTCAAAGCCAACAATTGAACACACATGCTCTTTAAAGAGCATGCTCATGTCAAATAACAACTGTCATCGTATCTATAGAGACAATTCCGTTCGCCCAGAACATCTTATTGCTTGCAACGCAATTATTAATTATTTAAGAAAATTATAAGGATTATAAAAGATTTTATTTTATTAACGCGGTTAATCACAGGATACCATATTATTTGTCCCAGCTCTCAAAGGTCTCATAGAAATCGTTGTATCTCCCTTACTATCATAGTGAGAAGTATGATTTAAAATTTAAATGGTATTGGAAAGATAATACAACACGCTATATGTTCAAATCTAAAAGTAAACTACAAAAAAATAAAATGTACACCTTTTTGAAACCAAACTTTCCGATCAGAATTTGAATAAAAATTATGAAACTTTGTGAATTTTTAAAGTTTTTTTTTTACATGAAATGACAAAAAAGTGAGGTTACCATTTTTAAAACTTTTAAAAGTTTTCATCCAAAAATTTTATATTTATAAAATTACGTGGTTATTTCCAATAATATAATTTAAAAGCATATTTCATCACCTTTCGAAAACAGTTTTTAGTTTTCGGATACGTTAACAAATATTCCATTTATTTGGATTTTATCTCAAAGCGGGAATATTTTTAGCCTCTGACAAAAATCGCCAAATTTTTGAAGGGATAAGAAAATTAAAAGATCGATTTGGGTTCGTAATCGGATCACTAGAAGAGCAAACCTTGGAACAAGTAATCATTTGTAGTAGAAATGCGAGATGTCAACGGATATAAAAATCATTTACGAATGCTTCCGCAGTATTTGACGAGCTACTCTCTAAAATTGCATACAAAAACGAGATACTCAAATGCGGAATGCTATTCCGAAATGAGATCGGATTGAAATGAGTATGCTCATAAGCCAGCCTGTCCACACATTAAGGTGGGTCATTTAAAAAAAAGTGTTAATTTCAAATTCTAAGAGCGATAAAAGGGTGCCAAATGGGTTCAAAGCGACGTTTTTAAAATTTTTTAATTTTCTGATACGATCTTCTTCCTCCGGATTCACTTCAAAGTTTTGAAAATTTTAACTTTTAGAGGTTATTTCTAGTGTGTATAAAAGTTACTATGAATCTTTTTAACAATATTTTTTGTAATCTTTCATAGCAAATGTAGTATATATTTACGAAATCATTTACAAAAAGTCCCGGTTTTGATTATTGGAGGCGTGAGGTGAGGGCGGGGGGAGCACCGATTGCACTAATACCGGAGAAAAAATGGAGGAATTCCGCCGCAAAAGTAAAGTGCTGTTTGATATTTCGTCTTGCAAATGCAATGATTTCAGTAAATGTGACAGTCCTAGAGATCAAAAAATACCTGAAAATAAATATAGTTTCATTACTGACCAACTTACTACACGAAAAATGATAATAGAAAACGTGGATATCGCTTCAACAAAACAAATGAAAACTGCGTTGAAAGGGAAACTTTTGAAGCAAAAATCCTTGTGCCCGTCTAAAAAGGAAAGCACAGGTAACTAACTAACTAACTACCTCTCTACTCAATATTTCCACGTCTTTTGCATCAAGTGAATCCGATTGTAAAGATGTTTTCAAACCTAATGTTGTACCTCAAACGCTTCAGAAGCAGGTTGCGGTCAATATTGATCACTCCACACTGTCTAAAACTTGAGATGGATATGGACTATGGAGTGACGGATAAGGCAGCGGCAGCCATTGCCTTAGCAGTTCTGTATGACATCAAGTCTTATATTCCAGTTATTGACAAGAGTAAACTTCGCATAGAACGAAATAAAACAAGAGGAAATATTAAGGGCACAACGCATAGTTTTATAAAAACCCCCAAATATATTTTATTGGCCGGAAAGATAAAACATTAATTATCAAGAAAAGGGAGGGGACGCAATTCAGAGAATGATGCATTGAAGAGCATATTTCATTGATAAAAGGACTATCTATATATTTAGGTTTTATTGCACCAAACTCTGACACGTCAAAAGTTATAAACCATTGCAATGGATAATTTGCTTGCTTCACATGAACGAGTTACCATTTCGGCATTTGTTCGCACATCTTGACGGTAAGACACCTGGACCTCAAACATGTTCAGGCACAATAGGACTAGCTTTGGAAAACTTTGAAAAAAAGCCTATGCTTCATTTTCAGAAAATTGATGGAGAGTTGCATGAATTATTTACTAATGACGAGGATACAGATCAGTTATATTTGTATAAAATAGTATCTGCAGTTAGATTTATGCCACAAATCTCCTGGAAAAATGTCTCATGCCAAATAGCTTACGCGTGCTAACCGAATTCTTCGTCTTTATGTTTCAACGGAAGCTCCTTTAGAGAATCTTATTATTTTAGAAACGTACATTGTTAAAGTGTATGCTCCGGCTTGGTTTTGCATTAAAACTCATCCCACCTATAAAGATAGAGCACGTCACCTGTGGTAGTTAATCTCAGCGCCTAGATACTTATCAGCTGAACTAAAAACTATAATTGATCCAGTTATAGAAAGAAACAGTTACTTCGCACACCCCGAAAATTTATTGCTTGCAATGTTGACTGACCCTCACAAGCATATCCGAGAATTAGCTGCGCATCGTGTTCTAAAAGCACGCAGTAAGAAACTAAGTACAACAGGGCTGTTCCAACTTCCAAACATAAATCTCGATGCGTCATATTATTTGGAAGCAAAATGTAACCGAACCCCCCAATACTGAAGAATATTTCGGATGAAGATCTTCAATTATTTGTACCTCATGGGGGAGAAAGTAGATTGCCTCTTCTGCGTCTGCCATGTCATACTCAAACAGTTGAAAGAGGTGCAACGACTGTTATTGAAGCCTTGACTACTTTATGTATGAAGTCTGCAATAGAAGGTCTTATTAAGGTGAAGATTGAGTCTCGCAAAATAATGCCGAAATTTGAGAGTAAGAAGGATTTTGCTGGTATTTGAATACACTACCTTGAGATAATTTGAATTATATTCATATATGTTTTTTTGTAAATAATTCGAAACGTTCCCTCTATTTTGGGTTTTATTGAAAAATAGTTCATTTTTACCTGTTTATCTAACATTTTTTAAAGATTTAACAAGGGTGGGTTTTTCTCTAATATGTGAAATTTCAAAGTCAATCCGGAGGAAGAAGATGATATTCAAATATTATTAAAAAAAATAGGTGATTTTTCATCGTCATTTAGCACTCTTTTATCACTATTAGACAAATCAAAACAAGACTTTTTTTTTCTCCATACATTCGTGACCCACCTTACCACACATGCTTAGAGGCTTCCCCTTCCATCCGATAATCCAATGAGCATGCTCACAAATCAAACGTCTGTCGATTTGAGAGTATGCTCTTTTGGCTTCAAATGAGCATGCTCATTACTAGCAACGTCACTGACACACATGCTACTAGGTAGCAATTGCTACTAGGTAGCATGCTCTTTGGCTTCAAATGAGCAAGTGTGTCCGTAGCATTATGCTGGCACCTTTTCTCACACACTTGCTAGTCCTCCTACTACTATCGAAGCAGAACAATAGAACATTGTTAAGCGCATGTTATAGCCTTGGAACAATCCATTTTCTGTCAAAATGTCTTTATTTTTACATCGCTAGGTGGCAGTAACCGTCCCTTCTCACGTTTGTCCCTTCTCTACATTCGACATGTGTTATTGCACTGCCAGTGGAAATTGCCATTGGTTTGATTTTATAAACGTCGTTTGGAAACTCGTGCTTCACATTCAAAGTCGATTTAATGTTTTTTTTTTTATTTCACTTCTAAATATTGAGCCTTTTATTGTCTTTTAAACTATATTTTCTAGAACTCATCATTATGATTACTACAGTAGAAGCTAGTTAATTCGAAATCCATGGGACATCGAAAATCAAATTTCGATTTAACAAATTCCCACGTAAATCAAAATTTTATGAAAAAAAAATCATAAAGTCGCCGAAAATCGAGTTCTTCGTCCGAAAATTCAAATTCGGGTACGTTCTTCGGAGTAAATTCGTAATAATACGACTTAGGCGCTCCGCTGACGAGGCAACTGAAACCAAACTAAAACCGGCTGGTTTCCATGTCTTGATTGGTCAAAAAGCTTGTTTAACCATAGACGAAGAACAATCAGCTGACGGCTGGCAACTAGCAATGGCCGGCCAAGGCAATCAGCAGTGCGAGTCATGAGTCACCGCTTGCGTTACCATTGACAACGAGTTTTTGAGTGATTGTGTAGTGTGCGGGCCTTCATATTGTCATACAAAGACGGTTTCCAGTTGACTGTTTTCAGTTGCCTCAGTGAGCGGATGGCGTTATTCCCGTGAAAATCGAATTTTCGCAGCCGCTTACTGCAACGGTCGGCCGTATATTTGAAAAAATACTTCCCAATACGTAATTTTTCCGCGTAAATAAAATCTTCGCTGCCGATTTCCGGCCCTTCATATTCAGATATTCGAAATAAATTCGCAAAAATACGATATTTTTCCGCATAAATCGAAATTTTGCGGTCGAAATCTTCGCAGCCAGCCTTTCAAATTGATATATTAGAAGAATATTGGTATTCATGTTATATTTCATAGCCTAAATCGAAATTTGGCGACCGATTTCCGTCTCAGCCGTCCTTCCAATTCAAACATTCGAAGTAAACTCGTAAAAATACCATATAATTATCGCAACATGTGATTATAGTGGTTTACACAAAATAATTTGTTTCATTTAACAATATTATTATTATATAAGTGAATTTGCAAAGATTGAAGAAATAAATGATTTACTACCAGACACCGCGTACACTTAATGAACTCTCGCTTGGGCGCTTTCAAGAAACATGAACTGAGTAACAGACTGTTCTGAACAGACGCATGCGTATTGCGTATTGTGACATTTGAAAAGATGCGAGTGAAATATTTATATGAAATAACATAATTTGTTATACTCATTGTTTTTGTAGCTTTTATAAATTATTCCAATGCTTTAAGTGAGTTGGTATCCTTCTTTTGGACCCATTTATAAAACGTTTTGACGGCATTTTCGAAGTATATGTGCTGTCAAAGACGGAGCCCGTAACCTCACTCTCGACCTCGGGAGGTTCCAGCCCGTAATGAACAAAAACCCTCAAGTATGAGATAATGTGATCCAAAATGAAGTATTTATTTAATTTTTAATATCAACAGATATCATAACGACAATATGAACCTGTACTTCGACAGATATGTGTATTACGTACATATTTTAAATTAAAGATATTGTGTAAAATCATTATTTATAGGGATAGTCATAAATCGAAGTTTGAAAAGTGGGTTGTATGGTGTATCAATGATTTTATTTTTTATGGTCGAATGCTTACATCAATTACAAAAAAAATTCAGCAGTTTAAAAAATAATAGTCCATTATTTGTTACCAAAAAATATCAAGTCTGACAATGACATACGAAAGGTAGTAATTCAGCTGTTTTAGAGGGCCGTTTTGCAGCAAATCACCTGTTTGCCCTATAACCTACTCTTAAGCATTATTATTATTATTATGTGAAAAAGTGTTGTTTTAATCCGTTATTCTCTATTATCGAGTAGGTGAATTAAAAGAAATCGCGAAATCAAATTATATTTACGTTGTATGTATTTTTATTTGGTTTTACGCCTAGCTGGGCTTTAACATATAATTATAAGAAACATAATGTAGGTACCTAGTGAGCTTTTCGAAAATTATACAAAAAGTTTATATATACTATGAAATAATCTACCAGTAACATAAAATTAAATACAGACTTTGGAGCTGTTTTTAAAATTCTGGCCCATCGATAAACCATGTATTTTTTATGTGAATACTGCAATGTGCAATAGTCAATATTCTGCTACGTGCAATAGTCCTAACTGCATCGAGCCAGTGGGATTATGGCATCCTTAAAACCATTAAAAAATTTGGTATATTTTGTCAAAGGCTAACAATATTCCCGCTTTCCAATAAAATCCAAATAAATGGAATATTTGTTAACGTATCCAAAAAACTAAAAACTGTTTTCGAAAGGTGATGAAATAGGCTTTCAAATTTTATTATTAGAAATAATCTTATAATTTTTTTAAAAATTTGAATGAAAACTTTAAAAAGTTTTAAAAATGGCTCACTTGACTTTTTTTACTAAAATTTCTGAAAATGAAAAAAAAACACATACATATTTCATTAAACAAATTATAAACGTTACTGTCACCTCACTTTATTATGTTTCACGTAAAAATAAATCTTAACAAATTCTCAAAGTTTTATTTTTATTAAAATTATTTTTCAAATTGCGATCGGAAACTTTGGTTTTATAAAAGTGTACATTTTAATTTTTTTGTGGTTAACTTTTAGATTTTAATATATAGCTTGTATTTTCTTTCCAATACCGTTTAGATCATACTTCTCACTAAGATAGTAAGGGAGCCACAACGATTTGAGACCTACGTGAGCTGAGACAAATATGGTCTCCTGTGATTAAACGGGTTAATTTGGATACGTTGTGAGGCTGAATGGATTGGGGAGGGAAAGGAAGAGGAAGACGGGGAAGTACCTGGGTATTCAGATCTGGTTACAAAACACGGCTAAAGCCATTTCAAGCAACTTTTCGATGGTGGTCTTTCACCAGGACAATACTGACGGTATCTAGGTAGCACTCGTTAAGACGATAGACTTCGCTTTTCGGCCCATACAAAAAGGACGCCCGGGAAAAAACACTTTTCTACATCGAAAATTGCACAAAATGAATATATTTTTTTATACTGCCTTCTAGAGCGTGAAAACTATGTCGGTATGTTTTCGAATTTTCGATGCGTTTCGTATTAACGTAAAAATTCACTGTCAAACTTGTACGATTTATCAAAAAATATTATTTAAGGAAAAAGTGCTGCTAACTCAACTCTCATAGAGAATTATTAAATTATAAAAAGCTACCGACGTAGCTTCTTCTTTCTAAAAAATATATATTTTTAAAAATTTCAATTTCGTTAAAGTTTTGGTGTAGAAAAGTGTATTCTCCATAAACCCCTTTTCGAGCGATTTCTGTATGTAAATTTGAGCGTTGTCTCATTCGCACATTTCGCATTCGCATGTATTGTAAGTGTGCGTTAGCTTATTGTGAGCGGGACAGAATGACAGTCGCGGGTGTTCCGCGTGTCGTTCAAAGTCTAGCCTCTTAAGTTATTTTTTATTTTAACATTATGGAGCTGCTGTTAACATTTTAGTCTATTGATATATATTTGTCTAATAATAATATAAATATAATATATAACAGATAATTTTTCTATCTTGGGCACTTTGTAAAACAGTTATTTTTTCTCTTTTTTTGTTTATGTGAATACCGCATAAGATTCCCAACTGCCCCGTTTGGAGCCAGTGAGACTAAGGCATCCCTATTTAGGGTATTTTGTGAGGCTTTTTGTAGTGGGGAGAGAAGGAGGAAGGTGGGGAAGTACCTGTATATTCAGATCTGGTCACCAAACACGGTTAAAGTCATTTTAAGTAAAATTTCATTTCTAAATGGTGGTCTTGCACCAAGGCTATAATGTATATTCCTCCCTGGACCTGGAAAACGTGTCGCAAATGTACAATACATTACTTTTAATTAATTAATTGTGAAATAACACAAATTAATCAAATAAAAATTCGTCTGGCTTTGAACTCGCGACCTTCGAATTGCTAGTCGAGAGCCTTATCTCTCGACCACGGAGGCCGTTATTTGACTAGTGGGTGTCTTTTTACAAATTATTCTTATGTGTTATCTCACCAAAACACATTCATTATACTGGTCTAAACCTCAAGGATGGCAAGACTGTTTTAAAATGCAAATGTTGCCAGTTGTGTGGGCCGTTATGGACTGCGGTCAGAAATATGTACAGAAACAGAAAGGATTTCTGAATAGAGTATTTAAAGTAATAATTAGTCGTTGGTTTCCTACGCAGTTGATTAGCTGTTTCATATTTGTGGATGACGCCTTCATTATTTGTATTTTGTATTTAGCGATCAGCATTCTTGAATGAAATTCCGCTCAGGTTGATGCGGTTATTTCGTACGAACTCTGAATGATATGAAAATCTGTAAATATAGCAGTAAGGGTCGGCGTAAGCTGGGAGTCAGCATTTGTCGCACGTGCAGAATTTGTTTTGTAACGTACCCATATATGTGACCTGTTCAGGGGAGGGGGGGGGGGATCTTCAAAATACCACGCTTCGTCATAATGAGGGACGGGGGGCTTAGGTTTTTATCACGTAGTCAATATCCTCTAGGGAAATCTCGCGTTTTTTTCGATCTATATTCAAATATGGCGCGCAATGTTTGGCGCTTTTTAAACTCGCAGGTGGCAACACTGACGTACATATGCCGAGACGTCAGCTGATTGAAAACTGACAATAATAAAGACAAATATAAGCCAAATAATTTTTTTTAAATTTTTTGTTAGCAAGAAATGATTCAAAACCATATTTATGAATTACTACGTAAAAAATATAGGGGGAGGGTCTTGGAATACCTATACTACACGTGGTCACCGAGGGGGGGTTAAAAATTGCAAAAAGTGGGTCACGTTGTATGGGTACGTTCCCTTATATGCAGTGTATGCTGAGAGGCAGACATGCTTCGCACAGGTCCTATATTTCCTACAAAATCTTCACGCGCGAGACATGCTGACTCCCAGCATACGCCGACGTTAAACAATAAACTCGAGTAGAGTCGTATTTGAAGACATGAAAGTGTGTGTGGTGTTTTCTGTATCATTTTATTTCGAATATATTTTCTCAAGATCAAAATATTTCCGCTTTACAATAAAATCTAAATAAATGGAATATTTCTGAACGTATCTGGAAACTAAAGAATGTTTATAAAATGTGATAAAATGCGCTTTCAAATTTTATAAATGTAAATAAACATTTAATTTTTGCATGCAAACATAAAAAGTTTTTAAAATGGCTCACCTTACGTTTTTTCTAACTTAAATTATTCAAAAATTATTAGAAAAAAAAATAAATTATTAGACAAAAGTATTATAAACGTTATTCTAACCTCACTTTTTTGTCGTTCCATGTAAAAATAATTAATAAAAAAGGTCTACTTTTACTTTTTTTTATATTTGAATATAAAGGCTGGTATTTTCGTTTTCTAACACCGTTTATATCATATTTCTTGATGTAAATGAGACCTATATGAGTTGTTCCTAAAAGCGATCAAATAATAGCCTGAGGGATTAACTTAAACTAGTAAAAACCGATACTGAATTGGCATTAGCCGTTTTTGGTGACCAGATCTGAATAGCCAGACACTTCCTAACCTTCCTCTTTCCATTCTCCGGACAGTTTGTAGCAGTCGAGACTCTTTTGCGGTGTTAAAATAAATGCATAATATTATAAATAACTCGTCAACCGAAAAGGCTTCAAAATTCTCAAGGTTATTTATGAAGGACGGGTAGTTTCACAGAATTTGAACAATTCATCAAAGTTAAAATTTTGAATTCAAGTTCTGTTATTGTTTCATCGCGCTTCACAGTACTTTGATAGTGACATAACTTGATTAGGACTTTCACAGAACTTGAATATTAACTTTAAAATTTGATTTTTCGAATTCTGTGAAACAGCCCGTTCTAAATATTTCTAAAACGCATCAATCAAACACCATTTATAGATTTTTATGTGAACTTCCACATGTGCACGTCTCCGAACTGCCGTGCTTTTGATTACACTATCGGAAACGTGGCTTATTCATTATTGTATTGTATACAGTATTTTCTTGAATCATAAAACATACAGCACTGATTAGGTACATTAAACGAATAATAATTATTATTATCGCCAGCCTTTGTGAAGAATTTCTCGCGACTTGACGCAATAACGTCATAATTAATGCAAATTAATCAGCTGTAAATAAATTCAATAGTAAAATTATGCGGCCTACCTCTCTGTACATAATGTACGGATCAATTAAACTATTTGATGAGATAACTATCTGCCTATAAATATTTACAGGTAAAAAAGATTAGAATGTTATTTTTTTATTGTTTTTGTATTTAATTCGTAGAACTCCATTTAATTTTTTTTAAATTAAATATGTTATTATTATGCTCTGCAAGTATTTTAGTTTTTTTTATTATTGTGACAGCTGTTTCGGCTTACAAGGCCACTTTCAAACTGTGGTTGTTCCACAATTAGACGACGCATAAATGTCGATTTTAAATGTCAATTTTAAAGGTGAGAAAATGGATTTATTATCGGTTATGTCGATTTCCTAGGAAAATAATAGAATCACCCCCAGTGGTATTTTAAAATTTGTTCGTGTGTTCTTAATTGTTTAATAATGACGTTACTGCTATGAATATTGTTTAGATTTTGTGAATATACTAAGAAGAGGCCTAAACCATTACATATAGAAAAAAGGTCTTAGATTAAATTTACTCGAACAATGGACCCTAATTTAACATTAATTAATAAAGTAAGAAAATTAAAAGACTCGTATAACTTTATAATAAATAACATTATTAAATTTAATAAAAAATAAAAAAAATGGTACTTCCAAAAAATGTTATTTCGTGCAGAAAATTTGTTTTTGGTTTGAAAATTTGATCACTTGAGAACAACACATCTGGCTTTTGAATCGATTGTTTTTTTGACAAGCGTTATTATAAGCCTAAAAAAAAAATTATCATTATAAAAAATAAAAACTACTTTAAAGTTAACAGTCTCCTTCTTACGAACCCCTTTTGGGTTATGGTTTTATTGTAAGAAAGCTGTCCGTTGAATAAGGTCTCCAAGTGCTGCGGTCGCGAGGAACGATTCCTCATACATTTTTCCTTCCCAGAACTTCCTCTACTTCCTTTTCCTAAAAAATCCTCCTTACAGCAACCCCAAAGATGACTTAGGCCCTAGGGAAATTGTTTTCCTCGGCTTTCTGCGTGGAGATAATGTAAAAAAAAAAAATTGTTCATCACGACTTTATATTTTTAAAACATGATCATATTTGGTCCTCCTTTGGAGTATTTTTGAAGTAGCGATGAATCATGAGGCTCAACGCCTGAGGACGATGGTGATCATTAGCTTGTATGTGATTATGTGTCGATTAGTTTGGGTGCTTTACGTTTTGGAACTAAGGTCATTGAATAAGAAACCCGATCTATGCAAAGTGAGACATAAATCTTACTTTTTTTTTTACTAAATCGTTTTTTTTTTTACACGTTCCTGATATTTCAGTTGAGATGAGAACTAGCTCAATGGATCATTGACGAATATGGATCTATTTAGGAAAGTTTATTACCAATTATCATTACATTTCGACGACCGTCCGTGGTCGAGTGGTAAGACACTTGACTCCCATTCGGAAGGTCGCGGGTTCGAACCCGGCGTGCGCAAATAAATTTTATTTGATTAATTTGTGTTTTTCACAATTAATTAATAAAAATAATACATGTTATATTTGCGGCACGTTCCAGAGTGGAAGATACTCTCAGTATCGCCCTGGTGTAATACCACCATTCAGAATTGAAACGTTGCTTAATAATGGCTTTGGCCGTGTTTAGTGACTAGATCTGAATAGCCAGGTACTTTCCCACCTTCCTCTTCCCCATCTCCTTCCCTTCCCCACTTACCTTTAGCCTCACAACATTCTCCACAATTGGGAATGCCATAGTCTCACTGGCTCCAGAAGAGAGCAGTTGGGACTATTGTGAGGTTTCTCTATATAAAAAAAATATATATATATATTTATGTTAAGTATACCAAACTAGGGCCCCATCTGCCTAAAGTGTGCGTGACTATGGAATACTATGGATACCGCTTTTATATAGAAGAAGGGCTAGACAAAGGTTGGAAAGTATCATGATGAGCTCAGAGATTTTCTTATAAATTCATATTTGTATACTTAACGTCTATTAATGGCGTTCAAACCAGGTAATTTTAACGATTTTTGAAGGGTCCTAACTCCTATAAGAAATAACTTACCAAAAAAGCCAAACCCTCCGACACGCTAATGGTAGAGATATCTCTATATTACATTAAAAAAATATATTTGCAGCAGTGTCAAAATCCAGAGAGGAAATTGGGGAATACGTTTGTATGGGCAAAACGCCGAACGGTTTCCTCTTAATGTACTTTTAACGGGATAAAATGAGAAATAAGTTTTTCTGTCTAATTTCAGATTGGCGGTGTTCGACAGAAATAAAAAGTTTCAGACGATTTTCTCAGAAGCAGAAAGTTGAAAATTATAATGGTTACCATTACTTAGTTAAAGCCATATAGTATTTCAATTCAACCTGTACCAACTGCGTGCTTAAATATATTAGTTACCGATTTAAGTCCTTGACTAAACCCTTATCACGTGTAGACAATATGAATATCACAGAATGTCTGGCAGTGGCGGTTCGTGGTGTTTTTAACATGGGGTTCAGAAATTCAAGAGAAGATATATCTAATCAAAATTTACTTACCGTTGTCGCACAACTTAAGTAAAGTTAGTGTGAGGGGTACCTAGTACCTACATACTATTGTTTTTGAATCACTTGACACTCCTCAACACAATTATTAGATAACGAGAAAAGTTTTAGGAGAATTAAATTGTTTAATGGTTTTTACAGCACTTCGTTGCTAATTATTATTGTTTTATCAATCAGAAAAATTACGTAGAATGAAGGATATATAATTTATATTTTAAAACATTAAAAAAAACACAAATAAAGGTGGCACGAAATATAATTTATTTTTTTCACTTATACAAATAATCCACTATACACTTATACAAAAAATAAATATTTTTAATTTTCAACCTTTTTTCATATATAGTATTAGCATTATTTTTTGTGTACACAACTCTGTGTTCCGCCATTGTGTAAAATAAAAATATGACATACTATTCGCGACAATCAATAAACGCAACCGCCTTCAATTTGAAAGCCGAAACAAGAATGGAGAAAGCTCATCACAAAATTGCATAACTATTGACTTTAGACAATGCGGCGTTTGCCGAAACTTTAGTAAATGTAACTAAGGGATATAATGACTTATTGAAAAATAAAAAAAACAACAGAAGTCAAAATCGGTCTACTTCAATAGTAAATTTACAAATGCCTTTAGCAAATAAATGGTTGGAGAAATGCAGAAACAAGAAAATAAAACATGTACAAACATGACTACAAAGTTAAATAGCATAATATAACACAAATATAACATTTAACTTGCGTCCCTATGGTGCAAAGTTCAACCGTCAGCCGGTCGTTCTGCGACAATCTCGGGCATCGGCGAGACTCGTCAATGTTCGGAGGGCACGTGACTTGGGATCGCCGCACCAAGTTTGGCTTAATTTTGTGTAATTTTTGTTCATATCACCGTCACAGGGATTGATACCGGCTAGATTTTTTTGTATGGAGCATTTTGTAACACGGACACGATGGGAATAGGTACCGTTTTTCGGTGGCGCGAGTTTTAAAGGCGGAATTTTAATGGCGCGCTATCTATAATGTGCTTATATTATTATAAAACAAGTTTGTTTTATTTTCTCATCTTTTTAATGGGGGTTCGCCGCACAAACACACATGAATATATAAACTAGACCTCGTCAGCTGGATTCAACCCATCGGCTTGCACCACAGTGGGAGGGTTGGATTCATAAGTCCATCACTCCTGGACACTTTGACTCCCAGATTCTAACCCACCCTTTTTACCATTTTACCAAAAAGACCCTTCACACAGTATGACATAGGCCTTGAGGGATTTTTTCCTAAGGTCCTCCTATGTGGAGCTGTGTGGAGTAAAAAAATACATGTTGTGATTGTATGAAGCTCAATATTGTTTGTTGATTGTTCACAGGTGATGGCTCCCCTCTGGTCCGGGTATAACTGAGAAGCCAGAGCAACAGTGCCAGTGCGGACGATATCAGTAGTGTGTGCAGTGTAAGTAGTGGGTGGTGGTGTGGTGCAGTGGACACTCGCAGTACCCGCTGCGGCATCGGAACACGCAGCCACAGCGCCCGCCGGCCCCGCACCCGCACCGGGAGGAGAGCCGCGGGGCCGCCCGCCGAGCTGTACACCACAGTACACCAGGCCGGACACGGGCACAATGAAAATGGTGCTGTCGCAGCGTCAACGGGAGGAGCTGTAAGTATTATTTAAAAAATGTCATTTTGAATGGATCTTGTTAGCATTATTCCTGTGATTTCCCTGATTCCTATCCACACCTGGCCCCTACCTACATCTGTGAAGTCGCAAAGTCAGTGCATTGACAATCTTCAACGTGAAAGCAGTGTTCTATAATAATTCAGCGTCTATTGTACGGATGATAAAATTACGAGTTATGTAAAAAAACCGCCAAAATTACAACTGATGACAAAAATCGGTGCAAAGTGGACTGTTGACTTCGGACAAGAGACACTATTATCCTGCCTTCGGTGAGGTTTATTCTTCCCTTTTCCTACTATTCCTAACAAATATCGCCATTTTCACAACAAAACATTTGTGTCTTTATTTAGACTAGAAACTCTTAAGCGGCGTCTCCTCCGACGAAAATGTGTACACACTTTGTGGATGGTTAGGTCCGTGGCCCATGGAAAACAACAAACGTTGTGGCCCTGCCCTATGTTTATGGTAATGTTTGAGATATTGTTTGTGAAATTGGTCGCAAGAGACCGGCCTTTATAATCAAGAACGCGTGTGTGGGACGGCCTGAAGGCTAACGCATTCTCTCGTATGCTCTCAAAGCCTCTCAACTGGAGGGGCGAACCTATACAGGGTCTAACAGCACGTATAGAAACACTTATAAGCAGGAACGCAGTGTGTAGCACGGCCTGGAGGCTGGCGTCCTTTCTCGTATGCTCTCAAAGTCTATGAACTGGAGGGGTGAACCTAGACATGGTGTAACAGCACGAATTGAAACTTATAAACCCTCTATCGTAAGCTCTCAAAGGTTCTGAACTGGAGGGGCGAACCTAAACAGGGTGTAACAGCACGTGTTATAATCAGGAACCCGTGTGTAGGACGGCCTGGAGGTTACCGTCCTCTCTCGTATGCTCTTAAAATCTCTCATCTGGAGGGGCGAACCTATAAACGATGTAACAGCACGTACCCGAAGAATTTTAACCAGTAATTCCCGAGCATATTTGGAGGGAAAAATGTAAATGTTATTTTGATATCCGACGATATTATTTTTTCAATTAAAATAAACAGAAATATTTTTTCACATAGTTCGATTATAGCAAAGGTCAAGACGTGTTCTACTCGCTGTATTTAATTAAACACCCAAGCGATCAAATTTTCCAACCATAATACAATATTTTGAATTACTTCGTTGTGTATCGCTATGACTCCACATTTTTCACTTTTGCGAGGGGGATGTTTTTTATTCGGTTTTCGATAGTCTTTTACGGACATTTTGCGTTGGCTTATTTTTGATCAAATGCCCCAGGCGTCGAAATACCTTGTCCCGGATCTGCTTTGCATCGCCAACGCTATATTTAAAACTTCCTCTGCAGTTATTGTTCAAACATTACAAGTATGTACCACACAATACTAACAACTAATCTAAATTTTCTGCCCTACTCTGTTAGCAAATTTATTGATGTGCGTTTCGTGGTTATTGTTTTCCACTATAACAGTTAGCGGAACTATCTTCCACTTAACTTCGAAAGTACAAGTAGAAACTGAGTAGACAACCCAAATAATTTATCAGACGGGTTCAGCCAGATGTGCAACGTTGGATGGTTAGTTAAAATAATTTTCTCAATCAAAATGTCTGTCTGTCGAAGCGGACGGCCTCATTACGCGTCATTAAAAACCCTTTGAAGAATTATGTAATGGTCTTAAACGGTTAAAACGTCTTGGTATTTTTAGTGTAAAGAAACTTCTTGTTCTACAAGTTTATGGTGGACTTAATCCACTCGTTTAAATGGTTTTTATTTTTTGTGTACCGTATTAGATCGCGCTAGTGTGAGAATGAGATTGACCTCGCCTCTCATACAACAGTTCTGTCGCTGGCAATTGCTTTTCGTTATTAGTTCCTTATACAAATTCCCACGACATTTATCCAGTCAGCTGGCAGGCTAACCTCAGATGTTTCGATAAAGCAATGCTCCAAATAAGAACCTGTTATAATAATTATGGTGCATATCGACTGAATTCAAAGGCGAAGCTCTGACCTCGCTGAATGCAAGAGGAAAGCAATCTTGTCGAGTGTGTTCGCTCCATCAAGAATGAAAGTTTGCAATAGACCTTAGAAAGAGATTTACAAATAATATAATACGGCGAGGCGTGCACAGTACCGAGTGCTATATGTACGATTGTGTTGATAAGATTTTAATTTAATAAGCTTTCGTTCGTGACCGCTCGAAACTACCCGTTGTGTGGAATAAATTAACTTTATTGATTTTCTCGCGCTGTGGAATGATTGTCTCAGGTGCCTCAGAAGAGAGTGGCTTTTTCTCAGAGGAAGATGGATTTTATGGCGAGGAGCGAAGCCACGTCTGAGGGGATTTATGCCCTATTATGTATGCGCACACTTAGGGGATTCGGGCTCTCAGGTAGATTAGTGCTTTTGCTAACGGAGAACTAATGGCAACTTATAGCAAACTGGGAGTGTGGGGAAAACCATTAGCACTTAGTTCAGACTTTAATAGCAAAGGGTCTAAAATTAATAGACTCGGCAGTATTCTTATTATTATACGGTCTGTGGCTGTAAGTAAGCGTGCTGCGTGGTTTACAGTTAAAATATTCATTAAATTTATCTTTCAAAACATAATATACCAAAAATGCAACCCTCACACTAACTCTAAACCCCACAACGAAACACGACACGATTGTACTAATATGGATAACTGTGTTATAAATTTCTTTTATTTTTTTGCTGACCATAATATTGCTTCATTTTGTAGTGTGTAGATTAATATCAGAGCCCACGTGTCGACGGAATGATTGATTTCAATCCACTCGATGATCGATGCATAATATTCCACCATTAATTTATCATATCAACTTCCGCGAATATGAATCTTGAAAGCGGAGATTTCGTCCAACTGTGCATGCTCTGGCTGAGTAATGAATCATTCCTGCCCACCTTCCCTCGGATTCTATTTCTGTCTGTATAACCATGATCTCCAGATCTGCGTCTGCATCCCGACTCTCCCCTTCTCTGTTTTGGATAATATAATATAACTATTTCTTCTTGAAGATAACATCAGTCGTCCTCCTGCTCGTGAAATTAATACCCAATGCAGAAATCTGTAAATCATTAGGCCTACTCTCACAGAATTTATGGCTCTCCTTGGACTGGAAAGCTCGAAATGGCTCTGGTTAGAAAATTAATACTCACTCGCTTAACCTGAAAGGCGTGCCTTGGATGTCATGTTGTGTTCATCGCTGTTAATATGGCAAATTGTTGAAAATGTCTTATCTATTTTTTACCATGTTTCGTACTTTGAGATAGGGGAGACCCAGGCAAAGCGAATGTACCGGGTAAAGCGAATAAATGGAATATTTCCTAAAATTACCACTAGAATGTGCTAATAGTCTCACAATCGGGGTACCGCATCACTACCGACGCCATGACAGTAAATATTTGTCGTTTGGCAGAAACGCACGCTCCTTTTGATAAAAAATCGTTTTTTTAGAATTTTCATACGATAAACGAAGGTAAGGTACTTGTGATTATTATTATTTGGTTATATTTCATGTGAAGATTAGTTTATTTCATCCAATGTTTATTTATTTCCTATCTAAAAAACTAAGTTTAGTTATGAAATGCAGCAACCACATTGTATTTTTTAACAAAAAGTTATTTGATACTGCCTTGGGCAAAGCGAATAGGGCAAAGCGGATGGACCATTCGCTTGCCCAAGTGAATGAACTTTTTGATTGATTATATGCAATTGCGTAGGTATAACATATTTACAATGTTCATATTATTATAGATGGTGTATACATACGTGCGAAAAACAAACTAGGCAAGTTGGACTAAGTCAACTATGGCTAAAGCTATTATAGGCAAGGTCTTACTTCTCTTGGACAATCATGAAGCTCACAAATATTACCCAGCTTTGGATTATACCTCTAAAAATATTACAAGTTGGGTATTACAATTACAAGTTGGGCTCACGAATCATGAACCTCATATAGTGGATATGATTCTTACACCTGCTATGATTGTGATTCCTAATTCTCTCTGCCCGGAGCGCAAGTTCACTTTGCCCGGGTACCCGGGCAAAGTGAACAATACGAAGATGTTTTTTAATTTACATAATTTTTATAATTCTAATTATTATTACCTTTTCATTTATTTTACTTTTGTAGACAAACGTTTTTTTAACATTACACTTCATAAATTTTTGATATTATGCAAACATTGTGTGTTTTATTTAATATCTCCCTTAACACATCCGCTTTGCCTGGGTCTCCCCTACTACTGAATCATTAATTAAGATTTTTTGTGAATACATCCAATTTAAATTAAATTAAAAAAATAAATAAAATAGATTTATGAGTGTGCTAGAAATAATTATGGTTAGAATGACCAGAAAGGCATGTTTTGGTGGTCATCTTGTGGGAAGTTTCAATAGTAAATACTTTTGGTCCTTGTTTCGTTCCTTGGGATAATCCTGAATGTTTACAATTAATTAGCTGTAGGATATAAGAGAGTGAAAAATGGGCGGTTTGTATATAGTTCTAATGTCCCTGCTTGATCGACCGGATACCTTGGGATCCCAAGGAATAAGATGGTTAGGCCTATAGCTTTAGTGACGGAGCTTATGCAGATGGTCTCTTTATCTGTAATAAATATTGCAATTACCTCTAATGTACAAAATATTATTTGTTGAACAAAACTGTATTGTATTGACGCTATTGGCCCATTTCTAAGGAAGAATCCCACATAAACAAAGCCGACAGAAGCCTTTGATGGTTATTATTCCACAAATCGCCCACCGTGTGAAGTGATCAACTCGTGGTAGGTAGGTGTTAGTAAGTGCATCACGGCCGATTACTCAACCGCGTCGAGTCATTGGGCCAACAAACACACATGCCAATCCAGCTACACAACAACCGACCTCGCCACTCTGCAACTCATATCTGAACATCGACATGACTCTAAAACACGATTCTATAATTCCAGCCTTATTGCTCCGTACTCCGCGACCACTTTCAGCGAAAACCGTTGTTGAAATGTGGCAAAATTATTATTTTTTTATATTATGAATCACCCAGAACTAGGTACAGAGTACAGAGATATGCTGTTCTTCGTGCAGAATATTTGTATGGAAGCTCGTTAGATTGACTTTAATTTCTTCTCACTTGCTCAATTGTGAGACCGTTTTAATCGCATTTTTGCAGCTCTTATAATCTCTCTCGATCTCAGGTCGTGGAAGTGTTTTGGTAACGGAACGCGAAACTTGTAAGAAACTACGTGAATGAACGCGGTTGCTAATTACTAGTGCAAAATATTGACTCTGAAAACTCACGAATTCCGTCGTAAACTAAGAGCTAAGTGCTTCCACGTCGTTTCTCACGCCCCTTTTCACTTTTCTTTTCTACCGCTCTCCGAAATTTAAAATGATTTTAAAACACTGCCACGATTCGGGTACTGGATTATCTCCATACAATCGTATCTGGTACCGAATGTAACGGAGGACGTGTAATCAGCATGGAAATCTAAATTGACCGGTATAGCTCTATAATGAACAGCTTCATAATCATGTTTAGTCGATGCTATTTATTAAAAATGTGCACATTTTATGGAGAATCAATAATTATATAGGGTATTTCAATAGGGACGCTCGAACTTTGTTAGGTTATAGCAGCCATGCTAAAGTGACATTTATCAAATTTGTCGTCAATTGTTTAGCAGTGTACAGCAAATCTCCATGGAAGGTTACAGCGTTTAACAACGTGTGAAAATCATCAAATTTGAGATTTGATCAAAAAAGGCACGGTTATCTCGCTCGGCGGCGACGTGAACGGTGACGGCCACCAAGATCGTGAGATTTAACGCCTTTGAGGTTATCTTAAATCGCAGGTCTATGCGAATAAACCGCAAACAATTGACGCACTGAAAAGTTAACATAACAAACGCCATCCAGCAAATTCAACCAGATTTGTGCGACAGTCGCTGAAAATTGGACCCCTCGAATTCGTGAACGACACACATATTGCCATAAAATATATTTTCAAGTAAATTCTGTGGATGTATCGCACACAACTTGTTTTATTTACATTTTAAAATCAAGCGTTCTTATCGAAAGACCATATATAAATGAAAACATTTTTTTTACGTTCTGTTTTACTTTAGCATGCACAACGTTTCAGACTTGATGAACCGCCTATTCTCATCGTCTGTACGCATTGTTCAAAACTATGACAAACCCATCCTGCTTTTTGATACTGAAACACCAACATGCATTGTTTGCATGCAGAATAAATGGGGCAACGTAAACTCAGCACCCACCCGTTGCTAAACACGAGTATTCACCTTTATGTATAATAAAGCAAAGTTAGCAGTCTACAATGGAGTGCTGTTACCTACCCTGATGTATGGCAGTGAGGCATGGGACTGGCAGAGGAAGGATGAAAGTAGACTTAAATGAAATCCCTGTGGCGTATGTGCGGTAATACCATGCATGATCGATCGTTGTAAAGATTCGAGAAATGTGGAGATACGCAAAGAATGCAAAGCGAGTAATGAGTAAAATTAAGAAAGAAACCCTTAGATGGTTTGGTCTCATGTAGAGCGAATGAACGAAGAAAGAAGTGTAAGGAGAATATATGACGGAATTTGAATGGTAGCAGAAGTCGGGGACGCTCGAGGAAGACATGGCACGATCAAGTGAATCAGATACTAGAGTCGGGCCATGTCAAGAATCAGAATAATAAAAGAGCATGGATGAGATTATGTATGAATATGAAAGAAGAAAAGAATATGTGCCAAGCCCGAATTGTTTAGCGGTCCGTCCTCTCTGCCTACCCCTCCGAGAAAACAGCGTGATGGTTAGTTAGTTAGTTATTAGGTTAGTTAGTTAGTTAGTCGTATCTACATTTATTTCACGCTATTTAAAGGTACGTAATATAAGTTTATAGAAAACACCATGGTTCTTAAACTATGATAACTCTATTTTAGTTTTAGTATGATTTATGGGACCACCCCAATTCAAAAGACGCGGTCAATCGCCATTAACGATCTCCCCTCTGCGCTTGCGCCGGTCTATCCCACTCTCTCTTCCATACATCACACAAGATAAAAGCGGTTTTTAACTGTTTATTGAATTTCCAGTTAATAGCCATCGGGCGCTGTGAGTATTTATTTTTATTCTCTTTTCCATCTGAATGGATACTAATTCTTAATAGCTATTATTACTACAAGGCTGGATGATTCAAATCCTACGCCCATGCCTTCGATCAGGCTTACTGTTGCATTATGGGGGTACACACTATCATCTTCGGTTTAAGAAATAATAAAAATCTCTTTGAAAATGTTGTTTTTCATCGCTTTATACGTACTTTAATAATTACAGTAATTAAGCGGCCATCTGTCGGATTAGGTATTCATCATTTGATTAATTCGTTCGACGGAGGCAAATCTGTCAGTGCTAAAATAACCACACATCACTCGCCTTTGAGGATTTTCAAGAGATAATTCTTGAAGTCATTATAGCCAATGCGTTAACCCTCGCCCTACCATCACGGGTCAAATGTGACCCGATTGTTCGTTAAAATATTAATTGCATTTACAAGCAAATTAAAGTACTAATGATGCAAATCAAAAATTACTACTCGACTTTCGGTTGTAACTAACTTAATATCTCTCCAGAGAATATTGTAATACGGTACGTATTGGGACTTTTGACCTGTCTTCTCCAATACTTATAGATGGATGCTTATTAAAAGACCGGGTTTCTTTATAACACAGTGACAATTTATTGACGTATTGTAAATATAATTGACCGGTCAGTGGCCGAGTGGCATCGCTTTTGTATCCAACCCAAGCGTCGCGTGTTCAATTCCTGGGCTTGCTAATAATAATAATAATGTTCGGATAATTTATATAGCACCGTTTTCGTGAGAAAATATCCTCACGGGCAGCTAAGTCCTCTATCACAACACAAGCAACATTTTTCGCTTACTGTGGTGGTAGTAGGAGATTATCAAATATTCTCAAGTTAATTGTAACCCGGAAATGTTCGTCTTTAAAAACATACTTCGGAGTACATACGTCCATTCAGGCTGAATGTTAGATCTGGAGATCTTTTCAAACCTAATACTTTGTAAATCTACCTTCGGCAATCAAAATCAAAACTCGGCAAATAAATAAATCAAAACTCGGCAACGAGACCATGTGACCCGAAGTGCCCGTAGACTTACTATGGTAAAATCTGTACTAGATCATAGACTAATATCATACATGACCTTAACCTTCTTCAGGACCGTAATAATTGCAAACTGTTTATATTATTACGGTCGTGAAGAAGGTTAGTTATAACCGAAATTAGTTGACTATTTCCAAAATTGTATAAATTAGTGGTTTAAAACAAAGTAATTTTTCATTTAAATTATAAAGTGAAGCCACGATGTTGATACAAACGATTCGTTTGATCGGTTAATCTCGCTTATATCATTATTGTACCGGACGTGTTTTGTGAATAATTAGTTGATATGTAATAAATTGTATCGCGGGGTCAAGCAGTCCGTACAGAGACAAAAAAGAAGGCTTCACCCCCCCCCCCCCCCCCTCTTCCCTTTTGTACGTACCTACAACCTACCCTTTTTCAACTTTGCATAAGGTTTGAATTTGCGCAAAGTAGTCTCTTACAAAAACTCACCTTTGCGCAAATCCCGAACTATGCAAAGCCATTTTTTGCATAAAACTCTAAATCTAAATACCAAATCAATTTATTATATGTTCAATTAAATTGTGCAGAGCAACTTTGCATGAAACCAAATCATGCAAAGTAACTCTGCACAAATTTCATATATCCTGTAAAGTGAGTTGCACAAAATCAATTTGTGCAACTCAAATCTAACCAATTGTGCAAACTCATAATGTGTCTTTTAATAAAAACATCAAGGAGCGTAGGGTGTAAGGCAGGGAGAAACGGTACGGCGTTATGCCCGGCGCACCGAACGCCGGTGCATCCTAACTTTCTAGTCGGTCCAATTCTAAGAATTTCATCTTAGTTCTTAGAATCGGGCCGACACAAAGGACTGGCAAGGGCTCTAGCCCGCCAGTAGGCCCTTTAAATAGACCGCTAAAAGCCGTACTTCGGCAGAGATCCAGACACCGCCTTCACCGGAACATCTCTCCCTGCTCTGCTCTACCTCCTCTGATCGACTTCACCACTACACTGGACTTCTCATTTCGGCCGACCTGCTCACCTTCCTGAAAAGCATATTGCAATTGTCGATCGCCCTTCTCAGGGCGCAGGTTTCCCCCTACCTTCCTTCCCCCTTGCCTTCTACCTTTTTCCTAACATTTTCCCAACCTTTCCCCACATTTTACCCCACTTTCCCCTTTCCCCACATTTTACCCCACTTCTCCATTTTCCCACATTTTACCCTATTTTTACCTTTACCCACATTTTTCCCTACTCTCCCCACATTTTTACCCCCTTCTTCCCTTTTCCCTCGTTTTTTCCCACCTTTTCCCTAGGCGTCGAAGCGGCCAGCCGGTCCCTTCCCGCTACATCGTCTGTGCGGCGGTCGGCTACAGCGCCCGTCCCGTACAATTATCGTTACAATAACTTTGATTTGGTTTAACAGAAAGCTCGCAATACATCATACAAATTCAAAATAATTTTAATTTTAAGACAGGTTGTAAAAGATGTTTGAAACCCAATTTTTTATTGGGTCAGATATGACCCACCACCACTGGTTTTCTTTTGGATCCACCGGAATAAAATAGTTAATATGCAGCAGATGTTTGGTCCAACAATTCGTATATGGATCTAATTTCGTAATGGCGGTTAGTTTTCTCGTAACAAAATTCGTATAAGTTGCATCAAATACAGCATTATTATTTATTCGGAACATTTCCATTCCGATTTGCATTATTCATCGTGTTCCTATTACAAAACGTTATATTAGCCATCATTACGATATAACAGCTGTAACGTGGAATAATCCACAACAATTTTCGATACTCTGGTGAACAATGAGTGTACCGGAATAGAAAATACAGCATGGTACAAAAGTTGTATGCAGTACAGCACCTGTGTACATCACTCTGTAACAGATTGTTGTATATTATTCCTATTGATGAATAGCGTAGGAATGTAACAACCGTATTAGGAGCTTATTGATTTAGTTTGGTTTGATAAATAGATATACTAATTATTATTAATTTTTTTTTAAATCAGTGTACAAGTTGTGAACGGCTTTCGTTGTCTTAGTAAGATGCATTTCAAAGTAATAAGCACATAAAATACCTATTGTAAATGTTATTTCCCCGTCAGAGTACTAACTGCTCGGAGTCTAGCTAGTATTAAATGAAATTGCTTAGTGCACTCTCATTCGAGCTAAGTACAGATTTATAATATATCTTAGCCCTTGTAATATTGATGATCATAATAATAAATAAAAAGGTGCACTTTATATTGACCCATTGTCCCAGCACAATGATCCCAACATTCTTCCGAGAACACTGGCTGGCAGATAGCATCTATAATCAGATAGGTCGAATAATGATCCAATTCCACTTTAATTCCCTCCGCCAGCCATTACCTGGAACATTACAGAGCAGATATTACTGTACCTGTACTATGTATAGTTAGTTACAGGTCTCCTTATCTGTCTACTGGAGTCGGTACATTTTTATCTTTACCTAGAGTTAGATCATTCAATCTTTTATACACCGTATTCATACCATAATAAATTACAACGTATAAACACGCCTTTATAATTATTATTTCTTCCACTCGGTCAGCTGTTCTATTTAAGATTATTTGAAATGTGAGAGTGGCCATTTTGTTATTAGAACACGTGCAGCCCTAGCAAAAGTAATGCTACGTTTACATATGACACTTTTTATTGCAATCATTTCTTATACTCTGTTTTAAAAACTTTAAGATCCCACCCCGAAAATTTCGCGATGAAATTTGTGTGCATTTTGTGTCAAATGTTATAATTTTCAAAAGTCGTAAGTTTGTACTATCTCAAATCTCTTACTTTTATTGTGAAAAACGAATAACGCTTTTTGAGCTGGAAATCTCCTTCGTAAAAAAAATCAAAATTAGATAAATTTATATGCTGGGACACATTTTGCATAATTATTATAATAATATCATTTGTGCATTTATCTTCTCTCCATTGATTTATCCTGTTTGTTATCTACCGACTACCGATAAAGATTCGTCAATTTGACTAATAATCGATACACCGCATGTGCTGAAATTAATTGAACACATGTATCTGATTTATAGGTGTTTGAGACAACTAGCTCCTTGTTCTTGGTTGGCTGTTTTCCATGTATCAAAGTGTGCTTTAATTTCTAACATGACTTCAACATTGTTCCGATACTCTTGAGAGAGCAAACATGACCCTTTCTTTGAAACGTTTCTCATAAATAATTATATTCATTTTAATATACATGCTTCTATCTCGTTCCCTGTACTTTGTTCTGTTGTAATTTATGCCAGATATTCTCAATATTTCTGTGTATAGCTAGCCCGATTTAGGATAGATTGTTTATATTTTGTAGAGGCCATTGCAAAAATTATTTTAGATTTTTTTTAAGGTTTTCCTGGTGACACTGTTGTCTTGAATTTTGCACAGTAGTTTTTATGTCTTAATTTCTAGATGAAAGCAACTTAGTCCTCCACGTAATTTCCATCATGGGCTGTGGAGCTTTTAAAACATAGACAAATGTGGAAGAAACTGGGTGGTAAAGTTACTAGAATGTATTACGAGTTTAGGAATATATCGCCCTCCAATATCTTGCAGCTTGGTTCTCTTCTCGCAGGCCGTTCAACGATGATTTTCGTCATGCTTTGATATAAGGTACGACGAAAACGTACGTACCAAACATTAAAAAAAAAACAAAGCAAATCCTTCGTAAAGTTTAACTTGCCCATATTCCATACATGTCCCCTTGCAAATAATTTTGAACTAACTATAAATTATATCATTTTTTTAACAACCAAATAATATAAACTCTTGATGAAAGAGAAAGGGGCCTTTTTGGCCCAGAGCTCTATATGCCGTTATATCAAAAGTCATGCTGTGATATTTATTAGATTATTTACAGAATGATTCGTCTCAATGATGGCTATGTACGATCTCGTATCATGCAAACGTCCTTTGATATTTGAAGATTATCTCCGCTAATCATCGTCCCATTTATTATCCATTCGTTTCAAATTATCGTCATCATCAAGAATTAATACCTACTGCATGCAATGCTATTGAAATCTTCCCACTTATAATAGCGATTTCTCAATTTCATATTATTCGTAGCAATTAATAAAACGTAATGTATAAAGTATGAATATCAAATTATGTTTCAAAGCTATCTTCGTACAGGTAATTATTATTAGCTTGACGTCAGAGCATCGGGAAAATAAAATACAATGGGTGTTCGCAGAATTAAAATGGTAAAGATGCAATCCGTTCTTCCGCGTTATGAATGTTTATAAAAATCGAAGGATTCACCCGTGTAATCACAGGAGACCATATTTGTCCCAGACATAGATGTTTCTTCCTTACTGTCATGGTAAGAAATATGATCTTAACAGTGTTAGAAAGAGATAACTCAACGCTTTATATTCAAATCTACAATTTAACCATAGAAAATATTAAATGTACTATGAAATGTACTGTGAAACTAAATTTTCCGATAGCAATTTGAGAAAAATGTATAAAATTTCGAGAATTTTGTATTAATTATTTTTTTATGGAACGACAAAAATGTGCAGTGATAATAATAATTCAGACCAACACGGCTAAAGCCATTTCAAGCAACGTTTCAATTTTGAATGGTGGTCTAATACCACACTCTGGAACGTGCCGCAAATATACCTACCTTATTTCATTTTTAAATGATTAAATTTTGAAATGACACAAATCAATCAAATAAAATTTACTTGCGCACGCCGGGATTTGAACCCGCGACCTCCCTTATGTGTACAAGAAAAACTTACAATGGACATATTATGACATCAATTTATGTCGAAGCTTCCTTATCCCCTTTACAACATGCATTATTTCAACTCCTCCTTTCTTGTGGGCTTTTTTTTATGGACGGCTTATGAGGTGTCGTCTATTACAATCTATATTATTACAGAGAAATTTAATACGTCAGTTTTATACCATAAATTATATCCAATTGCGTGTAATCACGCTTCTTCCTTCTATATTACTGTGACACTCTGCTGCCACATTGCGCTTATATTAAGTATAATACGTCGTGTACCTGGGTATGTTCTATCTATATCCGTCTGTGTAACACAACACAAGTCAGCTGTGAGCTAAAGTCAAGGTGAGAAGTTACTAACAAACACCTTGAATGTTGGAACCGAGCATTATATTACCAAACTCACTATGTTTTATTATTCCAATTTGTCTTTAAGGCGATATACCACGTCGTGTAACATTTGGAATCGGACTGTTAACAATAACACTCCTTATGTGTTTGTCGATAAGGTTTTAATTCACGCTTAAGCCGCGGCATTCCGCATTTCTACCGATTTATTGTATTTATTTATTTTTCTTGAACACTTTCAGTTTTTAAGTTCCTAAAAAAATACATGTTATTCATTGTCAAGCTGTAACGGTAATTATATGAAATACACTAGATATAACAAAATCGCAAAGTATGCTCCGAAAATTATTAAAAACACATTTTGTTCTGTTATTTAACATAGCTATGAAAAAATTCGCAGTGTATCGTTAAATGCAACTTTGTCGAAAAATTTTTGCTCTATTTTAAACGAGTCTTGTTTTATTAAATATTTTCACTATTTTTGCTTAATTGTAATTTTTTTATATTGGCGCGTTCCCTCTTTCATTCATTTTTACATTTCTCCCTTTCTTCTTATTTTTGAATGCTTACTACCGGGCCTTGACACCAGCCGCCTGTTTTGTTTTATGCAAGAAAAAACATCGCAAAAAATTGTGTTTTATTTTATTTTGCAAAGATCAGACACAAATATTGAAATATTTTTAAGATAATTTTCTAAACAATTTAATTAGTCACGTTGTGCGATGAAACCATAACCTGAAAAAGTGATTCGTAAGTAGGAGATTTGTAACTTTATAGTAGTTTTTATAGGCCTGATACTCTTTTTTTCTAGGCTTATAAAAATACTAATAAAAAAACGTTCGATTACTTCAAAAATGTGTTCTATTAGCAGTATATTACTAATGGCCCGTACAGACTAGGCTAGTATTTTAGTCGAGTAGCGAGTTTTTTAGTATCTAAACGGGTCCGAATACCATACATTTAGTAGTTAGCATTAGCATTTTGGTCAGTGGCGAGTTGCTCACTACTCGACTAAATCACTCGCCTAGTCAGAACGGGGTCTAAACGATCAAATGTTCAAACCAAAAACATGTGATTTTGCATTATTTCGTAGTGCTTCACCTTAGCACATTAGTTCAGCGCGTTATTAAAATAGTGTTAGGACCTGATCGTTAATATTGAAATTAAAAAAAACTACTTGATTCAATCGGTGATAATTCTTGTTTGATGGCTCTTTATTTCTACGATATACTCCCGGATACGATAAAGTTTTCAATAGTTAATTGTCTGCTTTTATATTACTAGACTGGTAATAGTTTTATGCAAGGTTGCCTGTGTTTAGTTGTGTGTGTTTGTCAAAAATCACGATGGCACGAGGTTAGAATTAACGCGATTAAAATTTCAGTAGTGATATGGCAGTTGCAAGAGATAAAGCTATTTACATATCGGTTTATTGTTGATTAAAAATTACTGTTGAAGGCTCGATTTGTAAAATGTAAATAACATCACGCGTAATGAATGAATGGGTGATGAAAGATGTGTTTCAAATATCACGTGTGTAATAAATAATTATTTATTTCGAGCTTTCTGGCTTATCTCGACTTTTCCTTACCGAAAAATGCACCCACCTCCCTGAGAATTTTAGTTAAAGGTGCATTTACTTAATCAAAATCATATTTTATCGTACAGGTATTTTGCCACAGATAATAAATAATATTGTTATCAAATAAAAATATATTAGTTTACTTTTCCTGTCAATATTTATGAGATATAGACACACTTTTTTAAGAGATAAAGAAAGTCATAGACGGATCAAAACTAAATCAAAGTTTTCCCATGGGTTATGGGTGTCTCGGTATTTGACTGGTGGTGAGTGTGGTGACATTCCTCCTTGCCCAACTCTTTGCACAGAATACAAATAATGTATATGTATTATTTGAAAGGTCTACTAAAACAGGCCCCACGAGTGAGTCACTTTTGCATAATAATGAACCGCCTTGTCAACTTTGTATCATTACGCAATTTCTAAAAGCAGATGGCCTACGTCACTCTGTTCTCCTAATACCCTAGTCTGTAAATACCACTTTTTTCTTATTCTTGTGGTGTGGCAGTAGGTTCCTTGTTCCCTACTTCTTTCATCTTCCCGATTCTTGCATCTTAACCTATTTTGTAAACTCGTCTACAAAACAAAGAAACGGAAATGAAATGTTTTTAATTTATTATGCATTTCTTAGTAGGTTGCAATTTGATATGCTCCGGTTGGTGCATTTCAATGCACTCTTGGATTATTTTTCTTTATTGGGCAAACTATGTTATATGTAATTATATTCCATTTAATAATGATTTCAGGCTTGTTGCACATAAATCAGTATAGGTTCTAAATTATAATGAAAAGTAAAAATTATTGGTGTGTTTATGCATTTCCACATCGTCTGTGCAACCTTTCCCTCGAGTCGTGGAAAACTCTCAATTATCAACGTTGTCAACAGTTTATTTACCACCGACTTGGGATGGATATATTTAAAGGCTTTAAATCTTGGCCGGTGGTCTCGGGTTCGATTCCTGACGAACCCAAAAAACACATTTATCGGGGTATTGTGACTGTCGCAAATCGATCTACCACATCCACGATCACATGAAAGAGGTGGGAGAAGTCTAAGAACGTCTTCGTCCAGCAATGGATTGAATAAAATGAATTATTTAACAAATACTTATGCTATTTTCACATACACCTTCACATTTAAAGCACCCATTTTTAACTGTTATTTCCTGTTACCCTAATTAATTGCCCCGTATCAAGTTCCTATAATAACAACCCATCTGCCACGTGGATAGATAACCCGCCTTTTATCCATCAGATTATTTTCACCGGACCCCACACGTGTCAAAACACAAATGGAAAAGCAACAAAACCTCCACTGATAACTTTCTCATTTATTTTCTTCTCCGGCCGCTTTAGCCTTGCCATTGAATACAGCAATAATTCCCGTCTCGGCAGTGCGATGAATGATACACGTAATTGGCTATTTACTCTCGTGTAATTTATTTATAGAGGAAATGTGAATGGACCCAGCATCTGTTTCGCGCACTAACTTGCCCAATACGTCTACTTCCGCCGAAGTAATTAATTGCCGGCGATGTGATTTTTTTCTCCTTGCAAACAACTTTCTTGCCGCTATACAAAACGTTGGGCAATAGGTATGATCGTACATTCGCATGATCCGTGATTTTGTAACGGTATTAATCCTATGCAAAGTTTCAGTCAGGGAATACGTACCGTAGCGGTGTAATGTCATCGCGCAGATGTTGCGTATTATGGAAGAAAGTTTAACCTCGCGTCCCAATCTCCCCCCGCTACAAAATACGCCCCGTGTAACCCCACGACTACATCACTTTCAAAATATATATATACTCTATTATATCTGTTAGCCGTAAGTTAGATAATTTTATCACGATTGTTTCCTAATGTGCATCAATCAATGCTAACTGCTTGCAGTTTTTTAAAATTTGTTTTAAATCTCTTCATTTTATTTATTGATTCCTTTCTACTGGACAATAATCATTAATTACAACAATGATAATCACCCCTATTGTGTGTAAGATATTTAAGCTATTTTTCTCATTTTAATATTGTTGCGTTTCTTTATTCATTGAATAAAACAACTTGGATAGGTTATGTTAAGTTATAGGCTAATTTTAAAAAATCATCGCTTTTAATAATTTTTCAAATTGATATTAAAATGCTACTTTGTTGATTAGCCAGAGAATCATGGAAAAATCATCATTCTTACGGGACGAAATGCAAGGCTTGGGGTTGAACTTTGAAAGCCGTTTTCTCAGACTCTATGACGCCGAACCGTCTGAAATATTTGGATTATGTACATTGTTACAAAAAAAATGCTGAAATTTTTACTGTCATAAAATTTAGATACCTTAACACACCTCTTACAGATACTTTAACTCAATTCTTGCCCCAATCAAATTTGCCTGCAGAGAAATCGGTTGAAACAAAGTTGGTATTTTGTTCGAATGAATGCTAATTTTGGTGCAAAAGCACCACCATCTGGTCAAATTACCATCCAGATAAATTAACTCTACTCCCCAGATCCGTAATCTCAACCACGTAACGCCGCCCGCCAGCCATAACGAATATTTTAACGAATAACGAATAGAAGAAAAATCTAGCCCCAAATATTGCGAATAAGAATATCTAGCAGAGCAGGAACCACTTTCGCCGAAAACGAAATCATTCGGCGAATCGCTCGCAGCATATTTCATTCTGCATTATTATGTATGGGCTCGTGTATTGTTGTGTTTCGTTGCCCTGTAGAACGTGATTGTGTGTCGAATTTATTTATCTTTATCAGTAGATATTTTTTGCGCCGCTAGATGAAACGCCCATCATTTAGATTTCATATGTTCTAATATAAAAATTAAAAACAGAGTAACCTGTGAAAATCAAAGACTTTGTATTTTTTTATGTGGTACATAAATATGGTAACCTGACAAATCAGAACACCTTGGAGAAGTGATACATGAATGAAAAAACTAAGTTTATTGTGTTTTTTATCTTGGGTTAGCTCTCTTACCTACAAAAATAAATATATTACAAACATAGATTTTTGCCAAACATGTTTCTCAATATTTGTGTTAGGTTTGGTTTTTCGTTAAGTAAATTAGTTGTTATGTGAATACCGCAAAGGAGTCCCAACTGCTCCATTTGCTCACGTAATTCATGTATGCCCCCCCCCCCCTGAAGCCATTTAAAGCAATGTTTCAATTCTGGAAGGTGACCTCTCACCGGGGCGATACTGAGAGTATCTTCCACTCTTGGAATAATAGTTAGTATTTTACCTGCTTTGCTTGAATGCTTTAAACGCCCGTGAATTGCATACTTAAACATTTAAATTATCTTTAAATGAAACAATATAACTTTGTTAAAACCACGGATTTATTTAATTAATGCCGACCAATTTCGGAACAATCGTTCCTTTCTCAGGGCAAATATAAAATTAATCAAATATAAATAATTATAACGCAAAATCACAACGTAATAGCTAGTTTCAAAAGCATTTAAATTATCTGTTTATGCGAAAAGTTTTGATTACCAAGCTTTGTTTTTTTTTTTTTTTTTTTTTTTTAATTTAATTTTTTTTTTTTTTATTATTTCTAACAAAAAGAATACATTTATCAAAGTATACAGTTTAGACAATAAATAGGTAGCTCCGCGAAGCCACCATAATACAAACACAATAAGAATGAAAATACAAATGTGATTTGGTGAAATTCTACAAAAAAGTAAAAATAAATAAACTTGATAACAATGCACAACTGCAGTTTGTATTTTACTCCCATACTTGCAACACTAGTGTTATCGCCCTTATCTTTTCATTCATCTTTTATTACGTACGAACCAAAATATGCACACATTATATCTTATCGCGTTCACTCAAATAAAAGGCTCCATTGCTTATATCGCACATCCCGTAGAAAAGGGTCGTAAGTCAAAATGTTCTGTTTTATAAAATTTTATTGTTATCTCTGAATAGTAAAGTGATTACGATTATCTGCGCCTCGCGAAAACCGTATTTAAGTTGGAGCACTCTTATCTCCACGAGATATCGCTAGTGTCTCTTTTCGACGGGACCGCTTGTTTCATCAATCATCGTTGGTTTTCGTTCCCTTGTATGATTAACTTTTTTGACTTACGACTCTTTTCTACGATATGTGCGATATTTAACTAATTATTTTAGATGAGATGATGCTCTGTTAACACCTTTTCAAGTCTGCAGTTGTTACACCGAGTTTACCTTGTTAGTTATTTTGATATCAGTAACATTTTTACTTCTTATCCGTTAGTGTTGCTAAAGTCAACCTTTTAAGATTCGCAATACCTATGCATTATGTCTGATGCAGAGATCAATTTTAAACGCTGTTATTTCATTGTTACATACCGTGATAATATTGTTATAAAACGTTATAACTCTTTTCCACTTGTTTATTTCAAACCGGACCGGTTTCAAGTTGCTATTAGTATATATCTTTAGAGTGGTGATTTTTAAACTTAGTAGAATGTTATGGATGGCAAAGTGCTTACGTGTTAATAGGGCAATCATGTAAAAATAATAAATGTTTGAAGTCTTCTTTACATTTATTAATTTAATTAACCGAAATTACAATAATTAACATTGATGTTAATATTAATTACGTTGCTAAACCTTAATCGTTACATCAACGTTAAATATTTACGTCGGACTATGGACTTACGTGCACTATGTCATCGTCGTTATGATATAATTAGTATTTTTGTATGCTGATTTTTTGAGATTTTGTCTTTGATTCCTTTTCAGATCATTATGTCTAAAAAGAAGCCAAAATTTCAGACGGATCGGTCCGATAGAATCCTAGATAACAGCTTTCAAAGTCAGAATCCAAAATCCCAAGCCATGCATTTGATTTATTTTGTTTGTATTGTTAGATTTCCATGGTCGGATCAAGAATTCCTCTCGTTAAACAATAATGAACTTATTGATGGTTGTTCGCGATACGTACAATATATTTAATACCTCCATTTCTACGGATTTTTATAGTTTATGGCATTTCATTAGCTTTTTACGAACCCGTCTGAACCTTCCCAAATTGAAGTTCCGACGTAATAAAATACAAATTTAACGGTCAGATGTTTATGACCGGTTTCACATTCACGAGGTCTTCCGGAATCTGACGAACAAAACAATACGATCGTTGGTCGTTAATCTCATTATATTCTATTTCTTCTGTTTGGAACTTAGTACCAAAGTTCACTATTCACTTAAAAGAGAGAGCTATCTAAGTACACGTAAAACTTTATTACAAGTGTCTCCGTAGGTAGCACTATTATTAACATGTCACATTGGTACCAAATTACATCATAAGGTATTATTTTTCGTTTAATCGCTTTAAAAAAGTCTGAGTATTAACATTATAACGATCCTCTACGAATAAATAAAGTTAAAAAGCCCTTTGTCATTTCAAACCCCAAATATACATACATTAGTTTTACATATAATTAGTTTTCATTTAATTACGAATTTACGAATATGGCGTAACCTCAGATCTTAGAAATCTATGATCTTGGGGCGTAATTGTAACCGGGAAAATCAAAACACTGTTAAAAAGGAAAACCAAAATAAAAGGAAAACAACTTTTATATAACTTTTCAAAAGTGTTCTGATTTATCATGGAGTTCATTTTTATTTTGCTATTTCTTATTTTTCTCCTCTAACGTAAGGAAATCGATAAGAAAATTTTACTGTTGACTGTTCTATTTTATCAACTCAATTGAAATGCTTAAATCATTATCCCTTAAATAAATAAAGTCTTATTTTTTTCTTACACCCATCTTTGTTTTTATTCTCGTTTAATGACCTGACACAAATCTCCACTCTTCAAAACAAACAAAACAGAGTCGTAACCCCCTTAAAATGTGTTATTTTTGTTCTTCTCCAAAGTTGTGTTACTGGCTACCCGGAGTTCAGAAAAAGTCAGTGGAAGTTCCAGTTAAATTCAAGAATATTCACATGCATATGATATTTCCTTTTTCCGACTAAAAAAGTAAAATTTATATTATATACCGTTTGTCACAGTTCAGTAGCATAGCATAGAACTGCCGCTCGTTACTGACGTAGGATGTCAGTTCACATCATGATAAAGTCAAACAAACTTTAAAAAAGGTTTTTTTCATGCATGACTCATCATGCATGATATATCAAATAAATGGTATCTTAAAACTCACAGTACCCAAGTATGTATCCAAATGTATACCGAACTTTGAAAACTTACAGAATTTGATTCTGTTCAACAAAAATATGTAATACCTATATTGTATGTTCGGAGTTCGTACACTAATACAGCGAATCGGATTCAAAACCGATTAAGCGAAATTTTATCCTAATTGAATTCTTGTGTTTTTAGTTTAATACCAATTGACCATCACAATCCCCCTTTAAAATTAATTCGAAATATGACACTCTAAATGGGTGCAACCAGCAAACTAGCAAATCTACACATTCAATACACTCCCACTTATTCGTCCCACTTTGTGTAATGTCTTTCTATAATAATCCCACTGGAACCTATCAAATAAGGACCCTTTTTCGGAAATCGTAATTTATCACGTAAAAATATTGTAAAAAATAAACACGCTTTGAAAACAACAAAAACACGATTTTACTAAAAAAATATTTTCATAGTAAAAACTTGTAACTATACAACAATTTTCTGCATTTATTTACGATGTTTTAACCCCTCGGGCAAATTTTTTCGCTTTTAGGAACAACTCGTATAGGACTCATATAAATCGTTGTGTCTCCCTTACTATCATAGTGAGAAATATGATCTAAACGGTTTTAGAAGTCGAAAATACCATGCTGTATACCTATTTAATTCTAAAAGTTAACCACAAAAGATTTAAAATGTACACCTTTCTGAAACCAGAGTTTCCGACAGCAATTTGAAGAAAAAAAATTATTATGAAATCTTGTGAATTTAAAAAAAATATATTTTTGTGTGTAACGCCGAAAAGCGAGATGACGATAATGTTGTTAATACATTTTTCTAATAAAATTTGTGTTTTTTTTTCGTTACCAGTAATTTTATTAACAATGTAATTTTATATTTAAAAAATTACATAATTATTACAATTTGAATTTGAGCGTATGTCATCCATCACCTTTCCAAAACAATTTTTCGTTTTCGGATACGTTCACAAATATTCCGTGTATTTGGATTTTATTGCAAAGCGGAAATATTCTGACATAGTGATAGAATATGGTCGAGGCCTGAGTGGTTAAGTTAGCGTACCTATCACATTGTTTCATTGACCCAGTGCTCGGTAAAATGTGTGATTATTTGGCCTTGCCGTGATAACAATTATACCAAGCAAAATATCGCATGCCTTTTGCGTGGTATCACATTACCACCATGTCTCTGCAAATTTGCACTAACGGTAATTTAAATAATATACATTTTTGTCCTGTGCGGCAATTACTGAATCTCACAAACTGTTTTTAATTTAACATCAGAATAAATTATAAACATGTATTTTGTTTTTATTGCTTGAACGTGTATTTAAGTATGTAAATTACACCTATGCGTTATTCATGCTTTGATTTATTATTTTATCTTTCCAATCTTTGTGTTATTATGTACAAACATGGATTTGCCAAATATCAAGTTTTAAATTAAAGTAAAAGTGTTTTTGAATGATTTATAAGCGTTCTATAAATAATTGAGTTCAACCTTTTGGTTTTGTATGGACCATTAACCGTTTCATTTCTTTCTGCGGCCCCAGGCTGTCTACAGTTTGATATTTCTGCAAGTTAACCCTCCAGACCTCGCTCCTATTTTTTCGGGAGGTCAAAATATTTCCGCTTTGAAATAAAATTAAAATAAATGAAATATTTCTGAACGCATCCGAAAACTAAAACCGTTTTGTTTAAAAGGTGAAGAAATGCGCTATTAAGTTTTATAATTCAAAATAAAATTATAAAAATTATATGCAAACATAAAAAGGATTTAAAAATGGTTCACCGTACGTCTTCTCTAACTAATTCTCTAAAAAATTCCCAAAGTTTCAATTTTTCTTTTCAAATTGCGTTTGGATACTTGGTTTCATAAAGGTGTACATTTTAATTAATATATGGTAAGTATTTCAATATAAAGCCTGGTGTTTTCTCTTTCTAACACCGTTTAGATTATATTTCTAATCGTAATAGAAAAGGATACACAACGTTTTTTACGAGCCCTATACGAGTTATTCCGAAAAGCGAAAGAATTCGCCTGAGGGGTTAACATTTTTTATGTGCAAAGTATGTTGTGCTCACCTTTGGTTAAGTTTGCACGTTGGGAATAAATTATTTTTCGTCTCACGCGGTTCGCAACATCTGGTATCTGTTATGTGATGTGCCAATCTTTCTCCGAAAGTGTAGGCAGTCGGAAAAGCCGCGAAAATTCTCACGATTTCGAGCATTTGCGTCTGTTGGCGAGCTGTCAAATTTCTTCACCTTTATTGACAGCTGTGGTATTATGTGTTTTTGTTTATTGGACAAGTTCCATCGACTTGTTATTTATGTTTGTGATTGACATTCATTTGTTTTCATCTAAAATTAAATGCTACGGAGTTTTTTGTTGTTGTTATTTTTATGCTTGTGATAAGAGTATAAATTTACGCAATGATCAAGGGGGTTGCAGCGACTGGAATTTGAACTCCAGAGGCGCTAGCACGCTCGCTCTATAACGATCGATAGGATAACTATCGGGAACTTCTCATCGTTCCCTAGCATGACTACAGATCGCCAATGAATAAGTGACAGTTCACAATGACTAAGTGTCCTTAACATATTCGACATCAACTGTTGTTTGTACGTTAGCGACGTGCAGTTGTCCTAGGGAACGATGAGAAGTTACCGATAGTTATCCTACTGATCGTTATAGAGCAAGCGTGCTAGGGCCTCAGGGCCTCCCATTATTAATCAAAGTTACAAACATTGTGAATTATTTTTGTACTAAAACTTATTTATGTATTTATTCAGAACACTGTAAATGTTTTAGCAAGCGAGATTACTTCGCTATCGTTAGAGAAGTTTAATCACGAATTTAATATTCATAAAAATAATGCTGCCCAACAGACTCCATAAATTATTCATATATTTTTGAAGTTATGATCTCATCATCATTATTATAACACTGTTAATATACATACAAATTGTCTTGTTCAGCACAAGATAAAAACGAATAGCACATGTGAGTGTTTGGTCACTTGACCCTGGAAAACATCGATGGATGATCACTTGTAAATTTAAGTAGAAATCAGAAGATATTATACTTCATTTTTTTTTATCGATGGTTGAAAAATATGTCTAAGAATTTATATCTGGATATAATATGTGTACATATTTTTTTATTATTTTATTTTATAAATAATCAGTTCAAAATAATCACTAATTTAAAAAAAAAAAAGAAACTTTCTGCTACAACACATAAACACTTAAACATAACCACGTAAACACCTCAGCACAGGTTCTCCTAGTGAGGTGTTCACGAAACATACAACATTACCCAACCACAGTTTCACATCCACTAACCTACCTTGCACACAACACAACAAAAAGTTCATAAATTATCTTATTAGCTATTATGTATAAATATTTATAACTTTATGTGATCACTGTAATATTATACAAAAATAAAATTTAAAAATTAAAAAAAAAAAAAAACACCATCTGGACATTAGATAAATTTACCAAACTTGTGTTAAAAAATTGGCTTCGGGAGTGTGCTTAACACCTTGTATTCCTAATTTCTACCGAGATACAACACACGTTCGTTGAAATTCACATAAATTTCTGTAAAATCAATCACCTACACAGAGAAAAATGTTATTTGAAAAAACGATCATTTTAATAGTAAAAACGGGACTGAAGTTTTTACGAACAAATTAAAAGGGTTTCAATGTTTATTGGCGGGAACATGTAAGAATAATTGGTTGGTATACGTAATTTCGTACGTATTTTACCGCCAATAAACATTGAAACACTGATAATTTGTTCGTAAGAACTTCAGTCCCGTTTTTAACCGTTTTTACTACTAAAATGATCGTTTTTTCAAATAACATTTTTCTCCGTGTACACATATGTAATATATATATATATATATATTTTTTTTAACCACGACTGTTTAATGTCCATATAATATATAATGCTCACGCACAGGCTTCGCCTTTGTGGGATTTTTTAGTTACTCTCTTCATTTATTTTATTATGTATGTACCTACCTGTAAATGTATGTATCAAAAAATTATGTCAATAAAAAATATTTAAAAAAACACTTGTAAGCTTTTAAATGTGTTGTATTGTTTTAAATCTCTGTACATATGACGAGTTGGAAAAATTGAATGGTTTTTAAATGGGTAATTATGGTCGCATAATTACTGAATGAATAATCGTAATTTTATGAAATAACGTAACCATCAAAATTAAAAACATTACACAAGTAGTATAAAATTAATGATCGGTAATATAGCGTGGCGGCAAAGCTGAGCGTGGGTTAATTTTTCCGCCAATCCAGTTAGTCGCGGCTTATTTTCCATCGACATCAGCACCACCCCCTCCGCGGCTCGCCCATTCGTCCATTCGTCCGTTCGTCGGGCATAATCCGCTTTGGGAATTAGGGATGTTGCGTCAATTAATGCGATCAGCATCGTCTTTCGCTGTGGAAATAATCGTCTTACTTGACGCACTAAAAAACGCCTATGTTTGAAATTAACGTCAAAATTTGGTGAAATCAAAATTCTCTGAAACCCTTACAAGCATCATCTGTCAGTGGTTTTTTTACTCGGCCCTTATAGCAATTTATTTGCCTGATGCAATCAAGAATACAAGATCACAGTAGTACATTTTATTTTCTGATTTATTATAATGAATGAAAAGTGTCGTAAGTCTAAATTTCGTATTTTATGTTTTATCTCTGAAAAGTAAAGTGATTGTGATTATCCATGCCCCACGGAAACCGTATTTAAGTTAGATCGCTCCATCTTCGCAAGATGTCGCTAGTATCTCTTTTCGACGGATCCGCTTGTTCATCATTCACTCATTTGTTTTCACTCCTGTAAAATAAACTTTTTTAATTACGACACTTTTCTACGGGGTGTGCGTGAGAAAATCATTTTAAAGATTATCAAGGGCAAGGTTGAGGTGATTTAAATTAAAATCAAGTAATTAAAAAAAACATGATTTAAATCAATACTTTTTTACTGCAAATAAATCACCCTTCTGAAGTGCCAAGGGACTTCCCCTGGCACGCACACACGTGCAATGCTAAAACTATTGATTACACAATTTGAGGATTCCCTGAAATATATACTCGCGACTGAATGAGTTTTCGCCTGGTCATTCGGTATTGATTAGTGAAAGTGTGAAGAGAAGATAAAATGTCAGGAAGAAAAAAAGTTGCTGTAATGGGTTCATTTATATATTTCAACCAATTTACACAAAACCTTGAAAATTATATACATGAATAATTCTATTTATTGGTGAAAACCGCATGAAAATCCGTTCAGCAGTTTTTGAGTTTATCGCGCACAGACAGACACGGCGGAGGACTATAATTTATAATATGTAGAGATAATTAAAATTAACAACAACAACACTGGCTTTCTTTTCACATAGACCGATTTCCGAGTTAAAATACACGAAATGTAAAAAAAATCTGATTTAAATCAAATAAATCCGATTTTTTTTTGTGATTGTTTTCAACCCTGATCAAGGGCAACACGGTAACATTTCTATACAAATAGTCGCGATTTTCACCACAAACTTCGCATCTGCACTGATGATTAACACCATCAAGGCTATCTAAAAAATTCACTAAGTAAAAGGATGCGTATGTGCAACGGCACAATAACCCAAAAAATCACTCACGGTTAAAGTACCTAATTAGCTGAAGTCCTCAGCGTTGCCCAGGCCTTTGCCAGAGTTTGTACAGTAATTTTCCTCTTATTTTTTTAACATCAAGTGTGCAAAATTTCATCAAAAGGTTTCAAAATTCTCCTTAAATGTTTGAGAAACGGTGGTGACGGTGGTTTTTGAAATATCGTGTAGACACTAGTACCTACCTTCCTGCAATTTTGTAGATAAATTTTGCGAAATCGCATCAGTATCGGAATAAATCTGTAGATTTGTTTAAAAACCAAACTCTTCTTTATACATACATCTATTTATATGGATAGTTAGATACATAAGAGTCCCAACTAACCCGATCCCAATGTTGTGGATTGAATGAGTAAATAATGTTGGAAAAAATTACTATTCAGATCAGATATGATCTCATGACATGTCACCAAACTCACCGTCAAATATTTTGAAAACCATTTTTTTATACATTTTGCTCGATCAAATATTTACACTACGCGGCCGCCAATTTGCTTAGCGAACAAACTAATTTAAGGTATAAATAAATATGTTGTTAAAATGTCAACGTAAACCAAAAATGCATTTCCTGCTTTACGTTATCCGTTATTAGCGTCTTTTGAACAGGAAAAGTTGCAAGTCGCAAGTTACAAGCTTTAAGCAGTTATGAAGCCAAGCTATCGAGTGAGAAACTTATGGCCGGCTATACCGAACTGCTTCGGACCAAAGCCACTTATACGTCCGAGTGGTGAATAGATTTACGAGTGCCTCTATCTCTTTCCGTAGGCAATTTGGTCGATGGGCTTCTGAAGACCTCTTCAAACTTTCAATACTAGTTTGAATCGTAGTTAAGGATATTCCTAGAAAATAATTATTGTACGGTATTTGTACACACCTTCTTTTGTAATAATAATTTGATAATTTGTATAGCGTCGTTTTCGTTGCTCACATCGCGTTTGATTCTTCTCCTACTAATAAAGCATTTATTTAGTCATGAAATTTGCACAGATTTGCTGCCTGAATGTCTAAATTGTCATTGAAATTACGCAAAAAAATTGACGTAATTTTGTCTGTCTGAATGTTGAGTAAACTGTTTTTAGTTAACAATGTCATTTCTATCTTGAGCTATTGAGCTTCGAAATATCAATTCACTGTCAAGCCAATAAGACAATTGCCGTATTTTTTATTATTCAAAGAGTGTTAAAGCTCGAACGAAATTGGCTAGTAAACACGTAGTATTGTGGTAATATATAGAACTTGATATTATGCAAATATTTAATAAATACGGTTGTTTTTTGTTAATTAAACATTTTTTTAAATATCTGTCTTGTAAATATATCTCCCATTTGTTTGAAGTTAACAATGAATTAGTAACATATAAATTTCGAAATCTTACGTCCGCGTGTGTCAGTCGACCATCTGCATATTATTCATTGTTATTTTATTGCAATGATTATTCATTTATAATTTCTTGACACCTTTTCATCGGAATCGTAATCACTGCTCACAAGATAGCTCTTCTACCAAATGCTGTTGGGGCAAGAACAAGGCATAATCATAATATAGTTTAAGATAGCTGTAAGTCATAGTACTAGTAAAGCAATATTGTGTAAATACCCACTCGGTCTTAAAAGTAAGTGTAGTTTTCAGTTGTAAGTCATTAGCTATAAATCTTTGTTATAAGCCATTTGTAATATACATATAGGTTAAATGTGTAAATGAATTTGTAAAGCGCCCTTGAGGTGATTTTCTCACGAAAATGGCGCTATAAAAATCATCCAAACATTATTATTATTATTATGTAAAAAATACCCGTTCGCACGCAAATACCGTGTATGGTGGTTGGGCACGCGTTTGCCTCTTCTCCTAAGGTCTCTTAGGGCCGGTTTTATAAACGACGTACCAAATTTCTGTTACGTAACGAACCGTTTTTCGATAACGAACCGCTATCCGTTCGTTATCTTATTTTGCGTACTATAAAGACATTTGCATTACCAGCTGTCATCGGTTACGCTTAGTCCGAAAGTGTTTTTACTTGCAATGTTTTAGGTAAAGAATTGTCTCTAATACTGTTTTCATCTACGGCATATTGGGCATGTTGTCTATGGGATTTAGTCGGCTGTCAAAAATTTCGAAAATTGTTGTTTTAAAAGATTTAATTTTAGATCTTTATAAATCATCAATATACTTGCAAAATAATTAAATTTATATTTATAATACAGTGAGTAGGTACGGAACATATAATGATCAAGATTATTATGTTTATTTATTTTTAGTGAATACCTCACAAGAGTCCCAACTGCTGTGGGGAAGGGAAGGAGACGACCGTCCGTGGTCGAGTGGTAAGACACTTGACTCCCATTCGGAAGGTCGCGGGTTCGACCCCGGCGTGCGCAAATAAATTTTATTTGATTAATTTGTGTTATTTCACAATTAATTAATACAAATAATATATGTTATGTTCGCGGCACGTTCCAGAGTGGAAGATACTCTCAGTATCGCCCTGTTGTAAGACCTCCATTCAGAATTGAAACGTTGCTTAATAATGGCTTTAGCCGTGTTTAGTGACTAGATCTGAATAGCCAGGTACTTTCCCTCCTTCCTCTTCCCCATCTCCTTCCCTTCCCCACTTACCTTCAGCCTCACAACATACTCCAATTGGGGACGCCATAGTCTCACTGGCTACAGAAGGGAGCAGTTGGGACTCTTGTCAAAAAAAGTCACTAAACACAGCTAAAGCCATTTCAAGCAACGTTTCAATTCTTAATGGTGGTCTTACACCAGGGCTATACTAAGAGTATCTTCCACTCTGGAACGTGCCGCAAACATACTATATATTATTTTAAATAATTAATTGTGAAATAACACAAATCAATTAAATAAAATTTATTTGCGCACGCCGGGTTCTAACCCGCTGCCTTCGGAATGGGAGTCTAACGCTCAAACGCTGGACTACGCCGGCCGTCGAATTTTAATTTCGTTTTATGGGCGCATAAACTAACCTACGTATATATATTAACTAATTAAAAGTTGACGTATTTTTACACTATCGTGATGAGGTTTTAAAGTAACTATTGCAATTTTTCAGAAATAACCATCGAGAATTGTCAATCGCCCATCTTCACTTTCATTGCTCGATGAGGAATCCATTGCACAAACGCTAATTATATAATATTATCTCTTAAAAATAGTACACGGTTCTAAATAAGCGAGCGCCGGGAACAGCTACCTACTGATAACTGTCAAAAAACTTCAGCAAACGGATCGTTATCCATTTAACTGGCCAAAATCAGTCAGTTAAGCCTTAACCGAAACTTAACCTACCGATAACTTTACGAACGTTTATAAAACGGAAAAAACCAGGCGGTAGACCAAATATTTGTGGCGGTAAACCAAAAATGGTATCAAGCGTAACGAACGGACGGTTATAAAACCGGCCCTTAGTTAGCTACACCGATTTTTGGTGTCCAGATATGAATGACCATACGTACTATAAACCTGCCATAGCCTCACTAGCTCCGAACGGTGGCACAGATGATCAATGACGCCTATACCTACCATTGAAATACGGGTAAAACAGACAGAAATTCTATCCGCTATTTGCTCAAGCTATTTCAGTTTTGTTATTTTATCCCACTGGCTCCGGACGGTGGCACAGGGGATCAATGACGCTTATTTCTCGGAGCCTACCATTAAAATACTGATTAAACAGACAGAAATCCCATCCCTTATTTGCTCAAGCCATTTCAATTATATTATGCCATGCAACTTTTTTTGTTACGCACAAAATATTAATGGAATGGCGCAGGAAGGACAAAGGATATTTACATAAGAATACGGTATGCGTGCAGTTTAAGTTTCAATCTCGAATATACTACGCTAATGTTTGACTATAATTTATTCGTTTCTTGCGAAGGATAATATTTTATGAATAAAATAACAACGTTATGTCGTCGTTTGCCTGTCTATACGACTACCGGGAAGCGTGCCACCTTGTACCTGTCCTCACTGTCTGTTCATTAGTTAGTTAGTTCGTGGTTACCTTTCTTCTACGGAACTGTTACCACACTACCTGTCCATTTTACCATTCTAACTGACTGGGAAAAGGGCAAACGAATTTACGAGAAAGTTTAATGTTTGGTTGATCGGTTTCTTCAAGGGTGAGAAGTGACTTGTTCCTAGTTCCTGCGTCCTACCTTATTCATCTTGACATCGACACCCTCGTCATGTTACTTCTAACTTCGAATAGTTTACACTTATTAATGGGATTGGTTGAAAATATTTTCGCAAACTCTGACATTTCCTTAGAAACAGTATTTTTTATGAGGATGAGGATTAGCAAATTAAAACCAAAAATTATCATAAAGTAACCTGGTGAGAAGAAAAGAGGCAGCTTTGTGATAATGCATATGTTTGCATAAATACGTATCGATCGTCCAATTGATTAGTGAGACATCTCGGAAAAGGCAAAATTTTTGTTGAAAATGCAGTTGTAAAAGTGTACCCTGCATCTGTTACAATTCTCACATTACTCATAATAATATAATAATAAGCACCACCAAATCAATTATAATGTAGAAAAACTTGTAGTGAATTAAATACACAAAATGTTGATGTTTTATGACACGTGTAAATAATATTTGATTTATGGTGAGCATTCGAATATTGCTTTTCTCATTATCTCAAAACTTAGTTTTGGAGATATCCGACTAATCGACTGGACGATCGATGTGTTCAATAGCGTCCTCTTTAAAATAATCCTGTTTAAAAACGGAACTAGGATCTTTGGTACTTGATAAATGTTGCAATAGAAATCTAAATCGCAAACACATTGATAAAAAAATTTTGTACAACTGACTTTTCGTCACGATAAAACCCAACATCAATTCTATAATTGCGATCACATTTTATGTGATTCGAAATTTAAATAAAATCATCGTAGCTTTTACACTTTTTATTATCAAACTAAAAATGAAAACCTTCAAAGCACATCATAATTGTTTTTTTAGTATATCTATGGCTTGCCACAACTTAACTGCTTTTTGCGAACAAGTTATGTATTATCATTTAAATTTCACGCGAGGCATCTTCCTCGTGCCTAGCGGATTGTTTACAGCCGGTCATACTAGAAAGGACGCATTTTCACCTGTCGGTGCACCTGCAAATTGCAGATTACCTTCAACAACGGGGCATGGTTCTTACAGTATGTCGGCTCTTGAAACCAGTGGCAGACAGAATAATAGTGGTGTAAGTATGTGAAAGTTTATAATTGACCATTTAAAATCATTCATCCGTTTGCAAATATTTAGATTTTAATCTGTTACGATAATGATCTGCTGATACTATATTCTGATGCTGTAAACTTGTAAAGAAACATAATTTTTTTGCTGTTTGATGTAATTCTAAACGAAAGCTACATCCTATTTCCATTAAAGTAATGCTTCTTTTATGGTAGACTTCTTCGACCGGATGTGATGCTGAGAAGATTATTTAAATTAACGAAGCATAAAAAGAATATTAGACTTTGTGAAATTATATCCAAACAGACAAAAAAATTGCGTGTACAGTTTACATAAATTCCTGGTAGTAAAAAAACTGATATTTCTAGCAGTCTGTTCATACTCGATTCAGGAATGTGTGTTGTATCTTAATCCATTTACGACATTGTAATGAATAACTATTTACATAACACCTGACGTATCATCATAGAATACACACGTGTTTGATCTACCTGTGTTCTGTTTGCTTTGTACTTGGATAAGTAGTTCCACATAGTATACCTGTAAATCTAACCTACGATTAGATACGCTTTGCCTGCGATGCTAATGCTTATTGGATTAATTTATTCAAACCTGCTGGTAAACCATAGATGTTAAATACAATCATAAACAAATCATATAGGTCTCATAGAAATCGTTGTCTCCCTTGCTATCATGAGAGAAACATGATCTTAACGGTGTTAGAAAGATAAAACATATTTATGTGCGCTTTATAATATTCAAATCGAAAAAAAAAACACAATATAATTCAAATGTACACCTTTATAAAACCAAAGTTTACGACCGCAATTTGAAAAACATTTATTGAACTTTGGGAATTTTTTATTAAATATTTTCGCACGAAACGACAAAAAAGTGAGGTGCCGACAACATTTATAATTCATTTGTCTAATAATTTTTTTTACGTTATCGGTGATTTTAGTTAGAAAAAACGTAAGGTGAGCAATTGAACCAAAAAAATTATATTCAAGAAATTAAATGTTTATTTTGAATTATAAAACTTGAAAGCGTATTTTAGTAATAATAATAATTGTTTATTCCAGAATATATGCAGGGGTACCTATGCAACTCTTAAAAAACATTTTTTAGTTTTTCAGAAATATTCCATTTATTTGGATTTTATTGCAAAGCGGAAACATTCTGACCAAATATGCTCGAGACCTGAGGGGTTCAGTATGTAATTTTTTTTTGTAAAATTCAAATAAAAGTTTATATTATGTACGTTTTTGGTGGATCAATAATGGAATTGAATCATAATACAATATGAACTAAGTCGTTAATCCCGATACAGAATGCTATTGTTTGTATTATATTATGGTAATAATCTGGGCTTATAAACACTGATTATGCAATATTCCATAATTAGCTAATTTTTCTGAATTCAGCTACAAGTTCAAGCTCAATCGCACAATTTATATACTTATATATACGCCAAATCACTATTTAGATTTATCTTTACTACGAATCGGTTTACATTAAGAATATGAAAAAATATGTTACGGATACATTGAAGCTTTTCCAACTTTTTCAATTTAATGGAATTAAAATAAAATTATTAATTACGTTACAAAAAATATAAGCGCAAAGTACTAAATAATTTATTTTTTTCATTAGATAAATATAAAGTTATATACCCCTTTAAGGCTAAGATTATTTTTGACTCGATTGATTGATTTTTTCGTTCTTGTAAAATTATTCATAAAAAAAATAAAAACAACTTTGGCGCCACTTTCCTCGCGCAGATAATACCTAAAATACGCGGTGTTCTAAAGGGGTAAGAAGTAAAATATTTCTGGCGTTTATATTCCTCTTAAGCCGTATATATTTTCATCGATTGATTTTCGCTGAGCATTGACCTTTTTTCTCGGCTCGGCTGATTGATAACTGAAAAGCCTTGACTAGGTACGTCAAAATTATCTCTTTCTTTATATATTTGCAGCTTTGATGCAACTTGTTCTCTAAGGTTATGATAACGATCACTATGCACAAAATAGAAGATAAGGCTATCAGTTCATAATATCTACTTTAGAAATCTGAGAACGTTATTTGTTTATCTGTTCCGTTCATACAATGCAGTGTGATGCAATCTAAGTCTGTGAAAACTAGACATAATTTATTCTCCCTCTTATCTCTCGACTTCGTTATTACTATATTAAGAAGCTTATTCTCTTACTGTCTTCTTCTTACTTACTCTAGCTCTTACATTCCTCTATTTCTTATCTGAAACACAAAGTTTACCACTTTTCAAATAATCTGTCTGATAGCTGCGGACAGCCTCATATTTCCTTGTTTCTTCTCTCCCACTATCTCTTCCATACCTGAGATCGGCAATCACGACCACAGAACGGAGGTACTTCCATCCCATCGCTCCCTTCTTCTATTCTCTTCTGACACGACTTTTCTCCTATCTACTCACTGCATCTCCTACTCGAACCAGCAGTACGAATGAACTTACTTGTACTTGTAGAGATTATGCCATCCGATCACGTTTAAACGGAGACATTGAGAGATTATACTACGAAAGAAATAAAAAGGGTGTTATTTGTTATTAACCCTTTAAAATATTTTTACCTACAAGTCCCAGGTGGTTCACTACGTTTGGTGACTTAGCAGGGGTGCCCGGGTTTATGGAGTGAGGTTTGTCTAGGACTAGGCGGCGGATGAACTGGACACACTGAAGTCCAGATTCCTACCCAATCCTCGTACCCTTTTCCTTTCCATAATTTCCTCTCCTTCTTTTCCTTAAAAACACCACCTAGACAGCATCCCCAAAGTTGATATAGAAATTTCAAGGTATTTTGGAATGAGTTCGAGGTATATTAAATGTACCATATATTTCTTATTTTTTAAGTTTCGTGAAAAGAAATACTATTTTAGAAACTAGATTAGCTTGAGGGGTTAACATGTACTTTCGGGTGATTTTTTAAAATTTTAATTAATGAGGACAATATAAGCAAAACTCAATCGAAAATCTAAATCTGGATCTTGAAGAAAAGAGTCAGAAAATGATTCCGCAACCGAGCTTTTGACAACATGGAATGTGTCGTGGAAACAACCAATTTTCAAGTTGGTTGGCTGGTGTCAACCGTTTATAAATGTGGGACACGTGTCTCCTCGACTGTAAATATACAATAATATCTAGACCCTAAATAGTTTAGTCAAAATAGTTTGTTATAAAAAAAATAGCAATCTAAAATGTAACCGTACTAAACTTATTTAACATGCTAAAATGTAACCGCACTAAACTTACTTTAAAATCTTCGACCAAGTATTGGTCAATGTTTAAAATGCTAAAATGTAACCGTACTAAACTTACTTTAACATGCTAAAATGTAACCGCACTAAACTTACCTTAACATGCTAAAATGTAACCGCACTAAACTTACTTTAAAATGCTAAAAATGATGAGCTTACCGAATTGAGTTAATCTAATTATGATGAAACTATCAACATAAAAGTTAATGATATATTATTAAAATGTAACCGCACTAAACTTACTTTAACATGCTAAAATGTAACCGCACTAAACTTACCTTAACATGCTAAAATGTAACCGCACTAAACTTACTTTAAAATGCTAAAAATGATGAGCTTACCGAATTGAGTTAATCTAATTATGATGAAACTATCAACATAAAAGTTAATGATATATTATTACTACGTAATCTAAAATGCAAATTGATGTATAATGTATAATGTTCACAATATCATACCTACTCTTTTTAGGGTTATTTGGAATAGGTTATCATCACTAAACTGGGCACGTCAAAAGCGTACTTCACTCCGAAAGGGTAAAATTACGCGACTGTTTATGGCATAGGCAAAGTGTATCGCAATTATTTTCAAGCCTGAAATAATTGTGCAAGACATTCCAAACTCTGCCACTCTGGGAATGAACTAACCTTTTGAAATGACTGGCCGCTGTGTCAGAGTGGATGTTCCTTTACTTATCGGTCCGCCCACGGAAGAGATGGTTAATGTCCGCAATGTAACGTGCAGTATGTGCACGATGCTTTGTTATGAACTGTGTTATCGTCTACTCCCGATTTGACGGGCAAAGATACAAGTTGCAAGCGTCTGCCCCTATCTGTTCCGGAAACAGCAGTTATATTGTTTATTAGTCATCATGTTTTATATGACATTATAACCTCCGTGGCTAACGTGTTAAGCTTCTTGGTTCAAGGCAAAATCATAGGTTTCAGGGACAAATTACAACTTAGGAAAAATAAACATTTCTTTAATTTTTATTAGTTTATCACAGATATTGTATATCAAGTCGAATTTGGGACGCGGGTATAGATAGGTACCTATATTTATTGGATGACCTCTGCCGTATGTCATCCAAGTAGTCCCCTATATTTGGTGACTTGGGGTGAGCAGGGGTGACCAGATTCTTAGGGTGAGGTTTGTTCAGGTCGTGCGTCTGTCCAACAACTGCGTAGACAGAGACATTTTGACATCTTCAGCTGGACTCTCTCGAACCGCAGTGGGAGGGATGGCCCTTACGTTCGTCATTCCTGGACAAATTGACACCCAGAATCCTACCCATCCCTCATACCTTTTTCATTCCCACAACTTCATCTCCTTACATCCCTTTTCATTCCCACAACTTCCTCTCCTTACTTCCCTTAAAAAGATCTACTTCACAGCATCCCCAAATATGACATTGGCCCTTAATTCATATTTTTTTCGGGGCCTCCTTCCTGTGTAGAGTTACTGTAAAAAAAATCTAAATGTACGTTTTTTTTCTGAATAATGCAGAGTAGCCGTCTTTTTGTGGCCCACTTACGTTTTGTTTTGGGATCACGAGCATAACCTTTTGATATGAATGTGTATCCCTCCTTTGTGCGAACTATATTAACATATTCACATCGACGGATCTGCCGGATCTGCCCTGATGATGGACACGGCAACGCTGTCCGAAACGTCGGCTAAAGAAGGAGGTAGCACAACACGGCATAACACCCAAAAAACAAACAACGAAAATATATTAACATTAGCTATAATGTATACTAATTTGAGATTTTTTAAATTTTTTTTTTATTAATAATTCAAAAAAGATACATAAATTACAAATACATTTTATACACTAATTAATTATATAATATATATGTTTGATGCACCCCCATAAAAAAGCAGGGCTTAAATGCGAACTGAGAATAGGAAATAAGGAAGCCTTAAAAGGGTTTCATTTTCATATAATGCTACCTCTCCTTTATTCCCTCCACCCAAAGCAACCACAAACTTTCGGTTGCTTCGTTCCCTTGCCATAATTCGTGGTTCAGCTCTCGCAATTTTTCTCCTGTTTGTACGCAGCGTAAGAGATTTCTTTATAAGGCCCCGTATTTAGAATTTCTACTGATTTATAACGTTTTGCCCTCGAATAATAATAAATGTTATTTTTAAAGATAATATCTATGCATTTGCCGAGCCGAAACGGTAATTATATAACATTCTTTAAATAGAGAAAAATCGCAAAGTATTCTCCAAAAATTATTATGAACACGTTTTGTTCTGCCATCTTAGACATTTTTTCGAGAGATTTCTGCTCTATTTTAAATAAGTCATGCTTTATTAAATATTTTCGCTTACGCATTTAATTTTTGTTATTATTCTCTCTCTACATTCGTATTTATATATCGCCCTTTCAAACCATCTTCTTTTTTTTTTTTTTGAACGATTACTATGAAGTCTTAATCGTCAATCTGATCAATTACGATTTTTTTCATCGGTATGAATTTCTATAATTTTTTTTGTATATCGATTTATGTGTCGGTCACATTTGATTTTGGCATTTTTATTGACAGCATGAATTGATATGCACTCTTTCTAACATTTAACAGTGCATCATCCAAAACTGATGAAAAAAAAGTGAAACTTTTTATTAAAATACGTTTGGACGATATTATTTGACAGCCTCTCTACTCGTGACTTAACTAAAAGCTGCATCAGTTGAAGTAAACCGCTTGTCAAATAAAATAATAACAGCAACTGCATGCTCTCACGGTGCATTAAAACAGGTTTCAACTAGGGGTGGCCGGGCATGTTCGATATATTCACTTCGAAAACGTCGATATTATTTAATAATCGAAAGCTTACTTAAAATAATTGTTTGATGTGTAAGTGTTAAAATTTAAAAAAAATATATAAATTATTATTTATGTTTCGAATTAGGATGCAACACAGATGTTCTATAATTAGATGAGTCAATTTATTTTGCAGACAAGTTGTTGTTTAGTGTGATATCTTAAAATGAAGATCTCTTCTTTTCGTTGTTATCAAAATCGACGTTGTCCGCATTTGTGCGATTAATTCAAAACATCTTTCGATCATTGCTACACAAGTCAAATTGTGATCCGCGTTGTTGTGAGCGTTAACTGCCAATTTTGACAGTTCTAATACTCCTGTGAGAATTGAGAATATCTTGGTCAAAATATGCGGTTAAAAGGAAACGCAGGCGGTGTTCTGCTCATACAAACGTATTCCAAAATTTCTTTTCAGGATTTTGACACATGACTACTGTCATGTCCCTACATTTTGCTTTTTTGATAAGATATTTTTATAGAAATTAGGACCCTGAATAAAAACTTAAAATTGCTTTGTTTGAATGCCACTATCAGACGTTTACTATTCAAATTTGATGATGTATTTTTTAAGAAAGACAAAACGTACAGACATAGAATATTTTCTTCTAATACAGTTGGTGAAAATATCGATTTTATTAAGGTATAATAAGCCAAGGCAGTAATAGTAAGAGTTTTGAAAATATCTACATTTTATTAAAGTTTATCGGCGCCTGCGTTTCCTTTTTAAATAAATAACAATTACTTCGATTATCACAAAGTTTCGATTATGCTCATCACTAATATAAAGTTCTCCTGTGTCCCGTTCGCAGAACTGCGGGTTATTAGGTGCATTAGCTTCCGGTATCTGACACATCCGAGCGGCGGCTTTTCGTGTGATATGGAGAGAGAAACCACCGTTCTTCGAATGGGAATGACATTTTCCACCTTTAATAGTGTCATTCCGTTGCTTGTTATTATTACATATTACTTTTAAAACCCGCGGTTCTACCAGGGCATTGCTAGCATTACTGGGTGGCGGTCCGTTGACGTGTTATATTCTTTACCTACTGACTACTGTCAGTCAGTCAATTGTCATCTGGCGAGTGCGAAAGAGACTGTCATTGTATTGCTTAATTGAGGGAAATTTTTCACATTAGATATTTTTTTATATATTATAATGTAATGACTAGAAAGCTATGATCGGCTTTGCACTGTGTTCTGGGAATAGATTTTATTGTTGATGACAATTTTTTATCCGTGACTTTTTTTAAGTTTTTTATTTTATTTTTAAAAAAATAATACTTAATAGTAAATTTATTATATAGTTTTTTTTAAATTGAAAATTAAATTGTACAAAATATAAACGTAACTGATATGCGAGAAATACTTACATGTATAATAACATTTTTTCAATGATTTTATGACCATGGCTGAGTTAGCATCGTGTTTGGTTTCCACCCAGGCCACGTTAGTTCAATTCCTCCACTAGCTAAATCCTCCATCACGACACAAGCACATTTTATTTTATTAATTTGTGTTATTTCACAATTAATTAACCAAAAAATAATTTATTGAATATTTGCGGCATGTTCCTGAGTGGAAGATACTCTCAGTATAGTCTTGGTGTAAGACCACCATTCAGAATTGGAACTTTGCTTGAAATGTCTCTAGCCGTGTTTGCTGACCAGATCTGAATAGCCAGGTTCTTCCTCACCTTCCTCCTCCCCATCTACTTCCCCTCCCCATTTACCTTCAGTCTCACGAGACGCCCCAATTGGGGATGCCATAGACTCACTGGGTCTAGAAGGAAGCAGTTGGGACTCTTGTGCTGTATTCACATAAAAAAGCAACGTTTTCTGCTTACTATGATGGTAGTAGGATATTTTGAAGTATTGTCAGGTTATTCGTAACCCGGAAATATTTCTCTTTCTTTTAAAAAAAAAAAAATTACCCCGTTGTCCCGGAAATTGTCAGGTATTAACGTTATAGATATTTTCTTGACGGATGTTATCTCATAAGCTGTAACAGCCCGCCCTACCCGTAACGAGTCTGACCTTTCCAGGGTCTGTAAGGTGTCCTCCACTTCCAACAGCGTGAAAGCAGCATTTCGATCAAATAACAATATCTAATGTCAGGCTGACATTTGGAAACGCGCTGACGAGCGAACAATAGCGAAGATACACCTCTTTCAACTAACAACACTATGCCCAACCTGTTTCGTAACACTGTTGTTACCTATTGTCTTATTATGCTTAAAGTGTATGTCCGTTAATATTTCGTAATTGCGTACTTTTGTGTATCATCGTTTCTTTGCAGGAAAATTTTAAATATTTTTTTAGTTACATTGGATTAAGAGGGTATTACCAGAGAATATCGGAAATTAGTCCTTTTCAAATCAAATTCCAGACGTATTGACTCTTTTTTACAAAAAAACATATATTGATTTTGAAAGATTGTTAATTTAATCTGGTACCCGCAGTTTTAAAAATTTGAAAAAATAAGCGTATTTTTAATATACTGAGGTTATACCGTTGGTCGTTGGCAGAATTGTTCAATTTTCAAACGATAGATTCTACTAAACAACACAAATTTCAAATCATATAATCATACAATAAAATTAATCAATACATTATCTAGTCAACACAGTTTTCAAAATTTTAATTTTATTTAAGATCTTACAAACTAATATATTTCAATTTTTTTTTACTCACTTATTTTGTTTAGACATTATTGAAAAATCATAAATATTTATGATCAAAAAATACTTACAAGAAGTACACGATATTTAATAACTTATCATCGTGCGTTTTGAGCATTTTTATTGCTTACTTGAAAGTAGGTATATATTAAAGCAAGTTTTGAATGAAATAAATCGATATTAAATTTTTAATTTTTAAAATTTGATATGGGGAATAATCGATCATTCTCATTGGAACCTCCCTGTACAGTTGCAAACATTTTTAAACTTTTATTCTCAGCCGCTGGTCAATCACTCTTAAGGTTTCAACATTATTTTAAACGTGACTTATTTTTTAACCCTTTGGTTATGGCACTTAAAGATTTTATTTCGATTATATTATTCTTTCAAAGCACACCTTTTTGTGTGCGTGAAATGAAATGTTTTCTTTGTAGGCAAATTTGAAAGGAATGTATTGATTTCTATTGATTGAAATCTTTCATTTGTAACACAAATTAAATTATTATTAGGTAGATACGTATGTGGGTAGGCTGACGCCTAGTTATTTAGAATGAGACATAAATGTATTTTTTTATTTCAGCGATTTCCAGCCTAAAGTCAATAGAGGCTTTTTTATTTTTTTTTAAATTGTGTGTCCTTCACTTGATGATTTTGCGAACGCTGACGGAGAAGTAAGATATTTATAATTATTTCACAAATATAACCTAGTGGATTGAATGAATTGCAGCACCCCCCATTCATTTATTTGATACACATTCTTATTTATTGACTTCTATTCTAGAACATACATTTTACAAATGATTATAGCAGTTTAAATATATAATAAGGTCCAGTAATACAAAATAATGTTAATAAGTAACTGTTAGTAGTAGTAGTGATTTGCGAACACCTCATTAGGAGAACCCGTGCTGAGGTGTTCGCATGTTTTAGATTAAGTTTTATTCTGTCGTCATAAGTGAACACATAGTATTTATTTTTATTTATTTATTTATTATTTCTTTACAATTAAAATACATTGTAATTATTAACCCCACTAGGGTTCGCCTGTATTGGGGTTAATAATTTCACAATTTAATAAAAGTAACACACATAACAGCAATTTAAAAATAACAATGATATATGAAATTTGTAGAAAAAAAGAATTAACAACATAATAATAACAACATTTGATTTTCAAATGTTGTTGGGTTATTCGTAACCCGGGAATGTTTGTCTTTCTTTTTAAAAAAAGATTAAAAATTTTGTTTGATCAAAGATCAAAGGAAATGTTATTATTTACTGTGGTATTAGTTAATACCATTTTTAACAATAGAAAAAATCAAAAGAATAAAAATCAACAATAGAAAAAACAAATTATATACCTTTATGGTTTAGAAAAAATATAATGAAAGCAAGTATTTATAAGCGGATAGTTATATTTGTATCCTCATTGATATTGACAAGAAGGGCTCTGTGGTTCGACCCATGGTGGCAGTATCGTACTAAAATTTAAGAAATAGCAGTTAAAGTTAGATAAATAATTATAGTGTTGAGCAGGTACCACCACACGCCACTGTTATAAATAAAATTGTGAAAATATTTTCTCCTCAGAAACAAAGTATTTTTTTTGACAATTTTTTTTAATGGTTTGGTTTGTGTTACTAGATTTAGGATTTTTAATATATTTTTATTCATATTTAAATCCGCTAAACTACTTATGTAGTTTGTCAATACATTTTATACGATTTAAGCGGTATGTGATGATACATTATTACATTAATTGGTTAAATTACAGAAAAGTATAAAAATAGCAGCATAAACCTTATATAATAAGCAGAATATAATATAAAATACAATATTTCGAAATCTCGATTATTCCAAAAACTACTTGGTACATTCTTGAACTTTTGCTTTCGTTTATGTTCGTCGGCATGGCGAACTTTTTTGTGTGTGTCAGAATGCGCAGTTTCGTATGGCCGCCGAATCCGGCGTTTCCTCGGAATGCGGGACGGGTTCAATGTCCCAATATCGCTGCATTTTCCTTCTCTCTCCGAGGAATGTTCCCATACTACAGATACCGATTAAGTCATTATTATTATTATCGAAAACAATAATTACTAACCGCTATTTATTACGTTAGTTTCCTAGATTGTGCCGAGGTCGAGATTTTCCGTAATAATAACCAGATTAAGTCCTGTGATATTTAGAGGTTATCCTAAACTTTCTTAAACAACCCAGTACCTAATAATAATGTGTTACAGAGTAAATTTACCCAGACGAGGGACGATAATTTTTAATTTTCATTAGGATGAAGCCATGCAAAATAATTCAAAACTATGTGTTTTTAGTTTGAATATTTGATCGCTTAGAAATATTATAGATCTTAATTAAATACTGCAAGTAGAACACCTCAGCCTTGGAAATAATCGAGTATTTTTTAATAAGTCTTTTTGTATGTCTGGAAAAAAAATATCAGGCCTATAAACAATACTTTCAAGTGCAAAATCTCCCACTAATGAACCCTCCTTTCAGATAAAGTTTTATTGTATAATGTGGCAAATTAAGTTGTTTAGAAAATGATCGGTAAGCATTTTAATATTTGTGCCAGAATTTCTCAAAATAAAACAAAACACTTCAATTTTGCGCTGTATTTTTCGCCATAAATCAAAATGGGCGGCGATCAACGTATTTCGAATTGAGAATTAAACCTTATGTGGTCCAGCATAAAGCCTATGTGCATTTTGTATCAGTTAACGCCCCATTACGGTGGCGGACGGACGTTCCTAGACTCGACGTCGTGGTCGCTTGGTTCCGTAAAATTGAGTTTAAATTTCCTTGTTATTATAATAAACAAATGAGTAAGAAAGGAGTTGATGTTTTTTACAGGCCTTTACGAAATCAACTTTTAAAAAACAATTCTCAAATACCTTCTCCTACCTTTCCAAAAAAGTTTTTTTCTGATATTTTTAACCCCTCCCCCCCTCAAAAAAGAGGCGGGGATTCCGATTTCGAATTTTCAAGGACTATCGGTTTACCTTATCTTGTATTCGTATCCCCCAATATTGAATATAGAGATCGCATTAAGATAATCTTATGGTTGTTCATTGTCAAAATATGGATTTTTATCATCGATCTTTAGTATCAATTCCAAGGTCTGCAAGTAGTTACTCTTTAATTTTTAATCCGTTAACATTTTCATTGCCAATACAACAACATATAAAAAAACCCAAAGGTGATTAACTTTTATCTTGTCTACCAATTCAATTCGCGATCTCATTAACCGTCAGAATGCTGAACCAGTTTTCTAGAGTGAAAGTCATTGTCGGTTCATTTATTATTAATAATAATAATGTTTCTGTTCTCATCTAGCGAAATTATTGCATTGTGACGACTTTCTTTGATAATATTAATGAAGGTATTGAGCATTCAGGCTTCAGGCGCTAACCCGTTTGGCGATCTACTATGTATTATAAATTTCATTTTTATCTTCGCCGATGTCGATAAGTCGTCTAGTTCGCGAGCCTTTTAAGAAAATTTCTATTCAGATATTAACTAATTATTTACTGTTCGGACAATAATAAAAATTTATAACATGAATCAATTGTCAATAACATAAATAATTAGGCAGTTTTCAAAATTTTGCAACCGAACCGAGCAAGCTAGCCAAAGTACGTATTTTCATAGCGGGGTATTCAAACATTAATAATACACAAAGCACTCTTCTTAGGGTGAATTGCCTATTCCATAAAAAAAAAACATTAATAATTAATCCGGTCCCGAAGAACAATGTCGGATCTGCTCAAAATTTAAAATCGTTCTGTTGGCTCGTTTATTGGCTTATTTTCTGATTTTAAAGTCTGTATTTTTGAAATTTTGAATGAAATTAAATGAAATGCAAAATAACAATAAATTTAATAACGCAAACCGAGCCACGAATCATGGGCAAGAAACGAAGCAACCTCAAACGGCGCGAAACGTCACTTCCTTTTTCTTCGTTACTTTCTGTAATACATACCTGTCGCAGCATAACGACAGGACTCTCCGCACATGACTCGTAATTCATATATTTACCTATATGAAAATGTTTGTGTGTTTTTTTTTTTTAATTTCAGTGTAGTTCTGTGAACAGTACACCTCGCGCAATGATTTGACAGCTCTCAACGCTCCTGTGAACTCTGGCGGAGTAAAAATGTACTATTCAACACTGCTACCACATTGACAGTAGTGACCGGACACGGAATACATAAACAAATTTACAGACAAATGAAATGCGCTCGGGGTTAAAATAGGACTTTGCTATTCCCAGTCAATTACGTGACAAATATTTTTTCCTTATATCAGTTTTGCATGGCACTATCATATTAATTAACACGTCTTTTAGGTCCGTTTATCAATGAAACTGCCTCCGCCTAACTTCGCATGTTTGGCCCGAATTTCAGCGCAAGACCATTATCATTTTTGTGGGTCAGCGTTTTGTGGTTTTTGATGCCGAAAAAACAAACGTTCTACCTGTGGTTTATTTTCGTGACTCATTTTGTACCCGTCTGCCTGTGCTTTGACGTCATTATAATAAAATCGATATTTCACCTCTTTAATATGTAAACTCTGTAACTCGGTGCTGGCGAAGTGTTTCTGTGACCTTTCTACTTACCTTCAAATTCTCTAGCCATCTAAAAGTCAGTTTTGTATAAGTTAACCAGTGATATAAAAAAACGCAGGACTAGCCCCCTCAGTTTGAACTTTGAAGAAAGATCATTGCGTCCTCATTCATTTGCTATTCAAATTTAGAATTAATTTTTAAAACCTTTCTCACCTGAATTAATGAATGGACTTAAACCGTGTTGATATTTATTTGCCCCTACAGGTGATATTTAATTGATGTGTATTTCGTGAGATATTCATATTTTATTGTAAACAAAAATGTTTCCGAGGAAAAAAAAATATTATCGTATGAAACAATAAAGTTTTCAATGAGTCTTGTTTTTTTAACTGTTAATTCATGGAGGAATTCCATTGTATTAGATATGAAATTAAACATTTTTTTCACTTTGTTCCACTTGTTTATTTACACCAGGACCGGTTTCGTCCTACTACGGACATTTTCAGACTGGTCTGAAAATGTCCGTAGTAGGACCAGTCTGAAAATGTCCGTAAAAAACAAAGTGAAAAAATTGTTTAATTTCATATCTAATATAGTTTTCAGTAAGGACGCTGTTTTCTCAGAATTTGAACAATTCTTCAAATTCTAAAGTTAATATTCAAGTTCTGTGAAAGTCCTATTCAAGTTCCGTTACTACACAATTACTGTGACACAACCCATCCACAATGAAATAATGACGTAACTTATATAGAACTTTCCACAGAACTTGAATTTTAATTTCGAAGTTTGATGAATTGTTCGAATTCTGTGAAACAAGTCATCCTAATTATAGAGAATTAGCGCCTCCGCCCACTGAGGCAACTGAAAACTCTCAACTGCCAACTGTATTTGTATGACAATGTGGTGGCCCGCACACTACACAATCACACAAAACCCCGTTGTCAATGGTAACGACTGTCACTGCTGATTGCCCTGGGTGGCCGTTGCTAGTTGCCAGCTGTCAGCTGATTGTTCTTCGTCTATGGTTAAACAAGCTTTTTGACCAATCAAGACAGAGAAAACCGGTTTTAGTTGGTTTTCAGTTGCCTCAGTGGGCGGAGGCGTTTAATGTTAAAGTGAAATAATTGATCCAAGTATTAAAGCTAACAATCTCAAGTCTTAATAATAATAATTGGATGATTTGTAGAGCGCCGTTTTTGTGCAAAATCACCACGAGGGCGCTGTACAGTGTACATTTTGTTATGAATTCTTAGGCTCTATATATCTCTATTATTTACAAATGGATACGGAAAACTTACTTACCTGGCAGGTCACTTTCGATAAACACACTTTAATTAGAAAAATTTGTGTTTGGAGAAGATACGGTATTGCACGCGGGGGACACTATATTTAAAAGATTGGACATTGCATAATTTTACATTTGCTAACCCATTGTTTAGATAAGAAGATTATTGACGAAAATGGAGTTAATAAATTGAAGTTATTTTGAAAGACTGGAGAATTGATACGAAATTACGTGTACAAATAACTCACAAATAAGAATTTGTTTACATTTTTATGCAATTAGTTATTTCCAATGTCAGTATATTACATTTTTTATTGCGTTATTGGCTCAATTACAAGCTTTATGGTGTCTAAAGATGTGGGAGTGCGGCGGAAAAAATTAAGAGTGTTCAAAGAATATTTATTTATTTTATTTATTAATCTTCTCACATGTTATTAATATATTTTTTTTTTACATAGAAATTAACCTCACTAGGACTATAATAGCTATAATATTGTATGAAGCATTTAAAAAAAAATGACAGTGTTAGAAATTTTTTTTTTTTTTTTTGGTTAATCAGTTGACCCCGGTTGAGAAAAGGTTAAATATATCAATGTATATTTTATAGATGCCGTAATTCACCATTTCAATTGAAAATAATGATGAGATGTGAAAAACATATATTGTGTCCAATTGCGTTAGAAAAGACCCATCTATTTTATTATATTTCAACGCTTTACCCTTTTTTGCATAAGTGGTACTCGCCCGCTCCGTAATAAATAGCTCCCAATCATAACGAAGTAGCGATAGTAACCTTTCTATGATTCGAACGCGCAGATTATTTAAATGAGAACTTGAACCTTGGTATGAAGGCTGAAGACCTCCTAATTCAATTGTAACCGTTAAACTTCTTGACCCACTGCATTACGGATTAACTGTTTTTTCTTTCAATCCATCCGAGTAAGCTTTGTTTGGTTTGACTTCATTATCGTATTCATAAAGAAAGAAAGCCGGAACGAATGAACAAGGCATCTCTGTGGAATTGAATTAGGTGTCTCTGTGGAATTGAATTAGGTATGCGGGATTAGAATTCACTTAATACTGAGAGGTTTTAACGCAAGTTGAATAACTGCTTTCACGAAGAACAGAGACCATTATGTACGTCGTGATTACTTTAAGATTGATACACTTAACTAGAAGGCAATTGACTGATCTAATATGTTTACACAAAATCATTCACGTCCATCCAACACTTTTCACCTGAATACATTTAAATATAATATCGCCTACTTTAGCCCTCTGACCCAGATGAGTCGACTATATAACAAGATAGAGTGTGCTGAAGTAGATGTTTTCGTCGATAATTTGTACGGATTCAGAAAAAAACTTCTGGCGCTGTTAAAAAATATGTTTAACTAATTATATTGTGTCAATTGTCTCACTGCATGTCTCTCGTTATTCTTATATCTCTTACCTCTCATTGTATTATGTGTTATTTGAGTGAGCTTGTTTAATTTTGTTTTTGTTGTGACGGTTCTGTTTTTCTAATTGTATGTATCTGTATTTAATTGTATGTAATTGTAGATTTTTTGTAATTGTATGTACCCATTTGTACAATAACTGAGTTTTTATAACTGGATTGTTCTCACGTAAGTGCGAACATCTGTAAAAACCCAATATAAATAAATAAATTATTCAGTTCATTTTACAGTCGGAAATTATCTAATAATCCATGCTTTCCCTTACAGAGTACATAGAAATGAATTTAAAAAAAAAAATCATTTATAATGAGTATTTTTCACCTAACAGAACGGACAATCTCGAAATTTTAATAAGTTCTTCCAAATTTCTTTATACCTTAAACAGCCTCGTATATTTTTAAAAACGTGTGCTAATTTTACTAGCTAAAAGCTTGATGTGACGTCATTATAAATACAGTATTTTAACTAAAAATTATGTAATTGCTTTTTTTATTATTTCTTTTATTTTTTCCTTCTTCTCTTTCCACTTCTACCACATAATTCTGCTTGAAGCATCTTCACCTAGTAACAACTAAATCTTGATTTAAGCATGCTGTGAACATTTTTAGCACACCTCAGTGGCAATTTCATTAATGTAATAATTATTAGAGTGTAAATGTTTCAAACAATAAATAAATAAAATGATTTTTCTCGAAATTGATGGGTTATTTCCACAAACTTCAAGGTTTTCTAGTTCCCACCAAACTAAATGTATTTTTCGGTGCATAAAAATAAATAGTATTCTCTAACATGTATGCATTAGTATTTATGAATCGTACTAAAAAATATTTATCTTAGAATTGCGGGAAAATGCTTTCTTTCATTACCATCACTAAAAGTGGCACTAAAGTTCAAACGCTCCAATAAATTATATCATTCGGTCATTTGATTCACAAAAAAAAATCTGTAGTGGATATATTATGGATCTGATAAAATTATTTTTTCTTTTTTTAATTCAGCGAAATTTGTCTCGCAACGTTTACCTTGTTATTATTTTTTGTGTGTTTTATTTGTAGTCTTCACGCTCATTAGCTTCTCGCAAAACGTCTGCAGTATTATTAAAAAAACTGAAAAAACTATTAAATACTTTTTGTACTGTTTAAATAATACTATTTCATTACACCGAATAAACCAGAAGTCACAGGCCACGACCGTTACTTCTCGGCTTAAAACGGCGTTTTTTCGTCAACTAAACATTCTCCAATAGCAATTATTCATACTTAATGACATGGCGGATTATTATATATAACATACCACGAACATCTAACGTAACGGTTCGTTGTTTTCGGCTTACCGACGCTTTTGTGATGCTATTTGCCGTGCGACGGATCAAATGTTTAGTTAATTACACTCATCGATCAACCTGACGGATTAACTTTTCTCGTATTGATCTAACAAAATTAGGAATGTTTAATTTGTAGCCGAAAAAAGCCTTCGGTGTAATGTCCTATAATCCCGTACTTACGTAACTTATGTCGTACTGCGCCGTGGCTTAGCCCATTTATTATTTTGACATTTAGACGAACCAGAATGTCATGGAATTAAGTTGGTATTTTTGTCATGCCTATCCGATGCGGCATTACGAAAATACTTCAAAGTTCAAAATTGTATTTGGACCAAGGGAAGTTAAGGGGATACCCGGCGGTGATTTTTCCATACAAACGTATTCCCTATTTATCTCTCTGGATTTTAACCCTAGAGAAAATATTGTTCTTACATAAATCAACTACTAGCGTGTCGGTACTTTTTTTTTTTTTTTTTGATAAGTTACTTTTTATAGAAGTTATGGCCTTCCAAAAATAAATAAAATTGACTGGTTTAAACGCCGTCAAAAGACGTTCAGTATACAAACTAGACAATGTTTTTTTAAAAAAGAACAACGTACAGATATATAATAGTTTTTTCTTATGTAGTTGGTAAAAAAAATTGAAAATCAGTCCACTTTTGAAGGAGAAAAGTGGGGAATACAAAACCTTGATTTTAGTTAGGTATTAGTAGCCCGAGGTGCACTGTCCCTTTCGCTCAATATCCGGTGGAGTAAGAGCAATAGTGACAGCAACAATTTAGTAAAATCTATTTTTCAAATTTCTCCACCACCGGGTTTCATCTTAATATATCATAAAACAATTTTACCATTTTCAAACTGCACAGTAGAGCTATCAAATTCGTGAAGTCGGGACACCTTTACAATTTATTTGAATGTCTTGAATGATTATGATTATTATATTGATTGATGTTTCGAACTAATTCGCTCGAATGCAATGCAACCAGTTATCAAAAAGACCTACCTCGTTCTTACCTGAGCGATTATCTCGCTTATTGTTTCGGAAACGGACGTTTCGATGATGCCCATCACTTAATTTATTGTAATTGATACATTAGTTACATAGAATTGAAAAAAAGCCTAATTTGTAGACGTTGATTATTATATCGCTTGAATAAGCGATAAGATCATCTTTGAAACATAATTTAAGTTCATTGTATTAAATTGTAACTAAGGTAACCTTATTCCGGTATTTAGTCAACAATTTAAAGTTATATGTACAATTTAGTTTATATATTTATATAAATTAGACGGCCCTCCGTGGTCGAGTTGTAAGACGCTTGACTCTTATTGATTAATTTGTGTTATTTCACAATTAATAAATAAAAATAATATGTACTATATTTGTGGCACGTTCCAGAGTGGAAGACACTCTCAGTATCGCTCTTGTGTAAGACCACCATTCAGAATTGAAACGTTTAATAATGGCTTTAGCCGTGGTTAGTGACCAGATCTGAATAGCCAGGTACTTCCCCACCTTCCTCTTTCCCATTTCCTTCCCTTCCCCGCTTACCTTTAAGCCTCACAACATACCCCAATCGGGGATGCCACAGTCTCACTGGCTCCAGATGGGAGCAGTAAAGACTCTTGTGAGGTATTCTCTAAAAAAAAAAAAAAATTTAAATGTATATATACTTAATATTTTGGTGGTGGAAAGGTCGTGGGAAGCCTTTGAGTATGAATGTGTGCGTGTGTGGGTGGAGCGGTGAAGTGGTGTTTGTTTTCTTTACCATTTTCCACCACACTTTCCAAGTGCGTGTGAATAATTTCGCTGACTTTTCACTCTGTGGGAGAAAAGGGCGTAAGTAATGTTGCGGAAAAATTCTACAATTTTCATTAAAAAATGCGCAGTTGAAACATACTACGTCGTATTGTATTGAGATACGTATCTCTATCTATATGTAAAAGAAATCGGTACTAGGTCTCTTTAAATCGCCCTGGTGGTTGTTTGCAGTCAGTGTTGACAGAGGGGGTAGCGGTCATCGGGAGAACTGAAATACCGCCCCATCCCATGCCAGGGTTGAAGTCGCCGTTCTGTTGGCTAGTTCCGTGACGTAGTTTCTCTCATCTGTGCAGTGGAGGCTCCGCCCACACCTCCCCCGTTCCTCTGCCGCCCTGGCCCTACCCGCTACCCTTGACGGGGCGGCCCGCCTACGCCACCACCGAAATCAATACCAGCCCGCCCACGCCGGCTGCCGTCTGCGCTTCCCCCACGCTGGTGGGCGGATTTCTCCCTGCGATGAAGGAATAATCAACGTGCACAGCGGCGTCATATTGTTGGTTAAAGGGGGTGGGTGGGTGGGTGGGTGATGATGCGCCATTCAGTATCAATGGTATCACGATTGATATCCCGCTGGCCTTTTGGGTCTAGTTCCAGTGATGAAAATATTGTCAGTATAACCCTGGGTGAGAGACCACAATTTTGAACTCAATCTTTGCTTGAGATATTATTGTCTTTATCTATTTGTATGACTAGTTCTGAATAGAAACGCCCTCCGTGGTCGTAGGGTTCTCGACTCACAATCCGAAGGTTGCGGGTTAGAACCCAGCGTGCGCAAATAAATTTTATTTGATTGATTTGTGTTATTTCACATTTAATTGATTAAAAATAATATATAGTATATTTACGGCACGTTCCAGAGTGCAAGATACTCGCAGTATCGCCCTGGTGCAAGACCACCATTCGGTGACCAGATCTGAATAGCCAGGTACTTCTCCGTCTCCAGGTACCTCTTCCCCATCTCCTCCTTCCCTCCTCACTACTTTCAGCCGCGCAACATACTTCTATTGGGGATGCCATAATATCACTGGATTCAGACGGGAGCAGTTGGGACTCTTGTGCGGTATTCATATAAAAAAATGGTTCTACGGAGCCTTCTTCTTCTAATATCCTTCGCCGTCCCCACTTTGTTTTAGTTTAAGAGTGTTCCCGAAATGGATATAGAGTTTGCCATAGTTTCACTGGTTAATTATTAGTCGAAAACTTTGCTTAGCTACCAGCATTGAAATGCTAACTTACGATGAAAATTAAAACAATATGGAATACCACCAACTATCTATAATCTAAGCTGTCTCTTTCTTACTTTCTCGACTTGGTGGAAAGCATCTTATTATGGTTTCATCCCTCTTGGGAGAAATCGTTTCTGAAGTAGACGTGTTATTTATTTTCTTGTTTTAGGGTACGTTGGTCTTGTACGAAATTCGTCAAAACCCAAGGGAATAAACCCTTTGTTCCCTTCAACCAAGAGTGAATAGATAATCCAGATTGGTTTTTCAACCTCTCAGTCTAAAGTGAATAACCATTCCCAGATCCATTGAAGTGAATACCCCGAACATTGAATCTTATTCGAGCGGACACATTCCGAGGCCTAAACTAGTATACCGACTCACCTAATTATATAAATATACCCAGACTCGTATATTTCGTAAAGTGCGAAAAGCATTCCTAAATAGTTAGTGGCGTGGCGTGGATATTCCTTAAGACTATAGACTTCGCTTTTCGGCCCATACAAAAAGGACGCCCGGGAAAAAACACTTTTCTACATCGAAAATTGTACAAAATGAATATATTTTTTTATACTGCCTTCTAGAGGGTGAAAACTATGTCGGTATGTTTTTGAATTTTTGATGCGTTTCGTATTAACTTAAACATTCACTGTCAAACATGTACGTTTTATCAAAAGATTATATTTAAGGAAAAAGTGCTGTTAACTCAACTCTCATAAAGAATTATAAAATTATAAAAAGCTACCGACGTAGCTTCTTCTTTCTAAAAAATATATATTTTTTTAAATTTCAATTTCGTGAAAATTTCGGTGTAGAAAAGTGTATTCTCCATAAACCCCTTTTCGAACGATTTCTGTAGGTAAATTTGAGCGTTGTCTCATTCGCACATTTCGCATTCGCGTGTATTGTAAGTGTGCGTGAACTTGTTGTGAGCGGGACAGAATGACAGACGCGGGTGTTCCGCGTGTCGTTCAAAGTCTAGCCTCTTAAATAGATATTATTTGTTCTGGCTCACTCACGTGGAAAATAAATAACGCAATCGCTTTACGCAAATGAGATATTCTGCAATCGATAACAATACCATACTACATTCTGGTACTTTCATAATGAAGTTAACCTTTTATTCTTTATATTTCACATACCAAAAACTCATCGACATAATAATATTGGTGTAATCATCGCTTTAGGACTTTCCGTTGATAAAACGGATGGCCGGTTTTAAAAATTCTACGGTTACGGCACGGTGATGGCACAAAAAAGGAACAAACGTTCCTTATCACAATAGTGCTGCAACTCTTTCCTGCACACTGAGTAATAGTGAGGTAAACGAGATACGTGTGTCTGTTTCCTTCAAAGGAAACAACATTCCTTTACGACGAGTGAGGGAGAGTCAATCATTTTGATTACTTCATTATCTTGAATCTCCCTCACTCGTCGTAAAGAAATGAAATTCCGCGAGCCCTTATAATCGTGGGAATAATAAAAGCAGCTTTTGGGCGCTTTTATAATTGCCACGTTGAAGGCATGGAGACGGCACAAAAAAATAATAAACGTACGTACTTTTTCACAATAATGCTGCAGCTTTTTCTTACACACCAAATAATAGTGGGACAACGATGTACGTGTGTCTGTTTCTTCCATAGGAAAAAAGTAATAATTTTCTTGCATCTCCCTCAAACATAAAGATATGAAATGCCGCAAGCCCTTGCCGTCGCCTATATAAGATATAAGCTAGATCTTATTTTTATTCCTGCGACGTCATAATAACACATTTTTTAGGAATGTCATCGGAAGAAATTTTATAATATTAGTTTGATGGTTTCTCACAAATCGATATTCTTTTCAATGTGTTTACATAGTAGGAACGATCAATCAACCTTAATAATGGTTAAATTGAATCAATCAATTATTATAGAAATTTATTTTCCGTTGCTGCTACTTTCAACAGGAAAATTTCTCTCCTAATGTGTTTTTTTTTTTAAATTATCTTTATTATACATGTATACAAATATGTAATGTAATTTTTTTCATGGATGGTTTACGTGGCCTTTAGTATTTTCTATTTTTATGACTAACCTAGAAAATTATGTAAATTAAATGTATAGATAAACCATGTGGGTAGATAATAATGTACACGTCGAAAGCGTGCCCAACTTTTGTACACATTTTCCACAAATGGGTTGTTTTTATAACTCGTTCTTGTTCTCAAAACGGCTGTGGAATTACTAGTCGGGCTGTGTTTTTCAAGACACTGGTTCCCTCCTTCCTCTCCTCAAAAAACCTCCACACAGAATACCTTAAGATTTAATATATTTATAACTTGATGTTCTTCTTCTTTCGTATGATGGGGGTTAGAGGCAGACATCTGGATCTGCGAGTCAGTCTAGGGCCTTGGGCGTCGCCCTTTGGACCTCATAAATCCTACGAATGAATGCAGCGGACATCCGTTGAATATAAGTGTTAGGCCTTAATTTATTTACTGTGCAATTTTTAACACAATATGTAAATTTATAGCATCTTTGCCAGTACGAATGAACGACATTGATATTACCTTGTCCCTTCACGATATTCGATACGATGTTATTCGATAGACCTAGTGAAAACATACAAGGGCGAAAGAGCGGCTAGGGTTTCGGTGAATCAAACTGTATGAAGATTACTTTCACCTTACGAGTAGATTAAGGTCACACCGAAGTAAATATATCTAAATACTTTGTCAGCAGATTCCTTTATACCTAATTGCGGTAATGCGTAGGTTTTCGATTTAATCCTGTTAGACATAATTAAAAACATATTATTCAATCGAACACCCTGACTTATGTATTGGCTTCCCTGCTTTTGTGTAACAAACGCAGCTGATACGCTCAAAATACGAGCTGTGATAGCTTAGCTATGGTTTATTAAATTTGCATAACCGAACAAATCATAGATTTGTATAAAATTCAATTTAGTGAAAACGGCCAACGACGTATATTATTTGAAAAATAGCTCTTTAAGACCGCAGTCTCACATCTTTTAAGATTTATGTAAAATCCATTCCAGGTGAAAATGGTATTGAATAACGTAGATATATTAATTTGTAAAGAACTCTGTAAGATTACAGAACTTATTAGTTTTCCATCTTTTTTTTTTTTTTTTTTTTAATTTTTAATATGTTTATTCAGTTTTAATTTTACAATATTTTATTTTACAAATCTTACGAAACTGATCAATCAGTTTGATTGTAAGAAATCTCTCATTTTTTTCTAATTATTTAATACAGTATACTTTTCAGTTTTACATAGTAAATACTAAATATAATAATACTTAATATTAAAATACTAATTATTACGACAAACTAATTTTTATAATGTTTATGAATTGCGTTGTAGTAAAAATATTTTACACAGTACCTACAAACATACAGTGAGAAAAAAATAGAAAGGAACTATATTATTTGATTTCATATTCTTTGGAGGTAGAAAGATTTTACTTTTGTTTTGATTTTTGAATAAGATGTCTCATTTTTGATATTTTCAGGTAATGTGTTAAATATTTCCGGAATTTTATGCCTTTTTGTTCTATCTCCGTATACATTTTGAGATTTATTGATAGTAAACATTTGTGCTTCTCTATGCCTAGTAGGGTAGTTGTGGTTTACAGGTTTTTTGAATTCTGTACTCCAGAATTCATCTAGCGTTAATTGGTAATTTACCTTACTGTGTATAGAGAGGACATTACACAAGGAGAACATTTTTTTATAATCACCTTCACATAACTGGACTTTTTTTTTGCCTGATATCAATTTTAGGAAACGGATTTGTAACTGTTCTATTTTATTTAAGTATGTTTTGTACGTTAATCCGTAACTATTTATTCCGTATCCTATAATTGATTCTGCTAATGCGTTGTATATACAGTATAATATATTTTTATTAACAAAATTTTTTAGGTGGTAAAATTTTCCTAATATGGATCTTAATCTATTACATACATTTTCAATATGATTTGACCAGTTAAAGTTGACATCTATTGTAAGACCAAGGTATGTATATTGGTACACTTTTTCTATATTCGGGCAATTACACTGCTGGAATTGGTTTTTTGTGTGCAAACAATCATATGAATGACTTTTTATATGCAATTCCTTTTCCTGACAATTTACATATGGTGAGTGTATAAGCATATATTTGGTTTTTTTTGCGTTAATAATAATGTCATTGTCATGGGACCATTTAATTATGTTATTTAGGTCTGTTTGTAAAATTTCCTGAATTTTTAGTGGATCTTTGTCAGCACATATAATGCAAGTATCGTCTGCAAACATGTAGCATTTACAACGTTTTATTACATTTGGTAGACTGTTAACTTGCATTATATAACATGTAGGCCCCGATATCGACCCTGTTGCTACTCCGGTATCTGTTAACATTTCATCACTAAAAATTCCGTCAATTTTAACTTTAATTTTTCTATTTAATAGATAATTTTTAATCAATTTTTTTAAAGGACCTCTAATACCACATCTTTTAAGTCGCGTTACCGTGACCATTCGCTGCTTATGTAAGGGTCGGCGTAAGCTGGGAGTCAGAATGTGTCTCGCGTGCAGACGACGCAGGAAATGTATGGACTTATACGAAGTCGTACAAGTCCATACATTTCCTGCGTCGTCTGCACGCGCGACATATTCTGACTCCCAGCTTACGCCGACCCTAACGCTTGTTAAACTGCAGACCATGTGGTCCTGCCACTGAGAGATCCACTATAATCTCTCTGTGGTATGCGTTGTCTGTGGGAAGGAGGAGGCAGCGACGGATATAACATCGGTATACACGCAATAAAAAAGCTCAAATTCAAGGAATAAAAAATACGAAACGCCTCAGAAGGTTATGAAGTCAGGGGTAGTTTGTCCGTAGCATGTGACTCTTATGAACTGCAATGTCAGTTCAGTTCCATGGGACAATTATGCTGTCCAACCTCCGCAAAGAGTCGAACATGAAGGCATCAAGAATTCACAAGGTTTTTTGTGCTGACAAAGGTGGTTCTTGCAGCAACTAGACACTAGACTAAGGACCGGTATTTCAGTATGTTTTTAAGCTCGGCTTGAGAGATATTTAGGCACGTTCCAGAGCAGAAGATACTCCCAGTATCGCCCTGGGGAAAAACCGCTATTCGGAAATGAAACGTTGCTTGAAATGACTTTGTCCGTGTTTGATTACCAGATCTGAGTAGCCAAATACTTTCCCACTTTCCTCTTCCCCATTATCTCCAGCCTCACAAAATGCCCCAATTGAGGATATCATAGTCTCACTGGCACCAGACGGTCGGGAGCAGTTCGGATTATTGTGGGGTAATCATATTTAAAAAATATATATTTACGTTCGTCAAGTTGTTCTCTGGTAGGAACCTAACAAGATTAGCTGACTGATAACATTCCCGAGTATCTATTATTAAAAATTCCCCATTGACCTTGTACACTGGATTGCACCGTCTTGCAAGACGATAACAGGGTGCAATTCGCAAATAGACCCCTTTGCAAGTTTAATGTGTAGTGAGCGCCATGTAGACTGTAGAATGACTCCTGGCATTGGAGTCCCTCTATGGAGCCAGCAATGACGTGTCATTTCCACCCTCTTCCCCTCCCCCTAAAACTTTATGGGCAGTGATACCTAACCGGTGGACCCTGGCGCCAGGGGTGACTAATTGCATTCAATAACAGGCCACACTAGAGTCGCGGTTTAAATAATTGTGACTATTTTTCCGAATGGTTTTATTATACCATTATTCTTAATAAGAATCCAAAATTTCAGTCAGACCTGCTGCATAGAGCCGGAGAAGACGGCTCTCAATGTTAGAACCCAAGCCTTGCACTGCGATGCGATAAATGCGACTTTTTGCAGAATAAAGGCTCCGTCAAACAGAGGGCGTACGTACCGCGCGTCAAGGCGTCAGCGTAAAGGCTCCTTCAAACAGGCACCAAAGCGCCGTAGCGTCGCGTACTTTCTATGTGAACGGCTTCGACGTGTTTAGTACAACACAACGCAGCGTTATACGTCCGGGACGTTTTAACGCTATGACGCGCGTAAGTACGCCTTCTGTTTGACGGAGCCTTTAGTAATTGATTCCTCTTCAGGCCATTATTCTTAGTAAGAATCCAAAATTTCAGTCAGATCAGCTAAATAGGGCAGGAGAAAACGGCTCTCAAACTGCTCAAACCCAAGCCTTGCATTATGCCCGTAAAAATTATGATTTTTGACGGAGTCAGTAGTGAACAGACCGGGAAACCTATAATGTTATTATTTATTATGCTAATTTTCTTTACAAATTTTACCTGTATTTCATTAAATTTTTCACAACATGAATGTGTAGTTTTTCCCATTTAATTCGTTACTCTTCAAGACCACACTGGAAAATCCCGTCATACAGCTTTTCCTTTAGTCGTCTCACAAAAACGTTTTCCTTTCTTCAAGCTTCAAGCAATGAATGCTGAACAAGCGGTCCCGTCGAATAATAACGACATCTTGCAGAGACGGAGTGATCTAACTTAAATACGGTTTTCGTGGGGCATAGATAATCACAATCTAAATATGAAAAGAACAAGAACAACGCAGAAAAAAAAAAGATAACGGTCGCAACTGGGACTCGAACCCAGAACCTGTCGTCTTACCGGGACAAACGCCTCTAACAGTTCGGCTACTGAGACCTCTAATTCAAATGTCATTTTTGTTTATTTCAGGATTAACAATATTATCTTCTACTATTATTTTTCTTTTTTAGAAAATTTTGACTTCGACACTATTCTATGAGATGGGGGATTATGTAATTTTTGTTCTATATTAGAGGAAATAAATGCAATACGCTTTTTGGATTTCTTGAACGTAATATTGAAATTGGGTGAAAAGCTTACATTCCCTGTACATAGTTAAAATTTGATAGTGGCTCGAGTAACAATAGTTCTTACCCCTTTTGTAGGGGAAATATTATAAACCCACCGCTTCTGAGCCGGTATCGATCCCGGTATTATTTCAATACTTTGTACGGCAGACTAGCGTCTACCAAACGACAATAATAGCAGGCTAGGTATTCAGATAGATGTACATATACTAGTCCCAGCGAGAGGTCGTACGTGGTGTCATCGTTCTAGTATCTTCTGTCTTTTTCATTTTCAAACAGACGCGTGAAAAGGAAGAGGATATCCGTATGATATCTCGTTGGGACTAGTTTACTTAGCATCGCCTGTACAGCGCACATTGAATGCCTCATTCTTCATACCGCGAAGTTCACTGCTACGTATTCTAAACTGCAAACCCGACATGCCTACCAGTACCTATTGTGGCGCTTTAGAAAGATTTTAGCTGGTGCAAAATGCACACCGCACACGGTTAAACAGTAATAAATTATTGTATGCGATATTTAACACGTGTAAAAAAATGGGTGTAGATAATGCAGCGTAATTACGACAATGTATGCATAATGTTACTAATATTATTTGACCTTGTGTTTTCTAATGATAATAATAATAATAATATTTGGCTGACTTAGTGCCGTTTTGTGAAAAACCACCTCAAGGGCGCTGTGCAAATAAATATATAATAAAAATAGTATAACTTTTTTTTACGTGAATACGAGAAGAGTCCCAACTGTTCTCGTCTTGAGCCAGTGAGACTACGGCATCCCCAATTGGGGTATGTTGTGAGGTTGAAGGTAGTGGGGAGGGAAAGGATAACGGGAAGAGGTAGGTGGGGACTTCCCCACCTACTAAGATTTGGTCGCCGAACACGGCTAAACCCATTTCAAGCAACGTTTCAATTCTGAATGGTGGTCTTACACCAGAGTGATACTGGTAGTATCTTCCCTCTGGAACGTACCGCAAATATACTGTACATTATTTTTATTTTATTAATTATGATACAACACAAGTTACTCAAATAAAATTTATTTGCACACGCCGGGTTCGATCCCTCGACCTTCGGATTGCTAATGGCCTTCGTAGTTCACCAATAACCTCAAGGGCGCTGTACAAATAAATGTATGGTAAAATTAGGACAACCAAAAATTATTATTATAACTGGTGATTTATGACTAAGACTTATAACTGCTGATTTAGAACTTAGAACTAGTGACCTAATGACATATCGTCGTTGCATATAGAATATGATGCATGTGATACTGAATACATTCTGAGAAAATCGATAAAAAGTGGTTAAAAAAATAACGAAACGGAAAATAACAATTCCATTTATGGACAAAGGAGAAAAAATATATTTCATTCATTGTAAGAATATATTTATGGCAAACATTAATTATTTTATGCCAGAAAATTGAATTTTAACGCGTTTTTCTCACATGCTTCATGTTCTATGCACAGTTTATCTTACATGGTTCATATTCTATATACAGGTTTCGTCATAATTTCAAATACAATAATGTCAAAATATTTAATTTAAATTTATTAAAATTTGACAGCTAGGCATCACAAAATGGTGTTAATATGTATTTCTAGTCGATTAATTGAAAATGTTATTTCCTTCTTTCTGGAATAAAAACTGATTTTATTATAATTCACGACAGGAAGGATTGTTTTCCATTACAGGCTAATAATAAATTAGAGATAGCTTTCGTTCATCAATAAATGACGACATATCGGTAAACAACCTCAGTTTAATCTCCCACAACATGCAATTGTTGAATCATTGCAATTGAATTCAAATAACATAAAATAGTAGCGGCGTTAGTGATGGGGTATAATAATCGATTAGAATGCTCGAACTGATCTGCGTCAAATAGTCGAAATCATTTTGGATTCATCAAATTCAATAAATGTAGTCAAATCATTACTCTATAGATACATTATTATATATATTACATTCAACATTACGTTTGTCACATTTATTGATGGGGCATAAAATTCTATCAACCCCCCCCCCCCTCCCCCAGATGTGATGTGGTTTTAGATCGTTTTTAAAACTATTATGAATGAAAATGTTAATAAAACACATGTTTAGTTCGTGGATCAGAATCAGAAAAATAAACTTTAAATCTGCCACACATTTTTAACAGTATATGAAATATATGAAAATACACTATTCGTTTGAGCTAGTTTTTGTGATATCTCGACTCTCATTTATTTACTCGTCTACATTCTACTCATTTGAATATAAGTATGTTTTTTATCTGTTTAAAATTAGTACACTACAATATTCGCACATCACGTAGAAAAGTGTCGTGAGTCAAAAAGTTAAGTTTACAATAGAGTGAAAACAAATTAAGCCCTGTTCAGACACAGCTATAAACCGCGAGCAGATATCTGTTGAACCGAGAGCGCTTATATTTTGTACCGTTTACACGACGCTATTAAATATATCTTCCTATGGTAGGAGAGGGGGTCAGATGAATTTAGATAGCTCGATACCAGATAGATACCATTTCTTTGTAGATTTTGTACTAGATCTGAGAATTTGACAGCTGACATTCGCGCATTTTAATTAAAATGTCCCCTCTCCAATTTTCGGTGGAAGAGGAAGGGGGGGGGGGGGGGCTTATCTGTTCATACATCGCCTCAGGAGCGGTTGCGGCGTAAGATGTGCATTGCCTATGGTTGATCTACGCATAAAGCGTGAACGATCTGAAGGGATTGTATGGAGAGCGATATTTGGCGTGCTATGATATTTTATAGTTTATAGCTGTGTCTGAACAGGGCTTTAATGAATGATGAACAAGCGGTCCCATCGCAAAGGGATTCTTGTGACAACTTGCGGAGATGGAGTGATCTAGTTTAAGCCGTCTTTCTTGGGACATAAATAATCACAATCACTTTGTGATTATTCATCACTTCACTTTTCAGAGATAAAAAGTAAAATAGAAAAATTTGACTTACAACACCTTTCTATGGGACGTGCGATATGTATAATATTATTATAACCCTCGCTATGTCGTCTTTTCTGCACAACAGATAGTGGCAGTTCACCGACATTCGCGATAACTCGAATCAGTATAACTTGTCACTCACTGATATTATTCAAATAGTCGTTATTTAGTATCGAGTGAGTTATCGACTTCCCTCGTTCATAATTCACTCCTTGCTCGGGTCGCTCGCTGCAGATACCCGATATGGCCACATCTCACACCTTGGTGGTTGACCTTGCCCACCTGAACCGGTGCGTGCTCAGTGCTCATGATATCACACTTCCTTTGTACATTATATGGACACTGGGCGCTGGACGCATTCGCAATTCCGCTAAGGTGGGCGTATCTCAGTTAAATTGATGAGCATATAAACATATGAATATAATAATACTAAGTGCATTAGATAAGATAACATTTGGGGTAATTAAAGTACGAGTATATAGTTATTATTGCCCAGCCGGAACTCACTTTTGGTTCCTCATGTTTTATTGAGTATCTTCGCTCAATAAATGATATTATTAATCAACCGAAGACAAGAATGGAATGACAACTGACGGCCGTTGTTCTCAATCCTACTGATCAACAATTGAGCCGAAAATTTGGCTCAACACTCCTCAAACGCACAAATACGATCTTCCCAACGCAACTATCTGACCAACAGGCGAATCGAGCATTAGTAAACAAATCACTTAGCTAATCGAAGATTCAGATTGATCAATCGAAAAATTGGGAACGACCCAAATTATTGTCATATTTTATTCGTATTTAAAGGTGACGGGGATTCGACTAGTGATGTTCTTCTTGTTTTTATTTTATTTTTAATGTTTCTTTATTCATTTCTGTAGTTTGTTACAATTGAGGATTTTTGACCACCATGCTAGGCACATGCCCGTGTTGTGGTGGTCGATTTTCTATACAGTACATTAACATAATATGCAATATAAAATAATATAATATTAAAGAATATAAAAAAAAAGTGTAAAGGAATGTAAATGACTGTAGAGTAATATAAAATTTTGAAGGTCAAGTGTGCAAAAGTTCATCACTCTCAGGATAAAACTATATTTTTGCATTAAAAAAAAGCCACTCATAGACACTCTTCTTTTATAATATACAAATTCATACATATGAGCTACAGTTCTGAATTTGTACTTATCAGAAATTTTTAATTATTTCGCTTTTTCGTCAGCGATTTATTTTTAGAAAGCGAATAGAAGAATTTTAGTTTTTTTTTCATTATTTATTATTTTGATAGCTTTTTCGGCTTACAAGGAGTTTTTCAAACTGATAACAATTAACATCATTAAAACAAAATGGAGTTCTACTACTAATTAAACACAGAAACAATTAATACGTCATTTTAGAGTTATTTTTCATTGATAAATTCCAAATAAGTGCTTTATAACACACTATCAACCAATAACACATCGAAATTTAAAACCGCCTGTGTATTAGATATACGGTTCTACCTCTCACCCGGAAAATTAAAATTCTCAAACAATTTGAAGAAAAGTCAAGAAGCCGGCGTCTTTTTGCTTGCCTCCTTCAGCCTCCAGGCTTCAGATAACAACCCTAATGGACAAATTAGACGCCCGCCAACTCACTGCAGTCTCCCACCCCCCACACAAACTCCGACCCCTACACAATCCCCACCCCACCCACATCTGCCGTGGCTAATATGCTGCAGCGTGCAATCTGCTCAAACTGCCTGCGCAGGAGACTCAATTTACCTGGGCTATTTTATAAAGTGGTTAACGGTTAGTTATTTAGACGTTCATTGGTGTAGGTATAAGTGGAGATGAGATTAGTTATAACTTCCATAAATCGATCTAGTAAACTAGATTGCATTCCGAATGAATTATCGGACGGAATGTACCTTTGCTTACTACACACTTAAAAAAAAAACATATGTGAATGCCGCACAAGAATCCAAACCACCTGGAGCTAGAGAGACTATGGCATCCCCAATAGGCGCTTTTAGTATTATCACATTTACGGAACGTGACGGTACGAAAAAGGAATAAACGTACGTTCCTTATCACAATGATGCTACAGCTCTTTCTTACATATGAAATAATGGTAAGACAAAAAAGATGAGACACACGATGTACGTATGTCTGTTTCCTCCTAAGTACATTTTTTTCCTTCGGAGGGAACAGACATACCTACACGGAGAAAAATGTTATTCGATAAAACGATTATTTTAATAGTAAAAACGGGACTGAAGTTCTTACGAACAAATTAACAGTGTTTCAATGTTTATTGGCGGGAAAATGTAAGAATAATTTGTTGGAATACGTACGAAATTACGTACACCAACAAATTTTTCTTACATGTTCCCGCCAATAAACATTAAAACCCCGTCAATTTGTTCGTAAGAACTTCAGTCCCGTTTTTAACCGTTTTTACTATTAAAATGATTTTTCTCTGTGTATGTGCACTGTGTGTCTCATCTTTTATCAGAGATTATCTTCCACTCTGGAATGTGCAGCAAATACAGCTTATATTATTTTTAATGACTATTGTGAAATAACACAAATCAATCAAATAAAATTTACTTATGGATTTGATACCGCGACCGGGAGCCTAACCCCTCGACCACGGATCCCGTCAATTCTACTACACAAATAAGTATTTATATTTATTTTGCTTTCCTGTACATTGTATTAAAAAATGTATATTCCACAGAAGTCTACATTGCATTTTACATTGCCTCAGAATTTTAAAAAATATAATTTAAATTAAATCTAATAAAGTTTATTATTAAGTTATGCAAGTGTTTTTATTATTGTGACAGCTGTTTCGGCTTACAAGGCCATTTTCAAACTGTGATGTTCAGACGACGATATTTATACGATTTAAAATATCAATTTTGAAAGTGAGAAAGAAAGTGAGTTTGAAATTTCAAAATACCATAATAATAAGATCTATTATTTTTTACGAAATCGGTAACCGATAATAAATCAGTTTACTCACTTTCAAAATTGACATTTTAAATCGTATAAATATCGTCGTCTAATTGTGGAACACCACAGTTTAAAAATGGCCTTGTAATCCGAAACAGCTGTCACAATAACAAAAACTAAAACACTTGCAGAACTTAATAATAATATTATTAAATTTAATTTAAATTAAATTTTTTAAAATGAAATGGAGTTCTACGACACACAAAAACAATAAATAAATTGCTTCAGAATGATTTTTCGACACAATAATTTAGACAATATTTATACATTTTAAAATAACTACATACATATCAACATCTGTCTGTTGTCGACAGTATGTACATAGTTGGATATACATTCTAGTTTGCATTGTAAGGTCCATCTGGAGTCTTGCGACCTTTTATGGTGACCTAACTTCTTTGAACATAGTCGTAGGGTAGGTCAACCGTCTTTATAACTCTGTGTAAAGGCTTTGGAAAACGTTTACATAAAAAGTGGACCTGACCTAGGATACAGAAATGAAACGCTTGATTTTATCCATGCTATTTTTTTATCGTTCTCAATTCTGTGTGTATTCCAAAGTAAATAAATACATCGTTATTTTGATTAGAGCTTTCAAAAAATATCTTCAATTTAACGTCTCAGGTCTTGAACTTCTTTTGTCCGTGGGTCAAAATATTTCCGCCTTACAATAAAACTCAAATAAACGGAATATTTATGAACTAAAAACTGTTTTTGAAGGGTGATAAAATTCACTTTCAGATAATTTTTTTATATATAAAATTTTTGCATGCAAACATAAATAAATTTAAAAAATGTCTCTTCTTACGTTTTTTCTAACTAAAATTCTAATAACGAAAAAAAATAAAAACGCATGCATAATTTATTATAAACGTTGTCAACTCAATTTTTAGTCGGTTCCATGTAAAAGTTATTAATAATAAATTCTGAACTTTCGTAAATTTTTTCAAATTGCTGTCGGAAACTTTGATTTGGTAAGACGGGTTAGTATAGTATCTAGAACTGATGCTTTTATTGAATATTCCACTCTCGCAGTTATTCGTAGGCGAAATATCTGAAATATTATGTATAAATTATGTACGAGGAATTGTTGATCGAAGTCCAAGAATCCAAATTGCCACATTTCGCTTGATGTTGACGTATTCTGACATCACGGTAGACTATGGTCACGTGGATCCACGCGTCACGATTCTAAAAAATTTATTATTATATCTCCCAATCTTTGTACCTAATCTGACTGCAGCCAGCTTACGTTTAGTACTGGTGTGAAGTTCGATTCATTTATTTATAAATAATTCATTCATTACGAATCGAATTTATTCGAATGGCTTTAACCGGTAATGTTTCAATTATGTTTTCATTATCTAAGATCTAATTGGATGATAATATAATAATTGGCGAACGATTCGTTTGAATCGTTGAATTCGATTCATGCGTACCGCTGATAGTTACGTTGTAACATGTTTTGTCTTCTCGCATATCAGAAAGAGAGTGTTTCGATGAAGCTCTAAATGGCAGAATAATATAAAACTAAGATAAATGAGATCATTAGAATTAATGAATTCTATTCACGTTGAATTTACCTTAGATCAAATATCAATACTACAAATCTCTACCTGCTCAAATATAATCACTAAATACTATTTTTATTTTTGAAACTGATGATTTGTGGTGGAATTCCATCATAATAATATACTAAAACAAATATAAAACTTATTTCCACTTTAATTTATTTGACCGTAACCGGTTTCAGCTTGTTAAAGCCATCTTCTGATTGGTCTGAATCTGAAGATGGCTTTAACAAGCTGAAACCGGTTACGGTCATATAAATTAAAGTGGAAATAAGTTTTATATTTATTTTAGTATATTAATACTAAATACTAGTTTTTTATTTATCTGATTGTGCTTTTTAAACGACACATTCGAATTACTCAACAACATAAATGCCCATTTTTTTATTTATCCGTGCCCTGGTTCAAATTATAAATCGTTAGTATTTATAATTGGGTTATAACTAGGAGGAGGATGGCGGTGGCAAAATGAAGAAATCCCAGAGCCGCTCATTATTAAAGGCAAAACAATTAAATTATCGCTATTTAACGGGTAAAATTTGTTTTAAACAGAGTGTAGTTCTTGCAGGTGGCTCGCGTATACAAGCGTCTTCCGCGAGAGGCCTGGTCTGAACTAATTCTCAATTTTGCAATATTTTTTAACGAAATTAGTTTTCATATAGGAAATACCCAAATACAACATTACTGTCCATAAAAATATATTTGATTTTCAGTCTGGAGGTTGTGTGAATATCAGTTGTATTTTTTAAAGAAATATTATATTAATTTTAAGAAATATGATATGAAGTGTCGAGGAAATGAACTAAAAGTTTAATTATAAATACGTTTCAGTTTGTCGCTGGTATTATTATATGGCCAGATGGCGAGCTACTGTAATTTGACAAACAAAAGATTGCGACATACAAAAGTTGAGTTTAGATGGAAAAGTATAATCTATCGCACATAAATAATATGAAATTGCAAATTGCATCTTTATCCTTTTTTTTACTAATAATTACTTTACTCGACTTCCCAGTTGTGTCTCATCACTGGATAGTTGAAATTCGATCCGATTGTTCACCATATTATGTAAGATAAAGATAATATTCATTTGGTCCTTTTCTTTCCAATGGAAAAAATATGTAAAAGAAAAGAGACAATATTATCAGGACGTCTTATTTTAAAACAATCCTTTCAAAGTACAAGGGGATATTTAACTTTGTTTTCATTAGTTACGAAAGTTTATTTATAGTTACGAATAAGGATTCGCAAAACAACAGTATTGTAATATTCGCTCGATATGGCTTCAATTCATTTTTTTTTTACGTTAGCTCCACCCAGGAGGCCCTGAGGAAAAAAAATCCCTCAGGGCATATGTCATCTTTGGGGATGCTGTTTGGAAGGTCTTTTAAGGTAAAGGAAGGAGTGGAAGTTCTGGGAAGAAAAAAGGTAAGGGGGGTGGGTAGGAATCTGGGGGTCAATGTGTCTAGGAGAGAGGAATGTACGAATCCATCCCTCCCACTGCGATGCAAGGTGATGGGTCCAATGAGTCTGGCTGGAGAGGTCTAAATAAAGTCTCCCTCAACCAGTCTCTCCTGATCCGGCTCGCAAAGCAGTAGGTGGGCAAACGCATTCACCGTCAAGATCCAGACAAACCTCACCCCGTGAACCCGGGCACCCCTGCTAAGTCACCAAACGTAGGGAACCACTTGGGGTGACCTATGGCAGGGATGTTGGTTATCCAATAAATGGTTCCCGGGGCGGCGGTACCCATACCCGCATCCCAAATTGAAATCCATAATTGAATCAATGAATGGATAAAACCCGTGACGTACCTATGTAGTATTTATTTAACACAATAAAAAAATATACAGTTATTAAGCACGTTTCTAGCAGAAATCATTTGATAAGGAAGACAAATGATACCTCACAAACAGATTTCAATTTTGCTTAACTAATTTGCTGTAATATCCCGTGGAAAAAACTAAACAATGTTAATTTACGTATTTTTTTCTAAATATTTGTGTTGTAAATGTTCTACTATTGATTTCCGAGTGAAAGTGTTCTCCGAAAAGTGTATTTAAATAAAGTATTTTGTAGTGAAATAACGATATCAGAAAAACTTTGAAACATTCATACATAATATGGGCGACAGTTGATGAAACAACCGATAAGTTTGGACGAAATATAGCCAATATGGTTGTAAAACCATTAGGAGACATTGTAACTCGATCATATTTGATTGCTAGCAAAGTTTTATCGAAAACTAATACCGATACCATAAGTGAATTTGTTAAAAATGGCTTCATTTTTTTATATAACTTTTAATTCTGACAACAGACTCTGCGTTTGGAGAATTAAAAAGGGGGGTTGGAAAATTACGGGAAGGGGATATGGGCGGGGAAGAGGAACAGGAGTCAGAAGGGGAACGGGACGAATGGGAAATTACACGAAGGGAGAAATAATTTATTTATTTAATTAGCATTGCAACGCATGCCGGGTATCAGCTTATAATTATTTATAATAAGTCAATATACTTTTATCGTTGACAACATACTAAACTTTTCGCAAAACCGGACGCGCTCTAAAAATATGTGTAGGTATGCATTTTTTGTGTGTTTAAAGCTTGTTTTTATTTTTTCCTTGAGTATGGCACTGTAATAGCCCCAGCGTGGCCGCCTTCTAGTTATAACCTTTACTGACCACAGCGAATCGATTATCATAAAAAGTTCAAATTTATTTCTATAAATAAATCGTTCTTAACCGCAGTTAAATAAAGCCAGCACGGTTAGTAGGGTATAAAGTACCTACACCGATACCTACGTCAATATAATAATAATCGATTGACTCTGAAAAATTTCGTCTCACGCTACTGACATGTTGCTCGTTTCGTAGCATTTCGATAACACTTTTACTAAAATGGGAAATTACGATTATTTTCGCGGTTTTCCCTTTATCAACCCTTTATGAGCGCCAAGAGATTTTCGTGGGTAGATTCGTTTGGTTTTGAATTCGCCCACGCTCATTAAAAAAATCATACCTCCGAATATTGATTCGATAACAGATAACATAAACTGCTAAAGCTAATAAATTTACCTATATATCATCACTTAACTTAAGTTTGTAGGTTTTATATTTAAAAAAATCATAAAATTCACAAACGCGGGAAATCTGCCGGAAAACGTTGAAAATTGTACTTATTACAAATATGACCGAATATTTATTGGCGGCTATCGTTATGCATGGTTTTTATCCAAGACACTATCTATATTGAATTTAGTTCGGGAAGAATATTGCAATCATACGTAAAGATAACAGCCAATAAAAGTAGCGTTAAGTAAATGAAGATAATGTTGGTAGTTTTTAGTCGAAGTGTGAAACAGTTAAATATGGGTCGAATTAGCTTAGTGCAAGGCTAAGGTCCTGGGTTTGATTCCTATATGCGACCTAATCCTTTTCTGATTTTTATGTTCTAAATTTTCGTATGAGAGTCACTAATATTATTGTCTTCAACGATTGAAAGTTTAGTTGATAAGGGTATGAAAGGTAATGAAAATTGATGTTCTGTCGGTTGAATTCAGGTATTTTCGTAATGGTAAGCCTTCTTTCTAGCTGTTGTATGTAGCAAAGTGCTTAATGTACTCCTTCCCTATTCTGAAATATAATGCTCGGTGGTATTGTGGGTTTCGCATCAACTAACTTATCAAGTTTCTGCGCAAGGGTGGATAGAAATTCTAGAATGCCACAATTATTCTATTTTGAGTGTTGACACTAATTCTAAGACCCCTCCAACAACAAACCATGTCATGTTGCAACTATGCCAAAAATAAAATGCATAACTTGTATGGCGACGAAAGACGATAAATTATTGTATACATCGCCCCAACCCCAACTTAAGTTTTGTTGAGACTTTAATTGGCTTCTTTTTAGGGGTTTCGTTTAGCCATTAGCCTACATACGAGTATTTCGTTTCATCCGAAGGGAACTATGTTTGGCATCTTCTAATATTACAAGGGGTCCTAAGACGTTTGAAAGCCAAATGCTTTTGTAGGTATTCGAAATTGACACTTTCAATTATTTATTCAGACCAAAATTCATTTATTTATTTTGTAAGAAACAATGAACTTTTTATATATAATACGAATATAAAAAATCAACACGTAAAAAACAAAGTTTTTTTTTTACTATGATACGTCTATTTTCAATTGTCGACCTATGTCTTGGGTCTAGTAGCCAATTTCAAATATATTTTTTTGGTTTGACTGAGGATTGAACCTTGCCAGAGACTGAATCTTGAACTGTTATGAACTTTTAAAACCTTAAAATATATATATATGGTTTGACTGAAGATCGAGGACCGGAATCAACGACGCTTCCGACTGAGCCAAGTCCCTTGGATAAGACCGACATTTATTTCGTAAATTAACTGCTATAATGTCATCCATTATCAGAGATATTCGTATATGTCCGCGTTCGTGATTGCCTTGTCAGTTGAATGCATTGTTATCGATAACGAGTCATCAGCCAAGTTTCACTTCATTCATCCAATCGAGAAAACAAAATCCAAAATCATATATAGATCTATTAATAAATATACGAGGTTAAACAAGGTGATGCCAAAACATTTCTGAAATTGAAACTGAAATTGCACTCCAATTTTATTAGTTTCATTCTTAAATTTTGTCTGCAAAGAAAGCATTTGAATCAAAGGTGGGTTTTTGCATTAGTCATGCACTAGTGGTCTTCCACGGGGTTCGAACATGCGTCACCCAGTTGCATAGCCGACACTCCTCCACCGCCCATTCATGTCAGCCATCTACTTGACGCTAATATCCTATGGTATCCGCGAGGTCGACGATCTTTCCGTTTCGCACTTTTACTTTTTTATCCGCCCGCCTGTGAAATGGCACACATTTTTTTCACAAAGCCAAAGACAATACGCCCTAGAATTGTTCGTAGAGGCTTTAACCCATCGTATATGTTCTATTGTAACGGGATAACTATATAAAATCCACAATTTTTACAGTGAACACAATTAGTCTTTATTTGGGGTAGATACAAGAACAATTTACCGTTTATGTCTCTGAACACCTGACATTTCGTGGAAATCATCTATGGTACCTGGCCCGTCAGGCGACAAAGGGAAAAAAGTGTAAATATGCGTGGATCAAATCAGGTCAGATTTATGTACGTCGAGATATCGGAACAGCTGCTATTCTGGTATCTAATGAGGAAAAACTGGCACTACTTTCTGAAAGCAAAAACATTTAAAATTAACTCGCTTAGAGTATATTCTGAACCCTATATATTCCCGCATATTACTTATTTCTCAAAAATCAATGTTAATAACAATAACTACCACATTATTGCTACTAATTATACTTGGAAATGTAACTTCCTTAAATTACATCTTATGGAAGTATTATTTATTATTTTTAACAATATTATTAACCTAGGGAAACATCGTATAAATGATCTAATAACATGCCGTACCCGCCACATCATTTCTTTTACATTTTCTTATAGTTCCCGCTACATCATATACACTGCATATTACTATCACCATTGTAAAACTTTGATATTCATTAGCAGATATCATCATAAACACATTAATTGTCTATGTAAACACATTGGAACCGTCCATACTCCTATATTAATCGAACAGTACTTGCTCATTATGTCTTATGCAAACCTACTTACAAACCGTGGTTTAAAATACATACTGTACTATGCAATTTATACTTCTCAAAGTGTAATTGTGAGTGTGTATTACCGGCGACAATCTAATATCGTATTTACTAATTACACCACAAAATGAATGACTTCATAACTAGCGCAATCGATGATTGCTTTATAATAGATGAAAGAATTTTTGACACCATAAATGAAACAAATTATATTATAGATATAAAACCGACATCCAGTCTAATAATAATGCACATGAACATTAGAAGCTTGGAGAGGAATATCGATGAATTTATTTGCACAATTAAATCTTTAAAAAGACTTGACTGTATAATATTATCAGAAACGCATTCATCGAATGAAATTAATTACCATATACCGGGTTTCTCGTATTATGCAACGGCAAACAAAATTAACAAAAACAGCGGCGTCGCCATTTTCATTTCTAATGTTTACGCTGTCACAAATATAAATGAAATCAAGATTAATAGTGTAAATATATTAAATATGGAGATACGTTTTATGAATAATTCTTTCAATATCATTGCTATTTATCGCACACATGCGTCGATCATAACTGCATATATAGAAGAATTAAAAAATATACTACGACTTCATAAAAATAAAAAAACCATTATTATAGGAGATATCAATTTAAATATCGCTAACGACTACTCCTCGAACGACAAAGATAATTATTTAAATATGTTTGCGGAATTAAACTATATTTCATGTATAAATTCATATACTAGAAACATTCTCGGCCAACGACCGTCATGTATCGACCATTTATTTACAAATATCAAAGATACACAAAATATAACATCGGCTGTAATAAAAACAACTATAACGGATCATTGTGCATGTGTATTTAAATACAACTATAAACAAGAAAACTCTCCAATACCAACTACAACGGAACTAAATAAGACAAATAAATGCAATTATAGAATCAATATAAACTCTCTCATAAAAATATTAAATAACGAAAAAGAATGGCAAGAAATATACCAATGTAACGATGTAGAAGATTGTTGCAAAATATTTTATAATAAATTGAGTCTACACATAAATGCCTGCAGAAATACCTCACCTCAAAAAATATCATCGAGGCTTAAACCAATTAAACCATGGATAACCCATGGATTAATCGTTTCAATTAGACACAAAGAAACACTTTACAAACAATGTATAAAACAACCGGAAGACATAACATTACAAAAACATTTTAAGGATTATAAAAAAAAACTTGCGTATCTAATAAAAAACACAAAAGATAATTACTATAAACAAAAACTAGAACTTACTGAAAATGATAGCAAAAGGACTTGGTCCATCATAAACGAAATTATTGACAAAAAACCATTCAAAAATAAAACAATCAACAACATCAACCATCACAATTCTAAAATTTGTTGTAAAGAAAATCCCTTTGAAGCCGCTAATGTATTTAACGATTTTTTTGCAAATGTAGGGAAAAACCTTGCTAACAAAATACAAAAAGACCCGTGTCTCAATGAACCCAACTCTACAGTAAATAATGAGCAAAAAATTGAACTATTTCAACCAACAACACCAGAAGAAATCGAACAAATCATTACAGGTATGAAAGGAGGTTCGGCTCCAGGTTTTGACGAAGTCACAGTCCCAATATTGAAAAGCATAAAATCACTAGTATCAAAACCTTTAACTCATATCGTCAATACAAGTTTTCAAAGCGGAGTATTTCCATCTATATACAAACAATCTGTAATTATACCAATATTTAAAACCGGCAATCCGGAAGAAACAACCAATTACCGCCCAATTTCTTTGCTATCTAATATAGCAAAGATTTTTGAAAAAATTGTAAAAAAAAGAATAAATCATTTCATTAAGACTAATGACATAATTCATGAAAACCAGTTTGGCTTCATGGAAAACAGAAGCACAAAAGATGCTATTGCTAAATTATCTCATACTATACAAGACGCATTAGATAAATCTTTGAAGTGTATTGGTATATTTGTTGATCTTCAAAAAGCTTTCGACAGCATTTCTCATGTCAAATTAACACAAAAACTAAACGCTGTTGGTTTTAATGGCAGAGCCTTAAATTGGATAAAAAGTTATCTTAATAACAGGTCACAAGTGGTAAAAATTAACCATACATTGAGCAAACCTCTTACAAGTGATTTTGGAATACCACAAGGTACTGTATTAGGGCCATTACTTTTTATCATGTATGTCAACGACATTTTTAAACAAAACCTCAGTGGATGCGTTATTTCTTACGCGGACGACACTATCATCATAGTTAAGGGTCAGGACTGGAATATTCTAAAGAAAAATGCAAACAATGACATGCAAATCCTAAAAAACTGGTTCGACACAAACCTGCTCTCAATTAATGCAAAAAAGACACTTTACATTCCCTTCTCAATAAATAAGTTCAGAACTCACCCAAACATCGATATAATTATACACAATAATAAATGTAACAAAACTGTCTGTAATAGTTCATGTAATAAATTAAATCATACAACTGAAATAAAGTACCTCGGTGTAATTGTAGACCAACATATGAAATGGAACAGACACATATGTGAACTTGTTAAGCGCATTAGGAAATGTATTTATATATTTATTAGATTAAGAAATATTCTAAAGGTAAATAATTTAAAAAAGGTGTACTATGCACTAGTACAGTCAGTAATTCAATATGGAATTATTGGATGGGGAGGTGCATATAAAAAAATTGTAAACCCTGTAAATGTTGTTCAAAAACTAATTATTAAAGTCATTTTAAAAAAACCACCTACATTCCCTTCTGCAACATTGTTCAAAATTTTCGAAGTTCCAAAAATTGAAGATCTTTATAAAAAAGACTCAATATTACAAATATTCAAAGATAAGACATTAAAAAATAATAAAGTTAACTCATCATTAAGACGTAAATATAATATCCAAATTCCATTATATTCAACTCAACAAATGCAAAATAATTATGTATATAAAGGGATAACTTACTTCAATAGCCTTCCCGAAGAAGTAAAAAAAATAAGAGATTTAGCATTATTCCAGAAAAAGATCAAACTATTCTTAAAAAACTATATGCAATAAAATCATGTGACATTAATCATATAAATCAAACCATAAAATATTATATAATGTCTTCCTTAATCTAGTCCTTGATTTTATATTAATTATGGACTAAAAATTGTATATTCTTACATAACTCCTACACCAAGCTCAAGAGCCAGTTCTCTTAATTGGTGTAGAAACCAAAAAAAAAAAATGATGTTTTCACCTTTTTGTTATACCTTTTTATTATATTTTGTTTTTATTTAGTTAAACAATGATTAAAATTGTAAAATTGTTGTTTGTAAGAGGTGAAATAAATTGAAATAAAAAAATTAAAAAAAAAAAAAAAAAAAAAAAAAAAAAAAATCAATCTGCAACTATGAAACGGTTAAGTAATAGTGTGAAAGTACAATAAACTTTAACAATACTTTATGGGTTCTCTCCCATTGTCACTCTATTGTCCCTTCAACCGCTCGTTTTACCTTTTAACAAAAGGGTTACGAGTTTATTCACTCTGGGTTAGCTGAAAGTATTTCAGTCCTTAAAAGAAAGATTTTCCTCGAAGCTGGGCGGTTAGAACAAGGAGGCAAACTTAACTATTTAAAGTTCACACCTGATGGCATTATATCCGTCATCCCACCTGTGACATCTCTTCCATGGATCACATCTGTGTTAATTAGTAAAGGACGAAGCAATGCGGGAACGGGAAAGTATTCGAGATTGGATAACTATCAATATACTACGCTCCGAAATATGCATAAGAATTAGAATGGTTTGTTACACTATTAAATTATATTCCTTTCGATTGCGAAGAACTGGTAACTTAATCCTCGGCTTTTGTCCCAGTTGAATTATTGAATTTCGCAATGACTCTGATTTGTTTGTTGTGGAATTAAAATAATGGTCTTGTCCTGTGTACATTCACTATAACACCCACACTTCATGGACAAAGCATAGATTCATCAAGAAAAGACATGAACCTACAAATTCTATGTACTCGCTTTAGAAATTTCAAAATTTTCGTTAAGTTCTTTCTTGAAAATATGGATTCTTATATTAGGTACTTACTGGCCCTGTAAAATGTTCTCGAAAATATTTCATTTTTGCCATTTATGGAATTGGTGTGGTCGAAAAATCTCTGTCCTCAAGCAGTATTGATCTAATCGGCCTTGGTTTCTTCCTGTTTTAAAATGTTGTGTTAATTGTTTGTTTACCAATGAGAGCACATGCTTATCGCACCTTAGTCTGTTGACCTTGGTCAAAAATCTTGATTCAAGTTGTGTGGTATAACGACACCCACTTATGCCGATGTAAATAAAAATAGAGTAAACCTATGCAAAGAAGGTTATGTGGTTAATTCTGGTAGGAAGAGCTACACCGTATCGTAGTATTTTGTATTGCACGCACGATAATCCTAATTTTAGATTTCCACGCCTGGGAATCTCTTGTGTTGCAGTTGCAGCGATGAGTGAGACTCGCCATGGTTAGTTCTTTTGATTGACAGTTGTCTGTCACCGCTAATTTGACTTTTGATTTCCATGGCAGCATCCTTGGTTGTTCTTTGTATTTTTATAATTTGCGTGATATCACTAGCAATTTCGAGTTGTCCATTTCTAGATGATGAATAGTTGTGACCAGGAAGGAGGGAGAAATTTTTCCAAACCATCGTTCAATCTTTCCCACTTTTAAACTATTTTTTCTATCTCAATTTTCTACTTAATTGTTCTGTGTGATTCCTATACGGCACAACATGGGCCAACTATAAAAAAACCATGAATTTCTTCAGCCTTTTTACTGTATATTGTACACACTTATTATTAGAGTACTTAGTTCGGTCGTATCAATTTTTCTTTAGCACACCTATACGGTTGAATAGGAACAAAAGTTAAGACAGTTATCCTATAACCGAATAATTTTATTCGACACCAGTAACGCAAAGGTGTTCAACAAGAACGGGGTCATACTGTAGTGCTGTCTATGGTGCCTATCGTAAATTTCCATCAATTCATTACAGTGTCCCGGAAGGAAACTCGATTAGACATTTTCATTGCCGTCTTGTCAATCAAACTGGTCTAAATAAACCTTAATTCGCTTTCCTTATCCAAGTTTTCGATGATCCGGTTTATTTTGGCGACCTTCGGCGATATCTGACGGCCTTGTGACCGATCCTACTTGCCTGCTTGGTGTTAATGCTTTCGCAACAGTTTATGAATTATGCCAACATACTTTATACTATTTTTTGAAACAATGGTCCCGCATTGCCCGGAAAATTATTTCTACGATGCAGAGAGGAATATTAATACCGTGTTTCATTTTTAAATATGTTTTTAGTAATCTAGACATAGGGGTGATTTATATCGGAAATTAGATCTCAGGGTTATTTTTTTGTTATCATGTTGCCATTTTGCCATATAAAATAATGGTTCCACGACAACTCAACAAAGTGGCACTACCCCTCTGAACATTCATTAAAAGTTATGCAAAAAAAGACAAATAAATAGCCCATAACGTATCTATTTAACAATTTAAAATATATATATATATATATATATATAACCTAATGACTTTTCAAAGGAGGTGTTGAAGTTGGATGATTGAGAGTTGTCCGGTCACCTAAAATAATGTATATAGTACATTTGCGGCACGTTCCAGAGTGTAAGATAATCTCAGTATCGTCCTGGTGTGTCTTACAAAATAGAAACTTTTTTTTATAGAGAATAACCTCACAAGAGTCCCAACTGCTCCCGTCTGGAGCCAGTGAGACTATGGCATCCCCAATTGGGGTATGTTGTGAGGCTGAAGGTAAGTGGGGAAGGGAAGGAGATGGGGAAGAGGAAGGTGGGGAAGTACCTGGCTATTCAGATCTAGTCACTCACTAAACACGGCTAAAGCCATTATTAAGCAACGTTTCAATTCTGAATGTTGGTCTTACACCAGGGCTATACTGAGAGTATCTTCCACTCTGGAACGTGCCGCAAATATAGTACCTATTTATTATTTTTATTAATTCATTGTGAAATAACACCATTTAATCAAATAAAATTTATTTGCGCACGCCGGGTTCGAACCCGCGACCTTCCGATTGGGAGTCAAGAGTCTTACCACCCGACCACGGACGGTCGTCGAAACTGAAACAGAATTGAATTGAAACTTGAAATGGCTTTAACCGTGTTTGGTGACCAGATTAAAATAGCCAGGTGCTTCCCTACTTTCCTCTTCCTCATCTCTTTCTCCTCGCCAGGGCCTTCAGACATGCCAAAAGCACGCCCCTTACACTCGCACCTCAGGTAGTAGCATGCTCACAAATCATCAGCTGGCTGATGAGCAAGCTTAATACTAGCAATGTTTTACACACAATGCCACTTAGTAGCAATTGCTCAATAATAGCACGCTTTCGTGCTACTAATGAGCGTGTATATACGTAGCTTTAACCTTCTCTTTTAAAATTGGAGGTGCCATGTTCTCTCTGGCTTCAGACGGTTGGTGGGGACACTTGTGCGGTATTCACATAAAAAATAGTTACTTTCTGTGAGTTGTTGCACGCTTACGAATTTGGTGTAACATTGTCACTCCAACCAGAAGATGCGGTTTTGCAGTAATTCCCATAGTGTCATATGCGGTATTTTCAAGGAAATGCATACTGTCCGCTTCCTATTGTTTTAAATTATAACACAATAATTTGTTATTTTGAAATAAGCATTCATACTTATAAATTTATACACACACTAATACTTATAAAATTATACACATAAATATTAACTAACTTTGAAAATTGTGTAAATTAATACTGGCTGTGAGATTCAACTCAATTCATCAACCGGACTTATCAGCTGTCCAAACCAGGGGTGTTCCGGATATTCGCATCATGCGCATTCATTCAGACATCTTCATCCGCATCCGCATCAATTAATGCGGAGCTTTTACGGATGCGGATTCATATCGGTAACAAAATTACATGTAAAAAAATTGGGCGGGGCCAGATTGGCGCGTGCCTCGCGCGTGTTTGCTAGATGCTATCTTCGTTCAATGAAGATAGCAACTAGCACGAACTTCGTTCGCTAACTGAACAACAGGAAGGCACACATTGGTGACAAGACCCTACAGGTTTTGTTTTAGTTATCGATGTGATTCCCATTGAGAATCAATTACAGTGTTTGTTCACTGTGTTTCCAAGCTTTTTTGCGTTGCCAATTGGTGAATATTTCGTTGTAAATATTAAGTGAAAAAGTAAATTAAAACGCCGCCACTAATAAAAAGCAGTATCTGGACTTATTTTGTATTACTATTTATTAAATATAATTCACCAATTTTAAAATAATATTTTTAAGGGATGTCTCAGCTGGGATGACTGATATAAGGTCATGTGTTAACTCCAGAAAATTAAGTTAGGGACTGAAGTGATTTCAGCTCACCTAGAGTGAATATACTCGTAACCCTTGGTAAAAGGTAAAACGAGCGGTTAAGGGAACACTTAAGAGTGGGATTAACCTTTGGGAGTGAAATTTATTTTACAGTCTTGCTATTATTAAATCGTGTCGTACTTGCAAATTGATTTTACCCAAAAATAAAGTGTTTTTACCGATTAAATTGTACATTTAATTTAATTATCCCGCTACAGCTACGCTTATGTCACGACACATACGCCTCAGGGATCTCAGTATCGACTCAAACCATCAGATTACCTACAGTGTTTAATGTTATGATAACACAGTTTATTCAATGAATAATGTCTAAGGATGTTTATTGCGGATTCTGTACACTGAAACACGACAAATTATTATTACAAACTTTATAAACACAAAAAAATTGTGAATCAACTAACAGAAGCAGTGTTATTGTTTAGTTCGATGTTTGATTGTTTGGTTTTGGTTGAATTTAAAATTTCCCGGTTCAATTCCCGGTTACAATTTGTTTTCTTGCACCTTAATATTTGAAACATCAAAAAAATCAAATGAATTTTCGAATTATTACTTTTTTTGTTTCTTCCTCCAACGGAATCTTCATTTTTACCTCTGTTCCTCTCTATTTTTTTTTAAATATTAAAACACTAGCAGTTCTGTAAACAAGTAGGACTCGAGTAACTTTGATGTCCCCGAATTGACAGCTCGCAACAGTGGCATCATGTCCTCTGGCGGAATAAAAAGGTACTATCAAACACGGCTACCATTTTTACAGGATTGACCGAATATGTAACACAAACAATTTTTGCAGACAGACAATTCAAGGTGGTCGAGTCAAAACAGGATATTTTAGACTTTATTATATCATTAGATAAATACCTGAATTAATTTGTGTCTCTTGCCTCTCTTTGTATTATTTGTCATTTGGGTGAACTTTTGTGTATTTTTATACTTTTAATTGTTTTGTTATTTAATCTTCCAATTTGTCCGATTAAAATTAAAATTTGTTCGATTATGTTTATGTAATTGTACCTACAACTGGATTGTTCTGTGAGTGAGAATATCTGTAATAATCCAGTATCATTTCTTTTTACACCATCAATGGTGGTCCTGCCGCTGAGAGTTCCGTTCTGGCCATCTTTCTTTTGCATGCTTGGTTTATGAGAAAGAGGGAGAGTTTCCAGCGGAAGATTACGCCTATATATTATAGTTTACGTGCTACGGTCTGTCAGAGTCAGTCGTTGCGTTCTGGCGCCTCCAATAATTTTCCGCTCAATTAATTGAATGCGCCTCTTCATATTCCCGACTGTATGAAGAAATTTCTCTCACGCGTTTTGTCGCACCGATATCATCGTCTGGGGCTCGATTCTCCAAAAGCGATCAAGAGTTATTCGTTATGCCCCATCTGGTTTCGAAAACTTGTTGTCTCGACGAACTTTGTGGAATGTTTCATTTATGGCATATTATTTGGCAGCCCTGTGATTATTGTTTATGTTTCTGATGTTTTTGACATTTCTATGTTGTGAATTTGAAATTACGTCCGCACTTTTTTTCAAAATGGCTGGCGGCTATGTTACTCAAAACCAAAAACAGCTGGTAACCATCGCGGAAAAGAAAATTAATGCTGTTAACACGTGCAAAACTACATTAAATAGGAAGTTAATTTTCAGGTGAAACTATCTAACCCCCGGCGAAACATTCTTGTTGGTCCCAAAGCATCTGCTTCAGTTTGCTCTGCACTGTGTATTGCAGCCAATATCGCCGGTAAAGCAGCCATTATTTGGAACCTTAAAACAACTTTGTATAAATATGCAACGATTGTCCTTCGAAAAGCGCGAAACGATTTTCGATTAGGATACGATGCACTAGATTTTGACAGTTTTGTCAGTGTTGGTTCAACCCACTCTTTGTTCGAGTGAAATGACTTTTGACGTTTGGCGTCTAAGTATTTATACTTCGACGAGACTCGAGAATAACCAAGTCGACCAATGTATGTACTTTCGACGGCGATTGCGAGCGGCCTCGATTGGAGAATCGAGTCCCTGGACGGTATCACTTTTCAAAGCAATAACATTTTTCCTGACAATTGCAATAAAATCATCGCAAAAAGTATAAGAATAACTTCGGTTTCGTGATGCGTTTTCTTCACTGGCGCGGTAAAACGTGGAGGCGTTTCCCCCATACTGACTGTCGCGAGTGCTCTCTGAAGCTTAAAATAGGCGGAATTATTTTATTCGTAATATCGCGTTGCAGTAGAGTAGGCAGAGCGGATAGAACGCATAAGTATTTTTTTTTTAATTATTCGAAATTTTTCATTTTGTCTTCGCAAGGGCAGCTAAAGTAAAATGCCTTAACCAAAAAAACCTAATTATATAATAATAATACTTTCCAACCTTTCTCTTCCCATTTCCTTCCCCTCTTACTCCTTTCAGCCTCACAACATACTATTCACATTCATATGTACTAACATATTCATATGTATTCACATTCATTCATACTATTTTTTTTTTATAAGTTTTATAAGTCTATTTTATACTTTAGGTACTTGGAAATATAAAAAAAAAAAACTTTTTTTAAACTTTTTTTTTAAAAAGAAAGACAAACATTCCCGGGTTACGAATAACCCAACAACATTTGAAAATCTCCTACTACCACCACACTAAGCGGAAGATATTGCTTGTGTTGTGACGGAGGACTTAGCCAGCCGAGGAATCGAACACGGAACGCCTGGGTGGGACCCAAACGCTGTACCCACTCAACCACTGATAGTATTTGTTTTTATATTACTCACACTCAGGCAGTGCCTTAGTGGGTTTTCATTTCTTGTATATACTATTTGTTATTATATTATGTTATATGCATAAAGAAACGTAAATAAAGTTTTAAAAAATATATATATATATACATATATATAAAAAGTTTATGAAATTTTAGAAAATAATAGAGAAGATGTGACACGACAATGTCACAATCTGGCCTCCGTAGTTGAGTGGTTAGGATTCTCGCCTGTACGAATCTGGAGGTTGCGGGTTTAAATAAATTTTAACAATTATTATAAGCAATAAATATCAGCCTGAAACAATCATCCGCATTGAAACAAACTTCCGAGAAAAGATACATGCGGCCGACGGTCCGTGAGTGGTCCGATGAGTGGTCCGTCGGCGGCATGTATCCTTTTTCGGAAGATTATTTCAATGTGGATGAGTGTTTCAGGCTGATAATTATTGCTTATAATAATTGTTACCCTTTGTGCTATGCATAAAATCGTGTCTTAAACATTAGTTTATCAATTAAAAATAATAAATAAATTTAATTCGATTATTTTTTATTACACTTGTCTGTTACTCGCCTCACGGTTAATACGCAATATTTCTTATTTAAATGATTATATTTAGCTTTATTATTACGAAAAGTGAGTATTTATGTCGGGGGAGACGAAAATATATGCATTCCATATTTTTATTTTGTTAAGATTATGCTCTACATTATATATTGCAGCCATTATTGCCGGTAAATTAATTATTATATGGAACCTTAAAACAAATTTATATAAATATACGATGCTTGTCCTTTTAAGAGTGCGAAACGATCTTAGGTTTGGATACGATGTACACTGATGAAGTGTAATGATGAAGTAAGCATTGCTTCGAAACATGTCGGTTTTTTAAATGATAAGCATTGTTAAAACTAAGTATTCTATTAGTTTGTAATAACGAATTATTTGACTAATATGTGTTTGTTTCCTTTTATTTCAGTAACAAGGCCATCGCGGACTACCTGAGCAGCAATGGCTATAATGACGCCCTGGAGGCGTTCAAAAAGGAGGCCGACATGCCCGGGGAGATGGACCGCAAGTTCGGAGGACTGCTGGAGAAGAAGTGGACCTCGGTTATAAGGCTGCAGAAGAAGGTAACACCCTTACTAATAAGTTTAATTTTACACAATACAACTGATAATCAACCATTAATGTATTGTAACTGGTTGTTGTGGTTTTTTTTTTACGTTAGCTCTGCACAGGAGGTCCTGAGGAAAACAATTTCCCTCGGGGCCTATGTCATCTTTGGGGATGCTATGTGCAGGGTCTTTTTAGGGAAAGAAAGTTCTGGGAAGGAAAGAGGTATGAGTGGTGTGTAGGAATCGGGGGATCAGGGGGTGGGAATGCTATCCTTGTTCTACCGTTATTTCAATGGAAGATGCTCCGAGGAACTAGCGTCATTGATCCCCTTGGCACCGGTGCATAGTCGGGAAACACGGCAAACGCTCGCCCAACATATGTACACGGTTGACATTTGTCACATGAGAACTGGTCGTTTTTAAGACTAGTTCTTGAGTTCAACATCTCGGCTGTGGAACGATTTGCCGGCCTCTGTGTTTCCTTTTTCCTACAACATGGGTCTCTTCAAGACCCATCTTCACTCCTTCCTCTCCTCAAAAAGACCTTCCACGCAGCATCTTCAAAGATGACATAGGCCCCCAGGGAAATTATTTTCCTCAGGGCGTCCTGTATGGAGTTAATATAAAAAAAATATATATATACCAGTGTGTCCAGGTGTGACGGACTAATACTGCAGTATAATACGATGGGTTGAGAGAGTCCGGCTGGAGAGGTAAAAAGTTCAACCAGTCTCTCCCGATCCGACCCGCCACGCAGTAGGTAGGCAAACGCCAATGCCACCAAGATTTAGTCAAACCTCACCCCATGGTCCCGAGTTCCCTTAGGACAAACCTAGTGAACCACTTGGTGTGGTAACCTGTGGCAGAGGTTTTGGTTATCCAATAAATGGTTCCCAGGGCTGCAGGACGGAATACCTACCCATACCTGCCTCCCAAATTGATCAGTTGTGTAAAATTTAAAACACGTTTATTAGTAATGCATACTGTATTACTAATAAACCAGGGAATCTACAATGCAAAGAGAACCCAAAAACATATGTTTTTCATTTTTTTACATTTTGATCCCTCTGGTCTATTCTTTAATCCATTTCATGGAATCTGTGAAATAGTTATGTGAGAACAGGCTTTTCTATGGAATAGAGTTGACAGTCCATGTTTTGGAATTTCAAACACACGTTCAAAGCAAAATTGCCAAACGCTAACATAAGTAAACTTAATTTGACAGAAGTTGACTCTTGGCTATGTTCCTGATTCGATATGAACATTTTATATCTAGTATTTTATTTGCTTTAAAACCTACTACAAAAATATTAAATTACCAAAATACAAAAATTTGAACTTCGATATTGAGACAGAACCAACGAAAAATTACAAGACTTTTAGCTTCCTTAACATTTATAGGGAGTTCATTGAACATTTTGAAGCTCTTAAAATAAATATTATTTTTTGTTCTCAATAATTTTTTTTTTTTTATTTCCGAAATTCTCATAGACTTGCTGTTTCTGACATTTGTACTATTTTAATCTCCCAATTTTTTCTGACAACCCCTTTATTTTGGTCACAATTATTTCTTTCTATCCACACCATTTCAGTCTAAATTCTTTCTACTAACCCCTACTGTTTAGGCCTCCTATTTATTTCTGACAGTATCTGCTATTTTCGTATCTTAATTATCTCTACTTACCCCTCTAATTTTGGTCCCCTTTTTCATTTGGTCACCCCCTTTTTTGGTGCCCTAATAATTGTTTCTTTCAACTAAATATAATTTTTTTTTAGTCTCTTAATTATTTCTGTCAATCTCTATTACCGTGAACCGCTAGAAGGTGTTTCATGGGACTGAAAAATAAAAAAATAATCAGTTAGACAAAAGTGTGACCTATACTTACTTACTCATAATCTTACAATCAAACTGATTGATCAGTTTTGTAAAATTTAAGTAAGATAAAATATTGTACAATTAAAAAACTGAATAAACATATTTAAAAAAAATATTCATACTGATTTGAAAAAAAACTGTTGTTGCTAATTTGCATGAGACCTTTTGACTCCTAGGCCCTAGATAGATCAATGAAATTGTAATATTTAATCGCTGAAGAAAATATTAGCTACTCTCAAACAAATTTTTGAAAAGAAATATCAAAAAAGATACGGTCACATCTAGAAATTGAACCCAGGACCTAACCTAACCTAACCTTGCCGGGGCGATGCTCTACCACTAAGACAAATACTAACTACCCTATGCCCTTCGGTCGTAACTGTATTATACTTTGAATAAGAACTATCAACATTATCTTAACTCATATTTTTATTGGCTTTTATCTTTACGTATGATTGCGAGATTCATAAAATTTATGCTAAATATTGCTTAACACAATGTTAAATGTTTTGTAGGTTATGGAGCTGGAATCCAAACTGTCAGAGGCGCAGAAGGAATATATCGAGGGAGCCCCCACGCGCGCCAAGAGGACCCCCGCAGAGTGGATCCCACGACCTCCGGAGAAGTTCTGCCTCATGGGACACAGGGCCCCCATCACAAAGGTAATAAACATTGGCTTCTGTTTTCATTCAATTAAATTTACTAAAAACTTACTACGATAGCTGACAGGAGATTCATAAAACACCTATTATTTTCTGTGTCTTTCATATTTTTATTGAGGGTTGTTTATGGTTTCACGTCAACTCAGAATCTTGCAACTTCAACACCCCTTTGAAAAGTCATTAAAAGTTATAGAAACTTTACTATTTACATCCATTAATGAGAAAGGATCAATAGAAACACCGCAACATGTTGACTATTGACATCCATTAATGAGAAAGGATCAATAGAAACACCGCAACATGTTGACTATTTACATCCATTAATGAGAAAGGATCAATAGAAACACCGCAACATGTTGACTATTGACATCCATTAATGAGAAAGGATCAATAGAAACACCGCAACATGTTGACTATTTACATCCATTAATGAGAAAGGATCAATAGAAACACTCTGATACATAAATATAACATGTAATGGACAAGCTCTTGTAAAATTTCGATATTTAAAAATAGGCATTCTAAAATTGCACTTTATATTTTGGTTTTGAGTATGTTCAGTAGCGATGGGTAAATTCATCATGGTACGTACAATGACTTGTGCAGCAGTTCTGCAGCGCTACCATTCGAATTATGAATTTTACTGAATTGTGTCTAGTGTGACCGTCACGAGACATTATAATTGTATACTTTTTACCCGAGTTCACTTTGGAATACGGCCATATGTAGGCACTTTGGGGAATTTTTTTTAGGTCAGGGAATATTCCCGGGTGCACATACATCACTAATGTTGGCCCACTCTCTATTAACCTTTAGGCTGCGTTCAAATGTATGTGTGGGGTCCCCACCACGCGGCGCATTTTTCAATATCGATCTGCGGACCAATAATACTTTTTAAAACTGTAATCAAAAGTATTTCACATGATCATTCTTTATGTTCACATTGCTCAAATAATGCATTCATAACTTAAATTTTCATAAATAATTCAAAATAATTGTTTTGGGGCGATGTTTATATTAATAAAATGTATCACCGAGCAGATAAAATATTACTAAATACCGTACCGACTGCTGCTTACATCTGTTTGTGTTTGAATTTTTATATCACATTGTTTGATCTAAGCGCCGATGTTGTGAGTGTTTTTTAAAACAAGGAATTGTTTTTCAACCTATTTGCCTTGTATGCGATCTTACAAATCTTTTTCTTTTTACACTTCCAGAATAAAGATGACATTTTTTCCCTTTGAACAATCATATATAAATTTTTATTAATCAATTTACAATTCAAATTATGTTTTAAATGCACATAAATTCTCTTAAACATGAAACAAAATGCAATAAAACAGAAACTGGAAGCAAATCTCAAAAGAGAAATGTAAGTTTTTATGTTTACAACTCTAATGCATTATTAAACATTTGAATAAAATACTTATGTTTATTCCTCCGAAATGAGATTGTCGAATGAAATTACAATTTGACAATTGCTAAAAACAACTGTCGCGATATCAGCCTTAAAAGAAAAGCGGCGCACAGTTATACTGTTATCGCACTAATCGTCCATTGCGCCTACATGCTGATCAAGACCTTCTGTATCGACTCGGCAGATTTGAAATGAGCTGAAGGGAAAATCTGAATTTAAAATCTGGCTTTAAATTCTAACCGAAGAAAAACAAATAAATGCAATGAACTCTAGAGATATGAATGGAGAATTTTTACAGATGAATTTCGGTTCTGCATTATGCTTGTACGCAATACAGCGAGGATTCAAACCTAGAAATGACGTAAGACGACTCCTGCGTGAGAGGCAAGCACGATAAAATGACTCTAGATGCTTCCCGCCTGGAGGTTAAGAAAAATATGTGCAAATTATTTCCATAAAGCATTTAGTTGTTTCCTGGAATTATTATCTAATTTTATATAATTTTTGAATCCTCGTCCCTTACTCATCAATGTTCTCCCTTGTAGGTGATCTTCCACCCGGTGTTCAGCATGATGGTATCGGCCAGCGAGGACGCCACCATAAAGGTTTGGGACTTTGAGACGGGCGAGTACGAGAGGACACTGAAGGGCCACACGGATCCCATCCAGGATATAGCATTCGACCAGCACGGCAAATTACTAGGTTAGTCACACAACTACCAACTGTTTAGTTATATGAAGTTGTTGCTATTCGGGCAATGTTTGAGGATGAAGGAAGGTTAATCGAGATCAAACGAAAGGTTTGGAAGTACCTGGCTAACCAGATCTGATCACTAAACATAGCTAAAGTAATTTATTTGTTTTTGTAAGTTACCGCCTTCTATGCATTTTTATAACAACAACATTTTTAGACTGTTTTTATTCAATATCCCATCTTTGTAATTGCAATAATTTTGTAGATTTTATTTTTTACTCACAAACAGGAGGCCCTGAGGAAAATAATTTATCTCAGGGCCCATGTCATCTTAGGGACTGTATGGAGGGTCTTTTTAAGGAAAGGAATGAGCGAAAGTTCTGAGAAGGAAAAATTTATAAGGGGGTGTGTAGGAATCTGGGGGTCAGTGTGTCTAAGAGTGACATATGAATCCATCCCTTCAACTGCAGTGCAATGCAATGGGTCAAGAGAGTGTGGTTGGAGAGGTCAAAAGGCCTCACTCAAACTTTGGTTTCATAAAGGGGTTCATTTTAATTATTTTGTGGTTAACTTTTTGATTTCAATATAAAGTGTGATGTTTTCTCTTTCTAACACCGATTAGATAATATTTCTCATCATGATAGTAAGGGAGACCCAACAATTTTTATGAGACCTGTATAAGTTTATAAGTTTTTATTCTCACTATGTTTAATATCTTTATTTCATTGCTTTTATTTTTAAATTTCGGTTGCTTATGTCTCTTTTCTGTTTCCAGTCTCATGTAGTGCAGACATGTCAATAAAGCTGTGGGACTTCCAGCAGACGTACGAATGTATCAAGACCATGCACGGCCACGACCACAACGTGTCCTCGGTGGCCTTTGCGCCCAGCGGCGACCTGGTCTTCTCGGGCAGCCGCGACAAGACCATCAAGGCCTGGGACGTCACCACGGGCTACTGCGTGAAGACGTACAGCGGCCACCGGGAGTGGGTGCGGATGGTTCGCATCTCCACGGACGGCTCTCTGCTCGCCTCGTGCTCCAACGATCAGACCGTGCGAGTCTGGCACACTGATTCCAAGGACTGCAAGGTGAGAGAGAATTCATCATATTAAATTCATTATCAACATCTTTCTCTTATCCTAATCAGGTCGGGGACCATTACTTCAACAAGCTTAGAAAAAAGTAGAATGGACTCGGATCTAATTTGCATATTCAAAATTATCACTGACATACCTGCTTTGTTACAACTCATCCAGTTCAACATCCCTTCCCGTAGACTCCGAAATAACGAATTGCTAATCCTCAATCAACATTCTACTAATTATGGATACCATTCTCCTTTGTCCAGAATGTCGAGACTTGTCAACGCAAGTCAAAGCATTGAATTTTTTGGTGTAAGTCGATACACAATTTGTAATTTTTAAATCCTTCTTCGTGCTTCGACTTGTAGTTATCTTCTGTATGTACTTTTTATATTATATATTGTCATTGCTCTTCATTTATATGTGCTCTCCTTTCACTGTCACCTCTGTTTCTTATTTGTGTTACTATTATATTGTTGATGGACTATTTGTCTATATAAATAAGTAAGAAGCCTCCCGAGGGTCTAGCACGGTCGATCGATAAAACTCATCAAACATATCAAAAAGGTTATGAATAAATCTGTCATCTATGGTTATTATGATGTATGTAGGAGCACGGTCAACATTGATATAAAATATTCCGACTGCCAATAGAATAAAGCTGCCTAATTTTAGCGCGGCCTCCAAGCTTCAGTCAAATGTCAATAAACACAACTTTTTTAATGTTATGTAATGTCGTTTGTTATGCAAAATTACTGGCTTAATGAACGGGGGCAGACTAACAAAGCTCATAGAATTGAAAGGCATCGTATAAACGATCATTTGAATCCATTCGAGCTTGGAGAAACGGATTTCAGAAAGTTATTCAGAATGTCACGAGTTATTATGGACTTCATTATTGATGATGGCGATATAGTTGAAATTCCCGCTTAACACCGGCTGCCTGTTTTGAAAATGATGATTTAATTGATTTGACTTAGAAATTTTACTATTGATATAATATATCTTTTCAAAGTGCAAAAAACTATTTGGCAAAGTGATTACCTAAAAAAGTGAAATTCTTAACCACTTGAATGTCAGATGACATTTGACCACATGATAGCTGTGTTCCATAAAAAAATTTATTACAAAGAATTCCGAGAAGTTACATACATTACTAGAAGCAACGTCTGGAATGATGTCGGTTTTGAATCAATGAATGAAGCGATTTTGACCTTGTCCTTGTACAGTTTCTTTATACATAAGGGTTAAAATCGCATTTAAGCATTTGATTGTGTGGCAGGTCAGTGACAGATGAGAGGTTAAGGGGAAATAATGCCCACCCGCAATGGGCAGAATGAATGCTGAATCTGCGCCTCTACCACAACTTGGTGCAGAGCGGAGTAGACCCGTGCAATCTCTGCACTGAACTGCGCGAAGAAACTATCATTATAAGGCTTACAGGTTTATAGATTTTGTAAGAACACTACAATTTATTAAAGCAGATTTTGGCAATGGGAATGTTAATAAAAAGTACCATGTCCACCGAGAACAGGTGTTATGTGGTGATATATGTTGACACGTGTTGTTATGTGTTTCAGGTGGAGCTGCGAGACCACGACCATGTGGTGGAGTGCGTGGCGTGGGCGCCCGACAGTGCGGCAGGGCCCATCAATGAGGCGGCCGGCCACGACAACCGCAAGGGGGCCCATCTGGGGCCCTTCCTCGCCAGCGGGTCTCGCGATAAGACCATCAGGGTAATTACACCCACATATTACATATTATTGTTTTGCTATTGATAGCTCCTTTTTAATCTCTCCCTCATTACAAGGAGATTTCAGCTTTTCTTCTTAAGTCAGTTCCTCACTGCTGAGGATCGTGACCCCTACTAAATTTCCATGGTGTTGTATTGTTCCAATTCATCACATTTTGATCTTAATCAATTTTTTGACACTTGGACGGTCCCAGTTAAAAGGAAAAGGGTATGAGGAGTATTTAGAAAGTGGAGGTCAGTGTATCCAGGAGACATGTATGAATCCATGCGGTGGCAAGGCGTTATATCGAAAGAGTTCACTTGGTGAGGTCAAAGGGTCTCTATCCACCGATCCCACCACTCTCGATCCACCCCGCCATGCATTTGGTAGACATCTTGGACAAAACTCACTCCATGAACCCGGGCACCCCTGCTCAGTCACTTGGTGACCCACGGCAGAGGTGTTGGTTACCTAATGAGTGGTTTCCAGGGTGGCGTTACGCTTGTTATATCCGCTTACCAAATTATCAAATTTTCAGTGCGCTTCAGCTTTTGTCGAAATTGTGACCAAGCATTATAGTATTATAGATTCCTTGGTGTTTTATCAAATGTTAACTGGGTTATTTGTCTTTCTAAAGTGTGTTTATGTGCTTGTGTCCAGGTTTGGGACGTGGGCACGGGTCTGTGTCTCATGACGCTGGCCGGCCACGACAACTGGGTGCGCGGGCTGAGCTTCCACCCGGGCGGGCGCTACCTGCTCAGCGCCTCCGACGACAAGACCATCCGCGTCTGGGACATCAAGAACAAGCGTTGCCTCAAGACGCTGTACGCGCATCAGCACTTTATCACCAGTATTGGTAAGTGGACATTCATTGCGTAAACATTCAAAAATCTCAAATCTCCGACATGCAGATCACACTACAAGAAGAAAAATAAATTAACCACCTCCTTGCTAAAATAGAGAAGGAAAGCCGTAATCTAGGTCTACTGATCAACAAGGCCAAAAAAAGTAATGATGATCGACAAGGCAAACACCTTTGTAATAACAATTAATGCTGTCACAGACTTGGAAACGGTGAAGACTTTATATACCGAGGCTCATTATAAGTAATGAAGGAGGTTGTTTACAAAGGTGAAAAGAAGAATTTGCAAAACAAAAGATCCCACGAGTTAAATGCAAAAGATATGGAGTTACAGAGACATAACAAAGATCAACAAGATGAGACTCGTCTGGGCACTGATTTTCCCCATATTTACGAATTTCAAAAAAAAATTGGCTAATGTATTGATGTTGATTATTTGTGTTTCAGATTTCCACAAAGTGCTGCCGTACGTGATCTCTGGCAGTGTAGACCAGAATATAAAAGTTTGGGAGTGCCGCTAAATTAATTCCATACAACTTTATGTAGCCATCGGGAATAAATCTTAAAACACGTAATGTTTCAAACGAAGTATATCAAATCGGCACGCCCTCACCTCAACCAACATTTGTTTATAATGTGTTCTTAAATATTATTTTATCAGTAATCATTATTTATATAAAGTCTCAGCCGCGAGAATGACGGATAATGGATGATGGTCGGGGAAGTGTTGATTTATTCTGTTTAATAATTGAGCATAAACATTTCACTGGCTTAATTTTAAGGTATTCTTTATGTGAGACGGTGCTTGCAATATCAGCATGTACTATATTGGGATAGATGCTACAATATATACAGCTAAAGCAGTGATATAGAGTACGCAAGATGGGATTAACAGCTGCAATCGTGATGCCATACTTTAGCCTCATCAGTTAACTTTAAAATATGGGGCTAATGTCAAGGTTTTAGTTGCACTATGTAAAGCGCTGCAAGTTTGTTTATTTCTTTCGTGGGTTTATAACAAAACGCACGCATTGTGTCAAAACATGCCGTAGGTTGCGTTGGAAAGGTCAGCGTTGTAAAGGTTAAATGAGTTGTTTAGTTCCAATGTACAAGTCTGCTATGATTTAAAATTGAAGTAATAACGAGGTATTACCCTAGCGGTTGTATCCCATACCAATAAAATGTCTTTTATTTTAATCTGAATATCCGTAGTTCATCTACAAAGTACACAAAATAAATCATTTCTTAAAGTAATAAATGAAAAAAAATTGGTTTGCTAACTGTCACATCACTATTGTTATGTGTTGCACAATACTAGTGATGAACTAATTGTCATCTATGGTCACTCTCTAAAATATGTCTATAGCGTCAAGTCACAATTAATAAAGTCTGTAAAATAAAATATTAAACAATGTTTTCTATAAGTCAGTCAAATATACAACGAAACACGATATTGAGATTTTCACAACCGAAAGTATTGTTATTTACGGTATTATGCCGTGTTTTAGTACCATGACAATAATTGATTTGCCATCATTTAACCAAAGTGGACTTATCATGTATAGAACTACACAACTCAAAAAACAACTTTACGTAGGGCGTGTCCATTTGTAGCTGTAAGATTGAAATCAAAACTTGTAAAGGCTGCATTGCTTTTATTTGTATGATTGTTTGTTTATATTTCCCTATCTAGTTTGCTCTATATCATCGTGCTACAGATACAGGAATATATAAGTAGGGCTGATTAGAATGCTGAGAATTTGGTACAATAAGAAGTGCCAACATAAAGATTATTTCCTTGGGACGTCGGAAGTTTATTCTGTTGGGGGATTGTGAGCGAGGCGGCAACCCTATTATCATGTTTAGACATTATTTTATGTTTCTCGTGCCTCGAAAATATTTAAAACTTCTTTTTAACAGGAATTATATAATGCCCCGTGTCCCTGTCCTAGCTGTGTTATAAGTTAGGAAATTATAAATATATGTGTTGTATGTTATTTTTTAAGTCAATTAGAATAAATTCTTTTTGGTTGATATTTTCGTTTCTTTTTATTTTTTTAAATTTGGATAGAATTTGGCAACAAACAATTGGTTCATTGTGGTAGTTGGCTTTGATGCCAACTTCATTTCATGGACGTTTGGTTTTCGTCTGACGAAACCCACACCCGATACTTAGTGAAGGAATAATTTTTCTCTTATGCATTTCGTTACTTTAAAATAATTATCCTGACGTACACTTATTTGTATCTAACAAATTGTCAACAAGCTCATCCACAATTTGTGGAAAGAGAACACGCTGTTGAAGAAATTGGACATGCGACAAAGTAAACAATAAATTCACGTATGTAATATTGAAATGCTCACTTTGTAATACATTTTTACTTTAAGTAATTTAAAGTAAAAAACGGTTATTTATTGAATGTGAAGAGTTGCTGGCTCAATTGGTAAATCACTTACTCATAGAATTAACTTTAAAGTATTGCACTTCTCCATGCAGTGATGATTTTTAAACTATAGTTTGATTTTATTCAATATTGTTAAATTAATCAGGGTAGCAGAGATAGAATTCAAATTCCAATACATAATAATAATATTGATGATTTGAAACATTACTTGTGATGTACTTTAAAAGCTGTTTGTAGTTTTGGTAGAATCAATATTTAGTTGACATTCAATCTTTACCAAATATAAGTGAAACTCTGAATACAAGGAATTATAGTCATTTAAATGTCCTTTGCAGTTAAAAGTTTTTCTTCTTTATAAAATTCAATGACAAACTTTTGTAGATATTACGGAGATTCTTTTCCTATTTTATAATGTTTTATAGGATTAAATTGAATGGAATTCTTTAATAAAGATTCAATTAACGTAGTGTTTTGCTTGATACAAATATATTTCCAACACAACTCTTTTCTATTGTAAACCGAATGCGATGCATGCATTCTAGAAGATTTAGTTCCGCTTCACTAGACATTTGTATGATGTAACTGTAATACTTATTGTAACATGAGGAAGACTTGTATATTGTAATAATCACATAATAAACCACTCAAATATTTGTAATTTTTCATAATCCACTTAAATTACCAGCTGAAGTATTTAATTGAAATGGCTTATCGTGTACTCAATGTTTCCAGAAGGAAACTCCATGTTAGGGTAGGTTTAGTCAATAATTTAATACTTTAAGCTTAAAATATGTGTTTTCTCTGCACTTGCCCATTGTAAAACTTTCTTACAAACCCATTCTTGTAGCCACCTAACAAAATGCTTTTATTGTACAACAATTATAAAAAAATATTGGTCATAACTTATTTATACTTATAACTTATGAAAGAGCAGTGCACAGGAGTTGAAGTGAATACGCCGATACAAAGAAACCAGTTCTGCTGTACCTTTTAGAGCCTCTTGCATATTCCTAGAATAGTCGACCCGCAGCTAAATATTTGCAATTGCGTGGCTGCAATACAATTCAACTTATTTATATTTAATATTAAAATTAGCAGCACCGTTTGCATTGCTAACTAGGATTTGTACGTGGACGTGGAACAAGATGATTTGCATGTGTAAAAGTATTCAGCCTCGCCACTCGGGGGGGGTGATGCCCCGTCAAGTGGAAGTGTGGAGGGAAGGCGTGCTTTTGCCAGCCAGCCTGTCTAAATTATATATATTATATTCGCTACTTATCTATTACCACCTTCACTTTGTGACTATGGTATATATTTTTTCTGTAAATAAACATGTCTGAAATAAAATACAGCAATTTGTTTTCTTTTCCCTAGCAATCCTTTTCCCTTTATTTACAAAATTCCACTGGTTTCAGGAACTAATAAAAATAACCAGGGAGAAGAAGACATGTGAAGTCAGTGTTGCCATGTCCCAAAAATAAATTTAAAAAAACCATGTTTCAGGGGTAAAAAAAAATCATGTGTTACCGTGTTCTGAATGATAAAAAGCAATGTTTTCATAAGTTTTTTTTATTGTGAATTTAAATAAGAAAACAACAGTACCTAAATAAATTATCTATAATGCTTTAAAAACTATCATTTTATGAGTTTTTATTTCATTTTTTACTGTTATTAAGGTGAAGCGCTATGAAGTAATGCAAAATCACATGTTTTTGGTCTGAAAATTTGATCACTTAGAAATAAATATGTGAGAGTCTTTAATTATACTGCGAGTAGAAAGGCATTTTAAATAATCGAGTTTTTATTTATAAATATTTTTATAAGCCCAGAAAAGTGGCAGTAGTAAAAGTATCAGTCCTATGAAAACTACTTTAAATTTCAAAATTTGGGTAATGGTTTTATCGTATAATGTGGAAAATTGTTTTAGTGCTTTAGAAAATGATCTTAAATCATTTAAATATTTTTGCACGAACTACACAAAATAAAATAAAACACTTTTTGGCAATGTTTTTTTTTCTTTAAAAAATTAAAACAAGTTTTAAGTTTTAAGTAAATAAAGAACAAAATTATTTTTCATTATAAATAAAAAATTTTAAATGCCTTCCCAATTACCAGAAGAAAGGCTGAAGATCGCGAAAGATCTGGTAAAACATTTTAACAAAACACTAATGTCAAATATTTTATCAAAAGAACAAAAGACCTGCATTACTGAGTCAACAGGCCAAATGTTAAAACATCTTGAGGTCATGGTGCAAGAACACAAGAAAAACGATGGACTAGAAAAAGTATATCAGTCGTTATCCAAAATTGATCAAAATATTGAAGGTTTTTAAATCTAAAATGGAATCAAAATCGTTTCCTGAAGTAGCAAATCCAACGAAGCAGCCATCACTTGAAAATATGAATTTACTCCAACAAACAGCGGATCCTGGAAATAAATCACTTCCATTAAACAATGAAAATATTCTGAATAATACACCCGTCACATGAAGAAAAACCTAAAGTGCTCATATTTGGAGATGGGGAGGAAGGAGCGAGGCAAATGCAAAGAACCATTGAAAGAAGCAATCCGGGTTCCACAATAGACAAATACACTTCAACTATACTACAATCTTGTAAAAACTTTACTAAAAAAGATGTACTTATTATTTTTACAGGCAGTAATGAAAAATCACCAAAGAACATAATTAGCCATCTGTATTCATTGTACACTCTGTACCTGTACCAAAAAATAATCACTTCAATGTTTTTAAACTTTACGTCGAAATAAAATCAAATACTGCTCTTTTTAAAACTAACTGTGAATTCATTGGGCCAATATTTTATGACCAATTGAATAATAAAATTATAACATCTCTAAATCTATGGGCTTGGTAAGATTAAATATAATGAAACGAAAATACTGGAACAATAGTCATTTTAGTTAAAAATAGTTAATAAATTAATAATTAAAAATAGTTAATAATTAATAATTATTGACTTTCTTATTTATTATTTGGGCATGATGTGAACATTTGTTATTGGGTTGTAACATAATTATTATAATCTATTGTTTTCTTTTATGCATGTAATTTTATTAATCTGTAAATGTTCCTAATAAAATAAAAATAATCTCAATCGGGAAGAAGACAGGAACCCACTATATCCGGAAAATCATTTTTTTAATGAATAATACAATATTGAGAGCGTTCCTGTTCATAAAAATATTTCTTCAGAAAAACTGAAAAAACACACCAGAATAAAAAAAAATATCACGCCATAAATATCCAAATACATCAAAAGGAAAAACCTCACTCTATTTTATATACCTAAATGTGAGAAGCTTGAAAGGTTAACTTGATTATATCAAATGTCTACTGAAATCTACAATCTCGAACTTCAACATCATCCTATTGTGTGAGACCTGGCACAAAGAAGGGAACCTGAAGTACGTCAACTTAGAAGGATACAAACATGAAGCTTCCTACCGGCCGCAGGGAGCTGGTGGTGGAGTCTCCATATTCGTAAAAGATTCCTTAGAATACAATTCCATTAATAACACATGCGACTCTGACAATAAATATTTATGGCATCATCTAAACAAGCTCAATCTATAAATAGGCTTGGTGTATAAAAACCCAAATACTGCTTTCAAAGACTTCCTAGAGACACTATCCTCTCATCTAGAATCAAGCAAAAGAGGTTTTGTATTTGGAGACTTCAAAATAAATCTTCTTTACCCAATAAATACACAAACTTGTAAATATACAAATACATTTAGATTTTATAATTACACTATTTTGAACAAAATAAATATGCCACACGCATCACAGAAAATACAAACACAATCTTTGATCATATATTTACCAATACAAAACTATCATACTCACTAACGAACTGTGAATAATTCTATTTTAAAATATACATATTGTTTATTTATTATAAGTAGAAATCACTGATACCCGTTTGTTTCTTGGGAAATAGCTTCTCAAAAGGATAAAGTGAAACTGCCTGTATGCAGTCCATTTTTCCTCCAACGACTTCTTGGCAGTCCTGGATAATTCTGGTGTTCCCACAAATGGAATCTTCGATACGCAGGATCGCATGAATCTTTCCATTCCCACAATCCAGTTTACGTTTTTCGCACTTTAGAAGGAGGAACACCACTTCTACTCGCAAAAACTGAAGTTGAAGCTGACAAATCTTCGTTTCCACTTGTTTCCATCTCCGAATCGCTGATGTCCTGTACAATATCGTCGAAGGTACAGTCTTGGAAATCTGATTCATCAGACTCTGCCAGAATATCCTCGATTTCCGTAAAATTAAATCGTATTCCATCCATGTTTGAGACGAGTTTACAAAATAAAAATGAATCAAAAGCCTTTAAGCACTCTGAAGTATAAATTAAAAGTTGACCTTTATAATAATTAAGGTGAATCTAACGGATTTTTTCTAAAATATATGCGGTCATAAAATTTCATACGAATTTCGAGAGTATTATCTACGTTTTAGAACCACTGACATTTAATAATGATCTATGCCATCTAAAGTTACTTTCCTTTCTTTCGAGAAGTACTTACCTAAATTATTGTTTTCGAAACGCAATGAACTTTTCCGCTCGGTTGGTAGAACTGTCGATGCGGTGACTTGTATAAATTTTGAAGCTCAACCTCATCTTGACGTGCTTGTCATTTATTAAAATTTTGTAATCACAGTTAAAATGAAAGACGCAAAGAAACCCGAAGAAGTAAAGAAGGTTGAGCCTTCTCCCAGCGATGATTTGGTAAGTTTTTACAGAAAATCTTGGGCTTATTACGTACTTTCACTCTTTATTTTTGTTTAACCTAATCTATGTCTATCTTTTGTTTTTCAGTCTGAGGAGGACAAAAAGCTCCAAGAAGAGCTAACAATGCTCGTTGACAAATTAACAGTAAGATATTTCTTTCCATCTTCCATAAAATATTGTTGATTTTAATTTGTGCAAACTCATTCAACTGTCAATTTTAGGGCCCAGATGAAACCCTTTACAATCCATCCTTGCAAATGCTGAGCAGTTTGATAAGGACGTCCACAACTTCAATGACCTCAGTGCCGAAGCCCCTAAAATTCTTGAGAGAGCACTACCCCACTATCAAGGAAGCTTATGAAAAAATAACAGACTCCGACACCAAGAAATTCTGTGGAGATGTCATCTCAGTACTGGCCATGGGAGTGAGCGGAACCCCTGAAGCCGCAGCCAAACGAGAATGTCTTAAATATTGTCTTCTAGGTAAGTTAAAATTCTTTATTCCAGCACAAAAGTTGATGCTTTCATTTATTGTTGGTACTAACCTAAAAGAAAATTGAAAAGCAATGACAATAATGATTCATATTCTTTTGATAAATATGATTGAATTAATTCGGAGTGTATTGAAAACCTCTAATTTATGGAAAAAAGGTGTGAATATCCCAATAATATCTAATCTATGGAGACTAAATGCTGGAGTACTGTGTAACAGTGATTTTTAATAAACTAAAAAATAACTGCAGTTGAGGAAAATGGGAAACCCAAATATTGTAAAGATGTGGTTAATAAAAGAAACATCCATGGATTGTATCTATAAAATGTTTTTGGGAGGCAGGTATGGGTACCGCCGCCCCAGGAACCATTAATTGGATAACCAACATCTCTGCCTCTGCCATAGGTCACCACAGGTGGTTTGCTATATTTGATGATTTAGCAGGGGTGCCCCGGTGCATGAGGGCGAGGTTTGTCCGGATTTTGACGGCGGATGCATCTGCCCATCAGCTGCATGACAGGCCAGATCGGGAGACTGATTGAGGGAGACCTTTTGGCCTCTCCAGCAGGATTTTCTCGCAATATTGCCTTGTACTGCAGTGGGACGGATAGTATTCGTACATCCGTCTCTCCTGGACCACTGACCCCCAGATTCCTACTCACCCCTCATACCTTTTTACTTTCCAGAACATCCTCTCCTTCATTCTTAAAAGAACCCTCCACAAAGCATCCTCAAGGATGACATAAGCCCTAAGGGGGATTATTTTCCTCTGGGTCTCCTGTGGATCTAATGTAAAAAAGCAAGTGAAAAATGAAGTTTTTCCAATAGTTTATAGGAAAAACGTTTCAACATCTGAATCGTCAGCCATAATTTTATTTCTTTTATGTATTCCAGAATTCATCTTTTTGTGAAAATCTTTAATCATGTCTTATTCCATCACATCGCATCGCCCTAGAGGGGATTTCTCACAAAAACGGCGCTCTACAAATTATCCAATTATTATTATCAGGTACGATGAACGACTGCGGAGACTGGGGCCACGAGTATGTGCGCCAGCTGGAAGGCGAGATCGCCGAGGAGTGGGCGGTAAACGGAGACGCGGAGACCAAGGAAAAGCTGCTGCCGCTGGTGCAGGACATCATCCGCTTCGACATGCGCCACTCTGCTGAGATCCAGGCCTGCGACCTGCTCATGGAGATTGACCGTCTCGACCTGCTGACACAACACATGGAGCAGAGCAACTATCCCAGGGTCTGCTTGTACCTCGTTGGGTAAGAATTTAACATATATTTAAAAAAATACATATTTTAACTCCAAGCACGAGGTTTTCAGGAGTCCGAAAGGTTGCCTTCAGTACCTATGTCATTTTCGGTGATACATACTTTGTGAAGATTTTTTTTAAGGATAGGGAACTGTTTCTTTTTAAGTATGGATAAGTCATGTTCGTTTATAATGATTCCTGGTGTCAATAAATTCATTCTACAAAAACATGATTGCATCTGGATTGTATTTGCAAAAAGATTCTGTTTATACATGTTACAGTTTATCTTATTTTCTTAATGTCAGATGTGTTTTATTTTATTTTATTATGTTTAGGAAGCAAACAGATATAAGATAATTACTCTGTAAAATGAATATAATATATGTATTATGATGAACCAATTTATTTCCATTAATTGTCTATATGTACAATATAAAAAAATTATAAATAGGTACTCATCGATATTTGGTCGATGTATGTACTACGATATATACAAAAACAAAAGAAAAAATGAATAAGAACAGTGGAAATGAGTATTGTATCGAGATATTAATTAACCGCTTGGGCACATAAGCTTGTGTTCACGACAATTTAATGTAGGTAGACATAGGAATGACGTATGTCCCGGACCTGAGTTATTAAGATTGTATAGAGATAGATTCAGCCAGTTTGATTTTACATGTTTTCAAGCTGCAGTTGAAGATTTCATATTTTTTTTTTTTTTTTAATTTGTAATTTTAAATTGTGGATTTATTCTTTATAAATGTTTAACCCCACTTTCATAATACAATTTACAAATGAATATCATTATTCCCCGTCGCAGTGAGCTTGATACATGATTTTTTAGCGCCCTTGAGGTGATTTCTCACAAAAACGGCGCTCTATAAATTATCCAATTATTATTATTATTATTATTTGTCATGATGTTTTAGTTAATCCTTGGTCTTTGAACTCATATTTAACTTGTGTCCACCTTTCAGGTGCGCAAGTTACGTGGAGGAGCCTGAAGCCACCTTCATACTGCAGGGTGTACTGAAGCACTATCTGCGCTTCAAGGAGTACGCACGTGCCATGATCATCGCACTGCAGCTCAATGATAGAGAGAAGTGCGAGGAGATCTTCAAGGAATGTGAGGATCCGTGAGTGCCCAAAACTAAATCATTTGCTAACTAACTAAATATAAAATAATATAATTATCAATATTGTCTATTGTCCCCATCGCTTGCTTTCTACGAAAATATGTAATCTCTTAAGAATTCTACTGTTGCATCCAAAACAGCTCATTAATTACAGCTTCTGACTTCTGATGCACTTGTAATGGACTATATGTGTAGGAAAAACAAGCTATGCAAGGAAAAGGGATAACCAATCACTTACCTCTGTATCTCTGTCAAGGAGCACACGAAACAACCACAATATATTTATATAGTTCTACCGCAATACCTTGAGGTAATTATCGCCACAACAAAACGAATGAGTACAAAACGATATCATGTACTTCCGAGGTGGTCAAATCCCTTCTTTTTAATTAAAAACGAGATTGTGCACACTAAAAACACCAACAACTTGTTTCCGAGGTAGTTCCAAATCTTCCGTTTTTCAGAAACAAATGCGCTTGAATTTGCACTATGTTTCTTGCCATTATTATAAATTTCAAATATGTACTTTTCCAGTATTTGAAATGAGAGAGAGGTAGGAACTAAACATATTCTCATTTCAAAACCAAAAACCCTTGTAATATTGATTGATGTTTATTGATGATTCCAGGCTAATCCGCAAGCAGCTGTGCTACATGCTGGGCCGTCAGCAGATTGCACTGGATGTGGAAGATGAAGACTTGAGGGCCATCATGACCAATGCACACGTCAATGAGCACTTCCTCAGCTTGGCCCGAGAGGTTAGAACTATAGAACTATGACAAATGTTAATAAATAAATAAATTTCTCCACCATTATTCCTCCATGATATTTTTTTATTATTTATTAATTAAAGCCCTATTGGGTTTTTACATAAAGATTATTAGTTAAATTGAAAACAACAGTATAACCAATGACTAAATAAAATACCTTGAGAGAGGACTTAGTATACCAATAACCCATTCTGTCCAAACGGTTATAATGGTTGCCAAGAAGTAACGTATATTCATTACTTATCATATAAACTGAATAATTTCTTTTTATGTAAGTTTGAAGGTATTTTTTCAATGTTTAATTTTTTTTAAATTATTTTTTTATTTGGTGACTAGACAACTTAGAATCATGCAACTTCAAGACATCTTTTGAAGAGTCATTAAATTTATGGGCTATTGCACTTTTCAATTTTTATTTCATAACTTTTAAAGACTTTTTTCAAAGGGGTGTCCAAATTGCATGATTCTGAGTTCTCATGGAAACCTATAACCACTCGAGCGCTTTTTGCCACATTATGGCACTATTTCCAAAACCGCAGATTGGTTTGTTGCCAAAATGTGGCAAATTTTGAATTTTTTTTTATTTTATTAAAATGACTATATAATATATTGTACATTCAAAATATAACAAAATAAATATTCTCTAGATTCTTTAAAATGTTTTAAGGTTAAATATTTAATTATCTATAAATATATGATAATAGACAAAAGATAGGGGAATTCATTGGCTACATAGAACTGTAATCAGTTTGTATGTCTCCATATTCAAATTTGGGGGTATGATTTTTTAATGTGGGTAAAAAAAATTTCCTTTAGCAATCCGAGAAAAAATATTTAAATTGCTCTGTCGCTCCAGTGGTTTCTATTTGAGTAGGAGGGAACAACTTGTACCCTTCGCATTATCGCAGATACAAAATATTTTCAATATTTGTTTAGGTTAACAAGATGCAAATTACATAATATGTAATTAAGCAAACCTAGCTGTACTAATGAAATATTTGACATCTCTCACACCTCGTATCTTATTCCAGTTGGACATAATGGAGCCCAAGGCCCCCGAAGAGGTGTACAAGTCGTGGCTGGAGAGTGCGGGGTCAGCGCTGCGCCCCTCGCTGCTATCGGATCACCCCGTGGACTCGGCCCGCCAGAACCTGTCGGCCACCTTTGTCAACGCCTTCGTCAATGCTGGCTTCAGCAAGGACAAGCTCGTCACCACTGAGGATGGCAACAAGTGGATGTACAAAAATAAGGATCATGGTGAGTTGTGCCGCTGATGGAGGAATGAAGGGTCATTGTGAAAGACAATACATATATTTAAGATCATCTGTTTTGTTATTGATAGTTCTTCTGATATTAATGCGGTTCCCATTTCAAGTCTTATGATATGGTATCTCCTAGGTATTGTTGTGACGTCACTGCTTGTAGGGGTATTCCACTAAGTTTGTTTGCAACTTTAGGGTTAGTTTTTCCAATATGTATGTCAGTGCATTTTTCAACATTGATTTTTAGAAGCCAATCCTTTGTTCATTGATATATTTCATTTTGCAGTTGGTTGTGACGTATATATGGATTGGCAGAGTACGAGGGTGCATTTTTAAGTTCGCGGAATGGGTAGGTAGGTGATTAGTGGGGATATCGCTGAATTAGATACTAATTGAGCAACTCTTTATAGTATAAATATCGGGTTTTATCGTAATTAGGTCGTAGGTCTTTGAGCTATCGTCGACCAAACAAGTCAATCGGGGAGAATTGTGTGAATATGGAGAAAATCGAGTTCCGCGCTGTTATAAAATTCCTTACCAAGCAAGGAAAATCAGTTCAGATCATACTGGAAGAGATGTCATCCGTTTACGGGGACTCTTGTCCAAGTAAAACTTTGGTTTACAAGTGACATACCCTCTTTAAACAAGGCAGGGAGTCACTTGAAGATGAACCACAGCCAGGAAGGCCGATCGAGGATGACCACTCCGGAAATTATTCAAAAAATCAAAATATTAATATTAGAACATGCCCGACTAAAGAAGAAACAGCTCGCAGAAATAGTTGGAGTATCAGATACAACCATTTTCAAAATTCTTCACGACTATCTTGGCATGACTAAAGTCAGTGCAACATGGATTCCGAGAATGCTCACGCCGCCTCAAAAACAACAGCCCGTGGAGTTTTATCGTGCATTTTTGGACCACTCTAGGGAATACAAAGATGGAGTGTTGGCTCAAATTGTTACTGGTGATGAAACTTGGGTTCATTATTATGAACCTGAGTCTAAACAGGACTCTATGCAGTGGCACAAGAAAGGCACACCACCACCCAAGAAGTTTAAGGTGTCACAATGGGCTGGGAAAATCATGGCGACAGTCTCTTGGGACTCAGAAGGAATCCTGTTGATCGATTACAAAGATAAACGTGTCTCCATAACCGGTGATTACTACGCTTCAATCCTAGAGCAATTAAAGGAAGCCATCAAGGAGAAAAGAAGGGAAAATTGACCAAAGGTGTCCTCCTTCTGCACGACAACGCGCCTGTTCACAAGAGCCGTATTGCGATGGCTGCAATAGATGGGCTTCGAAATTTTGCCACACCCACCCTACAGTCCTGACCTGGCTCCCAGTGATTATTTATTACCTTTTTCCAAACTTGAAAAAAGAACTTTGTGGGAAAAAGTTTTCAAGCGATGAAGAAGTGAAGGATGCAGTTTCAGCATATTTTTTAGAGAAAGACAAATAATTTTTTTTGAGGGAATACATAACGTCGCTTCAGTTCGTTTTTCTCCAACAGACCAAAACGTAAATCGGGAGAAATGGCGCTTTTACGGTTTTTTTTACGAAAAAAGCACATACATTTTGGAGGACATAAGACAAATTACGTTTTGAAAACCCCATAACTAATTAATAATAAATTCAATTGAACGAGTATCGTATAAAAAAAGGCTTTTTGAGAACATCTGCATACTCAACTCAATTTCACGAAAAATGGTCAGTTGGACAAAAACGAACTAGAGCGACGATAAGTTAATTGAAACATCCAAAAAATTAAAAATGTATTAGGATAGCTGGTGAATATATTGAAAAGGAAAAATAAATTTCGATTTTTATTTCCACTCTTTACCACCCATTCCGCGAACTTAAAAATGTTCCCCCGTATTTTGATTTTGTGCGGGTGGTAAAGTAAAACTAACCTAATGAGATAAAGTAAAACAAACATGGAGCTGAAATTTAAAAAACGTATAACTTAAGTGATAATTAACTTTTTATTAAACTTTAATCAATCAAATAATGCAAAAAGAGTGGAAGATACTCTTAGTATCGCCCTGGTGTAAGACCACAATTCAGAATTGAAACGTTGCTTGAAATGGCTTTAGCCGTGTTTAGTGACTAGATCTGAATAGCCGGGTATTCCCCACCTTCCTCTTCCTCGTCTTCTTCCCTTCCCCACTTACCTTCAGCCTCATAACATACCCCAATTGGGGATTCCATAGTCTCACCGGCTCCAGACGGGAGCAGTTGGGACTCTTGTGAGTTATTCACTATAAAAATAAAAAAAAGTCAATTATTACAATTAGCGAGCATATAATTCTTGATTTTAAAATGTATCGTTTTCTCCACCCACATTCTTCCTTTTTGTTATTATTAGTCATCCATTCATTAATTCTTATCATCAGTTTCATCACAATTAATTATGTTTTATAACCCATTTGCATCTCAGGCGAAATTACCTAATGACATTCTACAGACTTATTAAGTACTATAACCATGTAATTTATTTAACATACCTTACAACTTGTATGTATGTCTTAATAAACAAATAAATAAATACCATAACCTCTGAAACCTAATTCCTCCCCAGGAATGCTGTCTGCGGCCGCATCTCTCGGCATGATCCACCTGTGGGACGTGGACGGTGGCCTGACCCCCATAGACAAGTACCTGTACACGGCTGACGAGCACATCAAGTCTGGCGCCCTCCTGGCTCTGGGCATTGTCAACTGCGGTGTGCGCAACGAGTGCGATCCCGCTCTCGCGCTGCTGTCCGACTACGTGCTGCATTCTTCACCCACGCTGAGGATCGGGAGTGTCTTGGGTTCGTAACTTGCTAATATTAAACTAATAAATAATTTATCATTGAAGAAGAAGATAATACTAATAAATCTAAACAAAAAATATGAAAAAGAATAAGACACAGAAATAAAAAGATAACGGTGGCAATTGGAAATTTCTATTTTTCTATGTCTCTTTCTTTTTCATATTTTCGTTTAGATTTATTAGTATTATTTTTTTCAATGATATATTAATTACATTAATGGGAATAACACTCAAAAGTTATTATAAAGAGAGTTATTCTAATAAAAAATTTATAAATAATTCTTCTCGGTTCAATTGGTACCTATTTATTTAAAAAATACATGTAGTTGGTATTGATGCAGTACCTACTTATACCTATTCGAATTTTTAACTACTCGAGCGATGGCTACGCAAATTTAGGTACCTAGGTGCTCTTTAATTCTTACCACTCATTCGTCGGATGCCAGTCGACATCACTATTTGTATGCTACAACTCAGTTGTCGGCCGACAAGATAAGATGTGCGCGCGTGGTGTATTTTCGCGCGCTTAACTTGACACGTGAAGATTTTTTTGTGATTATTCGATAAAAAACATTTAAATTCAGGTTTTAATAAAATTTTGACTGTTATCCATTTTTATTTTACTATAAAATAACCTTTGCAAATTCACATAACCTAAAATAGTGGGAACTTCGCATGATATGACATCTGAATATCAAGTGTTTTCGGAAGATGAATCAAGAATGAAAACAAGAAACACTTCATTGCCAAACTTGACAAAGATTCTAAAGACTGTACTGTGTGCAGTAACAGAGAGATTCCAGGGGGAAGATGCGAAACAATGTGGTTTTGTGAGACCTGTTCCAGAAAACCTGGTCTCCATCCTGGAGAATATTTTAAAAAGACCATACTATGCAAAAATATAAGTAGTCCATAATGTTTTCTGTAAACTGTTTTTTTATTTGAAGAATAAATTATTACGAATGAATTTTTAACGATTTTTTTGTAACTGCCTATCAATAAATTACTATTTTGCCATTATTTAAATTAGAGTTGGCTGACAAAAAATATTAATAAATAATGGAGTGGTTAGGGTTAAAATTTAAATAAAAATTTGTAGATATGATATTTATTAAAACTAATCGAAAACCCAGAAATCCCCTTTGCTCGAGTGGTTAAATTAATGCAGCTGTTCTATTGGATATTGAAATTTGTCTCGGCCAGTACCTACTAAGTCCATAGGTATCATTCAAATGCGCCTAAGTCCATAAAATAATCATCAAAAATGCGTATTTACTACAAGAATTTTTATTTATTTATTATTTTTCTGTGTTCCCGGGAACAATATTCATAACATAAAGTAATATTCACAGGGTAAAGTTGAAACTAGAAAAAATCGTCATTATCCGAAAAATGTTTGAACGGGACTTAGGCGAGTTTGATTTGTGTCCATACTTTTATCTTACCCTACCTAATTACCTTCATACTAAAAGAAGAATTGAACCTTGTTTTGGTTTAACTTCTTTGGCAGTTAAAGAAGAGGGATCAGATTTATAGTCTGACCTGTAGGAGGTTGACTATCATCAGGGCTATCTACACCCATCATCCGGATTTGTAACCTTTTAATGAATAATTCCTGTTGTGTAGGTCTGGGTCTGGCCTATGCCGGCACCAAGAGGGATGACGTGATCGCCCTTCTGCTGCCGGTGCTCAGCGACCCCAAGAGCACCGCCGAGATAGTGGCCCTGGCCGCCATCTCCTGCGGCCTCATAGCTGTTGGATCCTGTGATGCTGAGGTAAGATAGAGCATTCTGATAGAGCAACTGATGTGTAACTTTTTTACAGGGTAAAATTTTCCATCTTCTGCTTATGTAAATGTTATCTTGTGATGTTTTGAAAAATGTGAACCTCTATGTATATTTTGTTCCAGGTGACCTCAGCAATTCTCCAAAGATTGATTGATAATGGAGGAAAAGACTTGCAATCATCTACTTATTCCAGATTTTTACCTCTTGGCCTCGGTCTCTGCTACTTAGGTCAGTCTTATTCTCACTTTATGTCTTCATATTAACATACATATACATATGTTATAAGAATAATGTTTCACAAATGAATTCATTTGGATAAAAGGTTACTCTTGTGAAATTATTTGGATGGTAAAAGCTTACTCTTGCGAACTTTTTTGTTTCACAAAGTTTCCTATATGATTATTTTTTACATGATACATCAAATTACTAAAAATATTTAGTTGATTGTTTAATCAGGTCGCAAGGAGGCGATTGAAGCCACCAGCGCCGCCCTTGAGGTGCTGAGTGACCCCCTCAAGTCCCTGTCCCTCACCGTGCTGTCCATGTGCGCCTATGCTGGAACCGGAGACGTGCTGGTCATCCAACAGATGCTGCACATCTGCTCCGAGCATTACGACACTGAGGTAATAATTCCACATATATATGAACACATTTGTATAAAAGACTAGCACTAAATCTACTACTAACGGAACACTGCCATCTCAGGAGATACGTGCAGCTGTTGGTAGTGGAAAACACCAATAGATCCGGGAAATGTGAAGACGATGCAGAGAATCCAATTCTTCTATGGTGCTAATGTCCCACCTTGATGGAACTAGGCTTAGATACCTGGGAAGACACTTTGTGGAACCAGGAGACATAGCCACAAATCCTATGACAATCCTGGTAAACTTTATCAACGAGTTAGCAGTAAAGTTACCGTTAAAGGAATGAGATAAAATGAGATGTGAGATGGCCTTAGTGCTTGGAATCTATCTGTAAACCTTCTCCTCTTTAATAAATAAATAGAGCTAAGCTCTTGAAAAATGTCAAAAATAAATAAAACTAATTTATTAAATAAACAGTTAGATTTGTCAAGCAGCCCCTTTTTTAACATATTTCCCCTCTCCACGCCTAAACTACTTTTACCCCTCCCTCTTAGGTACCTCCCCCTCGCTCCTCAACAAAGTTGATGTAATCTCTCCCTCTTCTACTTTTCATTTAAATACTCTGTAACTCTGTATTTTGTTTAATATATTTTATTCACCCCTGATGTAGGTTCAGGTTGAACCGAAACCTGTTGATTAACTGTCATTGGCCGTACGTACGCTGGTGTACCATCGATTTTGGAAGCGATTTTGTCCCTTATGTATAAAGAAATTGTATGAAGAACAAGGTCAGAATCGCTTGGGTCATTCTCATTCTTGACCTAACGAAAAACTGAATAGCGTCTAGCCTCTCCGAATAATTCAAATTAATTCATGATGACGCGCCGGGCATCAAAGATGGCGGACAAAATGGCTGCCGCTTGATAATATGAACGGAGTCGTATTCGAAGTCTATATTTTTTCATTGTTTTTGATATAAATCCATTGTGAAAAGCATAGATTTCAGTGATTATTAGGAAGATCGTTTTATCTACATTATTTTGATGTAATTTTTGTATTATATCACAAAAGAAATGTTATAAAAATTGAGTTCGTAAGAAAGGTGAGAACTGTCAAATATTTTACATCGTATTGAAAATATATTTTTCCTATGCTGGCTTTCAACAGGTTAATTAAAGATATATAATATGTTGGAATTAAAATAAAGTTATTTTATATATCATATGAAAAATTACATAAATAATTTGTGCATTTTTCCAGAATGAACAGTCCACCACCGAGGACACGGCCTTTAGCAAGAAGGCGGATAAGAAGGACAAGGACAAGGAGGCAGCCAGCGCTGCCGCCGGAGCTAGTGGGAGCGCAGCAGGTGCCAGCAGCAGCAGTGGCGCTAGCAGCAGCAGCACCGGAGAACCCTCCACCTCCACGGCCGCACCAGCAGCCGAGAAACCAACCAAAAGTAATTACCTTATTCAGCACACTATCTAGTGCAGTGACAGCTTGCTGTCCGCAAGTCCACTTTGTGCGGCTAAAATAATCAAAAAATTTGCGGTAAATATCTAATTTGTAAACCCTGGCTGAGAAAATTTTGCTAAGATAAATAGATTGAAGAACCAGGAAATGTGAAACCCAACTCCAAAAAAAATTTTAAATCCCCATAAATGTCAGTTCGTGGTTACAGAACAGTTTCCTTATCTTAAGGCATGGTTAGAAAAGAGATTCTTTATTTTAAGTCGCAGTTACGGAGATGTTTCTTTGTCTTAGGTCACAGTTGCAGAAGAGTTTCTTTATCTTAGGTTATCGTTACTGAATAGATTCTTCGTCTTATATAACTGTTACAACTTCACTGTTACAAAAGAAAAGTTTCTTCAGCTTCGGTCACATTTACAAAAGAGATTCTTCAGCTTAGGTCACGTTTACAGAAGAGATTCTTCAGCTTAGGTCACGTTTACAGAAGAGATTCTTCAGCTTCGGTCACATTTACAAAAGAGATTCTTCAGCTTTGGTCACATTACAGAAGAGATTCTTTAGCTTAGATCACTTTTACAGAAGAGAGTCTTCGGCTTAGGTCATGGTTGCAGAAGAGTTTCTTCATCTTAGTCGTGGTTACTGTTTTTCATCACCACATTATTTTAATATTTTAGGCAAGAGCAAGGAGTCAAAGGGCAAGGAGTGGCGCGAGGGTAAGGACCCCAAGGACCTGAGCTCCATGCAGGCCGTAGCAGCGCTGGGTGTGGCGGTCATCGCACTGGGCGAGGAGACAGGAGCGGAGATGTCCACCAGAATATTTGGCCAGCTGGTGAGTTCTATAATCCATTGATGTACGCTTATGTCAACCTCCATTGTCTTGTGGTATGAATCTGCCACTAAGGACTCATATAATCTGTCCTTCTTTCTCATAAACGACATGTGCATCAGAATGAGGCAACAGGTTTATCGAAAATAAGCTTATCGGAAAAAGTACCTAACATTAAAATACACAGGATATTCCTAATGAGACACGTATAAAATATGTATAAACCTTACTTAAATAGGTATACGTCATAAAATAAATAAATCTAATTTCACTGTAAGTTTAATGGTAATTTTAATTTTGTAATATGGTTGAATGAAAAGGAAAGAACAGACATTCGAAATATTCTAAACAATTGACAAATATATAGGGTACTGCAGGTTTGCAATTTAAATAACATGTTCCTGCTTTATTTATATTCTCTTAACTGGAAATTTAAGTTTTTTATTTTCTTATTTTTATTCTTGGTTTTATTTTTATTTTTATAACGTATGTAAGCTTTTGATGGTAGTGTAACAAATAATAAAATCAAAATAAGAAGGTATGTAAATATTTATTACGTATATATTTACTTTTTTGCACACATATCTTTTTAACACATATCTCTTTTAATGCATATCTATATTAATACATATTTTTAATGCATGTCTCTTATGATTCATAACCTTTTTTAAATATATATACTTATTATGTTATTTACCCGCCTCGGAACAGACTTTGTCTAGTGAGGCAGGTAAAAGAACAGAAAATTGTAAATAATCCAATTTAAATTAAATAAACGCCCGGGTTGCCGGCACTGAAACTGAACTGAAAAAAAAAAATTGACTCAATTTAAATTTTAAAATAAGTTTATCCTTTCTCCTCTCCAAAGAAGTGTACATACAATAAACCGATAAACCCGTTCACTGCTGATTGCATAATATTGTGTGCAATCACCTTCCACCAGTGAAACATGCATATCCATCGTCCAATTGATTAGTCAGACATTTCCGAAAAAATTTGAGTTGAGTATGCAGTTATATGTAAAAGTGTACCCTCTATCTGGTACAATCAGATTACTCATAAACACCACCAAATCAATTATAATGCAGAAAAACTTTAAGGGATTTAAACGAAATGTTGACATTTCATCAGTAGGATATTTTAAAATGTCATACTAATGTGCCTGACAGCTACACCCTCCCGGTGTGGGGCTTAAAAGCAAAAACGCCACTCTCCATAAATGACGAAATTGAGTTATAAATGCCAATCTATGCGCAAAGTCCGTAGCTACAAGATGGTTTTTGAGATCCTTAGAAAAATCAACCGCAAATCATGGAAAAATCGAAATGAAAATAGGGTTAGGATGAAAATCACCACTCTCCACAGCGATTAACAATCAAAATAACCACTCTCCACAAAAGCCAATCACAAGCCTGAATTCAAAATAAATTCAACATGACCAATGAACACATAATTACAATATTTTTTATTATAATATTTCACTTTGAATTATAGTTTTTAAGATTTTACTAAAAAATCACACGAAAAATGCGAATCAGTCTTTGAGCGGTTTTTTGTCATTTACAGAAAACAGTATTTTTGGAGAGTGGCGTTTTTGCTTCTAAGGCCCTCATATGTAAAACATGGATACATGTACGTACATGTTTGATTTATGGCGAGCATTGCTTTTCTCATTAACTCAAAACTTTTTTTTTGAAATAGTAAATTTACCCTAAGAAGAGTGCTTTATGATCTCAAAACATAGTATTTGGAGATGTCTGACTAATCAACTGTACGATCAGCGCTAAAACAGCGCTTCATCCACTTGTGTATTAGGTTGATCAATTATTACGTTTGTGTATTTATAGGGTCGCTACGGAGAACCCGCCATCCGAAGAGCCGTGCCCCTCGCCATCGCCCTCTGTTCCATCTCCAACCCGCAGCTGCCTGTCATAGACGTCCTCAACAAGTATTCCCATGACGCCGACATCGACGTAGCCTACAACGCCATCTTCGCCATGGGCCTGGTGGGCGCCGGCTCCAACAACGCTCGCCTCGCCACTATGCTGCGCTCGCTGGCACTCTTCCACGCCAAGTCCCCCGTGCACCTGTTCATGGTGCGCTTGGCGCAGGGCCTGTGCCACCTGGGCAAGGGCACCCTGTCGCTGTGCCCGCTGCACGGCGATCGCCAGGTGCTGAGCCCCACGGCGCTCGCCGGCTTGCTGGTGGTGCTCACCGCCTTCCTGGACTGCAAGAATAGTAAGTTCCTTCATACTATACAGGGTGTCTGGGGGTAAAGTGCATTAAGTTCCGGAGGTTATTCTGCATGATGGTAGGAGTAAAAAATATTAACAACTTTCTCCAAAATTCCAACTTTATAACAAAATAAATGAAGTGACAATAACTTTTAAAATAAATACAATAGCTGTTTTTTGAAATCTCATATAGACAGTGATCTTCCTCTGGTTTTGAAGGTGAAGTGTTTCAAATTTCATCAATTAAAACTGTAGATTTGTATAAAAATCAAATCTACGCCACCCGCCACAAACAGACACGCTCCTTTATATGTTAGATTTGTCATAGATGAATTAAATTTGTGTAAAAAAAAACTACATAGTACCTACATAGTGGCGTAGCGTGCCTTGGAGGAGCACTGTATCAAAATTAGTTGGGGGTCCCAAATGAATGCCCTTACGCACGTTAGGGGCCTCTGTGGCCTGGGGGCCCCATATCATTGATACGGCGGTAGCTACACCCCTGCTAAGCGGCTTTAAAAACCATAATCACGTTTGTCGATTTGTAATACCAAAATCTGAAAGCCGGAATATTTGATGATATGATATTATTATTTTGTGGGGGAATTAATGAGAATGTTGTGAGGCCTAACTGAGCATAGGAAGAGGAACAGGAATATTAGGAAGGACCTGGTTATTCAGATTTAGTCCTTTATCATAGCCAAACCTGCTTCAAGCACTGTTTCCACTCTGAATTGTGGTCTCTTATTTAGTAAAAATGTTAAAAAAAAGTTATTTAAATTGAAATTCACCCCTACTTGCCCATATCAGGTTGTGAACCTGCTTTCAATTAGAAAGAGCTTAAGGCTTTGTCATCTTATTATATTACGTCATTGTGATTTTTTCTTATTTAACACTGACATTATGTTGTTTGTAGTAATCCTTGGCAAGTCCCACTACCTGCTTTATGTACTGGCCGCCGCCATGCACCCCCGCTGGCTCGTCACCCTTGATGAGAATCTGGAGGCACTCAATGTCACCGTTAGAGTCGGACAGGTAACCATTCACTTACAAAAATACTTTTGGCCGTGAAAATCTAAAATCATATCTCAAAGGAATGGGATGAAATAGGAGATACCACAATGGGTCCATGACCTAAAGAAATGATGATTCTTTTCAGAAAATTTCTTGTAGTATTTCAAATGTTTACTATATATATTTTTTTTTTTGGAGTAAATCCTCAAATTGTAACTAGTTGAAGAGACAGTATTAGTGACTCTCAAGCAAAGACCCGGCAAAGCTGAAGTCCTGTATTCAATTGCTAGATGAGACCGAATCTTTTTCTGATTTGTGTTTCAAATTTTCGTTTGAGAGTCGCTAATATTGTTTTCAATGATTTAAATAATTAGCTATATCATATTTACTTCTATATTGTTCTTTTATTCAAACTTCCTTTCTTTGTGGTAATGTTATCTGTGGTTTTTAAAATATTGATCAAACTTCCTTTCTTCCTGTAACGTTATCTATGATATAAAATGCTTTGCCGGTGTTCTTTTATTAAAACTTTTTGTTGTTGTTTCTAGGCTGTCGATGTAATTGGAAAGGCAGGTACTCCAAAAACAATTGCTGGTTCCCACACTCACTCCACCCCGGTCCTCCTCTCAGTTGGTGAGAGGGCAGAGCTCGCCACCGATGAATATATCCCCCTATCACCCGTCATGGAAGGTTTCGTAATACTTAAGAAAAATGAGGACCACATTGTTTCAACAGCATGAAATCACTAACATTTTTTATCGACTATTTTTATAATTTAATGTAATGTTAAGTTGTGCTACCAAGTATTTTGTGAATGTGTTCCATGTCATCAGGAAATAAAGAAGTACATTTATAACATAGAAATAAATAACATCTCAGATTATAACAATTTCATCTATGTGAGCATCTTATATTAAAAAATTTATACCACATATTTACTGTTTTTATTTAGTCTGTCGAGAAATTGTAGAGAAAAAATTAATCGACAAAGAGTCCCAACTGCTCCCTACTAACCGGAGCTAGGGGGTCTACGACATCCCCAATTATTGGGGTACATTGTGAGCCCTGAATTGGTAACACACACTAGGAATGCCTTCAATGTACAGGGGGAGAAGATGGAGGTGGGGAAGTACCTGGCTAATCAGATCTGGTCAACAAACATAGCTAAAGCCATTTCAAGCAACATTTAGATACACCAATTTATTTGCAAAGCTAAACACACTTTAAATGATAAAAAAATGCATTTAATTAACTAAACACATTACAAAAAAACATAATATTTGTTTATTGGTATCAATTTTAGTTTGTAGAACTTCATTTTATTTTTTTATTTCACAAAGCACTCTTTAGGGTGAATACCAATAAAAAAAAAACTATTTCTTAACATAATATATTCAATACTCTAATTATTCAATTTATAAAAACAGTATATTAGTTCTGCTATTATTATTATTATTACTACGCATGACAGCTGTTTCGCCTTCTGATGGCATTATCAAACAGTTTCATGAATATTAAAATTACTGAATGTGTAAAAAAAAAATTAAAGATAATGTTTGTAATAAATTAATTTAAAAATTATCATTATAATATAATTAAGTACCTGATAATTTATACCAACCCTGATATTTTAACATTATCACATTTCGTTTATCAAATTAAACTAATAGAGTCACCCAAATTTGAACTCAAATGCAACAATAATATTTTTGACAGATTGTTCCGTCAAATGTCATTATTTTAAAGTCAGGTTTTATTCCTCCGGTTTTAACAAAATTACAAAAATATTTTGGTCTTATGCCTTGAAAACACGAAACCTCGATGGAGACTGGACTCATATTGATGTGGACGGGATATGCGGTGTTTGCAACAGCTACTTTTCTACTGCTTGGATACAAATGGTGGGTAATTACACATTATGAAACTATTCAAAACAGTTGTGATACATTGTCACTCTTCTCAAAATTATTATTTCTTTTATTATTATTATTTTCTCATTAATAGTTTCATACTCCGCCTACTGGTTAATACGGAATATGTTTTATTCAAACAGTTAGACTTTGCTTTATTATTACGAAAACTGAGTATTTATGTCGGGGGAGACGAAAAAACATGCATTTTATATTTCAATTTTATAAGATTATTTCACTTCGCGAAGTATTTGACAGCCACATTTGGCCAAGTGAAACGGGACTTATACAACTTCAATTACTACAATATACAACTATTTACGTGCACAAAATAGGTTATTAGGTTCTTAGGCTGGGTAACCTAAGTAATTTGTGCGTATTTAGATTGAAAAATTCGCAAATAATCCAAAGAAATGGCGGCAAAGGAAATGTTCCGCTCCGTATTATCCGTGTATCGAAATTCGAATTCCGTATTATCCGGTAAGCGGAGTAGTAAACATTTACCAAAATAGGATTTGGCGCATTTATGTTTGATAATACATATAATAATAATAATGTTTGGATGATTTGTGTAGCACCGTTTTTGTGAAAAATCACTGTACAATTTAATAATATATTTCTATAACCTTACTTCTAACTACAGACTAGACAAAACATAAGTAACAACTTATGGCTAAAATATTGCTTTCACCGTTTCTTCGATCGGTGTTACAAAACTAGTTAGGTAAATATTTACAAAATAGCGACAAGCTACACTTTAAAAATTAAAAAAAATTCTAGTAGTCAGATAATAGTTAGCAGTAAATAATTCAGCAACCCGAATTGAAAAATAATGCATTTTAATGGTTATTTTTAAACTTCTACCATCGTAATTCGTAATATGGCGGCCCTTGAAAAATGACATTTTGCATTATGAAAGTTAATTAATCATTAAAATGCATTATTTTTCAATTCCGGTTACAGAATTACTTACTACTAACTATTATCTAACTACTTACCAATTTTTTTTTTTAAACGTGTTCCTATTTTGTAAATATTTACCCAAAACTATATGGGCAATACATTTGAATAATGAATGTGATGCTGCTTAAAAATGTACATGTATTTTGTTTTTTTTTTATACCCTCTAAATGCCGAAAATAATGGAAGGACCATACTTACCTGATAAATTGGTGCCTGTATTTTCTTATTTAAAAGATAGACAAACAATCCCATGTTATGCATAGCTTCCCAATATCTGAATTCTTACTACTACCATCATTATAAGCTGAAAATGTTGCTTCTCCAATGATGGAAGCCTTAGCGCACTGTTTCGCTCTTAGCATTGAGACAGATTTTTCAAAAAAATGTACAAGCAGCTTGAAAATGTTGAAAACAAAACAGGATTGTTATTTTAATTTGACATTTTTGAAAATTGCCTTTATGCCTAGCTTTATGGGTCCGACAGACACAGCTATAAAAGTGCAAGCGTTATTTGGCTAGGCCTAATTAAGCATATCGCTCGTCATACATTCCCATTGGGAATGAGGTACGACCACCGATATGCCGAAATACGCCGGACCCATTATGCTAATTTGTCAGGATTATGCTAATTTATTAGGAATATGTTGGATTAGTAGTCTGAACCTGAAGTATATTCTTTCTGTTTGCGATTTTTTTTCCCTCGGCACACTATACACGTATTTAAAATATACAGGTATTATTATTTATATACACTATACAGATATTATTTCCGCATATATTATACACAGATATTACACACTATACAGATATTAATTCCGGAATTCCGAAGATTAAGTAATGTCATATATTATGAGGAACACAAAAATAAATTACAGGGTGAAAAAAGTGGCAAAATTACTTTGTGTTAAATATAACTTAGGTACCTACCATTTTTAAATTTTGAATATTGAAATTAAAATACAAACACTTTATTTAATGAAAGTTTTTAAAGAGTTTCTAACCCGTTCTCATTGAGTTTTTAATACCAACTACATACATGCAAAATGGTTCTGCTATAACATTTCCGTTACATCTCTAGTTTGTGCAGTTTTTTTTTCAGTTGGAATTACTGCCGTAAGCATCTGAGATGTGACGCTGTTCAAGGAATGGACACCGTGCTTCCCTCGAGTACCACAGCCAGTGACAGTTTCACTTACATCCCTTCTCCCAAGTCAAACTACATCATTCCGCCTGGTATCAGCGATGGCCTATCCGAATTGGAGTAAGATTGATGTTTTTTACACACAGATTTTTTTGTTAAACGGAAACGGTTCTAAATTAAATTGAATGAGCGCTTTTAATATTCCCACATTTACGGAATGGCGACAGCACAAAAAAGACAATAAACATACGTTCCTTAACACAATAATCCTGTAGCTCTTTCTTACATACATTTTCTGCAATATAAACTACACTCCCTGACAGACAGACGTAAACTTTCCGATTTATTGCTTCTACATAAAATTATACATGCATCGGTTGATACATCAAACATTTTATCCCAAATTAACATCAACACACCATCAAGAAATTCAACCAGAAGGATGCAAGACATTTTCTTTATTAAAGCCTATCACACAAATACAGGATATTTCTCCCCTGTACTGCGAATATTAAGACATTATAACACTTTACACTGCACTAATAATAAAATGAAAATTTTAAAGATGCATTTAAAAACTTTAAAAAATATATGTCATCAACAATCATATAAAGCTGATATTGTGATGAGGCCCTTTATTTAAATCAGGCAATATTGTACCTACTAAATCAGTGTCTCATCAGCTTGTTTTATGTACTAAAAAAAAAAATTACATTTTGAATAATAGTGAGACAAAAGATGAGACACACAATGTACTATGTCTGTTTCCTCCAAAGGAAAAAAGTAATCGTTTTCTTGTCTCTCTCTCACTTGTATTAAAGAAATGAGATGGCGCGAGCCATTCCCGTCACCGTGCCGTTTCTGCAGGGATACTAAAAGAAGCTGTTGGCTCAGAAACATGACATATTTTGGTTAATAAATTGATATGACTAGTTAATTTTTTAATGAAATACTTGCACACGTTATAAATGATGCCATTTTGTTTTCAATTATTAGGTGTTATCAGTTTTAATCACGGTGGGTTAATCTTGTTGATAAAATTTTAGACCTTTTAGCCTTGAATGCGACAGGTCGACTCACCGATGTTCCACAAGCATTATAAGTATCTTGAAAATATTTATTTGTCATAAATATATAAAATTTCATCATCATCAGATACTTTTGATTGAGTATCACGATGCAGGGGCCCCGTTTATTTTACCACTGCACCTGTCACCAGCAATTGAAATAATAAGTCCTAACTACCCGGAGCCAGGGGATTAATGGCATCCCAATTTTTGCATCGGCCTGGTGAAAGAACACCATTCAAAAACAAAAAATCACTTGAAATACTTTAGTAGTGTTTGGTGACCAGATATGATAGCCTGGTACTTCCCAACCTTCCTCTACCTTCATCTCCCAATTGGAGAAGCCATGTTCCCACTTTAGGACTCTTGTGTGGTATTCATATAACAACAAAAAAGGCAGGAAGTTGGGAGAGAGAATGGGAAAAGAAGTTCGGAAAGTACCTGGCTATTCGTATCTGGTCACTACACATCATTTTAAGTCAATTTTTCGAGTCTGAATTGTGATTTCTCTTATAATATCTTCTTCTCTGGAACGAGGTGCAAATTATCAAATATACTAATTTTGGTTGTCTGTGTGTGCTGCGTGAAATCTGGTTTAATAAACTCAAATTTACTTTGAAATTATGTGTCATTTTTCAAATTGGAACCGACTCTATGAAGGATTCAGACAAGCGACAAAATAGGTACCTACATATCTATTTATTTATTTGGGAAAATCAACAGATTATTTACACCTATTACAAATAACTTAATAATAAAAATAAAATCCAATTACAGATTTTCACATAACTTAACATTGTAATAATAATAATATGTAATAAAATAAAAAATAAAACTAAGGGTCCTGTACCCATGGGCTGACACGTTTACAAAAAATACAAAATTGTAAATATTAGATAAAAATAATACAAGATGTAAGAACACAAATAAACAACAATTTAAATGTAACTAATATACTAATAACCAGCAAAATTTCAAAACATAATGTATTATAAACTTTATCTTCACTACACAGCAATAATAACAATACACAAATAATAATAAATGTACAAAATTCATATTATACCTACAACTAAAGTGAACAAATGTGTATAAATTGGATGACAAGTAACTGGAAAGGATTCACAGCAACAACATAATAACTTGCAAAAGGAATTTTAAAATCATTTAATGTTAGCTATGACAATTTTTTTAAAGTTTCTCAAATTACACGAGAATATGTCCATATCATTTAGTTTCTTATTAAATTACAGGCTCTGAATATAAAAGCATTTTGTCGGAGATTGGTAGAACATTTATGAAGATGGAAAAGTGATTTTTCTCTAGTTCTAACGCTCGGGACTCTAAAATTAATTTCAGACAGAAGGGGAGAACAATCAATAAAGCCATTGATAATTTTATGGAGATATATTATATCTGCGGAATCTCTTCTAGTTTTTAATGGCTTAAGTCCATAAAGGTCCACCGAGCTGTTTACGTCAAGGTAACCAACATTTAACTTGAAATTTAAATGATGAACAAATTTTCTTTGGATGGCTTCAATGCGTTTTATGTATATATTATATTGAGGATTCCATATGGGAGAAGCGAATTCCAGATGACTACGAACATAAGAAAAATACAATATTTTAAGTGTTTGAATATTACTGAATTCTTTTCCAATACGGAATAAGAATCCTAGCATTTTAAGGGCTTTCTTAACAATCAAGGCCAGCGCCAAATTAACTATTCCCATAATGTAAGACGGACGGTATCAATAAAATAAACATTCTCTATAAAGTTGAGTACCATAAGTACATTGCTTTTAAAATGAAAAAAAAAGTCTCCTGTAAAATTTTGTTTTTGTCGGTTACGATCTTTTGGCGATCATGGCTCGATATTATAATATAATATTTTAAACTAACTAACTAACCATCACGCCGTTTCACCGCAGGGGTAGGCAGAGAGGACGGACCACCAAACAACTCGGTATATAATATAATATTTTAATTGTCTTTTTCAAAATTGGAATTATTATATCCCGTGATTTTTCAAGGGTCTGCACCAATACTTTATTAAATTTTATTTAAATCCTCTATAACTCTATATAATCCAACACAAATGATTTAATTTCAGCTATGTAATCATCCAAAAAGATATCTGCCAAAAATATGGAAAAAAAAAATTGTTGAAACCAAAATTGTTACTGAATTTGAAATGTGAGATTGACTACAATGACGTAAATAAAATAGGTCCCAATGGCCTAGTGGTGTAAGGCGTTGTCCCTGTAAGACAAAGATCCTGGACTGTAATTTTCGTTTATATTTATTAGTGTTAACTTCTTCTCCAATGTTACAAATTCTAATTTGCCCATGCCGCGATTTGAAATCACTGGGTCCGGATAACAATAATAATAACAACATCATGTTTGAACTTTATGTCTAGTAACAATATGTTTGACTTTCCCCCTAGAAACAACATCATGTTTGATCTTCTCCTATAGTAACAACACCATGTTTGACCTTCCACTTTAGTAACAACATCATGTTTGACCAGCCGATGATCCTATCATGCGCAAACCCGTTTTGCCGCCAGAGGGCCGTGGGGTACACGTCGGACGAGGACTACAGGGGCAGGTACCCCTCTTCCGCCGCTTGCGCAATCTGCAGAGCTAACGGAGAATATGCTATAGAAGATGATCAGCAGTCAATACATTATTTAATGAACAGGTAAATATTTTCCATTTTACATTGGCAATCAAAAATACGTATTACTGAATAAGCAAAAAAGGGTTGAAATCTCAAGCAATTAAGTGGAATCGACTGTATATCTTTATATATAAAAATCTCGTGTCACAATGTTCGTCCGAGGTAAACTCCGACACTACTTAACCGATTTTTATGAAATTTGGCTTACTGTGTGTAATTTGGTCCAACTTAAAAGATAGGATAGTTTTTATTTCGATTATTGACCTCAATATTTATTATTGCGATTTTTTTTTTTTTTTATGGGATAATTATTTGAAAATATTTATAAGCGCCATAAGTTTCTGATAGATGGCGATATGAGTTAATTTGCATTGTTTTGGTTACCTAGGTAACCAACCAGTGTTGTGTTCAGTGTTGCCAACTTAATGGATTTCCCGTCATATCTGACGGATTGGAGTGTCCTGAAACGGGTGAATTTTGTCCGAAAAGGGAGAATTTTGTGCTAACGGATTTTACGGGATGACGGATATCCTGGCGATTTCAAATAAAATCACAAAATACTTATAATGAAGTCAATATTAGCGAAACTCAACCTAAATCTGAAACAGAAAAATAAAAAAAGATTGGGTCACTTCTGGGACTCGAACCCAGGACCTTCAGCTTTCCGGGTAGATGCTCTATCCGATTCGGTCAGATTTAACTGTATCATACTCCTGGGTTCGAGTCCCAGATGTGACCAGATCTTTTTCTGATTTTTCTGTTTCGGATTTAGATGGGAGTTTTGCTAATATTATCTTCATTAATTAAAATAGTATTAATTTGACTACATTGGGAAGTTTAGTATAACATTGATCCAACGTACTATAACTACTGAACCACAGCAACGCGTTGCCGGATCAGCTATTTTATGTATAAAAATCTCATGTCACAATGTTTGTCCAAGATAAACTCCGAAACTACTTAGCCGATTTTGATGAAATTTGGCTTACTATGTGTAATTTGGTCCAACTTAAAAGTTAGGATATATGTATGTAGTTTTTATCTCGATTATTGACCTTAATATTTATTATTGCGAATTAAATGTTTGTTATGGGACAATGATTTGAAATTATTTGTAAGTTCCATAAGTTTCTGACAGATGGCGGTACGAGTTAATTTATTGATACAACACTTGGTTATCTAGGTTAGGTAAGCATCCAGTAGATGTGTTGTGTTTCGTTAGCCACAGCAACGGGTGGGCGGGTCGGCTAGTATTATATGTGAAGAATATTGTCTGTGGGTTTATTTTTTTATACATATCTACAGTTTTATTCCGAGACTGGTGAAATTTTTGCACAATTGGCCTTCACACAAAATGAAGGTAACTGTTTGAATGAGATTTTGAAAAACCAGCCTATCCCCTTTTCCTACCCTTTAAAGCAGAATAAAGTCCGGGTAACCCTGGGTACTTCTGCTAGTTACAAAAAAAAGTGTTCTTTCACACTTGGGTGTAAAGAGAGCTTAAACATTTCCAAAGTATTATAGCATCAAAGATGATAATATTTTTTTGTTACAGCTTCAGTAAATCAATCCTAAGCTTAAACTCCAGTGAAGGATACGATAAAGAATACTGCGAGGGACCGACCATTCTGTTAAACGATCACAATATATCCGCCGATGAACCGAAAATGGAGAAAAAGTCTGAAACATATTCAGGATTCTCCCGAGACGTGAAGAATCGGAGCTCCGATAACAGAAGACCAGGGAATATCCAACCAAACGTCCACGTGCCCAACGTCTGGCACCCAAACAATCAACTGGTTCCTCAGCATTTTTATTCTTACTATGTTTCTGATATATTATAGACTTGTTTTGAAATCTATTATTATTATTGATTGATAATTGCGGTATTGGTAATCTTAAAATGCAGATCATAAAAAATGTATATTATTCCAGCTTCTAAAATTATTATTAAAATGTTTGAAAATTAGATTTGATCATTGAAATGCGCACTAACTTCGGTAGGTGATTTGATTCTACAGACGACCGGTCAGTGGCTGAGTGGGCATCGCGTTCGATTCCTCGGCTGGCTAAGTCCCCCATCATGACTCAAGCAACATCTTCCGCTTACTGTGATGGTAGTGGGAGATTTTCATATATTGTCAGGTTATTCGTAACGTGGGAATATGTTTGTCTTTCTTAAAAAAAAAAAAGATAATGGAAGTAAAAAATTAATTACATGTGCAGGGTGATTCGATTCTACAAGATAATGAAAGTAAAAAAGATAAATAAATTTTTAGAAATTTCATTGTTTTTTCCTATACAAACATATCCATAGAAGAATTTATTTTTTTATGCAAACAATTCAATTTTTTTTTACCAGAAAATTTCGAAAAAAGTTATTTTTATCTTCTCTTCGTGTAGAATCACCTTCCAAAGTTAGTGCGCTTTACCCCCGGACACCTTTTATATTTCTTTTTCTTTGAAAAGCTATTTTGTATAGTTTTAACTCCCTTAGTTTAGGCTCTGAAAATTAGCGCAATACCTTTGCACTATGATGTCATCTCTCATGCATGCAGGCCGCTTGAAGTCCCGAAAACCCTTCTGGATGGAAGGAGAGAGGCTCCTTCAATTACCTCTCACTTCAGAAGACAGGTGGAAACTTGAGTGGCAATCGGCCAATATGACCCCACTGAGAGATAGCCTGGGTTCTCAGTGTATTGTAAACTCTGGTTCTCCATCAATCGGATGAGGTGCTCCCACAGCCGATGTGCTCAAATGATGCATATCTAGGGCCTTAAAGAGTCGGCAATGTGAATAAGTGTTCAACAAATGCCCTGTTGGTGCCTTGCATTCATTCCTTACGTTTTTTTTTTTTTTATAGAGAATACCTCACAAGAGTCCCAACTGCTCCCGTCTGGAGCCAGTGAGACTATGGCATCCCCAATTGGGGTATGTTGTGAGGCTGAAGGAAAGTGGGGAAGGGAAGGAGATGGGGAAGAGGAAGGTAGGAAAGTACCTGGCTATTCAGATCTAGTCACTAAACACGGCTAAAGCCATTATTAAGCAACGTCTCAATTCTGAATGGTGGTCTTACACCAGGGCGATACTGACAGTATCTTCCACTCTGGAACGTGCCGCAAATGTAGTATATATTATTTTTATTAATTAATTGTGAAATATTACAAATTAATCAAATAAAATTTATTTGCGCACGCCGGGTTCGAACCCGCAACCTTCCGATTGGGAGTCAAGTGTTGTTACCACTCGACCACGGACGGTCGTCGAACCTTTCCCAAACATAATTCTACCTAGAAAATACTTTTATTCCTTACCCACATTGTCGACTGAGTTTCAATAAAATGTCACAGTATTTGTTAGTTGAAATTACCACCTCATCCTGTTAACATCATTGTTGAATACGGAGCTATTATTCGACCGTGTCGGAAATTTATGAAAGTGAAAATCAATTGTGAGCGAATGAGTTCAATTTGGAAGTAAGAACCATATATTGAAAAGCTGAGGAAGAAAAGCGGTAAGTCGGCAATCCTTTCTTATCCATTTTCTTTCCGCTTTGCGGGAACCAATTTTGTCCCAAACATGACCGCTCCATTAATTCTCCAGTGGGATTGATGAGGTCTACGACTGGCCCTAGACTGGCTCACAGACCTGGATATCCTCCTCCGACCCCCCATCACAAGAAAATAAACTGGGAAGATATGATTATATCGTAGACTAACTGATGTCTTCAGAGCATAAAATAACTTTGAATTAGGGTGGGGGGAAACAGGACTATCTATGAAACTGTATTACAATTGCCTCTTATTCTAAGTATTTTCATTTTTTTTTACATTATCTCCACACAGGAGGCCCTAAGGAAAATAATTTCCTTCAGGGCCTATGTCATCTATGAAGATGCTGTGTAGGGGAGAGGAAGTAGTACGGGTCTTGAAGAGAAGAAAGTTTATTTGCACACGCCGGATTCGAACCCGCGACCTTCGGATTGGGAGTCGAGAACTTAACACCTTGACCATGCCGGCCGTCAAATGGTGGAGCTTATTGATTTCATGTCTACCTTTTCTTTGGTCTGTAAAATATATCAATTAAACACACATCATTCTGATAAAAATACATTAATTTATTATAAAGGAGTCAAAGCACATAAAGATGAAAACTGATAAAACAGCTAAAGTAGATCAAATCACAGAAAACTCACTTTTTGCCATCATTATCGTCATCACTTTCGCTTTTGTTTTTTTCCACTTCACTAACTTTTTTTTCGGTCTCTTCGGTTTGGAGTTTCTCTATGATTTCTGCTTCATCATTTTTGGGTTCCTCTATGATTTTTACTTCATTATTTTTGGGCTCCTCTATGATTTTTACTTCTTCATTGTTTTTATTGTCTATGATTTTTACTTCATCCTTATTGGTATTCTGTATGACTTTAACTTCATAAGTTTCTGTATTTTCATCACCGCTTTCATTTTCGCTGCTTTCTTCTTCATCGCTTTCGGGCTTATCTGTTTTTGGCTTTTTTCCTTTGTTTTTACTGGCCTGCTTCCTCTTCAATCGTTTCGCTCTCTTCTTTGCTGTTATCTTAGCCTGTTTTTCCTTATTGTCTTCCAACTTCTGGTGGTAAGTATCGTCAAGGATTTCCTAGAAAAAACAAAGAACCAGTGAAAACATATCCCACTAAACCCCTTGAATATTTCCTTTATTGGAATACTTTTAATATACATATTAATCATTGGCGTTGTAAAAACATTTCCGTAGGTAAAGAAAAATCCATCGATTTACTACAAAAACTACAACAACATCGATATATTTTTAGTATTGTCAATATAATTAGAGCGCACACAAGCTCTACTCTTATTGGATTGACAGAAGTGTTAATGAATTTCCAGCATCGGCATACAATGTTTAGGTTGTGCATTAAAAAAATTAGATGACAAAACATTGTTGATAGTTACTTTTTCGCCTTTTTCTTGGATAAACTTTTGTCTGGAGTACTCTTTCCTCCGCAGATGTCTGTAAACATGGAACTCCCCAGAACCAGCGCCAGCACTTGATCCCATAACGTTTCGCACAAAGTCGGGAGCTGAAGGCATGTTCTTGCCCTTGGGGCGCTCAGGGATTATCACAGGTTTTTCCTGAAAATCAACAAAGAAATATTGAAAAAGAAATATTCGTTTTATAAACAGTTTAAACTCGCTATGAGAACCATGGCCTTCAAAAGTTTAGCATCATTAATTTTCTTGGCTAAATTTTCGAAATCACTAGACACCTTAATGCAAATATTTTTTAGAAAAAATCTTTAGATTCAGCTTGATTACTATAAAAGATAAAAGACAAGATTTTGCATTTGAAGGGGTGGAAACTTCTGCATTCAAATTGCATGAAGTGAAAATTTACTTTCGCACACGAGACCGTTTACAATTCGCAGCCATTTACAATAAATTGTCATTTGTTATGTTGGTATTCCTGTTACTAGTTGGTAGCTGACTTCACGTCACCATATGGATTATTATGTACGCTAACTTTTGAGGGGCTCTTTAGAAATACATCCCAGGTTTTGATGGTTTATATGGCAAGAAGGGCTTGTCTTATTTTATTTCCAGAATTTTGCCAAACTAGTGCTTACCTAATACGCATAGATTACGTGGTAGTAACATAACCCCTAGCCCGTCATTTTGTTATGGTAATAATATATTGGGAATACCAATGAAACAAAATTACAGAAGTTATAGTAAATGGCTGCGAGTTGACGCGGTCTCGTACGCGAAAGTAAATTTTCATATTACGCAATTGAAATTTTGAATGCAGTATTTTCCATTGCGCCAAATGCAAAAAGTTGTATTTTACAGTAATTAAAGTGAATCTAAAGATGTTTTTCTAAAAAAATGATACAAAAGAAAGTGCCCCCTTCGTAGCGCCTGCTCGCGTCAAGGCAAGAAAAACATCCCAGTTTTCAAGTTGTTTAGCGGCTACGCTGGGTTTGTGTAACATGGTTTGTGATACAAAAGAAAGTGCCCCCTTCGTAGCGCCTGCTCGCGTCAAGGCAAGAAAAACATCCCAGTTTTCAAGTAGTTTAGCGGCTACGCTAGGTTTGTGTAACATGGTTTGTGTAACATGGTTTGTGATACAAAAGAAAGTGCCCCCTTCGTAGCGCCTGCTCGCGTCAAGGCAAGAAAAATATCCCAGTTTTCAAGTAGTTTAGCGGCTACGCTAGGTTTGCGTAACATGGTTTGTGATACAAAAGAAAGTGCCCCCTTTGTAGCGCCTGCTCGCGTCAAGGCAAGAAAAATATCCCAGTTTTCAAGTAGTTTAGCGGCTACGCTAGGTTTGTGTAACATGGTTTGTGATGCAAAAGTGAATGTATTTTTTTATAAAAAAAATACATTTTATTTGGGTTGATTTATCGAAATCCATCGTCAAATGGCGGTGCCACGGAAACATCTTACTCTCCGCTTATTTCCAGTATTCGCCAAACTAGTGCTCAAAACAGATTTTTAGGTAAAGCTTTTAACATAAAAAAATGAATGCAAAAAAACGTGCCTGAAGGTCTTTATTCATTTTACTGTATTTTATTTCCAGAATTTCGCCAAACTAGTACTTACCTAATTTGCATAGATTGCGTAGTAGTGTCATTTATAGCTCCTCGTTATGTTGCGGTAATATATCGGGTATACCAACATAACAAAATGACAGCGGCAGGCGGCGGTTTAATGACGTATCGGTTCGCGAAGTGAAGTGAAATTTCACGCAATTGAAAATTAAAATGCATTTTTTTCCTCTGGCCGTGATGCAAAAAGTTTCCTTTTATAGTGATTAAGGCAAATCTAAAGCTTTTTTCTAAAAATTATTCGTAATAACCGTGGCCACCAATACAAAAAATTACCTAATATTCAAAGATTGGAGAAAAGAAGATGTTTATGTTATCGTAAATAACCAATGCTTACAGGATTTTTCATTAACTTCTCGAGGCGTAGTCTCTGCAGGTCTGCGGGCCCTCTAACCACCCTGGGCTTCTCATCAGGATCTGGACGAGGCTTTCCCTTAGTTTTTTTATCGAGTTCTTCCAAAATGCTGTACATTTTGTTGTTGTCTCGATGCCAAAACTTCAAACTTTGAGGTGCTTTGAGGTTAAACCGCTAATAGTTTATAATAAAGATGGAATACCCATGTCGAAGATAGCTACAAGCTACAAAGTGAAAGTCTTACAGTCTTATTTCGACAATATTATTACTAAAAAAAACAATCTTTTGATAGAGTGGAGTCGACTTTTATGAAAACGTCAAATCCATGTCAAATCAAATATCAAATTAATGAAGTAAACAGGGTTGCCAATGCATGTGTTCCAAAATACCCGCAAGAAATGTTCAAAATCCCCAAATTGGAGAGAACAAAATAAAAAAATTCCCCGCAATTTCCCCACAAGCTCATTTGTAATTCTATCTCCAAAATAAGACGAAATGCTCTCGAAATTAGCGTTTTTTATTGATTTATTAGAAGATGTATTATTCCGCGGGTTTTTACTGCTAGGCCCTGAGGGCGGCTTTTCGTTCTGCTTCGCCCAGTTTAAGTGTTGGTGACTATTTATAAGGCATCATCCTTTTGCAAAACTAACTACTATTAACATTAAACTACAGAATACTTATATTTAATATGTAAATATATAATAGTAGACATTCTTATATTTAGGTGGTTTCTCACCTTCCTCCCAATAGCATATCTACCCTAATAACGAATATTATTAAAAAGAAATAGTGGGAAGATAACTCGGCCAAATATACTACTACTACTACTTTCGTTGGACATTTCGTTACATTTTTCCGTGGACGGGCCCCAGGCTAACGTAAATACTGCGCTTTCACGAAATTTCCCTTTCCCTTTCAAAGTAGTTCACTTTCTTCTGAAATACCTACCAGCTCGTAGTAGATTGATAGCTGACGACACGGTATGGTATCGCTTCCAAGTAAATAAGCACACACTTATTAAAATTAATAAGATCTGCCCTGATGATGGACACTGCAGCGCTGTCCGAAACGTCGGCTAAAGAAGGAGGTAGCACAACACGGTATAACACCCCAAAAACAAACAACGAGAAAAGTAATATAATATCAAACTAAAAAATAATACAAAAAATTATAAAACTAAAAAATAATACAAAAAGAGATAAAAGACCGAATAAACTACTTTTTAGTATCTATTATAAGTACATCTACTAAGTTCCGACATCTTTCTTCAACAATAGGATTAGTGTAACAATAAAATGCATCCTGAATATAAATTGAGGCCCAAAAATACCAAAGAAAAGCAAGAATGTAATACAAACAATTAATAATGTAATACAAATATGTACAACGAACGTTTATTACCACTTCAAAGTCCGTCACAACCCTGATTTCAGATTGTGGATTGAATTCCGCTAATATTGTCTTCTTTAATAAAAAATTTAAAGTTTTAAAAAATCACACGAACGTCCACAGTTGTTTTTCAAATTATTATTACATTTAATATGAGTATATCCGAACAAAAGTCCCAACTTCTCCTTACTAACCGGATCCAGTGATACTATGGCATCCCCAATTGGGATGTGTTGTGTGTTGTGAGGTTGAGGGGTATGGGGTGAAGAAGGGATGGGAGGTAGTAAGGTTGAGAAGTACTTGGTTATTCACCAAAATCTGTTCACCAAACACGGCTAAAGCCATTTCAAGTAACGCTTTAATTCTGGGTGGTGGTCTCACAGGGGTATATTGCATTAGACTCATGTATTGGGGAGTATGAGTTTTAGTCAGTTGGTATCTCGTGCAGTAATGTCCTAGACACATTTAAAAAATAATGCAATCTGTCTTTTTGATCAACCCTTTTTTGAAGAATAGAAATTTTGGCAAAACTGATAGTATTTGGGTGAAGTGGAGATCTTTGGAGATAAGAAATAGTTTCTATTGTCTCCGAGAATAATTAAAATATCGATAAAAAAATCTTATAATAGAAAAATAATAAATTATTATTTTCTTTCATTATTGAAAGTATGGAACCTGAAAGTTTTTTCAAATGTGTTTTCTAGTCAGGTACGCGCCTCGAGGTAGGTACTTAAAAGAATATATATTTTATTTTTTCGTATGGTATCCCTAGTTGTGTCACCTTGGGAAGGTCAAATTCGCTTCGCCTCCCGTACTTCAATTCCAGAAGTGCACGGCAGCCGGTTATTTAACATTTGATTGTGAGTGTTTTAAATAATATTTTAATTCAAGACAATTTTCTATAATTCTTTATATTTACATGTTTTAAAAGTTTAATATAACCATTATCTGACATCGAAATACCGTGCCGGCGTGATTTGTACTTTTTAATTTCAACTTTCACGTTCATTTTATTATATTTTTCATGAAAATAATCGATAAAATAATATTTAGAACTTATCTTTGTACTCTTTTCTGCTCACAGGTGCTCTAATTAATCATTTTTCATCATGTCAGCTAGGTATTAAAAAATAAAACTATCACCATTTTTGGCGATATAAAATGGTGAATTTCTCTTACGAATTAGAAACTGGAGTTATCTACCGGTAACTTTGACGTGGCTAATTGCGGTAACTACTGATAAATTAAACAACTCGTTGCTCTATATTTATTTTCAATAAAAAAAAGATGCTGGCTGAATTTTTTATTTCACAATTTTTCATAATTTTTTCGAACATCACAAAAATCGATAATAAATACTGTGCCTTGTATCATTTGTCTACAGAATAATTATTTACATTTGTGCTTAAAATTGCTCAACTAACAGTAAGTATGTATTATATTATAATATATTTTTTTAATAATTTCAGATTACTCCGTAATATCCTCAAGATGCCAATCAAGAGTATTGTAGCCCGTCAGATCTACGACTCCCGCGGAAACCCCACCGTGGAAGTTGATCTGGTGAGTACCACCCCCATATGCCACACAATGTCATCACGCCCTTAACCCTCAATGTCACCATCAATGTCACAACATGTTTACTACCACCCAACAACCCTAATATCAATTAAAAAATATTTTGTTAAAAGTAAGTAAGTACCTAATTTATTGGTCTCAAATTTTAAATATAAAAAAAAACTTATTCTAAATTTAATTTGAAATGTCTTGAATGTGACATCTCCATAAAAATTGTAATTTTAGTCAACTTCCAGCTTTATTGAATTTAAATCTTATTGGATTCCAACTGGTAACCCGTTGGGTGTTGGTTTATTTTTGTATTTTCAACTGCAGAATTGCATTTAATCGATAAAAATTGTGTTCAACACTTTTTGACCTTTATGTGACCTTATGTGAATATGAACACTTTGTTGACTACAATAGTCTGACTGATAGTAAAATCAACGCCAAGGTTAATTTACATGTTATTTTGTAAAATATAACAATATTTACGGTATTCTGATAATAATAAATTAATCTTATCAAATTAGTAAATAGGTAACATAACTACACTAAACTGCTAAACCTATGCAATTTTGTTGCTACCCGACAAATAATATAAATTTTATTATAAATAATTTTTTTTGGTGAATATTCCCCTAGCCATTTTACTTTTATTAGGCACAGATTTTGTAAATTACACTTCGTTTCAAATTATTTACTACAAGAAACAACTAATTACGTTTGGGTAGATGGTAAAAGATGCGTTAAAATTACATTTTTATAATCAAAGCTCAAAATTTTTCATATAAAACGATCTCTTTGCCGCCATTTTGGGTTTTTTTTTGTATTATATATTGAACGGCTTAATTTACCCAAACTAAGAACGTAATAACCTATTTTATGTGTGTAAATAGTTGTCTCTTGTAGTAATTGAGCCCTTGCCCCGAATAATGCTGTATCTAAAAAAACTATAAATGTTGAGTTGTTGATGGAATATTAATTTAATTGCTTTTCTTTACCACTTTTCACTATAAATCTTAAGAATTGTATGTTTATTATATTTTAAATATAAAATGTAATAAAACTTAACTGGTTTCGTTTTTTCAATCTTTTAAAAAACATGTATATTTTCGGATACAATATTATTCAGGGCAAGGGCTCAATTATCGAAACAAAGTGTAATTTCCATAATCTAAATACGCATGAATTACTTAGTTTACCCAAACTAAGAACCTAATAACCTATTTTGTGCACGTAAATAGTTGTTTCTTGTAGTAATTGTTGAAATGAAGTGTAAAAGGCCCCTTCACCTGGCCAAACATGGCAACGAACACTTGCGTGAAGTGAAAAAATCTTATACAAAATGCATATTTTTTCGTCTCCCCCGACATAAATACTCACTTTTCGTAATAATGAAGCTAAATCTAATTGTTTGAATAAAAAATATTCCGTATTAACCAGTAGGCGGAGGACTTCACTATTAATGAAGTTATTTCTTGTGATTACATTTTACCTGTTTGCGCCTTTTCTAGTGTATAATAATCTGGCCTTGCAGATAAACAAAAGGTAAACATTATTAAATTTGCAAGATTAATTCTCATCTTCATAAAGTTACTACATCAGTAACTTATTTATTTGTGTTGATGAAAATATTATTTGTATGTGGTTCAATTATTTAATAGTTGTAGTCTACACATATTAATTCACCCTCCGGTATAATACTTATATTGCAACAGAACTTGGCTTATTAATGACTTCCTGTTGTGACATAATATTTAGTCCCAACTGATTCAAGATGTCGCCAACGAGCAACAAACATTTTAAAAATAGGTACCATACAACAATGATGTACAATGCATCTAGACTTGCTGTAGAATCACAAACTCAAGATAAATAAGGCAAATAAGAAAGACTCTTATTTTTAAAGTAAATTCTTAATTCAAATGTTATTCATGTATGAAAAAGATAGACATTCAAAGAATATGTGCATATTAATGAAATAGACGGTAGGATGGGGTCATTTTCGTAAGTTCCATTGAATACTATTTTGAGGTGTCAAGTGATCAAACTATAATAGAGCAATGACAGTTTGCAAATGGTGGCGATTGTTATTGTACTCTCTGTTACTGCTGATTTCTATGTTGTTTTACTGCAAGCTATAAATAAACAGAGTAACTGCCTCCGCTCACGAGGCAATTGAAAAAAACCAGTTTACAACTAAACTCGCTATCCTCTGTATGTAAATATGATGGTCCGCACACTACACAACTTCTCAAAAACCCGTTGTCCATGGCAACTCAGGCAGTGACTCGCGACTCGATATGCCAGTTGCGTGACATGACAGCCGATTGTTCTTCATCTATAGTTAAACAAGTTGAGATAATTATTGAAATCGTAAAATTGAGTAGAAAGTTTGGTTCGGAACCATAGCACAACCATAGTTTTAGTTTGGTTTCAGTCTCTTCGCCTAACTATTGTAAACAGTAAAGTTTACTAAGCAACTGAACTGATTTCGTAATTTGGCTGTTTTTGGCAGAAAACAATTGTATTATTTAAATAATCAATAATTATAAGTAATTTGCGAGTATTTACTAATTAAATGTTATTCCTTTGCTATTACTACCGTTTGCCGAGTAATGAAAACATTTTCTCATCACAGATGAGGGCATTTTGTCACTTTTTTAATGCAATAGGAGTAGGGGCAGTATTAAAATGTTGTCAGGGTTACCTGTAATCCAGAAATGTTTTTCTTAAAAAAAAAATTCCATGTAATTTTTGGAATTGATTGATTATTTAATAACTATAATAATTATTTGTTGGTTAGGTGACAGAGTTGGGTCTGTTCCGCGCTGCCGTGCCATCAGGCGCCTCCACCGGAGTCCACGAGGCCCTGGAGCTGCGTGACAATGACAAGGCCAACTACCACGGCAAGGGAGTCCTCAAGGCCATCAACAACGTCAACAGCATCATCGCTCCCGAGCTTCTGAAGCAGTCCTTCGAGGTCACCCAGCAGACAGAGGTACCAACACCAGAATATTATTCTTCTTCATGAGGCTATTACTCCAGTTTTGCCTATTCTTAACGTCTTTCAACCATTAAAAGCCTGCAGTTCTGCTGTTGTTCCCAACACAATTTATGGGCAACCCCTTCTTTCGTTTCTCCATCAAAGGATAAAAATTTTTTTTTTTACATTTTCTCAACACAGGAAACCCTGAGGAAAACAATTTTCCTTAGGGCCTGTGTCATCTTTGGGGATGCCTTATGGAGGGTCTTTTTAGGGAAAGGAAGGAGAGGAAGTTCTGGAAAGGAAAAAAGTTTAATGTAAACTTAATTGCTGGCAACCCGGGTGTTTATTAAGGTAAAATAATCTTTTAAAAGCAAGTAAGTTACCCGCCTCACTAGAAGATGTCTGTTCAGGTAATAATTTAAACATTACAAAAAAAGTCTGCCATTTTTGCAATTCACAACTTTTGTTTGCAAGCTCTGGTTCATTCTACTGTTCATTCTGGCGCATTCTACATACATTCACACTATAACAAATTTTTTTTTTAATTTCATGTTTCAAATAGATTCTAGGTCTTGGTGGATTTGGTGAACGAAAATAAATTTTATCTTTGAAAAAAATATAAAAAACTAAATTTGTTTCAAATAGATTCTCGGTCTTGGTGGATTCGGTGAACGAAAATAAATTTTATCTTTGAAAAAAAAAGCATTGAAAAAAAAACTCTTCTGGACCTGACTCCTCCCTTATTGAAAGATATTATTTATATGAACTTACCTTTGTTCGTTCTTTCTCAGATTGACAACTTCATGATCACCCTGGACGGAACAGAGAACAAGTCCAAGTTCGGTGCCAACGCCATTCTGGGAGTGTCCCTGGCCGTTTGCAAAGCCGGTGCCGCCAAGAAGGGAGTGCCGCTGTACAAGCATATCGCCGACCTCGCCGGCAACAAGGAGATCATCCTGCCCACACCCGCCTTCAACGTCATCAACGGCGGCTCCCATGCCGGCAACAAGCTCGCCATGCAGGAGTTCATGATCTTCCCCACCGGTAAGAATAAACATTTTGCACCACGGATATCTAAATCTTAAATCTTCTTTGTCAATGGATGCGCCTGAAGTTCCAGGGATCTGGCTGTCCAACTGTGGCCGTCATTATACGCCGATGACTTATCAATGTTACGGAAGTAAATGACTTGTCAAAGTTAAAAGAAAGAAAAACTTTTAACAGAGGCCACGTGATAGATAAGACTCTGTTAAAATGTGGGTACACTATTCTCAGAAATTGATGAATATGAATCAGCAACATAATCAAAACAGGAATATGAATCACATTTTATGAAAAAATATGTATATTTTTATTTTCTAATGTAGATATTATGTATACTAAAGCCGGGTCTCCTGTACACAAAATGTTTTATTTTTATTTTTAAGCATTTATATTTTGTTGAAAGCAAAAACAATGCTGAAATGTTTCAATGTTTTGTGTAAATGTTTCGTAAAAAACAAAACATTTTGTGCGCAGGAGACCTACTTTTATACATACATTGCTTTAGTACTCTTCTGCTAGTATGTGAGAAGTAGAGGATTTAAATGAAGATTGTGACCATTTTGTCCTGGGTGTATGACATTCATACTGAAACTTTCCAAGGTTTATGTACGTACCTGAGTAGATTGAGCTTATATGTAAGTGTACCAGTTATATGTAAAAGTTTACCCTCTATCTGGGACAATACTCAGATTACTCCTAAACACCACACTAAATCAATTATAATGCACAAAAACTTGTAGTGAATTAAACAAAATGTTCAAAAATTAGTCACCAGTAGGATATTTCAAAATGTCATACTAATGCACCGGTCCGTTAAGTTTCCTGGTGATAGCATATTTAATACACAGACACATGTGTAAATAAATTATGATTTATGCTGAGAGTTTGAATATTTCTTTCCTCATTATCTCAAAACTTAGCATTTGGAGATGTCTGACTAATCAACTATCACGCTACTATCGCTATGTTAGCTTTTGCTATCTTAGGGGCGCTCTGGTTCCAAATGAGATGATTCTTTGTAAGTAATCCTAGAGAATGATGGTCTGAAAGAATTAATCTCAAGAAGCATATTATGTTAATATTTCATGTTATTAACCTTGTTATGTTTTCCCCTCCAGGTGCCACTTCCTTCAAGGAGGCCATGAAGATGGGCTCTGAGGTGTACCATCACCTGAAGAAGGTGATCAACACCAAGTTCGGTCTGGACGCCACCGCCGTGGGAGACGAGGGAGGCTTTGCCCCCAACATTCTCAACAACAAGGACGCCCTCTTCCTCATCCAGGACGCCATTGAGAAGGCTGGATACACCGGCAAGGTAATAATAATTACTTGGCCATTGTTAATCTGATCTAATTTCACAACTGCGACATATCGCACATCTCGTAGAAAAGGCTAGTAAACTTATTTTGAAACAGATATCCACTGGAGCAAAAGAGCAATTAAAATATTTTTTCTCGGATTGCTAAAGGAAATTTTTCCGCCCACATTAAAAAAATCATACCTCCAAATTTAAATATGGACACATACAAATCTTTTTTCTATTATCACATATTTGTAAGATTTATAAAAATATTTAATTAAATCTTTAACCTTAAAACATTTTAAAGAATCTAGAGAATATTTATTTTGTTATATTTTGAATGTACAATGTATTTTATATAGTCATTTTATAAAAAAAAAATTTTTGAAAATTTGCCACATTTTGGCAACAAAGCAATTTGAGGTTTAGAAATATTGCCATAATTTGGTAAAAACCGCTCAAGTGGTTATACGTGGAAGAGTGTCGTAAGTCAAAAGAATAAATTTTATAGAAGAGCGAAAACAAATGATGATTGATGAAACAAGTGGTCCTGTTGAAAAAAGACACTAGCGACATCTTGCGGAGATGGAGTGATCTAACTTAAATACGCTTTTCATGGGGCATAGATAATCACAACCACTTAACTATTCACAGATAAAAATAAAATTTTATGAAAGAGAAAATTTTTACTTTTAACCCTTTTCTACGCAATGTTGCGATATTGCGATCCATGCAGTTTCACTATAACACACACATTGTCTCAAAATGTGCTGCGTGATGGAATAGAGTGCTTTTAAAGGGTTATTCTTCGGCAATATTTTAATTACAGACCTTGAATTAAAATTAAAGTGTTAAAATTAGTTAAACTAGTCTTTTTTAATAATTTTTTTTTCATTATTTATTTTGGGGTACTTTATTTTGAATTCAGGCTTTTGTCAAGGAGAAATCGAACTAGAATTAAAATTTTCATGAATTATGTATATTCTTCAGCAAATTTGATTTTGTATCGTCAGCAAATTAAATAAATAATGTATTTTCGCAGATTGAAATCGGCATGGACGTTGCCGCCTCTGAGTTCTTCAAGGAGGGAGCCTATGATCTGGACTTCAAGAACCCCAACTCCAACAAGGCTGACTGGCTGAGCCCCGACAAGCTGGAGGCCCTGTACATGGAGTTCATCAAGGACTTCCCCATGGTCTCCATCGAGGATCCCTTCGACCAGGATGACTGGCAGGCGTGGACCAACATGACCGCCAAGACTGACATCCAGATTGTCGGTGATGATTTGACCGTAAGTCAGAATTTACATTGCTTTTTCTTCTTCAATGGCACTATAGCACATTTCGAACCTTGGCCTCCTTCAACAAGGGCCTCCACCGCCCTCTGTCCTCGGCCGTCGTCTTCCAATCTGCAACGTGGAGTAGTCCTCTTGCATCCTTCCTGACGTTTCCTGAAGAGGAAGGTGGGGAAGTATCTAACTATTCAGATCTAGTCACTAAACACATCTACAGCCATTTCAAGCAACACTTCAATTCTGAATGGTGGTCTTACATCAGGGCGATACTGAGAGTATCTTCCACTCTGGAACGTGCCGCAAATTTAGTATATATTATTTTTAATTAAATAATACAAATTAATCATAATAATAACATTTATTTGCGCACGCCGGGTTCGAACCCGCGACCTACGGAATGGGAGTCCAAAGCCTTACCGCTGGACTACGCCGGCCGTGTACTCGTAGCTCTGCAAAAGTTATTCAGATTGTTTTAGAAACCCAGAATGGTGCTATCTCCCATTTCATCTCATTCCTTTAACAGTAACCCGGTCCCTTTGATAAGGTTCACCAGGATAGTCATTGAATATTTGGCTACCTCCTGGTTCCACAAAGTGTCTTCCCAGGTATCTGAGCCTTGTACCCATCAGGGCAGGATATTGGCACCATAGATGAATTGGAGTCTCTGCATCCTTACATTTCCTGCATCTTTCGATTTCGTTTTTCCCTCCCAACAGCTGCATGTGTCTCCTGAGATGGGGGTGTCCTATTATGTAGTAGTCCTCTCAGTGAGTGCACCGTCCGCCTCCTACTAAGATGAGTTTCTGCGCATTGACTATTAACCTCTCGACTGCCGTTCGCCCACCGGTGGCCGCGGGTCAAAATTAAAAAAAAAAAATTTTTTTAAGCGATTTTGTTCTTTATGTATAAAGAAGTTGTATGAAGAACAAGTTCAGAATCGCTTGCGCCGTTCTCGGTCTTGACATAGCAAAAATCCGCAAAGCGCCAACCCATCTGAATAATTTATAATAAATATCTATGGTCAACTTGGCGTCACTTTTACAAACGGTTTTCAACAATCATTTCTTTTTCAAACAAGTATTTATGTCATTACTTCTTCGAAAACACCTTTGAATTGGTTTTTTTCATGTAGGGTGTCTATTCAGGTTTGTAAAGAAATAAAAAAAATTATCATTTTCGTATGAATATATTTTATTTACATTTTTTTGTCGAATGGGAAATATTTTCACATTTTTTTGTTAAAAATAGCTATTCTGGGAAAACTTGTAACGATATTATCATGAAATATATATGAATAATAAGGTACATTATCTGGCAAACAGAAAACAATCACAAAAAAAAACAATTCCTTTGTTTTTATACGATATTTGAGCAAAAGCCGGGAAGATAATTTCGCGCGATTTTTTCCAAAAACACCTGGCATTCAAGAGGTTAAGCGCATTCTCTTTTTTGGCAAACAATACTTTTATTGCAAACTTGTAATGTCACTTATGACTTAACAGATTAATCTTGGAATTCAAATGTCATTGGCACGTCCATTTCAAAAGATGGACACCGATTGATGCTTATAAAGAAGAAGAAAGAATGACTTTTCATATTGCATTTTTATTAAGACTTGGTGGTTCTCTTTTTTTTGGTCAAGGACATTTTTTTTTGTGAGCCACCTGTATAATTGACACTTGATTGCGACAATGTGAGGCAGGTTGAAGGAGGGGATTTGCTACTGCTAGTCTTGAGACCTGGATTAAGTGAATGATAATGGACCAATTATTGGAATCTCGCTCCCACTTACAAGTTGTTTTACAAAAGAATTGGTCTTTGAATTCTCTTCTGTTTATGTCAACTGAGATTGTAGTTGTTCCAGTCTTGTCTGCCAATTTCTTTTTTGAGAGAGCTAAATTAAAAAATATATATTCTTCTACTTATGTGTCACCTTATTGTCTTTAAAAACTGTTTTGATATAATTTATTTTTTTACATTTTCTACGTGAAACCATTTGCCAACTCTGCATATATTTCATAGTTCGTTGTTACGCAAAATGAGTATGGGGAGATCTCAAAATATCTTTACCGCTATGAAAACAAAACAATAAAACACATTATATCATGCTCATTTTAGAGACTAATGAGCTGACGACAGTAAAACATATTCTCATTGTTCAATATAATATATTATATTCAATAAGGGATATTAGAGTAGTCAGATAATAATAATTATAGTTTCCACACTATCTCTTCCTGATAATTATTGTTATTTTGTTGTTGCTCATTAAAAATTATAATTGCAATTGATATGTTGCATATTAGTTGATTGTTTCTAACCACTGATTGTTTGTGTGTTTTCAGGTGACCAACCCCAAGCGCATCCAGACCGGCATTGACAAGAAGGCGTGCAACTGCCTGCTGCTGAAGGTCAACCAGATCGGCTCCGTCACAGAATCCATCAAGGCCCATCTCCTGGCCAAGAGCAACGGCTGGGGCACCATGGTCTCCCACAGGTCCGGAGAGACTGAGGACTCCTTCATCGCCGACCTGGTGGTGGGACTCTCCACCGGCCAGATCAAGACTGGAGCCCCGTGCCGTTCGGAGCGCCTCGCCAAGTACAACCAGATCCTCCGCATTGAGGAGGAGCTGGGCCCCGGAGCCAAGTACGCCGGCAAGAACTTCCGTCACCCCGTCTAAAGGCCCACGTTGGCCCCAAACAACCCCATCAAACATCATTCGTTACGCTTTTGCATTTATAAGCATAAACCAATACAGTATCAAATGTACAACTAAGTTGTTGTTGTGGAACTAAGCATGGCTACATAGCTTGTCTTTCTTTCTTTCTTTAGATACTATCGTTTAAATGCCGTTCCAAATAATGAACTTGTAACTAATAAGACATTTGTACGTGTACTAAAATAATGCACTTTACTACCGTGTAGGAATACACTTATAATTTCTCTGTTATAGTGTTGCCATTTCCTACTGATCTGGTTATTTGGATTATTCTTTATAATAGTTATGTGATATAAGCGTATGGTTCTATTTATGAACAGTGTATTTTTATTTATTTTGGTTTTAGCCGTACTGCTTTGAAAACTAGTTCACTCTATCTTATTGAATAAGATAATAATTGTTGAATTTTTTAAATTGTACGCTCGCCTCATGACAGCGAGGTTTTTAATGAAATTATAACTACATGTTAAACACAATGGTAGTGTTATTATTAATTTCCTCTTCCCAAAATCCTAATATTTCAACATCAGCTGGCAATGCTGTACAAATTATCCAATTATTATTAATAACATTTGTAAATGAGACGACTCTTGGAGGATCAGCAAGAAAAAAAAAATCAATCTTTCACCTGATATAATTTCTTTTACCTGATAAAAGAAATTAATCATATTTATTTTCAGTACAAATAAAAGTATATTTTTGGTGGTTTATGTTTACCTACAAAATATCAAAACGGGTCAGGTGTCTATATTTGCATAGCGCTTTGAGTGGACTTTTTGTCATGGAATGCTGCAACTGGTTTGTAAAAGCAATTAGCTACGAAGAAACTACCAGAAGCCCTAGATATAGCCGATTAATTAACCCCCCCCGTCCCGTCAAGACCCTGGTGATCTGAAAGGCTCGAATCAGCCTTTGGCGCTGGTGTAGATGGATATCATACCATCCATTATTCCCATGCTATGGTGAAAGTTATTTTACAAAATTGAAATAATATTAATAAAAATGTTGTATAGTGCCTTTATGCTCCTCGAGAATGTCTGAACATAGATTTCCAAGTGATGAACAGTTAAGAAACAAGTGAATTCTGCCTTAAAAATACATAAACAAAAACCAATAAAAAATTCTCATAAATTATTTTTTTTATAAGAAAAACTCTCTTTTTAACTTTTGAAGGTTATTCCCATCAATAATATATCATTGAAGAAGAAGATAACAATAATAATCTAATTTTTAAAAATAGTTAATGAACAAGACACAGAAAAATAATAATAAGATAATTATTTTTCTGTGTCTTGTTAATTTTCATATTTAAAAAAATTAGATTATTATTGTTATCTTCTTCTTCAATGAAAAATTCTCATGTTTGCAATAAACATTTTTCTATATCAGACTATGTGATGCCTCTGGAATCTGTTGTGATCATGAGTATAGTATTTGCAAAAAGCTATTAAATTAGCAATAGAAACATAAATATGTACTAATTGGGTAGCGCACATGATCCGTATATAACCATTAAAGTCAATAAACGCCCGGGTTACCGGCATTTAAATTTAAAACTTGAGTTAACCTCATTTTTCAATATTTTAGTTCCAAAAATTGTTATTTGTGTTGCAAGCCAACAATTTGGAAAACCAGCAAAGCTTATTTCTCCGTTCATAGATACACAATCTGAAATAGGTTGCAGTTCTAAACAAACTAAATCTTTCCTTTTTCCAATTACTTAAGCATTAAGCGCCTCCGCCCACTGAGGCAACTGAAAACCAACTAAAACCGGCTGTTTTCTCTGTCTTGATTGTACAAAAAGCTTGTTTAACCATAGACGAAGAACAATCAGCTGATAGCTGGCAACTAGCAACGGCCGCCCAGGGCAATCAGCAGTGACAGTCGCAAGTCACCGCTTGCGTTACCATTGAAAACGGGGTTTTGTGTGATTGTGAAGTGCGCGGGCCATCACATTGTCATACAAAGACAGTTGGCAGTTGAGAGTTTTCAGTTGCCTCAGTGGGCGGAGGCGCTTATACTTATATTCATTTCAACTCCTTGACGGTCCAACCACCATATTTATCAATATTTTTTAATCCTTTGAATCATGGAAATGATATCCAACAACACCAGCGCCATCTGCTTCGAGCTTTCTTTCCAGATTTCCTGCCCTGGCAACCCGCAACTGCAACGCAAGGTACTTAAATAGTAATAAAGTTAGCCTCCGAAAATAGTCTTTAGACTATAACATCATAAAGACTACAATCGCATCCGCTGTATGATGTTTTGTAGATCATCTTATAGCTTTGTGCTATTACAAAACACCCGAAGCTATCTGTCAAAATTTTCTGTTTCATCTTCGTTGTCTTAAATTTGCAAGGATATTTTTTTCCATTACAAAACGATAAATCTAGAAAAATGTTTGCCCAAACTGTGAGGAGAATGTCGAATCGTGTACCGATGATCAAATTCCGCCAAGGAGGAGCCCACGGACCGGCGACCGCCAGTGCCAGCCAGCCAGCTCCAGCTGGAGTCAAGGTATCTTATTCATTCAAAATATTTATTATTCCTTCATTATGTATTAAACTCCTGTATTTCCATTACCACGCATATAAGATTTATATACTTATCCATTATTCTCTTCTTTATTAAATGACTTCTTTCATAGCGTATACTTTCTTCACCACCCTGAACAGAAAACCAATTCGGTAACCTCAAAGTTACCCAATTTAAGAATGACATAAGAAATTAAATTAGTGATATTTTGCCTCCATTTAGACGGCTACCTAAGTATTACTAGACTAAATAGTAGAAATAGTTTAAAAGTTTTAGTAGATAAAGTTTAAAAAAAGGCTAAAGAACTGACCTTAGCTCTGTGATATTATCACCTTGTTGGGTTTTGAATGGTTGGGTTTTGAACCCATGTATTAGAAGGTCCAGGGGTAAACCAAATGCAGATTTAATTTGGTTTGTTTGATATGTCTAATGTCAACAGTAGTTATATAAATTTCATATGGTCCTCTCTTTGAGTAACTGTGTTATAACCTCTCTTTCTGTTGGATGTGTTGTTTATGCCAAAGGGGAAAAGATTACAATGGATATATCAGTGCTATATCTTTAAAAAGGCATAAATATTGATCACGGTGGCTTGATAACATAGTTTGTATTCAATTTATGGTAAATATATAGATATACGGGACACAGTAAACATACAGATACGGTAAATAGCCACATTTTAAAAACACTTTGTAATAGGTAGTTAGACAACATGAGAAACAACTATTTCAGTAACTGGAAATAGAAAATAATATATTTAAATAGCTATTCGTTCAAAATACCCATAATTTGACCTATTTTCCTCATGCCATTTTTTAACTCGGGAAATAATAATAATTAAAATAGGTTTTTTTAGGCCAGTTTTGGTTAGGGTGAAACAACCCGTCCTTAGTGTTAAAAATAATTAGTGCACATTGAGCATGTATATATTTACTCAATGTATTGCAAAATTAATTTTCTTTTAGGGTAAACCAAACGCAGTGGTATCGTCGGCAGTAATTGAGGACTGGCAGCTTCCCAGACGGTATAGGAGGCGCCTGATCTCCGACGAGGAGTGTGAGCTGATCAACATGGGCGGAGCTCCCTAGACTGCCCCCAACACAACACTCTCTTGTCATCCTTCATCATCCATCGAAACGGTACTAATATGGCTGACATTTATTGCTGAATTATTAAATTATATTGTGCCTTCAATCTATGAAGATTTTTTTTTTAAATAGTTTTAGATTTTTTATAACTTCTTCTATTTTGGTACAAATTTGTGGTATTTGCGTATTATCCAGAATCATTTAGAAAACACAAACCATAAACAGAAAACCATTGAAACCATCCTAGCATTTTCGTTATTATATCTACTTCTGAGGCCCTAGCACGCTTGCTCTATAACGATCGATAGGATAACTATCGGTAACTTCTCATCGTTCCCTACGACAACTGCAGATCGCAAACGAATAGGTGACAGTTCACAATGACTAAGTGTCCTTAATATATTCGATATCAACTGTCGTTTGTACATTTGAGATCTGCAGTTGTCTTAGGGAACGATGAGAAGTTACCGACAATCGGTCGGTAACTTCATATCGAGCGACCGTGCTAGCACACCTGGTGCCCTCTCTTATCGAATGTTGGCTATCATCAGGGCAACATTTGCCCTGCAGGCTATGGATCAATGATATTTATAAGAGTTATATAAGGATTAGGTGAAAAATTAGGTTAGGTTTATGGTTATAACTAGGAGGCGGTTAAGCGGTGGCAAAACGAAGAATTCTAAGTCACAAATCCGCAAAAACATCATTCGGAGATATTGAAATTTGAATTTTTGAAATGATATGTTTTTGTAATAACGAATCAATTCTAAAGTTCAAACCTCAATATCTTCGAATAATGTTTTTGCGAATTTTCAACTTGGAATTCTTCGTTTTGCCACCGCCTAGCCGCCTACTAGTTATAACTTATAACATTCAGAGCCGCCTGAACAGTTGCTAGAGTTAAACTAAAAGTTAAAGAAATTGCTATAGTTAAATAAAACAAAAATTCTTTTTTCAATCAATTTAACCATCTGCTTTACATCACTTTTAATATTTTTTTTTACTTTCCGAAAATTGATAATAAATCTAGAGTTACTCTACCATTTTGACAATTTTGTTGGAGGTAAAATACGAAGTTGCACGCTTCAACATTGATTATTAATCATGATTAACATTATAGAAGATGATGATAGTGAAAATGAATTCCTCATTCAATATGTCTTGCAGCGAAAACCAAAAACATTTCGACCCCATGTTAATAATATGGTTATTTGGGACGATCCCGAATTTTTGGCACTGAATTGCATATCGAAAGATCTCGTAAAATTTGTGACACATCAAATTCAAGGAGATATTACAACTACTAAAAAGTAAATTATAGTTTTTTCAGTGTAATATCGTGTATATTATAATAGGTCATCATTTATTTTTAAATACTTACACAAATATTTTTATAGAAACAAAGCTGTCAGATACTACAGCAGCGCAAAACAAAATACAGCTGGATATGTTGACAGTTGCTTTGGTTTTCAAATTTAATTTATGGTGTGGCCGCACTAAACAATAATGCGGTGCTTTTTTTCATAGAATTTCGAGGAGTATCCTGCTTTTAAGACTGGCCACACTAACAATTATTACAGCGCGTGGTCCTATTTAACATCCTTGTTACTTTAACTGATGGTTAAAATTTAAATTTAGTTCACGGTTTAGCTTTCTGTTGGCGGCCCTCAGTGTTTTCAAAATGATTTTACGTAAATACCTATTAGTATTACATTAGGGATTCTTTCAAAACGTCGTTATGTCTTTCTCTGTTTTAGATATATGTAAATTATATCATTTAAAGAGGATATTCTAAATAAGTTATATATATTATTATTTGTCATTGAAACCTTTTTTTTTAATTTCAGAAAACAGTTTGTATACGGTCTACATATCTCAAACAATTAATATTTGTTTTTAGAACTTCCAACAGCTTCAATGAAGAACTGAGAGCATAATGATTATCTAGTATTATTTAACCATTTGTCATGCATCATTTATTATTCTTTGTTTTCTATTGTTAGTTGAAACGCGTAATGGAAATTTGCAATAATAATTGTTAAATTGATGTGATTATGATTAGTTTCTATGCCTTGTTTGTCACATATGTCCATTTGTAATTTATTGTAGTTAAGGTTTGTAAATAAAGTTATCAGTTATCGTTGCAAATAGTTTTCTCATTTATTATTAAATACCCGTGTAACTTTTTTTCTACAGAATTTTTGCAACTTATACGGATTTCTCAATTGTTTACAGATCGGAATACTTAATTTTGCAGTTGGTGGTCTTACTATGGTAGATTTTGTGGATACTAAAAAGTCAGTGAATTAAAAAAATTGGTTTTTCATTAGTTAGTTACTCCTTTTGTCACCTGCAAAGATAAGTATGTCATGCTGTGCCCATGTTTTAACTAAACTCGGCTGTCACCATGTTTTCTTTCTTTATACATAGGTTAACCATTCGAGTGATAGCTACCTAAATTTGGGTAGTTCTAGGCGGATGATTTTTTATGAATTTATTTTGAACTTCCCGCAATCTATATGTTTAATTGCTAGCTTGATTAAGCTTCTGTTGAATACCAAAAGACATCACTAATGTTCCTCTCTCGGAATATTCTAGATAGTGTGGTGTTGGAGTCACCTTAACGTGGTCAGAATAGGAGAGTGGTGTCCTGTCTGCGTGTTTGACTGCAACAGCAAAGTATCTCAGGTACTTCCGGCTGGTTAGCAGACGCCGTTTTAAATTGTTTTCTAAAAATTGAACATCTATTTCGATGTTAGAAACTGCTATTTTTAATGTCTGTGACTAATGACATTTCCAGTAGATCATAGACAATATACAGAAATAGTAATGTTCAATGTTATGACAAATAAGTACAAAGTAGAGCAATTTCAGTAAGTAACATATAGAATCCAAGCATTTATAAATTTAGCGATTTTTTAATTTATAAAATATGAGATAAACTGAGAAATATAAGTGGATTCATTGGCTTTAAACAACAGTAAGTTGTGTATCCATATTAATATTCAGACATATGATTTATAGAATGAGCGCGGCTCAATCCAAAACCGAACACCTGAAAATCTTTAACACTCCGTGCGTTTTTTTAAAAATACGCTATCCTTTGAATGGTTAAAGGATTTCTAGGTGTATCCATTATATTTCGAAGGAGTTAACCTTTTTATAATTTTTCTGATGGTTCGTCGCTCTAGTTCGTTTTTGTCTAACAGACCATTTTTCGTGAACTTGAGTTAAGTACTTATTTTAACAGTAATCATTCGAAAAAAAATTATAAAAGATTATTTAAGGGGTTTTCAAAATGCACTTTGTCTTACGTCCTCCAAAATTTATGTGCTTTTATTGTAAAAAAACATTAAAGTGCCATTTCTTCCGATTTACTATTTATTGTTGGATAAAAACGAACTGAAGCGACGATATGTAGAATAATGGACAGCTTTTTGTCGAGAATTTCTACATCAACCCAACTATTTTCAGCTCACTAGATCATTTCCATCATGAGCTATGAAGTTTTCAAATATCATTAAATTTATTGTTTGTTCCACTTTTTTCAACAAGAAATTACACTGCGAAGTAATAATACAAAATCGGGTGTTTTTGTATCGTAGAAATTTGATCTCTTAGAAATATTATAGTTGCTTTTTAAGTACTGCGAGTAGAACACATTTTGGCCTGTGAAATAATCATACATTTTTTTTTATTAGTCTTTTTATAAGCCCAGAAAAAAGTATCAGGCTCCTACTTACACACTCATTTTCGGGTATGTATAATGTGTCAAATTAAGTTCTTTAGAAAATGATCAGAAAATATTTAAATTTTTGTGCTTAAACTTTACAAAATAAATAAAAACATTTTTTTTGGCAATATTGTTTTTTGCATAAATCCAAACAGGCGGCTGGTGTTAAGAAGAAAACCTTATCGCCACCTACAAAAGGACTGCGTGATTTAGCCCAATTCCGAATGTTGCCTTAATATTTGTTTTATTATCTAAGGATAGTGAGTGGGTATATAGAAAACACTGTATAAAAATTGCATTGTCATTTATTAAAATCTCCTTATGTTTTTAATTCGATGGACATACAATATACATATTACAAAAATATACCTACGTAACATACAATATACAACAACTGTTATGGGAATGTTGAAACAATTTTCATAAATTATTTAATCTCATATAAATACAGAAGGTACAGATTATATAAAAGTAACAAAGTCAATACAATTCTAATAATAGCAAACATTAAATGAGGTCCTTTTCGTCGCATCTTTTGCTTCCGTCTGTCGCTCGTAACTGTCCTCGCTGTTGGGTGCGTATCTCACCACCCCGTATTTGGCAAACCGTTTCTTCCATTCGCCGTCGTGGGGCAGGGTGAGGAATATTTCTGTCAGGGTTGCCTTCAGTTCGGCTGGAATTAACATCAAAGCATCAAACATGAATTACGCTTCAAAGAAATATATTTAAAAAATAGAATGTTAATCGTCGCCAGTGTAGATTTTGTGGATTTAAAAATCTATGGTTTTTATAAATAATTTGTTAGTTCTTGCTTTGGCTGCCTATAAAGTAAATGGTGTCGGACTGTAAAAGCTTTGACTCTGGGTCTTAGGGTTCAGTACTCCCTCGGTGAGAAATTTTGTTAATGGTATGGAAATAATTACATAATTTGGACAGATAACTTCTACAAAATTATAACAACACACACCACACCTGTATTTTTTCTCTTTTATTTTTTAATTATTTCTTTAATTTATTTTGTTTTTATTTCATTCATTTGTATTTATTAAAATATATTATTTTATGTTTTCTGCACATTTCCTTAAGATTTAATTCCTGCCACCTTCGAAAAAAGTGTATTTGTATATATTATATTATCCTGGTTAATAAATACCTAAATAAATAAATTAACAAATTTCAGGAGATCTGTTTGAACATATTTATAATTTGGGAGGCGGGTATGGGTACCGCCACCCCGGGAACCATTAATTGTTAACCAACACCTTTGCCGTAGGTCACCCCAAGTGCTTTGCACCATTTGGTGTGTTAGCAGGGGCGCCCTGGTTCAAGGGGTGAGGTTTGTCTAGATCTTGGTTGCGGAGACTCTTGCCCACCAATTGCAAGGCATGCCGGATCGCGAGAGACCAGTTGAGGGTCACCCTTTGACCTCTCCAGCCAGACTCTTGACACATCGCAGTGGGAGGGGTGGATTCATAGGTCTGTCACTCCTGGACACGTGGATAATACTTGGTGTGTTAGCAGGAGTGCCCTGGTTCAAGGGGTAAGGTTTGTCCAGATCTTGGCGGCGGATGCTCTTGCCCACCAACTGGCACGGCATGCCGGATCGCGAGAGACCAGTTGAGGGTCACCCTTTGACCTCTCCAGCCAGCTCTTGACACATCGCAGTGGGAGGGGTGGATTCATAGGTCCGTCACTCCTGGACATGTGGATCCCCAGATTCCTACCTTTTCGTTCCCAGAATTTCCTCTTATTCCTTTCTTTTAAAAGACTCCGCAGTTCATCCTCAAAGATGACTTCTAACATAACCAGATTCAAAGAAGTTCAAGACCACAAAATCAATGTTAACCAGTTAGATTTTCTTTACTTCTGTAGTTTTAGTTTTTTTTTTTTTTTTAATTTGTAACATATAATATCATTCACAATTATAATATCATTTCATTACATATCCATTCATCAATTTTTTAGTTACCCAGTTAATAGAGAAATATTGAGTTGAGCCCACTGATTTTTTTGAGGTCTTCAGTTGATAGGGGTTTAACTAGTTTATAATATTAGAATTACCTGGTAATCTAGAATTGATGACCACAGGGTATGGGGGCAAGGGTCCAATGGACTTGAGAATGACAATGTCTTTGCCTCCATCCTGCATGTATTTCTTGCTGTACAGGAGCGATGTGGCATCCACTGAGGCCCACTCCACCTGCTTTGTCAAAACCATCTGCGCTGAAGACATGTGAGATCCGGATTCTGTAACATTAAACAAAATTTTATTATAATGTCTTTGTATAACCACTCGAGCGAATACAACGCCTTTCAATTTGATTTTGAAATCGGCCGCACTCATTCCAAAAGTTATATCTCCAAATATTAATATGATAACATATATAAACTGCGGTGATCGGACAACTAAACAATGTGCAACTTTGTCACTCCTTTGAAAAGTCATTAAAAGTGATGTAAAAAAAGCACATAAACTTAACCTTACGTAGAATGGGAGAGGGCACCCGGAATGAGACAATCCAAAGTTCTCATAAAAGGACCGGACCCCAGACGAACCAGGAAACTACTCGATATGGACAGAAACTCGCTGAGGGAACTGGTAGGACTATTAACGGGACACTGCCATCTCAGGAAACACATGCAGATATTGGGAGTGGAAAACACCAATATATGCAGAAAATGTGAAGAGGATGAAGAGACTCCAATTTACCTATGGTGCCAATGTCCTGCCCTGGTGTGAACTAGGCTCAGATATCTGGGGAGACATACAGTAGCACCAGAAGACATAGCCACATTTCCAATGACAACCCTGGTGAACTTTATTAAAGGGACTGGGTTGTTATTAAAGGATTGAGGTAAAATGGGAGATAGCACAATGGGCCTATGGCCTAAGTGCTCACGGAAACTGCTTGTAAACCGTCTCCGCCTTTAAAAAAAATAAATAACCTTACGCAATCTTTATAACCAAATTTTTTTTTCCATCACTTTTAATGATTTTTTTAAAGGAGGTGTTGAAGTTACATGAGTTGTCGTGGAACCCTCCCTTACTATCATGATTAGAAATATAAACAGTGTTAATAATGAGCGGCTTGCACAATGCTTTATTATTTTTTTGGATTGATTAATATATAATACATATTTTTACCTAGTGTATTTCCAAAGAAAGTAGCATTCTCCCCTGCATCATGCAATGCCTTGAGGATGACTACACTGCCGCTGAGAGACTCTTCATTGCTAAATGCAAAACTGCATCCTCGTAGATCTTGAAGCTCTGATACATTATGTGCCCTGGAATTTGTACATTAAAAATAATTATATAAATTGTATTATTTTCGTTGGCATTTCTAAAAGTTTTCATATCGACTGTGGTTTGGTAAAACCCTTTGTGCCACAAAATGAAACCCATATAATTTGCCATGGTACAGTATGTATAATTTGTATATTTTGCCATAGCTAACACTGACGCCCGATTGTGTGGCATTAGGTATATTTTTGAGTTATGATGTTGTTTGTTGTACTAGTTAACATTGTAGCTAACACTAGCGCCAAAAGCCATTCTTTTTAGTTTATTTAGCTAACACAATTTAGGTCAGAAAATTAAGTGCATTATACTTTTACCATGCAACCTTACAAATTTATAAAGATAATATTCAACATAAAGCTGCACCCTTTAAAAATAACAGAAATCTTAGACAAATGTCAATACATACTTCCTACTCCAAAATGTTAAAAAAAAATAGGACAAAAAATAAATAGGACATAAAATATCTGGGAGTAAATTTTTTTAATTCGTTACCAGAAAAAATTTGTGAGATGTAATACTAATATAAAAGAATTTAAAACACACCTTAAAAATTATACTGAAAACTTGAACTGAATCATGTCAAATAAAAACAATGCAATAACATCCCCCCATACACACAAGCCTTGCTTATTTATAAGGGTACATCAAATATACCAAATGTAATTAATTACTATATAGAATATATCTGTAATGTATGTATCTTTTTTTAACTAATAAAAGAAACATAAAAAAAAAACTAGCTAGTTAACCGTCACGGCGTTTATGGGGCCAACAGACCTAGCTATAAAAGCTCAAGCGTTACTTGACTTGGCCTACTTCAGCATATAGCTTGTCATACATTCCCATTGGGAATGTACGGCAACCGATATGCCGAAATACGCCAAACCAAATAACGCTTGAGCTTTTATAGCTAGGTCTGTTAGCCCCATTAACCACCGGGTTAGGTAGAGAGGGCGGATCGCCAAACAACTCTGTCTTGGCATACACTCCTTGCTTCATTCAAATAAAAGAGAAGAGAAAAAGGAAGATTGCGAAGTATCTGCGTATTTACATGTGGTTACTAAACATAGCTAAAATAACTTGCATTTCATATTGTTTTAACCTACCTCTGTTCATCTCTGCTACGGAGTTTTTCATTTTAAATCACAGTAAAATTAAACCAGAAAAGAAAGACTTGGTTATCTATTATAAAAGTACAAAGACTTTGTATTTATGAGTTTTTATCAACTTCTTCATGGGGTCATGTTGTTTCTGTCTATTACAGATAACATTGAGATAAAGCTATAGAGAATTAATTATTATTGCCTTCAAACAAGCAATGTACAAGAATACAATAAATAAAACAGTATTATGACCCTAAATTGCATTATGTTGTAATAATAAAAAAAACTGATGTTTATTAGGTAAGCTTTATGTTGTGTTACATATATGTATAATATTGAAAATGTAACAAAAACAAAACTATGTATATAAATCTATTTTGACTTAGGACAAACAGAATTTGAACAATTCATCAAATTTCACAGTTTGGGAATGCCATAGTCTCACTGGCTCCAGGCGGGAGCAGTTAAGACTCTTGTGAGGTATTCTCTATAAAAAAAAAAGTTAGAGTATTCAAGTTCTGTGAAAGTTCTTTTAATAGTTCATCATGGGCTGGTTGTTTCACAGTACTTGGATAGCAACAAAACATTCAAAGAACTTTCACAGAACTTAAAATTTGACGATTTTTTCTTATACATTAGCACCACAAAGGAGGCCCATGTCATCTTTGGGGAAGCTGTTTGGAGGGTCTTTGTAGGTAAAGGAAGGATAGAAGTTCTGGGAAGGAAAAAGGTATGAGGGGTTTTCGAAGTAAATATTTTCCTTTAAAATATGTTAAACTAAAATACTTTACATAAGATTCAACCTCAAAATCAGAAATCGGCAAATTGGTTATGAGAAATCGTCTTTGGAAACTTTGACACCATCAACCAAATTGGTCGTTGTTTGACACCCAATTTCTCAAACTAGTTAAAGTCGTCAGAACCCTGTCCAACCAAAGTGACGATTATTAGTCAATTACAGACATGGTGAAAAACAATTGTTAACATACTAAAACCAAGGCTAGAACTTATATTGAGTATTATTTTATTAGTACATTGCGAAACAGTCAAGTCAACACATTAATTATGCTCTCGGTGTGAAAAACTGTTGAAATATAAATACCTTTCACTCGTCAGACAAATCACAGATGGACTGTAATTAAAAATTATTATCTGTATGAAAAAAAGTTAAATTTTTAACAGTTCACAGATAAATGTTAGACATTTTAGTAAAGTGTTCCCAGGCAGAGTTTGTATCTACGTCATCATGGAGCATTCGAAATGTACGAAACGTGTGTTATAATTTGCTTCTTATAATATTGCTGGGTAACAGTGATCATTCCTCTATAATTAACGGGATCTTTACAATTGAATATATTTATATTAAAAACGTAATATTAATAAGTACCTGGGGTATATCGATGATTAAGGTATGTAATATTTTATTAGTTTGCATACATTAATAAATCAAAATAAAAACGCAAATAATTTATATGCACATATTTTCTTGATCAGTCGTAAATGTATATCTGAAGAAATAATTATGAATATGTAGAGAATTATGAATATGTTAAATTGTGTCAAAATAAAATTTAATTAGTTACATTAAACATTACAAATAATAAATAAATTATTTATAATATATTTTTTTTCAATGGAATATCGCACAAGAGTACAAACTGCTCCCTTCTGGAGCCAGTGACACTATGGCATCCCCAATTTAAGTATGTTGTGAGGATGATGGTAAGTGGGGAGGGGAAGGAGATGGGAAAGAGGAAGGTGAGGAAGTACCTGTCTATTCAGGCCCAGTCACCAAACATGGCTAAAGCAATTTCAAGCAATGTTTCAATTCTGAATGGTGGTCTTACACCAGGGCGATACTGAGAGTATCTTCCACTCTGGAAGGTGTCGCAAATATATTTTATATTATTTTAAATTATTAAATTGTGAAAACACAAATGAATCAAATAAAAATTATCTACACGCACCAGGATTTGAACCCGCGACCTCGGATTGTGAGTTTAGAGCCTTACCTCTCAACCACGGCGGCTGTCAAATATATTGTATTAACAATTTTACCAAAAGAAATCAAGAGGTATATTAATATACCAATACATAATGTCCAATATAATTAAGTTTCTAAAAATTTCAATATTTATTCAAAATTGCATGGTCACCTTACCATTTCATTACGATGATAATTAAATTTGAAGTGTTACAAATCTAGAAATAAGACAGGAACTTATAAACACTTTTAATGATAATATTATGTTATTTTTATGGTAAAATTATTAACGAGTAATTAATGACTTTTTACATTAGTTCCATACAAAGTTGAGGAAAATAATTCCCTTCAGGGCTTAGGGGATGCTGTGTGGGGGGTCTTTTTAGGAAAGGAAGGACAGAAAGTTCTGGGAAGGAAAACGATAAGAGGAGTGGGTAGGAATTGTCCAGATATGTCCAGGAATGACAGACGCATAAATCCATTCCTCCCATTGTGCCAAAAGGCGATGTTCCGAGAGAGTCTTGCTGCAGAGGTCAAAAGGCAACCAATCTCTTTCCCGATCCGGCCTGCCAGGCAGTACGTCTAACCTCACCCCATGGATCAGGGGACCCCTGTCTACTTCATCCTGTGCGAATTTTATTACCATTCTGTACGTTTTATGAAATAAAGCACTACGGACGCAAACAAATAATTCATCAATATTTTAAAGCATAACTTGCAAAAAGAGTTTTTTTTCAATATTAAAGTCATGTTAAAGTCATCATTATGCCGTTATTTTGTAGTTACTTAAAAGTTATTCCTCTGTATGTTTTTTTTCCATGTGCCTTTGTATTGTTATGATATCATAAGTTATTCTTCTGTACTTATTTTGCATATTGTGGTTTCTTGTAATATATATCTATGAAAGAGCAGATAAATTATTTGTAGGAATGCTATCTTCTTTTCTATTAATAAGAACCCAATTACGAACCAATGTTTATTATGACTAATTAATAGTTATTATTTGTTAATAATATCACAATCAATGAACTCACATTTTATCTCTGTGTACGATGATATCAGCGTAGTAACCCGGCTCATTGTTGACATTCTTGGGATGCGTGAACACGGGGGTGACGGGAAGGAGTTCAGCAAACTGATTGCTCTTCCTCAAGTTCATGAACGATGCGGCTGACATAAATGCTGCAAATAATATTATAAATATGTAAGTATATCTATTAGGGGCACAGAATAAATAAAAGGAAATAAAGACATAACTAACTAACCATCAGACCGTTTCACCGCAGGGGTCGGCAGAGAGGATGGACCGCCAAACAACTCGGTCTTGGCACACTTCACCTCATTCACATTCATACATGTTGTTAATTCTTTTTTTCTACAAATTTCATATATCATTGGTATTTTTAAATTGCTGTTATGTGTGTTACTTTTATTAAATTGTGAAATTATTCCGATACAGGCGAACCCTAATGGGATTAATAATTAATGCTAAACAATATATTTTAATTGTAAAGAAATAATAAATAAATACATCGTCTCTTACATACTCTTCTATTATTCTGACTCTTGACATGACCCGACTCAAGTATCTGATTCACTTGATCGTGCCTTGTCTTCCTCGGGCGTCCACGACTTCTTCTACCATTTATATTTGTGTCATATATTCCCCTTACACTCCTTTCTTCGTTCGTACACGCCCAAACCATCTGAGGGTCCCTTTCTTAATCTTACTCATTACGCATACATCAGCGTTGCATTCTTTGCAGATCGCCACATTTTTCACACGATCTTACATGGTTTTACCACACAAACGCCTCATGGATCTCTCATTTCAACAGCATTCAGTCTACTTTCATCCTTCCTCTGCCAGTTCCTTGCCTCACTGTTGTATTTCAGGGTAGGTACCAGCTTGGATATCGCTTTTTTGGACAGTTTTTGGTTAGCGCCAACGGCATTCAGTCCTCCATTAATGGAGTTACCTGCATTTACCCTTCTTTCAATATCTCTATCAGCCTTCCCATCTCTCGTAAACATACCTTTATTTCAATTTGGGAGGCGAGAATAAGTACCGCCGCCCCGGGAATCATTTATTGGATAACCAACACCTCTGCCATAGGTCACCCCAAGTGGTTCGCTACGTTTGGTGACTTAGCAGGGGTGCCCGGTTTCACGGGGTTCATTGTCTAGGTCTTGGCGGCGGATGATCTAGACACACTGAACCCCAGATTCCTACCCAACCCTCATACATTTTTCCTTCCCAGAACTTCCTCTCCTTCCTTTCCTTAAAAATACCCTTCACACAGCATTCCCAAAGATGACATAGGCCTTGAGGGAAATTATTTTCCTCAAGGCCTCCTGTGTGGACCTAATGTAAAAAAAAAAAATACCTCTCAAATACACAAACTCATCCACCTGCTCCAAGTATTCATCTCCAAGATATGTATAAAAAACTGAGATTCTATGAATGCATGGCATTCATGAGTAGATTTGTTTTTATAAGAATATCTGCCAGGAAATCCAAAATCCACAGAAAGCGTGAGGAGATTTGAATACCCTCAAGACCAGTCATTGAAATAATATCCTAAGTATAAAAATATGTTGAATGTATATTAATTAGTAAACAGACTAGCTCCCCGGTTAGACAAGAGAATATCTCTCTTCTAACTGGAGAATTAAATTAGTTAATTCAGAATTGTTAGGTATCATATTTTTTGTATTCTTTGCTTTATAATTTCAAAAAAAAGTGTGTATGTATGAAGCAACAATAAATTTATAAAAAATTATAAGAATATCTCCAGGAGCACAGAAACAGTGAAAAGGTATGAAATAAGTAATATTAACACCTCCGAAATTATGGCAAGGTTCGTAGAAAATGCGTTAGCTCATCGAGGGGGCAAAGAGATTGGCTAAAAATTTGTGACGTAGCTTGAAATCCATATTCCACTGAGGGATTTGAATTAACTGCAATAAAAGTGGCAGTGTTTTACTTCAAGCTATGTTATGCGTTCAAAATTTCTAAAGCGGCCAGAGGAGTTTGGTTTCGAAAAAGGCCCTTATGGGCTAACCTTGTTAAACGCATTTTCTACGAACCTTGAGTCTTGGGTATCCACAAACTCCCTACCTATATCAGTCTGGTCCGCCTCGAAGGGGTCCTCTCGTCCTTCCAGGGGGCCTGAACCCCTGCTCTCATAGGTCAGTGTGCAGTGGCAGTCCAGCGCCTTCTCCAGGAGTTCCATGATCAGTTCGTATAGCTGCACCGGGTGTGTGGGGCACATGTAGGTCAGCACGCGCAGGCGGGTCTTGCCGGATGGGGGAGACATCTTGATGGGGTACAAAAAATGTTTAATATATAAGATGTACTTAATAAAAATATGTTTATATTAGTTAGATTACGTATCTACCTACCTAACCATATCATTTTTTTAATATGTAGGGTAGGTACCTAAAAAGGTCTAAATCACTAGATACAGTTTGACAAAATAATGTAGACAAAAATAGAGGGCGCTGCGGTCATTTAAAAGGTTTGAAATGGCAACACCAAGATAGTTCATTGGAAAACGAATGTTATGTGCGATTGAGGAATGGTCCAAGATTTTTTTTGGTTCATGGTTACTTATTTTTGACTTTAGCAATTAGTGATATTTTCCGAAATATGATGATTCTACATCATATTCATATTCTAAGACAATTTTATGTTTAATCTTTAATTTAAAGCTAACGTTGGTACAGAAATGGTCGCAACAGGCCAGTTTAAGGTCTGGAAAGCCTCCCCGCCCACGCCTTTCTCTGTCGCTCATACGTTTTACGCATCTTTCTCTTTCGCTTAGGGGCATTGTAAAGTCGGTAAAATGATTGTACCTGCGCGAGAATGGATCGTATCACGTTCAGGTCGGCATTTAAGTTTGGCACGTACTGTATGTACACAGAAGGGCGATTTTTTGTATTCAATGAAATTTATGTCTCAACATTTGTTGTTATTTTTTTTTTTTCTTTATTCATTAAATACATGTTTTGAGGATTTTACGACCACCATGCTAGGCACATGCCCGTATTGTGGTGATCGACGTATCAACACAACCTTGATTTCAGAAAAAAAAAACAGAGTGAAAAATAACATATACACGAACCTCAAACACAACACAATTATCAGAAGCAACACAATAAGATACCCTTTGTTTATTTTTTTTTATTAGAGGTTCAAATCACAACAGAATAATGTAAAACAAAATGTTTAATATGTAGATTTCAGAACAAGTCTAATAGGTAATTGAAGCATATATTACAAAAATTAATAATTTGTAACTGTTTTCCCCAGTTATAGTTTTAAATCAACTCGTAAAAACAAAGTATTTTTTACAATAACACGTCTATTATTTATTAGGTAAATACAAGATTTGCATTAATTCAAGAAAATCGAAATACAAATACAATAATTATAGATGTATTTTTAATTTAAATTTTTTTAATTCATGTTATTATCCAGACAAAGAGACCATCGGTTTTGAAAGATGTAAATATTATAACATTGATTATAGTGGTTTACACAAAGTAATTTGTTAAATTTAGATGTATTTTTGTTTGGTTTGACTGAGGGTTGAACCTTCCTCCCCAGAACACCACTAACACTAAAGAGGGTATTACCAGAGAATACCGGAAATTAATCCTTTTTAAATCAAATTATAGACGTATTGACTCTTTTTTACAAAAAAACATAAATTGGTTTTGAAAGATTGTTATTTTATCTGGTACACGCAGTTTTAAAAATTTGAAAAAGTAAGTTTATTTTTAATATATTAAGGTTGTACCGTTGGTCGTTGGCAGATTTGTTCAATTTTCAAACGATAGATTCTATTACAACAAACATTTCAAATCATATACCTAATCATACAACAAAATAAATCAATACATAATCTAGTAAACACAGTTATCAGATTTTAATTTTAGATGAATTAAAATCATTAAAAAATAAATCCGAGAACGTGTTTTGTGACAAAAGTACCTCACTTTTTCTATTTATTTAAGGTCTTACAAACTAAAATATGTATTACACACTTATTTTGTTTAGATATTATTGAAAAATCATAAATACTTATGAACCAAAAATGCTTACAAGAAGTACACGATATTTAATAATTTTTCATCGTGCGTTTTGAGCATTTTTATTGCTTACTTCAATGTAGGTATATATTAAAGCAAATTTTGAATGAAATAAATCGATATTAAATATTTAATTTTAAAAATTTGATACGGGGTATAATCGATCTTTCTCATTGGAACCTCCCTGTACAGTTGCGAGCATTTTTAAACCTTTATTCTCAACCGCTGTACATTTTTTAAATGTCGAAGAATTGTTTGTATTTATTATAATGTCATCAATTTCAGAGAAATGCGTGTGTTCGTAAGTGCCACCAAAAGTTGACAGAATGCATTGTCATCGACGACGAGTCTATCTGCGAGAAAAATCGAAATTCAAATATGCGGCGAACCAGGTACACTTCTCTTTTTCATATAGAAGCCCACAACACTAATGCAGCAAATAACTCGCGCAAACACAACTTACACCCATTACGAAAAATTACTACAATTAGACATTTTTCACTGCAAACATACAAAACCAAATTATTAAATTTCTTGTCTTATTAAAACTTTAATCAATCATATAATTCAAACAGTAAATTGCATTTAGTGAGCCCATAATTTTTGATTTTGAAGTGTAACTTTTTCTCCACCCACATTCTTCCTTTTTATTATTCATCCAATGTTTGATTCTTATCGTCAGTTTCATCATAATTAATTATGTTTTAAAACCCAGGCGAAATTACTTAATGACATTTTATAAAAAAAATAAATGTAAATTAGTGTAACATGACGTATATACATAGATATATTTTATACAAATGCAGCCATGTGCAGAATGTTAATAGTAGTAGAGGTCAACCAATTTTTATACCAGACTACACGAGTATTCTAATGTCATTCATGTAAACAATTATTATTCATGAGATAATATTATAGACAGCACTAATATGTCGTCATGTACCTACTTAGCTACACACATACTTGCAGTATTATCATGGGTAATGTGGATTTAAAAAAAAAATTAATCAAATTATTTTGCCTTTTCCCTAATACTTACCTACCTAACTACCTAGTAATACATAGCTGTAACATTGGTATGGTATAATCGGTAGGTAATGAAAAATCGAAAAATATAAAACAATCTTAACGCTCCGGGTCGTCTCTACCGATGACCCACTGTGTGCCGTCATCAGAGGCCCTAGCACGCTTGCTCTATAACGATCGATAGGATAACTATCGGTAACTTCTCATCGTTCACTACGACAACTGCAGATCGCAAACGAATAGGTGACAGTTCACAATGACTAAGTGTCCTTAATATACTCGATATCAACTGTCGTTTGTACTTTTGAGATCTGAAGTTGTCCTATGTAACGATGAGAAGTTACTGACAATCGGTCGGTAACTTCTCATCGTTAAGTCGTGCTAAGGACACTTAGTCATTGTGAACTGTCACTTATTCGTTGGCGATCTGTAGTCATGCTAGGGAACGATGAGAAGTTACCGATAGTTATCCTATCGATCGTTATAGAGCAAGCGTGCTAGGGCCTCTGATAGTTTAAAAAGGGCCGTTTTTACGAGTTTAAAAATAATCAAATGCGAGGGCTGTCCAAGAATTAAAAATCTTTACTCATTTTCGGCGACGCGGACATTATTTATCAAAATGTGGCGGCACTAGCGTATAGCTCAGACTTTTCCCGAAAAAACGAGAGGTGATCCGGCTTGGTAGCTGCTTCAGTGCAATCTTGGCGTCTGTTTATAATGGACGGACGCTCCGTTGTCGAATCCTGACGGCTGCGAGGTGCCATCAATTAATCGCTTCCTCAACTAGGAGGGAGTCCGCCCTGTTGAAGCAATGTGTGTAAAGTTGGGTTCCCAAAATGCTGAAGAGCAAAATCGCGTGGAAAGCGCTCGGGTCTCTTTCAACCAAGGCGAGGCTTTTTTTGGGTTGAAACATGGGTTCACTTCCTAACCCCGGAATCAAAAAGGCAATCAATGACATGATTTGCATCTTTTTCTTAACCTGAGGCAAAATTTGGCCGGAAAACCTTTGGAGACCGACTAGTACGCGGAGGAGGAGGTGAGAGCATTTTTAGCGGTGGAGTTGTACAAGACAAGTTGGACAAGAGAATGAAGGACCTATTGCCACGGCTCACCAAGTGCATCGTAACAAACATTATAAACATAGTTAAACATCGTAACGAGGACTATGTCGAAAAATAGCGGGAATATACACGGAGAAAAATGAACTGTTAAAAACGGGAGTGAAGTTCTTACGAACAAATTAACAGTGATTCAATGTTTATTGGCGGTAAAATACGTACGAAATTACGTATACCAACAAATTATTCTTAATGTTCCCGCCAATAAACATTAAAACCCTGTTAATTTTTTCGTAAGAACTTCAGTCCCGTTTTTAACCGTTCTACGAATAAAATGATCGTATTTTCTATTAAAATGTTCGTTTTTTCTATTAAAATGTTCGTTTTTTCAAATAACATTTTTCTCCGTGTATACCTAAAATGTCATACAATCTTTTTGTAATTATAGTTTTTTGTGATTTTTTAAAATTAGAAAGGTCTTTAATTCTTGGAAAACCTCGTATATATTTTATATGACATTTAAATGAAAAATAGTCTGGAATTCTTCACATTAGGAATGGTTATGCCTAATTTGCCGTGCTAATAAAGTTAGTTGTAAAAGGTTATGTCCTAGGTAACTACCTATAGGTATACGTATTAATCCCGCCAAGCTTGTGCGTATGGTGTTTGTCCCACTTTGTGCAGAGCAGAGTACAGTGTCAATGTTGATATTTCAGGGTCTTCTCTCGATATGGCGAGTTTATGGCGAGACTTATGAATATTGTTAAGTTCAAATAAACGACGCGCGACGCCTGGCTGCGCCGCGACGCTATTCGAGGCGTACAATAATCAGCTTGACATTAAAAATAATGTATTCTATGAAATACCTGTAGCAAAGGATTCACATCTGTGAGACGATGAAAATTGCTACCATAAAATATTTTATATTATATACGTAGGTAGGTAGGTATAGATAGTAATATGAAAATTTAGCAACTCAAAACAGTGGCAAATCAACACGCCTTTGAAAAGTGATATAAATTCAAAAGACGTATAAACCTATGCAACGTAACCTAATTCAACTAGTTTTTCACGTTCCAAAAGTGTGTTGATCTGTCACAGTGTTGAGTTGTCCAGTTGCTTTTTCGTTGGCATTTAACTTTACGATTGAAGTATTAACTATATCATTGAAGAAGAAGATAATATGAATAAATCGAAACTAAAATGTGAAAAAGAACAAGACGCAGAAAAATAAAAAAGTAACAGTCACAACTGGGACTACGGCATCTCGAGTTTGGGTTCTTGTTGTAAGGTGGATAGTAATACAAATACAAAGGGGAAATAACTGGCTATTCAGATTTGGTCACTAAACGGCGTTAAAGTCATTTTTTTAGACATTAGCTCCACACAGGAGGCCCTGGGAAAAATAATTTCCCTCAGGGCCTATGTCATCTTACGGGACGTTGTGTGGAGGGTCTTTTTAAGGAAAGGGAAGAGAGGAATTTCTCGGAAAGAAAAATGTATGAGGGGTGGGTAGGAATCTGTGTGTTTACGAGTGACGAACGTATGAAATCCCTCCAACTGGGTTGAGAGAGGATGGGTTGAGAGAGTTTCAAGGGGATGGGTTGAGAGAGCCCAGCTGGAGAAGTAAGGCCTCCCTTAATCAGTATATCTAGATCCACCACGCCAAGCAGAAGGTGGGCAGACGCATCCGCCGCCAAGACGTAGACAAATCACCCCCTATGAACCCGTGCACCCCTGCTAAGTCACCAAACGTTGCGAACCACTTGAGGTGCCCTATGGTAGAGGTGGCAAGCAATGTTTCGATTCTGAATGGTGGTTTCACTGAGAGGATTTACCACTCTGTTACGTGGTGCATATTGCAAATATACAATGGAAGTTCTCTGTTCATTCAAATTATGTCCGCAAATAATACATTTGCGAATTTACTTCACGGTTTCTCAACACACAGTTCAGAGAATACGAAAGTCACACAAAAGCTTAATTTGGTCTGCACTGCATAACATTGAGTTTTCTCTTTGTTGAAGTAAATACTTCTTTATGCACGCTTGACTTGAGGGGTACACTGGCGAATGCGTTACGGAAATTGAAATGCGTTACGAAAAGGCGTTGTATCGGGCGACTGTAGGAGCAAGAGAGAACAGTGCGCGCGCACATTTTCTTTCTCTCTTCCTCTCATAGCCAGTGCATGAAATATCTCAGTCATGCTGATGCGGATGCGGATGTATAGATGGAGCTAAAGAAGTATTTACTTCAGTCGTGTGGTCTAAAGCACACTCATATTTTTTTGTGGTACCTATTACTTCTTTGGATATAGTACTTTCCTAAATGTATTTGCACACCATCTTCAAGAGCGAAATATATTTAGAATGTGGAATTCCAACGAAAAAATAATATGCATTATGTGAAATGTGATTCTATTAATTTCCAAAGCGCCATTAACACCCTTAAAATAGGGACGTTTTAAAAGTTAAAACAAAAAAAAAAAAAAAAAACAATTATTATGAGAAGTGATATAAAATGTAGTATTTAAGAAGTGTCAAAAAAGAGTTTTTAGAATAAATTTCTTACACGAACAAGTGATGTTATGTGAGATATTAATAATTCGCCATAAACAAAGCTGAGGTAGAAATAAATCTTGGCAAAAAACATAACGAAAAACTGAAACACTTTAATTAATTAATCAGTGTCGTGTTTTCGTAAAAACCATTAATAATTATTAGGACAGCCAAGGTCGTGCATAAGGGGGGTTTAGGGTTTAGGGGGTTCAAACCCCATTATAGGCCTCATTATTGCTTAGGAAAAAAGAGAAATGCAGTGGTAGATTACAAGAGTACTGGAAAATATGATGTCAAAAATAAGTTGTGGTACGTAGAGGTCTCAAAAAACTTTGTAATAATGTTTCAACCCCCCCCCCCGCCCTTTCTCCCTTACCTTACCCTTAGGGTCAAAGCCCTCCATGTAAATGCTATCCCTTGAGGACGGTCGTAGAGTGGACATGCGAAATTCACAATATGACATTATTAATGGGTTAAAACTGACCAAAAATAACACAAACATTAGTAAATATATTGAATTATTCTAATATAATAGTGAATAGTTCATTAAAATAGAAATTATGTCGAAAACATGATGTGAATCACATATCACGAATTAAAACTGTAATTTTGCCGGGAAACTAACGCGCAAGGCGCATGCGCCAGTTATCAAAACGCAATGTTGCCAGCTCTTTCGCAGCACAGTTAAAGCCATTTTTATTAGTAATAATTCAAAATATAAATTGTACAGTCTCTATTAAAAGTGTAACTAAAACACCGTTTAACGGTTGGGAAGTTTTTTTTATTATTAGTCGATACTGATCTCTACTGTTCATAGAACTACAAGTTATATCATATATATTGTAAATTAATTATTACTATTTTTTTTTTCTACTTCTGACTTTTATGTCCGGGTAAAATCTTCCCCACAGGAAAAACTTAACCCTTCCACACACTTTTCCACAAATGATCAACTAGTCAATCAATGCTACGTAATTCTTTGTGAATTTTGAAGTGAGAGGTTGATACTGTATTACCTGAACTTTTTAACTTGTGCCCCATTCAATTTGGAAAGCAAATGTTACCAGCGCAATTCAATTATTTGCACCAAAGGGTAAGTGGTTTGTTTTCCCCAGAATATATATTTAGAACAAAATCTATGGTGGCATACTTTGAAATATTTCATACGCGGAGGAATTCCATTCAAATTGTTTTTTTGGGTTTTTTAATCCATTAGTGATCCGGGGTTATTTGCACGCCCGGCACTAATGACTGTATTAATTAATGACTGTATTACGTATTTTATTATTGTTATTAATGATAATATTATTATAAACTGAATGACATTTCTCCTATAGTGTGCTTTCTCTAAAGACTTGACCTATGAATTATTTACATTAACGTAGATAACATTCAAAGGTGTTCCTCTTACTTCTTATCAAAAACTCTTATCACTTAATTCGACCTAGACAATTTACTTTACTTCCAATAAGAACTCTCAAATCTGTTTGTCAAGGGGAATTATTCAATAATATGGGTTTTCTTAAATTTGTTAAACAAATGTAAGAAAATCCATATTAATGAATAAAATACTTGTAGACCACGCCTCTCCCTCCTCCCTAATATGTTGTGTATACTATAATGAATAATTTGTACCAGCCTGAAGATGGCTTTAACAGGCTGAAACCGGTTACGGTCAATAAATTAAGGTGGAAATGAGTTTTATATTTGTTTTATTATATTAGGTCAATAAACATATAAAGCTAATGAAGTTTACGTTGGAGACCTTTTTACCTCTCCAGCATACTCTCTCGACCCATCGCCTTGCACCGCAGTAAAGAGGATAAATTCAAACGACCGTCACTCCTGGACACACTGACACCCAGATTCCTACCCACCCTCCATAATTTTTACTTCCTCTCTTTCCTTTCCAAATTAAAAAAAACCTCTACATAGCATCCCCAAAGATGATATGGCCCCTGAGCGAAATAATTTTCTTCAAGGACTTTTGTGTGGAGCTAACGAAAAACATAACATACTTTAAATTTAAAAATACATGTTTTGATTTAAGCCTGTTTTTGTGTAGTAAGGTGACGTTTTTTTATTTTTTATTTTACAGACTATATAAAATAATTGTACATACAAAACATAATAATGAATTTAAGTATAGATATTGAGTTTCTTAGTCCTCCTCAGTAGGGAGTTAGGGAGTCGTGTGCCGAGGCGGAATAAAGTTATTTCATTATTAATGACAAATTAAAACACTTTGTTTTTACCACGATAATCTTTATTTTAACACATCGACATGTTTCGAGAACGATGTTCTCTTCCTCAGGACATAAAATGTACTAAAACTAAATAATCAAGCATGCAAAGCTATGCGTGGGTAGAAATTGAAGTAGTGGGGGGAGGGAGGTGGTAAGGGGAGGTGCTTAGAAGATCAACGGAAGCGAGTGGGGGGGGGAGGGGGAGAGGTGGAAAGGGGAGGTGCTTAGAACATCAAAGACAAAAAATTATAATGGAAATAATTGAATTTAACCATTCATTTGATATAAATACTGGTTTTAAAATTTTACATACTAACGTTAGTGGTTTTCAATTAGATCTTTTAGAAATTAGGAAAAATGTCAATAAAAATTTAAATATTATTAATAATCAAATCAATTTTGTGATTAACCCTATTAAACATATTTCCATTGTAATTTTTTGTCTTTGATGTTCTAAGCACCTCCCCTTTCCACCTGTTCCCCCCCCCCCCTCACCACTCTTCCCTGTTGATCTTCTAAGCACCTCCCCTCATCACCTCCCTCCCCTTACTACTTCAATTTCTACCCACGCATAGCTTTGTATACTTGATTATTTAGTTTTAGTACATTTTATGTCCTGAGGAAGAGAACATCGTTCTCGAAACATGTCGATGTGTTAAAATAAAGATTATCGTGGTAAAAACAAAGTGTTTTAATTTGTCATTAATAAAATGGTGCCACAAAGTGAATTTGCAAAATTTGAAGAAGTTATTTCATTATAGTTTATTTGTCTTCTATGTTTTTTTTGGGTTTTTTCATTACCTCTTTCAGCCATATTTTTATTCTTGTTTTGTACTCATTAATTTTTTTTACTAGTTTTACGTCTTGGGGAATTACGTCGATGAATTACTCTTTACGTCGATGGATCAACTGACGGGCCACAGTTGTACTTGACACACTTGCTGAATAATATATATTGATTTATGTGCATTTTTATACATATTTACAGAAAAATAATAATAAACACAAGGACTTATTGTAGGGCGCCGACAAGTGACTCTGAGATAAATCTAATAAAGGCGATTTTACAATATATTTATAGACTATTAATTAATTACACTGATTTATTTAGATTTCTGTTCATGGATATAATAAGGAAGTTGAGTCATTTTTTAAATTTTTTTATCAATGTTCACGTGCAAACTTAAATACTAGTATTTTTTTTTTTTTTAAAGTTCTTTTTTTTATTTTTTTATTTATTTATTTAATACATGTTACATAATTGTGACATTTACATAAAGTTGATATATTAAATCACCATACTAGGCGGCTGCCTGTATCATGGTGACCAATATAGTATAGTTACATTGTATGAAATATGAAGTCTAGTATAAACATGGAATTAGTATAAATCATGTTAAATATTGGAAAAATTATAATAAAAAGTAGAAAATAGAAAGGAGAAAAAAAGTACATTAGATTATATAAACAGGCTTCTAATTCTATCACATTCACTCATCAAAAAGTCTCCAAGCGTCTTCCTGAAAGTGTGATATTTGGTTATTGTCTTTATTTCAATTGTTAAGTTATTGAAGATTTTTGGAGCAAGAAAGTTAAACTGTGACTGGGCCATTGAGGTTTTTGTTACTGGAATTATATAGTTGCATTGGTTGGAATATCTTGTATCATATTTTGATTCAAAAACATATTTTTTAATAAATTTAAATTTAAAATAGCAAGAAATGAATTTTACATATAGGGATTGTATATTAAGTATTTTAAAGTCTTTAAATAAGTCCTTTGTGGGATGAATGTAATGTACTTTGTAGATAGTCCGTATTATCAATTTTTGAGCCTTTACTAATGGATCTAATATAGTTTTAGAACACCCTCCCCAGACAACAATACCGTAAGAAATAATTGATTGACATAGAGAAGAGTATACTGTTTTTAATGTCTTTTTATTTAGTATATTTCGTAGTGATCTGAAGATATATGCTAGTTTCCGTATACGACTTGTTACATTGATTACATGATCTTCCCACCGAATCTTCGTTTTCATAATTAAATTAATTCTACAAGTTTCGTTAAAAAATGACATTTCGTGTTTTTAAATTGAAAAAATAACCATATAAATGCACTTTTTTAGAAATTCCGGTAACTGAATTGATTAGTACTAGTTAATATCTAACTACTACAACTTTTAAATTTATTTTTTTGGTACATATTAAGCGTGTCCCGGTTTTGTACATATTTTCCCTTATATTTCACACAATCAAGGACCGGGTGACGTCACGAACTCTCCCGCACGATTTTGCAGGCGTTTTCGCGGGCTTAATAAAATTCAAACTTGTAGAATTAATTAAATTATGAAAACGAACTTTAAAAAAAAAAATGGTATTTAAGTTTACATGTCATCTACATGAACATATTTTTATAAGTCAAAATATTTTTCACTCAACTACCCTATTACAGAGGTAAATTAAATTCGCTATTCCCTTTATAATTCGGCCCCTTGGGGTCAAAGAAACGTATCTCAATTTTGATCGATTTTGGGTTACGGATGTTACTAGCCAGTCTAGCCACAAAATAACACTTTACGTTAAGTGATAAAGAAACGTATCCACAGGTTCAACGGATAAACATATACATCAATATGTATCTGTAGAAAATCACAGATACTGATATCATCATCACAGATACACAGATCTGTTGAAAAATGAGATAGGTTTTTTGACCCTAAGGGGCCGAATTATTACTTGAAAGATGTAAATTTATTAAAATTCTCAGATCGAAGAATTATATCCGACTTAATATTTATGTTAAAAATTGTAAATGGTAGTATAGAGAGCCCGGATTTTATTGAATTTCCTTCTGAACCCTCATTGAATTTCATATACACCTACGAGAGCTACTCGTTCCAAAATCCTGTTTAAATGTAAAAATACCAGGACTGCGTATTCCAAACACTTGCTTGTATCTATCTACCTTTGTTGCAAGAAGTTAGTAAAAGATTGGATATCAATTTAATCTAAGTCTACTTTACTCGTGGGTACCGCCGCCCGGGAACCCTTCATTGGATATCCAACACCTCTGCTATAGGTCACCCAAAGTGGCTCTCTCGTTTGGTGACTTAGCAGGGGTGTCCGCTTTCATAGGGTGAGGTTTGTTCGGGTCTTTGTGGCGGATGCGTTTTGCCCAACAGATCGGGAGACTCTTTGACCTCTCCAGCAGGACTCTCTTGACCCATCCTAATGTGAGGGATGGAATCATACGTCACTTTTTATCTTTTTCCTTTACTTAAAAATACCCCCACACAACAACAACAAAGATGATAAATTATTTTCCTCAGGACTTTCTGTGTGGAGTTCATATAAAAAAATCAACCCGTAAGGACAATTTAAAAAAAATATAATACATCGTCGGATCTGCCGGATCTGCCCTGGTGGTGGACACTACAACGCTGTCCGAAACATCGGCTAATGAAGGAGGTAGCGCAACACGGCATAACACCCCAAAAACAAACAACGAAAAAAGTTTCGACTTTAGAATAAAATAAAATATAATATGTATTTAACCACTCGAGCGCCTTTCGCCACATTATGGTACTATTTCCAAAACCTCGGATTGCTTTGTTGCCAAAATGTGGCAAATTTTCAAAAAAAATTTTTTTATTAAAACGACTATATAATATATTGTACATTCAAAATATAACAAAATAAATATTCTAGATTCTTTAAAAAATTTTAAGGTTAAAGATTTAATTATATTTTTTTTATAAATCCTACAAATATGTGATAATAGACAAAAGATAGGGAAATTCATTGGCTACATAGAACTATAATCAGTTTGTATGTCTCCATATTCAAATTCGGAGGTATGATTTTTTTAATGTGGGCGGAAAAATTTCCTTTAGCAATCCGAGAAAAAATATTTTAATTGCTCTGTCGCTCCAATGGTTAAAAACGAAGTTTTTTTACTATCATACTTCGACCTAGGTGCGCCATCTCTTGGGTCGGACTAGTAGTCAATTTCATTTTTGTTTTCGTTTTGACTGATGATTGAACCCTCCTCCCAGGGGCTGACAACCAAACGTATATTAACTAATGTGATTTTTTTAGAGTTGAGAGTTGTTTGTATTTATTATAATGTCATCCAATTTCAGATAGAATCCCCAGTGCCACCTAAAGTGGATAGAATGCATTATCATCGAGTCTACCTGCCGAGTTTCAGCTCGATTGGATGTCGAAAGTGGATTAATTTCCACAACTAATATTCCACTTCATTCATTTATTTATTTATGCATTCAATCAAGAAAACAAAATCGAAATTCAAATAGATGTATTTAAAAAAAAGAACTTCCCAAGTCCGAATATGAATTAATGCAGATTTTAGAAAAGCAACTCGGAATTCAAACAGATGTATTTAAAAAAAGAATTTCCTAAGTCCGAATATGAATTAATGCAGATTCTAGAAAACAAACTCGAAAATCAAATAGATGTATTTAAGAAAAAGAACTTCCTAAGTCCGAATATGAAATAATGCAGATTCTAGAAAACAAACTCGAAAATCAAATAGATGTATTTAAAAAAAATAACTTCCTTAATCCACCTCTGAATAATGCTGATTCACGCTCAGAACGCAGCCTTGTCGCGCGTGCAATATTCTATTTAATACCCAACGGTATGTGATTGTACATGAATGTGTAATACATCCAATGATATGTGCAGTATGTAGGTACCTATGCATGTTTTGCACTGTGTGCAGTCGTGATTATTGATTGGTGCGACAAAGCAAACTCGTCGTAGAAACCTTCCTCCTGCTGTTAAGGAGATATTTTAACTAAGTCATAGATAATTCAATTAGCTATAACATGTTAGGTACCTACTTACCTCTATAACCTTCATGCGCTTTTGCTCATTGCTCGAATTGCACTGAACAAGAAAACCCTATAAGTGTGATTATGGAGTTTCCTCCATTATTTATGTCGATTTTAAGGATAACTGAGTGGCTAATTATTTTTATAAAACCTTACATCTCGTACATCACAGACAGACAAACGAAATCAATTTATTCAAGAAAGAATTTTGTTATTTGTAAAATTTTATCGATTGCACCCGAAGTAAGGAAAAATGTACCTACCTTCGAATAGCTACAACAGACAATTTTATCTGTCTATCAAACTGTCTTTTTTATACACAACTTAATTTTGAACTTAAAGCCCGGTAGTAAGCGTTCAAAAGGAAGAAGAAGGTAAAATATGTGAACGCAAATGTTAGAGGGAGTGCGCTAATAATGAAATATAATAAATAATAAATGAACTATATTGCCTATACACTATATAATTCGCTTCCAGATATGTACAAAAACATCCAGCATAATAAAAAATTGCAAAGCAATGCTTTAAAAAAATATTTTTTAACTACGTTTAAAAATGAAAATATGTAATTGTCTTGTCATTTTTTCTTCTATCTTATATACTCGTATCAGTTTTTCCCTCTCTTTACTTGTTTTCTCTTGTTGTATGTTCTACTTAACCTGTCTTTATTTTTATTTTTATGCTGTACTGAATGTAAAACTTATATTATGATATAAAAATACCTTTGTAAAATTGTAACTACTACCGCCTACCTATGAATTGTAAGTTCCCCTGTCCTAAAATGAGTTTTGTAACTTATCGGGATTGCTCTAGCAAGAAATAAAAAAAATATATTAATAAAACGATTATAATTAAGCGATAATAGTGAAAATATTTAATAAAAAATGACTCGTTTAAAATAGAGCAAGAATCTCTCGAAAAATGTTTAAGTTGCATTGCAAGATACACTGTGAATTTTTCATAACTTTAACACATTGAACAACGGAAACATATATTTTTTGGGGATCTTAAAAACTGAAAGCGATCAAGAGAAATCTGTGGTTGAGTGGGCATCGGTTTGGGTCCCACCCAGGCGTTCCGCGTTCGATTCCTCGGCTGGCTCAATCTTCCAACACAAGTAACATCTTCCGCTTAGTGTGGTGGTAGTAGGAGATTTTCAAATGTTATTGGGTTATTCGTAACTCGGGAATGTTTGTCTATCTTTTAAAAAAAATAAAAATAAATCTGTAGAAATGCGGAATGCGGGGCTTAAGGCCAAAATACCCAACGAAACTGAATTCATTTAAAAAATGATTAGAAAATGTCTAGTACGAATGTGGGCGATTTTATTTACTTGTGTTTTAAATTATAGAATAAATGCTACCAAAAAATCGATTTTCATGTAAAGGCATCTTCGACAATTATTTGTGAATTTAAAAAAATACTTTTGCTCTACCAACTATTTCAACAAAATATAAAATAATAAAGGATTAAAAAAAACTTTTTGACAGGCTCAAATTTGAATTACAAATGCCCGGTTTGTCTCACGTAATTTTTTTTCTACATGGAGATAATGGTTCGGATGTAATGGAGTAATTTTTTTAACATTAGCTCCACACAGGAGGAAGGGACGTATCAGTCTGCATTGCAAGGCGATTGGTCAAGAGAGTCCGGCTGGAGGGTTCAAAAGGTCTCCCTCAACCAGTCTCTCCAGATCCGGCCTTCCATACAGTAGCGGTATACCAAAAGTAAGTCACCAAACTTGGGGAGTCCTATGGCAGGGGTGTTGGTTACACAATAATTGTTCCCGGGACAGTGGTACCCATACCCGCATCTCAAATTGTGAATGAAAATTTTGAACCGAAAAACGAACTATGAACTTACTATGAAATTTATTCTAAAAAAATCATTTGATTCTAGCACTCGGCTCAAGCAAACATCTCGTTATTTATTTATACTCATTGCCATGACATAATATCATTTGATAAAATATCGATCTCGCAATCAACTTGTTATTGATATCATTCAAACACGTGTTATTATTGTCTGCCATTCAGATTGTTTTGGTAAAATAACGACTTAAATACCCCCTGCTAAAAAAAGAAAACCTTCGGTCTATTTTCAGCCATTACAACTCTCACGAATTCCTATATTTATCCCGTCCAATCCTGCACACAGATTTATACAACAATCTTTACGATCTTGGAGTGTTTCGAACAATTTTTATATGTCTCCCGCGCCAACAAAATAAATGCTTGGATTTGTTCTTCGTAATGCGAGATCATTTACTAATGGAATTGCAATACGGAGAACAATGGAAGCATTTGTTCGCAGCATCCTGGAATATAGCTCAATTATTTGGTCCCCTTCAGAACAAAACCATATCCTAAAAAAGAAAAAAGTACAAAAAAAAGTGTATGTGTTACCCGTATATGAGGGAATATACATACTATCCATTCCTGTATCCATCCTTGTTCTAAATAATAATAATAATACGTATTATTATTCAGGAAAAGATCGTCATCTCTTTTGTTGCATGGACAAAATTATGAGTAAATGCCATTGACAAAAGAAAGTATACTTTGTCAAAGGTACATGCCATTTAAATGTTAGCGGACAAAAATATAAGACCCGTAATAATATTAATAAGGCCCTTATCAATTTTTCTCTGGAAAGTAGAGGTCTACAAGAGTCACAGGGACCAGCAGCCTAAACATGTGATATATAAAATAATTTTCTCCAATATTTTCAAATACGAGTAGAAAATACGGATCGAACAATAGTATAGCGTCGTGTATTATTTTTTGACAGTCTAGCTAGGACCTAGACTCTAGGTAATTATAATACCTACACAATTTTGACAGGTATTTCAAAACTTAGAGCTAAAATACAGAAAAAAGCTGCGATATTTTATGGGACATAACTAACAGATTTTCTGAATAATAGCTAAAAATTTTGGTTTAAACATTTTTTAAATTTTGGTGAGGACTAAACTAAATCGAAACTTTGCACGAAATGGATTTAGCCATGTTCAATAGCCAGGTATAGTAAATTTGGCACATGCCAAGAATTAATTCCTGTTTTAACAAGAAATTACCAATTTAATATAAACAAGCATAATTTATCTCTACCCACATATGAAAAGGAAAACGAGATAATGATGTACATGTACATGGAGTATGTGATATGGGGCGACTTTTGAGTCGGGGAGTGAAATTGATCATCGCGGATTTCTGCATAATTCTAGCTACGCACTCGGAAACCATTCGCTTATTTTTTATGTTTTTTTCGGGCAACGTGGATACAATTACGTTTAGAAAATAATTGTGAAATTAGTTAGTTTCTAGTTCTATTCAAATCCTAATGTCGGTTGAATTGTGACGTTTTTTTTAAATATTTTCAGACACAGATTAATGTAAATACATTTTATATCTCTCAAAATTTATAAAAGTTTCGTGTAATGTATTTTGTAAAGTATACCTATCAGTGGCTACAATCCATCGATATTGCATAACCACTTGAATACTTGAACTAACATATTTTTGTAATTAAGTAATGAACTATTAAAAATGGCATACAAAGTTACCCCACTCCGAAAGATGTCTTTGATCACCATGTTTTTTTTCATAGTTCATGGACTTCCTAATCACGTACATATTAAATATATATATGAATATGAATTTCAATAGTTTAAACATGTGCTACAAACATGATATAAAACTTTCCAACAGGTACGGTTTTATAATAATAAAGTTTGTTTATTTCAGCTGAACAGAGCGGTGATTGCAATACTCTGCCATAAAAAATATAAATCTATAAAATTACATGATATTATTACATAAAATTGAATAAAACATAAAATAAAATAAAATGGTAAACATATTGTTCATGTACGGTGTAGGGGCTCGCACTGCCACTGGGCGACGGCCTGGACGAGAGTGTTTTCCGATCTCGCTGACTCGTCCCGGCTATTCTGTGGCGCATCAAAGCAGCGAACCCATCTATCTTTCCCTCTGCGAACATTTCCGAGGCGCTGCATCCGAAGGTAATCGAAGTGTGTTCATGACGCTTTGTATGCATCTGTTCCATAATTCGCTAGAGTAAAAGCTCATGCAGTATATCTATATGGAATATATATATATATATATTTATTTGTTTATAAGATTTACACAGTACATTAAATATAAGTTGTAAGGTATTTTAAATAAATTACATGGTTTTGTACCTATTACGTAAATCTGTAAAATGTCAATAGGTAATTTCGCCTGGGTTTTAAAACTAAATTATGATGAAACTAATGAAAAGAATCAAACATTGGTTGACTAATAAAACATAAATGAAAGAGTATGGGCGAGAAAATTTTACATTTTAAAATCAAAAATTATTTGCTCGCTAAAGTTTAATAAAATGACAAGAAATTTAATAATTTTGTTTTGTATATTCGCAATGAATCGTGAAAAATGTCTAATTGTAATAATTTTTCATAGTGGATATAGGTTGTGATTGTGATTGATATATATGGAATAATTGTTTCGTCACCGGATGGCTGCACTGGTTTAATCTCCTGGCGAGCATGTTGGCTCGCACGCTCAGTAGTCTTCTTCAGCGTTTTATGTAATTTTAATAATTTAGGTCATCAGTGACGACTTGGCCCAAATATTTTATTTCACGACAGATTTTGATAAGTATTTGCGGAATGACAACAGGACCAGTATTTGCTTTAAATACCAGCAGCGATGATTTTTTAGCATTATACATCAGCCCTTGACTATCAACGTATGCTTTACATATGGCTAGAAGTTTTCTCGTTGCTCTTACTGATGGGGTTAGTATGACTATGTCGTCTCCATAGCTAATATTGTTCATACATACCCGGCAATACGGCACTCGATTCTTGTTTTGTTCAGTGTTTTACTAAGCTCATCCATATACAGGATGTAACAGCACGTAGGTACCCTAAGGATTTTAACTAGCGGTTCCTGAGCATAATTAGGAGTAAAAAAAGTAAATGTAATTTTGCTGTTCGATAATATCTTTTTGCTATTAAAAAAAAATAAAAAAATTTCAAACACACGTCTCCACTGATATCACTCCAAGTCCCACATACGTCGCGACGGGATCATATGTTACGCGCGATGTGTCGTGTGTAACCTTGCTGCTGGAACGAGACGCGATGCTTATCAAGTGACACGGTAGGGTATAAACGCGCAATTCTGTTGACTACTACGGGTGATGGAAAGATATTTGTAATGCTTTTAATTGAAAAAAATATATCATCGGGGAGCAAAATTATATCTACATTTTTACTCCAAATATGCTCAATAATCGCGGGTTAAAATCCCTTGGGTACATGCTGTTACATTCTGTATACCTTGTCTAACGCCGAGCTTTAATTTAGAAATTCGTAAAAAAATTATTTAGTTCCAAATTTCAAAATTGATTCAAGATTTACCCCATTTTACGGCAATGAATCATTTGAACCAAGTGGAGATAAGAATGTCTAATAATATATAGTAATGGAACTGATGCCAGTTAACTAAATAATAAGGAAGTGTTTGATCTACGGGAATATATTTTAGTTTCAGGACTGTAATCAAAGTAGATTCAAGTACCTAGATAATACATAATCGTCGTTTTATCGTTACGCGATTAGAATAAGGGGGAGTCGGGTTCAGCCAATCCAAAAATCGACTTTTTATTATCTAAAAATCTTCCTATACATATACATACATTAGGGCATCAAATTCGACCTTGAAATGTAGTTAGGAGCGGTGCGCGCCAAGCAGGGAGACGGATAACGGAGCGATTTGGTTACAAGCGAAAACTTAAAAAGCATTTTTCTCAAAACCATATTTTTCAAGTTGGTTGAAATTGTAGCTCATTGAATTTTCATCCTATTCACTTCACCCTTAATTAAAGAAAATTAAATTGTTATGCGGATTAACCTCAAATTAAGTATGAAAAATTATTATTTTTGGAATAAGTTATTGCAAAATTAAGGCCGACTTTTTAATTTTAGTTTATTTGACATATTTATTTTATTTCATGTTTCAGATAATTTCCAAAGACTCCAGAATTCCAGCCGATTTGGTCGGACCCTCCTCTTGGGGCTGATATATCTATATATTATATTCAAGTCAAATTTTCAATAGTGTTTTTTATTGTTCAAATTTACCTTTATATGTAACAAAAGTTTCGTGAACGAAAATGAATTATACACATGAAAAAAAAAACGCATTGCAAAAAACACTCGGCTGGACCAGACTCCGCTCTTAACACAAAGGCAAGATATTATATTTTAAATAATCATAATTATTTAAAATATAATTATATTTTAAATAATCATAATTAACTCACAAAAAAAAATCCAAATTTGCCTACAAAATGAAAAAAATTGTATTCTTTAATTACTTATGGGTACATATATCATAATTTAAAACTAACTAACTAACTAACCATCACGCCGTTTCCCGGAAGGTAGGCAGAGAGGACGGACCGCCAATCAACTCGGTCTTGGCACACACTTCTTGCCTCATTTACATTCATACATCTTCTCATACATATTCTTCTATTATTCTGACTCTTGACTAACCCGACTCAAGTATCTGATTCACTTGGTCGTGTCACGTCTTCCTTGGGCGTCCTCGGCTTCTTCAACCATTCATTCGCGTCATAAATTCTCTTTACACTCCTTTCTTCATTCATTCGCTCAACATGCCCAAACCATCTAAGCGTCCCTTTCTTAATCTTACTTATCATTTAAAACAAAAATAAATAAAATAGTCCGCATCCGTACTAGATATATAATAAAACTTTATATTTAAAAAAAAAAGTTTTGTATGAAACAGGCAGTCGTTCCTCTTAATATTACTTGCCAACGATTTAGAAAGCTAATTTATTCCAAAACAAACAAAAAAAAAGGATTCTTAAAAGCGACAACTTTCTTTCAATTAACATACAAACCAAACGTCATTCTGTAATTCGGTATAATTAGTAGTGATTATTATTATTTTTATTTTTTGTGTTAGTTGTTACTTCTTTTACAAGAAATAACATATACAATTTTATGCAATATTTTTTCCTAATTTAAGCTCAGGGCTGGCCCTACGCGCTAAATAGTAGTAATTTTGAACATATTCGAAGAATGTCAAAAGAATTCATGGTCTACGTTTTCGGAGATGGCGCGCGTTATGTATTTTTACTTATAAACGCTTTTTACAAGTGACGCTTTGAAATATTAAGAAAAAAAAATTGTTCGCGGAAGTATACAAGCATTATGAATATTAACAAATAGTTTTATAAATTAAAATACTCTAATCTTTCAAGAACGGGTAACAAATACAATATTTCATCGGTGATTCAATCCAATATTTTATTTGTTAGCCTTTCTTGAAAGATAAAGAGTTTTTTAATTAATAAAATTATATGCTAATATTCATAATGGTTGTGTACATACCGCGTGCTAACTCCGAAAGCGTAGAATATGAATTCTTTTGACATTCACCCGGGGATACCCGGCGGTGATTTTTCCATACAAACGTATTCCCTATTTATCTCTCTGGATTTTAACCCTACAGAAAATATAGTTTTTACATAAAATAGTTATCAACTACTAGCGTGTCGGTACTTTTTTTTTATTTTTGATAAGTTACTTTTGTAGAAGTTATGACCTTCCAAAAATCAATAAAATTGACTGATTTAAATACCGTCAAAATACGTTCAGTATACAAACTAGACAATGTATTTTAAAAAAAAAGCAAAACGTACAGACATAGAATAGTTTTTTTTTTATGTAGTTAGTAAAAAAAAATGAAAATCAGTCCACTTTTGGAAGAGAAAAGTGGGGAATATAAAACCTCGATTTTAGTTAGGTATTAGTAGCCGGAGAAGCATTGTCCCTTTCGCTCAATATCCGGTGGAGTAAGAGCAACAGTGACAGCAACAATTTAGTAAAATCTATTTTTCAAATTTCTCCACCACGGGGTTTCATCTTAAGCTTATATATGTTCAAAAAATGTCAACCATACAATGTTGAAATATAAGCTGTCACTGTCGCTCCAATACTGAGCGAAGGAGACAACTGCACCCAAGGCTAATAATACCAAATTAAAATCATCAAAATTGAGGTTATGTATTTCTCAATAACCAAAAATATACCAAATTTTAATATTTTTCTAACCAACTGTATTAGAAGAAAATGCTCTAGTGTTTTTAAAAATACTTTGTCTAGTTTGAACACTGAACGTCTGTTGATTGCGTTCAAACTTCAAAGCAGGCAATTTTAACGATTTTTCGACTCCTATAAGAAGTAACTTACAAAAAAGCAAAACGGTCCGACACGCCAGTGGTAGATATCCATATTATATTAAAAAAATATATTTGCAGTAGTGTCAAAATCCATAAAGGAAAATGGGGATTACGTTCGCATGGACAAAACGCCGCCCGCCCGGTTTCTTCTTAGGAAATATAAAATTTGCTGGGTAAATTATATTTGATGTTTGGTATAAATATCTTATCGCAAATTAATATTACCACAAGTAATGATTAGATACTTTTCCAATAAATATAAATAAATATACATTATTGTCTTTACTTACGTACAACAAGCTGATTAATATATCTATTAGCCATATACTTATTATGTACATAGTTAACGATTATGAGAAGGTTCGTAGGTACCAGCGAAACCAATGTTATGGCTATATATAATCAGGAGGTCTATAAATGGACGATCGATAAAACCCAATATCAATACGATATTGACCAAACCCGTCATCTATTGTCAGTTATCAATATTTGCGAACGCGGTCTACGATTGTTTCAACAGCTATGTGACCGATGATTGATAAATTATAGCTCGACCTCCATAGTATTAGATAAGTTTCGGTTAACTATAGGTACTACTACATATATTTTTGGATTATGTCGTTAGTTATGCAAAATTACCGGCTTATTTAATGAGCGTGTTGAACTAACGAAGCTCTTAGAAATGAAATAAGTCATATAACTACGCGGTCCATTTTGACTTATATAATGCATGTAAGACGCAATCAATTTATTCTGTTCGATCTTTGACAAACGAAAATGGTTGAAATATGAGTAAAGACCTCATTGATTAAAAAAAAAGCATATTATTTTATTTATTATTATTATCATTTTTTTGTTTTAAAAGAAAGACAAACATTTCCGGGTTACGAATAACCCAACAACATTTGAAAATCTCCTACTACCACCACACTAAGCGGAAGATGTTGCTTTTGTTGTGATGGAGGACTTAGCCAGCCGACGAATCGAACACGGAACGCTTGGGTGGGACCCAAACCCGATCCCACTCAACCACTAACCGGTCTTTTTTAGCTTGGTATTTCAATTCAACATAATTATAAATATTTTTACGTAATTGCTAGACGTTTGATATTTCGTAGTGTCAATTCATAGAAAATAACTTCAGAGTTGCCAGCGTATATCGATTTATTTTTTATTTTAAGTGAATATCGGTTCGGCTATCCACGGTGAAACCGCGCTCGGGACATCGATATAAAATCATCGGAAGTTACGCTTATGCATCCGATTTTGTAAAGAGCTTCAAGTCAAGTCCGTACTTATTGTGCATAAGCCATGGGTAAAATCTAACGGTATACGGAGCAAGGTGAAGGGGAAGATTTAGGAAAAAGTAAGGTGAAGATTAAGAATTGGGAAAAAGTTTTTATTTTCTTTCTTTAATGGAGTAAATTTGGAATTAATTATTAACAGGATTACCTATTCTGATTTAATCATACTAGAATAATACAGTCCTGTAAACAGTAGTAGATAGACTTCGTGTCTAAAAATATTATGTTTCAAATTTTTTTATTTTAAATCAAAACAAAAAATTCCTCTGAAATTAAAAGATTTGTAAGTAGTTACTTACTAAAATATGTATCTACTTAAGTAAAAAACACCACGGTTTCATATTTAAAAAAAAAATCTTTATGGGCCACCATCTTGAAACCGGAACCGGAACGTAACAATCAAATGTATAGGCAGACGAAATGCCAAATGGTCGCATTAAAACACGACTTCGCCACACTCAGACAATTAAAAAAATATATTGTGATTAATGAGTTTCAAAATTAGTGTTGACATTGCAATTTAAGAGATTAAATTATTAAAAAAAAAAATGTTTTTATCAATTTTATTATTAGGCGACCTAGATAAATAATTAATAAACTTGACCGAGTGATCCTAATTTCTTATCTTTATTTGAAATTCTCAAGCGATAACAATTCAAAAACTTTATAACATAATATACAACTAATACAACTAAATCAATTTTGTATTCAATTCGCTCAGCAACATGTTAAGAGGTACTTAGTTCACCCCAAAAAATATGCAAACAAGTTGCCAGTCTTAATATAAATGGGTCCATCGTCCATCATAAAAGAATTAACTGGTTTTAAAGTAACAACCATTCATAAAATGCCAGACAAAAATATACTTAACTTCATAAAGTTATTTTAAAACAAATTACAAAATTCGAGACGTAAACCGTCTCATGCGAGAGTTTATTATTTCCGTAGTAAATTTGTTAGTGCACACAATTCATTTAAATAATAGATAGCATCATAATAACAATAAAAGACAATATAGAAAACAAAATCTTACCTTCTTTTTTCGTTAGAAAACAGGTCACTGATACTAAATATTATATTTGATAACTCTAAAATTTGTGGCACAAATAAACGGATGAATATTATTCCAAAAACAGCTGATTTGTGATCGGTCGTTAGAACATGCGCTACGCCGGATCCGCGTAACGTAAATGTCAAAAGTACTCAAATGTTAGCGCGCGTTAATACCGCTTACAGCGCCACTCGCGTCACGCACGTGCGGCTGAAGTTCAAAGCTTAAAGGTAATATTATACGTCGTACAAATACAAAGTGACCCAATAATAGCAGCTCTTTGGTACGAGTTCTCATGTTTATTTATAAATTAAAATTTATAAAAATTATAAGATATTTTAATATAATAGTAGTGAGGAGTTAGCTACCCAACTTCGCCAATCAAAACATTCTCATTCAAAATGTTTTCCTTCTTCCTCTTAATTTTTTTCGCTTTCGGGATTAACTCGTCGGTCTCATAGAAATCGTTGCGTCTCTCTTACTATCATGGTGAGAAATATGATCTAAACGGTGTTAGGGAGAGAAAACACCACGCTTTATATTAAAACCTAAATGTTAACCATAAAATAATTAAAATGTGCAAATCTTGGAACCAAAGATTCCGACCACAATTGAAAACAAATGAAACTTTGGGTATTTTATAATATTTCTTCAATCTTAGCAAAATTACTTTGTGGCATCATTTTAATTAAATGAAACACTTTGTGTAAACCACTATAATCACATGTTATAATATCTACTTCTTTCAAAACCGATGGTTTCTTCGTCTATTTTTTCTATTTTTTATTTAAATATTTATTTTATAATAAATATTTTTACATAAAACGACAAAAAAGTGAGATGACAATAGCGTTTATAATGCATTTGTCTAATAAAATAAGTGCATGTTTTTATTTTTTCTTTATCTAGAATTATCTAAAATTTGATTTAAAAAGGACAAACCTCCGGTATTGTCTGGTTATACCCTCTTAATGTTAACATCTTAAGAGGCTAGACTTTGAACCACACGCGGAATACCCGCGTCTGTCATTCTGTCCCGCTCACAATAAGCTAACGCACACTTACAATACATGCGAATGCGAAATGTGCGAATGAGACAACGCTCAAATTTACCTACAGAAATCGCTCGAAAAGGGGTTTATGGAGAATACACTTTTCTACAATGAAACTTTCACGAAAATGAAATTTAAAAAAATATATATTTTTTAGAAAGAAGAAGCTACGTCGGTAGCTTTTTGTAATTTTATAATTCTTTATGAGAGTTGAGTTAGCAGCACTTTTTCCTTAAATAATATTTTTTGATAAATCGTACCTACATGTTTGACAGTGAAAGTTTACGTTAATACGAAACGCATCGAAAATTCTAAAACATACCGACATAGTTTTCTAGAAGGCAGTATAAAAAAAATATATTCATTTTGTGCAATTTTCGATGTAGAAAAGTGTTTTTTCCCGGGCGTCCTTTTTGTGGGCCGAAAAGCGAAGTCTATCATCTTAAAAGCAGTGATGTATTTATTGGGCCACCATGTACTAAGTAAATACTCTTAATTATTAAAATTAGCACAGTAAAGAAAAAAACATCTCCTTACCAGCACACAACAACGTGTTAGATTTGTTAACGATGATATATTATAATTAATAATAAACACATTTATATTTAATACCTACATACGAAAACAATATTACAAGAAATATTTGAAGGAAGTACCTAAGAATGAATTATTTTTTATTGTGCCCGTAAAAAATTATAGCTGGCCAGTACGTGACGTGGTAATTACATTTTATTAACGAATAAATTAATACTTGTAAGTAGGGGCTTCTTATTAGGTCTGTCAAATCATACGAAATTGACAGCATGACGCGTACATTTTTTGTTTTTTTTTTTTCATTAACCAATACATATAATATATAATTAACTAATATATATAATATGTGATATTAGTGGTAACAATACCTCCCTAATTGAGAAATTCTCGTGTTTAGAAATTCTGAAATTGTAAAACTTGCATAACTCCTGCCATTCGTTCGCTGGTTCGTAAATATAACTGGATAACTGTCTTGATTGTGGATGAAACAACGTTGGTGACGGTCTCCGTGGTCGAGGGGTAAGGCTCTCAAATCGCAACTCGCAATCCGAAGGTCGGGGGTTCGAATCCCGGCGGGCGCAAATTAATTTTATTTGATTAATATGTGTTATTTCACCAATAATTAATTACAGAGCAATGTATAGCATATTTGCGGCACGTTCCAGAGTGGAAGATACTATCAGTATCGCCCTGGTAAGTAAGATCACCATTCAGAATTGAAACTTTGCTTGAAATGGCTTTAGCCGCGTTTGGTGACCAGATCTGGATAGCCAGGTACTTCTCCACCTTCCACTTCCTCAACTTCGTCCCCTCACCACTACCTTCGGCTTCAGAACGTACAACAAATTGCCGCCCTTTATTCTGGCCGCCCGTGCGCCTCTGTTTCAGGGATTAATTTTATTTAAAAAAACGAGTTTACAACTAAACTGGTGGGAATAGGGACTGAGTACAATGACTAGGATGGGTAGAGTTTTCATAAATACATAATATAAATCTTTTCAGTTGAAATTCAATCTCCGTGAAACGCGTCTCGCTGTTGAAAGTAAAACGACACACGTATTTTCATGTAATTTAATAAGGATATAATGGCTGGAAAAACAATACAAAGTTAGCATAAATAATAACATGAGTAATGTCTTTCAGAAAATGTTGAAATTGCAAAAGTGGGTGCCACAAACAAGAAGAAAACAAATAGTTATGTTAGGTTTATAGTATTTTGATTCTACTATAAACTTTATAGTAGAATCAAAATAAATTATAATTAAATCGAATGAATGATATCGCGAAACAGAGCCCAGTAAATTATTACTATATTGCCCTCTGTTGAACTAGCAACAAAGCTTTAGTATGTAGTTAGTTCGCTGGACAACAGATGGCAGTGACGGTTACGGAAAATGAGATAGTTCGGATTTTAACCATCGCTGTTTCCAACGGTTCCGCGACAACTCAACAAAGTAGCGTTTCAACACCCCTTTGAAAAGTCATTAAAAGTTTTGATAGAAAATTGAAAAATAGCTCATAACCTAACCTAACGTATCCTTTTTAAAAAAATATTTCATCAATTTTAATGACTTTTTAAAGAAGATGTTGAAGTCGCACGATTCTGAGTTGTCCGGTCACCGTTTCCAACAGCATTTATTTCGGGAATGTTGGGCATCTGCAGCATTACTGCTAATGTTCTATAATTATATTATTTATTTTCAATACCAGACATTCTGACTAAAATCGAATTCTATGTCCCGGATAATTTCACGCGAGGCCGCCAACACAGACTTTTGATTCTTCCCAGGTGCAGAACTAACTAACTTACCAATGAAATTGGGAAGACTTACTAGATTGATTACGTGGATATTTTCAACATATCCTACAAAGAATTTACGCATGCAGTATTATTTAACCTTTAACTGTGTGTACCTACATATAGTACACGCCAAACTTTATACGATCCATTCTCGCGCAGGTACAGTCACCTTACTGGTTTTAAAATGACCGTAAGCGAAAGAAAAATATGCGTAAAAACATACATGCGACAGAGAAAGGTGTGGGCGGGGAGGCATGCCGCATGCCATGTTTACGTTTACGGGGAGGCATGCCTATTGCGACGATTTCTGTATCTATGTCAGGTTGGTAATAAAGTCTGGCGTGTATTATACCTACGTGTAACTTTATTTATCCCACATATCTATTAATTACGCCAAATATCTTATATATTAATTATTACAAATATTTATTTTAATTAAATAAAAATATAGAAAAGTAGAAATAAATTTATCTTCACTCAATTTTTCCCCCATCTCCTGACGAAATTTATCTTTCTGATGAAACTGGTGATAGTTGAAGTGGACATGATGAAGTGTTTGTTCAACAGCTATTTAGAATGGTGTTCTAGGAAAGCGATACAAACGGACGAAAGTCCCACCGACCCGTCAATTTCCGGCCGTTGTGCGACTGTCGTCCGGGCGTAGCGCTTTGTAGCCATTCTCCGAAGATGTAGAACAGCCGCATTTAATAGTTGATTCTTTCAATTTAAGCTTCTTCTTTCAGTTTTAATATATGTATTCTTCCAATTTCAAGATTGGTATTCTTTCAGTTTCAAGAAAAGATTTTTCAATTTCAAGATAGGTATACTTTCAGTTTCATTACAGGTAATTTTTCAGTTTCAAGATCGGTGTTCATTCAGTTTTAAGAAAGGTATTCTTTCAGTTACAATATAGGTATTCTTTCAGTTTCAAGAAAGGTATTCTTTCATTTTCAACATAGGTATTCTTTCAGTTTCAAGAAAGGTATTCTTTCATTTTCAATATAGGTATTCTTTCAGTTTCAATATAGGTATTCTTTCAGTTTCAATATAGGTATTCTTTCAGTTTCAATATAGGTATTCTTTCAGTTACAATATAGGTATATTCTTTCAGATTGAAGACTGTCGGTTTCATTATCTACCCATTTTTGTTTCAGCATCTCTCTTTAGCTTCAGTATATTCAATCAATGTCTGAATTCCGTTAAAAAATACATTAAATTGTTTCCTGAAAAAAAAACATATTAATTCATTCGTCAATATAGGTCAACACAGGATGACCAGTATGATAAAAATGATTCATAAGAAGCAGATCTTAACAAATATGCGATATTTTCTTTTGGGCCATATTTTATACAAAATTTCCTGACAATTATATTTTACTTAGATAAATATTTAAAGAAATGTCACCAGTTCTGCATTCATATGACTATACCAATCGTCCAATTGATTAGTCAGACATCTCTAAATACTAAGTTTTGAGATAATGAGGAAAGCAATATTCGAATGCTCACCATGAATCAAATATTGTTTACAATTTACACGTGTCTGTTTTTTACATTAAATATACTTTACAATAACACCGGAAGGCATAAAGGTTCATTACATTAGTATATATTACATTTTGAAATATCCTACAAGTGACCCAGAAAATATTAATATTTTGTTTAGTTAACTACAAGTTTTTCTGCATTATAATTGATTTGCTGATTTTACGAATAATCTGAGTCTTGTACCGGATAGAGGGTAGACTTTTACATATAATTGATGCATACACGGAGAAAAATGTTATTCTAAAATACGATCATTTTATTCGTAAAAACGGTTAAAAACGGGACTGAAGTTCTTACGAACAAATTAACAGGATATCAATGTTTATTGGCGGGAACATGTACGAATAATTTGTTGGTATTCGTAATTTCGTACGTATACCAACAAATTATCCTTACATTTTCCCGCCAATAAACATTGAAACATTGTTAATTTGTTCGTATAAGAACTTCAGTGCCGTTTTTAACCGTTTTTACGAATAAAATGATCGTATTTTAGAATAACATTTTTCTCCGTGTACTCAACTCAAATGAAGATTTTTTGAAGATGTCTGACTCTAACTAATCAACTTGTCGATCGATATATATACATACGTCAATATCTAAATGCATTTTTTAAAAGGGGTTAAATTATAGAATACCCATCTTCGATTAGATATATTATTATTATTAGTAAACGCGGGTTTTCCCTTTTGAAGGCACTCTCAAACACGATTGTTTATTAAAACAGAGTGCATTATAATTGTGAATAATGAACACTTGGAGCACATGGATGAGTTTGTGTATCTGGGAAGTATTTTTACGAGAGATGGAAACGCCGATAGAGATATTAATAGAAGGGTAAATGCAGGTAACTCCATTAATGGTGGACTGAACGACGTTGGCGCTAACAAAAAACTGTCCAAATAAGTTAAGATAGCAATCCACGATGGAGTACTGGTACAAACCCTGATGTATGACAATGAGGTATGGAACTGGCAGAGGAAGGATGAAAGTAGATTGAATACTGTAAAAATGAGATTCCTGAGGCGTTTTGGTAAAACCATGCATGATGTAATGAGTAAGATTTAAGAGAGGAATGCTCGGATGAATTGGGCATGTAGATCAAATGAACGAAGAAAGGAGTGTTAGGAGAATATATTACGCAAACGTGAACGGTAGAAGAACTCTTGGACGCCCGAGGAAGACACGGCACGATCAAGTGAATCACATACTTGAGTCAGACCATGTCAAGAGTCAGAATAATAGAATGTGAATGTGGAAAGGAATTTGTGTCAAGACTGAGTTGTTTGGCGGTCCATCCTCTCTCCTACCCAGCGGGGAAACGTCGTGATGGTTAGTTAGTTAGTTATTACAAAAAGGTAGCCGTTAGGATGAAAACGTCACATATTTCTGTAGAAAATCATACCATACCGAACCTAAATCTTACTAATATTATAAACGCGAAAGTTTGTATGGATGTATGTATGTTTGTTACTCTTACACGCAAAAACTACTGAATGGATTTTGATGAAACTTTACAATAATGTAGCCCATACATCAGAATAACATATAGGCTATAATTTATAAAGCTAGCTTTTTATTTTCAATATAATGAAAATAATAATTATTGTTTAATAGAAAATGTCAAAATTTGAGAATGACATTTTGCAAAACAATGATTGTTAAATAAAAATTCTATTTTAGAAAATATTTAAATTAGTGAATTTATTTGAAGTATTAAATACTAATACTTTAAATCGAATCAAGAAGTATAGATATTTTAAATAAATAGATTAAGAATTTTGGCACAAACGTAGATAAGACCTAGGAAAAGAAAATAGATTATTACTCGAAGTACCAATCCTACGTAGACGAAGTTGCGGGCAGAAGCTAGTTACGGCATAAGTCTTTAATTCGAATGTTCTTTATTTCAACTTCATGCCTGATTTATTCAACTGAAAACTTTAAATTTAGCCAATAATAAACAACAGAACATTGATTAAACACAACAAAAGTATACAATTTCACACAAAGAATTACGCACAACAAACAAAACACAAAGCTACCACACTCACCACAAAATAAACATTAAGATTTGATGTCACCGAGTCCAATGTCCAATGTCACCGAGCATCATAATAATTAATTCATGTGCATATTAACGACATGGCGTACAGTGTGTCAACCCCATTCTAATAGTCCAGTAATGTAGTAGCGAGTAGTCCACACAGTTAGCCACAGGTGAGTTCCTAGTTCCCCACATACCAAGCCACATTCCAAGACAACACAACCAGCTACATTCCGAGACAACAGTTTACTTAGCTACTTCTAGCTATGTCAATGTGTTATGTGCTAGCTGGTATTATCGACCGCAATAAATTAGTACAAATATTTGGTTCCATGATAACTCATAATCAACCCAACTCAAACACTTCTTTGAAAAGTCACAAAAAGCAATGAAAAAAATAATTAAAAAATTGGTTAAATAGGTTACGTTAGATTAGGTTATGGACCATTTTTATATAGTTTTCATAGCTTTTAATGACTTTTCAAAGAGGTGTTGAGTTGACTTGATTCTGAGTTATCATGGAACTGAAATATTCATATCGAAACGTTGAAGGTTCTCCTCATGCTAATTTGTTCGCTTTTCGGAACAACTCATATAGGTCACATAGAAATTGTTGTGTCTCCCTTACCATCATAGTGAGAGATATAATCTAAACGGTATTGAAAAGAGAAAATACCACGTTATATTCAAATCTAAGTTATCCAAAAAAATAATTAAACTTTACACCTTTATGAAACCAAAGTTTCCAAAAGGTATTTAAAAAAAAACAATTATGAAATTTTGTGAATTTTAAATTTAATATTTTTATATTAACAAAAAAATAAGGCGAAATAATACATTTGTCTAATAAAATATGTGTGTGTTTTTTTTTTTTTCATTACCAGTAATTTTAGTTAGAAAAACTTAGGTTGAGCCTTTTTTAAAACTTATTAGAGTGTACATTCAAACTTGTTAGAGTGTACATTCAAACTTGTTAGAGTGTACATTCAAACTTGTTAGAGTGTACATTCAAACTTTTTTATAAATTTTTAATTTACATGGTTATTTTTAATATTCAAATTTTAAAACGTATTTCATACCTTTCTAAATCAGTTTTTGTTAAGTATTCCATTTATTATAGCATTTTAATACACAACGGAAATATTCTGATCTACTGACAGGCCTGAGGGATTAATAAATTAAATTTTATTTAAATTCCAGCGCAAAAAACAACAATATATTGTAATTGTAGGATGTTTAAGGCTCAAAGTATTTATAAAAAAAAATATTTGCCTCAGAATCGTTTCTTTTCAAAAAGACGACCAGAAATTAACATTTCGAATGAACGCCGTTGTTAAACTTGAAAAACTACGACTTCTATTTGTCAAAAATTGAAAGAATTACATTTTTCAAATATAAAATTATTAATTTTTAATAAAAAAAATATTGGTTATTACTTTATCGCATTTCTGAATCGTTTCCACACTATCAGTTCCAATGTTAAAAATCAAATCATTTCTAGAGATCATTGAACCAGATTTACAGAGACACACCACCGATATTATTAAAGTGCTTATCCACTCGAGCGCTTTTTGCCACATTATGGCACTATTTCCAAAACCTCGGATTGCTTTGTTGCCATAATGTGGGAATTTTCCAAAAAAATTTTTGTACATTTAAAATAAAACAAAATAAATATTCTATAGATTATTTAAAATGTTTTAAGGTTAAAGATTTAATTTTTTTTTTTTATAAACCCTACAAATATGTTATAATAGACAAATGATAGGGAAATTCATTGACTTATATGTCTCCATATTCAAATTCGGAAGTATGATTTTTTTAATTTGGGCGGAAAAATTTCCTTTAGCAATCCGAGAAAAACTATTTTAATTGCTCTGTCACTCCAGTGGTTATAGGTTCCTAAATAGTTAAAGCATTATCTAAAAATATTAACAATTCGTAGGTTGGTTGATTTATTTTTTTCCTTGCCTGTCGAGTTTTTAAGAAAAAATCTCTTAAGATGATCCACTAGTCCTTGACTCATTCGGAATTGGGCGGAGCGAACCATTTTTGGGCGTTTACCAATAAAAACCCTAATCTCTAGCAAACAACAGTGTTTTGTTATTCCGCAAGTATATTTTTAAAGATCGAAGCGCCGCGTAGACTAAGGCATGTCCGTTTGCCCCGGGCTCTGGGCGTAGAATGAGCGACGGGCTAAAATCCTTCCGTACATGGCATAAGGATGAAATTCGCACTTACAAATTCGTTGGTACCGCCTATTTTTATTCACTGAAAAGAAACGTCGCCAAAATGCACGTTTTATTTAATTTTGTGAAGTTCAGATACAAATATTAAAATGTTTTCCGATCACTCTATAAGAAACTTAATTAGCTACATTATTCAATAAAACAACACCAGAAAAAGGATTTGTAAGTAGGAGATTTTTCACTTTTAACCATTTTTTATAGGTCAGACGCATAATTTTTTTCTAAGCGTATTAAAAAGCTTATCAAAAAAATACTCGATCACTTCAAAGGCCAAGATGTGTTCTACTCACAGTATTTAATTGAAGCATCTATATTATTTCTAAGCGATCAAATTTTCAAAACTAATACACAAGATTTTATACGATTTTGCATTTTTCCGCATGTCTTCACCTTAAGTATAAGGTATCTACTTATTTATCAGTCAGTATTTTCTGATGTTCGTCTTTGTCAAAAAAAGTGAGGTGATGATAACGTTCATAATATATCTGTCTAACAAAATATGTGTGTGTGTGTGTGTTTATTTTTCGTTACCAGTAATTTTTGTTAGAAAAAACACAAGGTGAGCCATTTTTAAAACCGTTTAAAGTTTGCATTCATAAATTTTATATTTAAAAAATTACACGGTTATTAGTTTGTTAGTGTTACTATTACCTACCACCTACCATACATCTATCATTAGTACCTATAAGTATAAATATACGCACAAGTTATATTTTATTTCTTAGAAAACTATTTCAAAGCGTTAAGAAAAATAATGTACCATTTAAAGGGAAGCACCACGAAGTAACGCAACATCATGTGCTTTTGGTTTCAACCTTTGATCGCTTAGAAATATTTTAGCTGCATTAATTATATACTGCGAGTAGAACACATATTGGTCTTCGAAATAATCGAGCATTTTTTTATTTAGCCTTTTTATAAGCCGAGAAAAATTAAGAATCAGGCCTGTGAAAACTGATTTGAATTTCAAAATCTCCTACTTACACACCCTTTTTTGGTTATGGTTTTATTGTACCTACATATAATGTGGTAAATTACGTTATCAAAAAAAAAAAACTTAATTTTTTTTTTCTTAAAATAAAATAAACCACGCTTTTCGACAATGTTTTTTCTAGCACAAATTCAAACTAGTGTTTTACGAGTGCCAGCGAGAGATCGTACGTGACGTCATCGAGTGTCTTTTGTATTTTCTGTCTCAAATAAGACGCGGGAGAAGGACGAGAAGGAACGTCGATGACGTCCGTAACAGCGAGAGCGTTCAAATCATGAAAATCCGCCACTGTGCCCGCCATTTATTTAATACCGTACAAAAAGTTTTTATACGAGAATTGGTCCACCAGACAGCAGACAGTAGACAGGTGGGAGTAGCCTGAAGTTATATGGAATCCTATTCCATTTAATTACCCTCCTACTCCGTTTCGACCACCTTGTCGGACCATCAATGATTCATATTTATTTTATCATAATAGGTGTATCAGTGTTCTAGCCGCTGGATGACGTATACCATTTTGTTTTGGTAGCGACCACTTTACACATTTTATGGATAATCGAAATGTTATGCTTTAAGTAAGGATAGTTTGTTTCAGTTGTTTCACAGAATTTGAAAAATTCATCATAACGCCACCTTGATTGGATAGGGTTCTAACATCGCCTTACCATAGTGACGGCTGGCGTAGTTCAGGGCAAGGCTTTGGACTTCCATTCCGAAGGTCGCGGGTTCGAACCTTATTATATTAATTTCTGTTATTTCGCGATGTCGTCAGCAAATAGTAGGGAGCTGATTCTAGTATTGCCTATCAGTGCCTGCATCCCATAGACATATGAATCGGTGTTTCGGCTGATTCGGTCCATGAATATAGTGAAGAGTATTGGCGACATAGGGAACCGTTCTCTGAAGCCGATTTCCACTTCAAATTCATCCAAGAGGTGATAGTTATAGGAAGGGACCAAACTCAGTGCAACGTACTCGCTAATGGGACTGATGGGCAGGTTCAAATACCTTGGGGTCGAATGCTCCAGCGACGGTCGGCAAGACGGAGAAATTGATCGAAGAATAAGTGCGGCAAGCAGTGTGCTACGTCCTCTCTACAGCTCAGTGATAAGAAAAGCCGAGCTCAGCATCAAGACAAAGATGGCAGTGTTTAAAACGGTATACCGCCCGACGCTCACTTACGGCCACCAGATATATATGCTAAATGAACAAACACGCTCTAGAGTCCAAGCTGTCGAAATGAGGTACTTGAGAGGAGTGGCAGGGGTTACGAAATGGGATCATACAAGAAATTCTACGATCCGAGATGATCTAAGCAACTCCAAAAACTGTGCGAGGAGAGGGTGGGTCTGCCATGGACGGAGGCCGAACAATCGGCGCAAGACAGGGACGTATGGAAGAGCCTTGTCGATGCAGTGGGTCCCCGACCCGAATAGGACAAGGGGAAGAAGAAGAAGAGGAAGAAGTGTTATTTCACAAGTAATTAACAAAAAAAATATATTCTATATTTGCGGCAAGTTCCACAGTGGAAGATACTCTCAGTATTTAAACGTTGCTTGAAATGGCTTTAGCCGTGTTTAGTAACTATATCTGAATAGCCAGGTACTTCACCACCTTCCTTTTCCCCATCTCATTCCCTTCAGCCTCACAACATATCCCAATTGGGGATGACATAGTCTCACTGGCTTCAGACGGGATCAGATGGGACTCTTCTGAGGTATTTATTCTCTATTTAAAAAAAAACATAGAAAGGTGAATCCTATCAGATCAAGGTGACGAAATTTCAGAGTATATCTATGTTCAATCTGTGAAAGTTTATCACAGATTGAATATATTTTAGAATCAGGGTTGCCGACGCTTTTGTTCTAAAATACCCGCAATAAATGGTCAAAATCCCCAAATTGGGGAAAACAAAATAACAAATTCCCCGCAAGCTCTTCTTTCCTTTTTATTGATTTATTTTATTGCACTTGGGACATTAATAGGATTAAATAAACAATGTTCGCAAGATTAATGACCAAAAAATGCGGTTGGCAAAATAGAAACATACAAAAACAAAGTAATATAATCACGCGTTTAGTGTGCCAGGAAAGGCTAGAAGAAAAAAAAAATGAAAAAGACGAGTAATTTAAGCGAGAAAAAGAGTTAGTTGAAGAAAAGAAGATAAAATAGTATTCTACTTAGTAGAAATCTTCCACCGAATTTATTCTTAAATATGGTCGGATCAAAAAATGCCCAGAATATCCCCGCAAAATATCCAATTCTTGAAAAATCTCAAGAATCCCCCGCAATTTGGGGAATTCCCGCGAATTGTCAACCCTGTGTAGACTACCAAAATAAAGGCTCCGTCAAACAAAAGGCGTCCTTACCGCGCGTCAAGGCGTTAAAACGACCCGGACGTTAGTACTGACGCCTTGACGCCACGATAAGTACGTCTCCTGTTTGACGGAGCCTTACTAGGCTTGTTGAAAAAGTATTGATATTTTTAGCTGATTATATTAAAATATCCGATATCGAAATATGTATCAAAAACGATATATTTTCAATTTCAGGGGGGGGGGGGGGGGGGGGGGGGGGCGCTTGATTAGAATAACGTACATTGTGTATACACTTTTATTTTTAAAAATCTGAAAATTTGACCGATATTTTTTCCTCGATAACGTTGATATTGATATATTAATAAATATCGATATTTTCTTTCACCTTCGACATCCCTAGTTTGTACAAATTTTCAGCTTATTATGTTTCATTTAGAGGTTATCCATCTTTTTTTTAGCTTAGTTTTGACGATATCTCATTAAAGTGGTGCTCAAAAATATTCAAAATATGATTGATTGAGAACTAAGAACCAGTTCCACAACGACCGCAGTGACCAAAATCACTTCCGGCATCGATCAAATCCTCCAATCTCTCTGGTGTTTAGGACGGGACAGCGCGTACGCAGTCCCGACTACCAAAAATTACGCGCCCGAGTTATCCGCATTAGGGATAATCGCAAGGGTCAGCCGAACCGGAGTGCAATGGAACAGCCTCGCCCTGGGGGTACCGCCTTAGTGATCACGGTGTCCCCTACGCCAGGTAAGTATGCTTGAGCTGTCGAAACCAATAGTATATATTGTATTGCTCGAATTTTCCGCCTGTGTTCTCCGTACGGAAGTGGCGCCATCTCTTCTAAGCACCGAGAACTAACGGCATGAAAATGAAATACAACCAAACCGAATTTCAGTCGTAGTGCATTGTATGAAATTGCTTTTGAATATGCGGTTTTTTAATATGAAAAGTTGTATTTAAAAAAAAAATTATTCACTGAAAATTATGAATACGGAAGATTTTAGCGCAGTTTTCATGAAATTCTTTCAGACTTTTCAGCTAGGCACTGAACAATTATTACACTTAATATTTCTGTAAATTATTAATATTTAATGATTTTTCCATTTTTTTTGTAAAAAGTGCACAATATTTTTTTTTTTCGGTAACATAGCTAGTTTCGCCGTGATTTTATTCAATTTCAAAGAAATGCGTTTATGTTTGCTTTTCCCAAACACGTTCATTAAATAACATAATATATATTAGTGTTAAAAATATACCAGGATCAAATAATTACTTTTCCAACAACATGTGTTCGCTATTATGTCCTCTGCGCGCAAACTGTATATAAATAAACATTTTTTAACTTTAATCTCAAGTGACCTACCAGGTAAGTATGGTCCTGTACATTTTATTTTCAATAATGTACATCCTGTACAGTATTGAAAAAAATATATATAATAATAAAAAAAAAAAAAAAAAAATAAAAAAAAAAAAAAAAAAAAAAAAAAAATACATGTACATTTACATTTTAGGGCAGCACCGCGCTGGTTGTTCAGATGCATTGTACATATAGTTTTGTATCGCTGATCAAAGAACCGGTGGATTTGCATCCATTGTTTTAGCCATAGGTTTTTTATATTTTCTAGTGTGTAGTTAGAAGTAAGATTGTAGAAATTATTGAAATGTGTACAGCGCCCTTGAGGTGATTTTTCACAAAAACGGCGCTATACAAGTCATCCAATTATTATTATTATTATTATTATGTGCGTCAGTGTCACCAAAAGTTGATAGAATGCATTGTCATCGACAATGGGTCTAACGGTTGTGTTTCAGCTCGATTGGATGTCGGGAAATGGGTTAATTTCGACTTTCAAGATTTGTATCCATTCATTTTATTGCATCCACAAAGTTATTTAAATGCGAGAATTTTCTTAGGTAGGTATCGAGATAAGTGAAAGTTAATATTTGGTATTAGCTTTCAGCTGTTAATATACAATGAATTATGATTACAATAAAATAAATTAAAGATTTGTATATTATTTTCATTGGTTCCGACCCTAGCTCAAGCACCATAACAACAGCGTGGGTGCCATTCGAAACAACTCCTTATGGCAACCTTGACGAAGGACGAAATTAGCACTCGCTTTTGGGCAGATGGACATCTCTGTGTGGGGGCGGCCTGTTAACCTTATCTCCGCCAAACAGAAACTGGTGGATGACGAATGGACCAAAAAATAATCATATATTTTTATTGTTATTGAACTTGGTAAATACATATTTTAAAGCTGTTTAATTTTAATGAGTCTGGTTTTTGCACTGTTAATTCGCTGTGGAATTCCATTGTATTAGATTTGAAATAAAACAATTTTTGCTCTTTGTTCCACTTATTTATTCGTTCCATTTATAAATAAGTGGAACAAAGTGCAAACATTATTTTATTTCAAATCTTGCTTTTATTTCATGAAATTTTTCTTTCAGGAAGATAATTTGATATGCTAGAGGTTATTCACAACTCGGCAATGTTTGTATTTCTTTAAAAAAAAATTACTAACGATTAAAATTAATTATTAATAACTTTTATACTGATTTAATGAACTATTAATGTAATTAATTGCATACTTTATTTTTTATTTTAAAGTAAGTATTTAAAGATACAGACCAAAAATAATATAATATCAAACTAAAAAAAAATTCCGAACAGGTTGCGTGCATAATAATATGTACTTACGCCATAAATAGTAATATTGTTTATTGTTTCTTTACATGGTAGGTATTATTGTTTACATTTCAATATTAACCTCAGTAGGACAAGCCTGTTTTGAAGATAATAAGAGGATAAAAATTTATGAAGTAGTAAAAATAGAACAAAAAATATTTAGGTACCTATTGATAAAACAACAAAGGACAAAGATGAACCAATTGATGGCAAATTTACCAACGATTTAATATTTTAAAAAAAATGCACAAGAAAAAAAACAATTATGGAAAAAACAAATGAATTATAAATTTCTAACCACAAATACATGTAAATAGCTGTATAAATTTTAATTTGGAATTCCTAACCAAAGAGAAGATATTTGAGATCGAAGTTGCCAGTACGGCAAAACGCCAATTTCATATGTAAGGACCTAATATAATTGAACAAAAATTCCCTCACCAAACAAAAGAGCGTCGTCTCTTTATGGTGAGGAAAAGCTATTCTACATGAAAAATTGTGTATTTATTATAAAAAACCCTATAAATATTAAATAAATTTAAAAAAAAGTATAATGGGCAAAGAGAAATACAAATGGTAGTTAGTCTCATAACATGAAATAAATTACGACGATTATTAGGTAGTGGAATCCGAAAGCTTAAATGTAAGCAATTCTGAACTATCAGGTACTTCATTTAATATTTTCTATAGAAAACCAAGTCTGTGAAAATCCTTCCGTCAGACATTTTAAGCATATTAATATCATTTAAAAGAGTGTTGTGGTTCAACATAATTGCTGGAATATCCATTTTACAATTTAGGAAACGTAAGAATTTATTTTGAATTATTTCAAAATAAGTTTGTAAAAGAATATTAAAATGTGTGTTCCAGACGGGAGAACTGTACTCAAGTTCACTTCAAACAAAGGCAAGATAAAAAAGTTTACACTTCAATATTATTGAAAATTCCAGTTAGCCTAGTTACAAATCCCAACATTGTCAGAGCCCTTATTAGAGATTTTAATTATGTGGTTAACAATATAAAATAATATAACGTTCAAAATAATAAATAGTAATTTTTTTTTTAATATTTTAGTTTGTAAAACCTTAAATACTTAAATAGAAAAACTGAGTTATTTTTGTCGCAAAAAACGTTCTCGGATTTATTTTTTAATGATTTTAATTTAACTACAATTAAAATTCTCAAAACTATGTTCGACTAGATTATGTATTGATTTATTTTGTTGTATGATTATATGATTTTAAATTTGTGTTGTTTAATAGAATCTATCGTTTGAAAATTGAACAAATCTGCCAACGACCAACGGTATAACCTTAGTATATTAAAAATACACTTAGTTTTTCAAAATTTTAAAACTGTGTGTACCAGATAAAATAACAATCTTTCCAAATCAATTTGTTTTTTTTTGTTGTAAAAAAAGAGTCAATACGTCTAGAATTTGATTTAAAAAGGACTAATTTCCGGTTTTCTACGGTAATACCCTCTTATCCTATAAAATGCTTTTTGTTGAATTGTTTCTATCTTTTTTCGTTACATTAGCTGCACACAGAAGGCCTTGAAAACAATAATTCCCATCTGCGCCTATGTCATCTCATAAGGAAGCTGTGTGGAGGGGCTTTTTGGGAAAGTAGGGACAGGAAGTTCTGGGAAGGAAGGAGTTATGAGGGGTGGGTAGTAATCTGTGTCCAGGAGTGACAGATGTACGAATCTATCCCTCCCACTGCGGTGCAAGGCATTGTTCCGAGAGAGTCCTGCTGGAGAGGTCTAAGGGTCTCTCTCTTCGTCTCTCCTGATCCGACCAGCCACGAAGTTAATGGGCAGATGCATCAGACATAATCGTGGGCAATGCCGTAAAGGAAGCCTCAAACCTTAGCACTTTTCGTAGGACATGTGCTATAAATGTTAAAAATTATCTTTGATTTGATTACAAACATTAAACTGTATTTATTAAATTGTAGTTCTTAAATTGTATTTCTCAAATTGTATTTCCTTAACTGTATTTCTTAAATTGTATTTTTATATTTTCTTACTAGATGTATGAACATTTTTTACATACATCTAAATAAACAAAACAAAACAAACAAATCCGCCATCAAGATCCGGAAAAAACCTCACCTCATGAATTCGGGCACCACTGCTAAGTCACCAAACATAGCGAACTACTTGGGATGAATTATGGCAGAGGTGATGGTAATCCAATAAATGGTTCCCGGGTAGCGGTACCCATACCCACCTCTCAAATTGAGTAGTCTGCCAGACATATATAATTTATATTTTGCCACATTAAAAAAAAACAAGAAACTCTACTATTTATACAATCTGCGTAGTAGGTATCAACAAGTGATGTAAACAACAAATACATCTATTTGAATTTTGACTTTGTTTTCATGAATAAATGCAAATCTTGGAAGTGGAAATTAACCCACTTCCCGACATCCGATCGCAGAATCTCAGCAGATAGACTCATTATCGACAATAATGCATTCGAACAACTTTTGAGAGCACTCACGCACACTTTCTCTGAAAATGGCTGTTAGCCGGCCCAAGAGTGGCCCGAAAATGAAAATAGATGAATTATAGTTATGTTATGCCTGAAAAACAAAATTAAGTTTTGTTTGAAAGAGTTCCCGCAGTCGTTCACACTAAAGTTGCCTGGGCCAAAATATTATTAATTTATTCGTAAAAAATCGTAAATTCACAGCATTAAAAATGCCCACTTTACAAATGAACAAAACACCTTTACTTTCAGGAACGATTAGGATAATATTGTGAAAATGTTTAACAAAACACCTTTAATAAAAATAAAACACTTGTTTTGTTTAAAAAAAAAACCTTTATTTTATTAAAACACTTTTACTTTCAGGAACGATTAATATAATATTGTAAAAATGTTCCCCTTAACGTTACCTGAGCCAAAATGTTATCTATTCATTTGTAAATGTTGAAATTCTTAGCATTATAAATGTCTATTATTGTTAAAATTTATTATCAACATCAAACAAAAAAAGATTGGCAAAAGCTTTTAAAGGATATTTTCTCAGCAGATTTATTAACCAGAGACGCAATCTTTCTTTGGATCTCCCTAAGTTTTGTATATTATCTTTCTTAATGTATCTATATTATTAATATGCTAACGTCTGTCATACACGCTCCCTCCACATACCATAGAAATTGCGCTGCCATCTATAATATTTAAATAGAACTATTGAAGTTGTCAAATTAGTTTTCCTGCGAAATCGGATTTTTACATGGTATTATTAATATGCTAACGTTTGTTGTACACGCTCGCTATACGTACTAGATACAAACAGAGGTGATGCCATCTATAATATTCAAATAGAACTATTGAAACGTTCATAGTATAGTTTTCCCGGAAGCGGTTTATGAAATTGCACCTGCTAGTTTATGAAATATTCTTCAATTAACCGTGTCAAGTTTGTCTATTCGGTTTTAAAATGTTTGTACTTTACATTGAACTTCCTATTAAATTCGTATTCTTGTGTGTTAAAAAAATATTTTATTACCATAATGTTGTCCTTGAACGGGAATTATGTATTATATATATTATTGTTATGATTTTGTAATATATTATAACTAAATAAATAAAATGAAATAACCTTTCATTTGACTAAGAAAATTTCAGTGCTATGAATATTGCCTTACTTCCAGGAGCCGCCTTCTCTCTCTCTCTCTCTGGAAATATTTTCACTCTGTTGTAAACAGTTTTTTTTCTGTTTATCTTGTCTCATTGTCTTATAACCTTGATAAAGTTTCCAATGAAATTCTTATTTGGAAATTAGGTAAGTTTGGTATACGTGGCAACATATTCGCCTGGTTCAAGAGCTATCTTTCTGGTAGACAACAAATTGTTAAAATAAAATCCTCCCTGTCGGAAAAATTAATGCAACAGGTGGAGTCCCACAAGGTTCACATCTTGGTCCAATCTTGTTTATAAATTATATTACAAAGATATTTCATGACGTTACTGACTTTTTACTGACCTTAAAGTGTTTAGAAATATTCAAAATATTTCCCATTGTAACAATTCTTCAAGATAATATCAACAAATTGTTAATATGGTGCAATGAAAATAGACTTTACTTAAATAACTTAAATTTGTTTTTTTTACATTTAGGTACTCCACTCTCAGTCATCCTTGAAGATGCTGGGTAGAGGGTCTTTTTGAGGAGAGGAAGGAGTCAAAATTAATATCAATTAGTCAGATTTCATCGAATAAAAAATCGAGTGATCTTTAATTACAACATTGACAACAAAGATCTTGAGACATCAACCCAAATTAAAGATTTCATCATCAGGCATCACTTTTCAATCAAATCTTCTATTTGTTAACCACATAACGGAAATCTCTAATAAGGGCAACAATATAAAATGTGTAAAACTATTATATTTTACTTTTTAGAAGTTAACTTGAATACAGTTCTCCCATCTGGAACCCACATTATAATTTTCATGTATGCGAGTTATTCAAAGAGTACAAAATAAATTCTAGTATTTTTTCTATAAAATATTAAATGATGTTGTCATTTAATATTTATCATTGTTCAGAAGTGCTTGCATTGCTTAGCTTTCGGATTCCATATAATACTAGAGGATAAATCAGGATTTATTTCAGTGTAAACATTCTGGGACTAGCTACTATATGAATTTCTCTTTACCCAGAATACTAATGAAGGGAAATAATTATACCAATTCAGTGGACATCTTCAATTTGTCACTGAACAAATACAAAATGTTGTTACTTAAACAGTTCGGTTTATTATTAAATCAAATGTTCACTCTTCCGATTGTTGGAGATATCATATCTTATGCAGATGACACTGTAGTTATCACTAAAGGGAAATCATGGGAGGAAACCACGAGACAGGCAAATATCAATATAAACATTCTCAAAACATGGTTCGACCTAAATTGTCTCTCACTAAATACTGAGAAAACATATTTTATCCCTTTCTCATTGAAAGAAAAAAATGTTGAAAAAAATATTACTATTAAAATCCATTCATCGCAGTGTGAAAACAAAAATGAATGCGACAATGCAAATTGTTTACCAATAACATGCAAAAATAGTATAAAGTACCTGGGTATCATAATAGATAGGCACTTAAAATGGAACGAACAAGTCCAAAATACGGTAACCAGAGTAATAAAACTTATTTACATGTTCATTAGATTGAGAAACATCCTATCATCTAGTATGATTAAAACTATTTATTTTTCCCTTGCACAATCTATTCTACAATATGGTATAATCGGGTGGGGGGGGACTTTCAAAACCAACCTTTTGCCTGTAGAAAGGGCACAGAGGTTGATTCTAAAAGTCATCCTACGAAAACCCTCTGTATTTCCAACAACACAATTATTTAACTCCTTTAAAGTTCTCAGCCTAAATAAAATCTTCAAAAAAAAACTCATTATTACAAACCCACAAAGATCATTTCAATGATTCAATAACATTCACAAAAATAAGTAACCGGTCAAGATCACGTGGAAACTTAGAAATCCCTAAATTTAAAACAAGTGCTTATCAACACCATTATACCTATCAAGGTATAAAATTTTTTAACGCCCTCCCATATAAAATAAAAACAGAAATAAATTACAATGCCTTTAAAACACAAATCAAACAACTACTAGATCAACCCAACAATAACTATAAATTTTAAATTTCATAATTTTTTTTTCTATATATCTTCTGATTACATGTAACCTATTAATTACAATTGATCAAGTATTTTATTTTAATATTAAGTATTTTAGTATATAATTAATTATTTTATTTCAACATTAATAACCAAAAAAATAAATATATAAAAATATTTATTTTTTTCTTTTTTTAACGTATCCTCCAAAAATATTCCATCAACATTGAACTACCAAAGGATTATTGTCACAACTCAATATTATGTACTGCTTTTACAGCATTATCAGCTCCTCTACTCAACTGCTAGAATCAAATCCATGTACCTAACACCTTTGTTAATTATATATAATACCTACCTATAAATTGAAATGTAAAAATATTATTTTATTTCACTACATCTATATTCTTACTTTTACTTATCTATTTCTGTATATCCAACTTAATAACTGATATGATACTCAATTCCACTATCAATGTATATTTGTTAACATCCTATATAAGTTTATGTATTTTGTTACCTCAAATTTTTTCTTCTATTTTATTTTTTCTCTTACCTTTGTAATGGCACTACTCCCCAATTCAAACACGAGAAATGTTTTTCTTTATTGAATTGGGTAGATTTTGTTAAAAAAACTATTTTTATTGTAATTAGCCAAAGAATTATGTAATATTAAAGACTTATGATTTTCTTTTATAAATAAAAAAAAAAAAAATAAAAAAAAAAAAATAAAATAAAACAAAAAATGTACAATAAACACTTTATAATTTTTACCATCTATACGTAAAAGCCCATAATAAGTGCGTTAATAAATAAATAAATAAAAATAAATAAATCCCAGTTGTCTCTAAATAATAAATAAGAATAAAATAAATGCTATTAATACATACTGTCATTAAATATGTGGTTAGTTTGCTCCCAACGAAGTTTTTATAATAAAAACCGATATCGAACAACAACTCTGTTTAAACTCGATCAAGGTCAAATTTCAACTTCTAGTGACATTATAAAAAAAGTTTTTTTCAAAAGCATAACATGACTAACAACATGATAATAATATTGCTTATAATAATATTTGATCGAGCGAGTGAGCAATGGTGGCAATGATCACCTGACGTCACCGCCGACACGATGACGGCATATCTCCAAACCTGAAACTGGAAGCAGACCAGTTTCAAAGTATCGCCAACTTCAGCGCGGATACATTCCGGCCAGCCTCGGTACTGGAGCCAGCCGTGAACCTGAAAGGGCATTGTGGTTTCAGGGTTCTGGAACGTTCATTACATTTCTAAATCTCTTATTGGAATTTCAAGATCCTATCCTACCATTTTCTTTCACATTTTTTGTATTATACATATTGTGTAGTTACAAGTTTGATGAACGAACTTTCAATACGGTTTGCGATTATTGATTTTTGACATATCATCTTTCAATAGGATTTTGGTGTTGCGAATCAATACAAATTTCACGTTTCGACTTTCAAATTTTCGACTTTTGACGTAGGTTGGATGTTTCGACTTTCAACATAAATTAGATGTTTCGACTTTTAACATAACTTAGAGGTTTCAGGTTTCAGTATGAATTAAATGTTTCGTCGATTAACAAAGTTTTAATGTTTTGACTTTTTACACGAATTAGTTGGTTTGACTTCTGATAACTTGGATGTTTCGACTTTCAACATGAATTTGATATTTCGACTTTCAGCATAAACTTAGAGTTTTCATGTTTTGACATGAATTAAACGTTTCGACGGAGTTTCAGCGTGAATGTTTCGAATTTTTAAAGATTTTTTTTCAAAAGACAGTTCTTTCGACTTCAGACCTTTTGTATGTTTCAACTTTCAACATAACTTAAAGGTTACATGTTTCGCGGTGAATTAAACGTTTCGACGTTTCAGCTTGAATTTTCGAGTTTTTACTTGAATTAGTTGTTTCGACATCTGACAACTTGAATGTTTCGTCATTAGTGTTTAGATAGTAAGTTAGATATTTCGACTTCTTGCACGACATGAACGTTTCGACCTTTTAAATGAGTTAGTTGTTTCGACTTTCGACAACTTGGATGTTTAGACTTTCAACATGAATTAGAAATTTCAACTTCCGGCACAATCTGAATGTTTTGTCTCTCAACATGAATAGGATGTTCCGACCTTTGACACAAACGGATGATTCGTCTTTCAACGTGAATTTGATGTTTCAACTTTTGACACAACTTGAATGTTTCCACTTTTTATACAACTTGATTGTTTCGACTTTTACTACAACTTGGATGTTTCGACTTTAACACGATTTAGATGTATTTCAAATTTTGACATAACATGAATGTTTCTACTTTCAGGAAGATTTAGATTTTTTGACATTCCCTCATTTGACACTTTCGTCACATGATAAGAATTTCCACTTTAAAGACCAAACAATGGTGTGAATCCAATTCCGATAAAAGTTTCGATAATACATAATAAATTCGATGTTTAAATTTTTTTAGTTCCTGTAGGAGGATTCTTTTTTTATAGTTATTTTCTGAGCCGTTTTTAAATCATATTATGTCGTAAAATCTTTAAGCCAGGCTTATACTTGTCATACATCCATTCACAATGTCTTTAGTATGTTTAAATTTTTGTTAGTTCCTGTACGAGGATTATATTTTTAGTGTTGTTTTATAATTAAGAATAATTTTTAATGCCGCTTTTAAATCATATTTCATAAATTATTAAACTTATATTAAGAACACTTGTTAATTCATTCACACTGTCTTTAATAAATGGATAAAATTAATTAATAAAAAATCGGTTAATGAAAAATTCTTAGAAAATTTATTAAATTTAAAATCATTTAATTGCACTGAATAGTTCCGACATTTTATACCCATGCAGTTCCTGGTCAATCTCGTAAGGAACAGTTAGGGTGGGTACGTAGGTAGTTGATTTGTGTTGATTCGTCTTACAAAATAATTTCGATCCGCTATGTGATCTTAAATCTTGCGTGGTTACATAAAAACAACTTCATTTTAAAACATTGGAAAATGAAGCAACGAAATTTACGAAAATATGTATCTGTCTAATATGGAACATATTTTTTAAAATATCGAATATTTTCCGGGTTTCAACATTTTTACGACAATAAGAATCGAAACTATATTTTTATTGGTACCTTTATAGATAGGTATGTGTGTTCGTTTTGAGGTGCTTGGAATTGAGGCTACATAAATATACATTTATTTAAACACGAAAATTAACGTAATGCCAATGAACTTTAGAAAATTCCAGACTATTATTGACATCTGAATAAGTGCCACGCCTGAAAAATATGACAAGAAATACGCAAACAAAGAATAGGTACTGGTAAATTTAATATTTATGAAATAGGTACCTACTTACTTAAAAAATAAATGGAGGTAGGTACTTATTTATTGAGTCATTAACATTTTTCCGAAACAATACTGGCAGCACTTGTAGCTTACCTTGAAATTGAGTACGTAAGCATGATGGATAGCTTCAATGTTTAGTTAATTTATTTATCAGTCGTATTTCGGTGAAAACCCACCTGCTTTTAACACAATTGCGCCTACTTACCAGATGTCTGTTCGGAGTACTTTAAAATATCCAAGAATCGGCACTCACGCTTAAAATAACCGCCGTAGTTTATATTTTAACAAAAATATCATATAATTCGTAAATTTTAAGATTAGCGATAAAATAAGTTTGAATTCATATTTTATTCGTACAGTTTTCAGAGTTTTTTCGTGGAAATCAAAGGTCGTTCGCGCACTGAATCTATACAAACCAAATAGCCAAGAAATTTGATAAAATTTGTTTCGTAATTATGAATTAATCGTTAGTTTAACACGAGATATTCGCACTAATTTGCACCAACGACACTACAGATTCGAAGGCGAGAGACTTTGCCGGCATTTGTGTTTTGACACGGCGACCATGTTGGCCCGGCCGGCCAATGGGAAGCGCGGATTTGTGCAGAGCGGGAAGGGCGCGTTGCGCGCGCACCGGCGGCCGCCCGAGAACTAGACATGGCAGACCTGCGAACCATCACGGAACCGAAACTAGGCCAGCCCCTTCTCTCGCGAGAGCCTCTTTCGGATGTTTTTCCTTTGCATATTTTCGTACAGCATTTCTTTCGCATTCCCCCGAACGGTATATTAGCGATAACCGTTTAATGAGACACAAAGCGGCGATGGAATGCCGTCTGCCCGCGGTTCAAGATGGCTTATTCACACACTGCCGAACGGCGGATGCAGACTACACCTTGTGCCTTTTGCCTGTTCCTATTGTTGCTTTGTTTGTTTAAAAAATATCACGGAGACTTGCTTATTCGGGGGGCATGTAGGAAACGATCTGCTAGGTAGGTACCTACCTATTTAGCTACAATGAAATAACATGACATCTAGGTAATTTTGGTGGCAATTTAGCAATTTTTAATTCATCTATGGGGGATGGGGGCAGATCTCTTACTTTGTAAATATTCACTGAAGTACTTGAGGGCGTTGAGTATTGGATACAAAATTATCACTATATAACGTTAAAAAAAGTAGATTTTTTTACGTTAGCTCCATACAGGAGGATCCTGTAGATGTATGTCATCGAGGGTATTTTTAGGGAAAGGAACGAGAGGAAGTTCTGGGGAGGAAAATGTATGAGGGCAGGAATCTGGAATGTGTCCATGAGTGACGGACATATGAATCCATCCCTCTCACTGCGGTGCAAGGCGATGGGTCGAGAGAGTCCTGCTGTAGAGGTCTAGGTTAGGGCTTTTTCAACCACCATCTCCCGATTCGGCCCACCACGCAGCCGGTGGGAAAACGTATGTGCCGCCAAACCCTAGACAATCCTCATCCCATGAACACTGGCACCCCTGCTAAGTCACAAAACGTAGCGAACCACTTGGGGTGAAAAAATTTAGGGGTGTTGGTTATCCAATAAATGGTTACTGGGACGACAAATTCATTAAATAAATATTTGGAAGATACAGTATCGCCCTGGTGCAAAACCACCGTTCAGAATTGAAACGTTGCTTAAACTGGCTTTAACCGGGTTTAGCGATCAGATCTAAATAGCCAGGTAATTCCCCACCTTTTCCTCCCATCTCCTTCCCCTCCCTATCATCAGAGTCACAACATTAGGCATACCATACATTGACTACAGAGGGGAAAAATTGGGACTCTAATGAGGTATTAACCCTGGATTTCCTCAATATACATCTCAAATCGGTTCCTAGTTGCTGATGATCGTGACCACTTTTTTTTTTTTTTTACAGTGAATACCTCACAAGAGTCCCAACTGCTCCCGTCTGGAGCCAGTGAGACTATGGCATCCCCAATTGGGGTATGTTATGAGGCTGAAGGTAAGTGGGGAAGGGAAGGAGACGAGGAAGAGGAAGGTGGGGAAGTACCTGGCTATTCAGATCTAGTCACTAAACACGGCTAAAGCCACTTCAAGCAACGTTTCAATTCTGAATGGTGGTCTTACACCAGGGCGATACTAAGAGTATCTTCCACTCTGGAACGTGCCGCAAATAGAGTATATATTATTTTAATTAATTAATTGTGAAATAATACAAATCAATTAAATAAAATTTATTTTCGCACGCCGGGTTCGAACCCGCGACCTTCGGAATGGAAGTCCAATGCCCTACCGCTGGACTACGCCGGCCGTCAAACTACTCCAATTTCCGTGGCGGATAAGGCTCCTCCACCCCTCGCGGTCCTGCGCTGCTTGGAGAGCTGTGGACACTGACGTAACAGACGCCAGTGATACTTTGTCACTCCAGCTCATTAGCTCTGCTTCTTCTACCTTCAACTTTGCCAGTGACTATGAGTTTCTCCAAGTTGGAGTCCACAGTTTGTGACTACCACAACATGTAGGCAGAAAGTTAAAAGCCTATTGTGGATTTTTAGCCTATATTTGTAGCTTCAAAATTCGCAGAACATCTCTTGGTGAATAATCACAACCCACATAACAACAAGGGACCTAAACCATTACATGTAGAAATAAAAGGTCTTCGATTGAATTTACCTCAACAATTAGAAATTAATAAACGCACGAAAGACCCTAATTTAACATTAATTAATAAAGTAAGGAAAATAATATATTCACCTCTTCTAAGTATTTTCACAAAACCTAAACAATATTCATAGCAGGAACGTCATTATTAAACAATTAAAAACACATTTCCAAATTTCAAAATACCCATGGAGGAGAATCTATTACTTTCCCAAGAATTCGGTTTAACCAACAATAAATGACTTTACTCACTTTCAAATTGACATTAAATATCGACGTCTAATTATGAAACACCTTAGTTTGAAAATGGCCTTGTAAGCCGAAACAGCTGTCACAATAATAAAAACTATAACACTTGCAGAACTTAATAATAAACATTATTAAATTTAATTTAAATTAAATTTCAAAAAAATTAAATGGAGTTCTACGAATTAAACACAAAAACAATAAATAAAAAAATATATTTGTAGGTCTGCCTGTCCATTCAGAAAGCATTTTTCTCCAGCACCACCATAATATACAACACGATAAACAATATCTTCTATCTTGAACAATAATTCAAAAAACCTGTCCCAATCATGAAAAGATTTCTATGAGTCACAACTACCTATTTCGTCAAGGAGCAACACTGATTTAGAACGCAATAAGTGACGTAATTTATATTAATTATAAGCACCTACCGTAGTCCAAGTATAATATATGATTACCATCGCGTTTCAGCGTTTTTTTGCATTATTTCCCGCTGAAAAATGGTGTCATTAAGAGGAAACGGTCCGCTTTATATACATACAAATGTTTTCCCCGATTTCCTCTCTGAATTTTGATACCAGCGAAAATGTTTTTTTTCATACAATGCAGATATTGACCACTGGCATGTCGGTATGTTTTGCTTTCTTTGATAAGTTTTTTAGTTTTTTTTAATGTGAATACCGCACAAGAATCCCAACTTCTCTCGTCTGGAGCAAGTGAGACAATGGCACCCCCAATTGGGATATGTTGTGAGGCTGAAGGTAGTGAGGAGAGAAATAAGGGGAAAAGGAAGGTGGGGAAGTACCTGGCTATTTAGATCTTGTCGCCGAACAGGGCTAAAGCCATTTCAAGCACTGTTTCGATTCTGAGAGGCGGCCTTACACCGGGCGATATTGAGATTATCTTCCACTCTGGAACGTGTCACAAATATGTATTATATTATTTTTAATTAATTAATTGTAAAATGACACAAATTACTCAAATAAAATTTATTTGCGCACGCCGGGGTTCGATCCGCGACCTTCGGATTACAAGTCAAGAGCCTTACCCGTCGACCACGGAGGCCATCAGTTACTTCGTGTAGGAGTTAGGGCCCTCCAAAAATCGTTAAATTTGATTTGTTTGAACACCATCAACAGACGTGCAGAATACAAATTAGACATTAAAAAAAGCAAATAATAATAATATTTGGATGACTCCTGAAAAATCACCTCAAGGGCGCTGTACAAATTTTAATACTTTTCTACAATCTTACATACTTCTAACTACAGACTAGACAAACATAAAAAACCTATGGCTAAAACATTGCATCCACCGGTCTTTCGATCAGTGATACAAAACTATATGTACAATGCATCTGACCAATTAACGCGATGCTGCCTAAAAATGTGCATGTACATCTACATCTACATGTATTTTTTTTAATTTTTTTTTTATGAAAATATACAGGACCATACTTACCTGGTAGGTCACTTGAGATTAACATTTAAAGGTGTTTATTTAGAGAAATTTAGAAACAGTTTTTGGAAAAGTCATTATACAAAGCGTAAAGACATATAATACTTTATTCCAATGCTGGTGGTAAAAAAATAAAATACGGTCCAGTTTTCGACGAAAAAAATGGGGAATACAAAACATTGATTTTTAAGATTTTGCTGACATCATCAGCCAGAGGTGCAGTTGTCCCTTTCGCTCAGTATTCAGGAGGGTCACAGTGATAGTGACAGAAAAAGTTATTTAAAATACCTATTATTCAAATTTCTCGACGACCGTGTTTCCTCTTACTTCCCAGGTCTTATAGATATTACTCATAATGCAATCATTTCAATACATATTATTATTATTTTATAATGACGTCACAAGCTATATGTAATGCCATAATTATTCATCATAAATTTTCTTGATAAAGTTCGAATTTTGTCGTACCAGCATAACATGATTATTTGTGGAATTGAGTCATTGTTAAACTATACGAATATATCTACCTGCCTACATAACAGACAAATCATTTTAAAGAGCACATGTTATAATGTGTTTGTGCACACCGATAATGGTTAGAATTGGTTCGAAATAGTTTGGAAGATGTATGAATGTGATGGAAGCAAGGTGAGCGTTCCAAGACACAGTTTGCAGGTGAATCACCCTCTGCTTACCCCTACGAAGAAATGCCAAAAGTGACGGTTGGTTAGATCATAAGTATTTAAATTACAATGAAAGCACATTTTTATGGTAAAATATATAATTTTTAAACAAAAAAAATGAAATTTGGGTAAAATGGCGGCTGGCCGGACAACTCAGAATCATGCAACTTCAAGTGTTGAAAAGTCATTAAAAGTGATGAAAAAAAAGATTGAATATATGTTATACGTTATGTTTGGTTACGGGCTGTTTAAAAAAGTTTTAATGATTTCTCGAAGGGGTGTGGAAGTCGCATGATTCTGAGTTGTCGTGGAACCAAAATGACACATATAGTCCAGGGGTGTTACGGATCCGCATCTGCAAATGCGGAACATTCGCATTAATTCAGACATCTGCATTCGCATCCGCATCCGCATCAATTAATACGGAGCTTTTACGGATGCGGATACATATCTGCAATAAGTTACGACGTGTAAAAAAAGTGGGCGGGGCCAGAAAGGCGCATGCCTCGTGCGTGTTTGCTAGTTGCTATCTACGTTAAACGAAGATAGCAACTAGCACAGTTTGAAAAAAAAAATATATTAAACTAGGGTGTGATTTCTGTGAATCACTTAATTTTTATGAGCATGCAAAATAAATTGAAAAAGGTAAAACGACCAACAGGAAGGCACACATTGGTGACAAGATCCTACAGGTTTTGTTTGTTTTGTTTTGGTTATCGACGTGATTTACATTGTGCTGATTTGTTTGTTTTACCACACGCATTTCCTATCTATTATAAAGAGAAGTGTCTGTGTAGGTAATTTTTTTTTATGTACAGTTTTATTCCAATATTGATTAAATTTTGCACACTTTACTTTCAGAACAAGGGGAAGGTCACAGGGAATGAGATTTAAAAAACCACCCCATCCCCATTTCCCACCCCGTAAAGCAGAATTTTGATAACTGATGATATTGCATACTTAAAGTACCAAATAAGAGGGAAATTACTGTCTACATATGATCTTGAAAAACTCTGCGTAAAGCTCGAACAAAGCCGGACAGTTGGGGGGATGGATTCATACGCCCGTCACTCCTGGATACACTGACTCCCAGATTCCTACCCAACCCTCATAATTTTTTCCTTCCTTTCCTTCCTTTTCCTTTCCTTAACACTCCTAACATGACATGGGCTTCTTCTTCTTCCTCCTGTCCTATTCGGGTCGGGGACCCACTGCATAGACAAGGCTCCTCCATACATCCCTGTCTTGCGCCGATTGTTCGGCCTCCGTCCATGGTGGACCCATCCTCTCCTCCTGACAAAGGCACGGATGGAAAATATCTTCCTCAGGGCCCTATGTGTGAAGCTATTGAAAAAAAATGTTTCTTATGAGTAATATTATTTATGGACGAAATTAAACTTGGAGAAAATTAGATTTACTAATACACCTAACCTTATCTATCCTAACCTAACTTAACATTATTTTTTTTTCAGTATGAAACCTATTTAGCTCTAAAATTTTAACATATTAAAAAAAAATTTGACGTTGTAAAATTCCAGTAGATTCTCTCCATGAATTCCAGTGTGTAATTATCACAATGTAACAATAGTTCTAGGTGGGTTAGTTCTTCGAAGCAACCAGATTCTAGATGGGAATAACATCAGGCATAATAATTATGAAAAAGTAAAACTATCAACATTAGATTTCTAATTTCCTCTCCTTTCGGAGGCTGGTTGTCATTAGGGCAATCTTCAATGTTTCATAAAACATATTAAGAAATTCTACTAAGCTGAAAACGCGGCAGCCATTTTGATTTAGCATTATCAGCAACGTTATGTCACCCGGATTTGGCACAAATGTGTTTTGTGTTTACCTTACCTTGTAGCCTACACATAATATTAACACAGGAAAAAAATATGTACGTAATACATATGGCATGTCGAATTTAAACGTGACAGACAAATTTATTGTTTGCATCTTGAACGAAAGGAAGATGTCGTCCTAATATGAATAAGTTTTTTTTAAACCAACGCAACGTCAAGAATGACTCGATTCTGTAATAAACTCTGCAATCTATATTGCCTTAGATATATTTTGGAATTCCATCACTTCCTTCAGAAGAAACTTATACTTACAGATACCTAATGATCTCCTCACCTTTGTAATTATTGTATCATGTAGTTATTATTGTTATGCTTTGGCTCTATAATATGTGTACTTTTATTTTTTTATTTCGGTAAAATAATTTAGTTTTTTCAATTTATTTTGTTAATGATGGCCTCTCTGGGTGGCTTCCCCGTGCTGAGTTCCTCATTTTAAAATACAAAATATCATTAAATAATAAATTAAAGTAATACAAAAGTAATAAAACAGAGTAAAGTGATCAATTTTAATAAAATATGTAAAGTTAATGTGTGTAATAATGGTATTGTGTCTTAAGCAAGTGTATATTTTTTAATATTTTATATTATTAAGTATTTGTAGTTTACATTCTTTAATCCATCTTTTACTTTTGTACTTGAATTTATTTTTGTTTTCTTCATTTTTTTGTGTCAAGTGAATGAATTATTGCCTGGTGTCTCTGTCCAAAGCTTGTGTTGACCGTCGGAGTTTTTATATTTTCTTTGTATGCTTGTCTTACTGGTCTGTTAGTGATAGATTGTGTTTGTTGAAATTTGTTTTTGTACATAATGTACATGTATATGTGTCTGTGCATATAATACTATAATACAAATTTGTATACAGTGCATTTATATAAACGTAAATGTGTATACATGTATTTAATAATATTTGATTTAGGTCCTCTTTGTTTTTTTTTAATATTTTATATATTGAATATCTCATTTAGCTATATTTTTTTACATCTTATATCTAGTGTATATCTGTTCTAAAACTATATCTAATAATAATATTCTCCTAAGTACTAAAATTTGGACTTCGCAACATTGAGACATAACCCACGAAAGTTGCAAGACTTTTAGCTTCCTTAACATTTACAGGTTCATTGAACATTTAAAAACCTTTAAGCGGGCGAAAACGCGAAGCTCACATCAAAAGATACTGTGTTATAAAGTATTTTTTCTACCGACACACTACGTTATAAAAGATTTCTTCCTACAGTCAGTAGAATTCGGAAGCGGCTGAGGGAATATTATTTCTTTGTACTGGATATGTCAAATTGACGGCTGACAGCGGCTTGAGCACGGCGCTCTCTGTAATCAAAATGACCCCCCTCTACTTTTTACGGTGAAGGGGGGGGGGGGGGGGGGTGCATAACTTTTCCGATATCGCGCCGCTAGCGGTTAAAGGGATTAAGGCCGAATAGCGAAGACTCGAACCGCGCTTATAACACGTCATCTTTTAACATCTGCAGGTCTGAATGAGATTGTATAGAAAACGCTATTACGTAAAGTATATTTTGATGTGAGCTTCGCGACTGTATTACATAACAATATGATAATAAATATTCCCGAAAAATTTGTTTTAGGAAGCCTAAAATCGTTGCAGTTTCTCGTAGGATAGCAATGAACTGCAATTAATACTAACATTATTCGACATATATTATTATGTAGGTACTTGTTATTTAAACTTATCATTGCACAAATAATTTTGCTTACTATAGTAATTATGTGATTGTCTGTTGACGAACCAAATAAATAAATAAAATATCATTGTATAAAGCAATCGTTTTGTGATTTGACATATTTAATATGTGTAAGACCACTAGTTTTAATTAATTTATTTACCGACCGGTTTCGCTTTGCTCAAGCATCATCCATTATAACTTTGTATTGATGTAAATGTATCCTCACTGTTTGTTATGTTTTTGTATCTTGTTGTCTCCCTCTTTATTTATATTATAAGCACACATTTATTTCTTGTATAGTATTAATTTGTACCCTGATGATGTTTGAGCAAAGCAAATTTCGGTAAATAAATAAATTCAAACTCGCGGTTTTACACAAAATAGGTGTTTTATTTTTATTAAATAAATAAAAATAAAACAAATGAAGAGTCTGTTTAGTTTCAGGACAAGCACTTCGCAGGAAACTGATTATAAAATGTAGATTATTGTTAGTTTGATTTTATAAGACAGTGTAAAATGGACGCCATCTAAATTGGGTTTGGTTTAAAGCCCCTGAAGCGGCCATTGTTGTCTCGGATCCGGATGCGCGGCGACGTTGTAAGTAAGCACCTTCTGCGCAATGTCAGGGCCGCAGCTTTATTGCAGTTTTGGGTTGGGCACTATTATTATAACAGAATAAGATATTCTTAGTATCACCCTGGTTCATTCTGAATTGAAAACGTTGCTTTAAATGGCTTAAGCCATCTTTTTGACCAGGGGGCCTAGTCTCTATCTTTCGGTTTCACAAACAAGCACGTTTGCCGTTTAACCTTTCTTGACGGTGCTGTCAACTAAGCGGTCACGGTTTGTATTTAATGAAATATCTTTGTAAATATACTAAACATAGAGTTAACATTTTAGGTATTCCTCCACAATACATTTATGTATTGGATTAAATAAATACATTACACTAATATTTACTGAGTGTACAGCATCGGAGAGCGAGAAAGTTTTTAGCACGGTCAGAGGAGGGTTAATACGGATTCGTGACGTAGCTAAACCCGCGTTACGGGCGCTGTGAGAGATATAGACTAGGCCCCCAGTTCTGAAAATGTAGGTACTTCCTCTTTCCTATCTCCTTACATTTTCGACGGCCGGCGTAGTCCAGGGGTAAGGCTTTGGACTCCCATTCTGAAGGTCACGGGTTCGAACCCGGCGTGCGCAATTAAATTTTATTTGATTAATTTGTGATATTTCATAATTAATTCATTAAAAATAATGTATAGTATATTTGCGGCACGTTCCAGAGTGGAAGATACTCTCAGTATCGCCTGGTGTAAGACCACCATTCAGAGTTGAAATGTCTTTAGCCGTGGCTTTAGCCGTGTTTAGTGACTAGATCTGAATAGCCAGGCAAACTTCCCCACCTTCCTCTTAAATCTCCTTCCCTTCCCCACTTACCTCAAGCCTCACAACATTCCCCAATTGGGGATGCGATAGTATCACTGTGTTCTTGGCTGATTCTTGTGCGGTGTTCTTTAAAAAAAAAACATTTTTTAATTACATACCTCGCCACATGTTCCTCTGGCTCCGGACATTTGGGAGCAGTTGGGACTCTTGTGCGATATTAAAAAAAAATATTATGCTCCTTACAAATAATTTCCTTTTTATATGAATACCGCACAAGAGTCCCAACTGCTCCCGTCTGCATGCCCACGCCGCGCCGGGTGAACCCGCGACCTTCAGATTGGTCTAGTCAGAGTCGCTTTATTTTATTCTTTATTGTTTTGGAACATTTACAGAGCATGAACACGAAAAACTTGTAGATTAACATTGTAAACAGCGTAATGTTAATAATCCACTTAACCACTCGAGCGCTTTTTGCCACATTATGGCACTATTTCCAAAACCTCGGCTTGCTTTGTTCCCAAAATTTTCAATTTTTTAAAAATATAAAACGGCTATATAATATATTGTACATTCAAAATATAACAAAATATATATTCTCTAGATTCTTTAAAATGTTTTAAGGTTAAATATTTTATTATATATTTTTTATAAATCCTACAAATATGTGATAATAAAAAGATAGGGGAATTCATTGGCTACATAGAACTATAATCAGTTTGTATGTCTCCATATTCAAAATCGGAGGTATGATTTTTTTTATGTGGGCGGAAAAATTACCTTTAGCAATCCCAGAAAAAATATTTTAATTGCTCTGTCGTTCCAGAGGTTAAAAATAAAAAGAATAAAATAACAAGATATAAACAGAGATAAAAAAATATTTTTATTCACCAGATTTACAGGAACGGGTTTAGTTTTTCCCATAGGAAAAACTAAACCCTTTCATACACTTTTCCATATAAATGATCATCTAGTAAATCCACGTTATGCAAGTGTATTATATAAGTATAATTAATACAAAACAATACAAGAACAACACGTTAATCTACCAAACTATTAAATGGGAATATAATTCACCGTCTCCAGATATTTTCATATCAGAGGGTTCGGCTCTGTGGAATTCCTAATTTGACCGATAAATCCTACTGATCCCTCAATATAAATATTTAAAAAATCTTTCGTAATTCTACATGTATTTAAAATGACTGATTTTTGCATTTTTATATACAAATTCTTTGACAAATCTAATATGTCTAAATTTTTAATAAGAGAGCTAGGTATAATGCCAGTAGCCGAAATAACAAAAGGTAATATTTTTATAGTCTGAGAATGCCAAATTCTTTTAATTTCATTTCCTAAATCTGTATACTTTCTTATTTTTTCAGAAACAGATTTTTGAATATTACAGGAATTTGGAATAGCTACATCAATAATATAAGTTATTTTTTTAATTTCGTCATGTAAAACTATATCAGGTCTATTATGACCAATTGGTCTGTCTGTTAGTATAGTTTTATCATAGTAAATTTTAAAGAAATTATTTTCTAAAAATGAATTTGGTTCGTATTCATAATATGGTACTATATTATGACAGTCAATCAAGTTATGTTTAATTACCAAACTTTGGTGAATTATTTTTAAAACCTGATTATGCCTAAATGTATACTCAGACGGCGCTAATATAGAACGTCCTGATATAATGTGTTCTATAGTTTCCGGAAAAGCCATACATTTTCTACATAAATCATCTATTTGATTTGGATCTTTGATTATATGCTTCCTATAATTTTTGGTATTAATTACTCTATCTTGAATAGCAAGCATAAAACCTTCTATTTCTGCGCTCAACTCTCCAATACTCAACCATTTGTTTGACGAAAGTTTGTCAACATACGTTTGGTTGAGATAATTGAAGTGTTTTGCGTGAATAATTTTATGTGACCAGGAATCTAATAATTCCTGGTTGGTATTTATAAAAATGTTGGCATTCTCGTCGTATAAATTTAAAGGTGAAATATTTCTGTCTGCCTTGCAAATTATTTTATGCAGCTCTGAGCTATTAGCTTTTCTATGAAAAAAATTTCTTAACATTTCTACCTGATTTTGTTTTAAAGAAGTTATTTTGACTATACCTCTACCTCCTAAATTTCTAGGTAAATTAATTCGTTCTATAGCTGAATTTGGATGATGACAATTAAACTTTGTTAACGTAGTTCTAATTAATCGTTCTAAGCTATCTAAATCTGTATTAGACCATTTAATTATACCAAATGAGTACGTTAATAGAGGTATTGCCCAACTATTTATTGCCTTTACTAAATTTTTAGCAGATAGATTGCATTTTAAAATTTTTCTTATCCTAGTTTGAAATTTAATCCTAATATCATTTTTAATACTAGTATGATCTAATCTATTCGATTGCGGGTATCCTAAGTATTTATAAACCTCATCCCCTTTCATACTTTTAATTTTGAAATTTCTAAATATACCCTCATCTCCATCTATAATTTTGCCTTTCTCTATATGGATCGTTCTACATTTATCTAGACCAAAAGTCATTTTAATATCATCTGAAAAAATTTTAACTACCTTAATCATTTTCTCTAAATTTGATTCAGAATTTGAAAATAATTTTATATCATCCATATATAATAGATGCGAAATTGTACTACTCTCTCCTGTATTTCCCTTAATTTTTATTCCAAACTTGCTTTTTATTAACATTGACATTATAATTTTCGACATTATAATCCTTGCGGAAACTTGTTATTTCTTGAAATTCCCTGAAGAATATGACGTACAAATGAGAGAAAATCAGATTCGTAATTGCCGAGTGATTCATAGCGTCGGGTTCTAACCAGTGGCGGCTCGTGACTTTTGGTGAGCTAGAGTGCTAATATTAACAAAAATGGCATTATTGATGTCGTTGTAGCCGAAAAATATTTTTTTTTTTTTTTTCGAAAATTTATTTTTTGTATGAAGATTTTCAGGAAATCTGTGCGGCGCACGGCAAAACTGAAATTTCCTGAAAATCTTCATACAAAAAATAAATTTTCGAAAAAAAAATTAAAAATATTTTTCGGCTACAACGACATCAATAATGCCATTTTTGTTAATATTATATTAGCACTCTAGCTCACCAAAAGTCACGAGCCGCCACTGGTTCTAACCCGGGCACCGTAGATTCAATCCTCTGCCAGCCAAATCCTCCATCAATGTTAAAGCAACACTTTAATTTTTCCCGTTTAATCATAGGAGACCAGCTCACATAGGTCTCACATTAATCGTTGTTAACCCTTACTATCATGGTCATAAATATGATCTCTTTTTTTACATTAGCTCCACACAGGAGACCCCGAGGAAAAAAAAAACCCTTAGGGCCTATGTCATCTTTGAAGATGCTGTGTGGCGGGTCTTTTAAGGGAAAGGAAGGAGAGGAAGTCCTGGGAAGGAAATAGTTTTGAGAGGTGGGTAGGAATCTGGGGATCAATATGTCAAGGAGTGATGGACGTGTGAAGCCACCCCTCCCAATGCGGTGCAAGGCGATGGGTCGAGAGGGTCCGGCTGAATAAATGAAAAGGTCTCCCTCAACCGCTCTCTCCCGATCCTGCCACGCAGTTATTGGGCAGACGTATCCTCCACCAATTCCCGGACAAAGCTGACCCCAATCCTAACGGTGTTCGAAAGAGAATACTCCACGCTTTATATTCAAATTTACAATTTAACCATAGAAAAAATTTAAATGAGCACCTTAAAGAAACCAATGTTTCCGATAGCAATTTGAGAAAAAATTATAAAACTTCGAGATTTTTTTAATAACTATTTTTTTATAAAACGACAAAAAAATCAATTGATAGATGAGAATGTTTATAATACATTTTTGCAATAAAATATGTGTGTTTTTTTTTTTTTTCATTAAATTTAGATAGAACAAAACATAAGTGAGCCATTTTTTAAACATTTTTATGTTGGTATTAAAAAAAATGTTTTTTAATTTTAATTTTTTTATTTCTAATAATAAAATTTGTAAACGTAATTCATCATTTTTCAAAAACCGTTTTTAGATTTCGGATTTGTTCACAAATATTCCATTTATTAATAACTAGCTGACCCTGCAAACTTCGTACCGCCTCAGAATCAATAAATGTTGTGTTTAATTTATTAGCTGAAATAAATTAAGTTTTTATTAAGTTAAAATAAATACTCTAAGGACCAGTTGTTTCGGAAAATTTGACGTTAGATTTTCCTTCAAATCGTCAATCACCGCAAAATTGGGTTGTTTCAACCTCCGTCAGACGAAATTTCAACGAAAATTCCATACAAATGTGATTGGACATCACCTTAATGTGATCAGCCGAGTTCGAACCATTAAGCTTGAATGGCGCATGCGCAGACGTCAATATTGTGATCTGACAGGTCGTGGCGGGAATGTCTGTAATATTTTTAACTAAATATGGCTGGACAATTTTTGTACATAACGTAAAGAATGCACAATGGTTAAAACTTCAGAAGTTAGATATCCTCTCAAAGTAATTCTGTATAAGAAGTTAGATATCCTCTCAAAGTATATAGTTGTCGAAAATCGTCAGTTTCAGAGATTGAAAATGACGTAAAAACTGGCGAAAACATTGAACAAAATAAAAGTTTTCTCTTATTGACCGATGGTATCACAATAATTGTCAACTGTAATACTTACATTATGAATCTACAATATATAAGAAACCTCTTTTTTATGATTGACATATCCCCGTCAAATTATTTTACTGATTATTTACCTTGAAACCACGGAGCTGCATGGAGCTATAGGTTCATGTACATGGATACAACTGAGGAACTCCCGATTTCGTACAAGATACGAAATTAATAGTATTTTATAATAAAAATCCTTTTGTGCTCAATATATATCTTTATTCAAATGTTTATTTATACACGTAAAACTTCCTCGTCATATAAGTTATAAGAATAAGTACACGTATATATAAGTCAGTATTTGTACACAGTTGTATGTGGGTAAAAAAAACTGTTTATTCATTTCACTTGTATGTTTAATTGGCGACTTAAGAACAATGTTAAAATTATCTGTTCGTGATTATTGCTCCTTTGTACCCATATCTTTCGCATGAGATAAGTTGGTTTCTGTTTGGAGATAGCCTTTATCCAAAACACAGACTTGTCATAATTTCAGTTGCAATCCTCCATTATATATTTCTCTCCCATACTGCAATGCCGCTAAAACAAGTATCAATATTATAACATATTTTACTTCATCCGTTGGTACCTGATAAGTAAAACAGACAAACTTAATATTATATCAAATAATAACAATAAATGAGATGTCCGTCATTCATTGTTAATAATGTTAGTTGCAAATATAGTTATGCGATTGTAGGATACCAAATAAACTTTAGTAGATACGTAATTATCGGAATTCGGACTTAAAAAATACTCATTATTAATAATACAAGTAACCTCTAATGTACGACGTTTTATGTTGTTAAACGTAGCTTGTAAATATGGGCACGTTGAATTCATTTTCCATATATTTTTATGTTTTCTTTAGCACTTTTCCCACCTTGCTTTCAGGTTACACCTCTGAAGTGGTCACATTCCGGAAAATCGGTCTAAAATTAAATAATATACAAATAATACGATTGAAAGTTACCATATTAACTTTACTATGTATGTAATTGACTGAATACGAATAAAAACAACACTCATTCTCAATCATTTACGTTTTATATCGTAGAAAAATATTACTGACCGCAACAAAACAAAATAGCGGTAAAATTCTGACGGCCGTGGTCGGCGTGCGCATGCGCATCCATAGAAATTTTATAAGTGTTGCCATCATAAAAATATCTCGGTCTTCGAAATAAATAATTCTGCGGAATAAATGCCTAATTCGGCGGGGAACACTCAGTGAAATTTTCAACGTGGATTGGAGTGTGATCGGAGTTGAAACAACCCATTTGGTATTTGAAATGATGGAAGACGTGATTGCCAATCTAGTTTGAAGTGAATTAAAAGAATATTTTCATTATTTGAAACAACTGCTCCTAAGTTCAAAAAATGAAATCGAGCTGTTGACTAAGCACGAAATGTTCGGCAAACTACACCATTGAGAGTTCGAATTGATTCAAATTATGTCGACCAACGCACATTATTTGAAAAGCTATTCCATACAAAATATATGACAAAAATAATTTTCTTCATAATTATTTTTCCCGTGATTTTTTCCGATGTTTTAAAAGTTATTCTGTTAATCGGGACGGAGACAAATCCACAATTCAAAGATCATAAAAATCGGTTCAGCCGTTCTTGAGTTATAAATGGTGTGACTAACCCGACTTTGTTTTATATATTAAGATACGCCTGATTTTTTAGGAGAAATATTGAGCCTGCGAATGTTTGTTTGCTTTTTAAATTTTCGGCGGTAGGCAGGTACTTTGATTCGGTCCTGATATTGGTTAGTACCTGGCAGCACACGGAACCAACAATGCTTCCAATTATCACCTCTTATCGCGACACCTGGCCACACCTGACTACTCCGGCCACCAGGACTTGTTGCTTGCTAATTTCAGCGGGGTGTCGATAAGGACATTGTACAAAACAAGCTTTGTTGCCGTTTTTTCTATTACACACTTTGTAACATTGTATAACATTGTTGCGTACCGCGTCGTGTTATCAAAATTAGTTTGCAAATAATTAAGAACACGTTGAAGGCTGACTCTCATTTTGAACAGGATCCTGAAGCGATATAAGAAATATACATAAAAATATTTATATACTAGTCGTAAATCGTTACTACCCGGCTTCGCACGAGTTTCAATATCTTTTTTATCTTTTATCATCCATGATGAAAAAAATTCTCTCATGGGTTGTGTCATCTTTGGGGATGCTGTGTGGAGGGTTATTTTTAGGAAAAGGAAGGAGAGGAAGTTCTGGAAAGGAAAAAATATATGAGGGTAGTTAGGAATTTGTTAGGGTAGTTAGGAGTGACGGACATATGAATCCATCCCCCCACTGAGGTTCGAGGCGACGACCGGTCAAGTGAGTCCGACTGGAGAGGTCTCCCTCAACCGATCTCTCCCGACTAACCTCACCCCATGAACCCGGGCACCCCTGCTAAGTCACCAAACGTAGCGTAAAATTTAAGGTGCCCATACCCGAAAATTAAATTTGTACATTTGAAGAAATGGAACAAATGACAGTACCTAAGTCTTTACTTTTCGAGCTGGTATACGCATCCATGGAATTTGAAATTTGAGAGGAGGAAAAGTTGAATTTCATAACAACAAAGATCACTGAAATACCTGTATATAGTGCTTACTGCTTTAGATAAAATTATTATCCCATTATATCTGTTACAAAGATAATAATTTTAATAAAGTTTTTAATTTTACCATAATGTTACCTAAACGCACAACTAAGTCCTGTTCGTTTAGAATTTCATTTATTTATAAACTTTGATTTTACGTACCGTTTCCATTTCAAAATGGTGGCCGTTTTAATGCACTTCATGACATCGACTGGTAACGTCAGACAGCGTATAATGCAGGAACATCATCTGCCCTGATCTACACTGTAAAGGGTGTCCGAAACGTTGGATAAAAAATGAGGAAGCACATCATGGCATAGTAACACAAAACATAATCACGACATTACCGACTCATGGCCATGAAAATCTCAAAAACATTGTAGGTTAAGGCTAGAAAACGTAAACCACGTGAAAACCAAATATCCCTATCTGCCATTATTTTTATCGTCAAAGATAGATCACGCAATGTTTGGGCAGAGTATCTATTTATTTATTTGTTTTTTAAACGCCATAAAAGGCTTTTACATTCAAGTGATACATAAGGTTACAGTGATACACAGGAGAGAAACAGATTATGAACAAAATACGTACTCTGAAATAATATCGAAATACCTATATCTCATAAAATAACATATCTATATAAGTGATAAGTACCTATATCTATTCATACACACATAGTTTTATTTGCGATCGTTAAATTCTAGAAATTGAAATTTTTACAATAATTTTGTATTGGTATTATTGAGTATTGTCACCCACAAAACTATAGATACTTGTTTGAAATGGAACTTTAAGTACTTACGGCCGTTGTTACCGTCTTTTCAATCGATCAATCTGAGCCTCCGATCAGTTAAGTGATTTGTTTAGTAACGCTCGATTCGCCTCTTGGTCGGAGAGTAGCGTTGGGAAGAGCGTCATTTGCATTTGAGGAGTTTTGAGCCAAAAATTCGGCTCAACAGTTGATCAATAGGATTGGGAACAACGGCCGTTAGAGTTATCGCTGTGTTGAAACAGGGCTGCCAGTTAGACTATTATAATAATAAATAATTTATAAATAATAAAAAAATATATTCATTATAATAAAAATAAAAAAAATTGTAAAAGATTACGTAAGTATTGGCACATTGCTATTCAATCCAAGGGAGCTTGCTATTCCTCAATACAAAGGACTATCCCATTTAAACCGTGGTTTCAACAAATACCCCCATTTTTCCAATAAATAAATTTCTTCACTTATTCAAATGCGAATTGGACATTGTTCCATTCTTTCTCACCTTTTTAAAATTCACGTCTTTGATTCCCCAGATTGTACATTCTGTGGTCTAGAAGTGGAAACTTTAGATCACATATTTTTGTTTGTCCCTCTCTAAACAAATATTCTCTTTTCTATCAAGCCCTAAAATTGCCTCTCCCCCATTATTAAAAAAATCTTCGAAAATTATTGAAAACATGTTCTATTCTTTTGTTTAACATGTTATAAATATAAATAATAAAATTAGATAAGAGTTTAAAAAATCATAGTAAATTGTACAGCGCCCTTGAGGTGATTTTTTACAAAATCGGTGCTCTAAAAATTATCCAAAAATTATTATTACGTATTATTACATCAGTATTACAATGTCAGAAGTTATCGGCCAGAGTTATTAGTTAGGTCACAATGCACGCTAGCCCCGTGAATGTCAACTAATTTACATGATGAATAGACAATCGCTTGTGACTAATGCTAAGGCAATGCCGAATACCTCGAATAACCACCGTTACTGTCCTGATGGCCACTGACTGGCTACATCATAGACCTATTTAGACGTCAATGGGCTACATCAGTCTTTCTCAAAATGGGCGATAATGCCCCCTTGTGGGTGCTGGAGGTTTTCAGGAGGCAGTAGAAGGCTCAAAGAAAATTAGGGTGCTTTAAGGAAATCTAGAGCAGACAAATTCTAACTATAAAAATCCGAAGGAATCTGGACACGACACCACTTGAGATGCGATTTACTAGCCGAGTCGCTTACCCATATGATATTTTGGTTTCTAATTCTTCATTTATGTTTATTCTTTTTATTTGCTTTTTATGGTTTCTAACAAACCAACTGACATATTTATAATAATGTAATGCACTGATAAAACAAACGAACATTGACTTTTAAATTCTAATTGACAGAAGACAATTCGAAATTAAAGGGAATATTTCCTTTACATATATAAAGGCAGTGATTATTAATTTTATGTTCATTAGCATTAGATCGAAATCGGCAGCAAGTTACTAAACGCGGTGACTTACGGCTGTTGTTAAAAAATTCGTCGAAATGCATCAGATTCATCGTTCACGTTAGATAAGTTTTAAATCCAAAGAGTTCTTTTAATATCATTTAAGAAGAAGATAACACTAATAATCTGAACGAAAATATGAAAAAGAACAATACACAAACCAATAAAAGATAACGGTCACAACTGGACTCGAACCCAGAACCTCTCGTTTTACCGAGACAAACCAATTACTGCCACCACTTCTTTAAACGTCATATTTGTCAATCTCATATTTAAAACTTCAGAATTAACAATATTATCTTCGAAATTTTTTTTTCCATATACCTACCCTTTTTATTGGAAACAAGTGTTCTATGAACTGGTTTATAACCTAGATAGTGTCTTGGATAAATATGTCCGATTTTATTTATATGGAACACCTATTGATCTTTTTGTAAAAGTCTAAATGAATAATCAATTTTTATTAGAACAATCCTTTTATTTTTTAAATATATAATTATATATAATTATAACTTTAAAAGTCTTCTAAAGTTTAAATCTCAAAGTGGACGGTTGTCGAAATAAGTTTGAGAACCTGTGGCCTACTTGATTTAGTTAGGTACTGGCCATAAGTTAAGTCACGGGAGCTAGGTCCCAGGTCTATACGATTGCCGATGAGGTAACCGCATCACGAATGCACATATTATTCCATATTCAACATTGCACAAGTTGATAGCGTTGACCTCAGCGCTCGCTGTTCACTGCAGTAGGTCGGGTAGGTACCCATTTACTGTATTTAGTGTGAGAAATTACGGCGGACACATTTTCAGAATGGATTACAATATGCGATGTGGTGTGACAGAAATTTTAATATCAAATATTATAAAGACTATTTGTGGGATTTTTAAAGTGGACTAGTTCTGAAACAGCATGAACAGAATGATTTAAATGAGAATGTTTGATGCAAAGCTTAAGAGGCTAGACTTTGAACGACACGCGGAACACCCGCGTCTGTCATTCTGTCCCGCTCACAATAAGCTCACGCACACTTACAATACATGCGAATGCGAAATGTGCGAATGAGACAACGCTCAAATTTACCTACAGAAATCGCTCGAAAAGGGGTTTATGGAGAATACAATTTTCTACACCGAAACATTCACGAAATTGAAATTCTAAAAAATATATATTTTTTAGAAAGAAGAAGCTACGTCGGTAGCTTTTTATAATTTTATAATTCTTTATGAGAGTTGAGTTAGCAGCACTTTTTCCTTAAATAATATTTTTGATAAATCGTACATGTTTGACAGTGAATGTTTAAGTTAATACGAAACGCATCGAAAATTCGAAAACATACCGACATAGTTTTCACCCTCTAGAAGGCAGTATAAAAAATATATTTATTTTGTGCAATTTTCGATGTAGAAAAGTGTTTTTTCCCGGGCGTCCTTTTTGTATGGGCCGAAAAGCGAAGTCTATCGTCTTAAAGATTATTCTAAAACTAATAATACTAAACTAAATAATTTTTTTTGGTGTTATGGATTCCATGATTCAAATACAATATGCAGTCGCTTTAAGAAAAATATGGTATAATATACCTATATAAATATGAGGAGATTCAGAAGTGCATAGTGAGCGCAAATCGCTGTTACTTCCGCCTACAAAAGCAGATAAAATCCAGACTGTTGTCCAGAAACACCAAGATATTAGTGTACAAAACTCTTATTAGACCAGTGCGCACGTACGCAGCTGAGACATGGGTACTTACTAAGAGAAATGAGCAAGCACTGGATATTTTTGAAAGAAAAATTTTAAGGTATATCTTTGGACCGGTTCTAGAAAATGGATTTTGGCGTAGACGTTACAACGATGAGCTCTACGCTCTGTTTAAGGGACCAAAAGTGACACAATTTATAAAGTTGGGAAGACTTCGGTGGCTGGGTCATGTGGAAAGAACGACAGAGCATCAAGCACCATCCCTGCTAAAATCTAGACCTGTCATGCGAAGGAGCCTGGGAAGACCAAAATTAAGATGGAACGACAACGTCCTCAAAGACCTACGTACCTTGGAGATTCCAAACTGGAGAGAACTAGTGCAAAACAGAGATGAGTGGAGGAAGACTCTCGGGAGGCCAAGATAAATATGAAAACCTACCTACACAAAATATAGCTAAGTATCCCCGAAGGGGTGTGCAAATAGAATAAAACATAATTTCATTCAAATGCTGGATAAAATTATTTCTACTGTACGTACCAGCGTATTAGTATAAAATTTCGCCACGGTAAATAAATTCATTTTGATATACAAACCAATTTATTATTATAGATATTTATGAAGTTTTAGGTTTGAAATTGGTAAAAATGCACAAAAAAATAAATGTATGCAATAATAAGTATATTTTCCGGGGGCAACTGTTAGGGGATCAACTGTCGGGTCACCAAGTTTATGACATTAGGCAACTTTACGCCACCCCCCCCCCCTTTACGCACACTTGACCTTCAAAATAAAAGGAAGGTCGCTGTCTACATTAAAATATGAAAAACCACCCCATTCCACTCTCTAACGCCTTAAAGCTGTATTTCAGAACTTTTAAAGCCCAGGCAATATCGGGGACATCAACTATATAATATTATCTATTAAGAGGGTATTACCAGAGAATACAAGAAATTAGCCCTTTTAAAATCAAATTCTAGACGTATTGACTCTTTTTTACAAAAAAACATGAATTGATTTTGAAATATTGTTATTTTATCTGGTTCACGCAGTTTTAAAATTTTGAATAACTAAGTTTATTTTTATACTAAGGTTATACCGTTGGTCGTTGGCAGACTTGTTCAATTTTCAAACGATAGATTCTATTAAACAACACAAATTTCATATCATACAGGTAATCATACAACAAAATAAATCAATACATAATCTAGTCAACACAGTTTTCAGAATTAAAATTTTAGTTAAAAAAAAATTAAAAATTAAATCCGAGAACGTGTTTTGTGACGAAAATACCTCAGTTTTTCTATTTATTTAAGGTCTTACAAACTAAAATATTAAATTTTTTTTTGCACACTTATTTTGATTAGACATTATTGAAAAATCAGAAATACTTATGATCAAAAAGACGTTCTAACACTTTTCACCTGAATACATTTAAAAATAATATCGCCTACTTTAGCCCTCCTACCCAGATGTGTCGACTATATAACAAGATAGATTGTGCCGAAGTAGATATTTTCGTCGATAATGTGTACGGATTCAGAAAAAAAGTTCAGGCGCTGTTAAAAAATATGTTTAACTAATTACATTGTGTCAATTGTCTCTCTTTGCATGCTTCTCGTGATTCCTATGTCTCTTGCCTCTCATTGTAATATGTGTTACTTGAGGAGCTTGTATAAAATTTTGTATTTTTTATTTTATTTTTATTTGTATTACTTATTTTTTTTTTTTTTTGTGATTTTTCTGTTTTTCTAATTGTATGTATCTGTATTTAATTGTATGTATCTGTATTTAATTGTATGTATCTGTATTTAATTGTATGTAATTGTAGATTTTTTTTGTAATTGTAGGTATGTCTCTATTTGTACGATGACTGAGTTTTTATAACTGGATGTTCTCAAGTAAGTGCGAACATCTGTAAAAACCCAGTATAAATAAATAAATTTTAAAAAAATACTTACAAGAAGTACACGATTTTTTAAATTTATCGTCGTGCGTTTTGAGCATTTTTATTGCTTACTTGAATGTATGTATATATTAAAGCAAGTTTTTAATTAAATAAATCGACATAAAATTTTTAATTTAAAAAATTTGATGCGGGGAATAATCGATCTTTCTCATTGGAACCTCCCTGTACAGTTGAAAGCATTTATAAACTTTTATTCTCAGCCGCTGGTCAATCACTCTAATATATACATAATTTTAAAAAAGTATATCAATTTATTTATTACGGTTTATAAGTATCTATACAAACCAACAGTTTTATTTCGATATTGATCAAATTTTGCACAGTTGACCTTCAATACAAGAGTAAGGTTAACTTTAGATTTAGTTTGCATTAGATTTCGAAAAACTATGCACAGAGCCCAGCCAACGCCGGCGACTTCTGCTAGTAAAAAACATTTGAAGGATATTTGTTACCTGAAAGAATACGATAGTAATTATATAATTTTTGCTAAGCGGGTTCCTTCGCTTCCGTTTCCAGATATTACAGGAACACGTGCTACTACAAATGACGTGCTAAAATCAAAAAGTCTAAAAGTAAAATAACGAGTTAAGTTATTTCTTGGGATAGTTTCAAATGTCATAAAAACTTGAGACAGTTTCTCAATTTGTGCATTCCTCGCATTCCGGCGGAACTTCTCACTAGGGCATCAAAGGCATTTCCGTACATTCTCTTCGGTAACGGATTTAACACATAACTGGATATCGAATAACACTACTCTATCACTGGATCACGTACGCCATGATGGATACTTTAATTACGTATTATATTTTATTGGCGAGGTTTATTTTTTTTTGAGTTTCTGGCTTGTCTGCTCATTGAAGTATCTCAATACGAAATCTGAGTCGAATTAAATCAAAGTAATAAATAATCATAAATCACCCCGATACAACACTATAGTGGGATGCTACAGTGGTGTTGCAGAGTGTAGACCACTGTAGCATCTGAATTACTGGACAAGTTTAATCTTTCTGAGCAATGAAACCCAAGTTAAAAGAATGGAAACAATTCAGAATAGAGGCTTGAGGTCTGTACTGTGCTGTAGCAGATACACTAGGATAAAAACCATGCAACGCCAACTCAAAGTGTGTGACAACGACTAGTGTTTATTTATAAGTCAAAAAATAAAATTTTACAGATTATATGTTGAATAATGTTAGAATGAATAGTACAGATCATTACTATCCTACGAGAAACTGCAACGATTTTAGGATTCCTAAAACAAATTTATCGGGAACAAAAAACAATATTTATTACAAAGGTTTTAAAATGTCCAATGAACTCCCTGAAAGTGTTAAGGAAGCTAAAAGTCCTTCAGTTTTTCGTGGATTATGTATCAATGTTGTGAAGTTAAAATTTTAGTAAGTAGATAGTAAATAATATTAATTATTATTTTTTTAATTGATAAATGTTTAAGACAAGATTTTTATGCGTAGCACAAAGGGTAACAATTATTATAAGCAATAATTTATTAACCTGAAACACTCATCCACTTTGAAAAATTCTCCCGAGAAAATAATAGAATATATTAGATATAAGTTGTAAAATTTTATAACTAAATAAAATATACTTTAAATAAACGAAAAGTGGTCGTCTCCATTATTTGAATAATAAATTGTTATCACTTAACATTTTTTGTAAATTTCTTTAATTACAGTATTTAGTAACAGTATTTATGGTAGTATTTAGTTAATGACAGTATTTATGATAAAAGAAGTCGTGGACGCCTGATGAAGACATGGTACGATCAAGTGATCATCGGGCCATGGCAAGAGTCAGAATATTATTATTGACTTGTCAATCAATGTTACTAGTACTTGCACACGAATCATCATTTTACGAAGATGCCAGCGGAATTCCTGCAGAGCATCGAACCTCCCCATAAATAATAATATGTATGAGACGATGTAGATGACAATTGACGGCCGGCGTAGTCCAGCGGTAAGGCTTTAGACTCCCATTCCGAAGGTCGTGGGTTCGAACCCGGCGTGCGCAAATAAATTTTATTTGATTAATTTGTATTCTTTCACAATTAATTAAATAAAATTAATATATGCTATATTTGCGGCACGTTCCAGAGTGGAAGATACTCTCAGTATCACCCTGGTGTAAGACCACGATTCAGAATTGAAACGTTTCTTGAAATGGCTTTAGCCGTGTTTAGTGACTAGATCTGAATAGCCAGGTACTTCCCCACCTTCCTCTTTCCCGTCTCCTTCCCTTCCCCACTTACCTTCAGCTTCACAACATATCCCATTGGGGATGGCATATTCACTATATAAATAAAAATAAATTAATGTGAATGAGGCAAGGAGTGTATCCCAAGATTGAGTTGTTTGGCGGTCCGTCCTCTCCGCGTACCCCTGTAGAGAAACGGCGTGATAGTTAGTTGGTTATAGGTAAGTGAATTAGAAATATAAAAAGATATATAGAATGAATTCTTAGGGTTCTTACTCAACTGTTGAGCCAAAATTTTCGAAAAATACTACCCGCCCCGGCAAGGCAAGGTCCTGGGTTCAACGAATCTTTTTCTTTCTTTTGTGTCTTTTCTGTTTCAAATTTTTCCTTTGAGAATGTAACAATGACCGAAATGTTTTTTTTTTCTTTCTTGACTCATGGAAATAAAATGTGACAGTATTTCGTTCGATAATACATAATATGCTCTTTGCGGATGTATGAATACACAAGTATTTTAAGTGTGAAAAATGAAGTTAGGTAAGAACTTCTTATATTTAAGTAGCTTAGAGACCCGGATCAACAGTTTCTCCTCTCAGAACAACATTTCAGTCGCACAGCATCCGCCATCTGTTTTCTTTGGAGTATTTTATTGAGAAGTTCCGCTTATTAGGTGTTTCGGGAATGTTTTTTTAAAGAATTATAGCCCACCTTTTCTGATTTTCCCAGTGGGAGCGCATGGTGTGCAGTGGGATGGAATACACAAGAATGATAATAATATAAGTGATAACTAGTATCTACCTATATAAAAAACCTAAAATATACATTAAAAATACCTACAAATTTTTAAAATAAAAATATAACTACGAACGACCTAAACGAAATAAAATAAAATAAATTAAAATAATCTCGTCAAATTTCACTTACATAGTCTTAATAAAACAAAGTCGGGTTAGTTACACCATTTATAACTCAAGAACGGCTGAACCGATTTTTATGTCCTTTGATTTGTTGGATTTGTCTCCGTCCCGATTAACTGAATAACTATTAAAACTAATAGAAATAACTAGAAAAATAATTATGACGAAAATAATTTTTTTCATATTTTTTGTATGGAACGACTTTTCAAATAATGAGCGTTGGTCGACATAATTTGAATCAATTCGAACAGCTAATAAAATCAACACAACATTTATTGATTCTGAGGCGGTACGAAGTTTGCCGGGTCAGCTAGTTTAAAATATATTTCTTTTCTGCACTTCAGTACTTCTTTGTAATTCTGAGATCACACACTTAGTAGGATTAATCCACACTTCCAATTACCTTTATTTTTGTTTGTATTGAAATTAAAATGTTTTCAACCTTTATATTAATGTAAGAATGTTTGTATACATTTATGTACCTCTACGTCTGTCTCGACACAGTTATATCCAAGTGGGACAGGCATTGAAAAATCACGTGAAATTATACTTGGTATAGATTAATAAATGTAAATAAATAAAACATTTTTATATATTTAATAATAATTTAATTTTTTAAATATTTATATTGAGGGATTAGTAGGATTTATAGGTCCAGCTAGGAGTTCTACCAAGCCGAACCCTCTGATATGAAAATATCTGGAGTCGGTGAATTATTTTCCCATTTGGTCTCTAGTGGGTTGACATGTTGTTCCTGTATTGTTTTGTATTGTTTTGTATTGTTTTGTATTGTTTTGTATTGTTTTGTATTGTTTTGTATTGTTTTGTATTGTTTTGTATTGTTTTGTATTGTTTTGTATTGTTTTGTATTGTTTTGTATTGTTTTGTATTGTTTTGTATTGTTTTGTATTGTTTTGTATTGTTTTGTATTGTTTTGTATTGTTTTGTATTGTTTTGTATTGTTTTGTATTGTTTTGTATTGTTTTGTATTGTTTTGTATTGTTTTGTATTGTTTTGTATTGTTTTGTATTGTTTTGTATTGTTTTGTATTGTTTTGTATTGTTTTGTATTGTTTTGTATTGTTTTGTATTGTTTTGTATTGTTTTGTATTGTTTTGTATTGTTTTGTATTGTTTTGTATTGCTTTGTATTGCTTTGAATTGATTTGTATTGTTTTGTATTGCTTTGAATTGTTTTGTATTGTTTTGTATTGCTTTGTGTTGCTTTGTATTGTTTTGTATTGTTTTGTATTGTTTTGTATTGTTTTGTATTGTTTTGTATTGTTTTGTATTGTTTTGTATTGTTTTGTATTGTTTTGTATTGTTTTGTATTGTTTGGTATTGTTTGGTATTGTTTTGTATTGTTTGGTATTGTTTTGTATTGGTTTGTATTGTTTTGTATAGTTTTGTATTTGCTATACTTATATAGTACACTTACATAGCGTGGATTGACGAGATGATCATTTGTGGAAAAGTGTGTGGAAGAGTATAGTTTTTCCCGTGGAGAAGATTTAACCCGGACATAAAGTCATAAAAATTTAAAAAAAAATATTCTTTATTCAAGGATGTGGGGAGGTGAGTGCAATCCCACATATCCCATAGAGAGTATAAGTACATATATTGACAACGTAAGTATTTTATAATTAATGGTAAATATGAAACTAAAAATAAAAATAAAATAGAATAAAAATAAAATCAAAGCATATAAAGGCAGGAATCCATCGGATCTAAGATTGCGGGAGCCAGTGTCTTTCTCCAATGGTCTTCTATTATAAAAACAGTTTATTTATAAACAAGTTCTGCTATGTAATTATTATTATACATGACAGCTGTTTTGCCTTCTGAAAGCATTTTCAAACTGTGATCAGGCCGCTTATAGACCATAATATATTTATATTATTTCCAGATAGGTAATTATGATGAAAAACTAATTGCTTTAATTTTTACTATTATTTGATGTCCGAGTAAAATTTTAATAATTTCCGTGATTTTAACATTGCTTAAATTTGGGAAGACGCAGGTGGGCGTTTTTCAAAAAAAGTGTACATAGATAAAAGTCAGTGTCCCATCACTTTCAGGATCAGTAACTTTTGTTGTGTCGTTTTTAATGACCAACCATATATTTTACCAATATAATAACAAGTAAATACCTTTATGGACTAAAAATAATGAATAAATCTATTAAATTTCGATATTATTTTTAAATAAGTAAGACTACAGGTCACTGTTTCTGGTATGTCCTACACCTACCACTACCAGTAAGAGTTCAAAAATTAATGTTATTTAATGTTATTCCAGTATTTATTTCTAATTCTACTAATAGTATATGATAATATTTTCGATTTGCAACCATAATATAGATTAATTATCGTGCAAAATAATTTAAATACCAGATATTGAGTTGTCCTACGAAATAGCGTATGGTGGAATTTCCGCCTACGCAACCACATTATTGACGTCTTCCAATAAAAATATTACCAAATCGATGAATATTTTCGAAAATAGCAACCCTATTTAGTCTATGAAGGGCGGCCATGCTTGGTTTTTTACAGCCAGTTTGCCAAGAAATCGTAACACAAGTGGTCGTTCTCGGCTGTACTAAAAAAGTGTTCCACCAACGCTTCCGTATTTCTCCAGGTAATTTACCAGAATGTATTAGACTCTACTTTGTATTAAATTGATTCATTTATTGTTTTATGAAATGTTTAGTTAGAACAAACAGAAGTTTCATAATTTATTGATAAATACATTTCGAAAAAATATTGACGCGATTACGCCACTTCTCTTACGCAACGGTCTCGTGAATGGAAATTAAAAGTGACGTAATGGAATTCTAAAGGTCGGTTCACTCTGTCCGTCTTTTAGTGTATTTGGGTGTGTTACAATTTTCTAATTAAATTTATATTTTGCATGTATCTTCAAAATGTAACTATTACATGTAGATATGTGGGTTGAGTGATATATGTAGCATTAAAAAAAAGAACAGCATAGCTAAAAAGAAAAAAATATTTGATTTTTATGTGTATAATTTTTTTCTTTTTTTTATAAATTAAGATTATTAAAGATTAATTCTGAAAGAGTCGAAATGGTGTCGAAGTACTAATATAGACAGCAATATGAGCAACTATTACTGTAGAGGCAACTCTGAAATTCAGTATAAAATCAGCTGGTTCATACAATTTTGATTAAGTAAGTATAAAATGTAGCATGATTTATGTTCCTGTGTGTTTTAGTTAATCCTGTACCTAATTAAAGTTGTGTACATTAACAGGTACTTTAATACCCTTTCAGCTTAGTTACCTATTTCAGGCTATACACGGTATGCACGTGTAGCCCATTATTACCTATCTAATTATTTGTGCATTTTTATAAATAATTTATTTTAATTTTATGTTCAAATATGAAAAATCAAAAAGGTACAGAGACAAAATTAAAAGCGACCCTGAAAAATATGAAGCCTTTATGAAAAAAAGAGTTACAAAGACAAAAATAACATCAAAATAAAATCAGAGAGCTAACCAAAGAAGAATAGAAAAAAGAAGACGTTGGAGAGAACAGAAACGAAAATAAAAAGAAAAGAAAAAAGAACAAGTGGAAGAAAATGTACTTGCGCGGGGGGCCTTCCACGGTGGCGGTAGTACGTAAAATCGCCCTTTTTTATAGAGAATACCTCACATGAGTCTTAACTGCTCCCGTCTGGAGCCAGTGAGACTATGGCATCCCCAATTGGGGTACGTTTGAGGCTGAAGGTAAGTGGGGACAGGAAGGAGATGGGAAGAGGAAGGTGGGGAAGAGGAAGGTGGGGAAGTACCTGGCTATTCAGATCTAGTCACTAAACACGGTTAAAGTCATTATTAAGCAACGTTTCAATTCTGAATGGTGGTCTTTCACCAGGGTGATACTGAGAGTATCTTCCACTCTTCCCATAACAGTCGCTTGTCGCGCCTTCAGCAGTGTAGCCACAACGTGCGTACACATACGACTGATATTTCGCGCCCGCTGTCGCTACCGGGCAAGCCTCTCAGTCTGGCCGAGGCCTTAGAATTCCTAAACGTTACCAAATTTTTCCCCTTACGCCACTGTCCTGTTATTGCTGTGATTTATTTTCTAAGATCAATTATTATATCTCAAAGAAATTTGTTCTTTTTTTTATTGATATAGTTCATGATTAATTTTAAATTTGTTATAATTAAACATTCGTAAAACAAAAACTTATATTCGTCTTTCTAGAACGAAAAATATACAGTACAAAGTATCCAAAAGTAGCGTAAATGAATATTTTTATTTAAAAACTTAATATTTATTTCAATAAGCTTGATTATTCATATTTTTTAGGATACAGATTGTGTTTTCAATTCGTAAATAAAAATCTGAAATAATGAATTTCTTTTAATTTTCTTTATAAACTTTATGATAAAAGTGACGTAAAAGAATTTCTTACCAATAGTATTAAACTTAAATTGCAATTATTTTCGAAGTTTATTGACATTTTCTATTTAAATACTTTTTGTCATGAAGTTCATACTTTCTTTAATAAATTAACGTATATTTTTAATCGAAATGCAGCATCTCACTTAAGTGGAATTCCTATTACGTCACCGACATCTTTTTTGGAAAACGCCCAGGTACATCTTGAAAAGAATTTTAAGGTTTAGAATGATTTAATACATTTACTGTTGTAGAAATTTCATTTAAAAGCGACATTACTCTATGCTAGAATATCAGTTCTGCAATCTTATTCTGCAAAATCTGTTCTGCCGTGTGGTATTTTGAACCAATTGTTGGGCTGAATACGGCTGAAATTTTCATGCATGTCTTTTTATTTAATCGTAAGGTGCATCTAGTTACCTATTCAATCAATGATCTGGTATTACTGCTGTCAATTCCCCGCCTTCTCCTTCATACGAGTGTGCATTACCACCGTCCCGTTAAGGCCTTGGCGTTGGCGACCTACAGCCGGCGATGGCGTCAAGGCTGCGCTTTGTAAAGCGCTCCGGATTGTCCATTAAATACTGTTTCCATCGATATACGAGTATAATAACAATAGATTAGCCCTCTCGTATTTAATTTAAATCTAAAAATAACACCAACAAAAAATAATTTTATAATACAACTCCCCATATTGATGTAAAACATGCTGTACCTAAAGCTTCTAAATACGTATTTGAAACCTTGAGAAAATCGTTCATTTTGTGGCAAAGGTGTTGTCGTAATTTGTTATGTGACATAATTGTTTCGTTAGTGCAAATTTGAAAGGCGGATATTGGTACCGCCGACCCGGGAACCATTTATTGGATAACTGACACAACTAGTTATAATTATAAATCTTAGTTTATTTGTAAATTAGCCAAATTTATATAGCGCCGTTTTCGGTCGAATTTGGCCGGAAAGCTTGGCTTTGAAAAACATGCTAGAATAGAAATTTGCTCTGTGCAGACCAAATGGTAAAAAGCGATTCTTTTTCCGATCTTTCGATTGCGTGATAATGCTCTTTCTTTGTGGTAAATATTTTCTTAATATGATTGGTTTCGGTGTTAATTTTAAGGTTCACATGCCCTGTCTAGATATTTCTTAGTCGATGACTGCTGCCCTCACTTGCAAAATCTGCCTCCTCCGTATCCGTGCATCTTCTCGTATCCCACGTCAATTCTTTTGGTGAGACTAAACTGTTTTACCAAAAGGAATAATATCGACACTGGAAAGGAAAAAATGGCTAAAGCGCTATACAGATGAACCTGCATAAGCTCTATTGTTTTTTTATTAATGATTTATTTTTCATGTTCTCCGTAAATCGGTTATTCACCAAATATGTATATAATGGAAAAGATTACAAATTAAAAAGGCATAAATTTTATTATTTTGTGACATGCGTCAAAGGATGGTTGCTGAACTGTCGTAGGTGTAGGTGACATTGAAAATATCGACGGTCAATGCAGAATCGTTGAGTCGCTCTTTTGATTTTGCGTGTTCTGATGTCAGAGTCTCGTTTTCGGAGCACATATATTGTTCAGAAGGGGCCCCATTTAATTGAACTATATTCCAGGATGCAGCGAACAAGTGCCTCACATGTTCTTCTACATGCTCTGGAAAACTTGATTTGCAGCGAACAAGTGCTTCACATGTTCCCCTACATGCTCTGGGAAACTTGATTTGCAGCGAACAAGTGCTTCACATGTTCTCCTACATGCTCTGGGAAACTTGATTTGCAGCGAACAAGTGCTTCACATGTTCTCCTACATGCTCTGGGAAACTTGATTTGCAACGAACAAGTGCTTCACATGTTCTCCTACATGCTCTGAGAAACTTGATTTGATAAACACAAGCACAAACAAATAATTTAGCGTGTTGTGTAGGTTCATATTTAAATTTACAGCTGTATGGCGCTTTAGCCATTTTTCTTTTTTAGAGTCGAATTTATTTTCAAAACATTGAACCAATCGGTTTATCTTTAAAACAACTTCTGGAACATCGTGATAATGATTTATTATTATTGTATGTCTACACTATTGAATGAGCAAGCCCTCTTTTAACTGGACCGTTTTGCAATTTTTCTGTTTGTAAATTTGTTTGTACATATGTACATACCGTTTCGTTTTCTAAAATCTGTACTACCTCTTTATTATACAAGCAAACCTTCCTGTTATTGGATTGCTAACTATGAATATGGTTCAGTGTTCAGTAAAGATTCTTTTTTCAAATGTGGGAAGGAGGCCTTGAGGAAAATAATATCCCTCAGGGCCTATGTCTACACGGAGCAAAATATTATTCGAAAAAACAATAATTTTAATAGTAAAAACGGTTAAAAACGGGACTGAAGTTCTTACGAACAAATTAACAGGGTTTCAATGTTTATTGGCGGGAACATTATTTGTTGGTATACGTAATTTCGTACGTATTACCAAGAAATTATTCTTACATTTTCCCGCCAATAAACATTGAAACACTGTTAATTTGTTCGTAAGAACTTCAGTCCCGTTTTTAACCGTTTTTACTATTATTATCGTTTTTTCGAATAACATTTTTCTCCGTGTATGAAGATGCTATGTGGAGGGTTTCTTTGAGGTGACGAAGGGGTGAAAATGGGTCATGAAAAGACCCTTGTTCTAGACACTGTGCTGGACCCCCTGGTATATTGTGAACTATAGAAGACGACAAATTTCTTTTAAAAAAGCTTCCTTTTAAAAACCGCCTACTACTAAATGTAATATTTTTCTTTTGTTCTACTACACCTATATGCTTACCTTCAGTGTTTTGTATATCTAATTTAGTTACTGTTGTGAACAAGTTCATTGTGTAGACTTATTATCATGCTATTTAAATTTATTTATTTTTTACTTCATTACTTAATTTTTTTACTTTTTTCTATAATTTCACCACTTCCCAATACAAACACGAGAAATGTTTTCTCTATTGAGTTGGGTAGATTGTTAACAAGAAATTTAATTAGTTTAATGAACCATTTGTTTTTTTAATCTGTTATATGTATGTATTTTAGATAATAATAAAAACATAGTCAGCGGTAAGCTAGGGCTTGTAGTTAGGTAAGTAAGAGATGAATTGGATGGATGGCAAGGCAGGTCACAGGTTCGCCTCTCGCCCGTGACATTCACCGCCAACTTTCCGGATGCGCTAAACGTGATTCATTCATCTGTCATGAGAACTCGAACCCAGTGGACATTTGCAGATTTCATTAAAATAAGGGCGGAGAAACAAACTACATTTGGTTACAACTAACAACTTAATTTTTTAGTATTAATCAAAATAACAAGAAAATAAAATAAGATAGGGGCGGTCCAGTTTTCAGTGAGCTAGAGTGCTTTTAAAGATCTTTCAGTTTATGGGTGCGGCCCATCCCCAAACTAAAAGAATCCTGAAGATCTTCATACAAAAAGTTAAAATTTTGAAAAAAAAAAAATCATTTTCAGCTACAACAACATCAGTAACGTCGTTTTTTTCAATCTTAGCACTCTAGCTCACTGAAATCTCACGGAAGACCCTGATCCTGGAACGTATCTCAAATTTACCTTATGTCATTTTAAATGATTTAATTGCGAAATAACACAAATCAATTAAATAAAGTTTGCTTGCGCTCGCCGGGATTTGAACCCGCGACCTCCGGACCGCTAGTCGAGAGCTTCACCCTTCGACCACGGAGAATGTTTTTTTTTACATGACATATGGTGGTAAGGTATGTAACTTTAAATATATAAATTAAAAAATTACAATAATATATATTTTAGAGTTCTTGTCTAAAATTACTCTTGAAACCTTTAAGGCCAATGTTGAATATGTCAAGAGACCTGGAGATATCATTTAGCAGCACCATACCTCTGACGTGGTGTCGTGGAGATGACCCTGGCGATAGTTCTTATGTACAATTAATTTATAGCATTCCAAGAGGTATGGGCTGTCAATGTAATAGTTTATAATTTTAAAAGCCGTTACTGTAAGAGTCCCATTCCTTCTAGAGACATTTGTAGCGCGTTTCAGAGAGCAAATCCATGTGGTGCGTATAAATCGCGGGTATTCACTATACATTCGCTAGATTTATCATGAAATTCTGTTAGATTTATCATGAAATAATTATCTTTACAAGAAGAAAAAAGTTGAACAAGTGCACTGGGTGTTAGGGCAGCATCCGTGTCCTGGACGAAACCACTTTCACTGTGAAAATTCCATTCTGATCTGTCGCAAGATTTGTGCCGCCTCTCTCTTCGTCAGACGATCTGTGGACGAGTTCCTGCTCTCTCGACAATAGACTACCTCGGCATTCTGCCTGCTAACACATTAAATACACTCTTTAAATCATCTCCGTCTTTTGGGCACACTCATAAACAGCATTCTCACGGTCAATAAGTGTTGGTAGACCTTTAGGGTGTTGCGTACCTACTCATGAGTCATAATTCTCTGGCTCTTTCTATATATTTATTCATTGGCCCTCTTTTTATGGGATTTTACATATTGGTAATAAAATATACAGTATTTATTGTACATAACTGAACTGCTTTAGTAACAACATTTTGAATTTTTTTTCAAAATTAATACATTGAGTGTACGTAGACAATTATCAGATGCAATGTTGCTTTATAAAATCATGAACAACATTACCGACTGTCCTGAACTATTAAACAGAATTGATTTGAAAGTACCTACACGGCACACACGTTCTTGTATTCTATTTAAAGAAAAACATTGTAAAACAAATACTAATAAAAATGCTTTTCTTATAAGAATATCTTCAACATACAATAATACTCAGTCTGATGTAGATATCTTCAATTGTAAATATAAAAATTGTATTAAAAATGTGTTAAAAATGTATTCAAAATGTATTAAAAGTGTAGCAAACTAAAAAAAAAAAAACATTAGTCGAAGATAATATTGTTAATTCTGAAATTTGAAATATGAAGTTGACAATTACGACAGTCTCATAATAGATCGCAATGGCCCAATTGGTAGAGGTGTATGTCCCGGTAAGACGTAAGGTTCTGGGTTCGAGTCCCAGTTGCGACCATTATATTTTATTATTTTTCTGTGTCTAGTTCATTTTCATATTTAAAAAAATTAGATTATTATTGTTATCTTCTTCTTCAATGATATATACCAAACTGCTTAAAATGTAATAATGACATATATTATGTACTATTTCCTGTTATATTAATCTCCCTTTTGTTAAAATAATGGATTTTTTTTTTTAGTTGTAAGTATAGTGTTTTTTAGATACATAATTCTATAGTATATTGAGGAAATCTATAATTGGTTTCTCAGTTAGGTAAATTACACATGTATAAATGAACCACATTGTAAACTGTTGATTTCCCTAAAATAAAATAAATACAAATTGTTTAGTGACAAATTGAAGATATTGTTATGTTACAACACACACGCGTAGTTGCTACCGAGGCAAACGTTTTATAATAAATTAGTATAATTATTTCTCTCCATTAGTATTCTGGGCAAAGAGGATAGAGCGGATGGTAGTTAGTACCAGAATGTCTTCTTCTTCTACTTCTCGTGCCCTGTCCGTTCAAGGACGTTGGCTATCATGATGTCTTTGTGGACTTTGTTTACTACGGCCCGGAATAGTTCTACAGTAGACTGGCCAAACCACTGTCTCAGGTTTTTCAGCCACGATGTCCTCCTTCTTCCAGGGCCCCGTCTTCCGGCAATTAGAACTTCTACATTGGCATACATCCCTACTTCTAGTATTACGCAGTGAAATCCGAAAGCTAATCAATGCAAGCAATTCTGGACTATCAATAACATAATTTAGGTAATATTTTATGTAAAAATGCCAAGTCAGTGAAATATAGTACACATTACACATCTAACATTATTTTTTGAACGCGACAAAAGTGAATCAAAATTATTAATATATTTATTTAAATGCACGGTGAATTCATTAACAATTCACAAAAAAAGATCAACATAATAATACATCAATAATTATTAAAAATAACAATGCAGCTGCATTTCGGCGGCCGGCGTGGCCAGGGGTAAGACTCGACTCCCTATCCGAAGGTCGCGGATTCAAAACAGACGTATGCAAATATATTTTCAGTTTCAGTGCCGGCAATCCGGGCATTTATTTAATATAAATTTATTTACAGTTTTCTTTTCTTTTACCTGCCTCACTAGACAAAGTCTGTTCCGAGGCGGGTAAATAACATAATATATTTATTTAAAAAAGATATGTATCAAAAGAGACATGCATTCAAAATATATGTATTAATATAGATATGCATTAAAAAGAGATGTGTGTTAAAAAGATATGTGTGCAAAAAAGCAAAAAATAAATATATAGTATATTAAATATTCACATACCCACTTCTTTTGATTTTATTATTTGTTACACTTCCATCAAAAGCTTGCAAACGTAATAAAAATAAAAATAAATTAAATTTTCTGATAAGAGAATATAAATAAAGCAGGTACATATTATTTATAATTACAAACCTGCAGTACCCTATTTTATTTGATTGATTTGTGTTATTACATAATTCATTAATAAAAATAATATCAAGTAAATTTGCGGCACGTTCCAGAGTGGCAGATACATTCAGTATCGCCCTGGTGTAAGACCACCATTCCGAATTGAAACGTTGATTGAAATAGCTTTAGCAGTGTTTGGTGACCAGATCTGAATATCCAGGTACTTCCCCACCTTCCTCTCCCCCATCTTCTTCCCCTCCCCACAACATTAAGCCTCAGAACATACCCCAATTGGGGATGCCATAGTTTCACTGGATCCAGACGGAAGCAGTTGAAACTCTTGTGCGGTATTCATATAAAAAAATTAGTCTTCCGTCTTGACCATTCTTATACACACACGAGGATCTTCCCTCCATCTTTTTTTCCATATTGGTCATCAAAGAAGATAGTCTTCCGTCATCAGCTTCCGCGTGTAGCAAGCCTAATTGATAACTTTGAAATTGCAACCGAAAGAGTCATTAATGCCCCGGCGATGAACAGGATTCTGAAATAGATATTTGTCATAAATGTTCACTCATCACTTATGAGGTATTTAGTACGGTAATGCTTTGTAGTGCTTACCTACATTATGAAATATTTAAATCTAACCTCCAACAAACCATCATAATAATATTTATTATGATTTATTATTTATGAAAATTTCTTAGGATCATCATCAAAGCAGATTTAAGTATCAGGTAAAACAACGCACGAATCAGTCAGTAACAACGAATATCAGCAACAATTTCCTTTATTTTGCAAACTGTCATTGCTCGATGGCACTGACTTGATCACGTGACACTATCTTCAAAATCCATCGCTCGCAAAGTCCTGTATAGTAGTCGGCCTTGATAATAACGAGATGTCGTCATTGAAGAATGGATAATACTAATTTAAGCACTTACGATGGTACTAATGCGAAAAATGTCGAGAAGAAACTTTTTAAAAGCACTATGAATACTTTTATGATCAATATTTGTTTCAGCGTTGAATTTACACCTCCCAAGTTCATAGTCTTCTTCCACATTTCAGTTTTGGCATATATTCGCAATACTCAGATCCAAACTTTTTACTGTTTTTGTTTAAAAATATAATTTCGCAAGGAAAATAATCTATGTAAATCTAACAATTGACCCTTTTACCTAATTTGTAATTTATAAAATTCTATAATTATTATAATCAATTTATGTGTATATATATGTACTCAATCCAATTTTTTTCATTTGATAATATTCAGTCACCTCTTTCCGGGAATAGAATCCAAAATCGCAAGGGTGTGTGAAAATTTCACTGAAGCTAAAGAGTGTTAATTATGAATTATAAATATATTAGCGCTTACCCTTGAATCATGGGATAGTCTGAATCTTGACACATCAGTTCCAATTTTGAAAATACAATTAATATAACTTTGTTGAAATACTATATTATCGCCTGTCTGAATACTTGAAACAATCAGTTCCAATTTTTAAAATGATACTTAATTTCAAAATAAATTCCATTTCATTGAACTAGAGTTTCAATCACAGACATACATCCGAAATCGGCATATTTGATTATAATTATTGGTAATAATATAAAGTTTGTTACGGGTCACTAAAATAAATTATATAAATGATATAAAATTGTGCACACAATATTTATTCTTATTTCCAAGTGTATTATTATTCCTTTTTGAAATTTAACCCCTTTATAAAGAGTGTAGAATAACTATACCGTTCAGATCCTTCCTTCACCAAGATATTGAGCAAAAATGGAAAAAAAGTCCGAAAATTTCATGGTTTTTTGGGTACACCGCCGCTCGCACAGCACTTTGGAAATTGTGAATCTGAAATTTTAATATTGATTTAGGTCCTAAAAATATATAAAAAATTCAGAAATGTCGGATCTTTTGTAAGCACGGATGTACATCTTGACTGGACTGTTAGTGTGTCCAATTTAAATCATACTCGTATAAAATTACGGTTTTACTTCACGATAAATATATATTTTTTAAATAATTGAGTGAACAGAATATTAAAATTAATATCGTCACTGGTTAGACAGGGCTGGACTCACTTTATCTTGTTCTGAGATATGAGGTGTCAAAGTTTGCAAAGATGATTTCTCATTAGGTATATAGGTATTCACAATTTTAAAATTTTTAGGTTAAATCTTAATATTTTAGTTTAACATATTTTAAAATAAATAAAATATTACATTTACCCTTTGATTGAAAAAATAATTATTTGTTTTGGTATTTTGGTCTCAAATCCAAATTAAGATTTGTTTGAAAAAGGCCGCGCAGCCGTTAATTCAGAGAATACTGGAAATTAGTCTTTTTTAAATCAAATTCCGGACGTATCGACCCTTTTTTACAAAAAAACATAAATTTATTTTGAAAGATTGTTATTTTATCAGGTACATGCAGTTTTAAAATTTTAAAAAACTAATTGTATTTTTAATATACTAAGGTTATACCGTTGGTGGATTTGTTCAATTTTCAAATGATAGATTCTATTAAACAACGCAAATTTCAAATCATATAATCATACAAGAAAATAAATCAATACATAATCTAGTCAACTCAGTTTTAAAATTTTAAATTAAAATCATTAAAAAATAAATCCGAAAACGTGTTTTGTGACAAAAATACCTCAATTTTTCTATTTATTTATTAAGGTCTTACAAACTAAAATATTTAAAATTTTTTCTAAACACTTATTTTTTTTTAGACATTATTAAAAAATCATAAACACTTATGATCAAAAAATACTTACAAGATGTACACTATATTTAATAATTTATCATCGTGCGTTTTGAGCATTTCTATAGCTTACTTGAATGTAGGTATATATTAAAGCAAGTTTTGAATGAAATAAATCGATATTAAATTTTTAATTTAATAAATTTGATACGGGGAATAATCGATCTTTCTCATTGGAACTTCCCTGTACAGTTGCAAGCACTTTTAAACGTTTATTCTCAGCTGCTGGTCGATCGCTCTTAACCAAATTTACGGATTGTACTGTACCGTAACATATTGATAGAAGATAAATGGTAGATTTATCTTTTAAAGTATCATAATAATTGTAGCTTTACGTAATTATTGAGAGAAAACTTGGGCCTTGCCAGCTTTGGTATCATTATATACAGAAATGACATTATTTTCACTCAATAACACACCATTTCATCGCTAATAATAGATCACAACGCATTTCATCGATTTCTCTGTCTCTATAAGACTTATCACCGCTTTTTTCTGCTTAGAGATTAGTTCATGGTGACTGGTTGCCTGGTGACTAGCTCAGGTGTGTCACCCGGCCTAAGTAGGCACTGCACCTGATATGACGTAATGTGACAAAAACGCTTGCATCACCTGTTATATAGGTATGTGGTAGGTGTCGTTACATACGCGTATTCCTACAATTTGGGAGGAGGCATTTATTGGATGACACCTCTAAAATAGGTCACCCTTACTGGATCACTACGTTTTGTGACACAGCAGGGATGCGCGGGTTGATGGGTTGAGGTTTGATTAAGTCTTGGCGTCCAATGCGTTTGCCACATGGAGAAAAATGTTATTCTAAAATACGATTTTACGAACAAATTATCAGGGTTTCAATGTTTATTGGCGGGAAAATGTAAGAATAATTTGTTGGAATACGTATGAAATTTGTTCTAATAATTAATAATAATAATTTATTCTTACATTTTCCCGCCAATAAACATTGAAACCCTGTTAATTTGTTCGTAAGAACTTCAGTCCCGTTTTTAACCGTTTTACGAATAAAATGATCGTATTTTAGAATAACATTTTTCTCTGTGCACCATACGGCTCGGTCGAGGGAGACCTAACACCCCTCATTCCTTTTCCTTCACAGAACCTAATTTCCCTAAAAAGACCCTCCTCTCAGCATCCCCACAGATGAAATAGGCCCCCGGGGAATTTTTTCCTCCGATGAAATAGGGCCTCATGTGTGGAGCTAATGTTAAAAAATCCTGAATATTTTCAATGGTACGAAGCGACCTGCATTAATCTCAGATGTTTGAGGTCAAATCAAATGTCTTGAGGTCAAATCAGATGCTTAAGTCAAATGTCTACACTCATGAACATTTGATTTAAACACCTCACCTAACCTAACCTAACTTAACATGACCTCATGTAACTTACAAAATATACTTGACTGAGCGCAGCCAAGTCCTGCTTTAACATGACCATTTGGAATTCATTCTTTGTATTAATGTTTAAGATGGTATTACCAGAGAATACCGGAAATTAGTCATTTTTAAATCAAATTCTAGTCGTATTGACTCTTTTTTACAAAAAAACATAATAAATTGATTTTGAAAGATTGTTATTTTATCTGGTATATGCAGTTTTAAAAACTAAGTTTATTTTTAATATAATTAGGTTATACCGTTGGTCGTTGGCAGATTTGTTCAATTTTCAAACGATATATTCCATTAAACAACACAAATTTCATATCATATTATAATATCATACAACAAAATAAATCAATACATAATCTAGTAAACACAGTTTTCAGAATTTTAGTTATATTAAAATCATTAAAAAATTAATCCGAGAACGTGTTTTCTGACAAAAATACCTGTTTTCTATTTATTTAAGGTCTTACAAACTAAAATATTTCAATTTTTTTTACCCACTTATTTTGTTTAGACATTATTGAAAAATCATGAATACTTATAATCTAAAAATACTTACAAGAAGTATATATTTAATAATTTATCATCGTGCGTTTTGAGCATTTTATTGCTTACTTGAATGTAGGTATATATTAAAGCAAGTTTTGAATGAAATAAATCCATATTAAATTTTTAATTTATAAAAGATATGATACGGGGAATAATCGATCTTTCTCATTGGAACCTTCCTGTACAGTTGCAAGCATTTTTAAATTTTTATTCTCGGCCGCTGGTCAATCGCTCTTAAGTTAACGCCTCCCCTGCCTCATAGCATGAACCGCCACTGATGTGTGGGTAGCAATACGTTATTTTATTAGTTATTATGGTCTCTACTCGTGTCTTAGAGCTTTGTAAAAAGATCTCATTAATAAATTTAGAGATTTATGGTCTGGGAATGTAGGTATTTTATAACTTGAAGTTTATTGTTGCAAGTAGCTACCTAATTAAGTATGAAACATGCAACATAAATAATTATTTAAGGCATGCAATAGTGTTTTTTAAAATTAATTCTAGATTTTGATCAAAACATAGGCTAACAGGTTTGCTTAGGAAGGTGTTTCAAAGCTCGGCCTCGAAGATGTTAATACAGCCACGCGAAAACTTGCAGATATTTCAATCGTTCATTGTGCAGACGGGCTGCCAACTAGTTTAAATTACTTAATCGTGTAGGTATCTATGTTTTCTCCCATATGAATTAAAATTCTACTGCCGTACATGAAATTCGGTCATTCTGTCCATAGATTAGACATTCACGAATTGAGCGTTGAAAAAAACGTTAATTTAGCCAGTGCTGGATTTTTAAGCCCTGTGAAGTCAAAAATATAAACCCACCAAACCATGCATCTGTAATCTGTACTAATAAATTTACACAGGAAAAATTAAACCACAAGTGATTTTTTGTTCTTCTTTCAAAGTCAAATATATTTTAAAGGAATGTTAGCACGGTTGCGATTGAATGTGATTGCAACATTTTGATATATTGATAAAAAGCTTGTTTCTGAGACAGTACATTCAGTCGGTTAAGATCTGCTTGCAGACGCACACAACAGTCCGGGGGACTTGTTGTAATATCATTTATATATATAGACGGAAAAAAGCATGGGACCCTAAATCCGAAATGGCCCTCAGAGCACACAGGAAGAGATGATTTTTTAGATGGAAAAAAAATTCACCCACTGTGACAGCCTGAGATTTGTTCGTCATGTATGAAGATATCTCATAAAGGAGATTTATTTTATATACAAGCAATAAACCAATTTTTTTTACAATTAACCGTATAAAGCTGATAATGATACTAACGTTACATTTGTATAGCGCTGTTTTGTGTTATTTCACATCAAGTGCACTTAATGATGATATGTAGAAGCTCTTTATTTTAGAGAAAGGCCAGTTCCAAAAGAATGTCATCAGCACAGGTGCCAATAATATTTACCTATTTAACTATTTTTTTCTTGAACACCGCACAAGAGTCCCAACATCTCTCAACCGCCTGGAGCCAGCGAGATTAAGGCAGGAATCCCCAAATTGGGGTGTGTTGTTAGTTGTTAGGAAGGGGAAGGAGATTGGGAGAGGAAGGTTGGGAAGTACTTGGATATTCAGATCTTGTCAACAAACCCAGTTAAAGCCATTTAAAACGACATTCAATTATTAACAATAATAATGAATCGTTCACTGTGGAACTTGCCGCAAATAAAGTATATATTATTTTTAAATGAATAAATTGTGAAATAACACAAATTAATCAAATTAAAATTACTTGCGCACGCCAGGATTTTACCCCCTGACCTTCGGATTAGGAGAGCTTTACCCCTCGACCACTTAGGCCGTCACTTGTTTGTAATTTACTTTTGTATAACTTTTACTTATTATTTTGTTAAATACATCTACTTTTTAATTATTAGGTATTAATCTTTTAACATTATTGTATTTAAATTTCAGGCACCATGCTTGTTTTGTATTATAGAATAAATAAAAATAAAGAAATAGCAAAAAATAGGTTACATTAATAGAGTATGGGCTGGTAAATCCGGAAATTGTAGTAATAAAAGAAGGTTGACTGATTAATTGTCACTTGATTTGTTGTTTAAAAATTGTTTCACGAAATATTTACTGCAATTTTTTTATCTGCTTTCGCGAAGCCCCTAAGAGGAGCGGGCCCAGCGGCTACCACCTTCTCGGTTTTATGTTAAATCCGGTCCTGCCTGCAGTGACGTCATTGGACCTGGGTGAGAGGTGATATCACCCGAACTACGCCTCGAGACTTAAGATGACCAATCCGAGGCTTATTTGGAAACACAATCCTTTTACAAGGAAATACAATGGATTATTTCGGAATACATTTTTTTAGCAACTTTGCAGGTTTGTTGAGTTGGTTGTACAATTACTTAAAAAACCCCAACTGCACCCATCTGTCAGTGAGATTATGGCATCCCCAATTGGAGTATGTTGTGAGGCTTAAGATTGTAAGGAGGGGAAGGAGATGTGGAAGAGGGAGGTGGGGAAGTTCCTGGATATTCAGATCTGGTCACCAAACACGTCTAAAGCCATTTCAAGCAACGTTTTAATTCTGAATGGTAGTCTTACAACAGGGCGATACTGAGAGAATCTTCCACTCTGGAACGTGCCGCAAATACACTTTATATTATTTTTTATGAATTAATTGTGAAATAACACAAATTAATCAAATAAGACTTAGTTGCGCACACCGGGTTCGAACCCGCGACCTTCGAATTGGGAGCCGAAAGCCTTACACTTCGACCACGGAGGCCGTCAATCAATTAGTAAGAAAATACAGATAATAATAATTATTTGGTTCAAGTATTTATTTTACACTGGTATCCCCAATACCTACAGTGGCAATACTATCGACTGCGAAGTTAACTGTGTCAAGCTGTATCGCGTTTCGCTTTGTGTAAATTAAATCTGTGTAAATTAAATCTATATCGATTCGGATCGCTTTCTGAAAACCGTTTCAATCGAACTGTTTGTTACTCCAGTAATAATGGCTATAATCAGATAATGGTGTGGTGCTCAGAAAAGAAATCGCACTTAATAGCTTGATTGTTATTTTAATTAAGAAATAAAATAGAATTTATTAAATAAAACAAACATTTGGTCAGGGTTTTTTTTAAATTTAACTCCACACAGCAGACCTAGAGGAAAAAAATCTCTAAGGGCCTCGGTCGTCTTTGTAAATGGTCTTTGGAATCCGGTGGTCAATGTGTCCAGGAGTGAGTGACATATAAATCCATCTCTCTGACTGCGGTGCAATGCGATGGGTCGAAAGAGTCCGTCTCCGGAGAGTTCAAAAAGTCTCCTCCAAACAGTCTTGAAGTAGGTAAGCAAATGCATCGCGAAGACATGGAAAAATCTCACTCCATGAACCAGGGCACCCAAGTCGCCAAACGTAGCGAACCACTTGGGGTGACCATGGTGGGGGTGTTGTTTATTCAATAAATGTTTCCCGGCGGCTGTACCTATACCCGCCTTTCAAGCTTCTTTTAAAAAAGTGTTTGTTTTTTATTTTATCTACTTTATACTTTTACCAGATGATCTCCTTACTTAAGCCATTTTATTATTTTAATTTCTTTGACAATTACTCTACCTGTGCATTGGCTCCACAAGAAATGTATTTGGGCGTTTTTCAAAAAAAGTGTACATAGATAAAAGTCAGTGTCCCATCACTTTCAGGATCAGTAACTTTTGTTGTGTCGGTTTTAATGACCAACCATATATTTTACCAATATAATAACAAATAAATACCTTTATGGACTAAAAATAATGAATAAATCTATTAAATTTCGATATTATTTTAAAATAAGTAAGACTACAGGTCACTGTTTCTGGTATGTCCTACACCTACCACTACCAGTATGAGTTCAAAAATTAATGTTATTTAATGTTATCCCAGTATTTATTTCTAATTCTACTAATAGTATATGATAATATTTTCGATTTGCAACCATAATATAGATTAATTATCGTGCAAAATAATTTAAATACCAGATATTGAGTTGTCCTACGAAATAGCGTATGGTGGAATTTCCGCCTACGCCACCACATTATTGACGTCTTCCAATAAAAATATTACCAAATTGATGAATATTTTCGAAAATAGCAACCCTATTTAGTCTATGAAGGGCGGCCATGCTTGGTTTTTTACAGCCAGTTTGCCAAGAAATCGTAACAAAAGTGGTCGTTCTCGGCTGTACTAAAAAAGTGTTCCACCAACGCTTCCGTATTTCTCCAGGTAATTTACCAGAATGTATTAGACTCTACTTTGTATTAAATTGATTCATTTATTGTTTTATGAAATGTTTAGTTAGAACAAACAGAAGTTTCATAATTTATTGATAAATACATTTCGAAAAAATATTGACGCGATTACGCTACTTCTCTTACGCAACGGTGTCGTGAATGGAACTTAAAAGTGACGTAATGGAATTCTAAAGGTCGGTTCACTCTGTCCGTCTTTTAGGGTATTTGGGTGTGTTACAATTTTCTAATTAAATTTATATTTTGCATGTATCTTCAAAATGTAACTATTACATGTAGATATGTGGGTTGAGTGATATATGTAGCATTTAAAAAAATGAACAGCATAGCTAAAAAGAAAAAATTATTTGATTTTTATGTGTATAATTTTTTTTCTTTTTTTTATTAATTAAGATTATTAAAGATTAATTCTGAAAGAGTCGAAATGGTGTCGAAGTACTAATATAGACAGCAATATGAGCAACTATTACTGTAGAGGCAACTCTGAAATTCAGTATAAAATCAGCTGGTTCATACAATTTTGATTAAGTAAGTATAAAATGTAGCATGATTTATGTTCCTGTGTGTTTTAGTTAATCCTGTACCTAATTAAAGTTGTGTACATTAACAAGTACTTTAATACCCTTTCAGCTTAGTTACCTATTTCAGGCTATACACGGTATGCACGTGTAGCCCATTATTACCTATCTAGTTATTTGTGCATTTTTATAAATAATTTATTTTAATTTTATGTTCAAATATGCTGTTGAAAGCTGCAGAAAAATCAAAAAGGTACAGAGACAAAATTAAAAACGACCCTGAAAAATATGAAGCCTTTATGAAAAAAGAGTTACAAAGACAAAAATAACATCAAAATATAATCAGAGAGCTAACCAAAGAAGAATAGAAAAAAGAAGACGTTGGAGAGAACAGAAACGAAAAAAAAAAAAAAAGAAAAAAGAACAAGTGGAAGAAAAAGTACTTGCGCGGGGGGCCTTCCACGGTGGCGGTAGTACGTAAAATCGTCCTTTTTTATAGAGAATACCTCACATGAGTCTTAACTGCTCCCATCTGGAGCCAGTGAGACTATGGCATCCCCAATTGGGGTACGTTTGAGGCTGAAGGTAAGTGGGGACAGGAAGGAGATGGGGAAGAGGAAGGTGGGGAAGAGGAAGGTGGGGAAGTACCTGGCTATTCAGATCTAGTCACTAAACAGGTTAAAGTCATTATTAAGCAACGTTTCAATTCTGAATGGTGGTCTTACACCAGGGTGATACTGAGAGTATCTTCCACTCTTCCCATACCAGTCGCTTGTCGCGCTTTCAGCAGTGTAGCCACAACGTGCGTACACATACGACTGATATTTCGCGCCCGCTGTCGCTACCGGGCAAGCCTCTCAGTCTGGCCGAGGCCTTAGAATTCCTAAACGTTACCAAATTTTTCCCCTTACGCCACTGTCCTGTTATTGCTGTGATTTATTTTCTGAGATCAATTATTATATCTCAAAGAAATTTGTTCTTTTTTTTATTGATATAGTTCATGATTAATTTTAAATTTGTTATAATTAAACATTCGTAACACAAAAACTTATATTCGTCTTTCTAGAACGCAAAATATACAGTACAAAGTATCCAAGAGTAGCGTAAAAGAATATTTTTATTGAAAAACTTAATATTTAATTCAATAAGCTTGATTATTTATATTTTTTAGGAGACTGATTGTGTTTTCAATTCGTAAATAAAAATCTGAAATAATGAATTTCTTTTAATTTTCTTTATAAACTTTATGATAAAAGTGACGTAAAAGAATTTCTTACCAATAGTATTAAACTTAAATTGCAATTATTTTCGAAGTTTATTGACATTTTCTATTTAAATACTATTTGTCATGAAGTTCATTCTTTCTTTAATAAATTTACGTATATTTTTAATCGAAATGCAGCATCTCACTTAAGTGGAATTCCTATTACGTCACCGACATCTTTTTTGGAAAACGCCCATTTGTATGTCCAAGTGTAAGTACATGTATGCATATACAATATGTACGGTGTGCACATATATGCATATATATTTTTATGTGTGTATATTTGTGTGTGTATGTATGTAGGTATGTGTGTGTGCATATATGTATGTATATTACATTTATAAGTATGTAAGCATTTTTCTTCCTAATAACTGATTTCGATCCTCCTTATTTTTATATACATATTTGAAATTAAACTTATCACTATTGCAACTAACCAATCATTATTACATAAAGAATATTGAGATGAATGTTGTGCTCACCTATAATTAGAAACATAATTACAACCATGCGTATAATTGTAAATTACTGTAAAAATTATGTGACGGATTCTGTTGGCGAGCTAATAAATAAATGAATCTTTTTATTATTTCATACATTTTTTTAAGTTACAGTTTTTTGTCATTTTTTCACCTACCATACTAGGCTAATACCTATGTTTTGGTAGTCATACATGGAATGAATCCATGTAAGAACTAAAAAAAACAATTTTTTAGAAACAGGAGAAATGAGAAAAAACATATTTAAAGATAAATAAAACTAAATACAAATAATATAAAAAATAAAGGAAAACTAAAAACATTAAAGAAGATAGAAATAAGTATTAAAAATTAAGATTCAAAAGCATGTAAAATTATATCGATTGTTTTGTATAAGATAATGGTTTTTCAGGTTAATCGTGGTAGGTACATGTTTATGGTATGCATGCATTTATGTATTAAAAATACTTTAAAAATCAATAAAATCAAATAACTTTAAGTTAATTAAACATAGTTGGTTATATTATTCTTAGACTGCAAACCGAATAGGTAAAGTCTTGGAATGTATGAATATCAGCTTTTTCCCCGAGGCGACCGTTGATAATTTATTGGCTATGCTATTCCATACAAGTCTTGCAAACTCAGTCAGGTCTATGCAAGTCTCTGATGCATCGTGCAACAAAACACAGTCGTGATTATACTCTAATAATAAATATCTAAGTGTTGTGAAAAAAATGGTCACGATGCGATGGAAAATTCAGAGTTTCTGAGAATTTTGTTTTGGTTTGATAATGATGACCATTTTTGCTTTGCTCAGTGCTCACACCCCTTCTCTTGCAATTTTTGTGAGATCTCGTCCAAGTCCAATGACCTTTGGAAATTAATTGGTCTTGCTCAATTTGTGTGGCTAACCCAGTTTTTTTAAACAATTAATTGATGGCTTTGTTATACTTGAATGTTTTGGATGTACCGCTTGCTAAAACTGAAGACTCGAAGCGGAAGAAGTTGATGGTTGACGGTTGAATTCATTGGTCTCATGACAAATGTCAGGATTTTGGTGGGCTATAAGTTGTTACGAGTGGGAAATTTCTAATGTTTAGGCGCTCCGCTGACAAGGCAACTGAAAACCAACTAAAACCGGCTGTTTTCTCTGTCTTGATTGGTCAAAAAGCTTGTTTAACCATAGACGAAGAACAATCAGCTGACAGCTGGCAACTAGCGACGGCCGCCCAGGGCAATCAGCAGTGACAGTCGCGAGTCAACGCTTGCGTTACCGTTGACAACGGGGTTTTGTGTGATTGTGCAGTGTGCGGGCCATCACATTGTCATACAAAGACAGTTGGCAGTTGAGAGTTTTCAGTTGCCTCAGTGCGCGGAGGCGCTTAGAGTTTAGTTGTTATATTTATATATATTCTGTCTCGACACAGATAGGTATATCCTAGTGAGACAGGCATTGAAAAATTACATGTAGGTAGTATATTCTCCTACCCCTTACTCATCCTTGGTTTTGTAAAGTTGGCTTTAAACCTGGTTTAAAGTCGTTTTTACCATACACACGCAGTGATAAAAAATCAAGTTTTTCACTGTTACGACGTAATACGACGCGTACCTATTATACTACGATTATAAGTAAGGGAAGATTATAATTAATTTTTTTTTCGTTTTTCACTCGTAGCTGAAGTTATGACGTTGCCCGGTCTTTACACAGAGTTTTTTTGAAATCAGGAGTAGACGGCCTCCGTGGTCGAGGGGTAAGACTCTCGACTAGGAATCCGAAGGTCGCAGGTTCGAACCCAAATAAATTTTATTTGAGTGTAATGTGTGTTATTTCACCATTCATTAATAAAAAATAATGTAGGTATAGTAAATATGCGGCACGTCTCAGAGTAGAAGATACTCTCAGTATCATTCTGGTATAAGACCACCATTCAGAATTAAAACGTTGCTTGAAATGGCTTTAGCCGTGTTTGGTGACAAGGAATAGCCAGGTACTTCCCCCCTTCCTCTTCGCTATCACCTTCCCTACTTACTACCTTCAGCCTCACAACATAGGTACCTTATTTGGGGATGCCATAGTCTAACTGGTTCAGAAGGGATCAGTTGGGACTCTTGTGCGGTATTCATATAAAAAATACTGTTTATTTCGAAGATCTTGAATTGCTCGTTAAATCCACGCTGACAAGCTACCTATCCTATGCCTTTTGATAGCTGTAGGCCACTTTGTCGTTATGGCTGATCAAAAGTCAATAAAACATAGGTTTTGTAAATATCAACTGCATTAGAAATCAAATGATTTTTTTAAAGGTGTTGGATCAATCATTTTTTTTCGTAAGAGGTCTGCCACCAGGTTCTTAGTGTTCTCAAAATTCTTATCGAAAGTTCTTTCAAATACCGTATTGTGCGGATTATCCGACGCGCCGGATCAATACAACGGCACATCACCAGTACGAGAGAAAGATACTGCAGACCTCAGACACGATGTGGAAGAACGAGAACTGTGAGAGAGAGGTAACTAACTGGCTTCAGTGGAGGGGGAGAACAAGGAGGAACGGATGCAGAATGCAGATATCTGGAATGTCTGTTTCGAATAAATCGGTGATATTGCAGATTTCCGGAGAGAAAGGGTGTTTAGGATTTTAAAAAATATACATTAAATCCTTTCGATCTTTCGTTATCGTAAAAAAATAACGGATACAAAAATAACAGGGGATCAAAATTCAGAGTATCGGGTTGCACCCTTCTCCCCACGAAATCAAAAAATCCCAAGAAATTAGAAAATGGCAGATATTTCTGTTGTACTCTCCAACATTCTTAGTTTTGTTCTTCAGCCCTTCCGATATGCATATATTAATTAGCATATTGAAAAATATAACGCAACTACCTAAAATCTAGGAAGTTTTTTGTGTTTCTGGGATTTCATGCCATTGCTAGCAAGTTTCTATTTTTTTTACCCGCAGTAATTAAAAGGAGGGAAAGCAAGGATAAGAAGAAAGATTGAAGAGGAAAGCTGGCAGAAGATCCTTACCGTGGGAAGAGGAGGGGGAACGGTAAAGAAGGCTAGGGAAAGATCAAGGAGAAACACTGGCAGAATGTAAAACCTTAGGGAGAGCAAGGAGGAATGCTACGGAATGTAATGGGAAGAATGAGGAGGGACGCTGACAGAAGGTCCTAACTTTAGAAAGAGCACGGAGGAACGGTACAGAAGGTAAGGGGAGGATCGAGGAGGGACGCTGGCAGTAGGTCTTAACCTTATAAAGAGCAAGGAGGAACGGTACAGAAGGTAAGTGGAAGATCGAAAAGGAACGCCGGCAGAAGTTAAGGGAAAGATCGAGGTCAGGAACGCAGACAGAATACAAAGGGAAGAAAGCTGGCAGAAGGTCCTTACCTTAGGGAGAGCAAGAAGGAATGGTACAGAAGATAAGGTGAAGATCGAAGAGGAAAGGTGTAAAAGTTAAGGAGGGAGAGAAAGAAGGGACCGCGACAAAAGATAAGAAGGAGATCAAATACGGATGGCAATAGAAGGTAAGAGAAAGAGAGAGGAGAGCGAGGAGGAAAGGGGCGGTGGGGCTGACCTAGAAACATTCAAGTCTGCAAGCATCCACCAAGGTCGCGCATTCCGGACATTTCATTCACATCGCGGTGCGGCGCGGTTCCTTGCCCCGGTCGGTGCGGTGCGGTGGCGGTGCGCGGTGGCACGGTGATTCGAAAGCCACTCACTTCGGCTGGCAAAAAAATAGCCGAAAAACAGGCTCTAGGAATTTGAATAAGTAGACTGAAGAATGCGTGGTAATAAGAAATAAGAAGAAGCATATAATTATACTTGAACGAGGAACATTATCTATTTATAGCTGAAAGATAAAAGAGCTCACGTGGTCATAAGTCTATGTGCGATAGGAAAAAGGGAAAGGGACATCACAGTTGGAATTTTAATTTAAATAAACTTTCATTGGAAGAAATAATTTTAATACTATTGGCTTCGATTGGCCTTTGGAGAACCAGGTTTAAAAAAAAAATCAAACGTCACTTCAGAATTTTTTTGTGTCGCATTTTATAAGTTAACAGTAACAATTCTTTCAGATTTTGGTAGTTCATACAACTGTTATTACTAATAATATTATTTTGTAATAGCAACTCGTAAACAAATAATGATAAAAAAAATCATTGGTGGCCACCGGTGGGTCAACGGCCAATTAAAGGTGGGACCGGTATTTGATAATATAATATAGCGCCCTTGAGGTGATTTCTCACAAAAACGGCGCTATACAAATTATCCAATTATTATTATTATTATAGACGGTTAACTTTTTTTGGTTATTTTTTTTTGGGATGTTACGCTACTGCCTTCTTTAGCCAACGTTTCGGACAACATTACAGTGTCCATCATTAAGGCAGATGTGTCCGGATACATATTTAAAATTAGAGTTTTTAAAATTTTGATTTTTTGAATTTCGGTTCTTGAATTTTAAGAATTGTTAATATTTTTAATTTGGCATGTTTCATTATTAATTTATTGAATTTTTGAATCGAGAGATTTTTGAATTTTGATTTTTTTTAATTGCTTCTTGTCTGCAACCAAATAACTGGATCATGGTTATTTTGCACCACATACATGATCGATATATCAAAAGTAAGGCACCCAGTAGAAGAAGGTTCTTCGTGAGAATTTCTCCGGCTCCAAACTGTTGAATAACCGTTACGGTTTGATACCGTTCGTTACACTTCGTGTTATGGCTCTGTGGTACATAATACCATTATTTATTAACATTTGGTTTCGTTGTCCGCTAATTCTTAGAAAACCCCATTATTAAACGCTGTCTGGGATCGGAATTCAACGAATTGGCAAATTGAGGCTACGTTAGTTGAGCCACTGTTACACTTTATATGATGGAAGACCAAATCACCGGATAAATAATTGAAAAGACAACAAAAATACGAAACATAAATAATGTTTTATTCTTCTTAAATCGCTTCTTCATTGCTGAGGATCGTTATCCTTATTCCAATTTCCATGGTGGACAAGGCTCCTTCACCCCTCGTGGCACCGACGCATTGGAAACCTGATACTTGGTCAATCCAGCGCATTGGTGACCTTCTCCTGATTCTTTCTTCTTGCCAAAAACGTTGCCAATGTCTATAAGCTTCTCCAAGTTGGAGTCCTAAGTTTGGCAAGATAAAAATAGCTTAAAATACCTTGTAGACAGATAATTGAAAGTTGTGATTGCACAGCTTTTCCAGAAGGGACACATGTGTGCGTCTGGTAAGTTAAAGATAAAGATTTGGAATAAGTAGATGGAAGAAAGTTTTCGCCGTTTCAATCGCAGCTTCCGGGAATCAAATTAAGCGATCGCCAAGTCAGAATCTAGCTCAATCTCAGTGTCGTCAACACAGCTGAGCGCAATTTTCACTCAAAGTACCACAGATAAGCCATCAATTTTCATGGACTGATTTCCGCTAAGCGTTCAATTACTCCTTATGTGGGGTGGTCTGGGAGCACCCTGATGAGAGAAAACCATTCAGAAACCAAAAAGATTATTAAAATAGTAAATCGGTATCCCTCCCATCTATTTAACCACTATAATTTCGGGATTCCACAGTTCCACTGCCTGCAAAATTGACTTTCATCTATGTGGCGAGTGCTAAAATCATAAAATTGTATAAAAGACCAATAATTAATGGTTTACATCTTCGAAGTCAGGAGGTTGGCAACTGCTATCAGTTTGTTTGATCTGCGAACGCACCGCCCGGCCCCCCGGTCAAAAGAAGTATTCTGCAATGTCACGACAAGATGATTAAAGCCTTTTCTACAGATATTGGCAATAGGCAACCCTATTATTTTAGATTCGTGACAGCATCTTTTTTGCTGCGATGATGGTTCAATGATCTCAGAAATGCGGTCAGAAAAATGCACTATTTTAACAAATTATTCTTCTCGATGTTGTTTTCCATATTTTATTTCGTATGGTTGGATAGTTAAATGTCGCCATTATCGAATGTTGAGTTTTTAAAACGATTCAATATTATTTGTCGTGCACAAAGACATCCAAATTAAAGACTTGCCATAACATTAAATCTGGATGTCATTACGAAGTAACACTAACACAAACTATACAAACAACCAATATTAAGATGCGGAAATCATCAAACATGAAGATGTGGGAATTATTAAACATCCTAGTCAACAAACATGAAGATGAAGAAAATAATAAACATCGTCAACAAACATGAAGACGAAGAAAATAATAAACATCGTCAACAAACATGAAGATGAAGAAAATAATTAACATAGTCAACAAACATGAATATGAGGAAATCATCTTCATTACAACAACACCAAAACAACTATCCACAGTCCGCCTCGAAACAGGAATCCCAAGTGAGGAGGACTGTGAATAAACTACCATAGTTTGTATTTTTTAAATAGTCATTAATAAAGATAAACAAACAAAAAGTGAAAAATGTAATTATTTTTTAGCCGTCTTTTCGTTTTTTAATATAAGAATTTGAATAAGAAATTTGACAAAAGTAGGGAGGGTTGATAAAACTGCAAAAATCAACCATCCTACTCTTCGGGTGAGAATCTTAATTTATTAATTACTTATAACTTATGATCACTCTTTCATGGACGAATTTTTGACAGCAAGTCAACCGTGAGAATCTTATTAAGAAAAATAAATAACATTGCAAAGTATACGGCGGATTGGTTTAAAATAGAATACGGTCCGTGCAGCATTTTCATCTGTTCTGAGACATACTCTGTTCTGAGAAACGGCGGTGAATGCGGAACCATTATTATTATTACCTATTATCTTAGCTTCCCAACTATCACATCTTGGTGAAAGTTACCTGGCGCTCAGTGCTAATAATGGTGATCGGCCATTTGCCTTTGGATTAGTAGATAATTAGGTATAAGCTGTGATTAGAAGCTATTCATTCACACCTGAGAGATTCACGTCTTGTGACATTACTGATATTAACACAATAAGCGCTTTTATATTAGAACGGCGACGGCACAAAAAGGGCCGTAAATAAACACACGTTCCTTATCACAATAATGTTGCAACTTTTCTTACACATTAAATAATGTTGAGACAAAAGATGAGACCCACAATGCACGCATGTTTGTTTCCCCCAAAGGAAAAAGTAATCATTTTCTTGCTTCTCGCTCACTCGTATTATAGAAATGAGATGGCGCGAGCCATTCACGTCACGTCAATTACTAAAAACGCAAAATGGCAAGTTTTTTCCAATATCTTATGGGTGGCCGATGGATATTGCACAAATGCATAAAATTTTATGCTACGTTATATGGACGGCCTCCATTGTCAAAGGGCAAGGCTCTCGACTAGCGATCCAGAGGTCGCGGGTTCAAATCTCGCGTTCAAATCTCATTCAAAAGTGCGCAAGTAAATTTAACTTGATATATTATCACAATTTAAACATTTAAATTAATATACGATATATTTCCGGCATGTTCCAGAGTGGAATATACTCTCAGTATCGCCCTGGTGTAAGACCATACCGTCCAAAATTGAAACGATTAAAGTTAATAAATAAAAAGAGAGACAACGGAATTCCGAGATTTCTGGAATGTCCATTTGCCATCTGCCATCTGACCCGCAAATTTCGGCACAGGTGATTCTACCTAGACCATCCATCACGCCGCTTTACGCCAGTTTTTTACGCCACTGCTTAGTAGCCTGAGATATCATGATGGATGCTACTTGCCTTGTTTGTTTGACCTCAGCAAAGATATTCCACGGAGACTGAAAAAAACGAAAAATACCTACTGTTTTTAAATTTAAATAACCACTGGTGGGTTTGTATGAGCCTAGAAAGTAAGAAAGACTATAACATGTTTGAAGTGCTGTCCATGACAAAATTGTATAACTGGGACGATTCCGCTGTGCAGGATACGTAAGTGGACATACATAATTACGTATGCTGATTTAAAAAAAAATTAGACCCCTCCACCCCCTAGGTGAGATTAAGTGAGATTTAGTGGGACCCCCCCCCCCCTCACGTGTAGTTTTCTTATTACTCTCGATATAAATGTTTTTCATAATAGCTATTTTTTCAGCGGGCAAAATGTGACAACTCTAGTATATAATGTGATACTACTTATCAGTGTATAAAACAAACCAGTAATACCAGATACTAAACAATCCTCAATTGATCCCTGACCTATAATCCTCGACTTTGAAACTAACTGAATCACCGGGACTTAATTCGGAGTAAGAGAGATTAACGGCACATTCGGACAGAGCAAGTCAGAGTCCGAACAGGCTATTAGCATCTTCTGAACCTGCGACCAGATTCTTGTAAAAATATTACGAATTCTAATAAGTTCAATCAAAGATTTAAGACCCATTAACCAGCGGCCGAGAATTGAAATTTCAACTTGCAATCGTGCCCTTGCAACTTCCATTCAAAATTTGCTTTAATACATACTACATTCAAGTAAGCAAGAAAAATGCTCAAACGCGTGATGATACATTTTTTAATATCGTGTAATATTTTTTGATCATAAGTATTTATGATTTTTCAATAAGGTCTAAACAAAATATTTTAGTCTGTAAGCCCTTAAATAAATATACAAACTGAGGAATTTTCGTCACAAAACTCGTTCTTGGATTTATTAATTTAATTGAACTAAAATTAAAATTCTGACAAGTGTCTTTACTAGATTATGTATTGATTTATTATACTGTATGATTATGTGATTTAAAATTAGTGTTGTTTAATAGAATCTATCGTTTGAAAATTTCAACAAATCTGCCAACGACCAACTTTAACCTTAGTATATTAAAAATAAACTTAGTTTTTCAAAATTTAAAAACTGCGTGTACCAGATAAAATAACAATCTTTCAAAATCAATTTATGTTTTTTTGTAAAAAAGAGTCAATACGTCTGGAATTTGATTTAAAAAGAACTAATTTCTGGTATTCTCTGGTAATACCCTCTTAATCCACGAATCGATTCTGCAGAAATAGGCAGTTCGTTTGATAAATTTCCCTATCAGAGGCCCTAGCACGCTTGCTATATATCGATCGGTAGGATAACTATCGGTAACTTCTCATCGTTCCCTAGGACAACTGCACATCGCTAACGTACACACAACAGTTGATGTCGAGTATGTTAAGGACACTTAGTCATTGTGAACTGTCACTTATTCGTTAGCGATCTGTAGTCATGCTAGGGAACGATGAGAAGTTACCGATAGTTATCCTACCGATCGATATAGAGCAAGCGTGCTAGGGCCTCAGGGCCCCTAGCACACTCGGTCGATAAGGATTGATAGGATAACTTTCGGTAACTTCTCATCGTTCCCTAGCGTGACAGCAGATCGTCAACGAATAATTGACAGTTCACAACGACTAAGCGTCCTTCAACACAGTTTTCAAAATTTAAATTTAATTACATTAAAATCATTCAAAAATAAATCCGAGAACGTGTTATGTGACAAAAATACCTCAGTTTTTTTATATTTATTTTAGGTAAAGGTTTACTAAAATATTTAAAAAAAAAATTTACACCCTTATTTTGTTTAGACATTATTGAAAAATCAAATACTTATGATCAAAAAATACTTACAAGAAGTACACTATATTAAATAATTTATCATCGTGCGTTTTGAGCATTTTTATTGCTTACTTGAATGTAGGTATATATTAAAACAAGTTTTGAATGAAATAAATCGATATTAAATTTTTTATTTAAAATATTTGATACGGGGAATAATCGATCTCTCTCATTGGAACCTCCCTGTACAGTTCCAAGCATTTTTAAACTTTTATTCTAAGCTGCTGGTCAATCGCTCTTAATTTGTCCGGTGGTTAGTAGCTGGGTTATTTGGGTTATTTCATCGTTTTGTTGGTTCGTTGCCTGTTTGTCAGTTGGTTCCCAAGCCCCCGCTCACCGGTGCTGGGTGCTCCGGTGCTCCGGTGCAGACATTCCGTCGCCCGAAAGCGCCTGGGGCCCTGCAGACTTTCTTCTTCTCACTGTCGGCCGCAACATTGGCATTGGCATTGGCATTGGCGTGATCGTGATCAATCTACTGGCATCGGCTCGCGATCTACACCAGTTTCTACCGAGTAGAAAATTTTATGTTATTTATTTATTGTAAAAAATATTACCATATTGATAGCATTTTATATAAGAAAACATAGATATAAGTATGGTATAGTCATTGGTTGGGCATTTACACAGCTACACTTACATACATACATCTATACAAACCTATACACATACATGAACTGCTGTACTTGTAGCTAGTATTGTCACATTTCTTTCCTACCCTTCCCTATAAACCTGTCACTTTTTCCTGTTACCCACATCAGTCAATAATCGACCATCAACCTATAAACATCCGCATTCCTTTTCCGCATCTTTCGCTACTCACCACTCTAAGAAGAAATATTAACACAGTGCAATAAAACCGGCCAAATGAAGAAAGTACAAGTCCCGCAGTGGGTAATTCTCTCCTTTTCCTTATGTGCTTACCTTCTACTTGTGCAGTGGTTAAATCACATAAAACATACACATTTCAAGGTCCTTCGTTTAAAAAACTACACAAAACACGCATCAGTCATCATTTGGCAAACACTCACTTAAAAACATTTTGTCAAGTTTAAACAAATTTTTTTAACATTAGCTCCACACAGGAGGCCCGAGGGAAAAATTCCCTCAGGGCCTATGTCATCTTTGAAGATGCTGTGTGGAGGGTTTTTTAAGGGAAAGGAAGGAGAGGAAGTCCTGGGTAGGAAAAATGTTTAAGGGGTGGTTAGGAATCTGGGGATAAATATGTCCAGGAGTGATGAACGTGTGAAGCCATCCCTCCCACTGCGGTGCAAGGCGATGGATCGAGATTGTCCGGCTGGAGAGATCAAAAGGTTCCTCAACCAGTCTCTTCCGATCCGGCCTGTCACGCAGATGGTCGGCAGACGCATCCGCCCCCAAGTCCCGGACAAACCTAACTCCATGAACCCGGCACCCCTGCTAAGTCAACAAACGTAGTGAACCACTTGGGGTGACCTGTGGCAGAAGTGTTAATCGTCCAATAAATGGTTTCCGGGGCGGCGGTACCCTTACCCACCTCCCAAATGCAGTAATTGGGAAAATTAAAAGGATATTAACCGCTAAAAAGGAAAGAATTATGGAAAACATAAAAATAGGTAAAAAATATATGTATCAATAAATAATTATAGTAGTTTGCTGCAACTTTTCAATTTAAACTGAAATTTATAAATAATTTCAATATTTGATTTAAGATTTTCACGGCCAAAAGTATTTTTGTTGTTTATTTTTGGGATATTATGCCGTGTTACGCTAACTTCTTCTTTAGCCGACGTTTCGGACAACATTACATTGTCCATCATCACATCTGCCCTGATGATGGACACTGTAATGTTGTCCGAAACGTTGGCTAAAGAGGAGTTAGCGTAACACGGCATAATATCCCAAAAATAAACAACAAAAATTTCAATATATATTTATTTTTGTGAAAGTTGCAAAATAATAGAATAGCAGAATCCTGCGAGAGTCAAGACTTACAGAGGATTTTTTAAAAATATTTATGTAACTAACATCCTATATTATAAAATAATGGAAAGCATACAACTCTGGCACGCACGTAACCTATCCTAAGGGGGTTTCTCACCATCCTCCCGTTAGCTTATCTACCCTAATAACGAATATTATTAAAAATAAAAATAAAATACTTGCAGTGGTTAGAAACTTCGGACAACTTATCCAATATATAGCCACTATTCGTAGGTTCGAGTACCGAATTATAAACTCCAACTTAATAATTAAATAAACCGTAAATCGTAAATCGAAAATATTCGTTATTAGGGTAGATAAGCTACTGGGAGGATGGTGAGAAACCCCCTAACTCTATTAGGAAAGTAAGATAAATATAGAAATCGAAAAAGGATTGGTTTATTCCTCTGTGTGAAACCGCGAGCATCGCAAGGTCATTGTAACCCATACCGGTTCCGGCATTGAAACTGCGGAAAGTAGGTCGGCAGTCTGAGGCCGTTACTGGAGACCCGGCACCGCCACACCGACACACAACCACACCGTACAACATACAACCACACCAACCAAACGATCCCAACAGTATTCCCCAACAGATTGCCACAGCAACAGAATACAACAACCATTAACACACAACTACCCCACACCAATTTAACAGAATTCCTAACCAGCAGAATACCACCTCAACAGATTACCACGCCGACAGAATGCCACACACCAACAGAATACCACACCACTAGTTTACCATCCCAAAAGAATACTACTCCAGCTCAAAATCGAACCAGGGGGGGGGGGGTTAAACCAAACCACGTGATCTAGTAGGTTTTGATTACCCCCTTCAACCTCACTATTGCTTAGGAAAAAAGTGAATAGTACCTACTCGTAAATTACATTCCTGGAAAATACAACAAAATTTTTCAGCATCTCTTTTATTAATGTATTTTAAACAATAAGTTGATTTTCGGTCCCAAAAACTTTCTAATAAATCCCCCCCTTCTCCCTTCCTCCCCAACTAGGGTCGAACACCCGCCCCCTTATGGCCGAACCCCCCTTAATGTGAATGCTACAACCATCAACACACAACCCCACAACACCAACTGAAGAATGCCACAACAACAGAATACCATACCAGCGGAAAACTATCCCTACTGAATACAACACCAAGCACCAACACACAACCACACCACACCCACAGAATACAGCCTCAATAGAATACCACACCAAAATAATATTACACCCAATGGAATATAAACCTAACAGAATACCACACATACCAGCACACAATCACACCTCACCAACATAATACCGCACTAATGCCACATTTTTTTATTTGATACAATATTTTTACATTTTATGGTATAATTCAGTAATGCTGGCCTCATTGGGTGGTTTAGCCGTGCTGAGGCCTGCATTTTATATACAACAAAATTATACATATTTAAAATATACGTATATATAATTTTGGTGAAGAAAAATTGTACCAAACATTATACCAAAAACATTGTACCAACAGAATATCATACCATCTCATATTAACAAAATATCATACCAAGAGACAGCAAAACCAATAGAAAACCAACATAAAACTACAATATAGTCAGTAAACTATGGATTCCCAATTTTTGGAAATTTTGTGAAGTTTAAGTAAGGAATTAAATGAGAATATAAGAAGTTCCAGACTTTGGCATTGCATGACGAATACATAATATGATAAATTACAAACAGAATGCAAAAAGTATCGTGGAGAATTTCCCACCAAAACGTCTCACCTTGCAAAATAATTATAAAATCTGAAATCCCATGCAAACAATGAAAGCGTGATGACTCCCTGAGAATTAATATTTTAATATGGCACAATGATTTTTTTCGATATGCAAGTAGATACAGTTCGATATACTTAATTTTGAAATTGGTAGCGTCTCCTGTGTGGATGTTGGGGATATTTGATTTATTTATAAATTTAAAAAATACATGCTCATATCACCGGGGCAGTCCTGTGTTGAGAGAAGCATCTTTGCAATTATAATAAAAGAAAAATATTTAAAAAATAACCTACCAAATTATTAAGTGCAAAACTAAACTACACTGTATTTGAGAATTAACAAAAATTCTAATAATTCGAAAGCTAGTTTGATAAATAAAAAAATATATAATTTTAACAAGTTTAAATATTAGAGACCATAAAAATACTTAGTTATGCCATAAAAAGAAATCCCTGATTCATCTTTGCACCGCAGTGAGAGGGTTGGATTCATACGTTCTTACTTTCTTTCCTTAAAAAGATCATCCACACAGCATCCCCAAATATTTTCCTCAGGGCTTCCTGTGTTTTTAAAAAAATTTTTATAGTGAATACCTCACTGTCTCAACTGAGTCCCAACTGCTCCCGTCTGGATCCAGTGAGACTATGGCATCCCCAATTGGGGTATGCTATGAGGCTGAAGGTAAATGGGAAAGGGAAGGAGACAAGGGAGAGGAAGGTGGGGAAGTACCTGGCTATTCAGATCTAGTCACTAAACACGGCTAAAGCCATTTCAAGCAACGTTTCAATTGTGAATGGTGGTCTTACACCAGGGTGATACTAAGAGTATCTTCTACTCTGGAACGTGCCGCAAATATATTATATATTATTTTAAGTAATTAATTGTGAAATAACACAAATCAATTAAATAAAATTTATTTACGCACGCCGGGTTCGAACCCGCGACCTTCGGAATGGCAGTCCAACGCCCTACCGCTGGACTACGCCGGAGACAATGTAAAAAAAAAAAATAGGCCTCCCTCAATTTTTTAAGGTTTGTCGATTATCGACAGCTCTTATACCCTCTTGCAGTCTGCTTCAAAACATCAGCCCATATCAGTTATGGGCGTCCTCTGCTTAACCAAGGACGTCATCCATTATCATTGGAGATCAAATTTGCGCTCCGAACTGATACAGTACATTAGGATTAGATATAGGTTTTGTGTCAATTTATATTCGAATACAATAGAGATTGGTTCGTTTTTTTCCGGTTTCGGTGAAGTCTTTAAGACGTGCCAACCCCGTAGTACTTGATAGATAGGTATTAGGTATCTACATCTAAGTATACGGCTGCTGGTATCGTGGTCGTGGGTCAGGCGGATCTCACCACGCAACTTTTACCGAGAATTAACATTTCGCTGACCGAAACATTGTGAATTTATCAGATCGGTTCCTTCGGCCCATTCAAGTCATGAACACATTCTTGCGTTCGTACGAAACCATTGGTGCACGGTATTAATCTTTGATTTTAAACGTTATTTAGGTTTCCAATTATTTTTCATTTGTATTTTGCGTCTGTATAACTGACATGAAACTATTATTTAACCACTAGCAGATAATAAAAACAAGCGGGCTTAGTTTAGTAAAGTTCCCTGGTAATGAAGTTTAGTAAAGTTTCCTTGTAATGGAGTTTAGTAAAGTTCTCTGGTGATGGAGTTTAGTAAAGTTCTCTAGTAATGGAGTTTAGTAAAGTTCTCTAGTAATGGAGTTTAGTAAAGTTCTCTGGTGATGGAGTTTAGTAAAGTTCTCTAGTAATGGAGTTTAGTAAAGTTCCCTGATAATGGAGTTTAGTAAAGTTCCCTGGTAATGGAGTTAAGTAAAGTTCTCTGGTGATGGAGTTTAGTAAAGTTCTCTAGTAATGGAGTTTAGTAAAGTTCCCTGGTAATGGAGTTTAGTAAAGTTCTCTGGTGATGGAGTTTAGTAAAGTTCTCTAGTAATGGAGTTTAGTAAAGTTCCCTGGTAATGGAGTTTAGTAAAGTTCTCTGGTGATGGAGTTTAGTAAAGTTCTCTAGTAATGGAGTTTAGTAAAGTTCCCTGGTAATGGAGTTTAGTAAAGTTCTCTAGTAATGGAGTTTAGTAAAGTTCCCTGGTAATGGAGTTTAGTAAAGTTCCCTGGTAATGGAGTTTAGTAAAGTTCTCTAGTAATGGAGTTTAGTAAAGTTCCCTGGTAATGGAGTTTAGTAAAGTTCTCTAGTAATGGAGTTTAGTAAAGTTCCCTGGTAATAGAGTTTAGTAAAGTTCTCTAGTAATGGAGTTTAGTAAAGTTCCCTGGTAATGGAGTTTAGTAAAGTTCCTTGGTAATGGAGTTTAGTAAAGTTCCCTGGTAATGGAGTTTAGTAAAGTTCTCTAGTAATGGAGTTTAGTAAAGTTCCCTGGTAATGGAGTTTAGTAAAGTTTCCTTGTAATGGAGTTTAGTAAAGTTCTCTGGTGATGGAGTTTAGTAAAGTCCTCTAGTAATGGAGTTTAGTAAAGTTTCCTTGTAATGGAGTTTAGTAAAGTTCCCTGGTAATGGAGTTTAGTAAAGTTCCCTGGTAATGGAGTTTAGTAAAGTTCCCTGGTAATGGAGTTTAGTAAAGTTCTCTAGTAATGGAGTTTAGTAAAGTTCCCTGGTAATGGAGTTTAGTAAAGTTCCCTGGTAATGGAGTTTAGTAAAGTTCCCTGGTAATGGAATTTAGTAAAGTTCTCTAGTAATGGAGTTTAGTAAAGTTCCCTGGTAATAGAGTTTAGTAAAGTTCCCTGGTAATGGAGTTTAGTAAAGTTCCCTGGTAATTGAGTTTTCCCTTTCCTACAACAGCAGTTATTATTAGAAATAGTTCCTATTTATTTTTCTAACCAAATAAAAATAATGTATGAATACAGAATATAATGTGTCGTATAACTTCGTGCATTTGAAATTCACTGAATAAATGAAAACTAATTTCTACTAAGTAACAAATTCCCATTAACTAAGAAATTTACTGTCAATAAAGTATTTTGACATAAAATTCATAATTCTCCCCCATAACTTATTTTAACAATTTTTAACCAAAACGATTTAAGAACTCAAAAATTTTAAGATTACCAAAACATTTTAGATATATTTTTTGTTTTGTAGGCACTGATCAACTTTTCGAATTTTATAAAAGCAACCGATTCCAAAAAGAGGCAGTTACTTGGAAAAATAATATCGGGCGATCCAGTGGCAGCAAAGTCACTGGGACAAAAAAAAGTGACGGTAATACTGTACATAAAGTTGGGTTCATAAGTTAGTATTTTTTTTTATTTATATTTGGCTTTGGAAAACGTTGTTTGGTTAGAAATTCACCAAAATTATTTTGTTTTTTAATAATTCTCTATTTGGAATGTGTATTTTGTGTGAAATAAGATAAGGGAACATACCCATACTACATAACCCGTTTAGGGAGGGGGGGGGGGATCTTCAAAATACCACACTTGGTAACAATGAGGGGCGGGGTGCTTAGATTTTTATCACGTAGTCAATATCCTCTAGGGAAATCTCGCGTTTTTATTCACTTGGAATTATAGTTATGCGTGCACTCTTGCCGTCACGCAGCAAGCGCCGTATTAATAAAGACAAATACAAGCCAAATATTTTTTTAAACTTTTTATGTCATTAATTCATAAATATGTTGTCAAAACCATATTTATGAATTACTACGTGAAAACTGTAGATGGGGGGGGGGGTCTTGTAATATACTACACGTGGTCACCGAGGGGGGAGGGGGGTTAAAAATTTCAAAAAGTGGGTCACGTAGTATGGGTACGTTCCCTAACAAAAGAAACTCCTCCACGCAAGACGGAAAAACAAAATAAAAAACAATATCAAAAATGAAATAAGATAAAAGCAAGACGGAAAAACAAAATCAAAAACGAAATATGATAAAAACAAAATAAGATTAAAACAAGATACTCATTCAAAATGGAAAAGCAGTAGAGTGGGAAGAATACAATACATAGATGAAATATGTCAAAGTAGAGCTATGTAATTTGTTTAAAATAAATGTTGTTATTCTACTTTCCGATATAAATTCTACTATGACTTGTTTATATTTATGTTGTAGTTCGAAGACTATTCTACATGAAACCACTGAAAAGTAACATTTCCATTTTTTTTTAGCAAAACACAGTCGAAGTATATTTGATAAAAGGTTGTGCACGCCTCTAGAGGCCGCCTCAGAAAAGAAAAACGCGGCAAAGGTCTCTCGTCTGTCCGGATCTGTGCCGTCCGCGACCGATACTATAATATAATATGACTGTAATGTGACTATATATGACTGTGACTTTAGTGTGGTATGACTGACTGTGCCTGTAGTAGTGGCACTTTCTACCGGAGGCGCGGACATCCGGCTCGCGGCTCGGGAGGGCCTGCCGAATACGGAGGCCGTTCACCCCGCACCGGAAGGTTGTTCACCCAAAAGATTATCAGATCCGCCTCTTTCTTTCTATCGCGGCGTTCACTGCAGACAAACACTCATTACATCCGTAGACCGTACGGTACTTTATTATAATGAAATGTTTGGGTTAGGTTAAGATTTCAAAACGGTTCCGCGCGCCCGGTGAGGTGTTCGCAAACTAATAGTTCACATTACACAATAATATTTAAAAAATAGTTTATAGTTTTTTGACGGCCGACGTAGTCCAGAGGCAAGGTTTTGGACTTTCATTCCGAAGGTCGCGGGTTCGAACCCGGCGTACGCAAAAAAAAAATATTTGATTAATTTGAGCTATTTCATAATTAATTAATTAAAAATAATATATACTATATTTGCGACACGTTCCAAAGTGGAAGATATTATCAGTATCGCCCTGGTGTAAGACCACCATTCAGATTTGAAACGTCGCTTAAAATGGCTATAGCCGTGTTTTGTGACTAGATCTGAATAGCCAGGTACATCCCTACCTTCCTCTCCCCCATCTCCTTCCCTTCCCCGCTTACTTTCAGCCTCACGATGTACCCCAATTGGGGATGCCATAGTCTCACTGGCTCCAGATGGGAGCAGTTGGGACTCTTGTAATAGTGCCTGCACACTATCATATTTACACATCATAATCTATATGTTTTGTCTTTTTTGTAATATTCTTCGTAATAATGTAATCTATCCAATGTCGTTACAATTTATATATTCGTAAAAGACGCGTGGTATAACTTTTAATAATAACCTTTTTTTTAATATTTAATTTTTTTGGTTTTGTAATTGTACATACATACATTTAAAAAATAATTATAGTACATACATACATTTAAAAAATAATTACACAGTAGTACAAAAAAAAGTTAACAATCAGTAACATGATGAAAAAAGGTTCGAGTAGCATTTTGTGAACACCTCACTGGGAGAACCTGTGCTGAGGTGTTCGCATGTTTTGGATTACCTAAGAGTTATTCTGTCGACATAAGAGAAAACACAGTATCCTCCTTGATATTGTCAAGAAGGGCACTGTGGTTCGACCCATGTCAGCAGTATCGTGGACATGGAATTGGTAGCAGTTAAAGTTAAATATTAGGTCCTTACATATGAAATTGGCGTTTTGTATGGGAGGAACATAAAGCCGATTTTTTTTAATGTAATATATTTATTTAATCAAATTATGTACCATTGCTATCTATGCACTTTTGCCATCTCGTAGGTAGTTCATCGATCCCTTTACTAAAAAAACCATTCGGACGGGAATCAATAAAATCTTTGAAGACGGTTTGGACTGCCCCATCGGAGTTGAATTTTTTCCCTTGCAAAAAGAAGTTATCCAAATTTCGAAAAAAAATGGTAATCTGTTGGGGCAAGGTCCTTAAAAATACCCTCCACACAGCCTCCCCAAAGATGACATAGGCCTTGAGGGAGGTTGTTTTCCTCAGGGCCTCCTGTGTGGACCTAATGTAAAGAAAAAAAAGGCTTTGAGGCAGAATTCGGGGAACTTTTAAAAATGAAACCACCGCCACTTTGAATGTCTATCTTTGTCGTAAATGAATTAAGAATTTACTGGAAACATAAGAATGTTCCTTACTAGCCACATTTCATTTCGAGTTTGTGAGAAAAAAGCAAGTCTAAATGTATTATTACGTCATTGAATCACACCTCAACTCAGCACTGGTTCTTTTACTGAGGTGTTCACTACGCAATGTAATATAAATTTTTTAATTATTTTTCCTCCCCATTGTCCCGACTCAGTGGGACTATATATATTATGTCATCCCAATATATTAAGGTTTTTAATAGTTATTATAATAAAATATAATTATTACCGACTAGTGGTCAGACTCGTGAAAAATCACGGGATATTGTAATGATTGCAGGATTGATAATTAATTGCTTGTTAGCTAAACGGGGATCAACTTTGAAATATCACGAAATCTGACTTTACTTGTCACGATTAACCCTAACAAATAAAAAAAAATACACATTTGAAATACCGAAATAAAATAATTTTCTGGTACAAAAGTATTATTATGTTATAGGCAGGTACTTGCATCGCTTGTCTGAATTCTTGGCACAAAAGTTGTATTTTTGAAAATGACATTCGAAACTTTAACGCTTGTCTGAATTTTTCACACAAACAGGTCCAATTTTGAAAATGACCCTTCAATTTAAAGCAAACACGAGTTCATTGAACCAGAGTTACAAAGACAGACGCAAACGAAATAATTGTTTTTTTTTAAATAATAATTCCCTGTTTCTTACAGGGAAATTCCTGTCTATGTTACAAGGGATTGGGGAGATGGGAATACGTAAGGTTTGGAAATACCTGGCTATTCGAGGCTGTATATTATGGCTTCGAGGCTACGAAATCTACGTGACTGGCACGAATGTAGTGTTGTTCCGCAAAGGGTGAAAATTGCTCTAATGATAACCAATCCCTGATAAAATACTACCAGAAGTATATAGTCAGATTTTTAATTTCTTTTAAAGTGAAATAAATTAGTAAATACCTATTTAATCACAATGTTTCGAAAGATTTTGTATCAATTGTTTCGAAAATATCATCCCTTTCTAACCACTACTTGCGGCATTTTTATAGTACCTACCTAGATGGTACCTAATAAGTATGTTGTTTAAAATTATTCTATAAAACGTAATCCTAATTTTATTTATTCTTACATTTATAATTTACATACTACATTGTAATACATTTTCCAATATTATTATAAAACACTTTTCATAATATATTATAATAAAATAAAATGTTTCAAGTAAAAATACAGAGACATCTATTTTTCAGGAAACGAAGTTAGGTCATCAACCACCCTTCATATATTATATACCCCGAGACTCCATACAAACCAGCAATCATGCGAAAATATAATAACATTTTTTGTATAACCAGATTATGGTGATTTTTTAGATAATTATAATCAAAATTTGAAAGATGTTTAAAAATATTATTTTATAAATTTGAAAAAAAATATGTACCCCTGGTGGGACTCGAACCCACAATCCCCGGCTTAGGAGGCCGATGCCTTATCCATTAGGCCACAGGGGCCGGTACGATTCGCGCGTATTTCTTCCTACTGGTTCTATAATGCCCCAAATAAACAATAAAATAAATTTCTGGAAACAAAATCAGCACGATGTTCACTTTTGTTTATGTCACTTCTCGTCCAAAACGAAAACATAACCTCAAAAAAACTTGTTAGCTGTCAAAGTTGTGAATTTGCTGAAGGTTTATAAAAGAATAACTTGTGTTTATTGTGTTATATTACGTCTCGTTTTTTAAGTACTTAAATCATTATTAATTTGGAAATGTCGTGTATAATCTGTGATGCTGAATCTAAATACAAATGTCCTGTTTGCCGCGAACCTTAGTAAGTTTCTTATTATTTATACACACGTGCTGGAAACAGCTTTTTATGGTATTTAATCTGTATTAATATTAATAATCTGTAATACCGTGGCAAAAAATGTGAAACTATTAAAAATGATGATCGATAACTCATTCACCACACAAATTGAAAAATTACATAAAACCACATAAAACTATTTTTGACTTTGACAGACGTGTTCGGACGTGTTTTCAGATCAGCCCAAAGTGAATGTTTACACATAATAAATACGCATAACAGCATGTAATTGAATAAAAAAAAATTTAACAACCAATTTCATCTGTTTAATATATGTGCATTTGAAAAGGGGCTCTGCAGTATTTTGATTTATTTTGGTTTCAATCGTCTATCGATTTTGCATTGCTAATGTATTATTACACCCATGTATTGTTTACAGTTGTTCCGTGGCTTGTTGTAAGCAACATAAAGAAAATAAATGCTCTCCCCCCGCACATGCTGAAAATGTGGAAGAAGAAAAATCCAGTTCCCTTTCGACTTACAAATTTCCAACTGAAGACACCGTGCCCATAGAAAAGTTACAGCTTTTAGGTAAAAATTGAGTATACCTAATTACTAGACATCGGATTATATGCATTTGCATATGCAAATGCATATAACTCTCTAATTACGGCGTTAATGCATATTTTAGCCTTTTTTCCCAATCGTGCATATTTCGTTGATCAATTTGACAGTTCTGAGGCCATTGCAATTCAGTGAAGCAAGCTATTATTCGCCCTCATCTCAACACATTTCCACAAGTTAACAGATGCCATAGAAAATTGGGAACAAAAACCTTCCTCTATTTAAATCAACAGAAATACTGGAAACAATGATCGAACTCGCCAACTCCCTTCCTAATTCAATATCAGAAAAGATTCGTAAAAAGTTAGACGCTATTTTGCTTAAAAACCCGAATCTTGAAGACATGAAGAACATTAATGTCTATATCAACGGCACAGGTCATACCCTGCCTAAACAAGTATCTTCAGAAATGGTGCCAAATTAAAATTTTGTCCAATGACGTCAGTTGACGTAGAGAGTTCGTTTTTGGCGTACAAAATTAATACTGGGTGACAAACGTCACAAATTTTCTCTCGAAAATTTAGAAAAATACTTAATTGTGTATTGTCACAAAAACTCTGCATAATTTTAAGAATATTTCGCTGTTTTTGTACCGTCTTTAATTAAAATATATAAAAATAAAAATGGTTTTTTGATTTTGCATTGTACATATTTTGGGCATATCAAGAGTTTTTAGTGCATATTTGGGCCCTTTTTAGTGCATATTTGCATGCATATTTTGGCACTTTGTGCATATTTATAATCTGATGTCTACTAATTACATCATGATTGCCTACATTGTTTTTATTAAGTTTTCATGTGATACTTAAAAGAATTCATAATCTTCTCTTTCATAGATAGCGCACATTTAATTATTTTACGAAAAAACATTTTCACAAGTAATGCTTTAAAATAATTGATTGCGCCTGTATACATGCAAAATGAATATGAATAAATAAAACAAACTCACATCTGTCAAAAAATGCTAACAAATACAGTATTGTATCGGTGATTCAATCCAATATTGCATTTGTTAGACTTTCTCAAAAGATATTCATATTTTAATTGCATACGTACGGGTGCAAACAATTAATTTTTCTTAATATTTTAAAGCATATCTTGGAAAAGGCATTTTTCCATAAAATAACTATACTCGCGCCATCTACGAAAGAGTAGATTATAAATTCTTTTAAAAATCACCTTCATAATTTTCAATTATAATATCATTGATTGGAACACCATTGACTAACGAATTATTCATCTGTTCACAGAGCAAAGTGAAGGCTTGAGGAGTTGCATCCGGAACCCACACTTGAGAGATATCCTCAAATCCCTGGACAGTTGCCATGCCCCCGCACAAATGCTGAAAAACTTCATGCAGGAACCAATCTTCGTAGAATATGTCGAAGAGTGCCTTAAAGTTATAGCACCGGAAGAAAACAAAAAGAAAACTGATATTTTAGAAGAACTATTAACGTCTTAAATTAATAATAATATACTAATATAATAAGTTGTCACTTTTGAATACCACCTTTTAGTAATTCAATCTCCTGAAAGGAGCTTGTGTTGATTATTGTAATTTTTTATTTCTTTCTTCATTACCCCCTTACAAGAGGCTCGTGAGGAAAATAATTTCCCTCAGGGCCTAAGTCATATTCGGGGGTGCAAAAGGTAGGAGAGGAAGTTCGGGGAAAGAAAAAGTTATGAGGGGCAGGTAGTCTAGGAATCAGTGTGCCCAGGAGTGACGGACGTATGAATCAATCCCTCCCGTTGCGATGCAAGACGATCGAGAGAGACCGACTGGAGAGGTCAAACGGCCATTCAAACGATCCGGCCCACCACCTATACCCGGTACCCATACCTGCCTTCCAATTTGAAAGACAAATTTAATTTACTTTAAATGTGATATTCCTTATTTTTTTTACATATACATAGTTTAGGAGATGTTTAACCTAATTCATAGGCTTCAATAATTTTGTTGCATTTTATTTTTGTAAATTGCCATTTTCTTAAAAGTTCTCTCTTGTAAATTTTCATACCCATACATGGTGTTAAGCATCGTACTTGAGTTACTTTAACCAGTGAATCCTGACATTATTTTAATTAAAAAATGTAATTTTAATATTTAAAATAAAATTTTGCTCTCCAATGACATTTTTTTTTTTTTTTTTTCTACAAAAACATAAAAATCAGTAGGTATTGGGAAGTTAGGGACGGGGTGAGGGGTTGGTTGGTTACTTGGTTTAGAGACCAGTGACGACATGTGGAAGAATTTTTTTTTCTTATATTTTGAAAAAATTGTTTTTGAAAAAAAAAAAGACTTCTAAAAAGTCACAGGAGACCAAAATTTCATTTACATTTTTACTCCAAATAGTGTCAGGAATCACTGGTTTAAAGTAAGTCAAGTACGATGCTTAACACCCGCAAATTAACTCTACTTTCAAAAAGGTTGCCACAATTTTTTTGGCAGATTTTTTTTTTTAAATATTTAGCAAACCATAAATAAGCGCCAACATTTTGCTGTTTTTACCGGGTAATGCCAGGTGCAGAGGTTCGCCGAGGTTGAAAACTTGGTTTTAACATCACTTTAGTAATCCAGACGATATATCAAAACTACCCGACCGTTTGCAAGGAATTTTGCTAAATTGACTGCACTGTAAGCACTGTGGTTTTAAACACTGGGTAGATGGTATCGGTTGTAGCCATGTACACTCAATAACCATTTCTATACTAGTATTTCAACTGATTCCGTCTACATATTTTTCAAGTTGTGTCTACGCAAACCTTTAGAAGTTGCTGCCAATATTATTGATTGGGTAGGATTGGGTAGAATGGGCTCTACCCACTTGTTACTAAAGTGTTTGCGTTGTACATACCTTGCTAGCATCAGCATTTCTAAATATCTTTGTAAAGATCGACATTTATTGACGATTGACGTTTTTCGACAATCGCCGTTTATCGAAGATGAGGGTTTATCTCTATTTGTAAAAACATATCTAAATAATGTTAATATATTTTTACATATAATTTTGTCCAAATAAATCGGTTTTCTTATTTTTCATATTACTTGTTCCCATGTTACATTCTGTGAAATTTGTTCCTACTCTGTCAGCTAGTTCCTTAATTTATATAATAATTTATTGCTTTATTGCTTGTCTGCATTATTCTTCACACAGTCAATTCCAATTTTTGAAAATGATAATTTAATTAAAAAAAAATTTGAGTTCATTTAATGAGAAAATTTACACGCAGAAATAACTCACGCACATCATTATAGACAACCGAAATTAGTATGTTTGATACAGGTAGCGAAATAGTTAATAAATTATGTAGACGTAAGGTTCTGGGTTCGAGTCCCAGTTGCGACCGTTATCTTTTATTATTTTTCTGTGTCTTGTTTATTTTCATATTTAAAAAAAATTAGATTATTATTGTTATCTTCTTCTTCAATGATATATTACATTGATGGGAATAACCTTCAAAAGTTAAAAACAGAGTTTTTCTAATAAAAATATGAATAAGTTATGTATTCCTACTCATTTTATAACAAAACTAGATTGAATTTGGGAGACGGGTAAGGGTACGTACACCCCGGGGACCATTTATTGAATAACCAGTATCTCTGCCATAGGTCACCGCAAGTGGTTGGCTACTTTGGATGCCCGGGTTCATGGCAGTGAGATTGTCTAGGTTTTGGCAACAGTTTAGACCTCTGAACGAACTCTTTCGACCCATCATCTTGCACCGCAGTTTATTTATTTATTTATTGTGAAAAACAGTATAATCCAATTACATTTCACAAATTACAATTTAAATACATACATTTAATTACATAGGTAAGTACAAAAAGATACTTATAACACAGTAGCACTCGCCATACAATCCCATACAGACCCGCCAGACGTAAAAATATGATGTGCTGTGATCGCAGTTTGAATCTTCGCTAATTGGCGTTATTTTTCGTGACCGCTACGATCGCGATATCAGAAAAGTTATGCGACCCCCCCTTCGCCGTAAACAGGAGAGGGGGTCGTTTTTAATACACGAAGCTGTCAAGTTGACATATCCAGTACAAAGAAATTATATTCTCTCGACCGCTTCCGATTTCAACTGACCCCTTCTCCTGCCGTAGGAAGGAATATTTTATAACGTAATGTGTCGGTAGAAAAGATACTTATAACGCAGTATCTTTTTGATGTGAGCTGCGAGTCTGTCGCTACCTTAAAGAATACATTTATTGCGATCTTAAATCTTTTGTTTAAATTGAATATGTCAATCACAGAAGAGATGTGGTTTAGCAAAGTTGTCATTCTCCCCAAAGGCATGATCATTGGTAGGTTGGTCCTGCCTCTTGGAAAAATAAATAATCTGTGCTGTCTAGCTTAGTTGGAGGGATGGATTCATACGTCCGTCCCTCCTAGACACACTGATCCCGTGATCCTACCCACCTCTCGCACCACTTCCTTCCCAGAACTTCCTCTCCTTCCTTTCCTAAAGACCCTCCACAGAGCAACCCCTAAGAAGATATACGTTTTGAGGAAAATTATTTTCCTCAGGGCCTCCTGTGTGGAGCTAATTCTAAAAAGGCCAATAAAATTGATTATCCATTCAAGAATTTTTAATTTTAAGAAGTAAAAAAAAAATTATCTTACTTCCAGCACACGGATATGACCACAATGCGCTTCTGTCTGATAATCTCTTCAGTGTAATACGAGTGTAACAGATATAATATATAAATTTTTATTGATCAATAAAAAAGTTGAAAAATCACCTGCGTTTAGCTGTCAAATCTTCCGTCACTCAACTCATCCTGTTGGTGAACGCGCCCAGCGGAGAACCTTAATGAAATCGTTGGACGGACAATTGAACACTAACATTTAATTTACTTAACTTGCATGTTAATAATTGTGATTGTTATTACATTGTGATAAAAATAATATTTTAAATTTAATGACGTTCAGCTAATAGTGGATTTATGCAATAATTTAAACAATTCTATTCAACAATGGTGAGTAATTAAACATTGATTGATTATTGTAAAATACACGACGGATGGCCTCCGTGGTCGAGGGGCAATCAACTAGCAATAAAGTTCAAATCCCGGCATGCGAAAATAAAGTTTATTTCATTAATTTGTCTGGTCATCATTTTAGTAATCAAAAATAATCAATATATATTAAAAAAGAAAGTAAAAAAAAGGAGCGCAGAAAAGAGTCGCGGTACGATCAAGGGTTATAAGGTGTGGTAGATCTCTATCTCCCCTCCAGGCAGTGCCGGATTAAGACTACTTGATGCCCTAAGCAATCCACGCCTGTGGGCCCCTCTATCCTAGTAAACTAGTATCGGTCTTTAAAAAAAATGTACTTAAAAAAATTTTTTTAAAAAAAAGTCTTTTAAAAAAATGTACGTAAAAAAATGTACGTACTAAAAAAACGTAACATAAAATATGAATAAAGGTATTACATACAATAAAAACCGAAGCATTTTTTATATATTCATTTAAATTAAATTTTGCATTGTTTTCCTGTAATATAATAAATACAGTTATTACCATTATACAAACCATACAATCCACGTCAAAACACCATTAGATTCTATGCCACATTGAGTAAAAAACTGAGACGTCATAAAAGGTCCAGAGCGTAAAAGATGTTTCTATGTATCCATTCCATTGCTTATATGATTTTTAGTCTGTCAAGCTGTATCCAATATCTAGTAAATAAATTTAAATTTTATAAAGCAAGTGTATTTTTATTTCGTACTATTTCGTGTCAATCTTACCCGCGTCTTCTCCAAATAGACGGCTGAAAGTGCAGGTGGCTCGCGGCCTGATACAAGTAGCAATAATACCTAACTACAGTGAACCCGAGGTTTGAGACAGGAGCCTTAACCCAGATAGCCCTGAAACTTTTTTTATGTTATTTTAATATTTTTTGTTTTAATTATAAAGAAAATCACAAAGTACTCTAAAAATATTAATTTGATATGGTGGGAGAGGGTGGTGTTCCAATTTTGGTATTGGTAGGGTTATAGGGTTATAGGCGTCTAACAAGTCTCTCTGAAAGAAAGTGATGATGAATGCAACAAAATAAGCACAATTTGCATACAATCACAAGGGCCAATTCTGACCTCACTTATCTAAATTCTGGTGATGAAAATGTCGTTTGAATCTATAATTTACCGGGGCCACAGTTTCAAAATGAAGCATTTGTGGAATATTTCGATGATGATTTTCCATTGTCAGGACCATTTTTAATTTCGATTTCGTTTTTAAATTTTAATTTCGAATCTCATTTTTATCACCAAAATCTAAGAACTGTAAGGTCAGAATTGGGCTTTACTTGTGGTTGTGTGCAAATTTTGCTTATTTGGTCACATTTGTCATCACTTTCTTCCAGAAAAGAAAGTTTTTTTGCATTGCAAGCAACGTAATTTTTTTAAAAGAAAACACGTTTGACGCCACAGTCCTACCGTACCAAAATTGGTACCCTAAATTTCCGAGAAGTTTCCCGAAATGTCGACGCGGCGCTGTGCAATGCGTATCGCAGTTTCTAGGCCTTTCGAGCAGTGGCATATAATCATATGCCTGTGCAGCGGTAGGTACTTAGGCAGTGTCCGGCTGTGTAACTACCTAGATAGCCGCGCAGTACGAAGTTACCAGATAGTTCGCCAAAAACAATAATTTTACATCATTTTCGCTTCGCAAATTGCTTTTCCTGTCTGAATAAATTTGTCCAGCAGCACTAAATAGTTGTTCACTGGAAACACTCTTCAGTGGAGCCAATAAGAATTTTTCGCAGCTCAGTGCACTCAACACGTCCGATTGCAGCGCGAAGCCTCCCGAATTCAGTTTCGGTTTCGGCCATAGTTTTGGCTGGATGGCAGCCGAAACCGAAACCCGTTTTTTTGCCGAAACTGAATTGAAACCGAAAGTTAGGTCGGACACTAAGATCCACCCTTATTTTTGAGAAGACCATTCCTTGCTGATAAATATATTTTCAAATCTTTATCTCTGTCTTGTCATCCTTTAGAAAAAAGTCTCGATCATTTGTTTTAATTTAAAAAAGAGCAAAAGATTGACAGATAAAAATCGACTCTCTCTCCTATTAAAAAGTTTTTTTATTCATACAGATCTCTGTTTTTCTCTCCAAAACCTACAAAAAGTTCCAATCCTTCCTATTTACAGTATCCCCTTTGATAAGATTAATTTTATCCCCAACGCAATAACTTCCAACTTTTGAACAGACATTTCAAATTCCTCTAATAACTTAAAAAATGTTGAGAATCATTTTAAAATCATTACCTCTTCAAAATTTCCTGGGTTTTTCCTTCCAAGTCCGATCTCAAAGATTGTTGCACATCTGTATATACTCCTGAATTCAATTTAATTCTTTCTTATAAATTGCCTAGAGAAATTTCTATATTTACCGCAGAATGATTCGCAAATGAGCAAGCTTTAATTCAAATCCATCTTCTCAACATTCGTCAAGCCTTACTGTGGCACTGACTCTCTAAGTGCAGTATTAAAAATTTCCTCTAATATTGTTTGTTGTCCAGAAGACTACATTATTTTTAATATTAAAAAATCTTCTACTCTCTAAATGAATCAAAATTTCAGACAATATTGGTTAGGGTCCCTGGCCATCTAGGAATTGAGGGTAACGAGAAAGCCGATTCTCTCGCTAAACTTGGAACGATATCTGGTTCTATTCCTTTAGATTTTAGAATTCTTATCTCTGACATCTTCTCTGTTATTAAATACAATATGTCTCATTCCTGGGAAGAAAATTGGACAGATACGAAAACCCGAACTGGATCTATGCAGAAATACAAAAGCATATTCCAAGTAAATCTTATTGTTATTCCTTTATCTTGTTATCAGATACCTTGTTTACACTTTTCAACACTCCCAACTTACCTACTTATCCCATACTCTGTTTCTGAATATATTATTTGTTACCAGGTTAATTCGGTAAATCCGAATAGCACATATGCTAACAGATTACTTTTTTGCATAGTCACAAAAAAAAATGTATGTATGTTTTTTATATATTTCTTCATAACACAACTCAATTAAAAAAAAAAAAAAAAATTCTTGTTTTTATCTTTGTTTTTATTTTTGTTTGCAATTATGTACTTAAGGAATAATATGAACTAAACCTGTCAATTTGTCTGTCCTGGAACGGGAAACTTTCCTAGTTGGACAGGCAAAGCTTCCTAATGTGTAACTTGTACTTTCTTTTGTATCTATCTATAAATAAATAAAGTAAACCATGAATCCACGGCAAAAAAAAAATCCAAAAGATTTAATGAGAATTGGTCACTGTTCTATTGCAGCTCATTTGTTTAGAATCCGAGTCCCTCGATAGTCCACTCTGCCAGTGCGGTGTGGAGGAGGAGACTCTTAACCATATCTTCTTCAATTGTAAAAATCATTAAATTAAAACATAACAAATCTGGAGTTTATAAATTAATGTGTAATGATTGTAACTTTTTTTATATCGGAAAGACTTCTAGAAATTTTAATATTAGAGTTAAAGAACATCTAAGGTGTTTGAATAATAATAATTATTCTGAATTTGCCAATCACCTTTTAGAAACAAATCATTCTTTTGATATAAATAAAGGGTTAAAAATTTTACACACAAATTCAACAGATTTACAATTAGCAAACTTAGAAATTTTAGAAATTAGAAAAAGTGTTAATAGTAAATTAAATATTATTAATAACCAAATATTTTTTTAAAATAGCCATCTCTTAAATTTATTTTCTTATTAATAATTATATTTAAAATAATTTATTTTTGTTGTTTAAACATCTTTATTATGTTTTGATAATTTATATAATGTAATTTTTCATATTTTTTAAATAATTTTTATATTTAATTTTAAATAATTGTTTTTTACGATATTTTTAATTAATTAATCACCTCTCTCTAAAATATTTTTGTCCATAGTTCTTTTTAGTCTATACTTGTTTGTTTATTTTGTTATTAATGTCATTACTACCCTGACGAAGAAACCATTGGTTTTGAAACATGTAGGTAATTGTGATTATATTAGTGGTTTAAACAAAGTTATTTGTTTTAATTTAATTCAAAATGACGCCACAAAGTGATTTTGCGAAGTTTGAAGAAGTAAAAATCATTCTTCCTTCAAAAGCATATATCGTTTGCTTATTAAAATCACCTACCATTATCCCCTTAGTATTCCGCATTTGCTGTTTTTCAATTTCTCAACAATTCCCCTCATTTTTTCAGTTCAATGCAAGTTCATAGATTTGAATGACTTCAATATTTGATGTCCTGTCTCCTTGTAGATTATTCTCAAAATTGTGACTATCTTTCTTATCTTAGGCACAAAGATCTCTTTAGGCTGAATTGCCTATTTAAAAAAAAAATTATTAAATTATGAAATAACACAATAACGTATCCTGACGAAGGAAGGGTTCTTCCGAAACCGGTAGAGTTTAATTAAAATTTAAAATGGTCTAAAACAAATTTATATATTTCTTCAAACTTCGCAAAATCACTTTGTGGCGTCATTTTGAATTAAATTAAAACAAATAACTTTGTTTAAACCACTAATATAATCACAATTACCTACATGTTTCAAAACCGATGAAGATTATGATTTTACTACCCTGACGAAGAAACCATCGGTTTTGAAACATGTAGGTAATTGTGATTATATTAGTGGTTTAAACAAAGTTATTTGTTTTAATTTAAATTTATATATTTTTATTGTAAATAAAATTTACTTTTGCAAGCCGGGATTTGACCTCACGAACTCCAAATCGCTAATCGAGCGAGAGTCTTACCCCTCGACCACGGAGGCAAATTTTTGTTATGTAATATTTTATTTGTATATCTTATCATTATATCAAATTTGCTCGAGAATTAGTATCCCCCTTTCGCATATGTTCAAGATTTCACAATGTTAATCACTAAATAGAAGAGATTCTCAACAAAAAATAAACTGATAACTATTTTTACTAATATGTTTTTATGCTACATCATCTCAACTTATAATTAATTGAAATTATTATATAAAATGTTTTACCTATAGATTGTCATTATCTGATATTAATCTCTTTAATTCTTCTAAAAGATCATTTTTTACCATCAATTTTTTTATGTGAATACCGCACAAGAGTCCAAACTGCTCCCAACCATCTGGAGCCGGTAAGACTATAGCATCCCTAATTGGGGTGTGTTGTGAGGCTGAAGGTAGTGAGAAGGGCAAACGACAAAGAGGAAAAGGGCAAAGTTTCAATTCTGTTGGTGGTATTACACCAGGGCGATACTGAGAGTTTCTGCAATAAATTAGTAATGCTTATGTCATCTATCACTTTTTAATTAAGTATTTTTTTTTACATTAGTTCAACACAGGAGGCCCTGAGAAAAATAATTTCCCTCCTGAGACCCTAGCACGCTCACTCTATAACAATCGATAGGATAACTATCGGTAACTTCTCATCGTTCCCTAGCATGACTACAGATCGCCAACGAATAAGTGACAGTTCACAATGACTAAGTGTCCTTAACATATTCGACATCAACTGTTGATTGTACGTTAGCGATGTGCAGTTGTCCTAGGGAACGATGAGAAGTTACCGATAGTTATCCTATCGATCGTTATAGAGCGAGCGTGCTAGGGCCTCTGGTCCATTTCATCTTTGGGGATGCTGTTTGGAGGATATTTTTAAGGAAATAATGGACAGAGAGAGAGTTATTTTATTGTTTTTTGTTATTAAAAAATTTCTGGGTAGGAAACTTAATTATGTATGTAAATAATAATTTATAGGCACCTGCTCACAAGTGATATGTTTGGCTTAGCCTTCCAAATCTTAAAATTTCTGCAACTTTCTAAATTTAAAAAAAATAAAATTAAAATAATTTTTACAATAAAAACTTACAGAAAAGTTCCTACCTACAGTTTTGGAGCAATTGCTTTGGTCATTACTCATTAGAGACACATTACAAACTGGCGATATTCATCTTTAATCATGACTGGGTTATTGGTTTATTTATGATGACTTGTAAAACATGGACATAGATAAGATTATAAACATTTTATCAATAAAAAAGTATTTAAAATGGTAATCTCAATAAATTTATTCATTGTGTTGTCAGTGTTCAACATAAACATTAACGTCCCCCATATTTTTGCGTTTGCGTGCATTTCCATCATTTTGATTTCTGTAAACACAGCTGAAAGTTGTGACATGGAGGCAAAGGTAAGTCAATCATTCTTTTATATTTATTTAAATAACTATCAAATTATGTTTATACATTTGTTGTAATATTACACCATAAACATATTAAAGATTTGCAAATAAGGAAGTTAAGTCCTTTTTTTATTTTTTTTATCAATGTTCACATGCAAACTTAAATACTAGTATTTTTTTTTTTAAAGTTTGTTTTCATAATTAAATTAATTCTACAAGTTTGAATTTTATTAAAGCCCGCGAAAACGCTGGCAAGAGTATAATACCGTGCGGGAGAGTTCGTGACGTCACCCGGTCCTTGATTGTTTAAAAAATAAGGTAAAATATTTACAAAACCAGGACACGCTTAATATAGATGAAAAAAATAAATTTAAAAAGTTGTAGTAGTTAGATATTAACTAGTACTAATCAATTCATTTACGGAATTTCGAAAAAAATGCATTTTAATGGTTATTTTTTAAATTTAAAAACACGAAACGTCATTTTTCAACAAAACATGCAACAGTTCCTAACATAGCGGTCGGTGAAAAATGACATTTCGTGTTTTTAAATTTAAAAAATTACCATTAAAATGCACTTTTTTCGAAATTCCGGTAACTGAATTGATTAGTACTAGTTAATATCTAACTACTACAACTTTTTAAATTTATTGTTTTCGTCTATATTAAGCGTGTCCCGGTTTTGTAAATATTTTCCCTTATTTTTCAAACAATCAAGGACCGGGTGACGTCACGAACTCTCCCGCACGGTATCATACTCTTGCCGGCGTTTTCGCGGGCTTTAATAAAATTCAAACTTGTAGAATTAATTTAATTATGAAAACGAACTTTAAAAAAAAAAAATACTGGTATTTAAGTTTGCATGTCATCTACATGAACATATTTTTTATCAGTCAAAATATTTTTTCACTCAACTTCCCTATTGCCCCCTAAAATATTCAAATTTCTCTTAAATCTTAACGTTCCAGAGGGTGCTCTACTACTTGACAGTCGTGACGCTGGTCGTGGTACAGGGGGCATTGGTGCAGTCACGTGATGGAGTGCTGTACCCCCGGGAATCAGAGACACGCGAGGTCAAGTCCCTGGACGGGATCTGGAACTTCCGCCTGTCTCCGCAGGACCCAGAGTTCGGCCTCAAGAATGTCTGGTACAAGTCAGACCTTGATAAGGTAATTATATTTGTTAACCAAACGAACACATTAAAAAACAGGTAGAGAATCAAGAGTTTAACCAAAACCTTTGAGATTTAAGTGGTTTTGGCGAGGTTGTTCAAATGTAAAAATTTCAAAATGACACTGATGGTTGATTTGATTGTCATCAGACGCGACAGAGTTTAAAACACCCCATCCTAAAGAAGTATAAGAACATAAGTTTGTGTTTTATATTACATCCTCTGTGCTACAATCGTTGGAGTTCTGGCCACCTGTAGAAAATTCCTACACTCCTGCTGTCTCCCTTCATTCAGAATTGAAACGTAGCTTGAAATGGCTTTTAAATTTTCATAAATTGTATGTTTTCAATGTCGATTGTATGAATATTTCCAGACAGGCACTGTTCAACCCATGCCCGTGCCCAGCAGCTACAATGATGTAACACAGGATCCCGAGATGCGCGACCACGTGGGCCTCGCGTGGTACGATCGCCGCTTCTTCGCGCCAGACACGTGGAAGAATGCAGAGAGCCGTGTGTGGCTGCGATTTGGCAGCGTGCACTACGCAGCACAAGTCGTAAGTGTGATAATTATTATATATTCTGTGAAGAGTGGAGTCAGCATAATAATAATAATAACGTAACATTTATATAGCGCAGTTTTGTGTTATTTCACTTCAATAATAAATTGTTAAAATAAAATCCTCCCTGTGTTAAAATAGAATCCCACAGAGTTCACACTTTGGTCCAATTTTGTTTATTTTGTTTATAAATGATATTACAAATATATTTCATGATGTATCTATCTTACTTTTTGCTGATGACCTTAAAATTTTTTAAATTATTCAATATATTTCCCATTGTGAAATTCTATAAGATAATATCAACAAATTGTTAATTTGGTGACATGAAAATAGACTTTACTTAAATATCTTAAATGTCAAGCAGTCAGATTTTCTTGAATAAAAAATCCAGTGATCTATAATTACAACATTGATAACAATGATATTGAGACATAACACAAATTAAAGACTTACTTAAAGGCCACATACGACGGACTGATTTTATTGTTTTACCTAAAAAGTACCCCTTAAAGTTGGAATTTCGAAAAAAGTAATTTATCTTTTTAACTTATATTATCATGTAGAATCACCCCCCGAAGTTACTGCATTTTACCCCCGGACACCCTGTATAAAACAGGAGACTGTTGATTACCTCCGCTCTGGCGGAATACAATATTATCAAACACGGCTACCATCTTGATAGCATTCTTCTTCTTCTTTGTGTGCCCTATCAGGTCCCCCCGATGTTGGCGATCACTCTGATGAATATTTCTCTATCTTACACTGCCTGGAATAGCTCCTCCACATTTCTAATACCGGTCCACTCTCGTACATTTCGCAGCCAAGACATTTGTCTCATACTAGGCCCTCGGCGACCCTCTAGCTTGCCTTTTAGTATCCCAGTGATAGCATTCACTGGGCACATAACATATAAACAAATTTACAGAAAGACAAAATACAAATAAGTTGAGTCAAAACGGGACGACAATTTACTAGCTGAAGTCCCCGGCGTTGTCCGGGCTTTACGCAAAGTTTTTCGAAATCCAATGTAGACAGTGACCATCCTCTTGTTTTGTATGTCAAATGTGCCAAATCATACGAACCTCAGAATAAAACTGTTAATTTGTATAAAAATCAAATACATGCTGCCAGCCCGTTGTCTGCCAAGCAGCCACCCACCACAGACATTCTTCTTTATATCAGTAAGATAGATAAATAATTCGCAGAGTAATTTTACTACATCTAGGTATTTCCAAAATCAGCTTCTTTGAGTTACACACAAAACCATGCTTTTATTTTCTTGCACCACATAAAGTATTGATTGTTTCGTAACTCGATAAAGCTGATTTCGCCTTGTTGTAAACTCAAATTTAAAGTTCGCTAGATGACATGCTACACTTATTCATATAATAAATTCAATAACTGAAATATAATCATATTTTTAACGTCCCTCACAAAACAAATTCATTAATATTAAAATCTCATTATTATTATTATTATGACAAAGCTTTATAAATGTTTGTTTTATTTTCAGTGGGTGAATGGCGAAGAGGTGATGACTCACGAGATAGGTCACCTTCCTTTCGAGCAGGAAATAACCAATTACATCAACTATGGAGTGGAAAACAGGCTCACCGTGGCTTGTGACAATACACTACACAATGACACCATTCCTCAGGGAGAGATTGTTACAATCAAAACGTGAATAAACACTTGTTCATTTGTAATCATAGATTAGCTTAACTTCATTACAAAGCGGCAAGGGCACAATTATCTGTAACACTGTTGTTATTTAATATTTCAGAGATAATGGGACCATCAAACTGCAGCAGACCTATCCATTTGATTTCTTCAACTATGCCGGTATCGACCGTCCGGTGGTCCTGTACACCACTCCTCAACTCTACATTGACGACATTATCATCAACACAAACATTGACAATGACAACACCACAGGTACATAACCACTCGAACGTTTTTGGCCACATTTTCGCCAATCTGAAACATCCTCGAGCGTTCGCTGGCCAAAATGGGGCCAATTTGAAGAGATATTTTAAAACGTTTATTGGAATTATTTCAATCTTCCCGCGCTTTGTAAACTTCGATTAATCACAAAGATAACTTAGTAATTTCGCTTTTCAACAAGAGATGGCTCGCATCTCTTCTGAATTATTTGTTATTGATATTTCTCAAACTGAAAATATTGAAATATTTTTTCTTACAAATTGATCATTTGTTACATTTTTAAAAAGCATGTTCGAATTTAAATTTAAGCGATCCGCTCACTGAAGAAACTGAAACTAAACTAAAATTTGCTGGTTGCTATGGTTTCCAACCAAACTTCCTACTCAATTTTACGATTTAAATAACTATCTCAGCTTGTTAAACCATAGACGAAGAACAATCAGTTGTCATCGTAGCAACTAGCAGTGCAAGTCGCGAGTCAGGCGCTGTGCTGACGAGGCAACTGAAACCAAACTAAAACCGGCTGGTTTCTATGTCTTGATTGGTCAAAAAGCTTGTTTAACCGTAGACGAAGAACGATCAGCTGGCAACGCAACGCAAGCAGTGACTCGCGACTCGCCCTGCTGATTGCCGTGGCCGGTTGCTAACGAGGCAACTGGCTAGTTTCTATGTCTTGATTGGTCAGAAAGCTTGTTTAACCATAGACGAAGAACAATGGCCGAATGGACAAGAACGTGGCCGGCCGTTGCTAGTTGCCAGCTGCCAGCTGATTGTTCTTCGTCTATGGTTAAACAAGCTTTTTGACCAATCAAGACATAGAGACCAGCTGGTTTTAGTTTGGTTTCAGTTGCCTCGCCAGCGGAGAGCCTCACTGCTTGCGTTACCATTGACAACGGGTTTTTGAGAAACTGTGTAGTGTGCGGGCCATCACATTGACATACACAGGATAGCGAGTTTAGTTGCAAACTGGTTTTACCAGTCGCCTTGTCAGCGGAGGCACTTATAATAATAATAATAATAATAATTGGATAATTTGTATAGCGCCGTTTTTGTGAGAAATTACCTCAAGGTCACCTCAATCACCTTATATCTGTGGTTATCAACTAGGCTATAGACAACACATAGAAAACATAATATTTAATATTTTCCAAATAGGTACTACATACTATGACAATTTAAAATTAATACTACGCAGAATTCATGAATCCTAAAAATATGGGATAAACAGTTAAATACTGGTGCGTATGATGACTCTCTAAAGATAGACACATACCGAGTCGACGTACGTACGCATCACTACGCCTTACAATAACTGGGCTATTTAGATACCATACATTTTCTATGAAAATATATGTTTTAGAATCACACTGGCTACACGTTGCATAGTTGTTAACCACACGAGCGCTTTTTGCCAGAATATGGCAACCATTTCCAGAATCACAAAAAATTTACAATTTTATAATTTTTTTTTATAAATCCTACGAATATGTGATAATAGACAAAATATAGGTGAATTTATTGGCTATATAGAACTATAATCAGTTTGTATGTCTCCATATTCAAATTCGGATGTATGATTTTTTTTATGAGAGCGGGAAATTTCCAAATTAGACGCTCCGAAATCCCGGGCACCGGACTTGTATTTCAATTATCAATGCGAACGCTCGAGTGGATAATCAACATATGAGTAGACATCGTCTAGTGAGGCACGGAAGGTAGCTTTTTTAAATATTAATACCACACAAGACTTTCAACTGCTCCCGTCTGGATCTAGTGAAACTATGGCATCCCCAATTGGAGTATGTTGTGAGACTACAGGTAGTTGGCAGGGGAAGGAGATGGGGAAGAGGAAGGTGGGGAAGTACCTGGCTATTCCGATCTGGTCACCAAACACGGCTAAAACCATTTTAAGCAACGTTTCAATTCTGAATGGCGGTCTTACACCAGGGCGATACTGAGAGTATCTTCCATTCTGGAACGTGTCGCAAATATACTACATATTATCTTTAATTAATTAATTGTGAAATAACACAAATTAATCAAATAGATTTTTTTTTCAAAATTCAAAGACATTCGGATTGGGAGTCTTGAGCGTTATCCCTAAACCACGCCAGCCGTCAGATACATATAAGGAAAAATTAAAACTAATAGGTCTTTGAACAGTAGACCTCGTGTCCAAAAAGTATGTTTCTTATTTTTTCTTATAAATCAAAACTAAAATTCCACTGAAACACACATAAATGTATGAAGGCAGCTGTTCATGAAGGATATTTGGCCGTCTCCCGTCTCCAGAGAACATTTCCTTAATCTCGATAGGCGGAACAGTTGGCGATAAGCATTATTGGAAGTGACTTTTAGCTAATGCTATTGAGATGCAGTGGAATCAATTAACAGTTCTGGTCCCCTAGCACAGTCGAGCGATAAGGATTGATAGGATAACTTTCGGTAACTTCTCATCGATAATTTATCCAAAGAAATGTCTCCATCTCAATGATAATTTTTTTTTCAAACCGTCTTCGGTCCGGTAGGTACCATAATAATAATTATTCCGATTTTACACCTTAGAGTAGGATTATCTGGTGGGATAAAAAAAGTATTATCCAAAAAGGGCCACCATCTTGAACGTAACAAATAAATTTACAGACAGATATAATTCCGAATGGTTGATTTAAAACAGCACTTTGTTTGCTCAGTCAATAATCACTAGAATTGTCGGCAACGAAGTGAAAGCAAAAATGATAATTTTTAAAATGGCGAAAATTCACAGGATTAATTTTGTGCTGAATACAGGAATAATTACCTTAGCATTGCTACAATAAATTCTCTCTGTGAACATTACATTAAGAGAGTATAACCAGACAATATCGGAAATTTGTCCTTTTTAAATCAAATTCTAGGCGTATTGACTCTTTTTAACAAAAAACAAATTGATTTTGAAAGATTGTTATTTTATCTGGTAAAGTCAGTTTTTTAATTTTGAAAAAACAAGTTAATTTTTTATATTATAAGGTAATACCGTTGGTCGTTGGCAGATTTGTTAAATTTTCAAACGAAAGATTGTATTAAACAACACACATTTCAAATCATATAATCTTACAACAAAATAAATCAATACATTAACTAGTAAAGCCAGTTTTCAGAATTTTTATTTTAGTTCAAATAAAATTATTAACAAAAAAAAAATCTGAGTACCTACATGTTTTGTGACAAAAATACTTCAATTTGCCTATTTACATATATACGGTCTTACAAACTAAAATATTTTAAAAAAATTTTACACGCTTATTTTGTTTAGACATATTGAAAAATCATAAATACTTATGATCAAAAAAACATTTACAAGAATTACACAATATTTAATAATTTATCATCATGCGTTTTGAGCATTTTTATTGCTTACTTGAATGTAGGATATATTAAGCAAATTTTGAATGAAATAAATCGATATAATAAATTTGATACGGGAAATAATCGATCTTTCTCATCGGAATCTCCCTGTACAGTTGCAATCATTTTGGAACTTTAATTCTCTTAATATGAATGGGTCAATGGGTCTTAATATAATTTTTTGTCCCCAGGTATTATAGCGTACAATGTGTCATACGGAGGTAATAGTGGCAACCAAGAAGTGTATTGTTATGTCAACGTTTTGGACAAGGATGACACCATTGTAGCCACAAGCCAGGGATTAATTAACAGCATAGAAATACCAAATGCCAATCTGTGGTGGCCATTCCTGATGCATCCCGAACCCGGATATCTTTACAAATTGGAGGTAGGGTGATGATTAAAATAAAACTTTTTGTAGGTAAAAGATATCAAGAATACTTGTAAATTGGACATTGCCAGATCGTCGCTCTAGTTCGTTTTTGTCCAACAGACCATTTTTCGTGAAATTGAATTAAGTATGCAAATGTTTTCAAAAAGAATTTATACGATACTTGTTCAAAAAAAAATTATAAACAATTATTTGAGGGGTTTTCAAAATGCACTTTGTTTTACGTCCTCCAAAATGTATGTGCTTCTATCGTAAAAAAAGTGCCATTTCTCCCGATTCGCGTTTTGGTCTGTTGGATAAAAACGAACTGAAGCGACGAGATGTCAGTGATGCTATCACAAGAGTGTTTTCGCAAGTATTTGTAAGTCACGCTCTGTATTTGGCTATCCGTTTTCTGATAAGGATTAGGATGCAATTTCATTGGCACTGTAATACCAAGATAGCTCAAAAAGCATTTAGTAAGAGTTGTTATATTATAATTTTTAAGTTGCTTTATTGAAGTTGGTCCAAAGCTCTGAGGTGTATATACTGGTGCATTGATACTTCCAACTTTAACCTCTCGAATTTTGGATGACATTTGCCCACATGATGGCTGTGTAGCATAGAAAATTAATTACAAAGAATTCCGAGAAGCTACATTACTGAAAATATAAGCTACGTCTGGAATGTTACAGGCGCAAGCAATTCTGACCCTGTCCTTGTACAGTTTCTTTAAACATAAGGGTTAAAATCGCATTTAAAAACAAAAAAATTTAAAAGTCAAAAACTGCACGGAGGTACCATGGCGTTCAAAGAAATGTGTGTATTATAATTAGTGCAACATCATGACCATGTCAACTGCATATGCAATGTTATTTATGCATGTGTTTCATAGGTGGCAACCTACATTTGCTGAGGTGAGTTTATCGCTTAAATCGTTCATGTAGACGTTAAGGCCGTGCTAATCCGCTCAAAAAGAAGAAGATGGAGAAATACGACAATACGAACTTGGGAGCGAGCGCGCTAACATTTAAAAACCATAAAATTCATGCGAAAATTGTGAAAATGTTTAATAAAAGACGACATACACATACATATAACTAACAGAAACTAATGTGTAAATAATAATTTTTGGAGCATACTTAGCGATTTTTTTCTATCGAGGGAATTTGAAATAATTACCGTTTCGGCGTGGGGAATGTATAGATACTATCTTAAAGAATAACATACCTAAATTTTATACTAACATATAATATAATAACATACCGATTCTATTTAAGGGGCCGCTCTCACAATTTCTACCGTTTTCTTACACGTTTTCCTTAAACGTTTGAAGTTTTTAAGCTCTTAAAAAAATATAGGTATTCATATTTTTATTAGAAAAACTCTCTTTTAACTTTTGAAGGTTATTCCTATCAATGTAATATATCATTGAAGAAGAAGATAACAATAATAATCTAATTTTTTTAAATATGAAAATTTATTAATTTTTCTGTGTCTTGTTTATTTTCACATTTAAAAAAATTAGATTATTATTGTTTTGAAAATTTATTAATTTTTCTGTGTCTTGTTTATTTTCATATTTAAAAAAATTAGATTATTATTGTTATCTTCTTCTTCAATGATATATTACATTGATGGGAATAACCTTCAAAAGTTAAAAAGAGAGTTTTTCTAATAAAAATATGAATGCCTATATTTTTTTAAGAGCTTAAAAACTTCAATGGTTTAAGGAAAACGTGTAAGAAAACGGTAGAAATTGGGAGAGCGGCCCCTTAAATAGAATCGGAATTAGGCTTCCCCAAGTCTGATGTCAATATCTTACTTTCCCAGATAAATTGGTACTATTGTTGATGATGCCAGACTGTCAGAATGTTAATAATTTATTATGGAGTGGTCATATTTTTTTTCTTTTAGTCCTTTCCAAAGTATTGCACTCGATACCTTATCAAATGCTTTACTTTAAATTGAGAAAACTTGTAATATTCAATACTTTGTTTCATGTTGAATGTATTTTCAATTTTTCAGGTTTACATTTCTACAGATTCCATTCCAAACGCCGACGTCTACAGATTAAAGGTTGGCATCAGGACTGTGACATGGTCCAACACCCAATTCTTCATCAACAATAAACCTGCGTACCTTCGGGGATTTGGCAGGCACGAAGACTCTAACGTAAGACACGTGTTACTAGTTAATATAATCCCCCCTGTTTTACTGGACCATCAGTTAAGCAAGCAAAGATGATGTACTGGACGCTCACGCCAGTAGCATTGACTGCATAATGCCGGCTTCCTCTTCAAGGTGCCTTGGGTAAGGTTTTGCAAAATGAAACACAGACTTTCACGAATGTGACTGGACAACTGACTGATTTAGTCAGTTCCATCTCTATTTATTGGTTAACAAGTACACAGTGCTATACTTGTTAATGGGGTTCTTATATATCTGAAAGGAATGTATGGGATTCTGGATGAAAAAATACATGCATTATAGTCCGCAAATTTAACTAATAAGATCCCACGGTTTGTCGTGAGAGTAATTCAACCTTGCAAAAGCAATACGACTCGTGTACGGTCATAAAAATCTTATCAATAGGAGTCATTGTACAAATGTGTGAGAATAGATTGAACAATTTCTTATTTATAACATTTTGAATAATAATAAACCTCTGCTGCTGAGTTGATGTTTTAGATACAGTTTATTATTATTTTCGTGTTGTTATGCCGGCTGTAGTTCAAAGAGAGACCGGAATCGTTCACTTCTAGCATAGACAAGAGACAACTAATTTATATGTATAGACAATGTAACAATCCCTATGCAGTTTGACAAATAAATGTGGTAAAAATGAGATTGCTACAATATTATTTAAATTTTTTAGAATGGCAACATCAAGGTGTTTCAACTTATTAAATTTCTATATTATATTGTCTACTTTCTTTTAGCTGTACTTGTACATAGTTGGTATGTGCATGAACTTTAAATTGATATTGTAATTAGATTCACGGAAGAGGCTTGGACCTGGCTCTAGCCACAAAGGATTATAACTTGATTCGCTGGATCGGCGCCAACACTTACAGGACCTCTCACTACCCGTATTCTGAGGAGTTGTACGACTTTGCCGATGAGCAGGGTATTATGATCATAGATGAATGTCCCAGTGTCGACACGGAGTAAGTTCACATGGTGTTCTTTTATAATTTTCATCATCACCATACTTAATCCTAGAGTGCTACACAAATGATCTCTACTACTATAGTCTTTCCCGACCTGCTTCAGTCCTCTTCCACACGGTCTATCAGCCTCTTCCTCGGTTCAACCCTGGCCCCCTTCCACTGGGAAACCCACTTGGTCATGATTTTACAAACAATCACATTTTCATATCTTTTGACGGCCTCCATGATCGAGGGGTAAGGCTTTTGACTAGCAATCCAAAGGTTCCTTTGTTTTATTTCACAATTTAATAATTTAAAATAATGTAAGGTATATTTACAGCACGTTTCAGAGTGGAAGATACTCTCAGTATCGCACTGGTGTAAGATTACTATTCAGAATTGAAACGTCGCTTGAAATCGCTTTATCGACAGGTACTCCTTTCCCTCCCCACTGCCTTCAGCCTCACAACATACCCCAATTGGGAATGCCATGGTCTCACTGGCTTCAGGTGCTTGGGGGGCAGTTGGAACTCATGTCTCGAGTCATGAATGATAAGAAATTAAGAAAATTTTGTGAAGATGTTTTATAAACTCTTTGTTTGTATGGATCCAAAATAAATTTTCGTATTAAAACTAAAAATTATAACGGGAAACGAAAATCCATGGATAAATAGATGGTTTGGGCAGTTATTTTAAAATTTTGTTGAAGCTGTATAAGTTTTCAGTTAAATGGTAGATAGCAGTTTATCCACCAGTTCTTTAACAACTTAATTTTTTACATTTAGGATCGGAATATCTTACATTATTTTATTCATAGACGTAAGATATTTATAGAAAAAAACAACAACAAATAAATACGGAATCCATATAAATTATTTTTACTGCTTCTGCTTCTGAAAATTAGTTCACAATTTTTTATTAAATTGAGTAAAATGTTGTTCATTTTTTGGAACATTCTTTGACATTATATTGTGGCTTCATGAAAATTTTCAGCTTTTGTCTAAGATCATCCCTACTGTTATAGCCTGCAACGTCTTTTCCATTATGAGAAATTGAGGGTATCAATATAAAAGAAGCTTTGAAACTTCCTCGAATCTGTCATAAAATAAGACAAGGCCCATTTTATTATTTTTTTTTATATCTTTCAAAGTTTCATTATGAGTGGTTTAAAAAATATATACATACACACAAAGATTTTCAAATGAAATACAGTGAAACAATCTTAAGAAGTTTTCTAAGGGACCGGAAAAAAACTTCTTAGGCAGGAAAACCTTATAAGTGGGAAAAATTGGGCCATTCAGTCTTCAAAAAAATGATCAAACTGATTTCTTAAGCGAGAACTTCTTAAGAGGGTTTCACTTTATGTACATATATAAATGTAAATGTGAGAAGTTTCCTTTTACATTGATTATTATAATAAATAATTTGATTATTATTTTTAAAAAAATCAATATTTCCGGGCATTATTGTTGCTTCCAATGTTTGTTGAACGATTCTCAGATTTTCAGTGGACTTATAGACAATATTGTTCTCTTTTAGTCACTTCTCTGAGTCTCTGTTAGTGAATCACAAGGCCTCCTTAACAGCACTGATCAAGAGGGATAAGAATCACCCGAGTGTCATCATGTGGTCCATTGCTAATGAGCCCAGGGCTGATCTTGATGCTTCCGATGATCATTTTGGGTAAGTTTTCATAGAGAATTCTCAATACATAGTGAAGTCTTAATACATAGTGAAGTCTCAATACACAGTGAAGTCTCAATATATAGTGAAGTTTCAATACATAACGAAGTCTCAATACATAGTGTAGTCTCAATACATAGTGAAGTCTCAATACATAGTGCAGTCTCAATACATAGTGAAGTCTCAATACATAGTAAAGTCTCAATACATAAAGTCTCAATACATAGTGAAGTCTCAATACATAGTGAAGTCTCAATACATAATTGCCCATCAACTGAAAAACAAAGTAATCATTGTTCTGTTAGAAAATGTTATTTTGTTAGAGTTATCCTCCACACAGCTTCCCTAAAGATGATAATATCATATAATATATCCTGAAGGAAATGGTTTCCCTCAGGGCTCCTATGTATAAAAAAAAACAATGATTTAAAAAGCCAGAATAGACAGAATTTCAACGATTCCAAAATCACATTTCAGATTGTCATCAAATCAGTACTAAGCGCAATTTTGAATTTTTGACATTTATTTGCCACTTCAAAACTGTTGTTGTAAACCTCCGATTCTCAGCCCGTTAGTGTTTATTCGAATTTTAGTTGGTTGTTTGTTCAGCCGTCAAGCATAAAGTCATGTATTCAGATACAAACTCTACAGTGTTTCTGAAACCAATTCATATGTTTCCTACCATGTTATGTCCCCACTGGCGAACACAGAAACAAATCACAAACGTTGCTGAGTGTGGATGCCTGTTTAACTCGTTTAAAGATTTGAAAACATTAATTTATTTTACATTAATATTCTAAACAACTAACTGATGTGGACGGCAAGATCTCCAAAACAAGTTTTCTGTAAACATCCTAGTGGTATTTCAGAAACTATGTATCCAAAACATTGTTTCTCAGAATTTAAATATATTCTAACTGACACGTATAAGCATACATACCATGTATATTTTAAATACATACCTATAAATAAATGCTGTTCAGTTTTAATAATATGATTACAGATGGTAAAAGTAAAATACTCTAAAACAATCTGCTCTTCTAGATATTTCTGGAAATCCTTCTCAATTCCGAAATTTTTTTTTTTATTTTTTATTTTATTGTCATCATTTTTTCAGGAGTGTTGCTAAACATGTGAAGGACTTGGATTCATCCAGAGCTGTAACATTATCCGTATTCGGAAGTTCCACCGTAAATAAAATTGTAAGAATACTTTTAAGCCAGGGACACACACGGCGTTATAAGCGCTAGCGTTATTTGGCTTGGCCTATTTCAGCAGATTCCTCGCCATGCATTCCAATCGCAAATGTATGGCGAGCGATATGGTTAAGTAGACCAAGCCAAATAACGCCGGCGCTTTTAACGCTGTGTTTGTCCCTGGCTTTATACTAAACTAGTCCTATAAATTCCTGGATCTTCTAGATCAGTGATGATCAACCTTTTTAACTGGAGGACCAATTTATCAATTTTCAATTTATTCGCGGGCTGCAGAGGGCGGACCAATTTCCTTGTTTTAAGGTTTATTTTTCCCTTTATGCTACTTACCTTTTTTCCTACTTATGGAGAAAATCCTCTTTGCAATTTTTTAAAGTTAACATTTCAAAGTTAGTGTGTAATTTATTATTATCGATTATATAATTCCCAAGTATTTAATTTCTTCTACTTCTTCAATATTTTGGCAATAGGTTGGCCCTTCATAAAGCCAATCTTTATTTACAAATAAACTTCAATCTACAGTCAAATAAGTGTCGCAACCATGAGGTGCACCATCTTCCATATGCATATTGACGCTGGAAAGGAAAAATGGCTAAAGTGCTTTACAGCTGTGACATTAATGGGGCCAACAGATCTAGCTCTAAAAGCTCAAGCGTTATTTGGTTTGGCGTATTTCGGCATATCGGTTACCGTACATTCCCAATGGGAATGTATGACGAGCGATATGCTGAAGTAGGCCAGACCAAATAACGCTTGAGCTTTTATAGCTAGATCTGTTGGCCCCTTAAAGATGAACCTACGCAATAAGCTGTATTGTTTGTTTACGCTTGTGTTCATCAAATCAAGTTTTGTAGAGTTTCCCATATGTTCTGAGAAACTCTAGAAAACTTGACTTGATGAACACAAGCACAAAAAAAACAATATAGCTTATTGTGTAGGTTCATATTTAATGTCACAGCTGTATGGCGCTTTAACCATTTTACCTTTCCAGTGTCGATATGTATTCCCGATTCGATTCTCAATTGTGTAAACTTGTATTTTTCACTTCAATTCAAAGTAACGGTAACAGAAACGGAATTTATATCTTTGATCTAGGGGCAACACCTGGACATCGTAAGCTTTAACGCCTATAACGGCTGGTACAATAATACAGGCCGGCTGGACATGATTACAGACCAGGTGGTGGACGAAGTCAAGGCGTGGCACGCCAAGTTTAACAAACCCGTACTCATCTCCGAGTACGGAGCAGACACCATTTCTGGATTACACATGGTAATTTTTTGTTTTTGTTTTTACATTTTCTTCACCTGAGGCTCTGAGGTAAAAAAAATTACCTCAGGGCCTATGTCATCTTTGAAGATACTGTGTCAGTGGTCTTTTAAGGGAAAGGAAGGAGAGGGAGTCCTGGGAAGAAAAAAGGTTTAAGGTGTAAGTAGGAATCTGGGGATCAATATGTCCAGGAGTGATGGATGCGTGAAGCCATCATTTATTTGTGCAGAGGCGAACTAAGGTTATTTAGTTATATTTTTATTTGTAACTTAACCCTAGATCACAAACCTTATTTTTTTACGCTTATCACAAACCTTCATCGTTTTGGCTACGGTACTTAATAGAGGGGATTTAAGGGTTTTATTAAAACGAAATATGTACATATTTCTTTTTATTATTAATGAACAGTGTTTATTTATATTATTTCTTAAATTTAGAAAAACAAAAATATTAAATTTATTAATCAACATGTTCATGCAAAATCAACAATTGTAACATTTTTAAATTGGTATTTGAATTAGTTATAAAAAAATTAAATATCAAACACAAAAACTTGAATTAACTAATACAATAAAAATTTTGGTGAAAATCTAACAACTAATACATTTTTATGTTATGCCAAGTTTATGTTCTCTGCACAATGATTTTTTGCACTTGGTACAACTACTTTTAGTCATCCTTTGCTTCGCGGAGGGCCATAAGGCACATATTTTCCTTTTTTTGGACATTAGGTACATCAACCGCATAAATAACATTGAATATAACGCAAAGCACACATATTAAAAAAAAATAAAAAGTCACGTTATCACTAACCTTCATCGATGCGATAAGCCTTGGTTGCTGAATTGGCGCTCGTGGGCTCCCCACACCGTCCGCAATACCGATTGTCGCAGGGGCAACGGGCCGACTGAGATTAGCCAGAGTATGAAAGAATTACAGTCGCGCACGTAAAAGTTATCACGGTTTTTTTAATCCTGCGTCATCGATTCGACGAAGGTTTGTGATCTAGGGTTAATAGGTAAAACCTCAAAATGATTATAGTTTATTTGTCTTCTACGTAGTTTTTAGTGTCTTTATTGGGATTTTTCATTGACCTCTTTCAGCCCTATCTTTATTCTTGATTTGTACTATTTATGTCTTGGGGAAGGATGTTGTGAAGTTTTGTTGCAAAGAAAGTGTGGTTTCTTTGTCAAAGAAAACGTGGTTTTATAACTTGGAATGTTTTTTATGTCATTTTTGTTCGATCTAGTGTGATGGATGCATGGTCTGGTAGAGGACTCAGTGTTTTTGAATAGCATCAATAATATGTTTTTGGCATATATTCATTATACATTTGGTACATTTATTTATTTATACTGGGTTTTACAGATGTTCTCACTTGCGTGAGAACAATCCAGATCTACAATTACATACAATTAACTACAGATACATTAAATAAATCTACAATTAAATACAGACATATACAATTAGGAAAGTAAAAATATGTGGTAGTATTTAATAATTTACAAAACTTTAAACATTGTTGGCGCAATCCATTTTAAGTTATTTTGCTAATTTTTTTTTACAAATTTTGCTTTTCTTAATTTTTACCTTTTTTTACGAAATATGCCAGTTCTAAACCTACGAGCTCACAGAATATTATTTAATCATATTAAAAATCTATACTTATTGTAAACTTGATAAATCATGTTCTACTTTGCAGAATCCAGAATATGTGTGGTCCGAAGAATATCAGGTGCAGCTAATGTCGAGGCATTTCAAAGCCTTTGATGAACTGAGAGGTATGGGCTTCTTCATCGGTGAATTCATTTGGAACTTTGCTGACTTCATGACTGGCCAATGTAAGTATCCACGTTGAACTTTTATAGGAGGTTGGTACTTAAAGTAGCGAGGCGCAAGCACCTCTCAATACTCTACTTCTAGAAAACGTAAAAAGCAAGCATCTAATTGTTTGGACCCCTGAGATGATAGGCGCTTTCGAGGGATGCAAGGAAATCTGGTGCAAGCAACGACAAGGATGCATAATTAGCTATCACCAGCAACGCATCCGACACCACAGCAGCGTTACAACAGTTAATCATGTTGAATGGGAACCTTTAACATTTTTCTAAACGAAACTCAGCACATAATATGACCGCAAGCTTCTGACAATCTACCTTGTGAGGTAAGCGTGCTGTGGGCACCAACTTACAGGGGTTAGAATGGAAACTGAATGTCCACTCTATACGTGCAATGCCTTTGGATCTTGATGTGGTATGTTTTTCTCAAATAGCAAGGTATTTCACAAGGGTGCTCACGGTAGGTTATATTTCTTCCGGTTAGTTGGGATCCTTCGTGGTCGGTATTTGACTATCTTCTAGATCTAGATGAACCACAGGTAATCGTAGTAGGTTTTGTTATGATTTGTTCATAACTGCGGTATTTTCAATTTGTGGGTCGAGTAGATTGTCACGATAAGAAAAATAACAATAGCGTTGTGATGGGAACGATAAACACTGCCTGACGGCGGCTGTCGGCGGGTGGCTAAACGTGCGAATTCAACCAATAAGTTGAAATTCTAGCCATACCTTCGATGAAGCAGAACAAACCTGTCAAGATACTTCAAACACATTGTGGAAGCTAGGCCCTTTACAATCTACACGGATCATAAACCAATCTCGTACAGTTTCCAGCAGAAAGCGGAGAAGACAGTTTCATCACTTGGATATATGGATTCTGGAATAGTCAAAGAGCCGCATGTCACTCGCTAGCCACAGTTTGGGACTACTGGTATAGGGCATTTATTAATGATGGTTTTGTTTATTTTCTAAACTAGACGATTAGATGGTGACCACTAGATGATAAGAAGTGCCTTCAATGTCGCCTCTTACTTGGTTTTAGCTTACCTTTTGGTTATAGCCCTTTTAGCATGCATGTCTCTCTTACACCACCTGAGATCGTATATTGCCATTACGTTTGATCTAAATGAATATTTTAATATGATGATTGTAGTATTCGCCTTATCCACAGGCAGAACATTAATTATTGTGTTAGGGCTCTTCAAGAATAATAGGTCCTTGTTACAAAACTGGTTTATTACTAATATTTACTTGTTTACAATATATTACACTTCTGGATCTCACGACCGACTATCACTGTTTAGGACTTGAATCTGAGAGCTCGAGCTGTTGTTGACCCGATGTACGTGGCCGGGGGGGTCTCCTCTAACTGCCCGACATCTGTCGAAACTTGGCATAAGCTCTAAGCCTACCGACATCTATCAAACAACTGAAATAACGTGTCATTCAAGGACACTACAATGATGAAACACAGTTATTTTGTTGTGACTATCGTATATATTATATACCCTTTTTATTTTAGCCATAATCCGCGTTGGAGGTAACAAAAAGGGCATCTTCACTCGTGAGAGGCAGCCCAAAGCTTCGGCGCACCATCTCCGGGGCAGGTACCACCTCCTGGCACAGGAGCTGGACGGAGTGAACCCTCCGGCAGATCTGTTCCCCTACTTCACCCCCGATCGCAGAAGCTGGAGCATGCCCCACTCCGAACTATGATCTCATCCCTCAGAACCCGCTGTGCAGTATACCAGTGTCTATCATTGTAAGATATTCCTATTCCCCTTCTCCTTCCCCTCCCCGCTCCCTGCAGCCTCACAACATTCCACACTTGGGATGCCATAATCCCACTGGCTCCGGACAGTTGGGAGTGGTTGGAACTTTTGTGTGGTATTCAAATAAAACAAAATTTAAAAAAAAAAAAATTTCTTGTTTACTCTCACCCCAATATGATCTTCGAAATTTGGCTTCTAGCCACCATGTAATTGGTAAAGTGGTAATTTTGATGTCGACAATGCACAGCGACACAGCAAAGTGATAATTTTTATGTCGACAATGTACAAGGAAACAGCAATTGGTAATTTTGATCTCAACAATGCACAATGACACAGCAATTGGTAATTTTGATCTCGACAATGCACAACGACACAGCAATTGGTAATTTTTGATGTCGACAATGCACAACGACACAGCTATTGGTGATTTTGATCTAAACATTGCACAACTACAAAGCAATTGGTAATTTTGATGTCGACAATGCACAACGACAGAGCAATTGGTAATTTTGATCTAAACATTGCACAACTACACAGCAATTGGTAATTTTGACGTCGACAATGAACAACGACACAGCAATTGGTAATTTTGATCTCGACAATGCACGACAACACAGCAATTGGTAATTTTAATGTCGACAATGCACAACGACACAGCAATTGGTAATTTTGATCTCGACAATGCACGACAACACAGCAATTGGTAATTTTAATGTCGACAATGCACAACGACACATCAATTGGTAATTTTGATATCGAGAATGCACAACGACACAGCAATTGGTAATTTTGATTTCGACAACGCACAACGACACAGCAATTGGTAATTTATTTATGTCGAAAATGCACAACGACGCAGCATTTGTTGCTGATACAGGAGATTGTCAAAAGCCAGAAAAATTATTGTACAAAAAATGGTGTAAATCTGGTAGATAAGATGTAGTCACTTTGTAACATGTCCAGGAATTCAATTAAATGGCATCTAACTGTCTTATTTGGTATACTCAATCTAGTGCCCTGAATGAAACACTGCGAACAAGAACTAGGAGGCAGTTCGACGTTGTGACTTCCTCATCCACCTGTCTCTGGCTTGGATGAAACCACTGACAAAAGTCTGTCTTTCATAATAAAAGACTTTCTTGGTATCCCTCAAGTAGAAAGCCAGTCATCAACCTCAGGATTGACTCGGAGAAATTCTGTAGGTCGGCTACCATGTGATAGAATTAATTTATTCTGATCATTCCAAGATTGTATTTTTGACCTCAATTGAAATCAGCAATTAGATTAGTACGTTATAGTTTTATCCCAATAAGAGTATATCTATATATATATATATAAATGAATCCCTGTTTCCCTTGGTCACGCCATAACTTCAAAACGACTTTACCTATTTCATTCATCTTTTTTTTTAAAGTTTTCTATTACTTTGTAGAAGGTTCTTACGGAAAGAAAAATTAAGAAAGTTGTGCAGAAAATTAGATAATTTCAGAAAACTTAACGACTATTTTAACTTCTTACGTTTAACAGTTCGCACGTTTCATATATTTAGAGATATTTCCAATACTATTCATCATATTGCGATAAAAATTTGGTGAGTTGTTGTGGACATGCCCTTGAAGGTTTCTATATGGCAATATTTTTATATTAGTGAGTTCTGGAGTTATGAAATTTGCAAAAAAATTTGCAATAGGGCACACGCGAGTTGTTTAAAAATGAGTATATTTTATGGAGTTTAGCGGCGCGGAAAAAAGGCGCGACGGGGGGGGGGAAACCGGGAAGGGCGGAGGGGTGAAGGAGAGGTGGTTCACGGGGAGGGAGGGGGAAGGTGGAAGGGGAATTCGTGAGGGGGAGGTTCGCGAGAAGGGGGACAGTGGGGAAGGTTAAAAGGAAACGCGGGAGAGGAAGGGGACGAGGTTGGGGAAGAGGTGGTGTAAGGGGAACGGGAAAGAACACGCAGGGAGAAACAATTTATTTATTAATAACTCAGGTACGGGACATAGTCATTCCTATGTCTACCTACGTTAAATTATCGTGAAAACAAGCTTATGTGTCCAAGCGGTTAAGTGGCATTTCAACGCATGCCGGGTATCAGCTAGTAATAAATAAATAAAAAATTTAAGAGTTTTATTTCACATGTACATTTGTTACTCAATTTTTATTTATCTGCTACCGGTTTCGCCACACTCGTATCATTCACTAGCAATCTTAAAACAAATTTTAAAATTAAACAAGCACAGAAATGATTAGATTTTAGTATGTTGGATTAGGATTTAATAGAGTCGGACTATAGCTTCAACAAAAAAAAAACTTTAAACAAAAGGTTTAAACATTCAAATATTAATACATATTTTAATTTGTGCACTTTAGAAATCTTAGGAACAACCAAAAAATTTAAAACAATAATTTAATTTAGTAACAAATTAATAGCACCCTGTAAGTCACCTTTATTGAAAATGTTTCCTTGTTATGTTGTCTCCCCCCCCCCCCTTTCCAAATCGCCACTCCCACTACCCCCACCTAATAAAATCTAATAATTTCTATATTTGCATAATAAGGAAGTTGAGTGAAAAATATTTTGACTTATAAAAAATATGTTCATGTAGAATGTAGATAAAAATATATCGATTCTAAATATATAACATATTTCTATATTATTATTCTTAGAATTAATTAAACGTTCTTAAAAAAATGTTAAAAAGCTATCAACTAAAAACGCTTCATGATTGTTCGAAAGAATTCTGACGTCATCTGTACCCTGGTTTATATGAAAAATAACGGTACTTAAATATTTACAACGGGACATGCTTAATATGGACTAAAAATAAAAATAAATAAAATTGTAGTAGTTAGATATTAACTAGTACTACTATTTTAATTTTTTAATTAATATTAATTCAGTTGGGTAACTGAATTGATTAGTACTAGTTAATATCTAACTAAGTACTACAATTTAAAAAAAATTATTTTTTTAGTCCATATTATCCATAAGCGTGTCCCGGTTTTGTAAATATTTAGCGTTATTTTTCATACAAACAAAGGTTCCGATGACGTCACATATACTCCCGCCTCTTACCGGGCGTTTTGAGGGCTTAATAAAATTCAAACTTGTAGAGTGTATTTAATTTAGTTTATTTAATTAATATTTTTTTTTTTTTTATTATTTATTAACCAAAAAATACATGTTATGTACATTCTTTTAGGTATATGCCACCTCACTAGGCTGAGCCTGTTCCGAGGAAAAGAACGAACTTTAAAAAATAATAATAGTATTCATTTTTTAGGGTGAATTGCCTGTTCCAAAAAAAAGAATTCATAATCTGCTCTTTTATAGATGACGCTAATTTAATTATTTTACGAAAAAGCCCCTTTTGCAAGCTATGCGTTAAAATATTAGATGAATTAATTGTTTGCGCTCGTACACAGATATGGAGAAAAATGGGGGATACAAAAACTCGATATTGATGATTTTATTTAGGTATTATTAGCCTGAGGTGCAGTTGTCCCTTTCGCTCAGTATTCGAGGTAGCAAGAGCCTATTGAACTTATTATGTAATTAAAATACCTATTGTTCAATTTCTCGGCAACCAGGTTAATGTTTATTTTTAGAGCTCGACCGTTGTAGGGTTAAACGCCATTAACGCCTTGTTCTGCTTACGCCTATTATCTGCTTTCATGTCCGTCGATATTATTATTAAGTTTCGAAATTGAAAGCCAAATTAATTGGCAGTGGCAGGATACTCTCAGGCAGGTATTAGCGAAATGATCAAGTTCAATGAACACTCCAAACAACTTCAAGTGCAACTTCTAAGTAAGTAGGTATATGAAACATAACAACTGCTAAACCTATTATCTGTGCTGTTGGCTGTTGCTACTCGTGGGCCGCGGCCGGTGCCGTTTGCTGGCGAAATTGAGGCATGATAAACCACTACCCAGTCTTTCCCAAAGTGGGCGACAACGCCCCGTTGTGAAAGAAAATTCGGGGGCGTTAAAGAGGGGCGGAAATTTAATAGGCAGTCAAATTCTATGCATAAAAATCCGATGATATCTAGATACCAGACCACTTGAGAGACCCATAAAGACGGTTAAATTAGAGTCGCTTACACCATGTAATATAGTGTGGATGTAGATTTATATTTCATTTACGTAAACCATGGTTAAGTTAACTAAATAAAATTGTCTGTGATTTCCGATATTTATCATACAAAAAATTTTGGGCGATCGCGGCGATCCCATCCCTATCCGAAATTCTTGAGATGCTATTTTAGGCTTCAACGCTTGGAGACCCGTACAGACGGAAAAACTAGAGTCGCTTGCGCATGCAAGCATGTCTCGTTCCCGCTTTTTATTTAATGAATCTGGCTATCTATCCTTTGCATATCTATATCTAATAAGAATTAGTAATAATAATAAGGCATGTTTAAAAATTATATTTGCAATAACTGCTTTTAAGATACGCAACAGGTGGTAATGTAAAAAGGTATCTAACTTAAAAAATGTGGGGGGCACCAGATTTTTTTTCCAAAGATTTGAATTTGAAATTGAAGAGATCCAAAGAGATTTGAATCTCAAAGTGGGCGGTGGTCGAAATAAGTTTGAGATCTTGTGATGTACATACCTTGAAACTTTGTATGTTCTACTTCACTTGTTTACATTTCTTAAATGTTTGCAGGTGTTCTGTATTGTGTTGCGAAGTCTGTTCTGTATTGTGTGTTGACTGTTCGGACTTTCCTTATCTATAATAAAAATATTATACACGGTTTTCCGGAAATTCGTAGTACCTACAAGCGGAAAACTGGTGAATCTACATTATATTTGGAGTCGATTTTGTGGAATAACTTTTTTTATTTAAAGTTTCGTTTTCGAGTAAATCAAGACCGAAGTTGCTATTTTATAGGTTAGATTTTTAAAGAAATCGGTCGCTGGGGCGGTCAAGCGTAAAAAATCGAATGCTCAGATCGAAAGTTTTTTTGGGTTCTATAATATATGCAAGATGGATCGGTCATATAATACGACAAGAAGGCCTCTTGCATGCCATAATGGAGGGTATGACCGAGGGGACAAACTCTAGGGGACGCCCACGCCGAGAGTACCTGGAGGACCTGCTGGTGGACATGCGCTGCTCATCATATGCAGACCTCAAAAGAGCCGCACAAGACAGGGAAGAATGGAAGAAAAAAATAAAGGAAATTGCTGCAAACCAATCCCAGGATTGAAACCAGAGAGAGAATATATGTGATGTCGGTTATCGTTTGATCAGTTTCCCGCTTGTACCTACTACGAGTTGACGGGCATTTGTTTTGCCATTTGCATGCATTTTACTTAATCATCTGCAATCTACTTGCCATTATCTGCGATAAAACAAATGGATCCAGCACAGATCCTTGCGGTACACTCTGGTATTTTATTATTTTTTTACCTTCCTTTTTGTTGAAACCACTCCAATTTCAACATTATTAATAATTATTTAATCTAGTGTTTCAAATAGTCTGTAAAACATCGCAACGGTATAATATTTTGTACCTACTCACCGCAATGTGTTCCTTCTTGGCATCAATAATAATTTTTTTCAGCTACCTAATAGGCGCTTTTAATATACCCGCGTTTACTGCCCAGCGAGGGCACAAAAAAGGCAATAATGCGTTCCTTATCACAATAATGCTGCAGCTCTTTCTTACACATTAGTTAATAGTGAGACAAAGGATGAGACAACGATGTACGTATGTCTGCTTCCCCCTAGGAAAATAGTCATAATTTTCTTGCCTCTCCCTCACTCATATTAGATGCCGCATTCCCGTCACCGTGCCGTCTCCGCGGGAATACTAAAAGCAGCTGAAATACACCCTCGACTCTGTGCAGAAACGGGATAGAAGGATTCTTCCGCCTTGACAAACGGATTGCAATCTTTAGAGAACAGGCGTCGGGTGGGAATGCTATCCTTGTTCTACCGGTATTTTAATGCAAGATGTTCCGAGGAACTAGCGTCATTGATCCCCTCGGCACCGGTGCATAGTCGGGAAACACGCCAAACGCGCGCCCAACATATGTACACGGTTGACATCTGTCACATGAGAACGGGTCGCTTCTACGACTCGTTCTTGAGTTCAATAGCTCGGCTGTGGAATGATTTTCGGGCCTCTGTGTTTCTTCCTTCCTACAACATCTTCAATACCCATGTTCACTCCTTCCTCTCCTCAGCATCTTCAAAGATGACATAGGCCCTGAGGGAAATTATTTTCCTCAGGGCCTCCTCTGTGGAGTTGATATAAAAAATGGAAATTCTAAATACCGATTAAAAATAATATATTGTAATTATTATGTTATGTAAAAATAATATATTGGTGTGAAATGTTCTGGGGTGAGGTTTGTCCAGGTCTCAGTGGTGTATGCATCGACCCGCCAGCTTTGTGGCAGGACTGGCAGGCCGGGTCGGGAGAAACTGGTTGAGGGAAACCTTTTGATCTCCCCAGCCGGACTCTCCCGGAACATCGCCTTGCACCCCAGTGGGAGGAATGGATTCATATTACGTTTGTCATTCCTAGATACACCGATCCCTCGATTCCTACCCACCCTGCATACCTTTTTCCTTACCAGAACTTCCTCTCCTTCCTTTCCACAAAACACCCTCCACACAGCATCCCCAAAGATGGCATTGACCCTGGGGGAAGAGGCCTCCTGTTGGAGCTAAAGTAAAAAAAAATTATAATTCTAGAATAAAGTGGAATTGAAACAAATATTTAGATATTGTGATTATTATTTTATTTTAATGCACTACTTGTAACATGTCGTAGATCCGTGCCTGGCTAGTACCTAGGGAAGAAATTAGAATATGATTTACCTTGCCAAGATATCGCTTGCTGAGGGTCGGTTTGTACTATGTCCATTTATTGTTTTTTTTTAACTATGAATGCAGTAATATTAATCATATTTTTATCTGCTACATCCACATACAAAAAAAAAACAATTTTCAGTGGGAACTTACATTTTGAACATCACTTTTTGTTCTATCTCCATAGTAATTACAAAAAAATGAGGACTGGAGTGTACTGTAATGTCCATTGGCCAATACCCATTTTTTACTGTTATTTATTAAAAACTTATATAACGTGTATGTAAAAATTACTAATCTTTGATGACTTCATAAATTTTATTCATTCATACGACAATACTAAATTTTCTAATGAAGAATTTTTAATATTTTTTATTTTATTATTATTTATGAAAACCTTACCGATCGGTTTTTTTTACTATTTGAATATGAGGTTGCATTAGCCACGTGGTTATGTAGGGTATTTATACAATATTCGCATGCAGATATGGCATCAGTACAAGGTACAAGAATAGATGGGTTCCCAGTTTTCTTTCGAGACATGATTTAGGAGAATTTCATAAGTAATCTTTTCTTGGGGTTGAGTATTTTGAGGTGGTTTGTGGATTTTTTGGTAATTGAAGTGATGATTGCGTAGTGGTCTGTTATAGTTGATTGATATAGATACTATTGATTTATTGTCTAGTTTACTCATAACTCATAACAAAGACAAGATCAATACAACTACTATTGTTCAAGTCTGATTCTCTTGTTAGCGCGGTGACAGCTGGCAAATATCCTAATAAAGTTAGTATATTTAGGTATACGTTTTATTATATATATTTTTTTTATTATTTTTTTGTTTATTTATAAGAAAAAGATTTTACATTAAAAGTGATTACATTATTCAAAGTTATACAATTATTCATTATTATTCTCCTACTCCATCATTTGAGAAAAAATGATTAATTAAAATTAACATTATTAATTAATTAAAATTCAATTAATTTATGTTAAGGTCACCAATTATGTAGGTGTTTTGGCAGTGTTCTACGTTTGTTAATATTCCTTGCAGTGAGTATAAGAATGGGGTTATATTATGTGTATTCGGAGATCTGCATATAGTGAGAATTGTTATGAGGTTATCAAGTTGAATTTGAAGACAGTTTGTTTTTTTTAATTCTGACCTCTTTGACTGAGTGTGGGTTGTGATTTTTAATGTATACAATAACGCCGTCGTTATGAGTTTAGTTTTGCAGTGTGTTATAGTGATTGTAGTTTGTTATAGTTTTAGGAAAAAAAAAATTTAATCCAAGATTCGGTTAAGACAATTACATCGAAATCTAACGCAAAGTCAGTAAGAAGAATTAGCAGTTTATCAAAATTTTTGTTTACACTTCTTATATCCATTGAGAATATCGTAAGGGCAGAATTAGTTAATAATAATTGGCGTACCACTTCAGAATCATTAGTTGATGAACTTGGGATTGGTGTTGTATTATCTAGTAAATCTGATATGTCTTCCATTTCTCAGTTTTTTGCATTGCTTTAATTGTTAATAGTAAAGATGCAGTGACAGTGACAAATTTGGAAAGTTTTGAGTTTGTCTGACAAATTTTGAAAGATTTTTTTGTCAAAAGAGGATTAAAGTAGTCAGACGTTTGTACCAAAAATTATTTATCCAATCGCAACCCGTGGCTTTCTAATTGTGAGTATTTTTAATAATTTTGGCTAACAATTCAACCGATATATCAGAAAAACTCATTTGTTCAATGTCTGAACAATTGAGTTCTTCATTTTCTTAATATCTGTAACTTTTTTATCACTGTAACCAATGTACTGTTTGTTTCTATAATATAAAATAAATGGGATTGAACCGAAGGGTATTTAATCAGTGACGACATCGGTTTCCAATTACAATTCTAGTGTGTATTATTTATTCAGTGTCAGAAAATAATCCACGTCTAGTGATTAGCTGTTTACTGTTCGGTGTCTGAGGCGAATATTTTTTGTCGCATGAAATAAAATTAGCATTGTTAGCTGTTTGTTATTTAGCGACCGAAAAGAGCACACGACTATCATAAAAAATATTTGGTATATTATAGCCAGTCAAACATAACAGTATACTTGCTTTTGCCGTTTTCAATGAATTTTAATCGCTTCATTTTTTTTAAATAACCGTACAAGTAAATATGCCAATGTTTAACTTTTTTTTTCAACAAAAAATAACATCTGCATACAACAACAAAATATTTTTCAATATCTCTATATATTTCATATATATTGCAATCCGTTTATTAAGAGGAAACCCGGTCGCCGAGAAATTTGAACAATAGGTATTTTACCCAACTGTTGCTGTCACTGTCGCTCTTACTCCCCCTAATACTGAGCGAAGGAGATAACTGTACACTTTGTCAAATAAGAGTAGAAAATATAAAAACCTGGCTGGCAACAACACCACTTTTACTGTCAAAATGACAATGACACTGTTTGTGTAGAATACCGTAAGTAACATTTTTTTTTATTTTTTTTTAAATAAACATTTTTAGTTTTATTTTAATAATAACAATTTGATTGCGCTTTGTATAAATATTTTCAAACACGGATGCATGTTTTAAGTATGATTTTATTTTATTTTATTTACGTCGATATACAATATTGTTAACTATCACAGTTGTTTTTTTTTCGCAGTTAATTCAGAAAGTACCATTGGCGACTTGTCAATTAGAGCGAAACAAATGAGGGTAATTTCGAAACTCCAGGCAAATTAAAAAACAGTCGCACTCAGAAAGCTGTAGATAGTTTTGACATCAGTGCAAGGTACATTTTTTAGGGGGATGGTCTAAAGCCCAGGCAACGTTGGGTACTTCAGCTAGTATTAAATAAATGTGAGCAAATTTTCAACTGCTTTTTATTTTACTACAATATGTTATTCTTCACTGTGTTAACACAAAATTGCAAAGGGATAATATACATACTCATATATGCAATTCTAATTTCGAGATCGGTGGGTATCTAATATGCAATGAAAAATATTTTTCCCACTTTTATGTGTTTTTGTTTTTTTTTACAAAATTGTAGCTTACACAGCTTCACATTTCCACCATGTGTTATAATTTAGTATTGCCATTTGAAGGACAGTGGCGCCCTCCGATGTTTTCTACTCTTATTTGACGGACAATAACTTCAGGCTGATAATACCAAAAAAAATATCAAAATGGAGGATTTGTATTCCAACTTTTTCTCCTCCAAAACTAGTCCGATTTTTAAGATATTTTTACTAACTATATTAGAATAAAATACTCTATGTCGGTAGGTTATACTTTTTTTAATATACATGGTCTGGTTTGTATACTGAACCTCTCATGATGGCGTTCAAACCAAGCTATTTTAACAATTTTTGGATTCAATTTTAACTATAACAAGTTAATTATCAAAAAAATCAAAATGTAGCGACATGCTAGTGGTCGATATCTATATTATGTATATAAAAAAAACATTTACAGTAGTGTTAAAATCCGGAGAGAGGAAATTTGGGAATACGTTTGTATGGACGAACGCCGCCCGGTTCCCCCTTAAGATAGGTGAATCTACCAAATGGACCGCCTGTTTCTGCACAGAGTCGAGGTTTTTTTTTTCATGCACGAATGATATTAATGTGTACATACGTTACGCTATTATCATACGATAATAGCGTAACGTATGTACATATTAATGGTATTACTGGAAATATTTGACGGCCGTCCGTGGTCGAGTGGTAAGACTCTTGACACCCAATCGGAAGATTGCGGGTTCAAACCCGACGTGCGCAAATAAATTTTATTTGATTAATTTGTGTTATTTCACAATTAATTAATAAAAGTAGTAATATATACTATATTTGCGGCACGTTCCAAAGTGTAAGATACTCTCAGTATCGCCCTGGTGTAAGACCACCATTCAGATTAGAAACGTTGCTTAATAATAATAATGGCTATAGCTGTGTTTAGTGACTAGATCTGAATAGTCAGGTACTTCCTCACCTTCTTCTTCCCTTCTTCTTCCTTTCCCCACTTACCCTTCAGCCTCACGACATACCCCAATTGGGGGTGCCATAGTCTCACTGGCTCCAAACGGGAGCAGTTGGGACTCTTGTGAGGTATTCTCTATAAAAAAAGTAAGATATGTACTAGCGATAATAGCGGAATAGCGTAACGTATACGTTAACAATCTGTGGGAATAATTTATTTTTTATTATTTAATTTAACCGTCTAATAAAAGAAAGGAAATTAATGTACGTCCGGCTTACGTGTTACCCATATTGTACCTTTTACACAAATATGATTAATTTTATAATACAAAGATGGGTACAAGTAGTCACTACAGGCTACAGGCTAACAGGTGACTGATATTATTATATGACCTAAATTACCGAGCGACATTGCGTGTCATATTATTTGCGTAAACAATTTAATTAACCCTTCGAATCACAGGAGACCATATTTGTCCCAGTTCACATAGGTCTCATATAAATCGGTGTATATCCCTTATTGTCATGGCGAGAAATATGATTTTAACGGTGTTAGAAAGAAAAATGCTTTATATTCATAATATCTAGAAATTTACCATGGAAATTTTTTAATGTGCGTGCTCCTCTATAAAACCAAAGTTTTTGAATGCAATATGAAAAAAAATGATTAAACTTTTGAATTTTTTTATTCATTTTTTTTTCATGAAATGGCAAAATAATGAGGTGACAGTAACGTTTATAATACACTACCTGATCTCCCTTCGTGTCATTTCCCATTCGTCCCCGTTCCCCTTCCGACTGTTCCTCATCTTCACCTCCCGCGTTCCCTTCCCCTTTCACGTTCCCTTTTCACCTTTCTGCGTTCGCCCTCCCCTCTCCCACTCTCCCCTTTCTCCCCCTCCCATCATGCATTCCGCTTCCACCTTCTTCGCCTTCCCCTCTCCCTCGTCCCCTCTCCCGTGAAGCCCCCCTCCTTAACTCCCCAACCGACCCTCCCGTACACCTCTCCCACCAGCCTTTTTTCCCTGCCGCCTAACTCCATAAAATACATCCATTTTTCCAACAACCCGCTTGACGTACTTAATTTTTTATGCAAATTTCATAATAACAGTGCTCACCAGTATAGATATAGAAGTATTCACGGGCATGTTCACAACAATTCAAAAAAAAATTATGAAATTTTAATCGCTGAAATTTTAATCGCAATCGTATGAATAGTATAGGAAATAATTTCATAACGCCAGAACTCACTATCCTATAACCATCCTGGGTATGCGCACATCACATTCCCAAAGTTTCATCGCAATCGGATGAACGGTATGGCCAAGCATAAGATACAAACAAACAAACAAATATTAATTTTTATATTATAGATTTGTGTAATAAAATGTGTATGTGTTTTTATTTTGGGGTAAAGTTCGGTTCTTGGGAAACACTCCGAAAAAATAAGTTGAATTATTTTTATACTAACTTTGGGCTGGAAAATCCGAATCTGAAGGAATTAGGTTGGGGAGGTCAATATCAACTGAGTTACAGGACTTTAAAGTTTCGTACACAGGAACAAATCCGCAATGCATTTTTGACATATTGTACTGAAGAAGTCAAAGTGATTCAATGATGCCAACCTCAGAAAATTGCAAAGTGTTGCCATTAAGCAATAATATCAATGTTATTATGTGAATAGAATGTGTCAATCACTTTTTTATCACAAACCATGTTACACAAACCTAGCGTAGCCGCTTAACTACTTGAAAACTGGGATGTTTTTCTTGCCTTGACGTGAGCAGGCGCTATAAAGGGGGAACATCCTTTTGTATCACAAACCATGTTACACAAACCTAGCATATTATTGCTTAATGGCAACACTTTGCAATTTTCTGAGGTTGGCATCATTGAATCACTTTGACTTCTTCAGTACAATATGTCAAAAATGCATTGCGGATTTGTTCCTGTGTACGAAACTTTAAAGTCCTGTAACTCAGTTGATATTGACCTCCCCAACCTAATTCCTTCAGATTCGGATTTTCCAGCCCAAAGTTAGTATAAAAATAATTCAACTTATTTTTTCGGAGTGTTTCCCAAGTACCGAATTTTTTCCTTATTTTGTTTCGTTATCATTATCAGTCATTTTAATTAGCCATGTTTTAAATAATATAATTTTGTATTAAAAATTATTATTTTATTATTATATTTTTATTTCAAGTAATAACATTAGATTTTTAATTTTCTGATACGTTCGGAAATATTTAATTTATTTGGATTTTATTGTAAAGCGGAAATATTTTTACCTTCTGACAAAATTCGTCCGATTAACCCTTCCAAGTCCACGATGTAACAATAATCTACCGCACTTTTTGAAACTATAATATCTCCAACATTTTAGGTATTCCCAAAAAATAAAGACATTACTGTCAATGCATTACTGCATAAAATAATAACAAATGTTTATATAAATCAGAGTAGATTAGTCAGACATCTCCGAAAAATCGAAATTGAATTGAATATGTAGTTACATGTAAAAGTGTACCCTCTATCTGGTTCAATACTCAGTTTACTCACAAATACAAACCAAATCAATAATAGTGCACAAAAACTTGAATTAAACAGAAAAAAATGTTTTTTGGGTTAGTAATAATAAATTTAAAAATATCGTACTAATGAACTGGACCGTTGTGCTTCCGGTGTAATTTTATTCCATATTTTTTATTTTTTTTTTATTTAAAGAAACATTTAAAACTAATAATAATTCATATATATCAAATAAAAAACATAATACAAAAAACAGAGAAAAAGTCCCGATAAACTAATTTTAAGTAGTTTGTCAATGGGTTCTTTTAACATAATAGATTATAACAAAAATTAAATTAAATATTAAAAAATAATTGTTTACGTTCATAAAAAAAAAATTATATACATTCATATCATAAGAGATTTATAGCCTAAAGAGGTGTAACATGATATAAAATATATATATATATATATATATATATATATATATATATATATATATATATATATATATATATATATATATATATAAAGTATATGAAGTTATAAATTGTTTGTCTTAGAATCGAATACAAACTAATGGTAATTATGATTATATGTGGTTGATACAAAGGTATTTGTTTAATTTAATACAAACTATTTCTTTCAGCGAGCCAATTTTTTAACATGATATTTGTTTTTGCATTTGTACATTTTTTAATTGCTGCAGGTAACATAATATTTAAGCAATTTGGGATCATGTTGTCCAGCGTTCTTTGCCCATATTTGTTTAAATGTTTAGGTACGATTAGTCCTTCATTTAACGTAAAACGAGTATTGTAAGAGTGTTCTAGTCTATTTATGTACAAAGGGCTATTTATATGCTGAAAAATAATTTTATACCATAAAATTGCTCTCTCTGAGAGAATTTTAAGATTTTGATAAAGGTATGGAACATTATGTCTTTGTTCGTATAAACTTTTATGAGCTAATAATTTAACTAATGATTTTTGAACTGATTGAACATGATTTATATTTGTTTTACAGGAAAATCCCCAAGCTGTAATTCCATACCTTATAATAGATTCAGCTAATGATAAATAAATTATCCGAAGTGTGCATATTGGAACATAGAATTTTAATTTATAAAATCTACTAAATAGATCTTATGAATATGTAAAACACAGACACAAATGTAAATAATATTTGATGGTTAGCGTTCGAACACTGCTTTTCTCATTATCTTTGTATTTGGAGACATGGTTTTTTTTAAACCATCGAGATAATGACACAAAAAACAAGAAAACACCGTAAAAACTAAACACCATGCATTTGGTAATTGGCTATACTGGAGCTTCAATCATCTCTAACCTCCAAAGGACATAATAATATACTAGGGTATTACTATCAGAATATCCTTTCCAAACTCCCGAGTCTACAATTTGTCTACGGGTATGTACATAGTTCCATGTGGTCTGCTTGTTCCAATTGATCTGGTATCTGATTTGGGTCCATTCATCTCAGATCAGATGGGAGACGGGAGCACATGGCAGATGGCAGATCAGTGAGAGAACTGATTACTCGATTACTGTCCCGCTACCTCTGATCTAGAGATCCGGTCACCAAACGCAGGGTTGACGAACTGTCGGTCCACGATACGTAATCTTCTTTATATATAAAAATGAATGTTTCTTTGTTTGTCCCTCATGTGTTCCTACCTTTGACGAGTTTAGTCGTTGGTTCCTCTACACCAGTGATTCCCGAAGTAGTCCAGGTGGACCCACAGGGGTACACGGGAGACTCGATGGGGGTCTACGTTGGCGTGATAAAAAAAATGGAGGTCCACAAGTTGTATGTGGGGGTCCTCAAAAATTTATCTGGTTTCGATAGTAATGAACATAAATGTTGTCTCGTCTTTACTTATCAATGTAAGCCAGTGGTTCCCGAAGTGGTCCGTACGGACCCCCAGGGGTCACCGGGATCATTCAGGGGGTCCCTAAACAACGTGCAAGGTTGAAAATAAAATAAAAAATTATGATACATTTTTATTTGAATGAATTCTGACAGATGCTCCGTTAAGTTTATGATTCTTGAAATTCTCTAGCCACCCCCTCTCTCTAGTCAGGAATTTTTGCAGTATCACTCATTCCCTACCGCGGGGTCCGTTGGCAAATTTTGACTTTGGGAAGTGGTCCGCGGGCCAAGAGTTTGGGAATCACTGCTCTACATCTTTCATCCGATTGCCATGAAACTTGTTGAGTTGTTATTTATTAATATTAAGTTAGCTCACATCTTCATGTGTGCCAATAGTTTTATAAACATATAAACATTTACATTGTTTGGCAAACATAATCTTTTTTTAAATATTAGAATATACAGTCACAAATAAATAAAAACATTAATATTTGAGGTAGACATACTTTCTTAATTCATTTTTAAACTGATTAATATTTTCTATCTCAGCAATTTGATCAATTTCATTTTCAATTTCATTTCTCAAGTTTTGCGCACACCGCGAATGTTTCTGTGTATAATAGTGAGCGCTGGCGTTATGAAAATTGTATAATAGTGAGAGCAGGAGTTATGAAATTTGTATACAAAAATTACAATAAATAAAATTATTGCGTATTTCTTATAGTTTAGCGGCAGGAGGGGGAAGGGGAACGAAGGAGTGCGGGTTTGCGTGAGGGTGGACGATGGAGGGGGAAGGCGGGTAGGTGGAAGAGAGCGCGGGGGTGGTGGCGGAGGGAAACGAGGGAGGTGTGGTTGCAGGAAATGGGAGCGGAAGAGGAAGGCAAGGAAGGTGGAAGGGAAACACGAAAGGGGAAAATAGGAGAACGGGGGCGTATCGGAAAGGACGGGTTTTTCACTGCTAGTATTAATAATGATGTGAATATAGAAATAAATAAACTTCTATTTTATTTTAAAGAAATATTAACATTTAAATTCCCGGTGCCAGATTGAGAGATCTTTTTTCATTAATCCCACACAGGAGACCTTAAGGAAAATAATGTTCATCTTCGGGTATGCTGTGTGGAGGATCTTTTTAAGAGAAGGAAGTTCCGGAAAGGAAAAATATATGAGGTGTGGGTAGAAATCTGGTGGTCAGTGTCAGAATTGACGAACGTATGAATACAATCCTTCCAGTCAGTATGAAGCAATTATAAGGATATGGAATGAGTTTCATCTAATCGTACCATTACACGCATCAGTATTAAATTCCTGGAAAATACTGACACTAATACTGACGTTAGTACAATGGCTTACAAATACTGACAGCTGTTATCAGTATACTGATCAGTAAATACTGATGCGAAATACTGGCACGTAAAATGGTACGATAAGAATTTAAAAAGAGTTGCAATTCTGTTATCCATCCGTCGATAACACTGTCTGAAGGGATGAGTTTTATATAATATTTTTAATTATCTAATGATTCAAATGAAGAAAGGTGAAAAAAGGTTGCGTCGAACTGGTGTCAGTTAAATCACTTGCATTAGCTGTCAAATTTCCCGCCATTGAACGACCCGACTCATTCTGTTGGGAAACGCGCCCAGCGGAGGATGTTTGCACTTACGGAGAAGCGCGTATAATTTTTTTTATATTCAAACTTTGAAAAATACAGAAACTCATGTAAAAAGACTCGCAAGTAAAAATTAGTTCGATTAAATTGTAATTACGTTGTGGTAATAATATTCTAGCACAATATTTATATTCATTTAATACATTCTTTAAATAAATATGAATTAATGTGAATTCTTGGAATATTTTTTGATAATATTTACACAGTGTGTATTTAACCTGTGGCGGATAACGTGTCATTGATATTAATGTTTACTTTTGTTGTTTATCAAGTTCATTCATGAAAAGATAGAGACATTGACACTTTTAAATTTACTGGAGACATTTCAACAAGACAATGGTGAGTAATTTTTAATTCTATAAAACCTTTTGTTAAAGTATTAAATTTCGGTAAATATTTAGACATTTACATTTCAGCTTAATTAATAGTGAAGTACTCCGCCTACTGGTTAATAATTTTTATTCAAACAGTTAGATTTAGCTTTATTATTACGAAAAATGAGTTTTTACGTCGGGGAGATGAAAAAACACGCAAAATATATGCATTTCGTTTTAATTTTGTTTAAACTAATTCACTTACGCGGTATGAAATCTTCGCCATATCCCTTTTTTTTTTTTTTTTAAAGAAAGACAAACATTCCCGGGTTATGAATAACCCAACAACATTCGAAAATCTCCTACTACCACCACACTAAGCGGAAGATGTTGCTTGTGTTGTGATGGAGGACTTAGCCAGCCGAGGAATCGAACACGGAACGCCTGGGTGGGACCCAAACGCTATGCCCACTCAACCGCTGACCATCTATCCATATTCTCTTTACAATTTCATAGACAACACACACATTTTAACATTTTCCATGGTACCAATGCTAAAATATTAATAAAGATTGCCGTACTGCAAAAATCGAGGCTAGAAAATTTTGAAGCTACCAATAAATCTGGGCGTGTTAGGTAAACACTAATTTACCGGAGTTTTGGAAATAAAATGACGTAAAAAACATGTTCTTAATTTCAGTGAATATTTTTCATTAATTTTATTCACTTTTGTATCACAAACCACGTTACACAAACCTTGCGTAGCCTCTAAACTACTTGAAAACTGGGATGTTTTCCTTCCTTGACGCAAGCAGGCGCTACGGAGGGGGCACTTTCTTTTGTATCACAAACCATGTTACACAAACCTAGCGTATCCACTAAACTACTTGAAAAATCAAAATCTAGGTTAGGTTATAAGTGTTTAATTTTACGATTATATTGTTTTAATTAGCTCCACCAGAAAGTAGGTAGGTACTGTTGACAAGAATTTATTTTATAAGGTTGGTACTTTCTGCAAATGTCATATTTGATTGTGTTTGATTGTCTATTGATTAAAAAAGGAACGCTCCGCATTATCCGTGTATCAAACTTCGACAAGAAATGTTCCGTATTATCCGGTAAGCGGAGTAGTAAATATTTACCGATGCATTAAAATTGCATTTTTATTCAAAGTTCGAAATTTAAATTAAACATCCCCATTTTAATTGTTTTTTTTTGTATGTTTTGACATTTGCGTGAGTTTCGTTTCTCAATTATCTAAATAAGCATTCTACCCAAACTAAGAACCTAATTATCTATTTTGTAATTACATGTTTTGTAGTCGTTTCTTGTAGTCATTGTTAAAACGAAGTGTAATTTTCATAATCTGTGTCTAAAAATGGAATGACCACAATTTATTAGCTTTGTTCACATTGAAAATAATGATTTATAAGTATGTAGGTACTAGGCTGTTTTAGTAACTTCATAGATAGATATAACTTAACTCACCAATATGAAAACTGAGAAAATTGTCTGTACAAAATCAAATTATTTTATAGCATTATCATTTTTAAAATATAGAAAAAAAAATAATCATCTGGTAAAAGAAATATATATTATTGTAAGTAGGTACCTAACTATAATTTGAATAATTTTCTCAGGATATACCTAGGTAGGTACCTACCTGTTCCAATTTTGAAAATGTCATTCGTTCTTGTAAGCACAGATAAATTATCAAAGACATTGGAAAATATCAGACATAGCTCGGTAGTAAATTTTATTTGTTATAATATTTGTGTTCACATGCTATTAATAAAAAAATGGTAATTATTGGATATCGCTTGCATCGGTTAATTCACACTTTTTTTTAAAAAAACTTTTGATTCACCTTAATTACATTAAAAGACAACTATTTGCATTGGGGGAAGTGGAAAATATTTCATTCTAATTATACATAGGTGGCCACAGAACCTGGAAAACCTGGAATTATCAGGGAATTTTACCGAACCTGGAATTATCAGGGAAATGTCAGGGAATTTCAAAATAACCTTTGGAGCGATTTTTGGTTGTTGCAAATGTCGCAAATCTGAACTTCGTAGACTACTTTAGAACGATGTTAAAAATAATTTTTAAGCGCCAAATTTCTGATCAGCTGTTTACGGTTAAAATTAAGTCCCTTTTCCAAAAATATCTATCTATCTTTAATTATCAAGTATACCACAGACAACATACAGAAATCGAAAATATTCTATTTCGACTCAAATGGGTACTTCTGAAGGCAGTTTCAAAGTATCAAACGATTCGCGCAGTTATAAACTTTACGATTTTTTAATATTTTTTTTATAAATCCTACAAATATGAAATAAACAGTAAAATACAGGTTAATTCATTGGCTATATAGCACTTTAATAAGTTTTTATGTCTCCATGTTAAAATTCGAAAGTATAATTTTTTTTATGTTAACGAAAAGTTTAAAAATGATCGTCTGGAAATCTCGAGCAATCGAAATAAATTTATTTATTTCGCGTGGTCGCCTCAGTGGATAAACAAATATACACTTGTTACCAAGGCGTGTGATTTTTGACATGATGTGTTGCAAGGGCTATTTACGAAAATAATAATAATAAATACCTAACTATCTAGTTTGTCTTTGTCGGCATATCTTCTGTTATACACGCCACAAGTAAAACACAACTTTGGGACTTCACAAATCGTAAAATAACGAATTTGTTTTATTTTTGGAATTCCCTGATATTCTAAAAATATTTTGAAATTCCCTGACATTTCCCTGATAATTCCAGGTTCGGTAAAATTCCCTGATAATTCCAGGTTTTCCAGGTTCTGTGGCCACCCTGTGTTAGTAAAAAAATGGGGAATAAATAACTTCGATTTTGATGATTTTATTGGGTATTATAGGCCTGAGATCCCTTTCGCTCCAGTATTCGGAGGAGTTGGCGCCTCCGCCCACTGAGGCAACTGAAAACTCTCAACTGCCAACTGTCTTTGTATAACAATGTGATGGCCCGCACACTACACAATCACACAAAACCCCGTCGTCAATGGTAACGCAAGCGGTAAGGCGCTCCGCCCACTGAGGCAACTGAAAACCAACTAAAACCGGCTGTTTTCTCTGTCTTGATTGGTCAAAAAGCTTGTTTAACCATAGATGAAGAACAATCAGCTGACAGCTCGCAACGTAGCAACGGCCGCCCAGGGTAATCAGCCGTGACAGTCGCAAAATGGTCGCAAGATGGTCGCAAGATGGTCGCAAGATGGTCGCAAGTCACCGCTTGCGTTACCATTGACAACGGGGTTTTGTGTGATTGTGTGTGTAGTGTGCGGGCCATCACATTGTCATACAAAGACAGTTGGCAGTTGAGAGTTTTCAGTTGCCTGAGTGGGCGGAGGCGCTAAGAGCGACAGTGACAATTATAAATAGGATAAAATACCTATTGTTAAAATTTGTGTTTCCTTATGCTATCGGTTTCGGTCCTAGTTATGTAACCTCGGGTCTTGGTTTAGATAAATTTAGTGTTAGGGAGTCGAGGAAGGAATTATTTCGACAGGAATCAAATAATCTTGAATCCGTGTGACATTCGGGAATACTCTAATATTTCCTACATATCGCCAGCTCGACGCGCTTTCAAATTTTGTGATTTTGCAAATATCGCTTTCCCTTATACAGAATGGATTACCTAGTTTAAAAAAATCACTGTAGGCCCCCTAGACTAAGTAGAAGGGTGCGGCGGGTGTCGTTAGGTCGGGGGAACAATGCCATTTTTTTAATGACCATGCCGTAGTCAGGTGAGCACCGGTGCTTTGTTGTAGAGGCGTTCTTTAAAAACTAGGAAAGCGTTGTGGCCACGCAGAGAGCTTTTGGGATCCGGTTCGGGTTAAATCGTAAATTCAATTGACGCTCTTACTGCCGCGATGTTTTCAGGTGTTCGCACACTTTTAGGTCGCCCAACTGTTTTTTTAGGAAGTGCAGATTTTGTCAACCTTACATTACTGATTCATTTTCGAATGGTTTTAGGATGAGGAACACTGTCATTATCAGAACCACAACGCTTTTTCCGCTTTTAAAGAACGTCTCCACAACAAAGCCCCGGTGCTCACCTGACCACGGCATGGTCACTAAAAAAATGGCATTGTTCCCCCGACCTAACGGTACCCGCCCCGTCGCTTTTTTTTAAAACTAAGTACTCCATTCTGCCCAACCCTGTATTATTCATGTGGATTATGGTAAGTAATAATTTTAAATTAGTTTTATAGATTTTATAGTCTTTAGTAAGATATTATAAATTAATTTTAGGCATTATAATTTACCAGTGCTAATTCACGAACACACTGTGCAACCAGCCGCCATTGGAAAAAACCCAACTTATGTTAGAATTTTTATAAGAAGGTACACATAAATATTTTAGTGTTTAAACCACAAGTTAATATCGTCATTAATATTATTGGTTTCCTTTATCATTTCTGTTATTAAGTGTGTAATTCGTTTCGTAATCTGTATTTATTTTTATCACCTTTTTAATTACCTAGCATTTAATTACCTAAATGTACTATTTTGTGGGTGGACTGCACGACCAGTGAGATAATATTATATTGTTATTGTAATTAATTGTTCAGTTCGTGATAATAATATTATTTATCGAAAAGTGTGTAAAATGTGTTATTATTCATAATTACGATACACAATATTTTACACGGTGTCCCCGCATCTGAAAAGTCTATTTCTGACGAACAGTGGTACCTCTTATAACGAGCATATATTATTTCGTTCCATAATCTTACTCGCTATGTGAAACACTCGTTGAGCGAAACGATTTTTCCAATGTAAATCAATGTAAAATACGATAATACGTTTCTTGTGTTTAACGTTTATTTAAATAACTATTCATGTTCTACAAAGGATCTTTTAAAATCACACAATCTTTCTCACAGAGAAAAACCTTTTGTATGTTCCGATTGCAATTATTCATGTGCTAGAAAGGAGACTTTAAAAACCCACATAATTTTTTTCACAATCGATTTTGTTCATTATTTATTTGTTTATTATTAATTTTCAACGCCCTGATGGGCTTTTACATAATAAGTATATAATACAGTGATAAATATGTAATACAATGTTTAAATAAGAAATATAAACTTATAGCAATGAACATTATAAAAATGGTAGGTATAAAAGTAAATTAAAAATATTATATTATAATAAAAGAGCAAAAGTAAAAATAAATTAAACTAATAAATAAAACCAGTTTTTAAATTGCAGATGGCATAAAAATAATAATATATAGTGTAAGTTAATATTAGAAATTTACAGATGAGTAGTAATACAAGAAAAAGTTTACAATACAGAAAAACAAAAGAGAGTAACAAGTTTTTACATTATAGATAAACAGAAATAATACAAAAATATGTGCAACAGCTCCTACATTATAAAAATATGCTACATCAAAATAATTATGCGAATTACTCGTTATGGGGGGTACTCATTATGTGAGGTACTCGTTACGAGAGGTTCCACTATATTTTTTTATATCGATACCCATTCAAACTATCAAGCACAGCAAACAAAGAAAGCGTCGCAGTCATAGACATATGAATATTCATAGACCAGAGAATCAGGGAGAGGGGTAAAAACCAACTGTAGCGGGGCGCAGAGGGATGAGTTGACTGTACCGATATGTGATTCGTTAATACTTCAATATGACAGTATATAGGCATCTCGCATTATAATATCACCACTTAGTTCTTAAAAGTAAAAGCTGCTTTTGAATGAATAGACCTTTTTACATGGGAGCGCGAATTGTTCGCCCGGTTTGAACAAACTTGGGTAATCCATATAAAGCGAAGAAAGGTTCGCTTGTTTTGAGAGTCGAATATTTTGTTACCGTGTTTAGTTAAGACACTTTTACAAATGTTTCATAATTTACTTATCCCAGTAAACAGCAACGTGCACACGACGGGACCGGGAATTTCGGTTGCTAACGCTTCATGTTTCTCGGTGTTATAAAACTGATCATATTATATGATGTGAATAAGCTTAAAATAAAGACAAATAAAGCCTACCTATGGAAGGTAATACGACAATTGGGTTTATACTCTTTTTCACTTCTATTTTTACACGTTTTATTAGCACAAGTTACCATTTTTGCCGTGTTATTTCGTAAAATGTATTGATGAGAGCTCGACGCTAGTCCGCACAATAATGAAGATGTCACATTTTCTAGATTCACGCGAACATATACGCCAGCCCGGCCGGTTCCATGGAACCCAGAATTAAGGAGGGGGAAATAATACGCTTTTATCACTTAGGGCAGGTCTATACATAATATGTCTATGGTCGCAGTCAAAAAATTTCATCGGTCCAAAGACCAAGGACAAGCCAATAAAGGCTGTTGATCATTAGCTATCATTCGGAAAGTAACATTGTAACTTAACGCTTGGAAGTCCCATTCCAAATAAATAAATTTCATCTGCTCAAATTGAAGAAGCCCTGAATTGTCTACATTGGTTATAATGCTGCGTATAAACACGTAGGTATTTCCGCGAACCGAACCACGAACAATTTGTTGCTCGGCCCGCGTTCATGTTCGTGCATGTATACGCAGCATTATAAGTGCCTAAAGTATAACTGAAACCTAATATAACATTGAAATCCCCCCCCCCCCCCCTCTCCCCCATCCCTATTTTTTTAATCCAAAGGTACAGCAAATATCTAGTAAGAGTATGTGCTACTTTATTAATTCGTGTTTTAAATTATAAAATGTAGGCTATTAAAGAAGTCTACACTACACAGTCCACAATATTGTGCTAGGTATCGCTTTTCTAGACCTCTAGGACAGCATTGTTAGGCATTTTATCCTCTCTGCTTACCCGTGCAGCATTAGTTAATTTATCATTTTAACCCTTCTTCGGTTTTCGGAACAACTCGTATAGGTCTCATAGAAATCTTTGTGTCTCCCTCTCACCATCATGGTTAGAAATATGATCTAAACGGTGTTAGAAAGAGAAAGCATCACGATTTATATTAAAATCTAAAAGTTAACCGCAAAAAAATTAAATATGCATCTTTATAAAACAAAATTGCCGACCGCAATTTGAAAAAAAAAATTACAAATTTTATGAATTTTTTATTAATTATTTTTGCATAAAACGACAAAAAGTGAGTTGACAATAACGTTTACAATACATTTTCCTAATAAAATATGTGTGTATTTTTTTATCAGTAATTAAGTAAGAAAAACGTTAGGTGAATCAATGAAATAAAATTAAAAGTTTGCATTTAAAAAATTTTAATTTAAAAAATAATGTGTTTATTTCCAATTGTAAAATTGTAATCTTTTTAAAATTAGTTGAAATATTCCATTTATTGGTTTTTATTACAAAGCGGAAATATTTTGTAAATATGTTTATTTACAAATCACTTTTCCCATATTCCTATAGCTATCATGTTTCCTGCCAGTTAACTGCCTAATTTATATTTAAACCGTTCGTGCCTGCGATCTACGACATAAAATCCTGATTTAGTATTCTGTTTGAATAATGCTTTCACTTCTTTGAAAGAAATTATTAGACATCTGATGGCATTTTCAAATTGCTTTATTTGATTGTCAGACGGTTCTTTACTTTCTCTAGGAACGAGGATCAATTTTATGAACGAGGTAATGCGTTTTATGATAATATCTACATAATATCTTCGTTTGAAGCCGTGGAAAATGTGATTTTTTAACGGTTCCATGTCAACTCAGAATCAATTCAACTCAACGCCTCTTTAAAAAGTCGTAAAAAGCTACGAAAAAAAATAATTTAAAAAATACAAGTGTGCTTTAGACCACACGACTGAAGTAAATACTTCTTTAGCTCCATCTATATGTATGTCTATGTATATGTTTATATGTATAAAATATATACATATATTAAATTTCTACAAATATTTATTATCATTCGCCTGGCCCGGTCAAGCCGTGCGCATCGACGTCCGCTCCCCCGCGTTTGGCGCGTCACTGGTATTTCAAAATACTGACTGAAATATTTCATGCAAATATTTATTTCATTCGCCTCGCCCGATCAAGCCGTGCGCATCGACGTCCGCTCCTCCCGCGTTTGGCGCGTCACTGGTATTTCAAAATACTGACTGAAATATTTAATGCAAATATTTATTTCATTCGCCTCGCCCGATCAAGCCGTGCGCATCGACGTCCGCTCCTCCCGCGTTTGGCGCGTCACTGGTATTTCAAAATACTGACTGAAATATTTCATGCAAATATTTATTTCATTCGCCTCGCCCGATCAAGCCGTGCGCATCGACGTCCGCTCCCCCCGCGTTTGGCGCGTCACTGGTATTTCAAAATGCTGACTGAAATATTTCATGCAAATATTTATTATCATTCACCTCGCCCGATCAAGCCGTGCGCATCAACGTCCGCTCCTCCCGCGTTTGGCGCGTCACTGGTATTTCAAAATCCTGACTGAAATATTTCATGCACTGGCTCTGAGAGGAAGAGAGAAAGAAAATGTGCGCGCGCACTGCTCTCTCTTGCTTCTACAATGTAATACAGCCCGTTCGCCTCGCAACGCATTTCACTTTTCGTAACGCTGTAATTTCCGTAACGCATTCGCCAGTCTACCCCTCAAGTCAAGCGTGCGTAAAGAAGTACCTATTTAACCAATATTTATTATTTAAGGAGGTGTTGAATTGAATTCATTCTGAGTTATCCGGTCACCGATTTTGACACTGTGTGAAACGTTGCATTGGCTAAATAGGAATCGCAACACGGCATGATAAACCAAAAATTAATAACGACAATATTATGATAGTTTGTTGAAATTATATACTCTGAAATTATATATAAAACACGGTGTCCAAAAACTGGTTGTAAAATCGAAAACGAAATAATTGAATAGAAAAAAGTTTCTATGTGAGGTAGATTCACTAGTTTCCTACTTGTACTGTGAGATTCCTGGCACCGTGTACGAGTATATAATTTATGTTATTTAAACGACAATTTTTTTACAAGATATACCTAATAATTTTTTTTCAACAATCTCTACGGTTTTCAAAAAATGCCTTTGAAATTTTTCCCGAATCGAAATCTCGCGAAATCAGTGAATCGTCCTCCAGTAAAGCGAAAATTCCAAGTTCAAATCCCGATCGCACCGTAATATTTGTGCTTTTATAATGTATCGATCGTCCATTATAATATTTAAAAAAAAATTACACACTTATTTTGTTTAGACATTATTAAAAAATCATAAATACTTATGATCAAAAAATACTTACATGAAGTACACGATATTTAATAATTTATCATCGTGCGTTTTGAGCATTTTTATTGCTTACTTGAATGTAGCTATATATCAAAGCAATTTTTGAATCGATATTAAATTTTTAATTTTAAATATTTGACACGGGAAATAATCGCTCTTTCTCGTTGTAACCTCCCTGTACAGTTGCAAGCATTTTTAAACTTTTATTCTCAGCTGCTGGTCAATCGCTCTTAAGAGGCTAGACTTTGAACGACACGCGGAACACCCGCGTCTGTCATTCTGTCCCGCTCACAATAAGCTCACGCACACTTGCAATACATGCGAATGCGAAATGTGCGAATGAGACAACGCTAAAATTTACCTACAGAAATCGCTCGAAAAGGGGTTTATGGAGAATACACTTTTCTACACCGAAACTTTCACGAAATTGAAATTTAAAAAAATATTTATTTTTTAGAAAGAAGAAGCTACGTCGGTAGCTTTTTATAATTTTATAAGTTTTTATGGGAGTTGAGTTAGCAACACTTTTTCCATGAATAATATTTTTTGATAAATCGTACATATTTGACAGTGAATGTTTACGTTAATACGAAACGCATCGAAAATTCGAAAACATACCGACATATTTTTCACCCTCTAGAAGGCAGTATAAAAAAAATATATTCATTTTGTGCAATTTTCGATGTAGAAAAGTGTTTTTTCCCGGGCGTCCTTTTTGTATGGGCCGAAAAGCGAAGTCTATCATCTTAACCATGAATCAAATATTATTTACACATGTCTGTGTTTTATGTACATAATACTAAATATGCTATAAAATAACACCGGGAAGCATAACGGTCCGGTACATTAGTATGACAAATTGAAATATCTTACGAGTGACCCTGAAAATATCAACATTTTATTTAATTCACTACATGTTTTTCTGCTTTATAATTGATTAAATGGTGTTTACGAGTAATCAGAGTATTGTACCAGATATATGGCACACTTTTACATATAACTGCATACTCAACTAAACTAAACATTATTTCTTTGTAAGAAGATAAATACTATTACGTGTATTTTCACTCTCATTCATGGACATTCGGCATTTCGCGTGCAATTGTTTTCATATTGAAGCGTTAAATGGTGAAAATAATAATAATATAAGAATAAATGTTCCCGGTTTGTTAGGCATGCACACTGATGCATACATTGCACATTGCACACCACACAGATATGGCGTGTCGACGGTTATATTATTAGAAAATTAGTTTTTCCTTGCTCGGCGGAGAATTTCATCTTTGTAACACCGAAGGTCGAAGGTAAATTCATCAGCGTTATTTTTTCGTTCAGTACTTAATCCTTTTTGAGGTAAAAATTTCTTTACGCACGCTTGACTCGGGGGGTAAGCTGGCGAATGCGTGACGAGAGCGTTACGAAAAGTGTAGTCGGGCGAGGCGAACGGGCTGTATCACACTGTAGGACTGTAGGAACAAGAGAAAGCAGTGCACGCGCACATTTTATTTCTCTCTTCCTCTCATAGCCAGTGTATGAAGCTTATTCGTAATTTCACTTCGTTCTTGAACAATTTTATAAATTCTGTAGGAGCAAGAGAGAGCAGTGCGCGCGCACATTTTTTTTCTCTCTAGAAGTTTCACTTCAGTCGTGTGGTCTAAAGCACACTCGTATTTTTTTAATATCTGCCTACCTCCTCTTAAAAAGAAATACAAACATTTCCGGGTTACGAATAACTTCTACTATCTCCACAGTAAGCGGAAGATATTTCTTGTCTCGTGATGGAGGACTTAGCCAGCCGAGGAATCGAACACGCGACGCCCGGGTTGGACCCAAACGCGATGCCCACTCAGCCACTCACTCGTATTGAAGGTTCATGCGGTTACATATTAATAGCCTTACTAAAACAAAAACACTTCCCAACCGTTAAACGGTGTTTTTTTCACTCGTTATAAGACAGTACAATTTTAGATTCGATTTGGTACCTACTAATAAAAACAATCTTACTTTATTTTTTAAATCCGGCAAACGTTGTATTTGGCATGTCACGCATGCGCAATCGTATTAACTTTTTCTCAACTTCTTTTCTTGTTTGGAATTAAAATATTGCATATCAAGGTAATTTCATCTATTTTCTAAATGCTATTTCTTTTTACGACATCTTCAAAAATTATAAGCTATCCTGTGTATTTCAATGTAATGGTCCGCACACTACACAACTTCTCAAAACCCGTTGTCAACGGCAACGCAACCAGTCACTCACAACTCGCCGTGCTAGTCGCTAGTCGCCGGCGCGTTTCAGTTTCCAGGTTTTGCCTGGTTGCCATGGTTGCGCCTAACGAGCTATTAGTTTTCGAGTAATTTGGGATATGTCTGATGCAGATGTCAACCAGTTTTAGTTTGGTTTCGGTTTCTCCGTGAGCGTAGGTCCTTAAAATGCCTTGGACAAGTTCCAAAATTCGATGGGAAATTATTATTATTTTTAGTTCATACAACAGGTAAAGAACCCTCTTTGACTATATAAACAATGTATATACCTATTTCCCGGAACTATTTTATGGCTGTTAATGTCAGTTTCTACTTTTCCTCATCTATTAGTAAGTTTTTCACATACCATAATATTTACAACATTTATTAGTTTATTAGTAAGGTTGTAAATCTAATAAACATCCCTTTTTAGTATTTACATTTATTTATTCATTTTCAACGCCCTTACGCGCTTTTACATAGTAGGTAGGTGTATGATATGATGAAAAAAAACAGAGACACAAGGTTTGGATAAAAAAAAGATCAACTTAAAATATGAACATTACATGAATAGTAGTTATCAAGGTAAATTAAAGTGAAAATAATATATTATAGGAAAAAGAAAGAGAGAAAAAAAACAAAACAGAAACCATTTTTTTCAATTGTAGGCATCATAAAAATTATAATGCAATGTAGGTTAAAATATATTTTTTTTTGCTGAATAATATATGATGTAGAAAAAGAAAGGAGAGGAACAAGTTTTTACATTTTACATAGATAAACAAAATACAAAAATATATCCGACATCTTTTATGTGATGCTCCAATTTTAAAAATATATGCTACATAATAATATTATTGTAACTTTAGTTTCTTTTGCATTTCAATTTGACATTCAATTGTAGGACCGTATCGGTTTTTCCCTGTTACGGGTATTTTTATGCTGACAACTTATTTGCTTGAATATTCATAACATCTGGGTCAGGGTTGAACAATCTAGATCCTACAAATTTCCCGGAAAAACACACGCTATTTCCTTGTTTAAATATCTTCGCAGACAGCACGCAATTGTTTAAATATCTCCGTAGACCGCACTCAGATGTTTAAATTTCTCCGCAGACCACTCCAATTGTTTAAATATTTCCGTAGACCACTCCAATTGTTTAAATATCTCCGTAGACCGCTTCAATTCTCTAAATTTCTCCGTAGACCACTCCAATTGTTTAAATATTTCCGTAGACCACTCCAATTGTTTAAATATTTCCGTAGACCACTCCAATTGTTTAAATTCAGTATTGTCGCAAGTCTCGCGACGAGCGGTCGTTTAACGAGACTGACACTGCAAAAGTAAACTGCCCACAAACATAAATTTAACCCATTCGGGACCATGTTCCAATATGGAACTCAAAATAAACATCGAAAAAATACTTACGGAACTTAACAAAATTGGCAGTACAAAAGCTGCGAAAGAAGCTAAAACCGAAATTGAAACAATATTAATCAATATCGAAGATTCATGGAAGTTTGAAATAACATCACTACAAAACACTATAATTGGTTTGCAAAATAAAGTGATTCAAAATCAAGAGGATTACATAAACAAATTAGAAACGTTGATAAAAAAAGCGTCAAATGAAGAGAAAAAATATGAAGAAAAAAGCTATGCAATGGTGGTAAGGGAGAAATCGCACCCAATACCTAAAGCTAATTTTGCGCTACTAATTTCCTCAAAAAAAGACAAGCCTGCAGATGAAATCGAAAAAATTTTAAAAGACAAAATAAAAGTATCCAAACTAGGAATAGGAATTTCTGGACTAAAAAAAACATATCAAAACAAAATAATACTAACATGTGAGAAACAAAATGATACCGAAAAAATAATAAATGAAATAAACAAAAACCCAGATATTGGAATACATGCTGATGAAATAAAGAAAAAAAAACCTTGCATTATCATTAAAGGAATCGATGCTTGCTACAAAGAAGAAGAACTTTTAATAGATTTGATAAATCAAAATGAAGACATAAAAAACGCCATGACCTCAGAAACTGATAATGAACCCATTATTATTAAAAAAAAGCTCAAGAACAAAAAATCTGATAAATTATCAAATTTTATTATCCAAACAACACCAAAATTAAGAAAAATAATAATATCAAAAGAAAGGATCAACATTGGATACACAAAAGCACACGTAGAAGACTGTGATCCACTCATGCAATGCTATCATTGTATCGGGTATGGACACACATCACTAAGATGCCTGGAAAACCTGAAGAGTCCCAGATGCCTTCACTGTGCAGGAGAGCACAAAATACAAGACTGTCCCAAAAAACAAGAACCTGCCAAATGTCACAACTGCACAAACAGAAAGGGTTACCAAAATGACCATCCAGGTAACAGTTACTTATGTGAATTCCGCAAGAAAATGTTAAAAAATGCGCAAATGCGAATTGAGTACGAGTAAGTTTGCATGTTGCATACTTATTTTTTTTTATTCTCTTAAATATGAATAATTTCTTCACTAAAGAATTAGATGATTCGCTAAATATTGCGGAACATGTTTGTCACACTTTAAATGATTGCAACAACATAGTAGATAACATACCGAATTCATTCTCAATATTACATCTAAATATCCGATCAATGAAACAAAACTTTAATGAATTCTTACTTTCAATTAATTTATTAAATCACAAACCGGACGTTATTGTGTTAACTGAAGCATTCACCAGCGCCTACAATAAATTTTGTATACCTAGTTATAGTTACTTTATGACGCATTATGCTATTAACAGAAATAGTGGTATTGTTGTATTTGTTAAATCCTGCTATTCAAACACCACAGTGGAAGAAGTACCTATGCAGCGAGTCAACTGCTTAGATATTAATGTAAATATAAATAAAGTATGTTTTAATATTATCGCTATTTACCGAACGCACGGATCAAATGAGTATACATTTATGGATGAATTAAGAAGCATTATCTTATCAAAAAAAAATAAACAGAACATAACTGTAATTGGCGATTTTAACATAGACGTTTCTAATGAAAATAATAACAAAATAAAAACAGAATTTATCAATCTTATGTCTGAAATGAATTTTATATTATGTATAAAAAATTATACTAGAGAAATTACGGGTCAACGTCCAACATGTATTGATCATATATGGTGTAATACTAAACATACTGACAAATTGCTTACGATTGTATTAAAAAATAATATTACTGACCATCACACTTGCATCTCTATACAACAACTTAATATTAATAATCACACAAAATCAGAAAGCAAAACTTTCATAAAAAAATCATTAAACCATGATAAATTAAGTACAAAAATAAATACGGAAACGTGGCGACCCGTATTGGAATCCACATGTGCTGAAACATGCGCAAATAATTTTGATAAAATTCTCTGCAATTATATAACAACATCAACTGATATTAAAACTGTAAAAATTAAAGCAAAATTCAAAAAAATAAAACCATGGATCTCACATGGCTTAGTTGTGTCTATTAGAAAAAAAGAAGAGTTATATCGCTTGACAAAGAAATTTCCCTTGGATAAAAAAATATTCACGTATTATAAAAAGTTTAGGAACAAATTAACATCTTTAATAAAAATAACTAAGGAAAACTTTTACAAAAATGAAATTAACCTGGCTAAACAAAATGTAAAACATATTTGGAAAACAATAAATCAAATAAATAGTAGAAAAAACAAAAAAACTCCAATTAATAAAATTTATATCGGAAAAAACTCTATTAACGCCATAAGGGAGCCAATAAAATGTGCTAATGCTTTTAATAAATATTTCGCTAACGTCGGACAAAATTTAGCTACACGGATCGAGGAAAATTATAAAATAGATAATTTCGAGAAGGACTGTCTTAGACAAAATAATCTGTCAATTTTTCAACCAGTAACAATAAACGATATAAAAAATGTTATAAATGATTTAAAAGGTGGATCTGCACCAGGATTTGATGGAGTCACAGTGGAAATATTGAAAAGATACAATAATTTACTAAGCATTCCAATTACACATATTATAAATATTAGTTTGAATAGTGGAATATTCCCTTCCATTTATAAAAAATCTATCATAACACCCGTTTTTAAATCAGGCAACTCTGAAGAAATATCAAATTATCGACCCATATCTCTTGTTTCAAACATAGCAAAAATTTTTGAAAAAATCGTAAAAAAGCAACTCATGCACTATATTGAAAATAATAAAATACTAAGTCCTAACCAATTTGGTTTTAGAAAGAAACTAGGCACTCACGATGCCATTGCTGAACTAACCTCAACAATATATAATGCATTGGATAAAAAAAACAAATGTCTTGGTATTTTCATTGATTTACGAAAGGCTTTTGATAGTATCTCCCATTCAAAATTAATTAACAAATTAAATGATATTGGTATTATTGGTAAGGTAAGGTATTGGCTACAAAGCTATCTAACTCAAAGAAGTCAAAAAGTAAAATTAAATGATTCACTAAGTATAGATGAAACTCTAGAATTTGGAATTCCACAAGGGACTGTTATTGGACCAATTTTATTTATAATTTACGTTAACCAAATGTTTAAGTTACCACTTAATGGTAAACTTATATCTTTTGCTGACGACACTGCAATAATTATCGAAAAAAAGACGTGGAACGATATTACCAATGCAGCCAATCAAGACATGAAGGTTATAAAAAAATGGTTCGATAACAATTTATTATCACTTAACACAGAAAAAACATATTATATCCCATTCTCTCTACAAGAAGAAGTGCCAAATAACTTAATTAACATAACAATTCATTCCAAAAATTGTGTAAATGACGGTACATGTAATTCGGACTGCGCTAAGCTAAATCATAAATCAAATGTAAAATATCTTGGAATCTTAATAGATCAAAACGTTAAATGGAAAGATCATATCAATCTCACCGTAGAAAGAGTAAGAAAACTTATCTACGTTTTCTATAACATACGAAACATCTTAAACAAGAAAACTATCAAAATCGTCTATTATGCATTAATTCAGTCCTTATTACAGTACGGCATTATTGGTTGGGGAGGGGCCTTTAAGGCTTCCTTACAGCCCATAATTACAATACAAAGAATAATTATTAAAATCATCCTGAGAAAACCATACGACTTCCCTACTTTAGAGATATTTCGGGAATTTAATGTACCATCTATCACAGAATTGTATAAAAGAAACGCCTTATATCAAATTTATAAAGAATATTTTATTAAAAAAATTCACCCCTCAGATAACATAAGCAATAGATTCAAAACTAAAGGCTTAATAACCATCCCTATGCTTAGAACCACCACGGCTCAGCATCACTACCTGTATTTAGGTGTGAAATGGTACAATTTATTGTTGTCCAAAAACAAAATTAGTATAACCGAAACTTTGAAATATGAACAATACAAAAAACAAATTAAGTCCCTGAAATTGGATAATGATATATTGTAACCTTAATTTACATTTAGTTTACGCTTAGTTTAATCTGCAATGTAAAAAAAATATATATGTATTATTGTCTTTCAATAAAAATTTCTTTCTAAATTGTAAACCTATGTTAAATAATGTTTGTATTTATCTTATAAGTTTTTGATTATTGATTACAAATTTAATTAGAACGTTATTTTTTGCTGTAAATACTCCTCCCATAAACACGAGCTCTTTGAGCTCAATTTATGGAGTAGTAGAATAATTATGTATAATTGTATAACTTGTCAATATATAACCACCTGTATGTAAAATCTTTTTCTTATTAATAAATAAAAAAAAAAAAAAAAAAAAAAAAAAAAAAAAAAAAAAAAAAAAAAAAAAATATCTCCGTAGACCACCTCAATTGTTTAAATATCTCCGTCGACCGCACGTCGTATTCGTAATGCAAATGTTCCAGAAATACAGCATGCAGTGGTAGCCCCCTACTAAATTACTAAAAAAATATCTACACATTTATCTCGCATATATATATATATATATATATATGTACCTACTTCGACATACGCAATTACGCATGTCTCGAGTCTTCCTAAATAATTGCCAAACGAATGAACTCCCGATGTCCCAATTAGTCTTGGAATCTGCATCTCGGCTCATAATTGGGATATAAAAAATGTTATGGTTGTCAGGTCTCATACATCTGAAATGTGCATTCCTGAAAATATCTAACGAAAATGTTAAGAAACTTGAGCAATTATTTTATAGATCAATAAGATATTTTAAGTGATTTTTTGTTCCGGTTTTGATAGGCGTACACAATATTAAATATAATATATCATATTATGTAAGTGAGAATTTCCACTTAAGAATTTTAGAACATCGCCATTACATGGTCAGGAATATTTTAATGTGGTGGAAGGGTGGTTTATTTTTCAAATTATTAATAAATTGCAATGAATGTATGGCTTTTCTCGAAAAATTGTTGAGAAACAATTTTTTAGAATAACTAATTAGAAACTAAAAGAAAAATAAATAGTTTGATTTCATACAGCGGTTAAGGAGATATTAGGCTTTGAAAAATATACTCAATAGGTGGGGAGGAAAGCACAAGGGGAATATCTGGGGATTTTTGTAAATAAGCATGTTTAAAGGTATTCTATCATCTGTGAAAAATTCAGCTTCCGGGGAATTAGTTCCGACATAAAACCTTCATTGACTGGGCTATAAGGCCCTGGATTCGATTCCTAGATGCCACCGAATATTTTTTTTGATTTTTCTGTTTCAAATTTTCATTTAAGAGTCGCTAATATATTATTTAGTTTCCATATAAGGTTCGGTATGAAAAAACAGCATCGCGAAAAACGCTAAAAATACTTTATATTGTAGTAATTAAATTATTTAAACACGAAGATTTTACACTGACCATTTCAATGAGATAATAATTATAGTATGACCGCATCAAACGAGTTTTGTGATTCTGCGAAACACAATAACGAAAAAACAACCAGAAAGAGCAACAAGCCAACGCTAAGTAGAAGTAGGCATTCTAAAAAAACAGTCAAATAATAATTAGTTGTCGAACAAAGCAGCTTCAAAGATATATGTACATAATAATAAATTATTATTGTTGTGTCCTATGAAATAATGTGAATGTATCGCGAGGTCAGAAGGTCACAGAGGTCGGGAATAATTGATTCATGAGGTCATATTGTTGCTGTTGCTATCGAACACAAACACTATTAATATTTCGATCGTACAGTAGATTATTCAGACATCTCCGAAAATAGATCCGAATTTATCAGTAAGTAAAAGTATACCATCTATCAGGTACAACAAACACTCTGATTAGTTATCGATTTCACCGTGCTAGCAGCACCGGAAGATACTGCTTACTCGAAGATCGTTATATCCAGAAGTAGGAAATTAGGAAACCGAACTCGTGTCGCAGAATTAAATATTGACATGTTTGTGTGACTGAGTGTTACCAGTTCACAGAAATGCAGCGTTAGTAATTAGTAATTAGGTTTCGGTTCCAAGAAGGAAGTGGGGAGGCATGCAAATAGCATATCCAGAACATAATAACAATTAGCGATGTTGAACGAATGCACTCAGTAATTATTGCATTTAGAACTTTGCCACTAATCCGAAATACATCGATATCAATTTAGTGCTATGAAGAAAGTACAAATTACATAATGTTAAGGCGATGCACCACGTCTTGTAAAATTCGGGATCAAGCCGCTAACAATAACACTCCTTATGAAGATGGCGATATACATATATGTATATTAGTGTGGAGCACGGATGTATGAAAAATTTTTTTTTTTAAGATTCAGATTTCTAAGAGGGGGGGATTTGTGCCTTATGTTAAAGTAAAAATACGTGGGATTTTTCATTTAATTTGATTAAGATCTTCAGCCTCCGCAATGACCCCAAAAATTGAAAATTAGGGTAAAAAAGTTTAATGTTTATAAGGCGATACATTGTGATTAATTTAGTGGTAAGTAGGTGTTAAATGATAAACAATATATAATTAAGATATTTATTAAGGCATCGCTGTAAAAAAAATGAAATTCGAAACAAACTTATACATTTATTATTTAGGTTTAAAATCCTTTTTAGTTTCAAATTTAGGCATTTTGTTTCGCGATTCCAGCTTGACATTTATTGCACCTAATCGCGACTTTCTTGTGCACTGAGAAATGGAAGCCTCTGTTGTATTATTTACAGCTCTTTCAACAGGTTGAGTATGGCAGAGAAGCCTTGTAAACAATAGTTCGCTTTCACCACCAGATTCCACAATATTCTAAATTTCCTGGTCCGATAAGTTTTTAAAAATCGATGGTTCGGTTAAGTTTTCCTGCCAATTTATTAAATCAATATATGTAGAAGCATTGAAATCTATCAATATTTAGTATCAGCTCTCTAACATGTTTTTTATCATCTGTTATCATCGCAAGAAGAATCCCTTAGTAGCCGTTTCTTTGGATAACAGGATCTATATTTTTTTTTAGAGTTTCTGGCAGGTATCTGGAGACCTTAATAATATTGAACAGATGACGCGTACCATCTTTGCATGATGGTTGAGAACCAAGACGGTGCGTAAACTTTGACCACAAAAGTAGCCAGAGTTTTCAAATTTTCGGATGGTTCTTCAGTTGATGCATACAAACGTAGTATTCGGTTGGCACGCGTGATCCAACGGGCATGTGATAGATAGCAATTTTATACCAGTACTGTTGGTCTGAACTCAGATCTTTGGCCATTTCTGATAGCATTTCACAGGTTTCCAGTGATTTTCCCAGTGGAGCAATATAAGATTTAGGTCCCGAAGTACACCCATTGAGATGAAGAAACAGATGTTTCAAAGGCAGTTCGTTCATGTGGAGTAAACAAATTATTTACTGGAGTGGTTTTTGTAGCCTTTTCTCAAGCAGTCTTATAATTCTAGCATACTTTTCAGTATTAACATTCGTACCATCACAACCAATTGCCATAATTCTATTTGGAAAACTTCTTTATAACCCTGTTATCGCGGTTTCTATTCCTTTTGCTGTACCAACATCAGGTACCACGTATCCCATGTAAATGGATCCCGGCTTTTGAATCAGTGAGATATGTTCCTCCACAACCATAGTCCTGTAGCATTTACCGCCCTTTTTAACAATTTTCAAAGTTTGTCTTTTTTCCCGTCAAAGTATAAAACCAAGAGCTCTGTAATTGTTGCATTTTCCATTATTTTTTCTCTGGTTTTAGTTCTCTCTCTTCATAACTTGTGCCGATCGATGACCTCAACATCAGACCCAATGTCGAACAAAACAGATGATGCTGTTGCTGCTGCTGCTCTATCAGACACTCCATACCTATCACATGTCTTCGATAATGTAGGAAAATTAAGTGTCGATTTTTTTATTTTCTTTTCAATAACGCCTTTGAACATGGAGCATTCTGATTTTTCTGATTCTAATGATGTCGCTGAAGAAATACTAACATTTAAATCAGCTAACGTTGATGTGTTTAAGGATGTGGTTCGGCGATTCTCTAGTTCATAATTCATTTTTAGAGTTAGTAACCTTTTTATCCTTAGGACATAAATATTGACCGAATGCTTTGCGCTTGCATGCTGAAATATCAAAAAGTATCTTACTGCTTTGCTGAAAACTATTTAACTTGTCCGGGGAGAGCGTCTTGATAGATTTGAGTAGGTTTTTGCACTTTAAATTATATACTTTCAACGTTTGAACAACCATTGTTCGCGCCACTGTAGGAATAGATGCAGTTTGCCATACATTTTCAATTCTCGACACTACTATATCTGCTATCTCGCCAAAATTGGTTCTTTTGCAGATTCTGATTACAATTTCAGTTGATGTCTCGTCCACTCATAGTATTTCTCTACATCTTCGTAAGTAGGTAGAACGTTCTCTTTCATCTCACAAACATCACCAAATAGAGGACATTTGAATACACTCGGAGTTATTTGCATAGTTGCCACGAAAGAATATCGAACGTATTTTTAACGACAAACGAGCGTGCGACTGATCCGAGCCACGAACAAGAGCACGATGCGACAAGTGCAAGAAAGCTAAGTATCACCTTCCGCGTTTCATCTCTTTCCTTATTTAAATTATAAACACAAATTCTAACTTCTTTTTATTTTGTGTCGAATCTATTTTATACCTAGTAAACTTTCTTGATAAAAATTAGTATGTTTATTCAAAAATATCGTACATAAACATGACTTCCAATTAGAGTGTAAAACCGACTATTTTCAAAAATTCAATGCCGTTGCGGAGGCAGTTACCCTTAACAAAATTGAATAATATTTTACATGGCTTAAATTAAACCTAAAAGGCACCAAATTTTGACTATTACATTACCGTCAGGTGAAAAAAAAAATTTCACTCCACCCTAATCTTCAGCCTCCGCAATGACCCCAAAAATTGAAAATTAGGGTAAAAAAGTTTAATGTTTATAAGGCGATACATTGTGATTAATTTAGTGGTAAGTAGGTGTTAAATGATAAACAATATATAATTAAGATATTTATTAAGGCATCGCTGTAAAAAAAATGAAATTCGAAACAAACTTATACATTTATTATTTAGGTTTAAAATCCTTTTTAGTTTCAAATTTAGGCATTTTGTTTCGCGATTCCAGCTTGACATTTATTGCACCTAATCGCGACTTTCTTGTGCACTGAGAAATGGAAGCCTCTGTTGTATTATTTACAGCTCTTTCAACAGGTTGAGTATGGCAGAGAAGCCTTGTAAACAATAGTTCGCTTTCACCACCAGATTCCACAATATTCTAAATTTCCTGGTCCGATAAGTTTTTAAAAATCGATGGTTCGGTTAAGTTTTCCTGCCAATTTATTAAATCAATATATGTAGAAGCATTGAAATCTATCAATATTTAGTATCAGCTCTCTAACATGTTTTTTATCATCTGTTATCATCGCAAGAAGAATCCCTTAGTAGCCGTTTCTTTGGATAACAGGATCTATATTTTTTTTTAGAGTTTCTGGCAGGTATCTGGAGACCTTAATAATATTGAACAGATGACGCGTACCATCTTTGCATGATGGTTGAGAACCAAGACGGTGCGTAAACTTTGACCACAAAAGTAGCCAGAGTTTTCAAATTTTCGGATGGTTCTTCAGTTGATGCATACAAACGTAGTATTCGGTTGGCACGCGTGATCCAACGGGCATGTGATAGATAGCAATTTTATACCAGTACTGTTGGTCTGAACTCAGATCTTTGGCCATTTCTGATAGCATTTCACAGGTTTCCAGTGATTTTCCCAGTGGAGCAATATAAGATTTAGGTCCCGAAGTACACCCATTGAGATGAAGAAACAGATGTTTCAAAGGCAGTTCGTTCATGTGGAGTAAACAAATTATTTACTGGAGTGGTTTTTGTAGCCTTTTCTCAAGCAGTCTTATAATTCTAGCATACTTTTCAGTATTAACATTCGTACCATCACAACCAATTGCCATAATTCTATTTGGAAAACTTCTTTATAACCCTGTTATCGCGGTTTCTATTCCTTTTGCTGTACCAACATCAGGTACCACGTATCCCATGTAAATGGATCCCGGCTTTTGAATCAGTGAGATATGTTCCTCCACAACCATAGTCCTGTAGCATTTACCGCCCTTTTTAACAATTTTCAAAGTTTGTCTTTTTTCCCGTCAAAGTATAAAACCAAGAGCTCTGTAATTGTTGCATTTTCCATTATTTTTTCTCTGGTTTTAGTTCTCTCTCTTCATAACTTGTGCCGATCGATGACCTCAACATCAGACCCAATGTCGAACAAAACAGATGATGCTGTTGCTGCTGCTGCTCTATCAGACACTCCATACCTATCACATGTCTTCGATAATGTAGGAAAATTAAGTGTCGATTTTTTTATTTTCTTTTCAATAACGCCTTTGAACATGGAGCATTCTGATTTTTCTGATTCTAATGATGTCGCTGAAGAAATACTAACATTTAAATCAGCTAACGTTGATGTGTTTAAGGATGTGGTTCGGCGATTCTCTAGTTCATAATTCATTTTTAGAGTTAGTAACCTTTTTATCCTTAGGACATAAATATTGACCGAATGCTTTGCGCTTGCATGCTGAAATATCAAAAAGTATCTTACTGCTTTGCTGAAAACTATTTAACTTGTCCGGGGAGAGCGTCTTGATAGATTTGAGTAGGTTTTTGCACTTTAAATTATATACTTTCAACGTTTGAACAACCATTGTTCGCGCCACTGTAGGAATAGATGCAGTTTGCCATACATTTTCAATTCTCGACACTACTATATCTGCTATCTCGCCAAAATTGGTTCTTTTGCAGATTCTGATTACAATTTCAGTTGATGTCTCGTCCACTCATAGTATTTCTCTACATCTTCGTAAGTAGGTAGAACGTTCTCTTTCATCTCACAAACATCACCAAATAGAGGACATTTGAATACACTCGGAGTTATTTGCATAGTTGCCACGAAAGAATATCGAACGTATTTTTAACGACAAACGAGCGTGCGACTGATCCGAGCCACGAACAAGAGCACGATGCGACAAGTGCAAGAAAGCTAAGTATCACCTTCCGCGTTTCATCTCTTTCCTTATTTAAATTATAAACACAAATTCTAACTTCTTTTTATTTTGTGTCGAATCTATTTTATACCTAGTAAACTTTCTTGATAAAAATTAGTATGTTTATTCAAAAATATCGTACATAAACATGACTTCCAATTAGAGTGTAAAACCGACTATTTTCAAAAATTCAATGCCGTTGCGGAGGCAGTTACCCTTAACAAAATTGAATAATATTTTACATGGCTTAAATTAAACCTAAAAGGCACCAAATTTTGACTATTACATTACCGTCAGGTGAAAAAAAAAATTTCACTCCACCCTAATGTATATTCCCGTTTAACACAAGCCGCCTGTTTTGATTTATTGAGCCCTTGCCCGAATAATGTTGTATCCAACAAAACTCTCAATGTTGAGTTATTGATGGAATAATGTTGTATCCAACAAAACTCTCAATGTTGAGTTATTGATGGAATAATGTTGTATCCAACAAAACTCTCAATGTTGAGTTATTGATGAAATAATGTTGTATCCAACAAAACTCTCAATGTTGAGTTATTGATGGAATAATGTTGTATCCAACAAAACTCTCAATGTTGAGTTATTGATGGAATAATGTTGTATCCAACAAAACTCTCAATGTTGAATTATTGATGGAATAATGTTTTATCCAACAAAACTCTCAATGTTGAGTTATTGATGGAATAATGTTGTATCCAACAAAATTCTCAATGTTGAGTTATTGATGGAATAATGTTGTATCCAACAAAACTCGCAATGTTGAGTTATTGATGGAATAATGTTGTATCCAACAAAACTCTCAATGTTGAGTTATTGATGGAATAATGTTGTATCCAACAAAACTCTCAATGTTGAGTTATTGATGGAATAATGTTGTATCCAACAAAACTCTCAATGTTGAATTATTGATGGAATAATGTTTTATCCAACAAAACTCTCAATGTTGAGTTATTGATGGAATAATGTTGTATCCAACAAAACTCTCAATGTTGAGTTATTGATGGAATAATGTTGTATTCAACAAAACTCCCAATGTTGAGTTATTGATGGAATAATGTTGTATCCAACAAAACTCTCAATGTTGAATTATTGATGGAATAATGTTTTATCCAACAAAACTCTCAATGTTGAGTTATTGATGGAATAATGTTGGGCATATTGTTACATTTCCCGGTGTTATTTTATAGCATAACGTCGTTGGATATTTAATATGAACAATGTGACGATTTTGACGAAAATTAGTTAAATATACAGTTATTTTTAATTTTTTTCTCCATCTTCTATATTATGAGCCATGTAATAATATCAAATATTTAAGGCGATAGAAAATAAACCATGTGAGGACAATCAAGATAGTACATAATAAAAAATAAATAAAAAGTCATCCTCTGCATACCCACTACTCAAGTCAATTGCCTTGGTATATATGTATATAATATTAATATTAACATCATTTTGTGATGCCTAGCTGTCAAATTTGAATCAATTTAAATTAAATATTTTGGCATAATATTGTATTTAAAATTATGACGAAAACTGTGTATAGAATACGAGCCATGTGAGAAAAACTGTGCGAGATGATGTGTCCATCATCAGGGCAGATCCGGCAGATCCGAGGCATCGTCGGATCTGCCGGATCTGCCCTGATGAGGGGCACTGCAACGCTGTCTGAAACGTCGGCTAAAGAAGGTAGCGCAACACGGCATAACACCCCAAAAACAAACAACGAAAATGCTTTTGGCCGTGAAACTCTAAAAACGTATCCTTCTAAGTACAAGGTTATTACTTATTAGTCTTATTACTAATAATCTTGTACTTGGAAGTTCGGCGAATTGCAACGTTTATTTTGTCGCCTCCCAGATAAGCCGCCCCGGGCCCCTATTTCTTTGACACCCTCCTAGATCCGGCACTGTTAATTATTAGAATACGAATGATTTCTCTTTCTTGTGTCTAATATAGGTAGGTGTGACATAACTATTTAAGTAAACATTTATCTGTATAGTTTCAATCGATCAATAGGTCATTGCCTCTCCCAGAGATAACCAACTTAGCGATTAGTATGTCAAAGCATATTAAAATACGTATGGTGTACAAAATAGTATGTCAAAGTAGGTATTATAAGTTATAAGATCTGGAATGAGCAACCTTTGGTCTTTTTTATTATTTTTTAAATTAACTTGGAATTGTTGAACTTTTATTGAATAAAAATGGAATTTTAATGCAATTTTAAGCATCTATCCAAACATAATTACATAGGTAGTTGTTTCTTGAAGTGGGTAATTATGTTAAAACGTAGTGTAATTTTCAAAATCTGGCAGTTGTGGAATATTTACCAAAACCGATATACGAGTGGGTATGCTAGAATCATTGTAGAATAGAATATTTTATTGAAAAAAACCTCCCGAGAAAAGATACATGCCGCCGACGGGACCCGAACCCGTGTCCTTCTGATTGCCATTTTTTCAATACGGATAAGTGTTTCAGGCTAATAATTATTGCTTATAATAATTGTTACCCTTTGTGCTATGCATAAAAAATCTTGTCTTAAACATTAGTTTATCAATTAAAAAAATAATAATAAAGAATATTTTAGTTTATCCAGTAGGTATTAGTTAAGTTTTTTTTACTCTCTTATTGTTTGATCTGAGAAAACATTTTGCATTTTGGAAATAGGAATTTTGTATTTTGCATTTGAAATGCTTTTCTAAAAACCATTTAACATTTTGGATTTTCAAATGGAAAAGTTTTGACCCATTTCCATTTTGCATTTCAAATGGTTTTCGGTACCAATTTTGCACATCTCCGAATACATACCTAGGTATTATTATTTTTATGTAGAGAGACAAAAAAGGCAAAGAAAGCGAAAAGGCTAAAGAAGCGAAGCTAGCAGTCCACAATGGTTTGCTGGTACCTACCCTGTTATATGGCAGTGAGGCATGGAACTGGTAGAAAAAGGATTAAAGTAGACTGAATGCGGTAGAAATGACATCCCCGAGGCGTATGTGCGGTAATACCGCGTATGATCGTGAGAGAGATGTTGAGATCCGCAAAGAATGCCAGGCTGATTGTAAGCGTAATGAGATTAATGAGTAAGATTAAGAAAGGGACACTCAGATGGTTTGGGCATGTAGGCATGAACGAAGAAAGAAGTGTAAGGAGAATTATATGACGGAAATGTGAATGTTAAAAGAAGTCGGGGGCGCCCGTGGAAGACATGACACGACAGAGTGAATCAGATACCTACTTAAATCGGGCCATATCAAGTGTCAGAATAATAGATGCGTTATGTATGAGACGATGTATGAATGTGAGTGAGGCAAAGAGTGCATGCCAAGACCGAGTTCTTTGGGGTCCATCCCCTCTGCCCCTCCCTGCGGGGAAACGGCGTGATGGTTAGTTAGTTGAATATAGAGGCATGAAAATTTTGGAATCATGCAAATTTCACTATAATAATAGAGAAACGTTAAAAACGCAATTTTCGTGCATACGACGCGAATTATGCAATTTTCACAAGAATAACGAGAAATTCCCAATTTTCAGGAATATTAATGTTATTTATTTATTCATTTCCGATAAATCGGCAGTTTACATTTTATAAGTTTGTACCTACACGCGTAATACAGCTAAAATAAAACCAATTATGGATTTCCTCCTTTGACTTTACTTCTAATAAGACAATAAAATATACAATAAAAAAATAAAAATAATGAATTTTATAAGAAAATTATATACTTACTTAAGTAGATACTCAAAACAAAAAAAAATCTTGTCCGAAAAGTAAGAAAACATATCTATATTTTATGGATCTTATTCTAATGTAATTGAAGATGTCATATTAACACAAGATTTAGTTAAAAAATATAATACCTATATGTATAAATTGTATTTAATAATAAAATATACTTTATGACATTTAAAAGGTGTTATGCCGCCAACTTTTCACAAAACACAAAATTCCAAAAAGTCAACATAACATAAGACTTTTTGCACCGCTTTTGCTGAGAAATAACTCCCTTTTCCCAGAAATTCTAAGAAAATAACAACCGCGACCAATTTCACAAACAATTCCTCAAACGTTACCATAAACATGGGGCAGGGCCACAACGTTTGTTGTTTTCCATGGGCCACGGAAAGTAAAAACAAACTAGGTATGTCCAAATCAAAAAAATGACCAACTCGTAAAGTACTTATATAAATTTTCAGGTCCCTAATTATGTATTTTGTTTGGCACCAAAATCTGAATAACCTACAGTCTTCCTTCTTCTCATTTCATTTTTTTAAATTGCATTGGCATAATTAATTTATTCATGGAAACCAATTTATTAAAATTGATGGTGACGCGGTCTCTTTCGCCTAAGCAGTGGGATAGAAATAAATTCAAGTATAAACAGCATTTTATTTGGTTTTTGTTGTACGAACTATTTCTACAAAACAATATTATGAATTATGGCATAAATAGTGTACAAAAATTATATACACACATCGACCATAATGTGCTATACCTACATACATAGTATTGATATTGTGTACATAAAGATTAGGTATGCGCATAGACATATGAATATAAATGGTATGCGTATGCCTTTGATTGCGTATGCGAGTATGCGTGCGTATGTTCCCGCGAGTTTATTCTGGTGTTATTAGGACAGTAACTTACAAAACTTGCGTACAGATAGCGCCACTTCTATCTGCGTCTCGCACACGTATAATTCCATCAACTTGATTTATACCAAAATTTTTCCTCCGATTGTTACTCTGGTTTCCCTTCAATAACGAATAAATCTTTCGCCTTTTACTAAAGATTTCCGTGGAGGGGAGCACTCAAATGAGTCTATAAACCAATTTTTTGTCCCCTGCTTCTTGAAGCGGGGCCTTTATCGATGATGAGAAATATTTAGAAGAGTGAGCGAATCCGAATAACGAATTGTGATGACGGTGCGAACTGGGAACTGATGATTGATGATCGAACCGGTTTCTCTGATGCGCTGACCAGACTCGTGGCGAGCCACGACAACCCTTGACAAGTCCCACGTGTGTGGTCAGACCGCGTGCCGACGCCTGCCAGAGCGTGCCATAGCTTGCCGTTGACCCAGGGCCCGGTGGATATTTCGGCCACCAAGCGACAAGCTCGGAAAGCTTCAGTGACGAGCGCGCTCGGCACGTATGAGGCCGTACCATGATGAAAGAAAAATCGGAAATTCTGAACTGAATGTCAGCAGTACAAGTACGTACAAAAGTATCAATATTAGAAGAAACCATGGGATTGGTTTATTTATGGTAATGCTACGGACACACTTGCTCATTTGAAGCCAAAGAGCATGCTACCTACTAGCAATTGCTACCTAGTAGCATGTGTGTCAGTGACGTTGCTAGTAATGAGCATGCTCATTTGAAGCCAAAAGAGCATACTCTCAAATCGACAGACGTTTGATTTGTGAGCATGCTCATTGGATTATCGGATGGAAGGGGAAGCCTCTAAGCATGTGTGGACAGGCTGGCTTATGAGCATGCTCATTTCAATCCGATCTCATTTCGGAATAGCATTCCGCATTTGAGTATCTCGTTTTTGTATGCAATTTTAGAGAGTAGCTCGTCAAATACTGCGGAAGCATTCGTAAATGATTTTTATATCCGTTGACATCTCGCATTTCTACTAACAAATGATTACTTGCTCCAAGGTTTGCTCTTCTAGTGATCCGATTACGAACCCAAATCGATATTTTAATTTTCTTATCCCTTCAAAAATTTGGCGATTTTTGTCAGAGGCTAAAAATATTCCCGCTTTGAGATAAAATCCAAATAAATGGAATATTTGTTAACGTATCCGAAAACTAAAAACTGTTTTCGAAAGGTGGTGAAATATGCTTTTAAATTGTATTATTGGAAATAACCATGTAATTTTATAAATATAAATTTTTTGGATGAAAACTTTTAAAAAGTTTTAAAAATGGTAACCTCACTTTTTTGTCATTTCATGTAAAAAAAAAACTTTAAAAATTCACAAAGTTTCATATTTTTTATTCAAATTCTGATCGGAAAGTTTGGTTTCAAAAAGGTGTACATTTTATTTTTTTGTAGTTTACTTTTAGATTTGAACATATAGCGTGTTGTATTATCTTTCCAATACCATTTAAATCATACTTCTCGCTATGATAGTAAGGGAGATACAACGATTTCTATGAGACCTTTGAGAGCTGGGACAAATAATATGGTATCCTGTGATTAACCGCGTTAATAAAATAAAATCTTTTATAATCCTTATAATTTTCTCAAATAATTAATAATTGCGTTGCAAGCAATAAGATGTTCTGGGCGAACGGAATTGTCTCTATAGATACGATGACAGTTATTATTTGACATGAGCATGCTCTTTAAAGAGCATGTGTGTTCAATTGTTGGCTTTGAGCATGCTCATACATTAGAAAGCTCAAGCCAAGCCTGTTCACTTATGAGCAAGTGTGTACAGTTGTGTGAGCATGCTCATTAAAGAGCATACTCATAAGCCGGCTTGTAATTAGCAAATGTGTCAGTACCTTAACTATACCAAAAGTATTCGAATCAAGAGTACCGATTACTTTTCATTTTGAATAGTCGGTACTTTGATTACTAGGTGAGTACCGAATACTTCAGTACCGAATGATTACTTTTCATTCATCTTTAAACTGAATGTTCACGGGAGGGGGCCGAGGCAGGGGGTTCCCGATTCTTTTGTTGATACTGGAACCGTCGATATTATTTGTCAGGAACCGGTTATTTCTGGAACTGATTTCTTTTGCAATATTTTTTTATCAATAAATGCTTCCCTCGGAATAGGAAAGAAAAAAATGATTGTGCTTTAGACCACACGACTGAAGTACAACTTCTAGAGAGAAATAAAATGTGCGCGCGCACTGCTCTCTCTTGCTCCTACAGTATTTATAAAATTGATGAAGAACGAAATGAAATTACGAATAATCTTCATGCACTCATGAGAGGAAGAGAGAAAGAAAATGTGCGCGCGCACTGCTCTCTCTTTCTCCTACAGTGTGATACAGCCCGTTCGCCTCGCCCGACTACACTTTTCGTAACGCATTCGCCAGCTTACCCCCCAAGTCAAGCGTGCGTAAAGAAGTTTTACTTCAATAAAAATCCCCCCTGCAACAGGTTCAACATCGCTCTCACTGGAGCTGAGAACCGCGGTGACAACGCGTTGATTGATAAAATAATGGGACCCTAACAGCGGTGCATCGCCGTCAAAATGCAGCTTTCGGATATCTCAAAATAACTGCTAAATTTATAGTTTTTTTTATACATGGTTTTTAGTTAAAAAAATATTAATTATACCTACGCGCATAAATAATAGTACCTAATAAATACCATTCACTTATTGTACGATATTCGCGATATTCCCATAATACCGAATGACAAATACCTACAGTAAAATACAAATTACGTATTTCAATCTATCAAATTCGCAGTGCGAAAGGTATCTATTCTGTGTACCTATATATCTATAAAACTCTGCATCAGCTGAAAACTCTTCACACCTAAAAAGTCTATGACAACATAATATACAATGAACATTCATTAGGTACGCCATTCTCATAATAAACAGAACAGAATAAGATTTTAAAGTGTTCGCGCCGCGGCTGACAGCAGACGCGAGCAAGTGAGAGTAGTGAGACACCGCGCGGATGTTTGACAAACTACGTCTTCGCGCTTTCCGGGCGTATAAGGTTTTCGCTGTTTTCTTTATAATTTATAACAAACCACTTAAAATGGCTAATCACACCGCTAACACACGATCTTATGCTGACATGAACAGTTTCCGATATCTCAATAACCTGAAATCATCCATTCGTTTGCTAGTTTGATCAAATTAGGGGGCGTGCGTTATTTCGGTGGAATCGCAACACTGACAGAAGGCCGGGCGTGGGCAAATCTGTTTTATCATTTTTAGCGGAGACGCGAACCTAAGAGAGGTAGGCTATTTTTAGTTTTTGATTATTTTGCAATCCGCCGTCGACGATTAATTTTATGAAACAAATTACTTTGTGTAAACCACTATAATCTATAATCACATGTAATAATATGTACATGTTTCTAAACCGATGGTTTCTTCGTCAGGGAAATAACATGAATAAAAACAACAAAAGAATTAAAATGATGCCACAAAGCAATTTTGCAAAGATTGAAGAGATACATTTTATTTATTTGTTAATTAATTACAATAAAATGTAGTCCCGTTACGCTAGCTTTAGGGAGTTTCTCACCATCCTCCTAATAGGTTATCCATACTATAAAGTTTATTTTCGATTTACTGTTTATTATTTATCAAGTCGGAGCTTATTATTCGGTACTCGAAGCTATGAATAGTGGCTATAGTATATTGGATAAGTTGGCCGAGTTTGCAAGTATTTTATTTTTATTGTTTATAATATTCGTTAAAGTATGGATACGCTATTAGGAGGATTGTGAGAAACCCCTTACACTCGTAGGTTTTTTCGTAAGTAAGCGACTTCTGGCCAATGGGCACATTGGATTTTCAAAATGCAATATGCCCATTGGCCAGAAGTAGTAAATTTATGAAAAAACTTACAAGTGTAGCCATAAACTGCTACATGTTAAATAAAAGCAGTTTGACAGAGGGTTTTTTTTTTAACAATTACTTTATATTTTTTAATTTAAGATATACACATATTTATTATACATATAGGTTGTCTGGGGGTAAAACGCACCAACTTCGGGAGGTGATTCTACATGTTAGTAGAAGTAAAAAAGATAAATAACTTCTTGGAAATTCCATTGTTTTTCTTATACAAAAGTATTAATTTTTCTGTACAAACAATTCACTATTTATGCTAAAAAAACTACCTTTAAAATGTTGGAATTTGGTAAAAAACTTTTACATGTAGATTCAACTCCTGAAGTTAGTGCACTTTTCCCCTGGCACCTTTTTTTTTTTTTTTTTTTTAGCATTATTATTTTGAAATCAAAAACTTATATAATATTATATTGTTATATTGTTATGTACTATTATTATATTGTTGTATATTATTATATTGTTGTATATTATTATATTGTTGTATATTATTATATTTATTTGTATATTATTATATTATTATATTTGTATATTATTTTATTATACTTAGGGGGTTTCTCACCATCCTCCCAGTAGCTTATCTACCCTAATAACGAATATTTAAGATTTACGATTTATGGTTTATTTATTTATTAAGTTGGAGTTTATAACTCGGTACTCGAACCTATGAATAGTGTCTATATATTGGATAAGTTGGCCGAGTTTTCTAACCACTGCAAGTATTTTATTTTAATTTTTAATAATATTCGTTATTAGGGTAGATAAGCTATTGGGAAGATGGTGAGAAACACCCTTATTATATTGTTGTGTACTATTATTGGATGGTTAGTTCCACAGGTTTTGAGGAAAAAAAAATTGCTCAGGACCTATGCCATCTTTGGGGTTACTGTGATAGGGAAAGGAAGTTCTGGGAAGGAAAAAAGTATGAGGAGTAGGTAGAAATCTGGGGGCAGTTTGTCCAGGAATGACAAATGTACAAATACCTTTCAATACCTTTCAATTGGGATTGTTTTTACGTTAACTGTTCATTAAAAAAATAAATTGTTGATATATTTTTTTTCAGTTCCATGATAACTTGTCATTAAGCTCTGAAAAAGAAAAAAATAGCCCGTAACCTAACCTAATTTAACCTATTTAATTAGTTTTTTTAATTTTAATGATTTTTGAAATGATGTTTCGAGTTGAATTCATTCCGAGTTATCCGGTCACCATCTTTTTTCAACAAATTTTCACTCTTATTCAAGACGTAATAAATTAAATAAAATATTTTTCTCTCTTTCCAGAGAGTGACCTACTACTTAACAGTGATGACGCTGGCTTTGGCCCCCACACGCCGGGTGCTGCAGGGGGCGCTAGCGCAGGCGCGTGGCGGAGCCCTGTACCCCCGGGAGTCGGAGACCCGCGAGGTCAAGTCCCTGGACGGGATCTGGAACTTCCGCCTGTCTCCGCAGGACCCTGAGTTCGGCTTCAAGAACTTCTGGTATAAGTCGGACCTTGATAAGGTAGTTGGATAATATTTTTCATTGTTGTCCCCTTTTCGCTGACAACTTTTTCGAAAATTACAACTTTTTTTCCCATACAAAAAGATGTATCTATTAAAAATCCTTCTTCAATGGCGCTATAGCCCATTTCGAGCCTTGGCCTCCTTCAACATGAGCCTCCACAGCCCTATGTCCTCGGCCGTCGTCTCTCAATCTGCAACATGGAGTAGTCTTCTGGCATCCTTCCTGACATCGTCCTCCCATCTCAGCCTAGGCCAGCCTTTCGTTTACCTCCCGCATGTCCTACTAAAACCTTATTCGGTACTCATGTGCTTGGCATTCGGTTCACCGATTCATTCAGTGTCCGCTCCATTTTAATCTTAAATGGGTAGAGTCTGGGAGCTTGGTAGATATCGTAGAGCTTATCCTTAGTTTATAGATTATTAGGTTCAAACTTACCTGATAAATTTGCTGTGAGCCCGCGGGGCGCGATTGTGGCGACATTGGATCGTTGTGATTGGCCTGTATCATATTAGTGGAAAATAATTATGCTGAGCGCACACGCCAGACCAATCTTATGTTTTTATTAAAAAAATACCACTAGAAGTTGGAATTTCGAAAAAAAAGTTATTTATCTTTTTTTACTTATATATATCATATAGAATCACCTCCCGAAGTTAATGCACTTTACCCCCGGACACCATGTAAATACACATATGTAAATATACACAGCCCTAATAATGTTTTGTTTGGATCAACTCTATTTGCGAGGCCTGTTTATTAACTTATTCATTGTGGTCTTTTTGTTTTTACTATGTTTCCTACGAGTCTAATGTCTTTTGTACTGATCTGAAAGCGTATTGTACAAATATGCCAATGCTATGTGTGCCCTAAATATGTGTTGTTCGCATCAACTCTGTTTGCAGGGCCTATTATTTTAGTCTATCGTCAACTTTTTGTTTTACTGTTTTTTTTTTAATATGAATACCGCACAAGTGTCCCAACTGCTCCCGTCTGGAGCCAGTGAGACTATAGCATCCCCAATTGGGTATATATTGTAAATTAATTAAACTTAAGGTAGTGTGGAGGGGATGAAGATGGAGAAAAGGAAGGAGGGGAACCAACCGACCTGGCTATTCAGATCTGGTTACCAAACATGGCTGAAGCCATTTAATTTTTAATTTAATTTATTTCTATACTTGTACATACATTTAACAAATAATTACAATGGTTTACAATGTTTACAAAAGGTTCATATTCAGTAACAGGATGTAAAAAGTTTAATAGTAACATTTTTTGAACACCTCACTAGGAAAACCTGTGCTGAGGTGTTCTCATGTTTTGGATTAAGAGATATTCTGCCGACATAAGTAAAAACACAGTATCATCTTTGATATTGTCAAGAAGGGCACCGTGGTTCTACCCATGTCGGCAGTATCGTAGACATAAAATTGGTAGCAGTTAAAGTTATACAAATAATTGTCTTAAAAATCAGGTAATAAGTTTCATTTCTGAATAGTGGTCTTACATCAGGGCGATACTAAAAGTATCTTTGACTCTGGAAGGTGCCGCAATAATAATATTTATTATACAATACATGTAGAATTACGAAAGATTTTTTAAATATTTATATTGAGGGATCAGTAGGATTTATCGGTCAAATTAGGAATTCCACAGAGCCGAACTCTCTGATATGAAAATATCTGGACACGGTGAATTATATTCCCATTTAATAGTTTGGTAGATTAACGTGTTGTTCTTGTATTGTTTTGTATTAATTATACTTATATAATACACTTGCATAACGTGGATTTACTAGATGATCATTTATATGGAAAAGTGTATGAAAGGGTTTAGTTTTTCATATGGGAAAAACTAAACCCGGCCCTGAAAATCTGGTGCGTAAAAGTTAATTAATTAATTGTGGAATAACACAAATTAATCAAATAAAATTTATTTGCACATGCCGGGATTTTAACACGTGACCTTCAAATTGCTAGTCGAGAGCCTTACCCCTCGACCACGGAGGCCGTAAAAAGTTCACGAGAAAGTGCCGATATACCCTGTATAATTGGTAGGTACATTAAAGTTATGCCGAAAATTAATTGAGTTATAAAGTTTTCTCTAATTCAAAAATAATATTGTTGGATAACACGTCATGTAGGCCACTGTGACACAATACATTTTGTTTAAACATTTATGTATCAAATATATAATGTCTTATTTATATTTTGATAGCATAATTGTGTTTGTAATGGTTTTAGCATTTAGTAGTATAAAACTTATCCCCATATAAAGTCATTTGTATTCAGTCCGCTGGGTCAGATAACAATACTTGACATGAGGTGGATATACCCTGTGGAGATAATTTAGAAAATGACACAATGATAAATAAATTAATTACATAATTAGAATAACAATGTTTCCTCTGACCCAGAAATGTTATGCGACAATGTGCTCTAGAGGAAGACACTTTAGAGCTCATTATTTCATAGCAGTAGTCAGACAGAAGCCCAGGTGTCGATAGTGCTCCTACCCATTACTCACAACAATGTATTTGACCTACATAAAGAAAATACATTTTAGAAATGCTGCTACCGCAGGTTTAACTTCTTTTTTTTTTTTAATTGTTGTGCAACATATTCATCATCCATTAACATTAACATCCATAACAGTAAAGTAAAAGCAGACGGAGGTCGTAACCAAGTCATCATGGAGCATTCCATAGGAATGTACTTCCTTTCTTGCTTCTAATAATGATGAGTGACAATGTCCATTCTTCTATAATTGATGAGACCTTTACAAAGTTATATATTTACATAAATAATGCATTATCAATAAGTACCTAAATCGATGATTCAGATGTATAATATTTTATTTTTATGCATACATTAAGGCCTCGCTTACCCGCTCAAAAAGAAGAAAATGGATAGATACGACAATACGAACGTGGGAGCCAGCGCGCTAACATTAAAAACCATAAAATTCGTGCGACAATTGTGAAAATATTTAATAAAAGACGACTCCTTTGAAAAACAGCAAAAATCTCGTGGAGGTTGTGTCAAGTAGCATTTAAATATGTGAATTTTTTCATACATATAACTTGTAAAATAACTGAAACAAACGTGTAAATAATAATTTTCGGAGCATACTTCGCGATTTATTTCTTTCGAGGGAATATCAAATAATTACCGTTTCGGCGTGGGGAATATATAGATACTATCTTGAAGCATAACGCCTATTTTTTTAAGAACTTAAAAACTTCAAACGTTTAAGGAAAACATGTAAGAAAACGGTTGAAATTGGGAGATCGGCCCCTTAATAAATTTGTGGATTCGAAACAAGAATTTTATTTATTTATATGCACATAATATTTACTTGTTGAGTCGAAAATGTGTGTCCTTGGAAATAATTATGAATATATTTTATAAACACAAAATTGCATCAAAACAAAACTTAATTGGTTACATTTTACAAATAATAACAAAAAAATCATTAAATAACATTTTCACAAAAAGAAAGCAAAGGGTTGATATATAACAGCCTCTACTGCCTATAATGTATTTGACGGCCTCCGTGGTCGAGGGGTCTAAAATTTATCTGCAAGCCCAGTATACCAGCAACAAGAGAGGCTAACTTGACTCTGGTTTCGATTTAGCCCTTATACCTTAAACCATCTGAGAAACAATAAATACAGTGAAACCCTCTTAAGAAGTTTTCCTGCTTAAGAAGTTTGGTTTTTTCGGTCCCTTGAAGACTGAATGGCCCAATTTATCCCACTTATAAGGTTTTCCCGCCTAAGAAGTTTTTTTTCCGGTCCCTTGGAAAACTTCTTAAGAGGGTTTCACTGTATTCATATTATTTTACGGTTGCGTCTGTAGCTTTGTTTTAACTTCTTCTTCTTTTATATGGTTTATTGTCGAGGAAAGGGAGATGTTACAACAGAGTTATCAACAGTGCTTATAATAATAATTGGATAATTTGTAGAGCGCTGTTTTTGTGAGAAATCACCTCAAGGGCCCCATACAATTTATTATGAATTCTTAGGCTCTTTGTAAATTTATTATTTACAAATAGATACAGAAAACATACTTACCAGGCAGGTCACTTCTGATAAACACACTTTAATTAGAAAATTTGTGCTCGGAGAAGATACGACTTTGCACGCGGAGAACACTATATTCAAAACACTGGACATTACATGATTTTACATTTGCTATCCCCCATCACTGTTCATTTTACATTTATAAGAAGATTAGTGCCAAAATTAGAGTTAATATTTATTTTGAAAGACTGAAGAATTTAGGACTCTTTAGGACTGGAGAATCTATATAAAATTATATTTACAAAAACTTACAAATAAGAATTTGCTTGCATTTTTATACATTTAGTTATTTACAATGTCGCGGTGTGTGAAGATGAAGGTAAAGGTTTTTTGCTTTGTCTTTATACAACAATTTGTGAATGTTTCCAGACAGGCCCTGTGGAGGCAATGCCAGTGCCCAGCAGCTACAACGACCTGACGCAGGACCCCGAGGTGCGAGACCACGTGGGCCTGGCATGGTACGACCGCCGCTTCTTCGTGCCCGACACGTGGCGGAAGGCCGAAAGCCGCGTGTGGCTGCGCTTTGGCAGTGTTCACTACGCCGCTCAAGTTGTGAGTGTGACAATGTGTTATTAATAATTTATTTATAATATGAGCCTGAAAAAGGTTTGACTTATATATACATATCCTTATAGATATCTTAGGTGTATATAAATAGATTCAACGCCAAGCTCCCAAAGAACTTGAACAAAGCCAAGTTGATTCCATTGGGTCTTACAGCTGTATTCACTACTTAGTCGACTGCAACCTTTGACGGTTCATCATAGTATATTATACGAATTCCGAAGGCTCAATCGAACAAAATGCCGGCTTGCGTACTAAGATATTGCAAGAACAACATTGGAAAATTTTGGTTTACATGCAAATTCCACAACAGGGCAGCGTACTCGCGAAGTCGTGAAGTTATGTCAGTGCCGGAAAGGCTTTATTGTAACCTTTACTGCTTTATTGCATATTTTGACAGTAATGTTCTCACTAAACTAGTAAGTGAACTCAGAACTGTCAAAATATGCAGATAAAGATGATATAGTACTTTATGAAGATGATGAAGTCTTATGCCGTGTCCAGACTCGTGCCAAGCCTCGGCAGGCCTCCACAAGTCCCAGCGTCTGGTCAGTGCGTTTGGCTTGCCTTGCGTACGTTTGCGAGAGCATAATATTGTTATTATATATATTTTTATGTTACCGATTTTTAATGCACTAGTAAAATTTATTACAACTGGATTTACATAATAGTCCTAAATAAAAAAAATATTGAAGATTTATTATTTATTACAATAAATTTTAAAAAAATTATTGAATATCTCTTATATAAAATAACTTTTTTAAGGTTATTCCCGTTAATGTTATATAAGTGATCCATGTTTCGGGAAAGGGTACCGCCGCACCGGGAACCATTTATTGGATAACGAACACCTCTGCCATAGGGTGACCTATGGCAGAGGTGTTTGTTGTCAAGTGGTTCGCTATGTTTGGTGACTTAGCTGGGGTGCCCGGGTTCATGGGGAAAGGTTTGTCTAGGTCTTGGCGGTGGATGATCTGGACACACTGAACCCCAGATTCCTACCCAACCCTCATACCTTTGCCTTCCCAGAACTTCCTTTCCTTAAAAATACCCTCCACACAGCATTCTTAAAGATGACATAGGCCCTGAGGGAAATTATTCTCTTCAGGGCCTCCTGTGTGGACCTAATGTAAAAAAAATGGTGCGCCGTTACCTTTTTATTTTTTTGTGTCTTGTTCATTTTCATATTTTCGTTAAGATTTATTATAAAATAAAATAAACTTCTATGAAGACATAACACACGAATGAACAAAATACTAGAATTTAAAATAATTAATCAGGTACAATTTCTGTTAATTTTAATCATCCACTATCTCTTTTGGCGAACTCTTCGTTTTCTTTTGATTTGTTTTGATAGTACAAATAAGTTAGGGCAAATGTGACAGCCGACGTAGTTGCCATGACGTCCGCCATGCTTGGGCGCTCCGAACACAATGTCGAACTCGCAAGCGTCTACTATGGGTACCGCCGAGTGTGGTGACCAACGTTTGCCTTGCGAGCAGCGGCTTGTGGCACGTATGTGGCAGCCCCATTAGTATTAAAGTCATACTACAGTTCCAATATGCTGTAAGTAATCACAGTGTCCCGTATTAAAAGTTGTGCCATATTTTACATAACCTAACCAGCTTCTATAATTTCTCTTATGTAATGCTACCAGCATTTCTTTTATCTTCCAACTTGTAATAAATTTTCGCAATAATCTGTTGTTTCATTATTTTAATGAGAATTGAATTATAAATTTATATGCTACCCTGCTATCATTAATGGTACCAGCATTTTCTCATTAAATTTCCCTGTTTCTGCTTTATCGTAATTGCTCTTCAATTATTGTAGATACTCCATTTTTTGCAAAAATCACTGAGAGTTAAGAATTAATTCAAAAATTTAAATGTAATGCGGGTGGGTTACTTCCTAACTATCTCCCTATTTAATTATAAGTTTAGTGACACTATTCAATTTTTAATGGCTGATGGGGAAATTAAATTTCAAATAGTAGTAATTAATTAATTATTTTCATCTCAATGCGGCTAGAAATTCCTAAGATTAATACTATAATGCTTTATCAATTTAGCCTGAAACACTCATCCATATTGAAAGAATCTTCCGAGAAAAGATACATATCGCCGACGGGACTCGAACCTGCAACCTTTTGATTGCCGGTCAAGTGCTCTACCATTAAGCTACGGCGGGATACCTCCTACCCGCCAAATGATTCAATATGTATATAGTGTTTCATTCAACAATTACTGCTTATTACACTTTTTTCACCTGCAAACAACCAACTTTATTTTTATATGGGAAAGGCATGTAAGTGCTAACTCTCCCACCAGATGGCGTTGAGACATATTATGCCTACTTTTTTTTTGGTGAAATAATTTAACTCGTCAAATATTAATTATTATTTTTTAATTGATAAACTAATGTTTAAGACAAGATTTTTTTATGCATAGCACAAAGGGTAACAATTATTATAAGCAATAATTATTAGCCTGAAACACTCATCCATATTGAAAGAATCTTCCGAGAAAAGATACATATCGCCAAATAGCGAATCATTTGGCGGGTAGGAGGTATCCTGCCGTAGCTTAATGGTAGAGCACTTGACCGGCAATCAAAAGGGTGCGGGTTCGAGTCCCGTCGGCGATATGTATCTTTTCTCGGAAGATTCTTTCAATATGGATGAGTGTTTCAGGCTAATAATTATTGCTTATAATAATTGTTACCCTTTGTGCTGTGCATAAAAAAATCTTGTCTTAAACATTAGTTTATCAATTAAAAAATAATAATTAATCTTTATCAATTTCCTCAGAAAAAACATCCATTTAATGAGACTTTCATTTAGTATGTGAAATAATTGTCTGGCACCTAGTACTACAATTTAGTAATATAATTGAATGGGTACCTACATTATTATTTGTAAGTTGACATTAGTTCATTGCTCTGTGTATAATGTGTGTACAGTGTACAATACGTACATGCCCCTCTCCATTTAACCGTCAATTAAGTGCTGTCTGTCATTTGTCAATTAACCACCGATCTTTCGGCAGGAAGCTTGCCCTTCCGAGTCCATTTTTATGGGCTTCCGACATGATCAAGCGACTTGACAGCATAAACTTGTCTACTCTCTAGCCGCTTGACGCGTGCATCAAGACAACAAGAGGCATTTATAATGCAAACTCATTAAAAATATATTTAATAATAAAAAAAAGTTATAATAATAATAATTGGCAGTGGCGGTTCTTCACAGGGGGACAGTGGGGACAGTCCCCACCAGTTATACTCGAAACCTACTAAAAGAAATGACAGTCTTCGCTAAAATTAATGAATTTTGCAGAAATGAAACACAAAAAAATAAAGCGACCAGACTGACCAGCGGACAGGCGATCAGCGCACGAACCATCAGAGTGCATTTCTCAGTGCGCAGAAACTACTGCGCACATGGGGGACAATCCGAATTGTCCCTTTAAGCATTTTAGTTCATTATTTGCTTTTCGTTCTCGATCGTAGGCAAACCAAGAACTGCGCATGCTCACTTGTATGTGAATTTTAAATACCGCGGGGATAATCCATTGTATCCCCCCGTAACAAAAGTTGCATAGTCTCGGGCGGGAATCGCTCGAGTTCAAAATAACTTCGAAAAATAAAGCGTTTTTTTTACTATACTGAATTATAAATTTTATCCATAGATATTTTTTTTATTTTGTGTTTAAAAATTTGATTATCATGATTTGACTATGAAAATTTTTGTTCGAGAAATTTTGTATTTGATTCTCCGGATAGTGAGATTACAATACAGTAGGTAGTAGGTACATGTAAAAAATATCAGTCCACACCATCAAAGAAGTGCTCGAGCCGCCACTGATAATTGGATAATTTGGTTTAGTCTAAATCCACCTTCAGATGGTTTATATTGATGCCCTGCCAGTTATTGGAGACCTGCCAGTTATTGGAGACCTGCCAGTTATTGGAGACCTGCCAGTTATTGGAGACCTGCCAGTTATTGGAGCCCTATCAGGTTTTGGAGATTTCAAACCGTATTTACTTTTTTTTGGGGAAGATATATATGCAGTGCAGAAAGAGGACTCCTGCGGTCATTAAAAAAATTATGACATTTCATTCATTTTTTTTTTGACAAAGCTTCATTTATTTCTCTTATTTTCAGTGGGTGAATGGCAACGCGGTGATGTACCATGAGATAGGTCACCTTCCCTTCGAGCAAGAAGTAACCAAGTACATCAACTATGGAGTAGAAAACCGAGTCACTGTGGCTTGCGACAATACACTTCTCAAAGACACAGTGCCACAAGGACAGGTCAATGAAATAAAAACGTAAATATACTGTATTATTTCCATGTTTAACCCAGAGGTATTAATAGAATTAGATTCAGCGCCGGTTCTACGAAATCTGGCGCCCTGTGCAGGAAGTACCGATGGCGCCCCCCCCCCAACATTTTTTTAAAATTCAAATAAAAAATTTATATACATATGAAAAAAAAAAAAAAAAAATTATGCAATACATTTAAAATAAATTAATATCCCCCCAACAAGAATCAAGAGTAACTTTTCCAAGTAACCTGGCGGTAGCTATCTATTACACTGGACAAAATAAGAACATCATAACAAAATATAATATAAAGCAGGAGGCAGTTTTAAGTTCAGAAAAAATAATATTCTGATCAGTTTGTTTAATTGGATTCCTTTTATCTTTAAATGCATGAATATAAATCGAATTATAACCTAAAATTCTTACCTTGACTTGACAGAGCTGTATGGTGCCAAACCGCGCGCGAATTGCGGCAAACATAAATAAACCAATAACGCGGCGAAAGCGACGAACTATCATCAAAGAGCAACTTGTAATCAACGAAGGGAGATCCGTACGAGCAGCGATCAATGAACCAATCACAATGTTTGTTGAATTTCGAACAATACAATAATCGTAAGAGACAATAAGGAAAAATAGGTCTTACGTTCGTATGCAATGTATTGTATTTGGAAAAAAATTCCTTGACGTAAGTCAAATCCGTATTTCGTTAAATTTTAACCATCGATGCGCGCGCATTAGGTTCACGCATATGGAAAGTGAGTGTTGCTGGCGCATACTAATAATTCCGTATTACGAGTAATTTTTAAACGATTCGGGGAATATTTTAATGAAATTTTAAAACAATATTTATTTTATCACGGCGCCCCTTCGGAGTTGGCGCCAGGTTTTTTGCACGTTTTTGAACGTATGGCAGATCCGGCGCTGATTAGATTGCCACCTATGAAAAAATCAAAATCACAGAACTGCCTAATGTATACATAGAGGACTAAAGATGTTTGATGAAATGCCTGAAAGTCTGAAGAATGAATGTATTGTATGAGATATATTGAGAGATATAGAAATTGTATATATTAGTTTATATTCTAATGTAGTAGGTATAAACTAACTCAATAATTAATAAAAAAAGAGGTTCCCAAACTTATCTGGCTCAGTGCCCACTTTCCAACTACACTTTTCTCCATCATTAATCTCATTCATTCATTTCTCTCCCCATTAAAAATAGTGTGACAATATAGACGGAAATAGTGCGGCAGACAAAAAGTTTTTGAGATATAAATTAAAGTTACATGTTTGCAAAAGGAAATCGCCATATGTTTTGCAATATCACGATCACCCGGTTTATTGTGTGGTGGTTTTAAAAAGAAATTTAACCTGGGTTTTGATCCTCTAATATTTTAATTTTCTAAATCTCTAGTTCCGACATTGTCGATGCGGTGCTGTACCTTCTGTATCCAAATATAATTAATTCTGCATGCAATATTATATTGGATCCGGAGTCATTCCATCAAACTGATTCGGTAGTGTGACACCATGTTTCACACGTATGCTAGTGCAAAATGCATAGAACAATGTTTTTTTTTTACATTATTGCTGCATTGGAAGAATCTTCGGCCATTATATATTATGTACGTAATTTAGAATTTTGGATCATTCTTAACTTTATCTTGGCTTATCAGTGGCAGAGCAGTCAGCTTCTAGGTTTTTTGGACCAGAAGAAATAAAAGCAAAAAAATCTGTTTGTCTGAGATTTGAACTATGCCCCAAGGCCCCAACTCTGACTATGTCTCTTGGTCAGCAGTAAAGTAGTGCATAATGATATTGGTACATTTTGTGAAAAACGACTGCAGCAATGTATCATTTTATATTTCAGAGATAACGGTACCACTAAACTGAGGCAGACTTTCTCATTTGACTTCTTTAACTATGCCGGTATCGACCGTCCGGTATATCTGTACACCACTCCCAACCTCTACATTGACGATATTATCGTCAACACACACATTGACAACACCACAGGTAATATAAATACATAAGAAAAAAGTTGTATACACCACACCACATATATTATCACACTTATCTACATGTCTCGAAACCAAAGGTTTCTTCGTCAGGATAATATGAACATATGTTTTGTATGTACAGTTTTTCATATTATCCTGACGAAGAAATCTTTGGTTTCGATCATTCGATCATGTTGATAATTGCGATTATACACGTGGTGTGAATTATATATTATAATTATATATGCACAAGATAGGGAAGAATGGAAGAAAAAAATAAAGGAAATTGCTGCAAACCAATCCCAGGATTGAAACCAGAGAGAGAGAGATGTGGGTTGGTGTATACAAAGTAATTTGTTTTCATCTAATTAAATATGAAATTAATTAAAAATTTTGTCCTCAGGTATAATAGTGTACAATGTGTCATACGGAGGTTATTCTGGAGACCAAGATGTGTATTGTTATGTCAATGTTTTGGATAAAAATGAAACCGTTGTAGCCACGAGCCAGGGCTTGCATAACACCATAGAAATACCAAATGCCAACCTATGGTGGCCATTCCTGATGCATCCTGAACCTGGATATCTTTACAAAATGGAGGTAAGGATACCAAGTATTACAAATCCATTTCTATCGTACTCTTATGCGATAACTACATAATACTAAAATAGTAGCTTCTTTTATTAGAATCTTATATTGATTTCTTTCACCTGATTTATAGTACACTCCAAACTTTAAAACCGGCCTGACGTAAAAGACGAGTTAAAGGTAAAAAATTGGCATTCCCCCCACCCACGCCTTTTTCTGTAGCACATGTGTTACTCCTAAAATCAGTAGCTGCAAGAGAATAAATTGTACCAGGTCCTTAGAGATTGGCGTGCACTGCATTCTTGATCGCTGATGTAAAATTTTTGCATTTTCGTGGGTACTTTACTTGTTTTTTTGCAAAATGTTGTTTTTATATGTTACACTATCTTAAGGTGCATACATTAATTACGTGAGCAAATAATAGGGGGAGGGGGTCCAGTAAAATCTCACCAAATCTCATCATACCGAGGGGGGGGTCAATAAAAAACTCACGTCAACTTTAAAAGAGTATATATTATTATAGAGATAATAACAATAAATAGTTTCACTTCTTTTGAAGTGTCCCATTTTGCCTGCTGAAAGGCTATTGTAAAAAACATTTATTTTGAGAGTAAGAAAAATATCTCACGTGAGGGAGGGGGGGGGGTCCCACTAAATCTCACCAAGGGGGGGGAGGGATCTAAATTTTTGAAAAAACTGCTAACATAATTAATGTATGTTCCCTTACTAGATAATGTGTTTATACATCTACCATAAGTAGTTTCCCCAGAAGAGCTAGTTATATACAAAGAAATGATTTTTTAATAGTATCTATAATAGCGGGTTCATACAATTCAATTTTAGTTGATTAACTGTCTTGATTAATTTTGATTGAATGTCAAAAATTGTTTGAAAATACTTGTTCACCTTTGTTGAAAAAAGGTTCACACTTGTCAAGTTGCTTTCAAGTGTCGAGTTGTTCAACTAAAATTGAACTGATACGTTTTTAGATTTTCACGGCCAAAAGCATTTTCGTTGTTTGTTTTTGGGGTGTTATGCCGTGTTGTGCTACCTCCTTCTTTAGCCGACGTTTCGGACAGCGTTGCAGTGTCCGAAACGTCGGCTAAACAACACGGCATACACCCCAAAAACAAACAACGAAAATAAAATTGAACTGTCTGAATCCGCTATAAGGATAAGCTGGCAAACAAGTTAAGTGTATGTGTACTTTATCTACTTACGTGCTTCTGACACTTTTTTTCTTAAGTACTAACAAGTTGTTGCATGTTTTTAGGTACATATTGCTACAGACTCCATTCCAAACGCTGACGTCTACAGACTAAAGGTTGGCATCAGGACTGTGACATGGTCCAACACCCAATTCTTCATCAACAATAAACCCGCATATCTCCGAGGATTCGGCAGGCATGAAGACTCTGATGTAAGACACATTTTATTATGTCAATCGTAATATCTTCACACAAAATCACAATCCCGAGTTATGATTAAATCAATGGGTTTAATCATAACTTGCTTTATGTCAGTCTGCATGTTCACGAAAGTTAATTAGCATTATGAAAATTTCAGATTCGAGGTAAAGGGTTGGACCTGGCTCTAGTCACAAAGGACTATAACTTGATTCGCTGGATCGGCGCCAACACTTACAGGACCTCTCACTACCCGTACTCTGAGGAGTTGTACGACTTTGCCGATGAGCAGGGTATTATGATCATAGATGAATGCCCCAGTGTCGACACAGAGTAAGTTTACAAAGTGTTCTCTGTACAATCCATCATGGGTGAATTGTATGCAAGTGTTCTCTGTACAATCCATCATGGGTGAATTGTATGCAAGTGTTCTCTGTACAATCCATCATGGATGAATTGTATGCATGAAGCTAATGGAATTTTAAATCCATCATGGGTGTGTATGTGGGAGACGTATCGCATTCAACATATTATATGAAAGTTTTAACTCACTAGTTTCCACTAAGGACCTACTTTGAAACAAAACACTCGGTACATATTAACCTTTTATTGACTTGACTGGAAATAGTGCCAAGCGAACGTCGGTCGCTGACTATCAGTCTAAGCGATGATGCCACAGTGACTTGCCTATGTGGCCCTAGTACAGTTGTCTTCAATTAATTAAATTATTCTTATAATATTGTATTCATCAAAGTTACGTTAAGTTATTAGTGTGTTAAACCAACAAAAACTTTATGCAATTCGCACTGCTTTTTGTGCCTGGAATTTCAAGATCAACACAAGTATTTTTCAGCTTGCAACGTTATTTCCATCACGAATGATTGATTCTCAGGTTGTCATTAGACTTCTTGACAATCCTGTTCTCTTTTAGGCTGTACTCCGAAGCTCTGTTGGCAAAGCACAAGGACTCTCTGACGGAGTTGATCAAGAGGGATAAGAATCACCCGAGTGTCATCATGTGGTCCATCGCTAACGAGCCCAGGACTCAGTTTATTGCTGCTGATGATTATTTTGGGTAAGTTTTTTTGAAAATTTTTTAAGACGACCGTCCGTGGTCGAGTGGTAAGACATTTGACTCTCAATTGGAAGGTCGCGGGTTCGAACCCGGCGTGCGCAAATAAATTTTATTTGATTAATTTGTGTTATTTCACAATTCATTAATAAAAATAATATATACTATATTTGCGACACGTTCCAGAGTGGAAGATACTATCAGTATCGCCCTGGTGTAAGACCACCATTCAGAATTGAAACGTTGCTTAATAATGGCTTTAGCCGTGTTTAGTGACTAGATCTGAATAGCCAGGTACTTTCCTGCCTTCCTCTTCCCCATCTCCTTCCCTTCCCCACTTTCCTTCAGCCTCACAACATACCCCAATTGGGGATGCCATAGTCTCACTGGCTCCAGACGGGAGCAGTTGGGACTCTTGTGAGGTATTCTCTATAAAAAATAAAAAAAATAGCCAGGTACTTCCCCACCTTCCTCTTCCCATCTCACTACCCTCACCACCACCTTCAACCTCACAACCTACACCGTTTGGGGATGCCATAGTCTCACTGGCTCCAGATGGGAGCAGTTAGGACTCTTGTGGGGTATTCACATAAAAATAAAACTAAAGTTTTAGATAAGAAGTTAAAAAAAAAATTGTTTCATCTTGGAACTAAAATATATTTTTTACATTGCCTCCACACAGGACGCCCTGAGGAAAAAAAAATCCATTAAGGCCTGTGTCATCTTAGGGGATGCTGTGTGGTGGGTCTTTTTAAGGAAAAGAAGGAGACAAAGTACTGGGAAGGCAATTTGGGGATCTGTGTGACCATTGTCATAACAGAGACTAGAGCGACGGTCACAGAATTTAAAAAATATGCTAAATTTTAATAAAAGATATTGCCTTTTTAAAATCAGCTCTTTTTGATATTCTTGAAATTCTCAATTCCGGAAATATGAAATAATTTTATTTAATTGACTTTTTTTTCAGGAAAGTAGCTAAACATGTTAGAGCCATGGATTCTACCAGAGCTATAACAATAGCTCTTGCTAGAAGTTCCTCCGAAGATAAAGCTGTAAGACTACTTTTATACTAAACTAAGTAAATAAATTAAATACCTATAGTTAGTTCCCGCAGTTTATGTCTATTTTGGAAACTATAAGACGATGAAGTTCACTCACTTAAACATTCTCAGCCTTACTAAAAAAAAAATACTCCGCGGCCGTTAAACGGTGTTTTTGTGAATCGCAGTGTTTTTCTCGTTTAAATTGGAGTTTTCATAATAATCCGCTAGGTGGTGTGATTGATGCGCCTGCGCATTGCTTTACCGCTGAAAAAAATAGCCGCGAATGCAGAAGAAAGTCGGTCGCGATTTTGTATGTGATTAATATGATGTTTTCGTTAATGATTTCAATATTTATGACTAATTCGCACTTATATTCATGTAATCAATATATTTACTATTAATTTGTGTTGTTTTCGTTAGTTTAAGTCAAATTGTGACGCAAAAATCGTGTGTTCTAAATTGAGCTGTCAGAAAATGGTTCTGTAGGTTATATTCAGAAATAATTTGCATTTTAAGATCTTTATTTTATTATAAATTCTTGAAAGCGATGTTTTTTGGTGACTAAAATGTCTAATACATATTTTAGTAAACGTATCAAAGAAATGAATTGCTTAAGATGTGCAAGCAATGTATTCAAACGTGAGTTTTTTTAATGTAAATTTTTGGAAATGAAAAGCGAATTTCAAGATTTTTTTATTGTGTGAAGGAGTAAAAAGTGAGGTGACAGTTTTATTTCAAAATCATTAAATAAAAGGACTGTGTTTTTTGAATTTTGATTTTTCCAAATATTTCAATGTTTTAATAGAAAGTGTTTGGGGTAAGTGAGTTTTTTTTTTCAACTTTATGTTTGAAGCTTAAAATACTACAATTTTTAAACATTTAAGTATATTTTAGATATGAAAATCTTAAAGGTAATTAAATTTTGGTTCTAAAATGGTATTTGTTTTTACGACATCTCAAAAAATAATAAGTATATAGGACATTAAAAAAAAAATTCGAAATTCGTTGAAAATTACAAATGGAACAAATATATACAACAGATAAACTACCCTCCTTGGCCGTGTAAGCAATGTACATATCTTTCTATGAACAATTTTTTTGTCAGTTCTTAATTAGTAAGGATTCTTCATACATGGTTGTTTGACCATTGTACAAATTTTTCAGAAAGTTTATTAGTAAGGCTGGTAAAATGGCGACGTTGTCAGATCAAAACCATATATTTTGTTTAGTAAGAATTTGAAAAACGAAATGTACAGACTTTACACAACGTGCTACAGAAACACCGTTTAACGGCCGCGGAGTGTTTTCTTTTAGTAAGGCTGTCTCTATGTAAACACATACTAACGCCTTCAATAAAAACAGTCTATAAATGGATCTTTCACAAAACATTTTTTATTTATTTAATTTCAAGGGTATAAACATACCATAAAAAATATTTACATGTCACATTAAAAACCAAAAGAAAATATTAGGAAAAACAATTGATTGTGGCATTTGATTGTGAAATGACATCTGAGATATGAGCGAGAGATACAAGTACATACTAATTTTATAATACAAATAAGGTAAACTTAGAATTAATATTGATTGAAAATATATGATAGCCCTCTTGTACCTACTTTCCGTGCAGTTAAATATATCCGCCACATCTGCGTATCTATTACTAACTGCATGTATCCTAGGTACAAGCGAGTTTTTGGAATACTCAGTCCTGGTGTTGTTGCATTTAAACAGGACTTTGGAACGAGTTGCTCTCATAGGTATGTGAAATTCAATGAGGCTAATTAAATCGGGACTGTCTATACTACCATTTACAATTTTGAGCATAAATATTAAGTCAAATATAATTCTTCGATCTGAGAGTTTTAATAAATGTAATTCTTTCATCAAATAATTATAGTTAATGTTTTCAATGGGAATACCGAGTTTAAAATTAATGTGTCTTAGGAATTTATATTGAATTTTTTCGATTGAATCTGAATGTAATTTATAATGGGGGGACCAGATCGAGGAGTTATATTCGACTTGACTACGAATTAGGGATGTATATAAAAAATTTTATGTTGAAATATTCCTGAAATATCTGGAATCAATATCATGTTGTCATTTTACACAAGATTCTCCAAGGGTGAGTATGGTATATCATGTATGCATGAAGCTAATGGAATTTTGTTTGTTCTAGGGTAAACACCTGGACATAATAAGCTTCAACAGATACAACGGCTGGTACAGCAATACGGGCCGACTAGACATGATCACGGAACGGGTGGTGGCTGAAGCCAAAGCCTGGCATGAAAAGTATAATAAGCCGGTACTCATGTCAGAGTACGGAGCAGACACAATTGCTGGATTACACATAGTAAGTTACATACTTAACATAACCTAAAACACAGTAGTACATCATGTGTTCCTGGCTGTCTTCTTACCCGTTCATTCCATGGCCCATTATTGTCTTTCTTCCCCTTGTCCTATTGGAGTCGGGAAATCATTGTTTCACTAAGGCGCCTCCAGGTATCCCTCCTGAATTACTTTCCCAGCTTTTTCTGTGGCAGTCAACTGAACGTCTACTCTCTGGAATTGCCGCTAGTGTTTTCTGTGGAAGTTGCTCTTCTGGCATTTATTTATTTTATAGAAACAAACAGTACATTGGTGATAATGGTGATGGCAGAGTTTACAGATATTAAAAAATATTATTGAATGTATGAAGAGCACGGTTAATTGGCGAATTAGTTGTTGCATTTGTTTTGTAATTTAGAGTGTGGAATAGTGCTGTATGGCGTGTACGTCTTACAGGTATATTAAAGTTACTTAAGGATAGAAGTTCAGTACAGTCGATTTTGTTATTTAAAATTTTGCCTTTGTTGCAAAGTTTGAAATGTAAATTCAAAGTTATTGTTGAATTTGAAGGTAAGATATTTTATATATTTGTTTTGAATATGTTCTATTGTGGGTTCCATATTGGCGATGCGTATTCCAGTGTACTTCTGACTAATGCAAAATATAGCATTATTATTGTCTGCGGGTTACTGAAAACTTTACTTATTCAATAGATATCCAATGGTCAATTGCAGAGCTGCAATTACAACTTATTATAAAATTGTAGTTTTGAGTAAAATGCGTTAAAAGTTATTTGAAATTCGTAGTATTCACTTGTCGTATTCACTTGTAGTATTCGTAGTAGTAACTAGTGTACAAACTTTTGCATGTAGCTCCATCTGTGTAAAATCTACAGAAGTAATATTTACAAATCAGATAAAAAAGGGATGGGAGATACCAAAAAGCGATGGAATCAAAAACAGCTTGTGCGCATTTAAGTTGTTATTGCTTCCAGCTTCTCAATTATTGTTGCTGTTCTGGTTTAGGAAACTAAAGCCCCTTTGTAAAATTCCTGTGCTCACAGGGTATTATTTAACCGCTTGGACACATAAGCTTGTTTTCAAGATAATTTAACGTAGGTAGACATAGGATTGACGTATGTCCCGTACCTGAGTTATTAATCTTTATAACATATGTTTGCTAGATAAATCATGTTTTATATTTTACTTTACAGCACCCAGAATTTGTATGGTCTGAAGAATATCAGGTGCAGCTAATGTCGAGGCATTTCAAAGCCTTTGACGAACTGAGAGGTATGGGCTTCTTCATCGGCGAATTCATTTGGAATTTCGCCGACTTCAAGACTGATCAACAAAGTAAGTAACACACAAAGGCGTAACATTGATAGCTCTGTTGTAACCTTCTCGTAAATGGCACATTTAAAAGAAAGAGAGATGTTACATCCGAAATGCATACCTACGATTTATACAGCTTTAGATGAACTCGTAAGTGGACCGTAAACAATAATTTTACGGCAATGATGTTTGATGGAACTAGGTGAGAGTGAATGAAGAACACAAATAAGCGGTCAGAGGAAAAAGATAACCAAGTCATTTATCACGCGATCATCTGCTGAGAAGTTTGGACACACAAAAGAACCACAATATGCTTTAATCAATAACCGTTACCCGAAAATAAACCAAGGTAATCAATCATGTACCACTAAATGATGAATCTGAAATACGAAAACACTATATTTACTTTACAACAAAAAAATCACCCATCTTTGAAGACAATCCTTTTTTTCTTCTGGCTCAAAACAAAAGAACTCGATTTTTTCACTGTCTTCTGTTCCATTTTTCAAATAGTTTCAAACTAAGTAATGATGGTTAAGTAGGTAGGTACTTTGGCTAAATGAAATGCCGGTAGGAACCAAACATATTCTCATTTCGAAATCCATCAAGAGGTTACAACATAATATCAGTCAGGTACCTATTTTGCAACATTACTACTAAAGTATTATAAGAAACGGTTCTTTGGATAGCCTAATTAATTTATTTTTTTCAGCAGTCAACCGCGTTGGAGGAAACAAAAAGGGCATCTTCACTAGGGAGAGGCAGCCCAAAGCTTCGGCGCACCATCTACGGGTCAGGCACCACCTCCTGGCGCAGGAGCTGGATGGAGTGAACCCTCCGGAAGATCTGTTTCCCTACCTTGCCCCCGGCCACACCAGCTGGAGCAGCATCAGCAAGCCTCGCTCCGAGCTATGATCTCATCCCTCAGGACCGGCTGTGTAGCAAACCAGTACAATGATAATAGGTTTAATTTAAGAGATAATAATATAAGTTATTTTTATGCATTGTTTTGTTATTCTTTTTTTGTTTTTTCGTGAATGCTGCACAAGAGGCCCTTCTTGTTAACTTCAAAGGGATTAAAGCATTCCCAATTATTGGGGTATGTTGTGCAAATGGAGAGAATAAACATATAGATACATATTTTTCAACACTTGGTACCTACATATTCAACCTAACATAAAATATCGATTATAATTTTTAACTGGTAAGACTTTTTTTTTGGTTGACACCATTTTAACGAAGTGGCGATATATATATTTCATACATGGTGTCCAGAAACTCGTGGTGCAAGCGGGAAATTGGTGAATCTTTATCACAAAGAGAACCCAAAAAAACTTCTTTGAAAAGCATTTTTATATATTTAAAAAAATCTTTTTTCCAATTTTTTTGGAAGTAAAGGGATAAAAAAAACTTTTGGAGCCAGGTCTACACTTCTACGCATTTTAAAAGACATTAAACAGCTGATTTCAACCCCCTAGCAACCGTATTTACATGTAAAAAATTCCAACTTCGAACTCGTTTTACTTGAAAACAAAAGCGCAAATCAAAAAAGTTATAGCGCTCCAAATGCGATGTAAGTTCGCTAGTTTCACGTTTGTACTACGAGTTTCATATATATATATATATATATATATATATATACTAGCTGACCCGCCCACGCGTTGCTGTGGCTAACGAAACACAATGCCATCTTCTGGATGGTTACGATAGATAACCAAGTGTTGTGTGTTGTGTCAATAAATTAACTCACACCGCCATCTGTCAGAAACTTATGGAACTTACGAATAATTGTCCCATAAAAAATATTTAATTCGCAACAATAAATATTGAGGTCAATAATCGAGATAAACTATCCTATCTTTTAAGTTGGACCAAATACACACTGTAAGACAAATTTCATCAAAATCGGTTATGTAGTTTTGGAGTTTACCTCCGACGAACATTGTGACATGAGATTTTTATATATAAAGAAGATATATTTTTTTTAAATTCATGAATACTGTAAAAGAGTTCCAACTACTCTCAACTTTCTGGAGCCGTATATAAGACTATGGCATCCCCAATTGAAGTATATTGTGAGGCTGAAGATAGTGGGGAGGGGAGAGAGGTGAGGAAGAGGAAGGTGAAAATATCTGGTTTCAATTTGGGAGGTGGTAATGGGTACCACCACTTATTGAATAACCAACACCCATATAATAGGTCATCACCAGTGGTTCGCTACATTTGGTGACTTTCAGGGCTGCCCAGGTTCATGGGATGTCTAGGTCTTAGCGGTGGATGCGTTTTTCCACCTACTGCGAGACAGGTTGAGGGAGACCTTTTGAACTCTCCAGCTGGACTCTGTCTACCCATCACCTTGCATCGCAGTTGAAGGAATGGTTTCATACATCCGTCACTCCTGGAAACATTGACCCCAAGATTCCTACCCACCCCTCATACCTTTTTCCTTCCCAGAACTTCCTCTCCTTTTTTTTCCCTAAAAAGACCCTATACATGACTTTTCCAAAGATGACATAGGCCCTGAGGGAATTTTATTTTGTGTGGAGCTAATATAAAAAAATTCTGAATAGTTCTGTTCTTAATTAAGAACGTTTTATAAGTACAAAAAACAATTAATTTTTATTGACATCAAAGTCTTCTTGATCGTGTTGGTTTTTCTCAATTCCAAAGTGTATTTTGTTCCCTTGTACATAACTCCAGGCCATTCTCTCGGAGCTGAAGTAGATTCCGATATCACCGTTACGGGAGAGGGTGATCGCACCGGCTGTGTTGTTGAGCCTCGCAGTCATGTAGTCTATGGCCTTCTCGGTGGCAGCCTGAGCGGAGAGGCCATCAGCAATGTTCCTCACAATGGAGTGGGCCAGACTGACCTTCAGGATAGATTCTCCATGCCCTGAAATGAAACACATCATGTGAATTAGAATTTTGTCATGCTGATCAACGCTGCAAGGATGTCTGAATGTTAGGTTAAAGGAGAAGAAGGCGCAAAACGGTGATTAAGGTTAGCGTGATTTTTAGAATGCAGTGAAAACAGTGAAGTACGCATAGACATACATAGACGAGAACATAAGGGAGAGGGGTACACACCAGCAGGACGCAGAGGGGTGAGTTGACTGTAATGATATGGGATTCGTCAATAATTCAATAATCATATCTGCCTATATACTGTCAGCTTCATCTCGCATTATAATATCACTATTTAGTTCTTTAAAGTAAAATCTGCTTTTGAATGAATAAACCTTTTTACATGGGAGCGCGAATTGTTCGCCACGGTTTAAACAAACTTGCATAATCCATATACAGCGAAGAAAGATTCGCTTGTTTTGATAGTTGAATATTTTGTTGCCGCATTTAGTTAAGACACTTTTACAAATGTTTCATAATTTACTTACCCCAGTAAACAGCAAAGAGCACACAACGGGACCGGGAATCCGAGATGGCATCGCTGCACGTTTCTCGATGTGATAAAACTGATCATATTATATGATGTGAATAAGCTTAAAATAAAGACAAATAATGCCTTCGTATGGAATGTAATATGACAATTGGGTTTATACTCTTTTTCACTTCTATTTTTACACGTTTTAATAGCACAAATTACCATTTTTGCCGTGTTATTTCTTAAAATGCACCGATGAGAGCTCGACGCTAGTCCGCACGAGAAGCTACGTATACGCCAGCCCAGCCGGTTCCATGGAACCCGTATTAAGGAGGGGGAAATAATACGCTTTTATCACTTAGGGCTGGTCTAGACATATTCATATGTCTATGGGAGTATGTATCCACAATTTACAAAAAAATTTATAATTTCAATTTGGGAGGTGGGTATGTAATTAAGTAAAAATGTGTAAAAAAATTAGTACTGCCGCTAAGGGAACTATTTATTGGATAACCTCTGCCACAGGTCACCCCAAGTAGTTCGCTACATTTTATGACTTAGCAGGGGTGTGCTGGTTCATGGGGTGAGGTTTTTCCAAGGCCTGGCCAACTGCGTAGCAGGCTTGGAATCGGATTCGTATAATCGGAATAGGCTGGTTGAATGAAACCTGCTAACCTCTCCAGCCGGACTCTCTTGACCCATTGCCTTGCACCGCAGTGGGAGGGATGGATTCATACGTCCGTCACTCCTAGACACCCTAATTCCTACCTACCTCTCATAGCTTTTTTGTTTCCAGAACGTCCTCCTTCCTTACGTTAAATCTCCAAAGATTACATAGGTCTTAGGGATACGATTTTTCTCAGGGTCTGTGTGGAGTTAATGTAAAAACATAAATAATATTAATTACCAGTGGTTGAAACTCCACCAGCAAAATCATCAGCATAAGTTCCGCTACCGATCTGCGGGGTGTCGCCTATCCGGCCCACGTACTTGCCGGTGATGCCGCCTGTGGAGGTGGCCACGGCGATCCGTCCCTCGCTGTCGATGGCTACCGCCCCCACGGTGCCTACTCCGCCTTCCTGGACACGCAAACTTCCAATCATTCATTTTTATACAAGATTAAAGTTCTACCAGGGCCCTGGCATTAGCACATGTTAATTAAAAGAATGGATGCGCGATCCTTTTCGACCTGTTTCGTACAAATCTTAATTTTTGATTTGAGGCCAAAATACCCAATCAAACTGAAAAATTATTTTTGTAATCTAAAAGTATATCATATATCTACTACGAATGTGTGCTATTTTATTTTTTTGTGTTTTAAATTATAAAATATTGGCCGTTAAAGATTTTTATCTTTCATGATTTTAGAGGCAACTTGGGCAATTATTTATAAGTGAATGAATTCATTTAAAAAAATTATTTTATTATAGAAATATGATGAAATATAAAATATTAAAATAAAGCTGATGGGTGTAAATTTAAATTACAAATAACCTACTTACGTAGGGACAAAAGATTGACGTATATAAATTAAAACTACTAAAAAAAAAATCTGACTTTTACAACATTTAATTTATTATTTTATTTTTCATTATCACAGTAGATAAAGCAAAATATTATTTTCATTTATTATAATTAACTCGCAAAAAAATTCCCTAGTTGCCTCCAAAATTAAGAAAAATTGATTTTTTTTATTATAAAGATAGTCAAAAATAAATAAAATAGCTCATATCCGTACTAGACATTTAATATAACTTTTTATAAAAAAAAAATATTATTCAGTTTGGTTGGATATTTTGGCCTCAAATCCAAAATTAAGTTTGTATCAAATGGGCAGTGGCGGTTCTTCAGAGGGGGACAGTGGCGACAGTCCCCACCGATACTCGAAATTCGAAACCTACTAAAATAAATAATAGGGCACATACGCTTATTTTCACGACAATTTAACGTAGGTAGACATAGGAATAACGTATGCCCCGTACCTGAGTTATTAATGAATTCTTTAAACATAAAAGCAACATTTTACAGAACTAAAATATGACAAATTACAGTGACCCGGCGACCACCCAGGCTGATCAGCGAACAGCCGATCAGCGCACGAACCATCAGAGTGCATTTCTCAGTGCGCAGAACCTACTGCGCACTTGGGGGACAATCTGTATTGTCTCTTTGCATTTTGGTTCATTCTTTGAATTTCGTTCGAAATCCAAAACCATTGCATGCGCACTTGCATGTGAATATCAAATACCATGGGGATAATCCAATGGATTCCCACGTAACAAAAGTTGCATACTTTCGGGCGGGAATCGCTCGCGTTCATATTAATTTCGATGATAATCTTGCAAGATAAAGAGTAATTTTTATTATGCTGGATTATAAATTGTATATCTATAGACATTTTAATTTTTTGTGGTTAGACATCTGATTAGCATGATTTTATATTGCCTTTGACATATTAAAACATATTCCTTGTGTGAAACTGATTTCTTGATTATTTTAGGAATTTGTTATTATTTAATTGTTTTCTAATCAACAGGTAGTCGTTAGCCTTTACCTGTGATATCTTGAGTACTCCGTTTCCCCAAATTCATATTAGGCAAAGTAGTGTGTGCTTGCTGATTTACACTTGAAGATTTTTGTTTACCAATAGTAGTTGGTGATGGGTTGATATAAATTAAGCAGATTTAGTAATTGTGAATTGTGATTTTTCTGCGGTCATACTCGGAAATGTTGATAAACAACCGATACTGTTGATAATACTTTTATCGATGTACTTCGTGCTAGGGTCGCAGGCTCAGTAGGGTGGTCGATTTGCTTTTTTAATCTTATGTTAATAACTACATCTTACATTTTTGATGTGTCCAATTTCACTTCCGCCGTTGACACCTCCGCTGTTGATGAATTCTTCAAGTGCGTCCAGAGCATATTGGGTAATGAGACTCTTCGGGTCAATAATTTCAAATCCCTGAAAGTTATTCATATAATAATATACTTAGTTAAGTACCTACTTACATTTCTAAAATGTAGAAATTTAATAAAGGTGAATTAAAAAATTTACATGGCAACACTAATTTTGGAACAAATCATAGTACATTTAGATGTGAGGTTCAGTGTTGCCGACTTAACGGATTTCCCGTCAGATCCGGCGGATTGGAGTGTCCCGAAACGGAAGAATCTTGTGTCTAACGGATTTTACGGGATGACGGATTTCTTAGCGGATTCAAATAAAATGACAAAATACATGATTTTGTAGGCGAAAATAGCTGAAAAATAGAAATTCGTCCCAGTCATATCCCCCCATGATGGTCTACGCAGGGTGTCTGACAGATTTCTGACCGACGATCCGTCACAATTTAACGGGACCGGGAATTCCGAGTTAGCAACGCTGGTGAGGTTGTGTTTAATTCCCGACTTAGACCGTTTTCCATTTGACAGGGATAATGGCATAACTCAAAAATTTGAAACATTTTTATAACAATGTTTACGCAATATGTATGGGATCGGTAGGAATGCATTCGCATAGACTTAGTGGATAGTAAATGTCAAAATAAAATCCTGCAAACGTCCCTCCTACCCACTATCCATCCTGACCGATGTAATTGTGGCAAGAAAAACTAACTAACTTTATAAAACTGTGACAGCTTGCTCATTGACGTTGAGGTCAGTCTGAATTAATATTTGAGACAGGGCGGACTATTTATACCATAACAACGACTGTGGAAGGAATGTTGTTATTTATATTTCAATATATTATTTAAAGTAATAATAATAATATTAATTGGATAATTTGTAGAGCGCCGTTTTTGTGAGAAATCACCTCAAGGGCGAGTAAGTAATATATCATTGAAGAAGAAGACAACAATAATAATCTAAATTAAAATATGAAAATGAACACGACACAGAAAAATAATAAAACGTAATGGTCGCATCTGGGACTCGAACCCAGATCTCACCCCTTACCGGGACGGGCGTTGCTGACATTGCGATCTATTACGAGACTGTCGTATTTGTCAACATCATATTTCAAATTTCAGAATTAACAATATTATCTTCGATACGTTTTTAGATTTTCACGGCCAAAAGCATTTTCGTTGTTTGTTTTTGGGGTGTTATGCCGTGTTGCGCTACCTCCTTCTTTAGCCGACGTTTCGGACAGCGTTGCAGTGTCCATCATCAGGGCAGATCCGGCAGATCCGACGATGACATTGTATAATTACAAAAAAGTAGAATGGTGTCAGTCGTTGAATTGTGACAATGTCAAATGTGACGAAAGTTTGAAAGATGATATAATTAGCTATTTATTCACCCCTGTGAACTAACCTGTTTAATGGCGAAGCGCCTGGCTCCGTCGCCCCCCAGGACAGAGTGTGGGGTGTCCTCCAGCACGCGGCGGGCCAGGCTGATGGGGTGGCTGATGTCCTTGATGAGGGTCACGCAGCCGGCGCGAAGGTCGGAGCCCCGCTGCATGCTCGCCTCCATCTCCACCTCTGCGTCGAGGTTCAGCACGGAGCCGTAACCTAAAACGTTACAAAGGGACTTTGATCAAACTCTCAACTGATTTTGAAAATACCTACGAGTATTTCTCTTTCTACACGGGAGACACGTTCAACAAAATATATATTTAAAATAACTTTTAAAACATGAATGATAGGTTTAAATTAAAAATGAGAGATAGGTTTTATTGTATTAAGTTCACTCCTGGATGAAATTTTATTTTTTATCATTTTATGAATTCTTATTTGCCCTGCAGTGGGAATCATTTAAATTTACTGAAATTAACTTAATAACTCAGGTACGGGACATACGTCATTCCTACGTCTACCTACGTTAAATTATCGTGAAAACAAGCTTATGTGTCCAAGCGGTTAACTAAATAGAATGGTATTCTTTGCGGCTCACAATTTTTACCTCACGTGGGTATTAAATATATTACCTGACTGTTGACGCAACTATGTAAATATTAAACCTTTCTTCTTCCTACTTACCATCAAAATCTATCCTTTCTAATATTCTACATGTGAACAATACTACCAATGAACAACATGTGGTAGATTCAGTCTGCTTTGTGCTGCGCAATGATCCGCAGTGATCTTTCGGTGCATTTAATTTCAGCGGTTATAAATAAAAAATTTAATATCAATTTATTTCATTCAAAACTTGCTTTAATATATACCTACATTCAAATAAGCAATAAAAATGCTCAAAACGCATGATGATAAGTTAATAAATATTGTGTACTTCTTGTAAGTATTTTTTGATTATAAGTAGGTATTTATGATTTTTCAATAATGTCTATACAAAATAAGTGTGTAAAAAAATTCTGAAATATAAAATATAAATATCCCTTATTCTATTACCCAAATTGGGTATTATTATTTAACTGTACATAAATAAAAATTACCTGCGTTAAACACTTCATCATTTTCCATGGACACAACGGCCGCCTCCACTGCGTCAAGCACCGAGCCCCCATTGTACAGCTTCTTATATCCAAGAGAAGCAGCGAGCTTGCAGCCCACTATCTTAGGCTGGACGCGGTCATCCGGGATGTCTCCTGCGCCCCCGTGAACAAGCACAATTGGCTCCATCGCTGGCTAAAATGTACCTGATAATATTATGTTTGCCAAGTACAGTAGAATCCGGATATAACGACCCTCAAGGGACCGGCGATACTTTGTCATAATAACCGGACGACACACAAAACGGTTAGATAATTTAAGCTTGTGTTTATATGATACATATTAATGTCATTGTAATTATAGTTATTATATATGTAATAGTATTGGTAGATAAATGAATTTTTACGTAAATAAAACATTAAATACACACTATAACTTTAATGGTACTTAAACATTCCACATATAAAACATATATAATATACTGTAATCCAAAAATATACAACGTATCTACATTCTATGCAAGTAAATATGTAGTTACTAAAGTAGATGTCTGTAATTTGTGTTTGTTTTTGCCCAATTTTTGTTAGATAGTAACTTCGCACAGCATTGTGAATAAGCGACATCTTAGTTTTTTTTTTCGACATGTAAGGAGTTGTAATAATAGAAGAGCATGTATGAGAAGATGTATGAATGTAAATGAAGCAAGGAGTGTGTGCCAAGACCGAGTTGTTTTGCGGTCCGTCCTGTCTGCCAACCCCTGCGGAGAAACGGCGTGATGGTTGGTTAGTTTTTTAAGTTTTCATAAAAAAATGTGTAATATAGCACTTTTTTCTTCAATTGAAAAACATTTTGGCTTCAAGGAACTAACTCATTGTGTGGATCGGTTATCACAACAGATGATAAACTCTGAGTCTGATTTACGCGTGCCAATAAGGATAGGTATAGGGAGTAGCCGGGCGCGGGGAGCAGCATTGGTGCATAGATTTTGCCAACAAAACGCTGCGCGTCGTTCTAACCAGACGAATTATCATTAAAATAGGTCGCTTGAGTATTTTATTTATGGTATAGGAGTTGTACTAAACGAATATGTTTTCGTAGTACCTAACTATGAAACCTAACTTGAGTTTACATTGTCGTCACTGAAAATGGTAAGCCGTTGTAAGCAAAGTCGTTATATCCTAATTCTACTGTACTTATCTAACAGAATAAGAATATGTAACCTGATTCAATTAATTTGTTAGCCTAACTAATCTTGGAACATAACCTCACAATAAATGTCAAGACAAACACTTTATTAGATGTAGGTTATTGGGGGATTGGTTTATTTATGGTGTACGTTCATCTGATTGTATTATGAGCAACAATATTGAGCGCTGGTGTGATAGAATTTGCACAGTTTTTTCAGCCTGTAATTTCTAGGACAATGCATCTGGAACCAATATGGAAATCTTTAAATGGTACAATGAATGTAACTTGGCTATTATTATGCTTTATTTTAATGAAAACTGTTGGTCTCCCAAAAAAAAATCTGTTTTCAGTTGGCAACATCATTTTTAACTTGAGGTATGCAATTTTGCAAAATACATATTTTATGTCTATAAGATGCCATATTTTTATTCATATCGTAATAAAAATAATATTACTTTATAGGCGGCTAAAGGAAGGACAACAAAAAGTAAACAAAATATTTTTTTTGATTCACAAAATCTACACTAGCAACACCACCAAGTAATGTTTTAAACACATGCAAACTGGTTATGCTGATTTATTAGAAATGTTTGAAAACTGGTCACAAGTAGATTTCTAATGTAATATTACATAATAAGCAAATAATTCAGTTGATAAGGTAAATAAATATACAAGAATTATATGATTGACCTACTTTAGCCTCCTTGTCACAACTTTCAGCCGAGTTTACTGAAATCAAAATGATGGAAATGCATGCAAATGCAAAAATATGGGCAAGCTTTCCAATCATGTTGATGTTTATTGAACGCTGGCAACTAAATGGATAAATTACTGAGATGATTAGTTAGGTAGATACTATTATTAAAATAAATTTATTGATAAAATTTTAATTTATGCTTATCTGTCGACTATGTACTATGTCAATTTTTATCAGTCATGTAATGTTTGTTATTGATGAGAATGAGAATAGATGAATATCATCACTAAGCCAGTTTGTAATGACCAAAGCCCATAAACTTTTCTTTCCTTATCTATAATTTAGTTGTATGGCAACAAATAGATTAATTCTTGACAAATTATACATATACTAGCTGACCTGCCCACGCATTGCTGTGGCTAATGAAACACAACGCCTTCTACCAGATGGTTACCTAACCTAGATAACCAAAGTGTTATATCAATAAATTAATTCACACTGCCATTATGCAATTGCCCCATAAAAAACATTTAATTTGCAATAATAAATATAACTAACTAATTAACTAACCATCACGCCGTTTCGCCGCAGGGGTAGGCAGAGAAGACGGACCGCCAAACACCTCGGTCTTGGCACACACTCTTTGCCTCATTCACATTCATACATCGTCTCATACATACTCTTCTATTTTTCTGACTCTTGACATGGCCCGACTCAAGTATCTGATTCACTTGATCGTGGCATGTCTTCCTCAGACGTCCCCTACTTCTTATACCATTCACACTTGCATCATATATTCTCCTTACGCTCATTTCTTCGTTCATTCGCTCTACATGCCCAAACCATCTGAGGGTTCCTTTCTTAATTTTACTCTTTACGCTTACATCAATCTTGCATTCTTTTCGAATCTCCACATGGTCTTACCACACATACGCCTCGGGGATCTCAATCGCGATAATAAATATTGAGGTCAATAATCGAGATAAAGACTATCCTATCTTTTAAGTTGGACCAAATTACACACAGAAAGCCAAATTTCATCAAAATCGTTTAAGTAGTTTCGGAGTTTACCTTGGACGAACATTGTGATGTGAGATTTTTATATATAAAAGGTAATTCCGATACTTATCTGATACTTTGATGGTGAAGTTTCCACTATTTAATTAAATTACAGGATTACAGTGTTGAAAAATACAAATTGATGAAAGAAAGAAAAGTAGAAAATGTCAGGACTTTATAATATGGTGGATGTACACTGTACAGTAGTGGCGGTCGGTGACTTTTTGTATAAGGGATGCTGAAGTATATACCTACTAACAAATATAAAAATATATAGACTAGCCCACGAACAGGTGCAATTACTAATAAAAATAGTACCTATATCAAATTAGCTCTATAAATCCTTTATGCTTTACATCCATTATTACAGTTCCAAAATTAAATTAATTAAATAAATCAAAAGATATTCAATGCATCAATCGGTTTCCGGCTTCAAGCAAGCTTAGGCACGCAGGACTCAATGCGCATGCGCGAATATCAAACTTCTTCTAGCTTCGTGGATACAGAACGAAGTAGAGAATCCACTGTTGCTGGTATTGGTGTGCATTGGTGTGTTTAGGCGACATTCGAGCATTGAGAATATTATAATATGTAGGTATAATATTTCGAGTCGCCACATTTTGCTGTTGTTAGTCTCTGAGATTGGTAAGGTGAAGTTAAATTGCGGTATCTGTTGCTGTTTACGGCTAGAAAAAATAAGCTAAAATCTTTTTTTTAATTCGGAATAAATAAATTATTATATTTATTATAAGCCTCGAAAGGAAGGAAAGCGCAGCATCCACACCATGTATGAAGGGACCGCGCCAGATGTACAGATATATTTGAATGCTTTTAATCAACAACAACAGAAGGGTCAATGACTTGAGCATACCTAATTAATAGATATCAGATAATGAGAACCTTTTGGGCGTCTACACATTTGTGCGTATGACTATCCATTACACATTTGTCTATTGACAGCCAGACGCACAAATGTGTCCATCCTGGAAGACCCCACGATAGGCTCTGAAATATCTGCCTTCATCGCATATTAAGAAACTTTGGACGCGTTGCTTGCCAAATTGAGTACTCCAACTTAGAGAAAATCATAGTCACTGGCAAAGTGGAAGGGAGAAAAAGCAGAGGCAGGTCACCAATGCGCTGGAGTGCCCCAAGTATAATTGGCATCCGGTACGTCGGTATCCGCAGCTCTCCACGCAGCGCAGAACCACGAGGAGTGGAGGAAGTTTATCAACCATGAAAATTGGAGTAGGGTGAAGATCCTCAGCAATAAGAAACCGACTTAAGAATAATAATGACAACCTGTACATTTCTTATAAGAATTCTGACGAAGTTGCACATAAAAAATATACATAAATATTGTATCAATTTATTTTATGCTGAGAAACTCTTCTATTGAATGACTATTGTCAAGAAACAGACAACTTATTGCAGTTTTTATTGTCTAACAATTATAGTTGGAAAATGTAAATTTTAAAACAATAATTATTGAGACTCACCTTCCAATAGAAATAAATTAACACAACACAGAAATGAACAATCACATTCATAATACCTACTGCGATGACACAGTAATTATTTACTGCATTAATGAATTAGATTTCACTAGAATGGATCACCGAGAAAAAGCAATTTAATTTAATAAGTATAATTATTATATAATCACAAATTAATTTGTTTCATTTAGTTAAAATGAGGCCACAAAGTAATTTTGCAAAGATTGAAGAAAGCAATTTGGTCTGTACCTACTTTTAAAATGATGCAAAATATATTTGAATAATATTGTGAGTTCTTCTTCTTCTTCCCCTTGTCCTATTCGGGTCAGGGACCCACTGCATCGACAAGGCTCCTCCATACGTCCCTGTCTTGTGCCGATGGCAGACCCATCCTCTCCTCGCACAGTTTCTGGAGTTGCCTTGCCCAACTGTGTCTGGGGTGGCCCACTGGACGTCTATATACCATCTGGAATGACACTCAGTATTTTCCTCGGAATTCGGTCATCAGACATTCTTAGCACATGCCCAAGCCATCTCAGTTGCGATTTTTCTATGAAGAGTAGCAGTGGTTCAATGTTTAGATCATCTCGGATCGTAGAGTTTCTTATATGATCCCATTTCGTAAACCCTGCCACTCCTCTCAAGTACCTAATATTGTGAGTTAGTTATTGTTATTTTATTATAGTTATGTATTATAATTAACTAGAAACTCTCAGTATCACTCTGGTGATGGATACCACCATTCAGAAACGAAATGTTGCTTGAAATGGCTTTAGCGGTGTTTCGTGATTTTATCTGATTAGCCAGGTACTTCCCAGCCTTCCTCTTTTCCATGTCGCCACACCCTTCAGCCTCACAACATACTCCAACTGGGGATGCCATAGACCACTGGTTGCTGATAGCTGGCACTCTAGTGCGGTATTCACATTTTTTTGTAATTCTCCAATTGTGCTAAATACGGAACTATCTACTCCATAGATAGAACTTTGTGCTTTGTAGGTGGAACTTAATTTTTTTTTTAAAGATTGATTGAAGAATCTCGAATGTGTTGTAGGACGCATTACTATATGTAGTAACATAGATTAGATATAATGGAATGTTGTAGGTACAGATAGACCCACTATCACATTAAGTACATAGTTTTATCTGAGAACATGACACAAACATTGAAATGAATTATATGTAATATGAACTAAGAATATGGTATGTAAACTAAATTATTGTATTTCATGCATACCTACCTACCTGCATTTAACACAGTAATGCACCTTATCTGCAAATTGTTTTGTGCCTTTGGCAAACTGGTAAATGAATTAAATTAATAATAGTAAGCTAGAAAAGCCTTCTGCAGCCACGACTTAGTGCCTTTTGGTTCTACCCACTAAACAAATGCGTTCTGTCTCTCCTACACTGCCTGATTCAGTATAATATCACCTTTCCATATGACCAAAATGAAAATTACATAATTATAATTTTTTTTTTTATAGAAAGAGTCACCTCACAAGAGTCCCAACTGCTCCCGTCTGGAGCCAGTGGATAATAGCATCCCCAATTAGGGTATGTTGTGAGGCTGAAGGTAAGTGGGGAAGGGAAGAAGATGTGGAAGAGGAAGGTGGGGAAGTGAGAAGAGGAATATGGGGAAGTACCTGGCATTTCAAATCTAATCACTAAACGAGGCTAAAGCCATTTCAAGCAACGTTTCAATTCTGAATGGTGGTCTTACACCAGGGCGAAACTGAGAATATCTTCCACCCTGGAATGAATTTCTTCATTAAGGGCCTTGGAAAAACTCGAAATTGAAATCAAAAGACACTTTATAACACAATAACGCTCACCATACAATCCCGTACAGACCCGTTACAAGACTTATAATTAAAAAGATGATGCGTTATAAGCGCAGTTCTCCATAACCGTAACCGCTGCCGGTGCGACATTTGAAAAGTTATGTGACCCCCACTCCGCCGTAAACAGGAGAGGGGGTCATTTTAAATATGTAGCTGCCGTGCTCAAGCCGCTGTCAGCTGTCAAGTTGACAGATCCAGTACAAAGATATTCCGTCCCAATTTCAATTGACCCCCGTTCCTGCCGTAGGAAGAAACCTTTTATAACGTACTGTGTCGGTAGAAAATATAAGCGTCGTAGGTAGCACTCAATAACGCTAGCACTTTTAACGATGCGTTTGTCCTATGCTTCAGACTATGGATCAAAAAAACGCCCACATTGTATATTGTCTTGTGTTCTTCTTTATTCTATGGGTGAAGTGATATTCTTCTACAATATATTGTTTGTTAGGTAAAGGTTATATTAATTCTGTCACTCATACACCTAACCTACCAGCTTATTATCACCATAAAGAAATTAAAAATAGAAGAAATCAATACTTGAGAAAAAGTCTCAATGTAATCAGAGAATAAAGAACACAAGAAATAATACAATGTGGACGAGTTGTGTGAATCGATCAATTGAGTCTCCGATCAGCTAAGTGAATTGTTTAGTCTGTTGGTCAGTATTTGTGCATTTGAGCACAGTTAATCCATAGGATTGGGAACAACGTCCTTTATTGTGTATTATCTATTGAGCGTTGTAATAGTGTATTAGGGTATTTCACCATCTTCCTTCATAGCTTATCCATACTATAACGAATATTATTAAAATTAAAATACAGTACAATCTCACTAATCCGGCACTTCACTAGACCGATACGTCCAATAATCCGGCACCCTCCGCCCGCGCCTTCTTCGCCCCTCTTTTTTTTTTTTTTTTTATAATTTTGAGAAATGTTACAGTTACTATAAAACCTGTCAAACAAGAATACAAATATGTACATACATTACATACATTATATTCTCTTTATGAAATGCTTTGTTTTATTTAGGAGGTTTCTCACCATCCTCCCAATAGCTTATGTGCACTAATAACGAATATTTTCGATTTACGATTTATTTATTTATTAAGTTGGAGTTTATAATTCGGTACTCGAACCTATGAATAGTGGCTATATATTGGATAAGTTGGCTGAGGGGGTTTCTCACCAACCTTCCAATAGCTTATCTACCCTAATAACGAATATTTTCGATTTACGATTTATGGTTTATTTATTTATTAAGTTGGAGTTTATAATTCGGTACTCGAACCTACGAATAGTGGCTATATATTGGATAAGTTGGCCGAGTTTTCTAACTACTGCGAGTATTTTATTTTTATTTTTAATAATATTCGTTATTAGGGTAGATAAGCTAACGGTAGGATGGTGAGAAACCCCCTGAGTTTTCTAACCACTGCAAGTATTTTATTTTTATATTTAATAATATTCGTTATTAGGGTAGATAAGCTATTGGGTGGATGGTGAGAAACCCCCTTACTATGATTTTTTCTCTATGCATATAATCCAGTAATCCGGACATTCCAATAATCCGACACCCTCTGGTTTTTAATAGTGCCGGATTAGTGAGATTGTACTGTACTTGCAATAGTTAAAAAAAATGGCAAACTTATCCGATATACAGACTTAATAAATAAATTAGTAAATCGAAAATATATATTATTCTATGGGGGTTTCTCACCATCCTCCCAGTAGCTTATCTACCCTAATAACGAATATTTTCGATTTACGATTTACGGTTTATTTATTTATTAAGGGGGTTTCTCACCATCCTCCCAATAGCTTATCTATACTAATAACGAATATTTTAGTTTTACGATTTACGGTTTATTTATCTATTATGTTGGAGTTTATAATTCGGTACTCGAACCTATGAATAGTGGCTATATATTGGATAAGTTGGTCGAGTTTTCTACTCACTGCGAGTATTTAATTTTTATTTTTAATAATATTCGTTATTAGGGTAGATAAGCTATTGGAAGGATGGTGAGAAACCCCCTAAGTTGGAGTTTTTAATTCGGTACTCGAACCTACGAATAGTGGCTATATATTGGATAAGTTGGCGGAGTTTTCTAACCACTGCGAGTATTTTATTTTTATTTTTAATAATATTCGTTATTAGGGTAGATAAGCTAACGGGAGGATGGTGAGAAACCCCCTATGGATAAGCTATGAACACGATGGTGATTCATAAATATAATAACTTACAAACACCGCCATCTGTGGAGCAATATAAATTGGAAGGTTTGGCTACTCAAACACAGAGCGTGCAAAGTTAAAACCCTATAATTGCAAAAAAAAGTTTATAAATTATTATAAATAAACTTGCACTACGACATATTAAAATTATTTATTATAAAATAAGCGTCTCATATATATTTATAATGAATTGCCATTAGCATAACGAAGACAACGACATTTTAAAAACATGCATTGGTTCAAATTAATATTTTTAGGCAATGAGCCCAGAGAAGGATACTGGAAAAAAATGTCAATAATGAAAAGGGGGAAATAAAAATATTTTCGTAAATTTTACAACCTAACGTAGCCAGGCATTTCAAAAAGAAGAAAAGGATTAATGGCTTCTTGAAAAAAAAGACAAAAAAGAAATGCCGAAACCAGGGATCGAACCAGGGACCTTTAGATCTTCAGTCTAACGCTCTCCCAACTGAGCTATTTCGGCTGATGATAGAACCGCGAAGAACAACACTTTTGTTCAAGACAACAAGCCTTTTTCATTTTCCTCTTGGACAAGTAACCTATTGTAAATTGTAACAAAACGCGAAACAAACCACGAATTATGGGAAAGGAATGAAGCAACGGCAAACGGCGAGAAATGCCACTTGTAGTTACTCTATTCTTTTCCCATAAATCGTAGTTCGTTTCGCGTTATTATACATTCATGTATTCGCAGCCTTAGATTTTGTGTATAATATCTGGGTAGGTATATAACAATAGAGGTACCTAGGTACAGACAAATTTTGAATGCATTTGTGCACATCGATAATATCTAAACATATAATTTTTTAATCGAACTAGTTCGGAACACTCACCCGCAATCCCCTCTAACCACACAAAAGAACCTAAGCGAAATCCGAACATTAAGGGGATACCCGGCGGTGATTTTTCCATACAAACGTATTCCCTATTTATCTCTCTGGATTTTAACCCAGAGAAAATATTGTATTTACGTAAAATAGATATCAACTACTAGCGTGTCGGTACGTTTTTTTTTGATAAGTTACTTTTTATAGAAGTTATGACCTTCCAAAAATCAATAAAATTGACTGGTTTAAACGCCATCAAAAGACGTTCAGTATACAAACTAGACAATGTTTTTTTAAAAACAGCAAAACGTACAGACATAGAATAGTTTTTTCTTATGTAGTTGGTAAAAAAAATTGAAAATCAGTCCACTTTTGGAGGAGAAAAGTGGGGAATACAAAACCTCGATTTTAGTTGGTATTAGTAGCCCGAGGTGCATTGTCCCTTTCGCTCAATATCCGGTGGAGTAAGAGCAACAGTGACAGCAACAATTTAGTAAAATCTATTTTTCAAATTTCTTCACCATCCGGGTATCATCTGATCGTGCATTCGGAAAGCTTAGAACAAACTTCCTATGGAATTGAGATGCATAACAAGGCCAACAGAATTCAGATGAAAACTAAAAACTCATCTTTTCAGACACTCATTTCCATAAATTCGTCATTCAAAAGTAATTCACTGACCCAGCAGTTTTCGTTATTTTAATAAATACTTTACCTTCAAACTCTATTTTTAATTTGAACTTCGAATGCCTAGGGTTTCCAAACACGACCTTTAAACGTCAAAAGGGCAATGTGCAGTTGATTAAATTGCTTCGTGAAATGTGCAATGTAACGTTGTCATTATTCAGTCAGCTGATTCTTAATCACGAAGCCAATCAGGCATGGAAATCAAAGTAGGTACTGGCTATACTTATAACGTCCATTATAGAGCCACTAAATATTGCTCACAAATTGATTCTTAAAGTTATGTACAAAAAAAAATTCCGTTATCCAACGAAACTACTTTACAAGGAAACCAACGTTATGTGTATAAAACAGCTATATATCACTAAAATAATTTGTAGATTTTTAGCCATGTCTCACGATCAAGTGAATCAGATACTTGAGTCGGGCCATGTCAAGAGTCAGAAAAATAGAAGAGAATGTATGAGACGATGTATGAACGTGAATGAGGCAAAGAGTGTGTGCCAAGACCGAGGTGTTTGGCGGTCCGTCCTCTCTGCCTACCCCTGCGGGGAAACGGCGTGATGGTTAGTTAGTTAGTTAGTTAGATTTTTAGCAATACTAAATCTGCAGAAAGAACCCAACAAATCCATACCACTAGAATTGGTTCCACAATGAATTTTGTGGCAGTACATACGAAAACATCATTTGGCCAAAGAAACTATTTATATCAGGCTCCACTTATGTTTAATATTCTTCTAGATTATATTAAGTCTTCCAATTCATTGGCTATATTTAAAAATAATGTTAAGATATTTATGTTGACAGAAGATTGGCATACCATTTTTTCATCCTTGTCCTTTTTTAAATAATAAGATTTTTTTTAAGTAGTAAGATTTTATTAAAATTCCATCTGCCAAAATCAGAGTGTCACCCTAGTTGTGTTGAACTGTCACATGTGAATGGGTATAGTGTATAGTGATTAAGTAAACGCATTTTTTAAATTTTGAAAAACAAAGTTAATTTTTAATATACTAATGTTATACAGTTGATCGTTGGCAGATTTGTTCAATTTTCAAACAACATATTGTATAATACAACACAAATTTTAAAATAACAATCATACAACAAAATAAATCAATACATAATCTAGTTAAGACATTTTTCAGAATTTAAATTAGTTAAATTAAAATTATTAAAAAATAAATCCAAAGCCGTGTTTTGTGTTTTGTGACGAAAATACCTCAGTTTTTCTATTTATTTAAGGTCTTACAAACTAAAATATTTCAGATTTTTTTCACACATTTATTTTGTTTAGACATTATTGAAAATTCATAAATATATATGATAAAAAATACTTACAAGAAGTACACGTTATTTAATAATTTATCATCGTGCGTTTTGAGCATTTTTATTGTTTACTTAAATGTAGGAATTAGTGTCCGACCGAAACTACGTTTTACTGCCGAAACCGAAACCGAAACCGAATTTCGGTTTTGATCTCAGTTTCGGCCGAAACCGAAACCGAAACCGAAACTTCCATATAAGGTCATGTTATCATGGGAAAAAAATAATCAATCTTAATCAGTCAGCCTTTATTTTAAAATCTTATATTAAACATCCCGTCTCGGATATTTGAACTAATAATAAACATAACATAAATTGTCTCTTGGTATTTCAAATAAATTATTTGTGCTTTTTGAAATAATGATTTGAAATAAATATACCTACATATTCTAGGTATACTGATTTGAACTACATATAACTACTTATTCTAGGTATATTTATTTCATTTTGTTTTGAAGAGTTTTAATTTTCAATGTACTATCGTTACTTAAATTTTAATTTTTCTGCTACCGGTTTCGACACATCCGTGCCATTCACTAGCAAACTTAAAACTAAACTTAAAATTTAATTTTCTAAATTGATATTTAAGTCTAGGAAGTTTAAATTGTTGTTATCATTATGTTCCAGTGTAAATTTTATATTTTGATGTAGGCTATAAATATAAATATAAATTCATACTTTAACTTGTGCGCTTTAGAAACTTTAGAAATAAACAAAAAAATTAAATCAAAAATTAATTTAGTTAACAAAATAATAGCACCCTGCAAATCTCCCCTTTTGACTATGTTCCCATGTGATATTGACCCCGCCGACTGTTCTCCCCCTCCCCCAAAATCACCCCTCCCCCTCCCCTTACCTAATAACATGTAATTCATTTCTGTACTTGTTTTAAATTTTAAGTTTAGTTTTAAGTTTGCTAGTGAATGGCACGGATGTGTCGAAACCAGTAGCAGAAAAATTAAAATTTAAGTAACGATAGTACATTGAAAATTAAAACTCTTCAAAACAAAATGTCTAGAAATTGTTACATAGTTAATTCCCAAGAAATACAAAAAATATTTATTTCAAATAAACTCTTTGGTAAATAATATTACAATAAGAAATGGTAGGTCTGTTATTTCTTTTTAAAGGTTATTTACGAATAACATAAAATAATAGGTACAAAAATTTTTTTTTTCTAATTTGTTTAGGTACACCAAACAAAAAATACTTTATAATATCTTACATCTTAGGAACAAAATAATTTCTTCTAAACTTTGGTCATTTTGTAAGGAACTCTTTTTAATGAAATTCAATAAAATAAAAATAAAAATTACCTATCTACTGAGTTCAACAACTAAATATTTTTATGCAAATAATACTTATAGCCCAATTATTTGGTTGTTTTACCTGGAAAGTTTTCCGGGAGTTTTTGAAAATCGGTATTTTTATAGATTTCGATGTGCTCTTTTCGAATTTCAACATTGCTACCTCGCATCTTTGCCGCTCGCGCCGCCATATTGGAAAAATGGCACCTAATAGAATTTTTTTGACAATATCTCCTTTCCGACTCATTTTACGATAAAAATATGTATATACAAAATTAAACTAGAGAAAATTTCCTACAATTAACGTACAAACAATTTTTTTTGGTAAAATCAATAATGTTGTACGTTTTTACTACGTTTTTTCGTATGTTTCTCCAACATATTTTACTATCCGACCGGTAAAGATACGAGTTGGCAAATTTGAAATTCGAAAACAGCCAAAAATTACCAATTTTCAAAACTCCCGGAAAACTTTCCAGGTAACCTCTTTTTTATAATAATACGGCCGGCGAAATACAGGGGCAAGGCTTTGGACTTCCATTCCGAAGGTCCCGGGTTCGAACCCGGCGTGCGCAAATAAATTTCATTTGATTAATTTTTGTTGTTTCACAATTCATTGATTAAAAATAAAATCTAATATAAAAAAATGATATAGTATATTTGCGGCACGTTCCAGAGTGGAAGATACTCTCAGTATCGCCCTGGTGTAAGATCACCATTCAGAATTGATCTCAAACTAAAAATAACTGTGAAGAGCTCCAATGTGCTGCAATCATTAATAATTTTAATGAATTAATTATTATCAGTATTCATAATTAAACAATCAAATAATATAAGTGAGAAACAATAATTTTATCAACATTTTTGCCACAGAAATCTTTTCTCCGGTTTTAATGAATTTGACCAGCAGCACTAAATAGTTGTTAACTGGAAACATCCGTCGGTGGAGCCGACAAGAATTTCACTGCAACCTTTGTGAAAGACAGAAATGGACTAGAATTCCAGTAAGAATAAATATCTGCGTTTCTTGTAACCTTGGCTCTGTTAAGTAGGCTTGAATAATTTGCTCAACTTGTGTGCGATCACCATTATCCACACCAGAAGTTTCTTCCATTAAAAGTCATGGGCATCCCATAGCCCTTCTCCTCTTTCAGAAAACGCGATTCTAGATGAACAAGATAAGATAGCTGTGGGTCTCCAGAATTACAGCTTTTGCTCATTGTTGCACTAACGACGTCCGCGCACAATTATCAACTTCATCAGAATTCAAATATGTATTTTTTAATCTGGGATCCAATAATGTTGAAGTAATCAGAGCAGGATGTCCTTTGACGTATGCAAATCAACAAGTTCTGACTGTCCTGACTGTCCTGATACGACTATGAGTGCTAACGCAGCAAAATGACACTTCGTCGCTCGCAGCTCAGTGTATCGAACATATCCGATCGCAGCACGAAACCTCCCGAATTCAGTTTCGGTTTCGGCCGTAGTTTCGGCTGGATGGCAGCCGAAACCGAAACTAAACTGAAACCCATTTTTTTGCCGAAACTAGGCCGAAACCGAAACCGAAACCGAAAGTTCGGTCGGACACTAGTAGGAATATATTAAAGCAAGTTTTTACTGAAATAAATCGATATTAATTTTTTAATGTTAGAAATTTGATACGGGGATAATCAATCTTTCTCATTGGAACCTCCCTGTACAGTTGCAAGCATTTTTAAACTTTTATTCTCAGCCGTTGGTCAATGGTAATATCAATAGATAAACTGTTGTTGCCCGCTACAAATAATCACCAGATTTAAATAATCAATTTTTTATTACACGCCTTTATCTCCTTTTTAGGCTCTCATTCATACCTTTAAATTAAAGTATATACCTACTTGAGAGCTTCATTCTTGTATTGGGTATTTTATTTATTTATTGTTTGAAACATTTACAGAGTGTTAACAATTTTATAATATTGTTGCGTTTGAACGTGCATGAATATCTGTATATTAATTAAGATGAAACACGGTGGTGGAGAATATTTGAAAAATAGATTTTACTAAATTGTTACTGTCACTGTTGCTTTTACTCTGAGGTTTTGTATTCCCCACTTTTCTCCTGCAAAAGTGGACTGATTTTAAATTTTTTTTTTACCAACTTACATAAGAAAAAACTATTCTATGACTGTACGTTTTTTAAAAAACGTTGTCTAGTTTGTATAATGAACGTCTTTTGACGGCGTTTAAACCAGTCAATTTTATTGATTTTTGGAAGGTCATAACTTCTATAAAAAGTAACTTATAAAAAAAAAACAAAAAGTACCGACACGTAGTTGATATCGATTTTATGTATAAACAATATTTTCTCTAGGGTTGAAATCCAGAGAGATAAATAGGGAATTCTTTTGTATGGAAAAATCACCGCCAGGTATCCCCTTAACACTCCAATTAAAAATGTTCACAGCATGCGTAATCAAGGTTTAGTTGTTACAAGGCGGGATGCTAGTAGTGAATAAATTAGAAATAATAATAATAATAATCAAAGAGAAATATAAGACATGAAATATAAAACACAGTAAGTTTTTTTTCTTTTTTTTATATGAATACCGCATAAGAGTCCCAACTGGTCCCGTCTGAAGCCAGTGAGACTATGGCATCCCCAATTGGGGTATGTAGTGTGGCTGAAGGAAAGTAAGGAAGGGAAGGAGATGGGGAAGAGGAAGGTGGGGAAGTACCTGGCTATTCAGATCTAGTCACTAAACACGACTAAAGCCATTTCAAGCAACGTTTCAATTCTGAATGGTGGTCTTACACAGGGCGATACTGAGAGTATCTTCTACTTTGGAGGGTGCCGCAAATATAGTATATATTATTTTTATTAATTAATGGGGCCAACAGACCTAGCTATAAAAGATCAAGCGTTATTTGGTTTGGCGTATTTCGGCATATCGGTTGCCGTACATTCCCAATGGGAATGTATGCCGAGCGATATGCTGAAGTAGGCCAACCCAAATAATGCTTGAGCTTTTATAGCTAAGTCTGTTGCCCCCATAATTGTGAAATAACACAAATTAATCATATAAAATTTATTTGCGCACGCCGGGTTCGAATCCGCGTTCTTCGGAATGGGAGTCCAAAGCCTTGCCCTTGGACTACGCCGGCCGTCTAAATACCGGGTGTATTGTGACGCTGATGGTAGCGGGGAGGGGATGGAGATGGGGTAGAGGAAGGTGGGGAATTACCTGGCTCTTACGTTCCAGAGTGGAAGACACTACCAGTACGCTCTAGTGTAAGACCACCATTCAGAATTGAAACGTTGCTTGAAATGGCTTAAGCCGTGTTTGGTGACTAGATCTGAATAGCCAGGTACTTCCCCACCTTCCTCTTTCCCATCTCTTTTCCCTCCCCGCTACCTTTAGCCTCACAACACACCCCAACTGGGGAAATAGTCTTAGTTTCACTGACTCCAGACGGTTGGGAGCAGTTGGGAATTTTGAGTGGTATTAACACTTATAACATAATATAATATATAAAAGTATAGGGGAGTGCAAAAATTTACTGTGTTCGAGTACCTACTTATCCGTAGAATTTAATAGTCATTCACCATTTTTTCAGTAGCAAATAGGTATGTATAAAATAATTCATTTATTTCCAACTCAGTAAGTACACGAGCTTCGTTGCTTCTATGGAAAGGTTACACGTAATATTTATATTGGAAATGATTCGTGATTCAATTTGTTCAAATAAGGCGCGCACGACTAGGCATGGATTCAATTATTGCTCGATTTACTTACTGCTTATTATTATTTGTTATTTATGAATTATAAACCCATAAACAACGGATTTACTGAGTAAAAATTGAACCGTAATACAATATCGATCACGGAAATTCTAAATGGTTTAAAGGACAAAATGTTAATTGTCGAAAGGCGATTGGAAGGCGGTTGAAAGGCGAAAAGGTTTTTTTTCCTTGTTGTGATTTTTGTATTTTTATGATTTGAACATCAAAATATAAATATAATATATTAAATCAAATAATTATTATTATTTTGCTACTATTGGCAAATGCCTTTTAAATACATGAAAGAATTATACTCATGTAGTCACAGTTTCATAGCGAAACTGACCGAAACTGACTGAAATTGACCAGTTTGACAATGTCTTCAGAGGGCGAAACAGCTGTAACGCATAATAATAAATACCAAGCAGAACTTGTTTATAATAAACTGTTTTTATACATTGAATAATAATATAAAAGAAATAAAAAATTAAAATGGAGTTCTACAAAATAAATTTAATAACAATGATAAAAAAATAAAAAAAAATTTGCGAAACTCAATCGAAAATCTGAAACAGAAAAATCAGAAAAAGATACGGTCACATCTGGGACTCGAACCCAGGACCTTCGGTTTTCCGGGCTGCGGCGTATCCATCCTTGTTCGGAATGCTCGATTTCAATACCGTAGAAGCCCGCCAAAAAATATTTTTAGTTAACCATTATTTTTTAAGCTAATATCTGGAATACTACTAAATCCGCCTATGTTGAAAGAGATTAACGCCGTTCTTCCATGGAGCTACCTTCAAGCGACGCGATCGCCGCTCGTCTGTGTTTTCCATACTATTATTAGTGTTTGAAAACGCCGCTAGGTGCTACACTAGCAAATTTGTTTGACAGGTAGCGGTAGCGTCGCTTGTAATTAGCTACGTGGAAGAACGGCGTAACTTATGACTCCGAAAGCGAGGACTTCTGCCTGGAGAACGCGCCAATAAACAGAGCGACTCAACTGTTCTGCATTGACCATCAACATTTTCAATGTCACTTACGCCGTTCTTCCACGTAGCATTACGTTACGCCGTTTATTCACAAGCGACGCTACCGCTACCTGTCAAACAAATTTGCTAGTGTAGCACCTAGCGGCGTTTTCAAACGCTAATAATAGTATGGAAAACACAGACGAGCGGCGATCGCGTCGCTTGAAGGTAGCTCCATGGAAGAACGGCGTTACAGACAGTTCATCTATCATCTTTTGACACGTCACGTCACAAAATAGTAAAATTGCCCTTTTTCATTTGTAATCTTCTCCGTGACATACTGGTGTATGTATAACCGTTTTACGGAGAACATAAAAATAAATAAATTTGATTAATTTGTGTTATTTCACAATTAATGAATTAAAAATAATATATATCTACTATATTTACGGCACGTTCCAGAGTGGAAGATGCTCTCAGTATCGCCCTGGTGTAAGACCACCATTCATAATTGAAACGTTGCTTGAAATGACTTCAGCCGTGTTTAGTGACTAGATCTGAATAGCCAGGTACTTTCCCACCTTCCTCTTCCTCATATCCTTCCCTTCCCCACTTACCTTCAGCCTCACAACATACCCCAATTGGGGATGTATTGTCTCACTGGCTCCAGACGGGAGCAGTCGGGATGTTGTGAGTCACTATAAAAATAAAAATAAATAAATAAATAGATATTTCTTCAGTTTTTATTAAGAAATCCAGGGGGCGAAGGATGTTCCGGTTTGCTCATTCCGGTTTTGAGTCATTCGAATAATCTAGAGAGGAAATCAATTTCACTGCCACGCCAAGCGACACAATGTTGCAAAACTGTCAAAGATAATAATATAATCGAGTGGATATGAATACGAAAGCTGCTGCGAACCCAGATTAGCAAGTTCCCTATCTCCTTCTCTTTTCCATGGCGTGGGAGGACTTCCGCTTCTGCACATTTGTGCAATGGAACATTGTCGGACTTGTGCAAATACTATAATACAGCTGCAACACTCTAAAGCGGTCTACACACCATGCTGCTAACAGCCCGATATATCGATATATCGGGCTGTTAGCTGCTGGCTATTGGCTCTTGTCTCTTTTTTTCCTCGTGCGAACCCGTAACATTCTGTTTCATGTTGCCTTCTGTCTCTTTTATTACACAACAAATTCCCTGCGGCGCATCGGTTGGTACTAGCGGCAGACGGTTTATTCCAATTTGCAGTCAACGTGAAACAGAGTGTTACGGGTTCGCATGAGGAAAAAAAAGAGAGGAGACAACCTCCAACCTTCGACTTTTTAGCCAGCTGCTAACAGCTGCTGTTCACAGCATGGTGTGTAGACCGCTTAATGCCGGGGCAGCCATCATGTCTGCTTTGGGACCACTTAACTATAATACAAATTAGCAGGTGTAAAACGATTCAATATCTTTGAAGAAGATAACACTAATAATCTAAAAAAAAATAGGAAAATGAACAAGGCACAGAAAAATAAAAGATAACGGTCGCAACTGGGACTCGAACCCAGAACCTCTCGTCTTACCGGGACGAACGCTTTTACCAATTCTCATACTGCTATCATTTATTTAAACTTCATATTTGTCAATCTCATATTTCAAATTTCAGAATTAACAATAAATATATAATAAGATATCCGAGACACTATCTAGGTAACAGACGTTCTTATAGAACACTTCTTTCCAATGAAAAAGGTAGCTGCCGATAATATGGAAAAAAATAGTCGAAGATGATATTGTTTATTCTGAATTTTGAAATATGATATCGACAAATATGACGTTTAAATTAATGGTAGCAGTAGCCGAATTGGTAAAGGAGTTCGTCCCGGTAAGACGAGAGGTTCTGGGTTCGAGTCCCAGTTGCGACCGTTATCTTTTATTTTTCTGTGTCTTGTTCTTTTTTATATTTTCGTTTAGATTATTAGTGTTATCTTTGGGACTGGAGAATTTTTATGAAATGACCTTAAAAAGTTTACAAGTTCTTATTTGCTTACAATTTTACCCAATTAGTTATTTACAATTTCCCGGGCTGTGAAGATGAAATATTTTTATGGATACGACTGACTGTCTGAAAAGGTGAGTTTTAATGGGCCGCTCTGCCAATTTCTACCGATTTCTTACACGTTTTCCTTAAACGTTTGAAGTTTTTAAGTTCTTAAAAAAATATATGTTATTCTATATATTCCCCACGCCGAAACGGTAATTATTTGAAATTCCCTCGATAGAAATAAATCGCAAAGTATGCTCCGAAAATTATTATTTACACGTTTGTTTCAGTTATTTTAAGTTATATGTATGAAAAAATTCACAATGTTTCTTTAAATGCTGCTTGACACAGCCCTCACGAGATTTTTGCTCTTTTTCAAACGAGTCGACTTTTATTAAACATTTTCACAATTTTCGCATGAATTTTATGGTTTTTAATGTTAGCGCGCTCGCTCCCATGTTCGTATTGTTGTATCTCTCCATCTTCTTATTTTTGAGCGGGGTAGCGCGGTTTTAAGTTTAGCTCAAAATTCTGCCCAGTCTGTGATCATTTTGTAAGTCTTCTTATGTAAGTAGTCTATATAACAAGTATAACATTACTGGTGTTTGTTTTTTGTTATTGTTTGTTACAAGCATGTCGTTCAAGCGATTTGTTGTAGTTCCCACAGCAGAAGGTGCAGAAGAAAACTAATAATTTAAACAAATCGATTTACAGTGTAATAAAATGAGTAATGTATTCGGTATTTTTATGACTGTGGCAATGCTTGACTACATAGAAGCCTGATTTGTCGGTGTGTCACCTTCCATAAGCAAGGAATTAATCCGGTCACGTTAAAGGAATCCTGTTTTATTGTGTGGAAGTCGAGGGATAATGTTGACAATTGTTTAATGTTCACTTTACTCAGGCACCAACCAACAGGTACTGCATTATGTAGGATACAACAATTAAACAGATAGTGACTTAATATTATCGGTTATCAGCGGCTGCAGTTCATAAAGGCTGAAATGCTTTGCCTTACCTAAGAAAATCGAACCATAATTTATATTATTGTTCAATTAAAATACTGCCATAAAATAAGTTTGCTGTGTTTGAAGAAGTGAAAATGTATAATGTAATGTGAAAATGTATAATTTTTTTGAGGACATTGTATAAAAGAGATGAATTCAAAATGTATTTCCGCACGTTCCTCTTTCCCGTCTCCTTCCTCTCCCAATACCGTCAGCCTCACAACACACCCCAAATAGGGATGCCATAGTCTTACTGGCTCCAGACGGTTAGGAGCAATTGGGACTTTACACGGTACACATTAAAAAAACATATAAAACGATAAAACATATAAAACGAATTTGCTAACTCATTGATTTCCTTTGTTTTTTTTTAACCTTATTTCTTCTATCAATGATCTTTCACTGGTAAAGCATTGTGGCTGGTAGGGAATAGTTCTGTCGCTGATATCACTGTCACAGGAGTTAGTCGAGGGATACAATGGAGCCATCAGCGGCATACCTTTACTTCGAGATACATCTTAGGTAAAAAAAGAGACCCTCAAAGTTATTCAACCGTCCTTTTCGGTCCCAGTCCTTATATAAAATACATATGAATATATTCACAACTGACCGATTTATCTACATGTGGGTTAGCATAAAACGGAACACCATTTTTTACAAAATTTTGAACTTAATCTAAACATTGCGAATCTCAGCTGACCGGAACCGAAGCTCATTTCTGGCGCCAGAATGGACTATTCAAATGCATGCACTCAATTTGACCATCAAAAATAAGGACCTGAGCGAAAAATGCATAATCCAAAAGAAGAATTAAAAAAACACAAGAAAAATACTTTAGCCCTTTCGTGGTACGCAACCCAGAACTTTGAATAAAAGCATCATATGCAATGGCGCCAATAAATAGATTTTCATTTCAAATTAATGGAAAATGAAAAGGATACTTTGCGAAAAGATTTAAGCATTTTCAATGAGTGTGATTGGCAAGGAAGAATGAGTTTACACTTTTTGTTAGAATGGTTATAATTTTGTTTTGTTGCTTTTGAGGGATTGACTTCCGTCCTACAGTCGCTGATGATTCCGTTCTAAACTCTCTTTCTGCTGCGTGTTTTGTTTATGAGAAAGAGAGAGAGGTTGCAAAAGGGCTATCGGCAGTTGGGAGTATATCAAGAGAGATAGCAGTTCCGCACCTTATCAGCGCCAGACAAGGCATTGGCCCCGAGGAGACAATGGCGGCTCGTGAGGCCCAATAAGGACTTCTGTTGTGACGGCAGTTATGGAGATGGCGTATTCGATCCTTATAATATAATATATCTTTATGTGCAATCTTGCAATCTAAAGGAATTTTGTCTTGATCTTATATGTTGATAATAAATACATGGTATCCAGAAACTGGTAGAACAAGCGGGGAAACTGTTGAATCTAGATCGTATTACGAATAGATTTTGTTGTGTCGTTTTTTTTTATTATTTGACCTTTGGTTTTTTTAGTAAATCGAGTTCGAAGAAGGAATTTTTTTGGCCAGATTTAAAAAAAGTCGGTCTTGTCTTTTAAAAGGCGATGAAGCGTAGACCAGGTTTCAATTTTTTTTTAAACTTTTAGTTGCCGACAAAAGAAAAAAAAATCTAAAATGCTCAGATCGATTTGCCGGCATTTGTGTTTCCTCCATCATTGCCTCTTCAAGGCCCATGGTCACTCCTTCCTCTCCTCAAAAAGACCCCTCACAAAGATGACCCTTAAGGGAAAATATTTTCCTCCTTCGTGTGGAGTTAAAAAAATATTAGTTTCCTGCTTGTTCCAGAAGTTTCCAGAGACCTGAATTTTTTTTTTTGTTAGTGCTATATACTACAAATCAGTTTATTTCTTTTAGGGGGTTTCTCACCATCCTCCCAATAGCTTATCTACACTAATAACGAATATTTTAGATTTACGGTTTATTTATTTATTAAGTTGGAGTTTATAATACGGTACTCAAACCTATGAATAGTGGCTATATATTGGATAAGTTGTCCGAGTTTTCTAACCACTGCGAGAATTTTATTTTTATTTTTAATAATATTCGTTATTACTGTTATTAGGGTAGATAAGACCCCTTAGTAAGATACGACCCGCTGGCCGTAAAGCGCCATTCAGACGGTTCACTAATCGCTCATTTCCGCATTTCATTCGGCCTAGTTTACTCGGAATGACACGTCTGAACATGAAATGAAACGAAAGTGCCGAATACTGCCGAATGAAATCTTCAAGTGAACCGATCCAACAATGTTGGATATTTTCATTCGGCATCCTTCACTTGCGGCATGCGCGCGGAAGAGAGCAAATTGAAACGTCTGAACACCGAGTGAAATCTCAATCAGTTTGTCTCGCGTCCTGTACGGGAAGGACGCTATCACATCGCACGCAAAACGTCAAAATGGTATTCGTTCGGCTAATTTGTTTGCTTTTGGGAACACCTCTCATATAAATTTTTGGGTCTCCCTTATTATCCATGTATTTTAATATGTTTTTTAGTATATGTAAGATTATTAATTTGTAGGAAAATGTTCGTAATAAAAAAAGTAAAATCAAATTGTGTTATTATGTCATAAAAAATAAAAAGGTTTATAAGACGAAACAATACTGTTTTATTTATTTATTTTTAATTTATTGTGTCAACTAAATTGCGTAAAAATCGATGCATCTGACATGTTTTTCCTTAAAATTCGGGGCCGGACCGCGCTGGAAATCAAACGAATTCCAGCGCGGTTGACCTCGCTCGGCGACGCTGTGGTGGGAATGGACGAGTGAACGCTTATTTCTATAGCGCCGTCTGAACATGGAATGAAACGAAGATGGAAGATTAGGCCGAAAAAACATGGCGTAAACCTTCACTCGAGTGAACTGTCTGATTCCAGCTTAAACGCAACAGCAGCGGAATGATAAAAAATACAGGATTCACACAACCTGTTTGTTCCGGCGTCAAGGGGAAGAACAATTTATACAACTTTGCGCAATCTTCTATCTTATGTTTTAATCTATGGTCAATGTAACAATTTATATTACAAGAAAGTTTTAGAAAAACTTAAGGTGTTTCGTATAAAATGTTAAAGAAAGTAATAAAACTCCAACAAAATCCCAAGTTTCACAAAGTTTCCAGATGGCACCACAAGTGTCACTAATTCCCATCTCGCGGTGTAACTCGTCTCCGAGGTCGCTCGGTTCACAAGTTCATACCTTTGTCTGGTGGACAAAGAACAAAATCAATACAGACGTCTGCTTTTGCGAAAATTTCAATGTTACGCCAGAATTAGTCACGCTACACCAAGCTTCGTGTTGCTGTCTTATGCATTCGTGATGTTATTGCGAACAAATTGCGATTAGACGAAATGCAAAATTGCTCCTTCCCTGTCTGCTTCCCGGGCATGTCTGGAGGAAATGTTAGAAATTGGATTTAAAATTATAGGATTAATTAAATAATTTTTATATCTGAAATGTTTAGTTCTAACTTAGTGCCTAATACTAATCATTTTAGACACAGAATCTCATTCAGTTTTCCTACAATAATAAATATTTTTGATCTTCGTATAATTATATTTTTTACTTTGAAGAAAATTTAAAATATCCAGGGGATACCTACGATTCTAATGATAAAAAAGCTGGTTATGGGCAATAAAATTACTCATAACATAATATTATGGGTCCAAATGGAAGAAGATATATTAATTAGTAGAACCACAGTTTAAAATAGATGTTTCTTTTTTAAATCCTTTTTTTATCCAACATATGAATTTTTCAAATTTAGTTTTTGGGTATGTATATAAAAATAGGCTAAAACCGGTTGCAGTAAAAAATAAATTATTTGGGGAAAAAAGTTTTAATTTTTTAAAAATATATTATTAAAATGGAATTTCACAACAAATTGGAAGTTTCAAAAATTGAAATAAAAAAATTGGGAGCATAATATCTTCTCTATAACTCGATAAGAATACAAGGTATCTACACACATAGGGGTTGATTTTTTAAAACACCTTTAAACTTATTTCCGTGTAAACAACCTAGTCATCACACAGTATTAATTTATCAGAAAGGAAGCATTTTTTAAACCCCGGTAAAAATATCCTGAAACACCTTGCGCCAACAGAAAACAGCAGTTGTTGCCATATCAACTGTTTAAATAGCTGTTACAAGTTATGACAAAATTCGTATTACTGGGACGATTCCGTTTGAGATTTCCAACTCCTCTAAAAACTATATTTATTTTTATTTTTAACTTACCTTATGAGTAAAACCTCAAATTGTAATATTTTTATTAATGAAGACAATATTAGCTAAACTCGATCAAAAATCTGAAACAGAAAAATCAGAAAAGATACGGTCACATCTGGGACTCGAACTCAGGACCTCCGCATTGCCGGGATGCAGCTCTACCACCTGAGCTAATTTATCCCTACCCGATTCGGTCATATTTAATTTCATCATACTTAGATTGAGAACTACCAACATTATCTTCATTTTCTCAACGCATATTTTTATCGGCTGCTATCTTTATAAATGATTGCAAGATTCAAACCGAACTAAATGCTTTCTAGATAGTGTCTTGGATTTTTTTTTCGCACCACATTTTCAGGTCCGGGTTTAGTTTTTCCTATGGGAAAATACACTTTTACATATAAATGATATTCTAGTAAATCCACGTTATGCAAGTGTATTATATAAGTATAATTAATACAAAATAATACAAGAACAACATGTTAATCTACAAAACTATTAAATGGGAATATAATTCACCGACTCCAGATATTTTCATATCAGAGGGTTCGGCTCGGTGGAATTCCTAATTTGACCGATAAATCCTACAGATCCCTCAATATAAATATTAAAAAAATCTTTCGTAATCCTACATGTATTTAAAATGACTGATTTTTGCATTTTTATTTACAAATTCTTTGACAAATCTAATATGTATAATATATAAATCTAATATATAATGTATCGATTATTATTTAATATGCGACATATATTGACTTTTCAGTAAGTCTAGGATAAATAAATATTTTTAATTTTCTCAGTTGGTAGAGCTGCACCCGGCAAGGCGAAGGTCCCGGGTTCGAGTCCCGGATGTGTCCGTATCTTTTTCTGATTTTTCTGTTTTAGATTTTCGATTGAGTTTGGCTAATATTGTCTTCATGAATTAAAATACAACACGTATAGTTTTTAGAGCACGTCACTGGAGGAAAAAAATCTGAATGAAGCAGAGGAAATTACTAGCGCCTTGACGCCTCTGCGTCCCACGCATGCGCAACTTTACACCGTACTGACTACAGGCAGAGCACAGAGGACATTAACCATTCGGATGCTGGGAATTATAACACTCATAATAATAATTGGACAATTTGTACAGCGCCGTTTTTGTGAGAAATCACCCCAAGGGCGATCCTTAGTTACAATCTCTATTGGCGCGTTCTGACATAAGAATATGGATATTAGAGAGACGGCATGTGAAGTGTGCCCGCGCGCTCCAAGTGTGCCTTTGCGAGAATTCTACCCACATGGCTGACATTGGCTGTCACCATGTAAAATGTCTGCTGTCATAAAAATGTCGGAACGTATTAAACGGCCAAAAACCAGCAGCCAATGTAAGCCGTTTGGGTAAAATTCTCAAAAAGGCACACTTGGAGCGCGCGGGCACACTTCACATGCCGTCTCTTTAAGAGGATACCCGGCGGTGATTTTTCCATACAAACGTATTCCCTATTTATCTCTCTGGATTTTAACCCTAGAGAAAATATTGTTTTTGCATAAAATAGATATCAACTACTAGCGTGTCGGTACTTTTTGTTTTTTTTTTATAAGTTACTTTTTATAGAAGTTATGACCTTCCAAAAATCAATAAAATTGACTGGTTTAAACGCCGTCAAAAGACATTCAGTATACAAACCAGACAATGTTTTTTTAAAAAAAGCAAAACGTACAGACATAGAATAGTTTTTTCTTATGTAGTTGGTAAAAAAAAAATTGAAAATCAGTCCACTTTTGGTGGAGAAAAGTGGGGAATACAAAACCTCCATTTTAGTTAGGTGTCAGTGTATTGTCCCTTTCGCTCAATATCCGGTGGAGTAAGAGCAACAGTGACAGCAATATTTTAGTAAAATCTATTTCTGCACCACCGGGTATCATCTTAATATCCATACTCTTAGATTTTATACCATTATACATACAGGCTGTTCAGCATCGTACTTGAGTTACTTTAACCTGTGATTCGTGACATTATTTGGAGTAAAAAATGGAAATGAAATTTTGGTCAAAGGAAAAAAAAATCTTCCACATGTCGTCACTGGTCTCTAAGCCAAGTAACCAACCAACCCTATCTATATTACTACCAAATCTATATTAATACATATCTTTTTAATGCATGTCTCTTATTATGTTATTTACCCGCCTCGGAACAGACTTTGTCTAGTGAGGCGGGTAAAAGAACAGAAAATTGTAAATCAATCAATTAATATTAAATAAACGCCCGGGCTGCCGGCACTGAAACTGAACCCCTCACCCAGCTCCTTACTTCCCAATACCTACTAATTTCTATGTTTGTGTAGAAAAAAAAACTTCAAAAATGTCGCCGGAGACCAAAATTTTATTCACAATTTTTACTTCAAAAATGTCAGGAATCACTGGTTAAAGTAACTCAAGCACGATGCTTAAGAGGCTAGACATTGAACCACACGCGGAACACCCGCGTCTGTCATTCTGTCCCGCTCACAATAAGCTCACACACACTTACAATACATGCGAATGCGAAATGTGGGAATGAGACAACGCTCAAATTTACCTACAGAAATCGCTCGAAAAGGGGTTTATGGAGAATACACTTTTCTACACCAAAACTTTCACGAAATTGAAATTTTTAAAAATATATATAACTTTTAGAAAGAAGAAGCTACGTCGGTAGCCTTTTATAATTTTATAATTCTTTATGAGAGTTGAGTTAGCAGCACTTTTTCCTTAAATAATATTTTTTGATAAATCGTACATGTTTGACAGTGAATGTTTACGTTAATACGAAACGCATCGAAAATTCGAAAACATACCGACATAGTTTTCACCCTCTAGAAGGCAGTATAAAAAAATATATTCATTTTGTGCAATTTTCGATGTAGAAAAGTGTTTTTTCCCGGGCATCCTTTTTGTATGGACCGAAAAGCGAAGTCTATCATCTTAACACCCTGTATATATTCAGGTTATAAACATACATTTAAAGTTCGCGAATCTCGCATCAGGACGTTTTTATCACCAATTTATTACAGGCCGTAGCAAAAATTGGCAGAAATTCTGTGAAATAACCAAATGCAGTAGAGTTGCGGTTGTTGAAAAATCAATACGCAAACTTCAGGGTTAAGGTCACAGCCGAAGTTGCCAAGGAATAATAATGGGGAATTACACAAAGGGCGAAAAGGGGCTTTCAAATGACACGTGATTCACCATTGAAAACCCATTATTATACTGGCAACCAAATACAATATGCTGGCAAGTTCCTATAATAGTTTTGTAGTCGTGAAATCCTAGTGTATACCTACATTATGTTTGAAGAATTTCAATACAATATGCTGGCAAGTTCCTATAATAGTTTTGTAGTCGTGAAATCCTAGTGTATACCTACATTATGTTTGAAGAATTTCAATACAATATGCCGGCAAGTTCCTATAATAGTTTTGTAGTCGTGAAATCCTAGTGTATACCTACATTATGTTTGAAGAATTTTATTTCGCATGTACACTTGTTACTTCACTTGTACTTAGTGTATATTTCGAGTACATATTGAAATGAATAAAGAAAAATCTGGCTTCGGAAAAGAGACAATCAAAATACGTATAAACATTTTTGTACGTAAATACGAATGTTAGAGAAAGTGCGCTAATATTAAAAAAAATATTATAATTAATTGGCGTATGGGAAAATACTTAATAAAGCGTGACTTATTTAAAAAAAATGCAGAGCAAAAATCTCTTAACAAATGTTGATTTTTTTCATACCCATAACTTGTTAAATAAAAGAATCAGACGTGTTTTTAATAATTTTCATATCATATTTAACTTTTTTTTATATCGAGGGAATTTTGTATAAATACTTTTTCAACTTGGCATGGCTAAAAAGTATGGGAAGTATGATATACAGGATAAAATAAAAATGAAGGAATTGCGCCACATATAAAAAATATTGAAGGTTTAAAAATAGTAGGAAATATTGTATATAGGTTTTTAAAAATTTTTTTAATACGAATACCGCACAAATCCCAACTGTTCCCGTCTGGAGCCAGTGAGACTATGACATCCCCAATTAGGGTATGTTGTGACATACCCTGATTGTTCACAACTTGTGAGGCTGAAAGTAGTAGGGAGGAGAAGGAGATGGGGAAGAGAAAAGTGGGGAAGTACCTGGCTATTCAGATCTGGTCACAAAATACGGCTAAAGCCATTTCAAGCAACGTCTAAATTCTGAATGGTGGTCTTACACCAGGGCTATACTGAGAATATCTTTCACTATGGAACTATATATTATTTTTAATTATTTAACTGTGAAATAACACAAATTAATCAAACAAAATTTATTTGCGCACGTAGGGTACGAACTCACGATATTCGGATTGGGGGTCGAGAGCTTTACTCCTCGACTTAATACTTAGATACTTAACAACGTTCTTACAATATTTTCTATTTTAGACATACATATATTGTGACTTCAACATAAAAAATAGACAACAATAACACATAAATTTGCATATTATATTTCGACATTGGCGTTCACGACTATCAATTTCCGGTTGTTAAACTTATAACTTATAACATTATAAGTCATCATGTCATCATAAATCCGAAGTCACTGTGAGATGTCCTTTGATTACTGAATAATACTTTGAAAGCCATCTGTTTCCTTTCATATGAAATACTCATTGTCAAAGGTCATGTACATAAATTCCTTATTCCATGAGCATTTATCTAATATAACTAACCATCACGCCGTCTCTCCGCTGGGGTAGGCAGAGAGGACGGACCGCCAAACAACTCGGTCTTGGCACACACTCCTTGCTTCATTCACATTCATACATCTTCTCATACATACTCTTCTATTATTCTGACTCTTGACATGGCCCGACTAAAGTATTTGATTCACTTGATCGTGCCACGTCTTCCTCGGGCGTCCTCGGCTTCTTCTACCATTATCATTCGCGTCACAAATTGTCTTTTTTCATTCATTCGCTCAACATCCCCAAACCATCTAAGCGTCCCTTTCTTAATCTTAATTATCACACTCAATCAACCTTGCATTATTTTCGGATCTCAACAATCCTCGAATAGTTTTACCATACTTACGCCTCAGGGTTCTCATTTCTACAGAATTCAGTCTACTTTCTCTGCCAGTTCCATGCTTCACTGCCATACATCATGGTAGGTACCAGTACTCCATTGTGGACTGCCAGCTTCGCTTCTGTGGACAGCTTTTCTTTGGCTCCAACGGCGTTCAGTCTTCCATTAATGGAGTTACCTGCATTTACCCTTCTTTCAATATCCCAAAATAATATCTCTCGTAAACATAATATCTCTCGTAAATGTACTTCCTAAATATACAAACTCATCCACCTGCTCGAATATTCATCATTCATTATTGTATTATTGTTAAAATACAATTTAACGACACTTTAGCATAAGGTGAACCCATGAAAGAGCACCCTAAAAGTGAATATTTCTGAAAATAGCGTCAAATTGAAAGCCAATAGGCGCTTTTGGTATTCCCGCGGAAATTGAACGGTGACGGGAATGGCTCGCACCATCTCATTTCTTTTAAACGAGTGAGGCAGAGGCAAGAAAATGATAACTTTTTTGCATCTCCCTCACTCGTGATAAATAAATGAGAAACCGCGTGTCGTTACCGTCGCCGTGAGGGTTCCGCACGGAGAAAAATGTTATTCGAAAAAACGATCATTTTAATAGTAAAAACGGTTAAAACGGGACTGAAGTTCTTACGAACAAATTAACAGTGTTTCAATGTTTATTGGCGGGAAAATTTAAGAAAAATTTGTTGGTATACGTACGAAATTACGTAGGTATACCAACAAATTATTCTTACATGTTCCCGCCAATAAACATTGAAACTCTGTTAATTTGGATATGTTTTTAGATTTTCACGGCCAAAAGCATTTTCGTTGTTTGTTTTTTGGGGTGTTATGCCGTGTTAGGAGGTAGCACAACACGGCATAACACCCCAAAAACATACCCTGTTAATTTGTTCGTAAGAACTTCAGTCCCGTTTTTAACCGTTTTTACTATTAAAATGATCGTTTTTTCGAATAACATTTTTCTCCGTGCGCGGGAATTATAAAATCAGCCAAACAAAGAGAACCCGAGTAGATTAAGGTTTGAACTGGTGCATGGTATGAAAGCGAATCAGTGAACAACTTATTTACCAAAAGAAAAAAATTATTTCATGATTTTTTTTCATCATGAGAAGTACCAAATGCAGTTTTCCAAAGCAATCCGTCCCTGACGGTATTATTAATCTAGTGGGTTTAGTATTGTGTCCAGTGGTTAATCCAGTTGATAGTAGTAATTACTGTCAATTGCCGGACCTACTTTACAACCAAGAGCTGTATTTTTGTTAGGGTTCGAGCTAATTCGCAATTCAGCCTCTCAATTATTGGTCGTGCCAACAAACTGCACTGGCTTTTTTTTATTTCCTAACTGCATTTGGAGAACAATGAAAGTAGTGCACCCACAGAGGGAATGGTTTTAAAATCCCTAATAAATTTTTACATACATTATGCTCGTTCAACACGCTCTTCTGTCCTGTTCAAAGTAGATCAATGCAAAACGAACAGTCAACAAAATTCTTGTCTGAACAGACTGTGTAAAGGCCGGTCTTTTGCGACCAATTTCACAAACAATACCTCAAACATTACTACCAACATGGGGCAGGGCCACAACGTTTGTTGTTTTCCAAGGGCCACGGGAAGCAAAAACATTATGGCCCCGACCTAACTATCCACAAAGTGTGTACACATTTTCGTCGGAGGAGACGCCGCTTACTAATTACAATAACATATTATCCAAAGTGGACATATTGAATTGTGAACTTGCCAAATATAACAAGTCCATAAAAGAGTATTTCTGTGTAGTTTCGTGAATAATGTTATGTTTCTATTATTTATATTTAAAGTACTGTTAAACTTCTTTTCGTAAGCTGGCGAATGCGTTACGAAAAATGTAACGCGTTACGGGCGAGGCGAACGGGCTGTATCACACTGTAGAAGCAAGAGAGAGCTGTGCGCATGCACATTTTCTTTCTCTTTTCCTCTCATAGCCAGTGCATGAAGATTATTCGTAATTTCATTTCGTTCTTAAATAATTTTATAAATACTGTAGGAGCAAGCGAGAGCAATGAGCGCACACATTTTCTTTATCTCTAGAAGTTTAACTTCAGTCGTGTAGTCTAAAGCACACTCGTTTTTTCGTATTATATAATTATATGTTTTATATAATTTGTTGGCTTCATATTGCTTTCTTATAAATTTAATTATTTTTTATGCCTTGTTATGCTGTCTTATAAGAGGTAAAGTCACGAGGAGGAAATCCATAATTAGTTTTGTTTTGGCTGTATTCATGTACAAACTGAAAAAATGTAAGCGATTGATTTCCCGAAAATGAATAAATAAATAATGTAACATGATGTAACCATGTCGCAACGGTCAATCTGTGCTTCTAATTAACTTTTAAAGATTTTATGAGTAACCAAAAAATGTAAGCGATTGATTTCCCGAAAATGAATAAATAAATAATGTAACATGATGTAACCATGTCGCAACGGTCAATCTGTGCTTCTAATTAACTTTTAAAGATTTTATGAGTAACCACTCTCTGTTACGTAGTTTTGTCGTTTATCAGATATGTATATATTGTATATGGCGAGATTAGAACGAATATTACATATCAGCTGTTGCATTTAAAACTGATTTGAAAACGAATTTCACCACTTGTAAGTACAGTAATTAAATGTAGCATTTAGGAACTGGATTGGGATAATATCTTCAATCTTATCCTCAGTACTACACACTGAGTACCTATATGTAATTAATACAATAGAGGTTCGTTATACGAGATCGTCGTTTATTGAATAAAAAATGGTTACAAAGTAAACGTCCAGCCTAGCCGGCGGTAAGATTGTTAATGGGAGCATGGAGCGTCACTCGCTAAAGCGTTCCCTTGAAATGACCCACTTCGGGTCGCAACTCCGTCAACGTTCGGGACGTTGCTCGGCGGTAGAGCCCGCCCATATTATATCATAGAGTAAGAGGCAGTGTTGCAAACACCACAGTAAATGTCAAAATGAGACAAACATTTATTTACAAATGCACTTGTAAATATAGTCGGTAAATACCAAAATGAAACAAACATGATTTATTTACAGGTGCGCTTGTAAATACAGTCAGTAAATACCAAAAATGAAACAAACATTTATTTACAGATGCACTTGTAAATACAGTCAGTAAATACTAAAAATGAGCGAACCACTTGGAGTGACCTACGGCACGTAGTTATCCAATAAATTATTCCGGGGGTGGCGGTACCCGCCTCCCAAATTGTAAACTTGATTTCGCACACCTAAATACCGCTACGTAAATGTCCCGCCCCGTATATCTCTGTTCTGCGACTGAATACGGTGTCACTGGTTAATTGAAATTTCATGAGTAAAAACAATATGAATCTTTACGCGCGATTGAAGTAAAATTTCTTTGATTGTGGCAGGTATTACTAAAACGGTAAAATTACTGCCATCTCATGTTTGTTTTTTTATTTTTAAAGGGTTTTCGCCTTCGCTTGAATATTTTTATTATTTTCCGAAGCTTGGATGAAAAATTAAATAATAAAAATATTCTAGCGAAGGCGAGAACCCTTTAAAAATAACAACAAACACAGATGGCAGTAATTTTATCGATATCCGAATGTACTTTCCGTTTGAAACGTTATTTCCCTCCCGAAAAACATCTGAATTACTCGTCATATCGCGCCTAAAGAAGTTTTACTTAAAAACATTTTTGGAACATGCCCATCAACAGGCAAAGTCGCGCTAGTGCTCAAACTCCAACCACTGTGTACCGTTACGAAGAAATTGAAATAAAATATCTCTACAAGTAGAAAGAGTTAACGTCGCGAGCACCAAGCATGATCAATTATTATTGCAGTATTGAATATTGCCACAAATCAAATTTCTGACATTTTTTACTGACCATAAAGCCATCAAATCGGCCGACGACTGAAACCCAGACATGGGAGTAAGGGGGCGATGCTCGCTCGTCCCATTGTATTCATTACAGATGCATAAATTTGGACTCATCATTCGCCCAAAGCACCAAAACCATTTGCGGCCAATAAACAAGTGTAATTGGTTGGACATAAATTAGATTTTACGGCAAAACAACTGCAATTGACTGCTGACCCAGATTCAACCCAGTTTGCAGTCAAATTATCTGACCCATTTCTTTTGAGGAATAAGATTTCGGTTTCAATTATTATTTGTATTATTACTACTGTCAGTGGCTTAATTTTCTGATAGTGACCAGATGCCAGATGTTTTGAGCAAAAAATGTGAATTGGATCATCGAATAATGTTCCGCGAAGACATTGGCAATGACATCTTTTCGGACTTGTCCAAGAATTTAAACTGAGACAAACAACTGACTAAAACTGAATAGACAGCAGGTAAGTAGGTAAACTAAAAAGGAGTACGATAATAAGTATATATGGACATAACATAATAAACTGAATATGAAAGATATAAGTGGGTACAATTGAAGTACATAATATGTAGTTTCATTATCATAGAAAGTTGTACAAAGGAATTCAATAAGTGTGTATAAGAACAAGAGTACAAAAAAAGTAAGTTTGAACTATGAAAATAATTACAGAATCATGTTTTTTTTTATATGAATACCACACCAGTCCCAACTGCTCCCGTCTGGAGCCAGTGATACTGTGGCATCCGCAATTGGGATATGCTGTGAGGATGAAGGTATTGGAGAGGGGAAGAAAGGAACCTGGCTATTCAAATCTGGTACACCAACTAACTAACCATCACGCCGTTTCCCCGCAGGGGTAGGCAGAGAGGACGGACCGCCAAACAACTCTGTCTTGGCACACGCTCCTTGCCTCATTCACATTCATACATCTTCTCATACATACTCTTCTATTATTCTGACTCTTGACATGGCCCGACTCAAATATCTGATTTACTTGATCGTGCCACGTCTTTCTTGGGCGTCCTCTGCTTCAAACACGGTACACCAAACACGGCTAAATCCATTTCAAGCAACGTTTCACTACTGAATGGTCGTCTTACATCAGGGTGATACTGAGAGTATCTTCCACTCTGGAACGTGCAGCAAAAATGTACTATACATTATTTTTAATTAATTAATTGTGAAATAACACAAATTTATTTGCGTACCCCGGGTTCGAACCCGCGACCTTCGGATTGCGAGTAGAGAGTCTTACCCCTCGACAACGGAAGTTACCGCCGTTCATTTTTTTTATTTGTTTTTTATGGTTATTTATTTAGACATAATATATTTTTGACTCGAGTTTTCGTTTTCGAGTAAATCGAGTACAAAATTGGAATTTTAAAGATTATAAACAGCCGTGTTTTGTATGCGTCAATATCGTATACCTGACTTCAAAAGTTTTTTAACCTTTTTAAAAAAGTGTAAAAACGTAAAAACAATGTATTTTTGAGTTCTCTGTGTGATGTAGATTCTACGGCTAGCCGCTCGTACCACTTGTTTCTGGAATTCTGGACACCGTGTATAAGAATTAAATATAATTTGGTAAATACCTTAAAATTTAATACATACAATTGAAAAACCCTTTAAACTAGATACTAGTTAAAAAAATTAAACTATAATATTATTATCATTGTCATTCGAATAAATTCCTCCGCAATTCAACTCTCGCTATCGATTTATAAATCAATATTGCAACTTGGAACTACCGGTCAGGCCTCCGACTGGAATTTCATAGATTGCATGACGAGATCAGAATTCCAGTTTCAATACATTCCCCCATACTCAAAAGCAGTGGCGGTTTTATATAAGGTGCATTTGTGCAGAGAACTGCCATAAAAATATAAGAAAAAAGATAAACCTGTATTATAATTTTATCACTCTAAACAGTGCGCCTTTCAAATTCTGTGTTAATAAATCCAACTGTCCAAATAAATTATATTGACCTCCATGAAAATATATAAGAATCTTATTTGTGCGTTTTCATATCAGCGACTATGGGAATTTCTCATCCAAGAAATATTTCATACAAAATACAAGTGGCACCAGAGCGGCAGAAGTGCAAAACTTGCGTTTTTACTGGGTGATTGGGTGCGCAGCGATTATGTGATTTTTAAATCAAATTTGTATGGAATAGAACCAACTTCGTAATTTATTTATTTCTATACTCAAACATACACGTTTCAAATGATTACAGTAATTTACACAGATAATAAGTGCCAGAAGTACAAAAAAATGTTAATAATAAAATCAATTACTGAACGTAAATAGATTAGTAGTGGTGGTGTTTTAGGAGAACCTGTGGTGAAGTGTTCGCATGTTTTAGATTGTGCGACTCTGTCATCGTAAGTTAAAATGCAGTATCCTTCTTGATAGTGTCGAAGTGTCGAGAAGGGCACTGTGGTTCGACCCATGGCGGCAGTATCGTATACAAAAAATTAAGTAAAATTAGTAAGAATGAACAGATTTTTTTTCAGTGATTGTCTTTTTTTATATAATTATTGAGATAAGTTAATTATTGAAGATGTTACTTTTTTGTAAAAAAACAAATATTATATTGGGTAAATTGTGTTTCTGCTATTTATTTATTTATTTTATATAATACATGTTACATAATTGTGACATTTACATAAAGTTGATATATTAAATCACCATACTAGGCGGCTGCCTGTATCATGGTGACCAATATAGTATAGTTACATTGTATGAAATATGAAGTCTAGTGTAAACATGGAATTAGTATAAATCATGTTAAATATTGGAAAAATTATAATAAAAAGTAGAAAATAGAAAGGAGAAAAAAAGTACATTAGCATTAGATTATATAAACAGGCTTCTAATTCCATCACATTTATTATTTTATTACAAACTATATTTTAAAACCTACGAAATTATATACCAAAACACAGTCGATATTCTTTAGTTATACGTTTTAATGAATCTCTGCCCCCTAGAACAGTCGATGGATAAGGATTGATAGGATAACTTTCGGTAACTTCTCATCGTTCTCTAGCATGACTGCAGATCGCCAACGAATAAGTAACAGTTCACAATGATTAAATGTCCTTAATATATTTGACGTCAACCATAGATTGTTCGTTAGCGATCTGTAGTTGTCCTAGGGAACGATGAGAATTTATCGAAAGTTATCCTATCAATCCTTATCGATCGACTGTTCTATGGGGCACGGTGCAGTGATGTGATGAGATTTATTTATACAATATAAAAAATATATATAATATCGAAAAGAACACAACAGGATTTTTTCATATACATGAGGGAATTTTTTTTCTCCGACTGAAATCTCAAAAAGAAAGGCAATGAACCGCTACTGGTCAATAGTCTATAGTCATACCCCGATACGTGTTCCAGTAGACCTCTAGTCGATGGAGCTACGCAATCCGGGACCTTTGTCATGACCCTAATGCAGCCAGAACGAGAAAATGCAAACGGATTCGAAAAATGAAAAAACTTATAAGGGTACTCACTACTCATCCTATCGACTGATTCAACAATAAAATTGGCGCAGAGATGGTTTACGTTCAATTGAATCAATTCTTTGTGTAGTCCTGGTTATAGTTATGACGCACAACAATTTATTTAAAAATTACAATTGAAATGCAAATTAAATAATAATGTGCTCTAAAATCTTACTATTATTATAAACGCGAAAGTTGGTATGGATGTAGGTATGTATGTTTGTAACTCTTTAAATCTTTACAATATTATAGCTCATTCATCAAAATAACATATAGGCTATAATTTATAAAGCTAGCTATTTATTTTCAATATATTGAAAATAAGAATTATTAATTATTATAAGCAATAATTATTAGCCTGAAACACTCATCCATATTGAAAGAATCTTCCGAGAAAAGATATATATCGCCGACTCTTGATTGCCGGTCAAGGCATAAAAAAATCTTGTCTTAAACATTAGTTTATCAATTAAAAAATAATAATTAATATTTGACGAGTTAAATTATTTCACCAAAAAATGTAGGCATACTATGTCTCGACGCCATCTAGTGGGATAGTTAGCACTTACATGCCTTTCCCATATAAAAATAAAGTTGGTTGTTTGCAGGTGAAAAAGTGTAATAAGCAGTAATTGTTGAATGAAACACTAGGTATATATTGAATCATTTGGCGGGTAGGGATATCCCGCCGTAGCTTAATGGTAGAGCACTTGACCGGCAATCAAAAGGGTGCGGGTTCGAGTCCCGTCGGCGATATGTATCTTTTCTAGGAAGATTCTTTCAATATGGATGAGTGTTTCAGGCTAATAATTATTGCTTATAATAATTGTCACCCTTTGTGATATGCATAAAAAAATCTTGTCTTAAACATTAGTTTATCAATTAAAAAATAATAAATAATAATTATTGTTTATAGAAAACGTCAAAATTAGAGAATGACATTTTGCAAAACAATGATTGTTAAATCAAAATTCTATTTTGAAAAATATTGAAATTAGTGAATTTATTTGAAGTACTCGCCTAACTTTTTGAATCGAATCAAGAATTATACATATTTTAAATAAATAGGTTAAGAATTTTGGTACAAACGTAGAAGGGACCTAGGAAAAGAAAATAGATTACCCGAAGTACTAATCCTACGCAGACGAAGTCGCGGGAAGAAGTTTGTAATTCATATTGTAGAACACTATTAGGGCTCCCGCGCTACTGCAGCGTAACGAATATGTTTGCCGAAGGTCTATAATAATCTAACGAATATATCTTGAAGGCCTCCGTGGCCGAGGGATAAGACTCTCGATTCGCAATCCAAAGGCCAATATTGTAATTTGTAGCACACCGTTTTACGCTTGCCACTACACCATCTCTTTCCCCCGTACAGCGCCATCCTGCTCACCCAAATCTAGGCGAACCAGGCTGAGCAGACGCCTTCTGCGCATTTCCTACCCTCGAGTCGCCCCATAAACCACGCCCCGCTACAAGGAATGGCCTATATAAAGAGCTGCGCGCCCTAATTCAACCTGTCTCAGCGTAACAGGTACGAGACTCTGACGGAGGCTGGAGACGAAGACGGAGACGTCTCCGCCTACACCGCACCACCGCCCAAAAAACGCTCGAACGTAGCACACCAGCAGGACACCGCTAATGCAGCAGGCCGAAAGAGCACGAGAGTGCCGCCTGTCATCATGACTCTGGGAAGCATGACCCATGGAGACATCACCGAAGAAATTAAGAAACACATCGGCAGCGCTACTTTCAACTTCCGCTACAACAAGGGCGGCACCATAAGCGTCATCGTGAGCTCGGTGGAAGCTCACGCCAGGCTAACGGCAGCCCTACGCCAGGAAGCCAAGACGACCTTCCACACCTTTACCACGGAGGCCGATAAAATAAAGAAGACCGTCATCAGAGGTCTCCCGAAGCTGACCGCCGAAGAGATCAGCAATGACCTAAGGGACCAAGGCTTCCCGGCAAAAGCCATCATCGAAATGACGACTCCCGGGTCAGAATACCCGCTGTACCTGGCCCACTTCAGCCGAGAAACCAACATGGGACAACTGCGAGCCACAGTGAGGTTCATCTGCTTCTGCAGGATATCCATGCGTAAATACAGAAGCGGACACCTGCAGCACGGCACACAGTGCCACAGGTGCCAGAAATTCGGCCACGGCTCCAGGAACTGTGCCCATCCCGCCCGCTGCGTAAAGTGCGAAGGAGCTCATGCAACTGCTTAGTGCACGAAGGTCTCGCGTGAGCTGCCGGCCGTCTGCTGCAACTGCGGAGGTGCTCACCCAGCAAACTTTGGAGAATGCCCAAAACGGGTTGAATACGTTGCGGCCCTCCAGCGCAGGGCTAGAGAAAATGCCTACCAGAGGAACACTGAAACGCGCGAGAGGACCACCGAAGCGCGCCAGCCACTACTAACACAAGGCAGAGCCGACGGAAGGCGGACCTACTCCGAAGCAGCGGGCGGCAACACCAGGGATCCTCCCCAAGGAGAACAGCGTCGTGGGCCAGAACCCAGCTCCCCAAGACCCCAACAGGACACCAACTCTGATGACGAGGACATCATGTCTCTCTTGCACGGCCTCATCAGGGTACGCGGCAGGCTGGCAACATGCAATTCAAAGGCGGAGAAACTCATAATCCTCATGGAGCTTCTAACAAACACCATCAATGGATAATGCGGCATCAGAGATCAAACTCCTTATGTGGAATGCTCGCAGCATTCGACATAAAGTAGAAGAACTATTAGACCTGGTCAACAATCTACGAATCGATATAATTCTTCTCAGCGAAACACATCTTGACAAAAACGCCAGACTGAGAGTGCCCGGTTTCGACATACACAGGAACGACAGACCACCCGTAGCGGAAAGGAGAACACGACCTGCAGGCGGCACAGCCATCCTAACCCGCCAGGGCCTTTTGACAACGAGACTACCAACACCTGTACTTAAAAACATGGAAGCTACTGTCATCAGAATGGAGATAAACAGCCAAATGCATACAATCATCGCTGCATATTGCCCGTCTGACGCAAACAATATCGAGAGGAGTGATCTCGACAAACTATTCGCGCTTGGAACAAAAGTACTCATAGGAGGAGACTTCAACTCAAAACACAGATTTTGGAATAACTTCAGAGCCAATAAAAACGGAAACATCCTGTTCAAGCATTTGGAAAGTCACGACTACACAGTACTCGCACCAGACAAGCCGACATACTACCAAACGAGAATGAAATATCCAAGCACTCTCGATATTGCGCTAGCAAAGAATATAACAACAGCATCTCCCCTGATGACACTGCACGAACTTCCATCCGACCATCTACCAGTGAGCTTCTCGATAGGAGGAAATACCACGAGAATAACAAGGACTCAGCTCGATTATCAAAAAGCCGACTGGAAAAAATTTAAAGAGAGGATCAACGAGCAAATCTATTTAACATCCGAGACTCTGACCACGCCAGCCGACATAGACGAAGCGGTCAAGTCGCTGACAGACATCATACAGAGAGCACGCGACGATTGCATCCCCAACAAAAAAATCCAGCCCTTCATCGTGAAGCTCACGCCTCACATAAAATTCCTGATCACAGAAAAAAATAGACTTCGACGAATCCACCAAAATACCCATGAGAGGTACTTCAAGACGGCAGTCAACATTCTGGGAAGGGAAATAAAAGACGAAATTGAGAAACTCAAGAATACTCTGTGGTCAGCAAAAGTAACATCTCTTAGTACACAGGATAACTCAATCTGGAAAATGTCAAAGGCCCTCCGCTATCAAGACAACAGCATCCCGCCTCTCAAGTGGCCGAACTCGACAACCATGGCACTCTCAAACGAAGAAAAGGCAAACACCCTGGCTGACGGTTTTGAAAAAGCGTACAAAACAACTGACGGGATGGGTGACCCGGATACCAACGAAACGGTGAACAATGCACTAGAAGAGCTCAACCTCCTAGCACAAACAGATACGGAGGATATAAAACTTAGCACTCCGAAGGAAGTGGCCCACATCATTAGATGCCTCAAATCAAAAAAGGCCCCAGGCGAAGATCAAATAACCAACACGCTACTAAAAAACCTACCACAGAGAGCGATTATTTTCATCACCAAAATATTCAACGCCTGCCTACTGCTTGGCCACTTCCCGTCATCCTAGAAAAACGCATGCGTTCTACCGTTTCACAAAGCAAAAAAAGAGCGCTCAGATCCGTCATGCTATCGACCTATAAGCTTGCTGCCAACTCTCAGCAAAGTATTGGAACAGATCATCCTCAACCGCTATCTCCCACACCATGAGAATAACAAGACTCTACCCGACGAACAATTCGGTTTCAGACGCAAACATTCGACGGTCCATCAGCTAACACGTGTCACAGAAGATATCTCAAGAGCTTTCAACACCAAGAAGTATACTGCTATGGCGCTACTCGATCTTGAAAAGGCATTCGACACAGTCTGGATGGACGGGCTCATTTATAAATTGTATATCACCAATACGCCCATATACATAATCCGAATAATTCAAGAATACCTGAAAAACCGATCGTTCGCCGTCAAGGTGGGAGAAGCAACATCTACAAAACGGAATGTCCCCAAAGGCGTGCCGCAAGGAAGTTTGCTCGGACCACATCTTTTCAACCTGTACACCTACGACATACCTCCACTCGTGAGATGCAAAAGAGCGATTTACGCCGACGACATAGGCCTGTATGCCACATCACTTAACCCTGAACTAGCCGCCAACTACCTACAAAGAGACTTGAATGAGCTGTCAGCTTATTACAAGAAATGGCGCCTCAAGTTGAACGAGGCCAAAACAGAAGTCATCATGTTTACACGTCGAGTCAAAAACATAAAACCGAAAAAGAAAATTACCATGAGTGGAGCCGTACTTGAATGGAAACCCGAAGTAAAATACCTAGGCCTCACCCTTGACAGCCGACTCAACTGGAAATCGCATCTCCAAAAAGCGAGATCGAAGATGCAGCAAGCTATAGGTGCGATAAGCCCCATATTCAACAGAAAAAGCCCACTAGCTGAGAAGAAAAAACTTCTTCTATATCAAAGTCAAATACGCCCAGCTCTAACATACGCCATTCCGGTGTGGAGCAATATTGCACAAACGACCTACAACAAACTACAAACCCTACAAAACAAATGCATCAAAATAATATACAACACCCCACGACGTACGAACCTAAAAAACCTACACGACCGAAAAGACATACCTACAATACAGGAACATTCATATCAACTCACGACGCAATTTTACAAGACGCTCAACCCAGATAATCCGCTTATCAAAGAGCTGGGCAACTATGACTCACCAGACGACCTACCATTCCGGTATAAACATAAAATGCCAAAACATCTCATCATGAAGCTCCATGAGGACGAAAGCAGCGAAGAAGGAACCGATGAAGATTGAATCTGCCATCTTTACGGACAAATACCTACCGCTTCCCAGGAAATCGCATCAACCATTTCCACGCAACGCCTTGAATTCTTTACGAACATCTTAGGAATTTCTATCCAGTGGCGGGGAATGAAATTTTTGTGACTTTTTGACCCCGATCGGTGTTGCGTGTAAAACCAACACCGATCGGAGTCAGAATTAATGATGTTTCCTCCCAACTTTATCCACTGGGTACCAACAGGCACCCACCACAGGACGACAACTCCAGCCACAAGGATGCAGCCCAAAAATGAAATATTTACATTCAGTAACGTAAAAAGTAAAAATTTGAGTAAAAAGTTCAGAACTTATTGTTTTCTTTTCATTGCAATTTGCATGAGGTTTTTTATCCAGTTACGAATTTTTCCTCATGATGACATTAATGTAACATAAATTCAGTCAATTAAATACAACCATCAGATGGTGATAGTAAAAAGGCCAAATGAGCCGTAGTACTAGTTAGTTAGAAACATGAAAGGGTATTGCTATAAGCCCTAGCTAGTTAGAGGATTACGAAAGAATCCATAAAATCAAAAAAATCAAAAAATTCAACCAGTTCGTCTGCAGCTCGCCCTTGGCTAGTACACTCTCTTAGTTGCGCCTCGTCCTTTGGCACGACCCTCTAAGGAGTATTCTACTTCCACAAGCAAAGCACCAACCAGACCCCGACTGCTGCCTTAGTTGCGCTTCGTCCTATGGTACGACCCTCTAAGCAGAACACAGTCGCCGCCGCCCGTTACCATAACGGCACGAGTCAGTTTTGTTGTTCCCAAAGACTAATCAGCAAGGTTCCCTCCGATCCCTTGCTCAGTTAATTATTATTGTGATTTGATACATTGTAACTATTTTTACTATATATGTGATCTGTGAACTTACCTTCAATATATAACATTTTACCAACAAATGTGTTACAAATTGTTATTCTTTCTTGAAAGATTACAGTTTTTTAATTGATACAACTATTTATTCATATGGCTTGTGTACTTGCGCGAACCATATTTTTTTCTTAATATTTCAAAGCATAACTTGTAAAAAGCGTTTATAAGTAAAAACATACGCACGCCATCTACGAAAGAGTAGAATATGAAATCTTTTGATATTCGCCTAAAGTATTTTATTAGTTAACATTGTATTCACCGAGGAGCTTCTTATTTATGATAAATAAATGCTGCCAAATTTTATATTTTATCATTTAATTGGGCATCCGTCATACAAATATTTGCAACAGGATTTGTTCACAGGAGGCCCTGAATAAAATAATTTTCCTCATTGTGGATGAATTTCCTCATTTCCTCATATATCCTCTTTGTGGATGCTGTGTGGAGGGTCTTTTAGAGTAGAGGAAGGAGTGAACATTGGTCTCCTTGAGGAGACTCGTGTTGTAGGAGGGAGGAAACACAGAGGCCGGCAAATCGCTCCACAGCCGAGCTGTTGAGCTCCAATAAGTCGTAGAAACCACCCGTTCTCGTGTGACAAATGACAACCGTGTACATTTAGCGTGTTTCCCGACTATGCACCGGTACACGAGGGGGTCAATGACGGTAGTTCCTCGGAGCATCTTCCATTGAAATACCGGTAGAACAAGGACCGCATTTCCCCCCGACGCCTGTGCTCCAAGGATTGCAATCCATTTGTCAAGAAAGGATAAAATATCGAACGGATCACCCGTTTCTGCACAGAGTCAAAGGTTTTTTGGGGCTCCAGACCAGAGGTGGCTGCCAAGTTGAACCGTCGGGCGTACTTGCGATTTCTACAGGATAAGCAGTTGTCTATTATTAAAGTTAAACATTTTGCTCCCTTAATTGCTCTCTTTCTTCGCTTTTTTCCATATCGGAGTTCATAAAACCATTTGATGCACATTGCACTGTAATAATCCAATTTCATGTTCTTTTTTATGAGTCCATAACATTTGCACTTCACAAAAACACCCAATTTTGGTATAATTAAATTATTTTAAGCTGATGAACCTTCCACGAAAGTTAAAAATGACGAAGCGTTTCGCGCTCGTCTCGGCGCTTTTTGTCTTTTATTTCGCATCATGATTTACATGAGACAGGTCAGGTCAAGCGAGGGAATTAATCGACGAAGAAATGATTATTCATCAGCCTGGTACGATTCGAAAGAACTGACTGTTTTTGGCCTCAATTGGTGACACAAGTAGATGCCTAAGAAGAATTAACTAGGGGAGTATGTCAAGTTTATCTATGATATGGTTTAGTTCCCACAAAGTGCTCGAAAGACGACTTATAAAAAATGAACTAAATTGCTAAGTGTTTGACGTAAAAGTCTGGGTTCGAAATAATATTGACAACTGCACACTAAACTTAAAAATTATATACATATCACCTATTTGAAGGGGTTGAAGGAAGGTTGCGGGAAAGAGTGGGGGGAAGTTTATTAGAATTAAGGAAATTAGAAGGGAAAGACCGGTCAAGTGGAAAAATGTTCAAAAGAAGGTTTATAAAAATTTATCGTTTATTAATTATAAAAATAATAATAATTATGCGCCGTTTTTGTGAGAAATCACCTTAAGGGCGCTGTACATATTATTATGACTTCTTAGGCTCTACCTCTACCTAGAACTATTATTGACAAATATAAACAACATAACTTACCTGGCAGGTCACTTCCGATAAACACACTTTTTTTTAATGTTTCTTTATTCTTTGAATAGTAAATATAACATTTGTGGGTTTATGGCCGCCATACTAGGCACATGCCCGTGTTATGGTGGACTTTAATTAGAAAGTTTATGCTTGGAGGAGATACGACTTTGCACGCGGAGGACACTATGTTTAAAACATTGGACATTGCATAATTTTACATTTGCTACACCATCAATTTTCATATAACATTTATCTGCTTTGTTATTAACATTTTTTCTTATTGAGTACGAAGTACTTTTAGTCCTATTGTTATAGTCCTTTTAGTCCTATTATTATTACAAACGCCATTCTTGAAGTAACTACAACACTGGAACGTGACACAAATATTCCATAATAAATATAATTTTTAATTAATAAATTGCAAAAAAACATATAATAATGTAATAAAATTGACTTGTTCACTCCGCAATTTAAACCCGCGATCTTCGGATTTGGAGCCAAGGATCGTATCACCTCAAACAAGGAGGTTACCATATTTCCTTTATCTTATGTAAAGCATCCATTATCTACGAGTAGGTTAGGTACCTACCTAGTTAATAATAATGATTAAAGATATACAGGGTGTCCGGGGGTAAAGTGCATTAACTTCGGGAGGTGATTCTACATGATATTGTAAGTAAAAAGATAAATAACTTTTTTCGAAATTTCAACTTTTAGGAGTACTTTTTGGTAAAAACATAAAATTGGTACGGCGTGTGCGTCCACCACCATTAGGTATTTAATGTTGATGCTGACTCACAGCAAATTTACGGGTTAGTTTGTACCTTACACTAAGGATTTTCAATGGGTACCTACATCTTTTGTATGAAAAAAGTAGGAATTTCGAAAAAGTTATTAATCTTTTTTACTCCTACCATCATGTAGAATCACCACCCGAAGTAAATGCACTTTACCTCCGGTTACCCTGTATTAACATTATAATTTTTTCACATTCTTTTCGCTAGGCTCTGGTTTTAAGAATGGATGATGTTTGGGATATTTGTAGATTTGTGTAAACACATTTGTTTGTAAAATTTGGAATATCGCTTCCAAGTTGTTGATAACTTTTGGTTTTAAGCCAACAATCCATCAATCATTTTCGTAATATGTGAAAATGAAAGCGAGCTCTTTAGATCATTGACAAGTTGCATTTGAGTGAAAAGCCTCGACACAGCAGATGATTCAAATCGGACAGCCACTTTCGATGCAAAGTTATTATAAGAACAGAAAAATACATACCAGCTCACTAGTTCGTTCTTTCCAAGAGATTGTTATACTTAATGGAAACTATTCAAAAATACTAAACCGTGTATCGCACATCACTAGATCGGATAAAAATGGCATAAATACTACATACTACTACACTTACTTTGCAACAAAACTCCACAATATCATTCCCCAAGAAATAAAATAATTTAAAAAAATTAATGAGCACTAATCAAGAACGAAAATCTGGCTGAAAGAGGTCAATGAAAAAACCCCAAAAAAACACTAATAACGTCACAGAGGACAAATAAACCCTGATTAAATAATTAGTCCGTCTCGGCACAGGATCCCCTGATGAGGAGGGCTAAGAAATGCAATATCTATACTTAATTTCACCATAACATTTTTGTATGTTCAATAATTTATATAGTCGCTAAGACTTTAACCAGCGATTCCTGGACATATTTGTTGTATAAAATGAAGTTGTCATTTAACCGTCCGATTAAATATTTTTAAAAATGAAAACAACAAAATAGTTGTTTGTGATACGCACTCCGTTACGTTCCAGCAGCACCGTACAGTGGAGTCATAAGGCGTACCACGTGACCTGTTGCGACGTGTAGCAGAGTGATCAGTGGCAAAGTGTTATATAAACATTTTATTTTGGCATATATCATTGGCAAAGTATTATGTAAACAAATTTTGTCCTTGTATTGCTACTACTGATCATGTGAAAGCATATTTACGTTTTTTTGACAAATGTTTTCTTAACCCAATTTTTGGAACAAATGATTTTATTTTCGTTGTCATTTTTAACATCCACACGCCCCATCTAGACATTGTTAGTCGATGATCTTAAGAGCGATTGACCAGCGGCTGAGAATAAAAGTTAAAAATGCTTGCAACTGTTCAGAGAGGTTCTCTGTATTCCCCGTATCAAATTTTTAAAATAAATAAAAAAATAATATCGATTTATTTCATTAAAAACATGCTTTAATATATATACCACATTCAAGTAAGCAATAAAAATGCTCAAAACTCACGATGATACATTATTAAATATCATGTACTTCTTGTAAGTATTTTTTGATAATAAGTATATATGATTTTTCAATAATGTCTAAACGAAATAAGTGTGTAAATTTTTTTTTTAATATTTTAGTCTGTAAAACTTTAGATTAATAGAAAAACTGAGGTATTTTTGTCACAAAACAGTTCTCGGATTTATTTTTAAATAATTTTAATTTAACTAAAATTAAAATTGTGAAAACTGTGTTGAGTAGATTACTTATTGGTTTATTTTGTTATATGATTTTAAATTTGTGTTGTTTAATAGAATCTATCGTTTGAAAATTGAACAAATCTGCCAACGACATACGGTATAGAATATTAGAATATTAAAAATGAACTTAGTTTTAGAATATTAAAAATGATCTCAGTTTTTCAAAATTTTAAAACTGTACCGGATAAAATAATAATCTTTCAAAATCAATTTATGTTTTTTTGTAAAAAAGAGATAACCTTAGAATATTAAAGATGAACTTAGTTTTTCAAAATTTTAAAACTGATCTCAGTTTTTCAAAATTTTAAAACTGTACCGGATAAAATAATAATCTTTCAAAATAAATTTATGTTTTTTTGTAAAAAAGAGATAACCTTAGAATATTAAAGATGAACTTATCTGGTACACACTTATAACTTAGTGTGTACCAGATAAAATAACAATCTTTCAAAATCGATTTATGTTTTTTTGTAAAAAAGAGTCAATACGTCTAGAATTTGATTTAAAAGGGACTAATTTCCGGTGTTCTCTGGTAATTCCCTCTTAACACTAACTATTCATTATTATTATTAAATTGCAAAGCACCCTTTGAGGTAATTATTATTATTCATTTTTATTGTTATTTTATTATGGTCGTAGGTTCCAAACCCTTTAGATTTATTTTGTTGTCGGCAATGAAAACAAGAACAAATATTTTAAATTGGTTATCATTAAATATGAGTGTGCAGTTTAATCGATGTCAACGATCCATCAAATTTGCAATAAAGTGATGTTGTATTTATATGCAGAGATGTCTCAGAAAAGATTGGTGACGTTACAGGATACGTCTAATTATGTAACCCACGGACAAGAGCGGAGGTCAGGATGAACTTATTGTCTTATTGTTCCGTGCAGTTCCGAATACTTATTAGTGGGGACCGTTGGAGACGACTACACTCATGTCTCATGTCTGCAACTCATTTTTCAGATATGTCAATTTTTTTAATAACTCAGGTACGGGACATACGTCATTCCTACGTCTACACTGAATGCCTATGCCACTGAAGAAATCATGTTTTGAGCATTGGACTTCTAACGTCTCCTCCAATCGTCTGACCACTCAAGCGCTTTTTGCCACAATATGGCACTATTTCCAAAACCACACATTGCTTTGTTGCCAAAAATGGCAAATATTCTCTAGATTCTTTAAAATGTTTTAAGTTAACGATTTCATAATATGTTTTTTTATAAATCCTACGAATATGTGATAAAAGACAAAAGATGAGTACATTCATTGGCTATATAAAATAATAATCAGTTTACATGTCTCCATATTTAAATTCGAAGAAATGTTTTTTTTAATGTGGGCGGAAAAATTTCTTTTAGCAATCCGAGAAAATTGTTTTAAATTGCTCTGTAGCTCCAGTGGCTAACCTTCTAACTTCGACCAAATTTTTGCAATCTAAAATTCAATGGAAGATCTTTAGAATAAAAATAAATTGTTAATTACTTTATTTGATTAAATTACTAAAAATATAAGCCTAAACTACTGAAAATTTTATTTTTTGGTTTAATATGTACGAACTCGTATAAGAAACTACAAAAAATACAATTGTATGGTTAAGATTATCTGTGACAGTTTCCATGGATTCAATTTTTCTTCTTTCTGATAAAATTATTGACAAAATAAAGAAAAACCACTTTTGAACTAAAATCGAATTTCCAGCATGCTAACCCAAAACCCAACCTAACTCTGTCATCTAATTGAACGGTTCCTTTTCTTCTTTGTGTGAGAATTTTTGGATGACTTAAAGACATTCCTTTGAGAACTCTAAACACAGCTTTCAGAGTTTTTTGCGTGCGAGTTTACAAAAAGTTTTTTTTGTAAAATGAAAACCTCTTCGGGTGTCAATGACGAGGGTTAAAACATATTGCCTAATGATTCTAATGAACCTTAAGACCTTAAATTAATATGCTCGTGTCTTTTAACAAAGCATCCCACCATGAGGTGAACTCATCAGGAAGATTCCATAAACCTAAGAAATCTGACACAACTCGTGTTTTTATCTACTTGACGCTATCCTTGGTCGAAAAGGTCGCAGATTCAAATCTTGTCGTGCCCAAATAACTTCATTTAAGAGGAGAATACACATACAATAGCCAAAAATGTGTATATTCTTAGAGTGCCTTATATCATTATTTATTATTTCATCATACCATTCATCTTAACCTTAATCTCTTTTCAATATATTGTAATGACATGTTTTAAAGTCACTGGAAATTGTTTGGTTTCGGTTTCCTCCTTACTGTATTTGTATGTTTTTTTTTAATGTTTTTTAATGTCCACTCAGAATGAATCTTATTTTTAAAACTATTTTATACTACATTTTAGTTTTAATATTTTTGTTTTGTCCTGTGCTGTAATAGCACCGTTACTTTTTACTAATATTGTCCTATACTATAACAGCACTATTATTGTTAATTTTGTTCCCTTGTTATTGCATTGTATACTCGTATACTGTATATTCTTTATTTAAAATTACTATTCAATACTTTGTAAGGACTCTAAGGAGCGCACTTGAAGTGAAACATCACAAAACTGCGCTATACAAATGCTTATTATTATTATTATTATGAATATAGGTTACAGGCATAACAGTCGCTTGGCAAACGGAGTGTAAAAACGGTCGATTTAACTCAAAAATGGTTTTTATTTAGTTTGTGAATAATTTGTATCAGAAAGAAAAAAGGCAATCAAGGGAAATTGCCAGAGATAATTTTAACCGTACAATTATACTTTTCAAGGTAGTTTCTTATATGTGTTCATACATTTCAAACGAAAAAAATAAATTTTCGGTAGTTAAGGCAAATATTTTTTATAAAGTAATTAACAATTTTATTTTAATTCTACACAAGCGAAACTGTAGGAAAAGCTTAAATTTATCTAAAGTATATTTGTTAATTTTCATAATGTAAACCAATTCGTAGCAAAGATTAATCGAAAATAGTTATTTCGGTTATTTCACGATTATTTCATTAAAATTAATATACATATATAGTAGGTATATTTGCGGCGCGTTCCAAAGTTATATATACTCTCAGAATCACCCTGGTGAAATGCCATTTAGAACCGAAAACAGAAAATCGACAACCAAACCAAAAAAACAGCATAATTATTTAAATCACACGATTTAAATTAATCGCCTTTAGTGGATACATTTTCGTAGATATTCTCAGTTTAATCCTGGTGAAAGGCCACCATTTAGATACAAAACGTTGCTTCAAATGACTTTAGGCGTGTTTGGTGATCAGATCTAAATAACCAGGTACTTCCCCACCTTCCCTTTCCCTCCCCTTTCTCTTCCCCAGTCCTCACAACATTCCCTTAATGACTCCAGACAGTATATAGGGACTCTTGCGGTATTCACATTAAAATAATAGTGTTAAGAGGGTATTACCAGAGAATATCGGAAATTAGTCGTTTTTAAATCAAAATCTAGACGTATTGTCTCTTTTTAACAAAAAAAACATAAATTGATTTTGAAAGATTGTTATTTTATGTGGTACACGCAGTTTTAAAATTTTGAAAAACTACGTTGATTTTTAATATACTAAGATTATACCGTTGGTCGTTGGCAGATTTGTTCAATTTTCAAACGATAGATTCTATTAAACAACACAAATTTCAAATCATATAATCATACGACAAAATAAATCAATATATTATCTAGTCAACACAGTTTAAATTTTTTTTAAATCTTAGTAAATTAAATGAAAATCATAAAAAAATAAATTCGAGAACGTGTTTTGTGACAAAAATACCTCAATTTTTCTACAACTATTTAAGGTCTTACAAAAATATTTCAAATTTTTTTTAAACACTTATTTTGTTTAGATATTATAAAAAAAACCATAAATACTTATTACGCGATATTAAATAATTTACTTATTTTTGATATTTAATTGCTCACTTGAATGTAGGTATATATTAAAGCAAGTTTTGAATGAAATAAATCGATATTAAATTTTTAATTTTTAAAATTTGATACGGAGAATAATCGATCTTTCTATTCTATTGATTAAAAATAATATGCAGTATATTTGCGGCACGTTTCAGAGAAGAAGATACTTACAATATCGCCCTGGTGTAAGATCATCATTCAGAATTGAAACGTTGCTTGAAATGGCTTTAACCGTGTTTGATAACCAGATCCGAATAGCCAGGTACTTCTCCACCTTCCTTTTCCCCATCTCCCTCCCCTCCCCACTACCTTCAGCCTCACAACATACCCAATTGGGCATGGCATGGTTTCACTGGCTCCAGACGGGAGCAATTGGGACTCTTGTGCGGAATTCTCATAATAAAATCCAGCAAAGCTTGAATTGGATTCTTTCAGGACATATCAGCGAGTAAGTTATTGGCCATAATAAAGACGAACATATTAAGAATATTTAAATCAAACCAAAGAAGTTTGGACATAACATTAAGATAATGATAGGGTTTTTGTACTTATTAATGGCAAAGGGGAGTTTTAATAACATGTAAAAAAGAAAAGCTTTTTTTCTAATTTGCCCAAAACAACATTTTACCATAAGGGCGACGTCTCTACTTGATGGTGTGCGTGCTGCACATCTGTACGACATCTGCATTGCGTGGGTGTGCGTGCGTATGGTGTATGGGTGTATGCGTGTGTGCGTGCGGGAGTCCTTTGACCGTGCCTACTGTATACTTATTTTAGGCGCCACTGTGCGTGTATGGGGTGTGTCAGAGTATTGGTGCACAGAGGCGTGCCAAGCGGAGGGGAGGAATTAGAATTTTAGTATGCGGGCTGCCAGGTGGTCTGGAATATCCATTTTGGCTCTAAAATGATTTGTTAGTATAAGTATTATTTTGAAGGTTATAAGAATAATAATAATAATAATGATTGGATAATTTGTAGAGCGCCGTTTTAGTGAGAAATCACCCGAAGGGCGCCGTAAAATTTATATTGAATTCTCAGGCTCCATATTAATTAGTTATGCTGTAAGCAAGTTGTAATGAATATGAGTTATTAGGTTATTAGGAAGTGCCGTTTGAATTTTTTTTCCTCATTTTCCGTGTACAAATATTAATTCCTGGGCTCTATCATGTTTTAAATTGTATAAAAATTTATTATTTTAAAAAAGAAGTAATATTTTTTTTTGTATTTTGTTAAGTGTCCCTGAAGTAATGTTTCAATTTACATTGAAAAATTCAACTTAATTAAATATGTTCACGTATTTAATTTCTAAATTAAAAAATCATTTCATTTATGTCAAATTAACAATTTTTAAAAATGAATTAATAACTTCAATAACTCACTCAACTTAAACCTTACGCCTGCATTACAAAAATAGGTATCGAAAAAAAAAATTAAAAATTAAATAACATTTTTATAATAATAACACAATAATAATATTTGGATGGTTTGAATAGCGTGGGTTTTTCTGAAAAATCATCTCAAGAGAGCTGTGCAAATTTATAATATATTTCTACAATCTTACTTCTAACCACAGACTAGACAAAACTTATAACAACTTGTGACTAAAATATTGCATCCACCGGTTCTTTGATCACTGACAATACCAACAAACGCGATGCTGCGTAAAAATGTATGTACATTTATTTTTTTTTACTTTTAGGCAAAAAATATTCAGGACAATACTTACCTGTCACTTTAAACACTGTTTATTTAGAGAAATCAAGACGCAGTTTGCACGCAGAGGACACAATTGTTGGTTTTCGGGACAAATAACCCCAAGGTGGTCATTAGTAAGTACGTCAACATTTAATAATTGGTTCGTTGTTCATAGGTGTACCTTTGCAGCAAACGTGATTTTTTCAATTAAGCATGTTAGGCCGAGTCATAAAAAAATAATCATCTTTAATTGATTTATGAATAATACCTCTCAGGTATTAGATTTTTTTTCTGATAATGTCTTCATCGCTGGGATTTCCGGTGCTGAGTAATTCTTTCAACTTGCACTGCTGTGCGGATGCAGATGACCATTCAGAATTTTCCATATTTTTCTAAGAATTATTGAAATATTTTTTTGTATTTACGTGTTTCCAAGTCCTTGTGAGGATGATATAAGCACACGCGATCAAGCTTATAAATAATACTTTATAAGTAAAATAATGAGGTAGGAACTTACACAATCTAAATCACATTCGGATGTACATTTTTATTGTAATCAGAATGTGGCTTTTGCTCATTTATAGCTGCCCTTTTGCTTGTGACGTCAGAATACACGTGCGAAAATGGATTTATTATATGTATAAACGAAAATGAGTTGAAATTTTAAAGGGTTTTTTGTCTTATTTCTGGAGAGGGTAAACATCTAACTAACTAACCGTCACGCCGTTTCACCGCAGGGGTAGGCAGAGAGGACGGACTGCCAAAAAAACTCGGTCTTGGCACACACTCTTGGCCTCAATTACATTCACTACATTACTCTTCTATTATTCCGACTCTTGACATGACCCAACTCAAGTATCTAGTTCATTTGATCGTGCATGTCTTCCTCGGGCGTCCACAAATTCTTCTAAAAATAATTTTGAAAATTGAATACGTAGATAATATTTGAGGCAATTAAAAAAAATCCAAACATTGAACAACCAAGTAAAAACCCTTTTATTTTATTATTATCTGTAATAATACCGAAAAAATAAATAAATAAAACACATTCTTTAATAAAATTGATGATTTCATAAATATTATAAGCACATAAGATTGTCCAATATTATTTTGATTTCTATGAAAGTTTATGGAAACATTCATTATAAATTGGTAATGGTAGATTCAGACTGGGTCGACGTACGTATGCATCGCTACGCCTAACAATATCTGGGCTACTTAGCAACCATAGATTTTCAATGAAAATTTATGTTTTAGAATCACATTGGCCACACGCATCGCGACGTGCGATGTCTGTGGCCATTTTCATAGAAAATGTATGGTTGCTAAGCATTGTTTGGCGTAGCGATGCGTACGTACGTCGACCCAGTCTCAATCTACCTTATATGCCTGCATTATAATATTAAAAAACGATTTTTTTTAAGTGATTCCTTAAAAATAACCACTTACTCTAAACAGCACGCCCCTGATATAAAAACACTTTACCCGAGCGATATATAACGGCAATGATAGTTTATTTAAATCACATTGTTTCAATATAGGTTTTTTGTGTTTAGGGTAGGTACCCAAATATATTTGCTAGCCTAAACATTGTTCATGTGTTTGAAACCTACCCGCCTCTGTTTCGGGTGTGTTCGATTATTCCCGCCACGGCGGCTGTTCACTGATTCAATATTGTTCAGTAATGCCCGGTCCTACCACGCGGGAGCACGCGCTATCCCGATCAAACAAACGTCAGATGGACGTTTTCGGGAATTGTAAACAAACTCGTTCGCCGGTTTGATTGTGTCCATTTTTTCACGAAAACGACGAAGCTGATTGATTAGTTTACAAGCGGCAACCGTTTTTATTGGATTAATACATCAGTGAATGGCGGCAGAGGATTAAATATCGCGTGTTTCGGTAAGTTTCACAATCGATACTTTTTTAAGGTTACCTCTATGTTTATTGGGTAAATTTTTACCTAACCAGGACACGCTTAATATGCACTAAAAAAAAAAAAATTATATTTTGGTAGATAGATATTAACTAGTAGTAATCAATTCAGCAACCGGAATTGAAAAATAATGGATTTTAATTGTTATTTTTTAACTTTCAAAATACGAAATGTCACTTTTCACCGACCGCCATGTTACGAATTACGACGGTAAATACGCACTAAAAAAAAGAAATTATATAGTGGTAGTTAGATATTAACAAGTTGTAATCAATTCAGCAACCGTAATTGAAAAATAATGCATTTTAATTGTTATTTTTTAACTTTCAAAATACGAAATGTCACTTTTCACCGACCGCCATGTTACGAATTTAGACGGTAAATACGAACTTTTAAAATAAAAAAAACACTTCGTATCAGTTACATAATAATAAATAATACATATTAATCATTATTTTGTTCGATTTAGAAACGCTAAAACACATTAGTCCCGATCGGTGCCATATCTGAGCGACCGACGCACATTTAGCAAATGGCACTGCCAACCTAAATACAAAAGCATCTGTGTTACCAGTGGCTAGAAACAATATTTAAACAATAATACCCATAGGTTTTAATGCAAGTTTTTTTTTATGAGAATTTTTTGAAATAACAAAAAATTATATTAAAAAAACGCCGGTTTTTAATTTCAGTAATTATTTTTTATAAATAATACGTTCACTTTTGTATCACAAACCATGTTACACAAACCTAGCGTAGCCGCTAAACTACTTGAAAACTGGGATGTTTTTCTTGCCTTGACGCGAGCAGGCGCTACGTAGGGGGCACTTTCTTTTATCTACCCTTTCATTTCCCCGCCTACCCCCCCCACCCCCTCACCTAACCTAACCTAACCTAACCTAACCTAACCTAACATAACCTCATCTGATAGCGGGAAACACGCGGAGTGATACAAAAGAAAGAGCCCCCTTCGTAGCGCCTGCTCGCGTCAAGGCAAGAAAAACACCCCAGATTTCAAGTAGTTTAGCGGCTACGCTAGGTTTGTGTAACAGGGTTTGTGATACACAAGAAAGTGCCCCCTTCGTAGCGCCTGCTCGCGTCAAGGCAAGAAAAACATCCCAGTTTTCAAGTAGTTTAGCGGCTACGCTAGGTTTGTTTAACATGGTTTGTGACACAAAAGAAAGAGCCCCCTTCGTAGCGCCTGCTCGCGTCAAGGCAAGAAAAACATCCCAGTTTTCAAGTAGTTTAGCGGCTACGCTAGGTTTGTGTAACATGGTTTGTGATACAAAAGAATGTGCCCCCTTCGTAGCGCCTGCTCGCGTCAAGGCAAGAAAAATATCCCAGTTTTCAAGTAGTTTTACGGCTACGCTAGGTTTGCGTAACATGGTTTGTGATACAAAAGTGAACGTATTATTTATAAAAAATAATTACTGAAATTAAAAACCGGCGTTTTTTTAATATAATTTTTTGTTATTTCAAAAAATTCTCATAAAAAAAAACTTGCATTAAAACCTATGGGTATTATTGTTTAAATATTGTTTCTAGCCGCTGGTAACACTGACGCTTTTGTATTTAGGTTGGCAGTGCCTATTTGCTAAATGTGCGTCGGTCGCTCAGATATGGCACCGATCGGGGCTAAATAGTTTTAGCGTTTCTAAATCGAACAAAATAATGATTAATATGTATTATTTATTATTATATAACTGATACGAAGTGGTTTTTTATTTTAAAAGTAGTGTTTTTTCTTTTAAAAGTTCGTATTTACCGTCTTAATTCGTAACATGGCGGTCGGTGAAAAGTGACATTTCGTATTTTGAAAGTTAAAAAATAACAATTAAAATGCATTATTTTTCAATTCCGGTTGCTGAATTGATTACAACTTGTTAATATCTAACTACCTCAATAGAATTTCCTTTTTTTTAGTGCGTATTTACCGTCATAATTCGTAACATGGCGGTCCGTGAAAAATGACATTTCGTATTTTGAAAGATTAAAAATAAGTATTAAAATGCATTATTTTTCAATTCCGGTTGCTGAATTGATTACTACTAGTTATCATCTATCTACCACAATATAAATTTTTTTTTTTTAGTGCATATTAAGCGTGTCCTGGTTAGGTAAAAAATTACCGTTTATTGTTTTGTTTTGAATGAATTCTTTTTTTTTTGTTCCCACACTAAACTATATTCGTACTACATACTTTGTTTCATGAGATCATTTATAACTATTTTTTTACACTTTTAATACAGTTATAACAGCTGTTTTCAAACCATATTGAACGTTGAAAAAAATAACACAGACTCGGTTAACTTTCTTTTTGATTGAATAATGTTTTACAAAGTACTTTTCCTATAATCATTCAATTAAGTAATAAAAAATCATAATATAATTATCCAGTTAAAAATATGTAGTTGACAATAGCGTAGATATACAGGTTGTTAAGGGACGTGGTACGTACTTTTGACTTACCAGTACATGAAATTTTGGTCTCTTGTGATATTTTTGATGTTTTTTTTTTCAAAACCAAACAACAACAAACAATTCCAAATATCATCACTGATCTGTCTGCCGAGTAACCTATTGATTTTTTAATGTTTTGAGTTGAAAAAAAAAATCAAAAAAGTCTCCGGAGACCAAAATTGCTTTTAGATTTTTTACTCCAAATAATGACATAAATCACTGGTAAGCCAAGTAAAATAACTGTTTATCTGGAATAACAAAAAACAATAACATATCGGTACATAATTAATGTTATAAATTTAAATTAACTGATAATTACTAAATGACTGGGATTAAGGTGTCCGACAGACACAGCTAAAAAAGCTCAAGCGTTGGCTTGGCCTACTTCAGCATATCGCTTGTCATATATTCCCATTGGGAATGTACGGCAACCGATATGCCGAAATACGCCAAACCAAATAACGCTTGAGCTTTTTATAGCTGTGTCTGTTGGCCCCCTAATGGAGTGTTTGAAATTTTAAAAAAATTGACACAATCATTGAAGTCCACAAAAATCCACGAGGTAAAATAACATGGTGTTCCTAATTTTTAAAAGGGGTAGGTAATTATAATATAATTTGATTATTATATTATAATATGATTGTTTGTCCCTCAAAAAATTCGAACGGTCGGTGAGTTCAGAAGTCGTGAAATACGTAAAGCATTTTCGGTTTAGATGTTATACAATGCATGTATTTTCAGCTCGCATCGTCATTTCGATCATCTGCTACGGAACATTGATTTTTTTTAACCTTTGCTCCATAAAGGAGGCCGTGAGAGAAATTATGTATGTTTTTTTAATCTTTTTTATTTTTTTTTTAAAGAAAGACAAACATTCCCAGGTTACGAACAACCCAACAACATTTGAAAATCTCCTACTACCATCACACTAAGCGGAAGATGTTGCTTGTGTTGTGATGGAGGACTTAGCCAGCCGAGGAATCGAACACGGAACGCCTGGGTGCGACCCAAACGCGATGCCCACTGAACCACTGACCGGTCAAAGTCACAAGACCGGTATGTCTTTTAGGGAAAGTAAAGATATTAAGTTCTGGGAAGGAAAGAGGTCCGAGGGGTTGATAGGAATATGGGAGTGACGTATGAATCCATTCTTACACCTGTGGTGCAAGGCAAGGAAACGCATCCGTCGCCAAGACCTATACAAACCTTATCCCATGAACCCTGGCGCCCCTGCTAAGTCACCAAATGTAGCGAACTACTTGGGATGAATGTTTTATTATATGATTGATGAATGTTTTATTCTGAGGTTGATGAAATTTACCCACTTGACCAACAAGAGAAATCTTAAAACCACCCCCTAAAATTATTATCCCCTCTTTCTACCCCTTAAATTAGAATTTTTTACTTCATGAAGGTTTGCGTACTTGACATTCAAAATAAGTGGAAAAATACTGTCTACATCAGATTTCGAAAAATTCTGCATAAAGCCCGGGCCTCGTCGGGAAATTTTGATAATAAATAAGTAATAAATCGCAGGTGAATATTCCAACGCCAAGGTTTGGCGCCGGCGTCTCTGCCCTACCCTTTCAGAGTCGAGGTTACGTTTTTACCAGGATTAGGTGCCGACTACGGACCACTGAAGAGAGAAACCTCTATTAGTGTGAATAGGAGCGTGTCCATGTGCCAGAAATAGTCACAATCTATCCTTGTAAGGTTGACTCCTAAAACGAAATTTCGTGTTATTTACAAATATACATACTAGCTGACCCGGCAAACTTCGTACCTCCTCAGAATCAATAAATGTTGTGTTTAATTTATTAGCTGTTCGAATGATTCAAATTATGTCGACTAACGCACATTATTTGAAAAGCCGTTCCATACAAAATATATGAAATTTTTTATTTTCTTCATAATTATTTTTCCCGTGATTTTTCCCGATGTTTTAATAGTTATTCTGTTAATCGGGACGGAGACAAATCCAACAAATCAAGGATCATAAAACTTGGTCCAGCCGTTCTTGAGTTATAAATGGTGTAACTAACCCGACTTTGTTTTATATATTAAGATTAAATTAATAGTATTAATTATTGCATGCAGAGCACAGAACTTCTTTCACAGCACCGAAAGAAGATATTCCGTCAATACGTTGATATTATTTGTGGCCGGCCGAAAAGCGTGTGATATCACGATACATGCGTGGCGGGATAGTAGTCCCAGATATATTTCTGAATGCATCCGAAAACTAAAGACTGTTTTTGAAAGTTGATGAAAACGCTTTCAAATTTTAGATTTCAAAATGAACGTGTAATTTTTTTATTATACTTTTTTTAATGAAAACATAAAAAGTCACCTTAAGTTTTTTCTAACTACATTTACTGATAACCAACAATATACACACACATTTTATTAGACAACTGTATTATACACTTTATCGTCAACTCACTTTTTTCTCGTTTCATGTAAAATAATTAATAAAAAATCCCAAAGTTTATTTTTTTTAATTGCTTTCGCGAACTTTGATTTTATAAATTTTATAATTTTATGATTTTATAATTTGAGATTTGAATATAAATCGTAGTGTTTTGTCTTTCTAACACGGTTTAGATCGTATGTCTAACTATGATAATAATAATAATTGGATGACTTGTATAGCGCCGTTTTTGTGAAAAATCACCCCAAGGACGCTGTACAAATTTCAATATATTTCTACAATCTTACTTCTAACTACACGCTAGACAAATATAAAAAAACCAAAATACCTATGGCTGAAACAATGGTTGCAAATCCATCGGTTCTTTGATCAGCGATACAAAACCATATGTACAATGCATCAGACGAATTAGCGCCGTGCTGCCCAAAAATGTACATGTATTTTTGTAATTTTTTAATTTTTATTTTTATTGTGAAAATGTATAGGACCATACTTACTTGGTTACCATACTTACTTGAGATTAAAGTTAAAATATGTTTATTTAGATACAGTTTGCGCGCAGAGGACATAATAACACATGTTCTTGGAAAAGTCATTATTGAACCCTGGAGGGCGATTCCGGTTCTTTTCACCTTAACCTATCTGCTACCATATGCTCTCACTTGTAAGGACGGTGCTAACTGGTGTTAAAAGGTGCTAACTTTGCTTGTAGCGCCTATAAATGACATTCGAAGCGATTCTCGTTCTTCTGCCAGCGTTACATCCTCGAATTATGAGAGACTTTGTAAAAAAATCCTAAACAAACGCGCTAAAGAGTTGTTGAGAGATTGTTTGAAAAAACAGATACATGAAATATAATCGAGTGACGCACTATTAGAACCAAAACTTTGTAAAACAATTACTTTGTATTGTATTGCATTCTAATTCATCGTTATTTTATTTTTAAACAACATAAATAAGCAGTTTATCGAAGATTTTCGTTTTCTTAAAAGGTACCTACCCTGCTGGATAGTATTGACTTTGTTACTCATTCACCAATCACCATTGAAAGTTGTCATTTTTACCCGCCAACTGCGGCGCCGCGTTCAGAGGATCATTTTCGTTGTTTGTTTGTTATTTTGAAGTCGTTTACTTGGGAATACAATAAAATTAGGTAAGTAGATGCTGTATTATGTATGTAAAAGCATTTAAATATTATTCGTATGCTTTTTTACCACGGACTGAAACGGAATTATCAACAGTAATTATGTCTGTATACAAAGTTGACGTTTAAGGTTAGAATTTTTTAAAAGCATGTAGAAAGCGACACAGTTCTTGTAATATTGTATTTTGTCTTTATTATTAAGTGTGCAAACCTAAAAAAAGTGTGTAATTAGGTAATGTGACGTTAATTATTGATTCTCTTTCAGTGTATTGATCAACATGCGAAACTGAGTTCGATCTGGAATAACGGCTATACACTATATGTTGATGGCCAAGGATAAGAACAAAGTCCTCGGCCTGATGGGCAGAGTGGCTGCGGGACTAGACGTGCCTGACAATCTTCCCAATGATAATGTACGTATTTTAATTATTTGTGTAGAAGTATACTCACGCTCCTTAATGCCCAATACTTTTGCTAGTTTACGTAATATGTGTTATCAAATATAAAGAAATTTTATAGGATTCATTTTGATGTTTATTTCGTTTTACAGAGATCTCTTTTGGCACTGATGGGAGTAGCGGTCAGCAACGTGACGTGGTGTGGTGGAGGTGCTGTGTGTTCCGAGTGAATACCTGAACCCTGTGGTTAGTTCTTCACCTTCACTCCTCGTGGATAGACCTCCCCCTGCCCAACCACCAACCCAGAGACTAAGGAGGAGGCTCGACTCATGACAGGTAATTCTTTATACAAATCAGGTAGATTGACGTCCATCAATGTAAGTTTGCAGGATAACCAATCATTGTATTCATGAAGTAGATAAAAGTATGAATAATTACATTAATTCATATACATAATATAAATTCTATTTTATAATATTCGAAAGATCAAATATTAAAATTATTAGAGACATGTTGTGTGTATTGTATGGTTCTATATTGTGTTTCATATGTACGCAACTGATATTGGATCACACTTGTCGAATTTTTTTTGGTTAAACACAGCAAATTAAAGCTATGTCATCTTTCGCAGACAGAATATGCACAGTCAAAAAATACCTAAATGCCAAAACCAAGTAAAAGCGAGACAGTTCTTAGATTCAGTTTTTTTTAAACAATAAATATGTAACTGATAAATATGACTGAAAAGCATGTAATTAAGTAATGTAACATTAATTTCTCTTTCAGTGTATCAATCAATATTCAATATATTTTTTTAGCGCTGTACATTAAAGCATATTCATATGTCACTTCTCAGATAGAATATGCAGTCAAAACGCCTGATACGTGTAGACAGAAATTTATTTGCTAGTTTATACAATATGTATTATTAAACATAATGATATTTCATATATATACTATTTCATATGTTTATTTCTTTACAGAGATCTCTTCCGACACTGATGGAGGTGGCAGTGTATGTCGCTGACGACTACTATACTGCTGCAGCTGTAGAAATGTTATAAGTTGAGGGTGTGATGACATTCTCACTTGGATCTCCCGTGCTGATGATTTATTTACATATTAATATTTCATTTTTAATTTAATAAGCCTTTCTTGAAAGATATGAGTTTTTTAATTGACAAAACTATTTATTAATATTTTATATTGCTTGTGTATGGGCTCAAACAATTAATTAATCTTAATATTTCAAGGCATAACTTGTGAAAATGCTTTTTTACGTAAAATAATTTTACGCACCATCTATGAAATAGTAGAATGTGAATTATTTTCACTGGGATCTCCCGAACTGAGGATTTCATTTGCAAATTAATATTTAATTATATAAGTAATATGAAGTTACTGAAGTTTATATGTTTTGTATCAAGCTTTTCATTTGAGTATATAATGTTGCTTATACATTTAAAATTAAAGTAGGGTTTATTAAAGTAGTGTTGTTTCAGAGTAGATTTTTTTAAGGTAATTGTCAAAACAATTCATATTCTACTTTTTCATAGATGGCGCGCGTATTTATTTTACGTACAAACACTTTTTACAAGTTGTGCTTCGAAATAAAAAGTGCATACACTAGCAATACAAATAAATATTTCTGTCAATTAAAAAACTCAAATCTTTCAAGAAAGGCTAACAAAATTAAACAATTAAGGCTAATAGTAAAATTGGATTGAATCACCGATGCAATATTCTATTTGTTAGCCTTTCTTGAAAGATATGAGTTTTTTAAATGTCAAAACAATTTATTAATATTTATATTGCTTGTGTACGGGCGAAAACAATTAATTAATCTTAATATTTCAAGGCATAACTTGTAAAAAGCGTTTTTACGTAAAATAATTATCCAAGTAGAATTTGAATTCTTTTAACAAATACCTTAAGATTATTTTTTGTCAGGACCTTTCAATATAATTTTAATGGCAGCTTTATGTGTTTTAATTAGTGAATTTATTCATTAGAATTTTGAAATTTGAACTGCCCTGTACAATGGTAATATATAATAATATCATTGTATTTCACAATGGGTTGAAAAAAAATCTACATGTATTATCATTTTGTGCGTCAATAAAACATATATTATGCACTTCATGTTTTATAATTTATTACCTAAGAGCTTTTCCTTTCTCCTCTCAGCCACAGCTCCATAAATTTTGATAACTTGACAAGAAGACTGAATGTTGTATAAATGAAATCCCTGAGGGGTACGTATGGTAAAACCATGTATGATCGTGTGAGAAATGTGGAGATCCGAAAAGAATGCAAGGCTGATGTGAGCTTAATAAGATTGAGAAAGGGACGCTTAGATGGTTTGGGCATGTAGAGCGAATGAATGAAGGAGTGTAAAGAGAATTTATGACGAGAATGTGAATGGTAGAAGAAATCGAGGACGCCCGAGGAAGACGTGGCACGATTAAGTGAATCAGATACTAACGGATCCTAACTAGGATACTAGTCGGGCCATGCCAAGAGTCAGAATAATAGAAGGGTATGTATGAATGTGAATGAGGCAAGGAGTGCGTGCCAAGAGCTAGTTGTTTGGCGGTCCGTTCTCTCTTCCAACCCCTGCGGGGAAACGGCGTGATGATTAATTATCTGAGAGTCTCCCTTACTATCATGGTTAGAAATATGATCTAAAGTTTGTTGGAATGAGAAAATACCACGCTTTATATTCAAATATAAAAGTTAACCACAAAATAATTAAAATTTACACCATTATGAAACTCAAGTTTCCCAAATTTGAGAAAAAATCATAACACTTTGTGAATTTAAAAAAATATATTTTTATATGAAGCGACAGAAAAGTCAGGTGATAATAACGTTTACAATTCATTTTTCTAATAAAATATATGTGTGTTTTTATTTTTTAACCCTATCAGTAATTTTAGTTAGAAAAAACGTAAGGTGAGCCATTTTTAAAGTTTGCATTAAAAATTTTATATTTAGAAAATTACACGGTTATTTCTAATAATAAAATTAGAAAGCGTATTTCATAACATTTCAAAATACGTTTTTAGCTTTCAGATACATTCACAAATACTCCATTTATTTGGATTTTAAAGCGACGAAGCGGAAATATTTTGACCCTATTCAAAACATCGCAATTACGTCAATTCGGTTTTATTTTTCAAATTTAAATGAAAGTGAAAAATACTTCACTTATCATGTTTACACTGAAAACTTACGATAATATGAAGTTTTCTTTTGTTTAAATTCAACAAATATGGATAATCCTCACTAATTACGCAAATTTATTACTCAATGTTCAGCTAATGACAGGTCGTTTGGTGTCATTAAAAAGCGCAGTGTTAACTTCTCAAAGGATATGATTTTAAGTGTCAAATAGAGAACGGGAATCGCAATCGACGTTAGCACCGGCGTTATCTTCTGAAAAGATAGCACCGATAGCACTTTAACTGTCAGAAGAGAACGTGAATCGCAATCGAAGAAAGATGCGTTAATTTAAAGATAAGGTCAAAATTATTGTCCTTAAGTAGAACCGGAATCGCTCTCCTGGTATATATTTTAATACTAATATATAATTATGTTCTTTAATGAACGTGTTTGGGAAAAGCAAAATTAATTGATGGGCGTAATTGATGATAGTAAGGGAGACAATGATTTCTATGAGACCAAAAGCGAAAAGCGAACAAATTAGTCTGAGGATTGTTACGTTTCAAATCGGTATAGATCTCACTTCTACTAGGGATTTGGTTCAGTGGTACAGACAGTCATACGTACAGTTTGGACACTCCGACAGCCGATAACTTCGGACACCGTCATGCATTGTCCATTATTATTATCATCCGCCAACACCGGTGGCACGGGGCACAGTGGGATAGTGCGTGCCTCGCGTACTGATGACTAACTAACATTAGCTGATGAGGGTTCGGCTCCTATACTGCTAATCAATTATTACCACCGTACCTTTTGGAAGATAGATGATAAAATTATTATTGTCTATGTCCGATAGTCTCACCTTAAAATTATCACGTACGAACCCATAAATAATTGATAGATAACGGAATTCGCGCGAAAAACACGAAGATAATTAATCAATACAGGTAGTTTGTTGACTGTTGTTTATTTGTGCCAGTGGTTTCATTTCTACCGATTTATAACATATTTCTCTTGAACACTTTTTTGTTCCTAAAAAAATATACTTAATTTTTTAAGAAAATATCGGCACCTAAGAGTATGGATATTAGAGAGACGGCATGTGAAGTGTGCCCGCGCGCTCAAAGTGTGCCTTTTCAAGAATTTTACCCAAACGGCTTACATTGGTTGCTGGTTTTTGGCCGTTTAATACGTTCCGACAGCAGCCATTTTACATGGTGACAGCCAATGTCAGCCGTGTGGGTAAAATTCTCGAAAAGGCACACTTGGAGCGCGCGGGCACACTTAACATGCCGTCTCTCTAATATCCATACTCTTAGATCGGCACATTGTTGAGACGCAACGGTAATTAAATGAAATTCTCTCGATAGAAAAAATCGCCAAGTATGCTCCGAAAATCATTAAAAACACATTTAGTTCTATTATTTAACATGTTATAGCAATGAAAAAATTCACATTGTAGCTTTATATGCAACCTAAGCATTTGTGGTGAGATTATTGCTTTATTTTTAACCGGGTCGTGTTTTAATAAACATTTTCGCTCAATTATAATCGTTTTTTTAATATTAGCGCGCTTTTTTTTTTAAGAAAGACAAACATTCCCGGGTTACGAATAACCCAACAACATTTGAAATTCTCCTACTTCCACCACACTAAGCGGAAGATGTTGCTTGAAGGACTTAGCCAGCCGAGGAATCGAAAATGGAACGCCTGGGTGGGACCCAAACACGATTCCCACTTAACCACTGATCGGTCGTATAAATATGTTACATTCGTATTTACATATCTTCCTTTTTACTTAAATTAATTTTACAAACGAATGAAATATTTTACTTTTAGAAAAAAAAAAAATCTGTTTTTCCTGTGAAAGTAATATTTTATGTGTGTTTTTTTAACCATAGGAAAACTATTAGTTTTGTGGTCAGCTGTAAATTTTTACGTTTAGGTAAGGGGGTCCCGTGTGAAGGCTATTTTTTTCGTTTTTTTTTGGCGAACTAAATAAACATACAACTGCGAACTTTTCACTACATATTTATTTATTCATATTTTTAGTACACTTTGCATTTTTTCAACCCTCAATCGTCGTCGCTTATTGATGATGTAAACGGCAACTTAACACGGGGTTAATTTTTTTTCTTAAGAGGTTTAGAACAAAAAAACAACCGAATATTTTGTGCAGTTATTATTACATATGAGTCTTTCTTAGTACTTAAACGAAAAGATACGCGTAAATATATTGCTTCAGGACATTTTCCTTGTGCTGCAATGAAATCTAGGAATTTAGTTTCACAGAATTTGAACATTTGTTCAAATTCAAAAGTTCTGTGAAAGTTCAATTAAGTAAAAAAAGGTTATATAGTGTCACTTAAAATTATACATGGTTACCTAATGGCACATTTAGTAAAAACTTAGTATAGTATATATATATATTTTTTTTTTTTGAATGACAGCATAATTCATTTGGCATTTCACGAACATTTGGTTGGTGAAAAGCTAGGAACTAATTTCGACTTAACAAAACGTACACATTTATATTCTGTTATTAAGCAAAGTTATTACTTTTATTTTAATTTTTTTTAACAATTTTTAATAACAAAAAAAATTATTACAACAATTGACCCTAAGTTAATTTAATACTCAAATCAAATCATACTACTTTATTACTCAAATCAATCACAATTTGTGAGGCGGTTATGGGTACCGCCGCCCCGGAAACCATTTATTGAATAACCAACACCTTTACCATAGGTCACCTTAAGTGGTTCGCTATGTTTGGTGACTTAGCTGCGGTGCTCGGGTTCATGGGGTGAGGTTTGTCTAGGTCTTGGCGGCGGATGATCTGGATACACTGAACCCCAAATTCCTACCCAACCTTTATACTTTTTTTTTCCTTCCCAGAACTTTCTCTCCTTCCTTTCCTATATATTTTTAACAAAGTTTCTACCGTTTCGTTCACCAATCTTTTCCTGGTCGGTGCGGCCAAACATCCTGCACCCAGATCCCAGATCCGGTCCTGGGCGGATGACCGCGGAGGAAGCATGCAAATCTATACACAAAGCATATGTTTTTACAGGATGGGATTGGTTCGTGCTCGGAATACATTACTTCTTGGGTAAAGTGCTGGTTTGCTGTCTATCAAAAAGTGATGGGGTCTGCAGTTTGGGAGTGTTTTATGTTGATTATATTATCGCAACTTAATGCCTTGATGCTAGCTTATTGGCTTTATTCATGACATTGGCAGGTTTTAAATGAGAAAGCACGTTAAATTAGTACATAGGTACTAATATTAATTAATTTGTTTCTAAAATTGTCAACGGAATAATTGTATGCTCTCAGTAACTGGGTTGATTTATTTCATAGACCATAATAATATGTGAGATCCGAGCGTTTTTTATTTATTTTGTAAAGTTCATAATGGCTACTTCGTTGCACAGAAATCAAATGAAATATTAATAACATTCAGATTTTTATAAGAAAAACTCTCTTTAACTTTTGAAGGTTATTTCCATCAATGTTATATATCATTGAAGAAGAATATAACAATAATAATAATAAAAAAAAATTAAATATTAAAATGAACAGGACACAGAAAAATAATAAAAAATAATGGTCACAACTGAGACTCGAACCCAGAACCTCACGTGTAACCTGGACATACGCTTTATCCAATTAAGCCATTGCTTCCTATTATGAGATATGAAGATAATATTGTTAATTCTGAAATTTGAAATATGAAGTTTGACCAACACGACAGTCTCATAATAGGACGCAATGGCTGAATTGGATAAAGCGTATTTCCCGGTTAGACGCGAGGTTCTGGGTTCGAGTCCCAGTTGCGACTTTTACCTTTTTTTATTTCTCTTGTTCATTTTCATATAATTTTTTTTTTTGATTATTATTGTTATTCTTATTCTTCAATTAATATTTTTTCTTCTTCTTTATTGTTTTGTATTAGTTAACCTTCTTGGATGTTTTTTAAAAAAGCAACCTTTCGCAAACAGCATCATACTATTAGAAATATATAATTATAAAAATAAGTTTTAATAATATCGTTGAAGTTAGATCTGTTTTGGCTCATAAACCAAGAGTTGTTGCTGATTTATATTTCAAATAATTTGTGTTCTGTCTAATGGCCAGTGGAAGTGCATTGTATATCAGATATAGCTTTGTGATAAAGTATCTAAATTTTCTTTGGCAAAAAGCTGTTTTAGCGAAAGGAATATGTAAGAGATTACGCCCTTTTTTCTGGTATCACATCTATATTATTATTATGTGTAATGTTAATTAGTTTTTGTCATCAATATACAACGATTTTCTAAAAAATATTAGTACCTGTAAGTCGATTTTCTCATAAAATTCAAAAAAATATCTGTTGAATGAACGTATCTATTAGTTGTTTTCATGGGAAACTTCAGAAGGTTATAACTAGGGTTGGAAACGGCTTTTAAGGTTAAAAATAACTTCATTAATTAAAAAAAAATACGAGTCTGCTGAAGTAAATACTTTAGTAATTTAATCTAATTTTCTTCCTGGCATCGAATAAAACCATTCCAATCATCAGTGTATAAGAATCTATATTGAAGATTCGTTTGGAATGTTACCAATCGTCGTGACAAATCAGTCGTTTCGATGCACTGAGTTCGCACACTCTAAACGAAAATCTGATTAATTTTATTATGGGAATTACGCTTAGAATGGGATTGTTGATTTAATTCTTACAAAGTTTAAAATAAAACTTTTTGGATGCGGATTCTAGTTAGAGAGCGAAGTTTATTCACATTTGTAGCAGGAAATTCAAAAAATTCCAATCGAAAAAGTGCTAATTATTAGTTAGATTTTACGTTTAAAAATAAAATAAATGCCAGCACCCATTCCAAACGTCATTACTATGGATTTGAGCCCTGTTGTTACGATTAGATTGTGAGGAATGAACCTAAAAATTAATTAAAATTTATTATCGTTCGCCTCCGTAACGTTCGTAACGCCCGTAACGTTCGGATATAACGCCTCTCTTTACGCTCTCGCCAGTTTACCCCCAAGTCAAGCGTGCGTAAAGAAGTATTTGTTTCAAAAACTGCAATTATTGTAAAATGTAATTTTGCTGGAGTAATCGAAATTTGGTTTTTACGTTTGACAGTACCAACAATCTAATCCGTGCTTTGAACTCCATGACGTTTTGTAGGCGCCACCCTTCTTTGTGCGGACAGCACCACGGTGCTCCCACCTCTCCGGTAATAAAGATTTAACGTTACCGACATAACGTCACGTTTCACACGAACGGTTCGTTGTTCATGTTATTCATTCCAATAATTAATTGGCCAAGTCGGGTCACTGCTAAGTATTAAGTATATGCGTACAAAGGTGTCGTGAATGTGCCCAATAAGAAGAAGAATGGGTCTGATATTATTTATTAATGTGTAGTGGAAGTAATAGCGGTTAATGCTTTTCAAATTATTGGGCGTCGTTGGTGGCATACCTCCAAAGTCTAAACTCTATACAATATAATACATTTTTAAATGAGAATATTGCACTAGAGTTCTGACTGCTACTAACCGTCCGGATCCAGTAGGATTTTGTTGCGAGGCTGAAGGGCTTGGGAAAGGGAACTTATATCGGACGTGATGAATCAAATGTGTTTTTGAAGTAAATACTTCTTTACGCACGCTTGACTTGGGGGGTAAGCTGGCGAATGCGTTACTGAAATTGAAATGCGTTACGAAAAGGCGTTATATCGGGCGACTGTACGAGCAAGAGAGAGCAGTGCAAACGCACATTTTCATTCTTTCTTCCTTTTATAGCCAGTGCATATATGTCATGCGGATGCGGATGTATACATGGAGTTAAAGAAGTATTTACTTCAGTCGTGTGGTCTAAAGCACACTCGTATTTTTTGTCATTAAGAGATAACAAGTTATCACATTTTTAAGATTGTTTATTTTTCAAGTACGTATTTACTGAGTTAGTTTTCATTTTCTGGCAACATTGACAGCTCTATCTGTCTGTAATGTAGAGACAGTTTTAATTAGTCGGTAAAGAAGATTTCTTAGGAAAGGGTCATTATTATTGCTTGTGTTATTTAGGATTTCATATAAATATTAATGTTTTGTTTTTTGCTGGTCATTCTTAACCAAATTTAGTAAAACAGCAAGGTCTGTGATAATCTGGGGGAATCTATCGAAGCCGGGTAGTAAATATTTATTGCAACAGTGAATGTATTGTAACAGTGCAAATAAAAACAGTGTCAAACAACAAATGTTTTTAATGAAGGATAACCCTAAATAATTTGAACTGAAGGAAGGAACCCCTACAAATTTAAAAAGATGACAATAATATTCTTTGATAAAATCGTTATGCACTGTGTATATGATACTATCATATAGACTTTGTTGTGTAGAATAGTCTTAATAAATAGAATTGTTTTGCATCAAAATTTTGAACAAAAAATAACCAATCTTACATGAACTTCTAATTTTTAAATTAGTTTTACGAATTTGTAAATATTCGCTTTTACCGTCTCCTGTAAAGTTTTCAATTAGGCTAAAGGGTTTTACCAAACCAAAGTCGATATCATATCACACCAATTCTTATCACTTACCACGCGTTATCATATGTAAGACTGATGAAATTAATTCTATTGAATTAGAACCCTGTACCTCTGGATTCGTAGATTCGGATGCCATAGTTTTTGTTGGGTTATTTAATTATAAAATTAAATTACATAGAGCTTAACCACTGGAGCGACAGAGCAATTTAAAACATTTTTCTCGGATTGCTAAATGAAATTTTTCCGCCCATATTAAAAAAATCATACCTCCGAATGTGAATATGAAGACATACAAACTGATTATAGTTCCATATAGTTAATGAATTCATCTACTTTTTGTCTATTATCACATATTCGTAGGATTTATAAAAAAAATATAATCAAATCGTTAACTTTAAAACATTTTAAAGAATCTAGAGAATATTTGCCATATTTTGGCAACAAAGCAATCCGTGGTTTTGAAAATAATGCCATATTGTGGTAAAAAGCTCTCGAGTGGTTAAGCACTTATAATGAATTGTACAGCGCCGATTGGTGATTTCCCACAAAAACGGCACTCTACAAATAATAATAATTATTTGAGTAATTATGGACCTACTCGTATACACAACATATTTACCGTTTTTTACTGTTTTTGAGATCAAGAAATATAGTGTAATTTCGATATTTTGCATTTCATTTCATTCAGAATTGCGAAAATACAGACTCTAAAATCTTCAAGTTAACAAAATGATTTAAAACTTTTAGGAGATCTGACATTGTTCTTTGGAACCGTCGATATATTTCATTTTATTAAAGTTCACACCAGCCCAGTACGTTTGTTGTTATAAACATTTCCTGTTATTTAAATATTGGACATACTAACATACTGAAAACCGACAGCCGAGTCGGGTCACACATGCCTGTCATAAATCTTGTATTTTCAAGTGCGTTCCGTGCATAATCTGTTTGCTAAGGACGCGTTCAGTCTCTTATCAAAATAAGAGGAACGACTCACTACGGTCGTTGGTCGCGGGAGCTTTTGGTCTGGGACATAAACTTTTAACTGGTCTCTCTTCTGTGTGGTCTCTGGTGTGCTTCAAGTGTGGCTTATTTGTTTTAATTCATCTTGAACTTTTGGCTTTCAAAATTATAATGGGTCTTGTTATTAATTCTTTGTACCTATGCCATTTATAAATAGTTCACCTTGAAAACAAACGATACACTTTCATAAATAATGCTACTTTCTACTGTTTCGGAGAAATTTAAATGTTTTCTATTTTTAATTTGAATACGGCACAAGAGTCCAAACTGCTTCCATGGAATCCCCAATTGGGCTGTGTTATGAGGCTGAACGTAGAGATTAAACTCTTTATTTGATTTTTTTTTGTTATTTGATAATTCATTCATTTTATATAATACAAGCTTCTGCCCGCGACTTCGTCTGCGTAGGATTAGAGCTTCGAGTAATCTATTTTTTTTCCTAGGTCCCATCAACGTTTATATCAAAATTCCAAACCTATTTATTTAAAATAGCTATAATTCTTGATTCGATTTAAAGTATTAGGCGAGTACTTCAAATAAATTCACAAATTTAAATATTTTCCAAAATAGAATTTTGATTTAACAAAACGTCATTCTCAAATTTTGACGTTTTCTATTAAACAATAATTATTATTTTCAATATATTGAAAATAAATAGCTAGCTTTATAAATTACAACCTATATGTTATTCTGATGTAAGAGCTATATTATTGTAAAGTTTCAGTATGATCCATTCATTAAATTTCGATTTAAAGAGTAACAAACATACATACATCCATTCAAACTTTCGCGTTTATAATATTAGTAAGATAGTAAGATTAGTAAGATTTAACATATTTGCGGCAAGTTTTAGAGTGGAAGATACTCTCAGTATCGCCATGGTGCAAGACCACTTTTAGCTGTGATTGGTTACCAGATCTAATTAGCCAAGTACTTCCCCACCTTCCTCCTCCCCACTTCCTTCAGCATCACAACATACCCCAATTGGGGATACCACAGTCTCACTGGCTCCAGACGGGAGCAGTTGGGACTGTTGTGCGGTATTCACATAAACATTAAAAAAAACCTTACGAAAAAAATTCATGTCACGTCACTTGTTTTCCAAATTTCCAGAATTCCAAAAACGGCCGGTTTATAAATGCAACGTAATTTCGTACGTATACCAACAAATTATTCTTACATTTTCCCGCCAATAAGCATTGAAACCCTGTTAATTTGTTCGTAAGAACTTAAGTCCCGTTTTTAACCGTTTTTACTATAAAAATTATCGTTTTTTCGAATAACATTTTTCTCCGTGCAGGTTTATAAATATTTTTAATCAACATACATACCCCAATTGGGGATAGCATAGTCTCGCTGGCTCCAGATGGGAGCAGTTGGGACTGTTATGCGGTATTCACATAAAAAATTTAAAAACCTTACGAAATAAATTCATGTCACGTAATTTGTTTTCCAAATTTCTAGAATTCCAAAAACGGACGGTTCATAAATGCAGGTTTATAAATATATTTCATTTATGATAATTATTCCTAATTAACCAACTGAAACATTCTTCAGTAGTTTTTATGACTTTTCTAACTTTTATAAAACATCGGTTTCTTTCCAATTTCTATTTCGCAGTTCACGTAGGTAGGTACTTAGATAATTGAACAATTAAAAACACATTTAATGATATGAAACGCGATCTCCATTTCTCAGTATTATTCGTCTAGACTTGGCTGCCAAATTAATTATTATTAATTCAACGGAATTTCTCTACAAGGACGTTGAAAGTGTAGTCATAATTCTCGGCTAATTTTCATGGCGTATTTTTATGAAATTTTACTAACGTAGAAAATGAGTTAAACGCTTGTTTTTTATAATGATGGAGAATAAGACTTTTTTTGATTCAGAATTATTATTAAGATGCATTTTTACCCACAAATTATTATTTTGAGGATTTTTTTGAGAACTCAAAATTGTTGTTTATTTATCGTTTGAATTTCCAGCAATGATTGTACAAATGTAAAAATAAGGGAACTATGTCGCCACCCGGTTGTGCAGCGTTGTGAGGCGGGTTAATGTAGGGGTTGTAGGACGGGATTTACTAATGCGGAAAGGCCTCAACTATGTTGATCATGAAAATACTGTAAAGGACAAATTGTTAATTGTGCAGGAGAGCGAAAAGAATTTTTTTTTTTCTCTTTCATAAATGTATATGTATCTACCTTTTTTCAGGTAATTTACAAATAGAGGTTGCCTTTAAAGTTGTTGTAAGGTTGTTTTTAATTAAAGTAAAGTTTAATCATTTTAATAAAAAGTGATTATAAAGATGCTTTGAAAATGGACAGACCTTTTGAAAAGACGTTTCTAAATATGTATGAAATAATATCGGTAGGTTAAGAAATATACTTTCGTGCGAATCAATTTAAACCTCATGTAAATGGTTTCCAGTCAAGTTAATTTTTATACTACACATAAAAGTTGTCTGAAAACGACAGAATTAAGGCCAAAGAAATATCATGTGGGTGGTTTTCATGTATACTTGTACCAAGAAAATGTTTATTAAATAAGAAAACGTTTTTATTGCAGCAAAAAACTGCATTCTTTCTTCTTAAGATATGTTCTTTATTATGCAACTCGCGCAAATATACTCGTTTTACAAAACGTTTTATCGAAGTACCACTAAGATGCATACACGGTACAAATTCAGCAAGGAATGCAAGCAAACCAATAATATGTGCCAATTGTATCAATAAGAAATAAGTTTTAAGCAGAAGTTGTTTGCATTCTGAATGCAAATTAGTTAAGATGATAATTATTAGAGTTGAGAATAATAATTATAAAACGACCATACACAGAAGCAAACCTTTTTTTATATGTAAGGTTTGGTATTAAGTTTTAAAAAAGAAGAAGAAAGGGAAATATTTAAATACGAATGGAAGAGGAAGCGCGCTAATAAAAAAATACGATTATAAATAAGCAAAAATATTTAATTATGCACGACTAGTTTAAAATAGAGCAAAAATCTCTCGTCAGATGCAAGTTGCACATAAAGATAACGCTGTGATTTTTTCCATCGCTATAACATGTTAAATAAATAAAAATGTGTTTTTAATCATTTTCGGGGCTATTTTCGCGATTGTGTTCTATCGAGGGAATTTCATATAATTACCGTTTCGGCTCTACTTATGTTTAGATATTATCTTAAAAAATAACATATCTATATTTTTTTAGGAACTTAAACTGAAAGTGCTGAGCAATATATATATATGTTATAATATGTTATAAATCGATAGAAATGCGGAATGCGGGGCCTTAAATTCCTTATCTTATATAACTAAAAAAACCTTTAAAGCTTGATAAACTTTTATCTGTTGAAGCTGTTAAAAGAGGAACCATTGGAAAGAGGGTTTTACCAGAGAATACCGGAAATTAGACATTTTTAAATAAAATTCTAGACGTATTGACTCTTTTTTTCCAAAAAAACATAAATTGGTTTTGAAAGATTGTTATTTTATCTGGTACACGCAGTTTTATAATTTTGAAAAACTAAGTTTGTTTTTAATATACTAAGGTTATACCATTGGTCGTTAGCAGATTTGTTCAATTTTCAAACGATAGATTTATTTATTTATTTATTTATTTATATAATACATGTTACATAATTGTGACATTTACATAAAGTTGATATATTAAATCACCATACTAGGCGGCTGCCTGTATCATGGTGACCAATATAGTATAGTTACATTGTATGAAATATGAAGTCTAGTGTAAACATGGAATTAGTATAAATCATGTTAAATATTGGAAAAATTATAATAAAATGTAGAAAATAGAAAGGAGAAAAAAAGTACATTAGCATTAGATTATATAAACAGGCTTCTAATTCTATCACATTCACTCATCAAAAAGTCTCCAAGCGTCTTCCTGAAAGTGTGTATTAAAGTGTGTATTCTATTAAACAACACAAAATTCAAATCATATAATCATACAACAAAAAAAATCAATACATAATCTAGTAAATACAGTTTGAGAATTTAAATTTTAGGCATTAAAAAATAAATCCGAGAACGTGTTTTGGGACAAAAATACCTCAGTTTTTCTATTTATTTAAGGTCTTACAAACTAAAATATTTCAATTTTTTTACACACATATTTTGTTTAGAAATTATTGCAAAATCATATACTTATGATCAAAAATTACTTACAAGAAGTACACGATATTAAATAAATTATCATCGTACGTTTTGAGCATTTTTATTGCTTACTTGAATGTAGGTACATATTAAAACAAATTTTGAATTAAATAAATCGATATTAAATTTTTAATTTAAAAAATTTGATACGGGGAATAATCGATCTTTCTTATTGGAACCTCCCTGTACAGTAGCAAGCATTTTTAAACTTTTATTCTCAGCCGCTGATCAATAACTCTTTTAAGGAATTTTAAATTAATCGTTTTTTTGTATCTACAACGGCGTATGATTTTATTACCTATGAGTTATGCTAAACTATGAATCATTAATGTATTCATGTCAAAATATTTAAAGCCTTTTCGATGATTTATTAATGTCCTTTCCTAAATCTTTTTATTATAACTTTAGGTAGAGGTTTTGTAATTTGCATTATCATAATAATATAAAGGCGTCATACTAGGTCTCGATTTAAAAAAATGTGAATGCTTATAATAGTGTGAATGTAACGCTAACCATTTTTCGATACTAACGATTGTTGTTCACAATCCTATTGAAGCGAAAATATTGACTCAACAGTCTCAACACTCCTCAAAAGCACAAATACAATTTGGGAGGCGGGTATGGGTATCGCCGCCCAGGAACCATGTATTGGATTACCAACACCTCTACCAAAGGTAAACTCAAGTGGTTCGCTGCGTTTGGTAACTTAGCAGGGATTTTTTTTTTTTACATTAGGTCCACGTAGGAGGCCCTGAGGAAAATAATTTCCCTCAGGGCCTATGTCATCTTTGAGGATGCTGTGTGGAGGGTATTTTTTAAGGAAAGGAAGGAGAGGAAGTTCTGGGAAGGAAGAAGGTATGAGGGTTGGGTAGGAATCTGGGGTTCAGTGTATCTAGATCATAGAAACCTTACCCCCATGAATCCGGGCACCCCTGCTAAGTCACCAAACGTAGCGTACCACTTGGGGTGACCTATGGCAGAGGTGTTGGTTATCCAAAAAATGGTTCCCGGGGCGGCGGTACCCATTCCCGCCTCCCAAACTCAAAGGTGCCCGGGATGCCCAGGGATGGGTTCATGGGGTGAGTTTTGTCCGGATGTTAGCGGCGGATGCGGCTGCCCACCAACTGCATGGCAGGCCGGATCGGAAGAGATTGGTTGAGGGAAACCCTTCGACCTCTCCAGCCCGACTCTCTCGATCCAGTACCCTGCACCGCAGTGGGGGGGATAGATTTATACGTCCTTCACTTTTGGAAACACTGACCCCCATGGCACTTAATACCAACCATCACAAAATATAACAATGTCGTTACATGTCCACCAAAAACGGTTAATCAATAATTCTTTATCATATAATATTTGTATTGACCCGCTGACCCCGGAGAACATGTGCGCCAGGAGATGTATTATCAGTGCATTGGATGTAAGGAGTAGAGACATGATGGAGGCGTACGTATTGTGTATTGTGTCTATATTTGTACAGGAACACTATAAATATACACAGCATTCAACTAATGCACAAAGAGCTCGTGCAAGATGTGGGTGCTCTGTGGATTGGTGGCTAACAGTGAACTCTGTTAGCATGTGTTTTGCAGTGGCGCTGCTTCTGATGTTTTGCCCCAATTTTTGAAAAATGTTATATTTGATCCTGCCGGTGAGGGCTCGTTTGTTCATTACATCGAATAAATCGAATACGGAGTTGGAATTTTTAAAGTAAACGTTGAAAACAAGCAGTAACTAAGGGGTTAATATCAGCTGTTTTGTCTTTTAAAATGTGTCAAAGCTTAGACCCGGCTACAAAAGATTTTTTTAACCCTTTAGTTGCAGAAAAAAATGAAATAGAAAAAAAAAGAAGTTTTTTTTACCTTCTCGATTTGATGTAGAGTCGACAGTTTCCAGCTTGTAACTACAAGCTTCTGGACACCTTATGTATCACGATTTATGGGTTCTACACACGGTGCTGCGAACAGCCGGCTGTTAGCAGCTGGCTATTGTCTCCTGTCTCCCTTTTCCTCGTGCGAACCCGTAACATTCTGTTTCACGTTGTCTTCTGTCTCTTTTATTAACACAACAAATATCACCATCTCATTTCATCGGTTGGTACTAACGGCAGACGGTTTCTTCCAATTTGCAGTCAACGTGAAACAGAGTGTTACGGGTTAGCATGGGAAAAAAAGAGACGGGAGACATCCTCCAACCTTTGATTTTTAGCCAGCTGCCAAAAGCTGCTGTTCGCAGCATGGTGTGTAGATAGTATAATGTCGTGATATGTTTTTCTTATATTAGCTCCACACAGGAGGACTTGAGGAAAATAATTTTCGTCAGGACCTATGTCATCTTTAGGGATGCTGGATGGAGAGTATTTTTAAGAAAGGAAAGAGAGGAATTTCTTTGAAGTTAAAAGGTGTAAGGGGTAGTTAGGAATCTCAATGTGTCCGGGAATGACGTAGTAATCCAGCCTTCCCACTGCAATGCAGGTCGATGGGTCGAGAGTGTCCTGCGGGAGTTTTAAAGATCTTTAAAGTTTAATGAATACTTTATAATTAAGTTGTAGGGATTTTGCTATTTCTGTTTATTTAAATAACAATTATAAAAATATAGCGCACTAAGTCGGCGCGTAGTTAGTTACGCCACTGACTAGAGTAAACATTAATCATGCATGGCATATTTCAAAATGCAGATTCCCTTTGGGGCTTTGGGGGTTATGATACGATGAAACGTTTTGGAGAAGGAACCTTTTGAGACATTAGTTAGATCATTTCATCTCCCACTCAATTTGGGCAATTAAATCCTTGTCAAAACATCGGAAAATATTTGATTATCTTTTAATACGTGCTAATATTGTTTATATTATGTATCATTAGAAACTTGTACACTGAAGGACACGCATGTATAACGATTGATCCTCAAAAATAAGACATATTTAAAGTGAAAAAAAGGGGTACCTCAAGGATGCATCTTTTCACCAATGTTGTTTAAAATCCCTCATGCTAATTCGTTCGCTATTTGGAACAATTTATATAGGTTTCATAGAAATCATCAAGTATTATAATGAGAAATATGTTCTAAACGGCGTTAGAAACAGAAAACACCACGCTTTATGTTCAAATGTTTTAACAAAAAAATAAGTAAAATTTACACCTCTATAAAACCAACGTTTCGGATCGGAATTTGAAATGAAAAGTGAATCTTGGGGAATTTTCTGTCAATTATTTTAACCATAACGTATATAATTTTTTTTTTTTTAAATATGTATGTGTTTTTATTTTTTTTTTCTTTTTCAGTAATTTTAGTTAGGAAAATGTAAGGTTAGCAATTTTTAAAACATGCATAAATTCAATATTTCAAAATGGATATGTACATTTTGAAAATATTATTTTCGATTTCTAAAATTTGAAAGCGTATTTTATCACCTTTCAAAAACAGTTTTTAGTTTTCGGATGCGTTCAGAAATATTACATTTATTTGGATTTTATTTCAAAGCGGAAATATTGTGACCTTCCGACAAAATTGGCCCCGAGTGGTTAAATCACATGTATAAGTAAGTGGTCGATACAGTTATCAACGGTATCATCTTAATATATAAAACAAAGTCGGGTTAGTTAACTCAAGAACGGCTGGACCGTTTTTTATGATCTTTGATTTTTTGGCTTTGTCTCCGTCCCGATTAACAGAATAACTATTAAAACATCGGAAAAAATCACGGGAAAAATAATTATGAAGAAAATAATTTTTTTCATATATTTTGTATGGAACGGCTTTTCAAATAATGTGCGTTGGTTGACATAATTTGAATCAATTCGAACAGCTAATAAATTAAACACAACATTTATTGTTCCTGAGGCGGTACGAAGTTTACCGGGTCAGCTAGTAGGTTATAAATCTAATGATTTTCTTTTCAGTCTAGGTAACTTTCTGATCAAGCACGTCAGAAGAAATTATGTATGTTCATAAATATATTTCGCTAACACATTTCATCGGAATGATTCACTTTTGCTAATGCAAATATCATCACGCAAGGTCGGTAATTTACCCAAATAAATTAAAGGGAACCGACGAATTAACGAAAAAACCCTTTCAGTCCGACACCCACAATGAATTAAACGACCGTTGACCCCTTAGGACTGAGACCCGTTTCATGCACTTTTTCACGATTTTATTTTAGTTGCATTGGGTTTTATGGCATAATTAATTTGCCTCAAATACGTCACTGTTCGGTCTTTGGCTTTGAATGGGTGTTGTTGTATGTATTTGAAAATGTTTGAATTTCGAAAACATTAAACTTTGTTGAACTCTGGACTATGAAACGTTGGGTCTTAGACCCTTTTCCATCGTTTCGGAACTTAGACTTATAATAATTATGAGCTTAAAGTAGTGATAAACAACATTTTTCACAGCAAGGCAAATTTTTTAATTTAAATTTTATTTTTTTTATTTTATTTTATTTTATCCGGGAGACCAAGAGTTCACACTAATAACCAGTAGCGGCTCGAGCACTTCTTTGATGGTGGGGACCGACATATATCTACTACATACTATATTGTAATCTCACTACCCAAAGAATATAATATAAAATTTCTCGAACAAAAATTTTCATGGTCAAATCATGCTAATCAGATGTCTAAACACAAAATAAATTAAAATGTTTATAGATATACAATTTATAATACAGCATAATAAAAATAACGCTTTATTTGCTAGATTATCATCGAAGTTTACACTATAATAAGATATTTAATGTAAAGAACCCGCTAGACAAACTGCTAAAAAGTAGTTTATCGGGACTGTCTTATATTTGTAAAGTATATAAAATAAATAAATAAAAAAATTTAAAAGTTAATTTGAACGCGAGCGATTAACGCCCGAAACTATGCAACTTTTTTAATTAATGAAGATAATATTAGCGAAAGTCAATCGAAAATCTGAAACAGAAAAATCAGAAAAAGATACGGATACATCTGGGACTCGAACCCAGGTCCTCCGGCAATCCGGGCCGACGCGCTAACCAACTGCGCCAACGTATCCCTATCCGATTCGGTCATTTTTAACTGTATCATACTTCGACTGAGAACCACCAACATTATTTTCATTTTTCTTATCGCATATTTTTATTGGCTGCTACCTTTATGTGTGATTGCAAGATTCAACTCGAACTAAATGCCCTCTAGATAGTGTCAGGATAAATTTTATCACTTTTTATTAATATGCGACATCTATTGACTTTATCTGCAAGTCTAGGATGAAATATTTTTATTTTTATTTTTAACTTTTTAACTTAAAGAGTTAAACCTCAAATTATAATATTTTAATTAATGAAGATAATATTAGCGAAAGTCAATCGAAAATCTGAAACAGAAAAATCAGAAAAAGATACGGATACATCTGGGACTCGAACCCAGGTCCTCCGGCAATCCGGGCCAGTTGGTTAGCGCGTCGGCCCGGATTGCCGGAGGACCTGGGTTCGAGTCCCAGATGTATCCGTATCTTTTTCTGATTTTTCTGTTTCAGATTTTCGATTGACTTTCGCTAATATTATCTTCATTAATTAAAATATTATAATTTGAGGTTTAACTCTTTAAGTTAAAAAGTTAAAAATAAAAATAAAAATATTTCATCCTAGACTTGCAGATAAAGTCAATAGATGTCGCATATTAATAAAAAGTGATAAAATTTATCCTGACACTATCTAGAGGGCATTTAGTTCGAGTTGAATCTTGCAATCACACATAAAGGTAGCAGCCAATAAAAATATGCGATAAGAAAAATGAAAATAATGTTGGTGGTTCTCAGTCGAAGTATGATACAGTTAAAAATGACCGAATCGGATAGGGATACGTTGGCGCAGTTGGTTAGCGCGTCGGCCCGGATTGCCGGAGGACCTGGGTTCGAGTCCCAGATGTATCCGTATCTTTTTCTGATTTTTCTGTTTCAGATTTTCGATTGACTTTCGCTAATATTATCTTCATTAATTAAAATATTATAATTTGAGGTTTAACTCTTTAAGTTAAAAAGTTAAAAATAAAAATAAAAATATTTCATCCTAGACTTGCAGATAAAGTCAATAGATGTCGCATATTAATAAAAAGTGATAAAATTTATCCTGACACTATCTAGAGGGCATTTAGTTCGAGTTGAATCTTGCAATCACACATAAAGGTAGCAGCCAATAAAAATATGCGATAAGAAAAATGAAAATAATGTTGGTGGTTCTCAGTCGAAGTATGATACAGTTAAAAATGACCGAATCGGATAGGGATACGTTGGCGCAGTTGGTTAGCGCGTCGGCCCGGATTGCCGGAGGACCTGGGTTCGAGTCCCAGATGTATCCGTATCTTTTTCTGATTTTTCTGTTTCAGATTTTCGATTGACTTTCGCTAATATTATCTTCATTAATTAAAATATTATAATTTGAGGTTTAACTCTTTAAGTTAAAAAGTTAAAAATAAAAATAAAAATATGCAACTTTTGTTACGTGGGGATTCATCGGATTGCCTCCACGGTATTTGAAATTCACATACTAGTGCGCATGCGCGGGTCTCGGATTCCGTATGATCGCGAACGAAACACAAGGAATCAACGGAAATGCTTATTAAAGGGACAATACGGGCTGTCCCCTAAGTGCGTAGTAGGTTCTGCGCACTGAGAAATGCACTCTTTCGGTTCGTGCGCTGATCGGCTGTTCTCTGGTCGGCGTGAGTGGTCGCCGGTTTGCTTTAATTTGTTGTATTTTATTTCTGAAAAATGTTAATTTCTATTATGTTTAAATATTTCATTAATTTCAGTGAAGACTGTTTTTTATTTGAGTAGGTTTCGATTATTAACTGGTGGGGACTGTCCCCACTGCCCCCCTATGAAGAACCGCAACTGCTAATAACTAAGCATAATAGTATTAACTAGCAGTGAAAAACCCGCTCCGCGCATCTATAATAATTTTTCAAATTGCGATCGGACACTTTGCTTTCATAAAGGTGTACATTTTTTTTTTCTGGTTAACTTTGAATACATAGCGATCTGTATTCTCTTTCCAATACCGTTTAGATCATAGTTCTTACTATGATAGTAAGGGAGACACAACGATTTCAATGAGACCTATGTGAGGTGGGACAAATATGGTCTCCCGTGATTCAACGGGTTAAATCTGGACGCTCGCGGCCCGCGGGTCTCGCAGGTGGCGCTTTACAGTACTTTTTTTATTCTTTATACAATTTTCTCTAAGTATACAGATTTAGGCAATAATAACAAATGAATGACGCCTTATTTGAATATATTTGTATAATTTCGACATCATCCATTATATTTTACTGTAGTGTTCCTACCTATGTATTATACGTTTTAAAATGTGTGAGTTGGGTTCAATGGTTGAGGAAGAATTTTTTGTTTGCTTACACTAGATCCGCACATGAGGCTCCGATGAAAATATTTTCCCTGAGGGCCTTTTTTGTGTTTGGGATGCTACGGGGAAGGTCTTTTAATGAAAGAAGGGAGAGGAAGTTCTGGGAAGGAAAAGTAAGAGCGGTGAATAGGAATCTGGGGGTCAGTGTCTCCAGGAGTGACGAACGTATGAATCCATCGCTCCCACTACGGTGCGGCGATGTTCTGCTGCAGAGGACAAAAGGTCTCCCTCAACCAACGTAAAACCAACGCGTACTGTACAGGGCCCGCAGATACTTTAATAGTACACAACTGACCCTTTACAAATCGCAAGTGCGCCCCACGGTTGAATTTGGCAGCCACCTCTGGTCTGGAGCCCCGAAGTATCTGAAAAACACCCTCGACTCTGTGCAGAAACGGGCGGTCCGTTTGATAGATTCTCCCGTCTTAACAAACGGATTGCAATATTTAGAGCTCAGGCGTCGGGTGGGAATGATATCCTTGTTCTATCGGTATTTCAATGGAAGATGTTCCGAGGAACTAGCGTCATTGATCCCCTCGGCACCGGTGCATAGTCGGGAAACACGCCAAACATATGTACACAAAAAACAGCCTACCGTACCAGCCTGCCACGCAGCCGCTAGGCAGACGGACATACCTCACTCCATGAACCCGGTCACCCTTGCTAAGTCACCAAACGTAGCGAACCATTTGGGGTGACTTATAGGTTATAGCACAGGTGTTAGTTTTCCAATAAATGGTTTCTGGAGCGGTAGTAACCATACCTGCCTCCATAGATAATTACTAAATACCCTTTTTTCACATACATATATGGTTTTTTGTTCAATACTTCGTAACCATACCCGCCTCCATATATAATTATTAATATCCTTTTTTTACATACATATATGATTTTTTGTTCAATACTTATACCTTCAATTAACAGCCTAAAAAAGTATTTATGTTTCCTTCTGAAATTATGCTTTTTGCGTTGATTTTTAAAAGGTGCTATACAGGGTGTTAAAAAGTAAACGTTATGGTTAGGGGATCTAAAAAAAAATAGTATCTCGAAAACTGACATTTTTTAGCTGGCCTATCAGCACTCCGATGGAAAATTGACTTTTGGAACAACCTGTATAAATACATTAAATTATTATTATTTTATTATAACTTGCGATGATTCTAGAAAGGGTTTTGCATGAAGGATGCGAGGTTAAATTTGCATCATTAAAACATGCTTGCAACGAATCACCCATATGGCTTCCATTAATTCCTTTACATTTCGGTACATTTAGCTAACGACTTCCTCCGTCCTGAAAAACTGCTCTAAATCCAACTACGAACTTGCGTATGACAGGCCAATTCGCTAAGTATTATTCCATTCGTCTCCATGCGGCTACATACGTCGACCTACGTTTCCAGACGTCTATATACGGTTCCACATGATTACAGACGTCTATATACGGTTCCATATGGATACAGATGTATATATACGGTTCCATATTTATACAGGCGTCTATAAACGGTTCCATATGGATACAGACATGTATATACGGTTCAAACGTCTATATACGGTTCCATATGAATACAGGCGTCTGTATACGGTTCTGTATGGATACAGACGTCGGTATACATTTCCACTTGGATATAGACGTCTATGTACGGTTCCATTAGGATACAAACGTCTATCAGATGTCTACATACAGTTCTTTGGAAGGAAATTGCTCGCGTGTCAATGCTAAAAAATCACGAATTAGGTAATTGGTGGGACAAGAATGCCATATTGTCACCTCAGTTGGACAAGGTTCTTTTTTTTTTTTTTTTTTAAGTCGTCTAAATGTGGTTTCAACCACAGTTTGAAAATGGATTTGTGTCGAAACAGCTGTAACGAAAATACAAATCTATAATACTTGCAGAACTTAATAATAACATTATTACATTTAATTAAAATTAAATTTCAAAAATAAATAAATGGAGTTTTACGAATTAAACACAAAAACGATAAATAAATGGACAAGGTTCTAACTGCCTTTTTTTAAATAACCTTTTTAAAGCAGCAAAACTGTTTATTTTGCCCATTTCTATAACAAAATTAATTTTCAGAGCCGTGCTATCGCGGGTGTTGTATTTTCTTTCCGCCCAAAGTATGGATACAGTATAAACCAACATTAAATATGGTCATCGTACAAACCAATTTTTTTTTTTTTGCTATTTTGTTTAAAAAAGTGTGTCCTTTTACGTTCTTGATTATGATTTTATTCAAATAAAAATTCAACCAATTTTGTTGTTCTTTTACTTAAAGGTAGATTAACCCTTGTTTTTTTTATTTTATTATTTATAACAATCAGCGCCTCCGCCCACTCAGGCAACTGAAAACTCTCAACTGCCAACTGTCTTTGTATGACAATGTGATGGCCCGCACACTACACAATCACACAAAACCCCGTTGTCAATGGTAACGCAAGCGGTGACTTGCGACTGTCACTGCTCATTGCCCTGGGCGGCCATTTCTAGTTGCTAGCTGTCAGCTGTCTCGTAGTTCGTCTATGGTTAAACAAGCTTTTTGACCAATCAAGACAGAGAAAAAGCCGGTTTTGGTTGGTTTTCAGTTGCCTCAGTGGGCGGAGCGCCTTAGTTTGAAGTAAAGGAAACAAAATATAATTTTTTTAAACTTCAAACCTCATTTTCTCAATACGAGTTTTTATGGATATAGTACAAACCAAACCTCAGCAAACTTGTATGACGAAGTTCTTACATCAAGTTTTTAAAGATTCTATTTATTTCACAAGGTTCTAACATCACTTTTAACCTTTTGCAAATATCATTTTGTTCGTATTTTGAGGCGCAGTGCAGTTCGTCGCTTTAATTGGATAGGGTTCTAATTTCGTTTACCATGTTCGGAGTTTACCAAAATTTCCAAAAACGAATTATTTATGTATTGGATAACCAACATCGTTTGATTTGAGCAGGGTTGCCCAGGTTCACGAGGTAAGGTTTATCTATGTCTTGGCGGCGAATGGTTTTGCCCACCTACTACGTGGCGGGCCAGATCGTGAGAAACCTTTTGAACTCTCCAGCCGGAGTCTCTCGACCCATCGCCTTGCACTGCATTGAGAGTGATGGAATCGTACGTCCATCACTATTGGACACACTGACCCCCAGATTCCTATCCATCCCTCATACATTTTCCTTTCCAGAACTTCCTCTCCTTTCTTTTAAAATACCCTCCACGTAGCATCCTCAAAGGTGACACAGGCCCTGAGGGAAAATATTTTATTCTGGGTCTCCTGTGTGAAGAATATTACAATTTTGTGATTTTTGATTGGAGTTTATGTTCGAAATTCTTCTCTTCATAGAAAAATCTCAACTGGTGGCTTGGGCACATACTAAGAATGTCTGATGACCGAATTCCGAGGAAAATACTGAGTGCCTTTCCAGAGGGTAGACGCTCAGTGGGTCGCCCCAGACACAGTTGGGCGAGGCAACTCCAGAAACTGTGCGAGGAGAGGATGGGTCTGCCATGGACCGAGGTCGAACAATCGGCGCAAGACAGGGACGTATGGAGGAGCCTTGTCGGTGCAGTGGGTCCCGGACCCGAATTTTTAAATATTTGAATTATTATTATCCCCGTGAACCGTGCTACCAACTAAACAAAATAAACATACTAAATTATGGTAGTTTTAAATCCGTAATGTTCCTTTCTATATAATCTGTTCTAGAACGGCACTAGAGTAGAAGCAATCAGCCAACCTAATAATATTAAGACAGGCCATATTTCAACTTCATAATAATGTCGTAAAACATGCATCATGCATGCTCACCGAGCTTTACAAAAAAATACCGAGTAACAAGCTTATTATATAGCTAGCGTACTTTAATGTCAACACTTACGTTGGGGGCTTATTCAACTGTACGTTTAACCGTTAATAACCACGTGAATAATCTTAAAGTTGTTTTAATGCGGTACTTTATGTTCTAAATTTAAAATTAACAAGGCAATGCAACAAAAACAAGTTCTATCTTGTATCTGGTTGACTTTCTTTGATCTATGTTCAGAGTTAGTCCAGTCATTTGGGACGAAAAAAGGGGTTACCTGGAAATTTTTCCGGGATTTTTGAAAATTGGTAATATTATAGATTTCGATGTGCTCTTTCCGAATTTAAACTTTGCCACCTCGTATCTTTGCCGCTCGCGCCGCCATTTTGGAAAAATGGCGCCTGATATGAGATAATTTCTTTTATACTTTGGTCATTTTGTAAGGCACTCTTAATGAATTTCAATAAAATAAAAATAAAAATTACCTGTCTACTGAGTTCAACAACTAAATATTTTTTATGCAAATAATACTTATAGCCCAATCATTAGGTAGTTTTATCTGGAAAGTTTTCCGGGAGTTTTTGAAAATCGGTAATTTTATAGATTTCCATGTGCTCTTTTCGAATTTCAACTTTGCCACCTCGTATCTTTGCCGCTCGCGCCGCCATATTGGAAAAATGGCGCCAAATAGTATTTTTTGGACAATATCTCCTTTCCGACTTATCTTACGATAAAAACACGTATGTACAAAATAAACTAGATAAAATTTCTCGTTGTTTGTTTTTGGGGTGTTATGCCGTGTTGTGCTACCTCCTTCTTTAGCCGACGTTTCGGACAGCGTTGCAGTGTCCATCATCAGGGCAGATCCGGCAGATCCGTCGATGTGAATTTGTAGTGTTAAGTGTGTGCTTATTTAGTTGGAAGCGATACCGTGCCGTTAGCCTTATTTCAGAATATGCTTATTTCGGATCTGCCCTGATGATGGACACTGCAACGCTGTCCGAAACGTCGGCTAAAGAAGGAGGTAGCACAACACGGCATAACACCCCAAAAACAAACAACGAGAATGCTTTTGGCCGTGAGAATCTAAAAACATATCTAGATAAAATTTGCTACAATTTGTGTATTTACAACTTTTTTGTAAATTCAGTAGTTTTGGCGTGAGTCCGCCGCAAAGCTTCAATATGCGATTTGGCTAAAAAAAACTAATTTCCACACCACCTCCAGGCTCGAGGTAAGCGGCGCGTTTTTTTTATCGCGGTGTCTGCCCCCTGTATGCCTATTCCACATGTAATGCACAATTTCGAAATTTAGCGCAATCTTCTTCGCTTTGCTGTTCCAGATGGACCAGGCGTTGCAAGTTCGTCTTCGGTATCGATCGAGACATCACAGACCGAAATTTCATCATTCAATTTAGTACCTACTGTTGTCTGATTGTCCCATTCTGGTCATCGTCATCCCACTTTTTAAGCAATAATAATTAATGTTTTCTTTGTTTCTCTTTCAATTGATTTTGTTATTATAGACCACCATACGAAAGGAGATAATCAGCTTGCTTTTGAATGGTGAAACGCTTGCTACCCTTAAAAATAATGAATATTCTAACATTTCTAACCCATGGGTAATCGACCATCGTCAGTGGTTAAGTGGGCATCGCGTTTGGGTCTCACCCAGGCGTTCCGTGTTCGATTCCACGGCTGGCTAAGTCCTCCATCACAACACAAGCAATATCTTCCGCTTAGGGTGGTGGTAGTAGGAGATTTTCAAATGTTGTTGGGTTATTCGTAACCCGGGAATGTTCGTCTTTCTTAAAAAAAATAAAAAAATAATTATAATGGGATAAGGAAGAATGCAAGAAATACGATGTGGGCGTGTTTCTTGATCCAAAAGTCTGATTATTCTTCGCTTAAAAATTAAAAAATTCAGAAAACGAAATAAAATGAAATCTTGAATACGATCTCGGGCAGTGTAAGAGAGACATGTTATACGCAATGTCGATTTTCTGTCTCGATCTAATAGTCAAGAGGTATAATGTCAGTGACAACATTGGTTTGAATTCAAATCTCCGTAGAAGGTATTTAGTATAATCTATTCTATTTACAGCGTAACAACCGCACGGAGAAAATGTTATTCTGAAATACGGTAAAAGCGGTTTAAAACTGGACTGAAGTTCTTACGAACAAATTAACAGGGTTTCAATGTTTATTGGCGGGAACATGTAAGAATAGTTTGTTGGATACGTAATTTCGTACGTATACTAACAAATCATTCTTACATTTTTCCGCCTATAAACATTGAAACACTGTTAATTTGTTCGCAAGAACTTCGAATCCCGTTTTTAACAGTTTTTACGAATAAAATGATCGTATTTTAGAATAACATTTTCTCCGTGCGGTAACAAAAATATTTCAGTTTTATTGAATACTAGTTTAATTCCCCGGCGATGCCCGAGTCTTACAAAGAATTTTTGGAAATCAAATGTAGACAGTAATTTTCCTCTTATTTTGAACGTCGAGTGTGAAAAATTTCGTCAATATGTATCAATACCCTGCTCTAATGGATTGTAAAAGGAGTGGGATGGTTTTCGAAATATCTGTATGCAGTTACCTTCCTCCTGTTTTGAAGGTCAAGTGTGAAAATTTTCGACAATGTCTGAATATGACTGTGGATTTGTATAAAAAACAAAACCACTCCGCCGCATCACAACACTCTTCTTTATATAGATAGATTATTTTACGATAAAATCGACGTGGAATTATTACAATCTCTACTGCTGAATCTGATTTAGTACTTTGAGTCCTTCGGAGGAATTGTTACTTCAAGGTTCCTTCGCTTTGTCGGCTGGTAATTGGCGACACATTGCACAATATCCTGCGATGTTGAGATCTATCGTGGTCGATCAGAGATAGTCAGCACAACTCTTGCATCATGGCGGTTCAAGACATTCAACAAATACCATTCTCTAACACAAATTATACCCTTTAGTTTGCTTTACCTACATCGTGAAATATTTGTTGATTGTCATCGTCATCAATATTGATCATATCAGCCATAGATTGAGTATTGTATAATGAGTATAATGACAATTGATAACACGAGGCGTGTTGTAACAAAGACGGCAATCTCAAATTATTTTCATTTTGAGTAGGTAATACCTATGCAAAAAAATGTCTCTTTAGTTATTTTTCCGTGCTATGAACAATAAATCACAACTTTTGTTATTCGTTGATTCCATTAGTTACACTCTGCGTATATTTTATTGCGATTAAATGGTAAATTATTTTTGAAGAGGAAGATAACAATAATAATCTTTTTTTTTTTTAAATATGAAAATGAACAAGACACAGAAAAATAATAAAAGATAACGGTCGCAACTGGGACTCGAACCCAGAACCTTACGTCTATTATGAGACTGTCGTAATTGTCAATTTCATATTTCAAATTTCAGAATTAACAATATTATCTTCGACTAATGTTTTTTTCCATGTTATTGGCAGCTACCTTTATTATTGGAAACAAGTATTCAAAGAATGTATTTGTTACCTAGATAGTGTCTCGGATAAATATATCCGATTTTATTTTATTTATTTGAAATATGAAGTTCACAATTACGACAGTCTCATAATAGATCGCAGTAGCCCAATTGGTAGAAGTGTATGTCCCGGTAAGACGTAAGGTTCTGGGTTCAAGTCCCAGTTGCAACCGTTATCTTTTATTAGTTTTCTGTGTCTTGTTCATTTTCATATTTAAAAAAAAGATTATTATTGTTATCTTCTTCTTCAATGATATATTACATTGATGGGAATAACCTTCAAAAGTTAAAAAGAGAGTTTTTCTAATAAAACTATGGTAAATTATTTAGTTATCTGCAATTAAGAAATGGAGAATACCCCTTTATTCTATCTCTCAATTCTGTCTCTTTGGGTCTAAGGGAAAATTGCCGTTTTTGTTCCGAACCCTGCAAATTTTAATAAAGATTGCCGTTTTTGTTGCAGAACTAAATACATTTATTAAAAATGTATGGGTTACTGTCATTTATGCTCCAAACCCTTTGTAGCTATCAATAGTATTTTTGTTTCTTTATCCATCACCATATCTAACTCATTTTAGACCAATGGTGGAGATTGCCATCTGTGTTTTAAGACGCCTCACATATCATAAAGAGCTGTAAAAGGGAAGAAGGTAAGAACCCAATCTTTCTGAAAAACTTACTTTTTCTTTCATTTCTATATTTTATGCCAAAATACACATCTTTCTGAAAAACAGGAATCTTCAAAAATTAAATTAGTATAAAACGGTTTTCAGTTTTATAAAATGACTTCCGGTTTTGTGGAGTTTTCTATGAGTATTTCTCTCAAAAAATCATTTATTCAGTAGTACAATGTTAATTTGTTTAATCATTTTCTCCACAACTCTTGTGAATTTCTACTGTGAAAGGCATTACATCCTATATATATATATATATTACATGAACTCATTAAAATACATGTACATTTAGTTAGATCAATAAACCAGTCATTCGTTTTTAACGTGCAGACCGGGTTTCGCTACAACCATACATAGCTTCTTCAAGGCATCATAAAACTCTACATAAGTCTAATAGTTTAGTAACATGTGTTATAAATAATATCTATATTCTGTTTTCACAGTGGGTTGAAAGAAAAGGCCTAAGTTCCTCCAGTTAAAGAAGTGATAGGAGTAAGTGTAGATGGAGAATTGGGAAGTGAATGTTCCTTGTCAATGTTCGTATTCCTAAATGCGTGTGTCTATTTTTTTCTACCTCTTCGTGGTCCATTTGGTTTAGTTAGCATATTGCACATAATGGGGCCAACAGACCTAGCTTTAAAAGCTCAAGCGTTATTTGGCTTACGCCAAACCAAATTACGCTTGAGCTTTTATAGCTAGGTCTGTTGGCCCTATAAAGCTCACTGCACATTATCCCTGATGTGCAGATCACAGTCGTGAAGCAATTGTTTGTAATTAGAGGTTTATTATATTTACAAAATGAAGGTCTGCTATCATCGTTCCATGTGCAAGATTAGTTCAGCTTTAGTTAACATTAGTCTCTGGCCATTTTCTTACAGTGTCCAATGACCCAAGTTCCAGTGGTAGCCGACTGTGGACGTATGGACATGAATTACAGCAACATGGCACTATACCACGCAACATGCAGCAGGTGACATGTTTATAGCAAATTGTTTATGGTCAGGATTACTTGACATTTTTGCTAGAATTTATGCAGAATCTGATTTTACTGAATTGAAATGTAATGATACGTGTGTTGTGGATATTGTCTGTGTGCTTAATATCAGAAAGAATCTTATATCTAACCCCTGAGGCCTCGGATGCATTTTGTCAGAAGGTAAAAATATTTCCGCTTTGCAATAAAATCCAAATTAAAGTAATATTTCTGAACCTATCCGAAAACTAAAAACTGTTTTTGAAAGGTGATAAAAATTGCTCACCTTAAGTTTTTTTGTACCTACTAAAATTACTGATTACGAAATAAATAAAATCATATTTGATTAGACAAATGTATTATAAACGTTATCATAACTTCATTTTTGTCTTCATGTAAAAATAATTAATAAAAAATTTGCAGTAAATTTTTTTTTTTCATATTCCTTTTGGAAACTTTGATTTTGTTAATGTTATTATATTGTTGTTAACTTTTATATTTGTATATAAAGCATGATATTTTCTCTTTCTAACACCGTTTATATTATATTTCTCACCATGACAGTAAGTGAGATTCAACGATTTCTATGAGACCTTTATGGGTTGTTCTGAAAACCCAAAAAATAAAGCTGAGGGGTTAATAAAATAAATAAAAAAATATTTTTATAACAACACCGCTAATCTGCAGGTTCGAATTTGATTTTCAGTACTTTCTTATACCCCACTGTTAATTATTATAGTCGTAACGCATCGCCGGACTTTGGTCTCAGAAACAACAAGGAAACACGGATGCATCGCTGCTGGGTTATGTCAAACTTGTGTCAAGTCAAGCAAAACGTAAATATTAGCATGAGACTGCTAAGAAGAAGATTGCTGCTTGACCCATTAAAGCCTGTGTTGCCATAGTGCCGTACAGTCGTACACAGTGGCGTAGCTAGCATGGGTGGCACTCGGTGCGGATAACGTGGTGTCACCCCAAGAATGATAACTGTTAAGATTAAAAATAATCTAATAGATTAAAATTAAATTAAATTATTATATTTAACATTATACCTAGCTCTCTCATTAAAAATTTAGGCATATTAGATTTGTCAAAGAATTTGTATATAAAAATGCAAAAATCAGTAATTTTAAATACATGTAGGATTACGAAACATTTTTTAAATATTTATATTGAGGGATCTATAGGATTTATCGGTCAAATTAGGAATTCCACCGAGCCGAACCCTCTGATATGAAAATATCTGGAGTCGGTGAATTATATTCCCATTTAATAGTTTGGTAGATTAACATGTTGTTCTTGTATTGTTTTGTATTAATTATACTTATATAATACACTTGCATAACGTGGATTTACTAGATGATCATTTATATGGAAAAATGTATGAAAGGGTTTATTTTTTCCTATGGGAAAAACTAACCCGGACCTGAAAATCTGGTGCGTAAAAAAATAAAGTATAATTAAATTTAATAAATAATAAAATGCGAGTCTCAAGTCACAGTTCATTTATACATGTTATGAATCAGTAGGTACTATCTTTCATTCAATTTGGCGTATTATTATAGTATTATTATTGTTTTAACATACATTCTTTCATATTGATGTATGAAATTGAAAGTTGGATATGGCAAAAGAAGAATGAGATTTTTAAACGATGTTTTTCAACACTTTTAAAAACACTAACAGAATAATAAATTTTCACTAATTCACGTCTATCAATAGGTAACTATTCACTTCACGAGTTCCCGTCAATCACAATGTACGAAAGAAGTAAGAATGACATAGGTGCCAAGCAAGGAATGTTTCTGGGGGAATCCTTAATAGGGCTAGGAACGAAAATAAAACAACAGAATTTTTGAGGTAACCCCGACCGACCGAGCCATAATGCTACGGACACACTTGCTCATTTGAAGCCAAAGAGCATGCTACCTAGTAGCAATTGCTACCTAGTAGCATGTGTGTCAGTGACGTTGCTAGTAATGAGCATGCTCATTTGAAGCCAAAAGAGCATACTCTCAAATCGACAGACGTTTGATTTGTGAGCATGCTCATTGGATTATCGGATGGAAGGGGAAGCCTCTAAGCATGTGTGGACAGGCTGGCTTGTGAGCATGCTCATTTCAATCCGATCTCAGTTCCGAATAGCATTCCGCATTTGAGTATCTCGTTTTTGTATGCAATTTTAGAGAGTAGCTCGTCAAATACTGCGGAAGCATTCGTAAATGATTTTTATATCCGTTGACATCTCGCATTTCTACTAACAAATGATTACTTGCTCCAAGGTTTGCTCTTCTAGTGATCCGATTACGAACCCAAATCGATCTTTTAATTTTCTTATCCCTTCAAAAATTTGGCGATTTTTGTCAGAGGCTAAAAATATTCCCGCTTTGAGATAAAATCCAAATAAATGGAATATTTGTTAACGTATCCGAAAACTAAAAACTGTTTTCGAAAGGTGATGAAATATGCTTTTAAATTATATTATTGGAAATAACCATGTAATTTTATAAATATAAAATTTTTGGATGAAAACTTTTAAAAGTTAAAAAAATGGTAACCTCACTTTTTTTGTCATTTTATGTAAAAAAAAAAAACTTTAAAAATTCACAAAGTTTCATAATTTTTATTTAAATTCTGATCGGAAAGTTTGGTTTCAAAAAGGTGTACATTTTATTTTTTTGTAGTTTACTTTTAGATTTGAATATATAGCGTGTTGTATTATCTTTCCAATACCATTTAAATCATACTTCTCACTATGATAGTAAGGGAGATACAACGATTTCTATGAGTCCTTTGAGAGCTGGGACAAATAATATGGTATCCTGTGATTAACCGCGTTAATAAAATAAAATCTTTTATAATCCTTATAATTTTCTTAAATAATTAATAATTGCGTTGCAAGCAATAAGATGTTCTGGGCGAACGGAATTGTCTCTATAGATACGATGACAGTTATTATTTGACATGAGCATGCTCTTTAAAGAGCATGTGTGTTCAATTGTTGGCTTTGAGCATGCTCTTTCATGAGAAAGCTCAAGCCAAGCCTGTTAATTTATGAGCGTGTACAGTTGTGTGAGCATGCTCATTAAAGAGCATACTCATAAGCCGGCTTGTAATAAGCAAATGTGTCAGTACCTTAAAGCTAAGAATATATAAATAACAGACAGTGTTCGTGTGTGAAATATTTTTGTGGCAATATTCTATGTTCGTAAGTTTTTTTCACGGATGTCACCTCCCATCGGGTGGCACCCGGTGCGGGCCGCACCCCGCCGCTCCCTCCATGCTACGCCACTGGCCTTACGGTAGTAAGTGCCCACGGTTCTATCCATAGAACTATCATTGTTATAACATCCATACTCTATGGGTTCTAGCAGTCGCCCGGCAACTGGCAACTGGCAACTGGCGACCGAGCAGTGAACACCGATCCGCCCGAACCGTTGAAGCAAATTGAGCTTGATGCTAAACAAATTAACAAGTCTAGATTTCATTTCAAGTTACCGACATGCTGGTGATTATCATTGGCTGAATGCAGGGTGTTTGGTAGACCGTGCGATAAACTTTCAGAGACTTCTTAGGTTTTAGTAAGTAATCAAAACAATCAAATATATTTTAGAAAATTTTATTTATTTCTATTATGACCATTAATTTTACAAATAATTACAGCAGTTTACACAAGTAATAAGTTCAAAAAATACAAAACAATGTTAATAATCAGTAACTATATTGGTTAGTAGTATAGTGATTTGCAAACATCTCACTAGGATAACCTGTGTCGAGGTGTTCTGTCGTCTTAAGTAAACTCCACTACTCACTATGTTTCAATTTTATCGTTTTGCTTGTTTTACATCTGACTTTTTTTTACATTAGCTCCCTTATAAATTCCCTTAACCTTTTGAAAGCCAGCATCGGAAAAATATATTTTTTCATTACGACGCAAGAAATTTGACATTTCTTGCGAATCCAATATTTATAAAATTTCTTTTGTGATATATTACAAACATTACGTGAAAATAATGTAGATAAAACGATCTTTCTGATAATACCTAAAAAATCTATTCTCTCCACAATGAATTTATATATAAAAAAAAAAAACAATGAAAGAATATAGAGTTTCTAAATTAACTCCGTCCATATTTTGATGCGGCGGTCATTTTGTCGGCCATCTTTCATGCCCCCCTCATCTTAGACATTTATTAAAATTATTCCGAGAGGCCAGACGCTATGCAGCACTTCGTTACGTCAAGAACGAGAATGGCCCAAGCGACTCTGGCAGATATAATTGTCCAATAAAGGTATATCGGAAATCGTGTGTTTATCGGAAGTGACCTGCCAGGTAAGTATGTTTTCTGTATCTAATTGTAAATAATAGTTCTAGGTAGAGCCTAAGAAGTCATAATAAAATGTACAGCGCCCTTGAGGTGATTTCTCACAAAAACGGCGCTCTACTAATTATCCAATTATTATTATATAGATGGGTATCCATACCCGCCTTCCAAGTTAAGAATTTATCTGCAGCGCTGCATTTATATTAAGAAAGGGGATTCATTTAATATATTATTATTATAATTCAATAATAATAATAATAATTGGATAATTTGTATAGCGCCGTTTTTGTGAGAAATCACCTCAAGGGCGCTGTAATAGCATGAGTTATGGTGAAGTGTTTCTAATACAATTTTGTTGTGGACTTGTTTTTTTTTGTATTTTTTCAATATCAGGACAAAGAAAAACGTGGCTGTGCATGGTATGTTCAATTTTAAAAGGTAAAAGGTATAGATTTTTTTGAAAAGCAGGTCGTATAATAGAGGTCGCGGGTTCAAAACTCGACATGTTATATGGTTGTTTTAAAATATGTTGGGTTTTTCAGACGAATAATTAACACACTGTAGGTATGTATGTTAGCACCTCAATTGTAGTGGAAAGTACTCTCAGTATCTCCCTGGTCGAGACCATTATTCCGAATCTAATCGTTTAGTTAAACAGCTTTAACTGTTGAATTTTTATATAAGAAAAACTCTCTTTTTAACTTTTGAAGGTTATTCCCATCAATGTAATATATCATCGAAGAAGAAGAAAACAATAATAATCTAAATTAAAACATGAAAATGAACGAGACACAGAAATATGGCTGAATTAAGACGAGAGATCTGGGTTCGACTCCCAGTTGCGACCGTTATCTTTTATTATTTTTCTGTGTCTTGTTCATTTTCATATTTTAATTTAGATTATTATTGTTACCTTCTTCAATGGCTTTAACTGTGTTTAGTTGTCAGAAACACTCGTTCCTTCATTGTATTCATGCTGAATCTTGAATGTCTAGAGAATAATAATAATTGGATGACTTGTATAGCGCCGTTTTTGTAAAAAATCACCTCAAGGGCGCTGTACAAATTTCAATCATTTCTACGATCTTACTTCTAACTACACACTAGACAAATATAAAAAACCTATGGCTAAAACAATGGATGCGAATCCACCGGTTCTTTGATCAGCGATACAAAACTATATGTACAATGCATCTGAATAACTAGCGCGGTGCTGCCTAAAAATGTACATGTATTTTTTATTTGATTTATACATATATATATATATATATTTTTTTTTTTGTAGTTAGGAAGCAGAGAAGAACATTGAAGCGATGTACTGATCAAGTTTCAAAAGCGTCTAAAACGTCAGATGTCTATCGACAGAGTAGAGCTTTTTCACTGTTTTTATTTTTAAAATTAAAATAACCATTCCATTTTTGATTAGTCGCCAAAATGATTGTTCGTTTTTATTCATGATTATGGCGTTATTGACGTCACACCGGTCCAGGTCCGTGATAGTCCGTTTCCACCCAGTGACATTTTCTTCGTCATAATGACCCTATAACCAGTTTGAAACGTTTAGGAATGTGCCGGTTCGGATCGTTTTTTAAATCAATAATTACGATTGAAAATATTAAAATTACACGTTTTTAAAACCAAACGCGACTATAGGAATTAGAAAAATTCAAATAACCTTTTAATGCTATTTATTGGCTGCGCCGCCGGTTTCATACAAAACGTAGTTTTGTATTAGAGGCCAATATACCCCACCAAACTGAAATTTTATTTTTGTAATCAAAAGGTGCAATCAATGTTTTGTAATCAAAAATGTCAAATGTCTATCTCGGAATGAAAGAAAATCTCCTCCTCCTCCTCTAAATTTGCAAAATTTTTATTTTATGTCATCTTCCAAACGCTGTGTAAAAACGGATTGCTTAATGTAGACTAATATGTCTAAACAAGACGTCTTTCATAATAATAATTACAATATCGCAATTGTTTACTGGTAATGTGTCAGTAATTGCCAGCAAATACTGTTGATATCAACGTATACTGTTTATAAATATACAAATACCTAAAACTGCTAAAACTCGATAGTGACGTGAAAAATAATCTCTAATTACCAATAGTGAAAGTAAAGTAAATGAAAGTGATATTAACGAAACATTGTTACCCAAACCAAGGACCTTAACGCTCGACTTTGTAGGTCGCCTACACCAAATAATTTATTTATTTATTACACGTCCTAACTGGCTTTTACATTCTAGTTTTTAAGTTGATTATCTCAGTTATTTTAAATACTTAAAAAAAAAACAATAAAAAAATATAACAACAAAAGCATATTATAATAAAAGAAAATACACTCGTAAAAATGATAAGAAATCTCACGTAAATAGATATTCAATACAAACAAATTGCAGAAATTATATACGTCTATTTATGTCTAGAAATATAAAAGAATTGGAATAAACAATATTTAATGCGATTATTTTTAAGATGAAATATATCTCCGAGATCAGAATCAGAATAACCAAATAAGAATATTTATTTCGGGGAATTTTGATAAGACAGTGTCCTGGCCCCCTAGCACATTCGATGGATAAGGATTGATAGGACAAATGCAGATCGCTAACTTACAAACAACAGTTGATGTAATTTAGTCATTGTGAACTGTCACTTATTCATTTGCGATCTGCAGTCATGCCAGGAAACGATAAGAAGTTACCGAAAGCTATCCTATTAATCCTTATCGATCGAGTGTGCTGGGGGGCCTGGGATACTAGCATGATCGATCGATAATAGGATAATTGTCGGTAACTTCTCATCGTTTCCTAGGACAACTGCATATCGCTAACGTACAAACGACAGTTGATATCGAATATATTAAGGATACTTAGTCATTGTGAACTGTCACTTATTCGTTGGCGATCTATAGTCATGCTAGGGAACGACGAGAAGTTACTGATAGTTATCCTATCCATCCTTATCGATCGAGTGTGCTAGGGGGCCTGGTGTTGTTTAAGTAAAAGGGTAGTACATTTCGGCAAATCTTTTGAGTATATGGATGTTGATTAATTGAAGCAATTTAGGACAGTCAATTTTATAATGCAGTATTTTATGTAATAGTATTAAATCTGTGATTATTCTTATTTCTAGAAGATTTAATGGGGCCATTTTATCCAGTAGGCAATTATAATCAATGCTTTTATACAGGAATGTACAATTTATTGTTTATGTACCTACTTCAGGAACTTATGTTGAATCTTTTCAATGTTGTCAGAATAATGTACTCTCTTCGATTTCTTGGATAAAAAAATATGGCGGAGATAAATAAATTAAAAGTTTTCAACACTATTTTTCAACAGTTGTTTTATCAAACACTTTAAAATCAAATATATTGTCTTCGAAAAACTCACAATAAATCAGAGTCCATAAAATATAGTTGACAACGCGCTCAACAGATGGTGTCTCAACTGATTTAGCCGTGACACAAACCTGAAAATGAAAACATTTCCGCGGAAAATTTGTTTTCCTACACTGGGAGGGGTGAATTTCCCGGAAATAGGCTTTCTGTAGTAACAGGTAGCTTAAATAATGTCATGCTGAAATAGATTATCATCAATGGACAGAAATTCTACGTATTTCTTGTTGACAAGGCTCGCGTTTCTGTTTTGTGGTACCTATACAAATGGGGAAAATTTTGTAGTAAAATCGACAACTTATTGTGATTTAGACACGTAGGTAGGTCTGTAATGAATTTAGAGTGAATTTTCTTGATGAGTTTCCCTGTAAAAATTGGGCGAAAAGGGTTTCAAATTCATTAGATTAATATGTATATGTAAAAAAACTGCGTTAAAATGCATCAATTTAAAGAAAATTGTCACATTTTTATTTTATTTCATTTTTGGGAATACAAACAGTTCTACACGTTTTATTATAGAGGATTAAACGGTATGTAAAGAAACTGCGTTAAAATGTATCAATTTAATGAACATTGTCATATTTTTATTTTATTTTATTTTTGGGAAAACAAACAGTTCTACACGTTTTATTATAGAGGACTAAACGTGGTTGGCACTAACAAAAAAAACTGTCCAAAGAAGTGAAGCTAGCAGTCCACAATGGAATGCTGGTACCAGCCTGATGTACGGCAATGAGGCATGGAACCGGCAGAGGAAAGATGAAAGTATACCGAATTCTGTAGAAATGAGATCCTTGAGGCGTATGGGTGGTAAAACCATGTATAATCGTGTGAGAAATGTGAAGATCTGCAAATAATGCAAGGCTTATGTAATTAATAAGATTTAGAAAGTGACGCTCAGGTTTGGGCATGTACTTTTTTTATAGTTAATACCTCACAAGAGTCCCAACTGGTCCCGTCTGGAGCCTGTGAGACTATGGCATCCCAAATTGGGGTATGTTATGAGGCTGAAGGTAAGTGGGGAAGGGAAGGAGACGAGGAAGAGGAAGGTGGGGAAGTACCTGTCTATTCAGATCTAGTCACTAAACACGGCTAAAGCCATTTCCAGCAACTTCTGAATTCTGAATGGTGGTCTTACACCAGGGCGATACTAAGAGTATCTTCCACTCTGGAACGTGCCGCAAATATACTATATATTATTTATTAATAATTAAATAAAATTTATTTGCGCACGCCGGTTTCGAACCCGCGACCTTCGAAATGGAAGTCAAAACAAATGAAAGAAAGGACTGTAAGGAAAATATATGACGAGAATATATGATAATGGTAGAAGAAGTCGGGGACGCCCGACAAAAATATGGCACGATCAAGTTAATAAACTTGAGTCAGAATAATATAATAAGAGAAAACCGAGTTGTTTCGCGATCCGTTCTCTCTGCCTAGCCATGCGAGGAAATGGTATGATGGTTTAGCTAGATGGTTTTATCATCCCAGAAATAATAATATGACAGAATGATATGTGATACAGGACTCTCTCTTTGTCTATCGGCGCAATATAATAATATCAACATATTTATTGGTAATTTAAAACTTGTTATGATCAAATGACATCCTTGAAAAGTCATGCATTATTATTAACAACGTTTTATCTTGAACATAAATATGCACTTTTTCTTCCGCTTTCTAAGGTCTGACCTTTTTTTCTATTTATGGGCTATCTGAGGTTATCATATTTTTATGTTTATCGGAATAAAACAACTACACAACAATTGTTATAATCTTGAGGACGTAATTTAAGTTCAAGTCAGTCGTAAAACATAACAATTTAAACATCATAAAAACATAATAATTATTTTGTACAAGCTTCTGCCCGCGACTTCGTCTGTGTAGGATTAGTACTTCCCGAGTAATCTATTTTCTTTTCCTAGGTCCCATCTTCGTTTATACCAAAATTCTTAACCTATTTATTTAAAATATCTATAATTCTTGATTCGATTTAAAGTATTAGGCGAGTACTTCAAATAAATTCACTAATTTAATTATTTTCCAAAATAGAATTTTGATTTAACAATCATTGTTTTGCAAAATATCATTCTCAAATTTTGACGTTTTCTATTAAACTATAATTATTATTTTCAATATATTGAAAATAAAAAGCTAGCTTTATAAATTATAGCCTATATGTTATTCTGATGTATGAGCTATATTATGGTACAGTTTTATTAAAATCCATTAATTAAATTTCGATTTAAAGAGTAACAAACATACATACATCCATACAAACTTTTGCATTTATAATATTAGTAAGATTCAAATTCAATTGGGTAAATTGAATGGCCCACCTCTTTCCCACAGCTGTTTAAAGGCAGTCATCTCATGTGAAGGCTCTTTTTGGGATTTTTTTTCCCGGTGAACTAACTAATAACTAACTAACGGCGAACTTTTCACCAAATATTTATTCATATTTTGAGCACACGGCTAAAGCCATTTCAAGCAAAGTTTCAATGCTGAATGGTGGTCTTACACCAGGGCGATACTAAGAGTATCTTCAACTCTGGAACGTGTTGCAAGTATACTACATATTATTTTTAAATAATTGATTGTGAAATAACACAAATCAATTAAATAAAATGTATTTGCGCACGCCGGGTTCGAACCCGCGACCTTCGGAATGGAAGCCCAACGCCCCACCGCTGGACTACGCCGGCCGTCAAAAGCCTTATATTAAAAAAAATATTTTGCGTATATTATTATAAAAATATTTAGCCTTATCTTAAAAAAATATATATTTTGCGGTGAACACGATTACAGGCGTTCTGCTTATCTGAAACAAAAACATCAAAGCGCATTTTAATCTGTGAAGGATTAAGTTTTTGAACAAGGATTATTACAAAATATTAAAAGTAAAAAAATTTACACCTTTGTTGAACATTTTTTTGTGAATTTTGGTGTTTTGTTTAAAAAATTACCTTTCCATATTTTTTAATAATCCTACTTCAAAAAGTAATTCGTACTTCACGGATTAAAATGTATTTCGACATGTTCACCAACCAATTTTCACCGGCCTCTTTCCCCTGAACGCTTTTCATCGTCCACTTTAAATTGACCACTTTTCACAGACAACTTTTTAGCCACTATTTTTCACCGTCCACTTTAAATTGACCATTTTTCATTGACCACTTCTCACCGACTTCTTTTCAGCGTCCACTTTAAATAAACCACTTTTCGTACACCATTTTATTCCACCGACTGTTTTTCAGCTTCCACTTTTAACTAGCGATTTTCACCGACCTCATTTCTCCGACCACTTTTCAACGTCCACTTTTTTACAACCACCTTTCACGAATTCAGGTCTAATTCTACCGTTAAAAAAATGACCCAATTTGCCACCACTTTGCACTACTCTACCACAGTAACGCTTGCGCTAATAAAAACACAGATGAGTGTCTAAAGTGGAAGTAAGTGCGGGTTGTGGGGTAATTTCCATTTGTGGGACATTAATTTTTATTAAGAATTTGGGTTGCCTCATGAATATGTGTACAGGATTTAAATTGTTAGGCTATTAAGCAAAGTAGTGCGCCGATTTCTTTATTGGCAAAAGTGTAATATTATGGGATGCTGTATGATCACGAAGTTAAGACTAACACATTATTAATTACCCGTATTATAAAGGATGTTAACATGAAACCCGGTGGTGGAGAAATTTGAAAAATAGATTTTACTAAATTATTGCTGTTACTGTTGCTTTTACTTCACCGGATATTGAGCGAAAGGGACAATGCACCTCGGGCTACTATTACCTAACTAAAATCGAGGTTTTGTATTCCCCACTTTTCGCCTCCAAAAGTGGACTGATTTTTTTTTTTTTACCACCTACATAATATTCTATGTCTGTACGTTTTGCTTTAAAAAAAAACATTGTCTAGTTTGTATACTAAACGTCTTTTGACGGCGTTTAAACCAGTCAATTTTATTGATTTTTGGAAGGTCATAACTTCTATAAAAAGTAACTTATCAAAAAAAAACAAAAAGTACCGACACGCTAGTAGTTGATATCTATTTTATGTAAAAACAATATTTTCTCTAGGGTTTAAAAACCCAGAGAGATAAATAGGGAATACGTTTGTATGGAAAAATCACCGCTGGGTATCCCCTTAAGGGACGCATTAGACTTACTTTAACCGGTCATTCCTGCACGGAGAAAAAAATTATTCTAAATTACGATAATTTTATTCGTAAAACGGTTAAAAACGGGACTGAAGTTCTTACGAACAAATTAACAGGATTTCAATGTTTATTGGCGGGAACATTGAAACCCTGTTAATTTTTTCGTAAGAACTTCAGACCCGTTTTTAACCGTTTTGCGAATAAAATGATGGTATTTTAGAATAACATTTTTTTCCCTGTGACAATCATTTGGGGTAAAAAATGTAAGTGAAATTTAGATGTCTTTTTTAAATAATTTTTTCTTCTAAATCAAACAAAAAATTCTTCCACGTGTCGTCTCTGATCACTTAGCCGATTAACCGACCAATGCCTCAACCTTACCCTAACTGTCAAATACTCATTATTTAATGTTTTTAGATCCAAAAATGTCTCGAGATACCAAACAGTTTTTACTCCAAATAATGTCAGAATTCACTTGTTAGAGTAAGTCAAGTTCGTACCTTAAAACCCTGTATATTAACCTGGGTCACCAATTCTATTTAAATTCGTTTTTTATGACCTTATTAAATAATTTTTAAAAGCTCACTGTATTCGTAATTATTATTTGATGTGCATAATATAATATGGTATATACTCAGTATCGCTTTAAATGGCTTCACTCGTGTTCGTAGACTATATCTGAAAATCCAGGTGCTTCCCAACCTTTATCTTCCCCATCCCCTTTAATTATTCACCACTCCCTTCAGCGTCACAACATATCCCACATGCCATATTCCCACTGGCTCCGAACAGGTGGCACAAAAATAAAAAATTTTGTAAATTGTGAAAATACAATTTTTTTGTAAAATAAGCGATTACTTTTTTTCATATTAAATCATAATATTAAAAAGCGTTAAATATTTATTATTTTTGAACCGTTGAGTGGAAATTTCAATGCTCCATAGCTCATTATGGAAATGACGATCGAGATGAAAATACTTAACACTTGGCGGATAGTTAATGATTCATCAGTTAACGTCTAATTGGTCGGGAGGTTAAACCAATATTGACATTTATTTCTGGTACCCACACTAATGTTATGATAATATAAAATAACACCCACGAAGTAAGTGGAAACTTCACCGTACATTATTTGATTTTAAAATACGTCAGCCGAAAATTTTACCTCAATGCCAAATTATTATTTGCGTCAGTATCGTGAATATGATTGCTTAAACTTTTTATGCATCCTTTGTTTTAGCAAACATACAACTGTTTATTTTTAAAAAAACCTGCGCACATAATAAATTTTTGTTTATTAAGACATACGCAGTATATTATAATACATGTAATAGGGTATGTTAAAAAATTACCTATTACGTATATCGTAGTATGTCGTAAATTCGTACGTATACCAATAAATTATTCTTACATTTTCCCGACAATGAACATTGAAACACTGTTTATTTGTTTGTAAGAACTTCAGTCCCGATTTTAACCGCTTTTACGAATAAAATGATCGTATTTTAGAAAAACATTTTTCTCCGTGTATAGTTCGCTTGAATATATTAGAAAATGCAATTCATATTTACAATATTTGGATGATTTGTATAGCGCCGTTTTTTGTGAAAAATCACCTCAATGGCGCTGTACAAATTTATAATATATTTCTGCAATCTTACTTCTAACTGCAGACTAGAGAAAACATTATAAAAACTTATGGCTAAAATTTTGCATTCTCCGGTTCTTCGATCAGTGATACAAAACTATATGTACAATGCATTTGACCAATTAACGCGATGCTGCCTAAAAATGTACACGTATTTTTTTTATTTATTTATAAAATCTTTTGCATTAATAACTCTGGAGAACGTGTCGCAAATATACTATATACGAGTATTATTTTTTGTTGAGACTCGGGATTCGAACCCATGAGCTCTGGATTTGTAGACGAGTTTACAAAACTCTTATTAGACCAGTGCTAACCTACGCAGCTGAGACGTGGGTACTTACGAAGAGGAATGAGCGAGCACTGGACATTTTTGAAAGGAAAATTTTGAGGCGTATCTTCGGACCGGTTCTAGAAAATGGGTTTTGGCGCAGACGTTACAACATTGAGCTCTCTACTCTGTAAAGAACCAAATGTCACAAAATTTATAAAATTGGGAAGACTTCGGTGGCTGGATCATGTGGAGGGAATGACCCAACACCAAGCACTAAAGTCTTTTCTAAACTCTAGACCTAAAGGGCGAAGAAGCCTGGGAAGACCAAGACTAAGATGGAATGACAACGTCCTTAACGACCTATCTACCTTCGATCTTCCAAACTGGAGAGAGCTGGTACAAAATCGAGATGAGTGGAGGAAGACTCTTGAGGAGGCCAAAGGTTGTAGGGCCAAATGTGATGATAATGACTTAACTTTTATAGGATACTAACTAGACCCCGGAGTTGTCTAGGCTTTACTCATTTACACGTAACCTTCCATTTTGAAGGTCAAATGTGCAAAATTTCATCAGCCTCCGAATAAATATGTAGACTTGTATAAAAAATCAAATCCACGCCACCTGCCATAAGCACACATACACTATCCTTTATATAAATAGATTCAATGAACTTCTCGAAACATTAAAAAAATGTTAAAGTGAAAATCTTTATTTTTATTTTTTTATCATATCGGATGTATCTCATACACGACAATAGTATTATTCATTTAACTGATTTTGACTTTTTAATCAAATCTTTTAAGACATGCTAATTTAACATGATAAGAAAATTTGAATTAAATACCATTTAAATATCTTATATTTTTTATCGAGGCCGACCGGTACGTAGATAGATGACTTTTTAAATCAAAACGTTAATCATCAAATAAAATATTAACAACATTAATGATATTCGCCAGCACTTAGCACTAATGTCAAAAGACATCATTGAAATGTAAAAGCTAACTCAGTATTAATAAATAAATACACAAAAATCCATTAAGAGGAAACCGGGCGGCGTTTTGTCCATACAAACTTATTCCCCAAATTCCTCTCTGGATATTTTATTTTATTTAAACACCCACAGGGCTTTTACATATAAAACAATACCTTTTTTATTAATTACAGTGAAAATAAGAGTAGATAAAATATAGGTATATATATATTGATACTACTGCAAATTATACTTGTTTTATAAAATAGATATCGACCACTAGCATGTCGGTAAGTTTTGCTTTTTTTGATAAGTTACTTCCTATGGGAGTTATTGGGGAGTCAATAAGGAAGTTCACGATTTTTTTGCAGAAACAGTGCGTCAAAAGTTTTTCTCCGTTTGTAGGGAGCAATAGGATTGCACTGATGTTTTTCAAAACAATACGACAGGTGTTTCTTAAATTTTGTTTTATGTTTTCAATTCAGTTAAAATAAGTTTGGTATTGACTATTCCAAATGACTCATGTAAATTCGAATGCAAATTCGAGATGAGATCTTACGTATGTCATATAAAGTAGTTCAAGTGTAAAAGGTTTATTGAATAGTTTTGTGACGCGTGGACTGAAGCCCATTTTCGTTGTTTGTTTTTGGGGTGTTATGCCGTGTTGCGCTACCTCCTTCTTTAGCCGACGTTTCGGACAGCGTCGCAGTGTCCATCATCAGGGCAGCTCCGGCAGATCCGACGATGGACACTGCAACGCTGTCCGAAACGTCGGCTAAAGAAGGAGGTAGCGCAACACGGCATAACACCCCAAAAACAAACAACGAAAATGCTTTTGGCCGTGAAAATATAAAAACGTATCTGAAGCCCATTTTATTATATTACGGGTAGGTACCTACTTTGCAATAATTGAAAAGTTAGAACTATAGCTAAAATGGTTGTGCTGAAACCGTTATAACTCATTGTAACGGTGAGCTCTAGGGTTGTGAAATTCGATATCTAGGTCAAACGCAATATTTTTGGCTCATCCTTCCCATTTACCTTTCCCTTTTACCCATCTTTCCCATCATGAGTTATAAAGCTTTGAAATATACATTATATTTTAAAATATATGAAATACGCAAAAGTGTTATTTGTTATAAGAAAAATATTAACAATTGTAAAATCTCTGCCGATGCCGGGTAGAAACTAGGATCTGTTAGCACATATTATGTATCTTCCTATGATTTAGCCCTGTTTGGTGCGAGACCTCAGTACTTCCCCGCCATACTCTACCTTATCTCCTTCCCCTCCCCGCTATCTTCACCCTCACAACATACCCCGATTGGGGATGCCATAGTCTCACTGGCTCCAAGCGGTTAAGACCAGTTGGGACTCCTGTGCGGCATTGACATAAACATAAAATAAAATATCCGAGAAAAAGGTTAAATAAAAATAAAAAAAGATTATTCTTTTTACTTTTTCTTTTGGTCTATGCGATTCACCTAAATTTACCAGCTTGTAGGCACTATAAGTTTCCGGACACCGTGTATGAATAAAATTGCAGGAAGTTTTGTTCTTCTATTTGGTAACTCTGAAAGATGTCTGCTGACTGATTTAGTTTTATTTTAAAGTACGGTACGAAAAATTGTGGTGTCTAACACTTAGTACGTATGTCACTAACATAATTTATCAACACCACTTCTAGTGTCTCGGAACAGCCGGATATAAATACGCCTAAAACTCGGAAACTTTACTATTTTTGTCTGTCAAGAACACATTCATGGTCAGGTATAGAAAAAGGCAGAGAGAAGTGTACGACGTACGTGCTATCGTCCATCACTCATTTAAAAGCTCTTTCTTAGTGAATTAGTATGATAAATTAACATAGGCGTGCCGTTATCTCAAATGAAAATATTAATGTCACGCCATTAATGTTCAATAAAAACATTTTTATTACACAGATGCTTTTATAAATCAACTGAAACCGACATTTTTTAAACTATAAATTAGATGTTTCATTCAAAATATATTTTTTTATGACCCGTGAGTTATTTTTTATATATATTTTTTTTTACTAATTGGTGACGATTTTTTAATGTGATACGTCATATTACAGTGTACAGCGTGAGGAATTATATCACCACTTGGTTGGACGATGTTTTGTGGAGGGTTCGAACCCAAACCTTACATTATGCCCGTTAAAATGAAGATTTTTTCAGACGCTACCTGACCTGATTGCTAAAACAGTCTTTAAAAAATGCCATTTAACGATAATATCGTCAAACAAATCACAAAAGTTTCATTACAATCATGGAAGATGTAGTAGGATGGAATTTGTGTAAGCCAATCTTGAAGACTTCCAGAATTTATGAGGAAATCCGAGTGCTGGCAGCTCCTTTACACTTATGTTTTACAAAATTATGATAGTACAAAAATGGTTCGTTCTAATGCTTCCGATGCATGCTTAAACTATGAATGGATTTTCGGCTCCTGCCAGACGAGTTTCTCGCCGGTGCACAGAAAAAGCATATTTATACAGTCTTAGTGTAGAAACACAAAGAACGCGTGTTTCGGGTTTTAGATTACCGGCGCTCAGCGCCTGAGTCCGTCGGCAGCAGTTTGTACCGAGTTGTGGACATCTGAACTTTTTTTTTCATTAGCTCCCCGCAGGTGGCCCAGAGGAAAACTATTTCCCCTGAGGCCTATGTCATCTTTGGAGATGCTATGTAAAGGGTGTTTTTAGGGAAAAGAAGTAGAGGAAGTTCTGGGAATGATAAACTAGGGATGCGTAGGAACCTGAAGCTCAATGAGGTTCAGGAGTGACGGACGAATAAATTTATTCCTCCCACTGCGATGCAAGGCGATGGTTCGAGAGTCCGGCTGGAGAGGTTAAAAGTAATCCCTCAACCAGTCTCTCCTGATCCGGTCGTAGTAGGCAGTAGGAGGGCAAACTCATCCGCCGCCAAGACCTAGACAAACATCACCTTATGAGCCCGGGCACCCCCGCGTCATCAAACGTAGCGAACTACTTGGGGTGACCTGTGGCAGGGGTGTTGGTTATCCAATAAATGGTTGCCGTGGCGGCGGTACCTATACTAGCCTCCCAAATTGAAAATCCTGGCTTCACCGTGTGCGGTTTCGTACATTTTAACATACAAACATTCTTGTCAGCGCGCCTGCGCCAGTCGGCCGCCCATGCGCCGAATCCGAAACCCGCGTTCTTTGGTAGGTTATTATAAAGTTTTTGACCTTTATAAAACACGCTGTTTTGTGGGCACGTAAGTTTAGTTTTGGGATGCCTAAAGTCTCTATATGTGACTATTAAATGAAAGTACGGTGGTACGCCACTGCCATATTATTATATTATGACTTAAGCCGAATAAGCGCATATCATGTAGTAGTCGGAGCAGCTTGAAGTCCGCCGACAAAAAGAGCTTCTTGTTAAAAAGCTCCAAAACCTGTCAAGCCCATCAAGGCGCCTTTATTTTTACACGTTTTTTGTTTTGTTTTGTCGTTCTAAATTTAAAGTATTACTTAAACAGTTTTCCGGTTGCGTCAGGTCAGAAGTGTGGGAATATTAGTTCTTAATTTTAATCGTTGTCCATTCACTTGTTGCAAAATTTCTCTGTAATCTTCTTACATAATATATACGTAGATTTTTTAAATTTTTTTATTTATTTAATATTTTTATGTTTTTTACAATTAATATATATTTTTTACATGTTATACAGTGTTATAAAGGAAAATAATAATAGCCTTTCCTTATCGTAAAGAGACGAGGCTCTTGTACTGGCCAGTATCTCAGTACTATTCTGCTTTGATTGAAAAACTTTAGTTTTTTAAAGATAACGGTGAATGTTTATTGCTATTTCGTTAGTATACACATGTGATTTAAGAGGACATTCGTCCTTGTAACTCGGAAGCTAGTCTTTGTCTGGCGAGCTCTCGCAATAAGAATGTCTTGCCCGTCTCCCTTCGGGTATCTTCGACACACGTCATAACCGATACCCGAGTATAGCATAGACAACGGGAACAATGAAATAACCGAACATAGACTAATATTATGATACATTAAACGGCACACACGTTCGTGTAGTCTATAAAGCAAAACACTGTAAAACAAATTCTAATAAAAATGCTTGTCTTATAAGAATATGTTCAACATATAATAACATTTTCTCTGATGTAGACATCTTCAATTGTAACCAAAATAAATAGATAATTTTAAAAAAAATGTATTAAATTATATTATGTAATAATGACATATGTAGTACGAGTATCTCCAGTTATAATAATCTTTCTATTGTTATAATAATGTAATATTTTTTAGTTGTAAGTATAGTGTAATGTTTTATTTTTAGATACATAACATATCTAATAGTATAATGAGGAAATCTATAATTGGTTTCTTATTTAGGTAAATTACACATGTATAAATGAACCACATTGTAAACTGTTGATTTCCGTAAAATAATATAAATAAATAAATTACATTTGTTAATTCGGTTATTATTTCAGTTCCGGTAAGCTACTGGCCCACAATGATTTAATAACAGAACTTGAATAGAACTTTAGCCGAATTTTAAATTCGATGAATTATCAAATTCTGTGAAACAACTGGCCCTTATAGTCACTTATTTGAATATATAGTTGATTTATCAATTATCTGTATTATCACTTCGATTAAATCGAACACAACTTCGATATTTGATGTGTAGACCTCACTAGATATTGTGCCTACTCCGCAGTTTATGTAATATATTACAAAATTATTCTTTTACCTTGTTCTTCTATGGTGATTAATATGGCATTTGAAATATCCTACGAGTGACCAAGAAAACATCAACATATTGCTTTATTTACCAAAAGTTTTTCCTGCGTTATAATTGATTTGGTGGTGTTTTTGATTAATCTGAGTATTGTACCAGATAGAGGGTACACTTTCACATATAACTGCTTACTCAACTCAAATTTCGATTTTTCGATATGTAGTTGATATTTCTTTGTATTGGTTTTTTTTGAATAATAATATAAATATGCGATAAGAAAAATGAAAATAATGTTGGTGGTTCTCAGTCGAAGTATGATACAGTTAAAAATGACCGAATCGGATAGGGATACGTTGGCGCAGTGGATAGCGCGTCGGCCCGGATTGCCGGAGGACCTGGGTTCGAGTCCCAGATGTATCCGTATCTTTTTCTGATTTTTCTGTTTCGGATTTTCGATTGACTTTCGCTAATATTATCTTCATTAATTAAATTATTATATTTATTTCTTCAGAAGGAAATGAACACTTACAAGTTAACGTACACCTACTAAGCTAATATTAGTATTTTTTATTCTGTTGTGGTTTTTTACGGTTTTTTTGTTAAATTTGTAGAATTCCACGTAATACCTATATATTTTTTTTATTATCAGTAAATCTTTGTGGTTATGTGGTCTATGCACTGTTAGTGTGCAGTGCAAAACCCGCCGTAAAAAGTACAATAATAGAAGGGAAACACATACAAATCGGTTTGGTAAGAAATGAAATACAACATAATATTTGCACATCCAATAGAAAAGTGTCGCAAGTCTAAATTTTCTATTTTAAGTTTTATCTCTGAAATGTAAAGTGTTTGTGATTATCTATGCCCTCCATCTTTTCAAGATGTCGCTAATATCTCTTTTCGACGAGACCGCTTGTTCATCACTCATATATTTGTTTTCGCTCTTCTGTAAAATTAACTTTTTGACTTACGACATTTTTCTACCAGATATATTATATTTTTAAATTGTTGCGTATCCGTTTTACGTTTTCTATCCATACGCGAAAAGGCATTTGGTGGATTTTTCTCTAACTACGGAGTTGTTCACATGTTGAGTGTTTTTTTAAGATCTAGTGCCTTGGGAGGAGGGAAATCCGTGAAAGCGCTGCAATAGCTCAGGAGCTTAAATTATATTCTATTCGTATTGGTAGCGGGTCGTATTGTCATTTTTCTCAAAATACATGATCCAGGTTACTTAGTAACCATCACACTGTTTTCCGGCAAGGTAAGCCGAAAGGATGGACTGCCAAACAAAACTCAGTATTGACATACATTCATTGTCCCTTACTCTTCTGTTATTCTGACTTTGGACATGGGCTGACTCAAGTATTCGATTCACTTTATCGTGCCATGTCTTCTTTCGGCGCCCCGACTTTTTCTTACAGTTAAATAGTTTATTTATTTATTTATTTATTAACGCCCTTTTTAGGGACTTCCACATATGACTATTCAGTATTGTATATAACTGAACTGCTACGGAAAAAACCTTTTTGTATTTATTTTGGGATAACTTGAAGATGTCCACTGACTTGTTATAATTATTTCCCTCCATTAGATTATTATTCTGGGCAAAGAGGAGTACATATGGTAGTTAGTCCCAGAATTTCTGCATTGAAATAAATCCCGACTTCTAGTATTATGCAGTTCCGAAAGCTTATCAATAATCATAACGCAATTATCATAAGACATAATTCGTACAAAATATTAATCTATAATATCATAATTAATTTTTGTTTTTTTTGTTTGTTTGTTCGTACCTTATGCGCGGTAATTCCGATCATCCGATTGCGATGAAACTTTGGGAATATAATGTGCGCATATCCGGGATGGTTATAGGATATTGAGCTCTGGCGTTGTGAAATTATTTCCTATACTATTCATACGATTGCCATTAAAATTTCAACCGATTGTTATTAATTGTTTTGAGTTTTTGTGAACATGCCCGTGAATACTTCTATATATATACTGGTGAGCTCTGGCATTATGAAATTTGCATAAAAAAATTAAATAGGTCACTCGGGTTGTTAGAAAAATGGGTGTATTTTATGGAGTTAGGCGGCAGGGAAAAAAGCTGTGGGGAGGGGTAAGCGGGAGGGTCGGTTGGGTAATTAAGGAGGGGGGACGAGGGAGAGGGGAAAGAGAAGAGGGTGGGAGGGGGGTTCGCCAGAAAGGGGAGAGCGGGAGAAGGGGGGGGGAAAGTGAAAAGGGAACGCGAGAGGGGAAGAGGAAGGGAAACGGGTAGGAATGGAAAATGACACGAAGTGAGAAACTATTTATTTATTTAATTGGCATTGCAACGCATGCCGGGTATGAGCTAGTCAAATATATATTTTCAGGTGTTTAAGTTCTAATTGAAATAATCTCAAGGACCCATTACCATTAAAATAAATATGAAAAATACTCATAAAACAAAATAGTTTCTTGGAACCAAGTCTTGGTCTCTTGAAGAGGCGGATTAATAAATCCCTTGTCAGGACTATAGTAGGTACCAAACTACAAAATGAACGCGCGGCATAAATACAATAATAAGCAGCGACAGTGTTGGTTGAAGTCCCGAGCGAGGTGTACGCGAGTTGAGCCGGTGCCTACCCAACCGGATCGGACAGAATAAAAACATAGTTTCAAAGTAGTACCATCACTAGTGAACCGTCAACAGTTCCGCGAGTTGAAATTCGAATTTCAAAATATTATCACCGGCACTTTTTAAAAATAGATGTTTTGTTTTGTCCTTTTTTGCTTTTGTTCTATCGGTATCTGCTTATCTCAGTGAGCATCGCTCTTTCTTCGCGTATAGAATAAAAAGAAGTTGGTTGTCGTTTGAATGTTCCCGCGTTATTTTTGACAGAATTTTCTCTTATTTTTATTTTCGTCAACATAGTTTTACAAATAGAACAAAAAAATCATAAATACGTGTGAATTCTTTTTATTGTTTTGTGTTGGATTTTGTTAATCAGTGAGTTTTTTGTGAAACCATAGTTTTTTTATGTGAGTAAGTACCATTTTTCAAAATAATAAAAATAATAATAATAAAATCATTTATTCATCAATAATTTTTTTTTTTACATGTATATACATTTTTGATTAAACATTGGTTTTATTGACGAAAAGGTTTTCTCGTGGAATGCAGCTGGTTTTCAGCAGTGCCTCCAATAAAAGACAGAAAATAAATACAAATAAATTAAATTACATAAAAATAATCAAAACAAATAAACAATATAAATAATAAAAAAGAAATAGAAATAAATAAAAATTTATAAATAATGTAAATTGTAAATTGTTTTTATTAATTAAAAATTAAAATGTTATGCGGTTAACTGTGCAGTCAGCAACCATTCGCCGTAGAGCCTCTTGAAGCTCTGCAAAGATGTCGATATTCTAATAGACAGTGGTATTTCATTCCATAGTTTTGATGACGAATAACTGAAACTTCCTTCAAATTCAGCCGTTTTATGTTTTGGGAGAATTAGTAAAAAATTAAGTTTTTATTTGAATTATTTTGATTTTTAAATCAGTGATGGTTTACCATGATGATTTAGTTGATAATTCAATTACCCACGTGGAAATAAAATATAAGACAGTTCATTCATAAAAAAGATAAACAATTAAAATAGTGGCGTAGATAAAAAAAAATTAAATATATTTCGTAGGTTAAATATATTTTGTATTTGGGTAATTTACGTTAAAGAAATGGAGTATTGTTATTTAAAATATTATAGAAAGAACTAGGTGTTTGAAAATGTAATATTTTTTATTTCATTCAATTAAATCAATTAAGAATACTAATAAAGTAAAACATTCTGATTTTTAGGACAAAAAATCAAGGCTTTCTTTCTCCGAGAAAACTTTTTAAAAAGCTCCTCCTCTGTTTGCGATTGGTACAATAGACATACAATATTGTGTGTGCAGTAAGAGTCGTCGCTACTGTCGATATTTTACTGAATATGCAGATTTATTAAAAGAATTGTTTATATTAAATTATGCTTGATAGCTGATGAAAAATGAAAAATCTGATCGAACACAGAAACGGGCCGAAAATCGGCTGTTGAAGGGGATTGTTCGAATGTTGAAATTTTAAATTGATGCTAATCATTTATCACTATATGACATGGGTTTAAAAAACCCAAACTTATAGCTGAAACGAGGTTTTAGGGAATTAATACAAATCGGATGTCAAGGGTTAAAAAAGGTTCACAAATTTACAGACCATGAATTAGTAAATTTGCTTAAGTGAAAAATAAGATAAAATATATATTTACTATGTTTACATGATTAATTCACAATTGACTACTTCCGTGGTTGAGTGAGTACGGTCATGGTCTATGATTAGGATAAATAAAATAAAAAATTATATTTCTTCAAACTTCGCAAAATCACTTTGTGGCGTCATTTTGAATTAAATTAAAACAAATAACTTTGTTTAAACCACTAATATATTATATGTAATTGTGATTATATTAGTGGTTTAAACAAAGTTATTTGTTTTAATTTAATTAAAAAATTATATATTTATCCGAGACACAATCTAGGTAACAAATACATTCTAGTAGCTGCCAATAATATGGAAAAATAAAGGTAGCTGCCAATAATATGAAAAAACATTGACAATTACGACAGTCTCATAATAGATCGTAGTGGCCCAATTGGTAGAGGTGTATAACCCGGTAAGACGTAAGGTTCTGGGTTCGAGTCCCAGTTGCGACCATTATCTTTTATTATTTTTCTGTGTCTTGTTCATTTTCGTATTTAAAAAAAATAGATTATTATTGTTATCTTCTTCTTCAATGAAAAAATTAAAGCTTTGAAAAATAATTCGAACCAAATAACAAAAAAAACTTCACTTTCATACCTAAAACATTTCTCAAAATTCTATTAATTCCCTTTTGCTTTTGGAGCGACGAGAGTTGCACATCGGTATTATCCACGTGCTCCCATACTTCCACAGAAACATGCTAAAAATAGGGGATACAGGATAAACATTTGATATTTTGCTTAGGGCAGACGGTGGCACTGACTCTAAGCACTAATGCAGCGTGCCAAAATATACATAATTGAAAATATGTTATCTTATGGCGTTGGCCACACGTTCAATATTTATTACGATCCATATTGATGGATTGTTATCCTTGTGATACCTTAGTGATCCATCAATATTTATCAAATATCGTGATATTTATTGAACGTGTAGTCTAGCGTATTGACGACTCACAACATGGATCACAGATGTCTAGATTCCTGAATTCCGTATCGTGAACCCATGGTTCATGATAAATATTGATGCGAAGGCTACACGTGCAATATTTATTGTGATCCGTCAATATTTATGACGATCCGTGGGTTCACTATACGGAATTCAGGAATCTAGATATCTGTGATGTGTCAATACGCCAACCAATAGTTCAATAAATATCAGGATATTTGATTAATGTTGACGGATCACAATAAATATTGATTGGGTAGGGTTCGCCTGTTGATTTTATAGTTAAATAAGAACGGAATAATTAAATAAATTAATGATGAAACTAGGTTAGGTGTGGAGAGTTTGGTTAATTAGAAAATTCAAATTCATAATAATTGCCGCACATTTGCATCGTAATATTGGTACTACTTGCACGTGTGCACAATGGATATTCGTTTCGTAATGTTGGCACTCCTTCCTCATAAGGTTAGGAATCTTGCGACAACTGTTGACTTTCCATAACAGTATAAATACCTACCTATCTTCTTAAATATTTATATAAAGCAGAAAATCTCTTTGTGTACTACCACACTAAAAGTATTGGAACCGAAAGTTTTGCGAAATTGAAATTTGTGCAGTTTTTTTTTGTCTGGGCGCTATTTTGAATTATCAATTTATTTGTCTAATAAAAAGACAAATTGTTTAATCTGCATTTCTCAAATTAATCATCTGCGATGAATGGATTATTTGCTCCGGCTTTTTTTCTTTCTTCCGAACACCAGTTTTTCGTCATTTTCAGTGAAATATAAGAGAAATTTCTATTAATCTAATTCATCAATGTAACCAGATAAATACACCTAGCATAACACAACGGTACCGCATTGAATGATTTTTTTTCACTTTAAAAAGGCCTTTTTTATATTTAAAACAAACAGTCATAAAAGACTTGCAAATTTTGTAACGTTAATATTATTTATATCCATTAAAATTAAACGCACATTCCAGAATTAGTACAAATTTTTAAATTTGCTGCACTCATTAAAACGAATTGGACTCGCTTTTGTTTCGTCCATACCGCGTTGCGTTTGTTTTGTTTTACTTTTGACAGTTTCTTTGTTTATTTTCCATTCGCATTTTACGTTTGCTTTTGTCTTTTTTGCGCTTTGTTTTGCGGATTAATAATATAGCTGTGTGCGCTTTCTTTTTGTCGGTGGAATTTGCATTTTTACTCGAGTATGACTACTCCCAATGGGCTATGTTTCAAAGAAAAATCTCGTGTATTTTCGGGTGCACTTATTCAGTAGCTTTGGGACGTGGTTGAAATTGAAACTGTCTGCGACTTTTTTGTTTTATTATTTGGGGTTTTTACGAGACTGTCGCATTTGAATCTGTACATCACAGCAGTAACGAGAGAATATATCTTTTAAAGTATTAATTCTTATACATTGTTCGTAAATATTATATTATAAGAATTTTAAGTAGATGTACATGCTTAATAAATACCAATGCATTTGTAATTTTGTAAGCGTGGGTTTTGGTGAATTATCACTTGAGGGGTGCTTTACAATTGATCCCGGAAATATTGTTGTAATTGTAATCTAACTTACGTGTAATCTATGGACATTGTCTTGTCCATTGGACAAGACACTTAATTCAATTTATACGTTAAAACTTGTATCAAGTAACTTACTTCTAATTTACTACTAATTATGAAAAATATTCTTCCCAACGTGCTTTCCGGTCGTTTCGATCGATGCAATACGGAAGTGAAAAGTAATTTATTTCGTTCACTGTATGAAAGTACACGTGCGAGCTATTGGGTTGATATAAGCAACCTACAAGTATAAACTAAATAATGTGTGATAAAATAATTTATTGATTTTTATTTATAAAATACATAATATACATTAAAACATTTACATATAAATGACATATTAAATCACCATACTAGGCGGCTGCCTGTTTTATGGTGACCAATTATATATGAGTTTAATTGGTTACTTTATGAAGTCTAGTGTAAACATATATGGATTAAGTATATAAACATGCTTGAAAATTGGAAAAGTTGTAGAAGAATAAATTATAATGAAGTTGAAAAAACTATAACAGAAAGTATAAAATACAAAAGAGAGAAGATAAAGAGTATAAAAAGTATAAAAGAGAAAAGATGAGGAATATAGATTTAACACATATTTTATATTTGTACGCATTCACATGCACATATGTGTATGCACACAGATATACACATACACAAGTTCATATGTTTACATATACACACTAATTTACACAAATATAAACATGAATATAAATACTTTTTGGAACCCAGATTTAATGCAGAGCCTTCATTAAATTCAAAATCGTCTAAGTACCCACTTAAATATCTACTGAAACATAGTGTTGCCAGAAAGTGTTTGCATTTTGCAACAGTGTGAATACTGTGAATCACAGGTTGATTGTTCTGGCATCCGTCTCGGTAGGGTAGTTAGGTATCCACAAGGCTATGCAGTGAATACCGAAACGAACAGAATCAGAAGAACGATAAAGGACTTGACTATTATTTCTTGACCATTTGTTTTTTAATGCCACCCACGTCACTCGTCAGCGATGATATAGAAAAGTTTGTTAAACTAAAATATTTGACACCAGCCGTGTCGAGTTTAAACGAACCATTGTGAATTCCCATAAGACGACTTCCTGTAGAAAAGGGTTTGTATGATATTTGAAGCGATAGTCAGTTTTTGTAATTTATTAGTTATTTTACCATTTTGGTAGAATACCGCTTTAGAGTCAGGATAATTGTAATTCCAAACATTTACAATTACAACAATAATATTCGGTCGCTTATCTGAAAATTACTCCAACAGATAGATATAACCTCTTAATAGTAATAATAAGATGACTTGTACAGCGCCGTTTTTGTGAAAAATTACCTCAAGGGCGGTGTACAAATTTCAATACATTTCTACAATCTTACTTCTAACTACAGACTAGACAAACATAATAAAAACTTATGGTTAAATTTGCATCCTGCATCCTCCTGTTCTTCGATCAGTCATACAAAACTATATGTACAAAGCATCTGACTAATCAACGCGATAATGCCTAAAAATGTATATGTATATATATAAATATATTATTTATAATTTTTTTTTTGTACTTTTTTTATATTTATTATTTTATTTATTTTTTATTATTATGAAAATATACAGGACAATACTTACCTGGTAAGTCACTCTCAATATGTATATATATGTACATTTTATTTATTTGTTATAAACAGGCTTTATAAATTCATATTTGACAGTATTAGGAATATTTATATCATTGACTAATAAAATAACGACATTCAAATTTTAGATCAAAATAAAAATACACTATGAAAAGTTCTGGTAAAGTGCATCTACTTAAAGCCACAAAATAGTTTTTGAAATATTTCCTGTGTTTACATTTAAACATGAAATAGTTATCAATACTCACAATAAGACCATTTCATTTAATTTCATTCTGGAACGTCCTGCAAATATACTACGTATTATTTTTATTTAATTTATTGTGAAAAAACACAAATTAATAAAATTAAATTTATTTACGCACGCTGGGATTTGAACTCTGATTTGAATGCTAGTCGAGAGTATTCCGTCGACCATCGAGGCCGTCAAATTCTGTGATATTTTCTTGTAAACTGCGCCTGCTTTCGACACAGGACTACTACACAGAGGACCTAGTGAGTTAGGCACAAATGTAGTCATATTTAAATAAAGATGAATTTAAAAAGTGTCAGTTCACACGGTTAATATTATGCGCCTTTGAACAATGTATGCACATAAATACATAATAATCGGTAGTTATGAATAATTTCAATGGGTTGATTAAGACAAAGTTGAATACTAATTTTCTTGTTTGTATTGTCCTTAAAAGTTACCTTTTCACTGTCCTTCGTATTATTATTTGATCAAAAATTCCCCCATTTGGACACCATTAAATCTTTTACGAGGATTAAGAATTTTATTGTGTCGTCACTTGAGCTGGTGGCTTTTATTCAACATAAACCCATTGACCCTGCTTTTGTCATGGTGCGAATAATACAACAATGTTAAGTTAATTGCACGATGTTAAAGTGGTAATAATTGTCTCTTCTGGAGTCTCGGAAACTTGGACGAAGCCGGGTTTTAAGTAGTTTTGGTAAAAGCCTTTTATAGAAGCTTTACGATAGGTACGAGTATCACATCCTTTCCATTATTTTATGAAAGAAATTATTAAAAAAAAAAGATTTTGATGCAAGAAAAAAAATTGAGATTAAAAGGTGGATAGGAGTCATGTCAAAAATGACGTTTGTTATCAATAATCAAACACAAATAATCTGGAAAGGCAATAATGACCCTGTGATAATTCAACACGCCTACTTTCTTCTAGTAATTTGCCCTTTTTCTGTTAAAGTATTAGGTATAGGTATTCTGTGATTGATGCTACACATATTGAGTGATCTACCCATTTCTACTTTAATTTTCTATTTTTACATTGTATTTTTCTTATCTTTTCAGGTGTGGTGGTAACCTCATTAATGATGAATTTCTGATAAAGATATTCGATAACAACTGTTCACTTGCTCATTAAAGCCAAATTAAAAAGTCTCACAAAGTAGAGATTATTTTAGTAAATATTGTTACAGAACGAAGAACAGATAAATCATTGAAACCAAAAGCTTAAAACAAGAAATAAAACTGATCCTGCAAGGAAGGGGCGTAACTTACATGGAATGTTTTTCGTTTGTTTTTGTTCTGGAACAGGATCGTCTTACAGTGACTGTCCATATCTAAATTTAGAATAACCAATTCAACATTACGTATGATCTCTCGTTTGTATGTCCTGCTTGCTTTGAGCAAAATGCACATTTATACAAACAAATACATTGTTTGACTCTATCAAACAATTATTACTGCTTAGTTGCTGGCGCAACGCTATGAGGTGACTAGCATAGGAAAGAAAATTTTGAATGTATCACATCCATCCAAAAAGGAGTCCAAAGTAAAATGGCTGTGAAAACCGGGGAAGAATATATATTATTAGATATTTCAAACGAAGCTAAAAAAGTCATTAGGAGCAAGAGAAAAGACGAATACACAAACGACACGCAGAAAGCAATCGACCCCTTGAGAGTGAAATTAAAAATGAATCAATACAACGTGATTGAATTTCAATCAAGAGCAGAAGTGATGTCCAGTTTTGGTACCTGTTGGACCAGTGCAATTGCAACAATCGATCGTAAAGTAGGTCTTGATGGGGATACAAAGGTGGGTACAAAACTTGGAGGAGTGACGACAATAGTGGATAGGAAACATTACTGTGGCTTGGCACGTGACGTGGGAACCAAACAGGGTCAGTGCGTTGACTCGGTGTGCGGTGGTGGTGCGTGTAGTGAAGTGACCAGGAGTGAACCTGTGCCAAGGGCTGCTCCTCGCGGTGTCCTGGAGAGGTGCAGGAGTGTTGTGGTGCTGGTGTCTATGCTAATGCTGCTGACGACCTTGCGCGGCGCGGCCTGTGCTAAAGCTGGAGGCCCTAGATATGTCGACGATAAAGTGGTAAGTTATTATCTAACTGTGTCATTCGGTCATCTTTCTATGCTGTTCACATTCATCATATCGAATCCGCAGGTAAAACATCGCTTCTTGCGAGGAATTGCTCTGAGGTTAGACTTGAAAGAAGCAAATTCTCACAATATGATGAAACTGAACAAACTTCGAATTTTTTGCCTTTGATCTCATTTGTATATTCAAAATTATCAATATGTTATATAATATGCAGTATTTTCGACACACATTCTTTGTTGCAACCATCTAGTTAAACATCCCTTTCTGTAGATTCCGAAATAATAAATTGCTTTTATTTCGGAATCTACACGATCAATCAAAATTATACTAATTATGGATACCTTTGTCCAGAATGTAGAGACTTGTCAATTCAAATCACAACATTGATTTTTTGTGTCTAAAGTCCAAACAATTTTTGCCAGTCTTTACGTAAATAATAATATTACTCTTTTATTATAAGTTATATGTCTCAGTTCGCGACTTCGAAACCGTGTTCATCTTTTTTTCGTGCGGTAGTTTTTTTTTTGTTATTCTGTTTTGCTTTTCATGAATATTATGTGTTCTCTTTTCGCAGTTTTTTTTTCCATTCGTCTGATGTTATAGTTTATGCAAAATGTTTTTCCGTTGACAATATCAAACATTGAGGCTAAGTTACGGGCTATTTAAAAAAAAGGCATATTTAAATAAGTTTACCAAAGGGGTGTTGAAATGCCACTTTGTTGAGTTGTCATGGAACGAAAAAGATGAAAGATGCTATACCGTTTTGCCAGTTCCAATAATCTACGAAGTTTTTTTTGTCTGATTTCTAAGTTTTACTGAAAATTGTCTTTTAGATATAATATATATATATATATATATATATATAATATTTTTTTTTTTTTAAGACAAACATTTCCGGGTTACGAATAACCCGGGAAGATGTTGCTTGTGTTGTGGTGGAGGACTTAGCCAGCCGAGAAATCGAACACGGAACGCCTGGGTGGGACCCAAACGCGATGCCCACTGAACCACTGACATGGTGCAATATTCCTAGCCCATGCCGGTTTTCAAACTCAAGACCTCTAGGCTTGGAACCAAGAAGTCTCACATAGCGACGTAGGTCGTCATCTAGTTCAAGTTCAAATAAATGATCGAGATTATTAGGCCCAAGTCACCATTCATTGCTTTTAGTTTACTCCAAAAGTCACGCACAGACCCTACATTATAATAAGTGACCTACATCTTTGATGACATTTGTATTTTACTGATACTGATGATTTTTTCTCAAGTTTTAAGCATGCGTATCTCTTATATACTTAGTTTATTAATACTCAACACAATTAAGGTAACTACAATAGTATAGTAAATGATATTCATTGTTATGAAGTTTGAGCTAAGCTTGCAAATGGATTACCGTGTATGTTGTGTGTTAAGGGGAACGAATGCGCGGCTCGTTTCTTCACGTTTCATACAAATCTTAATTTTGGATTTAAGGCCAAAATACCCGACCAAACTGAAAAATAATTCTCTGGTTAAACCCTCTTAAAATTGCTGGCCACGTCAATAAACTCCAGTATGTTTGTATCTAGTAAAAGCCACAAAAATCCACTTTATCTTCATTAATGTGCACTAAACCTCCAATGTTGATTTACCAGTGTTCATTGAAAATAAACAGACCTTCGACAATTGTTTGTATTCAACAATGTGTTATATTTTTTTTATAAACAGTACATTCTTGACGAGCAGCAATTTGACATAAAATGGTTTAACTACTTGATCAAATAATTTACCACAGTGAACATTCTCCGGTTCTTGGGAAGAAGCCAAAATGCGAGTCATACATGAAAGCTTCCTATTTCGTTCCGCTTGTACTTAAGTGGTTATCGGAGAGGATAGATTGCAGCTTATTTATGAGTTCATAGCCTTCACCTTGACGTATTCAAGGTTTTCAGATGGTTTGGAAACCATTGTTACAGAAGGTAATATTTCTTAAATAAATTTTTAACCAAAATGCCATTATGTATAGTTACTTACCTTCTCTTAGGGTTGTATTCTTTAAAATTTTAATGTTTATCTGTATTCTTATTGTTTTAACGATCTATCTTCTCTAATACATATTTTTTTTATTTTTTTTTTATTATTTAAAATACATATACATAAGATTTAGAAAAATAAATACAGTTGGTTCTTAAAAACTGTTTACAAATAGATTTTTTTTTTAACAAACTACTCAACTCAACGGAGAAAAAATTTCTCGTGTTTGAGTTGAGGAGTAAAGCCTCTTAGTTAAAAAAAGTTAGAAATTATAATGTTTTAATTATTGTTTACAATAATTGACTTACAATCTACATGAATGAAAAATAAAAATTACAAATTGAATTTAAATGTAGAAATAAATATATATTAATAAACTAATTAATAGATAGGTACATATAGTTGGTTCTAAACATTGAAATTGGCCTCAGCCGCTGATAAATATTTTATTTGAAGGTACATAATAATGAAATGCAACAATTATCGTTTACCAATATGACAGTACATAAGTATAGTACTGGTAAGGTAAGGCACTGTGTCAAAAGATTGATATAATATTTGTAGAGGATATGTTCAAAAAAGGAAAAATATGAATATTTTTAAATATAAATTAGTAATTATGTTAAGTGATTAATTACATACTAATAGTTACATATTATAGTTAAAACTTAATCAGTTATCACTAATAAGTGTATATATTGTATCGTTACATTGTTGCTTGACGGTCTCCGTGGTCGAAGGGTAAGGTCGAAGCAAAATTACTCTATACTAGTGATCCGGGTTCAAATCCCGGAGTGTACGTATAAATTTTATTTGATTGATTTGTGTTTTGCTTCGTCTAAGTATATATATATATATATATTTTTTTTTTTTTATAGAGAATACCTCACAAGAGTCCCAACTGCTCCCGTCTGGAGCTAGTGAGACGATGGCAGCCCCAATTGGGGTATGTTGTGAGGCTGGAGGTAAGTGGGGAAGGAAAGGAAATCTAAAGCCATTTCAAGCAACGTTTCAATTCTAAATGATGGTCTTACAACCGGGCGATACTGAGAGCATCTTCCTCTCTGGAACGTGCCGCAAATACAATTATATTATTTTAATGAATTATTTGTGAAATAAGACAGATTAATCAAATAATATTTATTTGCGTACGCCGGGTGTGAACCCGCGACCTTCGGAATGGGAGTCCAAAGCCTTGCCCCTGGACTACGCCGACCGCCAAATATACTTGGTCGAAGGTGTTTTCACATTTTAATCATTTAAAATAACATAAGGTATATCTTCGGCACGTTCCAGAGGGGAAGATATTCTCGGCATCGCCTTAGTGTATATATTTTCACTATATCATATCATATTCGTTTATCAAACTATGTAGGCGAGGAATCGGCGAGTGTGTTACATAATCTGTTTGTTAACTGTGACAATGAAATAGGTCCTTATGCCTAGTGTTTCAAGTAGATACTCTTATATTAACTACACTCAGGAGTTCCGAATTTACAATTATTAATAATAGTAAAGTAATAATTTGATAATTTGTAGAGCGCCGTTTTTGTGAGAAATCTCCTCAAAATACTAACGTATTAACGTATAATCGCCTACTGATAGTGTTTTAGACCCCAAGAGTATCTTTAGAGTTAAGCAAGCGCACTTGAAGTGTATTGCGTTTACAAATTTAATAATTTTTTTTTTAAGTGTTAGAGATTTGATAAAGAAATTCGCTGTTGAAAATGCTGAATTTCAATTCTGAATTTCTATTATAAAATATGCAATTCGGTTGATTAATTTTGATTCCGCTTAATAAAGTTGATTTTCGTCATTTCCTGCCCGGGGGGAAGCAATTAGATTCGGCCAATTTACTGGGTGAAATTACTACTATTCCCCCATTTATTAATTGAGTTTATAGTTCAATAATTGATTCGAATCATTATTTATTCTGAAGGAGGTTCGTAGGGTTGGTTTTTTGATTAAGTAAAATAACGAAATAGGTTGCATTTGAATCAAATACAAAAACTCTAACGGCTAGCAGACAAGACTTTGGGATGATTTTTTCACAAAAACTGCTTTATAATATTTTATTATTTGTTTATTTATTTCGTCGTAGTATAAATGTAAAATAAAAAATATAAATTATAAGATGGATTATAGGTATCTATAAGTAAGCGAAACAAAATTAAAAATAAGAATATACATTAGCACAAAGTAAATTAAATCAATGAAAAAGAAAAACAATGTTATGCTAAAATGTTTAATAAGTAGAATTAGTCCGGAAAAATGGTGTTTAAAAGAAATTCTGACATAATTTTGATTTTTTCTCATTTATGTGTATTGTGTATTGATTACAAAAAAAAGTTCTTGAGGATTTGAGTTATGGCCAAAAAAACGTTTTTCCCAGTTTTCTTTTTGAGATTTTATTTAAATTAAATTTAATAATGTTTATTATTAAGTTCTGCAAGTGTTATCAAACACAACTTAATAAATAAACATTAACAAATTTAATTTAAATAAAATTAAAAAAAATAAATAAATGAAGTTATACGAATTAAACACGTAAAAAAAATTCTTTTTCAGATTTTTATTTTTTTATTTTTATTTTTATTTTTTTTATTTTTATTTTTTTTATTTTTATTTTGTTTTATTTTTATTTTGTTTTATTTTTTTTTTTTTTACAAAAGAAAATCATAAGTCTAATAATTACATAATTCTTTGGCTAATTACAATAAAAATAGTTTATTTAACAAATCTACCCAATTCAATAAAGAAAAACATTTCTCGTGTTTGAATTGGGGAGTAGTGCCATTACAAAGGTAGGAGAAAAGTATGTAGGTATTATATATAATTAACAAAGGTGTTAGGTACATGGTTTTGATTCTAGCAGTTAAGTAGAGGAGCTGATAATGCTGTAAAAGCAGTACATAATATTGTGTTGTGACAATAATCCTTAATAGAGCTTTATTTAAATACAGACATATAAAAACTATCAGCTACAATTAGCATAATAGTTTCCAAAGTTTGTAATCGATTTATAATTAATACATCGTTCAGAAACTAAACGTTCATCTTTATCTTTAACTTTAGCCATGTTTAGTTACCAGATACTTCCCAATCCCAACAACGTCTTTCCGCTCTCCTTATCCTTCCAAATTCCTTCAATTTCACAACATTCTCCCAATTTTTGTGCGGTAATCACATAATAATAATATTTGGATGATTTGTATTGCGCTATTTTTTGTGAAAAACCACTTCAAGCGCGCTGTACAAATTTCAATACATTTCTACAATAATCTTACTTCTAACTACACACTACGCAAATATAAAAAAAAAACTATGGCTAAAACAATGGATGCAAATACACCGGTTCTTTGATCAGCGATACAAAACTATATGTACAATGCAGCTGACGAATTAGCGCGGTGCTGCCCAAAAATGTACATATACATGTATTTTTACAGGACCATACTTACCTGGTAGGTCACTTGTTATGGCTAAAATATTGCATCCGGTTCTTCGATCAGTGATACAAAAATAATTGTAGGTACTATGCATTTTACCAATGAATGCTTGGTAAAAATTTACATGTATTTTATTTATTTATATTCCATAAAGGTCTAAAGGTACTAACCTAGTAGGTCACTTGAGATTAATACTGTTTATTTAGAGAACTTTAGATACAGTTTGCACGCAAAGGACATAATCGGGAACACATGTTATTGGAAAAGCCAAATTATATATAATACTAGCTTTTGCCCACGACTTCGTCTGCGCAGGATTACTTCGAGTAGCATATTTCCTAGGTCCCATCTATGTTTATAACAAAAGTCTATTTAAAATATCTTTAATTCTTGATTCGATTCAAGGGTGAGTACTTCAAATAAATTCACCAATTTAAATATTTTCTATAATAGAATTTTGGTTTAACAATCATTGTTTTTCAAAATGTCATTCTCAATTTTTGACATTTTCTATTAAACAATGATTATTATTTGTAATACATGGAAAAAAATAGCTAGCTTTAGGTATAAATTATAGCCTATATGTTATTCTGATGTATGAGCTATATTATTGTAAAGTTTCATTAAAGTCCGTTCAGTGGTTTTTGCGTGAAAGAGTAACAAACACACATACATCCATACAAACTTTCGCGTTTATAATATTAGTTAGATAGTAAGATGTTCTTTGATGAATGTGTTCGGGAAAAGGAAAATTTTATGTTGGGCGGTACAATAGTTGAAAAGAAAGTTAGTAGTTAACTTCAAACATAGATTTTTTTATAGTATGCTTAAGATATTAATTTTAACTACCATGATTGATCTAGTTTTCTTTAAATAAACCTCTTCTTTTTATTATTGTATTTAATGACTTAAAAATAAATTAAGCGGGTGGTCTGTTTGAACTACACAAAGTGAGACTTTGTCTACAGTAGGTCACATTTGGTTCCGGGTGACTTGTTAGTTAAAAGATCACCTTAACTCCTAAGAGAATTAACATTTCTCTTGCAGTAATTAATCTTTTTCTGCTGATGCACTCTGATTTGCTTGCAGCCACTGCAGGAGTATGGTTTGATTTGAGGATCTTATATCCAGGCGATTGTCGAGCTCAGTACAGAAATAGATTAGGTTGGTCTTTGAACCGAATTTGAATGCTTTGCAATTTGTGTTACGATGGGTTAAACTGAACGAATCACAGACATGGATTTATAATTAATTTGAACTCTGCAGCTTTCGTCAAGGCATATTAACTGTTGTTCATTTTTGGAGAAGTTTTAAGAAGTTGGATCGCGCGGTAAGTGATTAAATATGTAGGTATTTTGAAATTAAAAAATCACTCCGCCCTACTTGAATCATTGAATCCTTCTAAAAACTTTTAATGCAAAGACTTCCTAAAAACTAAATTTTCCAGACGACCCACGAAAATTTGTTTATTCTTTTCTGATGCCCTCCTGTAGGAGGTTGACTATCGTCAAAATAATCTTCACCATTCAAACTGTAGCTCGCAATAGCCTACCAGTACTAGGTACATCGGTAACAGTCACATAATTGCTTGTTGATGACTATAAGAAATGCCTAGAACATTTAAAACTAAAAACATTAAAACGAACTTCGTGACAAAATAACATCACATTATTTTAAAAATAAATTATTGTAAACGAAGGACCAATTGTTTCACAGAATTTGAACAATTCGTCAAATAAAACAGTAAATTTCGTCTAAAATACTTCTAAGCCATCTAATTTTCAAACCAAAATCACATGATTTTGCATTACTTAGTAGTGCGTCGCCTTACCAAGTTTTCCTTAGTTAATAATTCTGTACCTTAAAGGATTAAACCATGTAAGTCCATTTTTTGGCGATTTTGAGTTGAATATGCAGAAAAAATTCTGTATTTACTTAATTACAAACCGCTGGAGTCCAATTTACTTTACAAGATAAACCAAAATATATTCATAAATTGACACATTTGTCTTAACTATGGCCAAAAACGAATGAAATTACGAAATATATGGTTCACAGATCTTAATTATTGCAGTAAGTAAAAAGGCTATATACCTCCAAACGACCAGTTCACAAACCCAAAAATAAATAGCTTTCCTGAACAAAAGTCCAAAGTGAACTCCCGTGGTTTATCTTTTAAGGTACAGAATTATGACCGGACAACTCAACAATTCATCATTCTTTTCAAAAGTCATTTAAAGTAATGAAGAAAAAAAAATACGAGTGTGCTTTAGACCACACGACTGAAGTAAATACTTCTTTAGTAATCTAATCTAATTTTCTCTCTGACATCGAATAAAACCATTCCAATCATCAGTGTATAATAATCTATATTGAAGATTCGTTTGGAATGTTATCAATCATCGTGACAAATCAGTCATTTCGATGCACTTAGTTCGCACACTCTAAACGAAAATTTGATTCATTTTCTTATGGGAATTACGCTTAGAATGGGATTGTTGATTTAATTCTTACAAAGTTTAAAATAAAACCTTTTTGATGCGGATTCTAGTTAGAGAGCGACGTTTATTCACTTTTGCAGCAGGAAATTCAAAAAATTCCAATCGATAAAGTGCTAGTTATTAGTTAGATTTTAACGTTTAGAATGTGAGAAACCACAACACAACTATTGTCAGCATAAATGCCATGACCCATTCAAAACGTCATTACTGTGGATTTGAGCACTGTTGTTACGATTAGATTGTGAGGAATGAACCTCAAAATTAATTTTAATTTATTATCGTTCGCCTCGATATTACGCCTTCGATATTACGCCTATGGTAACGCCTCTGGTAACGCTGTAATTTCCGTAACACATTCGCCAGTTTACCCCTCAAGTCAAGCGTGCGTAAAAAAGTATTTACTTCAAAAACCTTGATTAAATATGTTACGTTAGGTTAGGTTTTTTGTATTACTTGAACTTATCGTAAATATAATATTTGTAAACTGTGTATACAAGCATAGAAATAAATAAAACAATTTACCGTACGATCACTAGTTTAACAAAAATATGCAAATGTTACCTTCTTTTACATATTTGCGGTCTAGTGATTTAGCTACTTCAACAATGTCCGTCATCCGTTCGTTCATCCTTGCAATTCATACCGCACTCATTGTTTTCATTATTTTTGGCCGCTATGAATAAGAGGCACTGTGCACATCTGATATCCCTTTTATAAGCGTCCAAATCACTTCCTGGCCGAGTGAGACAGCTAACTGGACGGTCGCCAAATACGCACGCCGGCAAAAAAATGTATAAAACTTGACTCATGGCTGCACTGACCGGCTACCAGCTTCCCAAGTGAGATCACACAGCACGTGGGAAAATTAATGCAAACAAAACGTAAAATAGCTCCCAAACTTTCAGCTTTAATGTAATCAAAACTGGGAGGCAAATCGACATCGAGTCATAATACAGCACAAAGTAAAATGTACAATGTGTTAAACATTAATCAGTTTTTGAAGTAAATACTTCTTAACGCACGCTTGACTTGAGGGGTAAACTGGCGAATGCGTTACGTAAATTACAGTACCACTTAATCTAAATATACTCCTAACCTATTTTTATTAATTTTTTCACAATTTTACAAAAAATATATTTTCTGTTCTACGTATAAAAACTTTGAATTCTCGGATTTTTTGTTGTACTGTTTTTGTTTCATGTGAAAATTTTTATTCTTCAAATGAAAAACAAATTTTTTAGTTCTGTTTTTCACGGAATAGGATTTTTTGGAAGTTCGGAAGCGGTCGCAGCTAAGAGTATGGATATTAGAGAGACGGCATGTGAAGTGTGCCCGCGCGCTCCAAGTGTGCCTTTTCGAGAATTTTACCCAAACGGCTTACATTGGCTGCTGGTTTTTGGCCGTTTAATACGTTCCGACAGCAGCCATTTTACATGGTGACAGCCAATGTCAGCCGTGTGGGTAGAATTCTCGAAAAGGCACACTTGGTGCGCGCGGGCACACTTCCCATGCCGTCTCTCTAATATCCATACTCTTAGGGTCGCAGTGATGTAGCAATTTCAACCAAATCGCGACAAGCTCAAAAAATGCGTTGCCAACTCTGAAAGTGCTGAGAATAAATTAAAATTATTGTCGTAATGAGATAGATGAGGACACCAATCCCAAAGGAATTCCTCCCAGTGGAAGATTCTAAAGGAAAGAACTAAAAACGCGCGACTAATTGCCATAGGTATCCACATTGTTAGTAAAAAAGCTGTCGGCATCTTTTTCTGACCAATGCCAAGATACAAAGACGATCTAGAAAAACGTCGTGATGCAATTCCCGTGTGAACTGATCAAATTCCATACAAAATCGGGATTGCAATAAATACACGGCACCAAAAGACTCCCGTAGTGAAGTGAGCAAAACTCCCGTTGTCTGTAGAATTTATCGCTACCGCACGCACTGGCGACTAAAACATCGCGAAAACTTCAGCTGAAAATATATCTTGTGGAGATCTTATCGCCAGTGTGAACGCACTTGTGCTCAGGGCCAAAAAAACGCGTATAACTTACACTTTTTTTGCTGCATTTTGTAACCACATTCCGAAAACTAAAAACTGTTTTTGAAAGATGATTTCAAATTTTATAAACGTTTTCAAATTTTATATTTCGAAATAAAAAGTTTTAAAAATGGCTCACGTTACGTTTTTTCTAACTAAAATTATTGATAGCGAAAAAAAAAAAACATAAATTTTATTAGACAAAAATGTATTATAAACGTTATTATCATCCCGCTGTTTGTCGTTTCATATAAAAATAATTAATTAAAAATTCTCAAAGTTAAATTTTTTTTAAATTTCGGTCGGAAACTTTGGTTTTATAAAGGTTTACATTTGATTTATTTTGTGGTTAACTTTTGATTTGAATTCAAGACGTAGTGTTTTCTCTCTCTCACACCGCTTAGATCATATTTATCACCATTATAGTAAGGGAGACACAATGATTTCTGTGAGACATGAGTTGTTCCGAAAACAGAACAAATTAGCCTTAGGTTAGGTTTTTTTTTATTTTTTATATGAATACCGCACAAGAGTCCCAACTGCTCCTATCTGGAACCGGTGAGACTATGGCATCCCCAATTGGGGTATATTGTGAGGCTGAAGGTAGCGGGGAGGGGAGAAGAAGAAGAAGGTGGGGAAGTACCTGGCTATTCAGATCTGATCACCAAATGCGGCCAAAATCATTTCAAGCAACGTTTTAGTTCTGAATTGTGGTCTCATACCAGGGCGATACTGAGAGTATCTTCCACTCTGGAACGGGCCGCAAATATACTGTTTATTATTTTTTATTAATTAATTGTGAAATAACACGAATTAATCAAATAAAATTTATTTGCGCATGCCAGGTTCGAACCCGCGACCTTTGGTTTGGGAATCTTACCCCTCGTCAACGCCAGCCGTTGTGAATTTGAATTATTTTGGGGTTAACTTTTAGATTTGAATATAAAGCGTGGTGTTTTTTCTTGCTAACACCGTTTAGAGCATTTTTCTCACATTGAATAAGTAAGGGAGACACAACGATTTCTATGAGAACAAATTAATCTGACGAATTAATAGAAGTAGACAAGTAGGTACACTAAAAATCGAAAGCTTCATAGAATTAACATGCTTTGATTGATATCACACGACCTAATATCTATGACACTATTATTCCATTGCCTTGGCCTACATTCTTTTAAATTGTGTTACCGACTCATCAATTCCAAACATATAAAATTGTCAGACGTTCCTAATATTTATTTGATATCATATTGTACACACGTATTTACATTGCACATGTTCTCATTGTAATGATTTCAGATAATATTAGAATTACAATAAATAGCTCTAACAAAAATACATACAGAAATCGTGCAATTATTAATTTATTCGTGTTGTGCTTTATACCCTAGTGAAGTTTTCACTGTTTTCTATTATTGTTTTGAAGGTTTCCAAAATTATGTACTGTGTTTTCTTATAGTTTTTTTTTCTTATTGGATAACTAACACCTTTGCCAAATGGTTCAATACGTTTGATGACTTAGTAGGAGTGCCTGGATTCATCGGGTGAGGTGTTTCCGTGTCTTGGTGATGGATACGCCTCTCTACCACATGTGGCGGGCCAGATCGGGGGGGGGGGGGGGGGGGTTTGGGGAGACCCTTTGTGATGACCCTTTGTGAGACTCATCGTTTTGCACCGCGGCGGAAATGATGAATTATCACCCCTCGTACCTTTTCCTTTCCAGAACTTCCTCTCCGATCTTTCCTTAAAAAGACCCTCCACACAGCATACCCAAAGATGACACAGGCCCTGATGGGATTTGTGTTTCTTGGGGCGTCCTGCGTTGATTAATGTAAAAAAAAATTAAAAATACGCGATTTTGTTTATTTCATATTTTGATCGTTCAATAAGAAAAAAACTATCTAAAAAAATATTAAAACTCGGGCGAGGCCGGGTAATGACTATCAGTCTTTTATAATAAATAAATCAAGATAAAGCTGAGATAAAAGTTCTTTATCTAATGTTATCTCCGTATTGGCCCAAAGCTTGGAAGGTATTTGGGCCAATCGCGCATTCTTTCGCTCGGTATTTAGTTTGAATTTTAGAAGATGCAAAAAAGCTTGGGCTATTTTGGCTGTCATCGAAATAGCAATACGTCACTGTCAACAGCTTTAAAATACGGTTGTTCAGTTATGAACATCGATTTAAAATACACAAGATATACACACTTGAGATTAAAATTTAAAAAATATCAGTTTTTTCTTTATTGTTTTTATAACACTTTTAGGATTTCACCCGTGAAAAAGCAAACGATTTTATAATTCAAATTTTAAAAAGACAATAAAAATAATTTTCGATTAATTTATCACGGAAATTTAAAATGCTCTACCATATTTAACTCATTTTTGGAAATATATAATGTCCTTTACAGTATTTCAAATTTCCATGACCTATATTATATCTGAGATATATTTTGAGAATTTCATAGCTAACTTGATTTCATTAAACGTTTCATGAACACACATGAATATTTCACTTCACACACTTGTACAATATTATGAAGTTATTATTATATTATTTAAATAATATCGTTTTACAAAGGTATATTATTTATCCCCAAAAATTCTTAGAGACTTTAACCACTGGATCGATTTTTGGCTTATACGAGTATATGCGCCACTTTAAATGTCTACGATTGCTTTTCGGATTAAAAAAGCCAATTTTCTCTTGATTCAACAAAAAAAAAATATATTTGTAGCTCTCACGTTTGTTATTTTTGTGGTGTACTATTGAAATGCTTTATCTAGGTATTATAACCATGGATGTCGCAAATCCGAACATCGTAGACTATTTTAGAACGATTTAAAAAATATATTTTTTAAATATTTTTTTCGCGCAGAATTTCTGATCAGCTGTTTACTTTTAAAATTAAGTCCTTTTTTCAAAAATATGTACCTTTTATTATCAAGTATATCACGGACAACATACAGAAATCGAAAATATTCTATGTTGACTCGATTAAGTACCTCTGACGGCAGTTTCAAAGTATCAAACACGCAGGATCCGCGCGGTTATAAACTTTACGATTTTTTAATATTTATTTTATAAAATCCTACAAATATGAGATAAAAGGTAAAATACAGGTTAATTCATTGGCTATATATGATTGATTTTTTCATGTTGGCGAAAAATTTAACAAATTTTCGTCTGGAAATCTTGAGCAATCGAGGCAATTTTATTTATTTAGCGTGGTCGCTCCAGTAATTATACAATTGAAATATTTTGTTATTCTGTGAGTTGGTTTTTGTTCTCATGATCAATTTGTTTTTGTTGTTATATTATTCAATTGTAAGAAGTTATTGTTGTTGTTATTATTCAATATTAAGAAAACGTGATTTATGGTTTTGGAGTATGAAATATAATTTCGGTAAACTGATTATTAGCACACTCATAATTTTAGATTGGTCTATTTTCGAAGGTCAACCTAGTGTAACATATAACAATGGTTGCAAATTACCTAACATTTATCTTAATGGGTTTTTAATATTTATTGTAGTCCCGCTCGTTCTGCAATTTGCTTTATTTTTTATGGACCTCATCCATCACTTTTAATAACGATTTAATAATGGCAGGAGTGGTTTTACAAGCATTTCAATTAATAACACTCGATTATTAAAACACCCAAGGCGCTGAATATTTTAGTGCCCCGTGATGATAAAATTGGAGACTCTTCGTTTTCACAATGGCCTACATTACTGGGTTGGATTTTGCACCCTCCAGAAGTACTTGATTTTCTTCCTCTGTTTGTCTGATTGTCTTCCTCTCTAACCATTTTCTCCAGTTCTTGGGTCTTTTAAATCTGCTCCAGTCTTCTTATTTTACATAGTCCATCTCTTCATTGATCTGTTTTAGTATTTTTTTATCACTGAGAGGGATTTTGCCTCTTCCATCAGTTCTTCTTACTCCGTATGTTTCTAGCTATTCGTCTCTAAGTTCTCTGTCTTTCCCACTTTTGTTCTGCCTTCTTCCATACAGTCAACCTATTTGTAAATGTAACTGTATCTTTTAAATTGTATTTTTTATATTTTTCTTACTAGATTTATAAAAAAAAATTACGTACATCTAAATAAAGATTCAAAAACAAAACCTCTTCATCGATCTGTTTTTGATATTTTTTATCACTGAGGGGGATTTTGCCTCTTCCATCAGTTCTTCTTATACTCTATCATATTTGTAGCTATTCGTCTCTACATTTCCTGACTTTCCCATTTTGGTCTTCCATACGGCCAACCAACTTCTATCCTCAGTCTGCTTCTAGGATACTTTTCTTCTCTAGTTCCACAGTCTTCTTGATCTGCTTCGGTCTTCTTTCACGCAGTCAGTCCACCTGTTTCTTGGTCTGATTCTAGTATTTTTATCCCCGAGCGAGACCATTTTTACTTCCTCCGTGCGTTTTTAGCTATCCGTCTATTCGTTCTCTGGCCTTCCCATCTGGTGCCGTTTTCTTCCACACAGTCAGCCAACCTCTTTATCAGTATGCTTTTGCAGTATCCTGTCCATTTCTAGCTTTTCGTCTCTTCATTTCTTAGCCTTCCCATTCTGGTTCAGTCTTCTTCCACACAGTCTGTCCACCTTTCCCTTAATCTTCTTTTAGTCTTTTTTATCCCTGAGCGGGATTTTGCCTATTCCACCAATTCTTCTTCCCCTGTCTGTGTCTAGCTATTAGTCTCCTCGGTTCCTGGCCTTCCAACTTCTTCCTCAGTGTGCTTCTAGGATTTTTATCTCTAGCCGGATTTTAACTCTTCCACAAGTGTTATTCTCCTATGTCTGTCTGTCCCTATTCATTCTTACCAGTTCCCCGACCCTCCTAATTTACACCAGTCTTCTTCCTCGCAGTCTTTTAAGCTTTTCCTTATCTTTTTGTATAACTATTAAATTGTATCAATAAGCCATCCCTTCTTTTACATAATCTTACACTGATTCCACGCACAATAATATGTTCAAGTATCTTGCGCTCAAATCTTATCAGATTTTCTAATTTATTCTAAGTTAATTTTCTCTTGTGAGTAAATATTCAGAAATGCTCAATAAACAAATCAATTTATTTATTATTTTATAGTCCATGTTTTATTAAATACCGATGTAAAGCACTTACTTAAACTAAACTTTACGCACTAAACAACTTAATCCACTCAGCAATTACTAGTTTTCTTCGTACTTAGCGTAACATTAGTATGCAAATAAGTACGAAGTTGTTTAACTTTATTATTACATGTCTCCTTTACATATTATATTATTTAAATTGTGTCCTTGAATTTACAACGATGATAATAATATAGATGCATAAATCTGCTTTGTGTATAATTCAAAGCTAGTTTATTGACAATGAAAAATCACAACAATGTAGAGTTTTACCCTATATCATGATAATTGCATTTTTTTTAAATCTAAAGGCTGCAAGTTATTTAATAATGCAGATTTTCACTTTTCAGATTGGTAGATACCCTGAGTGTAATTGCTTTGGTTTGACGTATATTGTATCTTATTGGAATTGGGTTCCCCTTCGGCCTCAACCGTATTTTGTCGGAGGGTCAAAACATTTCCGTTTTTTAATAAAATCCAAATAAATGGAATATTTCTGAATGTATCCGAAAACAAAAAAACTGTTTTGGATACTTTATAAAATACGCATTAAAATTTTATAATTCGAAATAAACATATAATTTTTGAAATATAAAAATTTTGCATGCCAACATAAGAGTTTTAAAATTACTGATAACGAAAAAAAATAAAAACACATACATGCTTAATAGGCAAATGTATTATGAACGTTATCGTCAGCTTAATTTTTTTTCGTTTAATGTAAAAATATTTCATACAAAATTCTAATGATTTAAATTGATTTAAATTGATCATAATTTTTTTTCAAGCTTCGGTCGGAAACTTTATAAAGGAGTTCATTTATTATTTTGCGGTTAACTTTTAGATTTGAATATACAGCGTGGTAACTATTTTCTCTTTCCAACACCGTTTAAATCATATTTCTAACCATGGTAGTAAGGGAGACACAACGATTTAGATATATATGAGTTGTTCCTAAAACCGAACATAAGACCTGATTAACACAGTGAATAAGACATCAATCATGAAAATTCTGTGTACAAATCGTTGTTGATTTATTAATTCCCAATTTTAAGACATCCGTTGTTAGTGTAATATACATATCAATGTTAAACCTTCGAAAGCTTCGACAGTTCGATTGGCTTATCAAACGAAATACCGCAACATGGCGGTCCCCTTTGGTAGCTGATAATACTTAAAATTTCGTAGAAAATAATTATGATTAAAACTTAACTTTGTCTTGAAACAATGCAGCGTTATTCTTGCATCGAACAAAGCGGATGTCCTCGACGTTTTACCACATTTTTTCCACAATCGGATAAAAAAATAATACTATGTATTATTGGTCTTGTGGTTTTTTTTTACATTAGCTACAAACAGGATGCCCTCTTTAAAAAAAACCCTCAGCGCCTATGTCATCTTTGAGGATGCTTTACGTTTTTTTAGGAAAGGAAGAAGAGGAATTTTTATTTATGTAATTGGGTATGAATGAATCTGGGGGTCATTGTATCCTGGAGGGACGTAAGGTCAAAAGATCTCCCTCAATCACTCTCTCCCGATCTGGTCTGCCGCGCATTCTCTGCCAAGATCCGGACAAACCTCACCTCTTAAACCCGGGCGTTCCTGCAAGTCACCAAACCCCTAGCGAACCTCTTGGGGTTACCCATGGCAAAGGTGTTGGTAATCCAATGAATGGTTCCCAGGGCGGCGATATCCATACCTGCCTCCCAAACTGATGTATGTGTGTGTCTGTTTAGGATTTTTTCTTATTTTTCTGCCTACCCTTTTACCTACATATGTAGGTAATGTCAGACACATCAGTGTGCAATGGCGGTCTTCAAAGAGTTCACATTGGTTCGAATGTAGTGTGCAAAAACGATATTCAGAGAGGTAACAGCGCGTGTGACTAATGTTATCCTTCCTATGTAATTCACGCGTATTTTGTGCAATAATCAAATGCAAGTAGTGATAACCTTACAGCAGTGAAAAAGAGAATAGACAAAGACCAATATCCTGCCTTCTAAAGATTGAGTGATTTACCGATTCTTAATTCCATACTAATTTTAACAGTATCTACTTATTTGTTTAAAGAATTCGTACACAATCTTGAAAGGCCCTTATGCAATCAATAGCGGTTAACCGCTGGGTTATCGTTGAATCTGGTGGTTCAACAAAATTTCCCACCACAACATTACTAATATTTACAACATTTTGCAAACATTATTATTATTAACACACTTCAGGCAGGAGAAAACTAGGAATCCGTCCGAGAAAATAGAATTTGTTTTAAACCAACATACCTATATTTGAAAATAATGTAATTGTAATGATTTTTTTATGTAGTAGATACTCAACACACCCTATTGTCTGTCCAAAATTATAGCCTACTTTTTAATAGGACTCCATGAATAGAAGTCAAAGTCAGTGTTAGGCCACTTAGTGACGTTTTATGTGTAAAAAATATATGTATTTCATTACATTATAAAAAAAGAACAATCTTCGGTGCCAAAGTGTAAATTTCCTTCTAATTAAAAAAAATTCTTCCACACAAAAGGCAAGGAGATTTCCCCAACTTGTATCACTGCAAGTATAAGTTACGTTGGACGTCAATCTAAGTTGGTAGAGCATGTTCTCCATCACAGTATAGTGGGATATTTGTTTCTAATAAGTGGGAGGCAAATTTCTGAATAAAAGAATTAGTCTTGTAACTAAAAAAAATGTACTGTGTACCAAAACGGAATAGTAACAAAACATACCCGATGGACCAGATGATAACCTATGCTAAACTATTACGCCCTGGGAATGAGGCCACGACGGGAATGAGGCCACGACGGGAATGAGGCCACGACGGGAATGATAGCTCGGAGTGCGAAAGGGCGAAGTGCATCATCCCAAACCAGGGGAAGGGCTCTCGAGTCCAACCTTCCGGGGAACTCGACATCAGGGGAAGGCCAATCACGGTATAGGTCCATCAGCTTCTAAGTCAATTTGCCTCAAAATTAAGCCGACTCATCAGAGCTTCCAGGGGGCCTAGTCTCGATCTTTCGGTTTCACAAACAAGCACGTTTGCCGTTTAACCTTTCTTGACGGTGCTGCCAACTAAGCGGTCACGGTTTGTATTTACTGAAATATCTTTGTAAATATACTAAACATAGAGTTAACATTTTAGGTATTCCTCCACAATACATTTATGTATTGGATTAAATAAATACATTACACTAATATTTACTGAGTGTACAGCATCGGAGTGCGAGAAAGTTTTTAGCACGGTCAGAGGAGGGTTAATACGGATTCGTGACGTAGCTAAACCCGCGTTACGGGCGCTGTGAGAGATATAGACTAGGCCCCCAGGCCCCCTCGTGGCTCACCCGTAACAACGTTCCCAGAACCTCGCGGGCGAGAGCGACAATTTTTCAGGTCATCCTCAAGACGGGTGGTTAAACGGTCATAACAATCGTAATGCAGGATGACCCCGATATCTATCGTAATAATGCAGGATGCGTAATCTGCAGGATGACCCCGATATCTTCCAATTACACCGGATTAAATAAATACATTACACTAATATTTACTGAGTGTACAGCATCGGAGTGCGAGAAAGTTTTTAGCACGGTCAGAGGAGGGTTAATACGGATTCGTGACGTAGCTAAACCCGCGTTACGGGCGCTGTGAGAGATATAGACTAGGCCCCCAGGCCCCCTCGTGGCTCACCCGTAACAACGTTCCCAGAACCTCGCGGGCGAGAGCGACAATTTTTCAGGTCATCCTCAAGACGGGTGGTTAAACGGTCATAACAATCGTAATGCAGGATGACCCCGATATCTATCGTAATAATGCAGGCTGCGTAATCTGCAGGATGACCCCGATATCTTCCAATTACACCACGAACTCGGCTGGCAAAGGGTGTTTGTTGTGATTTTACACCTCGATCAGCTTTAAATTACTTAAAAGTATTTGACTAGTTGAAACTACCGCGATTGCTCCGGCGCGGCGGTTTCCAAAAGTGACCGGAACCGGAAAAATTGTCCCCCTCTCGGCAAAAGCTGTAACTAAAACATTGCCAGTCAAAAAAAATAGTAGAAGGCTAATCAAACAAACAATAACTGGCCATGTCATGCAAATAATTTACGTAACATCACATATACTTATATGTTATACACTTACATATAGTTGGAACCTTAACGATATTGTACGGAAAGAGATTGGTGGAAAATGTTCATATGATTTGACAGCAACGCCTTTCCAGATATTCAAGTAGGACTGGATTAAAAGGTAGCATTTAGGAATTGAACCCGTGACCTCTTCCTTCTCGGGAAAGTGCTCTGGCCACTGAATTAATTAAATTTTATAATCTTAAACGCATTTCTTAGATTCGACTGAATCTTTTTCTGTATTTTCACATTTTTCATTTGAGAGTTGAATATTGTCTTCATTGATTAATATCTATTTAAGGTTTTACCCATGAAGGTATTTCACTATAAAATTATTAAATAAATAAACATTTGTCTAAAGGAATCCCATTCACTAATAACTTTTAATTCCTTGAAAAACCTTTCTTATAAACACAGTGCATTAACCACAGAGTAATAAGGAAAGCATGTTGTGGGCAAGTAAGTGTGAGATAAACAGGATATACAGAGGTAAAGAAAGGAAATTGGGTGACCCCAGGTGATTATTCGTGGAATAAAGCCATTTTCCACTTTTATTTGCAAAGTTTTTACTCTTCGTGAAAGAATTCCTCGAAAAGTAAATGAAAAAAAAATGTCTCGAATTAGTCAAGAGTCATATTTGTTCCGCTAATTTTGGGATTCATTCTGCGTAGTTCCGAAACAATTTCAGGTTTACAAAAAGAAAAACTAAAAAAAGCTCAATCAATTCCTTAATTCCATTATTGGCTTATTAGGTTGCCATGTATACCGGTTGATTACACTAAAATCCTCGTGTTCCAATTCGCATCAAATCAGTGCCCCGCGATGTGCCCAGGGGTGCTTTTGGCTTGAATGGTACAATCGTATCGTTCGTGACCTACTTGACATCAGTTCATTCGTTGTAATATGGCCGATGACTTTCTTTCAGTCCAAGTACAACCGTTCCCTGGTCTGTGGTTTGAAAACGTCTAGCCAGTTGATGACACAGAGGAAGTTTTCAAATAATTATTAATTTGACCATCAGGCATTTAATGCAAATAATTATATATCCTCTTGTTCGGAGAAAAACTACCTACGCAAGTCCTTGCCGCATGACGCACATGAAGTCGCCTTTTGTCCTGAACATCCTGGCCGACACCAATTTCAGTCGAATTGCAGCTGTTTGGAACATATCCTGGCAGTAGAATTCCATTGTGATCTTCCTCTTAAATACTTTTTGATTGGAAAATCGTCACTAACTTAATCGTCACTAACGCAATCCTACGCTGCGAGAAAGAAACATACGTTCACGAATATGATCAACGTGTCTATAGGAATATGATCAACGCGATGCACCATGTTGTGTAAAATTCCCTATCAGGCCGCTAACAATAATACTCCTTATATAGATGGCGATAGGTTTTAAATTCTCGCTTTAACAGCCGCATGTTTTGATTTATTCAAGAAAAAACATCGACAAAAGTGTTTTATTTTATTTTGTGATGTTCAGGCACAAATATTTAAATGTTTTACTATCATTTTCTAAAGAATTTAATTTTCCACACTATACAATAAAACCACAACCGAAAAATGGTTTGTAAGTAGAAGATTTTGAACTTCAAAGCAATTTTTATAAGCCTGTACATTATTTTTTTCCGCATTTGTAAGCGATCTAATTTTCAAGCCAAAAACATTTCGCATGACTTAGTAGTGCATAACCAACATTCTAGTATCATTCAACATTCTAGTATCTTCTGCCTTTCTGTATGGTGAGAATGAAGATTTTTATGAACGTCTTTTAGGACGATCGTCTATGACGTGCATACACGTTGTAATAAAATACGATAATTTTATTCGTAAAACGGTTAAAACCGGGACTGAAGTTCTTACGAACAAATTAACAGGGTTTCAACGTTTATTGGCGGGAAAATGTGAGAATAATTTGTTGGTATACGTACGAAATTGTTATAATAATTAATACTAATAATTTATTCTTACATTTTCCCGCCAATAAATATTGAAACCCTGTTAATTTGTTCGTCAGAACTTCAGTCCCGTTTTTAACCGTTTTACGAATGAAATGATCGTATTTTAGAATAACATTTTTCTCCGTGTACGTTCTCCCCGGGACTGGTATATTAGGTTTTACAAATAATTTCACAATTGACGAATTGACATTATTAAAACTGAACACACTATTTGAAAATTTGTGGTAAGCAGAGCTTTTTATCAAATGAAACAATGGATCATTTATGTGGGTACAATATTATAAGCTGCACAGTGTTATTGATACGACAGCTGTTGCCTTCGAGGGCTAACCAACTGTGATGAATCCACTGAAAAAAAAAATATTTGGGGAAATATATACATTCAAGTACCATTCATACCCAGTTAAAGATTAAACAATACCAATTCAAGTACCATTCATACCCAGTTAAAGATTAAACAATACCAATTCAAGTACCATTCATACCCAGTTAAAGATTAAACAATACCAATTCAAGTACCATTCATACCCAGTTAACGATTAAACAATATTTTCGAATTTAACTCCAAAATAAATTATAAACATACATTTGATTCACATTTTAAATTAATTTTATTCTTTATTATGTGAATACCGCACAAGAGTCCCCACTGTTCCCTTCTGGAGCCAGTGAGACCTTGTTATCCCCAATTGCTATGTAATATATGTTGTATCGCTGAAGGTAAGTGAGGAAGGGAAGGAGATTTGGAAGCTGAAGGTGGGGAAGCATCTGGCTATTAAGATCTAGTCACCAAACACGGCTAAAGCGTTTTCAAGCAACATTTCAATTCTGAATGGTGGTCTGAATTTTTGGTTTTTCGAGTACAATGGGTTATAAGTCATAAAGTCAAATTTCAAGTTGTTAGCGACAAGTCATACGTGGTAGATGAAAAGAGGTGAATATGGATTTTCCTCATAAACTGCGCTATACAAATTATTATTCTCATGTCTCATGAATTAAACATTTTTCTATCGCTTTATGTTCCTTATAATACGTCTTAATCAAGTGTCACATAAAGTATTGTATGCGCATGCGTCCCATTTTATTCAAATTCAAATAAGGAAAAGAACCTTAACATTCTTTTCGGTACCTGTTTTGCCAACCGCGTCATTGTTCCCAGGGCAAGAACCCCCGCAACCGAACCTTGGACTCATGGGAAAGCGGGAATAAGTGAAAAAAATTATTATTTTAAATACATTTTATCATGATTATAAGGTAGAAGTCAGGCATTCCTGGAAAATACAATCAAGTGAATTAATTGCTAGAAAAACCAGAATCCTAATAATAAAACGTTCGTTTTTATCTGAAATTGTGAGCTACGGCTTTTACCTCCCCGAATACTGAGCGAAAGGAACAACTGCGCCTCAGGCTGATAATACCTAAATAAAATCGTTAAAATATAGATTTTGTATTCCCCATTTTTCTCCTCCAAAACTGGACCGATTTTTCAGATTTTTTTTTACAAACTTTATTAGAAGAAAATATTTTATGTCGAGTTTGTTTACTGAGCGTCTGTTGATGGCGTTCAAACCTGGCAATTTTAACGATGTTGGAGGGTCATAACTTATATAAAAAGTAACTTATCAAAAAAAGAAAACGTACCGACACGCCAGTGGTCAATATCTACATTATTATTTGTTTTATTTTTTATTAACCCTTAAAAAAATTGGCGTATTTTGTCAGAGGCTAAAAATATTCCCGCTTTGCAATAAAATCCAAATAAATGGAACATTTGTTAACGTATTCGAAAACTAAAAACGGGTTTCAAAAGGGTGATGAAATAGGCTTTCAAATTTGTATATTAATAATTATCTACTATGTATTTTTTTAAATAAATTTTTTTTTGCGAAAACTTTAAAAAGTGTTCAATTTGGCTCACTTTAATTTAACTAAAATTACTGATAATGAAAAATAAATAAAACACATACTTATTTCACAAGATAAATGAATTATAAACCTTACTGCCACCTCACTTTTTTTCGTTTCATGTAAAAAAATTCTTAAAAAATTCACAAAGTTCCATAATTTTTTTTTTTAAATTTCTATCGGAAACTTTGGTTTCAGAAATGGGTAAATTTTAATTTTTTTGTTGTTTTCTTTTAGATTTGAATATATAGTTTGTTGTATTCTCTTTCCAATACCGTTTAGATCACATTTCTGACTATGATAGTAAGGGAGAAACAACGATTTCTGTGAGACCTATGTGAGCTGGGACAAATATGGTCTCCTGTGATTAAATGGGAGAAAATACAGATACAGATGTCATTTGACAAGAATATACAAAACACCAACTGGAGAACTCACCTGTATCCAAACTATTTCTCACGAATTGATTTAAACAGCAGATAAAAACATATACAAATATTTTTACTTATAAATAGGGAAAAAATATATACGTAAGAATATTATTTTACAAATAGAGAGATGAGAAAAATGCGCAATATCCTTATAAAAGTTTACAAGTAATTTTTTGGAAAAATTTAGAGGGTAAGCCCAAAAAATATAGGTATACCTATGAAGTATGTTTATTTTTGTTGTTTATTTTTGGGATGTTATGCCGTGATACGCTAACTTCTTCTTTAGCCGACGTTTCGGACAACAGTACAGTGTCCATCATCAGGGCAGATGTGTTATTGAAAGTGGTAAAGTGGTAAAGCTTAAGTACATCGTACACGGCATAACATCCCAAAAATAAACAACAAAAATACTTTTGGCCGTGAAAATCTTAAATCATATTTGAAGTGGTAAAGTGTGTATGGTAAGTACGACGTACACGGCACAACATCCCAAAAATAAACAACAAAAATACTTTTGGCCGTGAAAATCTTAAATCGTATTTGAAATATGTCCAAGTTGTTTACTTTGTACTTCAACAGCCTTCAATTAGTACTGCGTGTATCAAAAAATATTATATTATAAATTATATTAAAAAATATTTGCACTAGCGTCAAAATCAAGAGAAAAAATTGGGGAATACGTTTGTATGGAAAAAACGCCGCCCGGTTTCCTCTTAACGTGTGCTCCATTGAAGAAAAAACTGAAACATGCGGCAATTATTATGTATAAGCAATAATTATTAGCCTGAAAACACTCATCCACATTGAAAAATCTCCCGAGAAAATATACATGACGACGTGTATCTTTTTTCGGGAAATTAATTCAATGTGGATGAGTGTTTTCAGGGTAATAATTATTGCTTATTATAATAATTGTTACCCTTTGTGCTATGCATAAAAAATCTTGTCTTAAATATTAGTTTATCAATTAAAAATAATAATGAAACATGCGCTTTTGTCTTATAATTTAAAAATATTTCCATTAAATATGTGTCCAAGATTTAAATAAAGCTAGTAATTTCCAATGCTTCCGTTCAGTTATATATTATAGCTCCGCTATAACCTCTCCCTCTTTCCCATAAACGATACATGTACCAGAAAGAGAGGTTACAACGTACTACACTTGGTTTTACTCCTTAAATCTACCCACATTTCTCCGTCTGGATTTATTTTTGTATTTTTGTATTTTTCCCGTTGTATTTTGAAGTCACTTTCAGTTTTGCGTGGGAGGCGATTGGTGAATAAAGATAAAATCGATAAGTTTTACAACTTACATTGGGAGACAAGACAATCTACTAGCACTACACCTCTCATGGTGAATAAAGATAAAATCGATAAGTTTTACAACTTACATTGGGAGACAAGACAATCTACTAGCACTACACCTCTCAAGGTTGATGGCACAGTAATGTATTGTGTCAAAACATTAACACCTCACAATCTTTAAACGGTGTTTTAGTTACACGTTGAATACTGCAATTTTTCGATGTTTTGATTAAAAATGTTTGTGGTAAGCTTTTTTTAAACCCTTTTTCATCTTTGAAATTAAAATAATGTTAAATTTTAAAGCATTTTCAACTAGAGAAATCTAAAATGTAATTTTATCTAGTTTTTTAAGTAGTGTTTGTTTTTATGACATCTTCAAAAATAAGAAATTATGTAGGACATTTTTTTAAATACCTTTAGATTATTTACCGTCATATTTTTCAATTTTAAGTTTTATCGTCGCAATAAAATTGGAAAAAAGTTTTTTTAAATCTTCGCATAGACCCACACGTCCCACACATTATAAATATTGTGTAGGTACCTACTGTAAATCTGTTCTCAAGAAGTTTCACTGACATTTTTTTTTTTTAGATTCATTTTTGGGTTGAATCCCAAAAACCCCTTCGTTTTTTTTCAAATCTCTGTTTTCGGACATGCGACCTTATACTTTTCAGTCAACAACTACTGTAATATATTCCATTACTTCAACCCTCTAGCCGTATTTCCTCCCCACAAAACACCCGCTCGATAAACCTTCAAAATGACTCACTAAAGTTTTCTGAATAAAATTACACGGTCCAAACAGTCGGCGAATACACCTAGGGGTGGGCCGCACTCCACCTATCATGACTTAGGGGTGTTTACATTGTTTACCCACAAATTGCCTGTTCCACGTCCATAAACACTGGGCCGCACTGCAACCTTGGACTTGAAATATTTTGGCTGGTTGCTTCGTTTCACTTTTATTATTTGGCAATGAAAATGGATTCCTTACTCTTCGGAACAGCTAATATAATAATAATAACATTTCGTTTAAACTGTCCTTAATATGATACGTTTTTAGATTTTCACGGCCAAAAGCATTTTCGTTGTTTGGTTGACATCGAATTTTCGTTGTTTGTTCTTGGGGTGTTATGCTGTGTTGCGCTACCTCCTTCTTTAGCCGACAACACAGCATAACACCCCAAGAACAAACAACGAAAATTCGACGTCAACCTCAAATTTCGAAATTTCCAATGCAGTTTTTTGTGAAATTATTGTTATTGTTGAAATCTGGGTTGCGCCGTATTGTTTTGTTGTTTTGAAATGTACCTACCAGATTTTAAACATAATTTTGACTTAGTAGTACGTTTACATGTGATTATTATTAATTGCTACAGAGCCATCTCGATTACTTATAGTATAACTCACTAGCTGTTCCACTCGCATTCCAGTCCCCGGCGTTGCCCGGACCTAACACAGGGTTTTTCGATATCTAATGTAGACAGCGACCTTCCTTGTTTTGAAAGTCTAGAAATATATATATATATTTTTTTTTTAAAGGAAGACAAATATTCCCGGTTTACGAATAACCTTACAATATTTGAAAAAGTCCTAATACCACCACAGTCAGCGGAAAATGTGCTTGAGTCGTGATGGAGGACTTAGCCCACCGAGGAATTGAATACGGGACGCCTGGGTAGGACCCAAACGCGATGCCAACTCGGCCACTGACCGATAAATAGAAGGTAGACAGATTTTAGGACCGAAGGAATTTACAATACATAAGAGGGGGGTGATACATTTCTACATATGTTTTTGATAAATCTAAAATAAAAGTTTCACATATACTACAAAAATAAAAAAGAGATAAAAATAAAACTAGTTTTGTTTAAAACCACGAGTTTTTATTAATTTATTTTACCGACCGGTTTCGCTTTACTGAAGCATCACCATCAAACATTAATAATTTCCTTTTGTCGCTTTCGATAACCTATTAGTCTATAATTATTATTATTGACCATCGACATTTTCAATATCACTTACAGACAGTTGTGCAAATTTGGTAAAAAGATAGGATAGTTTTTATCTCGATTGTTGACCTCAATATTTATTATTGCTAATCAAATGTTTTTTATGGGACAATTATTTGTAAGTTCTATAAGTTTCTGACAGATGGCGATGTGAGTTAATTTATTGATACAACACTTGGTTATCTCGATTAGATAACCATCCAGTAGATGGCGTTGTGTTTCGTTAGCCACAGCAAAGCGTGGGCGGGTCAGCTAGTAATAATATAAATATAACAAAAAACAAGAGACAAAAAAGGATACACGTACAAGCATAAACCCAAGGTAGGAATTTACGGAAAGGTTCTTATTAAGTCACCACTCACATAGGTAAAAATATATTATGGGTGTTTGTGATAACAAATAGAGGGGAAAGAAAAGGAGAGAAAAAAAGAACCAAGACAAAACAAAACGTGACATTTAAAGTACTTTAAAATATTATTGTAGGACTACTTTGGCATTTTTTTTATTATGCTCGCTGCTTTATACCTTTCTGGAAAAAATTTTAAGGTGTGTAGGCAATATTGTTCATAGATTTTATCCCATCTTTTGTATTCCCAATGCATTTTTGACATAGACAACTTATTCTGTAATTTTTTAGCACTGGGAAGGAGAAAGGTCATAATAACATGATGCTCCCTAAAACGAACGAGAAATCGACGATAATGGTATCTCTTCTGTATTAGTTTGGAGGAGAATTGGAGCAATGAGACTAGTGCACTAGTAGGTACTGATAAGAGTTGTAAGGAATTGTGCTTTGGCCTAGCTGTTTATTAATTACAATCATTAATAGATTTTTTTGATAGCAGCAATAACTCACGATATAGTTAAATTTGTTCAACTTTTTAGTCTCAAATTTGTAGGTTAGGTAACGTGACAATTGGAAAAGTGCCGAAATAATCTAAGGAAAATACATAATTAACTTGTTTAACAACATCGTCAGCCAATATCGTTTCTACTTGGTAACGAGGGAAGCACCCAATTTATGACACGTAATTTGCTGACAGCCGAAAATGATCAACAAAAAATGTCTATGTCCCCAAGGTAACTATAAAAATGTGAACCACGCGATGGTACCAAAACAAGGCGAAGCCATCTGAGAAAGTTAGTATTGCCATAAAAAAGTCGATTTAATGTGTGATAATATTCGTTCTAGTTAAAGGTGATAAGGATAAATTATGGACCGACAGTGTTCTGACCTTATTAAGTAAGTAGGTCACCGGCTGGATTAATTAATTAGAATGTAAAAAGCACTGAACAGATTCTTCCTAGAAGTTACGATCTATTCAAATGTGAACGAAAATTTTATCATGTCGGGGTCACCAATATCGCGGATTGTAAAATTAACATGTTCTGCTGATTGCTAAAGGATGCGGAAGCTATATTAGGATGCATTTTAATAAAGAGATTTAATGTTATAAACATATTAAGCACTAAAATTTACAAAAACTATGTTATCAAATAAGTTAGAAACACGGAGGATAGATATGTGTGAACTACGATGTTATTACGAATGACACTCGAAACAGAATACAGGTAAGAACATACTGAGCCGACGTAGGTACGGTACGTAAGCGACGATATCTGGACTACTCACAATTCATACATTTAACGTGGAAATATATTATTCAGAATCACACTGGCCACACATTTGATAAGTGTGATTCTGAAGCATCTACTTCCATAGAAAATGTATGGATTGTAAGTAGTCCAAACTCCCTAGCACAATCGATCGATAGGGATTCACAGGATAACTTTCGGTAACTTCTCATCGTTCCCTAGGACAACTGCAGATCGCTAACGTACAAAAAATGTATCGACAAATATATTAAGGACATTTACTCATTGTGAACTGTTACTTATTCGTTGGCGATCTGCAGTCATGCTAGGGAACGATGAGAAGTTACCGAAATTTATCCTATTAACCTTTATCTATCGACTGTGTTAGGGGGCCAGTTATGGTAATGTGTCGCTTACGTAGAGTACGTAGACTCAGTATGTTCTTACCTTAACGGTTGGTTTCAAAACCGCTCCATCATTCAGAAGTGCGGTCCAACGCGCATGCTTTACAGTGTGACAACTGAATGAAAATTGCCAGTATTTAAAAGTCAAAATACGAGTAGTTCTTACGAGAACCTGAATCCTGAGCTCCAGACAGGTAAGTTAATTTGAGTATTTGCTCAAAAAAATCGATGTTCGAAGTTTTTGGATCATTTACACTTAAACGAAAATCTTTATTTTTTGTGCAAATGGTGACGCCCATAGTACATTTCTGTAAATTTATCTCTTCAGTAGATAACTATATGTCAGCTCGGATGTGATATTTGCCAGGCAGACATATTTTAGGACGCGCCTTTATACTAAAAGCACGCGCGTAAAAGCTCGACACGTTGAAATTATCTTATTTGTCAACCTGATTCTATTACGTTGTTTTTTCTTTGTTGTTGGCCCAGTTTTCATGTTGAGAAAAGTGTGATTATTTGTGGGAATTGTTTTTTTTTCTCTATGAATTACTTAGGGATATAGAGGCAAAAGTTTCCTGATATTTTTACTGGGTTGAGTACGATAGGAGATAGGACAGATCATTAATTATTCCAAAATGTGCAACATTATATTTAACAATATTTTTTTTCTTTATTCATAAATTAAGTTTTGTATACAGTTTTTTTTTACGTGGTTTTTGACTACCATACTAGGCACATGCCCGTATTATACTAGTCGAAATTTGTGAATATAATTATGTAAATTTATAATCTATTAATATCTTAAATACATTGTTTTGTTAAATATAATTTATTAGTATAATAAGGATTTCTATAACTTTTTATTTTTATTTATTTATTTATTTATAGATACAAAAGAAAGTACAAGTTACACATTAGGAAGCTTTGCCTGTCCAACTAGGAAAATTTCCCGTTCCAGGACAGACAAATTGACAGGTTTAGTTCATATTATTCCTTAAGTACATAATTGCAAACAAAAATAAAAACAAAGATAAAAACAAGAAAATTCATTTTTTTTTAAATTGAGTTGTGTTATGAAGAAATATATAAAAAGATACATACATTTTTTTTGTGACTATGCAAAAAAGTAATCTGTTAGCATATTAGCTATTCGGATTTACCGAATTTACCTGGTAACAAATAATATATTCAGAATTACAGAGTATGGGATAAGTATGTAAGTTGGGAGTGTTGAAAAGTGTAAACAAGGTATCTGATAACAAGATAGAGGAATAACAATAAGATTTACAATATAAAGATATAGAAATGTGTTGAGAAGTGTGAACTTATAATACATATAGATATAAGCATGATTATTTTCACTAATTTAAAACATGTTTTCAGTACAAAATATATAACTGGTTTCTCAGTTAAGATTGCACATGCATAAACCAACCTTTAGACTGTTGATTTCGTTAAAATCAAATTAATAAAAATAGGTAAATTATTAAATGGCTTTACTTGTTGAATGACATAAAGATTAATTAGCAAAATAATGTTTCTATAATTTGATTGAAAAAAATGAATAATAAAGTTATATAACTTAATTTAATGATGTGAGGCATTCTTTTAAATAGGTCCGTCCCATTAACACTTGCTGTAAAATTATCAGTTTTCGATTTCCTAGTATCAATACTCAGCGAGTTAGTTATTTCACTTCAAGTGAGTTTAACTATAACAAAATTAAAAATAATCCTACAGTGCACCTTATACGAGTCCTTGCAACATATTGATAAAGTAATTTTAAATAAAGAAAATACAGTATACGAGGCAATGACCAGAGAACAAAAATAAACAATAATAGTCCTGTTAATGGACTGGACAACATTAGTAGAAAGTAACGGTGCTATTATAGGACAAATCAAGAACGTTAAAACTAAATATGGTATAACACAGGTTCAAAAATAAGAATCATACTGAGTGGACATTAAAAACATAAAAATACAATAAGGAGGAAACCGAAACCAAACAATTACCAGATACTCTAATTATGGCATCACAATACATTAAGAAGAGATTAAGATTCATGAATAGTATGATTTTTTTAATATATTTTTTTTAAATCTCGTTTAAATTCAGTCAAGTTCAAAAATAAGAGAACTGTCGCTGTTCCGGACTTCTTCTACCATTCACATTTGCGTCATAATATATATTCTTCTTACACTCCTTTCTTAAGTCATTAGCTATATCTACATGTCCAAACCATCTGAGCGTCACTTTCGTTTAAAATGAATAAAATTTACTTGCGTACGTAGTGATTTGACTCCACGACCTCTGGATTCATAGCAGAGGATCGTAACCACGCAACAACGTAGGCCATCAAATTTAATGGTTTTTCAATTCAATGTCATGACCACTATCAAACACATAGCTAACATTTATCATTTTGCATTTTCGCTGATTGTCGACTTGATTAAATTGAAGAGGGCACTGACTTCAATATATAATGTTGCGTTGGAATGTCGATTTTTCTATGGCCTGTTGCTGATTGTTCTTCTGCCAAATTGTCTCTGGCAATTGTGATGACGATGACTGATGATGTGCCCTGCCCTCTAACCGGAAGGACGTTGCCCAGCGGGATTGAATAATTATTATCTCTTGATGTCTCTGTTAGTCATTCGTGGAATCACTGAATCATGAAAATGAAAGAATTAATATTTTTATTGAAAATGTTTTATTTTAGCGTTGTTGTTTCTTTTGTGTGGGCTTGCAAGTGCGTACTGTGCAATCAAAAACCCACCCTGTGAAATAATCATCAAATTTTTTACAATATTTCTTAACTTTAATGGCACAAAGCACTCTCTTTAGGGTGAATTGGGAACAATCACACATTTTTTTTTACCAAAAATTAAAGAAAAAAATTACTAACTGAAATATTTAAACTATTTTTTTTGCGATAGTAATAGTCTTTCAACAACGTTTTGAAAATTCACATTTCAAATTAGGACAAAAATCCATCTGACGTCACGCGCACCTTTTGACGTCACTGCGCACCCCGTGTCAGATGCCAATAGTCAAGTCTAATGTAATCCAGTAATCAATCTTCAGTTGATCATTTGTTTGTCAAAGAAAATGTCCCTAAATAATGTATAGTGCCAAAATGTACAAATACAACATCTTCAACACCAAACAACTCGGACTCGGGAGTGCTGTGTGACGTCACAATGTCGCCAGTCAATGATGACTCGTTTTTGATCTTTGAATTTTCACACAACTTTGAAAGTGAATTAATTAATTTAATAATTTTTTTGGTAGGTTTTGAGTACGATATTCGATTTTAGTTAACTTTTTAACATATATTAAATGCATTGAAAACACTATATTACATACCCTGCAAGTACCCTATTGCCTATTTAAAAAAAAGGAATTTATTGTGGATATATGAAATTTAGTAGTTTCCTCTGCATACTTATATACAATATTCAGCCGGTATGAATATGGTTTTACCTAATTACACAAAATATAACTAAGTGTCCCGAAGGGATGTGCAGAGAGGACATCAAGGATAAAATAACTAGTCTATATACCGTATATGTATATGTAGGTACACCGATTCGATATTGTAAATAAGTTCGTTTCATATCCAAACCAACTTATTATTAACTATAACTTTGAAGTCGATTTTAGGATTGAAATTGGTAAATAAGGTACAAAAAATATTATTTCAAAGAGCCCAATGTGGGGGGATCAACTATCGGGTCACTATAGAAATGTGAAAAATCATTGACCAAGAGTAAAAAAAAACAATTTTAGGTAAACGTTATTAAATAATACCTACAATCGTCAAAAATACTAATTTCGGTCGTGTATCCGTCTTGTGTAACTAGTAAGTTACATAGTCATAATATAATATTATAGCAGAAAAATATTTGTTAAGCCCTTTCCAAAATTGGAACTGACGTGTGAAGAATTCAGACTAACTAAACTAATTAACTAACTAACTGACCATCACGCCGTTTCCCCGCAGGGGTAGGCAGAGAGGACGGATCGCCAAACAGCTCGGTCTTGGCACACACTCCTTGCCTCATTCACATTCATATATTTTCTCATACATATTATTCTGACTCTTGACATGGCCCGACTCAAGTATCTGATTCACCTGATCGTGCCACGTCCTCCTTGGGCGTCCTCGGCTTCTTCTACCATTCACATTCGCGTCGTAAATTCTCTTTACACTCCTTTCTTCATTCATTCGTTCAACATGCCCAAACCATCTAAGCGTCCCTTTCTTGATCTTACTTATTACGCGCACATCAGCCTTGCATTTTTTTCGGATCTCCACATTCTTCACACGATCATATATGGTTTTACCACACATACGCCTCAGGGATCTCATTTCTACAGCATTCAGTATACTTTCATCCTTTCTCTGCCAGTTCCATGCTTCACTGCCATACATCAGGGTAGGTACCAGTAGTCCATTGTGGACTGCTAGCTTCGCTTCTGTGGACAGCTTTTTGTTGGCTCCAACGGCGTTCAGTCCTCCATTAATGAAGTTACCTGCATTCAATATCCCTATCAGCCTTCCCATCTCTCGTAATAAAGTGTCTACTTTATCAGAATTTATTTTGTTTAAATTTTTTAGCATTTAATCTTGATAATTGTAGTCATATTTCGTTATTTTTTAATGATAATATAGAAAAATGCACTGAAATAAACCATGTGAGCTTCAGTTTCATATGTAAAATCCAGTAGAGATTAAATCAGCGATCAAGTTATATATCTATTTTCGAAACGATCCTTTCTACCAATTAAAATATACAGGACGCTTTTACGTGAAAATAGTCCCTTGTGCATATTTCTCTCAATACGTCCGCTAGATTAGCTGAGACTTTTTCAATTTATCGACAGACCTTCGTCCATTCTTCTCTAATTAAAATTCCTTCGTTGAAATAGACGGTTCTTGTACATATTTCTTTCATGCATACCATTTAAATCTTTTTCCAACACTGAACCACTTAATTTTAATCTCCTAACCAAACTATTTTCCAGATTCGACTTTTATTATTGATAATTCCAATTTTTTTCTTCCATTTCATTTATTTACGGACAAATAATATTTTAGGCTGAAGGTAGTGGAATGGCGTAGAGAAAGGTGGGGAAGTACCTTAAATATTCAGATCTGGTCACCAAACACAGCTAAAGTCATTTCAAGCAACGTTTCGATTCTGAATGGTCGTGTTTCAATGAAAGTATCTACTACAACGGAAAGTGCCGACAATATAATAAATATTATTTTAAATGAATAAATTGTAAAATAACACAAATTAATTAATTAACGAAATTAAGTTTATTTACACACGCTGGGATTTGAACTCGCGACATCTAGATTCTTAGCCGAGGATCGTAGCCACCCAAGGAGGCCTGTTCTTCTTTATCTTTTAAAATTCATCATCACAACATTCCCCAAATTTGGGCCTCCGGGCAATTGAGACCCGTGCGGCATCACTTAAAACAAAAATCATTCTAATTACACTAATCTTCTTATTATTGCTATTTTGCTAGACAAGCCCTCGCTTCCACAATAAACTTGTTTTCTCACACACTAACTCTCAGTTTTTTGCTTAGAGTATTGCATAACTACATAACTTACTTTTTTATCCAATCAACTTTTATATAAGACCTGTTCTTGTCTAATGCCCGAGAAAGAATTGCTATCTCTACCAATTATTATACCCTCAGGTCGCAAGCTTTTTTTGTCAGAAAGTCACAGTATTTCCGCTTTGTAATAAAATTCAAATAAATTGAATATTTCTGTACGTATCCGAATACTAAAAAAAGCTATAATATTAGAAATAAAAATATAATAATTATATGTTTAAGAAATATGTATAAAAATTCTGAATGCAAACATAAAATCAACAAAATGCAACGTGGATCTTGCATCTCATAATGCAAGGAAATATTGCCGGAAGACGTGGACCTGGAAGAAGGAGGACATCATGGCTGAAAAACCTGAGACAGAGGTTTGGCCAGTCTACTGTAGGGCTGTTCCAGGCCGCAGTAAACAAAGTCCGCATAGCCAACATGATAGCCAACGTCCGTTGAACGGTCAGGGCACAAGAATAAGAAAAAGAAACATTAAAAAGATTTTAAAATGGCTCTGGTTTTGGTTTTTTTTCTATATTTAGTTTAAAAAAAACTAAAAACACAAACATGTTTCATTAGACAAATTTATTTAAACTTTGTCATTTACTTTTTTGTGCTTTCATGTAAAAATAATTAATTAAAAATTCACATAGTTTATAAATTTTTCTCAATTTGCATACGGAAATTTTTGGTTTCACGTGTAGATTTTTATTCTTCTATTGTTAACTTTTAGATTTTAGTCCGGTAATGTTTTTTTCATTCTAACACCGTTTACATCATATTTCCCACGATGGCAGTGAGGGAGATACAACGATTTCTTCGAGACCTATGTGAACTGTTCCCAAAAACTGTACTAAAAAAGCGGCTTTCGAAACAACTCATACAGGTATCACTTAAATCGTTGTGTCTCCCTTAATATACGTAGGTACTATAACAAAAAAAATTAAGAAAATTTATATCTATAAACTAATTTTACCACTCCATTTTTTAATAGTTGAGTAAAAAATTGTCCAATATCTAGCGCTAATAGATCACGTTATTGGCCCATTAATAGCTGACACACTAAATAGTTTCAAGGCCAAAACACGTAATAATAATTGGTGTCAAGGCGACTAACGCGCCAATGGACATTATGTTGGTATCGACTCTGGACCAGTCATTCAGAGGCAAGCGAAATTTCAGAGTAGTTTGGGTCGATGACCGAACGTAATTTATTGTTAATAACCCCTCAGGCCTCGAGCATATTTTGTCAGAAAGTCAAAACATTTCCGCTTTGCAATAAAATTCAAATAAATGGAATACTTCTGAACGATAAAACGTAAAACTTAAAAAACGTCCAGTGATACAGTTGGGCGAGGCAACTCCAAAAACTGTGCGAGGAGAGGATGGGTCTGCCATGGACGGAGGCCGAACAATCGGCGCAAGACAGGGACGTATGGAGGAGCTTTGTCGATGCAGTGGGTCCCCGACCCGAATAGGACAAGGGGAAGAAGAAGAACTTCTGAACGTATCTGAAAATTAAAAACTGGTTTTTGAAAGGTTATAAATACGTTTTCAAATTTTATAATTCGAAATAAACAACAATTTTTTTTATTAAAATGAAAATTTATTAAAATGGCACATCTTACGTTTTTGCTATTACTTATAACGAAAAAAATTAAAACGCGAACATATTTTATTTGTTATCGTAACCTCACTTTGTGTCGTTTCATGTAAAAGTAATTTATGAAAATTATAAAATTTTCTTTCAAACTGCAATCGAAAACTTTGGTTTCATAAAGGTGTGCATTAAAAATTTTATGTGGTTAACTTCTAGATTCGAAGAACATTGTTAAATTTTTATTAAGTCATATTTCTCACCATGACACAGTAAGGGAAACACAGCAATTTCCATGAGTTCTTCCCAAAGTTGTTAAAAAATTAGCTTGAGGGTTTAATATCTCATAATGTGTTACGTTTCTCTGTTATTATTTCCCAGGTAACACGCACCTTTGTTCTATAAAAGCATGTGGTTTCACCATAGTCGTTTTGAAATTACTTGCCACCTAGCTCGTCTATCATTCGTGTGAAATGAGGCTAACATGATACATTTTTTTAATTACTCGGTATTTAGTTGTTTGATTTGTGTTTTGTTCACGATTTAGCCATGATCCTTGATGATCTTTGTAAAATGTTCTTAATACGTTGGTACCTATATGTGGGAGAAGAGGGGCAAAACGGGATACCGGGGCATAATGGGACAATCCCCCTAAAAGCAGTAAGGTAGAGTGGAAAGTGGAATCGACATCCCGCAAGTCGTGTGTGTTTTTAATTTAGTTAAATAAATTGTAATTATTATAAAATTATATTTTTAGTGCATTTACCAATTAAAACCTAAAATCGACTGTAAATATCTTTAATATACACAGCGCCCTTGAGGTGATTTTTCACAAAAACGGCGCTATACAAGTCATCCAATTATTATTATTATTATTATTATTAATATGAAGTTGGAATGGATTAAAAACGAATTTACTTACAGTGTTGATTATCTGTACTTATACGCTGGTATTTACAGTATATCTATAGACAGGAGTTTTAACCAAGATATGTTTTTTTTTTAATTTAAAAAAAAAAAAATTATTGAAAGAATAATTGAATACATAGTATCAACAACCAATTCAATTGGCTTGTCAACAGGTGCTTATATTTTACATTCATAGACATTTAAAAAAAAAATTACATCTTATATCTGCAGATTCAACCTTTTTTTAATACATTTTTTCATACATATTAATATAAATATTTTTTTTTCCGATAGCCAATTTTTCACCATATATTTAACCTTATTCATAGAATTACATTGCTTTATAGTGTCAGGTAAAAAAATTAATATTTTCGGTATGTTGTATTCAAACGTTCTCTGTCCGTACTTATTAAATTTCGGAACCATTAACCCGTCGTCGTGCGTGAATCTAGTGTTATATTTATGTTTTAATTTCTCTTTTCTAAAAATCATAATTAAAAATACTTACAATTTTGGGCAGCTGGTTCAAAATAGACAGAAAATGTTTGTAATGAAATCTTTTGTTATTTTGTAATACCAAAAGATTTCATTATTTGTTGCCTTTATTTTCATGTTTGTCTTAACATCAACTATTGCCAAATACAACCAATACGCAATCACAAATATACAACGCGAAGTGAAGTGCCACCATTAGATATGTCGTTGCTGAAAAAAATGATATTACGCTACAACGAATCAGCGGAATAGGAACCTATAAACTATAAAGCCTCTCATTTTCCATTACGCCATTTATACCAAATCAAATCATTTATAAAAGTAGCTACTTAAATTTACAGAACTTCATAATTATTATTGTACAGAAGATAATAATATGATTTATTGCTTAAATCCAATTATATCAAACATTTTGAATCGTTCACGAACCGTTATTAAATATATGCAAAAGTTAGCTTTCATTAGGTTGTAAAATGCATTATTTAATAGGGCCAATAACACTTGAATGAAAATCTATGGAATAATCACGCTGACTATAAAACGTACTCATAAAAGCCATTTTACGATAAGGAGTAGGGTGAATAGAATCGGAAAACCGATAAATCAACCATTCTATTATTTTATCGCTTCTATGGCTTTATATTGTATTAAAGCTTATTTTTGTTTGCTATCAACAAATTAATACCTTTGTTATTAATTTTATGCTGATAGAAATTATTTTTTTTATTATTAAAGAAATATTGCTTCTATGACCTCAACCCTTCCCTACACAACATTGTACTGTTTTGTCACTGTACATTGAACGCGAGAGTAGCGTAGTAGTAGTTTGTTCGTTCTGTTTTCGATTGTTTTCTTAAATCGTCATGTTTATTTGAACATTTTAATTAGCATTTTTTCAGTATTAATAATAATAATATTTATATGATTTGTACAGCGCCGTTGTGTGAAAAATCGCCTCAAATGCGCCGTACACATTAATACTATATTTCTACATTCTTAGTTCTAACTACAGGCTAGAAAAAACCATTGAAATAACTCTTGGCTAAAAAATTGCATCCACCTGTTCGATCTCTGATACAAATCTATATGTACCTACAATGCATTTGCCTAATGATCAGGATGCTGTGTAAAATTGTAATAGAAGAGTATGAATGTGAATGAAGCAAAGAGTGTGTGCCGAGACCGAGCTGTTTGGCGGTCCATCCTCTTTGCCAACCCCTGCGGGGAAACGGCGAGGTGGTTAATTCGTTCGGTAGAAATATATAAAAATTATAATAATACACGGATTAGGGTCATGAACCCGCCGCCATAGCCAGACTAACTTCTCTGTAAATAATTTAAAAGTTCGCCTCGAAACAATGCCACTAATTTTGGCGGGGAGATAATTTGAATTTAGAATATAATGGCCATTGACCACACTCATTATGGTTCATTGTGCGTTAACATTGTTTGAAGACGTTAATTCTGACAATATAATTTTCTGTGTGGGTTAGACAGTAATTGCAGAATAAGTTGATGTTATTAACATATAAATGACTTTATTTTAGTGTCAGCAAGCAATATAAAACATCTCATTCAATTCAATTTTATTTTGTTAAAATATCAAACAGCTCAATGGTGTGGGTACCGCTGCCCCGGGATCCATTTATTTGATAACATGATAACTAATACCCCTGCCACATGTCGCCCTAGTGGTCCGCCACGTTTGGTATTTTTGGAATATGTTGTTATATTAACTATACGAATACAACATATGCTTATTAATCTACAAAATTCAAAATGGCTTTATACCCACAAATACTACATTTTTGAAAACATCACAGGTACATGAACACCACCCAAGACTTACGTAATAAATTATACACAAATTCAACAAAAACAGAGTGTGGCAAAAGAAACATAGGCTATGAGGGTATAAACATAATCTCCTTCCTGATAGCCTGACAACCGAAAATAAAATAAATATATTTAAAAAAAAACTGTTTGCTTTCAAGATTAATGAGCAAAACCAAAATGTTCTTACTTAAAAAAATGTGTTACTTGGTGTTAGGTAGTAAACCATCATTATTAATTTTATTTGTATCAATGTATTAAGTTAACAAAGCGAAATATGTATATTTCTTTTAACTTAATAAAAAATAAAGTTTTTGGTGAGCAGGGGTTCCCGGGCTCATGGGGTGAAGTTTGTCTGGTTCTGGGCGGCAGATGCGTTTGCCCATCTGTTGAGTTGCGGGCTCGATCGGGAGAGACTGGTTGAAGGAGACCTTTTGACTCTCTCGACCCATCGCCTTGCACTGCAGTGGGAGGGTGGATTCGTACGTCCGTCACTCCTGGACACATTAACCTCAAGATTCTTAACCACCCCTCATACCATTTTCCTTCGCAGAACTTCCTTTCCCTAAAAATACCCTCCGTACAGCATCCCCAAAAATGACATAGGCCCTAAGGGGGGATTGTTTTCTCGGGGCCTCCTGTGTGGAGCTAAGGTAAAAAAAAAACGCTGTCTGTGTATCCTTCTCCTCCAACTTGGGTGTCTTTTAAGACTTATGTTCACTTCTTCCATTCCTCAAAAAATCCACAACACGCTATTTACAAAGATGACACAGGCCCATAGGGAAATTCGTTCCCACTTGACTTTTCATATGCCGTTAATTAAAAAAAATAATTAAAATATCTGTAATTTATTATTGCCAATTTTTATTTCGGTAAAAACTACTCATAATTTGCTCATCGTAAATATCCTAAAGCTAAAAGTCACCTTTCTTATTCATATAACGGTATAACCAAGGAGTCAGTGATTCACTTGTTCGTGCGCACGATACGCATTCTAAACGATTTTTGCTGAAGCTCAAGGAAATCATTGTGCGGGCGGTGGTCTAGACAGGACTCATTATCCATTAGCATTATTCATGGATCCACCGAAACTCAAAGAAAGCTTGGTGTCACTGGTTGATCAAGTCGTCCAACGCATATAGTTTTATGCTACTTACTAATGGGCGTTTTACATGAAACTGTTTTTCATACCGACTCCCATATGGTAACTAAATCAAGATCCATATAAAAAATATTTGCTTTAATCTTTAAACGATCATTATTTATTTTTGATTTATTTGCCATTAGAGAAGATATTATATTTTGGGACGGTACTAAATCATCCAACAAGTGGAAACACCTTGAACATAAGCATATAGCACTAGGAATCATTTGTCATTTGCCATTGCCGTCAACAATTCATCAAAAATACATATGAAACTCAATATACCTTTACTAGAGGCTTTAGGAATATTTCAACAAGGAATTTTTTTTATACGTCTTTAGTTCGAAGTCAAATCGAATATAACTCCTCGATCTTTTTTATCATTATTATACGGTATCAAAATAAACATATTATAATGCAACTGCAGAGGCATATTGACTTCATGATCTATGGTTATGTTCAAGGTGTTGCCACTTTTCGTCCATTTACTATTTAATTTATAAATGAAAAATTGAATACATTGTGAAGAAACATAAGTGCTGACTAACAGAAGGCTGCGGTTCTTTGTTTATCATTAATTTATTTAATTAATATTTTCCGTTAATCGCTGTATCTTAATCGCTACATCTTCCGTTATCTACTGTCCCAAAATATTGTTTCTTCTTTATGCTTATGAATTCGTAAGTATTAAAATAATGATTGTAAAATAAGAAAAGTTTTTTCACATGGGTCCCGATATAGTTTCAATATGGGTATCTGTATGAAATAAAGCGCCGTGTAAAACGCCCATAAAAGGACCTTTCCGTTTTGCCACAGGCCGTGACATCTTTACCAAACAAATTTGTATGTGAAATCTGCCAAGAAATACTTGTTAGGTTCATTAAATTTCATATTTCAAACGAGGTACGCAGTATCGGTTCATTCTTATGCAGAAAATCGAGTGTATAGGTCGCAATTACTGAGTAAAACAGTACTCGGCTATGCAATGCGAATAATTTAACGTGCAATTTACTAGACGAAAGAAACCTCCAAGCCAAGACTGATTTACAGCGAAGTAACCACTTCGTGGTAACCACATTGGTTGGTGAAGTTTCCCATGCATTGTTTATTGGTAACTGATTCTTCAAACTTTGCAACAAACCTGGCTTCATTTGGACATGTAGTACCAATTCTTCGCTAAAACTGTTTCCTCCCACTTATTTCCTATTTTTATCTATTTCTGGCACTTATAAGGTGCCTTCCTTTGTATTTTGTATCTCTTTAACTCATTGTTTTATTTTCTTATATATGTATGTATCTGCATGTAATTATTTTTAGTTAATATAATGGCCGTAATTCCTAACCCAACTGTTGAGCCAAAATTTTGGCTGCACAAATGCACAAATACGCTCTTTCCAACGCAACTTTCCGACCAACAGGCGAATTGAGCGTTACTAAACAAATCACTTAGCTGATCGGAGACTCAGATTGATCGATCGAAAAGTTGGGAACAACGGCCCTAAGAGCCCTAACGAAGCTTGAGCCGAGCGAAACCTGGTTGGCTATCATTTGTTACAATAAATAAATTTATAAAATATTAGGTTAGCAGCATTTCGGCAAAGAACTTATTACTGGGAATATTTTGACGGGACATTTTTATTGGAAAAATTTCAACAGGGTACACTTTCACAGGGAACATTTACTTGGTTTTCTTCTTTAAGAAACTTCTGTAGCATTATACTTTTTTAAAACTAACTAACTAACCATCACGCCGCTTCCGGCAGAGGTAGGCAGAGAGGACGAACCGCCAAACAACTCGGTCTTGGCACACACTCTTTGCCTCGTTCATATTCATACATCGTCTCATGCATACTCTTCCATTTTTTAGACTCTTGACATGGCCCGACTCAAGTACCTGATTCCCCTACTTCTTATACCATTCACACTTGCGTCATATATTCTCCTTACCGTCCTTTCTTCGTTCATTTGCTCTACATGCCCAAACCATTTGAGGGTCCCTTTCTTAATTTTACTCATTACGCTTATATCACCCTTGCATTCTTTGCGGATTTCCCCATTTACTTTTTGAAGTAAATACTTCTTTACGCACGCTTGACTTAAGGGGGTAAGCTGGCGAATGCGTTACGAAAAGTGAAATGCGTTGCGAGGCGAACGGGCTGTATCACACTCTTCCTCTCATAGCCATTGCATGAAATATCTCAGTCATGCGGATGCGGATGTACAGATGGAGCTAAAGAAGTATTTACGTCGTGAGGTCTAAAGCACACTCGTGTTTAAAAAAAAATCATTTATCCTGTTATTACCTTGAGTACTATGCCGAATCCATTATTAGTGGACCGCTTTAAAAAGTCATTATATTTTAAATATATGACGTATTAATCACAAAACCTTCATAATTCATAGAAAATTATTCACATATTGAATTACTCACGGGCCACAAAGTGCAATATTTTCTAGACATAATATCAAATTTCGTTATTTAAGTTAGCAAAAAACGCTTTTAAGCTCTTATATTTTTTATTACACTTGTGACTAACTAAGATTTGCTCTAAATTTCAAAAAAACATGCTCATGTTCGTTTTTTTTTCAAATCAAATTCTACATTTGATTGTATAATAATAGATACTATTTGATTGTATTGTCATTTAAAATAAGAAGAAAAACGTAACGTGAATAATTTAAATGTTTAAATACCGTTAAAACGACATTTTTTATTAAAAAAACATAAAACATAGCAGAGTACTGCCGACTTCCTTTTTTTGAAATAGTTTTTTTAGATGTACGCAAGGTTTAAGAAATGTTGTTAAATCGGTTAAAAGTGGGTAAATGTTTTTCAAAATGGATACAATTATTTTTTCACATATATGTCACATATCCTACTAAATGTGTGACATATATGTGAAAGTAAAACTAAGTACTGTTAGGTTATTATAAAGTTTTTGTTCTTTACAAAACACGCTTAGTTTTGGGAAGCCTAAAATCTCGGTAACTTCTCGTGGGATAATTGTGAACATTTTCACTGTACATAATATTAGTTTGCAGATAAGGGAATACGTTATTTTTAAGCTTGTAGATCAACATTAACGTGTTTTATATTATACTAGTCGCGTCTACAAATAAAAAATTCCAAAATTCTTGGAGGAACGCCTGCGCGGCCGCTTTCATACCAAACGTAGTTTTGAATTTGAGGCCACAATACCCAACCAAAATGAAAAATTATTTTTGTAATAAAAAGGTAGGTCCAATGTCAATCTCGGATAGGAGCAAATTTTTTTTGCTTCTAAATTATGAAGCATAGGTAATTAAAGAAATCAGTTTTTGTTCATTTTGTAAGCAATTTTGTAATTTTTTGTGAGTTATTTATAATTATTATAAAAAAAACTGCTTAATCCTTGGTTCTAAAATAATGAAAAAAAAAAAAAATTAAAAAATGTGTTTCTTTGGGTAGTAATTTTAAAATATAAAAAACAATTTTTTTGTTCCGATGTAAATAGTTAATTTGTAATTTAAATTTACACCCATCAAAATTGTTTCTAAAAAAAAAAAACTATATTTTAAATTTTATATTTCATCATATTTAAAAAAAAATATAGCAAAAATTTATTTTTTTAAATGTTTACATTTACTTGCAAATAATTGTCCAAGTTGCATCTAAAATCACAAAATATTAAAATCTTTAATAGCCTATATTTTAAAAATTAAAGCAAAAATAAATACAGTAGCTCCTATCCGAGATCGACATTTGACATACCTTTTGATTATAAAAATAATTTTTCATTTTGGTTGGGTATTTTGGCTTAAAATCCAAAACTACGTTTTGTATGAAACCTGCCGCGCATCCAATGGTCTTAAAAATTCAAAGTGCCCAAATTAAAATGTATATACCGTATGTATTTTTATGCCCGCAACTATTGCAACTTAAGTCTATCGTCAGCATATACCCTAATACCGCGAGTTATGTGAGGAATGCTTTCCGTAGTCTTTATGTAGCGTTATGTCACTGATCTCAGATTTTTTATTATAATTTTCTCATCAAGTACCTACTTTCAAATTTACGTAAGTCAGGTGTTACGTAACTCGGGGAGTAGACTACTACATGTGTATATCTTTCAATACAGTATTTGCGTAATTTGTTAAAAGTCAACTGGTCTCAGAAACAAAAAAACTGCCTTCCTCAGGAAATTTCAGAAAGTTCACTGTACAAATCTCTCATTATGCTCATGTATATGGTCATTTGATAATTTTTTCTCTACAAACCGCAACAAATTAAAGCAATTTTATTATAAAAATTATCACATTTTACGGGTTTTGTTTTATGAATAAACGTAGGTAAATATATTTTGTCGCCATTCTGTGGTGATTCCAAGATATGCCAAATGCGTATGGATACGTATTATGTTAATTGTGTCAATATAAGTAACTTCATTTTTCTTACCACAAATCTATTTTTTGTTCCAAGAAATAAAGTCGGATTTTCTGTTACATACCAAATATACTCAAGAATCACTTTCTTCATCATTGGGGTACACACTGTTACATTCTATGTATGGTACCGTATAAATATTTTTCATTATTCCACTCAGTGGCAATTTATCTCACGAATCTGAACACAAATCTCACACGACGACAGTCCACGACATCCGTAAATACCACTTTTCCTTTAGTTTCTTCGCGTTTTTTTGTATTTTGACACGTTTATTGTTATTTTAAACTGTTAACTTTATAAATTATTGCCCTTTAGATTTAATTTTCTTCACAAATGTGTTTTTTTAGGAAGCTACTAATATCTCAATAGAAATCTATTTTATTATTATAATGAGTGTGGCCGCACCTCGTCGGATAGAAAAAAGGATCATCGGTTAGCAAAATGGCATCTGCTTTTTACCCCTGATTTCGATCGTCCAGTTAATTATACATCATCTCCAAATTCCAAGTTATGAGATAATGACGAAAGTAATATTCGAATGCTCGCAATAAATCACAGATTATTTACACGTATTTGTGTTTTACGTATAAAATAGGTTATAAAATAACCCCGGGTAGCATAACTGTCCGATAGGTACATTTCTTATGACATTTTGAAATTTCACTAGTAAGCCAGAAAATATATACATGTTGTAACAGGACGTACCCGAGAGATTTTACCCAGCGATTCCGGATCATATTTGAAGTAATAAATCTACATATTTGCCATTTTGCTGTCCGATGATATTTTGTTCTATTAAAAACAAAAAATATATTTTTCGATCACACGTCGCTACTGATCCCATCTCTATCGGAAATACCCCGCCGCGATGGGTTCGAGCGATTCACGCGCTGTTTCGTGCATGCGGCATGCTGCTAGAATGAGACAACGCTTGTCAAGGACACGCTAGAATATGAATGCGCTCTTTGGTAACAAACTCAGTTGCGACGCGTGGTGCAAAAAATATTTTTAATGTTTGTATTAGAAAAAAAAATTCATCGGACAGCAATTGCTGGTTAAAATCCTTCGGGTACGGAATGTTACACCGAGTATAAAGTTTTTAGATTTAAAAAAAATCTCAGATTTATTGAAGCCTTCATGCACAATTAAACAGCGAACACAAAACTCCCAGAAGGTACAAAAGTTTCTGCTTTACATTATTCTAATGAATTTGTCAAATGGCCCAGGATCCATGGTGTCTTCCTCAGAGTGTCCCCGGAGATGGCAAATTACAATACTAGTATGGAAAGGCATGTCGACCGTCGACTGGATCCACTCTCGGCGGCCGATTGTAGTATTCGCCTTGTTTGGGTATCTCGCTTTAAACTGCAGCAACTTGGGTTGTGTCGAGACCAGTAATTGTTTAACGTACGTAGTACACTGAACCTTGCATTGTGGCTGCAGAGGGAGAAGCTGTGTTGGTTTTTTTTAATATTAACCCGTCTACTCTATGTCTTCGATTTTCTGAATAACTCATATATGTAGATCTCAAAGAAATCGTTGTGTCTACCTTACTATTATGGTTAGAAATATGATCTAAACGGCGTTAGATAGAGAAAACACCACGCTTTATATTCATATCTAAAAGTTAACCGAAAAATAATTTGAATATACACCTTTATGAATTCAAAATTATAGACCACAATTTGATAAAAAATTATGAAAGTTTGAGAATTTTTTATGAATTATTTTTACATGAAACGAAAAAAAAAAAGTGAGTTGACGATAACGTTTATAATATTTGCCTAATAAAAATGATGTATGGGTCAGTAATTTTAGTTAGTAAAAAATGTAACGTGAGCCATTTTTAAAACCAACGATTTCTGGAGGGTTCTTCTATAAGAAGTAACTTATTAAAAAAAGCAAACTTACCGACAATATAGTGATGAATTTCTATATTATTCCAAATCACAAAGTATTTGATTTCTATGAAAACAATTATTCTATGCCAACATAATGTGTGCTTTATTCTGCATGTATTTATTAACCTCTAATTTACATGACAATAAAATAACATCCGCACTGCTAAACTTGATGCCAATAAAAATACAAAAGGACACAACGGTAGGCGCCACACACACTGAGTCATATCATAGAGATATGACAGATCGATTACCACAGAAGTCGTTCACGTCTATATCTAGCCTATCTATTTCTCTATGGTACATTTTCTACAGCTATGGCATATTGAAATTTCAAATTCGGAACCCAGTCAAGTGTTTGACAGCTCAGCTTGATTCATGCGGTCAATAGAGGATGAAATCATTGAAATCAAATAATGTTTTTATAGCTGGTATGGAGACAATTGAAATGTTTGAAGGACCAATCCGGTGGCATTGGCAAATTGACATCCAGTTTTGACTGGATAATATTTTTAGTGTAGGTTTTTTTGGCGTACGTACCTACATATGAATTCATTTGAGGTCATTCCATTTTTATTGGCATTTGGTATTTACCGAAAACATTTAAATATAATTTTAAGATACACCTAATATGATGAACATGTAATGAACAAATAAATAAATAATTGATGTCCTGTTTTAACTCGATTCATTAATTTTAATTTCTAATTAATGAAGATAATATTAACGAAAGTCAATCGAAAATCTGAAACAGAAAAATCAGAAAAAGATACGGATACATCTGGGACTCGAACCCAGGTCCTCCGGCAATCCGGGCCGACGCGCTAACCAACTGCGCCAACGTATCCCTATCCGATTCGGTCATTTTTAACTGTATCATACTTCGACTAAGAACCACCAACATTATTTTCATTTTTCTTATCGCATATTTTTATTGGCTGCTACCTTTATGTGTGATTGCAAGATTCAACTCGAACTAAATGCCCTCTAGATAGTGTCAGGATAAATTTTATCACTTTTTATTAATATGCGACATCTATTGACTTTATCTGCAAGTCTAGGATGAAATATTTTTATTTTTATTTTTAACTTTTTAACTTAAAGAGTTAAACCTCAAATTATAATATTTTTAATTAATGAAGATAATATTAACGAAAGTCAATCGAAAATCTGAAACAGAAAAATCAGAAAAAGATACGGATACATCTGGGACTCGAACCCAGGTCCTCCGGCAATCCGGGCCGACGCGCTAACCAACTGCGCCAACGTATCCCTATCCGATTCGGTCATTTTTAACTGTATCATACTTCGACTAAGAACCACCAACATTATTTTCATTTTTCTTATCGCATATTTTTATTGGCTGCTACCTTTATGTGTGATTGCAAGATTCAACTCGAACTAAATGCCCTCTAGATAGTGTCAGGATAAATTTTATCACTTTTTATTAATATGCGACATCTATTGACTTTATCTGCAAGTCTAGGATGAAATATTTTTATTTTTATTTTTAACTTTTTAACTTAAAGAGTTAAACCTCAAATTATAATATTTTTAATTAATGAAGATAATATTAACGAAAGTCAATCGAAAATCTGAAACAGAAAAATCAGAAAAAGATACGGATACATCTGGGACTCGAACCCAGGTCCTCCGGCAATCCGGGCCGACGCGCTAACCAACTGCGCCAACGTATCCCTATCCGATTCGGTTATTTTTAACTGTATCATACTTCGACTAAGAACCACCAACATTATTTTCATTTTTCTTATCGCATATTTTTATTGGCTGCTACCTTTATGTGTGATTGCAAGATTCAACTCGAACTAAATGCCCTCTAGATAGTGTCAGGATAAATTTTATCACTTTTTATTAATATGCGACATCTATTGACTTTATCTGCAAGTCTAGGATGAAATATTTTTATTTTTATTTTTAACTTTTTAACTTAAAGAGTTAAACCTCAAATTATAATATTTTTAATTAATGAAGATAATATTAACGAAAGTCAATCGAAAATCTGAAACAGAAAAATCAGAAAAAGATACGGATACATCTGGGACTCGAACCCAGGTCCTCCGGCAATCCGGGCCGACGCGCTAACCAACTGCGCCAACGTATCCCTATCCGATTCGGTCATTTTTAACTGTATCATACTTCGACTAAGAACCACCAACATTATTTTCATTTTTCTTATCGCATATTTTTATTGGCTGCTACCTTTATGTGTGATTGCAAGATTCAACTCGAACTAAATGCCCTCTAGATAGTGTCAGGATAAATTTTATCACTTTTTATTAATATGCGACATCTATTGACTTTATCTGCAAGTCTAGGATGAAATATTTTTATTTTTATTTTTAACTTTTTAACTTAAAGAGTTAAACCTCAAATTATAATATTTTTAATTAATGAAGATAATATTAACGAAAGTCAATCGAAAATCTGAAACAGAAAAATCAGAAAAAGATACGGATACATCTGGGACTCGAACCCAGGTCCTCCGGCGTCGGCCCGGATTGCCGGAGGACCTGGGTTCGAGTCCCAGATGTATCCGTATCTTTTTCTGATTTTTCTGTTTCAGATTTTCGATTGACTTTCGTTAATATTATCTTCATTAATTAAAAATATTATAATTTGAGGTTTAACTCTTTAAGTTAAAAAGTTAAAAAAAAAAATAAAAATAAAAAAAAAAATTTTAATTTCGTCTATCTGCATGTAAATTTATTTCTACGTTCTTCTCCGTTTCAAGATGGTGGCCGTTTTAATGGTTCGGTAAAGATTATTTTTCCAAATATAAAATCTTTGTGTGTTTTTTAACTTTCCTATTCACATTTTCTTGCCTGAAGAAAGTTAATTTAATCATTAAAGACAATATTAGCGACTCTCAAACGAAATCTTGAAAGAGAAAAATCTTAAAAAGATTCAGTCGCATCTAGGATTTCAACCCAGGACATAAGCCTTGTTGGATTTCTTCTCTACCGCTGACCTAATTCGATCATATTCTCTTCAGTCAGATGTACATATAGTTTTGTTTTGTATCACTGATCGAAGACCCGAAGAATGCAATGTTTTAGCCACAATTTTTTTATAATAGTAAGATATTTATCGGAAAAAAGATCAATAATATTTAATTGAATATACCACATAGTTCTCCTTGACTCAATCTACGAATTGTACTCATCCCATTCTGTTGTTTCTCTACCTTGCATGGTAGGTTATCCTGCTTTTATCAATCCGTATTTGATTTTGTTTTTGATTTTGACTTTGATTTTGTTTATGATTTTGTTTTGGATTTTGTTTTAGATTCAGTTTTATAATTTTATTTTTTGCTTTTATTTCAATTGTTTCTAATGCTTATATAGATATACTTTGCTTTTTAATTTTAATTTTTGGTTTTGTGTGAAAAAGAGCCAACTAATTTTGTGTGAATTGAATGTAATATATGATTTAGATGTACTTTGTTAATAAAAAAAAAATCATGTAAAAGCCCAGCAGGGCGTGAAATTCAAATAAATAAATAAATAATGTCTAGTCTGTAGTTAGAAGTAAGATTGTAGAAATGTATTGAAATTTCTACAGCGCCCTTGAGGTAATTTTTCACAAAAACGGCGCTTTACAAGTCATCCAAATATTATTATTTATTCGGCCATATTTAGCTGTATCATACTTCGACCGAGAACTCCCAACATTATCTTCATTTTCATCTTCGACTCAAGTGCATTGAATAATAAGTGATATTCATAACATAAGCAATGAGTTGCCTAAGCCTACTTTCTTTCATGAATCACGGGTTATTTATCAAATAAATTGTTGAAGTTACAGCATGTGTCAATTAGTAATCCATGTGCCAACTATTTATTATCACTTGACCCAAGAATAGTGGAAGCAGTTTAAGGAGGTCTTTATTCAACAATGAATGGATACTGTCTACTGACGTTGTGAACGAAAATTTGAAAAATTTGATGACGATTACAGTTCACATCATGCATACATGGATAAACACGGTTTTAAATATCAGTAAAAACTCTTAAGAGGCTAGACTTTGAACCACACGCGGAACACCCGCGTCTGTCATTCTGTCCCGCTCACAATAAGCTCACGCACACTTACAATACATGCGAATGCGAAATGTGCGAATGAGACAACGCTCAAATTTACCTACAGAAATCGCTCGAAAAGGGGTTTATGGAGAATACACTTTTCTACACCGAAACTTTCACGAAATTAAAATTTTTAAAAATATATATTTTTTAGAAAGAAGAAGCTACGTCGGTAGCTTTTTATAATTTTACAATTCTTTATGGGAGTTGAGTTAGCAGCACTTTTTCCTTAAATAATATTTGTTGATAAATCGTACATGTTTGACAGTGAATGTTTACGTTAATACGAAACGCATCGAAAATTCTAAAACATACCGACATAGTTTTCATCCTTTAGAAGGCAGTATAAAAAAATATATTAATTTTGTGCAATTTTCGGTGTAGGTGTTTTTCCCCGGGCGTCCTTTTTGTATGTGCCGAAAAGCGAAGTCTATCATCTTAATAGTTTTGAAAATTTTAACAAATCTTGTTTTTCGTTTCGAAAAAAGGTTCATTAAAGTGAAGCACTACAAATAGTGGAAAATCGAGTGTTTTGCTTTGAAAAATTTGATGTCGCTTTAATTAAAAACCGCGAGTGGAACACATCTTGGCCTTTAAAATATTCGACAATTTTTTTGGAGGGCATATAAGTCCAGATAAAAATCTCAAAGATCTGAATCTCCTACTTACAAACCATTTTGGGTTATGTTTTTATTGTATAATGTGGAAATAATAATAAAAAATGATCTCAAAACATTAAAGAATTTGTGCATGAACTTCGCAAATTAAAATAGGCGGCTGGTGTTAAGCGGGAATTTAAACCTTATCGCCGTTTACATAAGGAGTGTTATTGTTAGCAGCCCAATGTTAAATTTTATGGAACGTGGTGCTTCGCCTATTCATAATTTATTGTTGGATGAAAATAAGTATTTAATAATACTTTATTTCTTTTTATAGCACTAGTCTTGTGAATATATTTCCAAAGACACTAAATAATATTCTATATCTAAATAAACTAAAAATAATAATAATATTTGGATAATTTGTGTAGCGCCGTTTTTGTGAAAAATCACATTTAGGACGCTGTAGGTGCAATATTACTTGCTGGAATTTATCTTAATAAACACAAACAGATACATAAACATACTTAACTTAAAATAACCAATAATTATTTACATATTTAGTTATTTTTACAAACACTAGGTGTGTAGGTAGGTACTCTTTAGTACACTATAAGTAGGCTTGTACCTACTTTGATTTAAAATGTAATTAAAATCATTAAATCCCTCAGTATATTCTTAATTAATTTTATATCAGTGGCCCCTATGGCCCAATCTCATTGAAAATGTGTCAAAATACGTGTTTTAGTTATAGCTTCATAATTTCATTACGAAAATTGATTTTGCATTGTTGCAACAGTGGTAAAAATGACAAAGTTTGCAAGTGAATTCAAAGTGAACACAAAGGATTTGACGAAGGCGTCATCACATCGATGAGAGATACTCACAAGCAAGATAAGAACCACTTCACTTTTATTTATATTTTAGTTGATGGGGAAGAAGGTTATGTTTTCATAATATTTTAAAGCACTGAACTCGGATATCCATCTCACAACATGAATAATGCGTATTCCACTTGTCAACTTAATAAATGTTTATTTCTTTCAGCATTTTGTTTACAAAACCAACACATCATAATAATATGGTAAACAGTGTTCGACAGCCATTGGCGATGGTAGAAATATTATTGCATTCACGGAGGCGGACTCTGGTTGATTGATTTCTACTATTTCAGGAAAGGTTGTGGATCACTGAGGTCTGTTAAACTTTAGGAATTCTTAAATGACATAGCTTAGTCTACTTGGTCGAGTACCCAATAATCTCACTATTACATTTTACGTTTCAACTTACTCTAGGATAGTTTTTTTTTTTTTTTTTATATTTTCAGTTAGCTAATTCACGAAAGCGCTATGGTGGTTGACCGGACACTGGAAGAAGAAGCCTTGGAATCTGGGACAGAAATCACTTACCAGCAATAGAAAATGGTTACACATACAACCGCCTCAACAAATAAAATTAATAAATAATAATAAAGAAAAACCCATCTGAACAAATAAGAAGATCTAATGCTGTTGACCGATAGCGCAGCAAGAAGTAGTCGAAGTAGACTAAAACTTTTCTCGCGGTGATAAGGCGGGATACGAATACCGAAAAGCAAGCGGGAGCGGAAAGCAAGAAGCACCAGAAACGTGAAGTCAGTAATGGTAGCGGGTAACGCTAAAAGGGAACCAGGTTGCAATAAGCAGGAAGTAAAAAACAGCGTGAAGCAAAAAAGAAACTAAGAAGCAAAGAAATCGTAAGCAAGAAGCAGAAAGCAAGAATCGAAAGCACGAAGCAACGGAAAACGGGAAGGAAGAAGCAGAGGGAAGCTGGCAGCGGAAAGCATAAAATAAATAAATGAGCAGCTAGAAGCATCGGGAGGCAACAACCAAAAAAAGCGGGAAGATGGAAGGATGGAGCGAGAAGAAATGAGAAGCAAAAAATAAGCTAACTTGAGAAACGAAAACAAAAGCTCAACCACTTCCTTTATTCCTGCCCATCCTACATTCCAATATTGGCTTATTAGGTTGCCATGTATACCGGTCGATTAAACTCCAACCTCCTTCCCATCCTTAGAGCACGTGTTCCAGTCCCAACAAATCAGTGCCCCCTGGTGTACCGGTCTCACCGGGACAGGATTGCTTCTGGCTGGGGTGGTACAATCGTATCGTATCGTATATTGAATAAGAGCTTTACCTTAGCTTAATAGATAACCTATAAATAAATGTTTTTTTTACTATCGAATTGGGTATCTACTTATGTTTAATGCATAAACAAACAAATGATATCTTACATTTATTAAATATATTTTTTGCAAATTTAACAGATTTAGAACAAAACCAATTTGCCAATGTTCAATGTCGTAAAATTCACATAACCGGCCACTTGAAACTATCGCAAAAAATCTGCACATGCGAAATCAACCGACAACCTTGCTGATTCATTTCTAAACAACACACACTCACAAAACTAAATCTGATGGCAAAAAAATGACAGAAAAAAGACCTCCACTTCCAATGACTCATTAGAACAGACAAAAAATGGTCCAGTAACGGTTGACTGCCGGCATTGATGGGTTTGAACCAAGGGAGTTTGAACTTTTAAGTTCAAATTTCGAACTTCGGGTACCTTTTTTATTTGACAGTTGTTGATGGCAATGTGGCGAACTCCAAAATATGACGGCGACATACGATGGCAGCACTGGCCGATCTGTCTATGGATTTACATTGGTAAACATATGTCAAACGACTATGTTAAGATGAAGCTATACGCCAAATTACTATTCAGATTTATCTTTACCACGAATCGGTTTACATTACGAATATGAAAAAAATATGCTATCGATACATTGAAGCTTTTCCTACTTTCTCTATTTATTGGAATTAAAATAAAACTATTAATTACGTCATAAAAAATATAAGCGTAAAGTACTAAATTGTTTTTTCATTACATAAATATGAAGTTATATAAGAAACAACTTTTAAAAATACCCCTTTAAGGCTAAGATTATGTTTGACTTGATCCATTAACTAACTTTTTTTCATTCTTGTAAAATTATTCATAAAAAAAATAAACAACAACTTTAGCGCTACTTTCTTTGTCAGATAATACCAAAAACACGCGGAGTTTTAAAGGGGTAAGAAGTCAAATAGTTCTTAAAATTAAAAATACTAATAAATTGACAATTTCGTATTGAAATACTAAATATTTTTTGATACTATAAAGGAGTTAATAGTTATTGAGGCCCTTAATCATATTTCAACCACTTTAGTTTCTCTTAGATCGAACGCAATAAATCGATCGCGTCTTACGGAATGAATTAATTAAGTGTATGGATCGCATATACGATTTATTTCATTTCTAAGAGCTTCGTTAGTTCACCTCCATTCACCCACTGAAGTTTACCTATACAATTGTGAAGTTTACCGATACCGAAGTGAGCAAAACATTTCGTTGGGTACTGCTGTTGAAGTTGATCAAACATTTTCAAATATAAACTTTCTTTTTTTTTGTCTGTTTTAATTGGCCTGTCTAAATTTTCTAAATAATAAAAAAAAAAAATAATAAATAAATAAAACACATGTACATTTTAAGGCAGCATCGTGTTTATTGGTCAAATGCATTGTACATATAGTTTTGAATAACTTATCGAAGAACCGGTGATTGCATACACCTTGAAGCGATTTTTTACAATAAACGGCGCTATTCGAATCATCTAAGTATATTTTATTAAGTTATCAAATCTTTGTAACTTTTTACAATCTTGTTATTAAATATTTTTTTTAATTTAATAAAAATTGCGGTCAATCCTTCATATAAGTTTATTTATCATTTTCATTCAAGTTCTTTGCATATTGTTTATTGGATGTAATTGTCTATTCTCAACCATTATTCATAATTTAATTAGAATCGTAGTAGTTGTTCTATAATAACAATGATAACACATGATTGTAATAATTATTGTAGCTATCGTGGAACGTACCTACTTAGAAACGAGTCAATGAACTCTATAGTTCATCTCAATATACAAATGAGATTAAATTATTTTTTTATATTAAAATAAATCATGTTCTATACAAACCGGAAGTATCGTTCACAACTTGTGGATATTTTTTATCTCGAGTAGGATTTTAATAATGGTGTTTAAGTACGTCTGTTATCAATTACAATTACAATAATGTATGCGATTAGTTGTAAAACATTGACCTCTCTTATGATGAGTGTTTATAAACATTATTTAAGTGATGTTTGTTTTAATTTTTAAAATGTATCACTGGACATAGCCACCTCTTATATTTTGATGCAAAACTCAGTTTAAAAAAAATCAGTTTTGACTAATATTGACCATCGCGTTCTCCTAGGGGCAAGAAGAGAGAATGAAATTCCTGACACCTCTGTCCTTGTAATCGCTCCTTGTATCATCCTAATAATAATACGATGAAGTGTATACGTGTATAGCACCATTTCCAATTTGGAAGGATTGAATGGGAACCGCCGCCCAAGGAACCATTACATAATCAACACCCCTGCCATAAGTCATCCCAAATGATTTGCTACGTTTGGTGACTTAGCAGGGGTGCCCGAGTTCACGGGTGAGGTTTGTCTAGGTCTTGGCGGCGCACACGCTTGTCCACCTTATATGTGGCGGAAGAGACTCACTTGACCCATTTCTAATGATAATGATATAATAGTACACGACCCATCATAATACTAATAAATCTGAACGAAAATATGAAAAGAACACGATATAGAAAAATAAAAAGGGTAAAGGTATTTATATTTTTATTGTTAAATTTTCGATTTTTTTGTTTATAAAATTATCAAAAAACTTTAAAAATTCTTATTAGGTTTAAATAAGTAATTATCAACAGTTATTTGCTTTTTTACAAATTAAGTTATTTACAATAACGCTGATGTTGAAAAGTACTTTTTTCATTTCATTTATAAATATAAATGTATATACATATATGAATTAATGAAATATATATATATATATATATTTTTTTTTTATCTAACGACAGATTTATTCATCCAATTACAATACAATACTAACTTAACTATGCAATTTGGGTGTGCATATCTACCATTTATGCATTTATACCATTTATACGTACATTCATTCATCGGTAAAAACTGATTTCTTGTCTACAAAGCCCATGGCCCCTAGCACGCTCAATCGATAAGGGTTAATATGATAATTTTCGGTAACTTCTCATCGCTCCCTAGCATGACTGCAGATCGCCAACGAATAAGTGACAGTCCACAATGACTAAGTGTCCTTAATATATTCGACATCAACTGTTGTTTGTACGTTAGCGAACTGCAGTTGTCTTAGGGAACGATAAGAAGTTACAAGTTATCGATACAATACTTATCGGTGAAGTGTGCTAGGGGGCCTGGTTAAGTATTAAAAGGCAACGCTTTGCCACAGCTGTTTTTGGTTTCGATAAAGCTAACATCAATTAGATAATTTTTTTAGCGTCGAAAAATCTACATACCTGTGACCTCTCTCCTAGACTGCTTTATGTGTCATGTAGTTGATTAATCATTGAGATATTGTATGCAATATGACACATTATTATGTTATTATAATTTATTAATATGCAGGTGACCTAATATTATAATTGTTCTAGAGAACACAAGCTGTCGCATCTAACTTTTGTTGATTATAATAGAATCTTATCAAACACAAAGACAACGATTATTTTTAAACTGTGATTATAAAACACTATTTATATATTTTTTTATTTAAAAAAATGATAACGACAGTAAAATTATGAAATTAGTAATAAAAATATATTTTTTTAAAACAATGTTTAAACTTAGGAATGATGTTATTTTTGGTCAAATTTACCATAATATATTCGAGACAAAACTCTGTTAGAAAAACAAGTTGCTTATTAATTTCTACAGACGGTCCACAGATATTTTAATCGGCATTTCAAATGTTGCGCATACAGTGGAAACCAACTGTTTGTACATTTGCTTTTATCATATTTTTACAATATTATTTTCTAATTTTTTGGCTCCTCCTAAGAACATTTCATACTTTTTATATTTCAAACTTTTGTACTTTTTTTTCTTTTTTAAGTATTTTATTTGTTACCTTTTCATTTTTATTTTTACATTATACTTTATATTTTTTACTTTTTACATTCTCCTTATTACCTTAACTCTTCACTTTTAACTTTTAACTTTACATTTATACCATTTACATTTCTTTATACTGTTACATTATTTATTTGTTGTTGAACTATTTAGATAATAATTTAACTACGTTAATGGCACATGTTGTGCCGTGTTTATGGAAATAAATAAATTAGTTCTATTTTTGTTATTTATTTTTGGGGTGTTATGCCGTGTTGCGCCACCTCATTCTTTAGACAATATTTCGGACCTGTAACGCTGTCCGAAACGTTGGCTAAAGAAGGAGGTAGCGCAGCACGGCACGACACCCCAAAAATAAATAACACAAATACTTTTGGCCATATCAAATTAGTTCTAAATGTATGAATTGAAATAGATAAATAGAGACAAAAAAAATTAAGACATAACAGTACCTATTTTAAATAGAGTGAGTACTTGGGTACCTAGATATTTTCTTTTTCTCAACATCACTTCTGACAGAAAGCTCTTCGTGATTGTCCCTACCGCGGAAATACCGTTATAATAATGATAATAAGACGAGATGATTAGTACCCTAGTCGTCTTGTACATTACAATGTATAATAGCATAATTTCTCTCTCTTTGTGAATCAAACCCAATTGACAACATGTGCGTGACTGTTCAGAATAGTATTGTAACAAACAATATGTTGATAAGTACTGGCAGCTGCACTAATGCCTGAACACCATTTATTTTATTTACATTTTAATAATTTTTTTAATCATAATTTAATTTTTTTTTTATTTATTTATTAACATTTAAACCCCCCGGGTTACAGCAGGCACACAATGACAACATTTTATGCAAAAACATCTTACATTTTCAAACGTAAATTATGACAAAGCACCCAATACCTGGCACATTAAAGAAAAATAAAAACTTCATTGATTGTTAAACTTTACATGGTGAATAACATGAATAATAATTTTGTCCAATGAAAAATTAAACATTTTTGAAGGCTAGTGAAATAACACTAGAACAAATTAAAAACCCCCCGGGTTACAGCAGGCACACAATGACAACATTTTATGCAAAAACATGTTACATTTTCTAACGTAAATTATGACAAAGCACCCAATACCTGGCATAAAAACTTAAACTAAAACATAAAAACTTCATTGATTGTTAAACTTTACATGGTGAATAACATGAATAATAATTTTGTCCAATGAAAAATTAAACATTTTTGAAGGCTAGTGAAATAACACTAAAATAAATTTAATGAGATGTAATATATATATAAAATGTATACTAATGAAAAGCGACTGACTTTTCTTTATTTGATATTTGAACGACTTGTTATTTTGAATCACATTCCTTAGGTTTATTCATAATTTTATTTCTTTTGTTTCAGGTAAGATACTTCACGTTCAGTTTCCATTTTTCAAAAAAAAATTTATAAGTGATCGGTAAGTGCATAAATTACTCCATTATTAGTCTAGCTATGTACATTTTTAGGGGATTCGTAATTTAAACCGATTCGTAGTAAAGATGTTTCTAAAATAGTAATTTCACGGAGGTTTTGTCCATGCAAACATATTCCACAATTTTGTCTCTGGATTTTGACGCTACTGCAAATATACTTTTTACTTAATACTGATATCGACCAGTGGCGGTTTTCTCTAAAGTGCGGTTGTGCGGTGAACCCCCATTAAAAATATGATAAAATAAAACAATCTTGTTGTATAGTAATATAAGCGCATCACAGATAGCTCGACATTAAAATTCCGTCTTTAAAACTCACGCCACCGAAAAATACGGTACCTATCTATTCCCATTTTGTGCGCGTTGCGATCCGCACACATTTGTCCATACGAAAAATCATAGCCGATACGAATCGCTGTGACGGTAGAATGGAAAAAACTACGCAACTTGGTGCGCTGCTCACGAGTCAAGATGTCACGTGACCTCCGAACTTTGACGAGTCTCGCCGAAACGAAGCCCGAGATTGTCGCAGGATGACGGCTGACGGTCGACTTTTGCACCGACGGATGCAAGTTAAATGTTATATATTATGGTATTTAACTTTGTAATCATTTTTGTACATTTTTTTATTTTCTTGTTTCTGCATTTCTCCAACCGTTTACTAATGGCATTTGTAAATCTACTATTGAAGTGGACCGATTTTGACTTCTGTTTTCGTATTTTTTTTTATAGATAAGTCGTCATATCCCTTCGTTACGAGTAGGTACATTTACTAAAGTTTCGGCAAACAACGTCGCTAGTTATGCAATTTTGTGTTGAGCTTTCCTAGTATTGTTCGGCTTTCAAATTGAAAGTGGTTGCGTTTATCGGTTGTCGCGAATACTTTGTCCTAATTTTTTCACACAATGACGGAATACAGTGTTATATACAAAAAATACCGCTAATGCTTATGAAAAACGTTTGGAAATTAAATATTATTATTTTTTGTATACGTGTATAATGGATTTTTAGTGTAAGTGAAAAAAGGTAATTTTATTTCGTGGCCACCTTTATTTGTGTTTCTTGTTTTTTATGTTTTAAAATATCAATCATATTATATTCTACATTCTACCCAATTATTTTTATCGAAAAAAAAAAAAATATTAGCAACGTACATTGAGTGTTGTAAAAACCATTAAACAATTTAAATCCTCTAAAACCATTTTGGTTGTTTAATAATTGTGTCGAGGAGTATCAAGTTATTTAAAAACAATAGTACCTATTTAGTAAATTTTGATTAGACAATATATCATTCTTCTCTTGAATTTCTGAACCCCCCGTTAAAAAGACCACGAACCGCCACTGATATCGACCATTAGCGTGTCGGTACGTTTTGCTTTTTTTATAAGTTACTTCTTAAAACGGGCCCTCAGATGGTTTGGGCATATAGAGCGAATGAACGAAGAAGGGTGTGTAAGGATATGACGCAAATGTGAAAGGTAGAAGTCGGGGACGCCCGAGGAAGACATGGATTAAGTGACTAAGATACTTGAGTCGAGCCATGTCAAGAGTCAGAATAATAGAGGAGTATGTATGAGACGATGTATGAATGTAAACGAGGCAAATAGTGTGTGCCAAGACTGAGTGGTTTGGCGGTCCGTCCTCTCTGCGTTACCCTGCAGGAAACGGCGTGATGGTTAGTTAGTTGGTTAGTTAGCTATAGGAGTTACGCTCCTCCAAAAATCTTTAAAATTGCCTGATCTAGGCCACCTAGCACACTAGATTGATATAAGATTGATAGGATTACTTTCGGTAACTTCTCGTCGTTCTCAGCATGACTGCAGATGGCCATGAATAAGTGACAGTTCACAATGACTAAGTGTCCTTAATATATTCGATATCAACTGTTGTTTGTACGTTAGCGATCTGCAGTTATCCTAGGGAGCGATGAGAAGTTACCGACAGTTATCACATCAATCCTTATCGATCGAGTGTGTTAGGGGCCCTGAACGCAATCAACAGACGTTCAGTATACAAACTAGGCGATATGTATTGAAAATGCATAACTTGCAGACATAGCATATTTTCTTCCAATCAAGTTACAAAAAAAAATATTAAATATCGGACCACTTTTGGAGGAGAAAAATGGGAAAAATGAAACTAAATTATTTAGGTATTATCAGCCTGATGTAATGTTGTCCCTTTAGCCCAGTTTTCAGACGATTAACACCGACGGTGACAGCAACAGTTTAAATACCTTTTATTAAAATCTTTCAGCAACCGTATTTCCTCTCAAGTCCTTACTTTAAAAGCTACGCTTTCCTTTTACGCTTGTGTTTGTCTGTTAATCCAGCTGATTGTAGGTTCATCTCCGTTCGTGATATTTATCTCTTTGTCCAGACGTTTCATTGTGTGTAACAGATCTGTCTCGGAGTCATCATTGATCTGGCCTTGTGGGCTGAGGACGGAAGGTGGACGCTACTCATACGGGACATTTTCTTTGATCATTCTTGACGACATCATGACAGATGATAGATGATAAGATATCATGACAGATGATAGATGATAAGATGACAGAATAGGAAGTTCGTGAACGCCATTTTGGATGTTTTCTGAAGGAGTAATTTTCTTTAAATAATTATTGTAATAATTTGAGACTTTGCAGAGCTGCACACTTTATTATGGTTTCTTAAGCTCTATCTAATTGTATTATTTACAAACGGATACAGAATACATACTTACCTGGCAGGTAACTTCCGATAAACATTATTTTATTATAAAGTTTATGCTTGGAGAAGATACGACGTTGCACGCGGAGAACACTACATATGAGGTCTGTAAAATCAAAGGCAGCAATCTCCATTTCGGTTAGATTGCTATGTTTGCTTTTGAAATGACATGGAGATTGTTATTTTTCCTTTTACGTACCATATTACACACAAATATTGTATGTAATATACGTGTATACAATATAAGTATGTAATATTGTACGTAAACGCAAAGATAGCAATCTCTAGGTCATTTCAAAGGCAAACATAGCAATCTCTCCGTAATGGAGATTGCTGCCTTTGCTTTTACACACCTCATATATTTTAAACACTGGACATTGCATGATTTTATCTATGCTACCCCCAATAGGGAAGAGTGAAAAATATTTTAACTTCTAAAAAATATGTTCATGTAGATGACATGCAAACTTAAATACCAGTAATTTTTTTTTAAAGTTCTTTTTCATAATTAAATTAATTCTACAAGTTTGAATTTTACTAAGGCCCGCGAAAACGCCGGCAAGATTATAATATCGTGCGGGAGAGTTCGTGACGTAACCCGGTCCTTGATTGTGTGAAATATAAGGTAAAATATTTACAAAACCGTTTCACGCTTAATATGAATGAAAAAAATACATTTAAAAAGTTGTAGTAGTTAGATATTAACTACTACTAATCAATTCAATTGACCGGGTGACGTCACGAACTCTCCCGGACGGTATTAAACTCTTGCCGGCGTTTTCGCGGGCTTAATAAAATTCAAACTTGTAGAATTAATTTAATTATTAAAACGAACTTTAAAAAAAATACTAGTATTTAAGTTTGCATGTGAACATTGATAAAAAAAATAAAAAAAGGATTCAACTTCCTTATTACTGTGATATTACATTTATGAGAAGATTAGTGGAAAATTCGATATATCTATTATAGAATGTTCTATTATTATATTATTAAATTTAGTTTTCCTTAACCAAACGTTTTTTTTGCACACATTCCTTATTCACTTGTATTGCGAGTACCTACCGCACAAGAGTCCCAACTTCTCACAACCATCTGAAGCCCGCGAGTCTACGGCATCCTTAATTGGGGTACGTTGTGAGGCTGAAGGAGGGGAAGGGGAAGAGGAAGGTTGGGAAATACTTGTTTTTGGTGTGGTCACCAAACACGGCTAAAACCATTTAAAGTAATATTTCGATTTTTAATGGTGGTCGCTCACCAGGGCAATACTTAAACTATCAACTACTCTGGGAAAGTCGCAAATATACCAAATATCATTTTCTTATTTTTCACCTTATATGGGTTTCATAGAAATCGTTGTCTTCCTTACCGTCATGGTGAGAAATATGATCTAAACGTTGTTAGATAGAGACAACACCACACATTATATTCAAATCAAAAGTTTACCACAGAAAAATTAAAGTGTACACATATTATGTGAAACCAAAGCTTTCGACCGCAATTTGAATAAAAATTATACATTTTTGTGATTTTTTTATTAATTATTTTTACATGACAAAAAAGTCAGATGACAGTAACGTTGAAAATTCATTTCTCTAATAAATTTTAGGCGATTTTCAGACTGGTAGATGACCTTTAAATGCTGAAACTTGTAATGGTCACAAATAAATTCAATGGAAAAAAGGTTAAAATTGTTTTAATATATAATTATTTAATGTTTAACCTTAATAGTGATCCAAGGAACGTCTATTAATTTTGGTTATAAGAGTAGTTGAAAATCAAAAGGTACTTAACCACCATTTTGACTTTTTTGAGATTTGAATGCCAACACGTTCTCTTGGATCATAGCTATGTTTCAAATATTATTTCAGTGCCAAAACATGGTTTGATCCTTAGTTATAGTTTGTTAAAAATCGTCTTCAGTTTCAAAACGTACTTAAATCCAAAATCCTTTGTTTTCAAAACGTACTCAACTCCAACAACCAATAAGGGCCATGGAATTGGAAGCCATATTGGTTTTTTAACCAATCAATGAGCTACTTTCTGTGCAATGTACACACCATTACAAGAAACACACGTTTTGTGAGTGGTTTTGAAGTTGATGTGATCGTGATTTTGTGAGATATTATTTTATGGTTAAAATTAATTATGTTTTATCTATGTATACAGGGTGTTAAGGTACGTACTTGAGTTACTTTAACCAGTGATTCCTGACATTATTTGGAGTAAAAAATGTAAATGAAATTTTGGTCTCCGGTGACTTTTTTTATGTCAATTTTTTTTTTTTCAAAATATTTTTTATTCAAAATCAAACAAAAAAAAACTTTCACATGTCCTTATTGGTCACTCAGCCGAGTTACCGCCCCACCACTTCCTCCGCCCCCAACTATCCAACACCTACTATTATTTATGTTTTTGTAGAAAAAAAAAAAAAAAACATCAAAAATGTCACCGGAGACCAAAATTTCATTTACATTTTTTACTTCAAATAATGTCAGGAATCACTGGTTAAAGTAACTCTAGTACGTACCTTAACACCCTGTATATGAATGATGTAATTTCTTCACTACACCCCTGGCAGATAAGTATTATCAAACACAGTTTATGAGTTTCAAAATGTGACTAAACCCAAAGACTTCACTTTCAAAATGTATCTAAATCCATGGTTCAATATCAAAATGTATCTAAGTCCATTTTTAAATAATTTATTTATTATCTATCAGATTTATATTTATTATCAAACACAGTTTATGAGTTTCAAAATGTGACTAAATCCAAAGACTTCACTTTCAAAATGTATCTAAATCCATGGTTCATTATCAAAATGTATCTAAGTCCATTTTTTAACATTAAATAACTAATTAATTATTAAGATTTATATTTCAAATATGCATTTAAAATGTTTTATTTTACCGTTATTTTTAAAAAACATTTTATTTTACTTTATTATACTTAAATGCTATGAAACAGTTTTCTTGCTTTTGCCAAAAATTTGGTTCGTGGAGATAAGTACGTTTTGATATTCAACTACTCGTAAGTTATAACTCGAAGCCAGTTAGACATAAAATAAGTTATAAGTTTTATCATAACGAATGCCTGGTTTCAGAATTCTAGCATTTCTCACGGCTGGCTGAGTGATATAATGCTCCAAGTATGTTCATAAACACTTAGTTAACCGTGTGCATCAATGATTTTAACCGAGAATGGTATAGTACTACCATTTACAGAGAACTAACTATCACAGTCATATTTCATTTTCAATGTTACCTTAAAGGTTGTGATCAAGGAGGTACCTTAGCTATATAATTAAAGCCATCAAATTTTTTTTTTAATGTTTCTTTATTCTTTGAATAGTAAATATATAACAATTGTGGAATTTATGGCCGCCATACTAGGCACATGCCCGTGTTATGGTGGTATCAATCAAACCCGCTTTGTAATAAAACAAATTGTTTCATGTATTCAAAATTAAATTTAAAGATAGCCAGATATCCAACTGATTAGTCGGACATCTCCAAATGTTAAATTAAATTTTGAGATAATAAGGAAAGCAATCTTCGAACGCTTACCATAAATCAATTATTATAAGTATTTGTGTTTTACGTTTTAAACTCTTATAAAATAACACCGGGAGGCATAACGGTCGGGTACATTTACTTTTTAAGGAATGTAAAGTCATGAATATAAAACAGTTGTTTATTACACAAACACTTTGTAGATTTTTTAAAAATATTAATATTGCAGAAAGAACGCAGCAAATTCGTTCTACGAGAATTGGCTCTGGTCTGAACTTTATGCCAATTCAAACTAAATCTTCCTTTGCTCAAAGAAACTATTTTTACCAGGCTCCACTCTTATTTAATAGCCTTCCAGAATATGTCAAGTCATCTAATTCCTTGTATCCCTTTAAAAAGAATCTCAAATTATTTTTATTTGCCGAGGATTGCCAATTAATTTTTTCATCTTTGTCCTTCATAAATTAAAAGTATATTCTATTGTCTAAATCATTTTTTCATCTTTGTCGTGCTAAATTAATAGCATAATATATTATATACATATATTTATTATTTATCTTAGTCCTTCAAAATTCAAATGAACTATGGTCACCCTACTTTGTTTACATTGTAATGTGCCAAGACTGCCAAGGGCCTTTAGCTTGTCCATTATCTGTGTAACAATATTGTTTTTTGAAGTATCATTTTTATTTTACCTATATTATTTGTGTTTTTTGAAGTATTATTGTGTTTTTTGAAGTGTTATTTTTGTTTCCTTTTTCCTTTTGTGTTATTTTGTTACTTTGTAAATAATTGTTAACCTCAACACAGGCTTGTCCTAGTGAGGTTAAAAATTGTATTTTAAACTGAAAACTAAAATGTGAAGAAGAAACAATAAACAATAAACAATAAACATTAGTAAGAAATTTTTAAATATCCTACTAGTGACCCAGAAAACATCAAAATTCGATTTATTCACTACAATTTTTTCCCGCATTGTAATTGATTTGGTGGTGTTTTTCTGAGTAATCTCAGTATCTATTGTACCAGATTGAGGGTACACTTTTTGAAGTAAAACTTCTTTACGCACGCTTGTCTTGGGTTCGTTCGTTATTTACATACATTTATGTACACGTAGAGAATTGTTATTCTAAAATACGATAATTTTATTCGTAAAAACGGTTAAAAACGGGACTGAAGTTCTTACGAACAAATTAACAGACTTTCAATGTTTATTGGCGGGAACTTGTACGAATAATTTGTTGGTATACCAATGAGTTCATGGAGTTCATTGTCTAGGTCTTGGCGGCGGATGATCTAGACACATTGAACCCCAGATTCCTACCCAACCCTCATACCTTTTTCCTTCCCAGAACTTCCTCTCCTTCCTTTCCTTAAAAATACCCTCCACACAGCATCCCCAAAGGTGACATAGGCCCTGAGGGAAATTATTTTCCTCAGGGCCTCCTGTGTGGACCTAATGTAAAAAAAAAAAAAATATATACCACCAAGAGGTACTGGATCTTAAATTATTTTTAATTGAATCATTTAGATTTTAGATAATTTTGTTTGTTGATGTTAAAAACTAAATTACATGCAGTTGGCAATACTTTCTCAGAAATATTAGATGTGTTCACTTTAGAATATAGTTACAAGTAGACTTAACGGCCTTTGTTCGAGGGACAAGGCTCTTTTTTACATTAGGTCCACACAGGAGGCCTTGAGGAAAATAATCTCCCTCAGGGCCTATGTCATCTTTGGGGATGTTGTGTGGAGGATATTTTTAAGGAAAGGAAGGAGAGGAAGTTCTGGAAAGGAAAAAGGTATGAGGGTTGGGTAGGAATCTGGGGTTCAGTGTGTCTAGATCATCCGCCGCCAAGACCTAGATAACGTAGCGAACCACTTGGGGTGACCTATGGCAGAGGTATTGGTTATCCAATAAATGGTTCCCGGGGCGGCGGTACCCATTCCCGCCTCCTAAATTGAGGCTCTCCGGAGGTTGCTGGATCAAATCTCGGCGTGAGCAGTTACATTTTATTTGATTGATTTGTGTTTTTACAATTTAAACTTCAGTCTCACAACGTACCCCAATTGGGGATGCCACTATCTCACTGTCTCCAGGCGTTCGGGAGTAGTTGGGACTGTTGTGCGGTATTCACATACAAAAAATAATATACCTTAATAATAATAATGAAAATTAAATGAAAAAACACACTTTGTAAAACACCACTTTTATTTTGAACTCATATTTAACAGCCAACCAGGTTTCGCTTAGCTCAAGCTTCGTCATGGCTTACTATTACAAAGTGTGTTTTTTCATTCGATTATAATGTCACACCACAAAGTATTTGCTTCCTTCGATAAAATAATAATAAATTTTAGCATTTAAATACCATATTTTTCTTCATGATTACTTTTTCACAAAATTATTACGTACGAGTATAATATCTTATTTTTGTAACCGAATTAATCAGAGTGAATTCAACTCAACACCTTCTTCGAAAAGTCAAAGACGATAGACTTCGCCTTTCGGCCCATACAAAAAGGACGCCCGGGAAAAAACACTTTTCTACATCGAAAATTGCACAAAATGAATATATTTATACTGCCTTCTAGAGGGTGAAAACTATGTCGGTATGTTTTCGGATTTTCGATGCGTTTCGTATTAACGTAAACATTCACTGTCAAACATGTACGATTTATCAAAAAATATTATTTAAGGAAAAAGTGCTGCTAACTCAACTCTCATAAAGAATTATAAAATTATAAAAAGCTACCGACGTAGCTTCTTCTTTATAAAAAATTAGTATTTTTTAAAATTACAAATTCGTGAAAGTTTCGGTGTAGAAAAGTGTATTCTCCATAAACCCCTTTTCGAGCGATTTCTGTAGGTAAATTTGAGCGTTGTCTCATTCGCACATTTCGCATTCGCATGTATTGTAAGTGCGCGTGAGCTTATTGTGAGCGGGACAGAATGACAGACGCGGGTGTTCCGCGTGTCGTTCAAAGACTAGCCTCTTAAAAGTGATGAAAAAATACATAAACAAAATTGATAAATTGGTTACGTAGGTTAAGTTAGGTTATATGCTATTTTTCAAATAAAAAATTCATAGCTTTTAATGACTTTTCAAAGAGGTTGAGTTGAGTCGATTTTGTTATGAGTTACGCCGTTCTTCCATGGAGCTACGTTTAAGCGACGCGATCGCCGCTCGTCTGTATTTTCCATACTATTATTAGTGTTTGAAAACGCCGCTAGGTTATACACTAGCAAAATAGTATGACAGGTAGCGGTAGCGTCGCTTGTGAGTAGCTACGTGGAAGAACGGCGTTATCATTGAATCCTTATTTTTGTAAAAGTCCGCATAGGCGTATAATAATATAAATAATATCCTACTAGTGACCCCCTATTAAGTTATTACCCGGTAAATGTATAAAACATGGCCTTGCAGAGTAATAAAACATAAAATGATTTTAAATATCTAAAGAAAACTGTCAATAAACTGTCATTTGAGATTTTAAGATGAAACTCGGTGGTGGAGAAATTAGAAAAATAGATTTTACTAAATTGTTGCTGTCACTGCTGCTCTTACTCCACCGGATATTGCACCTCGGGCTACTAATACCTAATTAAAATCGAGGTTTTGTATTCCCCACTTTTCTCTTCCAAAAGTGGACTCATTTTCAATTTTTTTTACCAACTACATAAGAAAAAACTATTCTATGTCTGTACGTATTGCTTTTTTTTTAAAAAACATTGTCTAGTTTGTATACTGAACGTCTTTTGACGGCGTTTAAACCAGTCAATTTTATTGATTTTTGGAAGGTCATTACTTCTATAAAAAGTAACTTATCAAAAAAAAAAAACAAAAAGTACAGATACGCTAGTAGTTGATATCTATTTTATGTAAAAACAATATTTTCTCTAGGGTTAAAATCTAGAGAGATAAATAGGGAATACGTTTGTATGGAAAAATCACCACCGGGTATCCCCTTAAGCGTTTCTCGAAGACTGTCACTTGAAAGAGCATCGAACGGAAATGGTATTTTAGTTAGTTTATTTTTCCTCTCGATTAAACATAAAACTTTGAAGACCCTATAAAATCCCGTTTAAATCTTTAGTGAATATTTACCTTATTGTAAAATATGTTTTATTTACACTTTCCACTGAATTGAATTACATTATATATCTATCATACGTTGTGTCTTGCTATACTAACGAATTCTTACTTTGTTTTGACAACTTATCAATAATAACAAACATTTATTTGAGAAATAAAATTTTGAGAAACATCTAATCTCTTGAACTTGACTACAATCTTTCATATAATTTTAAATTTTAAAGGCGCGGCGTCAGAGATACTCGAGGTCGAGTTCTTAAATTTCAACCGTACTATCCCTAGGGCAATAATACTATCAGATACTAAAAAGGTTTTATTTCTGAGAGTGCGAATGTCATACCGCTGCATACGTTCTAGCTAGAGTCTAGAACTACAAAATTAAACATATACGCTTCTGAGCACTAGAGCTTAAAAAACTGGCGTAAAGTGCTAATACTACGGAAATCCTATGCAATTGATGTATTTAAAAAAAAAAAATTAAATATAATTTTCAGCTTTCTTGAAATAAATATATATATTTTTTTTTTTTATGGAATAGGCAATTCACCCTAAGAAGAGTGCTTTGTGCCATTAAAGTTAAGAAAGATAGTTAATTTTTTTAGGTTAATCTACGAGGGGACAGGACAAATCAAACATTGAACTCATTTAAGTCTATGAACTTGTATAATACTGAAAAAACGCGAGAATTGTTGAGAGACAGCAAATACGGAATACTAAGGGGAGAATTGTGGGTAATTTTAATAAGCAAACGATAAATGTTTTTGAAGGAAGAATGATTTTTACAATTAAAGAATATATGGTTAAGAGTCTCCTCCTCCACACCGCACTCGCAGAGTGGACTATCGAGGACTCGGATCTTAAACAAATGAGTTGCAATAGAGCAGTGACCAATTCTCATTCTCGAAATGCAGGAAATAAATCTTTTGGATTTTTTTTTGCCGTGGAACCAAGGTTTACTCGGAATATGCCTTTGTATTCCAGCATAGAAAGATCCAGTTCGGGTTTTCGTACTTGTCCAATTTTCTTCCCAGGAACGAGACATATTGGATTTAAGAATAGAGAAGACGTCAGAGATAGGAATTCTAAAATCTAAAGGGATAGAACCAGAGATCGTTCCAAGTTTAGCGAGAGAATCGGCTTTCTCGTTACCCTCAATTCCTAGATGGCCAGGGACCCAAACCAATATTGTCTCAAATTGTGATTCGTGTAGAGAGTTGAGGATGTTTTTAATATTACAAATAATGTAGTCTTCTGGACATCGAACGATATTAGAGGAAATTTTTAATACAGCACTTAGAGAGTCAGTGCATAGTATGGCTTGACGAATATTGAGAAGCTGGATTTGAATTAAAGCTTGTTCAATTGCGAAGCATTCTGCGGTAAATATAGAAATTTCTCTAGGCAATTTATAAGAAAGATTTAGATTGAATTCAGGAATATACACAGATGCGCCACAATCTTTGAGCTCGGACTTGGAACCATCTGTGTAAATTAGGGAAAACCCAGGAAACTTAGAAGACGTAATGCTTTTAAAATGATCGTCCACATTTTGAAAGTTATTAGATGATGTTAAAATGTTCGTCCGAAAGTCGGAAGTTATTACATTGGGGATAAAATTAATAGTATCAAACGGGATTTTGTATATAGGAAGGATTGGATCTTTTTGTACGTTTTGGAGAGAAGAAGAGAGAGATCTGTATGAAAGAAAACTTTTTAGAAGGAAAGACTGTCGATTTTTATCTGTCAATCTTTTGCTGTTGTTTAAGTTATTAAACAAATGATCGAGACTTTCTTCTAAAGGATGACGAGACAGAGATAAAGATTTGAAAATAAACTTATCAGCAAGGAATTGTCTTCTCAAAAATAAGGGTGGTTCTACGCATTCCACCTGGAGCGCGTTAATAGGAGAAGATTTCATCGCCCCAATAATCATTCTGAGCGCCTTGGATTGAATTCTTTCTAGTTTTTTTTCCAAATATTTAGGAAGAGGGTCGAAAAGAAATGTGCCATAATCCAAGTGGCTTCGAACTAGGGAGTTATACATTAGTTTCAGGGTAGTAGGATGAGATCCCCACCATACTCTGGAAACTGCTCGCATCATATTAAGCCCCTTTTCACACTTAGCAGAAATGTGTTGAATATGTGGGAGCCAGGAAAGCTTATGGTCCAAAAGTATACCAAGAAATTTTACTTGCTTAACAGTTTGGAGATGAACATTATCAAATGAGACAGAAAAAGGGGGCAATTTTCTTTTGCGCGTAAAAGCCACTACCTTAGTTTTAGAAGTCGCTAAATTCATTCCATTTGACAATAACCAAACTTTAATATAATGCAAAGCCAAATTTAACTCCTTAGCAGCATGGGATAAATTTTTGTGTGTTATATATATAAGAAAATCGTCCGCAAAATAAAGTCGCTTGATATAAAAAGGGATTAAAATGTCTAAATCGCTTATATAAATATTAAATAACAATGGACTAATTACAGACCCCTGAGGTAACCCTTTCCATAATTTACGTTTTAAAATTTTTGAGGAAGAGTGGATTATAATGGATCTGTCTGATAGCAAGTTGATAATAAATTGAACAAATTTCATAGGAATTTTTATTTTTATCAATTTTTCTTTTAAAATATTAATTAATACATCGTCATAAGCTGACGAAAGATCAAGAAATGTGGCCAGTGTGCAAGAATTAAGGGATTGGGAAATACGAATTTCTGTTGTAAATATACTTAAATTATCCATAGTTGATTTCTTTTTCCGGAAGCCATATTGATTTTGAGAGATAATACTGTGATTTTCAACAAACCACTCCAATCTGTTCTTTATCAAGTGCTCCGCTACTTTCGTTAAACACGACGAAAGAGCGATAGGACGATAGGAAGAGACTTCGGAATGATTTTTCCCTGGTTTTAAAATCGGGAGGATTTTTTGAATTTTCCAGATATCCGGAATAAATCCGGTTTCAAACATGTTATTAATTAAAGATAAGAAGTATTCTAACGACGTGTCAGAGAATGCTTTAATAAAGCTATATAATATTCCATCAGGACCAGGAGAAGAGTCTGAAAGGGAATTAGTTACTCGTTTTAATTCATTAACTAAGAAAGGAGAGTCTAGCCAGTTAGAGTGAGAAGGATAGGAAATAAAAGTAGGCATTTCTTCATATCTGGCAACTGATGGAGGGGCTATCTTGTCAGCAAAACTATTTAAAATTTCTTCTGGAATATGCTTTGTACGCTGCGGAGCAAATGATGAACCGAACTTTTTTAAACTGGTCCAAACAGATGACTGGGAAGATTCAGGAGACAAACTTTCACAAAATTTTCGCCATCCAGTACGCTTTTTATTTTTCAATATACGTTTAGTTTCTGCCTGGGCGCGTTTCACTAATAAGTAATTTTCGAACGACATACACTTACGGAAAATGGAAATTGCTTCTTTTCTAGAGTTAACAGACCTAGTACATTCTTCATCCCACCATGGAGTCGAATGTTTTATCTTAATAGTAGCATTACGTTTCGGAATGGATTTTTCTGCTGCTTTTATTACTAGACTAGGAAACAATTCGCATTCTCTTGTGATGTTCCCAAGGGATGACTTTGTCGAGTGAACAAGGGAGTCTAGTTCATTAGAGAAAGTTCTCCAATCTGCGTCTTTAGTTTTAAATTTAAAATTATTGTTTACAGTAAAGGAACGCAAGGTAGTTAGTTGGTGGAAGAGAATAATGATAGGAAAATGGTCACTGGAAAGGGGGTCTTTAAGTATGTCCCAAGAACATTTAGGAATCATTGAAGATGAGCAAAGGGACAAATCAACGGCACTTTTCCTTTGTTGAGGGGGGGTGAATCTAGTTGGGGATCCGTCGTTTAAAATACAAAGATTAAAAGTATCAATAAAATCTAACAGATTACGACCCGAACGGTTTGTTAATTCGCTACCCCAAGAGGGAGAATGAGCGTTAAAATCGCCCAATATCATATAAGGGGGACGAATCTGAGATATTAATAATGACCATTCGTTTTCGTCAAAAATAGTAGAGGGAGGGATATATATTGATAATATTGTAATGTCAGATACAACAGCTGCTACTATCTGAAAATTGATGGGGAGAGTATGAAAAATGATTTGTTTAAAAGGGATAGAGTCTTGAATAATAAGAGCTGTGCCACCTTTACCATCCAATCTATCATGTCTAAGACAATGATATCCAGGAATCTTAAATTGATACAAGGGTTTTAACCATGTTTCGGAGATGGCGGCGACTGAAATATCATGTACATTGAGTAATTGAATAAGCTCAGATTTGTTAGAGAATAGACTTCTACTATTCCACTGAAGTATTCTGTTCAGTTTCAGAGACATTGGGAAGACAAGAGAGTAATGATTTAATATAATCAGCAGCGTTGGACGGTACATTATTATTGTTTGAAAGAATTGAAATTAAGAGGGTAATTAATGTCTGAATGAAAGAAGAATTTTCATTAACAACTTTAGGGAAAATAGGTGAAGCAGAATTATTTTTTAAAACACTCCCATTGGATTCCTGAGTTTTATTGTTCCCATTTGGGTAAAACAAAAGTTCATTGTGTTGCTTTTTGTCAAAAGAGGGAATAAATTTAGGTTTCGGTTTTAACGGTTTAAAAAACGTTTCTCTGTGAGAAGATGATAGTGGAGGTTTAGAGGAAGTGAATTGAAAGGGAGATGAGGTAGAAGTTATCTCTGCAAAAGATTTTTTCGCAGTGGGGAATATTTTTGACGCCTGGAAGTAAGAAATATTGTCTGAAGCCATTGCTTGCTTAATATTCTTTTGTCTAGTTAATTCTGGACAGGCCAAACTAACCGCGGTATGATTGCCCTTACAATGAATACAAATTGGATCATTAGATGAATTTTGACAATTATCAAAAGCGTGATTTTCTCCGCAATGAAGACAACGTGGAGGGGAACGACATACGGGTTTCGAATGTCCAAACCGGCAACAGTTGAAACATTGAATCGTCGGAAATTTATATACTTCTACAGGAAGTGAGTTGTAATAGATGAACACACGGGATGGCAAAGTTTGACCTTCAAATGTTATTACAACAGATTGCGAAGGTTTCCATATGGTGGTTCCAGTAGATGTATCCTTGTAATTTAATCGACGTACTTTTAATACTTTAGGAGTCACTTGAGAATCATTAAGAGCATCAACGATTTCTGATTCTGAGAGATCAGGTGGAATACCCCTGACCCGCCCCATCCTTGTAAGGTTATATGTAGGAATAAATGATTTAAATTTTTGGTTTGAAAGTGAATCATTTTTTTTTACAAATTCATTTGCAAGGGTGGCGGATTTAAACTCAATGGATAATTTGTAGCGGCCTTCCGGTTTGATTGATCCATTAACTATTCCAAGGTTTTTATTATTTGAACTGAAAATAAATTTCCCAAAATCCAGCGGATGAATAATCTTCCCACGTTCAGTTCTTTGAACATTAACAATGAAAGGGGCAGATGAGGAAAGAGAATACATTAGATCAGCACTTTTAGTTTCAGGTAGAATGGTGTCTTTATGATTTCCCTGAGAGCTTGAGGTTTGATTGGTATGAGAAAGAGATTTAATTTTGGGAGGTACATTAAGAGAAAGCGAAGGTCTTCTTTTACGGGAAGGGAGAGTTATAGAAATATGGCTATCATCAGAGTCACATCCATCTGTATTGTTGAATATGGATTCGGGATCAGGGGGTCTATTTTCGTCTTCCTCCATTTTTACAAATTATTTAAACACAAAAAAAATAATAATTTAATAATAATAAACAGTCTATTTGATTGACTGTACACACGAATTTATCGTAAACAAAATAATACAAATAATTTATAATCAAAACAAAAGTGTAACAATAAATGAATTCTTATCTGCAGTAGAATCAGGAGGTAAGTAGGTAGATCGTCAAACACAGAGCACCGGTAAACACAACCACTCACTACCGACGTTCGATGCGGAATCATAAATATATTTTGTTAACTTCCACTTAGGGGAGTTTATTTATTATATATTATGTTTCCATTTGCATATATATATATATATATTTTTTTTTTTTTACTATAAGTCCACACCTGAGGCCCTGAGGAAAATAATTTCCCTAAGGGCCTATGTCATCTTTGGGGATGCTGTGTGGAGGGTCTTTTTAAGGAAAGGAAGGAGGGGAAGTTCTGGGAAGGAAGAAAGTATGAGGGTAGGGTAGGAATCTGGGGTTCAGTGTGTCCAGATCATCCGCCGCCAAGACCTAGATAAATCTTACCCCATGAACCCGGGCACCCCTGCTAAGTCACCAAATGTAGCGAACCTTTGGTGACACTTGGGGTGACCTATGGTGGAGGTGTTGGTTATCCAATAAATGGTTCCCGGGGCGGCAGTACCCATTCCCGCCTCCCAAATTTATATTGTTGTATGTGCATCCTAAATCAACTTTGCACTTAAACCAACGGCAATTCAACAATCCTAGGCGTCTGCAATGTCGTCACAATGGCATCACAGATTGGTGGCATCTTATCTATTTGTATATTACGCCGAGTGTTTATTGCATTGAGCAAATAATGATTGTATTCTGCGGCAGGAAGATGCTGGTCTTACTTAAACAACATAATCATGCAATAACCGGTTTGAATTCAACAAGGAAATGCGAATTCAACAAGTGTGCTGGAAATGCTTTATTAGAAAGTGAAACGATAAAGAGTGCCCACAAATGTATCTTGCAATCCTATTTACCGGATTCTCAGTTCGAGTAAAATTATTATTTAATTAATTTAAATACTTTTGAATACAAAATTAACTTTTTTACAATTACACGGTGTAAACCTACACGGAGATAATTGTTATTCGAAAAAACGATAATTTTAATAGTAAAAACGGTTTAAAACGGGACTGAAGTTCTTACGAACAAATTAACAGTGTTTCAATGTTTATTGGCGGGAAAATGTAAGAATAATTTGTTGGTATACATGTTCCCGCTAATAAACATTGAAACCCTTTTAATTTGTTCGTAAGAACTTCAGTCCCGTTTTTAACCGTTTTTACTATTAAAATGATCGTTTTTTCGAATAACATTTTTCTCCGTATATGCTTTAAAATTAACTCATTTACAATTTTGGAAACAAAATGAATACTAATAACTGCTTTAAAAAAATAGTTTTTTCGGTGCTATTGAAAATATATGCCACTTCTGATAATAGTTACCTAAGCCATAATGCCTTGTTCGGACCTGACAAGTAGTAAGTCGAGTGGCGAGTAACTCGCTACTTGACTCACCAAAAAGCGGATAAATATATCAGATTTTATTTTTATGGAAACCCTATTTATCCGAAATACTATCTAGGTAACAAATACATTCGTTGAATACTTGTTTCCAATGAAAAAAGGTAGCTGCCAATAATATGGGAAAAAAACATTAGTCGAAGATAATATTGTTAATTCTGAAATTTAAAATATGAAGTTGACAAATACGAAAGTCTGTAGTCACAGTTGCGAAAATTATGTTTTATTATTTTGTTGTTGTCCCAGTTGTCCGACCACTATGTTTTATTATTTTTCTTTGTTTTGTTTATCTTCATATTTTAATTTAGATTATTATTGTTGTCTTCTTCTTCATTAATAAATTAATCATTTCATTTTACTCGCGCATGCGGGTGTCGAACCGCGACCTGCGGATTGGAAGAAAATGAAGGAATAAAAAAACAGCTAGACATGTAAAAAGTCTCGGTTCTATTATACCAAGATTCGCAAAATTTGTTGTTACAAAATAACTTAAGAACAAATTCGAACAACACTAGAACAAAAAAATTGATTGAAAAATAATACAGCAATGAATATGTAAGGTACATACGAAAATAAACATTTCACGGAGGTTCGCAATTCATATTTCAAGTTACAAGCTCGAACGCGACGCAAACCATACGTTATTTCTGCAAAACGTCAATAAAATATTATAATACATAATATATATTATATTCGAAACCAAAAAGCTCGTTCCCAGTATAAATGTAAATTTATCATTTCCAAAAAGCTCCGCGCAGATCCGTGCAGTGAATATGAGTGAGTGCAGCGCGCATGCGCAATGCGCAAGGTCGTTGAGCACGTTTTGTAAACTGCAGGTCAACGCTTTCATCAATTTAGAAAAATGAGAGGTCAACTTAGGTCGATTTATTATTATTGATTAAGACGTGAAATTCAGTTGGTATGGTCACATAAAACGTAGACCACCAGACCACACAGTGAAGCAGGCAATGTCTATGGAGCTTCATCGACAGTAATCTAGAGGAAGACCAAAGAACTCCTGGATGACTCAATGCTCTAAAATCCTAAGAAGAAATGGCCTGGAAGAGAGCGATACCCAGAACCGAAGAAGCTACAACCTGAGAACGAGGAGAGCCGACTCCAATAGCCTACCTAGGCAATGAGTTGGGACAGTGCGAGGAAGAAGAAGAAAACGTGAAATTCTGTTAGTATATGACACGTATAGCAGGGTGTTAAAATCTTCTACATACGAGTAATAATAAATTTAAATTTAAATACATAATAAATTAGGGCCCGCAGATTCTTTAATAGTACACAACTGCTAACCCGGTATAAATCGCAAGTGCGCCCACGGTTGAACTTGGCAGCCACCTCTAGTATGGAGCCCCAAAGTACCTGAAAAACACCCTCGACTCTGTGCAGAAAGATTGATAGATTCTCCCGTATTAACAGACGGATTGCAATCTTTAGAGCACAGACGTCGTGTGGCCGCGATATAACCGCCAGCCCGGGAACCATTTATTGGATAACCAATACCACTGCAAGAGGTCACCTCAAGTTTTGGTGACTTAGCAGGGCTGCCCGGGTTCATAGACAGGGGTTTGTCTAGGACTGGTCTAATCTAGACCACTCTTCAGCCGAACTCTCTCGACCCGTCGCCTTGCACCGCAGTGCATGCATTCAAACGTTTTTCACTCCTGCACACATTGAACCACAGATTGCTACCCACTTCTCGTACACTTTTCCTTAAAAAGGCCCTCCACAAAGCATCCCCAAAGATCACATCAGCCCCGGGAGATTTTTTTTTCTCTGGGTCTCTTGTGTGGAGAAATTGCAAAAAAAATATATTTAGACATATTTCATCGAACAAAAAATTGAACGACGTTAATATTATATACATATTTTTTTATACTAAAATTTCAAGTGCCTAAATGCATTTCCAAATATTTCTGGCTTTCAAGGGTGTTCTAGGCCATCATTTCAAATTATGAAGAGAGGAAATGTGAATTTATAAATATATTCATTTTATTTAAATGAGCAAATTGAAAATAATCTTTCATTTTCACCGTCACTGCTCGCGACATTGTGTAAAATGTAAGCAAATTCTTTTTGGTAAGCTTTTGTAAAGGTCACTTCATGAAAATTCTCGAAGAGTCCTAAATTCTTAAGTCTTTCAAAATAAATATTAACTGAACTTTGGCATTAATCTTCTTAAATGTAATACCAACATTGATGAGGGTAGCAATTGTAAAAGCATGCAATATCCGGTGTTTTAAATATATAACGTCTCTAACTTTCTAATTAAAGTGCGTTTATCGGAAGTGACCTGCCAGGTAAGTACGTTTCTGTATCTATTTTAAAATAATACACCTAGATAGAGCCTAATAGTTCACAATAAATTGTAAAGCGTCCTTGAAGTGATTTGTCACAAAAACGGGGCTCTACAAATTATCTAATTATTATTATTATTCACATGTAGGATTTTCATTTATCGCTAATCAACTAACTAACTAACTAACCATCACGCAGTTTCGCCGCAGGGGTAGGCAGAGAGGACGGACCGCCAAACACCTCGGTCTTGGCACACACTCTTTGCCTCATTCACTTTCATACATCGTCTCATACATACTCTTCTATTTTTCTGATTCTTGACATGACCCGACTCAAGTATCTGATTCACTTGATCGTGCCATGTCTTCCTCGGACGTCCCCTACTTCTTATACCATTCACACTTGCATCATATATTCTCCTTACGCTCCTTTCTTCGTTCATTCGCTCTACATGCCCAAACCATCTAAGGGTTCCTTTATTAATTTTACTCATTACGCTTACATCAGCCTTGCATTCTTTTCGTATCTCCACATTTCTCACACGATCATACATGGTTTTACCACACACACGCCTCAGGGATCTCATTTCAATAGCATTCAGTCTACTTTCATCCTTCCTCTGCCAGTTCCATGCCTCACTCAACTCAAAAATAATATGCTGCCAAGTTATCTGAATAGTAATATTATGTATCACGAAAATGTTCATAATTATCCTACGAGAAGATGTAGAGATTTTAGGCTTCCCAAAACTAAGCTTTCGTGCACTCAAAATAGCGTGTTTTATAAAGGACAAAAACTGTATAATAACCTACCGAATGCCGTTAAGGAAGCCTCAAACCTTAGCACTTTTCGTAGGACATGTGCTATATATGTTAAAAACAATCTTTGATTAGATTACATTTCCAGACTGTAGTATTGATACTACCGATAAAATAACAACATTCCAAGTCACCACAGAGAACGAAATAGTATCAATTATAAACGGTATGCAAGGAGGTTCTGCCCCAGGTTTTGATGGAATTACAGTTAATATTTTAAAAAATATAAAAAACCTAATCTCTAAACCACTAATGCATATAATAAATATAAGTCTCCTAAGCGGGGTATTTCCATCAATCTACAAACAAACTACCATTACTCCAATATTTAAATCTGGAAATCCGGAAGAAGTAAACAATTACCGACCCATATCAGTTATCTCGAACATAGCAAAAATTTTTGAAAAGATAGTTAAAAAAAGGATGAACCAATTTATAGGCAGTAATAAAATAATTAATGAAAATCAGTTCGGTTTTATGGAAGGTAGAAGCACTCAGGATGCAATTGCAAAATTAACTAACCTTGTTCATAATTCATTAGATAAATCTTTAAAATGCATTGGAATTTTCATAGATCTCAAAAAAGCGTTCGATAGCATATCACATGATAAACTTATTAGGAAATTAAGAAACATTGGAGTAAATGGTACAGCTCTAGAATGGTTAAAGAGCTACCTTTTCGAACGCCCTCAAGTCGTAAAAATCAACGATGTATTTAGTCAACAAAAAACAACTCACTTCGGCATACCTCTAGGTACAGTCCTAGGACCATTACTGTTTATCATTTATGTAAATGACATATTCATTCAAAGATTAAATGGAAAAATAATATCATATGCTGATGACACTGTCATAATAATTGAAGGCTGTGATTGGAATACTGTTAATAACTTAGCAAATACTGATATTAATATACTGAAAAATTGGTTCGACAAAAACCTCCTCTCTTTAAATACTGAAAAAACCAAATTTATCCCATTCTCTATCAATAAATTTAGATTAAAACCAGAACTAAAAATTACAATTCATCAACTAAAATGTAACAGAACAAATTGGAATCAAGCATGTTCAATACTTAGTCCAACTTCTGAAATTAAATATCTTGGTATATATATAGATCAACATTTTAAATGGAAAAAACAAATTTGTGAACTTGTCAAAAGAATTCGAAAATGTATTTATATATTTATAAGACTAAGAAATATTCTTAGATTAGAAAACTTAAAAAGAGTGTACTATGCAATCGTTCAATCTATATTACAATATGGTATTATTGGTTGGGGAGGAACTTATAATAATATTTTAAATCCACTCAAAATTGTTCAAAGATTGATAATTAAAGTAATTTTGAAAAAACCATCCAAATTTTCTACTGAAATTCTCTTTTCAATATTCAATGTACCTACAATAGACAAAATATGTAAAAAATATTCAATTCTACAAATTTACAAAGAAGTACAGTTAAATAACTTACCATTCCATTCATCAGCAAGATTTCAGAATACTATCAAAATCCCTAAATTTAGTACAAAGCACACACAAAATACTTATCTCTATGTAGGTATAACATATTATAACAAACTACCATTATATCTGAAAGTTATCGAAAATATTCAGGAATTTCAGCAAAAATTAAAAAAATACCTAAAACAACTATAAGAGTCTATATCTCACTATTATTATTAATTCTTTCATATCCTTTATTGAAAAATCTTGCAATTTCTTAAATATGCCTTGTTTTTTTGCCATATGTATTTTTTTGCCATTTTGCCAACGTAATAATAATGTATTTACTTTCACACATGATATTGTATAATTGAAATATAATTGAACTAAAATTCCCTCACCAAACACAAGAGCCTTGTCTCTTTATGGTGAGGAAAAGCTATTCTTATCGACTATTTTACCACTGTATAAAATGTAAAAATTGTGTATTTATTGTAATAAAAACTTTAAATATTAAATTTAAAAAAAAAAATTTAAAAAAATTACAAATATTATACTGTATTTCTTAAATTGTAGTTAACTGTATTTCTTAAATTAATCTCTTAAATTTTATTTTTTAATTTGTATTTCTTAAACTGTATTTATTAAATTGTATTATCCTATTTTCTTACTAGATGTATGAAAAAAATGTGCATACATCTAAATAAACATAACAAAAACAAATACAAAATCACTGCCACACATCAGGATAGGTACAAGCACTCCATTGTGGACTGCTAGCTTCGCTTCTTTGGACAGCTTCACTTCTTTATCGCTAATTCTATCAATTATGATGTTGTGCGATTATATATGTACTTATATTGCACAGGAGTAGGTATTTTATCGTAATAAACACAAATAATTGACGCAAAGCATCTGGCGGATGGGATTAATGCCTGTTTAATGATGTCCCCTGGCTATATAAATACTAATATAAAAGCTAATAAGGTCCGCCATAAATTCGAGGCAATGATAATAATGTGTGTTTATTGTAGAGGTTGACATGCAGAAGATGCAACCCGAACATTTAAAATATGGTACTTTAAAGTGTTCATTCAAATGATAAATGATCTTGGTAATGCAGAGAATTTAGTATGGTTGTTAATAATTCTTTCCCGTTTTGTAGGTATGAATTTAAAGGTTCATAAATAATGAAATGATTTAAAGAAAATTTCCACACTAATCTTCATGCCGTTTCTCGCCCCCCAGGAGTATATGCACTGTAGGCCGATAGCCCCTTTTTCACCAAAATGTTGCTATATAATTTATTGTATCCAGATTCGCGTTACTAATTGTATCAGACTTGGTATCAAAACCTCTCCATGGACTGCTATCCTCACTGCCTTTGAAAACTTTTTTAATTGACGACTATTGTAAATTGTTATCCAATAATTAAAATTTCTACATTTGTCCTTCTGCCAATTTCCTTATCGGAGTTTTGTTGAAACAAATTGCAATAATAATAATACTCCTCATATTTATTCTCTTAGGTAAGCTTTAGGGTACACTATAATCAGTGGTGTTCTGTCCAAAACCTTAAACGCTGCGCTGACCCTGAAAGAAACAAACCATAAAAATAAAATAAAACAGTATGTAATTCTCTACTAATTTAGTAGAGAATTATACTGCCCTGAAGGAGCTATACAGCTGTAGCGAAACCCGGTCGGCACAAAGTATAGACAAAATAAATTTATTTTAAGTTTATTATTTATTTATTTTATTTTAAAGTATAATAATCACATCACAAAATATCTGCTTCATATGGACACACATAAAAATACATTTGTTTAAATGAGACCAATTTCTTAATAAAGTGTTTTTTTCATTAATTTTAAAGGAACTCGCACGCTCCTTTATTCCATTGGCCACAACAATCAACGGAATATGATATAGTGAAACGGCAATTTTCAAATTAACATTTGTTAATGTATTTTTTGTTCATTATAAAAAGTTTTTATAATACATAAAACACATATACCAGGTTAAACAAGTTTAACGAAGAAAAAGTAGGGTGGTAATGGAAAGAGAAGCAGTTACTCTCTTATTATTTATTTTTTATTCCCGCCACAAATTTTTTGATATTTTTTTGGATTTAATCCATTGAGATTCAGACAAACTGAGAAGAGTTATTATTTCTCTTCCCAGCCACAAACAAATCACATATCTCCACATTACGAAAAAAATATAACAATACTTTTACAATGATTGAATGCCCGGTCAGATCTGTCCTTCAGAGGTTCCTAACGCAATATGATGTTTGTGGTTAGTAATATCCTTCCGAGGCTTGAAGGGTTAAATGAATATTTATATGAATAATTGAATATTCATGAAATAAATTAATAGTTAACAAAATAATAGGACCCTGTAAATCACCCCTATTGACTATGTTCCCATGTTATGTTGACTCCTCGCATCGTTCTCCTCCCCCCAAAATCACCCCTCCCACTACTTCCCAACTAATAAAATCTAATCATTTTCTGTATAATTTTAAAGTTAGTTTTAAGTTTGCTATTGTATGACATGGATGTGTCGAAACCGCTATCAGCTAAATAAAAATTAAGTAACAAATGTGAATTTTTTCAATAACAAAAACAAAAAAATCCGTTTTAAGATGAAACCCGGTGGTGGAGAAATTTGAAAAATAGATTTTACTAAATTGTTGCTGTCACTGTTGCTCATACTCCACCGGATATTGAGCGAAAAGGACAATGCACCTCGGGCTACTAATACCTAAGTAAAATCGAGGTTTTGTATTCCCCACTTTTCTCCTCCAAAAGTGGACTAATTTTCAAAAATTTTTTTACCAACTATATAAGAAAAAACTATTCTATGTCTGTACGTTTTGCTTTTTTGAAACAAAAACATTGTCTAGTTTGTATACTGAACGTCTTTTGACGGCGTTTAAACCAGTCAATTTTATTGATTTTTGGAAGGTCATAACTTCTATAAAAAGTAATTTATCAAAAAAAAACAAAAATTACCAACACGCTACCAGCTGATTTTATGTAAACACAATATTTTATCTAGGGTTAAAATCCAGAGAGATAAATAGGGAATATGTTTGTATGGAAAAATCACCGCCGGGTATCCCCTTAATTAGGGAATTTTATGGATTCGATGTTACCTATGTATAAAATATAATTTTAAAAAAATTGTGCTTAAAAAAATTGTTGAATTTTTTTGAGTTTTTCAATATCTTGGTGGAAAAGAATTCAATACACATTTATTCATACCGGCATTTTAAGCTCACACAACCTGCCTGTATTCATAGCGCAATGTACGCCACTGATTATAAATAATATACAATTATTATGAACTTGGCTGCTGCATGATTTGTATGCAGGTTCTAACAACCACTATTTTGTTATATGTGGGTATGATTAACAATAATAAACCTTTATTATAGGCGAGCATTAACTTAGTGGAGTGATATTCCGTTTTCTTTGTGCAATGTTTGGCATTTATATAATATTGTGCAAATTCACTTGCACAGGCTGCGCCGACATGGAGAACACTGACTGCACTGTGCACATTGTTCATGCCCAATATGTATTTATTAGCCCCTGAAGAAACTGTCGAGAGACATCGTTCCTACCTATACACTACTGGTTCAAATGAAACTTTTGAATACTTATTGATTTAGTAAAAATCTTTTAGTCTCTTGTATCTAGGATGAAGGAAGTATGAGTGATGATGAATGTAAGTAGGTGTAAACTCATGGTGTTTGAAAGAGAGAGTACGAAAACAGCGTGTATATCATCTCTAGAAATGAAATCCCTAAGGCGTTTGTGCATATGCACGGAGAAAAATGTCATTCTAAAATACGATAATTTTATTCGAAAAAACGGTTAAAAACGGAACTGAAGTTCTTACGATCAAATTAACAGTGTTTCAATGTTTATATCGTACGAAATTACGTATACCAACAAAATATTCTTACATGTTCCCGCCAATGTCGTACGAAATTACGTATACCAACAAATTATTCTTACATGTTCCCGCCAATAAACATTGAAACCCTGTTAATTTGTTCGTAAGAACTTCAGTCCCGTTTTTACGAATAAAATGATCGTATTTTAGAATAACATTTTTCTCCGTGTGCGCACAAATTTTAAAACCATGTATGTATGACGAAAACGTGGAGATGCAAAGAATGCAAGGTTGATGTAAACGTAATGGTAATCTATTGAGTGTCATTGGACGGGTTGTTTCACATAATTTGGAAAATTCATCAGATTTCAAAGTTAATTTTCAAGACATTTTGTTTTGAAAAGTTTAATTTTTCATGTACATTTGTTACTTAAATTTTATCTGCTACCGGTTTCGACACGTCCGCGTCCGTGCCATTCACTAGCAAACTTAAAACTAAACTTAAAAATTAAACAAGTACAGAAATGAATTAGATGTTATTAGTTAGGGGTAGTGGGAGGGGGAGAACAGTGGGAGGAATCAATATGAATCAATGGGAACATAGTCAAAAGGGGAGATTGTGCAATTATTTTGTTAACTAAATTAATTTTTGATTTAATTTTTTGATTTAATTTTTATTTTAATAAATGAAATGTATGGAGTAATAAACATTAGTAATTTTTACATACACGTTCATACGGTTTTAATAAATAATAGTAAAAATTATTAGTATTGGCTAATAGACATAGTACACTACTCCACAGTACAATTCTAATTTTTTTGTAATTACTATGGAGATAATAAAAAAAGTGATGTTCAAAATGTAAGTTATCGCTAAAAAAATTTTTTTTTTGTGTAGATATAGTAGATAAAAATAAGATTAATATTTCTGCATTCACAGTTTTAAAAAAAACCATAAATGGACATAGTACAAACCAACCCTCAGCAAGCGATATGTCGATTCCTTACCGGCCCATGGAAGACTGCCTTACTCATCCGAATTACTTCTCTCATTGGCTCCGTTGCTTATTCCTCGCTGCAGAGGGCTTTAAACGGCCGATTCATTATTCCCCGTCAAACAAAGAGATAAATGGATTTGCTTGGAAATTCATTTTATTTTTGAGTGATTAATTATCAAAAGCTTCACTTATTTCAGTCTGTTATGATGTTTGAAAATTAATGAAAGCGTTTTAGTTGGCAAAAACGTGTGTTTGATGTTTTGCCGTATCTGCTTAACTATGCGATAAATATGATAATGACATAGCCAACCAATATTTTCATATTTTTCTTAATTTGTTTAATTAATAGTGAAATTTCTTTTGAATTTTCACCGCTAAAATTTATATTTTGACATCAAATGTCGTCTATTTCATTTGCTCTTGATGGTGGTCACTGCAAAGCTATCTCAAACGTTGGCTAAATAAGATGGTAGCGCAACGCGGCATAATACCCCTAAAATCAATTATAAAATAAACAACGCAGCGTAATATGCCATAACACCTCAAAATATATAACTAATTTAAAAAATATATGATGGACACTGTAACGATGTCCCAAATGTTGGCTAAAGAAGGAGGTAGCGCCACACGGCACAATATCCCAAAAATATATAACAAAAAAAAGCAACGCAGCGCAACACGGCGTAACACGGCGTAACACGGCATAACAGTCATAACACCCCAAATATATATATATATTAAAAAAATGATTTAGTAATTTTTACATGACTTCAGCTGTTTCGCCTTTCAAAGACATCGTCTGTGATGAGGCCATACAATTTTTTTAAATATAAAAATCTATAAATTACCTTATATATTTTGAGGTTTTCATGGCCAAACTAATATAGTGATTAATTTTTGGGTTTTTATGTCGTATTTCCTCCTTCTTTACTCAAAGTTTCGGACAGAGTTAGTGAAAGAGAAAGGAAGGCATAATAGCCCTAAAATCACATAATTAGAAACGATAGACTTTTATCTTATTTTTCGTATTGAAACCCCTTAATTACGTTTAAGAATATAAATGATAACTACCAAATTTCTTCATATTTAAGTAAATGGTATAGGTACCTACACTGAAACATTTTGTGCAATTTCCTTGAACCTGATTTTAGCAACTTAAACGTAAAATAAAAATGGTTTTCTTTATTTTTTTTTTCATTTACTTTACAAATTATCTACTGCAATTCATATGTATTGCGAATTGCTATAAAATGAAGCTATATAGATATTCTTGTAATGTTAAATATGTTTGTAAGTAGTGAATGTATGTAGGTTTAAAATCAGTTTGTAGTAGAATGTAGGTTTAAAGACGAGTTTAAAATCACTGATCTTTTAAAAATCTATATTTTTTCTTTGCATTCCGATTGAAATTATTTTCTAGAATAGAATGTTTGATTGAATTATCATTTTTTTAAGCACGTGTTGAAAATCCTATGAATATCTGTTCGGAAAATGATTTTCCTTTTCGTGTATTTGAAAAGTTTAATATGATCTCGGCATAAGGACGGCAGCACAGTAATGTTCATCAGTATTGAGCAAAATCTTCCTAACTAACCAACAGTCATGTAATATCTCTGTAGGGTTAGGAAGAGAAGATGGAAAGCCCTGGACTGTCCTGACACACCCTGACTTCATCCAAATTCATAATATATCTTTTCAATAATATCCCACAAAATAAATACATTCTTATAATCGTCGCATGTCGTTCTGACACTTCCCCAACTTATTATTTCATTTACCTAAGTATTTCAATTTTGGAGGCTGGTACGGGTACCGCCGCCACGGGAACCATTTATTGGATAACCAACCCCTGCCATAGGACACCCCAAGTGGTTCGCTATGTTTAACGACTTAATGGGGTGCCCGGGTTCATGGGATGTGGTTTGTCCGAGTCTTGGCGGGGGATGTGTCTGCCCACTAATTGCGTGCCAGGCCAGATCGGGAAAGTATGGTAGAGGAAGTCCCTTTGACTTCTCCAGCTAGACTCTCTCGGAACATCGCCCTGCATCGCAGGGGGAGGGATGGATTCATACCCTGTCACTCCTGGACACACTGACCCTCAGATTCCTACCTACCACTCATAATTTTTTTCTTACCAGAACTTCCTCTTTAAATCGAACTTCACCTTTCTTTCCTAAAAATACCCTCAGCTACCCAGAGCTAATGTAAATAAAAACTTAATTTAGCATCGTTTTCTAATACTAGTGCTTTTCGCTGGCATTGGCGTTTTCTTTTCCGCAGAAATCTGTATATAAAAATATAAAGGAATAAATTCCTAAGACTAAAAAGAGTCTCAACTGCTCCCGTCTGGGGGCAGTTAAACTATGGCATCCCCAACTGGGGTATGTTGTGAGGCTGAAGGTAAGCGGGGAAGGGGGGAAGATGAGGTAGAGGAAGCTGGGAAGTACCTGGCTATTCAGATCTAGTCACTAAACACGGCTAAGGCCATTTCAAACAACGTTTCAATTCTGAATGTTGTTCTTACACCAGGGCGATACTGAGAGTATCTTCCACTCTTGAACGTGCCGCAAATACAGTATATATTATTTTTAATTAATTAATTGTGAAATAACACAAATTAATCAAATAAAATTTATTTGCGCACACAGCGTTCGAACGCGCGACCTTCGGAATGGGAGTCAATGCCGTGCCCCTGGACTGCGCCGGCCGTCATCTTTTTATATTTTTAATATAAAAAGATCGACACATATACTTTAAATGTCGTTTCTTTGTATTTCAGAGCAACACATGGTTTAATTTGTCATTATAAGTTAAAAAAACAACAAATAGACCAATTGTCGTATATAAATATTTGAAAAATTCCATAAAATGGGAGTTTTGCTTGTGCGACATTGCCTGTATACTGGTAAGAAAAAGGCAAAGCTAAACATTCGTTTAGAACCATTTATTGGATAACCGACACCCCTGCCATAGGTCACCCCAAGTGGTTCGATACGTTCGGTGACTTAGCAGGGGTGCCCGGATCGGGAAAGAATGGTTGCAGGGGTCCCTTTGATCTCTGCAGCTGGACTCTCTCGACCCATCACCTTGCACCGCAGTGGGAGGGATGGATTCATACGATTGTCACTCCTGATCACATTGACCCTCAGATTCCTACCCACCCCTCATACCTTTCCTCTTCCCAGAACTTAACTTTTCCTAAAAATACCATCCACACAACAGCATCCCCAAAGATGGCGTAGGCCCTGAGGGATTTTTTTTCCCTCAGAGCCTCTTGTGTGGAGAAAAAAAATGCTTTAATGGAGACCAGTATGAATTAGCATGTACCATTCTTAAGTAAATAAAAAATAAATATATATATATATAATATAAAAAAGGCGAATGTTTATTTATTTTTTTGGTTTCAACGGCAATCGGCGCTCAGCCACGATTGAAGCCGACTGTACAAGGTTGAAGTCTGTGAGAGCAAAGAGAGCATGATGTGATCGAAGAAGGATAACTTTTTCAATATCCAACTTCGGAGTTGGTTATTCGCGAACTTATAAAATATTCTACTTCGCCGATAATCAATAATACGGCGGACGATCAACGATTTCTAACATTTTCAGTTCATAGTTTTCATTTTTCTGTTTGTAATCAAATCTGAATTGTGTTTAAATGGGCTAGCCAGCGTGGAAGATACTTTAACAGATGGCTCTCATCAGCTTAGTATCCTCCAGTCGTCCTCCAAGATGGCGATAGTTACTTCTCCAAATTGTACGATCACAATCGATGCAATTTTAAAATTGATTCGTCGTAAGGCACTCCGCAGGTTCGCCCCTTTGCTCTGGGCTGTCCAACAAGGAATTAATGAGCTTCAATTCAAATTCTCCAGATTTGAATCCTGCCTGCAGGTTTGACAACAGTTAAACTCCCAAAATATTCCAGGGCTGGCAATCTGACCAATCACAATTGTCACCGTGCAACAACTGGAGGTGCCCCACACCGAAACCATAAATATGATGTGTATAAAAGGGTGCACAAATCTTGTAACAAATACTTTTATTAACATGTTTACACAAGAGCAGACTAGAATTTGCATTTGCTCGTTTGGTTAAATCCCACCCTTATTTATTTATTTCTATATAACATTACAGTGTTTACCTAATTATTAACATGAACGTCTTCTTCTTCTTTATGTATAAAAATCTAGTGTCACAATTTTCGTTGTTTGTTTTTGGGGTGTTATGCCGTGTTGTGCTACCTCCTTCTTTAGCCGACGTTTCGGACAGCGTTGCAGTGTCCATCATCAGGGCAGATCCGGCAGATCCAACGATGTGGCTAAAGAAGGAGGTAGCACAACACGGCATAACACCCCAAAAACAAACAACGAAAATGCTTTTGGCCGTGAAAATCTAAAAACGTATCTAGTGTCACAATGTTCGTCCGAGGTAAACTACGAATCTACTTAACCGATTTTGATGAAATTTGACTTACTGTGTGTAATTTGGTCCAACTTAAAAGATAGAATAGTTTTTATTTCGATTATTGACCTCAATTTTTTTATTGCGAATTGAATGTTTTTTAGTGGACGATTATTTGTAAGTTCCATAAGTTTGGTGTAAGTTAATTTATATTTGGTGTAAGTTCCATGGCGGTGTAAGTTAATTTATTGATACAACACCTGGTTATCTAGATTAGGTGACCATACAGTAGATGACGTTGTGTTTCGTTAGCCACAGCAACGCGTGGGCGGGTCAGCTTGTAATATATATATACAAGGTCTGTTAAAAAAAATAAGGTGACTTTTCATTTTTCTCGAAAAATATTTATTTATTCATCAATATATTTTGTCCCCTTCAAAGTAATCCTCCTTTGATGCACACTTGTGCCAGCGCTTTTTTCAATCCTCGAAGCACTTCTGATGAGCGCTTTTTGGTATGGCCTTGAGCTCTTCCGGCGATGCGGTCTTTTTCTCCTCAATTGTGGCAAACTCCGTCATTTAATGGGTCTATTCAGTTTTGGAAACAGGAAAAGGTCACAGGGGACCAAGTCAAGTGAGGTGGCTAAGGCATGATTACGGTGTTGTTTTTGACCAAAAAATCACGAACAAGCAACGATGTGTAAGCAGGTGCATTATCGTGATGGAAGAGCCATGAATTTTTTGTGCCACAAATCCGGGCTTTTACCTTATATTGCTTCAAAAAGTTTGATGGCATGAGCCAACCGATATGCCGACGTCCTCAGCAACTTCTCTAATAGTGATTCGACGATTGTCCGTAACAATTTTCTTCACTGCTTCAACGTTTTCATTGGCTGTTGACGTGATGAGGCGTCCATGGCGGGTAATCTTCTCGGCCTTCTGTAAAGAGCTTGGACCACTTGAAAACTTTTTTTTTTACTCAAAGTAGCCTCTCCAAATGCCACAGTCAGCATTTTGAAGGCTTTGGGGCACTTATTTTTATTTTCACACAAAATTTAATAGAGATTCTTTGATCTTTTTTTTATAGCAAAAAATCACCACGCACACCAAAACACGTCTAACCATCTGTAAAAAAAATAAAAGAAAAATTCAAAATGGCTGATAATGTCAACACATCGTCGCTTCAGTTCGTTTTTATCCAACACGAGAAATGGCCATTTAAACTTTTTCACTATAGAAGCAAATACATTTTGGAGGACGTAAGACAAAATGCGTTTTGAAAACCCCTTAAAAAATTGTTTATAATTTTTTTTGAACGAGTATCGTATAAATAAAGGCTTTTTGAGAACATTTGCATACTAATTCAATTTCACAAAAAATGGTCTGTTGGACAAAAACGAACTAGAGCGACGACATGTTGGGGACATGTGTACCAACATAACAACAACAAAATCCCGAGAAATTTGAAAAGTCACCTTACTTTTTGAACAGACCTTGTGTGTATCACATAATACATTTTGAGCTTTTATTATGTTGTGTGTAAGGTAGGTTTGAGAAGGTGAAATTGTGGGTGGATAATATTATATGTTTCGTGAACACCTCACTAGGAGAACCTGTGCTTTAGGTCCTGGGTTCGATTCCTAGATGTGACCGTATCTTTTTCTGATTTTTCTCTTTCAAATTTTCGATTGAGAGTCGCTAATATTGTCTTCATTAATAAATATATTATGTTTTTTTTTGTAAAAATAATAAGAAAAGTAAGGAATAAAAAATATGAAAAATATTATTTTGACTGTCATCCATACTTAGTTTGTGTTGAGAAGGAAGAACTGTATAAATAATGTTTAATTCATGATACACCATAAATTAATACAAACCATTTTTCTGTGTTCTACTTACGTAAACGCATTTATAACACACGTAATGGGATTATGAAAGACAGGCGAAGTTAGGTCAGTAACTGAACTCAATGGAAAATGCGATCAATAAAGTGCACAACCTCGGAATAACAACATCACAACTGTAATGTTACTCCTAGGACAATTATCTAAATGCATTCATCAAGTTACGGAAGTCATTTTTCTACTTGAGCCCTTGCCCGGAATAATGTTGTATCCAACAAAACGATGAAATAATGTTGGACATATTATTACGCATCTTTTAAGATTGGGACTACGGTAGTGAAATTTTTTTAGGCCTGTGGCAGTATTTTAAAGATTGGTTTGTGGAAGAATTTTGTATAAGTCCGTTTATCAAAATCACGGGAATAAATGGAGAAAACGAATGTTTTATGACTTCATCTAGAAAGACTTTAAAGCCAAGAAGCTGAAGAATGCAGGAACGTAGAATTTTTCCAGAAAAAATATTGTTAAGGCTGCTTTTTAGCCGTTGAAACAGTTTTGTCGAATAATGTTGTATGTTGATCTGAAGACAATATCTCGAATGTAAATGATATTATTTATTCATATAATTTCTTTGCTTTTTAAGCTCAAATGCATCAATGACATATGTAAATTGATGTTAGAAGAGCATGGTGCTTTCTTGAAGGTACGAAAAGTTAAAAAATCCATTTTGTGAAATAATCTTGCCTGTGAAATTTTTATATATAACATTTTTCCACAAAATCAGCACAAATTCTTGTAATAAATTCTAATTTAATAGGCATTTTCCACTACTTTTCCTTTAAAAGTCTTATGAATTGTATGTTTAATGTATTTTAAATATAAAATGTGATAAAACATAACCGGTTTCGTTTTTTCATTTTTTCTCGAAACAAGAATATTGTTGGATACAACATTATTGCGGGCAAGGGCTCACTTCTCCACCTGTATCATACAGGTACATTATTATCATAAACGGCATTCAAATAATGCAACACTGATGTAAGAATGCAAGGCTGACTGTCAAAAAATGCAGGAGGACCTAAACCATCTTAATGTTTATTGTTCACAGCATTACATTAAAATTAATGTAAAAAAGTGTTTTGTCGTGAATTTCACACGAATTTATCAATGAATATAGTCTGAACGGCTCTATATCAATTAATTAACAGAAGTCAAAGATTTAGGAGTGACATTGGACTCTAAGCGTATATTCGATATTCATATCGACTCAGTAACGTCAAAAGCCTGTTGCATACGTCCGCAGCTTGCTAGAATACGCTTCACAAGTATGGAACCCGCATCATACGTACACAATTTGGAACGTGTTCAAAATCGTTTCCTGCGATACTTAGATTTCCGTAGCTATATTGTCTCCACCTAAGTACATAGACTCGACCGCGTACTTCAATATGTTATCGTTGGAAGATCGAAGAAGCTCGGCTGGTGTACTCTTTCTACAGAAAATATCCAGGTCCGTCGTAGACTGCCCGGAACTTTTACAACGAATCCAACTGCGAACCAGATCAGACAAAATTCTTAGCCTCCCTCGATGCAACACCAATTCTAAGCAAAACTCCTTCATTTATCGTGCATTACACATTTTCAATACATACTATTCACAATAAAAAATAAAAAAAACAACTTTATTTTCATGTTTTTGTTTGTTTTTCTGTATTATTTTTATTTTGTTTTATTTTACTATGTGTGCAGTATCTCACAATATATATATATATATATATATATATATATATATATATATATATATATATATATATATATATATACCCATCCTACCCTCTCCCCAATCCCTTTCAATCAACTTGTTTATGTAATTTTTCATTATCTTCTTTAAAATCATTTCACTTATATACAATACCCACGTTGAAACCTATAAATGGTACAATTTATTTTAAAAAGATAATATATAAAAGTAATAAACAAAATAGATAAGTTGTACATTACATTAGAAATGAAAAAGAAAAATGTATTGTTAAGAATGTCCTTTTTGCATTATTAATAATGTATACTGTTGGTCTCCCGAATAAAATAAAATAAAAATAAAATAAGCATAATGAGTAAGATTACGAAAGGGACTCTCAGATCGTTTAGGCATGAAGAGCGAATAAACGACGAAAGGAGTGTAAGGAGAATATATGACGTAAATGTGAATGGTAGAAGAAGTTGTGGACGCTCGAGAAAGACATGGCACGATTAAGTGAACCAGATACTTGGTCGGAATAATAGAAGAGTTTGTATGAGACGATGTATGAATGTGATTAAGGCCAAGAGTGTGTGCCAAGACCGAGCTGATCAACAATCATCATGGCTGGACACATTGATTGATTAAGGTACCCGTACCGTAAAACTCTCTATTCAATATTTCTATTTTTTTTAATTTGGGAGGCGGGTATGGGTATCGCCTCCCCGGGAACATTTATTCGATAACCACACCTCTGCCATACGTCACCCTAAGTTTTTAGCTACGTGTTATAAGCAGGGTGACCGGTTTCATGAGCTGAGGTTTATCTAGGACTTGGCGGCGGATGAGTTTACCCACCTTCTACGTGGCGGTCAGATCGAGCTATACTGGTTGAGAGAGGCCTTTTGACCTCTCTAGTCTGACTCTTTCGACCCATTCCCTTGCACCGCAGTGAAAGGGATGGTTTCATATACGTCCGTCACTCCTGGACACACTGACCTTCAGATTCCTAACCAACCCTTATACTTTTTCCTCCCCATATATTGTTAAAAACTACCTCTCCTTCCTTTCCTACAAATACCCCCCACAGCATCCCCTAAGATGACATATACCCTGAGGGAAATTATTTTCCTAAGGGCCTCCCATGTGGATCTATTGTATGATAAACATAATTTGCTTCGTTTATGTAAAAGATGCTGTTTAAATGTGTCGATTTTTTCCAGGCATTATAAATAGATTTTACAAAAATAAATCTTAACGTTTCCGAATTTAATAAATATTCACATCACCGGAAGTCAGTGTATTTCCCGCATTGCTAGCAAGAACGCCTCCGCTATTCTGAATCACGTTCCTAAAAAACAAATTATGAAGAAGCTTCGCTCAAAATAAAGCTGTGATGTTTTTTCAAGGCTTGTACTGTATTTCTTGTGGATTATCTAATTTTATGTAATTATATTTTTTCTAGAAAAAAGTTCCTACTGTTGCGAATAATTAATATTCTATTTACATGATTAATAAAATTAGACCTTATCTTATGGGAATTAAGAAGTAAAAATAGTTTTCGAAAAACTCCTAATCATTTATGATGTTGTCGATTTGAATGATTTTGAATCAATGAAATGTAGAAATTTAAAGATCGTTGTAAAAACAGTTTAAGATGTTTGCTCTTCTTTTCATAACAGTGTCTTGATTCCTTCGATTTAGTACCTACCGCCTTTCTTAATTGATAAGACGACCTCCGTGGTCGAGGGGCAAGGCTCTCGACTAACGATCCGGAGGTCGCTGGTTTAAATCTCGTTGGGCGCAGATAAATTTTATTTAATTGATTTGTTTTCACGATTTAATAATTTTTTAATAATATGAGGTATATTTGAGGTATGAATATACTATATACTGGTCTAAGACCACCATTTAGAATTGAAACGTTGCTTTAAATGGCTTTAACCATGTTTGGTGACCAGATCAGAACAGCCAGGCACTCCCCTGCTTTCCTCTTCCCCACTTCCTTCGCCTCGACTTACCTTCAGCCTCACACAATACATAGGTACCTCACACAATATATACCATAACACATACCCCAATTACGGATGCCATAGACGGTAGCTGTTGGGACTCTTGTGAGGTTTTCACATAAAAAACAAGCCATTCTTAATTTGATTGTACATGAAATTGATATACGCTATGTTTAGCAGATAACTAAATATAAATACAAGACAAGAAGAGCCAAGAAAAGCCAAAAGAGCCCAACAGAGCCAAGAAGAAATAAGAAGCAAACAAGAAGAGACAAGAAGAACCAAAAGGAGACAAGAAGAAGCAATAAGAGTCAAGATGAGACACGAATATCCAAGAAGAGCCAAGAAGAGACAAGAAGAAGGAAGACGTAAAGAAAAGAAGAAAAAAACGCCCAATCAATTCCTATATTCCTGCCCATCCTAAATTCCAATATTGGCTTATTAGGTTGCCATGTTCGCCGGCCTATTTAACTCCAACATACTTACCATCCGCAGAGTACGTGTTCCAACTCCTTGGTGTACCGGTCTCACCGGGACGTGGACAGGTGTGCTCCTAAAGGGGAGGTACAATCGTATCGTATCATTTTGTTAAAATTCTAACACCGCAATCTAAAATCCCTATTCGGGGATTTAGCTAGCACGAAATTTTGCATATGGCCATTGTGTGTTTTGCATACAGGGGATCGCACTATTTGAGTATGCTAAAACGTATCGATACGAGTGGTAATATAGTGCGTAGTTAGTTCAGTTGTTATTCCGTGCCATACCCGATACCGGTCGGTTTGAACAAAGGATCCGGGCGGTAGATTGGATGAGTTTGGTAATCACGTTCGGTAGGGAGTATCGATAGAATCTGTGGAAATTGCAGATGAGAACAGGTGGGATAACCATTTAGGAAAATCAAGGTGAGTGCTCCGGCAGCGCTACGGTCTGTTCGCCTTTTCTTGGAGTCTAAGAGAATTTACTGTACAGCTTTACGGTGGTAATAGATGAGGGAAGTTCGAGGAGTCCAGTTCATTCGATTTTTTGATTTTTGCACTATTTGTAAATTTAGGCTTGACGTGTTTTGTCGACCTCTTGGGTTTTTTGTGAATAACTGTGTTAGTGCATCCACTCACAGGCAACTGAAAAAAAAAACAGTTCGCAACTCAATTCGCTATCCTGTGTATGTCAATATGATGGTCCGCGCACTATACAACTTCTCAAAAACCCGTTGTCAACGGCAACTCAAACAGTCACTCGCAGCTAGCCGTTTTAGTTGCCGCAGCCGGCCGTTGCCAGTTAATTTGGTTGCCATGGTTGCGCCAGTTTTGTTGTCAGTTTTCAATTTTTTTTTATTTTATCAAGCGACAGATGACCGATTTGACAGCTGAATTGTTCTTCGTCTATGGTTACACAAGCTGAGATAATTACTGAAATCGTAAAATAGAGTAGCGCCGTGATAGAAGTTTGGTTGGAAACCATAGCAACCTGCCAGTTTTAGTTTGGTTTCGGTTTTTCCATGAGCCTTAGATCATATGTATTTTTTTGTATTACATTATTTTCTTGATAAATAAAAAAAATAATGTAATTAGGTGCACTAGCCGAAATCCCCGGAATTTAACAGGCTTTTAACAGAGTTTTTTTAATCACACAGACCTTCACACAGTGGCCTTCCCCTTGTTTTAAAAATGAAGTTAAGCGGAATAAAACTGTAGATTTTTGTACAAATCAAATAAACGCCTCCCGCCCGCTACAGACATTGATTATCTCCGTATTTGTAAGGTAGATTTAACTATAATTTGTTATTGTGTAGCTTTGTAAAGAGCCCTTGAGGTGAAATTTCACAAAAAGTCCTCTAAAAATTAGCCAAGATTATTAACTACCGGAAACCCTTGAAAAATCGTTTGAAATTTTGAAAATGACAATAAAATCAAACGAAATAATTTTCTGTTTAAAATATTGTTTAGGAAGCTAGGGGCCTACTTTATCGCTTTACTGGATCCTTCACACAATTAGTTACAATTTTGAAAATTATACTTAAATTCATAGCAAATTTGAATTCATTAAACAACCGAAATATGTGTTTTTGATAATGATTGTTCATTTTTTACTTTCTTTATTTCATAAGATAATTTCTCTATCAACCTGTATCCTGGATTGAATTAATGAAATGAAGGCTTTTTTCCGAAAACTGATTTGACCGTACATTTGAATATTTCTGTGGTTAACTAAATTTGAATATAAAGTTCAATGTTTTCTCTTTCTAAGACCGTTTAGATCATATTTTTCACCATGACAGTAAGGGAGACATAACAATTTCTATGAGACTCATATAAGATGTTCTCAAAAGCGAACAAATTGCCTACTAGATCTTACTTCACTACCGTTTCATAAGGGCCTTTACTTTGTCAGTTTTTTATCCATTTAATAATACTTATCGGCCACTCCTGCTCCGCATACTAAGTCCACTGCATTCACTATTTAATGCAGTTCTCACCTCAAGTTGAGAGTTTTTCATTAAATTAAAACTTTTCTCTCTGGTCAGGCGTGTTTAACATAGAGCTCTGAATGAGTGGAGTAAATGGGTTCAGCTCCGGTCGATCTATGCAGTCTGCACACTTAGACGGTTTCTATGAGAATTTATTTTACAAAAGAATTTTTCTTATTAAATAATGTAGACAATGTCACCCTACTTTTCTATAAAAAGCGATCTCCCAAAGGATAAAAATTCTTGTTAGAGAAAAATTCAAGTCACGATCTTATTTTAATAATGTCAAATGTCTGAATAGTTTTAAAGCTTTTGTGTTGTCGTACTGAGTGACTCGTTTAGGGGTTCATAAACAAATATGGGTATATTTTAGATAAAAGCTTGCAAAAAAAACAAACGACCGATTACGAGAACCTTGGAAATATTAAAAATACTAATATTGGTTTTGGGTCTATTTATCTGTGTAACTATTGTTCCTGTACATTTTCATTAAAAAAAAAATACATGTAGGTACACGTACATTTTTAGGCAGCACCGCGCTAGTTGTTCAGATGCATTGTACATATAGTTTTGTATCGCTGATCAAAGAACCGGTGGATTTGCATCCATTGTTTTAGCCTAAGTTTTTTTATATTTGTTTAGTGTGTAGTTAGAAGCAGTGGCGGCTGGTGCTCACAAAAATCGGTGGTGCGCTAAAAATCTTGTACATATACCTACTCTAATTAAAATAAATTTAAACCAACTAACCATGGGCAGAGAGAACGGACCGCTAAACAACTCGGTCTTGGCACACACTCTTTGCCTCATTCACATTCATACATCGTCTCATACATACTCTTCTATTTTTCTGACTCTTGACATGGCCCGACTCAAGTGTCTGATGTCTGCCTCGGATGTTCTCTACTATGTTCTTATATCATTCAACCTTGCGTCATATATTCTCCTTACACTCGTTTCTCATTTGAAATAAATTTAATTATGAAAATAACCCACCTATAGTATATTAGGTCCATTCTCCGTTGTCTCTGAGTAGCAAAGACATCAATGAGCCTGGAGTTAAAATCCGGTATAGATTTAGGCATTATTTAATGCTTAGCACTGACAATGCATTGAGTCTATCTTGGCTAATTGTGTTTCTCAAGAATAATTAAATTCTTTTTAAAGTTGAAAATCACCGAAACAACTTTCCTCGGCGTCATAGGGATGATACCCACGATTTTTAACAATTTAACACACGAAAAAGCATCCGATAATTTATTACTTACCATAAAAGAGTTGTAAAATAGATATTGATCACAATGTTTAATTTCTAACCGTTTTTCAAAGTTCAGCGCATTTTTAAATCTTCCTTACTCATCCAAGAAACGGATCACAATAGCGTATTGGACCTGTGACCAGTCACAACATGTCTACATTGTTTTTGTTAATTATGCTAAGCGGAACATTAAATGAAATAGTAGATGTTAAATTAAATACACAATATCGAAAATAATATTACACAAACGCGTCTCATTTTAATCTGCTGGTGAACAAACCGTTCCTTTTGATGTGGTGGAAATTTTCAGATCGCCGATCTCGCACACGTAAGATTTGTTAAGGATATTACCCATATTATACCTACCCACGGTTTGAACTTATTAGATAATTATGAAGGGACTCTTTGGAGCGATTTTAAAAACGATCCAGCGCTCGGAATATAGGCACACAACGATCTGCTTCGATACGCACACAGTTATATGGACATATTATGTATGCAATGTATGCATTAGCGAAGTGTGTATTGTGATTTGTGACGAGGCGTGTCGGAAATATATTATTCGGCGCTAGGGAATTTTTGGATTGGCAGAAATTCTGGGAGTGCGTCGCACTAGCGCTCTTTAGAGCTGGCCGCCACTGGTTAGAAGTAAGATTGTAGAAATTATTGAAATTTGCCCTTGACGTGATTTTCACAAAAATGGCGCTATACGAGTCATCCAATTATTATTATTATTATTAATGAACTCGGATTTGCTTGGAATTTACGTAACATTTTTACAATTGGAACTGATTGAATGAAGAATTCAGACAGGCGCTAAAGTACTCACCTATAAGATAATATGTTGACAGAAATTAATTTTAATTGTTATTTTCAAGATTGGAACGGTTTGGGGATTGGAATAAGTCAAGAAATAAAAAAAAAATTGACCTACAACTTTAAATTATAATCCCTTGATTTTTCAGGGGTCTGCGCCAATAGGGAAGTTGAGTGAAAAATATTTTGACTTATAAAAAATATGTCCATGTAGATGACATGCAAACTTAAATACCATTTTTTTTTTAAAGTTCATTTTCATAATTAAATTAATTTTAAGTTTGAATTTAATTAAAGCCCGCGAAAACGCCGGCAAGAGCATAATACCGTGCGTCAGAGTTCGTGACGTAACCCGGTCTTTGATTGTGTGAAATATAAGGGAAAATATTTACAAAAAAAAAAATACTTGTATTTAAGTTTGCATGTGAACATTGATAAAAAAATATATACAAAGGACTCAACTCCCTTATTGTTAAATAAAGTACCTATGCTATGAATCAAACTACGAGAGAAGTACCTAATGCAAAATCATCTGTTTTTGGTTTGAATATTTAATGGTATAGAAATATTGTAGATGCTTTAATTAAATACTGCGAGTAGAACACATCTTGGCCTTAGTAGAACACATCTTGGTAAAATCAAGTATTTTTTGACAAGTCACTTACTTCATAAGACCAGAAAAAAATTAAGTATCAGGCCTAAAACTGCTATTAAGTTCAAAATCTCCTACTTACAAACCCCCTTTGGTTATTATTTTATTGCATAATGTGGGAAATTAAGTTCTAGAAAAGTATCGTAAAACATTTAAATATTTGTAATAGGTAAATTTATTTAGGAAAATCAACAGATTATTTACATCTACAATAAACTTAACAATAAAAATAAAATCCAATAACAGATTTTCACATAACTTAAAATTGTAATAATAATAAAAATAATTTAAAAAAAATATATATATGTTCGTGTCTTCGCTAATCGGCGTTATTCTCCGTAAAGGCTAGCGGTGCGATATCAGAAAAGTTTTGCGGCTCCCCCTCCGCCGTAAACAGGAGTCGGGTCATTTTTAGCCGTAAAGTTGACATATCGACCCTATGGAATAACAAGGTTCCATCTGTTGCGGTAACGTCATGCGATAATGAACTCTAAAGTAGCTTACTATAGATCTCATAATCGTACGACGTTACCAAGGCAGATGGAATCTTGTTATTCCAAGGGGTCGATATCCACTACTAAGAAATGATATTCTCCCGGCCGCTTCCGAATTCAACTGACCGCCTCTACTGCCGTAGGAAGAAATCTTTTATAACATAGTGCGTCGGTAGAAAAGCTACTTTATAACACAGTATCTTTTGATGTGAGCTTTGTGTCTGTCCCTACCTTTAAGTTACTGTCGCTAGAGTGTTCTGGGAACGAGAAAGAAACAATGGAAATGAAAAGCTTCGAGAACTATCAAACAGATGTCTATATACATAAATTCAATATTATAATACATAATTATTCTTTGTCCGAGCTACTCACACGACAGCAATAATATATATAAATCGATTGCCTTTTTAATTGGCTCCATGTTGATAAACCTTACGCGTAGGGAGTGCGTATGTCAATCAATCGATAAATAAATAATTACTGCATTCATTAAAGATCAAACAAGGAAAGGTGACGGTTCTGATGACAATGCTTTTACCTTGTATAATGGTGTTAACAAATTGGCTGTTTTATTTTGAATTACTCGTCCTTTAATGTCAACTGCAATTAGTACTATTGTATGAATTATAAAGAATAGTTACAAGAAGCAATTGCTTTAAGAAGCTATTGAATATCCAAACGATAGCAGAAAATGTACCGAAACAACATCGTTCCTAGAAGTGTAGCCTGTACCGATTTGAAAGAGAACTGATATTTCAGTTTGTATATAAGACCTTTCGACTCCTAAGACGCCCGTTCAAGCGAATTAAATAGATTGTTCGCTCTAGAAACAGTTTCGATATTTTAATGTTTAATAAATTAGGGTTTCAACGGTTGCTAGAGTAAAAGTAATTGCTACCGTTAAATGCCACAAGTTTTCAATTAATTTAACCTCCAATTTTACGTCAGTTTTAACTTTTGCTTTTACTTTCCGAAAACCGATAGTTACTCCGCCGTTTTACATTTGACAGTGCTGTTGGAGGTATGATACAATATTGCGCACTTCCACATTGATCATGAATCATTGTAAAAGATGATAATAGTGACGTTGAATTCCTTATCCAATATGTTTTGCAGCGAAAACCAAAAACATTTCGACTAATACGGTTATTTGGGACGATCCCGAATTTTGGCGTGGTCAATGTCGAAGGATCTCGTAAAATTTGTGGCACATCTAATTCAAGGAAATATTACAACTACTGGAAAGTTAATTATATTTTTTCCGTGTAACAATGTATATATTATAATGGGTCGCCATTGATTTTTAAATATTCATACAAATATTTTTATACGAACAAAGCTGTAAGATTTTACAACGACGCGAAACAAAATACAGCCGGACATTTTGACAGTTATCCTGGCTTTCAAATTTAATTTATGGTGTGGCTGAACCAAAACATATTGCGGTGCGTTTTTTTACATAATTTCTAGGAATATTCTGTTTTTTAGACTGGCCACACTAACAATTATAACTTTAGCAAACACTACTTGAAACAGCGCGCGGTCCTATTTAACATCCTTGCTACTTTATCTGACAGTTAAATTTAAATTTAGTTCACCATTTAACTTTCTGTTGAAACGGACGGCGCTAGGTAAGATATATCTCAGATTTATGATTGAGCTTATTTCAGGTACACGTACATGCACACAACACACTTCTATCGGCTTACACCTTCAGTGTGAAAGTGTAAGTCATGGTTGATATAAATTGCGTGTTTTATTTGATACTAGTTTCCTTAATAAGGACATTCATGCAACGCTGTTGTTCAGGTAATTCCTGTTCTTTCCTTATCTTAATCTGGTTCCTATGCAGAAACATTAACCACGGCAAATACCTATGACACACGGAATTAAACCACAACGATTCCATTCGTTTCTACTTCATAATAATAATACATTTACAATTTCTGCATCGCATTATTTTGTGAAAAATCACCTCAATACGTTGTACCATAAATGAAAGGACATAAATTACGCTTAAGCCCTTCTTCCACGAGGTTACGCAAGTATCCGATACTCACGTTGTGTACTCATGTCACAAGCAACTTGTCATTCACAATCCAGAAATGTCGCTACTAAAATCACCAGACCCACGCCGCCACCAATAATTGTTGAATTCTCGAATTGTCTAATTAGAATGCTTTCATAACCACACTCAGTTGTCATTTTTAGAGCTTCCTTCTTTGTTCAGTTTTTGGTTTCTTGCATTGATCTAACGCATTTTTACAAAATGTCTGACACAAGTCATGTTGAAAGTTTCGAAAACGTGTCGTCTAAACGTTATTAAGTAAACACAAGTAAAAGCACTTATTGTCTAATTTCTTTTTTGTCATTTCAAAATATGGAATTAATTGCATGGCACTACCCCTACATACCCCTTACTATTATTATTATTGACGAAGGATTGGAAGGAGTAGGAGGGTTAGTTATGGATTTACATGAAAAATAGTCGTTAGAAAGAGACGTAAGATTAAGATTATAATTTTTTTTTAAACAGGATTAATTATATTTGACTTTTTTTTTTTTTTAAATTATTTATTAACCAAAAATACATTTAAAGTGATTTTTTTTAGGTATATGCCACCTCACTAGGCTCTAACACTTTTTCTATTCTCTAATATTTCTAAATTAGTTTAGAATCGATTATATTATCAAAACTACCATCTAATACCTCTCCCAAGGTAATTTTATTTTAATTGATTAACTGATAAATCACAAAGTAATCTACGTTTAGAAAAATTATTCTTCGAAAAAATCATAAATTATGCCAATACAAAGTTAAAACCTATGTTTAGAAGAACTATTCTTCGAAAAAACAAATAATCGTGCCATCACAAAGTTAAACCAAACGTGTATTTTTGGAATAATAAAAATTTATCTTTTGGCACACACTCGCTTTTACGAGTCCCCGATTATCCCTTATTCGTCTCGAGGGGTTAATAACTGAGGGCTGCTACCCCCGCTGAAACGTTCCTAGCATACAGGTGGGGTGATTTGATTGAGATGTGATAAGAAATACTGGGCCTTTGCACCCTTAACGCGTTCTCTCAATTTTACACGATTTGGCCTACTAGGTTTGAACGTAACTGAAATTTAAATTGTTCATTATGAAACTGAATTAAAGTTTCTCTAAATTGTTAACCGTTCCCCAATATTGAAATATAACTTTAAAACGATAACTTTTGCCCGAATCAAAAATCGCATTATGCATCAATATAGTATCAACAATGTGTTCCTTAAAAGACTTGAGCGAAATAAGAACCTTGGTATTATTTTCGACGTTAAATTAACTTTTGTTTCTCATATAAATGAAATAACTAACGCATTGAAATGCTTGGGGTTTATTTTGAGGATGGTGAAATGTTTTAAATGAATTAATTCCTTTAAATTACTATTCATTGGGTTGGTGAAAAGCAATCGAGAGTATAAGTTCAACATATATTATTATTTTTATTGTTATGCTGTTCTGAATGTAAAACTTATATTATGATATCAATACCTTTATCATTACCTTTGTAAAATTGTAACTACTACCTCCTACCTATGAATTGTAAGTTCCTCCTATCCTAAAATGAGTTTTGTTACTCATCGGGATTGCTCTAGCAAGAAATAAAAACAATAATAACAATAAGTTCAACATTCTTGGCTCCATTTAATAAGTATAAACTAAAAAAAGTGCCAGCATACGTTTCTGAGATTTATTATTTATAAATTAGGAATACCGATCTAAGAGAACTTACTAAACTTAACCAACTTATCATCAAGGCACACAGTGGGCAATTTAGTATATCTTTTCAAAATGTGAAATGGAAGATTGGACGCCATGAATTTAACCTAAGAATTTAAGCCTCTTTACCTAGCTTGTACCTACACATGACACCCGACTGACTTCTCTGTATAATGTCCCAAGTTTAGTTTATTTAAGTTTAGCTAATAATTATTTAGAAAATTCGCACATTCAAAGACTGCACAGACCTAAGTATAGTTCAATCGGTGTTTACCGACACCAATCAGTGTCCAAACTAAAATTCAGTCTATTAGAATTGTTTCAACAGATCTAAAGTAATAATAATATTTGGCTAATTTATATAGCGTCGTTTTCGTGAAAAATCACCTCAAGGGGGCTGTACAAATAAACTAAGATTTATAATTATAATTAGTGACTTACGACTACGACTTATAACTACTGACATAACTAGTGACTTACGTTTATATTTACACCCGTGACTTAAAGTTAGAGATTTACAACTCACATAGGTATACTTATATTTAAAATTACTTATTTTGGTTTTTGCCAGGGTTGTCATTGATAACCTTAAAAACCAAATAACAAACAAAACTCTGTATAGTCACAAACACGTCACATAGAAGTAAGTTAATTCTGCAAGACGAAGCAGTTTAAGAATTTTACACATACATATTATATTCTTCATTCTACACATTTTATACATATTATATATTATTACTGTTCCGAAAAACACCCAATTGAGGATAATAATGGTTGCTAATTAAAAACATGCTTTATAACAAACGGTTCATGTTTTTAAAATAATAATAACAACAAACTTATTTTAACTTTTATGTAGTATATATTAACTTTTTATATATGTAGAAATGAATGTTTTCTTGTAAATAACTAAAAACATATTACAGGTTTGTAGCGACTCTTCGTATACTTATCTAGTATTAATTCAATAAATTCAAGTTCATACCTTACTTAAGTATTAATAATATAATGTTTAAAGCAAAATGGATTCAGTAATATCAATTCCAGATGACACATTTATGAACTAATAAAATTATATTAAAACGTGTTTTGTAAACGCAGTACCTTACTAAATAATTAACAATCTGTCGCATTTATTTTATTTAGTTTTCTCTGATGGTTATTTCTTTGTATATATATCACAATTTTCTTAACATGACTTTGTTCGTGTTTCGTTTTTTTATTTATACTTTAACCACAATTTTAACTTTTAATAAATACGGCAAGTATGTATGTTTTCTGTAGCTGTTTGTAAATAATAAAATTAGATAGAGCCTAAGAACTCATAATAAATTGTAAAGCGCCCTTGAGGTGTTTTTTTTTTTTACAAAAACGGCGCCCTACAAATTACCCAATTATTATTATTATAAATAACATGGAGTCTTGTGTAATTTTTTGATTTAAAAGCTTTGAAATTTTATAGTTCAGGTGACCTAGATATTCAATTTTAGAATGGTGGGTTTTCTCAATATCACTCCGGTAAAATACCCCTATTGCTTGAAATGGCTTAAGCCGTGTTTAGTTACCATATTTGAAAAGACAGGTTCTTTCCCAACCTTTCCGTTCCTACTCCTTTCAATCTGCAATTGGGATGTTGTAGTCCTACTGGCTCCGGGCAGTTGAGATTCTTGTTCAATACATGTAAAAATAAGGTAATCGGACAAATCAGAAACATTAAAAAAATTATATAAAGCCATGAAAAGTGATGAAAAATCTAGGTCAACCAAGTTAGGTTAGGTTTTTAGTAACAATTATATTCATCGCTTTTAATGATTTTGTTTCACTTTTCGAAAGTGTTCTGATTTGTCACTGTTTTCTTTGGTTTAGTTTAACAAAAAATACACTTTAAAAATTATCGTGTATTTGTAAGTTACACGATAACAGAGCTACTTTTTCAGGCAAGTGAACTGGTTTCAGATCAACCATGAATTTTTAGTGTTGTATTTTTATATACGCTATACTAAGATAACTCTTATATGAGGAGGTTAACTTGATGTCGTTTAAAATTCTCGAGCCTGTGAAAAATATAATAAAAATGGCTCGAATCCAGATATGAACGTGAATTGGTTAGCCGTAATATTCATATAGAAAGGTTCCTATATCGTGACGCTTTTTGAATAACAATCTGCGAAGTCCTTAGAATTCTGAACGCACAAGTAATCAGGACTACGTGTAAAGTTTCCAAAAGCTAATTTAGATATTGGTGAGAGGGGTGTTTGGAAAATTCAAACATTATACTGAAGACAGGGGCGCAGTTTTCTCTTGGCGGTTGTTGCTGATATTACAATTGTAGTTGTTGACTACTGTATTTTTTTATAATTTTTTTTTATTATTATTTTTTTTTATATATTAACTTGTGTCGTCCCATTTTGAAATATTTAACATCATTTTCTACCTGTTGTTTTATTATATGTTTGATTTCATCTTGATTCGTTTTCGTCTATGGACTCTTTTATGAACTTTCAATTTAACTTCTGTGTCGCATTTTATCAGTCGCGGCATTTAATTTCTAACGTATTTCTTTTGAATGCTTCAAGTCTTAAAATTCTAATAAAATATATGTTATTTTTGAAGATAATATCAATTTATTTTCCACGTCGAAACGGTAATTACATAAAATTCCCCCAATAGAAAAAAATCGCAAAGAATGCTTTTTAAAATAGTTATAAACACTTTTTTTAATGAGATACGTTTTAGATATGTAGTTTTTAGATGCGCAACACGGCATAACACCCCAAGAACAAACAACGAAAAAAAACTTTTTTTAATGTTATTTTGTATAAAAATAACAGTAAAAAAATTTACTATTATTTTGTATGAAAAAAGATTTGCCACGAGATTTTTATTCTATTTTAAACAAGGCGTGTTTTATTAAAAAAATTCACAAATTCGCTTAAATATTTTCTTTTTTAATATTAGCTCGTTCCCTCTAACATTCGTATTTACATATCTCCCCTTCTTCTTCTTTTTAGCGCTTTCTAACGGGCCTTAAATTCTACAACAATTTTGTCTTTTTATCATTTTGTGTATGCTTTTACTAGAAGCAAGAGTGTCAAATTATTCCGAAACTATTGTCGGCATATTCCTTGCGAAAACTCGATCATTCCATTTCTTAGCCTCATTTCACGTTATTGAAGTTTATCTGAACTTTTTATACGCAACTACGCAACATACTAGTAATTTAAGACAAGTGTTTTATTTTAAGTGTAACTGTAAAAATTACCGTGCGATCAACCCCCTTGTTTTGAAAAATAAAAGAAGTCACAAATTAGAGCTCGTTTACGACCGTCTCCAGGCCTCCAGAGACGAACGAGGAACCTCGCACAGTAGTTACTTCATCTCTCTCACAAAACGATGCGTGTAATAAAGTGAGGTAACAACGAACTTTCAGTTACAGGACCGTATTTGCAAAGTTGTGTGCGGTGCACAGGGGCGGCATAGTTAAGGGGTGGTCTCTTGATATTTTGATCTTAAATCATTGCTTTTTGATTATGTTTTGTATGTTTTTTTTTTTACATAAGCTCCACCTAGAAGGCCTTGAGGAAAACGATTTCCGTTGGAGCCTATTTTTTAAGGAAAGGAAGGAGAGGAAGTTCTGGGAAGGAAAAATGTATGAGGGGTGGATTGGAATCAATGTTTCCAGGTTGTAGTTCAATGTGTCCAGGAGTGACGGACATATGTACCCACTGCGGTGCAAGGCGATAGGTCGAGAGAGTCCGACTGGAGAGGTCTAGGTTAGCTCACCATCAATCAGCCTCTCCCGATCCGGCCCGTCATGCTGTAGGTGGCAAAAGCTTTTCTATGAAGTCCCAAAAATTGGTAAATCTTCGGTTACAGCGGTAAATCATCAATCATTTTTCGAAATTATTGTTTTCTTAGTTCTTATTAGAGTATTTTATTTAAGTGGCACCGAGGAAATTCTGGTCAAGAACTAAATATATTGATGTTAATTTTTATGCTTTATAAATTAATTTTGTTTTCTGAATTCATCGCATTCTGGTTGATTATATTATAGTACATACTTTATAACTTTGGGCGGGATAGCACAAAGCCCCTTGCTCTGGTCCTGATTAAGGGGTCTTATATTATAATGTAGTAAGTGAGTACTAACGTGTAAGTATGTTTGCTGTGAAGTAAAGCACATAGTGTGAGCAAGTACGAGAGGTGGCGCCAGCGTCGCTCGACTTTGCTGGCAAATATTTGCTCCCGGGGGCAGGGTGCAATTTGGCGTGTTCTGACATATTGGTTTTTCCAGAATAAACACTCGTTCGCCCTTTCCGCGACAAATGGCGCCTTCGTTGATTTTTTGCTTGATTTTTCCCATCGACTTGGCATGATTTTCTCGGCATGTTCTTGGATTCGAAGATATTTGTTTCATTTTTTTATGTGACACCTCACAAGAAAACCCATTTCTTTACAGTGGAAAGACATGTGACCATCGGGTTAAGGTAGGGGCTGTAGGAAGGGGTTTATTAATGCTGCTCTCGAAGAGGCACAGATTATATGAACGAGGAAAAACAGATGCCGGTAGCTCGTTACGCATACGATCCAACTTACACAAAAACGAGTCGAAGAAACGACCCGTTCTGATAAAGCAAACATCAATTGTGAACGGGTGTTCTGCTCATACCCCCCGAGTTTCACAGACTACCGGGATCAAAGCTGCTAGCTCCTTAGAGAAAATACCTGTAGAACAAACTCAGCGTGCCTACATTGCGTATGTGCATTATATATAGCAATCGGACTGTTAACAACAGGTTGTTAATCAGACATACCACCCTCCTTTGCACAGATTCAAGTAGGTTTATTAAGTATTTTGGGGATCCATCCCAGAGGTGGCTTCCAAACTGAATTGTTGGACATACTTGTGATTTGTACATGTTTAACAGCTGGCTACTATTGAAGAATCTGCTAGCCCTATACAAGACGCCCAGTTTCTTGGAAGCCAGATTTATTCTTTTATTTAGTTAAGGAAATATAAAAAATGTGGCCAGTTAAAAAAAATTATAATATTTTTTTTTTATAAAATAAAATGTGTATCGGAGAACATTTATAAGATGTTTAAACTTTTTAAGAATTTACAAGCCATTGACGCAATCTGCATCCTAACTGTAAATACGAGAACGTATCTAATGTACCTTATAACTTATAAACGTGATTTAAATTTCGCACAACTGGTATTCATCCCTTTAAAATACATTAATGATTGTTTATCAGATGTGTAAATTTTATTTATCATTCTTATAATACCTATATGTAATTTAAAAATTATGTAATTTTTCAAAAAAAACTTTATTTGAAGCATATAAAAAAATTCTATTGTTTTCTAATTTTACATAGGTACGTACTTATTTGGTAGAGGAGCATTATGTACATATTTACTACATTAATTTATTTTCGCTTTCAACAATATATATTTATTTTTCTTTCCGTATATTAAAAATTTTCTTTCCTTTGTTTCAGGTAAGATACTTCTCATTTAACTTTGAGGAATATGTTAATTTACGAGCATGATGGATGGGTAAGGGAAGAAATCATTATTACCTATGGAAAGGATTTACGCTGAATTGTATACTTATATTTTAAAAATCCATTCTAACATAAAATTATTCATGAATAGCCAAGTACCCACGTCCCACACATTACTAATGGTAAAACATGTGATTTACTTAAACATTTGACTTTTGAATCTAAATTTTGAAAACTGTGTTGACTAGATTATGTATTGATTTATTTTTTTGTATGATTATATGATTTGAAATTTGAGTTGCTTAATAGAATCTATCGTTTGAAAATTGAACAAATCTGCCAACGACTAACGGTATAACCTTAGTATATTAAAAATACACTCAGTTTTTCAAAATTTTAAAACTGTACCAGATAAAATAACAATCTTTCAAAATCAATTTATCTTTTTTTTTTAAAAAGAGTCAATACGTCTGAAATTTGATTTAAAAATGACTAATTTCCGGTATTCTCTGGTAATACCCTCTTAAATGCAGAAAATTAAACGCCGAACCATGAAATTAATGTGTCTACCAGCGTTATTATATTCATTATGCCACTTTATGAGCCAATTTTATAACCGGTGTTATATAAAACATTTTATTACTAATGAAAGTATTATATTAATAAAAAAATATTAAATTTAATATTATGTGCTTTCGTGAGCTTTTAATTCGTTTTATCAAATACGCAGAACGAACTTTGTTATAAAGATAAGTGTGTGGGTAGATTTTAGGTTATGTATGTATCGATCCTTTCCTTGGAAATCGATACGTAAGTTATTTGTGTGATCGCGGATGTTTAAATTATACGAAAGGATGTCACTGAATTCACATTTATTAAAACTATATTTTATACGTCGATGAAAACGCGATAATTAATATTCAGAAGGATTTGAAGATATGTAGGCAGACGTTATCACAACACAGTCAGCCAGATTGACGTTTGAACCAGAATGGCGGGCTCCTCCGCTCACTTGAGATTGTCGGGTTTTCTGATCGAGTGTTGTCATATTAAAAATTAATCTTTTTGGTTGTTCAGTGTAATATTAGTACTGTCTATAACTTCATTAAATTTGAAATCGTTCTGATAGGTTGATTAATAGTTCATTTACAATTTTCAATCAATTGCTTCTAGATTTTTGAATGCGACGTTAGCAGATTTTTTTTATGTTGATCGTCCAGTTAGTCAAACATCTCCGAAAACTATATGAGATGAGTATGCAGTTATATGTAAAAGTGAACCCTCTATCTGGTACAATACTCAGATTACTCAGAAACACCACCAATTATGATGCAGAAAAACTTGTAGGGAATTAAACAAAATGTTGATGTTTTCTGGGTCACTAGTAGGATATTTCAAAACGTCTTATATACCTCGCGGTGTTATTTTATAGCATATTTAATAATTAAAATCCAGACTCGTGTAAAAAAAATTTGATTTGTGTTGAGCATTCAAATTTTGCTTTCCTCATTATCCCGAAACGGGAAAACTATAATATGAAAACTTTAATAGTTCTATTTGAATTTTATAGATGGCACCATTTCCGTTTGTATCTCGTACGTTGAACGCGTGTGAACGACAGACGTTAGCTTATTAATTATTTAGGTTATAGATGGCACCACTTCCTTTTGTATCTCGTACGTTGAGCGAGTTGTACAACAGACCTTAGCGTATTAATTATATAGATAGATTCTATTCTATATCTCATGTAAACGATGTTGGCAAGACATGAAACTCATTTGATATACATGAAAATAAGCAAAAAGATGCCTTAATTTTAAAATTGATTGTATTTGAATTCAACCACTATCCACTATATCCTTAATACATTAAGGATACATTCCGCCCCCGTTAGAAGAAACAGAAAACATAAGTAACTACGCCCTACTTGTTTCTGCAAGTACATTGTTTCGTTCCATTACTCTTGTTGCATCCACTTGCAATCACTATTATTCCGTTTAAATTCACCGTAAAGAAGGATTTTCCACCGAGAGAGAAACGACGTCGCGACGTTCCCCCTCCCAACATCGACGCCCGAGAGCGACGCCACTGTAACGACGCCGTCGCCAATAGACGTCGAGTCATGATTCGCCTTCCATTATTCAACAACAACCGGTTGTTTAAATTGTAACAGAGTCAGAGACGTGACTCGACTTGGTCTGGAAGTTGCAGCTGACACTGTATTGTCAATTAAATTAACGTGTTACAAATCATGTGCGCTTTGTTTGTTTAAACTTTAAACACTAAGATCTGGAAAACTTCGCTTTTTTGGTTTGTAAAAATAAGTTGAATAATTAAAATTACATTTTTATCAAAAGTGCCCCGAATTCGCGATATTTTTTTTTTTTATTATTATTTAAAATACATATACATAAGATTTAGAAAAATAAATACAGTTGGTTCTTAAAAGCTGTTTACAAATAGATTTTTTTTTTAACAAACTACTCAACTCAACGGAGAAAAAATTTCTCGTGTTTGAGTTGAGGAGTAAAGCCTCTTAGTTAAAAAAGTTAGAAATTATAATGTTTTAATTATTGTTTACAATAATTGACTTACAATCTACATGAATGAAAAATAAAAATTACAAATTGAATTTAAATGTAGAAATAAATATATATTAATAAACTAATTAATAGATAGGTACATATAGTTGGTTCTAAACATTGAAATTGGCCTCAGCCGCTGATAAATATTTTATTTGAAGGTACATAAAAATGAAATGCAACAATTATCGTTTACCAATATGACAGTACATAAGTATAGTACTGGTAAGGTAAGGCACCGTGTCAAAAGATTGATATAATATTTGTAGAGGATATGTTCAAAAAAGGAAAAATATGAATATTTTTAAATATAAATTAGTAATTATGTTAAGTGATTAATTACATACTAATAGTTACATATTATAGTTAAAACTTAATCAGTTATCACTAATAAGTGTACATACAATAAAAAATATGTAGACTTTTTTCTATGAAATTAAAATTTGTAATTAGTGTTTGGTTTATCTAATAGTTGTTTGATTTGAGATTTGTAAACTTTATACTTTTTTTCTGTTTTGATTTTATCTGGAAGGGCGTTGAAAAACTTTATACCTTGGTAAGTGTAATGGTGATGAGAAGCAGTAGTTTTATATTTAGGAATTTCTAAGTTACCTCGGGATCTAGGTCGATTACTTGTTTTTGCGGAAATTGTTGTATTAAAATGGTCTTTGTGAATTTGTAGCAATGCATTCTTTTGGAAGATCTTGTTTAAACTCAGAACCTTAAAAGTTTCAAACAGTTGTGTAGTTGGAAATGTTGATGGTTTTCGCAGGATGACTTTTAGAATCAACCTCTGCACCTTTTCTACAGGTGAGAGGCTAGTTTTAAAAGTTCCTCCCCAACCGATTATACCATATTGTAAGATAGATTGGGCAAGGGCAAAATATATTATTTTAATCATACCATGTGACAGGATGTTTCTTAATTTAATGAATATGTAAATTAGTTTTCTTACTCTAGTTATCATATTTTTTACTTGTTCGTTCCATTTTAATTGACTGTCGATTATAACACCCAGATATTTAATACTTTTTTTGCCTGTTATGAGTAAACATTTAACATGGTTGCATTATTTTTTATTTTTACACTGTGATGAATGAATTTTAATTATAATACTATTATCGAAATTTTTTTCTTTGAGTGAGAATGGTATGAAATAAGTTTTTTCAGTATTTAGTGACAGACAATTTTGGTCGAACCATGTTTTGAGTATGTTTATATTTGAGTTTGCAATCCTTGTTGTTTCTTCCCATGTTTTTCCTTTTGTGATCAGTAAAGTGTCATCTGCGTATGATATGATATCTCCATCTATGGGTAGAGAGAACATTTTGTTTACATAGATAGTAAAGAGGATTGGGCCGATGACAGTTCCTTGTGGAATGCCAAATAATGTGGTTTTGGGTTCGCTCAGGGTATTATTTATTTTTACATATTGTAATCTCTCTTCTAGATAGCTTTGGAACCATGAAAGTGCTATTCCATCTATTCCAATTTGTTTTAGTTTTACGGTGAGTTTGGAGTGGGAAATGCTATCGAAAGCCTTGCGGAGGTCAATGAAGATGCCAAGACACTTTTCTCCATTGTCTAACTTTTTAATTATTGTTGTTGTTAGTTTTGCAATTGCATCTTGGGTGCTGAGGTTTTCCCTGAAGCCGAATTGGTGTGGACTCATTATATTATTCTTTTTTATAAAGTTGTTGAGTTGTATTTTAACAATTTTTTCATATATTTTTGCAATGTTTGATGTAAGCGCTATGGGACGATAATTTGAAATATTTTCTTCATCACCAGATTTAAAAACTGGGGTGACAATAGTTTTCTTGTAAATGTTTGGGAATAAACCTTTTATCAGACTGGTGTTTATTATGTGAGCAATTGGTTTGCTGATTTCCTTATATACGGCTTTCAATGTTGTTACTGTTATTTTATCGTAACCAGGGCTTGCTGATCCTCTTAAGCTTTTTATGGCATTTTCAACATCTATATCAGTTATGGCGGCAAATGTGTGGAAACCTTCCTTGAAAATTGAGTTTTGTTCTGATTGGTCACCTTGTTTGTTGTCTGGGATAATATTACGAGCTAGATTCGTGCCGACATTTGCAAAATAATCATTAAATAAATTTCCACATATTTGTGGGTTTTTTTCGGTGATAATGGCACTCCCCCGATATGAAATTTCTTTTGGTACTTTTTGTTTCGTGCTTTTGTTGGTTATTGTGTTAATGATATTCCAGAATTTTTTGCTATCTTGGCCAACATCTTCTATTTTATCACGAAAGTACTTTTCTTTGGTTAGTCTAATTAAGAGCGTAAGTTTATTTCTGTATTTTTTGTAAAAATGCATGATTTGTTGGTCATTCGGGAATTTTTTATACTGGTGATGGTATTTTTCTTTATTTCTGATTGATATTACTAATCCTTTGGTTATCCATGGTTTTATCAATCTATGTTTAGATTTAGGTTTAAAAACTTTTGTTATTGTAGATATGTTTATGTGATTTTGAAAAACTGTTTCGAAACGGTGTTCATCGATTCTACCAAAATTGATCGTTTACAGAGGCAATTGAGCCGATGATATCCACTTGCGACTTCTCACTGACGGAAAATTATGAGCATTTTGGTTGAAACTTTATTGAAAAATTTATCTTCGGGCGCTTCTATTTGTGCAACTGTAGGACCTATGCCATATTAGGCGATGTTATGCAGAGAATCTATTTAGAGAAAGAGGAAAGATGTACCTACCTTGAAGATGTTCATGTTGCAAGGCGTACTAAGCACTAAAGCTGTGAAGTCGTTCCACATCTTAATCATAGAATATGCACTAAAGAGGCTCGAATATTTTTTAAAGATTTATTTTTGAAGTAAATAAATACTTCTTTGCGCACGCTTGAGAGTGGCTCTGATAAACTGGGGAGAGCGTTACGAGAGGCGTTATATCCGAACGTTACGGGTGTTAAGAACGTTACGGAGGCGAACGATAATAAATTTAAATTAATTTTGAGGTTCATTCCTCACAATCTAATCGTAACAACATTGCTCAAATCCATAGGAATGACTTTTGGAATGAGTGCTGGCATTTATGCTGACAATAGTCGTGTTGTTGTTTCTCACATTCTAAACGTTAAAATCTAACTTATAACTAGCACTTTTTCGATTGGAATTTTTTGAATTTCCTGTTGCAAATGTAAATAAACGTCGCTCTCTAACTAGAATCCGCATCAAAAAAGTTTTATTTTAAACTTAATATAATACGTAATTCCCGTAATCAATTCGTTTAGAGTGTGCGAACTCAGTGCATCGAAACGACTGATTTGTCACGATGATTGGTAACATTCCAAACGAATCTTTAATATAGATTCTCTTATACACCGATGATTGGAATGGTTTTATTCGATTCCAGGAAGAAAATTAGATTAGATTACTAATGAAGTATTTACATCAGTCGTGTGGTCTAAAGCACACTCGTAGTTTTTTAAATAATTTAATGAATAAAATTTAAAATTGTAAAATTGTCTCCATTAATTAAAAAAATTAAAGAACTTGTACATGAGTTGATTTTGTTTTACATTGTGATTTTTTATTATAAAAAGGGCTATCTGGGCTTACCAGTTATTATGCAGAATAATCAATAACAATAATCATAAAACTAGGACTTTTCTATGGGTAGGACATGTAGCAAAGATAGACGACAGCCGACCGCCAAATAGACAGACATCTTTTTAATAAATAAACCTACAAGATGTGTTTGGATACCTAAATTCTGTAGGTGAGGCGTTTCCTAGAGGCTCAGGAATCTCCATGGTTTGTTTATAGATAGCACCAATGATCAATATTTTTCTATCATTCATTATAATGTAGTCATGACCTTCACATTGTTTATTTCACACTGACTGAAGAATACGGTGTCTAATTGCAAATATTTGTGAATGACAATATAACAATCCAAATAATAAAAATAAAATAAACTGAACTAACGAAGGCATTCGTAGTTATGAGAAGTGAAAAATTCAATTAAACTCAAGGTGCACCTCGCCTGTGTAAAAATGGTTTAATTAAAAATTACTTCAATTCCGACCCTTTTGTAGGGCTCAGATTGCAATTAAAAGTCAACAGGGTTCTACAAGAGTGCTCCCACAAATGTAATAATAGTTGAAGAGACAAGTCATGCAAATGGACTTACCGTTTCATTCCGTTCATTATGTGATTTGAATTTTAAATTCTGAAAATAGAGAAGCTTTCTTTTATTTTTCATGGTAATTTTCTAAATGCCATCAACTTTAACTACGTTACGAAAGTGATTGTTGTTAAATGGACTCGTTAAATTGTTCGTTGAATGTCGGAACCAAATGAAATTCTAATTTTATTGATTCATCATTCCATACATCTTGAATAATAATGGTTATGGGAATATCTTATTTTCCTTTACAAGACGTTGCATATTCTACGATATTTTTTACTAGGATTCATTAAAATTTACGATCAAGTCATAAAGCCAACCCTTACTTCCAACATAAATAACTTTTGATAATTTGGTATTTAAACCTAAGTAGAAATTTTAAGCTTCTAAGGTCAGTATATTAAAAATTCTCCGCTCCTGAAATTGAACCATAAAAATATAAATATCATCTCTGCTTTTGTCACTAATCTTCTAACAAATGTAATATTTTTTATTTATATTAATTACTTCATATAATTTTCACATTACAATATTAATTTGAATTATCGCGACCACCATACATGACAGTTGTTGTATATAGGTTATCTTACAATGAAATACTACAGATAGTAAATGTTTGTAGACACAAAAATAAAAACAGCATTTAAATTTAAAAAAAAACATAAACCATAATAAAATTCAAAACTAAATGATAAAATAAACATTTCAAGAAAGAAAAATAGAAATAAAATACTCAAATAATATTTTTTTTAAACACGCAAAAGTGGATTTATTGTAAGACCTCCATTATAAAATAAGTCATATTCACAGACCTCATTACAACCGTACGAAACGGTGGAGAGCTCCCAAGAAATACCAATACAAAAGAAGAGTAGAATGTATTCAAAATTTAAAAATAAATAATAATATAATTAAACAAATAATGACGCCACAAAGTGAATATGCAAAGAAATAAATAATAATAATGAAATGTGTGAAACAAATTTTCAATATAATAATCCTAAAAAAAGCCCCTTTCAAATGTTGTAACACTGAATTCTTTGACTTTATATCGGACTAAATTTCTCTCTTTCATTTTACTTATACGAACGTTTTCTCTTGGTAATTTGAAGAACGAGAAAAATAAAATTGTGCAAAGTTTTAATTTAGCTAGACAGCTCTCCTTAACTCTTCTCGCCTTAGATTAACTAGGTACCTCCAACTCAGCGTCTTCTGCAAACTTCTCATACTATCTTAATTGTAATTTATGCTCGAATCTTGGTGCATTTCGCCATCAGTGACACAATCTTAAATATTTTTTTTATCGTTCGAAAGATTAGAGTACATGTATTTACTTTTGTATCAATGAGTTATAATCGATAAGTTTTTATCATAAAAAGGGTGCAAAGACCTCAGATAAAATCTTTAAAGTGGGTAGTTGAACTATTTTCAACGATAGATTAGATTAGAATTTCGTTAGCAAATAACTAAACAAATTACAAATTTTACTGAGTAAGTAGTAAATATATTACACATTATTTATATTATAATTGTAGGATTTGTGGAGCTGTAAGTATATACAAAATATTTGTATACCAGGACAAACCACGGGAGTCCACTTTGGACTTATTCAGGAAAGCGATTTTTGTGTTTGTGAACTAAATGTTCGAAGGTCTATAACTTTTTTTACTTATTGCAATAATTAATATCTGTGAACGGTATATTTCATAATTTCATTCGTTTTTGGCAATAGTTAAGAGGCTAGACTTTGAACAACACGCGGAACACCCGCGTCTGTCATTCTGTCCCGCTCACAATAAGCTCACGCACACTTACAATACATGCGAATGCGAAATGTGCGAATGAGACAACGCTCAAATTTACCTACAGAAATCGCTCGAAAAGGGGTTTATGGAGAATACACTTTTCTACACCGAAACTTTCACGAAATTAAAATTTTAAAAAATATATATTTTTAGAAAGAAGAAGCTACGTCGGTAGCTTTTTATAATTTTATAATTCTTTATGAGAGTTGAGTTAGCAGCACTTTTTCCTTAAATAATATTTTTTGATAAATCGTACATGTTTGACAGTGAATGTTTACGTTTTATAGACCGTGGTTGTGTGGGCATCGCGTTTGGGTCCCACCCAGGCATTCCGTGTTCGATTCCTCGGCTGGCTAAGTCCTCCATCACAACACAAGCAACATCTTCCGCTTAGTGTGGTGGTAGTATGAGATTTTCAAATTTTGTTGGGTTATACGTAAACCGGGAATGTTTGTCTTTCTTTAAAAATACCGACATAGTTTTCACCCTCTAGAAGGCAGTATAAAAAAATATATTCATTTTGTGCAATTTTCGATGTAGAAAAGTGTTTTTTCCCAGGCGTCCTTTTTGTATGGGCCGAAAAGCGAAGTCTATCGTCTTAAGACAAATATTGAATGTCTAAAATAAGGGAATATTTAGATAAGCCGTTGATAAGTCTTGCCGCAGCGTTGTAATTTGTTGATTTGATATGCTTATTATATATATGCATGACTTGCATATTTCCTTTGCAATAATCTAGACGTAAAATAACATACGAATAACAAGCAATTTAGTCGCCTCTATTGGCAAATTTATAACCCCGTGCTTACAGTTCTATTTAGGAAAAAAATCAGCCTCCAGACTTATACCCAGTAGAATGATACATATCTTTGGAGTGGTCACTTCTTGAAGTGGTAATTGGGGAGTTATCAATGTTATACTAACGCCTGCTTGTGGCAGTCCAGAGAAACTCAGTCTTCGACGGATTCAGCTTCAGTCTATTTGTGGTCATCCAGCGGGTAATTAATAATATTATCCATCTTTTGCAAGATCGCTAGTTTTGTCACAAACTGATGTTTTATGTGTGTGCTACTTTACATCGTACGTGTAGTTTTTCGATTGGCGGACAATTGTGCATATACATCAATGGAACTGGTGTTACCATTGCTACTTTCACAATGTATTTATTTTGAACTAGAAAAAATATGTATTTTTTAATAAATACTGCAGTGCAAATTTTTGCAGAATTTTCTGAACCCTTTTTTATCTATGGGAAGTTCAACAACTTTTTATTATAACGAATTCATATTGCTAAATAAATCAAACATATTTATTTTCCATGCAATCTTATTTAATTTGTTGAATGAATTACTCAGGTATTTGTAAATATTATATTTTGTTGTATTTAGAAATACGTTGGTAGCTCTTTCATGATGTTTGTTTAAAGGTGAAAAGAACGAAGAATCCATATCGAAGATTCAATTTTATGTGTTGTTGGTGTTTGTTTTGTCAATGTAAAAAAGATAAGTATTCGTATCTGAATCTCTTTCGATCTAGAGGTTAAGGGTTCAGTGTCCCTGGCAGTGGATAAACATTATCGGTATAAAAGCTTATCGCTCTTGGTGATGCTAGTTTTTTTTTACATTGAAGGGATTTGCAATGTCTGGCAACGGAGTATCATCTTCAGTTGACCACTAGTCGTCTTCGAAATATTCCACAACTGCTTCATTTTGAAACTGTGGCCTCGGTAAATTTTGAAATCGCACCTCATTTTCAGCACCCGAATCTAGATCATTTAGGTCAGAATGGGCCTTTTTGTGGTAGATATATGCAAATTATGCTTATTTGGTCACATTCGTCATCACCTTCTTCAAGAAAGGTCAGTTTTTGGTGCATTGTTTATGTTTAAAATTCATTTTTATACAACTGAACAAAATTGTCCAAATCCAAAATTGGAACACTAAATTTTGTTAAAAATGAGTAGTCTATTGTTAAATTACCTATGATTTTTGTTACAATTATAAAAAAACGCAATTTACAAGTCGATATGGTTTTTTTTTATAAACTTATAAAGTCTTTTCCAATAATTCTTTAACTTCTTCATCTTATTCTTGTAATCCTATCTAACTACATTGAAAAATTGTGTGCACAGTATTAATTAATGAAAATTATCAACCAAAACTAATGAATGTATATCCCCAAACTGTAAAATTCACCCGCCATAACATAGGGTCATTCCTAGCATGGAGGGTGAAATATCACAATAAACTGTGCGTACTTTCAATAAATCATGTATTTATAAATTGTAATACACATATACTTCAGTTCTAGAAGGAATGTTTTTCAATTTTGTGACGTGCAAACTTCGATCATTTTTAAAAATTCAATAACGACAACAATAATGCTATTTTATGTTAAAGTCGTAAAGGCTGATTGATATATATATATATATGTACAGTAACACAGTACAAAGTTTTTTTTTTAATTTCATGCCTACTTATAATAAATTTTTGTTAGGAACCAAAATTGGTGCGGTAGGGCTTTGTGGGTAAAGTGTTTTAAAAAACAAAGTGTTTTAATTTTTCATTAATAAAATGGTGCCACGAAGTGAATTTGCAATATTTGAAGAATTTTTTTTTTGTTTGCTGATCAAAAGTGACAAGGGGCCGTAATTAAAAATAGCGTTGATTGATAATTTGAACATCTTTCAATTGTGACGGATGTTGAAACACCCTAACTCAGTGACCAAGCTACAGTTTTCACAGCCTTCAAAGGTATTGTATAAACAAAGCAAAATTCAAAAGTTTGTTATAAATTTATTAAAAAATAATGTAGTTAGCGGTTGCAGTTATTCCGGGCGCAGACTTCACCGCCCAACTCATTGCGCTGGTATTTCCGGACGGAAATAAATGCACCCGTCTATTCCTGACTGCACCGGGCTTTCCTTGCAAATACAACCCGCATACACACACTTCATAGCACACGCCGGACCCGCGCTCAGAATCCGTATCCAAACGGCCAGACGTCAAACTATATTCACGCACGTGAACAAGCAACAAACATTGTAATGCAGGGTGTGTCAGCTAGTTAGTACCCGAAAGACTTTTTAACCAGCGCATTTCTGGGCATAATTGGAGTAAAAAAACCACTTGGTACAACCTGGAGTAGTGATGGTCAAAATTTTTAGCCTGAGGGCCAACTAAGTCATTTTCAATTTGTTCAGTTATATTGTATTTAAAAAAACGGTGTTTGAAATTTTTATATCTTCTAATACTAAACCAATAAATGCTGTCGATTTTTATCATTTCTAAATATAAGAGTAGGTACAAACAATTTTTTTTTTTTTACATTTACTCCACACAGGTGGCCCTGAGGAAAATAAATTCTCTCAGGGCCTATGTCATCTTTGAAGATGATGTGAGGAGGGGTCTTTTTGAGGAGAGGAAGGAGTGAACGTGGGTCTTGAAGAGACCCATGTTGTAGGAAGGAGGAAACACAGAGGCCGGCAAATCGTTCCACAGCCGAGCTATTGAACACAATAACGAGGCGTAGAAGCGACCCGTTCTCATGTGACAAATGTCAACCGTGTACATATGTTGGGCACGCGTTTGGCGTGTTTCCCGACTATGCACCGGTTCCGAGGGGATCAATGACGCTAGTTCCTAAGAGCATCTTCAATTTAAATACCGGTAGAACAAGGATAACATTCCCATCCGACGCCTGTGCTCTAAGATTGCAATCCGTTTGTTAAGATGGGATAATCTATCAAGCGGACCGAATTCAACCGTGGGGCGTACTTGCGATTTGTACAGGGTTAGCAGTTGTGTACTATTAAAGTATCTGCGGGGTCCTGTACAGTACGCCCAGTTTCTGAGAGGCCAACTTAACTCTGGCCTCGATGGAGACCCCGTACCTGAGCTGGTCACTTAGAGTTACACCGAGCATATCAATGGAGGACCTGAGGCCCTAGCACGCTTGCTCTATATCGATCGGTAGGATAACTATCGGTAACTTCTCATCGTTCCCTAGCATGACTACAGATCGCCAACGAATAAGTGACAGTTCACAATGACTAAGTGCCCTTAACATATTCGACATAAACTGTTGTTTGTAGGTTAGCGATGTGCAGTTGTCCTAGGGAACGATGAGAAGTTACCGATAGTTATCCTACCGATCGATATAGAGCAAGCGTGCTAGGGCCTCTGTTCGGAAGAATGCTACCGTTGAAGAAGACTAGATTGTCATTTCGATCCCTTTTAGACGTAATCGAACATGATTGGGTCTTTGAAACATTTACTTTTGTCAAATCAATACATGTTGTTGATTTTTATCTTCAGGAAAGTTAACAGTTAGATTAGAAATTTGTGCAGTCGAAGTACATTTTTTATTCAATATACCCAGGATACGACCCTAACACGAACATAAATAAATTATGTGAGGTGGCGAGAAAATTAATATTTATCTATGGACATTTGTAGTGCACTCACCTTGTAGTAGTCAACTCTAAACCAGGAGGCGCCAGGATTTTCTGTTGAGTATAAAGTTTAGTTCGAGTTGAATCTTGCAATCACACATAAAGGTAGCAGCCAATAAAAATATGCGATAAGAAAAATGAAAATAATGTTGGTGGTTCTCAGTCGAAGTATGATACAGTTAAAAATGACCGAATCGGATAGGGATACGTTGGCGCAGTTGGTTAGCGCGTCGGCCCGGATTGCCGGAGGACCTGGGTTCGTGTCCCAGATGTATCCGTATCTTTTTCTGATTTTTCTGTTTCAGATTTTCGATTGACTTTCGCTAATATTATCTTCATTAATTAAAATATTATAGAGTATAAAGTCGTTTTATTTTTAGTACTTAGACCATTTTTTCATACGTAAATATTATCTTGGTTAATTTTATTACACACCTGCGGTCTAAACGTTTAAATCAATTGTGAATATGAAAATTAAAAACATAGATATATATATTTAGGACCCACTTAAAATTTTAAACTCACTTCATGGGGTGAGGTTTGTCCAAGTTTTGACAGAGGATGCGTCTGCCCATTTACTGCGCGGCGGGCCTGATACGGAGAAACTGGTTGAGGGAGATCATTTGGTCTCTTCAGCAGGATTCTCTCGACCTACCGCCTTGCACCGCAGTGGGAGTGATGAATTTATACGTCCATCACTTCTGGACACATTGATCCCCGGAATCCTACTCTTTTCCTTACCAGAGCTGCCTCTCCTTATTTTCTCTAAAAATACCCTAGACACATCATCTCAAAAGATAATCACATACTCCTTTCATGTATGTGATCATGTACCTAATATTAGTATGAATATTTTTCCTAATATGTATGCTATATGTTTTTACTTTCATCTACATATATGGATGATTATACCTAATATTTTATACTTAATATAACATCTTATGAATCTCGACTATCATAATACGGGCATTTGCCTAGCTTGGTAGTCAAAAAGCCATGTAAAATAAACCTGTAACAAAGAAAATAAATAAAGAAAATAAAAAAAAAAAAAAAAAAAGATGACGTAGGCACCTGAGAGATTTTTTTCCTTGTTGTCTCCTGTATGGAGATAATGTAAAAAAATAAAACTATTAAATAACGGATGTTTTTGAAGTTAGTAATTCCATTAGGTATCATTTTAGTAGGGTGACTCATCCATGTAGTGGCGTAACTATAGGGTAGCAGGGCTGGCAAATGCCACGGGCCCCACGGGGGTCGGGGCCCCGGCCCGAGAGGCAGCGAGCTCAGAAGTAACCTTATATTTTTTACAAAATTTTGTAAAAATTATAAATTAAAAATAAAGTAATTTAGCCTTCCGTGGCTACACAGAAAAGGCAGATAGCAATGATCCAAGTTCCCGGTTTTTCCCAAGTTTTGAGTATTTTTGAGTTACTAGAGAAAATATGATCCGTTTTTACAAAAAATGTTAAGTAAACCAAAGGGCCAGATAAAATACTTAAGTACAAAAATATAAAATATAAGAAGCTCATTTCTGATCATGCCGCACCGTTTTTCCGAATCATGTTCGATACGACTCAAGATATTTAAAAAACAAATCAAATGTGTAAACTTTGCCTTTATTGTATGATCGAGAAAGACGAAAATGTCATAAGTCATAACATAGTCATAAGTCATTTTGCGGAAACAGAAAGTTCGGTGAAAAGAATTTTATTGATAAATATATAGACCGGTCAGTGGTTGAGTGGGCATCGCGTTGGGGTCCCACCCAGGCGTTCCGTGTTCGATTCCTCGGCTGGCTAAGTCCTCCATCACAACACAAGCAACATCTTCCGCTTAATGTGGTGGTAGTAGGAGATTTTCAAATGTTGTTGGGTTATTCGTAACCCGGGAATGTTTGTCTTTCTTTAAAAAAAAAAATATCCTATAAAGATTAAATTGTTTTTTAATTATAAATATGTAATACCTATGCTCTTTAAAATAAAATTTATTAGATATTTAACAAAAATGCACACAATTTTAATAATACTAGTGGGTAACTTCTTAAGTGATTTATTAAAATTCAATTACAACGTGACTTCATTTTTACTAGGTGGGCCCCATCCAATGAATTTGCCACGGGTCTCAGATGGTATAGTTACGCCACTGCATCCATGGTGTAATTATAATTCCGCCCCGAGTGTAATTCTGGCGGTGTAATATACGTGAAATTATCGACTGTGTAATTTCGTCCTGACGCCTAAGATATTATGTTTTAGTTAGATATATTTTTACAACCGATAAATAAATTTAGTCTTTTTGGGGATATTTACTGTCTCTTTTGACGATTTACGAGATACAAAGGGACTGAACCTAATAAACTTCCCCCAAACCTTTAGAGAAATCACCATCAAATTAAATGAGCACCATAAATAGAAGTCTGTTTGCATGTAAGTAACACGATAAGCTTTTCAGATTGAAAGCTGACTTAGCTTTGAAACATTAAACTTAAATTACACCGGGGCGCTATTTATACTGAACACTGGTTACTGGTTAATAACGAGGAGTTATGTTAGAAAAGGATATTTCCCTTTCAAAGAGATTTAAATTGATTTACAGTTAACCAAAAAGACTTTAAAATGTTACCAAGATATGTATTTACTACAAAATCTGCTGAGAAAAGTACTTTTTATACCGTTTCATGACAAAAAATACCCATAGACAAAATGGTGACTTGACAGTTGATCCCCCGACAGTAAGCCCCTTACAAATTATAATAGTTGTAATTTTTGTGCATTATTTACCATATTTGCACCTAAAATGTTCTTCAAAAATACCGTTGATTTGGATATCAAAGTAATTTATTTACAGTGTCGATTTTTGCTTCTTTTACATGCAAATAGTCAGAATAAAACAAGAGTATGCATGAGTATGACTGAGTATACTATAATGTAGTATGAATGTGAATGAGGCAAGGAGTGTGTGCCATGACCGAGTAGTTTGGCATTCCGTCCTCTCTGTCGACTCCTGCGGAGAAACAACGTGATTGTACTTATAAAGATTTCACGAAATAGGATGACATCCCGGTACCAGCAACATTGTATTATTCTGGTTTCAGGACGTTATTCTAGAAAGTATGTGTTTTACTCTCTATTTTTCAATTTGATACACCATCATATATCTTCTTATATATATGAGGTATTTGATATACCTTTTGATTATAAAATAATTTTTCAGTTTAATTGGGTATTTTGGCCTTAAATCCAAAATTAATTATTGCAAAATAGGCCGTGCAAACGTTCCTCTTGATGCGAAAGAAATTTGGTTTGTAAATTGTGTTGTTTGTAAAGGAGACTGTAGTCATAGTTTAATCAAAGCATTCTCGAACCCTCCTGGTGTCAAAAATATGGTCACGTGGTTTGTCTCCAGTTCGTCGAAATAAAACCCAGATTTCATGTTAAGACAGGTCTTATCAATTTGAATATCGATTAATGCTTACCAATATTGTATGTATTATCGATATATGAACCAGCGTATAGATAAACAAATGAATTATTTTCCTATTTACAATAACGAATTACGGTATTACAAAGGAGGTAATGTTGAATATCTGAATAATTTTACCACTAAATTCCTTAGCAGGAAAACTTGTTGTTTGCATTATTATCTTACCTGTTGTAACTGGTAAATTGCTTGTAACTTATGCCTCCCTGGTTGGGAGTTCTTAAATAATTAAAGGATTTGGCAGACCAATTTACACAACGGATATTCCACCGACTAAAGCTACTACGAAGAGTACTTGTTTAGGTGATAAGGGTCGAGAAAGGGATTGTTATTAAAACACCCTTATTCAAGTTTTAGGGATTGTAAATATATACGGTGCGAATTACGCTAACAGGTGTTTATTAAGGGTGGTTATGTGATAATATCATATCTCTGGAGGCATTATGTATACGAAATGGTTTAAAGTCTGTGTCATAAATAGTAAACAGATAACTTGCCGCAAATAGATATATTACGATTTAAATGAAATAAATTGCTTTTGTATAAACCACTATAAGATATATTACATTTCGTTTTAAATCGTATTACAAACTAACCTATCATCATATTACATTGAAAGAAGCTGAAACTAAATGGAAAATCAATATAGTACAGTTAAGAAACACTGTTTCGAGAATTCGTGGGGATAGGATGGGTGAAACGTGAAACGAAAAAGCCGTTATTTTTGTTGAGCGTGTAAGCTCTTCTAGGAATTTTTTTTTTAACATTTATTTATTTACACATAAAAATTATTTATTTCAGTTATTTTTTTATCAGATTTATCATTTATTTTTACATTACCTCCACACAGGAGACCCTGAGGAAAATATTTTCCCATGTCATCTTTGAAGCTGGTGTGTTATGGGGAGAGGAAGGAGTGAACATGGATGTTGTAGGAAGGAAGAAACACAGAGGCCGGCAAATCGTTCCGGTGTTTGGCGTGTTTCCAGACTATGCACCGGTGCTTACGGGATCAATGACGCTAGTTCCTCGTAGCATCTTTTATTGAAATACCGGTAGAACTACACCCGACGCCTGTGCTCTAAAGATTACAATCCGTTTGTTAAGACGTGATAATCTACAAACGGACCGCCCGTTTCTGCACTGAGTCAAGGGTGTTTTTCAGATACTTTGGGGCTCCAGAACAGAGGTGGCTGCCAAATTCAACCACACACACATTTGGGTGTGCACATGCGATTTGTATAGGGTTAGTAGTTGTGTACTATTAAAGTATCTGCGTACCTTAGGTAGTAGGAAGGGGAAGGAGATGGGGAAGAAGAAGGTGGGGAAGTATCTGGCTAATCAGATGTGGTCATTAAACACGGCTAAAACCATTTAAATCAACACTTCATTTCTAAATAGCGGTATTACATCAGGGCGAAACTGAGAGTATCTTCCACTCTGGAACGTGTCGCAAATATTCTACATATAATTTACATAAATATATAGTAAAATAACATAAATTGATCAAATAAAATTTATGTGCGCACGCCAGACAATTGGTAGCAGTTGGGACTCGAGCGGTGTTCACATTTAAAAAAAGAGTCTCAACCGTGCGTAATCAGTAGATCTATTGCATCTTCAAATCTGGGGCTTATTTTGAAGCTGGTTGAAGTGCTGAGGGAAGAATTTGGGGAAGAGGAGCGTACCTAACTATTCAGATCTGGTGACTAAATATGAATAATTCCATTTCAAGCCACGCTTCGATTCTGAATGTTGTGTTTCACCAGGGTGATTCTAAGGCCCAGGCTACACGAGCAGTTTGCCCGCCGCGGGAAACCGCTCGAGAGAGCTGCCGCAAACATCATACTACACGGGTGGAGGTTTTCCGCTATCTTTTGTTCATTCTTCAAAATGGATCCGCCAATGATCACTGCTCTTGCAGCGCTTATTTTAATAGAGTTATAAAAAATAAAAAAGGCCGAAGTGTTTGGGCGGTACCAATATTAAGTAATCGTTTAAATTCAGGAATATTTCATTTAATGTTTAATATAGACCGAGATAATCCTCAAAAGTTCTTCACATACTACAGAATGTCTGTGAACTTTTAATAATTTAGTTATATTTAGCTTCATACTCATTATCGTACAATTCATCGCATAACCGAACAATTTCAAGCATATTCCAGTTAATAGGAACTAATAACTGATCTAGAATGTTCATTATAGGTACTTCATTATCAATACAAAACCAACTTATAATGTTTTCCTAACGTTTTTGAGGTCATGCTGTATAAAAAAAATATATAATCACTAGATCTGTTTTTATCTTCTGGTCCTAAATCGTCCCAATAAACCATCATTTGTTGTCATACCTATCTATCCATAAATTTGCTTTTAATTCTCGATTGGCGTAGTCATTCAACATTACATCATATTACAAAGCAGGCCGATCTTGTATTTCAAAAATTATTTACGCGCACGTCTGATCAACAACGCTCTCTCGCAGCAAATGAGGTAATCGCGGGAAACCGCTCGTGTAGAATAAACTGGCGGTTATCCGCTGCGGGAGAACCGCTGCATGAGGCGGTCGCTTTTCTCCCGCCTGTGAACCGCGAGCTGCCGCGGCGGTAGAACCGCTCGTGTAGCCTGAGCCATACAACGTTCATAGTAAATTGTGTCTGCGGCGGTTTATAGCCGGTTTCCCGCCGCGGTAGAACCAACCGTTCGTGTAGCCTGGGCCTAAGACTATCTACCACTATAGTTGAGCGTTTAAGACGATAGACTTCGCTTTTCGGCCCATACAAAAAGGACGCCCGGGAAAAAACACTTTTCCACATCGAAAATTGCACAAAATGAATATTTTTTTTTATACTGCCTTCTAGAGTGTGAAAACTATGTCGGTATGTTTTCGAATTTTCGATGCGTTTTATATTAAATTAAATATTATATTATAGTAAACATTCACTGTCAAACATGTACGATTTACCAAAAAATATTATTTAAGGAAAAAGTGCTGCTAACTCAACTCTCATAAAGAATTATAAAATTATAAAAAGCTACCGACGTAGCTTCTTCTTTCTAAAAAATATATATTTTTTAAAATTTCAATTTCGTAAAAGTTTCAGTGTAGAAAAGTGTATTCTCCATAAACCCCTTTTCGAGCGATTTCTGTAGGTAAATTTGAGCGTTGTCTCATTCACACATTTCGCATTCGCATGTATTGTAAGTGTGCTTAAGCTTATTGTGAGCGGGACAGAATGACAGTCGCGGGTGTTCCGGGTGTCGTTCAAAGTCTAGCCTCTTAAAGGCAATATTTATATTTCCAATTTTCCATTATCCTATAATTATGGATCAGCTGTTTAATGTATTATGAATCTATTTTTGTTACGTAATCGCGTAACGATTTGTTGACTTTAGAATTAACATATCGCACATACAGAGAAATAGAATGTAAACAAACACTGCCATGACTCGGGAATACACAGACACATCGTAGATTGTATGCAATACGCGAGTCATTGTACTGTTATGTAATTCTTTTCAACATGATAATATAATAATTTTGCTCACCTGGAGATGTGATCTATTAATTCTACTAGAGATCCGATAGGAATATGTATTATATCAGTATCTACGTGCCTTGTCGAAGTGATGGTTCTCTACCTTCCTGGAAAAAGATTCAATCAAGTTTTATAAAAATTATATTTTTATTATTGAAGATAATATTGGCGACAAAAATTTTAAACATAAATATCTGAAAATGATACGGTCGCATCTAGGAATTGAATCCAGGATTTTAGTTCAGGGAGAATCTTGCAATCATTGTTTCCAATCAACTAATTCATCTTTATCTATCGCTAATAGCTACTTGGTGTTTTAACCATTGTTTTATTGTTCTGAACTAAATAAAAATTATAATAAAATTAAAACAGATAACTTTGTCTAAACCACTTATAAAAATGAATTAGTTATAAGTGGTTTAGACAAAGTTATTTGTTTTAATTTAATTCAAAATGACGCCACAAAGTGATTTTGCGAAGTTTGAAGAAAAAATTATAATATTCAGATTTTTGCTCAATACAACCTATTTATTTATCAATTAAATGCGTAGATTCCTGTTTTGCCATGGTAAACAACACATACTAAAACTATAAACAAAAATCATCCCACTAATTGGTGTATTTGGTAGAATTGCTCATCTTCTACCAACAGAGATAAAGAGGGGCTTATACTTTAGCTTAGTACAGTCCCACCTAAATTATTTAATAGAGATATGGGGAAACACATATATTACGTACTTAAATGACTTACAAATAATACAGAACAAAGTTATTAAATAACTTTTCAATTATAACCCAGACACTCCCACAAAAAAGCTATATCAGGAATTGAACCTTCTGAATATAAGAACCTTGTACGAATATAACCCTTGCCTTTTAATCTACAAAATACAAAATGGACTTATACACACAAACACAACATTTATAAAAACGTCACAAATACACGAGCATTATACTAGACAAAATAATAAATTGTTCACAAATGCTGTTAAGACTGAAAGTGGCGTTCTGACCGAGGGTGTTCTAATATATAATCTCATTCCAGACACCCTAAAAACGGAGAAAAGTATAGATATATTTAAAAAAAAAACTATTTAACCTTAAGTTGACAGAACAAAATTAATTTTATTAATTTGTATTTAAGTGAAGAAAGCGAAATGTGAATTTCTTTTAACTTAATAAAAAAAAAAACACATTTTCCTTCATTTAACCTTTGACTGGTGACATGGTTTTTGTGTAACGTAACTGGTGACGAACAGCCTTACGTATCCGGTGTATAGCATAGAAATTAGGTAATGTAGCTTACAGCAGTCCTTACAAACAGTTTAATAATATATAAAACGATAAAATAAAACTAATCATTGATTAGTAATCAATAAACTCTAAATGTAATGTGTTTAGAGCGATATCTGTAGATTCCTGTTTTATCACCTCAGCCAATATTCTTTTGTTTTTTACGAGATTGAATTTTTTCTCTTCAAAAGCTTGTGACTTCCTTCCGTTTTTAATACTATAAAAGCAAATATGTGTTATAATAGGATTCGATAATATGTGTTATTGATATAACAAACATTAGTGCCCTTTATTTAACAATCCTCTTCACCAAGCTAAGTGAATCATCATAAAATGTGAATATTATTCGCTTCCATGTCTTCCTTCGTCTTCCTCTCTCCCCCTTATAATCTTACATTGAAAAAATAATAGGAGTGATTTAAGAAAAGCACCGCCTGAATTATTGCACGGAATTAATAAAGTGGTCGTATTCTCTTCTCCTGGTTCGCTGTAATTGCAACCCTAAAGATATGAAGTCTTAGGGCGTGGAAGAAACGAGCTCGACTCGCCGAGAACAGGGGTGAAATATGTGTGAAATAGTTGAGAAAGGAAGGGGGTGAAAGATGAGGGGAATTTATTACAAGAAGGCACGGGGCTGAGACACTTCCTGTACTTTCGTTATTATTTGTGTGAAAAAGTCCTTGAACTTTCAAAGTTCTCGTAAAGTCTGTCGTACTCACTTACTTACAGAACTAGTAGTTAAGCCAAGTGGATTTTTTCGTGTGGCAAATGCCGTTTGGAGGTTTTTTTTATGTGAATACCTCACAAGAGTCCTACTGGCTCCCGCCTGTAAACCGTGAGACTATAGCATCCCGTATTGGAGTGTGTTGTGAGGCTGAAGAAAAGTGGAGAGGGGAAGGAGATTAGGAAGAGGAAGGTGGGGTAGTGTCAAAGCCATTTTTAGAAACGTTTCAATTCTGAATGATGGTCTTACACCATCTGATACGAGTATATAAGATAGAACAAAAAATGACAAGACGATTACATATTTTCATTTTTAAAAGTAGTTAAAAAATATTATTTTAAAGCATTGCTTTGCAATTTTTTATTATGCTGGATGTTTTTGTACATATCTGGAAGCGAATTATATAGTGTATAGGCCATATAGTTCAGAGATTTTATAGTGTGTGTTTGAGGAATGCGGATTTTATTGTTATTTCGAGTATTGTGGTTGTGGATGTCTTGATTGATTGTAAATTGGCTTGTTGTTAGTATGAGTTGATTGTTGGGTAATTTGTAGGATGGTGCTTGTGATTTCATGTTTAGGAAGGATTGTGATTGGAAGCATACCGGAAACTGAATAGATGTCCCTGACATGAGTGTCCCATGGAAGTCCATAAACATTTCTGAGAGCTCGGTTTTGAACTACCTTCAGGTCGGCTATCAATTTCTTTGAGGCAAAGCCCCAGATACAGCAGAGATAGGAAAGGTGAGAGTGTACCATGGCATTGTAGACTGAAGTTAATAAAAGGGAAAGGTGAGAGTGTACCATGGCATTGTAGACTGAAGTTAATATAGGGCTGGGTGGTAATCCTTGAAGCCTATATAGTACACCAGTTATGGGTGTAATTTTCTCCTTTACATGATTTACGTGGAGATTCCACGAGAGTTGGGAATCTATGATCAGACCCAGATATTTTGTGCTCATTTTCTTTTCAAGGGAGTTGTCTCCAATTTTGATATCGAGGCTAAAATTTGTTTTGTTACCGAAAAGTATATAGTGGGTTTTTTTACGTTAAGGGTTAGTTTGTTTATTCTCAACCAGCTTGTGAGATGTGAAATATCAGCATTCATTTCCGTTTCAAGCTCCGCTAGGTTCGGTTGAGTATAAAAAATTACCGTATCATCCGCATAAAGTTGTATAGTTCCTTTAATATCCCACTTTGTTATAATGATTAAATTGTGAAAACACAAATCAATCAAATAAAATTTATTTACTATCTCTGGATCGCTAGTTGAGAGCCTTGCCCCTCGACCACGGAGGCCGGAGGTCTTGAAAAGACCCACGTTGTATGAGGGAGGAAACACAGAGGCCGGCAAATCGTTCCACAGCCGATCTGCTATGACAGATCTTAACCATGTACCAATGTTGCGCGCGTTTAGCGTGTTTTGCGCCTGTGCATCGGTACTAAAAGAATCAGTGACGAAGGTTCCTCGGAGCATCTTCCATTGAATTACCGGTAGAACAAGGACAGCATTCCCATCCAACGCCTGTTAGTGTTCTATAGATTGCAATCGGTTTGTTAAGATAGGAGAATCTATCAAACGGTCCGCCCGTCAGTGGCTGCCAAATTCAACCCTTGGGCGCGCTTGCGATATGTTCAGGGCAAGCTACCTAAGTGCTCTGCCTTCAATACAAAACTGCTTCGTTATTATATAGGTATAGCTACTTCCAAGTAATTAACGTCTTTATTAATCACGTTTGACATTTTGTTCCATTCAGGCTGTAATTATATTCGCTTTGATAATTTTTTAAATCACCCAATTTTTTATTAAAGCTTCCATTTAAAATTTGTAGCAAGATTGTCAAAAATTAACCCTCCTGTTAATTTTAATTATTATACAAACCTTATTATGTTGACGTCTGGTGGTTGTAAAAACGAGTGCGTCATAAAAAGAAATGAAGAAATTTATTTTTAAATTTTCGTAAATTAGATGTGTCTTTGGTCAAATTCAATATATTTATAAGCACATATGCGATATACGTATTATCTGCTTTGAAGAGGATACCATAGGTAGTGCCGAAACTTTTTGGTATCAAAGCTTAAATTGGTGTAGGTAAACGAAGTAAATGATTAAACAGAGAAATCAGAAAGAAATCAGAAAGGAGACGGTCACATCTAGGAATAGCGTTGAACAAAGGTAGATGTGACCGTCTCCTTTTCTGGCTTTTCTGTTTCAAATTTTCGATTGAGATTCGTTAATATTGTCTTCAGTGATTAAATATTACAATTTGAGGTTTTACCCATTAAGTTAAAATAAAAATGAATAAATATTTTATTATTTAAAAAATATGTTTTTTTTTTACATTAACTCCACACATGACGGCCGGCGTAGTCCAGCGGTAGGGCGTTGGACTTCCATTCCGAAGGTCGCGGGTTCGAACCCGGAGTGCGCAAATAAAATTTTATTTAATTGATTTGTGTTATTTCACAATTAATTATTTAAAATAATATATAGTATATTTGCGGCACGTTCCAGAGTGGAAGATACTCTTAGTATCGCCCTGGTGTAAGACCACCATTCAGAATTGAAACGTTACTTGAAATGGCTTTAGCCGTGTTTAGTGACTAGATCTGAATAGCCAGGTACTTCCCCACCTTCCTCTTCCTCGCCTCCTTCCCTTCCCCACTTACCTTCAGCCTCACAACATAGCCCAATTGGGGATGCCATAGTCTCACTGGCTCCAGGCGGGAGCAGTTGGGACTCTTGTGAGGTATTAACTATAAAAATAAAAAAGGCGGTGCTGAGGAAAATACTTTCTCTAGTCCTTTAAATCTTTAGGGATCCTGTGTGGAGGCTCTTCATAACGGAAAAAATGAGTAGAAGTTATGGGAAGGAAAAATGTAAAAAATGAAGACTAGGTAGGAATCTGGGGGTCAGTGTGTCCAGGAGTGAAGTAAAAATAGATACCTCCCTTTGCGGTGCAAGGCTTTGGGGTTGAAAGAGTCCGGCTGGAGAGATCAATCGGCCCCTCCTGACCCTGCCACGCAGCTGTTGGGCAGAAGCATCCGCCATCAGGACATGGAAAACCTCACCCCATGAACCTCTGCTAAAATTAACAACAGGAAATAATATATAAACAGTAGGTAATATCTGAGAATAGAAATGTATAAATTGTGGTTTCTCATAACCCACCTCACTAGGCTGGCCTGGGCAGTAATTTCGCAAGTTAATTTTAATACCTTTGAACGTACCTACACTTCCATTAAAATATATTCGATCAATAGTTTGGTTGCATTAATAACTTCGAATTTGGGTGACTGCGTCGGTAGAGGCCCTATCATTACTTTTGATCCAAATTTTAACATTATCCTTGAAATTGTGTTGTGAATTACGCTGTTTTTATTCTATCTGGAAGAAATTTTAAAGTCTTGTCACAAGTTATCTAAAGTTTCGTTGACCAAAAGTAGTATGCGTTACTGGAATCTGTAGTAAGTCTTTATTATTATTTCGAGTACAGCGATTATTTTAATCTTTTTTTAGTATTTATGTATGTTTGTGTGTAGATGAGTGAGGATTGTTTTTGCGTATATCTGCCGAACTTCAAACACATTAATAATTTAAGACTAAGTGCGAGTGTAATTAGAGATAGCCCAATGATTATTTTTATAATAGTTTTCTGTGCCTTTATGATTGGGTCTAGTAAAGATGAAGTTCCACCTCCCCAAGCTATAATACCATACTCAATAATAGATTGACAGACTGCCAAATATATCATTTTCAAGTGTTGTAAATCGATAATGTTTCGTATCGTTCTGAAAAGGTGCATGGTTTTTCTTATTTTTTTTGCAATTATTTAGGTGTGACGATTCCATTTGAGATATGGGTCGATGGCAAGGCCGAGACACTCAATCTCAATGTAATAAATTAATAATATTATATTTTCGCTTCCAAAGAAGCAAATTCGTTCCGCGTTTCTTAATTTCTAATACGCTACTAACTTTTTTTTTTTAAATTTTCTTTATTCATTTTCTTTGTTACAGGTTTATTTTACATGGCTTTTTGACTACCAAGCTAGGCAAATGCCCGTATTATGGTAGTCTAGATTAATAAGTTGTTATATTAAGTATAAAATATTAGGTATAATCATCCATATATGTAGATGAAAGTAAAAACATATAGAATGTTATCTGCTTCAATGTTATCTGTTTTGTGTTGAAATCTCTGTGCACGTGTGGTACGATGGTGGTAATGCTCTCTGTTTAGTCTATCCCTTTGTGTTTTAACAACTCTAATCTGAGATCTAAACATTTCTTCCAAGTGTTAACATTTCCACAGCTTCTTATCCATTCGATCTATATGGACGCCGCTATTATCCTCCTTGCAATGAACCCAAAGTACGTGTAATGAAGAAACGTACTTAGTATTTTTCCAATCTTTTCTTAGTATTTTTTCAAATCTCTTCTTAGTATTTCCAAATCTCTTCTTAGTATTTTCCAAATCTCTTCTTAGTATTTTCCAAATCTCTTCTTAGTATTTTTCCTTATCTCGTCTTAGTATTTTTCCAATCATCATCTTCTTCCCTTTGGGCCTTTGGGTTAGGAAGACAATTTCACTCAGGACCTTTGACATCTTTGGGGATGCTGTGTGGAGGGTTTTTTTTTGTGGAAAGGAAGAAGTAAACTTGTCGTAGGGAGAAAACACAAATTATTCTATAACCGCGCTGAGCGAGTCGTAGAAACGACTCGTTCACATGTGACAAATGTCAATTGTGTACAAATACTACTTACTTACTGCCTATTGAGTTACGATTTACCTTGCTAAGTACCTACCTATATGTAGAGGAGATGTACCGAATATGGGATAGCTTAGGTAAAAAATTTCTAATTAATTATAGTTTATTGTTTATTGTTTATTGTTTCTTATTCACATTTTAGTTTTCAGTTTAAAATACAATTTTTAACCTCACTAGGACAAGCCTGTGTTGTTGCTGTTTTCTTAAGTTAAATCGTTTATTAAGTATTACATATTAAAATCGTTGGAAAAATAGTTACGTAACTTTAAATGTCAACGAAACATTAAAAAAAACACACTAACGTCTTCATTTTAAACCAAAAGTAAAAACATAGAAAAAACCAATGTCCAAAAAAGTGCTCCTATTATGGGATACACCGATTTCGATGCAATAATCACATATAAAATCAATATTATCTGCTCCCGAACACTCAATATGGCACCAATGGCGGTGCCTATATATCACAAACCTCATCGGACTCATCATCACGAGGTTGGATTGCCGTCGTGACATCTCAGAAGAAGACGTAGAGTCGTATCGTAATCTCTGATGGGTTTCTTCGAGACTTCTTTTTTTACCTGGACCCCACTAGCCTCCACTAGTGGGGTCAAATATTTTCGTGCCATATTTCACAACACCCCTTTTCTTCTGCAAGCCTTCCAGCTCTGTTTTATAAGGATACGCGTTATTATGCAAGTTTTTCCTGCTTTTCTTCCTCTAGTGGAAACCGTCTTTTCTTGTTTGTGTAGGGCGTAATTATATGTGGGCTTATGAGGACAGGCTTGGGTCAGCAGATGGAAGTGACGTGCTAGTTGGAATACTGATTGAGTTGGGACAATCATTTTCTTGGTCCTCATTTTCTAGGAAGTCCTCTCCCTGAATATATTCCGGTTGATGGGGTAAGTTCCAATTGCATTGAAACCGTTAACGGCTAAAGCTGCACATTTTATTTTCAGATATGAAACTTTTCACGCTGTCAAAGACAGACAACGGCTTCTGATTCATTAGAAGCCATTGTCGAATTTCTTCGCTGTAATATGTCTTTAAAGCTTCTATCACTACCTTATAGAATGTGAAGGTACGTACAGAATGGTGACATGATGCTATCTTTAACATCAATGCTGAGTATGTGGCTGTAAAGTCCGTCAAGGTTTTAGTTTCGTATATTTCATAAAGTGCTGGAACCAGTCCGTAAATAGTTCTGTTTGGATAGGTAATCCAGCAACTGTCGCCTAAAACTGGGCCCAAGACTGAATTTCGTCCAAGCGCAGCTTCCGTGGCATCTTCTTCAGCGCTAGGCTTACACAGTCTGAATAAAGTGCTTCGAGGGACCTCGTAAAGAATGGCGGCTTTCTGATATCCCATGGTCTTCAATTTTACAGCTTCCATGGCTTTTATCATTTTTTCTGTGTTCCACGTCTTCCGTTGTTTCTTCTCCGACATTTTGACCTTCGTGTAGGCCAAAATACAAACTACAATAGCAAAAAAGAAATTTAGTTCTACTAGAATTTAATATTAGAAACATTGTTCCTAATATGAGATACTATTCCATATTAGGGTCATCAAGAAATCCCATATTTGGAACAAGATCAATACTAGCAAATATATTCATAGAATAAAATCTACTTGTATTTCATTTCAAAACATTACGAAAACATAAAAGTTAAATAATAATTTTGCCGATCAGTGAAAGATTGTGAATTTTGTGGAGAAAATATTTTGAGAAAAAATAAATTGAAAATTACGTAAATATCATATCGATGAGGCACAAAAACTTAATCACTCTCTCAGGCCCATGTGGTGTGGCTGGCGTCCGGAAGAGTACTGACTTATTCAAGGTCGGTAGGTAGGGAATGGGGAACGCTGGGTTATAGAGGCTTTTCTCCCTTACATTTTGAGAAACACCACTATCCCATATTAGGGACATATGCCATATTCGGTACATCTCCTCTATATATTATATTTTTTTACATTAGCTCCACACAGGAGGCCCCGAGTAAAATTATTTTTCCCTCAGGGCCTATGTCATCTTTGGGGATGCTGTGTGGGGGGTGTTTTAAGGAAAGGAAGGAGAGAAAGTTCAAGAAAGGAAAAGGGTATAAGGGTTGGGTAGGAATCTGGGGTTCAGTGTGTCCAGATCATCCGCCGTCAAGACCTAGATAAACCTCACCCCGTAAACCCGGGCACCCCTGCTAAGTCTCCAAACGTAGCGAACCACTTGGGGTGACCTATGACAGAGGTGTTGGTTATCCAATAAATGGTTCCTGGGGCGGCGGTACCCATTCCCGCCTCCCAAATTAAATTATCCCAATTCTTCCCAAAAAAAAAAATTGTTAATTCGAACAAGCGATACAGCACCTACATAATCTAATGTAGCATTTTAACGGAAATTATTTTTTCAACCACAACCCGTCTCTCCCGATTCGGCCCCCCGCAAACGCATTCCCCACCAAGACTTAGACAAATCTCACCTCATGAACCCGGGTACCCCTGCTAAGTCACCAAACGTACCGAACTACTTGGGGTGACCTATGGCAGGGGTGTCGGTTGAACCAACAAATGGTTCCCGGGGAAATATAATACCCAAATTATGTGAATTTCTTTATGTATTTCTTTCGCTTAAATTTCTAAGGGTTTAACCTTGAGAGAAATGTCAGATTTCGTCATTTTTCAAGGGTCTGCGCCAGTTAAAATAATAATAATTTGAAACTACGTTCTATGATTGTACAAAGGAAAACATTCGTTCTCACATCCAAAATATTTACACTATGACTTGTACATCTATAGTTTAGTCTAGCATAACAGACGGTGATTGTCTTTGTCTACATTATGCGGTAAAGAGCACGCATAGACAAAGATGAATAGAAAAGGCGTAGATTAGACACATGCCTTTGTGAATTATGAATAATAATCACAATAATAGGCACGTGTATTCATTACACAGGCGTACCTTTAGCTCGTGCCAAAAACCTATGGAATTTTCCTAATAACTTATGTAAATATTGCTTTAGCTTCCTAGTTATTAATTAACATCCTAAACAAAGAAGCTTAAAGCTTATAAAATGATTCAGGGAGTTATTTCAATAACGAGTTGGTACCTACCTAAAGCATAATACGACAAACGCAGCGTTAAAAGCGCTAGCGTTATTGATCGCCACCTACGACGCTTATATTTTCTACCGACACACTACGTTATAAAAGATTTATTCCTACGGCAGAAGAGGTCAGTTGAATTCGGGAGCGGCCACGGAGAAACATTTCTTTGTACTGGATCTGTCAACTTGACGGCTGACAGCGGCTTGAGCACGGCAGCTACATATTTAAAATTTGTTTTGTTTTTGTTTTGTTTATTTAGATGTATGCACATTGACCCTCTTCTGTTTCTGTTCTGTTTACGGCGGAGTGGAGGTCGAATAACTTTTCAAATATCGCATCGGCAGCGGTTACGGCGAATAACGGCGAATAGCGAAGACCCGAACCGTGCTTATAACGCATCATCTTTTTACGTGTGGCGGGTCTGTATGGGATTGTATGGCGAGCGCTATTGTGTTATAAAGTATCTTTTGATATTAACTCCACGTCTGTTCCATTTAATGTTAAATTTAATCGTGGATGTAAGACTTCCATGAATTTAATGAAACCAGTTTTCGATACAAAATTTGCCAAAATTCAGAATTAACATTTAAGGTAATTAGTATAATTTGTCAAACTTTTTCCTAAAACTGGGAACAAGGATATTTTTAATTTTATTTATCTCTTTTTTCTTTTTTATTTCTTAGATAGTACATAAATATCAATATTTTTTACATAAGCTCCACATAGGAGTCCTTCAGGAAAATAACTTCCCTCAGTGCCAATGTCAACTTTGGGGATGCTGTGTAAGGGGTCTTTTGAGGGAAAGGAAGATTCTTACCCACCCCTCACACCTTTTTTCTTCTCCGGAAGAAAAAAAGTGTGAGGGGTGGGTAAGAATCTGGGGGTCAATGAGTGCAATCCCTCCTACTGCAGTACAAGGCGATGGGAGAGTCCGGCTAGAGAGATAAAAAAGGTCTGCCTCAACCAGTCTCTCCCGTTACGGCCCTCTACGCAGTGTCGCCAAGATCTAGACAATTACTCCGTGAATCCGGACACCCCTGCTAAGTCGCAAAACATAGCGAACCACTTGGAGTGACCTATCGCAGGGGTGTTGGTTATCCATTTAATGGTTCCCAAGGTGGCGGTACCCATACCCACCTCCCAAATTGAATTTTATATAGGGTGTTTTATGCAATCTTTTCCTCATATATTCGGGATGAAAAAAGTCCGTGATATTAGTGAGAAATTACCGTGCAATGAAATATTTTACCGAGATGAAAAGTAGCCTATATCAACTTCCCAGTCCTCCAACTATCCTTCCGCGAAAAATCACACCGATCGGTCGCTTTGTTGCGACACGAAAGAAGGACAAACAAAGAAATACTTTTTTGCATTTATAATATTATTTATTTATTAATCTCAAGTTAGCTAACATCTTCGTGTGTCCTAATAGTTTTATAAGCATAAAAACATTTACATTGTTTGGCAAATATAATATTAATTATTACTGATTGTGAACGTATATTATACGTATATACTGTTAGGTATTGAAATTTTCGCGTGAATTTTTTATGATTTGCTGACGGCAAGGGCAAAGGCAAATTGCAGTTGATTTTATGTAATGTATGGTTATATTCAAAATGTTACCACTTTTGTATGATTTAGTTCCGTTTCAAATTATCATTTTACTTATTTATTGTTATTAAGTTTATTTTGTAGAACTCCATTTTAATTTTTAATTTTAATTTTTATTTGTATAAAAGAAATAATAAACAAATAAAAAAATTTAAAAAAATCATTTTACTCTTTAGTGGTAAATAATATATATATGAAATCCTTACGAATAGTCGTCGAGGTATTTTTTAATGTTTGTACATAAAGTTTACGCATATTTAGATAATATTTGCAAGTAATACAAAAAAATATTCCAAATATTCATGGCGATCTCTGCCTCTCAGCATACGTTGTTTCATACAAGTCCATACATTATCAAATCTGCACCTGCAAATGCTGCATGTGCGACGCGGGCTGACTCCCAGCTTACGCCGACCCTTATAGTTTCCATATCATCCTGTAAAGGCCTATTACAGGACGATAGCTAGTCTAGTACGACAAGGTAGGTACTCTTAAAAGTTGCGAGGTTAAGGTCCATTCACATTACTCATCTCGGAATGTCATCATGAATAGTCTCCGCGTCCGTCTAATCCTGCGTCGGACAGCCGCCTGACTGCTGCTATCAATTACGCCCTTTGCGGCCTAATCCGACACAATCTGACTGCCATCGCACGATAGTCTGACGCCGGTCTACCTTTGTTATCATTTTGTAGGAATAAAAATACACCGATAGAAATGTTTTATAAGTGTGTCCGTGTGCCCGAAGTAAGCTCAATCCTCACTTCGGGTGAAATTGATTAAACATTTTCAAATATCGAAATTATTTGTATATTATTTTGTTTATGTGAGTAGGAAAGAATCCCAACTGCTACAATGAAAATAGTAAGGCGCTCCGCCCACTGAGGCAACTGAAAACCAACTAAAACCGGCTGTTTTCTCTGTCTTGATTGGTCAAAAAGCTTGTTTAACCATAGATGAAGAACAATCAGCTGACAGCTCGCAAATAGCAACGGCCGCCCAGGGCAATCAGCCGTGACAGTCGCAAGATGGTCGCAAGTCACCGCTTGCGTTACCATTGACAACGGGGTTTTGTGTGATTGTGAAGTGTGCGGGCCATCACATTGTCATACAAAGACAGTTGGCAGTTGAGAGTTTTCAGTTGCCTGAGTGGGCGGAGGCGCTTAGAGTATGCTAAAATATTTCGTTTTAACATCTTTTATCGTTTAAAAAAACCAACATGTTTCGTAAGCACTGCTTCATCAGGGTTTTCGGGTAGGTACTTAAAACTAATTACAAAAATAGACTTAAAGATGTCAATGGATAGGCGGGAGTGGAGGTATTTTATTTATTTTGATTTAAAATGGTGCCACAAAATAAGTCAGTTGTGTTTGAAAAAGTAAATAATTTTTATTTATTTTCGTTTATTTAATGAGTTTATTTATTAACAAAGACATGATGTATCAAACTCATTACTATATAACTCTGTAAATTTATTATCTGTTCGTGCTATATTGTGGTTCAAAATTGCGAATCAACATACATCTCAATCTGAATATAATAAAATAGTGGTACATGTTCATAATACAAGACTATTACTACTCAACTTACTACTATTATTACTACTATTACTCATAATGCAAACGATGGACTTGTTATTCCCAGATACCTAAATAAATATGGTCAAAGAACTCTAGAATACCTCGTACCAATAATTTACAACATGTTACCCAATTCAATAAAAAGCTGTGAACTGAATTTCAAAAGGAAATATATGCTAAAAAAATGGTTACGTGAAAGAATTTTTTTGTACTAACCTCTGTTTTTCTAAATTTAGTTTTTAATGTTTTTTCCATTATTACAATCTTTTTTCTTTTTCTTTCTTTCTTAATGTTTTTTCCATTATTACAATCTTTTTTATTTTTATTTCTTTCGTTTTTCCTCTGCTCTTTATTTTTATATATGTAAAAATATATGGATGTATGTATATATATAATGTAATAATGTGTATATTTTATGTACCTGTTTAAATTTTCTAAAATGTAATTGTTAAAAGAACCCGCTGTCAAACTGATATAAATCAGTTTAACGGGACTTAATGTAAAATTATTTAAAAAAAAGAATGTTAAATAAAAAAAAAAAGTAAAACCTCGAATTGTAATATTTTAATTAATGAAGACAATATTAGTGAAAATCGAAAAAATCGAGTCCTAGATATGACCGTATCTTTTTCTGATTTTTCAGTTTCGGAATTTCGATGGAGTATCGCTAATATTGCCTTCATTAATTATTTTTAAATTTATTTTTGGCTTGCTGAGATTTAAACTGGTGACCTCCAAATGTGTAGCTAAGGATCATATCCACTTGACCATGGAAGCTGTCATTGCCTTGGCCTGAGTCTTATTACTAGATATTACGTTCTGGAGTAGATTACATTTCTAGGGATTGTTTGTTCAGCGCCTAGATGGTTTCTTAAGATTTCTAGAGGCTGACTGAAATGGTTCCAAGATATTCCATTTGCTATTTTTTTTTTGTAGTGAACACCTCACAAGAGTCCCAACTGCTCCCGTCTGGAGCCAGTGAGACTATGGCATCCCCAATTGGGATATGCTGTAAGGCTAAGCGGGGAAGGGAAGGAGATGGGGAAGAGGAAGGTGGGGAAGTACCTGGCTATTCAGATCTAGTCACTAAACACGGCTAAAGCCATTTCAAGCAACGTTTCAATGAATGGTGGTCTTACACTAGGGCGATACTGAGAATATCTTCCACTCTGGAACGTGCCGCAAATATAGTATATATCAATTGTGAAATAACACAAATTAATCAATAAAAAATTATTTGCGTTCGAACCCGCGACCTTCGGAATGGGAGTCCAAAGCATTGGCCCTGGACTACGCCGGCCGTCATGCTATGCTACAAGTTGAAGTTAAGGATTTCCTCTGTCCGTTTAGGTTATATTATTACATGTTCTGTGGATACCAGAATTATGTTATAGTAGGTAGTAAAGGTTACTAATAAATATTTTAAATTTATAAATAATTATTTTAAAAAAAAATTTACCTACCTTTTTTCACTACAATTATTTTTTTGTTGTTGGAACATCTATCAATATTATATCTTAGCGAGTTATATTAAGATATTTTTTAATAATTTGATTTCTCTACCTGAGGGAGTATGGAGTATGCAGTATGCATCTCCATCCTAGTAAATTTCTCTTGGGTATTCGCTTAATGGACCATCTACGGGTCACAAGGGATTTGCACATTGCTTTTCATTTCTTCGGATGTTTTTATACACGTGACCGTTGACCGTATTCTTACCACATAATAGTGACAATTTTCAAATGTGAGAAATTTTAATCAAATCAACGCGCGGTAAAAAAATTGCCACTTGACATAATATTATATTGTTGTAGACAGGGGTTCCCAACCTCCTTGTACTCCAGAGCACATTCTAAAATATCGGTAGGGTGGCGAATACCACGGCGGAGGGGGGGAAGGATGCTGTCAAAATTTCAAGTTCTTTTTAAGCGGCCGACAAGAGTCAAATAACTTTAAACATCAAAAAATATAAAGGTTTGATGTTATAACATTGATGTTATTTCTTTATATCATCTCTTCTCCATTTTTTCTTTTCTATTTCTCTGATTAATTTTCATTTTATGTTTATTTTTCCAAATTCTATTTATTAATTAATTAATAAATAATTTTATTATTTCTTTTAAGAAAATGATATAAAAAATATTAAATTCCTGCCACCTCGGAACAGGCTCAGCCTAGTGAGGTGGCATATAGCTACAAAAAAATGCACTTAAAATGTAATTTTGGTTAATAAATAATAAATAAAATAAAAATTGTTCGAGATCAACTAAAACAGTGAAAATAGGTATAATCATTAGGAACCACTCATACATACAATATCGCAAACATACGAACGTATTTAATAATTCTAGGCACTCAACAAATTAAAACTCTAACAAATAAATTTTTTAAAAATCACATTTTTAATTAATGTTTACGAAAAAAAATTGTCTCTGTCGAATAGTGGCGGGCACATACGAATCGTTCCGCGGGTGCCATGATGCCCGAGGGCCGGTTTTGGGAACCTCTGCTGTAGACTGTAGTGAAATCATGTTTTTTATGAGGCAGTTATAAAAAAAAGTCTTACATATGTGAAAAATATGCAGGGCTGCAAATAAGTCTAAAGGTGAAACTATCAAAAATATGCAGGGCTGCAAATAAGTCCAAAGGTGAAACTATCAAAAATATGCAGGGCTGCAAATAAGTCCAAAGGTGAAACTATCAAAAATATGCAGGGCTGCAAATAAGTCCAAAGGTGAAACTATCAAAAATATGCAGGGCTGCAAATAAGTCCAAAGGTGAAACTATCAAAAATATGCAGGGCTGCAAATAAGTCCAAAGGTGAAACTATCAAAAATATCATTTTTTATTTATTTTCAAAATGAAAATAAATAAAAAAAATCCGTGAAAACTTAGAAACCATTTTTATTTCACCCTTATTAAATTTGTTCATTGAAAATCGGCGGAGCCAATAACATCAAACATTATTATTATTTGTATGTGGGAAAGTTTTACCAAGCGAGAAGTAATTTACAACAGGAAATTAAAATATATCACCAATATCGGTTTTCGAACAAGGGAAGCCGTATATTCGCTTTGATAGTATTTTTGTGATATTTTCACAAAATTTAGACACGCTCGGGGGGCGCTAATATCAATAGATAAAGTAATTACATTTTAATGCTTTTTACGGCGCACGTAATGGGCTTATATATAGGAATATCGTCTCTGCTTATATCGTCTTATCTGTCCTTCAATTTATGATATATTTTATCGTGCCACCATTTCCCAGGAGAGTAAAAGTATTACCGACATAAATATGTAAAATTTATTCATATCCGTAATTGAACATTCTGCCATAAAACCCTTACTCAGAGATGGTAGTATCTCTAAAATGGATTAAATAATACATTATTATATTTCTGTATGTAGGTACTGTAAGTTGTTATGTTATAAAGTGAAATAGAAGCCATAATCGAACATTCTATCCATCCTCACACTATTAGTATCTCTTTTATTACTTCAATATGACATCGGTTATGCACACTCCCCACCGCCTCGGGCACCATTTATTGAATGACCAACACCTCTGCCATAGATCATATTTCTATCCACCCCTCATACCTGTTTCCTTCCCAGAACTTCCTCTACTTGCTTTCCCTACCTCCCCACAGCATCATCAAAGATGACATAGGCCTGAGGGACATTTTTTCTCACGGCCTCTTTAGTGGAGCTAATATGTGCTGAATATTAAAAATCAACGACTCATCATTTTATAAGATTTTTTCCATTATTACATAAGGTAGATATATCAATCGTGACTAAACCATCGGTATTCATCATTAGACATGACATAGTGACAAACAACGTGTGAAATCGTTTATGTGGGAGCCGTTAACACTGATGATTCGTCATCGTCATCAATCTACACCACTTCTGCAAAAACTCTCAGACAAAAATCAAACTCGTATCATCAGATGACTTGCAAAATTCAAAATACTTCTCATTTTAAAAACAATAGGTCATTGAATTTTTTTTTTCTCAAATGGTATTGAGAAAAGTTTTAGTTTTAGAGTAGTGTAAAGATAAGGAGTAAATCAAGACTAGAAATCATTCAACCTACCTAAAGGAATTTCAGTTAACTTATTGTCTTCAAACAAACAGTTCTAATTGTCATGATTTATTTTTGGATTATGATGTCGTAACTCCTTCTTTAGCCAACGTTTCGGACAGCATTAAAATGTCCATCATTAGGGCAAATCTAAGTTGAAAATAATAATAATCGATTACACATCTGCCCCGATGATGGACATTGTAATGCTGTCCGAAACGTTGGCTAAAGAAGCAGGTAGGGCATTACGGTATAATAACCCAAAAATAAATCACGATAATACGTTTGGCCGTGATAATCTCACATCATTTCACCTCGCTTCTACGACTCGTTCTTGAGTTCAACAGTTTGGCTGTGGAACGCTTTCCTCCCTCCTGCAATAGATATCTTCAAGGTTCACTCCTTCCTCTCCTCAAAAAGACCTTCCACACAACATCTTAAATAATGACATAGGCATACACAGTGTGGAGATATTGTTAAAAAAAAGTATCAAACTCATTTTTCAGAAATTCGTAACATGTCATATCAAAATTAGTTCCGATACTTCGTGACAAAAACATTCTCACGAGCCAGAAAATTTCTGGAATACATCTTCGTGCATCGTCTTCATCAAATCTCAGAAGTTACACTTAAAGATGCGTATCATGTCAATCGTCTGACAATAATGGGTATGCTATCAAATTAAAAAAACACTTGTCACATTCATCATTCCATTAGAATGTTGATGCTACCAATCGCTGGACTCCGAATCCCGGTGCATCACAGCTTCCCGTTATATTATAACGTGGGAACTCCACTACAACAATTTGAATCAGCAGTAATAATTATATTTACCAGCGCATGGCGCCTCTCTCCACACGATTCCTGGAATCGAATCAACACAGAATACATACCTACCAGTTCTGTTTGAAGATACAGATGAAAGCCATACCAATTATCTAGCAAGATCTTGATAGCAATAATCCAGCGGTTGCCAGACGTAATTCGTAAGAAAGATGTAAAGTATTAAAGAAGTAAAGAAGTAAAGAAGTAAAGAAGTAAAGAAGTAAAGAAGTAAAGAAGTAAAGAAGTAAAGAAGTAAAGAAGTAAAGAAGTAAAGAAGTAAAGAAGTAAAGAAGTAAAGAAGTAAAGAAGTAAAGAAGTAAAGAAGTAAAGAAGTAAAGAAGTAAAGAAGTAAAGAAGTAAAGAAGTAAAGAAGTAAAGAAGTAAAGAAGTAAAGAAGTAAAGAAGTAAAGAAGTAAAGAAGTGAAGAAGTGAAGAAGTGAAGAAGTGAAGAAGTGAAGAAGTGAAGAAGTGAAGAAGTGAAGAAGTGAAGAAGTGAAGAAGTGAAGAAGTGAAGAAGTGAAGAAGTGAAGAAGTGAAGAAGTGAAGAAGTGAAGAAGTGAAGAAGTGAAGAAGTGAAGAAGTGAAGAAGTGAAGAAGTGAAGAAGTGAAGAAGTGAAGAAGTGAAGAAGTGAAGAAGTGAAGAAGTGAAGAAGTGAAGAAGTGAAGAAGTAAAAAAGTAAGTTTTTTCAATGCAGTTCAGGAGCTCTTGCACAGTGAAATCGATAACTTTACAATAATATATATATTATATACCATCGATAACTGCATTCTAGGATGAATATTTATTTTAATGAGTAAAACTTTAAATTGTAATATTTAACTAATGAAGACAATATTTGCGACACTCGATGGAAAATCTGAAACAGAAAAATCAGGTAAAGATACGGTCACATCTAAATATCGAACCTAGGACTTCTGCCTTGCCGGGGCGGAGCTCTACCACTTAATTTTAGGTTTTACTCATTAAGTTGAAAATTAAACTAAACATATAAAAATTGCCATTATAACTTATAACTATTATATATTTATAACCGCTGTCTTTATATCGCTAAAGTACCATGTAGCTAAGTGTTAATTTAATGTGGAATAAAGACCACTTGACTGTTGTAATATAAGTTATAATCTTAGATCGTTTTACCATTCTCCGGCGAGTGGCGAGTGTGTTCTAGTACTCCAATACATTCACTAATTAGTATCTATAGTAATACTATCTCGTAATGAATGGGCATCCATTGAGAATGAACTCCAACACACCTACTACTATATTGCCATAGGCGTAGCGGCATAATTCAAGGCCCCCAGGCAAACCTTCAATTAAAACGTAATGGCCTGACCCACAACGTTAATGTGAGTACCTTTAAACAATAATAGAAAAATAAAAGATTACATTTTAACAATAAAAGAAAAATAAAAAATGTATATTTTTAAGTTTATTATACACGGAAAAAAATGTTATTCGAAAAAAAAACGATAATTTTAATAGTAAAAAGGGAACTGAAGTTCTTACGAACAAATTAACGGGTTTCAATGTTTATTGGCGGGAACATGTAAAAATAATTTGTTGGTATATGTAATTTCGTACGTATGCCAACAAATTATTCTTACATTTTCCCGCCAATAAACATTGAAATACTGTTAATTTGTTCGTAAGAACTTCAGTCCCGTTTTTAATCGTTTTTACCACTAAAATGATCGTTTTTTCGAATAACATTTTTCTCCGTGTATATCTCAATTTTGTTTTGGCTGCTACAGTATCACAGATAAATATTATGTTAAAAACAAACGGCGTCCATCTTGGTTTAGGGTGTTTAGGCGACCTCCGTGGTCGAAGGGTAAAGTTCTCGACTAGAATACGAAGGCGGGTTCAAATGCCGGCGTGCTAAATTTTAGTCGAATGATTTGTGTTATTTAACGATTTAATCATGTTTCATAGTGCTTTCACACAAAATTTAATTCCGTAAGTCTAAACTTAGGCTTTAGGAAATCTGTAAACTAATATAAGATTTATTTGAGGCACGTTCCAGAGTGAAAGGTACTCTCTGCTTTAAGACCAGCAATCAGAATTTAAACGTTGCTTGATATGGCTTTAGCCTTGTTTGAACAGCCAGGTAAATCACCACATTCCTCTTAATCATCACCTTCCCCTCCCCACTACCTTCAGCTTCACAACATACCCCAATTGGTGATGCCATAGTCTCACTTGCTGTAGGCGGGAGCAGTTGGGACCTTGTGCGGTAATCACATTAAAAAAGCATCGGTATATAATATATTTATTTAATAATGGTACAAGGACCTTAATATATAGAAAAAAACGCAAGTGAACCCTAGTAGGTAATTTATGTATTTATTAATATTCCTGAATTCCTTATTAAATCAAACTAATGTTTGCATCTCTACCAAGCTTTAAAACCCGCATACCACTACTAATAAATTGCATAGTTTTTCATATGTATGTACTATAAATCAAAGTCTAGAATGCATAGATTATTCAGATGTTATTAGCTTTGTGGAAACTCATCTTATGATTTTATTATTAATTTATCTTATGATTTCTCATTTATTGTATGTTTTCTCATTTTGCTTATGATTTCTCATTTTTCTTATGATTTCTCATTTTTCTTATAATTTCTAATTTTTCTTATGATTTCTCATTTATCTTATGATTTCTCATTAATCTTATGATTTCTCATTTATATTAGGATTTCTCATTTATCTTATGATTTCTCATAATACTTATTTGTGAACTTAAACGTTCCGGCGTCGGCTGACGCTACGCCACTGCCATTTATAATCTAGGATGTTATATCGACTACTAATACTAAGGTTCGTCATAATATAGTAATATAACACTGTATTGGTTACAACTTTGATTAATGACGAAGATTGTCCCAGTGAAAGGATAGGTACTGTGAGTTGTTAGTCATTTCATCTTCTTGCTTGATTGATTTTAATTCGAAGCAATGAACGTTTTTTGCATCAATTAACATGCAACTACCTATATTATAGACACTGTAGTTAGCATTGCTGTATGACCCAAAGCTAAATTCGCAATTTGATATCAAATTTGTGGAAATTCATTTAACATGTTTTTAAAAAATATGATACGTACGGAAAAAATAATCAAAACTGATTTAACGTTCATTTCGATATCTTACGTTTTACTTTATCACGGCCTCCGTGGTCGAGAGGTAAGACTCTCGACTCGCAATCCGAAGTTCGCGAGTTCGAACCCGGTGTGCGAAAATAATCTTATTTGATTGATTTGTGTTATTTCACTATTAATTAATTAAAAATAATATATAGTATATTTGTGGCACGTTACAGAGTGGAAGATACTCTCAGTATCACCCAGGTGTAAGACCACCATTCAGAATTGAAACGTTGCTTGAAATGGCTTTAGCCGTGTTTGGTGACCAGATCTGAATAGCCAGGTACTTTCATTCTTCCTCTTCGCTATCTCTTTCCCCTCCCCACTACCTTCAGCCTCACAACATACCTTAATTGGGCATGCCATAGTCTCACTGGTTCCAGACGGGAGCGTTTGGGACTTTTGTGTGGTAATCATGTAAGAAAGAAAAAATAGTCACGAACCACGATAGTCGACACTCTTCTAAGGTACTACTTAACTGACATATGTTGAGACACCTCAAAACTGCATATAACTATACTAACAAAATCTGCTTTTCCAAAACCTCATAAAATATTAAGTAAGACGTTTGTGAATTCTTGGACTGACGAAAGTGCATTCTACTTTCACTCCGATTCCCGAGCGATTAATGTTTATAATGTGAGGTGTGGGTTCGTTCAGGCGCGCAAGAATCCTATAAATCCTCAGAAGCAGTGCGTAGGACCCATTGACAAGCTCTGGTAAACTAACGACTGGTAACGAGTTAACGAGTAACGACTGGAAACTGGTAACAACATGGTGAAGTGGTGGGCGCAGCCGAAATATCGCAAACTGCCCTGAAATCGATACGTTGATAGTCGATGATTGATCGGTTCAGACCTCGGGCAATAGTTGACCAGGTAGGGTGGTCACAATAATAAGACTTGGTTAAAAACATATTATTTAATTAAACAAATACTTTGTCTTAAACAACAAAATTCAAATTCTTCTACCGATTTCGCTTGGCTTGCTTAAGGGTTTACATGGGTTTCAATGGTTAGAAAAAATCATATTTGTTTATATCTTATCTTACTAATATTATAAACGCGAAAGTTTGTATGGATGTATGTATGTTTGTTACTCTTTTAATCGAAATTTAATTAATGTATTTTAATGAAACTTTACAATAATATAGCTCATACATCAGAATAACATATACGCTATAATTTATAAAGCTAGCTATTTATTTTCAATAATATATTGAAAATAATAATTATTGTTTAATAGAAAACGTCAAAATTTGAGAATGACATTTTGCAAAACAATGATTGTTAAACCAAAATTCTATTTTGGAAAATATTTAAATTACTGAATTTATTTTAAATACTCGCCTAATACTTTGAATCGAATCAAGAATTATACATATTTTAAATAAATAGGTTAAGAATTTTGGTATAAACGTAGATGGGACCTAGGGAAAGAAAATAGATTACTCGAAGTACCAATCCTACGCAGACGATGTCGCGGGCAGAAGCTTGTAATACATAAATTATGTTGTTAAAAATTTTAAGCATACAAAAGTGCATCATTTAAATAATCTTAATATATAAAAATGAATGTTGCTTTGTTTGTCCCTTATGCGTTCCGAAACCATTCATCCGATTGCGATGAAACTTTGGGAATTTGATGTGTGCATGCCCGGGATGGTTTCTATATGTAATAGCTCTGGCGTTATGAAATTATTTACTATACTATTCATCCGATTGCGATGAAACTATGGTGAGTAGTTGTGCACGTGCCCGAGAAGGTTTCTATATATACTGGTGAGCTCTGGTGTTATGAAATTTGTACAAAAAATTGCAAAAGGTGGCACGCGAGATGTTTGAAAAGTGAGTGTATTTCATTTGTATAGAAACAATTTATTTATGCATTCAACGCTTGCCGGGAACTCGTCAAACATTATTTTATAAAATTTTCATCCGAAAATTTGAAAAATTCAGCTGTTGAGATCTGGTTTTTGGAGACACGTTAAAAAATGTCCTTGATCAGGATAACTTATGATAGCTTCATTAGAAATTTAAAGAATTAATCCTTTAATAGGTTAGTATAGCTCGTGCTTGAACGAAACAGAATCATATAGCTACCCCGACAAAACCTAGCTTTCAGCCAGGAAGGACGTTGGTCCTTCTGAAGATAATTATACATTACCATACGTCATTAAACGAATAAACAGTCACTGTGATTGAAAGAACCCAAGTCTTTCAAGGAGCATCCTTTAGTACTGGAGAATACTGATCCCAGTGTGATGTAATAATGTTTTTTATTTCGACAAGTTATTTAATTGTTTTGTTAAAAAATCGTAATGTCGCAACACTAGTTTTACTTAGGTGTAGTGTATGATAGCCGTTGTATTGACGATTACTTATCCATGGTCGCTGAGCAAACTCATTAGCACAAGACCGCTCCTTTATCATATTACCAACATCAACATGGCGGTTCATTGTGCTTACTGCCTCACACCGGGAGGAAGCCCTAACTTCAATACCAATTCCATCAGTTATCATTTATTTTACGTTTATATACATTTCTGCAAGAATAAATAATAATAATTTAATAATAAAAAAATTACATTAGCTCCACACAAGCCCTGAGGGAAAAAAAATCCTTAGGGTCTGTGACATTTTTGGGGATGCTGTGTGAAAGGGTCTTTTTAGGGAAAGGAAGTTCTGGGAAGGAAAATAGTATAGGAGGTGGTTAGGAATCTGAGGGTCAATGTGTTCAGGAGTGACGGTTGTAAGGATCCAATCATCTCTCCCGATCCGGCCCGCCACGCAGTAGGCGGGCAAACTTATGTAAACTGAATTTATATTTGTAGGGTTTTAAGAACGTACTTGACATACTTTAACCAGTGATTCCTGACATTTTTTGTTCAAAAAATACATTTGAAATTTTTGTCTCCTGTGATTTTAAAATTTTTTTTTCTTTAAAAACAAACAAAAAATTTCTTTCACATGTCATCACTGTCACTCAGCCGGTTAACTTTCTGACCCTAACTGTCCAAAACCTACCGATTTTTTAATGTAAAAAAAAAAATAATGTCACCGGAGACTAAAATTTTGTTTATATTTTTCACTCCAAATAATGTCAGGAATCACTGGTTAAAGTATGTAAAGTACGTCCCTTACCATATCGTTTGTCGTAAGCCCGCCGGTGGGCGGGTGATAGCTCTCAGATTAAAAAATAAAATGCGATTTTAAACCTTATGTATACATAAACTGTACAATGTCAGAATCGCTTGGGCCAATATCATTTCAGACTTTGCTTTGTATTAGAGCACTCTAGCTTCTCAGAATGCTCTGATATTAATTTTCTATGAAATACGGCCTTAACAAATTAACTGTCATCCGACATTCCAGAGGTTAAGACCCTGTATGTATAAATTCAGTTTAGATTTAAGTACGTCCCTAACACACTGTATAATTTTGTGTTTCCTAACCTAACCTAACATTGCTTCCCAAGTCAGATATCTAGGTAGTTATTGACGCTTGACCTCTAAAGCCTTTGGCAAGTACCCGTAGGTAATGCATACCAACCATTCAACCATGCATGTTTCATGTGGCCAATAATGTAATGGGTTTGCTGCAACTCTTGCAAATAATATATTGATGATTGTTCTTCCTACCTACCTAAATTTACCTATAAAAGGAGAGAAAGTACTTCTCATGTGTGGGCGTTACAAATACCTTTCATTTAAAATCGAAATCTTACGGCGAAATATATATCGGTGGTATTTTTCTCATATTCTTGTGTATTTGTATGCATTTCAATACGTTTCTCTTCGTGTAACTGCATAATAAGTATGTATTCGTTACGTTATTTGTTGTTTGCCGCCTTCTTGTATTTATAGTTTTATTTATTTATTTTGGAAAATCAACAGATTTAAAAAAAATGTTTTGTTTTGAAGAGTTTTATTTTCTATGTTCATTTATTAATATTATTTTTTTATTTATCTGCTACCGGTTTCGACACATCCGGGTCATTTACCAAATTAAAATTTATACAAGTACAAGTGGAAGGGGTGATTTTAGGGGAAGGGGACAACAGTGGTAGGAGTCAACAATATAACTATTTTTTACAAATTATTCTTACATATGGTCTTACACCAGGGCAATATTGAGAGTATCGTCCTCTCGCTAACGTGCCTCAAATATACTATATATTTTGTTTAAATCGGTAAATTGTGAAATAACCCAATATAATAAAATAAAATTAAATTAAAATTAAAAAAACATTACAATATTTTAACATTTTGATGCCTTTTTAAAATACAATTGTAAAAGACATAATTAATCATAACAGGTACAGATACAAGCTACAAATGCATTCATAATGCTTGCCTTTTAAAGGCAGCTTCACTAACGTTAAATATGTCGATATCCGAATTAATTCTGTTCAACAGCAAGATTGCTCTCCCGACCGGCATGACCATTGGCAAGTTAGTTCTGCAGGCCGGAAGATAAAACAGTATATGCTGTCGGTGAGAAGATAACCATTGGGAACATAGAAATGAATGCTCTCCATGATAGCCGAGTTTTCAAACCATCCACGAATCAATCTGAAGAAATGTGTGGCAATATGTATACATCCCTTCTGACCCCTAGATATAGGTATAAAATATTAATATAATGTAATCGTAATATTAGGATTAATAATCGCATAATAATGACAATGTGAGGAGCTACGCACGTTTTCAACGCCCTGTTGGGATTTTACATGATATGTGTATATAATACAGTATTATATAATACAATGTTTAAATAAGAAAGACAAACTTAGAGAAATGAGCATTATAAAAAATGGTAGGTATAAAGGTAAGTGAAAATAATATATTATAAGAAGAAAAAACATTAGAAGAAACCAGTTTTTAAATTGCAGAAGGGATAAAAATAATAATATAGTATAGGTTAATATGAGAAATTTACAGGTGGGTAGTCAGTACAGAAAACGAAAAGAGAGTAACAATTTTTTACATTAGATAAATAGAAAGAATACAAAAATATATGCAACAGCTCCTTGATTATAAAAATATGCTACATAAAAATAACATTCAAATTATTATTATTTCAATACTTGAAGGGTGGTACGGAATGCCAGGTGTCATCGACTATTGTTTGCGCTCATTCACTGTGCTTCAAAACCAATCTAAACTCCCCTATTTATTAACTTCGACCATCACAAGAATAGACAATATATCCAAAATAGAGCAATGAATTTAGTTGTGTTGGCGTATTTACCATAAATAAATATGTTAGGGAGGAAACTAGGCGGTGATGTCCATACAAACGACAAAAGGATTCCCCAATTTCCTCTTTGGATTTTTACACTAGTGCAAATATTTTTAATATAATATATTTATCGAATATAAAATAAAATAAAAATTATAAATTATTTTGATCAAAAATTAATTTTTAAGAAGTATATAATTTTCATTAATTTACCATCTCCCGTTTGATCATTTTTATGGCAGTTCAAACATAAATTCTTGCGATTCATTAGCCGCCGAGAAGCAGCCGTGCGAGGTCCTCGCCGCTAATTTTGACAACATTTTGCAATAAATTTAAAACTAATACCGTTTAGCTTCATGGTTGTAAAAACATCCGCGTGCAGCGCTGTTAACAAAAACGGAATAATGGATTGCTGGAAATTACCTCTTAACTGTGAACGGGTCATTCACCTTTATCTGCAGGGATCAATGCTACCATTTTTTTGCTATCAAACAATCCAAATATTTGCCTGAGGCGCATTCATAATCTGCAGGAAAACTGTTTGGAAATTATCACGTCAAAACTAATTTATATTGCCCATTGCCCCATTATATAATACATATTCCTTTTAAGGGGGCGGGCCCGGTAAACACTCTGCCTGGGGGTCGGAGTTATAGCTACGCCACTGTGTAGAATAGAACTATAGAAGATTGTCCTATATTCTGATTCTAGAATTAGAATAATTGGCCCAATTACCTGAATGATATTAGGGCCTCCGTAGCAGATTAATTATCTACGTTGTTTATTCACGTCACGTATACGCTTTCATCGCGTATTCAAGAGCAGGCATTATTATAAAATATAAATCCACGTAATTATGTCATGAATTTAAGGTGATACTTAAAAGAATGCATATTCTATCTACTCTTTCATAGATAACGCACAATTATTTTATGGATAAACGCTTTTCACAAGTTACTTTTTTCTTTTTTTTTTTGAAATTGCGATTTTAAACCACATGTATAAAGAAACTGTATAAATTTCAAAGTCAGAATCGCTTGCGCCAATATCTTTCTTGACGTATGAATATTTTTTAAATAATTCGGAAATCACGCCTTTTCCCGCTTTACCAGCTGTCAACTTTTTAAAGATGTATCTAATGTCATTCATTCTTCGAAAACACTTTTGAATTGTTGGTTTTCATGTATGGTGCACGGAGAAAAATGTTATTCTAAAATACGATTATTTTATTCGTAAAAACGGTTAAAAACGGGACTGAAGTTCTTACGAATAAATTAACAGGGTTTCAATGTTTATCGGTGGGAACATGTAAGAATAATTTGTTGGATACGTAATTTCGTACGTATACCAAAGAATTATTCTTACATTTTCCCGCCAATAAACATTGAAACACTGTTAATTTGTTCGTAAGAACTTCAGTCTCGTTTTTAAACGTTTTTACGAATAAAATGATCGTATTTTAGAATAACATTTTTCTCCGTGTGTATATTCTGGTTTGTGTAGAAACAATAAAATCAATTCATATTCATACAATTATACATATTTTTTTATATTAGCTGTTGTGGGATAACTTGTAACATTATTATCATGTAATATATAGAAATAATAATATAATATTATCTTTTAAACTGAAAACAATCGCAAAAAAAACAATTCCTTTGTTTTTATATGGATATTTGACCAGAAGTCATCAAGTTAATTTCCGCGCGATTTTTCGAAATGTCATTTGACATTCAACAGGTTAAAATATTAGGATGCATTATTTGTACATACGAAATATGAATATGAATACATAGTTTTGTCCACATACAAACTCAAATCTTTTAAAAACGGCTTACAAATACAATATTGTATCGGTGATAATCCAATATTCATATTGATACTGCATGTGTACGTGCTCAAACAATTTTATTTAAAATTATAGGAAAATGAAAGGTGAATTTAAATATATATTTTTTTCAAATGGGTAAATTTCAAAATTGTAATGAAGATTGTAGTCGAGCTCAGACTTAGAACAGATGAGATATTGAATGGAGGGGAGGCAATTTTAGATAAGGCTTGATAGAAGATAGGATATTTGTTTAGAGATGGACAACCAAAAAATATGTGATCGAAAGTTCCCACTTCTAGACCACAAAATGTCTGAGGAGTCAAGGACGTGAATTTTAAAAATGTAAAAAGAAACGGAACAATGTCCGATTCTCATTTCAATACGTGAGGACATTTATTTTTTGGAAAAATCGGGGAATTGTTGAAACCACGGATTTGATGAGATAATCATTTGTATAGAGGCATAGCAAGCTCCCCTGGATTGACTAGCAATGTGCCAATACTCTGCCCAAACATTGCGGGATCTATCTTTGATGATGGAAAAAAAGTCAGATGGGGGAATGTGGTTTACGAGGGTAACAGCGTTGGACGGGTTGGCGCAAACAATTAATTCATCTTAACATTTTAAAGCATAACTTGCAGAAATTGTGTTCTAGCGACTATTTTAGTGACTCTCAATCAAAAATTAAAGAAGACTAAATATTAAAATTTGAAAATAAAAGTATTATTCTTGCATAATATTATTAAAAACATTTTTTTAATGAAAATGGAGCCCTACAAATAAGTATTGTGTATTATGAAGCTGTTCACAGCCTGCGACATTCGTTAATAGGATACATTTTGGCTATTTTTTGACTGGCCTTTCATAAAAATGGCGCTATATAAATTTGCAATTTTTTTGTAGTTTTGTATAAATATTCTTATTGTGCTTAGACTGCTTAGGTGGTGCCTTTGTACATATCTATTAGGAGTGTTCATTCTATTTTTTTACAATATTTATTATTTAGGTCAATTTCAAAGATCATTTAAACCACACTTATTGCCTTATATGATATTATAATATAATCATTTAAAACCACAAGTTTACTAAGAAAAAATACACAATAGGTGCAAACTTATTTATTTTTAAATTCAGGCAGCTGCCATTGTCAAGCCACAACGTTATTATTTCTGACTTATCTCTTTACAAATAATTTGAATAAGAAAATCAAACACGGGTTTTTAATGTAAAAAAAACAAACAAAAAATCCTAAAACCGCACCCCAAACTAACAATGGCTGCTTTAGCGTAGCGTTGTTCAAAAAATAAAATAAACAATGTAACAATCAAAATATACATCCTGGGTTTAAATACATTACAATAGTCATATATCTTATCTGAAGATTATGATAATTTGCTTTGTTGTCTACTATTTGTACAGATGCTTTTTTTTCAATATTATCATCCTGTGTCGTTTTTGGGAGGCTGAATGGGCACCGAAGCCTCGGCGACCAATGAACATTGGATAGCAAACACTCTTCTGCAGGTCATCCCAAGTAGTCAGCTACGTTTGGTGATTTTGCAGGGGTGCTGGGACATGGGGTGAGTTCGTTTAGGTCTTGGCAGCGGATGACCACGTGGCGGCCGAAAAGGGAGAGACCGTTTGAAAGATGCCCTTTCATCTCTCCAGCCGGGCTCTCTCAACCCATCATCTTGCATCGTAGTGGGAGGGAAGGATGGATTCTTATGTCTCTCCTGGTCGCAGTGAATCCCAAATTCCTACCCATCCCAGAATTTCCTCTCCTTTTTTATCTTGAAGGCAAACTTGAAATTATTCATAATGTGAGAAGTTTATGAATGAGCAAGAGCAGTTTATAAATAATTTTAAGTTTAGGTACCACACAGCACACAGCTAGGGTTTGAAAATCTGGCCTTTTTCAATTTGTGGGATCCCGCGGGATTTAGCGGGATTTTTACTAAGATTTACTTTAGTATTACACAAGTATTAATTACTAAGATTTACTTTAGTATTACTTTTTATTTTAGTATTACATTTAAATAATGCCATTTTTTGATTTATTAATTGGTATAATTTATTTTTGATATTGGTACTTCTTACTATCTTACATCTTACTTCTTACTAATATTATATATACTCGTATCAGCTTTTCCCTCTCTTTACTTGTTTTCTCTTGTTGTTTGTTCTACTTAACCTGTCTTTATTTTTATTTTTATGCTGTACTGAATGTAAAACTATATTATGATATCAAAATACCTTTGTAAAATTGTAACTACTACCTCGTACCTATGAATTGTAAGTTCCTCCTGTCCTAAAATGAGTTTTGTAACTCATCGGGATTGCTCTAGCAAGAAATAAAAACAACGAAAAAAAAATGAACGGGAAAGTTTGTATGGATGTATGTGTGTTTGTTACTCTTTCATGCAAAATTTACTGAATGGATTTTAATGAAACTTTACAATAATATAGCTCATACATCAGAATAACATATAGGCTATAATTTATAAAGCTAGCTATTAATTTTCAATATATTGAAAATAATAATCGTTGTTGTTTAATAGAAAATGTCAAAATTTGAGAATGACATTCTGCAAAACAATGATTGTTAAATCAAAATTCTGTTTTAGAAAATATTTAAATTAGTGAATTTATTTGAAGTACTCGCCTAATACTTTAAATCGAATCAAGAATTATAGATATTTTAAATAAATGGGTTAAAATTTCGGTATAAACGTAGATGGGAACGAGGAAATGAAAAAAGAATACTCGAAGTACTAATCCTACGCAGACGAAGTCGCGGGCAGCAGCTAGTATATTATAAACAAAGAAATTTAAAAGTTAACATTGAGTGTAATTTAAGAGGACTTTTCGTTTCCAACATCTTTGGTACTTCATAGCAGGGTTGTTGCGGATGCTAGAATTTTGTCATCCGCGGATGCGGATTATTAGATGTTCACATCCGTGGATGCGGATTCAGGATTTTTTAAAGATTTAAAACTTTTAGGTACTCAAATAAATGAAAATCTAAATTATGTTTTATTTTTGTCATACTTATTAGAATTTTAAGTCTAAAGCTTTATAATGATTTATTTTTTCAAAATTAAATTTATAAAAATGGTGAATTATATTTAATAAATAGTATCCAATACAAAATAAGTCCAGATACTGCTTTTTATTAGTGGCGGCATTTTTATTAACTTTTTTACTTAATATTTACATCGAAATATTCATGTCGTTAATTGAGGCAGATATAAATCCACATCCATAAAACCTCCGCATTAATTGATGCGGATGCAGATGTCTAAATCAATGCGAATATTCCAGATTTGCGGATGCGGATTCGAATATCCGTAACACCCCTGCTTCGTAGTACTGATGCAGATGTCTAAATTAATGCGAATATTCCACATTTGCGGATGCGGATGGGAATATCCGTAACACCGCTGCTTCATAGTACTGACTTCTGGTGCTTTGTGTATAACGTGGTTCGTAACTCGCAAGAACGCGTGCAAAAATGCATGTTTTTGTGAAAATTTAGTAGTTTAATTTTTTTAATTTAATTTTGTAATGTTTATTATTAAGTTCCGCAAGTGATAATTAAAATTAAATTTAAAAAAATTACGTTCTACGAATTAAACACAAAAACATATAGTTTTTCATTTTTTAAATAGTTTTTCAATCCCACAAATTCGCGGGATCAAATATTGCCGAAATCCAGCGGGTTGCGGGATTGCGGGATTTCTGTATTGCAAACCCCCTACACACAAAATATGATCGAAGTAGTGAATCGCTGATTTTTATCGTTTCCCTTCGGGTTTATATTCATTATTTTGAAGATAAATAAGAGAAAAATTCATTTTAATAATATTTAGATAATATAATTGTATTGTTTACTCATAACATCGTAAATTAATCATAATAATAATTTTTTTTATCATTGTGGCAACTTATAACCTTTTGTTATGTTATAATATATTAATTGGCCTGCAACTTTGTAGAAACCTGCCGTTTAGTGACATCTATCGGCCGCCCCTGCTTATTAATAACCTGCCTAACTAAAAATGCTAACGAACCGTTATTTACCCTTTTTCTTTGCAATTTACTTAGTAAACCTATTTTTTAAAATCATAGCATGTTTATATAAATTTCTTTGAGCTTCATTGAAAATAAATAATATAATCACAATACCAGCGCTAGATTGCATTAGCGATGAAATCTTTAATAGTAATTCAACCTTTTTCTACTGGATCATAGATGTCGTTGATGTCAAATTATGTCGTGATTCCGACTCTTCCGATTTTACAGGATAAAATTAATAATCCCTACAGCGATTACACCTAATACATTTAAATAATAAAAAGATGGCTATTAATATTTTTTATCGGGAAATATAATATATCTATTTTAGTTTTTTTCTATCTGGTTAAAAATTCCAGTTTCCAGATGAGGTAAATCAATAAGAAGGTATTTCACCATCCTCCTCAAAGACTATCCGTACGATAACGTATATTTTCGATTTATTAAGGTCAAAAGCATTCATATGAATGTCAAAAGAATTCATATTCTACGCTTTCGTAGATTGCGCGCGTATAGTATTTTTTTACTTATAAACGCTTTTTACAAGTTATGCTGTGAAATACGCGAAAGTACACCAGCGATATGAAAATTAATAAAACAAGGTAAATAAATTCCTGTTATATTTATCTCCCTCTTGTTAAAATAATGTAATTTTTTTTTTAGTTGTAAGTATAGTGTTTAAATTTTTAGATTACGTAATTCTATAGTATGTTGAGGAAATCTATACTTGGTTTCTCAGTTAGGTAAATTACACATGTATAAATGAACCACATTATAAACTGTTGATTTCCCGAAAATAAAATAAATAAAAAATAAATAAATAACCTACAACTAACCGTATTTGCATACTCAAAACAATATACAGTTGATTATGTATCGATATATAGTAAATCAAAACTTTGAAGCCCGTTTTCTCAGAATAGGGTCGTCACTAGATGTAACCTTATTATTCCGCAAGGTCGATTTCCAGAATTTTTAAATAACAGTCTTCATTCTGCATCTAGTCTATATTCTATATCTATAACTACTTATATCATCGACTATCATGAATAAACTTAGTTTGCCAGTGAGATTCAGAATTTGAACGAGTTACTTCCTGTAAATATCTCAGAAGAGGTGCAGTTGGAACTCTGTAAAAGTACCCTCGCTAAATATTTATCTTCATAAATATGTTGAGGGGTGAATGAGGAGGTAAGAAATAAGGCGTGGTAATTAGCGCGTGGAACCACGCGACACTAATTAATTAGCAATGCCATTATATCACGCCCGTAGCCTGAACCTGACGTCAAAAATATATTATCCTCAGACCGAAGAAGTCCTTACTCAAAAACAGGAATAAATCATTTGATCGCTCTGAAGGCGTTTCTCCTGCTTTCTGTTACAGATAAATTAAATTTTTTTCTGATTGTGTTGATTGTGTAAATATTATGTAGATAGATGTACCTACGGATGACATTAAACAGTAGTTGTATCACAGTACAGAAGTTTGTTTTCCTCTTTACGTTGCAAAGGTTTTAAACCCTTTCTTTTTTTTACTTTTTACTTCAACGATAAATTTTTGACTACTCGGTTATGAACATAATATCGTGGGGTAATTACTACAACTAGATAATTCTGAAATCAGCTGTGATGAGAAATTTTCAAATTTCCTCTCATCCCTTTCCCTAAAATCACCCTCCACACAGGATCCCCAAAGATGACATAGGCCCTGAGGGATTTTTCCCTCAAAGCATCCTTTGTGGATGAAATGTAAAAAAAAATGTGTCTTTAAAATGTCAATTTTATAGTACTGAGGTTTTTTTTTTATCCAGAAAGATTTTTTTTAATGAGTATTACGGGGTTTCTCACCATCTTCCTAATAGCTATCCATACTATAACGAATATTATTAAAAATAAAAATAAAATACTTGCAATAGTTAAAAAAACTCGGCCAACTTATCCAATATACAGGATGTTAAGGTTCTTGACTTACTTTAACCAGTGATTCCTGACATTATTTGGAGTAAAAAATGTACATGAAATTTTGGTCTCCTTTGACTTTTTTGATGACATTTTTTTAAATTTTTTTTTCTTCATAATCAAGTAAAACAAAAATTCTTCCACATATATTTAGGAAAATCAACAGATTATTTACATCTATTACATGACGTCACTGGCCACTCAGTCGAGTAACCGCCCCACCACTTACCCCGCCCCCAACTGTCCAACATCCACTATTTTTTATATTTTTGTAGAAAAAAAAAACACCAAAAATTTTACCGGAAATCAAAATTGTATTTACATTGTTTTTTACTTCAAATAATATCAGGAATCACTGGTTAAAGTAAGTCAAATACGTACCTCTGTAGTAAGGTGGGTCATTTTAAAAAAAGTGTTAATTTCAAATTCTAAGAGCGATAAAAGGGTGCCAAATGGGTTGAAAACGACGTGTTTAAAATTTTAAAATTTTCTGATACGACCTTCTTCCTCCGGATTCACTTCAAAGTTTTGAAAATTTTCAATATTTGAGGTTATTTCTAGTGTATATAAAAGTTACTATGAATATTTTTAACCATTTTTTTTGTAATCTTCCATAGCAAATGTAGTATATATTTACGAAATCATTTTTAAAAAGTCCCGGTTTTGATTATTGGAGGCGTGAGGTGAGGGCGGGGAGAGCACCGATTGCACTAATACCGGAGAAAAAATGGAGGAATTCCGCTGCAAAAGTAAAGCGCTGTTTGATATTTCGTCTTGCAAATGCAATGATTTCAGTAAATGTGACTATCCTAGACATCAAAAATACTTGTAAATGAATAGAGTTTCATTACTGACCAACGTACTACACGAAAAATGATAATAGGAAACGTGGATATCGCTTCAACAAAACAAATGAAAACTGGGTTGAAAAAAAAAACTCTTGAAGCAAAAATCATTGTGCCCGTCTAAAAATAAAAGCACAGGTAAGCCAACTACCTCTCTAATCGATATTTCCACGTATTCTGCATCAAATGAATCCGATTGTAAAGATGTTTTCAAACCTAATGTTGTACCTCAAACGCTTCAGAAACAGGCTTCGGTCAATATTGATCACTCCACACTGTCTAAAACTTGTGATAGATATGGAGTGTCGGATAAGGCAGCGGCAGCTATTGCCTTAGCAGTTCTGTATGACATCAAGTCTAATATTCCAGTCATTGACAAGAGTAAACTTCGCAGAGAACGAAAGAAAACAAGAGGATATATCAAGGGCACAACACATAGTTTTATAAAAAACCCCAAATATATTTTGATGGCCGGAAAGATAAAACATTAATTATCAGGGAAAGGGAGGGGACACAATTCAGAGAATGACGCATTGAAGAGCATATTTCATTGATAAAAGAGCCATACTCAAAATATATTTAGGTTTTATTGTACCAAACTTTGGCACTTCGAAAGTTATAAACCATTGCAATGGATAATTTTCTTGCTTCCCATGAACGAGTTACCATTTCGGCATTTGTTCGCACATCTTGACGGTAAGACATCTGGACCTCAAACATAGGACAATAGGACTAGCACAATAGGACTAGCTTTGGAAATCTGTGAAAAAAAGCCTATGGTTCATTTTCAGAAAATTGATGGAGAGTTGCATGAATTATTTACTAAAGACGTGGATACAGATCACTTATATTTGTATAAAATAGTATCTGCAGTTACGGTGGGGGAATTACCTGAAGATTTATGCCACAAATCTCCTGGAAAAATGTCTCATGCCAAATAGCTTACGCTTGCTAACAGAATTCTTCGTCTTTATGTTTCAACGGAAGCTCCTTCAGAGAATCTTATTATTTTAGAAACGTATGTTGTTAAAGTGTATGCTCCGGCTTGGTTCAGCATTAAAATTCACACCACCTGCAATGATGGAGCACGTCACCTGTGGTAGTTAATCTCAGCGCCTAGATACTTATCAGCTGAATTAAAAACTATAATTGATCCAGTTATAGCAAGAAACAGTTACTTCGCACACCCCGAAAATTTATTGCTTGCAATGTTGAATGACCCTCACAAGCATATCCGAGAATTAGCTGCGCATCGTTTTCTAAAAGCACGCAGTAAGAAACTAAGTAAAACAGGGCTGTTCCATCTTCCAAACATAAACCTCGATGCATCATATTATTTGGAAGCAAAATGTAACCGAACCCCCAATACTGAAGAATATATTGGATGAAGATCTTCAATTATTTGTAGCTCATGGGGGAGAAGGTAGATTGCCTCTTCTGCATCTGTCATGTCATACTCAAGCAGTTGAAAGAGGTGTTACGACTGTAATTGAAGCCTTGACTACTTTATGTACGAAGTCCGCAAGAGAAGGTCTTATTAAGGTGAAGATTGAGTCTCGCAAAATAATGCCGAAATTTGAGATTAAGAAGGATTTTGCTGGTATTTGAATACACTACCTTGAGATAATTTGAATTATATTCATATATGTTTTTAGTAAATAATTCGAAACATTCCCTCTATTTAGCGTTTTATTGAAAAATAGTTAATTTTAACTTGTTTATCTCATATTTTTTAAAGATTTAACAAGGGCGGGTTTTTCTCTAATATGTGAAATTTCAAAGTCAATCCGGAGGAAGAAGATGATATCCAAATATTATTTAAAAAATTAGGTGATTTTTCATCGTCATTTAGCACCCTTTTATCACTATTAGTCAAATAAAAACAAGATTTTTTTTTTCCCCATACATTCGTGACCCGCCTTACTCTGTAGCCACTATTCATAGGTTCGAGTACCAAATAATAAACTCCGACTTAATAAATAAATCAACCGTAAATCGAAAATAAACTTTTTAGTATGGACAAGTTATTGGGATGGTGAGAAACCCCCTTAGTATGGGTTAAAAGTAGGCATCTTCTTTATTCTCGAGAAGCTTATAGCTCTAAAAACTTGTAAGAAATACAGCACCTCCTGCGACGTTAATGATTTTTCTGTCTCTTCATAGGCGTATGAAATATTATGTGTGTAAAAGTAGGTTTGGAAAAGACACGGAAATGTTGTCCAAATTTAATATTATGTAAGAGGCCGGGACCGGGGACGTGCCATGTCAAAAACGTGCAACAAAGTTCCCGAAGATCCCTCCTATAAAAATATATTTATTTATTTCCTTGTACACTGCACACCATGTGCACTTAACGTAATTAAATTAACAAATATAGTACAACAACAAAAATAATGTAACAGTATTAATTAATGTAAAGTAAAATACGCTAGATGTTATTTAGATGTTCAAGCATTATTAATTTAATTTTTACTTTATTCTAATTTTCATTTTTGTTTCTGTATTAATTTTGTTCATGTTTTAATATTAATATCTTATAATTTTAATTTTTTTACATAGATGTATTTTTTAATATTCATAATATGAGTTTTTTTTTATTATTATTTTTATTTTTTTTATCTTACCTTTTTTATTTTTTTCGATCTTAATATTTTTTTCTATAAATGCACTGTGTTATTTTTAGGTACAAAAATAAAATGTGAACACTTATATTACCCACGCACAGGCTGCGCCTTAGTGGGTTACCCTTTCTTTTTATTATTGAACTGTAATGTCAAATGTAAAAAAATGGAAAAAAATAGGTAAAAAGTAAACACTAAAAAGTAATAAGAAAAGAAAATCGATTTCATATATCTATCAATGAATGCATACAAATATGGTTCCCACCCAGGGAGGTGATTTTTCACAAAAACAGCGCTATACAAATCATCCAAATATCATTATTATTATTCCAAGCAAAGTTTTCCGCTTATTGTGATGTAAGTAGAAGATTTTTATATATTGCCAGGTGATTCGTAACCCAGGAATGTATAACATTCATTTTTTTTAAATAAATAAAATATTATGTATCTGGTTCGTTTTTAGATTTTCACGGCCAAAAGCATTTAAGTGTCGGATCTGCCCTGATGATGGACACTGCAACGCTGTCCGAAACGTCGGCTAAAGAAGGAGGTAGCGCAACACGGCATAACACCCCCAAAACAAACAACGAAAATATTATGTATCTGTTTAATCTGAATCATCGCTAGTACGTTATATCATGCTGTAAAGGTTTCGTTAATTTCAGAAAAACGATCAATGTCACCATCAATATTGTAAAAAGTATTAAACGATGTACGTTCCTTTCGAATGATGACGTGAATGCGAGCTCTACCTGGGAATACTGTCGTTCGTCGCCGTCTGTTAAAAAAAATAATCGTTTGTTAAAAAAAAATTGACCAGGACGAGAATTTTTTCCTAATAATTTGGGGAAATGACAAATAATATATTGAATTCGAAATTAATAGATAACTTAGTTTTAACCAGGAAAACCAAGTTTAAAGTAAACCCTGATGAAGTTACGAAACATGTGGGTTTTACAAAGAAACGTGGTTAAAACCAAGTAATCTATTAATTTCGAATTAAAATGGTGGCACAAAATAAGTTTGCTGTATTGGAAGAAGAAATATTGAATTGCTACCTGTGGGGAGATGATGTTGGCTGCTAGGGTGGGAGGAAAGAAACAAATATTTATGCATTGTTGCTGATTAGATCATTTTCTTGTGATAAATTCATGATGTGTTATTGTCTTATGTTTCGCATCTAATTCCTAATAATATTATTTGTTCGTTCGCCCTCACTCCCCCGAAGTAACAAAATGTACTCTGTTTTATGTCATCCTTTTGTAGATTGTTATTAATGGTCCAGTCCCTTGCACCTAGTTTCTCCGTTGCCCGTCGGCCCCAAGGGTTCCCCTTTTTGTTGCTTTAAGCCAATTTAAGGGCTTTTGTTTATGTCCCGCGCTCACGTTCGTCTTCAGGGACGTGTCCAGCTTTTTTCTTTTCCTTTTCTTCCCTAGTTCTCTGCCCCTTTAGTTCGTCCCTTCATTATTTAAGAGGCACAGATGGACATCTAAGTAGGCGTTAACCCGTAGATTTCTCTACTGCTGGTAGAAAAGCTATTCGTATTCATTTATGGAGAGTTAGAGGAACGTTTGAGGTGTTGTTTTTCTATACGTTTTTCTTTATTGGTCAATCATTCTTATTTTTGTCTCTGCTTTCTGTTCCCAGCATTTGATTTTTTTTTTAAATCCTGTTTAAATTAGACACATTATTTCTTCTTTTTTTTTTCTTACTAGGTCACTATAGACCTGTTAAAAGATGAACATTTGTACATAATATTTGTTTAGTTCTCTACATGTGTGAGAATAGTGGAATTGGATAGCAATGAAATGTGGTCAAAAATGAAAAGAACAGTAATAAAATAACGATGTTTATAACTAGACGGATACATACTTTTTAATAAATTTGATGTATGTAATAACAGGAGTACTTTAAATTAAAGAGATCAAAATTACAATTTCTGCAAACCACAACCATTCTTGAAACAACAGGCAAACTATATGTAAATACAACAAAAAGTAATAATAACGAGTTTTGGTGTGTATAATATGATTATTGTGAATGTGTAACGCCGTTTTTCCACGTAGCTACTTACAAGCGACGCTACCGCTACCTGTCACACTATTTTGCTAGTGTAGCGCCTAGCGGCGTTTTCAAACGCTAATAATAGTATGGAAAACACGGATGAGCAGCGATCGTGTCGCTTGAACGTAGCTCCATGGAAGAACGGCGTAAGAGTATATATCTCTTATAGAAAAAGGTTAATATATTCCTATGTAAGTCAGATCTGTGACAATACAGAACACTTTTGAAAAGTGGTATAAAGTCATAAAACAAGCTAGCCTAAATATCTAACTTAACCAAGTTAAGCTTGTTTTTAAATAATACATATTTTTAATGCATGTCTCTTATGATTGATATCCTTTTTAAATATATATATACTTATTATGTTATTTACCCGCCTCGGAACAGACTTTGCCTAGTGAGGTAGGTAAAAGAACTGAAAATTGTAAATCATCCAATTTATATTAAATAAACGCCCGGGTTGCCGGCACTGAAACTGAAACTGAATGTCTTTTTATGACTGTAAACCACTTTTCAAAAGTGTCCTGTTTCACGGTTATGTGTTCTATTTTGGTTAGGTTAGATTTTTAGGCTAGTTTGTTGCAGATAGTTCTTTGTAAACGTATTTAAAAAAATGTTTTACATATTTTATTAATTTTATTAATTATATATTTTATTAATTTTTGTAATACCTACCCCATTATTGTTACATCATCAATTTATGCCTGATCTAGAAGTCAAATTGTTGAGACTTCGCCCCAACAATGTTTTGTTCATTGCTTTGAATAAACCATATGATAATTACGAAAAAGGTTTATTCAATATAATTAACATATCTTTCGTAAGACTAACGATCATTAAACTAAGTTGTAGACGAAACAGCTTAAGGTTAATTAAAGATAAGATGAGATAACAGATAAGTTGGTCGTCCTGCCGTAATCTGAAAAGCTGCCAAGGAAGGGGCTGAGTAAACCAATCATTTAACTTTGTTTGACAGCTCTAATTCTGTACTGAACTACTTATATATTATTTCCCCTTTCAAGGGTGCTTTTTTTTACTTGAGACTGAACCGTAAATAGCTCTAATGCAAGAAGTGTTATATCGTGGGGTAATAATTACTACATCTAGGTAACTCAGAAATCAGCATTTTTGAGTCACACGCTAAAAACATATCTCCTCCTTTATGAATGCTACAAACAGTATAAGTCGTGACGCATTGGAATCATCTAGTTGTTTGAATATGTTGAATCGTGAAGTTATTATTTTAATATCTATGCACAAAATTACTTGCTTGGGTGTATCTGCAAATCTTATAAGAGATATTGATATTTTCCACTGTACCGTTTAATCGTTTAAAATCAAATTAATCCTAAATCAAAACTATTATTTCTTTATTGTTTATTATTTCCTTTTAAATATTTTTTTACTTACACTATGTACTATTATAACTTTTAATAACTACTTGTTTCCTGATCAGTAACCATAACAAAATATTATAAATGGAATCTTAATATATAAAACAAAGTCGGGTTAGTTACATCATTTATAACTCAAGAACGGCTGAACCGTTTTTATGATCTTTGATTTGTTGGATTTGTCTCCGTCCCGATTAACAGAATAACTACTAAAAATCGGAAAAAATCACGGGAAAAATAATTATGAAGAAAATTAATTGTTTCATATATTTTGTATGGAACGGGTTTTCAAATAATGAGCGTTGGTGGACTTAATTTGAATCAATTCGAACTGTCAATGGTGTAGTGTGCCGAACATTTCGTGCTTAGTCAACAGCTCAATTTCAGTTTTTGAACTTAGAGTAGGTACCTATCTATTTTAACTTAATAAAAACTTAATTTATTTCAGCTAATAAATAAATCACAACATTTATTGATTCTGAGGCGGTACGAAGTTTGCCAGCTATTTTGGGTCAGCTAGTTTATTATAAATGGAACTTACCTAACTGGTTTGTTTTGAAGAATTTTATTTTCCATGTAAATTTGTTATTTTAATTTTTATTTATTTGATACCGGTTTCGACACATCCATATCATGCTAGTAAATGATACAGATGTACGCGGTACATCTATTTTTAAAGTTAGCATTTTGAAAATTCTGTTTTGAAGAGTTTTAAGTTTGCTAGTGAATGACACGGATGTGTCGAAACCGGTAGCATAAAAATTAAAATTTAAGTAACGATAGTACATTGAAAATTAAAACTCTTCAAAACAAAATGTCTAGAAATTGTTACATAGTTAATGCCCAAGAAATACAAAAAAAATTGAAAATTCCACTGTAAACACATGTGAGTCCCCATTCTCGTTTTCTGTTTTGAAAATACTTCAGCGTTTGCAATGAGAGGGTGATATGGATGTACATTATTTCGTGACAAGTAATAAGGAATGCAAAATAATAGAGGGAGAATTTACATGTGTTTATATGGACTAACTTCTTGAGATTTAATGGGAAGCATTTAAATTATTTTTGTATATTGCTTTTTGCTACACCATATAACATAATATATTTTATATTATGGTTTGCTGATCGTAAAAGTATAACTTATTAACTCTAAATATAGATAAACCTAAAGGCCAACCCCCCCCCCCCCCCCCCCCCCCCCCCCCCCCCCCCCCCCCCCCCCCCCCCCCCAATAACATCTACTTCAAAATACATTCCTGTCAACCAGCTTACACCTCATGCGATTGTCCCCCAACTACACAAACAGAAAATAATTAATATTATACTTCGATCGTTAAATAAAATGGGATAGACTTGTAGATTCGGTAATAGGAAAACTAAACAAGTTGATTTACTTTTTCACAAACGTGAGAAATATTCTAAACATATATGGTTTAAAAAATATATACTTCGCATTAGCACAATCGATAATGGAATACGGCATTATTGCCTGGGGCAGCGCCAGTAAAAAATACATCAACACACTATTTAAAGCTCAGAAAACTTTAATAAAATACCTAATACTTACATTACCAATACTAACACCTACATCAATCATATTAAACAAAATCTCACTGCTGAAAATTCAAAAATTATATTCAAAACAAATATCTACTAATTTTCCTTTACAAGAACTTAATATTTACTTTAAATTTTTACTTAATAGGTAATTACAAATTACTGCATCACGCCGTGTTTTTTTTAATCCTTCCAATATTGTTGTTTAAAAATAAATGCTATAATGCTACCATAAATAAACTATCTTTCACTGATTGTACATGTTTTTCAATGTTGGATAATCAAGAAATGTCCAGAATCCCCGCAAAATACCCAATTCTTGAAAATCTTAAGAATTCCTCGCAAATTGGCAACCCTGCACAAAACAAATTACGAAACATTTTCTCTATTTTGTCGAAATCACTTTTTTCAGACGACCTGCACAAAGCCACCAAATCGGTATGACTTGTATGAATGGCGACGCGACCCGGCCACTGCATTTCATTATACATTTTAAAAATTATAATTAGAAAAAGAAAAGAGGATCCTTTTTGATCGAAGGATCAGATGGTTTTTGCCCGCCCAAAGTCGTAACAGTGGGGTCGCGGACTTCAAGCAAAAGCTAGAAAACCCCTTCATCATATTCTTTGAGACCAAAGAAGGATCACCGAATTTTCTGTTCGCAGACTATTTACCATGAATCGAAGTTACTCCGGGTGCGAGTTGTACACTATAGTTCCGCCATCTGTACGCGAGAAACTCAACTAAAACAGTACGAGTACGAATACGTTGCGATTAGGAAGTTATTATGCGCTGACCAGACTCGTGGCGAGCCACGACAACCCTTGACAAGTCCCACGTGTGTGGTCAGACCGCGTGCCGACGCCTGCCAGAGCGTGCCATAGCTTGCCGTTGACCCAGGGCCCGGTGGATATTTCGGCCACCAAGCGACAAGCTCGGAAAGCTTCAGTGACGAGCGCGCTCGGCACGTATGAGGCCGTAACATTACGATTGTCCGCCAGACAAACTAAATTGATAAGTTTATTTTTAGACCGGTTTTTGTTCGAGTTGTAAACGTCGAGTTCGCACTCAGCGTCGCGGGTTCAATCCTCGGTCTAGCCAAGTTCTCGTTCCATATTTTTATTATAGGATAATTTTTTTCTGATTTTCTTTAAAAAAGTTATATCTAACAGTAAAACACTTTAATATAACTTTATTTATTTAAGGTTTATTTTCTTTTGTTGGAACCAACTTGGTTGTTGCTTGGTTCAACCAAGCAACACATATAAAGTTATTTTCTGTTTTTCTATCCTATTTTGCAAATAAACTAATCATTTATTTCATTTTGTTTCAGCAAAACTACCTGTCAAGTTTCGGGTACTTGCCGCAGAGCGATTCCGAAGCGGGGAATCTCAGAACTGAAGATCAACTAAGAGAAGCAATTAGAGATTTGCAGGTAAAAACATACATACGTATTTGTTATTTATTAGTAAAATTGCCATAGGCAAATCATGAATCCAGAATCGCACGTTTTGATTCCTATCAATTTGTCAACCCTACGTATTGAGCCATTGATATATACTTAACTCAATTTATTGAGCTATCAAAGCTACAATTTTTTTTTGTATTTTATGTCGAACTCTCGCAGACACGTGAAAAATCACGGGTAGTCTGAATTATTGATAATTCAATTTAAATTTTGAAAATGGCAATTAAAATAATTTTTTGTTAAAAATATTATATTATCTACTAGCGCAGAACCGTAAAAATATTTTGTATCACTTACAATTTTGAAAATGATGACGCTTAAATTCAAAGCAAATCCGCGTTCTAGAGTACATTGAACCGTAGTTACAGACATACAACTGAAATTAGTATTTTCAGGATGGGTTGTTTAAAAAAATTTGGACAATTCATCAAATGTATCTAATATATCATTGAAGAAGAAGATAACAATAATAATCTAAATTAAAATGAACCAGACACAGAAAATAATAAAACATAATGGTCACACCTAATCCGCTTTTTCTTTTACATTGTCCTAATTTTATCTTTTCATGGAAATCTCTCACTTTTGATTGTTGAAAGTGATCGTTAGTGTCAAAAAGTTGGCTCATATGTTGACTATCCAATTTGCCAGAGAATATTCCTGGATGTTTAACCGTATATACCTCTACCTATTGCTTATATGTATTAAATTCGACTGGCGACAGATTCCCATTCACTCGATAATAATTGATGAATTAATTGAATATAATCTGGGCAACACGACAACCCACGCAGCATAACCAACAAGGACAACCAATCATATTAGGTAGTTCAGTGTTCTTGTAATACCTGTCGAGGAGTCAGTCCTTCAGGGTTACGTGACATGTATGACTTATTTTACTTCCGATTTCCGATCAGTAGCTCTGTAAGATCTTTCAACCCTTTTGAAGTATCTTATTTTTCTTATGTTTTGTTCTTTCATATTATATAATTATTGTAGGTATGTAAAAAATCATTACTTTTTATTCTCATAGCTTTCTTAGGTTCATTTCGATCTGTGCTTTCAGAATAATTTGACTATCTTTTAACATAATATATTCATTTTATTAATCAAATGATTTTTTTTATGTAGTACTAGCTGATACCCGGCATACGTTGCAATGCCACTTAAATAAATTGATTCTTCCTTCTTGTCATTTCCTATTCGTACCCGTTCCCCTTCCGCCTCCTCTTTTTCTTTCCCTCCCGCGTTCACTTTTCACCTTCCCCGCGTTCCCCCCCTTCCACCTTCTCCGCCTTCCCATCATCCTCGTCCTCCCTCCTGATATAGTAATTCCTTCCTCAATTCCCCATCCAACACTTCCACATACCCTCCCCCTGCCTAGTATAGTTTCGGCAAGTAAATTATTATAATTTATAAATTCAATTGGAATTTTCATTTTAAAATTGATATATCAAAGGAATTTGTTTTGTACCTTTTCTAATGATTGAGAATGGACTTTGTAGTACGGTGACCACACGGTGGAATTGTACTCTAATCTGCTTCGTACTAACGAGCAATACAGATGTTTTAATGTTGACATACTTTTAAAATAAAAGTATTGACTAAAATGTATAGCCTGCTTTGTAATAGGACTTCACAAACAAAAGTAAAAGTCAGTGTTGGGCCATTTAGTGACGTTTATGTGTAAAAAAATGTACACAATGGTTTTTATTATGGTACAATCATTACAAAAAGAATACAATTTTAGCCTCTCGAGTGCCAAAGTCTAAGTTTCCTTTTAATAAAATATTCTTCCATACAAAAGACAAGGAGATAAGAAGGAAACTTGTATCACATATTTATTTATATGTTTTATTCATAAGCATACACTTGGGATCCTTACGAAGAGATTGGTGTACAATGTTCATATAAAATTATTTGACAGAAAAGCCTTTCCAGGTATTTACGACAGTAACTTAAATAATCATGACAACTAAATAGCAATTAGTTATGTAATAAACGAGCACCAGAATGTATAGATTTATGTAAAATACATGCAAGTATTTTTCGAAGTTGTGAAGGATCCTGTAGGATTTTAACCATTATATCAATTATTGTAACCTGGATCTATGAAACTAATATAAAAAAATGTAGCGTTACCTTCCTTTCCTTCTGTCCCTCAGAGGTTCGGCCACGTGCCGGTGACGGGGGAGATCGACTCTCAGACCCAGGAGCTGCTGAGGAAGCCCCGCTGTGGGCTGCCGGACCAGCCGCACGGGGGGCAGACCAACAGGAAGAAGAGGTTCGTCCAGCAGGGAAACGTCTGGAACCACACCGATCTCACGTGGAGGTGAGTCTTTAAACTAAAATTACACTAACAACACACAAAAATCCCCCCGAAGAAAAAGATTTCCTTCAGTCCCATGTCATCTTTGCATTCGTCTTTCAAAATAAATATTAACTCTATTTTTGGCACTAATATACTTATAAATGGTAGATTCACACTGGGTCGACGTACGTATGCATCACTACGCCTAACAATATCTGGACTACTTAGTAACCATAGATTTTCAATGACCTGCGCCAAAGGTGTTTGGTTATGGTAGATTCAGACTGGGTCGACGTACGTATGCATCGCTACGCCTAACAATATCTGGGCTACTTAGCAACCATAGATTTTCAATGAAAATTTATGTTTTAGAATCACATTAGCCACACGCATCGCGACGTGCGATGTCTGTGACCATTTTCATAGAAAATGTATGGGTTGCTAAGCATTGTTTGGCGTAGCGATGCGTACGTACGTCGTCCAGTCTGAATCTACCTTTATCCAATGAATGGTTTCGCTAGCGGCGCTCCCAAGTTTAATATTTTATAAGCCCATTGTGTCAAGATTGCAAATAAAATGCTAAAATTGGTGAAATGCTTGACCGCATCGATTTACTGGGTAAATAATTGTGACAAAAGATTATCTATTCTGTGGGGTATTACTTGTCACAATTATTTTCTTAGTCAATCAGTTTATTAACCGATAATAACATTGATATAATAAATCATTTTAGGTACCATAAAAAAATAAATTGGGCGGGGATAAATGGAATCAAGTAAATAAGTCCTCTCAACGTGGCCCAACTACAATCGAAACCCGTCACAATAATAAAAAACTAAAGTAGTTGCAAAACTTAATAATAACATTATTTGATTTACACTAAGTTAAAAAAAAGGAATTCTACAAATTAAACACAAAAAGAATTAATTTATAGAAATGTTTGCATTGTAAACATGGGAAATGCAAAATTTTGCATTGACACCACCTATGGAGAATATTTCACACTATCGATGTCACCAGAACAATAATTTCATAAAATCTTTACTTGTTTAAAAAAGGTTTCAACTCTATGCTAGGTTTACTTATTGGTTTTATTTTTACCTGCGTATTATATTTTCTTATGAGTTTTATCTTGTATATCATTATGTACAGTTTTATCCTCATTAGCTTGCAATATCTAATTTATAACGAATCCCCCTTATGAAATGTACTAAAATAATGTTAATTTCAAAGGTAAATTTGCGGGAAATACTTTAGCACACACCTTTGAATTTTACGGCAGTACCCTAAATTAGGTGATTAGTTAACCAAACAGCCGCGGGCGGTGCTATATTTAACTTGGGCAAACAATGGTTTAATGCTCGGCTTAATTCTACACTACCGCCACACGTGTGTTGCGGCGAGTAGAAAAAACTATCAATTAACTTTCTGGTAAAATATATTTTATTTTTTTATTTCAGAGTCGAATATTAGAAGAAAAAAATTAAATTACCTACGATTTTATAATGTTATTATTTAACTACCGTAAAACATGCTAGAACGCAATAAAAAGAAAAATAAAAGTTCGTGTGTAAGATAGTACAGTATTGTTTGCTTCACGTGTATGAAATTTATTATTACGTAATAGTTTTTTTCTGTGATAAAATTGATAATAATTTATTTATATCCGCATTGTTGCTCAGGAACGTTTTATAGATACTGATAGTGTTCTCGGGCAACCGAATCATCTGCCCGGATAGCTCAGTCGGTAGAGCATTGGACTTTTAATCCAAGGGTCCAGGGTTCAAGTCCCTGTTCGGGCGACTATCTTTTTGTTTTTTTTTCTTTTCATGAATAATTCTTGGCTTCCTTTTATTTTTTTATGTTTTCTTTTATTTGAATATCTTTTAGTTTTTTCATGTTTTATTTTTATATTAATTTTTTTTTTGTAACATAACTTTAAAAAAAAAGATTTATCTATTATTGTAGACAAACAACGATATTATTAATCCACCATTGTCATCTTATTTTCTCGAATCTTTAAAGAATCGGTATAATAATAATAATTGGAAAATTTGTAGAGCGCCGTTTTTGTGAGAAATCACCTCGAGGGTATATTTAAAAAAAAAAAAAATTAAACAAATAACTTTGTATCAACCACTATTATATGTATAATCACAATTACCTACATGTTTCAAAACCGATGGTTTCTTCGTCAGGGAAGTAATGACAGTCCCTGACTATATAATAGTGGTTGATACAAAGTTATTTGTTTAATTTAATTCAAAATGACGCCACAAAGTGATTTTGCGAAGTTTGAAGAAAAAAGTATATATTTTTTGTTATATAATTAACCTGTCACTTGCTACAACAATAGTGTTTTTTTTAACGTTATAATACGTTAATTTTACAATGCTCGTGTGTAGTTATTTATCACGGAAGAAATACAATTTTCGTCGGCGCTCTGCCAACTCAGCCATTGCGTCCGATTATAAAACCGCCGTAATTGTCAAAGTCATATTTGAAATTTCAGAATTTACAATATTATCTTCGACTAATGTTTTTATTTTTCCATATTATCGACAGCTACCTTTTTTTGCGACCATTGTGTTTTACTGTGTCTTGTACATTTTAATTTAGATTTTAATTGTTATCTTCTTCTTAAATGACTTTATTATATGTTTATTTTGATTTATAAACTTTGATAGTGTATTCAATTACCTTTCTAAACAGTTTTTAGTTTTCGGATAAGTTCAGAAATAATCCATTTGTTTAGATTTAACTGTAAAGCGGAAATATTTTGACAATGATAAAACATAATCGATAAATTTTTTTTTCCAAATAATTTTTTTATTTTTTATTAAATAATAAGTTTACAGGGAATGTTGATTACAATAAATTACAAAATAATTAGTTTTCACAGGTTATTTTTGATTATATATATCTCTTCTATAGAAGCGGACGCTTGTGTTTAGAAGAGGAACGCGTGTCAGAATGAAAAATATTTTGTACCTATAATTTATTATGATTTAAGGAATTTTGAACATTAAAATAAGTAGATATAGACAGTTAGATATTTACTTATGAAGATAAATTAATCATTTATTTGTTTTTACATTGAATTGCCCTTTTATTTGATCGCTTTTAGTAGACATTTATCATCTTCGATTTTTCTTATCTTTTCCGGGAAACTGTTAAAGTATTTTTTTCCTAGATATATGTAAATGATGTTGTGCAAATGAGGTGTTACATTTTTGTGAGTATTTAAATCTATTAAGATTTCTGGATACCTTTTGAATGGCAGCAGTCGGCAGTCAGCCTTGCTTACAAATGTATATATTTACAATACAGAATTTGCAATGCATTATTAGCACTAGCTGCACGCTGTGAGTTGCTTACATGCCGCAATTAAAACACTTGTTCATACACTTCGAGTCATGAAGTTTCAATTAATGAACTCTAGGGGTAAACAAAACCCCCCTGAGAAGTTAAATAATTGCTTGTACTAGCACGATGAACTTCCCCCCCGGTTCAGTTCACCCGTAGTTCACTTATAGTTCACTGGCAGTTCACAGTGTTCAGTTGTCTGTCTTTAGTTCATGCTTTATTATCAGTTTCAAGTCTTAGAGACTATGAGGAGATGTAAGCCGACAGTTGAACTTTTCCTCTTTTGCACAGAAAATTTTATATTGATCTTTTGAGTTTAATTCTGTGAAGTTAATTAATTACACGGATAGGAAATGCGCCTTTTTCTTTAAAATGCACATTTTTACAAAAGGATTTCACTGCTGTATAACTTACGGAGCTCTGATTTTTTATTTATGTTTTATATGAGTTACCACACAAGAATCCCAACTGTTCCCAGACGTCTGGAGGTAGTGAGACTGTGGCATCCCCAATTGGGGTATATTTTGAGGCGGGAGGCTATGAGGAAGGGAAGGATATGAGGAAGAGTTGGCTATTAATATTTGGTAACCAAACGCAGCAAATGGGAATTTTTAATTTTTTTTATTTATTTCTATACTCGTACGTACCTACAGTAAATAAATGATAAGTGCACGAACTACAAAAAGTGCTCCTAATTTAAAATATGGTATAGTACATACATATATAATAATCTTTTTTTAATAAAAAGGCAAATAACTATGTTTATATCACTTTTATTTATACACAATCACGATGTTCACATCATCAGGATTTAATGTACACTAAAGTTAAAATTTAAATATAGATCCCATATGGGAGGAAGGGGTAGAATGAAGGGGAAGGGGTAAGAGCGGGGGAAGTTTATTAGAATTAGGGATTCCAAAGACATTAGAAGGGAAAGACCGGCAAAGTAAGAAAAAGTTCAAAAGAGGGTTTATAAAAATTTGCTGCTTATTAATTATGTCTGCTTTATTAATAACATTTTTTCTTATTTCTAAAATAAATCTATAAAATATTTATAAAATCTGCGATGCCGTATAACCCGTATGTAGTAGATATTTTAAGTCCAAGTTTTTGTCAAAATTATGATATTTTTTTAATAAATGATCTGCGAACTACTATTTAATGCCCTGAGATGTTCTTTATTCCTTACCTTAAAGTTTCTATTTGTTTTACCTAAATAAAAGCAATCACAATCTTTACAATTGAGTTTATAAATGCCGTTTTTTTTTTAAAATTTAAATGTCGCTATATTTTTCTTGTTAAGGATGTATACTTCTTTAATTTATTATTTGTATAAAATGCTGGTAGTATATTGTATATATACAAATAATAATATTATACAAATATAATAAAATTACATTGCTTAGAAATATTTTAGATGCTTTAATTGAATAATCCTGCGAGTAGAATACATATTTGCCTTCGAAATAATCAAGTAATTTTATTTAAGTAATTTATAGAAAAAAATACAGTATCAGGCCTATAAAAACGATTTAAAATTCAAAATCTCCCACCAACGAACCCCGTTTCGGTAATATTTTTATTGTATAATGTGGAAAATTTAATTCTTTAGAAAATGATCGTAAAACATAAAAATAATTGTGCAGGAGCTTCGCAAAATAAAATAAAAATGGCGATGTTTTTTTCTTGAATAAATCAAAACAGGCGGTTTGTGTTAAACGGGAATATACATATATATCGCCATCTACACAAGGAGTGTTGTTGTTAACGGCTTGATCCCGAATTTTACAAGACGTGGTGCATCGCCTTAACATTAATTTGTACTTTCTTTATGGCACGAAATTGATATCGATGTATTTCGGATTAGTCGCAAAGTTCTAAATGCAATAACTACTGAGTGCATTGGCTTCGTTCAACATCGCTAATTGTTGTTATGTTCTGGATATGCAATTTGCATGCCTCCCCACTTCCTTCTTGGAACCGAAACATAATTACTAACGCTGCATTTCTGTGAACTGGTAACACTCAGTCACACAAACATGTCAATGTTTAATTCTGCGACACGAGTTCGGTTTCCTCACGTTATACTTCTGGATATAATGATCTCCGAGTAAGCAGTGTTCTTTGAATTAAAATCTTCCAGGTGCTTCTAGCACGGTGAAATCGATAACCTATAAATATCGGATCGATATGCGTAACTTCCGATGATTTTATATCGATATCGATGTTTCACCGATATTGACAGGGAAAATATATAAGTAATCGATATACGCTAGCAGCATTAAAGGCTAAAGGTATTTTCTATGAATTGACACTACGAAATGTCAAACGCCAAGCAATTACGTAAAAATATTAATAAATTGGCAATGTTGAATTTAAATACTGACCTAAATATGGATTGGCAGTCCGCATGTACTTTTGACACTAACCAGGAGTTTAATTAATTAATGCGCTCTTTATTCATATTTCAACCATTTTCGTTTTTCAAAGATCGAACGGAAGGATGAGATGGGAAAGAGGAAGGTGAGGGAGTACATAATTAAACTCTCATTTGTCGTAAGCCCGCCGGCGCTGTCAGCTGTCAGATTAAAAAATAAAATGCGATTAACCCTTATAAAGAAACTGTTCAAGGACAAGGTCAGAATCGCTTGCGCCAATATCATTTCTTTATTTTATTTTATTTGGAAAACCAACAGTTATAACATTTTATAAAGTGTAATAAATAATGTGTAAATTATTTAACCAATAATAGGTTTCCACTGAAGTATCTTAATTTTTTGTAAACAAAGAAAAATAGTTACATTAGCCTATGGGGATGGGATGGTGGGAGGGAAGGGAAAGGGATGGATCTATTCTGTATAATTAGTAGGGTGTATGTATGGTATGTAAGCAGTTATAGTACAGTATCGAAAGATTGCCTGTGTGACTTTAAGGAGTATGGTGCAGAGTTAAAAATGTCAAATTGTGTATAGTATGTATTAAAAGTGTGTGATGCACGATACATGAAGGAGTTTTGCTTAGAATTGGTGTTGCATCGAGGGAGGCTAAACATTTTGTCTGATCTGGTTCGTTTGTTGGGAACTCGTAGTTGGATTCGTTGTAAGAGTTCCGGGCAATCTACGATGGACCTGGATATTTTCTGCAGAAAGAGGACATCAGCCGAGCTTCTTCGATCTTCCAATGATAATATATTGAAGTACGCGGCTACTTCAGACTTTTATTTTTATAAGAGCACTCTAGCTTCTCAGAATACGGCCTTGACATCTTAACTGTCTCCCGACATTCAAGAGGTAAAACAATTTTTTGTCCAATTTCACAAATCATCTAACGTGCCCTATTTCGATGGCTGTTCTTTAGGAAGTTCAAACAGTGAAATTAAATATTTCATAAGCCAGCAGCTAGACGTAGTAACTCGTATTAGAATGGATGGTGGAACGTACTCGTAAAACTGTGGAATTAAATGAATAATTTCACCTGATCTATTTAGGTCGCTCTACTTAATTCCTACTTGAAAACTTAATCAACATTACTTAACTATCACGGATATTAATTACGTTTTCTCGAATATACGAGGATCAGTCAAAACTAAAGCCTCCTATTTTTTTCTACTCAAATAAAGTTAGTTAAGTGAAAATTTTGAATTAGGTGCTATTACTCCAACCTTCTACAATCTAATGCAGTAATAACTTTCGCAACAGGTGGCAGCACTGCAGTCGCTTGTAAAATGGCCGATGTTCGTATTAGACAGCGTTCTGTTATTGAATTCTTGAATGCAGAAAGTGAAACACCCATCCGCAATCATGAAAGACTGAAAAATGTGTACGGTGATGCAACACTGGATGTCAGCAATGTTAGATAATGGGTTCGTCGCTGTAACGAAGCTAAAGGACGAACGGCGTTGGCTGACGAGCTGACGAAAAGTGAAGCGGTAGGCAGTCTACTGCTGTGTCTCCACGCAACATTCAGCGAGTCGATGACATCATTCGTGGTGATCGCCGGATTACTATTCTCCCTCAGCAAATCTCGTCGTGAGATTCACATGTGTCAATGTCTTAGGAAGCAGGACTGTGCTACATTGTGCCACACTGGGGATACATGCCTCTGTTAACCGCTTGGACACATAAGCTTGTTTTCACGATAATTTAACGTAGGTAGACATAGGAATGACGTATGTCCCGTACCTGAGTTATTAAAATTAAAAAAAATATTTTCAATAGTTTGGTTATCAACCTGTGTAATTGCATTTTAATTTCTTGACAATTAAAAGGAGAAAAAAATAGGAGGCATTACTTTTTGACTAACCCTCGTACATAAATTTTATTTCATCAAATTTAAGTAAAATATTACCCTTAGTGAAAAAAAGGCTTAGCGATAATACAGTTATGAATGGGACATCTTTCGTTCTTAACGTCCTTCAGATTTAAGTCACCCTACCCCTACCCATCATCCATCCTAGATTTTATTTTCAGACTTTTCTGAATCACATTTAGACTCAGAGTCGTTAATCTCTCCGTTTTCCAATAATAGTTCATCTTCTGGTCCATGAAAGGTGTTAGCCGGAATTTTATTTCAATCAGCTGAGACTCATTCTATAAGTTTTGTTTGATACCAAGGTGTCAATCCACTTGCTTCTTCTCCGAGTACCCTTTTCTATCGGAGGTTGGCTTTCATTAAGGTGATCTACATTTGCAGATAGGCCTTAATACCCGTAGCTGTTCGTAAGCTTGGATCATTCCTTTCCCATAATTCGCGCTTGTGTTCTCTAATGTATACGCAGCGTAAGATATAGTGGAGTTGTCATCATCGTGTTAAAAACTTCTTGGATTTGTGTTAACAATGTAAGCAATTTTCCAAGCCTGAAGCAATGACATCGATATTCAACTGCATTATACGTATTATACTATCAAAATTAGAATATGATTTTGCAGTTTGAGCCATATACTAGCATAAATACATAGAATTATTGGAACAAATGAAAAAAAAATCTAAGATATTTTTATATGAGAGTGCATGGTGAATACCCGCGGTTTATGCATCACATGGATTTGCTCTCTGAAATGCGTCCAAACATCAGGGATGGACGCTTTCAGTAACAGCTGTTAAATTTATAAACAATTTCATTGGTAGCCCATATCTCTTGGGATGCTATTTTGCTAAATTGCTATGCTAAATTGTTCGTACCAAACAACTACCGCCAAGTTCGTCACCACGACTTGCTGTGCACTCCACACGGCAGAACCGACATAGCATGACAGGAGGTATGGTGTGCTAAATGATATCTCCAGGTCTCTTGATATCTTCAACATTGGCCTTGAAGGTTTCAAGAGCCATTTTAGGCAAGAACTCTAAAATATGTTATTGTAAAATTTTTCATTTAAGTATTTATTTAAAGTTATGTATATGTGTATTGTAAGAGAACGTACCCATACTACGTAACCCGTGAAGGGAGAGGGGGGGGGGATCTTCAAAATACCACGCTTGGTCACAACGAGGGGCGGGGGGCTTAGGTTTTTATCACCTAGTCAATATCCTCTCAGGATATCTCGCGTTTTTTCGATCTACATTCAAATATGGCGCGCAGTGTTTGGCGCTTTTTAAACTCACAGGTGGCAACACTGACGTGCCGAGACGTCACGCAGCAAGCGCCGTATTAATAAAAACAAATATAAGCCATATAATTTTTTTAAAACTTTGTTAGCAAGAAATAATTCAAAACCATATTTATGAATTACTACGTGAAAACTGTTAGGGGAGGAGGAGGGGGGGGTCTTGGAATATACGACACGTGGTCACCAAGGGAGGAGGGGGCGGTTAAAAATTGCAAAAAGTGGGTCACATAATATGGGTACGTTCCCTAATAGGATTTATCTATCTGTAATACACGTAAATACCTCCCTGTAATCGGTGTAAAACGCTTATTATTATAAATTTTGAATTTTGTTAAGAAGTTAGCCTACGAAAGTTATGCTCCGTGTTGCATAGTAATATTATTTACTGTTGTCAGATTAAATGAAAACATGAGTCTTTTGTTGGGCGCATGGCGCTAATGTCGTGTAACGTGTAAATATGGCGAACGGCAACTTGTGCCACGGGCGCGCGGGGCAGAATTGCTTAGCTAATAGTTTAAACCCGCAATTCGCCTTTAATGACTGGGTAATGCGGCCATTAAAGGTTTCGCCATTTAATTTAGTGCCGGCAATAAGTCTGCAAAGGCGACGCGAGGAAAGATATCCAACCTTTTACATTTATAATGCATTTTTCTAGGAAGATAATACGTTTTGTGATCTGGAGCAGTCTTCAAGACTGTGCGTAGCCGATTTCAGGAGGGTTGCGGAAACTTGGTAGGGTAGACAGTGGATGGTTAAAACTTTAACTATGTATAGTGATATATCTTATTAATAGATAAAAGTTAATATTAAATGAATTATAATCTATCTAGTTCCCAAATTAAATTTATTGGGTGGTTACAACTCGCACAGGTTAAGATACAATAACCACTCAAAGAAGATGGGGAAGTTTGTTTCAATTATCCCCATAGTGTGGACGATTGAAACAGTTTGTGGGGATAATTGAAACGCTCTAAACGTCTTTGGAATAATTGGAGTAATTTTAATCAATGTTAAACATTTTCATTATTATAACAGTACTTAATGAGATCATGAATAGTGATTAAACATATCACAAATATTTAAAAAACTGTAAACATAAATGTCTAGAAATTAAATAACTTAAAAAATATTTTATTATTATTTGTGTTTAAGTGCTCTCAGTTATACTATGAGTATTTGGCATAATCAACATAGTTTTACTGCGATATTATTCTGGAGTAGAATAATTTCGCAGATTGAAACGTTGCGATCATCCCCAGACAATTTGTTTCAAACGTCTCCATAAGGTATTTTCTACTTCCAAGTAAAACCCCCCGTTTAAATAGACATTAACGTCACGGAAATGCAATAGAAATACTCTAAAATAGATAAAGAAGGGAATAGAATTTAAAAAATGGTAAAGCTACGCGAGTAAAATTAATTATAAATAAAATGTCGTAAATATTTACTTTTGAGGGCAATATTCAATAATGTTTCCTATGCACGATTGTGTCACTCGCCGGCCAGTGCGCTATTGATGACTGGTACCGACAGATCTGATGGAGTTTCTAGTATTGCGTCACACTCTTAGTTATCATAGTTTTCGAGTAAATTGAGATGTTTCAATCATGGCATGTTTCAATCGTCCCCAGTCTATCCTATGTAATGAGGCCTGTCTACCGGGATTGTTTCTAATTTGAGATCAATTTCGGGAAGTAAGAGATGGTTTTGAGCCACCGTTGGCTTCATCAAATAAGTACTTGTTATTTAAATACAGAAATCTTATAAGATAATCCTTTATTTATTTAAAGCCTAAAGGGCTTTAACATGTTGGTACAACAGTACTCTTGATATATTTTGTTGATAGTAAAAATACAATAACACATGTCATAAAAATACAAAATCAAAAACTGAATAATACAAAAACAAAAACAGAAAAATACAGCGATTTGATAGGTTACATAATACAAGATCAGTTAACGAATAGTTTTGGAATATATATTTAACATAATCCATAAAACTCGCCAAGTTAATATTAAAAAAACATACTATCCTTGCGAGTTCTGCAAAGAAACCATTCCCTTGTTGCGAATAAAGTGTGTTGTTATTTCTAAAATTATAATTTCAATTTCAATGCCGGTAACCCGGGCGTTTATTAACATTAAAGTATATTTACAGTTCATGTGCGCTACCCGACTCACTAGACAATATCTGTTCCGAGTCGGGTAGCAGTATCATTTCATATATATATTTAAAAAAACTTAAAAATAAAAATAAGTAGGGAAATTAATTTAGCAATTGCATTAAAAAAACATTAGAAACATAAAAACAAAACAAAAAACTAAAAAAAAATACAAAAATATATATTTGTATATACATATACATATATATATTTAAACATAAAAACGTATAAAAAATTAACACGGACGGTTTGCAAGTAACTTGTTAATGCAATTTCTTTTTTTGTTCATTAACCATGTATTAAAGTTTTTATATGTAGGTTTTCTGTTGGTATGAGTAAAATGTTGTGTTTCTTTTAAGAAAATGTTGAATATGGAAGGGGCGAGGTAAGATTCATGTTTTTTAGCAAGAGTGGATTTAATTTTTGGCACTTGTAAAAGATTGTTAGATTTAGCTCTAGTGTATTTGTTATTATAATATTATAATTATTATATAGAGAATGGGAAAATTATAGATGGAGACGAGGGTATATTTAGAAATTTCAAAATTAAAAGTATGAAAGGGGATGAGGTTTATAAATACTTAGGATGCCCGCAATCGAATAGATTAGATCATACTAGTATTAAAAATGATATTAGGATTAAATTTCAAACTAGGAAAAGAAAAATTTTAAAATGCAATCTATCTGCTAAAAATTTAGTAAAGGCAATAAATAGTTGGGCAATACCTCTATTAACTTACTCATTTGGTATAATTAAATCGTCCAATACAGATTTAGATAGCTTAGAATAAGAGTGATTGTTGTGTTTTCTCTGTTCGTTTGTACGGTGACTAGTAAAACCGAGACACCAAAATATATAAATAACTCATTACATAACTATACATTGATACGAAATGTAGAATTAAAAAAAATTAAATACCATAGAAAAATTGGACAACAAAGTTTTGAAATTCAAATTAGTTTTCAAATAGCCAATAATTTGCTAAAATGTAAAATGAGAAAACTTTTGTATCGGGCGTCAGATGCATAATTACCCGACTCCAGAAGAAGAAGTCGTGGTAGAGGAAAATATCACACTCTTTTAGTGTGATATTTTACCCTGAGTTTTTTCGAGATGTGCGTAGTTCTTGCAGTATGTAGTTTACCCTAATAATAGTCAACCTCCGATAGGAGGGAGCATTTAAATGATTTTAATGTTAAAAAATTTAATATGTTATATGTAGAGGTACCTGTCTAAATTCTTCGCACGATCAGGTTTAATTTTGAAAATAATACTCAAATTCAAAGAAAATTTTTCCTCATTGAAACAGATTTCATGCATGACTAACGTACAGACAACCGGAATGAGTGAGTATGTTTGGTGATTATGAAATTAAATACTTTTATATTCAACAATACATTTTACGAACAGTTACATGATTAGTGTTGAAATTTGATATCTGCTGGGCGAGACTCTTTATCGGAGTAAATACTTAGCATGTTCAGAAAAAAAGTGTACTGTGATCATAACGGGCTGTGGTTTTTTTTGTTTTTTTATGGTTTTCAACACTGATTGGTAGAGTGGGATCTCTTGACCAGAATAAGCATCCTTCAGGAACACAGTAGTACGTAAGCTCACGTTACAGTGTCCAGTTGCGAGAAGGATGTCGGTAAGATTTCCCGCCAAGCTCGATTCACGTTCAGCACAGGAAAAATCAGATCAATTGCTCCCACGAGTTTCTTGGGCGACTTGCATTGGAAGGTGAGGATTTTCTGAGCTGTATTGTGACTGGAGACAGCACGTAGGTGGTGATTTACACGCCTGAGACAAAAATACAGCCGTTACACCAATGCCAAAAATTTCAAAACCGCAATTTTAGGGAAAAAATCGTCGCCTCAGTGTTTTGGGACTGAAAAGTTATCATTTTGGTCCAATGTCTGCCCCATCTTCTGACCATCAATGCACGGCAATATTGTGAGACCCTAACAAAACTCAAAAAGAGCATTTAAGACAAAAGGAGGGAATGCTGATGAGAGAAGCATGCTTGTTGCACGACAGCGCTGTCCTCACATAGCCTTAGCTTTCAAGGCGCTCTTGGACTCATTTGGTTGGGATGTTTTGAACCACTGCCTCTTATTCCCCTGACTTAGCGCCATATTCAGATTATCATCTTTTCACCTCCCTGAAGGCACACACGGCTAGAATTAAATTTTCAACCTACGAGCAGGTGCAGAAAGAGGTTCTGAAGTGGGCGACGGAACTGGCGGGAGAGTTCATCGAGGAGGGCTAAAAAATCTTGTGCCACGGCTCACCACGTGCATTGAACAGGATGGCAATTATGTGGAAAAATACTTAACAAGTGTATCAACAATATCTTGCATTTTTTTTTAAATACACTTTTACTACAAATATATAAAAATTTAGTATACTTACTCTGAACATCCCTCGTATTATCTGTTAACATTTTATTTACTCACTTCAAACTTCAAATAGGACACTTTTCAAACCGAATAATTTTATATTTTCTTAGATAAGTACTATGTAGGCACGATTTCAGCTTTTGAAAATTAAAAAGCCATGTTAACAATCTTTAGACGTAGCCAAAAAATGTTTTTTGACAATTTGTTAAATTAGTGTCGTTATATTCTTTTCAGTATAATAATAAATGATTAGTGGTTACTGCACATGCACATTTTTTACATTAGCTCCACACAGGAAAACCCCGAGGAAAAAGATCCTCAGGGCCTATGACGTCTCTGGGGATGCTGTGTGGAGGATATTTTTAGGGGAAGAAATAAGAAGATGTTTTGGGAAGGAAGAAGGTACGAGAGGTGATATGAATCTAGGTGACGGACGTATTTATAATACATGTATGTAAAATACATGTACCTAAACTTAATGTAATATTAAAAATATAAACCAACAACATTAAGGGTGAAGTTTGTCTAGGTCTTGGCGGCAGATATGTTTGCCCAATTACTGCATGGCGGATCGGGAGAGATTGTTTGAGAGAGACCTTTTGACCTCCAGCCTAAATCTCTCGACCAATCGCCTTGCAACGCAGGGGAGGAATAGATTTATACGTTCATCATTCCTGGACACATTGACCCTCAGATTCCTACCGACCCCTCATAATTTTTCCTTCCCAAAACTTCCTCTCCTTCCTTTCCACACAGCAATCCCCAAATATGACGTAGGCCCCGAGGTATATCTTTCTCAGGGTATCCTGTGTAGATCTAATGTAAAAGGCAATGTTAAAACAGTGGGTTTTAAAATCTAAACAATACATTCAGTAATATCAAAAACATAGAAGTTCGGAATGTTAGATAGGTAGGTACTACAAATAATGAAATAACAAAAAGGACTATTTTCACACCCCGACAACCCAACCTTTCCGCATTTAGAAATAAATCACTTCTATATCCGCGCAGAAAGAGGTCCCAGGTCGCCATAAGCAATAGGTACCTACTACGGGTTTACACAACAAACTCCCACCGTGTAATATCACGTCGGGTGTAATTTAAATGTGTTTTCTTAGAATGATCGCTTTGATCTGTGGCTTAGAAAGATAAAACAGTATTAACATGTTGTTTATATCCCCGCCAGGGTGGGGCGGTGAGGCGGAAAATCGGCGCCAACCAACTAACTTTGCCCCACCCTGTTGTATCTGTTGCGTGACACAGGGGTGGACGTTTATTGCGCTGTTAATAAAATAAATAAAAATTAAGATATTATTTAAGATATTCTCGCAATTCCTCGCATATATTGTTTAGCAAACGAATATGCCAATGATATCGACATTTTTAATGTAACAAATTCGTTGTTTAAAACATGTTTCAAAGATTAGTTATTTGTATTAAGATATTATTTCTAATAATTTCAGTTTTTTTATTGTATGTTTTTTTTTTTTTTTTTATCTAATTGTAAACCACTGCAGTGTTAGAAATTCTTTTGCAACCTATTGTTTATTAATAACCCTTGGGTAAAAAATTGTTAATATTATGTACCCAATGAAAACGCCCCATGGGCGTATAAAAGAGTAATTAGACATATTCAATAATATAATATTTTTAACAAGTTTTCAATACACGTAATTCTCGTTTATAAATTTTCCTTTTATTTTATTTTATTCGGGAGACCAACAGTTTACATTAATAATAAAGCATAATAGTATTCAGATCACATTCATTGTACTATTTACAGGTTTCCACATGAGTAATATATACATATAAGTGAAATGATTTGAATGAGTGAAATGATTTAAATGAGTGAAATGATTTGAATGAGTGAAATGATTTGAATGAGTGAAATGATTTAAACGAGTGAAATGATTTGAATGAGTGAAATGATTTGAATGACTGAAATGATTTGAATGAGTGAAATGATTTAAACGAGTGAAATGATTTAAACGAGTGAAATGATTTGAATGAGTGAAATGATTTAAACGAATGAAATGATTTAAACGAGTGAAATGATTTGAATGAGTGAAATGATTTGAATGATTATAATGAACAAGTTTTTAATACTTCTATTTTTGAAACTGATAATTCGTGGTGGAATCCAAATAATAAAACTTATTTCCACTTTAATTTATTTGATCGTAACCGGTTTCAACTTGTTGAAGCCATCTTCAGACTGGTACAAATTATTCTTAACTTACGATTTATATACATAACATATGAGGGAAGGAGAGAGGACTGGTCTACAAGAATTTTATTCAATTATATGGGTTTTCTTACATTTATTGCTAAGTCGTCTTTGAGTGTCGAATTTCTTATTATTTTGATTATACCTAGTAGGCTTAATTTGCATGGGGTTGGTATAGCTTACTTTGATATTGTTTGGGGAATACCTTACAAATAATTAATTACATATTAACAACCTAATTTTATTGTTTCCATGTCTATTCTTAATTAAAATCGTTATTATAATTATGATGGTATTGAATTTTTGATTAATCGATTGATTTTTAAAGGTATTCATGTTTAACTTTGGAGTAGGAATATTTTTTATATATTAGATCCAATATAAATAAATCACACGCTTATGATAGTTTCAAGCGATCATAGTGTGTCTAGTCTGTAGTTAGTGGTAAGATAGAGCACTGTAAAATATTTAATACATTTGTACAGCGCCCTTGGGGTGTATTTTAAAACCACGCAATACAAATCATCGAAATGTTATTTATTAAGACTTAATTAATCTGAGATTTTAATATTTTATTCCCTTGTGTGTCTAAGTCCCCCTGTGTGAGAAAGGTGCCATATTAGCATTTGATTGAAGCCAGTATACGGGGCTATATCCACCCTCGCCAAATCGGGTAGGAATTAATCAATGAGCGACACAATCAGGCTGTAACGTCGCAGGTTTTACACCCTCAGAATGTCCTCACGAACCTTACAATATCCGTCAGCGGCACGAACCCAGGCACGATCACTCCACTGTTTACTGATCTGCCTGATCCCACGGCAAACAGACCACTGAACAGACAATCTATAGATAATAAGAATAATTATTTGATAATTTGTAGAGATAATTTATTATGAATTTTAGGCTCTATCTAAGTTTATTATTTACAAATAGATACAGAAAACCAACTTACCTGGCAGGTAACTTCCGAAAAACACACTTTAATTAGAAAGTTTGCGCTTGGAGTTTAAGTTGTGAGGCTGAAGGTAGTAGGGAGGGGAAGAAGATAAGTAAGATAAAGATTTGGCACTATTCAGCTCAGCTGATTAACCCCTCGCTAATTTGTTCGGTTTTCGGAACAACTCATATAGGCTTCATAGAAATCGTTTTGTCTCCCTTACTATCATGGTTAGAAATATGGTCTATAATCTATAAGATGATAGAAAGAGAAAACCCCACGCTTTATATTCCATAAAATCTTAAGGTTGACCGCAGAATAATTAAATTGTTCATCTTTTTGAAACCAAAGTTTCCGAACCCAATTTGAAGAAAAATTTTGAAACTTATTATTATTTTTACATGTAATGACAAAAAGTGAGTTGACGCTAAAGTTTATAATACATTTGCCCAATCAAGTAGGTGTGTTTTTAAAATTATTTTTCATTGTCAGTAATTTTAGTCAGAAAGAACAGCCTTTGTGGTGTTGAGTTGTTATTTAATAGTTAAGTTGAGCCATTTTTAAAACTTTCTTGTTTATATTCGAAGTGTTTATATTTAAAAAATTATGTTTATTTCATATAAAATCTGAAAGCTTATATCTTCACCTTTCAAAAACAGTTTTTATTTTTCGAATGCTTTCAGAAATATTCCATTTATTTGGATATTATTCCAAAGAGGAAATATTCTGACCTTTTGACAAAATTGACCCGAGGCCTGAGGGGTTAACAAAAACCGTTTAAATTCTGAATGGTGGTCTTTTACCTGGTTCAAACTGAGATTATCTACCACTCTGCAACGTTTCGCAAATCTATATCTAAGAGCGTCTATGGCGGGCGGGGTGGCTCTTTTTTTTTTTTTTAAATAAATTTTGTGCACTTAACCTTCAAAACAAGAAGGTGACATGTAAATGACATTTTGGAAACACACCCCATAAGGCAGAGTTTTGATACTTCTTGATGAAATTTTGCATACTTGACCTTCAAAACAAGAGGAAGGTGACTGTCTACATAAGATTTCGAAAAAAAACCATCATCCCCTTTTCCTACCGTTTTAACCAGAATACTGATTGATACTCCTTGAATAAATTTTGCACAATTGACGTTCAAAATAAGGGGAAAAATTCTGACTGCATTTGATTTAAAAAAAACTCTACGTAAAGCTCGAGCAACGCCGGGTATTTATTTCACAATATTTAAAATTAAAATAACGTGGTTCAAATCCGCGACCCCTAAATTAGTAGGCATTTGAAATACTGGACCTCAAATTTTCTATGTTTGAAAATAATTTTTATTCCGTTTCGCTAAAAGTAAGGCACTATTGATCTTACTTTGTGCAAACAAGATACGCCCGCAAAACACTTGTACCGGTTCATCCCTTCAGCGCGACCCCCGCAATTAGTTGACAGATGCCATCGTGATTAGTATTTAAATCGGTTTATAATGTACCTCGACAAGCCCGCTATTAATCGAGGTGATAAGGAACGATGATGAAGTCATTTACTCCTCGAAACTTGATCCGATCAACGCATCACAACTCTGCGGATTAACATTGCGTCTAAATGTATTTAATGTTTAAAGATTATTCATTATCTATTACACGGTTGATGGATTGTATATTATTATCTATGTCAAAACATGTTATGTCAAAATTCACATTTCGTAGTCGTTTTAACATGGGATGGTAACAATTTGCAGGGTTCACATTTCGTAGTCTTTTTAACATGGGATGGTAACATTTCGTAGGGTTCACATTTCTTAGTTATGGTTCACATTTCGGAGTCTTTTTATCATGGGATGGTAACATTTCGTAGGGTTCACATTTCTTAGTTATGGTTCACATTTCCGAGTCTTTTTAACATGGGATGGTAACATGTCGTAGGGTTCACATTTCTTAGTTATGTTTCACATTTCGTAGTCTTTTGAACATGGGATGATCCGATACTCTGTAGGGAACCCGCTTGCACAGCGCGGATGTAAACTGCGCGCCCTAAAGTTTAAGTTTAGCCTTACGGAATTTAATACTTTGTTTATGTCGAAGCACTATGATATGAAACATAATATGAATGTTTCTTCAAACTTCGCAAAATCACTTTGTGGCGTCATTTTTAATTAAATTAAAACAAATAACTTTGTTTAAACCACTAATATAATCACAATTACCTACATGTTTCAAAACCTCTGGTTTCTTCTACCATATTTTTTTTATCTACCTATTTCTTTTTTACCTGTTTCTTCTATCTACCCTGACGAAGAAACCATCGGTTTTGAAACATGTAGGTAATTGTGATTATATTAGTGGTTTAAACAAAGTTATTTGTTTTAATTTAATAATATGAATGATTCAGTCTGATTGTCACCTAAATTTGTGGTAGTTGTAAGAGTTTTCTAATAGACCGTTAGGTTTTTTTTACATTAGCTCCACACAGGATGCCCTAAGGAAGAAAAAAAAACCTTAAGGCCTATGTCATGTTTGGAGATGATGTGTGGAGGGTCTATGAAGGGAAGAATTTCATCAAGAAGGATTAAAATCCTGCTTTAAGAGAAAATCGCGATGGAGGTTGGTTTTTCATAATCTCTTGTAGACAGTGGCCTCCTTTTTGACAAAATTTCACCAGTCCCGGAATAAATAATAAGAATATTTGGATGATTTGTATAGCGCCGTTTTTGTCAAAAATCACCTCAACGTCGCGGTACAAATTTATAAAAATAGAGAGATTGTGGATATCGTAGTCCCATCGCCTATGCCTACGAGCAGACGCAATTTTTATGCGGCATCACAGAAAAAAAAAACAAAAATTCGTTAATTCCCACTTCTCAAAGCCAACGAAAATTGGGGAATTTTGTGAGGCGGAAAGAATTTGAAGAGGGAAATAAAATAGGAAGATGACACTTGGAATGAACCTGTCTGTTCAAATCTATTCCTTGTTCATAATCTATGTTTAGTGAACAAGTGATTCCAAGTACTTCTTCATATTCCTACCATCTCCTTCCCCTCATCCACTCAACCTTAAAACTTTCCCCAAACTAGAGATGCCTTAGTTCCAGTGGTTCCGGGCAATTGAGTCTCTTGTGCGGTATCACTGCTAAACAGTTAAGAGTATTAAATCTATGACAAATTAGTATTTGGTAACTTTAATTCCTATACAGATGTATATTTTTCTGCTATGCTTACAGAATCCTGTTTTAACCCCAGTATATATATATTTTTTTACAATAGCTCCACACAGGAGACCCTGAATACAATAATTCCCCTCAGGGCCTATGTCATCTTTGAGGATGCTGTGTGGAGGGTACTTTTTAGGAAAGGAAGGATAGGATGTTCTGAAAAGGAAAAAAATATGAGGGGTCGATAGGAGTCTGGGGGTCAGTGTGTCCAGGAGTGACGGACGAATGATTCCATCCCTCCCACTATAATCGTTGTGTTTATTCGGACTTTTCTTATTTGTATTTTTTCAATATTATGGTTAAAAAAAGAATCGTCAAGAACACCTTTAGACAAATTGTGTAATATTTTATTTGAAAAAAAAAAAATTGTTCATCATCATCATCTTCTTTCCCTTGTACTATTCGGGTCGGGGCCCCAATGCATCGACAAGGCTCCTCCATACGTCCCTGTCATGTGCTGATTGTTCGGCCCCCGTTCATGGCAGACCCATCCTCTCCTCACACAGTTTCTGGAGTTGCCTCGCCCAACTGTGTCTGGGGCGGCCCACTGGACCTTTAGCTCTTAGTAATCGCACTCAGTATCTACCTCGGAATTCGTTCGTCATATATTCTTAGTACATGGCGCCACCTCAGTTGCGATATTTCTATGATCAGTATCAGTGGTTCAATGTTTAGATAGATCATCTCGGATCGTCGAGTATCTTGTATGATCCCATTTCGTAACCCCTGCCACTCCTCTCAAGTACCTCATTTCGGCAGCTTGGACTTTACAGCGTGTTCGTTCGTTCTGGTCGCCATAAGTGAGCGTCGGGCGGTATACCGTTTTAAACACTGCCATCTTTGTATTGATGCTGAGCTCGGATTTTCTTATCACTGAGCTGTGGAGGGGACGCAACACACTGCTTCCCGCACTTATTCTTCGATCAATTTCTCCACCTTGCCGACCATCGCTGGAGAATTCGACCCCAAGGTATTTGAACCTGTCCAGCTGTTTCAGCTGAGTCCCATTAGCGAGTATTTTGCACTGAGTTTGGTCCCTTCCTATAACATCACTTCTGTTTTTGAGGTGCACATCTTCATTCCCGCCGCCGTGCACTCTTCGTTGAATCGGTTGATTCATTCTTGTAATCCCTCCTGCGATGTCGTTAATCTCGCGATGTCGTCAGAAAATAGTAGGGAGCTGATTCTAGTATTGCCTACCAATGCTGCATCCGGGGTGTTTGGTTGTTTCAGCTAATTCGGTCCATTAATAGTGAAGAGGATTGGCGACATAGGGCACCCTTGTCTGAGGCTGATTTCAACTTCAAATTCTTCCGAAACTTTATCGTTTACACGGACCCTACTGCTATTATTTTCGTATGGAGATGCTATGCCTTTTAGCAAGTTGCCTTTAATTCCGTATTCTTTAAGCACCTCCCACAGTAGTTGGCGCTGTACTAGATGGTATGCCTTCTCTAAATCGATAAACCCAACACGTGATGGCTTACCGTATTCCCAAAATTTTTGTATGGTCACTTGTAGAGTGAAGAGCTGATCCATAGTGCCTCCACCTTATCTAAACCCGCAGTGTTCTTCTTTAATATTGTTCTCTGACACTCTTCGTCATCTTTTTGTCAGGATACTAGCGTAAACTTTTCCTGGTTGTCTGAGAAGTTTTATTCCTCGGTAGTTGGAACATAGTTTCTGGTCCCCTTTTTTAAATATTGGGACTATAATTCCTGTCAACCAGGCTTTAGGGGTCTTACCCGTTTTCCAAGCCACTGAGAAAACTCCCGTTAACCACCTGAGGCCTTGGTCGCCCATAGCTTTTAACATTTCTGGCCTTATTTCATCTACTCCGGCTGCTTTTCCCCTTTTAAGGGACTTAATTGCCAGCATTACTTCTTCCAATGAAATTTGTTATATAAAATCAATTATAATTAATTAGGTATGTATTTTAGAACCTACTTACAAATCTTATGATTTTAAAGGAAATTTTGTTTTGATTTATTATATAAGAGATAATAAGGGACTTACTTTTTCTGATGCTGTTCACAGAACTACTAGTAACTAATTAAAAGAAAATATCTTACTTCCATGTTCCATGAATGCTGGCATTTATTTCAATTTTTTTTTGTATAGTTAACTTGTTGCCTTGTAACAATTTTATCCAACCAACCAATATTTACGGTGGTAATAAAAATATGTTGCTCTTCTCGTAGTGTGAATGGTCAATAAAATAGATATGCCCACGTTTTGTTTAGGTACAATATCGCATCACACGAATTTTCGAAACCAACTAGTACATTTCTGCCACCTCGGAACAGGCTCAGCCTAGTGAGGTGGCATATACCTAAAAGAATGTACATAACATGTATTTTTTGGTTAATAAATAATAAAAAAATAAAAAAAAACATTTAGTCATACAAAAAATTCCTTGTGGCTAACATTAATTCGGAGGACTTTTCATTGAAAACATCCAACAAATGTGCGATGCGGTTGATGATAGCTCCTCTAAAACATTATTGGATTATTTCATGGTTTTTAATCAACCAAACCAAGCGCACAGATAAATGCCTTATTTTTACTTTTTACAACTCGCTGTACTGGTTGTTATTGTTTCTTTTTGATATTCCATTTTATTGGTTTACTGTACATATCGGATTAATTTTTTTATTAAAACAACGGCAACAATTTTTGAATAACGTGCCAAGTACTTTTATGTAATAGTTTTACTAGTGTTGCTATACGTTTTGTTTGTCATTTGGTGTTATGATTTAAGAGGAAATTTTTTGGTTTTGATTTGTTAAATAATAAAAAAATTAGAAGCATCATTTTTTGGACGCGAGTGTCTAGGTTCTGTTCACAGAAATACTATTTATATATGATGACAATTTTTCACTGTTTTCCGAAAATAGACTCTCGCTTACGAGAACGTCACAATTGTTTTTTCAAACTTTATTCAGACGTATAGTTTTATCTTAATATAAACAAAATTCGAATTGACAAAAATAAATCCCAAATAAACACCACGATGTCACATAAAAAAAGAATCTTTAATGATTTATTAAATGGCTGCCATATTGAAAAGAAAACGGTATGTACAAACAAATTTTCAGACAGACGAAATGCAAAATCGTCGATTTACAAAAGGAATTCGATACGCTCGCACTGAGTAAAATATTGTTAACACTCGGCTAATTTGTTCACTTTTCGGAACAACTCGTGTAGATCTCGTAGAAATCGTTCTGTCTCCCTTACTATCAGAGAAATATAATCTAAACGCTGTCAGAAAGAAAAAAAACACCACGCTTTACAGTCAAATGTAAAAGTTAACGATAAAATAATTAGAATGTCCTTTATGAAATCAAAGTTTCCGACCGCCATTTAAAAAAAAAAATTGAAGTTTTGGGAATTTTTTATTATTTATTTTTCGTGAAACGACAAAAAACTGAGTTGACGATAACGTTTAAATATAACTTAAAATAACATGCCTAATAAATATGTGCGAGTTTTTAGTAGTTTTCGTCACCGGTAATTTGAGTTCCAAAAAAAGTAAGGTAATTTTTTTATATTTATAAAACTATCTTATGGATATTTCTAAAAATACAATTTGAAAGCGAATTTCACCACCTTTCAAAAACAGTTTTTATTTTACGAATATGTTCACAAATATTCCATTTATTTGGTTTTAGGAGAGATTTATTTTGGAGAGGTTAAATAAACTATATAGAAAATAATGTGTACCGACGTATTTCGCTTCACATTTGATGGGACACCATTCTAGTGGTGCGCAGTATTTCTCTTGTTAGAAAATGGCACGTTAACTGGTCCATAATGATTTGATGACAAACTGCTGGCTCCCTGTTTTAACGCATTGTCACCTTTAGAATATAATGTGTGCCTTCCCTATTATCCATTATATGGGGCTCTACAAATACCCAGCGTTTAACTAATAAAATAAACTACCCCGTGGATATATTGCCTACCTTATCTAGCCCATTGCCACAAAGCCTTCGCGTCAGCGTCAACTCAATCTGGCTTTTAATTAATTCATTTATTTATTCCCCGTCGGCAATCTCCGGAGGGGCTCGGCAGTTTCCGCCGACGCCCCGCCGGGTTTGCCAGGGGCGGCGGTTATAAAAGACGCTTTTCCGAAAAAGGGATGGCAGTGTTCTAAAAGACTTTGAACTAGACGGGTGTTTTTTTGACGATGCTGAAAATTGAACCAAAACCAAAAGACGTTAAAGAAGCAATGGAAAAAAAGCTGGTTTGAAAGGTAAGAAGAAAGAATTTTCGATGACTTGATTCGGGGCTTTTAGCGTGGATTAATCGATATATCGAATAATTATCGTTTCGAATGGGTTATTTCAAAATATTTGAACAATTCATCAAATACAAGTTGATTTTCACGTTATGTGAAAGTTTTATTCAAGTTCTTGTGATTATTTCACTTTTATAAAGCAATTGACCTATAATAACATAACTTGAATAGAACATACACAGAACGCATAAATTAACTTAAAATATTTGATGAATTATTAAAAAAATTTTAAACTTTGTTGTTTTTTTTGGAACATATTAGTTTTACAAACTCCGGAGTCCGGAGTTTGGCGCCCTCAAAACGATTGAACCTAAACCACAAAACTTGTTAAATTGTGTTTAGGATACGAGCACAAAAAAACTATTTATCTATCTATACCAACGGTGTGTAAATATTATTATTACGCGTGACAACTGTTTCGCCTTTCGAAAGCGTTATCAATCATTGATTCTTAATTACACAGCAGAACTTGTTTATGATCTTATGATATTATCATAACTGCATTAACTGTAAACCCCATTATCATAATTATTATATTATCAGTAAACGTATTTCATTACCTTAAATTATATAATCTGCATACTTCACCCGCCATAACACAGGGACATCCCTAGCATGGCGGGCGAAATAACACAATATCTACACTATGTATAAAATTCTTTTAATAAATAAATAAACTATTTGTGTTTTTTTAAAGCACGGAAACTTACGAAACAGCGCGTGTATCACGTGATCCCGTCGCCAAGTGTGATGTACTTTTAAAGCTCCAAATAAGCTGGTAAAAATCTTTCGGGTACGTGCTATAACACCCTATATAACTTATTCGTCATTCAGAAAAAAAATATATATCTCAGCGGGACGACGACAAAAATGAGTATTAAAAAATAAATTGAGGTAAAACAAAGTGATAGAAAATTGTTTGAAGGAGAGGTAGCAAGTAGCAATGGCGGCATGTTTCCTTCGGAATTACGTGCCCAAGGGCGGGAGTGGATATATAAGTACCTACTCAGCTGGCATCACTAATTATTATTATTATTATTATTATCCTGCGCGTATAGAATTTTTTGCAAGGGAAGATTTCAATGGCGAAAGATCTGAGAGCACTTAAAAGATTGAAATGCGTACGATATCCAAAACAATGGCTCACTTTACAATGGGGCCGTTCGGGGATATTGTAATCAGGGACTTGGCGCTTGGCGCAACCCTGGCGCGACGGAGGGGTTTGTGACAACCCTGGAGGGCCAAGCCCTGGCAGGGACTGCGAACAGAAGGTATCCTTTTTTTTACATTTAACAGTTTTTGTTTTACTTTTACACAACTGTTAAATAACCATTTACCATACAAAAACGGCTGTTCATCAGTTGTGTAAAATTGGAAACATCATTACTTGTAAAGGGGGATATATTTTTTTTACGTCGTCCAGAATAAAAGTCCATAAGAAAAAAAATCCCCTCAGTACGTGTCATATTTGGGGATGCTGTGTGGAGGGTATTTTTAGGAAAAGGAAGGAGATGAAGTTCTGTGAATGGAAAGGTATAAGGGGTGGGTAGGAATCTTAAGAGTGACGGACGTATGAATCCATTCCTCCCATTGCAGTGCAATCCGATCAATTGAGAGAGCAGGAGAGCTCTAGGTTAGGTCTCCCTCAACTAGTCTATCCCGATCCGGCCCGCCACGTAGCAGGTGGAAAAATGCATTCGTCGCCAAGACACAGATAAACCTCACGTCATGAGACCGAGCTCCCCTGCTTAAGAAATTGGCGAAATTAAGGAAAATGTAAATATAATGAAATTGTATAATGGATATGATAGTTTTCTAAAACAGACATCAATACCTACATAAAATATTCACGCGAGCAGTAAAAACTATCAAAAATGGTGAGCTCTGGTGTAGATTGATGTAAAATTGATAACTAATTTTTTGTTTTTTTTTTTCAGGTAAGAAAAATATGAAACATCAAACATTGGGCACAAAACAGTTGGAGTAAACACGATTGGTAAGTTTTTTTAGTAAATAATCGAGTACGGTGTATTATGTAGGAATTGAAGAACAAGTTATCATTCATACTACATATATTCCGTTTGTCTGTACCAATTAAAACTTAAGAATTGTGAACAACAACGACTCTAGCGTGATACAATTTACGCAGATCTGTCAGAAATTATCAAGTCAACGCAACTATAGTAGTCCCAGCGAGAGATCTTACGTGACTTCATAGTTCTAGTATCTTCTGTCTTCTTTGTCTTCAAACAAGACCCGGGAGAAGAATACGAACTTTGATGAATTCTGTACGACCTCTCGCTGGGATTAGTTTATTTTCAACACTGAATTTGATTTCTATCTTGAGGTATGGAGCTTTGATTTATCTTTAAATTGACATTAAATCGATCGTCCTGTTGAACAGTCAGACACATCCAAATACTAAGTTTTGGGATAATGAGGAAAGTAATATTCGAATGCTCACCATAAATCAAATATTATTTCAACGTTTCTGTGTTTTACATATTAAATATGCTATAAAATAACACCGGGAGGCATAACTGTCCGGTACATTCGTATGACATTTTGAAATATCCTACTAGTGACCCAGAAAACATCAACATTTTGTTTAGTTCACTACAAGTTTTTTTTGTTTTATAATTTATTTGATGGTGTTTATGATTAATCTGAGTGATGTACCAGATGACACACATTTATATATAACTGTACTATTATATAAACTGCATAAACCAATGGGTTTTAGAAAACATAGTTCAAATAAATGAATAATTCAAAGTTATTTATTTCAACCCTAACATATCTACTCACACATGCTTGCTATATCCATACTCATACACACTTACACATATTTTACATATACCGTGCCTTGAACACTATCAGCGTATGCAAATGACGTGTGAGATCTTTCATTGGAGCTTCGCATCATGTCGATAAGAGTCAAAGTCCCCTACGATCATCCCCCCTAACTCCTTTCCGCGCCGGTCACAACCCCCTGGTTTTGACATATGAAAATGACCCTTCAATACGTCACGCGGAATTATCAGCCGGCCCACTGCCCCGGCCGGCCCTTACAAGAGGTTTTCTCGGGTCAAAGGGCACTGACGAGAGTTGATTTTGGTATAAATAGATTGAATCGAATTTCTATCGAATTTTGCTTACCAACCTTCTTAACCACCTTTTCTATATTTTTTTCTTTTTAAATTTTGTAAGATATAATTTGCGGCACGTTCCAGATTGGTAGATACTTTCAGTATCGCCTTGCAATTGAAACGTTGCTTGAAATGTCTTTAGCCATGTTTGGTGACCAAATCTGAATGGCCAGGTACTTCCCCACCTTCCTCTTTCCCATCTCCTTCCCTCCCCTCTACCTTCTGCCTCACAACATAACACAATTGGGGATGCGATAGTCTCGCTGCCTCTATAAAAAATAATAAAACAAAGAGCCCCTAGGTGTACCCTTCTCACCGGGACAGGAGTGCTCCTGGGTGGGGTGGTACAATAGTATCGTATTGACGATGATAATATCAACAACTCTCAACGTAAATATGAAACAGACAGATACCGTTTCCTTTTTTTTCTATCTGTCTCTCTAGAAAATCTTATATTTAGAGCAAGCACATTTGAAATGCCACAATTTAACTCGTATTGATCTTTAAAATAATATTAAGAACATACTAAATGAATTGACAATTTTATAGAAAATAGATTAAGAAAAATATGAAACATCAAACATTGGGCACAAAACAGTTGGAGTAAACACGATTGGTAAGTTTTTTTAGTAAATAATCGAGTACGGTGTATTATGTAGGAATTGAAGAACAAGTTATCATTCATACTACATATATTCCGTTTGTCTGTACCAATTAAAACTTAAGAATTGTGAACAACAACGACTCTAGCGTGATACAATTTACGCAGATCTGTCAGAAATTATCAAGTCAACGCAACTATAGTAGTCCCAGCGAGAGATCTTACGTGACTTCATAGTTCTAGTATCTTCTGTCTTCTTTGTCTTCAAACAAGACCCGGGAGAAGAATACGAACTTTGATGAATTCTGTACGACCTCTCGCTGGGATTAGTTTATTTTCAACACTGAATTTGATTTCTATCTTGAGGTATGGAGCTTTGATTTATCTTTAAATTGACATTAAATCGATCGTCCTGTTGAACAGTCAGACACATCCAAATACTAAGTTTTGGGATAATGAGGAAAGTAATATTCGAATGCTCACCATAAATCAAATATTATTTCAACGTTTCTGTGTTTTACATATTAAATATGCTATAAAATAACACCGGGAGGCATAACTGTCCGGTACATTCGTATGACATTTTGAAATATCCTACTAGTGACCCAGAAAACATCAACATTTTGTTTAGTTCACTACAAGTTTTTTTTGTTTTATAATTTATTTGATGGTGTTTATGATTAATCTGAGTGATGTACCAGATGACACACATTTATATATAACTGTACTATTATATAAACTGCATAAACCAATGGGTTTTAGAAAACATAGTTCAAATAAATGAATAATTCAAAGTTATTTATTTCAACCCTAACATATCTACTCACACATGCTTGCTATATCCATACTCATACACACTTACACATATTTTACATATACCGTGCCTTGAACACTATCAGCGTATGCAAATGACGTGTGAGATCTTTCATTGGAGCTTCGCATCATGTCGATAAGAGTCAAAGTCCCCTACGATCATCCCCCCTAACTCCTTTCCGCGCCGGTCACAACCCCCTGGTTTTGACATATGAAAATGACCCTTCAATACGTCACGCGGAATTATCAGCCGGCCCACTGCCCCGGCCGGCCCTTACAAGAGGTTTTCTCGGGTCAAAGGGCACTGACGAGAGTTGATTTTGGTATAAATAGATTGAATCGAATTTCTATCGAATTTTGCTTACCAACCTTCTTAACCACCTTTTCTATATTTTTTTCTTTTTAAATTTTGTAAGATATAATTTGCGGCACGTTCCAGATTGGTAGATACTTTCAGTATCGCCTTGCAATTGAAACGTTGCTTGAAATGTCTTTAGCCATGTTTGGTGACCAAATCTGAATGGCCAGGTACTTCCCCACCTTCCTCTTTCCCATCTCCTTCCCTCCCCTCTACCTTCTGCCTCACAACATAACACAATTGGGGATGCGATAGTCTCGCTGCCTCTATAAAAAATAATAAAACAAAGAGCCCCTAGGTGTACCCTTCTCACCGGGACAGGAGTGCTCCTGGGTGGGGTGGTACAATAGTATCGTATTGACGATGATAATATCAACAACTCTCAACGTAAATATGAAACAGACAGATACCGTTTCCTTTTTTTTCTATCTGTCTCTCTAGAAAATCTTATATTTAGAGCAAGCACATTTGAAATGCCACAATTTAACTCGTATTGATCTTTAAAATAATATTAAGAACATACTAAATGAATTGACAATTTTATAGAAAATAGATTTGTCATAAAACTTGAATTTAATGTTACGGAATCCATCTTGACTTTAAGCTCGGCAATAAATTTTGTCCGTACGTCTTCTATAGACGATGGAGAAAGCACAAATACTACCGAGTTTCTGGAAGGACAATCAATTGCAATTTTTATTAGGATTCATATTTTCAATTGTCATCGATTTTCTCCCATTTCGATTCTCTGGAGATTGGCATTAAAGCCTTTCGGAGAGTTTTACGATTTTAAAGCTCGTCAAAGCGAATAAAATTGTAGATTGGCGATAAGCTCAGTAGACTACTTAAACATTCAGAAATTTTCTAATTTTAAAGATTTTATTCCAATAATTACTTGTTACCAATAAAAAATTACGAAAACTTACTTCTGCCTAGATAAAAACTGAGAAATTTGGTTTCTACGGAATTAATAAATATTACACATTTCTAATATCGCACACCCGTAGAAAAGTGTCGTAAGTCAAAAAAGTTAATTTTATAGGAGAGCAAAAACAAATGGATGAATAATGAACAAGCGGTCCCGTCGAAAAGAGATACTAGCGCAATTTGTGGAGATGGAGTGATCTAACTCAAATACGGTTTTCGAGGGGCATAGATAATCACAATCATTTTATTTTTCAGAGGTAAAACGTAAAACAGAAAATTTTGACTTATTTTCTATTTTGAATGTGCGATATATCTATATACCTATGTATATTCTCTGTATATCTATATAAAGTAGGATGTCTGTGGGTTTGGTTTTAGGCAAATCTACAGCTTTATTCCGCGATTTATGAAGTTTTACACACTTGACCTTCTAAACGAGAGAAAGGTCACTGTGTACTTGAAATTTTGAAAAACCAATCCCGTCGACTTTTCCCATCCTTTTAGAATTTTGATATTTCTTGATGAAACATTGCAACAATTGACGTTTAAAATAAGAGGAAAATTGTATAATAAAACAAATTTAAAACTTTTTCCACTTTTAATTTATTGACCGTAACCGGTTTCAGCTTGTCAAAGCCATCTTCAGACTGGTGAAAAATATTCTTAACCTAGGGATTTTATACAAAACATATTAGGGAGGGGAAGGAGGGGGCGGGGGAGGGAGGGGTGGTCTACAGGGATTTTTCAATTATGGATTTTATTACATTTGTTGTTAAGTGGTCTTGAGTGTCCAACTATCTAATTATTTTTTTGGTTATTCCCAGTAGGCTAATTACCTAGGGTTGGTAGCTTACATACTTTAGTATTGTTTGGGAAATACCTTACAAGTAATGTGAATTATTAGCACCTAATTTTATTGTTGTCAAGTCTAAAATCCCTGTAGACCACCCCTCCCTCCCCCGCCCCCTCCTTCCCCCCTCCCTAATATGTTTTGTATAAAATCCCTAGGTTAAGAATATTTTTCACCAGTCTGAAGATGGCTTTGACAAGCTGAAACCGGTTACGGTCAATAAATTAAAAGTGGAAAAAGTTTTAAATTTGTTTTATTATACTATTATAATGGAATTCCACCACGAATTATCAGTTTCAAAAATAGAAATATTAAAAAGAGGAAAATTAATGTATTCTCGTATATCTGATTTCGAAAAACTCTGGTACCTACTTTATATAAATATTTTTTAATTTGATCCATTTTATTACATATATGAATAATAATAATGCATTATGTAGAATAATTTTATCGGTTTACCCGCGTAACGTAGTCCTTATAAGGACTTTTTAGAGGGGGTAGGCGATTTGCGTGTAGAGACCTGATCGGGTGGCTTTGAATTAATTGGATGTACTTCTGAGGATTTTGGAAATGGCGTTTTGGAGGAATTTTGATCAATTATAACTTTCCAGGTGTTGGGAATTCTGATAGAGTAATTTCTCCCTCCACCGTCAAATCGCCTTCTACCGTGTTCTTTGTTCACGACATAAGATTTGAAATGCATTCACTTAAGTATTGACTTCTGGACTGAACAGACATGCGTAAGCGGTCACTTTGATCAAAACTCAAGACATACTAAGGCCTCTGAAGATTGACAGTGAGATCTGTCCGAAACGTCAGGATTTAAAAAGCCCTTCTAAGGACTACGTTACGCGGGTAAAACGAGAAAATGTTTCTATCCCTTACACCCGTGAAAACCTTTATCATAACATATATCAGTCGGATTTTTAAAAATGATACACAGACGCACGAGGAAATTATATCATTTAATTTATTGCAAGTAGATGAAAAAAACTTATCCATTTCTCTTGAATTTCATCACGTAATATTTGTGGTATCTGAATTTCCTTTACACAGTTCCGTAAATCGATTAGTAATAATGAATTAACCAAAATTTAATGCAATACATGTCCTGTTCGACTAAATAGCACAGCACCTAGACTATTTAGTTTCAAATTGAAAGTAAATACCGCGTCACGTAGTATGTTCACTCGCTGACGAGTTTTCCCGTGTAGATATAGGATTTAGTCATAGACATCCGAATTCATAGACTAGCCACTAGCCTATCGGGGAAAGGGTAAGAGAGCAAGTTGGGCGTAGCGGGAAGACGGCGCTGATTTGTTAATACATGAATGTAACTGGTACACAGGTAACTAGCATTTTAATATTTCTATTTTAAAAATATTTTTTTACAAAAAAGGGGCAAATAGTTAGGCTGCGTAAAAAAAACCCAAATCGGGAATACAAAATCGGGAAAAAAAAACAGAAAAAAAAATTCGAGTTTGTTTCCAAAATTGGATATTAGGTTACACTATTTAGAGACTTTTACAAATGAGCTATAATTTACCCACCTCTTATAATGATTTATTTTTGGGTTAGTATGCCGTGTTGCGCTACCTCCATTTTTAGCAAACGTGTCAAATTGCGTTACAGTTTCCATCATCAGGGTAGATGATGGACCCTGTAAATAAGGAGGTAGCGCAACACGGCATAATAAATAAATTAATTACTGTAATACTTTTTATAAAAATAAATTACTGTAATACTTTTTCTTTTGGCCGTGAAAATCTAAAATCATATCTTTACCCACCTCACTCATTTTTAGCGTCGCCAAGCTAGTCGGTTAGGTTAAAAACGAACATTCAGATCCTGCGCAGAAAAGTGCCAATGGACGGAGCTGCAAACGTTTGCCTTACCTTAGCGAACTTAACTTTTCTGCGCAGGGTCTGGTTATTTCAATGGGCGCTCGTCTGCGGTCAACGTACGACTGATGTCGTAGTTTATTCAAATTATTCTCGAACCCTCCTGGGTCACGTGGTTTTCTCCAGCTTGCCGAAATGCTACCCAGATTTCATGTTATGGCAAGTCTATTATAAAGGAATAGAGGCAGTGTAGAGTAGAGAGAAGATATTGTTATAGAATAGGTAAAGGATATAGCGATATAGTAATGTGCGTCAGGAAACACATCTACAATCAGCTAAGAGATAAGTGAATAGATTAGGAGGAATATTAAGTGCGTGCGAGTGAATGATTCACAAGTACCTACCTATTTTATTTTATTATTTCGTGATACTATATAAAAATTACATATTTTTCTTATTTGTTTTATATGTATTTAAATTATTGTATCTTTCGTTGACAATACGAGATTTCTAATTTTAACATTCTTAACAGTAGGGGAGATAGGTATACAAAAAGTTTACTGTTATTTAAAGTGTAATGAAATCAAAGAGTAAACAAAATACCTTAAGAGGCTAGACTTTGAACCACACGCGGAACACCCGCCACTGTCATTCTGTCCCGCTCACCATAAGCTCACGCACACTTACAATACATGCGAATGCGAAATGTGCGAATGAGACAACGCTCAAATTTACCTACAGAAATTGCTCGAAAAGGGGTTTATGGAGAATGCACTTTTCTACACCGAAATTTTCACGAAATTGAAATTTAAAAAAAAAAAATTTTTTAGAAAGAAGAAACTACGTCGGTAGCTTTTTATAATTTTATAATTCTTTATGAGAGTTGAGTTAGCAGCACTTTTTCCTTAAATAATATTTTTTGATAAATCGTACATGTTTGACAGTGAATGTTTACGTTAATACGAAACGCATCGAAAATTCGAAAACATACCGACATAGTTTTCACCCTCTAGAAGGCAGTATAAAAAAAATATATTCATTTTGTGCAATTTTCGATGTAGAAAAGTGTTTTTTCTCGAGCGTCCTTTTTGTATGGGCCGAAAAGCGAAGTCTATCATCTTAAGGGGGTATTCTAAAGGGAAATAATTTCGGGCTTTTTTCGAGTTCTGTGAAAAATAAACCAAGAATATTTTTAGTATCTTTCTTTTTATGATTTGTTTATTTATATTTTAAAAATAAATAAAAAAAATTACAAAAAAAAAACATCGAAACTCGAAAAGTAATCGGCTGGTAAATGACTGACGAACATGATTGCAACCCGTCTGGTCATCTAAAAATAAAATCGAACGTATTCTTCATCAGTAAGAATGTCGCTATCGCCGCAACCTCGGAGGAGTAAAAATTATTTTTTTTACCAAATGGCAGCCGTTTGAAAAAAAATCATGTTTTTTACGGTTTTTTGAACAGTTAAAATTTTTTTTAAATTAAACTATTTTAAATTTAAAACATGCTTTTTACGTTTTTTTAACAGTTAATTTTTTTTTTTAAATAGTAAAAAATTTTTTTTTTCTCTGATTCTGCTTGGAGCCATATAGGGTTCGTACCAAATTTCAAATAAATCAGTTCGGTAGAACTCTAGATATCATATACACCAGCTTGAAAAAAGTCGGATCGTCGGATCTGCCCTGATGATGGACACTGCAACGCTATCCAAAACGTCGGCTATAGAAGGAGGTAGCACAACACGGCATAACACCCCAAAAACAAACAACGAAAAAAACTTGAAAAAAGTAGTTTCGAGAATAACACGTTTAAAGTTTTGAGTAAAATTTCAGGCAGTTTTATTCATATAATGGGTACGGTGTTATTACGTTACGTTACAAGGACTTTTAGTTAAAAATACACTATTATTTGCATTATTATATAAATTATATAAGTATATAATATAAGAAAGATTTTATGGGGTAATCCATTTGTAGGTGGTCGGGCAACGTCTACCATATATTGTTAATTTGTTCCGGCCAGACCGGTTTAGTTGGCGCGCCACGAAAAGAGCTATAACTCCGAAAATAATTCTAAATTCGAAAAATCCTTTTAAGGACACATTTTTAAAGATCTAAACATTGAAAATACGTTAAATTTTTTTTTTCAAAAATAATGTTTTATTGGTATTCCAAGTCCCCTGTTAAGGTGTTTCATTTAGTAATTGAATTAAATATATATAAATTGTTTAGAAATTTCCTTCAATAACACTATCCCTCTTGCTATGCTATGCTAGATCACCTGTTTTGCCTTGTGGTATCTTGAACAAGTCGTGGTAGTGGCAACGCTGCAGTTTTTAGCCACGTAATTATTGCAGCGTGGTATGGGTTGAGGAACATTAGGGAAAAGGGAAAAAGTGATATGGAACAGTATGTAGGTATCTACTTGGATTTTCAGATCTTGTTACTTTCCATTAAAAATTTTCCATTAAAACTGTTTTATATTTAATGGGTTTTCATAGTGAAAGCTCTTAGTGGGCTTAGTTCTTAGGTCTCTAGTGTTTAGCTTAAAGCTACTAGCTCTCTGACTACCGGAGTTCGTCATATAAATTTAAAATTGCACAAAGCTGGGTATTTAATTTTTTAATATTTTTTAATATGAATAGCGCACAAGAGTCCCAACTGCTCCCGTCTGAAGCCAGTGAGACTATGACATCCCCAATTGGGGTATGTAGTGAGGCTGAAGGTAGTGGGGAAGGGAACGAGAAGGAGAGGAGGAGGGTGAGGAAGTACCTGGCTATTCAGATCTGGTCACCAAACCAAAGCCATTTTAAGCGACGTTTCAATTCTGAATGGTGGTTTTACACCACGGCGATACTGAGAGTATTTTCCACTCTGTAACGTGCCGAAAATATGCTATATATTATTTTCAATTAATTAATTGTGATTTTATATATTAAACATAAATTAATCAAATAAAATTTATTTGCGCACGCCGGGTTCGAACCCGCGACCTTTGAATTGGGAGTCGTGAGCCTTGCCCCTCGACCACGTCGGTCATTTGCTGCGTCTCGTAAACAAGAATAATATCTTAGTGATTACTCTGAAATAATTGTCATTTTAAATACTACCAATGATTTTGAATATCTACGAAACGTGGATCAAAGCTTTTCAAATACAAAATTATTTCTTAAACACATAACAGATGCCATTAGCTGTCTGGGGAAAATAAGTCGACAACGAATGAACTACATAATTTTTTCTTCTAATCGGCATGTATTTCTAGGACGTATCTGTACCGTCGGTAATTTTTCATTTGTTGAGACTTCATAGGATATTCAGAAAATTAAAAAAATATTTTGTGTTTATTGAAAATGGTTGAAAAAAATGCGATGTTCCGATACAGACCTGTTGGAGAGATCAAAAGGTCTCCCTCATCCAATCCAACGCATTTGGTGGGCATATGCTTCCGCTGCCAAGACCCAGACAAACCGTACCCCACGAACCCGGGCATCCCTACTATGTTACCAAACGTACGAGAGTACTCCACCGAAGAAAAACAGGTCATCTATATTTACACTAGGCGTGTTACTAAGTACACAATATCAAATACGTAATGTTTTCAGATATGACTACATAATAATATACTCGTACTTTAATGCCACCGCCTCGGGCTGAGTGCAGCTTTGGTAGTGTTGGTAGTGTGGCAGATATGGCAAATATTGATATTTTATGAATCTTTTAATGGACCCTCGCCTGATAGCCCTTATCTCCCTATTTATGGCCTATTTGAGTGTGCCTCCCAGATATACGCGCGCAACACAATGTACCGGCAATGTTGTGTATGTCTTTTTTACAACATCCAATATTAAACATGCACTCCGTTAATAGCCCACAGCCTTTATAGCCGCACTAAAACTGGCAATGTGTGTTTGATTATGGTATTTTAATGTCGTTGTTTTGGTTCCATGATGGTTGATCCACCTACAGTTGGTCCCCCGGTATACTTATATGCAATTTGCAGTCGGTTTAGGGAAAATACGGTATACTCACTTACACAAAATATAACTAAGTGTCCACAAAGAGGTGTTCATAGAGGATGTACCGCCCAGTATGCAAAATATTTTCTTTCAAATGCATCAAAAATAAAACTGCTTGTCTATATATCGTGAGTATATACCATCATCATCATTATGATGATAATTGGCTCTACAACCCTTGGTGGATCTTGGCCTCCTCGAGAGTCTTCCTCCAATCATCTCTGTTTTGTACTAGTTCTCTCCAGTTTGGAAGCTCCAAGGTACGTAGGTCTGTGAGGACGTTGTCGTTCCATCTTAACTTTGGTCTTCCCAGGCTCCTTCGCCCTACAAGTCTAGATTTTCGCAGGGACTGTGTGCTTGATGCTCTGTCGTAAGTATATACCAGCGTATAAAAACAAAAAAATATCGGTTTCACGACAACTCAACAATGTGGCATTTCAAAACCCCCTTGAAAAGTCAACGTATTAAAAAATAGCCCATAACCTAACCTAACGTAACCTATTTAACCAACTTTTTTTTCATCCCTTTTATTGACCTTTCGAAGGAAGTTGCATGATTCTGAGTTGTCCGGTCACCAAAAAATCGACACTGTAAATAAATTCGTTTGATATCCACACCAAATTATTATTAAAGGTATTTTTGAAGTCGATTTTCGGTTTTAAATTGGTAAAAATGCTCAAAAAACTATAATTTTTTATTATAATCATAATTTCGGGGGGCCAACTGTCGGGGGATGAACCGGGGATGATGAGTAACCCGTTATTTTTATGGTTGCTGCAAATGTTTTTACTACTTTTCACCGACAAAATCACTAATATTATTTATTTTTTTAACATTTTTTTCGGTGTTAAGTGCCCCACGCAATGAATTTTTGAGAAAATCGGTATTTACCAAAAATATTTAAAAAAAAACTTTAAAGATCGTACTGTTGAGGGGACCCAACACTTTTCCGCTCTTTTATAATTAACAATTGGTTAAATTTTAATTAATTTATTTGTTCATTTAAGTTTAAAAACTATTTTTTTTACTTAGGTAAATTTAAGTTCACAAATTAAAAAAAAAGCACCAACACTCAAAATTAATCTCATCTCGTATTTGTTGTGCGCACAATCCAACTGTTATGACTAATAAATTGTTCTACGAAAAGAATAATAATTTCTAAAGTTATTATTTAAAATCATATTTATTTATTTTTGTTACATTACCTCGAAAGAATACAAACGGAAAGTTAATCAAAAATGCGTTAAAAGTCTTAGTAGTAATAACTAGTTTTCCATTTCGCTTGATTTTTAGTGTGAAGTCACGAGTCAGCATTAAGTCATCGTCTGTTCTGTTATTATTACAATGGAAAAATTGTTTTTCCTGTTTACATTTTCGTTTAGTTCATTTCAGTTTGCGTTTAACAGCTGCGAATAGTGAAACGCAGCAATAAACTGGAATTGGTTCACTTCCTGTGAACGTGTGAAATTCTTGTTTGATTCGAAAACATGTTAACCATCACTCCCGTGAGTTAGTGACTTTTAATGTTTATTTTAGCGAATATATAAAATTGTGCATACAAAATATAATGGTGAATTTAAGTATAGATATGGTATTTCTTAGTCCTCCTCACTAGGGGATCCTGTGCCGAGGCGGACTAGTTATTTATTCAGAGTTTATTTGTCTTCCATGTCGTTATTAGTGTCTTTTGTAGGGTTTTTTTCATTGACCCTTATTTTTGGAGTGCTACCCTACACGTACAATAATTATTGTGATCCGTTAATAATTATCAATTATTTTGATATTTATTGAACGTGTGGCTAGCGTATTGACGGATCGTAAATATGGATCACAGGATTTTTAGGTTTAGATATCGATTGATTTGATTTTGGAATTCCGGATCCTCATATAGATTGTGATAAATCTGTACCTTAAAGGATAAATCACGGAAGTCCACTTTTTGGCGGTTTTGAGTTGAATATGCATTATTGGGCGAAACAATGAAATCCATAAACAGTATATTAAGAGGCTAGACTTTGAACGACACGCGTAACACCCTCGTCTGTCATTCTGTCCCGCTCACGCACACTTACAATACATGCGAATGCGAAATGTGCGAATGAGACAACGCTCAAATTTACCTACAGAAATCGCTCGAAAAGGGGTTTATGGAGAATACACTTTTCTACACCGAAACTTTCACGAAATTGAAATTTTAAAAAATATATATATTTTTTAGAAAGAAGAAGCTACGTCGATAGCTTTTTATATTTTTATAATTCTTTATGAGAGTTGAGTTAGCAGCACTTTTTCCTTAAATAATATTTTTTGATAAATCGTACATGTTTGACATTGAATGTTTACGTTAATACGAAACGCATCGAAAATTCGAAAACATACCGACATAGTTTTCACCCTTTAGAAGGCAGTATAAAAAAAATATATTCATTTTGTGCAATTTTAGATGTAGAAAAGTGTTTTTTCCCGGGCGTCCTTTTTGTATGGGCCGAAAAGCGAAGTCTATCGTCTTAACTGATTTATCTCATTAAAAAACCACTGAAGTCCAATTTACTTTGGAGGATAAACCAAAATATACACATAAATTGACATATTTGTCTTAACCATGGCCAAAAACGAATGAAATTATAAAATATACCGTTCACAGATCTTAATTATTGCAGTAAATAAAAAAAGACCTTCAAACATTCAGTCCACAAACACAAAAATCGCTTCCCTGAACAAAAGTCTAAAGTGGATTCCCGTGGTACATAATTTAAGATACAGCATATTGAACGTGTAGCCTACTTATCAATATTTATCACGATCCGTGGCTTCACAATACGAAATTCAGGAATCTAGACATCTGCGATTGTGATCCGTCAATACGCTAGCTACACGTTCAATAAATATCACGAGATTAGATACGTATTAATAAATATTGAACGTGTAGGTTTCGCCTAAGGGCGTAAATAAATAAAATATTATAACCATTACAATTTCACGTAAAAGTACCTTAGTTCAACTTTTAGTGTCATATTTTTAAACCCTTTGAAATGTGACGCCCCAAGCTACACATAGCTTCCTCAGCTTATCGGCAAATCCGGCAACTACAAAATACATTATTTGTAAATAATTTAAATTACACTATGTTGGTAGATATATTATGATTCTAATGTTACGATAAATTCTTTTAATGCTATACGGTCACAAATTTTTAATTCAACAAAATAAATTTAAAACAGTTCCGTAAATCACTCTAGGGTTACCCAAATCAGTTGTCTGTTTGCCCAGGAATAGACAAATTAAATATTTTTCATATAGAGAGACTATCAAAAACAAAGAAGTTCATTTTATAAGTCGAACTACAAAATCATGTTGCATTCTTTTAAGTAAATTACAAATGAATCACAAATTTTGTTATTATTTACTCCTTTTCCTGGAACTATCAAGTAGGTACCTCAGCCCCGGAAACCATTTATTGGATATCCAACACCTCTGCCATAGGTCACCCCAAGTGGTTCGCTGCGTTCGGTGAATTGGTTCCCGGGTTCTTGGGATGAGTGTCTATGATGTTGCCTCCGAGAACTCATTAAGAGGGTATAACCAGAGAATACTTTTTTAATCATTTTTAAATTAGGTCTAGGCGAATGCGTTTGCCCACCTTACTGCGTGGTGGGTCGGATCGGGAGAGACTGGTTGAGAGAGACCTAACCTAGACCTCTCGAGTCGGATACTCCCGACCCATCGCCTTGCACCACGATGGGAGGGATGGATTCATAAGTCAGTCCTGGACACATTGACCGCCAGATTCCAATACCTTTTTCCTTCCCAGAACTTTATCTCCTTCCCTAAAGTGACCCTCCGAACAGTATCCCCAAAGATGACCTAGTAGGGTTATTTTTCCCTCAGGTCCTCATGTGTGGAGCTAATGTAAAAGAGATAACCTGTTTATAGTAAAACCTCTACAAACCTCTTTAAAGTTTTGTGTTATGAATTTGCAAGGCCTTTTCTTCCAGTTTTAATTGTTTATTTCCCCAAATTGAGTTACAAAGTTAGTACGTCATTATTTTGTTTAGGGAAAAATTATAATTAAACAAAGCTGTATTACCGTTAAATTCCATCACGCTTGTAAGTTATGCACGTAATACGTACCATCTTCCAGTACAGAGTAAGGCTTGGATGGACTCGGCACTAAAGCGCCAGCTGCACGGCACCGGCACGACGACGGAACGACAGCGGTACTACGACGGCACGGCACCGGAGCGACAGCAGCCCGCCGAATTAATAATGTACCCGGCAATCGCGTTCTCGAAATGTCAATTTTCAAGTTTCGGATCAAATATTCAGGGGCGTACTATGACTAAGGCCCGAAAGGGGCCGGGCCGGGGTTTTGTCCCTGAATCCGCCCAGGGGCGCGCGGTAAGATTTTATCCTTTGTGTAGTGTAATCTAATCTAACTTCGCAGGATATAATCGCTCTGGGATATAATTATTATGCGACCTTAGCGGAGTTTGGTAAACTGTAAATAAGACCGGCGTTAATATGAACCTATTGCCAACCTAACCTATATTCACGAGTTTAGAGTGTTTCCGTTAAACAAATTAATAAACTTGAACGTTCACTAATCGACTATTTACTGTTACATTATAGTTTCATTTCTAGATCAGAACATGGGAACATTTAAGTTTATTTAATTTTAATAACTGGATCTGGCTAATACTGGCGATTTTTATTAACCTCTCAGGCCTCTGGCTTTTTCTGTCAGAAGGTCAGAGTATTTACACTTTGCAGTAAAATCCAAATAAATGGAATATATCGGAACGTATCCGAAAACTAAAAAATGGTATTGAAAAGTGATAAAATATGCTTTCAATTATATTATTAGGATTTTTTTTAATATTCAAATTTGAATGAAAAACATAAAATAGATTTTAAAAGGGCTCACATTAGGTTTATTCTAACTAAAATTACTGATAATGAAAAAAATGTATAATGAAAATGTTGTCACCTCACTTTTTTGTCGTTTCATGTAAAAATAATTAATTAAAAATTCTCAAAGACTAATAACTTTTTTTAAATTGCGGTCGGAAACTTTGGATTCATAAACTGCACATTTTAATTATTTAGGTGTTAACTCGATTTGAATATAAAGCGTGGTATTTTCTCTTTCTAACATTGTTTAGATCATATTTCTAACCATGGTTACCCAAAAATGAATCACCGTAAGGCCCCTAGACGTATTTTAATTATTTTTATTTAGTGATAATCTATAAGAAAAGCATAACATAATTTTTATAATACATTCTTCCCAACGAGTTTAATAAATGTCATTTACCATTTGGTTTCATAAAACTCATTTACCATTAAGATTAATAATACTCTTTTCGGGAAGGACAACATTATACAACTAAAAGAAAATTATTTTACACAAGAACACGAATTTAAATGGGAGCTCAATGATTTAAAAAAAGACTAGACACACTTGATACAAGTTGAAGAATACATCATAAATACATTTAGAAAGATGTACAAAAGTTACAAATAAAGTTTGCTACATAAGTCACATAAACTCGTATGTATAAATTTAATAATGTTTGGCGGCTATATAAAAATGCACCTTTTTTATTTTACGAATAAAGTACACTTATAACAGCTCGCTTCTCTCACCATCTTTTTCCAAACTATGAGAGGAGGATAATTTATCAATTTTCCAGGAACAATATTAGAGAGAGTGGAAGTTTGAGAGTAGAATCATTGTTAATTCAAGGCTGTGAGGACTGAAGCATGAGAAGCCTGAGAAGGCTGTAGAGGTGGTGGAGGCGGTAGAGACTGCAGGGAAACTGTTTCCCTACTCCGGAGCTTTTTGACAATGCACTTTCCCAACACAATGCTAAGCGCTTCCGGGAATACCATTCGTCTTTCTTCGAGATTTCGCAATCTACCCCCAACCCCCTATTCTCACACTACCTCTCATACAACCTGATCTTAAATTATACTTCTTAATTTCGTTGCGAGAATTCTTTTTTAATATTTTTAATTTTATTATTTATTTATATTAATATACGTCTATATGGGCATCTACAAAACATGTCATTTAAATAATAATTTTATGAAAAGTAAGATGTAAAATATTTTAATTTAAAATAAAATAATAACTTAGTAAACACCATTTATTTAATGTATACTTTATGCCGACCTGGCCCCTTAGCACACTTGATCGATACTGATTGATATGCTAACTATCGGTAACTTCTCATCATTCCCTAGCATGACTGCAGATCGCAAACGAATAAGTGATAGTTTACAATTACTAAGTGTCTTTAATACATTCGACATCAACTGTTGTTTGTACGTTAGCGATCTGCAGTTGTCCTAGGGAACGATGAGAAGTTGCCGACAATTGTCCTATCGATCGTTATCAATCGAGTGTGCTAGGGGGCCAGGTTTCGCTACAACCGTAGCTTCTTCAGGGCAGTATAATTCTCTATCAGTAGAGAATTATACTGCCCTGAAGAAGCTATACTGAAAGAGAATTATACTGCCCTGAAGTAGCTACGGTTGTAGCTAAACCCGGTCGGCAGAAATTATATAAAAAAGAACAGTGTGTTGACTAAGTCGATATCGGAGTTGACGTTTATGTAACAATTAGGGCGTAGATACACAGTCTACTTAATAAAACTCAGTTTTTAATGACGGCCTCAGAGGTTGAGTTTTACGATAAAAAATCGGATGGCGCCAGTTCAAATCATGGTGTGCGTAAAACAATTTTATTTGATGAATTTATATTATTTCACAATTTTTTTAAAGTAAATACTTCTTTACGCACGCTTGACTTGACGGGTAAACTGGCGAATACGTTACGAGAGGCGTAATATCGGGCGTTACGAACGTTACGGAGGCGAACGGTAATAAATTAAAATTAATTTTAAGGTTCATTCATCACAATATAATCATAACAACAGTGCTCAAATCCATGGTAATGTCGTTAATGTGAGGACTGAATAGGTGCTGGCATTTATTTTAAACTTTGTAAGAATTAAATCAACAATCCCATTCTAAGCGTAATTCCCATAATAAAATTAATAAAATTTTCGTTTAGAGTATGCGAACTCAGTGTATTGAAACGGCTGATTTGTCACGATGATTGGTAACAATCCAAACGAATCTTCAATATAGATTCTTATACACTGATGTTTGGAATGGTTTTATTCAATGCCAGAAAGAAAATTAGATTAGATTGCTAAATAAATATTTACTTCAGTCGTGGGGTCTAAAGATCACTCGTATTTTTGACGTAAATACTTCTTTACTTAGAGTAAGCTGGTGAATGGGTTACGAAAAGTGAAATGCGTTACGAAAAGGCGTTATATCGGGACACTGTAGGAGCAAGAGAGGGCAGTGTGAACAGTTTCTTCCTCTCATAGCCAGTGCATTAAATATCTCAATTATGCGGATGCGGATGTATAGATGGAGCTAAATAAGTATTTACTTCAGTCGAGTGGTCTAAAGCACACGTATTTCTTTAAAGAGTTTTATTTCACATGTACATTTGATACCTTATTATTCTCTGGTACCGGTTTCATACCTTAATTTTTTAGATTGCTAGTGAATGACACGGATTTGTCGAAACCGGAAGCAGATAAATTAAAATTAAGTATTAAATGTACAAAAATATACTTCTAAAAGATGTTACACGCTCGAAAAGTCGGGCATCTGGTAACGTATTGTTTCATTCATACTCGCTATGAATCGATATTCTCTTTCAGTCGTCAAGGAACTAATAAACCAAATTGGGTACCTTCTATCTCTTCGAAGCAGGGTACTCGTGTTTTATCACTTTCCGCGCAAAAAAATCAGTTCCGATATTTTTGAACAGAAGATACCCACTTTGTTCACCCATTTACGAAGCCCTCTGTGTCTACGTGCAAAAATGTCATGAATTTGTTATCGACACTATCTGTCCCGCTATCATTCACGTTATCTTTACGCCCTTTTCCCACTCTTCCCCGCTCCGCTTTTCCCCCTCTTCCCGCTCCCCTTCCCTTCCCCTGGCGGAGCTGAACACGTTTCCGCAATAATCAGGGGCTTATCAGAATCGGTGTAAAGTGGCTCGAGTGGCAAGGGCGCCGGTTGCTGTTACTAGATTCACCGAACATTGCAATTTCCCCGGGCTATTCGATAAAATATGGGAAAAAGATCCCAGCCCTTCGCGGCTCAGAGGAAAATTTGAATTAAATTATGTGATTGTAAATAACTTTTATGCTAGATAATATGCACATTTAAAAAAAAAAAGATTTATGTTCTTGTTAAGAGGCGAGGCGGTGTTTTGATCGTACAAAGGTATTCTCGATATCGACCATGCGTGTCAGTATAGTTTGCCTTTTTTTTCATAATATACTCCTTTTAGGAGTAATAGCCATCCAAAAATCGTTAAAATTCCCGGATTGAACGCTATCCACGTCGGTCCAGTTTTGGGGGAGAAAAATGAAAAAAACAAAACCTTAATTTTGACGGTTTTATTTAGGTATTACCAGCCTGCGGTATAGTTGTTCTTTCGCTCGATTTTCGGGAGGATATGAAAGTAAGAAGGTTTTAATCGGTGATCCAAGTCCTTCTCTTATCCACTGGAGCGATAGAGTAATTTAAAACTTTTTTCTCGGATTGCCCAAGGAAATTTTTCCGTCCACATCAAAAAAGTCATACCTCCGAATTTGAATATGGAGACATACAAAATATTATCACATATTGTAGGATTTATAAAAAAAATATTATAAAATCGTTAACTTTAAAACATTTTAAAGAATCTAGAGAGTATTTGCCACATTGTGACAGCAAAGCAATCCGAGGCTTTGGAAATAGTGCCATAATGTGGCAAAAAGCTTTCGAGTTGGTAAGGTATTTTATGTAGTCAAATCCATTGTAGTGGCAATATTCTGAATATATTTAGCGCCCCTAAATTTTAAAATTTCTTGAATCTCGTAATATAACTCGACTTCACTTGTCTCAAACTTTATTTTCTCTCGTATTTTTATTGTGGTGGTTTTTAAAGTTTACGTATTATTGTTGTACCTTTTTGTTGTTAACATTTTGTCAGTTGTTAATATTAATATAATAAAATAATAGTAACTTTCAACTGGCTTGAGCCAGCTGTAAGGCGGTCTATGATATTTCAATTTTTAAGGGAAAATTATAAGGCTGAAGTTTGAGAAGGTGGGGGACCTTAGCAGACGTAGGCCTAGTCTTTCCTCTTACAATATCCGAATTTTTAATTTTGCTACAGCTTTATCTCTAACTAACTGAACATATTCCTCGTTGAATTGCCTGAAAATGGTCTGTTAGTAGTTTTCCGGCATCTGATTTCTTGTCCAAGCCACATCAGTTGGGAAATTTCTATGAAAAGCAGCAAGCGTTCAATGCTGAAGGCTTTTCAAATGTCGGGGCTTAGTTAGAAATAGGTCATAATGCTGTATACTCCCATTTCGCCAGTCGAGAATCTCATTTATTTGTCTGGACTCACTCATTAATCATTTCAATTTGATATTCGTACGAGGAGTGTAAATTTTGTGATGACGATTTTAAAACCATTTAAAAAAATAAAACAATATTTCCTTGTTAGAACCACTAAATTTTCATTTAGGCCGACAGGTTTCAGAACGACTGCTCCTTCCTCAGGGCAAAAATATAATAACTTGACATTAGACATTACCAAACGCCGGGTGAGCACAATATGTTACTAAATATTGTGGTGGGGGTAGGGGCGTGACTAAGGATTAGTGAAGAGTGGGGAGAGGCGATAGAACGGACAGTGAAAGGGAACATGTTTAAGATAGGACTATAAGATAATACTTTTTGTTTATTGATAATGGACTCATTATTACTGAGGATTTTTCTATTATTTCTAAGTTATCTAAGCGTTTTCCTTTATTATTAATATGAAAAATATCTATCGGAAAACGGAAACGTTATTATTATAAAGAAATAACTTCCTTACAATGAATTTACCTTCCTTACTCAGTTATAGCTACATTAAAAAGTATAAAACCAATTAATTATTTGTGTAAAAATAATACTGGCCATCGTAAATAACACATAAAGTGAGCGAACTCGATTAAATCGACATAATTCACCGAATGTTAAAATAATCCCTTGACGTAGATGAAGAAGACGCGAAATAAAAATGTTTTCAGGGGATGATTCAATCAGAATGTACGAATACTTGGATTTAAAATAAACGAGTCGTTTTATCACCGGTAATCTGAAATTTACAACATTGTACCCCGTAGGGTGGGGGCTGGTAAGGGGGTTGAAGGGTGGAGGGCGGGCTGAGGGTACCTACCCCCGCCATATTGATTCTAAGGGCTGTCGCTGTCATACTAACTCTCTTTCGACACGCGAATCAACCGCTGTTGAAAGTGGATTCACTCGTAAAATTATGGAATAATGATACATGCAAGGGAATAATATTTTGTATTCTATGACAGCTGTGAAGATATACAATTCGTTTTATTTATAGGTTGGTTATCATACGGCCTTTGTACGACCTTTATATTCTATATCGAGTTTCTTCACGTTTTAAGAAAATGTGATACGAGTTTTCCAGGAAAATGATCGTTGATCTATTCAAATATTGAGTTTTATTCAAAAGTTTTTTTTTCATAAACCTAAATATGTTTATGCAATAGGGAAGTTGAGTGAAAAATATTTTGACTTATAAAAAATATGTTCATGTAGATGGCATGCAAACTTAAATACTTGTTTTTTTTTTAAAGTTCGTTTTCATAATTAAATTAATTCTACAAGTTTGAATTTTATTAAATCCGTGAAAACGCCCGGTAAGAGGCGGCAGAGTGTGTGACATCATCTGTATGCATGTTTGTATAAAAAAATAAGGGTAAATATTTACAAAACCGTGACACGCTTAATATGGACTAAAAAATAAATTTAAAAAGTTTTAGTAGTTAGATATACCTACTAATACTAATCAATTCAATTACCGGAATTTCGAAAAAAGTGCATTCTAATGGTTATTTTTTAAATTTAAAAATTAATTGATAAAAAAAATAAAATAATAAAAATGGACTCAACTTCCTTATTATACGTTTTTTTTGTCCATCTACCGAAGAATGATAGCAGATCTTATAAAAAATACATATTTATTAATTTACTACAATAATACAAGGTGTTATTATACTAATCACAATATTGTGTCAAGCTTATTTGTTGGTATTTTCATGTGAATACCGCACAAGAGTCCCAGTTGCTCCCAACCGCCTGGAACCAGTGAGACTATAGCATCCCCAGTTGGAGAATGTTGTGAGGTTGAAGGTGGAGAAATACCTGGCTATTCAGATCTGGTCATCAAATACGGCCACAGCCATTTCAAGCCAAGCTTTAATTCTTATTGCTGGTCTTACAACAGGGCGATAATGAGAGTATCTTTCACTTTGGAAGGCGTCGCAAATAAAATATGCATTTGAACCCGCGACCTTCGGCTTGCTAGTCGAGAGCCTTACCCCGTCAAACGTAAAACCCCCTCATGTTTTATTCAATTAATTGCTGGATATATAAAGATCATTTCTTTTTCTAGAGAAATTCCCGAGTTATGAATAACTTGACAATATTTGAAAATCTCCTACTACCACCACAGTAAGTGAAAAATGTTGCTTGTATCGTAGTAGATTTTTTTTTTATTTTTTAAAAAAGAAAGACAAATATTCCCGGGTTACGAATAACCCAACAACATTTGAAAATCTCCTACTACCACCACACCAAGCGGAAGATGTTGCTTGTGTTGTGATGGAGGACTTAGCCAGCCGAGGAATCGAACACGGAACGCCTGGATGGAACCCAAACGCGGTGCCCACTGAACCACTGACCGGTGACAGATGAATTACAACCTAGGAATTGAACTCACGACGCCTGAGTGGGACCCAGACGCAATGCCAACTCCGTTACAACCGGTCGGTGATCATTATAGAATTGTTAATAACATTTTGTTTTCGTGCATTTTTGTGACTTAAAAATAAAATATTTATTTTACAAATATTGCTCAAATGTTCATAAAGCTACCGAAATAACAATTGTTGCGTAAGAATTTATTTATAATTTTCTTTTCATCGGTTTTTGGATTCATGACTTAAATTAACGTCTCAAAGCACGATTTTATTTTTTCTTATGCTTTTATTTATGGAAAATTTTAAGTCGCTAAACTATCAAGCACCATCCTACAAATTACTCAACAATCAACTCATACTAACACCAAGCCAATTTACAATCAAGACATCCACAACCACAATACTCGAAATAACAATAAAATCCGCATTCCTCAAACACACACTACAAAATATGGGATAAAATCTCTGAACTATATTGATTAAACACTATATAATTCGCTTCCAGATATGTACAAAAACATCCAGCCTAATAAAAAATTGCAAAGCAATGCTTTAAAAGAATATTTTTTAACTACATTTAAAAATGAAAATATGTAATCGTCTTGTCATTTTTTGTTATATCTTATATACTCGTATCAGTTTTTCCCTCTCTTTACTTGTTTTCTCTTGTTGTTTGTTCTACTTAACCTGTCTTTATTTTTATTTTTATGCTGTACTGAATGTAAAACTTATATTATGATATCAAAATACCTTTGTAAAATTGTTACTACTACCTCCTACCTATGAATTGTAAGTTCCTCCTGTCCTAAAATGAGTTTTGTAACTCATCGGGATTGCTCTAGCAAGAAATAAAAACAATGAAATGAAAAAAATGAAAAAAATCAAGGCTGTCGTAAGACTTCACATAAGAATCATTTAAGACCCATTGACCAGCGTCTGAGAATTAAAGTTCCAAAATGCTTGCAACTGTACAGAGTACAGAGTGTACGGGGAGGTACCGAAGAGAAAGATCGATTATTCCCCGTATCAAATTTTTGAAACTAAAAATTTAATATCGATTTATTTAATTAAAAACTCGCTTTAATACATACCTACATTCAAGTAAGCAATAAAAATGCTCAAAAAGCATGATGAAAAATTATTAAATATCGTGTACTTCTTGTAAGTATTTTTTGATCATAAGTATTTATGATTTTTCAATAATGTCTAAACAAAAAGAGTGTGTAAAAAAAATCTGTTTTTTTTTAGTTTGTAAGACTTTAAATAAATAGAAAAACTGAATTTTTTTCGTCACTAAACACGTTCTCGAATTTATTTTTTAATGATTTTAATTGAACTAAAATTAAAATTCTGAAAAGTCTCTTTACTAGATTATGTATTGATTTATTTTACTGTATGATTATATGATTTGATTTTTTTTGTATAATACAATATTTTGTTTAAAAATTTTACAAATCTGCCAACGACCAACTGTGTAACCTTAGTATAATTATTATTTGGTGAAGTCTACGACACTAAAACTGATTCTCCATTACATGATATCAATTTTGACGATTCGATTGATTTAAACAATTGTATATTTAATGAAACTGATATTAAAAAGAAAATTGTCTCTTTAAAACAAAATAAATCCGCAGGCCCTGATAATGTTCCTCCAATATTTTTATTAAAATGTATATCTATATTAACAATTCCACTAATGAAAATTTTTAACCTCTCTCTAAAATCTGGAATTTTTCCTGATCAATGGAAGAATAGCTTTTTAACGCCTATATTTAAAAAAGGTGATAAAACTGACGTCTCAAATTATAGACCTATATGTATACAATCTGCAATTCCTAAATTATTTGAATCTATTTTATTAACGAAACTTAATAAGGAATTAATTAAAGTTATTACACCATTTCAACATGGATTCATTTCGGGAAGATCAACTCTAACAAACCTTATGATTTATCAACATCATATAATTGCAACATTGAATAAACGATCTCAAACTGATTCAGTGTACACAGACTTTAGCAAGGCATTCGATAAGGTATCTCACAAAATTTTAATTCATAAACTAAAAGTTCTTGGTGTTTCTGGTAGCATGTTAAACTGGTTCAAAAGTTACTTGTCATCTAGAAAAATTTGTGTAAAAATTTTAGATTGCACTTCTAAGCAATTTGTGGCTTCCAGCGGAGTTCCACAAGGTTCTCATTTGGGTCCTGTGTTATTTTTAATATTTATCAATGATATTGTAAAAGTTTTTAATGGAGTAAACATACTCCTGTTTGCCGATGATTTAAAAATTTACAAAACGATTACCTGTATTAATGATTGTAATATCCTTCAATCCAATCTCGATCGTTTACAAAATTGGTGTAATCATAATGAACTGTTTTTAAATATTGATAAGTGTCAATTCATATCTTTCTGTAGAAACAAAAATCCTATTATGTTTCATTATAGTATCAATAATATTTCTCTTAAAAAGATGTCTCATATCAAGGATCTGGGTATCGTATTTGATGAAAAATTAACGTTTGTTCCACACATTAATGAAGTTACTAATAAGGCTATGAAATGTTTGGGATTTATTTTAAGAACAGTCAAAGATTTTACGTCACTTTATTCATTTAAAATACTCTTCACTGCCTTAGTTAGAAGTAATTTAGAATATAATTCTACTATTTGGTCCCCATACTATAAAGCACATCAAGTAAAAATTGAGAGAGTTCAACATAAATTTTTAAGATTCATTAATTTCAAACTCTCCATACCCATTGAACAAATTAATTATGATATATTATTGAAACGACTTAATTTAACTGACTTATCTTCTAGAAGAACCAAGAGCGATATGGTACTTTTATTTAAATTAGTAAATGGCACAATTGACGCACCTGATTTAACTAAACTAATAACATTCAGAGTACCAAATTGTAACACGAGGCTTCAAGAGCTGTTCTTTGTTTATCCTTCGAAAACTAATTATTTCAATAACTCCCCAATCCAAAGACTACATAGGCTTGGAAATAAATTTAGTTCAGTTGATATTTTCGTTTATTCCTTATCAAAATTTATTTCTGAAATTTCAAAAATTCTGTTTCCCACTTACTAAACAATGATGTAACATAATTTGTATATTATTGTTTATTTTTCTGTTATTTTTGTATTATGGTTGTTGTAAAAGCTCTATGGGCGTGAATAAATAAATAAATAAATAAAATAAACTTAGTTTTTCAAAATTAAAAAAATGCGTTTACCTGATAAAATATCCGAATCAATTTATGGTTTTTTGTATGTCTAGACGTCTAGTGTCAATACGCCTAGAATTTGATTTAAAAAGGACAAATTTCCGGCATTTTCTGGTTATAACCTCTTAAATCGGAACCTTTTTTAATTTCATTTGATCAAAATGTTTAGATATTGACCAGCAATGAGCTTTACACCGACAGATTAATTCGTCAGCATTATTTTTTGCCGAAGCATTCGGAGAGTCTTATGACCGGAATACTGGAAGTGCGGGTTGAAGGGTTTCCTGAATAATTATGAAGTTAGCTGTAAATAAAATTCCAACTTTTACAATTGACCTCGATCAGATTTCTTACAAACTTTGTATTTGTCTTAAGTTATCGGAAAAAATATTAATTAAAATAGGAAAAAAATATTTTTGTAATCGTCACATAGTTTGAATTTAAATGCAGTTTTGAAGTAGTTCGGGACAACCGTACATTCTTCAAGGCTGAAAACATCTAAATAAATAAAAATTCTGAAAGGAATTCAAAAGATTATATTGTGAAAGATTACCTATTCAGAATTGAGATGTTGCTTGGATTGGCAATATCCAAGTTTAGTGACCAGATCTGAATAGCGAGGTACCTATTTCCTATTATTCGTCTTCTCCATCTCATTCCCTTTCCTACTCTTTTCAGCCTCACTTCTTACCCCAATTGGTTAGGTTAGGTCACATTTGGGAGCCTTTAGAATAATAAATTTTTAAAGCTTGCTAGGTCTATTTTCATACACATACAGTTTCTTGATAATTTTGAATCATTATATTCATATTATATATCACTATATTCTATTATATTCAGTTATTCGTTGTAATGTATAATAATTAGTCTATGATTAGTTCTCATATTACTTTGATTGTCTGATGGCTCTTCGGGTCAGAAGGTCTCATTTCCGATATGTGCCGAAAGTAACTGAAGGTATATGTGAAGAGTCATTAATAATGACTCATTATAATTCTAGAGCTCCGCCGACAAAACCTAGCTTCCGGTCAGATCAGGTCAGTTCTCGGAATTATAATATTAAAATGAAAATGTTGATCGTTTTTTATATCGGTTTAAAGAGTTCTTAGTTGAAATTTTCAGTCAATATTAATTTATTATGTTATTAAAATTTTACCGAATGAAACTTTCAAAAATTGTTTTTTTACAAAGGAACATTAAAAGAATTATATCCCGGAATTAAAATAATTTTATGTTTGTTTGTTACACTTAACTATCTATGGTAACTACCTACTTATTTTATTACTAAATAGTATTTTAGCAGTACAATAAATACATCACAAGTCCCTAGTTATAATTCTTAGTTGTAAGTCACAGTTGTCAATATTAGTTGTAATGAATATCTTAAATATATAAACGAAAATGGCGCTATATAAATTATCCGAACATTAGTATTATTATTTGCTAAATTACTTCGTTCGCCTGTTTTCGTGAGGCATTCAGCACATAATAAAGTTAATAAAGAAAAAGTAACTAATAGTATCTAAGTGATTTCAATTAACGTAAGTGAAATCTATTTGCCGATCCCTAAAACATGGCATGCCAAATAAAATGTCAAAGCCATCGTAAACCAAGTAAACACGGTTTTCATCGGCCGATTATCGAAAAACAACGACAAATACACCATTTCATTAACTCTTCGCGGGCTCGGCCCTGTTTGCTGGGCCCATTCATTACAAAAGTGCTTTTAATATATACAATTAAGGGTTCGTGATGTATTCCGATTTCGGGGCAGTGGGGGCGGGTGGCTCAGTGGCAACTAGGGATTGCAAATCAACCGCTGTTTTTCAAAAATCCGGATTTTCGGATTTTTTGAATGTCAAAGTCCGGATTTTCGCATTTCTTGTAACTGAATTTTAATAACTTTTCTGTCTCCGAATTTAGAGTTCTATATTCGGGTATCTGGATAAAGGGATGCACCATGTCATGTAAAGTTCGAAATCGGGCCGCTAACAATAAAAATCGATGGAGGTTTAAATTATTTCAACAGCCGCCTGTTTTGATTTACATAAGAAAAAAAAATCGCCAGAAAGCGCGTTTTTATTTTTATTTTGCAAAAATATTTGAATGTTTTACGATCATTTTCTAAAGCACTTAATTTTCCACCGTATACAATAAAATTATAACACAAAAGAGGTTAGTAAATAGAGGTTTATGATCTTTAAAGTAGTTTTTATGAGCTTGCTACTTTCTGGACTTATAAAAAGACAAAACAAATTCTCGATTATTTCAAAGACCAAGATATTATCTTTTAAGTTAAAAAACCTGCGATATACCCCTGCGAGTAGAACATATTATGTTCTATTCGCGGTATTTAATTAAAGCATTTAATATATTTCTAAGTAATCAAGTTTTCAAAACAAACCCCCAGGATAGTGTATTACTTCGTAGTGCTTTACCTTAAATTCTAATGTTTTAAATTATTTTATCTTTTGGTATTTGCATCTTCAATATGATGTAAAAGGCGTTGGATTGATTAAATTTATTCCAATTCTTGAATTTAAAACTTAAGTTAATTAATTAAGTTAAAACATTAAAGATTTATGTATTTTTAAATTCAAATAGTTAAAATAAACTATTGTGCGTTAATGACAATATTACGAAATAAGGTATCTCTATTATTAGGCATTGTACTTATGGTATTCTAAATTTATCAATTTAATTTCAATAAACACACACATTTCTCATATGCACAAACACTAAGACTTGGTTATCGGATTACCAAACCAATTATCACTAATTTCTATTCAGGTCTCAGATATTAATATCTAAATATTAAGTATTGCTTACATTTTTGCCCGTTCATTTAACAGAACCTGTGTTATTACAAAAGACTTCTTAAACAAAATTCATATTATTATAATCTGGATTTAATATTTGAAAATTCTGACTCACTTATATTGTAAATAATCCTAAAACCCGGAATTGTTGTTAAAAAAATTCAATTTCAGATAATCCGAAAATCCGGATTTTTCGAAATCCAGATTATCAAGTTTGAACTCCCTAGTGGCGAGAGCCCCCCTAAACGAATTCGGATATCCTCTCCGCAGGAGATCTGCAGGATTCAATAAATTGGATTGATTGGATGAAAGTATCGGGATAAATGGGGAATCTCGGCCATGATGAAGTGCCCGAATAAAAAATAAAATAATTTGGCGGGGGCGAAAAAACAAAGGCGACCCCTTTGTCTTCTGTTCAATTAGCATATCTGAGACTATTCTCGGAAGTTTAATTTGTGTAATTCCGCCGAGCAGTGGCGTGTCCCCGAAATATTGGGGTTAACAAGTCGGAGCCAGGTTTAAGAGGATTGAATAAAATTACAATCGATTTACATATATTTCATTTTAAAATTGATATTTTACGGAGCGATAAAATTATTTGTACGCTCAGATTCATTCGGCTAAATATATTTATTTAATGTAAACTTTATTGCCATTTTCCATAATGGCAGAACACAATTCTTTAATTTTATTAAAATATACAAATACCATAAAATAGGTGTGGGATGGAGTTAATTTAGATCCGTACCAGGAATCTTGTGTGTCACGAAAATGCCTATAAAACTTAAAGGAAAGATATACCAGACTATTGTTAGACCCGCGATAATGTATGGCTCCGAATGCTGAACTATGTACAACTCCTACTCTAGGCAAATTCGAAACAACAGAAATGCGAATGCTTAGATGGTCGGCAGGGGTATCACTAAAAGATACAATTAAAAGTTCATGCATTCGCGGTAGCTTGGGTGTCTAGGACATAAACAGTAAGCTAGAGGAACGACAGTTGAGATGGTATGGGCACATAAGACAGAGACCACCAGACCACACAGTGAAGCAGGAAATGTTTATGGAGCTTCATCGACGGTCATCCAGAGGAAGACTAAAGAACTCCCGGATGACACAATGCTCCAATATTCTACATAGAAACAGCCTGGATGAAAGTGATACCCAGAACCGAAAAGCTACAACCTGAGAACAAGAAGAGCTGACCCCAACAGCCTACCTATACAGTGAGTTGGGACAATGCAAGAAATAAGAAGATACACTTGGAGGTGTGTTAAAATAAAGACGACAATCTCCACCATTTGTGTAAAATGAGTTAGATATGGCGATGGATAAAGAAACAAAAAATACTATCGACAGCTGCGAAGGTTTCGGAGCATATATAACAGTTTCCTATACATTTTTTAATGAAAGTAATTAGTTCTGCAACAAACACGCAATCTTCTTCAGGTTACGGAAAAAAAAAACGGCACTGTTTTTTTGGGCCAATCACAGAGCCAGAAATATAATATTCAACATGGCCGCCCCATACAAAGTGTGACCCGAAAATAAATGGCGTTTTCAGTTCCTAAAAAAACCGACAGTCTACAACCTTGCACAAAAGCGGTTTTCTCCATAGGAAAATAACTCAATGGTTTACCGGAAACATTTATTAAAAAAACTGTACTTTATAGTTAAAGTATGAGGAAAATACAAAAAAAAAACTTTTATTTCATATTGAAATGGAGAATACAACATATGTTTTAACAAGCCTCACATTATCATAGATATCTATTATTTATTATCGTGATCTGTTATTCTAAGCTCCTTAATATTTTCAAGAAACATATACAAAATAATTTCTAATATTAATTCTGGTATTCACAAAACACCTTTCAATTCATTTTCACGACCATCTTAACAAATTGCAATTGACTTAAATAGTATTCACGTCTTTATAAAACAATTAGGACCAACCTGCCATTATCATTAAAAGAGGAAAATCAAATTTTGATGTCAAGTCCTACATAATAAAGAATTTCAATTGCCCCGTTTGATTTTCAAAGAAAATCCGTTTTCACCGTAAATTGTAATAATTCATTAAAATAAAAAAAATAGGGTAGGGGTAAATAAAATCATATAAATAAGACGTCTCAATGTCATCTAACCACAGTTTTGTATTCTTTTCCACCAACCATTTTTTCAACTCATAAAATTTGATTTTCTTTAATTTTTTTACAAAAATTTAGCACGGCCGTAGCAAGCAGTTAGATTCTGAGCTCCATGTCTAGATATCACGAATTCAATACCCGGCGTGGTACAAACAGTTTATGTATCTATTGATTTTTCTTATGTATCCAACCTCTACTAAAAGAAGACGCCATAAAATGATTGTAAAAAGTAAAACTTCGCATCATTTTTGGTAAGAGACCGCTGATTAGAATTAATTTAATTATTTTCACGTTTATACGTAACATGTGTTTTAGTGTTAATCGCATATTATTTGTTGCGAAGCATTATGTAAAGGAACCCCAACAGAACATCCGATTTTTTTGTTTTATACGTTTATTTTCTGTTGGCATTTTCAAAATCCTCTCCCTATGGACTGGGATTGTGTTACACGCCGAAGATTTTACTTTCTTTATCAGTCTTCCATCTTTCCTTCGCCGTTTCTTGATATCTGGGAGGGTTTTCCAATCAGTCAGTGTAATATTTCAGCCTTCTCCAGTCTTTCCACAGATTGAGCATTTCCCAGCCGCAATTCCATACTTCCACATATCCACATTTCTACAATTGAAACCTTGCGTAAGCGTTTTTATTCCACGCTATTGTGTCGGGTGATTTGAAAGAAGATACCTCCTTTTCACAGGCTTTTCTCACAGTTAAAAGGAATATGTGTCAAACAAAATTGAACTAAGTATTTAGAATATTATGTGTAGAAGATTAAATTTATAAAAAATATCATGTATCTCAATTAGTTTTCGAAAAAACGAACCCACACCGGGACACTCTTTTTATTAATTAAGCTTATGTCCGCGACTTCGTCCGCGCAGGATTAGTACTTTGAGTAGCCTCTTATCCTAGGTCCTTTCTATGTTTATGCCAAAATTCTTAACCTATTTATATAAAATATCTATAATTCTTGATTCGCTTCAAAGTATTAGGCGAGTAGGTACATCAAATAAACTCACTAATTTAATAATTTTCTAAAATAGAATTTCATTTAACAATCATTGTTTTGCAAAATATAATTCTCAAATTTTGACATTTTCTAATAAGCAATAACTATTATTTGTAATATATAGAAAATAGCTAGCTTTAAAAATCATAGCCTATATGTTATTCTGATGTATGAGAAATGTTATTGTAAAGTTTCATTGAAATCCATTCAGTAGTTTTGTATGAGAGAGTAACAAACACACATATATCCATACAAACTTTCGCGTTTATAATATAAGTAAGATAAGATTATGTGGATAGAAAACAACTCACCACAACGAGATCCTAGCATTAAATGTAACACCCAACCAACAAACAAAAAAAAAACAGTCAAAAGGGCAAAATAAATTAATTGTGAATGTAATAATATTTTGGGCCTTTGTATTAATGTTTAACCTTTGTTGCAGTACCAGACCGAAGCTATCGAAGATGTTTATATAATTAAACAAAAATGTTTCCGTACATTTCGTTAGTCTTACAAAATAACATTGTTAGTTTTATAACAGAGATTACATTTTTTGTAGTTGGTCTTTATATCGGTCGCCTTCTCCCACTTCTAGTTCCCGGGAAACTTTGATTTCTTTCACACCCCCGTATCACCCTCCTCCCTACCATCAAATATCGGTTACATTTCTCATGTTTCCTTCTCAATATCACTGGTCGGTTGCGACGCTCCGAAAAGGGTGCTTTTATGTTATTATTTTTATAGAATGTTATTTCCTTCCAGCTGTGATACGTTTTATCACCGGGAGTAAGATCAATAGTGGATACATTGTCACACGATTGATTTCCTTACAATTGGCCTTTGGTGCATCGGTAGATAATAATTTAACACCATTAAATAATTATATTATTAAAATTAAAGTACCTACATTACATAAATTTGATAATGTTATTATTAAGTTCTGCAATTATATTAGTTCTGTTATAACAAACTGCCTTCTTACGGATTTCGCTTCTTCCCTTCTACTCAAAAAGTCCCCCCAGACAGCAGAAATTCCTTTCCTCAAGGCCTCCTGTGTGGAGTTAATGTAAATTTTTTTTTTTTTTTAAATTCCGATTGTTGTTTCGGCATTCTAAGCCATTATCTAAATGTGGTTATGCCTTATTAATACGATTTATTTATATAATATTAAATACCCCTACCATTGACCAACCCCTCCGTAGTCGAAGGCTCTCGTCTAGCGATCCAGAGGTCGCAGGTTCAAATCCCGGCGTGCCCAAGAATATTTTATTTGATTGCTTTGTGATTTAAAATTAAAGTATTAAAAATAATATAAGGTATATTTACGGCACATTCCAGAGTGGAGGATAATCTTAGTATCGCCCTGGTGTAAGACCACTATTCAGAATTGAACATTTGCTTGAAATGGCTTTAGCCGTCTTTGGCGACTAGATTTGAATAGCTAGTTACTTCCCCACCTTCCTCTTTCCCATTTCCTTCCTTTCCCACTTATCTTCAGCCTTATGGGAATGCCATAGTCTCACTGGCTCTAGGCGGTTTCAAACAGTTGGAACTCTTATGCGGTATTCACAAACCCTTTTTTTATTTGTACAATGTTTTAAGCTATACAATGCATTTCCACTGGCCTTTAGACAGAACAAAACTTATTTTAAATATAAATCAAACGTCAAGTCTTGGATCATTCAGCTAAGACAGATTAACATGAAAGATTTTATCAAAATAAAATAAAAATAAAAAAAATTATAGGGGAAAAAAACGATTGATTTTCTAAGTACATCTTTTTTATCGAAAAAATTAGTAATTCACTTTATACATCGTAAGTGTAAAATAGGGTAGGGTTGGTAAATAAAATCATCGAAATAAGTCGTCTCAATGCTGCATAAAAACATTTTGATAATGTCCATTAATAATAAAAATAATAATAATAACGCCGAAACAGTTGCCACCATAATAAACAATACTTGAAGAATTTATTAATAACATAATTAAATATGTTTTACTTTAAATAATAATAATAAATTCCGTTTGGTCATGGACCCAAAATAATCAAAATACAAAATACTCAAATTTTGCAAATGATAAGTACGGATAAGGACTCGTAATAGGTTTTTGGTACACTAGGAGTAATCATTTTTTTCTTAACTGTTTTTTTCTAAATAAGGTAGAAAAGGTTTAACTTCTTTTGTATTAGCTGAGCCGCTACAACCCGTATCTTATTTGGACAAGGTTCTAACTGACATTTTTTCAAAAATTACCTATTATTTTGCCTATAAAACCATTTATTTTGCTCATTTCGAAAACCCACTATATTTTTACACAGCCATCTGTATTTCCCTAGATGTATGATGAAGTTCTAACATCAAGCTTTTAAAGATTCCATTTATTTTGCAAGATTCTAACATCACTTTGAACCTTTTGCAATCGTAATTTTGTTTGTGTCTTGACAGTTGATCGTTGTTACGATGCACAGTTTAGTTCACATTGGTTGGATAGGGTTATAACTACGTCTTACCATGTTCTGAGATCTCAAAGTTTGCACCAATTTTCAAAATCTTTTTAACAATTTTTGATTTTGAGGTTAAATATTATTTAAATTCAATAGTATTTTAGTTTAACAACTTTGAGGGAAAATATTTAAATACGACGCGCCGTGGAAATATCTTGGTATGGCATTAGGGAAATATAGTTAGAACCTTACGCAATGAATGTTAGGCTTTAGCTGATTGCAAATGGTTCTATGTGTACGTTAAGCTATGTTTTAAAATGATAAGTGTACATCCTATTTAAATATTTTACTTTAAAATTTGTTAAACTAAAATAATTTCCACAGAGATTATGAGAAATTTTTTTATTATGATTTTTTTCTTTTATTAACATATTTAAAAAATCATCTCTGACACCTCATATCTCAGAACAGTATCTAAATTTCTCTAAATAAACTGCTTATGTGACCTGCCAGCTAAGTATGGTACTAATATAATAATAAAAAAATACATGTACATTTTTATGCAGCATCGCGTTCATTGGTCAAATGTATTGTACAATGTACATATAGTTTTATATGAAGAACCGATGGAAGCAATATTTTAGCCGCTGTTATAATGTTTTGTATTGTCTGTAGTTAGAAGTAAGATTGTAGAAATAATATATTATAAATTTGTACAGCATCCTTGAAGTAATTTTTCTCTTCGATATCTTTTTGGACATCCAAATATTGTTATTATTATAACAAGGTAAAGTGAAGTTAGAACTCTGTCCAACGAAAGTGATAAACCATTTGTCCCTCGGTCTCCATTGTGCCCTTTTGTATAGGTATAGGTACAAGACGAGGACGTTTCGGTCGATTAGAGCCCTTTACTGGATCCTTCAAGGGATATTAGGCCTGGAATGTGAGGAGTGGATTTATGTAGTCGCTGCAAAAGTACGAACCGTCACTGCTACAAACGAGTACGTGAAATGGAAAATACTTTCTTTGTTTTGAATGAAATCAGATCAAAGTAACAATTTAATCTGTTGAGTTATGGCCGTCTGATTTATTCGTCAGTTTGGGCTTCGTTCGCAGAATAGTAATTTTTTATGTTGATAGGTTCTGGAAATGTTTAACATATTTGAGAGCGCTGTCACCCATACGTTAACGGCAATTGAAAAAAACGTGTTTTTGGTGTAAATTTAGGTTTTGTTTCAATTCCGTAATCCCGCAAATCTATGTTATCAAATATTTCTGAAATTCTGCGGGATTACGGGATTGGAAACCCTTATTGTAGATAATGTCTAATACTAATCTTTATTTAACATCGATCTTGGAGGTCATCATGTTAGTTTTTCTATATTTTTCCTCTGAATAAAGTAGATTCAAATTAATAATTAAATGTTGTGTACTTTTATACAAAAGACACAAAAATTCATTTTTTTAATGTTAATACCGCACAATAGTCCCAACCGCATGAAGCCAGTGAGAGTGTGGCATCCCCAATTGGGGTATGTTATGTGGCGGAAGGTAGATAGGTAAAGAGGATGGTGGTGAAGTACTTGGCTATTCAGTCTGGTCATCAAACGTGGCTGGAGTCATTTCAAGCAACGTTTCAATTCTAAATGGTGGTCTTACACCAGGGCAATACTGAGAGCATCCTCCGCTCTGGAACTTACCGCAAATATAATTTATATTATTTTTAATTCATTAATTGTGAAATTTCACGAAATAATCAAATACAATTTATTTGTGCGCATAGAAACCTCAACCCGCGATCTTTGGATTGTTAGTCGAGAGCTTTACCCCTCGACCACGGAGGCCGTCAAGTTTATTTGCGAACAAAAAAAAATGTATTCAAAGCGAAGCCTTTAATGGCTGGTCGCGCTTTCCAAAGGAAATCCCGCTGTCGACCAAGTTTTAAGTTTAAAGTTTAAGGGGTGTCGGGTTTATATAATTTGAAAGGCTCGATGTTCACACCCTCGATTACAGCTTATTTGTGAAGCTCTCGCTAGCTCCATTGGAAGTTTTTATATCGGAGAAAGAAACCCCTCGACGTTTAGGGGATGGGGGCGGTTGAAAGTTTGGAGCAATGCATTTATTTGCAGGATTTGTCGACAACTCTGCATATTAAATATTTTATTTTGAAAGTTTTCTGTATTTCAAACGGTTCTTGGAATTGAACATTGAAACACGTGCAAGCGATATACGATGGAATCATAGTAGAAGTAGATACTATCACGAAATTCTGTTCTTTTCATATTCTTATTCTGTTGCTGTTTCGTGACCTTGCGACTTCATACCTGCACGGAGAAAAATGTTATTCGAAAAAACGATTATTTTAATAGTAAAAACGATTAAAAACGGGACTAAAGTTCTTACGAACAAATTAACAGGGTTTCAATGTTTATTGGCAGGAAAATGTAAGAATAATTTACTATTAAAATTATCGTTTTTTCGAATAACATTTTTCTCCGTGTGCCATTTACATGAAACTGAAAGTGAAAGTCGTTTTCCCGCAGGGATAGGCAGAGAGGACTGACCGCCAAACAACTCAGTTTTGGTTCACAATCTGTGCCTCATTCTCATTCATACATCGTAGTCTATTATTCTGACTCTTGTATTGGCCCTACTCGAGTATCTGATTCACTCGATTGTGCCATGTCTTCCTCGGGCGTCACCGAGTACTGTACTCCTTAATCTCCTTTCTTCTTTCATTCATTTCTTTTCATGCCCAAACCATCTGAACGTCCCTTTCTTAATCTTACTCATTAGGCCAAATTTACGCCTCATGAATCTCATTTGAAAGCATTCTGTCTACTTTCATCCTTCTTCAACGAGTTCCGTATACCTCACTGCAATACATCAGAGTTGTTGCCAGCACTCCATTGTGGAATGCTAGCTTCGCTTCTCTGGACATTTTTTTGTTAACGCCAACCACTTCTTAGATATATTTTTCTTTTCTTCATTAAGTTGTACGGGGAGCATCTTCTCGGAATTTTTTTGATGGAATGCCATTAGTCCGTCTTCTTGGGGTTATATAACCATGTATATTTAATTTTCACAACATTTTTTACAAAATTTAAAATGTACATACACTTGTTACTTTGTAAATTATCTAATCTCAGAGCTGCCCGATTATTTTTGATTATTTAAAAAAAAACTAAATGTCCTGTTTTTTGCGTACAATGTTTTTAAACATATATGTAAAGACAATGTTTTCTGTGTATTCACTTTTCATAATGTTAAATTTCTTAAGAAAAAATATGACCTTTAACTTGATTTTACTAAAAATACAAGTCTTTTAAAAGTAGAAAATCTTTATATTATTATTTCGAGCGAAATTCCATAAAAATGAGATGAGAGAAATCTGGCTAGCCGATTGTTCGCTTCAAGCGACAAAGCGAAGACCAGAGACGAGAATGAATGGGCGTCATTTCATCCCTTTTTGTGCATTTTCCTTTGGCTGCAAAGAATATCTTCTATTCTTTGGTCGCTTTTTCCCGAACCGAATTGATGACATCTAGCGGCCGCGCGCAAACTACCCGACTACTACTTCCAACTTTCCCCGCCAGAGTTTCTCTCGGGAAGTTTGTGTTATCGATGGCGGTCGGGAGTCGGGTGTCGGAATATCTGCTCAGAGAAAGATATTATTAAGTTTCAATGATTCTGTGTAAAATAATCTAATTCATTTTTATATTGGACCATTTTTCCATCTCCACTCTCCTAGAACGTTTGTTTCTTGTATATAACTAACTAACCATCACGCCGTTTCGCTGCAGGGGTAGGCAGAGAGGACCGACCACCAAACAACCCGGTCTTGGCACACACTCATTGCCATGGCCCGACTCAAGTATCTGATTCACTTGATCGTGCCATGTCTTCCTCGGACGTCCCCTACTTCTTATACCATTTACACTTGCGTCATATATTCTCCTTACGCTCCTTTCTTCGTTCATTCGCTCTACATGCCTAAACCATCTGAGGGTCCCTTTCTTAATTTTACTCATTACGCTTACATTCTTGGCGTATTTCCACATTTCTCACACGATCATATTTGGTTTTACCACACACACGCCTCTGGGATTCCATTTCAACATCATTCAGTCTACTTTCATCCTTTCTCTGTCAGTTCCATGCCTCACTGCCATACATCAGGATAGGTACAAGCACTCCATTGTGAACTGCTAGCTTCGCTTCTTTGGACAGCTTTTTGTTAGCGCCAACGGCATTCAGTCATCCATAAATGGAGTTACCTGCGTTTACCCGTCTTTCAATATCTCTATCAGCCTTCCCATCTCTCGTAAACATGCTACCCAGATACACAAACTCATCCACCTGTTAACAACTTTATTGCACACTGTTTTCGTACTCTCTCTTTCAAACACCATGACTTTAGACTTACTTACATTCATCATTAACTCATTCTTCATACATACTTCGTTCATCCTAGACACGAGCGACTGTAAATCTTCCATACTGTTAGAAATCAGCACCGCATTATCAGCATACAACAGGCAACATTCTTTCAGATTACTTAATTTCTTGTGTATTATGTAGGTTTATTAATTCCATGCTGGCTAATTTCATATTTCATTATGCACGGAGAAAAATTTTATTCTAAAATACGATCATTTCATTCATAAAAACTGTTAAAAACGGACTGAAGTTCTTACGAACAAATTAACCGTGCTTCAATGTTTATTGGCGGGAAAATGTAAGAATAATTTGTTGGTATACGTACGAAATTACGTATACCTACCAACAAATTATTCTTACATGTGCATTGAAACATTGTTAATTTGTTCGTAAGAACTTCAGTCCCGTTTTAACCGTTTTTACGAATTAAATTATCGTATTTTAGAATAACATTTTTCTCCGTGTGTATCCATGGAAAACGCTTAAAAAATAATCCATGCTAGAAAGAAAACTCCTAAAAATTATCAATTTTTCTTATTCTGCAATATAATATGGCCTCTTGTCTTATTTCCAACACTTAACCCGTCAGGCCTCGGGGCCTATTTTGTCAGATTGTCAAAATATTTCCGCTTTGCAATGAAACCCAAATAAATGAAATATTTCTGAATGCATCCGAAAACTAAAAAAATGTTTTTGGAAGGTGATGAAGTACGCTTTCAAATTTTATAATTCGAAATTAATATATAGGTACTTTTAAATATAAAATTTTTTAAAGTTTTAAAAATAGCTCTCACCTTATGTTTTTCTAACTAATATTACTGATAACGAAAAAAATATTAAACAATTGTATTATAAACGTTATCGTCAACTCAGTTTTTGTCCTTTCATGTAAAATAATTAATAAAAAATTCACAAATTTTATAATATTTTTAAAATTGCGGTCCGAAATAATGTTTTCATAAAGTTTTTGATTATTTTGCAGTTAACTTTTAGATTTGAATATAAAGCATGGTGTTTTCTCTTTTTAACACCGTTTAAATAATATTTCTAACCATGATGGTAAGTTTCACAACGATTTCTGTGAAACCTTTATGAGTTGTTCCGAAACCCGAACAAATTAGCCTAATAGGCATATTATATATTAAAAGAACCATAACTAATGATTGTAGCTTCACGAGCTAAAAATACCATCTTTGGCATTCTCTCCTCCTCACTCACTTTTTTTTCACTTTAGTATTTTTTGGTTAGACATCAAAAGAGATTTTTAGCTTTTTTAATCAAGAAAACACTTAAGCGGTTATTCTAAATAAAAGCTCACCCATCACTGAAAAGAAACAGTCACGGAACAGAATTACTCACTGAACAGAAACAATCACCGAAAAACAACAATCACCGAACAGAATTAATCACTGAACAGAAACAATCACCGAAAAAAAAAAACAATCACCGAACAGAATTAATCACTGAACAGAAACAATCACCGAAAAAATACAATCACCGAACAGAATTAATCACTGATCAAAAACATAACTGAACAGAAACAATCACTAAACAGAAACAATCTCTGAACAGAAACAATCACTGAAAATACCTAGAAATATGATTTATACCGATTGAAAACTGATCACGCTCACATTACACTTTTATTATGTATCGGTTTTTCTCTAGATTGTTTCCAGTATTTCCAATATTCAAGTTTCTCTAAATGAATTTCAATATTTATTATTATTACCAATTTATCTTAAATACTTTGATGTAAACTAATTTTGGTTAGGACCAAAGTTTTAGTTAGCATTTTTACAATCTTTGTTACATGTGCTTTTTAAAAAGAGTTTAATATTTTTAAATTAACATTTTGGCTTTAAAGTTTTGAATTTCCGTTTATGCGGCTAATTGGTTAAATCCCCTTGAAAAAATATTTTAATTAACAAAATACAGCGGAAAAAGTTTTCAGGTATTTAAAAGTTGTCTTTTATGGAATAACTTTTGTCAAGAGAATTTTGGCTTTGAACTTTGTTTAAATAGCCGTGTTATTTAGTATAAACCAAAAGCCAGTATAAAGGCAAAGAATGTTTTTAATAGTAATAATAGGGTAATTTTGTACTGCGCTATTTTTGAGAAGCTTCATCTCAAGGGCGTAGTAGAGAAATGGTGTCAACTCATATTATATCTTCAACACGTCATATCAACCTTTGTATTATGTCTTCTTCTTCTTCCTTGTACTGTCCCAACTCATTGCCTAGGTAGGATGTTGGGGTCGGCTCTTCTCGTTCTCAGGTTATAACTTCTTCGGTTCTAGGTATCGCTTTCATCATCCAGGCCGTTTCTCTGCAGTATTTTGGAGCATTGAGTCATCCAGGAGTAAACCTTCAAATTATTATTATTATTATTACTAGATAAGTATAACGGTAAATTGATTTGGAATTAGGATCTATTAACTGCAAAGGAGATAGCATCCCAAAAATAAACAAAAAAAGAGATAGCAGGTGTTCACAGGGATAAAGGCGTTTCCTAGAAGCCAGTTCATTTTTACCATTCAATACTGAGCCAAGTCGTTAAGCAAAAATTTACGCTTAGCAAAAGATATACTTCCATTTCACTTATAAAACTTCGTACTAACGCTTTTTGACCGAGCATTTGCATAATTCGAATATATTTTTTTATTTTTTTATTTTAAATGTCGCTCAGCCATTTACTGACACTGAAATTTTCGTTTACTACATTTTTTTTTTACATTTCTCCATAGGGAGGCTCTGAGGAAAATAATTTCCCTCAGGGCCTATGTCATTTATGAAGATGCTGTGTCAAGGGTCTTTTTGAGGAGAGGAAGGAGTGAAAATGGGTCTTGAAGAGACCCACGTTGTAGGAGGGAAGAAACACAGTGGGCGGCAAATCGTTTCACAGCCGAGCTTTTGAACTCAAGAACGAGTCGTAAAGCCACTTTTTCTCATATGACAAATTAATATCAACTGTGTACATATGTTGGGATCAATAATGCAGTTCCTTGGAGCATCTTCCCTTGAAATACCAATAGAAAAGGACAGCATTCCCACCAGACGCCTGTTTCCTAAAGATTGCAATCCGTTTGTTAAGATAGGAGAATCTATCAAACGGACCGCCCGTTTCTACACAGAGTCGAAGGTTTTTTCAGGTATATTATTATTTATTGTGTTAGTTTATACCACATTAGAATATAAACTAATATACACAAAGTAATATTTCATTTTATAAATTTAAATATTTTTACAGTAAGCAAAACATTTATTATTATTCATTCAATACATTCATTCTTCAGACTTTCAGGCATTTCGTCATACATGTTTAGTCCTCTATACAATTAGGCAGTTCTGTCATTTTGATTTTTCGTATGTAACAATCTAATTCTATTTATGTTTTTGGTATCGCAATTATGTACACTCTATTAAAAACAATTTCATCTTTCAAATATTTTGGCATTTGGTTTTTTATGACTTTATGCACCAAAATTAACATTAACGAATAGTCTCTTGTTTTAAAAAAAAACAAATTTAGTAAAACATGGGGCGAACTTGTGATTTATGCAGGTTAAGCAGTTTGATATTCAAGTATCTACGGGCCCTGTCTTATTTTGAAATTCTGGAATTTCGCGCAAAATCCACGAAATTCGCGTTATTGGCGTGAAAATGCTTTATTTTTATTGTAGTTTGTTATTTTATTTAACGCAAAGCAATAAAACGTAATATATTTCTTGATGTTTTGAAAACTTTACAGTTCCTTGGTAGTTTTTACGTACATGATTAATTTTATTCCTGAATAAAATACGACAATGTAGCGTTCGTGTAAAAATATGTCGGAAATGCCGACACTGTGACAAACATCGTTATCTGTCCCCGTGTCCTCAGGAGTGACCGGAAGTGCTTTTCCCGCCAAATTGTAGTGTTTCTACCGCCCTGCGCCCGTACCGACCACCCTGTAACACTTGCGGTGCGGAGTCGATTATAACTATTTATCTATTTAATTGTACCTAAATCTGTTCAAATATACGTAGTAATTTGGCAGCCATCTCTGGTCTGGAGCCCCGATGTACCTGAAAAACAAACTCTGTGCAGAAACGGGCGGTCCGCTTGATAGATTCTCCTGTCTCAACCAACGGATTGCAATCTTTAGAGCACAGTCGTCGGGTGGGAATGCTATCCTTGTTCTACCGGTATTTCAATGGAAGATGCTCCGAGAAGCTAGCGTCATTGATCCCCTCGGCACCGGTGCATAGTCGGGAAACGCGCCAAACGCGCGCCCAACATATGTACACAGTTGACATTTGTCACATGAGAACGGGACGCTTCTACGACTCGTTCTTGTGTTCAACAGCTTGGCTGTGGAACGATTTGCCGGCCTCTGTGTTTCCTCCTTCCTATAACATGGGTCTCTTCAAGACCCACGTTCACTCCTTCCTCTCCTCACAAAGATCTCCTTACAGCATCTTCAAAGATGACGTAGGCCCTGAGGGAAATTATTTTCCTCAGGACCTCCTGTGTGGAGTTAATATAAAAAAAAAAAAAGTTATTTGTCCAGGCGGTCCAAGTAGGCACTAACCATTGTACGAGGCGCCAAATGAAACTCACCATTTTTTGTTGCATTGGTAGCTTCAGTATCGATAATAGCGACGCCCCCGACTGCGTTGAAATGTATGTCGATCTGTAATCCCTATGACTTATTGATAACCATATATTTATTCATTTATGTTGAATAATTGAACTTAAAGCCGGGTCGCAGTGAAATATCAATAAATTGCCCTAAATAAATACATTGCTACTATTACTATTAACATTTTAATAATTTTTCCTCGCTATGCAACTTTATATTACTGTAATACCGTTAAAACATTGCTCCCTAAACCTACATAAAAAATGTCTATATTAAATCCTTGATAATATTCACCCTTCTCCGGCGTCCTTACGGTAAACATCTTCTGTCATTTAATCTTCCGTCCATAATCGTATTCCGTTCCCAATGTGTTAACCCGCCCCCCTCCCCCAAACCCAAGGCTCGTGGATGGGAGAGGGAGAGCGGGTGCGGGTGGGTGGTGGGAGAAGGAAACGGGGAAGGGCCGATCCTATTGGTTGAGGATTATTTCCGCATAATGACGTGTCAGACCTGTCCACCGATTTGGAATTTAGTGGGTCGTCTGAAGTGATAATATTACATGAATAAAATTACTATGATTCGTTTGGAAAAGCGTGCGCTTGTTAGGATGCGTGAACGGCCGATTTAAATTTGACAGTTTATTCCCTGACTCCTGTACGAATTTTTTAACTTATCGTAAATTTTTTATTGCTGGTATTCAGAAAAAATACAATTTCTCTTTTCCCAGATATTATTAGATTGGGTCGATCAATTCATTCAAGGTCTTAAAAAATGTTCCTACAACATTTTTCAAAGATTCTTTCATATGGTCAATCGTTAAAAAACTTCATTTTATCATCTAATAAACTTATGAAGTCAACTATTCAGTCCAGCTATTTTATTAAACCCCTAAGGCCTCGGGCATATTTTGTCAGAAGGTCAAAATATTTCCGCTTTGCAATAAAATCCAATGTAGATATAATTATTTGAAAAGCAAGCATTAAACAATTTTAAATTGGCTCACCTTACGTTTTGTCTAGTTAAGATTACTGATAATAGAAAAAAAAAAAAATACACATATTTTATTAGACAAATGTATTATAAACGTTATCGTCACCTCACTTTTTTGTTGTTTCATGTAAAAATAATGATTGTTTTTCAAATTGCGGTCAGAATCTTTGGTTCCATCAAGATGAACATTTAAATTATTCTGTGGTTAACTTTTAGATTTATATAAAAAGGGTAATGTTTTCTCTTTCTAACATAGTTAAAACTACGTTTCTCATCATGATGGTAACATAAATACAACGATTTCTATGAGACCTATATGAATTGTTCCCAAAAGCAAACAAATTAGGGGTTAATAAAGTACACAATTTTTTGTATTTCTTGGGCATTAACTATGTAACAATTTCTAGACATTTTGTTTTGAAGAGTTTTAATTTTCAATGTACTTTCGTTACTTAAATTTTAATTTTTTATGCTACCGGTTTCGACACATCCGTGTCATTCACTAAGTTGTAAGTTTTGTAAGTTTTAAGTTTGCTAGTGAATGACACGGATGTGTCGAAACCGGTAGCATAAAAAATTAAAATTTAAGTAACGAAAGTACATTGAAAATTAAAACTCTTCAAAACAAAATGTTAATAAAGTATTCTTTCCAATCGTCAATCTTTGAAAAACTGTCGTCTAATAAACGCCAAAAGTGTTCCGTTGAATCGTCAATCTTTACCGAACTATTTATTTTCAAAAGTATTTTTCCTAATCGCCAATCTTTCTAGAACTATTCCAATAAACCTCAAAAGTTCTCCGTTCTTCTTCGAAAATATTCAATTTATTCGGCGGAATTTAAAACGTGAGCTTTTGGCCTCGACCAAAGTACAAAGCGGGGCTTTTTGAAGAAAGACTTCTCGGAATGATCTCCTATCAAGCCTGTTCAAATAAATTGGAGAACCTTTAGACTAAATCTATGAATGATTCTTCTGTAGAGAAATGAAAACAAACCACTGTATAAAGTCAATGATATTTTGGATACCAAATCATTTGACCGCTTTGATTTGCTTTGAAAATATAATTCTTATATAAAAATAAACTTCTTATATAAAACACTTACATTTGTCGAAATTTCAATTTACGGTTTCTTGCTGCTAAAGTATTATAATAATTTATTTTTGTTATTAGTCGTGTTGCGCTCCTCCTTCTTTAGCCAACGTTTCGGACAGCATTACAGTGTCCATCATCAGGGCAGACGTGTGATGAACAGATGGACACTTTAAATAACCCAGGTACGGGGCGTACGTCATTCCTATCTCTACCTACGTTAAATTATCGTGAAAACAAGCTTATGTGTCCAAGCGGTTAACGCTGTCCGAAACATTGGCTAAATAAGGAGGTAGCGCAAAATGGCATAATTACCCAAAAATAAATCACTGTAATACTTTTGGCCGTGAAAATCTAAAATCGTAGCCGCTAAAGTAGTTTAATTGTTGACTTCCGGAGCGTAGAGACTAAAATAAGTATTGTAAGGAACATTTTATTTTTTTTGCCTATGTTGTCTTTAAGGGTACTGTGTGGAGAGTCTTTTTAGGGAAAGGAAAGAGAGGAAGTTCTGAGAAGGATAAGGGTATGAATGTATGGTGGGTAGGAATCTCTGGGTCAATGTGTCCAAGAGTGACGGATGTATGAATCCACCCCTCCCACTACGGTGCAAGGCGATTGGTCGAGAGAGTCCGGCTGGAAAGGTCAAAAGGTCTTGTCATGCCACACCCTTTGAACCCGGGCACCCCTGCTAAGTTGCCAATTCACCAAACGTAGGGCCTACTTCTTCTTTGAGAATGCTATATGGAGATTATGAGGGGTGGGTAGGAATCCTTTCTTTTACACTTTACAAATAATTGATCCCGCAGCCTCGGGATCCATAGTCAATAGTTTTAAAAACATTTTCACTGGGATCTGTATGAAATATCTATTATATATGCGTAGTTTGGAGTAATATATCACTGTTAGACGTCAACGCTAAATAAATAATGCATTATATCAATTCAATCCTTTTACAAATAAAAAAGCTACCCTTTGAGAAGGGAACGCTGTCAGTAATGTTACCTCATGAAATATTTATCAGGGCAAGAGGAAACGGACATATTTTCAGGAAACTGGCATGAAATTGTGAATTCCCCCGAAGATTTGCTACACAAACCGGAACCATAATTTTATAACAAACAAAAAACAGTATTTTTTATTTTTAACTTAATGATTTAAACCTCAAATTGTAATATTTTAATTAATGAAGAAAATATCAGCGAAACTCAATCGAACATCTGAAATAGACAAATTAGAAAAGATACAGTCACATCTGGTACTCGAACCCATGTCCTTCGGGCTTTGCGGGCAGCGGCTCTACCAACTGAGCTAACGTGTCCCAATCCGATTCGGTCATATTTAATTGTATCATGCTTCGACTGAAAACTACCTACATTATCTTCATTTTATTAACACATAACTCATAACGCATTAGCTCAGTTGGTAGAGCCGCAGCCCAGAAAGCCGGAGATCCTGGGTTCGAGTCGCATCGTTTTCTGATTTATCTGTTTCAGATTTTAGATTGAGTTTCGCTAATATTGTCTTCATTTATTAAAATAATACAGTTTTTTTAAACTTAACTCATAAACATGCAACTTCAACACCTCCCTTTTAAAGTAATTAAAAGTGATGAAATTTTCTTTCAAAAATTGATTAAATATCTTACGTTAGGTTATGGGCTATTTTTCTATATTTTTTTATAACCTTTATTGACTTTTTAAAGGAGTGTTGAAATGCCACTACGTTGTGTTGTCGTGGAACCGATTTCGTCTCTAGACATAATAGTTAAGCTAGCCATCTCTTCAAGTCAGCTGCATTTATTAATTAATAGCACAAATATTATTATTATTGTTGTAGATACAATTTAAAACAAAATAATATATAAAAAAATACCCGTGAAAAATCACGGGATATTGTAATCTTGAGCTTGAAGTTTATGTAAATAACATAATATTACAACGAGCTAGTGGTCAAAAATTATATTTACAGCAGAAACTCTTTGATAACAGCATTTTTCGTTTATATTTTTTTCTTGATCAATTTTGTAATTATGTATCAAGTTGTCTGATTTTTTGACACATTAGTTCCAGTTTTAAAAATTATATTAAAAATAATTTTTTGTTAAAATGTCATATGATAGGTAGGTACTTTACCGCTTGTCTGAACGCTTGATGAAATCAGTTCCAATTTTATAAAATATGAAAATTACATTTAAATTCAAAACAAATCCGAATTTAAATTAGAGTCACAATCACTCACAGATAAACTCACAACCGAAATTGGTACGTTTGGTGATTAAAACAGGATAATAATTGTCAAAATTCATACATGTACAAACGAAAAGAATAGTAAAAATTTATTATTGAAGTGATTTAAAAGCTAAAAACCATCAAGTTGTTTGTAAAAAAAATATTTAATTAATTTTGCAAGAATCATAATTTTCTTATTTTCAATAACCATTATAAAAAAAATTCAATCGTGGCTCTTAATAATTCTTACTTGTCATCTTTTTGTTTCAGGTAAGCAGTAATTTCCAGATCTATGAAATCAATCTTAAGGTTTAAACAACAGATCACGAAGAACAACGAAAGGTAAGATTTTAAGAAAAATTGTTATTACTTTATTAATAAGTCTTTCTTATATTTCTATAAAAAAGTAAACTTAATAACCTTTGACCTATAAACCTAAAATAACGATGGGAAAAATCGACACAATTATTATTTTTAAACTGTAAATCTATTTCGGAAGAAATCTTTCTTCATCAGAACAAATGGTACACTGTATAATTTGAACTTTTTAGTTCTTGTCCTGACGAAGGAAGGGTGCTTTAGTGACCACTATGAATTCGCGAAAATAATCTTAGGTTCCTACCCCCGGTTAAACGAAACATACGATATAATCTACGCCTTCGCAAATGGCGACTCAATCTAATATTGTATTTGTTAGCTTTTATTGAAACATTTTAGTTTGTACTAGACAACACTCACAACAACAGTCTTTATTCATATTGCATACGCTTGGGCGCAAAGAAATAATTCATCTTAAAATTATAAAGCACTGCTTGCCAAAAGTGTTTTTCTCTAAAATAATTATATAAGCACCATCTTATGAAAGAGCAGATTATAAATTCTTTTAAGTTCACTCTTAAGAAGCTAGACTTTGAACCACATGCGGAACACCCGCGTCTCTCATTCTGTCCCGCTCACAATAAGCTCACGCACACTTACAATACATGCGAATCCGAAATGTGCGAATGAGACAACGCTCAAATTTACCTACAGAAATCGCTCGAAAAGGGGTTTATGGAGAATACACTTTTCTACACCAAAACTTTCACGAAATTGAAATTTAAAAAAAAATATTTTTTTTAGAAAGAAGAAGCAACGTCGGTAGTTTTTATAATTTTATAATTCTTTATGAGAGTTGAGTTAGCAGCACTTTTTTCTTAAATAATATTTTTTGATAAATCGTACATGTTTGACAGTGAATGTTTACGTTAATACGAAACGCATCGAAAATTCTAAAACATACCGACATAGTTTTTACCCTCTAGAAGGCAGTATTCATTTTATGCAATTTTCGATGTAGAAAAGTGTTTTTTCCCGGGCGTCCTTTTTGTATGGGCCGAAAAGCGAAGTCTGTCATCGTTAGTACTATTCATTATAGCACTCCTTTAAGGACCTGCCACATACGGTGGTACTGAGTACGGTCACAAATCAACCACGGAACGATTTTCGAAATAACTAGGCATATATTAAATATTTTATTTCAATTTTCAACCCTGTCCCTCCATCCTTCGTTTCCGATAATAATATATTGATATTTATGAGCTTTTAAAAAAGCTTTTATCCGCCCCGCCGCGGCCGGGGGGTGTAGGGTACTTAATGTTCGGTGGTATTTATTACGTGTGTGCACGTGGAGGAGTCATTCTATATTCCTTAATTTGACCTCCATAGAGTTTTATTGCCGGCCCTAAAACATCACGAAATAAATTACTTTCGTGGGGTGAATCCAACCTTTATTGTAGGACACTCGTTCTTAAATATTGATCTCGTAAACCTATTAATATTGGATGGTTATTCACCTGTGTGGTAATGGTAAAGGTAGGCACGCAACGCCACGAGCCCATCCGATAAAATGATTCGTAACTCTGAATTAGATAACCTTAAACAGGCTGGGGATGTTATTTATAGAGTTTTGATGTGCGTAGGGCGACATATAATTATTGCTAAGCAACAGTTATACTTAATGCTCGGATAAATTTAATATCTCTAAAATACACGTAATAAGAAAATATTGCGTAATCACTAATCAATCATTGAAGAAAAAGATAATAAGAATAAATCTAAACGAAACATGAAATAGAAAATAAAAAAGCAACGGTCGCAAATAATGGTTATCGAATTCAGGACCCCTATCTTACCGGGATGGTAATCTGATCACTAAGCCACTGATAGGTGATTATTATTCTAGTATTTCAATTTATTTGTTTATATGAGATCGATAAAATGACAGAATATAATCATGTACCGATTCCTGGAGTGCTAGAATGATGACAGAATATAATCATTTACCGATTAGCATTATCGATCGATATGAATTTACCGACCCATTGTCGGTAATTTCTCATCGTTGCCTGGGACAACTGCAGATCGGTAACGTACACACGACAGTTGATATCGTATATATGTAGGACACTTAGTCATTGTGAACTGTCACCTATTCGTTAGCGATCTGCAGTTGTCCTAGGGAACGATGAGAAGTTACCGACAATCGGTCGGTAAATTCATATCGATCGACCATGGTAGCACACCTGAGCGGTCAGAGTATTGTCCCGATAAGATAGATGTCCTGGGTTCGATCCCCAGTCGCGACTGTTACTTTTTTTATTTTTCTTGTTCTGTTTCATGTTTCATCATATTGACTTCTTTAACGGTTAAATATTACAACCTTCAAGAGTTTTTATATTCAATTGAATGATATATTGTGTTATCAGAATCTATACAATATGAGATAATTATTATAATTGGAACGCTATTACTTTGCACGCTGCACTTTATTTATGCGGATAACCAGACCGGTTTCTTCAGTTGTTATTAAATGTTTCAGTTTACATCTGCCCCTGACTATTCAAAGTATCAGTCCTGATAATTTGAATAGTCAGGGCCTTCAAATCTAAATCTTTAGATTTAGATTTGAAGTATTTATTTAACTGTAGTGAAGTTATAGCTTTATACAGGGTTTTGATGGACCTACTTGGGTGGTCGTGATAATACAAACGAATATTGTAATATGAAATTTATAAGAAATAATTAAAAATAATAATAATGATCGCAAGTTAATGACCTTTAACTCAGTTCTCTCAGCCATGTTTTAATTTTAGTTCAAAATATTTTAATTTCTGTTATTTTTTTGTTTGTTTGATTTGTTGCCGTTTTTCACCATAAAATTGAATATTGCTCTGTCCAAAAGATGTATTCAAATTGAACAAACGTTATATTTTGGCTTATTACCCTGGTTGAGTATTTATGTTGGGCATTGGAGTATTTAATATAAACATGCATTCCACCCCTGGCACATTTGATTGGCGATCAGCGTCATATAAAAAATTGACATTTGTAATTTACTAACTAACTAACCATCACGCCCTTTCCCCGCAGGGGTAGGACGGACAGAGAGGACGGACCGCCCAACACCTCGGTCTTGGCACACACTCTTTGCCTCATTCACATTCATACATCGTATACATACTCTTCTATTTTTCTGATTCTTGACATGGCCCGACTCAAGTATCTGATTCATTTGATCGTGCCATGTCTTCATCGGACGTTCCCTACTTCTTATACCATTCACACTTGCATCATATATTCTCCTTACGCTCCTTTCTTCTTTCATTCGCTCTACATGCCCAAACCATCTGAGGGTTCCTTTCTTAATTTTACTCATTACGCTTACATCAGCCTTGCATTCTTTTCGAATCTCCACATTTCTCACACGGTCATACATGGTTTTACCACACATACGCCACAGGGATCTCATAACAGCATTCAGTCTACTTTCATCCTTCCCCTGCCAGTTCCATGCCTCACTGCCATACATCAGGGTAGGTACACACTCCATTGTGGACTGCTAGCTTCGCTTCTTTTGACAGCTTTTTGTTAGCGCCAACGGCATTAAGTCCTCCATTAATGGAGTTACCTGCATTTACCCTTCTTTCAATTTCTCTATCAGCCTTCCCATCTCTCAAACATACCTACTACCCAAATACACAAACTCATCCACCTATCATTGACATTTGTATATTTCGTTATTCGTCGAATCTTGGTCAGCTTAAACTTTTGCTCAATTTGTCATAAGCAGTCACAAATTCTGAGGCAAAGGGAGACCGACTGCTCTATCTCACAGTTTAGACCACTGGTAACCAACATACAATTCGCGGGTCGGATCCGGCCCGCCAGAAATTTTCATCCGGCCCTCCAAAAATTCCCGAAATCTCTGTATATATATATATTTTTAGGATATATTAATTTTATTGATTCTTTTTATTTGGTTGTGGTTTCACGGCAGCTATATTCATTTAATTTCACCAATCGGAATTTGATTCGGTATGGGTAAAAAAAGTTGGGTATTTGAAATAACCAGAGTTTTCGGTGTTTTTGGAGGATTCGGTGTTCTTTATTCGAAAATTCCACAGACACAGAGGCCAAATCACATTTATTTATTTTATATAAGTGAACAAACATTTTCCAAATTGAATTATAAGAAATGATAAAATTAAATTCCCATCTCGAATATTAGTAGAAAAAACATATGTACAAATAAATTCAATTACTTTATTATTACGTTCTTCCTTTTTAATATGTAAGTAGTTTAATATGTATGTATATATATATACAGTTGAGAATTTTTCTTAATTGGTTTATTTGTAACTCAATAGATAAAATAACATCCATACAATATGTAAAACTACACAAAGAAATACATTTAATAATTAAAAGGTCTTTATTAGGTACTAATTTATTCCTTTTTTAATTAGCTGTAAATATAAATTAGCTATTCCTACATTCTAATAAATATTTTTCTATTGCAATTCTTAATATACAAAACAAAGTCGGGTTAGTTACACCATTAACTCAAGAACCGCTGAACCGATTTTTACGATCTTTGATTTGTTGGATTTGTCTCCGTCCCGATTAACAGAATAACTACTCGGATAATAATATATAATAAAACATCGGAAAAAATCACGGGTAAAATAATTATGAAGAAAATAATTTTTTTCATGTATTTTGTATGGAACGGTTTTTCAAATAATGTGCGTTGGTCGACATAATTTGAATGAATTCGAACTGTCAATGGTGTAGTGTGCCGAACATTTCGTGCTTAGTCAACAGCTCAATTTAATTTTTTGGACATAGAGTAGGTACCTATTTATTTTAACGTAATAAAAACTTAATTTATTTCAGCTAATAAATTAAACACAACATTTATTGATTCTGAGGCGGTACGAAGTTTGCCGCGTCAGCTAGTATAAGCATAAAAATAAATATTCAAATTGGATTCTAATCGGAATACGAATTTATTTTTCATCCGGCTCCCCAGGTTTTCAAAAAAGCAATCTGGCCTTTTCTCAAAAATTTGGTGACCACTGGTTTAGACGGTCCCGTAAAATCAGTATCTGGTAGTCTAGAACAGACGATTTTAAGTCTTTTAACTACAATCATAATAAATGGTTCTAATTCTTTTAATAGTTCTGATTATTCTAATGGTTATAACTCTTCTAATGGTTCTTATTCTTCTAATGGTTCTAATTCTTCTAATGGTTCTAATTCTTCTAATGGTTCTAATTCTTCTAATGGTTCTAATTCTTCTAACGGTTCTAATTCTTCTCGTTCAAGGTGGTTCTAATTATTCTAATTTAAATCTAATAACTAAAATAATACAAAATAGTAATTATTTAAGTCTTTCAAATCCTTTTTTTTCACATTCAGTTGTTTGTTTTCACTGAACGTGATTATTCTACACCACATCAGGCTCCATTCTCCCGCTTTCCCTTTATTCCACCGAATCCACGTGTTCCCGTGCCCTGACACGTGCCTCCCTCCCTCCCGCCCCCACCCCACGTGCCTCCCCGCTGTCTCACGTGTCTTCGTTAAATTTTCATTAGCTCCGACTGAGCCAAAGCTGAATTGTTTTAATTCATTGTACCTATTAAGAAAACATTGTTCGGTCCGCGGTCACGTGTTCATTGGGGGTTCGTATCGCGGTTAAAAAGTAACCCGCTGTGAGTTAGCTTATTGTTTTAATTATCAGATCAAAAAAAATCAACCCTAAAAGGCAAAGTTTTTTTTCTATGATACTCGTACATCTATTTTCAAATGTCTTTTAAAACTTTTTTTTTTTTTGGTTTGGCTGGGAATTGTACCTTCCTACTCAGGATCTGAAGTCGACAACTCTATCAACCGAGCTAAATCCCGAATTGATAAGACTGACATTTAATGATAATTTCTATATCGCCTCTTTTCGTGAGAAAATCATTTATACATTTAACCTATATATATATTACAAGTGGCTCATGACTCTGTACCATATAACTATACTGTTACCACTATAAACCACAAAAGTCCACTTTTTGGCGGTTTTCAGTTGAATATTTCATTACATTTTTGGATGAAAAAATGAAATCCATAAACAGATTATTAACAACTGATTTAACTTTATTTATTTGTTGGATATTTTTTTATTTATTTACTTGTAGTAAGGAAGCTTTGACTGTCCAACTAGGAAAGTTTCCCGTTTTAGGACAGTCAAATAATTAAAAAAAAAAAACTAATTACAAAACCACTGGATTCCTATTTTAAACCAAATATATATTTATAAATTGACATATTTTTCTTAACTGTTGCTAAAAACGAATGAAATTTCGAAATATACCGTTCACAGATCTTAATTACGCAGTAAGTAAAAAAGTTATAGACCTTCCAACATTTAGTTCACAAACACAAAAATCGCTTGCCTGAACTAAAGTCCTAAGGGACTCCCGTGGTTTATCCATTAAGGCACAGAACTAAGATTGATAACTAGTGGCTTACAACTAAAACTAACATATATAACTAGTGACTTACTATACTTATTTTTAAGACCGAGTGGGTAATTACACAATTCTGCTTTACTCGTATTATGACTTACAACTATCTTAAAACTGGATATTTACAACTAACATACTTATTTACGTGTTATGATTACTGCATTTATTGCGTATATTATACTAATATTTATTGTCATCTTATTCCAGAGAAATGTATATATGTCTAAGTGTGATTGCCATCAAAAGTTGATATGATGAATTATCATCGACTACGAGTCTATCTATCTATCTTAATTTCCACTTACAAGATTCCATTTCGTTCATTCAAACAAAAGTGAAATTCATATAGATGTATGTAAAAAGGCGTTACTTCGGGTCCATCGTTTTATGAAGCTAGATTGGATTTCGTTCGTCAAAGAATTAATTGAATTTTGAAAGGGTTTTTGATAGGAACAAAAATGATATGAGTAATAAGAATGATACGAGCTGAAGCTTTATGAAGCGGAAATTAATATTTTTGTGTTTTACTAAAACCTTTTTGATCTTTGAAATTCATTATTAATGTTTAAAGAAGGAAGTCACTTTGCTATTTGTTCCATTTTTATCAGTTGTTCAGTGAGATATTAGACCCTTTAGGCTAATTTGTTCGGTTTTTGCATCAACTCATATAGATCTCTTAGAAATCGTTGTCTCCCTTACTATCATGGTTACAAACATGATCTAAACGGTGTTAGAAATAGAAAACACCATGCTTTGTATTAAAATCTAATAGTTAACCTCAAAATATTTAAAATGTTTCAAAAACACTTTTTACTTTTCGGATGCGTTCCATTTATTTGGATTTTATTGCAAAGCGGAAATATTTTGACCTTCCGATAGAATAGGCCCGATGACTGAAGAGTTAAAATTCCGAAAAAAACTGTGTGAAGTGGGAAAGTACCTAAATAGATAATCGTTAAGAGTTTGCTAAAAATATTATACCTACGTTTTTGAAGATCAGATGATAAAATTTTCATCTATGTACACTTCTTTTTCTTGGCGTGTTAAGCTGAAACCAGTTACGCTTTCTTATGAAAAGCAGACAGAAAAGTTGTACAAATTTCATGACGCCAAAAATCAACTTAAGATGATAGACTTCGCTTTTCGGCCCATACAAAAAGGACGCCCGGGAAAAAACACTTTTCTACATCGAAAATTGCACAAAATGAATATATTTTTTTATACTGCCTTTTAGAGGGTGAAAACTATGTTGGTATGTTTTCGAATTTTCGATGCGTTTCGTATTAACGTAAACATTCACTGTCAAACATGTACGATTTATCAAAAAATATTATTTAAGGAAAAAGTGCTGCTAACTCAACTCTCATAAAGAATTATAAAATTATAAAAAGCTACCGACGTAGCTTCTTCTTTCTAAAATATATATATATATATATATTTTTTAAATTTTAATTTCGTGAAAGTTTCGGTGTAGAAAAGTGTATTCTCCATAAACCCCTTTTCGAGCGATTTTTGTAGGTAAATTTGAGCGTTGTCTCATTCGCACATTTCGCATTCGCATGTATTGTAAGTGTGCGTGAGCTTATTGTGAGCGGGACAGAATGACAGACGCGGGTGTTCCGCGTGTGGTTCTAAGTCCAAGAAATGTGAGCTCTACCGATTTGAAAGAAAACCGATGTAAATTTTGTTATACGGCATTTCGGCTTGTAGGGACCTAAAATCGCAGTCATAATTTATTTATTTATTTAATTTCCACGGTGTAAATATACCATACACAATGTTTACATGTCACCAGTGGCGGTCCCTTCCTCAGTGCATTTGTGCACTGCGCTGCCGCAAATTCAATGTAACATTAGATATATAACCGTAATAGAAAAAAATATATAATAGCACAGTATTAACGAGAAAATATGTGCGCCAAACATCGATCAACCCGTGAAGATTCCCGCCATATTGGCAATCCGTACTAGAATTTCAGGCATCCTACTGCCGCCGTGCATATTCCGATATGCCGAAGATGACGTCACAAATCGCGTTCCCACTGTGGGCATTGTCCTAAGCATCTCCTAACCGTGAAATAACTGAGACAGTACACCGTCCTATGGGACGACCGTGCATTCGCGGGACATGCGCAGAAGCATCCTTGACGTTGATACTAACGTTACACATGCGTTTTACCAAACGCTTGGAACGAATTAGTTAGGATTATCGGATTTGTAACTAATTATTAACAATGTTAGATGTTTTAGCGCTACTTGACAATGGGATCGGTTTATTTATGACAGCATGTATTTAGTATTGGCGGGAATGGTATATTTATGATATTGGCAGTGCCCGGTTTTAATGAGTTATGTTCTGTAAAAAACAGTTAAAAATGGGTGGTGGGCAATCAAAATGCGATTGTTTTTTAAAACTAATGACCCGCCAAAACCATTGTTAAATATACCTATAACAAGTTTGTAAGGTTAAGGCAAAAACTGTGAAAAGGGTATCTAAAAAATAACTTTATTCGAAAGTATCAGGCTTTGTTGACGAGATCATTTGTGTTCTGTGTTTCTACAATTTTCGGAGTCGATGTATCGTGGAGTGAAGAATATCGCTTATTTTACTGAAAAAATGGAAGTTACAGGTGTGCAGCTGCCTTTATCATTTTTTTACAATAGCTCCACACAAGAGGCCCAGAAGAAAATAATTCTCCGTAGGGTCTTCTTTGGGGATGCTGTGTGGAGGGTTCTTTTTAGGAAAGGAAAGACAGGTTGTTTGGGAAGGAAAAGGGTATGAGGGGTGGGTAGGAACCCGGGATCAGTGTGTCCAGGAGTGGCGGACGAATAATTTCATCCCTTCCACTACGGTGCAAGGTGATGTTTCGAGAGAGCCCTGCTGGAGAAGTCAAAAGGCCTCCCTCAACCAGTCTCTCCTGATCTGGCCTGCCACGCAATTGGTGGGCAGAAGACCCGGACAAACCTCACCTCATGAACCCGGGCACCCCTGCTAAGTCACCAAACGTATCGAACGACTTAGGGTGACCTATGGCAGAGGTGTTGGTTATCCAATAAATAATTCCCCGGGCGGCGGTACCCATACCCGCTTACGAAATTGAAATTTACCTGTACATAGATACATGTTATCATTTTTTAAGTGAAATGCACTGCTTTCAAGTTCAGTCACGGGCCGCCTCTGCATGTCACATTTAAAAGCATAAGAAAATACTCAGTCCTGGTTTTGTTGCATTTAAACAGGATTTTGGAACGAGTAGCTCTCCTAGGTATATGAAATTCAATGAGGTTAATTAAATCAGGACTGTCTACATACTATGTACACTTTTACAATTTTGAACATAAATATTAAGTCGGATATAATTTTTGAACTTACAGTTTTAATAAATTTATTTCTTGAATTTATTTCATCGAGTAATTATAGTTTATATTTTAAATGGGAATAGTACCGAATTTAAAATTAATGTGTCTAAGAAAATTTATTTTGAATTTTTTCGGTTGAATCTGAATGTACATATTTTAAAATGGAGGGACCGGATCGACCAGATGCATAAAAAATAATTTTGAAATATTCCTAAAACTTATGGATGAAGCCAAGCATTTTATTTCCTTTATTACTGATTTTGTTTACATGGGATATAAAGTTTAATTTAGAATCGAAAGATATACTCAGGTCATTATTTTCTTTGACAGAGGTAATAATGAGTTGTTAAGTTCGTATGGATAAATAATTGGCTGACTTATTCTGTTGAATCTTATTGAATGACACTTATTTATGTTAAGATAAAGTTAAAGAACACCAATTAATTTCCCTGTTTAAGTTATTTTATATTTAATTTTTTATTTTAATTATTTACAGCATCAATTCAATTATAAATCCTTTTAAATAATTACTTCGATTCGTGCAGAGAGCACTCAAATTTTCGATGAATGCATAAAGTAATCACACATCAAACAAATAATTACAATCGAACAAATGACAATAATATGTTTTGATTGAAATTTAAATAGGGATTTAATGGCGAGTGCCTTTCCCGCCAGCCCGACCGACTGCCCAGCCTGCCGGCTTAAACACGCGCCACTGCCAACTACCCATCCGTCAATTAACACCTTCACAAATCCCGGGTTCGTTAACGGGACGATTTTTGCGTTCTAATTAAATCTATTCACTGGAATTATTAATCCACCGATACCCGACAGAGATAGATGGATGAGTCGCATGAATGCTTTCATCACTGGTTAACCGTTTCGCTGCGGGGGAATGTAATAAATGTAACAAATAAAATAATCATATCTATGCAATGTAATAAATGTAACAAATAGAACAATCAAAAGTATGAGTATGTACTCACATAACACATTAATACGCGCAAACAATACTCCTTTTGGACTAAGGACAGAGGACCTACGACCAAAATAGTATAATATTTTTCTGGTAGTAGTTAAAACACAAAATAAACAACCTAGTTTTCAAGAACAGAGATTTCATAAAAAAGCAAACTAGATAATAAATAATAAAGAATAACATATGCACGAGTCATAAACACTACACAACAAACAGAAGCAACACAATAAGATCTACTCTTTGTTTATTTTTTTAAATTAGTGTAACAAATCACCATGTGAAAGAATAATGTAAACAATAATATTGCAATTTTTTATGTAAAGAATGAGGAAAACAAAAATAAATTCAGATAAGAAATTAAAAGACGGTTTAAAGAACAAAAAGGCAATATTACAAGACAACAATAACATAAAAGAATAAACATATACAAGTAACACACAATACTTTTATAAATTACACATTATTATGCACAATCGTAACTCATAATATATGCAGATTTTTTATTACCGAATTTACATATTTTATAAAATGTTTTACTTCATCTTATTGTATTTTATATTATAAAATGGGGGCCCAACACGGGTAAGATACCCAGTGAGACCAACATTACGAAACTATGTTGTAAAATGTAAATTATTGTACCAAATAAATAAATAATATAAAAACATCAGAAAAGGTATAATATCTAGTAAGGTCTAAATGGGGAAAAAAATGTAACCCTTTTAAATATTCAATAAAAGTAAAATATGTATTGAAGTTATTTGTATTTATTGTTTTTGTGTTTAATTTAATTTAATTTAATAAATTTAATTTAAATTAAATTTAATAATGTTAAAAATTTAAAAAAAGAAGTTATTTGTATGTACTGTATATGGTAGAGGTGAATTCTTCTCTAGAAATAAAAATTTGCGCTGTTGCAATTATTTTCGATATTTTAAAATTTTATTCACGTGTTTTTTCGTCAGTTGAAATCACCCGACTCGAATATTAGTTTCACTTTTTTTTACTTTTCCAAGAAAATTATGTTTATATTTTAACTCCCGAAAAGGTTTATTTTCAATCACTAACTTTTATTGAGAAAACAAAGCAATTTGGGAACTTCTCTTTTAGAACGAAATTGTTAATTTCAAGATTTTGTTCAAAGATAAAGTAAAAACTAACTACTTTCTATTTTAAAAATAACCCTGTTTGTAAACGCTAAATTCTGTTAAAACAGCATCTTTTGATTTTATTCAGTTTTATTACTATATTCGCAGTTGAAAGGTTAGCCACAAAATAATTATCATCTCGTTGCACGTCAGTTTTCCATTGTCCATCAAATAACATTCAATATACAAATATATTATAATTATTTGTTACCACACATAGAACTGTTTTGCTTTTCATAGGGATGGGACATTGTGATAAAATTTACAAGAATTTATCGTCATTTATTAATTTAAAAAAATAATAATGTATTATCCAAGATAAGATAATGTACTCTTAATACATTTTTTGAACAAACCACTTCAATAGACTGAGCGTGTTCCGAGGTTGCAGGAATTTAGTATAAGTTTAATGTCTTAAGAAATTGACAAGAAAAAAATAACATTAGAAATTTAAATAGATAAACATAAATGAAATAAATAAAAATAAACAAATGAAAGAAATTAATAATAATATATGAGAAGAAAGAGAAAAATACAGGCATGGTGTGTTGTTAAAATATTGTAGAAGTTTAGTTATCTCTTTGCAGTATACAATTTATTGTTGAATATTAACGAATGAATTTTTTGTTTTAGATTCTTGTCAGGTTGTCTTTTTCAGTTAAGTTTAAAATTTTTGGAGTCAGATTATGTTAATTTCTTCGACCGTATGTGGCATTTGTCTTCGGAGTCATGTGTTGATGTCTATGTCTTGCTTCTTAATAATTGTGTTGTGCATTATGATGGTTTGGTTTGTCTTTTTATACATCTCCTTTTGTATAGTTGCTGTCTGTTTTGTGCAGAAGTTCTTAAATAACTGTATTTTCGATAATCTATGAGGTTTTTTGTAATATCTTTAATTAAAGATTTTTGCTCTTTGTCAAGAGGGTTCGTATTAGTTTTAAGCAGCACTACCCCAACCAATTATACCGTGAGTGATAATTGATTGGGCTAATGCGTAGTATCATTTTTAGAGTCTTCATTGGCATTACGTTATTAAAAGTATACATATGTAAGTTTTCTAGCCTTACCTGCTGTTTTATTTATTTGTTCTGTGTTTTGTCCATCTAAAATAGTTGTAAATGTAATTGCTTAAGTATTTGATTACCTGAGTCCGAGTCAGTGGGTTGCACAGGCAGTTTTTTCAGATGTGCAATTATGTTTGGTTAAGTTTTCATCGAGTCTTGGTTGTCGTCTGTGTTCTATGTTAAATGTTATGTCATTGTTTTGGAAGATTCCTTTAAACGATAACACAGGTATTTAAAAAAATATAATTTATGTAGCCGATCTTTAAAAAACCGTGTTTAATTCAAAATATCAATATAATATGAAGTACTTTATTAAATCAAATGGGCGAAACCAAAAGGGTCTAAGGTGAGAAATCGTTATTTTTAACAGTAAAAAATGGAATAAATCTGTGTTAATCTAATCAAAATTTATCATCTCCATAAAACATATAAAAACTTTATTTCTACCGTTTTGAAATATCATATTACGTACCAAATTTTTTTTTTTTTATAATGTGATTACCGCACAAGAGTCTCAACTTCTTTGGGGGGAGATGGGAAGAGGAAGGTGGGGAAGGCTGTTCGGATCTGGTCACCAACCACGACTAAATCCATTTCAATCAACGTTTCAATTTTTAAAGAATGTGTAAGATTCTCTCAGTATCTTCCGCATTCCAGATTGGAAGAAACATGAGTATCTTTGACCCTGAAATGTGCCGCAAGCATACTTTTTATATTTTTAATGAATAAATTGATAAATAACACAAATTATTGAAATATAATTACTTATTCAAACACCGCAATCCTTTTATTGGAACTTAATTTTTTTTCAATGAATATTTAGTTTTAATCACTTTTATTGTTTAAAAAAACCAAAGTGTTTCGTAAGCAATGCTTACATCATCCCACCCTAATAAAGTAAGCATTACTTACGAGACATGCTATTTTTTCAACTATAATAATGGTTAAAACTAAGTATTTATTAATGTTGAAATAAAATTTTCTTGTGCACGCCGGGATTTGAACCCTAGTCGAGAACGACCAGGAAGGCCATCAAATATATATACATATGTTTTCTGGCTTTGTGTAGTGTTCGTGTTCTCTCAATAAAGCTTAGATTTTATTTGAATTTCTGTTCTTTATTTTTTTCCGATTTGCAGAAATGCATTGTGCATTTGTTATTTTTCACATCCCTAATGGATATATTTGGCAAAGTGCTCAATAATGGTTTTCATGCGTCCATCAACACATGGCTCTGTCGGCTTAATCATGCCAGTATCTACAGATAAACCCTTTTACAGTGCGAGTGTTGACTAGGTGTCCAGTGTCCGGCGTCCGGTGTCCGGAGTCCGGTGTCCGGTGTCCGGCGTCCGGTGTCCGTCACCAAGTGTTATTGATTAATGGATGTTATAGATCGTGAATTGATGGATCATTTTTAATGGAGTATTAATCCGATAATTCAGCAGTGGGATATGCAACCAAATGAATGCTATTGTTTTAAATGCAGATTTAATTATTATTATTCATTTATTAAGAGGAATGTTTGCGCGGCTCGTTTCATACAAATCTTAATTTTGGATTTGAGGTCAAAATACAAAATCAAACTGAAAAATTAATTTTTATAGTAAAAACGTATATCTATTACGGTTATGTGCCACTTTATTTATTTTTGTTTTAAATTATAAAATATAGGACATTAAAATTTTTGATGTTTTTATGGTTTTAGGGTCAAATTGGGTATTTTTTTGTGAGAAAATGAAAAATATAAATCAAAATAATTTTACTTAATTTATTAAAAATATATGATGAAATATAAAATAAAAATCAATAAAACAAATCATTTAAATGGGTGTAAATTTAAATTACAAATTATCCATTTTTTTTAAATAAGAAAAACTCTCTTTTTTAACTTTTGAAGGTTATTCCCATCAGTGTAATATATCATTGAAGAAGAAGATAACAATAATAATCTAATTTTCATATTTAAAAAAAAATATTTATTATTGTTATCTTCTTCTTCAATGATACAAATTATCCATTTACGTCGGAATAAAAAGTTGTTTAAATACAAAAATACATTTTTGACGATGTTTTTTTTATTTTATTTTTTTATTATTTTAACACATAAGAAAAGGCAGGATATATTTTTTAATAATAATAAATTACTCACAAAAAAATCCCATCTTGCTTCCAAAATTAAGCAAATCTGAATTCTTTAATTACCCACATATCATATTTCAAGTCCTTTAGCTCTAGATGTAAATCAGTCATCTTGGGGATGCTGTGTGGAGAATTGTTTTTAGAGAAAGGAAGTTCCGGGAAGGAAAAGGGTATGAGGGGTAGGTAGGAACCTGGAGGCCAATACGAGTATATACAGGAGTGACTGCACTGCGGTGCAAGGCTATCGGTCGAGAGAGTCCGCCTGGAGAGGTTAGGTATCTCCCAACCAGCCTCTTCCGATCCGCCCGCCACGCACTAGGCAAACCTCATGAACCCGGCCACCAAACGCAGCGAACACCGTTGGGCGACATATGGCAAGAGCAAGGGTTATCCAATAAATAATTTCCGGGACTGCGCGGCAGTACCCATACCCGCCTCCCAAACTGTCCTGAAAATAATTGTTCTGAAAGTTATTTCCCAAAAAAATAAGACAAGACGCCATAGCGCGTTCAATGAGATTGAGAAAAACAAATAAAATAGAGCTTGGTTGAACATAAATGTTGTCGGGTAGAAAGTATGCACCAGTAAATACAACAATGTAAAACACCACTCTGAAAAATGTTCAAATTGACAAAACATAAAAGTTCTTTCAGTAAGAATGGGAACGAATGGGTACAGAGCATGGATGACATGACAATTGTCTTTGTATCTATCTTATCGAGTCATATATTATTATGCTTATCGGATGCGTTTTGTGTGGGTCCTTCCGAGTGCGGTTTAACGAGGCGCGGGCAGTTGAGGTTGTTATGCGAGTAGCAAACCGCACCCGCGATAACCTTTAAGGGTTTTTGGTTTGGTGCTCTTTTACACGCTACCTCTATTGCCAACTACCACCGGAAGGGACCTTCTCGGGGACTTTTTAATACAAAAGGAATCATTAGTTTTTACTTTAACAATGTGGTGGCTTTTTAGAACTTACAATGTAATGAATAATGTGTAACATTTGAGAAATGTCGACAATTGACAGATTATTTCTTTAAAATTTCATTTTCATCCAATACCACAGGTTTTGTTATTCTATATTTTATTGTGCAATTCTCTGTATATTTCTTTGCTTTTAGATTTTAGCTTATTTCGCTTGTGCCACTTCAAAGCGCCATTTTTATTCCTTACTAGATTATTTCTTTTCTACTACAGATTATTTCTTTAAAATTTCATTTTCATCCAATACCACAGATTTTTTTATTCTATATTTAATTATGCAAATCTCTGTATATTTATTTGCTTTTGGTTTTTGGCTTATTTCGCTTGTGTCACTTCAAAGCGTCATTTTTATTCCTTATTAGCGGAAGTCCCCGGCGTTGCCCGGGATTTACGTGGAGTTTTTAGAAATCTCATGTAGACAGTAATCTTTCTCTTGTTTTGATTCACTTCTACATTTAGTTTTTTACGTTAGATCCACACAGGAGATCCCTGAGAAAAAAAAATCCCTCAGGGCCCATGTCATCTTTGGGGATGCTGTGTGGCGGGTCTTTTTGGGGAAATGAAAAAGAAAGTTCTGGAAAGGAGCAAGGTATAACTACTCGGGGTGACCTATGACAGGGCCGTTGATTATCCAATAAATAGTTCCCGGGGCGGCGTTACCCATACCTTCCTCCCAAACTGTCCACACAACGCTTACAAAGTAGATAATAGCAGATATTTTACAAAAATGTCGCAAATGTTCAATCGATCTCACCCCCCGTCCGGCCATCAACCATAATATGGTCGTAAAATAATGTTCCTTACACGAAGTGGGCAACTGTCCGAACTTTTCCATTTGCGTCCGGGGGTTTACGACGATGCCCACTGCGACCACCGCTGCTCTTAATACCGACCACAGCAAGACAATGGCTTCACTTTGCCCACTAAAATAAAGGAATTAAGGAGGTCTCAGCACGCGAACTTGGGGAATGCCGTGTATTACGGAACCGAGCTTCGTGGCATTTTCTAATATGGGGGATGCTTTTCGGACGTTGAAAAGAAGGATTTTATTAGAATCTGCATAGTTTCCTTATTTTTATGGTTGTTTAAAGTCTCACGAGAAAGTCTTCGAAGTCTCTTTCAGGAGGGTGAGATAATATTTTATTAGTTGCAGGAATTTTTATATTTGATTTAGGCTAGAGAATGGTTGTGTAAACTTTGCTAATAAGAAAACCATTAGGTATTTACTTTAAACACAATTCTGCACAATTTAAAACATTTTAAACTGCTGAGTTCAGTAAGGCGTCTCGTTTACATATATGAATCATACATTATAATGACAACTAAAAATCATCAATGAAAAATTACGGGATAGTCTGAATCGTTGAGAAATGCGTTTCAATTTTGGAAGTTACAGTTAAAATAATTTTTTTCTTCAAACTTCACAAAATCACTTTGTGGCGTCATTTTCAATTAAATTAAACCAAATAACTTTGTTTAAACCACTAATATAATCACAATTACCTACATGTTTCAAAACCGATGGTTTCATCGTCAGGCATTACTACCCTGACGAAGAAACCATCGGTTTTGAAACATGTAGGTAATTGTGATTATATTAGTGGTTTAACTAAAGTTATTTGTTTTAATTTAATTTAAAATAATTTTATTTTTTTAAATTTTATTTGTATTATTTTTTAGAAATTTTGTATTTATTTTTTTAAAAAATATATTTAATAATAATAAAAATGAAAAAATTTTTAGGCGTATTAGATTCGTCAAAGAATTTATATATAGAAATGCAAAAATCAGTCATCTTAATATATAAAACAAAGTCGGGTTAGTTACACCATTTATAACTCAAGAACGGCTGAATCGATTTTTATGATCTTTGATTTGTTGGATTTGTCTCCGTCCCGATTAACAGAATAACTATTAAAACATCGGAAAAAATCACGGAAAAATAATTAGGAAGAAAATAAATTTATCAAATATTTTGTATTTTTTATGGAACGGCTTTTCAAATAATATGCGTTGGTCGATATAATTTGAATCAATTCGAACAGCTAATAAATTAAACACAACATTTATTGATTTTGAGGCGGTACGAAGTTTGCCGGGTCAGCTAGTTTTAAATACATGTAGGAACGAAAGATTTTTCTTGAACTTACGAAAGATTTTTTAAATATTTATATTAAGGGATCAGTAGGATTTATCAGTCCAATTAGGAGTTCCACCGAACCAAACTCTCTGATATGAAAATATAGTAGGTTAACATTATTGTTTTGTATTAACAATACTTATATAATACACTTGCATAGCGTTGATTTACTAGATGATCATTTATGGAAAAGTGTGTGAAAGGGTTAAGTTTTTCCTGCGGGGAAAATTTAACCCTGACATAAAGTCTGGTGAAAAATAAAAGTAGGAGTTATTATTATATATTATTTATTTCAATTTCAATTCAATTTATTCTCTTAAAAACATTACAAAAATTGACATTTTAATTCGTTTAGTAAATTTGTATTACAGTGTATTTTAAATTAATATTGTTAATCATTTTTATTAAAATCAACATTTTTCTTGCTGAATTCAACTTAATTGTCCATTTTTATATTATTACATTAATCATACGAGGTAAGGATACTAACTATTACACAAGCAAAAGGCAGCTTCACTAACGCTAAATATGTCCATATCCGAATTAATTCTGTTCAACAGCAAGATTGCTTTCCCTTGAGTTATTTATTATTGATTATATATACACAATTGAGTTACACCAATTAATATTATTGAATATATAAAAAAAATAAAAGGAGTTGTACAAATTAAACTTGATAAGTAATTTTAATGGTGATGATAGATCGAAAATTGAAGATTTGTTTTTTCGATTATTTTGTTGGGACGTCCATTTGTTATTGACTTTTCAAAATTTGTTGAAGTGCCACCTGGTTGAGTTGTCGCGGAACCGCTTTTTTACACTGATATGGGCAGTTGTCGTCAAAGAACAAAAAAAAATGAACCAACGAATATGTTTTTTAGAATAACATACATATAGTATAGCGACACACCGATTGCACTGATGCGTTTGTAGATCTATGCGTTCAGCTCTCTAACTTAAAATATCCAGAGTTAAATTTCCTTAGAAAACACCAAAATAAGGGGGTGATTTATAAGGGTACTTTAAATAAATTACAAAAAATGTTGAATACATAATTTAATAAAACCATTTCAGTAAAAACGCAATTAAAATAGCCCAGTGAGTCAAAGATAAGAGTGTGTTTGTTTGCATTTCGTCTGGCAATTTAATGAAATTTGTATTTATTTACTTGTCCGTTTCGTGACTAGACTCTGGTAATGTAATCGGATGTATTATTTAGCAGGGAATTCCCCCGCGGCCGGGCCGGACACGGAATGCTAAGTCTGATGAACCATTAACACAAATTGCTTCTGCTGTGGAAAAGAACGGCCGTTCTTAGCAACTAAAGGACTGATTATATTATTATGCGGACACACACATGCATGGGTAATGCGGCACTGTACGTACAACCACTCGAATTATTGTATCTACCCGTCTGATTGCCTGTTTTCTTTTTTTTTCTTTTTATAATATCTCCTGACAAGAAAATAATTTCCCTCATGGCCTCTGCCATCTTTGTGGACGCTGGGTGGATGGTCTTTTAAAAGAAAGGAAGAAGGGAAAGTTCTGGGAAGAAAAAGGATATGAGGTGTTAAGAAATCTAAGCGTCAGTGGGCAAAGAGAAATAGAAAAAAAAACAGATTTATTTTTATTTTTATATTAGGTCCACATAGGAGGCCCTGAGGAAAATAATTACCCTCAGGGCCTATGTCTTTTTTGAGGATGATGTGTGGAGGGTATTTTTAAGGAAAGGAAGGATAGGAAGTTCTGGGACGGAAAAAGGTATGACGGTTGGGTAGGAATCTGGGGTTCAGTGTGTCTAGATCATCCGCCGCCAAGACCTAGATAAACCTTACCCCATGAACCCGGGCACCCCTGCTAAGTCACCAAACGTAGCGAACCACTTGGGGTGACCTATGGCAGAGGTGTTGGTTATCCAATAAATGGTTCCCGGGGCGGCGGTACCCATTCCTGCCTCCCAAATTGAATATTCTTAATCAACTATAGCATAAAACTCAAATGTAGAATATTCATCAAATGGCCATTCATCGCCATTATTGTTGTGACCTTGACTAGATTCTCCCGTTTTAACAAACGGATTGCAATCTTTAGAGCACAGGCGAATGCTGTTCTTGTTCTACCGGTATTCTAATGGAAGATGCTCCGAGGAACTAGCGTCATTGATCCGCCCAACATATGTACAAGGTTGACATTTGTCACACGAGAACTGGTCGCTTCTACGACACGTTCTTGAGGTCAACAGCTCGGCTGTGGAGCGATTTGCCGACCTCTATGTTTCCTCCTTCCTAAAATATGGATATCTCCAAGACCCATGTTTACTCCTTCCTCTCCTCAAAAAACCCCCCACACTGCATCTTAACCTAAGCGCCGATAACAGGTGGCGTTTCAGCTTTTAATGAAATTGTAATAAGCTGATAAACTTAACACCGTGATAGTTGTCCTGTTCAGCTGATTCCAAAAGTTGAAACGGAGAAAGGATGGATTTTTTCAAAATATTTGAACCATAGAGATATACTTAGAGGCGCTATGTCATACATATTTCGCCGAAATTCGTGTTCAACAAATCCCGAAGAGGCGTAAATAAATCACTCGTTCTAACTGAAGCCACCACATCGAAAGGCTCGGCCGTCAGACCCTCCGCGTCCTTTTAGTCAAGCCAATTGCTTGATCCTTTTCCACATTATTTTGATATGCCACCCGTCAGCTGCGGTCGACGGTTTAAATCTACTAAAGTGGTGAATAGAGACTTGGTTGCCTGACCTCCAACTCCGAAGAACATATTTTTCCGCTTATGTCTAATCTAAATATATATCAATGATTTAAACAATTCATCAAATTTTCAAGTTCTGTGATTGTTTCAGTTTTATGAAACAATTGTCCTATAATTATATAATAACAGACTTTGAATAGACTTTACACTACACACAACGTGAAAATTAACCTAAAAAAATTAGTGAATTGTTAAATTTTTCTTAAACAACCCGTCCTTAAAATCTCCATTTAACGGGAACCTGTCAGCTGTCAAAAAGACAAAATGGCGCTGAATGGTCATTAGATGACTTTGTCACACGTGAACGTCCGCGGAACAATTGGGCCTCAAAGTTTTAACTGTTTAAATATCTTGCAAAGCTAGCAAATTTTGATAGCTTTGCAATTTGGGAGGCGGGTATGTGTACCGCCGTCCCGGGAACCATTTATTGGACGACCAACACTTCTGCCACAGGTACCGTTTGGTGACTTAGCAGGGGTGCCCGGGTTCATAGGGTTAAGTTTGTCCGGGACTTGGGGGGCGGATGCGTCTGCCGACCACCTGCGTGGCAGGCCGGATCGGGAGAGACTAGTTGAGGGAGACCTTTTGATTTGTCTAGCCGGACCCTCTCGATCCATCGCCTTGCACCGCAGTGGGAGGAATGGTTTCACACGTCTATCACTCCTGGACATATTTATGCCCAGATTCCTACCCACCCCTCAAACCTTTTTCCCTCAGAGCCTTCTGTGTGGAGCTAATGTAAAAAATAAAGAAAAGAGAGCCTCTATTCTAATGTTTAATGACAATTGTCTTGTGAAAAATTACTTTGTCTTGGAAAGAAACAACATGAGGAATATATTCAATCAATGTGTTGCGTTGTGCGTGTATTCGTTGCTTCCACAAACAAAGATGTTCGTCGCGTCATCTGCACTCTATACGAAAGGCTTCCGAGAAAAATAATTATTGCCATTTTTATTTCATTCCTAATTCCCCCCTCCCCCTCTCCCCCGCTGAGATATCCATCCACTCTCCTTTATCTACTGCGGCCGTTGGCTCTCCGGCTAATTACCCCTGCCTAATGGAGCTACCCTCGTAGGAATACCCCACTGCTCTGTCCTGCTCTGGATACCCCGACGGAGATATCTGAAAAGGTCACTAAGTAGGTACTGTGTTTTAGCCACAGAACCGATAATCCAAAGAACTTATTATTTTTAGGCCCAGCTTCAGTGCCGACAAATACTATATTTATAGTTTCATAAAAACAAAATAAATTATCTATCTTCCTTACTAGGTTTAACCTGTTCTGAGGTAGGTGACAGGAATGTATCTATCACGCAAATTTGAAATGCTTTAAAGAATAAAATGTTAATTGATCAGGAGCTGGAAAAGAAAGTTTTTTTTTTAAAAAAAATCATATCTCCTGTTTTTGTAGACATATAATTATGAAATCTAATATATAAAAATCTCGTGTCACGGTGTTTGTGGTCGCACTCTCCGAAACGGCTGGACCGATTTTTATGATTTTTTTAAAATATATTTGGTAGGTTTGAGAATAGGTCATAAAGTATATTTCATACCGCGAGCTCTGGCTTTATAAAATTTGTATAAAAAAATTTAAATAGTTCAATGTGGGGCGGAGAGGAAATAAGGATGGGGGGGGTCAAGGGAGGGAGGTCAAGGAAGGAGGAAATGGGGAAAAGGTGGAAGGGGATGCTTGAGGGGGGTCGCGCAAAGGGGGACAGTGGGAAAGCGGGGGGGGAAGGTGTACGTGGAACGCGGGAGGGGAAGGAGTCGCGGAAGGGGAAGAGGTGGCGGAAGGGGAAGAGGTGGCGGAAGGGGAACGGGAAATAAATAGAGAACCATTTTCTTTATTTATGTGGAATTTCAACGCATGCCGGGTATCAGCTAGTTGTATTATAAAATATCATAGAATAGATCTTTCAAAATACTTAACATTATTCGTAAATTAATTTGATAACAGCACTTATTTTCCTTGAAATATTTCGACGACGCAGATCTGAAGAGAAGAAAATTAGATTTGTGAAATGAAATAATTTATTATCACTCTGACTGATATAGATTGTAATAATTATTATATTATATAGTTAACATCCTTTGAAATTTAATTTTGTGTTGATATCACCGAAACAAACGTTTCACAAGACTGTTGACGCATCCACCAATACAAAAATTTCAGCTTTGCAAAAATAATTTAAAAAAATCGCTTATTAAAGATATAAAGCAAAATATGAGTAAAATTTTGTCATGGAGAAAAACAAACAAAAAAAATATGAACCTTATAACCCATTGATAAGAAGTGTGATGATATACCAAATTTAAAGACCAACTGATGTCGTCAATCTACAAAGAATATAAATATTAAGACGATAGACTTCGCTTTTCGGCCCATACAAAAAGGACGCCCAGGAAAAAACACTTTTCTACATCGAAAATTGCGAAATGAATTATTCTTTTATATTGATTTCTAGAAGGTGAAAGCATGTCGGTATATTTTTAAATTTTCGATGCGTTTCGTATTAACCGCTTGGGCACATAAGCTTGTTTTCACGACAATTTAACGTAGGTAGACATAGGAATGACGTTACCTGAGTTATTTTAACGTAAACATTCACTGTGAAACATGTACGGAAAATATTATTTTAGGAAAAAGTGCTGCTAACCAATTCTATAAAGAATTACAAAATTATAAAAACATACCGACATAGCTCCTTCTTCTTTCGGGAACATATTTTTGTTTTTAAATTACAATTTCGAGAAAGTTTGGGTGTAGAAAATGTTTTCTCCCAAAACCCTTTTTCGAGCGATTTCTGTAGGTGCGAGTTTATGGCAGTTCGCATGTTTCGCAGTCGAATGTATCGTAAGTGTGTGTTATCATATTTAGAGCGGGTTAGAATGACAGCAATGAAATACGTAAACGTTCCGCGTGTGTTGCAAAGTCTAGCTTCTTAAATAACTATTTTTAATTTAGGAAAAGTTTAGCTTACTTGAAGCACCGTCTCGCTTATAACACGCTTCTGTCGGTTTTTCTCTTCAGTGTCGGAGGCTGTTTCAGCAGTCTTTCAGATGTTCAGGAGATCCGTTTGTTGCCATGACAGCCAGCGAAGCCTGCTTAAATGGCTTTAAATGCTGCGGGGAGTGAGTTTGGGTAGAATGGTTAGCCTTCGATGAGATTGAGGGAGCTTGTAAACAGTTATCGGGTTAAATATATATTATACATTATACACGTGCTATTAGGGAGAAAAATATGTTTTTGGGTGAATTTATGTCATATTTTCATGGTACGTTCTCATTTATATTAAGGTCATGTTTACTTATTAAATTCATCAATTCCACTACCTAATAATAGAAGTCGGGATTTATTTCAGTGTAGAAATTCTGGGACTAACTATCATATGTATTCGTCTTTGCTCAGAATACTAATGGAGGGAAATAATTATATTAATTCAGTGGAAATCTTCAATTTGTCACTAAACAAATACATTTTTTTTGTTGTTGTTTTGCTTCAGTTGTATACAATACTGTGTAATTTTTACTATATATATGTAAAAGCTCCTACAAAGGGCCTTAATTAATAAGAAAATTATTGTAAAACCTCACGTTAAGGACGTTTGACACTTATAAACCTTTTAATAGATTCTCATCTTATTAAAAAAAAAATCATATCTTATAAAGGTTCAACCAGTGGTAGAAAGTGGTCTCAGTATGGCCCTGGTGAAAGACCAACATTTATAATCTAAACGGTGCTTAAAATGGCTTTAGCTGTGTTAGAAAAATAGATCTGAATAGCCAGGCACTTCCCTCTTCACTCCCTTCAACCTCACAACATAAAGTCAATTGGGTATGACATAGTCCCACTAGATATACATAAATAAGCGTTTTTTTTTTAAATATGTTAACGGGAGCAGGACATTTTATGAATTCAACATACATCATATAGGATAAGTATTTGTACTGTTTTGTTCCAGTAACTTCTTTGAGCGTCAAACTTATCTTCTGGTAGTGAGAAAATTAAAAAAGTTGTCCTAACTCGATCTGCATTTTCTTGACCACTGGCTTCAAGAATTATACGAAGTATACAAAAAAATTAAATCCTGCCGATGACGTCTTATTGTATGATTCATTAAATTAATTTGATAACATGGGCACGTACCATCCGTCCAAGGACAACTGCTTGGTTTTTGTAGGCAATAAAAACATTGAAAATTATAATCCTCGAGTTACTAAGCATTTCCTCGCCAGATTCCTCGTATTTTCACATTTTCTTCTTATTTAATATTCCTAGCCCAATCTCCTATAATTTCGCCCCATCCATACGTCTCTTAATAATATAAAAGGAACACAAGAACAGTGGATTATGTCGGAAAATAAAATCATATTCATAAATAATTTTTAAAATCCAAAAAATTATGTTAATTTACCAATGTTCTATTTGTCGATTTTCATAAAACAACACGCTATAATATAGCATGTTTAAAAATGCTTCCCGAAATGATTCCTCACAAAAGTTCGCCTGGGTGATCTGTGTAAGTAAAGATAATTGATCTATGTTGCCGAGATTGATGAAATTTTGCAAATAAGAGGAATGTCATTGTCTACATGATTTTCTAAATTTTCGAAACTTTGCGAAGAGCCCAGGCAACGCCGTGGCTTCAGCTGGTACACAATAAAAAATACAAATGTAAACGTATTAAGATGTAGGTACTTATCAGCTATGCGGGATTACGAGTATGAAATGTTGAAGCAGAGTGGATCAAGTTCAATTTAAAAACCTTTAACCCCTATTTTTCTGAGCCTACTTTTGCGAAATACATACGGAATTCGTACGCACCCCGCGTTAGCTGTGAGGGGGTGACATTCTGGGAAACCACCTAATATATAGAAATAAATAAATACTAAAGTATTCAAATATCTCCGATGTGAGGAAAATCTACTAGTAGCTTTGCCCGCCGATTGTAAGTGTATATTCAGTACAGTGTATAATATTATGGTATTGCTCCCGAGAACTCCGTTTCTCTTTCTGTTGTAATATTTTTGTATAGTTTAACCACTTGAGCGCTTTTTGCCACAATATGGCACTATTTCCACAACCACGGATTGCTTTGTTGTGGCAATTTATAAATATGGCAATTTCTTTTATTTTTGAAGTAAATACTTCTTTACGCACGCTTGACTTGAGGGGTAAACTGGCGAATGCGTTACGGAAATTACAGCGTTACGAGAGACGTAATATCAGGCGTTCCGAACGTTACGGAGGCGAACGGTAATAAATTAAAATTAATTTTGAGGTTCATTCCTCACAATCTAATCGTAACAACAGTGCTCAAATCCACAGTAATGACTTTTGGAATGGGTGCTGGCATTTATTTTAAACTTTGTAAGAATTAAATCAACAATTCCATTCTAAGCGTAATTCCCATAATAAAATTAATAAAATTTTCGATTAGAGTGTGCGAACTCAGTGTATTGAAACGACTGATTTGTCACGATGATTGGTAACAATCCAAACGAATCTTCAATATAGATTCTTATACACTGATGATTGGAATGGTTTTATTCGATGCCAGAAAGAAAATTAGATTAGATTACTAAAGAAATATTTACTTCAGTCGTGGGGTTTAAAGCACACTCGTTTTTTTAAAAATTAAAGCGACTATGTGGTATGTTGTACATAATAAATATTCTCTAGGTTCTCTAAAATGTTTTTAAGTTAACGATTTAACAATATATTTTTTTATAAATCTTACAAATACTTGATAATAGACAAAAGATAGATGAATTCATTAGCTATATAGAACTATAATCAGTTTGTATGTCTCCATATTCAAATTCGGAGATATGATTTTTTTTTTATGTGAGCGGAAAAATTTCCTTTAGCAATCCGAGGAAAAAGATTTAAATTGCTCTTTCACTCCAGTGGTTATGAGAAAGAGGGAAAGATTTGTTTCTCTCCATTTAATTCAATCAAGATTTCTAATAAAATTGACGTGATATTAAGACGAGGTATTAATTAATTAATGTATTGCTGGTCTGTGCTCTTTTGTTGCAATATACATGTACTTAATTAAAAGCAATCTAGTGTGTATTAAATAATATTTTAGAACAGCTCTATCGGCTTTTGTGTTTCTTTCTTCATATAATATGGAACTCTCCAAGATCCAGGTAATCCTCTGCTTAGCATCCCCAAAGATAAAATAGACCTTGAGGCCTTGAGACGGTCTTGAAACAATATTATAACAACAACTTATAGAAATATGTGTGGTAGATTGGACCCACTGTGGTGCAAGGTTATCGTGGTCGATGGCTTCCATAGATTTGATACTGTTGGTAAATGATAGAGATGGGTTCTTCTTACTTAGTTTTAATGTACAATCAGATTCCAAGTAAAGAGACACAATGGAGAAAGTACATGCCTTATATAGTCATACATGCTGTCTCTTTCATGCATATGATCTGTTTCTTATCGTCATACATGCAACAATCACCACATTCCTCCACACTGTACAATGTTTATCTTTATAAATAAAAATGAATGTTTATTTGTTTACCTATACCATTCATCCGATTGCGATGAAACTTTGGTGATTTCTTGTGCACACTCCCAGGATGTTTTCTATATGTAATGGTGAGCTTTGGCGTTATGAAATTATTTCCTGTACCATACAGCTGTAAGTGGCCTGCTCACATGTCGCAAAACCTTCCGATTTATTCGTGTACGCACCAGATGGAAAAAATAGTTGTGAATCTAAAAGCACTTCAATAAACAGAATTAAAACACAAACACTTTCTCCCCGTGGCATTGCAACGCATTCCGAGTACTCGGTGGTATTTTATAAAACAAATCTAAATTACATATATACCACAGCAACATTTATAATCAATCGATCGATATTTTATATTTCACCAAAAAATACACGTAACATTTTATTACCTACGTCAAAGATACGTAAGAATATCTAACATAAATTCACCTCCGCCACAATGAAGAAAGCGTAATTCGATTTCATTGAAAACGTAACGGAAAAAAATGTTTCAGAATTCTTTTCCATCATGAAATTGTGATTGGGAAAAAAGCCATCAAATGCCTGCCCGTAACACGGCGGATCTTCGGCGATGTCAATTATTATGCCCCTGGGCAGGGCGTGCGTGTTCGCCCAGTAAAAAATGGTTTACTCCACTGGGGAGGGTGTTTGACCACAACGTAAAAAGTGTTTAAAATAACATGCCCGTAATGCGGGCTAACTATCTACTCTCTCGACGTAGGTAATATAAAAGCGTTTTAATTTATTTGGTTGTCGTTCAGTTTATTTTAGCCAGTTGATGTTCGAGTCCATATTTTATTTTTATTTATTTATGTTTTACTAGCTAGGGAGTTGATATGAGTTGTAATGTAAGTTGATATGAGTGAATAATGGTAGCCCTCTAACCCCCCCCCCCCCCCCCCCCCTATACAAAAAAGGCTTCGAATGGTCCACAATGTTCCATAACATTCCACAACATTCCAGAATGTTCTGAAATGTTGTGGAATACTCTTGAATGTTCTGGACTATTCTAGACATTTCTAGAGGGCGAAACAAAAGAGGTCAGCTAAGGAAGCTCGCTTTACAATCGATGTCAGGCCTCCAGAGACGATATCAGGGACCCCGCACTCCTCACTCGGGTTTCTAAGCGGACCGCAGGCTGTTGGGTCGGTGTAATTCGTAATTTTTTCGTTTTTAATTTCTAATTCTTCTGAAAAATTTGTAATAAAAAAAGTATTTGTAATGAAAAATTTTTAACAGTCGGTTTCATCCCATTCCGTTCAGTTTTCGAATCGGTTTTTTCTTTTTATTGTATTTTCCAAGAGATTTTTTTATTGGTAAGTAGATTTATTCACTCATATATTTGATTCGAATATTCAAGAAGAAGCAAGGAAAGCTTAGATGAAGCAAACAGCATGGAAAGGGGGGAGAAAGAGAAGCATAGACGAAGCAAGAATAGAAATGAAGAGACCAGAAGAGGCAAGAAGAGAAAATGAAATTCATGAAGAGACAAGAAAAGCCATAGCGAGGCAATAGAAGAAAAGAAGGCAAGACGAAACAGGACGAAGGAAGTTTGCAATCAAACACTATAGGAGTCAAAAAGGGGGAAGAAGAGCCAAGAGGAAGCGGGACGAAGCCGGGAGAAGCCAGGAGAAGAGCGAGTGTGCAAGAAGAGAAAAAAAGGCGCAACAAAGGGAGAGGGAAGACATTATCATGGACTATAAGAGACAAAAAGAAGCAATAACGAAGACTAAGAGAGAGAAGGCCAACATCCTTCCTATCCTCAGAGCAGCACGTGTTCCAAGCCCGAATAAACTAATGTCCCTACTCCACCGGTCGCACTGGAACAGGAGTTCTCCTGGCTTCCGTGGTATATTCGTATCGTATCGTATATTTAAAGTTATAATTTATTTGTTGTTTCTCTTTTCTATGCGACCTTTTTATCACCAACACATTATCATGATTACTCCTGGAGTCGTCAAATTCTTCACAACAGCATACTGCTACTGAGTAGCATATCATTAAATATATTCATTTCGGTTCTCTGTGCGTTAGTCCTGCACTGATTTAAATAACTCTTTGAATTTAAGTGTCAATTTTTAAATTATAACTGAACTATTCAATCAAGCTAAAAAGTGGGTATCTACCTGTAATATAATATTTTAATAAAATCGTCAATATCCCGTGGTTACATTCACGGGTCTGCTAAAATATTAATAATATTACCGCAGATTGCGCTTTCTAGAAGTTTCCTCATCACCAAATTCTCCGTAGAAAATTATTTTCGCCGCGTTATGTTAAACCGTTAAAAGCAGTTGAGTGTGAACATATCTTACTGCCATATCAAATTGAAAAGTATAATGCTTGTCGCCCAACCTGCCCCAGAATTCGTTATACAAATAAGACATCAAATGGCGTGAATGTAAATACATAAAGCCCCGGTAACAAGCATAATAATAGATCTTCCGATGTGGAACCTTCGCACTTCGCACCCTTCCCCTCCCCCCTTCCCACACCCCTTTCCCCACGCCGGAAGTGTCGTAACTGTAACCTGCCGCGCCCGCGTGACGTCACTTCCTCCCTATACGGCTGAACCGGAAATGGTTCTACGTCTTGAAATGTCATTTTATTTCACTACTTCAGCGGGGGTCACTTTGTAACAAGCTATATAATGCTATACACTGATCGGTTATCCAGTTATCCCCTAGAAGTGTGATTTGAAAGAAATCCAATCACCAGGTGGACTTATACCAAACGACCAATGCCCAATCTAGACTGCTCTTGCAAATTATTTTGGTGTAAGCAGTTTATTCATTTATTGTTTGAAGCATTTACAGAGTGTTAACAGTTATTATATTAATGATACTACCGTTGGATTATGCACACATTAAAACACTCAAATTGAAAATGTTAACAGCATGCGTAATCGAGTTTTAGTTGTTATTAGATTCTAATAGTGAAAAAAAATAATAATTGAAATGAAATATAAAATAAATATGAAATATAGTACCTACATTACCTACAGAGACAGATAAGAAAGAAAGAAAAAATATAACAATGAAAGAATTATATAGCTGTTCTCTGACATCATGGTAGAATATTGTTAATTTGGTTTTTAAAGTACGCGAGCTTGTTTGTGAAGGTATCATCTATACGGTCTTATAGAGTTATAGAGCATTCTCTCAGAATGTGTTCGCCATTAATTCAGTGGAATGCTCGTTTGTTTGAAGTAAATGCGCCCGAACAGTTGTCTGGAGCATTCTTTCGTGTTCAAAAGCGATAGCTCCCAGAGGCAGGCTCTTTATAGAGGTTCTTGCAACTTGCGTCGACTCATTTGAACCAATTATGTGAATTGTAGTAATGAAAAAGTCTTCAAATGATAGAAGCGTAACCAAAATTTTAGATATCTGTGGAATCCAACTTTTGGATAATAAAAATAAATAATAATTAGTTATTGAAAATAAAATAAATAATTAAAATAAGTCTCTCACTTGAAATCCCAATATCGCTCTCACTGTCAAACGGGGTGTAGTGAACACTACCACTGATTGTTGAAGAATGAGCAATGAGCATTCGCTCGCCTGCTCTAAACATTCCTAGAGCATCTGCAAGAACTCTAGTTCTTATTGTTTTAGTTTTTATCGTTAGTATTCTTTTGGTGTAAATGATGAAAACGAATTACCTTAAAGATCAAGAAATAACGAATTACATCAAAGATCAAGAAATAACGCTCTTGTCTAATAAAGAATTAGATGCTTTTATTAATTGTTTTTGTGTTTAATTGGTGTACCTCCATTTATTTAAAAAAATGTATTTAAAATTAAATTTAATAATATTATTATTAAGTGCTGCAAGTATTTTAGTTTTTTATTATTGTGACAGCTGTTTCGGCTTACAAGGACATTTTCAAACTGTGGTTGTACCAGTTTAGAACGACTTTTTTATACGATCTTAAATGTCGATTTCGAAGGTGTATAAATTGATTCATTACCGGCTAAAACAATTGGTATAAATAAGTCGTCTCAAAATGGTTCAACAACAGTTTGAAAATAGACTTGTAAGCCGAAACAGTTGTCACAATAAATAAAAACCTCAAATAGTCACAGAACTTAATAATAACATTATTTAATTAAATGTAAAAATAAATGTACATATATTTATATACTTTTGATCATTTTTGATCAATTTTACATATTTTACAAAAGCAGGAAAATTTAAGCCTACTTCTGGCCAACTGACACAGCCATAACACACTGCTATCGGTGTATCTTTTCAGTGATGCCAGTTAATGCCACAGGGGGTTTCGTAAGGCTACAGTGCTACATAGTATAGGGGTAGTTTCACACTATCGATATAAAATAGAATTGTAACCCAATACTCTATACGAGTATATAGGTATACTGTAGCAGAGTTGACATGGATGCTTGTTTTTAAGGCTTTTCATTAATAAAGTTAATCTGAAATATAACGTTCGTCTTATTGATAATCTATGCCCTATGCTTTATTTACTGACTTTTTCACCATCCTCATCGATGTTTGCAATTTATAACGAATTTATTACTTAGTTAATTTAATTCCAGTAAAATATAAGTATATAGTATAATTTTATTAACTAAAAATAAATACCAAAATTTTGTCTTACCTCGGTAAGAAATGTAAATAACGCGGATTTCCAATTTAGGAGGCAGGTATGGGTACCGCCGCCCGGGAAGCATTTATTTGATAACTAAAACCTTTGCCATAGGCCACCCCAAGTGGTTCGCTATTTTTGATGACTTAGCAGTAGTGCCCGGGTTCGCAGGAGGAGGTTTGTATAGGTTTCACCGCCAAGACCTAGATTCTAGATAAACCTCACCCCATGAAACCGGGCACCCCAGTAACTCACCAAACGTAGCGAATCACTTGGGGTGACCTATAGCAGGGGTGTCGGTTATCCAACAGATGGTTCCCGGGGCAGCGGCACCCACACCCGCCTCCCGTTGCCAAAATATGATACTTCTCCCAAACCTATGAATGAAACTATCTAAATTTAATTGAAATATTCATGTTTACTATCGTAGCATTAAAATGTTACGTTATGGTTTCCCATGGCCGGCTTTTTTACCGATAAAATTATCCGTCAAAATACAAAATAATGGCCGGCTGTAAAACATGGCGGACCCGGCCATATTGCTTTGTGGACTGCTTGAATTGTGCACTAAAAAAATACATCACTCGAATTGGAATGGTTTTGGTTTTTGAAGTGTTTTTACTGCCGGTTTAATGCAGTTGCCATTTTACGAACGCGGGCCATTATCGTTAAACCGTTCAGCATGGGATTCGCTGAAAAGCGAGCTTTCCTAGCGTAGACGAAGAAATTGTATGCTTTTTAATGTTTCAAATTATGACTTCGGAAAAGGCGAACCATTGTATGTACAACTCAAAACCATCACAACTCTGGATGGAGTATACGTAATGAATGTGATGAGATATGACAAAGATTTTATGTAGTATACGTAATGAACGTGATGAGATATGACAAAGATTTTATGTAGTATACGTAATGAATGTGATGAGATATGACAAAATTTTATGTAGTATACGTAATGAATGTGATGAGATATGACAAAATTTTATGTAGTATACGTAATGAATGTGATGAGATATGACAAAGATTTTATGTAGTATACGTAATGAATGTGATGAGATATGACAAAATTTTATGTAGTATACGTAATGAATGTGATGAGATATGACAAAATTTTATGTAGTATACGTAATGAATGTGATGAGATATGACAAAGATTTTATGTAGTATACGTAATGAATGTGATGAGATATGACAAAGATTGTATGTATAGAAATCATTATATATGTACATAACACTAACACAACTCTGTACGAGTATACATAATGAATGTGATGATATATGTCAAAGATTTTATATAAATTAAATGAAACAAATAACTTGGTGTACACACTTATATGATCACAATTGTCGACATGTTTCGAAACCGAAGGTTCCTTCTTCAGGATAATAAAAATATGAATTAATATATTTATTATCCTGATAAAGAAACCTTCGGTTTCGAAACATGTCGATAATTGTGATTATATAAGTGTGTACACCAAGTTATTTGTTTCATTTAATTTATATAAAATCTTTGACATATATCATCACATTCATTATGTATACTCATACAGAGTTGTGTAAGTGGTATGTACATATATAATGTGAATTAATTGTGAACACCAAGTTTTTTGTTTCATTTAATTAAAAATGACGCCACAAAGTGATTTTGCGAAGAATGAAGAAGTAAAATTTTATGTAAAGATTGTATACCTTCATACAGAAACCATTGTATGTACATTGTACATACAACGTATCACTTACACAACTCTGTATTAGTTACATAATGATTTTTTTAATATTTTTTTATAGTGTAATACCTCACAAGAGTCCCAACTGCTCCCGTCTGGAGCCAGTGAGACTATGGAATCCCCGAGTGGGGTATGTTATGAGGCTGAAGGTAATTAGGGAAGGGGAGGAGACGAGGAAGAGGGAGGTGGGGGAGTACCTGGCTATTCAGATCTAGTCACTAAACACGGCTAAAGCCATTTGAAGCAACGTTTCAACTCTGAATGGTGGTCTTACACCAGGGCGATTCTAAGAGTATCTTCCTTACTATATATATTATTTTAAATAATTAATTGTGAAATAACACAAATCAATTAAATAAAATTTATTTGCGCACGCCGGGTTCGAACCCGCGGCCTTCGGAATGGGAGTCAAACGCTCTACCGCTGGACTACGCCGGCCGTCAATATAATGAATATAGTAATATTAAGTATAAAAAAAAATTACCTTTACAGGAGAGCGAAAACAAATGAATTAATGATGAACAAGCGGTCCCGTCGAAAAGAGGTACTAGCTACATCTTGCGAGTTGATAGGTTTTTGTGAGGCATAGATAATCCCAATCGCTTTGGTTAACAGAGATAAAATAGAAAATTTTGACTAACGACACTTTTCTATGGAATGTGCGATATAGGTATATAAAGCGCATCAAAATCACATAAGAACATGGCTGTGACTGTTTTTAATGTAGTTCCAATTAAATAAATTAATTTAACATTCCAAGTAAATTAATTCTATTAGTTTTTAAGCAATTAAAATTAACATTGTCTTCATTAAATATTACAATGATTTGATCTTCTTTAATAAAATAAAATTAAATGGCGACTCCTGGCGACACTTTACAATGTCTGTTATTGGCTAGAAACAGTCTCCGAGGTGCTTTCTAAATCCCGTTTGAAATAGTGGCTTTAAAACTTTATTAAGAGCTGGTCGATCAAAAATTTGATCATGAAACGTAACTATCTTTCTTCTTTGTACACCTACAGAGGGGTGATCATTTTTAACTTTCAACATTGAACCAGGAGATGAAGTCTCTGAAGAAGCAGGAAAAAACAGGACGTGGATTGTGGATAAATGATTTGATGGAATGGACCAATATGAAGAAGAAAGACTTACGCCTAACCGGGAAATATTAATACCTATTTAGGGAGTTTTTAATTTTTTAAATTTTTAACTTAATGAGTTAAGTCTCAAATTACAATACTTTAATTCTGAAGGTCCTGAGTCCCAGATGTGACCGTATCTTTTTCTGATTTTTATGTTTCAGATTTTCAATTGAGTTTCGCTAATTATTAATTAATTAAAGTTTTATAATTTGAGGTTTAACTTATTAAGTTAAAAATAAAAATAAATTATTTCTTCAAACTTCGCAAAATCACTTTGTGGCGTCATTTTGAACAAATAACTTTGTATTAAACGACTATTATATAATCACAATTAAATTGTGAGTTAAATTAAAAAATTAAATTTAAATAAAGTTAAATTTAAATCTCTTACATTTATTTTCTTATTTATAATTATATTTAGATTAATTAATTTTGTTGTTTAAACATCCTTATTATGTTTTGATAATTTATATAATGTAATTTTTCATATTCTAAAATAACTTTTTATATTTAATTTTAAATAATTGTTTTTTACGATATTTTTTAATTAATTAATCACCTCTCTCTATAATATTTTTGTCCATAGTTCTTTTTAGTCTGTTTCTTTTTAGTCTATACTTGTTTGTTTCTTTTGTTATTTAATGTCATTACTACCCTGACGAAGAAACCATCAGTTTTGAAACATGTAGGTAATTGTGATTATATAATAGTGATTTAATACAAAGTTATTTGTTTTAATTTAATAAAAATAAATATTCTTCAAAGACTTGCAGAAAAGTCAATAGATGTCGCATATTAATAAAAATGGATAAAATTTATCCTTATACTATCTAGACAGCATTTAGTTCTAGTTAAAAGATAGCAGCCAATAAAAATATGCATTCATAAAATAAAGATACTGTTGGTAGTTTTCAGTCGAAGCTCCTGAGTTCGAGTCGGATAGGGACACATTAGCGCAATCGGTATAGCACCGGCCCGGAAAGCCGAAGGTCCTGAGTTCGAGTCCCAGATGTGGCCGTATCTTTTTCTGATTTATCTGTTTCAGATTAATTAAAGTTTTTTTATTATTATTTGTCGCCTGAATGGCACGTGACGTTGCGCAATACGTAGCCCGAGTGCTTGATTGTCCAAACGACCATTTTAGTTTTTGTGAAATCTCGCATTTTAAAATTAAAAATCAAGTTTCAAAAACGATAATTAATCATTTTTGTTCATATGAAGCAGTTACTTTGTGCTATGACATTATAATTTAAAATAAAACAATAACTTTGTAAACACCACTTTTATTTTTTTCTATACTTTATGCCGACCGGGTTTCGCTACAACCGTAGCCTCTTCAGGGCAGTATAATCTCTACTTATATCTAACATGTGTAATCACTTTACTAAGAACTATTTAAACTAATGAGACGCACCTTTATGGAAATAGCTTCATCTTACACCTCTCATAATGTTTCATTGAAGTAATAAAGGAAAACCTCCTCCTCCTGTTAAATTGTTTAATGGTCATTTGTACAATTAAGAACTAAGATCGATTAATCCGGTGGTATAATGACCGATTGTTGGCTGAGGCTTCCATGTGCTTCCATGACAACTATAGATTCGATGCGTTGAAATTAACACTTTGCATGATTTTAAAATTTACCTAATTACAGTTTTTTGTTTGTTTCAGGTAAGGAATTCATGTCTGATTAATGAAAGTATTAAAACTTGAATAAAACTACGTAAAAGGTAAGGTTTTCTGAATTTTGTATTGATTTTCATATTTATATCATTCGACTTTGTGAATCAAGTTAAATCAATTTGTTTGCGAATATTCGTATAACTTTTCAGGAAACGAATTGATCAATTGAAATACATCGTTCACCGAGTGCATTTGTTTATCATGTATGTAGCAGAAGTCTCCGGCGTTGCCCGAGCTTTACACAGAACTTTTAAAATAAAATTTAGACAGGAGTTTTCCTCTTATAAAGTCAAGTGTGCAAAATTTCGTCAAGAAGTATCAAAATTCTGCTGGAATGGATCAAGGGGATCGGGTGTATCTCAAATAGACAGTGAACTTCCTTTTATAATATATGCAAGGTCATGTGTGCCAAGTTTCATAAATTTTCGAATAAAACTATAGATTTGTTTAAAAAACAAGCCCACTCCGGGACAAGGGGGTATAATAATTAGATCCGGGACAATAATTAGATATATATACAAATAAATTAGTCGGTCCCAGAGAATGATGCATACTGCGTAGCCAGAACACTAATAAGGGGATATAATTATACCAAGCCAGTAGACATCTTCAATTTATCACTAAATAAATACAAAATGTTTTTTCTGAGGCAGTTCAGTTATGTAGAACAAAATAATACTGTATAATTTTTACTATTACTGCACAAGTCACTTAAGAGGATATTACCAGAGAATACCCGAAATTAGTCCTTTTTAAATCAAATTCTAGACGTATTGACTCTTTTTTACATAAAAAACATAAATTGATTTTGAAAGATTGTTATTTTATCTAGTACACGCAGTTTTAAAATTTTGAAAAACTAAGTGTATTTTTAATATACTAAGGTTATACCGTTGGTCGTTTGCAGATTTGTTCAATTTTCAAACAATTGATTCTATTAAACAACACAAATTTCAAATCACATAATCCTACAACAAAATAAATCAATACATAATCTAGTCAACACAGTTTTAAAAAATTAAATTTTAGTTAAATTCAAATCATTAAAAAATAATTCGTGTTTTTGACAAAAATACCGCAGTTGTTCTATTTAATTTACATATATTATCTTACAAATTAAAATATTTGAAATTTTTTTACACACAATTTAGTATAGACATTATTGAAAAATTATAAATACTTATGATCAAAAAATACTTACAAGAAGTACACTATATTTAATAATTTATCATCGTGCGTTTTGAGCATTTTTCTTGCTTACTTGAATGTAGGTATATTATATTAAATCAAGTTTTGAATGAAATAAATCGATATTAAAATTTAATTTAAAAAATTTGATACGGGAATAATCGATCTTTCTCATTGGAACCTACCTGTATAGTTGCAAGCATTTTTTAACTTTTATTCTCAGATGCTGGTCAAACGCTCTTAAAAAGTCGTTAATAAATAAATAAATAATTCCGATTTAAAATTAAAATTAATCCAGTGGTTTTAAGTATGTTATGTTAATATTTTTAAATTAATAAAAGGAATCAATGGGAATCGAATGATTTTGAAACATCATTATCTAACGAGTCGAAATTTCAATTAAATTCTTTGTTTTGAAATATTTAAAGATCTGATTTTTATTTTAATATTTTTCAAAAACAAGTTGTATTTTCGAGGGCCGACTTTATCTTTGCGAAGTGTGGCGTGTCAGTGACAAATTCAATTTAATAATAAAACACTTCCCCAGTTTTGTTTTCATTATGCCAGGAGTGAATAATGCACGGGGGTAAAATATGAACCGGCCTCCGGCTGAAGTATGCGCTTGATTATATTTTTTATTCCCGTGGACAGGGATAATAAACTGGCGGCTTTACGCGCCCCATCAACTTTTTAACAGATATTACTGAAGACATAATGCGTGTATCACGCTGCCATCGGTAACACCGTTTCACTAGCCGAAGGGGTCTAGGTATTAAGAGGCTAGACTTTGAACCACACGCGGGACAGCCGCGTCTGTCATTCTGTCCCGCTCACAATAAGCTCACGCACACTTACATTACATGCGAATGCGAAATGTGCGAATGTGCAACGCTCAAATTTACCTACAGAAATCGCTCGAAAAGGAGTTTATGGAGAAATACACTTCTCTACACCGAAACATTCACGAAATTGAAATTTTTAAAAATATATATTTTTTAGAAAGAAGAAGCTACGTCGGTAGCTTTTTATAATTTTATAATTCTTTATGAGAGTTGAGTTAGCAGCACTTTTTCCTTAAATAATATTTTTTGATAAATCGTACATGTTTGTCAGTGAATGTTTACGTTAATACGAAACGCATCGAAAATTCGAAAACATACCGACATAGTTTTCACCCTCTAGAAGGCAGCATAAAAAAATATATTCATTTTGTGCAATTTTCGATGTAGAAAAGTGTTTTTTCCCGGGCGTCCTTTTTGTATGGGCTGAAAAGCGAAGTCTATCATCTTAAGCATGGTCGATCGACATAGGTTTTATCGATAATGTCGGTATCCTGTCATCAGCCCCATCAACTTTTTAACACATATTACTGAAGACATAATGCGTGTACCGCGCTGCCATCGGTAACACCGTTTCACTAGATGAAGGGGTCTAGGTATTAAGCATGGTCGATCGACATAGGTTTTATCGATAATGTCGGTATCTTGTCATCAGCCCCATCAACTTTTTAACAGATATTACTGAAGACATAATGCGTGTACCACGCTGCCATCGGTAACACCGTTTCACTAGCCCTAGGGGTCCGGGTATCAAGCATGGTCGATCGACATGAGTTTTATCGATAATGTCGGTATCTTGTCATCAGCCCCATCAGTTTCCGCGGGAATACTAGGAGCAGCTACATAGCGTCACCTTGGTTGGATAGGGTTCTAACTACGTCTTACGATGGAAAGGACTTTGGCACATAAGAACATGTTCTTAGGTGTCAAAGTCCTTACCATTGTAAAGTGAAGTTAGAAACCTATCCAAATGAGGTGACGATAGGTCGCTTTTATAATTCCCACGGTTTCGATACGGCGATGGCACAAAAAAGGCAATAAAGGCATCAAAATATTGCTGCAGCTCAAGGTTACACACTAAATACGAGTAAGACAAACGTCTGCTTCACCAGGAGAAATGCAATCATCATCATACTTCTCGTTTTAAAGAAATGAGATGCTGCGAGCCGTTACGGTCACCGTGTCGTTGCCGTGGGAATAAAAAAAAGCAACCATGGGCTACTTTTATCATTGTCTCGGCAACGCCACGGCGACTGTAACGGCACGGTGACGGAAACGTCTTGGACATCTCATTTCTTTGATACGAGTGAGGAAGATGCAAGAAAATAATTATTTTTTACCTTTGGAGGAAGCAGAAATACGTACATTGTTTGTCTTACTATTAGTGAGATAGAAAGAGTTACAGTAATATTGTACTAAAGAAGTATAGTAACTAGTGACCTAGTAATCGTCGCAGTAGACGAGTTTAAGGTCAGAAATACATGCCTCCCCGCTCACGCATTTCTCTGTCGCACTTATATTTTACGTATCTTTCTCTTTTTCTTACGAAAGTCGGTAAAATGACTGTACCTACGCGAGAATGGGTCGTATGGTCGTATCAAATTATGCGATTTATGCTTTTTTTGCGCCGCTGCCGTACCGTAACCGTGGGAATTATAAAAGCAGCCAATCTCTCGAGTTACCGAGGGTATCAGGTTCCCTGCCGGCAGTCCACCGCTCCGGGCTTGTTACTGGTTACCAATAACGGATGCATTCACTCCTGCATAGTATGGCTTCTGTTCCGACCCAGACCCTGTCCATAGACCGACCCTTTGGCCCTTTATTCGGTAGGGATTCGATAGTTAATGGAGACAATGCGGCGGTTTTAAAGTTTTTTTAAATGTGTTTTTAGGGTCTTTGATCTTTGAGGTCTTCGCGGCTTGTGTTTTATGAGAGTTTTCTTTGTTTGTGGCATTTTGTTAAAGTTTGGTTTTTGATGAAGACTTATAATAGCTTAGTGAAATATTATTTTTAAAATTGTTTTGTCAAAGAAATTGCCATTAAAATCTTGAATAGCTTACTTCTCAACCTTTACTAGAACTTCTCAACCTTTCTCTTCTCTTCATTCCCCTACCCACGTTTTATAATAATTATTTTTATTATTACTAATGTTCATTTTATACACCAATAAAGGCAGTTTTACGAAATTTCAATAATTCATCAAATTTTAAAGTAAATTTTCACGTTCGTGTAAGTGCTTTTCAAGTTCTGTTATTATATTCGTATAAGCCAATTGCATCATGAAACTGAAATAATCACAGAACTTGAATAGAAACTTTCAGAACCTGAAAATTAACTATAAAAATTTGATGAATAGTTTTTTTTTAATCAACCTATCCTTAGAGCTAGTTTTAACACTGAAATTTGTGGAATTGCTTAAGTTGCTTTCGATGTTTTTTTTTAAAATATTATGAGGCAAGTAATTCCATTTTTGTGAATAAATACATTTAAAAAATGATAGGTTATTTTTTTTCCAAAATATAAGTATTACGGTTCCTAACACGATTTAAAAATACTTTTCAGTATAAAATATACCTTGTTTGAAAAGTAATTAAAAGTAAAATTGGTTAAATAGGTTACGTTAGGTTAGGTTATGGGCAATTTTTTAATTTTTTTTCATAGCTTTTAATGAATTTTAAAGAGTTGTTGTGTTATGTTGATTCTTTATTATCATGGAACCAAATTTACATCAACCGATTTATCAGATTGACTACAATCCTATAATTTAATTTCTCAACAAAACTGAGTTCAGAGTTACCTGGTTGCAGTAATTATATCTATTACATTGAAAAAGATTTTCTTATCTTTCCATTCAATGCCATTTAGAAAAATATGTATATTCCAAGTAGAGTATTGTCAGCTTCAGGTATTATTCTGAATTTTATTCCAGCGTACCGCTATTCCAGGTATCCACCCAATCCGACTATCTCCGTACACAAAAATTCATAATAATATTTTATCATTTTAAACTGAAGTTGGAGCGGGGGTGGGGTGGGGGGGTTGTGGGTGGGGAGGGGGTTTTTCAACTGCACAAGTAAATTGGATTTATGCAAGAACTGGAAGTGACAGGATTGTCATGAATATTGTTTCAACGTGTCACGTAATAAAATACAGCGGATTCAAAATATTCAAACGCTTTCATGGAGTCGGATACTGACGTATTTTGTACTCGTTTTATTTGTTCGGCTGCGCCACTGAATGCTTTATAGCTAAGAGTGCGATATATATTGTGATACTCATAATCTTTTCTTTCATAGAGGGAGTGAGTTTGATTTTTTTTTACGGAAAAGCGTTTTTCTTTCAAATATTAAGTTGAAATTATTCTTAAATTAAACAAATAACTTCGTATTAAATCACTAGTATATAATCACAATTACCTACATGTTTCGAAACCGATGGTTTCTTCGTCAGGGTAGTAATAACATTAAATAACAAAAGAAACAAACAAGTATATACTAAAAAGAACAGACTAAAAAGAATTATGGACAAAAATATTATAGAGAAAGGTGATTATTTAATTAAAAAATATCGTAAAAAACAATTATTTAAAATTAAAAATAAAAATTATTTTAGAATATGAAAAATTACATTATATAAATTATCAAAACATAATAAAGATGTTTAAACAAAAATTAGAAAAATTTGAAATTAGAAAAAGTGTTAATAGTAAATTAAATATTATTAATAACCAAATATTTTTTTTAAAATAGCCATCTCTTAAATTTATTTTCTTATTAATACTTATATTTAAAATAGTTTATTTTTGTTGTTTAAACATCTTTATTATGTTTTGATAATTTATATAATGTAATTTTTCATATTTTATATAATGTAATTTTTCATATTTTAAAATAATTTTTATATTTAATTTTAAATAATTGTTTTTTACGATATTTTAAAATTAATTAATCACCTCTCTCTATAATATTTTCTCCATAGTTCTTTTTAGTATATATATATATATACTTGTTTGTTTCTTTTGTTATTTAATGTCATTACTACCCTGACAACGAAACCATCGGTTTCGAAACATGTAGGTAATTGTGAATATATAATAGTGGTTTAATACAGAGTTATTTGTTTAATTTAATTCAAAATGATGCCACAAAGTGATTTTGCGAAGTTTGAAGAAATGAAATTATTATTTTTACCCGTACGTACGCTACGCATTATGAATGTGCATAAATATTTTTAGTCCATAAACAAACTAAAATCTTTCAAGAAAGGCTAACAAATACAATATTGAATCGGTGATTCAATCCAATAATGTATTTGTTAACCTCTCTTGAAATGGAAATGTTTTTTATGGACAAAACTACTTATTTACATTCATATTGCGTCTGTACGGGCGCAACCAATTAATTCATCTTAATAATTTAAAGCATAACTTCAAAAAGTGTTTTTCCCCAAAAATAATCATACTCGCGCCATCTATGAATGAGTAGATTATGAATTAATTTGAGTATATCACCTTGAGGAACGTACTTGACATACTTTAACCAGTGAATCCTGGGATTATTTGCAGTATAATATGTTAGTGAATTTTTGATGTTAGTGATTTATTTCAATGTTTTTTTTTTCAATTTTTTTGTCTTCAAAACCGTACAAAAAAATCTTTTACTAGTCGTCACTCGTCACTCAGCCGAATAACCGTCCAACCTCCCACCCCGACCCTGACTGCCTAATATCTAATACATACTGATTTCTTATGATTTAAGTTTAGAAAAAAAAAAATCAAATAAGTCACCGTAGACCGAAATTTCATTTAAATTTTTAATGAAATTTCTGGATGTTCTTGTTTTTCCTTGACTTTACTTGACCCAAAATTTATTGCCTTTTCTTTTTTTTTGTTGCTTTTGTTTTAAATGCTACATATTACCGTTATTAGTCGGTAGGTATTTATGCTTTGTTATTTATTTGTATATTTTATGTTAAACCCTGACTGTTATGTACATTATAAAAAAGGAATGGTTTCGGTGTTCGAAAATTTCACCAGAAGTATAGAAAAATGGCCTTACTTCTAGCACACGGAAACGCCCATAACACATTTCTATACGATTCATCCCTTTAGCGGTGTGTGGGTTTTTGTATTATTCAATTGTTCTATAGACATTCCCTTGCTAAGTTTATTGTATTATCTGCTTATATGCCTGAACAATTTGGGGAAAACTTCAAATTTATTACTGAAAGTGATTAATTAATTCAATTAAGTTAAAATAATACGAAGCAGGTAAGAGATTTGTTTTAAACTATTCTTTGGAATCTAGTGTTTTCCTCCTTCGATAGTGAAAACGAAAAATTAAGGGTTTTAATTAAATACGAACAAATCACTTATATAAGAACTGTAAATAAGAACACCGCTTCTTCTTTATTATTAATTAAGAAGAAGTGGTTATTATTATTAATTAACGCCATTTATTTAATCGAAATTATCAATATGTTTCAAAAACGGTTCCATGACAACTCAGAATCATGAAAATAAATTCAACACCCCTTTGTAAGGATATTAAAAGTTATGAAAAAAAATAATTAAAAAATAGCCCACAACCCTAACAAATCTATTCAACCGATTTGTTAAGTCATGAAGTTGGAGTCATCGTTCGAAGAGGAATAGGCTATAAATAGATTTATGCATTATTTAAAAATATTTGAACCGTTCAACCGGTTAAATGCCGATTTTAGGCCTGTTTTGGCTTTTGATCAATCAGCGGAAAATCATAACAGCGTACTCGTTACGCCTGACAACCGGTCACACTTTGATCAAAAGCTGAAACGGGCCAAGAATCAGCGTTTAACCGAAATAATTTAAAACAATGAAAATGGCGCTGATAGTCATCAATTGATATGGATATTGATAAAACGCAACTTTTTTTTAATTTCTAGTCACTAATATAGTTAGCTACCTACAATTCATCAAATAAGAGTAGTAAATATAAAAACCGGAACTAAAAATTTTGTAAGCTGGCAACACCAATTTTACTGTCAAAACGACAGTTAAATTACAATGACACTGTTTTTGTAGAATACTGTAAGTAACATTTTTTCAGTTTTATTTTAATAATAACAATTTTAATGCCCTTTGTTTAAATATTTTCAAACACGGATACATGTTTTAAGTGTGATTTTATTTTATTAACGTAGATATACAATATTGTTAGCTATCATTTGACCGGTCAATGGTTGGGTGATATCGCATTTGGGTCCCACCCAGGCGTTTCGTGTTCGATTCCTCGGCTGGCTAAGTCCTCCATCACAACACAAGCAACATCTTCCGCTTAGTGTGGTGGTAGTAGGAGATTTTCAAATGTTGTTAGGTTATTCGTAACCCGGGAATATTTGTATTTCGAGCGAAACAAATGGAGGTAAATTCGAAACCCCAGGCAAATAAAAAAAGGGTCACACTCGGAAAGCTATAGATAGTTTTCACATTAGTGCTATTCGTCATACGGTACATTTTTTTAGGGGATGATCTAAAGCCCAGGCAACGCTGGGTACTTCAGCTAGTATTAAATAAATAAGAGCAAATTCTCAACTGCTTTTTATTTTACTACAATACGGTTATTATTTATTGTGTTAACACAACATTGCAAAGGGATAATATACATATGTGCAATTCGAATTTTGAGATTAGTTTAGATTTAATCTATATTGCAATAAAAAAATATTTTTCCCACTTTTATGTGTTTTTGTTTTTTTATAAAATTGTAGCTTACACAGCTTTAAATTTCCTCCGTGAGTTATAATTTTAGTATTGCCATTTGAAGAACGATGGCGCCCTCCTATGTTTCCTACTCTTATTTGACGAAGTATACTCGCTTTTTAAAAACAATGAAACAATGACGGCCGTCAGTGGTCGAGTGGTAAGACGCTTGACTCCCAATCGGAAGGTCGCGGGTTTGAACCCGGCGTGCGCAAATAAATTTTATTTGATTAATTTGTGTTATTTCACAATTAATTAATAAAAAAATATATATACTATATTTGCGGCACGTTCCAGAGTGGAAGATACTCTAAGTATCGCCCTGGTGTAAGACCACCATTCAGCATTGAAACGTTTCTTAATAATGGATTTAGCCGTGTTTAGTGACTAGATCTGAATAGCCAGGTACTTCCCCACTTCCTCTTCCCCGTCTCCTTCCCTTCCCCACTTACCTTCAGCCTCACAACATACCCCAATTGCGGATGCCATAGTCTCACTGGCTCCAGACGGGAGCAGTTAAGACTCTTGTGAGGTATTCTCTATAAAAAAAAAAATGAAACTCTCAAATAATAAAAGAGCTCCATTCACCTTGTAATAATGTCGTCATTGAAATTCTTTTCACTTTCTGTGTGGATAGGGCTCAGAGGAACAAGAATGCTCGGCTTATTCCGAAAATAGCCTCGAAAACTTTATACTTTGTGCTGTCAGCTTCTAAGTAAGCTCAAAAAAGAAAATTAAGTTTAATAATTTGGACTTATTTGTCAGCGCACAAATTCTTCATGTTATATGCCGGCCATAAATCTCATGGCGAGTCTCATTTCCCCATTTCGCAATACTAGAACAGAATCCTGTTTAATAAATTACGGGACTTGCGCGTGAATACAAATAATAATATAATAATGTTGTGTGTTTGGTTTTCTACATTTTCCATTTTCTCGAGCATTGTATACTAGGTAATTGGATTTGTTGACGTTTTGATTAAGTTTTGTCAACTATCCAATCTCTAGGAGCCAACAACTATCTCACTATCATTATTTATTTATTTATTTATTACCCGCACTAATGGGATTTTACATTCTAGTTTATATAAATACTTAAAAATTGAAACAATAAAGAAAACATAATACAATGAAAAAAAAATGTAACAAAAGCATATTATAAATTGGACAAGCATTGTAAACATTGGTAAAAACAAAAAGAAGTCTCAAACAAATACGAGTATATTCAATATAAACAAAAATTGCAGAAATTATAAACGTATATTTGTGTTACGATATTCAAATTATCGATTGTTTTTAAGGTGAAATATATCTCCCAGATCAGAACATTTATTTCCGAGACTGTGAAGTCTCGGAATCGGGGAATTTTTTTAAGTTGATAAGACAATGTCCTGGTGTTGCTAAAATAAAAAGGTAGTAAATTTCGGCAAGATTTTTTAGGTATATGGATTATTTATAGAGTTAGATACTCTCAGTATCGCCCTGGTGAAAGACTGTCATTCCTGACACGAAATATTCCTTGATATGGCTTTAGTCTTGTTTGATGACCAGATTTGATTAGCCAGGCACTTCCCAACCTTCCTCTTTTTCAGCTCCTTCTCTTACCACTCCCTTCAGCCTCGCGAAACCCACCATGGCATAGTCTAATTCGCTCCAGACTGTTGGGAGCAGTTGGGACTCGGGTAGGCACTCACATAAATTTTTGGTTATATATGTTTCCTCCCTCCTGAAATATAGATAATTGCATTTGAAAAAAATAGTAATATGACTGTAACTTATTTATCAATAAATTATTTTAAGCTGTTTTGATTATCTTTGAGGACGGATTGCTTCATAGAATTTTAACAATTCATCAAATTTAAAAGATAAAATTCAAGTTCTTTGAAAGTTTTATTCAAGTTCTGTTATTATTTCATTGTGATCCATTCGTTTTACAACGCTAGTATAGTAACAGAACTTGAATAGGATTCTCACTGAACTTGAATAAGAATATTAACTTAACTTTTAAGTTTTTTATGAATTATTTGAAATGAAACAATCCGCTTAGGGATTTTTTGCGTCAATATGGTTACAATTTTTTTACCATTTTTTTTTTAAACATTTATGAGCTTTTGTTAATGATATGTTGTTTTATGTTTTAAAACGAATGAAGAATTTCTTGCTTGAGCAGACTATGCAATAATTACAACAAAATAATATCAAAAGTGGTCATTTTAATTGTTAGCTTAACAAACATAAAAAGTCCATAAGATAGTCCATATTTCTCTGATATTTCATGATTATGCAACCTTTTCTTTGTCGATATTTATAATAAATTCTGTTATGAATTGAATTTGTTTTATGTACACCATAATCAATCAATGACAACCGTGACTGCAGATATGTACACTGAAAAGTTTTTCTGAATTATTATTATAATGAGTGAGTTTTGGTTACTATTGTTTTATATAATTATTAACTAATGTTGTATCCTATCTGATATTTATTATAATATGATATCTTGTCTTAACATGACATCTTCAATAACACCAGAATAAGCTCCATAAAATAGATGTTTTTCTTACTTTCGGGAGCAATTATTTGTTTTACATAAATTTCACTGGGTACTTTTTATTACGTTATCTTATTGGTAGTAAAGTAACAAGGAGGAAATCCACAATTATTCATCTTATTTTGGCTATACTATACACTTACAAACTGACAAAATATAAACTTTCGATATCCCGAAAATGCATAAATAACTAAATAGGCATTAGCAATATTGATTATTCACCTTCTTAACGATATTCAACCCTCTCTAATTTGGGTACGTTTAGATTAATATTGCATTAATTAATCTCATTCTCATCGATGAATAACAACTCCTATACGAGTATAGTTAGGGTAATGAACGCTGACGAATTACTATTCTGGCTAGACTCTCGTGACGAAGTAGATTTTAGACTATAAAGCGACCACTAAGCAAGTAAGAGAAGTGGTGGGGGGGGGGGAAGGTTGAAGGGTATTATTAATTATTAAGTATCGTCCTTAGTCAAGATTATGATCAGCCAATCAAAATTCTTGAATGTCTCTCAGCTTAAACCCAAAATTCAAAGCTGTAATTTTTTCTAAAAGTCAATCTATCTACAGCCAAATCATTTTATGGGGAACGGCTGCGTGGCCCTTTTCATTCAAAACTTAATTTTGGATTTGAGGCCAAACTACTGAAACTGAAAATTTATTGAAGAAAAACTTTTTTAGGCGCGGTATGACCAGTAATTCAGATGTTTTTCGGACGCATATAACGTTGTCAAACCGAAATGACATTCGGATAAATGTACAATTACTGCCATCTTTATTTTTATCATTTAAAAAGGGTTCTCGCCTTCGCTAGAATATTTTATCATATTTTTAGAAACTTGGATGAAAAATGAAGAGAGAATCTATTATTCATAATTTTTATTGCATTTCTCAACACAACGACCAATACAAATTTGATTATTGATTCGCTCTTGATTTTTTATTCACAGTTTCGTAAAATAATAAAAATATTCTAGCGAGGGCTATAACCATTTAAAAATAAACACTAACACAGAACGCAGTAATTGTACCGTTTTAGTAATACCTACAACAACAGTTAAATAAGCTTTTATTCAACCGCGCGTAAAGGTTAGACACTCAATTTTTTCAACGCAGATAAAGCAAAAAGTGGGGTGGTTTGTTATTTCCTTGGGTCTTCCTTCCCCATTAAGCTCGATCGGGGTAAGTATAGTTAAAGTTGCAAGAAATCGGTCATTTCTCTCAGTCTCGGTCCTCGGCACACATGTTAACCGTGGCACTGTTAGGGGTAGGTGTATAGGTGCCGGCGGGAGGCAGCTTTGCCCCTGATCCCGCTTGGCACAACCCTAATCCCGCTATTCATCATCGCTCACTCGGCGCCTCTGCCAACTGTTGGTGGGGCTATACTGAACAGGGCTGCCACCTGGCACTAATATCTATCATTCAATTTATTGGAATACATTTTGAAGGGTGTGTATTTTTTGTAATATTTAATCATTGAATAAGAAGATATAAGCAATTATGTCGAAGTACAACACTCTTTTAAATTATATGAATATGCTTAAATTGTCAGACAGAAGTATTTTCACTTGTTAATTCTGTACAAAATATTAAATTATGTAATTGATAGTACAGAATTGCTTGCATTGATAAACTTTCCGATTCCATTATGTAATACTAGAAGTCGTGGTTTATTTCGATACAAAAATCCTGGGACTAACTACCATTATATGCATTCCTCTTTGCCCAGAATACTAAGGGTCGGCGTAAGATGGGAGTCAGAATGTGTCGCGCGTGCAGACGACGCAGGAAGTGTATGGACTTGTACGACATGCTTCGTATAAGCCCATACATTTCCTCGTCGTCTGCACGTGCGTCACATTCTGACTCCCAGCTTACGCCGACCCTAACGGAGGAAAATGATTATACCAATTCAGTGGACATTTTCAATTTGTCACTAAACAAATACAAAATGTTGTTACTGAAGCAGTTCAGATATGTACAAAAAATACTGTGTTATTTGAACAATTTTATTTTACTTTTATAGATCGGACTCTAAACTTAGCTAAAGAAATTTAAAACAACGCAACACTTCTATTATGAATGGTGGTCTGAGAGAATTTCTTTCTTTAACGTGTTTATGAATATTTACATTTTATTTTTATTATCTAGGCAGGCAGGTACACGTTAAAAAATATAAGTTAATTCTAAGGTTAATGATTTTTACAAAAAATTTGCAAGGATGCCGGATGGTTTTAATGTGGCATTTTTACAATGAATTGACTCTTATTGCTTCGATTTTTTTTTAATATAACGCGGGGAACTATGGGAATGGGGGATAGATTGAAATCGGTTAATTGTTTAATCCCACGTAGATCAAGAAAGTTAAGGAGCAAATTGAAAACTGGATTCATGGGAGATGACAATGATAAATCAACAAGGATTTAAAAAAGGTGGAAAGAAGTGTCCAGGATGCTCAGTGTTTTGATTTTAAAACGAAAGGATTCACTGTGAATTCACACTATTCTCTAGAACTCCAGAGAAGTCTGGACAGAATACGAGAAAACGCTATCTAGATTTTGCATAATTCAAAATTATATTCGCAAAATCTCGTGATTTCATCTTCTGTCTTAACAACTCTCCGCGTTCTCTCGCTGCAGTGGCCGGAAATTGTGCCAGAGAATTTCGAAGCAGGTTCGGGTGCTTTTCCCACTGTGCTATCGGGCGATCTCCAGTCTCGGGTTCAAACAGTTCACCGTGTTCGGGACGAGGTGCGAGGTGCGACTTGAGAGTTCCGAGGGTTCGGACTGGGTTTTACGAGTACAATCCCAATTTATGTAATTTTGAAGTTAGACCGGCGGCAGAGAGTTTCTTTTTATTCTGATGCATGTGAAACCATGGGGTATTTGTGATTTATCACTTTTCTTCGTACTGATTACGAGGGTTGAAATATATATGCATATCCTAGGCTCGGTGTAAAAGCGGGCAAAGTTATAAGATGATTTCTTTTAAGTGTTTATTTTTGACGAAACCGGTTTCACATTGCACTTTTTACTCTGGATATACTATTCCCAGAAATATGATTTTTATCCCGGTTCAAATGTGATCAGCAAGTTGTGGAAAGGGCCCCACAGCATTTTTCATACATAACTTGATTTTGGATTTAAAACCAAAATGCCCAACCAATCTGCATGATATTTTTACAAATCAAAAGATTTTAGTAATACGGTCAGTGGACGAGTTGGCATCGCCTTTCTTCACTTATGTCCTTAAAATTCTAACTTTATTTTAGAGTTTTGGAACATGATCGAGTTAGAGACAAAGAATTCAACCATTATAAGAATGATAAGTACCTACCATCGATATAATAACTACAGATTAGCCCTCCCACGCCTTATTTCAATCCAAAAATAACACCACCCATTAGTAATTTCGTAATTCAAACTACATATCGAATGCGTGAACAAGTGTCTTGCGTGACATAGTTGTTTTGTTATGAAGAAAGTAAATATTTTTATCGAATATTAATTACTTTTCTCGAAACGCTGCCTTAAAACTATATGTTACGTGAATATTTTTTGAAATATTTATTTATTTATTTATTCACGCCCTTAGGGCTTTTACAATAATCATAATACAAACATAATAGAAAAATAAACAATAATATACAAATTATGTTACATCATTGTTTAGTAAACGGGAAACAGAATTTTTGCAATTTCAGAAATAAATTTTGGTAAGGAATAAATGAAAATATCAACTGAACTAAATTTATTTCCAAGCCTATGTACTCTTTGGATTGGGGAGTTAATAAAATAGTTAGTTTTCGAAGGATAAACAAATAACAACTCTGGAAGCCTCGTGTTACGATTTGGTACTCTGAATGCTATTAGTTTAGTTAAGTCAGGTGCGTCAATTGCGTCATTTACTAATTTAAATAAAAGTACCATATCGCTCTTGGTTCTTCTACAAGACAAGTCAGTTAAATTTAGTCGTTTCATTAATATATCATAATTGATTTGTTCAATGGGTATGGAGAGTTTGAAATTAATGAATCTTAAAAATTGATGTTGAACTCTCTCAATTTTTACTTGATTTGCTTTATAGTATGGGGACCAAATAGTTGAATTGTATTCTAAATTACTTCTAACTAAGGCAGTGAAGAGTATTTTAAATGAATAAAGTGACAAATATATATATTTTTTAAAAATATTCATACAACCGATGAAATTGTTAATAATGAAGTCTGCGACAGCCCATACCCAAGTTATTTCTAATTGCCTAATATGTGTGTTTTTAAATGATCTTCACAATGCTAGTTATTCCGTTGCCGCGAACTTGCTGGAAAACAAATTTTCTCCACGCAGACCAACAAAAGGTACAAACCAATGCTTTATGCGATCTTTTGACTGTGAGATAGTGCACTTTCTTTTTGATAGATGTTTTCGTGAACCGATATTTTTGGTTCCGGTGTCATTTTTAAGACCTACACGGCTTGTTTTGATATACTTGGTCGAAGGCACCTACGCTTTTGCTTTGTCTCACAACTGTTTACCGTCGCCGAAGTGATCAATGACGCTAGTTCTAAGCACCTATCATTGAAATACTCGTAGAACTATAAAAAAAACTTATTACCTTACACCTCTACAACCGTGAGCGCACAGTACACGGAAATATTTCCCCCTTTGTTTTGCAGGGCCGTAAACGAATTTCACTTTACTTGGAGAGAGGGGCGAATGGCGGAGATAACCTTTATAGGTCACCAGTTTTTGTTATAGGGCCCAAATTGCTAGTGTGACCTTTCGCGAGAAGGGCAGCCCTTAGCCCCGGAGCTCTCGCCGCTACTGCCTGGGGAAAAATAAATTCTCAAACTAAATATCGCGGACCCCCAGCATTTCCAAAATTTCCTACGAGTTTTGTTTTATCTGCAAAGGTCAGTCAAAAAGTAATGCCTCCTATTTTTTTCTCCTTTTAATTGTCAAGAAATTACACATGTCAATAGACCATATTCATTTGCCACTTTTCAATATTATAATCTACGTTATTTTCCACAGTTTTGGTACATCTTTTAACAAGGGCATGTATTCCATTGCGGTAAAAAGCACAGTCCTGCTTCCTATATATAAGCCATTAATGCATGGACGTTTTCACGACCTCCACATTTTTAAAGTGAATCTCACGATGAGCTTCACATCACACTGCCTTTACTCAAGGAGAGAATACGTCATAATTCATCTGTAGTAATCACCACGAATGATGTCATCGACTCGCTGAATGTTGCGTGAAATTACTGCAGTCACCTGCCTACCGCTCCGCTTTTTGTCAGCCGACGGCGTTTATCCTTAGCTTCGTACAGCGACGAACCCATCGTCTAACAGTGCTGACATCCACTGTTGCATCACAGTACACACGTTTCAGTCTTTCATGATTGCGAATAAGTGTTTCACCTTCTGCATTCAAGAATTCAATCACAGAACCCTGTCTGATACGAACATCGATGTCGGCCATTTTGCAAGCAACCGCAATGCTGTCACCTTTTGACGCAGAAAATTACTACTCCAGTAGATTGTAGAAGAAGGTTGGAGAAATTGTGCCAAATTCAAATTTTTCACTTTCTTTACTTTATTTGTAGAAAAAATAGGAGACATTACTTTTTGCCGGACTCTCGTATTTTATCCTTCGTTATATCGCACTTTTACTGTTTGATGCTTGTCTATGTGAAATTGTGCGTAGGTACCGACAGTCGTATTATGACTGAATTTGTTTTCAGAGGGACTGTGGGCGTTGTTTTCTACATCTCTGACAAAATCAGTGCTTGATTTTAATCAAAATAAATTGGTACTTGAAAACTGTCGAGCCTAACGTTCATTTGTTTTTAAAAAGTGCCTGCGGCGCTATTTATTTATTCAATAAATTGAAAGATCAAATCAAGTTTAATTTCATGAAGAAAACCTGACCATAAATACTTTGGATACAGTTTTCCTTTAGTATGTAATACTGTTTACCGTCGATTAAAGAATCTTCCTAAAAAAATTCTTATATTATTGTAGAAAGCATTCACTTTGTGGTTTGACATATTTAATAAAAATAAAACACACATTATATGAAAAACCACGAGTTGTAATTAATTTATTTACCGACCGGTTTCCCAGTCAATACTTTGTCTCTTTCGATATATTATTATTCTGCATATTCTGTCGATTTTTTCCCAGTTCCTTTGTATTGATGTAAATGTATCATCATTGTTTGTTATATGTTTATGTTGATGTCTCCCTCTGTTTTTATATACAAGCACACACTATGTGTTTCTTGTTTAGTATTAATTTGTACTTTTTGTGTTTTATTTTTATCTTTTTTTTGTCTATTCTCTGGCAACAAATCTAGTGGTACCTACTGTCAAATTTATATCGATTTTAGACACTGTTTTTCTTAATTCGTAATTCATATGATTTTTTTACAATGAAATGGATTTTTAAAGGTCAAAAGGTCATAATAATTACAAATTAATACTTTTTGTTTTATAGGATGATTCGTGTTCTCAGATTGTCTAGTTCCAGCATCCTTTTTACCACCAATCTCTACATAAGAATTTATTTATTTTTACTTTTTCAATATTCGCAGTTATTTATTTTTAATTATTCAAAAATTAATGTATTACATAAAAATATAAGCTGCACATCTCACTATGGTATTCCTGTATCGAGATGTGCAGCTTTACAATTAATTATGGAATTTAAAAAAAAAATACAAATAAACTTAATAACACATACAGGGTCCGGGGGTAAAGTGCAGTAACCTCGGGAAACGATTCTACATGATAATATAAGTAAAAAAGAAAAATGACTTTTTTCGAAATTCCAACTTTTTTTTCCAATACAAAAAGACGTAAGTACCTGTTAAAAATCCTAAGTGTCAAGTACAAACTTACCAATCGATTTGCTGTGCTAGTACATAGTGCCTAGCCACCCACGACGGACTAATTTTATCGTTTTACCTAAAAAGTACCCCTTAAAGTTGGAATTTCGAAAAAAGTAATTTATCTTTTTTACTTATATTATTATGTAGAATCACCTCCCAAAGTTACTGCACTTTACCCCCGGACACCCTGTATAATCAAAAAAATAAATCTACAAAAGAAGTACTGACAGTTATTCAAACATTAATTGCAGTTCGCAGTACGTTTATTGTTGGCAACAATAACGTTCTACTGTAAACCAAATTTTTACAAGGTTCTGTGATGTCTTATCAGATAAACAGATGTATTCATAAGGTGACCATACCGACAGTGACAAGAGGGATAGTATAAATAATAAATAAAAAATAAATAATAACAGGTAAGTAATAGTAAATAAATAATAATTTACAATTATGTAATAGTTAATAATTATTTAGAATATTTTATAATTTATAATGTCCTCATTGTCTTTACTTGGTTTGTTTGAAGTCCATGTTCAAGCTCATTAAGACTTAGTGGGTTGCATCGGTGCTTACGAAACCAAAGGTTGGGGTTGAATTCCCATCGCGGCGCTTTTAAGTTAGGCCATACTTAGTTAGGGTAATGCTTGTTTGACCTTTATTTTGAGTGCAAAAATATTCAGACATTTCGTAACGGGGGTCAGTGGCTTGTACATAACTGCGTTATGTATAAGATAAGAGCTGTTTTATATTAAATTTGTTTTTATGTGACAACACACACAGTTGTCTAGATCCAATGGGATTATGGCTTCCCCAATTATGGGAATGTGATGAGAATGAAGGATGTTTTGAAATACCAATTTACCCGCGTTTTTTTTACCAGATTTGAATAGTCAGGTACTTCCCCGCCCTCCTCTTTCCACTACCTTCAGCCTCACAACAGCCTCCCCATTTGGAGAGGCCATAATCTTCCTGGACCCCCTAGCACGGTCGATCGATAAGGACTGTATCGATAACTTTCGGTAACTTCTCATCGATCCCTAGCATGACTGCAGATCGCCAACGAATAAATAACAGTTCACAAAGACTGTGTTCTTAATATTTTCCACCTCAATTATTGTTTGTACGTTAGCGACCTGCAGTTGTCCTAGGGAACGATGAGAAATTATCAATGCAATTCTTATCGATCAACTGTGCTAGGGGTCCTGCCTCCAGAGGGTTGGGAGCATTTGGGAGTCTTGTGCGGTATTCACATAAAAAAGGTAACTTAGTTCACTTCTTGTACTTACTTCTGTACTGCTTCTTCTTCTTCGTAAGCTCTTGAGGATTCAAATTTTAGCATAGGCTTCCCTAGAATACCTCTAATTTAGATCTTTTTTTAGGTCATCCGCTTATGTCATCTATGAGCGACCTCTGTTTCTTTTTTTATAGACATGTTTCTGTATCTCCATTATTGGAGTTTTAGCGGTCTTCTGTTTATCCATGTACTATATTTATTATTCAAATTACATTATTACACATTCGAATAAAACTAATTTTGAGAAATTTTTATTTAACTTTGTTGGTTTTGAACCCCCGTCTTCTACGTCTAAAGCCTAAGGGCTTACAGTTCTGCAATCTTTTTACTGATAACATTATTGAACACTTATATCTCAGTCCGTTGTAATATAATATTAAATTATTCAAACATAAAGACGCTTCGAACACCATCACACAATTTACATAATAGTTCTTCTCATTATTACAAATCGTTTTGTAAAATAACCGCTACATTAAAACTCCATCTAGCGAACTTCCTGAAAGCTGGAGGGCGCTGACCGGAATCCTGGCAATAAATCACCATTTCCAAGACGGGAACGTTTTCCTTGGGATATTCTCAAGCCGGACACGTTCCGCCGCGGAATAATCAGTATAGGGGTACGTATCGAATAAGCGGAGACGCAAACCACGCTGCTGGATCCTTATGCTAATAGGGGATACGGCCAACAGATGTCTCTGTTCCGACGTCTGCTCTAAGCGGGTGAATAATTTTCATTTCCTTCCGCACCCGGAGAGTTTCTCAAAACGAGAATCATGTTCAGATTTAAATAGCTATGTTTCTTAGTAATTATTGTGTTGGTTCATGTATTATTATTCGTAAGATGAAGATGTTGTAGAATTACAAATTTTTAAAGAGGATTTCATTTTGGTACCTGAACATGGTTTACATTGATTTCATTAATTTCATCTATCTGTACATGGTTTTCATTGATTTTCTTTAATTTCATCTACCTGTAACTTGTTTACATTGATTTTCATTAATTTCATCTACCTGTACATGGTTTTCATTGGTTTTTATTAATTTAATCTACCTGTACCTTGTTTACATTGATTTTCATTAATTTCATCTACCTGTAGGTGGTTTACATTGATTTTCATTAATTTTATCTACCTGTACATGGTTTTCATTAATTTTTATTAATTTAATCTACCTGTACCTTGTTTACATTGATTTTCATTAATTCCATCTACCTGTACGTGGTTTACATTGATTTTCATTAATTTTATCTACCTGTACATGGTTTTCATTGGTTTTTATTAATTTCATCTACCTGTACATGGTTTTCATTGGTTTTTATTAATTTCATCTACCTGTACCATGTTTACATTGGTTTTAATTAATATAATCTACCTGTACATGGTTTTCATTGGTTTTTATTAATGTCATCTACCTGTACCTTGGATACGTTTTTAGATTTTCACGGCCAAAAGCATTTTCGTTGTTTGTTTTTGGGGTGTTATGCCGTGTTGTGCTACCTCCTTCTTTAGCCGGCAGATCCGGCAGATCCGTCGACGGATCTGCCGGATCTGCCCTGATGATGGACACTGCAACGCTGTCCGAAACGTCGGCTAAAGAAGGAGGTAGCACAACACGGCATAACACCCCAAAAACAAACAACGAAAATACCTGTACCTTGTTTACATTGATTTTCATTAATTTCATCTACCTGTACATGGTTTTCATCGGTTTTCCTTAAATCCATCTACCCATACCTTGTTTACATTGATTTTCATTAATTTCATCTACTTGTGCATGGTTTTTATTAATTTCATCTACCTGTACATGGTTTTCATCGGTTTTCATTAAATCCATCTACCTGTACTTTGTTTACATTGATTTTCATTCATTTCATCTACCCGTGAAAAAACAAAAAATGTATGCACACTTATATGCATAGGTACTAGTTAGGTAGGTGATTCACAATAGGATAACCCAGAATGAATTCAACTCAACACCTCCTTTAAAGTCATTAAAAGTGATGAAAAAAATAATTAAAAATTGGTAAAATAGGTTACATTTGGTTTGGTTATGGTATTTTACTTATAAAATAAATAATAGACTAGCTACACACGATATCGCACTACGTTTTTTAGATGTTTGTATTTCTTATCCATTTTACTGTGAATATTTTTTGGTAGCTGACGCGTTATATACTTTCGCGCGGAAATTTCTTCTTTTAGGTATTTCCCCTTTGTGTGTCATCAGAGTTTGGAGCACAAAGTTCATAAATTTTGCAGCGATATTCATACACATTTTAAAATTCACAGCGTTCTCTTCGGTACGTACCCACCGCGTCTCGGAACCGGGTGAAAAATCCCCGCGGTTTTGAAAATATGCAAACCGCGGTACAAATTTTATCTCTATGAAAATTCAATTTTTCCCTGAGCTTGCAACACTTGACTCAAAGTCTCCTCTCCCCCTCACCTTCCCCCCGTTCCTCCCTTTCTTCTGAACTTTCTACTCCCTCTTCCTCTTCTTGGTACCCTCAACTATTTTCCCTAACAAACCCGCGACTTATTTCTTCTTAAGCCGCGTGCACATTGTACCGAAGAAAATTGATTGAATGTTAATTCAGTTGTAAAAAGTAAAAAAAGATGTGCCGAGCTTTTTATTAAGTTTTTTTATTCAGTTATAAATTCAAAATCTTTTGAACTCAAACCCATTTTTATATTCTTTACACATTTTTTACATTAGCTCCACACAGGAGTCCTGGAGGAAAATAATTTGGTAACTTTGCAATAAGCCGCCGCTTTTTTAATAGGCACAGATTTTGAAAAGTACACTACTTTTAAACTTAGTTACTACAAAAAACATCGGTTTCAGTCGAGACCGGTGGAAAAATTTGCATTTAAATTTACATTTCATTAAAAAAAAACTGTACGTAATTCCTCGTTACGGCTGACATTTCGTATTACATTATTTTGCATAGAACAATGCTGAACAATTTCCAGGGTACCAATCGATAAATATTTAAAAAAAGATTACTCTATGGCAAGAAATCACTCGAGGAAGGTACTAACTAAAGATTGGGTTGCACCATACAAATTTTAATTTTCTGAATAAATAAATAATTAAGTATATTTAGGACGAATTAAAATCAATGTACTATTAATTAGGTTGTGTTAGGTTAGGTTAAGTAATAATTATTGGATATAGATGGAAACACTTTTTTTAAATAAACTCTTTTGATTCACCTTAATTACATTAGCTTCGTCTTGTGAAATTTTGCCCATATTTGTAATCACTGTCACTTTGGTATGTTGGTAGTCCTGATAATTTTTTTTATATATAACGACCGGCTAGAAGATTTTGAAGATATCACGAAATCTGGGCGTATTAGATAAACACTAATTTAAGTACCGAAGTTTTGAAAATAAAATGACGTAAAAAAACATGCTTTTTTTCTAGTAATTATTATTTTTTAAATAATACACTCACTTTTGTATCACAAACCATGTTGCACAAACCTAGCGTAGCCGCCAAACTACTTGAAAACTGGGATGTTTTTCTTGCCTTGACGTGAGCAGGCGCTATAAAGGGGGCCCTTTCTCTTGTATCACAAACCATGTTACACAAACCTAGCGTAGCCGCCAAACTACTTGAAAACTGGGATGTTTTTCTTGCCTTGACGTGAGCAGGCGCTATAAAGGGGGCACTTTCTCTTGTATCACAAACCATGTTACACAAACCATGTTACACAAACCTAGCGTAGCCGCCAAACTACTTGAAAACTGGGATGTTTTTCTTGCCTTGACGTGAGCAGGTGCTATAAAGGGGGCACTTTCTTTTGTATCACAAACCATGTTACACAAACCATGTTACACAAACCATGTTACACAAACCATGTTACACAAACCATGTTACACAAACCTAGCGTAGCCGCCAAACTACTTGAAAACTGGGATGTTTTTCTTGCCTTGACGTGAGCAGGCGCTATAAAGGGGGCACTTTCACTTGTATCACAAACCATGTTACACAAACCTAGCGTAGCCGCTAAACTTCTTGAAAACTGGGATGTTTTTCTAGCCTTGACGTGAGCAGGCGCTATAAAGGGGGCACTTTCTTTTGCATCACAAACCATGTTACACAAACCTAGCGTAGCCGCTAAACTACTTGAAAACTGGGATGTTTTTCTTGCCTTGCCGTGAGCAGGCGCTATAAAGGGGCACTTTTTTGTAACATAAACCTAGCGCAGCCGCTAAACTACTTAAAACGCGTGCGTATCTTTTTTTTTTCGTTCTAGGTATTCAAATAATTACACAAACCCGTTAGACAAACCCTGCTTGCCCCACAAACCATTCAAAACCTGGGATGTATATCTTGCTTAAACTTGCGTGCGTGTTCCTTTATTACTTTCGTTCTTAGTTTAGGTTATTAGATTAGTTTAGGTTTGGTTAGGTATATTAAATAAGACGTTCTCCGACGACATTCAAAAATTAATAATTGAGAATTTTGAAGCTGTTTTTATAATAAAATGTATTAGAACACATATCAAGACAAGCACTGCTCTCTGTACAAAACGAAAAAGTAGAACGATTTTTCTTTTGTTTATGGTTCGTTATTTTCGAAAAAAATTTCCTATGTGGTTTCTATGGACAAGATCAGACAAGATTTAATATGGCGTCCGCGTCAAAACGGAGAATTAAAGAAATATTACGTGTATAAAAGTTTTTACGAATATAAATTTAAATGCATATTTTTCCGCCTTTTTCGACTGAAACTGATGGTGCTTGTGGTAGTCAAGTTTATTTGTAGTTTAGTTTTTAAAATATATGCCTACTAAGAGCGTAGCGGCATGCGGCGGCTTATCGCCAATTTACCAATAATTTCTCTCAGGGCCTAAGTCATCTTCGGTGGTGTTGTGTGGAGTGTGTTACAAGATAATTATGAAATGATTGTAATCTACATTCCTATAGGGGTGATTTGAGATTTTCACGTCCAAAGGTAGTATTATCGTGATTTATTTTTGGGGTACTATTTCGTGTTTTACTACCTCCTTCTTTATTAGCTAACGTTTCGGAGAGCGTTACAGGTCGAAAAAAACGTCTTCTGAAGACATGTTGTCTATGTTGTAATGGGAGAAATTTTTGGCAGATGGATGGATAACCAGTTAGATGTGTCAAGAGTGGGCTCACTGTTCTTGTGCATATGTCGAAGATAAAGACAGGAGTCAATACGTGTTCGCCCCGAGTGTGATCCTTAACCCAATCTTGCCCCGTTGGTGGGGCAAGACGGTGCAAATGATGGTTTTGTTTAATTACGCTTTTAATAGAATTTTGTAATAGCTTTCACCATTTTATACGGAAGGTTACAGCTTGACCAAAGTTTATTCGAATAAAATGTAGATTTCATAATATTATTTGAAGAATTTTTTTTCTTCTTTAAACTACCCCGTCTTTCCCCGCCTTTCTTTACACAGCAAAGTTTCTACAAAAAAATCTGAAATATTTTTCTGTTTAATTGTACCGACATTCGTCAGTACATGAGACAATGTCAGTACAAGAGGTAGTAGGTAGTTCAGAACAGAGAATACAGAGTGTTCAGTAGGCAGTAAGGTCCGCCCCTAAGGATCCGGGGTTGAACTGGGTGCTGCGCTGGTTGGAAAACGGCTTACGCCCCAGTTTTGCGGGCTCGAGCGCTGTAAACCTTGCGCATCTCGAGAGCGGAGAGCGCCGAGAGGCCCTCGAGGGTTGTTCGCGGAACTGCCGGGGACCCGAGAACCGAGGGCAAGGTATTCCACCACTACGCTCGCTCTACATCCGTCTATCTGTCTATATCTGTGACGGTTGAGACTGCGGCTGACTGGGGAAAAATTAACATCCTTTTATTAAAAACGACTAGTAGATTTGCGATGTAAAATGCCGATGGAAGCCTTACCCAGGTATGACGATAACACGATAATTATTTAGCTTCTGTCCGCGACTTCGTCTGCGTAGGATTAGTACTTCGAGTAATCTATTTTCTTTTCCTAGGTTCCATCTACGTTTATACCAAAATTCTTAACCTATTTATTTAAAATGTGTATAATTATTGATTCGATTCAAAGTATTAAGCGAGTACTTCAAATAAATTCACTAATTTAAATATTTTTAAAAATAGAATTTTGATTTAACAATCATTGTTTTGCAAAATGTCATTCTCAAATTTTGACGTTTTCTATATGTTATTCTGAAGTATGAGCTATATTATTGTAAAGTTTCATTAAAATCCATTCATTAAATTTCGATTTAAAGAGTAACAAACATACATACATCCATACAAACTTTCGCGTTTATAATATTAGTAAGAAGTAAGATGTTGCTTAAAAACATTATTTTTTTTTATTTTTTTGTAAATATTTTAACCCACCGGTACGAACCCCCTTTTTATTATAGTTTTTTTTTACTTATTTTTTTTATTGTTTTTATTTCTTGCAAGAGCAATCCCTATGAATTACAAAACTCCTTTTAGGACAGGAGTAACTTACAATTCATATGTAGGAGGTAGTAGTTACAATTTTACAAAGGTATTTTGATTTTTTTGATTATTTTTAATTTAAAAAAAGACAAATATTCCCGGGGCCTCCGTGGTACAGGGGTAAGATTCTCGATATCCGAGGGTCGCGGTTTCGAAGCCGGCGTGCCCAAATGAATTTTATTTGATGAATATGTGTTATTTCATAATTAATCAATTAAAAATAATATATATTATATTTGCGACACGTTCCAGAGTGTAAGACCACCATTCAGAATTGAAACGTTGCTTAAAATGGCTTTACCTTCACCTCTTCCTCATCTCTTTCTCTTCCTCACTATCTTCAGCCTCACAACATACCCCAATTGGAAATAACATAGTCTCTCTGGCTCCAGACGGGAGCTGTTGGAACCTTGTGAGGTATTCACATTAAAAAAAAATGTTATGTGAAAATCTGTTTTTAGATTTTTTTATTTAAAAAAAGAAAGACAAATATTCCCGGTTTACGAATAACCGTACAATATTTGAAAATCTCCTACTACCATCATAGTAAGTGGAAATCGTTGCTTGTGTCGTGATGGAGGTTTTAACCAGTCGAGGAAAGTGACAGTCACAGTTTTGTAATATCCTATTATTAAAATTTCTGAACGCCCACGTTTCTGCTTAGCAATAATAAATAATAATTCTGATAAAAGGGGTGCCTTTTCAAACACAACCTTCAGAGCAAAATTCAGAGTAATTTTCTAAGTCCACCAGCTAATGCGCAGTAATTTTCTCTTCCTATCCTATAATTTTTGCGCTTTAAAGCAATAATTGATGTAATTCATTAACACTTAACGAACAACAACGTCCACCATTATTGTTAACATGATTATTACTGAAATCAGAATATTTTCTTTTATGGTTTATTATTTTCCGCACTCGATATACCATGCTTCCTCTAAGTCTTATTATAAAATAATTATCGTACCGGAGTATAAAAAAGCCCCCATATAGGTTTTCTTCGCCTTTAGCTTGAACATGTATAATTTTCATTATACCCTTGTATCAAGTCAGGTTGTTTCCTAAACTTTAAACAGGGGGCGCAATTAAAACAGCCTTTTAATATCGCTTGATTATCTGACAAAAAAAAAATGATTACGTCTAACCTTTACGCGCGGTTGAAGTAAAACTTCTTTGACTATTGTGGCAAGTATTTATTTATTTATTAGAACTCCCATAGGGTTTTACATATAATGCAGTACATGTTTTTTTTAATAACAAATAAAGAGTTGACAAAATACAGGAAACAAAAGGGTTAAAAATTATGTGACTTTTAACGTTCTTCAAACTTGATTTTAAGGTTTATTATTATAATACCTGATGCAGAACATTGAATTGTGCGTGCTTTTATTGGTGAACAATATTCATCAATCATCAAGATTTCGCACTTGTCTTTACTGAAAATTACCAATTTAATTGTAATTTACCAATGAAGATTCAAATGTCAAAACTTATTTTATTTTTTACATTGGACATTTTTTACATGCTAGGGATGTCCCTGTGTTATGGCGGGTGAAGTATGCAGATTGTATAATTTAAGGTAATGAAGTACGTTTACTGATAATATAATAATAAATGTGAATAAACGTCGCTCTCTAACTAGAATCCGTATCAAAAAAGTTTTATTTTAAACTTTGTAAGAATTAAATCAACAATCCCATTCTAAGCGTTATTCCCATAATAAAATTAATCAAATTTTCGTTTAGAGTATGCGAACTCAGTGCATTGAAACGACTGATTTGTCACGATGATTGGTAACAATCCAAACGAATCTTCAATACACATTCTAATACACTGATGATTGGAATAGTTTTATTAGATGCCAGAAAGAAAATTAGATTAGATTACTAAAGAAGTATTTACTTCAGTCGTGTGGTCTAAAGCACACTCGTATTTTTTTTATAATGTGACTTCCGTCTGAAAAACATCATAGTTACTCGTCGTAATGCGCCTGAAGAAGTTTTACTTAAAAAATTACGTAAAGTAAATTATAAAATATTTCCTGAGTTAGCTGATATTGTTTGTATATACGTTCGTGCGTAACTCCCCTTAATTGTGTGCCAGATGTTTGTTGTATAAATAAAGTTGTTTTGGTATAATTTATGCCCGGATACCTGTTAAACTCAAAATTGTTTTCAAAATAGGGAAGTCTCTCTAAATGTTGTGTTATTTTGTAGAGTAAAAGGAGAAATTGATACAAGCTAGCTATGGCTTCATGGTCTTTTTTCCATTTGAAAACAAAATATTATGTCTTGTTCACCTTTGATATTAAGGTGTCAACATTCGCATCTGGCGATAATTTTGTTCTAAACCCAATGAGTACCGGTAGTTTTCAGGTATCACGTACAGTACATCTACCTTGCTCAGGGAGCGTTTGTCTCAAATTAATCAAAGTAAGAAGCTGTTTTGAACTGTAATGGCTGTGAGAGAAATGAGAAGGGGAAGGAGGAAGAGAAGTGAAGGGAGTGTTTAATAAATATTATAGTTTGTAGCACTTATTGAGATTTAGTTAATAATAATTGTAAAAGTATTTTTTAAATTCACACCGTTAAAAAATAATATTAATCTTCCACTAATTTGGATACTTAAGGGGCGGTTGTTCCACCCCAAAAAGAATAAGAAGGAAAGATACGACAATAGGAATGTTGGAGCGAGTGCGCTAATATTAAAATCGTAAAAATTCGAGCGAAAATATGTAAAAATCTCTCTTCTTCACCTTAAGTAGCATTGAAAGAAACACTGAATTTTTTCATACATATTTACAACTTGTAAAATAACTGAAACAAACGTGTAAATAATATTTTTTTTTAGCATACTTTGCGATTTTTTCTATCGAAGGAATTTTATGTAATTGACGTTTCGGCTTCACAAATCTTCAGATATTATTATTAAAAATAACATGTGTGTTCTTAAGACCTTAGAAACTTAAAGTGTTCAAGGGACATATGTTATAAATCGGTAAAAAATCGGAATTCCCCCCTGAAGCCTCGCATCATAAAATAGTCTCTATTATTGTGTTTTTTTTTTGTAGAATTGAATCAGCCAAAATAAAATTAGAAATGAAAATAAAAAGGTACCTACTTTTTTTCTTCTTTTTTATGTGAATATCGTCCAAGGTCCCAACAGCTTCCAACTGTTTCGGGCAAGTGAGTCTATAGCATCCACGATTGTGGTATGTTGTAAGGCTTAAAGTAGTGTGGAGGTGAAGGACATGGGTAAGAAGAGGGTGGAATAGTATGTTATAACTAGGTAATATGTTATTAAAATCTGGTCACCAAACACGGCTAAAACCATTTCAAGTAGCGTTTCAATTCTGAATGGTGGCCATCTATCAGGTCGATACTGAGAACGTGACCCAAATATACTATGAATATATGTTTTTGCAGAAATTGAACACGCGTCCTCCGGATTATTGTATCGTGAGCCTCACACCTTATTCACTGAGGCCGTCGAACTGTATCTTCTTAGATAACAGCCTCTCAACCTCACAATATGCCCCTATTGGAGTTTAGTTAGAGCCTTAGTTTCTAGTTAGGAACAGTTGGGACTCTTGTGCAGAACTCACATAAAAATGTGTGGCTGGTACGAGTTCAGTCAGGTATATGATATCCAGCTGCCAATATGAGAGGATACCAAACTAAACATTAAAAAAAACATTTGTAGTATGTAAAACCACGAATTTCAATTTAATTTATTTACCGACCGGTTTCGCTTTGCTCATGCATCATCTGGACACAAATTAATAACAAATTACTGTATTAATTTGTACCCTAATAATGCTTGAGCAAAGCGACACTTGTCGGTAAATAAATTAATTAAAAGTCGTGGTTGTACACAAAATAAGTATTTTATTTTTATAAAACACGTCAATCCAAAAATAGTTCTAAAATAATGATAATATCTTTAATATTTAGTCGGTATAATAATTCATAAATAATCGATTTCAAAATCACCCAGCGTCAGCCATAAAAGATTACCTTTAGAACATATTTCTTTACAAATTTCATAAAGCAGATTGGTGTCAAACATCAAAGGCGACTATTTGTAATTCCAGTGATAAAGGCGTCCCAGATTACCCTGGCTGTGGAGTACACAGTACAGTGGCTCTCGGTGAGAAGAATGGTGGAGGGTGATGGGAGGGGGAGTGGTGGGAGGAAAGGTTAGGTGGGCGGGGGGCGGGGGTGGGACTGTGTCTGTAGGACCCTCGAGGAGGCTGTGTGGTGTAGGGACCTCTTGAAGACTGCTGTACACAGGGAACCAGTCACGGAGATGAGCTGAATCAGTCTTTTCTCTTTTTATTTTCGGACGCCTCAAAGTCAACTGAGAAACCTTGACATAATAATGGGTGACTTAATATTTTGAGAATATTTTGAAATTTTCAAATTGTATTTAAAATTATTTGCCTAAAAAGCAAAGCTTAGGAATTGTTCACTTTCTATAAATAAATGATGGCGAACAATTTTTATTTGTACAAAACGGTGAAAGTATGTACATATTTTGGAGGCTATTACCGCCCTGTGAACCATTTATTGGATAACCAACACCTCTGTCATAGTTCACCTCAAGTGGTTTAGTTAGTGACTTAGCAGGGGTTCCCGGGTTCATGGTGGTGAGTTGTGCCCGGGTCTTGGCAATAGATGAATCTGCCCACCAGCAGCCGATAGGGAGAGACTGGCTGAAGAAGACCTTTTGACCTCTCCAGCAGGATGCTCGCGGAATATCGACTTGCACCGCAGAATGGATGGATTCATATGCCCGTCACTCCTGGAGACACTGATTACCGGATTAATACCCACCCCTCATACTCTTTTCCTTCCCAGAACTTCATATCCTTCCTTTACTCAAAACACCTTCCACACAGCATACCTAAAGATGACATAGGCCCTGAGAAGAATTATTTTACATCTTGTCTTGTTTCCATTTTGTCATCTTTGGGCGGAATAAATAAAAAAAATGCCTAAATCTCCTTTTGTTTGTTATAAATTTTCTTAAAACAATCAATTATTCACGCATGATAATCAATGCGGAAAACGCTGACGTATTGTTTGCACTTGCATTTATATTATTTTAATTAAATAAAACGCCTTTGAGAAAATATGTTCCCGTACTTATATAAAAAGTAATCGCTCGTACAAATAAATATTTCCTCATAATAATCTCTAAATCTACACGAGTCCATTATTAAAGGTTACCGCTGATAGCTCCATGGTAACTCTTCGTACACCTCAGTAGGTAGATACGTAAACATATCTCCACAACGAACATGCTTGAACAATTATTCATAAAAATATCAGGGTAAATGTCTTTTTTAAATCCGTAATACATTTTATCCCTATAAATGATAAATTCTCACGTCTCGCGAAGAATACGAAAAGCTTTACGGGTAGTTATGCATGTACATATTATTAAAAGGAAATTCTTCGTGATTCAAAACAAAATTTTCCTGAAATATGAAAGTGAACAGAAAGCGTTGTAGAACAGAGGGAAAGTGGGTAACGCTGTAGGGACGTGAAGGGAAAATCTAAAGTTCTAATTTATAACCCTCCGGCCATGTGTCTTTTTTACAAGTTTTTTGTCTTCGGAATTGTGAGAAAGTTTATAAGAAATAAGGACCGTAAAGAGGTATGTGTACATGTCCTGAAAAATGGTTTGTCAGTCAACAACGGGGAAGATTTTCGGCGAAGGATTTTGAAGGATTACGGGTTTTTGGGATAAAATATAAATAGGCCGGATGGTAAATCATTTACTACGCTTAAAGCAGATCTTTTTCGGTAGGTACCTACCTTTCTAAAGAATTTCTTTTGTAGGTACGCTGTTATTTTTATTTATATGGATAAATTCCTAGTTTTGCGTCTAACGTTTTCTTTGGAGAGAGAATTGCAAAAGCAAAATGATTTTCTTTAGAAATACGAATAAGTTTATTGTAGATGATGTTACTTATTTCTGTATATGATCCGAATTGTATATATTATTTTCAGGCAAACCCTAGCTTAGTAGCTAATGTGTTTCTTGCAGACAAATTAGAAAGAAAACTCATACATAACATTGGAAATAGGGTTCAGTTTCCTTGCAAAAAATAAATTTTACTTTGAGTAGCTTTCACACTTTCTTGTCGCCGAATTTAAGCTGAAACCGATTGGTTCAGATAATTTCGGTTTTGAAGCTCAGAGAACGTACTCTTGAATTTACATGACATGATTGATGAATTATCACGATTTTAAAAACTATTTTTTTTATGTGTCGTTAATTATATTGTGCAGGTATTAAATTATGTGTCAGCCAACACAACTTGCGTGGTTAAATTATGTGTCAGTATACATAAGTCTGATTTGTGTGGTAGTCGTTCCAGTTAAATTATGTGTCAGAGTACATAAGACTGATTTATGTGGTAGTCGTTCCAGTTAAATTATGTGTCGGTTTACATGTGACTGATTTGTGTGGTAGTCGTTCCAGTTAAATTATGTGTCGGTTTACATGTGACTGATTTGTGTGGTAGTCGTTCCAGTTAAATTATGTGTCAGCATACATAAGACTGATTAGTGTGGTAGTCGTTCCAGTTAAATTATGTGTCGGCTTAAATAAGACTGATTTGTGTGGTAGTCGTTCCAGTTAAATTATGTGTCAGTATACATAAGACTGATTTGTGTGGTAGTCGTTCCAGTTAAATTATGTGTCAGTATATATAAGACTGATTTGTGTGGTAGTCGTTCCAGTTAAATTATGTGTCAGTATACATAAGACTGATTTGTGTGGTAGTCGTTCCAGTTAAATTATGTGTCAGTATATATAAGACTGATTTGTGTGGTAGTCGTTCCAGTTAAATTATGTGTCAGTATACATAAGACTGATTTATGTGGTAGTCGTTCCAGATAAATTATGTGTCAGCGTACACAAGATTGATTTGTGTGGTAGTCGTTCCAGTTAAATTATGTGTCAACGTACACAAGATTGATTTGTGTGGTAGTCGTTCCAGTTAAATTATGTGTCAGTATGCATAAGACTGATTTGTGTGGTAGTCGTTCCAGTTAAATTATGTATCAGTATACATAAGACTGATTTGTGTGGTAGTCGTTCCAGTTAAATTATGTGTCAGCGTACATAAAGACTGATTTGTGTGGTGGTAGTTCCAGTTAAATTAAATGTCAGCGTACTTAAGTCAGATTTGTGGGGTAGCCGTTCTAGTTAAATTATGTGTTAGCGTACATAAGACTGTGTACGTACACCTGTGTTGTTGTCGTTCCAGTTTAATTATGTGGCAGCGTATATAAGACTGATTTGTGTGGTAGTCGTTCCAGCTCTGACAGAAAACGCTAATTTATTAACGTAAAGGTAACAAAGTAACGTTTCCTGCGGAAATGGGAAGGCAATGAGGGTTGGTTGAACTAAGAAAACCCGAACTGTTATCATCTTACAATATAATTCACATTTATAACGCATAATGCTAGCAATTTGGGACTCATTAAATTCCGTCATTAAACTTTCATAGTAAGGCAGATTGTCGACGGAGTTAGTTAGTATCTTGTTGGGGAATATTAGTTGTGAATATGCCATAAGTTCACCTACATTCGACTATGCCTCTTGACATCCCCCTTGTCAATATTTCTACTTTAGAAACTGTTAACTTGTGGTGAAATTAATTACTTTGCACAATACTAGTAGTTTTTAAAGATTATGTGTATCAAAAACTCTGAATGAAAATATGAAAGAGATACAAAATATAAAAAGATAACAGTCGCATCTGGGGCTCAAACCCCGATCCTCTAGTCTTTTACTGGGACTGACGTTTCTACCAATTGGACTATTGCCTGAGTAATTACATTCCATTTTTTCAAACTCATACTCTATAAACTCCTAGATACATACATACTTCAGCGCCCTTGATGTGATTTCTCACAAAAACGGCGTTCCACAAATTATCTAATTATTATTATTATTATTATACTTGATGACTAGAAGATCTGAGTTCGAGTCCCAGTTGTGACTGTTTTCTTAGCGCTGTCATTTCATCTAAAAATAATTAATTAAAAGTTCACAAAATTTTACATTTCTTTTTAAATTACGTTCTAAAACTTTAGTTTTGTGGTTAATTTTTATTTAAATACAAAGCGTGTGGTTTTCTCTTTCTAATATCATGTAGATCATATTTCTCACTATGATAATAAGGGAGACACAACGATTTCTACGAGACCTGTACACGGAGAAAAATGTTATTTGAAAAAACGATCATTTTTATAGTAAAAACGGTTTAAAACGGGACTGAAGTATTTACGAATATATTAACAGGGTTTCAATGTTTATTGGCGGGAACATGTAAGAATAATTTGTTGGTATACGTAATTTCGTACGAATTTTACCGCCAATAAACATTGAAACACTGTTAATTTGTTCGTAAGAACTTCAGTCCCGTTTTTAACCGTTTTTACTATTAAAATGATCGTTTTTTCAAATAACAATTTTTTTCCGTGTATGATGACTTATGTCGAATCGAATTGAAAAAAAGACAGGAGTTTTTTTTCCAAAAGCGAACAAAATAACCTACTTCTAAGACAACAACGCGGTGACAACTATTTACAAAAGTTAATTGATGGATTCAAATTCAAAAATACATACGCTGAATTAATTAAAATTTTCTTTATGCTCTCGTTTATGGAATAATAGAATTATGATTTCACACACACACAGACAGAAGATAAGAGAGGAAGTAGGGGAGGTTCTGTTAATAGTACAGCGGGGAGTTGGGGTATAGGGGGGAGGTAGCGAGTAGCTAATACACCCCCCCCCTGACTCTGCCCACATAATCAAATTTAGAATTCATGGTATTGGGGCACACGGGAATATGACGTAATTAAAATTATTATTAAATTCGTGCTATAGCTACAATTCTGCAGAATGTGTCTTTGTTTCGCTGTACGCGACCTTATTATAACAGTGTTTCACTCTAGTACAATATACCTATTAGTTTCCGTATTAAAGTTTTTCCACAAAGAAAATTTAACATTTCATTTTAATTTAATTTTAATTTGATGTATTTCTATACTTGTACATTCATTTAACAAATAATTACAATGGTTTACATAGTAGTACAAAAAAGTTCATATTCAGTAATATGATTATAAAAAAGGTATATAAGTTTTGGTAGAAAGTGGAGCGACAGAGCAAATTAAAACTTTTTTCTCGGATTGCTAAAGGAAATTTTTCCGCCCACATTAAAAAAAATCATACCATCGAATTTGAATATGGAGACATACAAACTGATTATAGTTCTATGTAGCCAATGAATTCACCTACCTTTTGTCTATTATTATAAGCAATAATTATTAACCTGAAACACTCATCAATATTGAAAACTCTCCCGAGAAAAGATATATGTCGCCGACGGGACTTTTTTTTTTGTCTATTATCACATATTCGTAGGATTTATAAAAAAAAATATTATTAAATCGTAAACCTTAAAATAATTTAATATATTATTTTGTTAGGTTTTTAATGTACAATATAGTCCCTTTAATAAAAAAATAATAAAAAATTGCCACATTTTGGAAACAAAACAATCCGTGGTTTTGTAGATAGTGCCATATTCTGGCAAAAAGCGCTCGAGTGGTTAATATAGAAAACGAGACAGGAAAGGTGTTTGCGTTCTTTTTCTTGTATGGCTGCCGGCCGTGAAGACAGAGGTGACATTTTGGTCAGTTAAAATTTATGACATTTTTTAACTATTTTATTTATTTTCTGGCTGAAGTCCCCGACGTACCTCGGGCTTTACGCAGAGTTTTTCGAAATCAGTCTCGGAAAAAAACTGTAGATTTGTATAAAAATCAAACAAACGACACCCGCCTTGTATGTGTCTGTCACGCGGCCGCTACATATACTCCCCTTTATATGTATCGATTATGATAAAGGTATAATGTCTATGTACTCCACAGACATTAGGTAAATTAAATAAATTTACTTAATATTTTTATTTTCATGGTAGGTATTATTGTATACAATAATTATTATTTTTTTTTTTACATTTTGTCTTAAGAGCCTTTTTATAAAAACTTGTACATTTTTAGGCAGCATCACGTTAATTGTTCAAATGCATTGTACACGTACATACAGTACTGTATCACTGATCGAAAAACCGGTGAATGCAATATTTTAGCCATAAGTTATTAAAGTGTTTGTCTAGTCAGTAGTTGGAATTAAGATTGCAAAAATATATTATACATTTGTACAGCACCTTTGAGGTGATTTTTCATAAAAACGGCGCTATACAAATCATCCAAATATTATTATTATTAATTTGAGATACGGATTGAAAATATTTTAACGATGGAGTTCGATCCCGCATTGAGAAGCAGAGCTCCGCCACAGAGCAATCAATAAAATGTATTCATCTTCATGACTATCACGATCACGTGTGCACATATTTACGCATCGAACTATGGTACCGCTGCAGTGGCGCGTCGTGACTTTTCTCCCTTTTATATGGGTTTACTTTCAGTTTTTGGACCTCTCTTGTAATTTTAACGTACCAAAATATTTTACGATGATGGACAAACTTAAAAAAAATTATATTATATAAAGAAGAATTCCTGATATGGTAGTGTTTTTTTGTAAAAAAATCTACAATTTCATACAGGGATTTTTGAAACTTTGCATGCTTGATTTTCAAAACAAGAGAATAAACTGTGATCAGCAGAAGAGGACAACTATCATGTTGGTTTGTCAGCTTATTAGAAACAATTTGATAAAAAGCTGAAACGGCGTTTAACAAGGGACCTTTTAAATGTAAAAAAAAATAAAACCATTAAAAAGCATAAAGCCATCCGATGACAATCTTACATTTGAATATTTGTTAACAACTGATCCTTTGTAAACTTTTATAAATTGATGCACGTTTCAGAGTGTACTCTCAGTAATCGCCCTGATATAAGATTCAAAATTGCAAATTGGCTTGAAATGACTTTAGCCGTATTTGGTGACTAGATCTGAATAGCCTTGTACTTCCCCCCTCTTTCCCATCTCCTTCCCCTCTCCACGTACCTTCGGCCTATTATACATTAATTGGGGATGCCATAGCCTCACAGGCTTCATACGGGAGCAGACGGGACTCTTGTGAGGTATTCACATAAAAAATAAAAAAAAGTTAAATTGCAAAAATTATTTCTTCACAATGTCTGAAAATACGTGTTAAAATACAGGTACTTTGCAAATACTTGTTATAATTTTAAGTTATGTGAAGATCTGATATTGGATTTTATATGTATTATTAAATATATTGTAATAGATGTATATAATCTGTTGATTTTCTTAAAATTTATATTCAAAATTTAATTTATTTTATCTTCCAAATTTCTGCCACCTCGGAACAGATTCAGCATGGTGAGGTATATATTGTAATATTATCTTGGTTAATAAATAATTAAAAAAAAAAAAAAAGTAATTGAAAAGAAAATATAAATCATCCGCAGGTAATATATATAGGCAGTTTGAATAATAATAAAAAACATGGTGCGCCCCTGTTTTATACATGATATTATTTGTGTAGCATAGTTTGTTCCGCAGTCACACTTCGTCTTGATTAAAACTGTCCCGTCTGCCATGTCGGTGATTCTGCAATCCACTTCGTATGACCGCCCTGGGAATAGCTGGCTTCCTTTTCACTTCTTCCTTCTCCCCCTGCCGCGGCCGTCTGCATCTTGCCACCTCGCGCCGCCACTGGAATTTTTACTAGTCGATAAAGTCCAACAAATCTTGAGCCATTCGATAATAAATTGAAACTTGAAACCGGCAACAACATTGATTGTTTTGCTTTTTGTGGTAATTGAGTGAAATGGTTCAAATTGGTGATTATTTTTTTCTCTGATGGATTGGCTCGGTCGTTATGTTGTGTCACCGGCAGGATTTTATGGCAAGAGTTGGAGTCTTTTTTTTTTAGGATATTTTTTTTCTTTTACAATAGCTCCACTTAGGAGTACCAGAGGAAAATAATTTCTTTCAGGACCTAGGTTATCTTTGGGGATGCTGTGTGGAGGGTGTTTTTTAATGGAAATGAAGGATAGGAAGTTCTGGGACGGAATAAGATATGAAGGGTGGGTAACAGGTATAAATCCATCTCTTGATGGCTCGAGAGAGTTCTACTAAAGAGGCCAAATAGAATCCCTCAACTAGTCCCTTTCGATCCGGCCCGCCATGCAGTAAGTGGGAAGACCCAAACAAACCTCACCCCTTGAACCCGGTCATCCCTGCCAAGTCACCAAACGTAGCAAACCACTTGGGGTAATATATAGCAGAGGTGTTGGTTATCCAACAAATGGTTCCCGAGAAAGCGGTACTTATACCCGCCTCCCAATTTCAAGTATGCCTTTTAGGGGAAGGGAAATCTTCGCAATTGTGTAAATAATTTGCTAGCATGTGACGGCCTCCATTGGCGAGGGGTAAGACTCTCCACTAGCAAACAAAAGTTCGCGGGTTAAAATAATAATTTAAAAGTTAAAGCAAGTAATTTTCTTTAATTTGTTTCACTAAACTAACTAACTAACCATCACGCCGTTTCCCCACAGGGGTAGGCAGAGAGGACGGACCGCCAAACAACTCGGTCTTGGCATACACTCCTCGCCTCATTCACATTCATACATCTTATCATACATGCTCTTCTATTATTCTGACTCTTGACATGGCCCGACTCAAGTATCTGATTCACTTGATCGTGCCATGTCTTCCTCGGGCGTCCTCGACTTCTTCTACCATTCACATTAGTATCATATATTCTCTTGACACTCCTTTCTTCGTTCATTCGCTCTATATGTCCAAACCATCTAAGCGTCCCTTTTTTAATCTTACTTATGACGCTCACATCTGCCTTGCATTCTTTTCGGATCTCCACATTCCTCACACGATCATACATGGTTTTACCACACATACGCCTCAGGGATCTCATTTCTACAGCATTCAGTCTACTTTCATCCTTTCTCTGCCAGTTCCATGCTTCACTGCCATACATCAGGGTGGGTACCAGCACTCCATTGTGAACTGCTAGCTTCGCTTCTTTGGACAGATTTTTGTTGGCGCCAACAGCATTCAGTCCACCATTAATAGAGTTACCTGCATTGTTTCACGAGTATTCAATAAAAATAATGTATAGTATATTTCTGACGTTTCAGAGTGCAATACACTCTCAGTATCGCCGTGGTGAAAGACCTCCGTTCAGAACTAATACGTTGCTCAAAGTGGCCTTAGCCGTGTTTAGTAACCAGATCTAAATAGCCACGCACTTCTTCACTCTCTTCCCCATCTCCTTCCCGTATTCACTATTTTCAGCATCACAGCACACCACAATTAGAGGTGCCATTGTCTCACTGGCTCAATTTGATCGGGAGCAGTTGGGTCTCATGCGGATTCATATAAAATGAAAGCAATTTAAACTATAGATACCTATCATTAATTTTTCGTGGCTTTTTAATACCCGGAAAGAAAGTGTAGCAGATGAAAAAAATCGTTATAATTTATGAAGTAATTACTTGCAGAAAAAAAAATTCACACGCCAAAGAAAGTTTTTTTTTTAAATATATCCGACAGTTCAACAAGACGTACCTAACTAACTCAATGTGACAGGGTGCTTCTCCCGTGGTCAATTTTATGTCAAGATGTCACGACCTGCGATATCTTACAGATGAAAATAATTCTACAAAAAATGTTTTATATTTGAAATGCACTTAAATCTAGTTTTGTAAATTTCAGTTATTTTACGACCTGCTCCTGCGTGTGTAGATATATTATATTGTCCCAGTTTTTGATGATTTTGTTATTTTTAGTGCACATAATGAATTTATGCCGTCGTTCTTACAATGAATGGTGATGTAATGGTCAGCATAGATACCTTCAAAGCAGTTGATCGGTATTCGATTCTCGGCGGTGGCAATTTTTTTTAACAATACTTGATTTAAATTTTTATGTCTAATGTTTTTTCGCGTGTCTGCGCTTCTTAAATAATAATTTATGGGTCCTTTATTGGTCCATCCTATTTCGAAATATTTTCAATAGTTTATATTTAGCGCACTTGAAGTGAAATAACACAAAACTGCGATATACAAATGTTAAAATGTTACGTTTTATTATTATTTATAAAGAAGAATGTCTGTAACGGGCAGCCGCTCAAAACTAGATTGAGCCTAAGAATTCATTATAAATTGTACAGCGCCCTTGAGGTGATTTCTCACAAAAACGGCGCTCTACAAATTGTCCAATTATTTCTTTTGACTTTTATGTCCGGTTAAATCTTCCCCACAGGAAAAACTTAACCCTCCCACACACTTTTCCACAAATGATCATCTAGTCAATCCATGCTATGTAATTGTACCATTTAAGTATAATAAATACTTAAACAATACAAAAACAGCAATACAAAGTCAACCCACCAGAAAGACCAAATGGGAAAATAATTCACCTACTCCAGATATTTTCATATCAGAGGGTTCGGCTCGGTAGAACTCCTAACTGGAGTTACTTACCTACCTACCGATCCCTTAATTTAAATATTTGACCTTTAAAACAAGAGGAAGGTCACTGTCCACATCTGATTTCGAAAAACTCTGCGTCAAGCCCGTGCAACGTCGGGGACTTCAGCAAGTTTTAAATACAATTTTAGTCCGACAATCTCTTTTCTCTATCCTTTGAAGTGCAAACCAGCCGGCACAGACAAACCTAAAATTTGCATTAATGCCTGCAATACTTGATTTCACGCTAAGTTTACACAAATCCAGTGGATTTCCGTATCGGTCATTCACCCGGAAAAACAGAAGAACGAGAGAAAAGCGCCAACTTGATTTTTTATTTTAAATTTCTACAAATAGTAAATGAGACAAGGAGTTTATTTGCATTTGACACAGGTTGAATCTCAGTAAATAATGTTTTCTTTAAACATCGTGAATGAATGAATGTTTGTAAAATAATTGAAATGTCTGTCATTCTTTCAATCAGAATTAAAGATTTATTTCTAGGAATGTTTTGTTAAATGTTCTTGGAGCTTTTTCTATTCAAGTAAATAAACCGATTGTGAAAAGATTTAAAAAAAAACTGTACTGTTGGTCTAAATTTAAGTATAACTATGTCTCACTGATATTTCCACGAGTATTTACACGTTTTTTTTTATTGCTTAAAAAATCACGATTTATATTGCATTTTTATTTTATTTTTATGTTGACGAATAAATTATCTACAGCTAGTCTAAGTATCCCATTTTTGTAATACCACCAAAACGATAGTTTGGGGCGGGCCTATTGTTTGACGTCATAAGCGTTGGCCGGCTTTGAAAAATTTCTACAGTAATACTTTGTTTTTCTTTGTTGATGTCCGTATTTGGTGCCCTTGCCAACCACGGGCCGTTTTGGTTTTGTCGGGGTTTGATCGTTTTTAAAATTAATAAATTTTAATTAAAACATAAAAAACAAACATTTTTAGTAGGATGATTAAAATCAGAAAAATGATCTTTAAATATTCCGTACATTTTCAACAGAATCCCTCGTTTGTGAAAATACCCTATTCATCTAGAAGAAATGTAAAGAGTTTAGATTTCAATTTCATTGTATTAATTTTTGAAGGTTTTAATCATAAATGTAATATAACATTGAAAAATAAGATGAATAACTAATAAATCTTAATGAAATATGAAACAGAACAAGACACAGAAAAATTAAAAATAGGTCCTGCGTTGGATTCCCGGTTTGCGATACATTTTTTTCTGTGTTGTATTTAACAGTACTCAATTCTTCTTCAATGATAGTTTCCTTTTGGGGTGATTTTTTAAAAATCTAAACAGCATTTTGGACCCCATCAGAGTAGACTCGTTGAAATAATGGCTTTTGCTATGCTTAGTAACCAGATCTGAATAATTATTTATCTACTTCACAGCCTTCCTCTTCCCCACCCATTCCAATTCCCATTTCCTCACCCCCCTAATTTCTCACAGTCCCACTCTTGTAAGCTATCACAAAAAATATCTGTAACTCCGTATTTGGTTTAATATATTTTATTCACATCTGATGAAGGTTTAGGTCAAACAGAAACCGGTTGATTAAAGACATAATAAAGCGGAATTAAAACCATGTTATTCTTTATCATTATTAGAAAAAAAAATTGTTTCCGTTAAACGAAAAACATTTATGATTGAACTCATAATCCCATTCACGTCTCCTGACTCTCCCGATCCGGCGAGTAGTCAACAAAAATAAATTAAACCAAATCCGACAGCATTTCTTGAACAACACCTTAATTTTTTGACTTAATTTTTCATTACGCCAATGCGGGGATAATGCCGGGTCTGTTTACACGGGCAGGGGGCTCTCATGCAAATTAACTGCTGGATTTTGCATATCAAAGGTCCCGTTTTGTTTGCCGGTCCGCATCTACCCAAAACTTGTAAGAATACGTTTAACGTACTTGCTTATAGCCCGTACCTTTTACGTGTACGTGGAGGCGCTATTTTGGGACGCATAATTAGCGCAGACAGCGCTGAGTTTTTGTCGAAGATACCTAATTGTCGCGGAGGCCCCGTTTTTTTGTTTTGTTTTACAGTTTTTTGTCATAAACATTATTTGGTATGTTTTAGCCAGGTTAGTATTTTCTCTTAGTTCTTCTATGAGGACTTGGTATAATAAAGGAGATACGGAAATACACTCAACTGTACAGAGTTATTTTTTTCCTAATGAGATAGCTTAATAGCTCGGCTGCCGAATGAATCCCAAGCTTTTGTGTTTTCTTTCTCCTAAAACAATTATTCCTTTGTACACAATTGACATTTTTAGAAAAAGAACTGGTCGATTTTTTGACTTGTTCTCCTTCTTAATAATTCGGCTTCCATATGATTTGCAAGCTTTTATATTTCCCTCCTCAAACACCCACTCTTTAATTTCATTTAAAACTTCATCCACACAGGGTGGTGCTTAATAGCTTGGCTGTCGAATGATTTGTAAGCTTTTGTGTTTTCTTCCTCTTAAAGCTATTACTGATCTGTACACAGTTGACATTTTTTCGAATGAGAACTGGATGTTTTTATGTTTTGTTCTTGATCTTAATAGTACGACTTCCGAATTATTTGAAAGCTTTCTCCCTCCTAAAACCACCATGCATTCATTAAAAAAAAAACTTCCTCTTCAACCAATTTTTTAAAGATGGCAGTTTGTGTAGTTAAAATATTGTTAAAACGGAGTAGATTTATCTATCTTTTAAAATAATAGCACTTTTTATAAATATCACACATTTAGAATACTATCGTGATAAACGCAAACGTTTTTTAGTTTATACTTTTGCAAGCGTCTGTAAAAAATGGACGACAGGATGACAGGAATACCAATAATTATCATACTACCTAACCCAAATAAAATAAAATAAAGTAATAGGATCCTGTCAAATCTAACTTATTTATTAACCTTTTTTATTTTTATTTTTAACTTTTTAACTTAATGAGTTAAACATCAAATTTATAATATTTTAATCAATGAAGATAATACGGATAAGACGGATTGCCAGAGGTCCTGGGCTAGAGTCCCAGATATATCCGTATCTTTTTCTGATTTTTCTGTTTCGGATTTTCGATTGACTTTCGCTAAGATTATCTTCATTGGTTAAAATATTATATATTTATTGAATGTCGGATGACAGTTAAGATGTCAAGGCCGTATTTCACAGAATATTAATATCAGCATTCTGAGAAGCTAGAGTGCTCTAATACAAAGCGAATGAAATGAAATTAGCGCAAGCGATTCTAACCTTGTCCTTGTACAGTTTCTTTATACATAAGGATTAAAATCGCATTTTATTTTTTAATCTCATTGTCACCCGCCCGCCGGCGGGCTTACGACAAACGAGAGCTTAACCACATAAGTGCCTTTCTGATGGACACTAATGTTGGCCAAAGAAGGGGGTAGCGCAACACGGCATAAGACCCCAAAAATAAATAACAAAAACTCATAATTTTTTTTTTAATATCTATTTTATTTAATCTTTTCCTACATTTGTAAAATCATACTCTTCATAGAATAGCTCCAGGTAAACCAAATACTGAATTAAATAATAGATACAAAGAGTTGATTTGATTTTAATTAAAAGCTTCCAGGTTTCTGATAATTATTAGTATTTTGTTTTTATATTTCGAGTAAAATTTTTTTTATTTTGTCTAGTTTGAATTAAATTAAATACTCATAGCTTTATTGTAAGTTTCTAAAAATCGGTAACCACCTCATTTAAATAATTTGATAGTATAAACATTTATTCAGAATTAGACAGTCAAACAAGAGTGATTATGAAAGTAATTTTACCTAGAACACAATAATACGTGTGTCGGGTACAATTCTAGGCTCGGTCCCGCATTAATCTGTTTATACGGCGGCTGCCATTACATTATATCTATTAAATTATTCAGGATTCTTCGAAGGCGGCACAAAAGCCCTAAGTTTAACAATCCGGCTGACTTCAAACTGAAATGTCACGTGATTACATACGGCTGAAGTAAGGGATACGCTAACAATGGCACGCGAGCCGAAGAATTACTACTTTTTTAAAGATTAATAACAAGATATTATTAAGTCAGTGGTAACCGCCCCCAAATGTATTTTTCTACACAGTGAGCTTAGATTTGGAAGGTGCATATATCGCTTGCTGAGGGTTGGTTGGTACTGTGTCCATTTTAGTTTTTATTTTTAAACTTTGAATGTAGTAATATTTTATGTTATTAATATTACATATTTTATCTACTATATGCACACAAAAAAAAAAAAATTCGGCGGGAACTTACATTTTGAACATCACTTTTTGTTCTATCTCCATAGTAATTACAAAATATGTGGATTGGAGTGTACTACATATATCCATTGACCAATACAAAGTTTTTACTATTATTTATTAAAACTTTACGTGTATTTAAAAATTACTAATGTTTGTGTAATCCATACATTTTATTTATTCATACAATAATAATAACTTTCTAATTTCTGAAGCACAATTTTTAATTTTTTTTATTTTATTATTTATTTATTAAAACTTTATGTAAATGAATGTTAAATTAATATTGTTTTATGTGACATAGGATAAAATTACTGTTGGTTTGGTCTATATCCGCCCAGAGCATGGATATAATATAAACTAGCATCATGGTACAAACCAAAATAATTTATTTTTAGGCTATTTTGTTTAAAAAAAGTGTTCTTTTTACGTTCTTGATTATGCTTTTATTCAAATAAAAATTCAACAAATTATGTTGTTCTTTTACTTACAGGTACCTAGATTAACCCATGTATTTTATATTATTATTCATAACAATTAGTTTGAAGTAAAGGAAACAAAAATAGAATTTGTTTAAACTTCAAACCTCGTTTTCTCAATACTAGTTTTTTTGGACATAGTACAAACCAACCCTCAGCAAGCGATATACCCCCGCCCCGGGAATTACTTATTGGATAACCCACATCTCTGCCATAGGTCACCCCAAGTGGTGATTTAGCAGGGGTGCCTGGGTTTATCTAGGTCTTAGTGGCGGATGATTATGCCGTCGCGGGCTGGATCGGGAGAGACTTGTTGAGGGAGACTCTTTGACCGTATTCTCTTGACCGATCTGAAAAATTAAAAATAAATTAAATACTGTTATTAATTCATTTTACATAAACTTTCAAAGTTTTATAATAAAAATCAAAAAGATGTATTTTTAAAAAAAAAACAGCTTTCTTTTTGCTATCTTCTTTTGTGTAAATACCTCACAAGAGTCCCAACTGCTCCCGTCTGGAGCCAGTGAGACTATGGCATCTCCAATTGCGGTATGTTGTGAGGTTGAAGGTAAGTGGGGAGGGGAATGAGTTAAGGAAAAATGGGGAAGTACCTGGATATTCAGATCTAGTCACTAAACACGGCTAAAGCCATTTCAAGCAACGTTTCAATTCTGAATAGTGGTCTTACACCAAGGCGATATTGATAGTATCTTCCACTCTGGAACGTGCCGCAAATATTCCTTATATTATTTTTTAAATGATTCATTTATGATAGCACAAATCAATTAAATAAAATTTATCTGCCCAAGCCGGGATTTGATTCCGTGTCCCCCGGATCCTCGGGTCAGAATCGTTGCCCCTGGACCACGGCGGCCGTCAACTCGTGCTCTCCTGAACAATTAACATTTTGTCCTTTACGGCATTTCAAATTTCCTTTACCGATATGTATTTTAAACAAAGTTTGCTTACTCCATCAAACTCGGTCTACGTTTCCCAACTGGCTACGTGGATAATGAACTCGAGTACTGGCGCGTATTCCGCCCCCTTGTAGGCCCTACCTAGGCGGGTACTCCGTGTACTGGGGTAGGAGCGCGTACCTATTCTACCCCCGCGTATTTATGCCTCATGCCTGAAGGATGTATGCTGAAGGATGTACGCGAGTATTGCGTACGGGGTCTGGGTACGCGCTCATTGTTTCGGGCATTGTGTGCCCGCGTGTTTATGATGCCGACACTCGTAGGCGGTTGACCGAAAAGCAAGTGGACCCTCGAGCTGCCTGTGATTTGCAGATGTGGAGCAATGGTGGTGAAAATATTCACTTAGAATTATTTGAAATTAAAAAAAAAGCCTACTGCTTCTGACCGTTTGAAGTCATTGAGACTATGGCATTCCCAATTGAGGTATTTTGTGAGGCTGTTTAGGTAGTGAGGAGAAAGTTAAGATGGAGAAAATTAAGGTGGGGAAGTACCTGACTGTTCAGACCTGGTCACATAACATAGCTAAAGCAATTTTAAGCATCTTTTCAATTATGAATGCTGGTCTTTCACCAGTGTCTGCCACTCAAACACCACTAAAAGTTTATACTTTTACATCAGTGTAAAAGTATAGATTTAAAAAAAAAATTATGAATTGCTAAATTAATTACCAATTAAATCAAATTTACTTTCGTTGGCTGGGATTTGAACCCGTGACCTCCGAATTGCTATTCAAGATCTTTACCACTCTAACACGGAGGCCGAAGATGTTTGAGTTTTAAGATATACATATAGTCATGTGGGTTTTCGTTTTTCTTATTTGAGTCTCTCAATAACACAAAAGTTAGACAGTAAAATACTTTGTAAGATCTTAACAACTTTATTCAAAGTTTTTTTGGATCAGGCTTCTATGTTAGTTCTTGTGGTGTGTTATTATTTTCTCTAATTAACAATACAACTCTGATGATCGGGAGTTTTTAATAATATGGTTCGTCGTGATTATGAGTCTTGTTTATTATCTTATCATATTTGAAATGAATATCTAACTGGACCTAATGTCCGTTCTAAAGGATGCTGTGTGCTAATCTGCCAGCAGGCCGCCGTGCCGTCTAGTGGTTCAGTTCGAGTTTTAGATCCGAACGGAGGACATTTGTCTCTCTCGTATAGTACAACTACTGACCTCTGTTGTGACACATTGAAACTACATACATATTCACACACACACTACGGTTCTGAAACGATATTTTAAATTGCTAACCAACTATCCCAACTTTCATGCGCCTCACAGCATTCCTGAATTGGGGCTGGTGCTGCCCAGGCAGGAAGACATTCATATTAGAAGACATCATAATATCATATTCTTCCTAAACCTGTTGAAAAGCTGGTTCACTAATTCACTATTGTATTATTTTGTTACAGGTAAGAGCAACTCAATTACAAGTATTCACCGGCTAGTTCAACAAATCCGTTAATCCAAAAGTAAGTACGAATACATTTTGTTATTTTTTAAGTGAAACCTCATAAGAGATCTAACTTCTCCCAGCTGCCTGGAGTAAGCGAGACTATGGCATCCCCAAATGAGGGGAAGAAGATGGGGAAGAGGAAGATTAGGAATTTCCTGACTAGTCAGATCTGGTCACCAAACAAGACTTTAATTTTTTTTTTATATGAGTACCGCACGAGAGTCCAACTGCTCCCGTCTGGAGCCATTGAGACTATGGCATCCCCAATTGGGGTATTTTGTGGGGCTGAAGGACACCTGACACATCTGACACACAAAACACATCTGCCCTGATGATGGACACTGTAACGTTGTCTGAAACGTTGATTAAAAAATAGGTAGCGCAATACGGCTTAAAACCGCAAAAAACAAGTAACTAAAATACTTTTGGCTGTGAAAATCTTAAATCATTTCAGAGGAGGAAATTATTTATTTAAGCACATTCCTAATTCTATCCAAGAAAAACGTAAAGGAACCCTCACAGAATTAACTGATAATTTTTTTAAATCTTAATTAGCTACCATACCACATTGGGCTTTGATCTTGTATATTATTATTTGTTCGGTTCCTGTCTTTAATTTACTCTTTTTAAATCAAGTATCATCTATTTTCATCCCTCGCATAAGGGTCGCCGATCTCCCTTTAATCAGGTGGGTTCCTTTCTGAAAAGATTCCCTTATTTTTACATCTCCCGCTCCTTCGCCTTTACGCTACCCTGATCGTCAAATAAATATGTAGAATTATTATTAGTAAATAAAAGAAACATTATTTATTATGTGGGTTTCCAAAGATGTGGGAATTTGGACTGTATTAAATAAAAATGAGGTGTTTAATCCGTTAAAAATGCTTGCAACTGTACAGGAAGGTTCCAATGAGAAAGATCGATTATTCCCCGTATGATTTTTTTTAAATTAATAATTTAATATCGATTTATTTCATTAAAAACTTGCTTTAATATATACCTACATTCAAGTAAGCAATAAAAATGCTCAAAACGCACGATGATAAATTATTAAATATCGTGTACTTCTTGGAAATATTTTTTGATTATAAGTATTTATGATTTTTTAATAATGTCTAAACAAAATAAGTGTGTAAAAAAAAGAAGTATTTGAGTTTGTAAGACCTTAAATAAATAGAAAAAATGAGGTATTTTTGTCACAAAACACGTTCTCGGATTTATTTTTTAATGATTTTAATTGAACTAAAATTTAAAAAAATTAAAACTGTGTTGACTAGACTATATATTGATTTATTTTGTTGTATGATTATACGACTTGAAATTTGTGTTGTTTAATAGAATCCATCGTTTGAAATTGGACAAATCTACTAACGACCAACGGTATGACCTTAGTATCTTAAAAATACACTTCATTTTTCAAAATTTTAAAACTGCGTATACCAGATAAAATAACAATCTTTCAAAATCAATTTATGTTTTTTTTTTGTCAAAAAGAGTCAATACGAATAAGAATTTGATTTAAAGGGGACTTGATTTCCTGTATTCTCTGGTAATACCCTCTTAATGAAAAAGTATTAAAAATGTTATATTCTTGGGACGATTATAAAAGTATCCTGGATGGAACTTTTGACTAACTGTGACGTGTTATTTCGCGAGTATGGTATTCTACCGGTATTTAAAAGAATAGTTTTCCAAAGAATGTCGTCAATCGGTTCACAGCCGGGAGCCACGCAAAACGCGTGTCCATTTCCGACCGTCCGTGGTAAGACACTTGACTCCCATTCGGAAGGTTGCGGGTTCGAACCCGGCGTGCGCAAATAAATTTTATTTGATTAATTTGTGTTATTTCACGATTAATTAATAAAAATAATATATGTTATAAATGCGGCACGTTCCAGAGTGGAAGATACTCTCAGTATCGCCCTGGTGTAAGACCACTATTCAGAATTGAAACGTTGCTTAATAATGGCTTTAGCCGTGTTTAGTGACTAGATCTGAATAGCCAGGTACTTTCCCACCTTCCTCTTCCCCACCTCCTTCCCTTCCCCACTTACCTTCAGCCTCACAACATACTCCACAATTGGGGATTGCATAGTCTCACTGGCTCCAGAAGGGAGCAGTTGGGACTCTTGTGAGGTTTTTCAATATAAAAAAAAAATTGTACACAGTTAAAATTTTCGGTACCTACCTGTAAGAAGGGGTTCAAATAACAAGCTATTTTAAATAAGAAAATTAAAGTAGGTCATAGCCTCATTCTTGGAAGTAGCGCAGACCTGTGGAAAATCACTGAATATTAAGTTAGTAAATATCTATGTGAGTTGGTAAATAACGCTTTCTTCAAAATGGAAAAGTGCTGACCCTCGAATAATCACGAAAGCTGACTTAAAATTAACCGAAGATTAACCCTTCGATAAACATAATAAATATGTAAACATTTCAAATATAGAATTAAATTAATTTTCTGTTAAAAATATCGTTACATTATAGGTAGGTACTTTATCGCTTGTTTGAATTCTTGGCAAACAGTTGCAATATTGAAAATTAACATTAAATTCAAAGCAAATCGAGTTTAACCAGAGTTTCAATCACATACAGATTCATAACCGAAATTAGTATTTTTGTTATGTCAAAAGGAAAGACACTGATTGTACTTTTTGACCATTTTGCTATTCTGTACTTGGAATGATGCATTTTCTCTACCGATTGTGATTAATTCAAAATGATTTCACTTGGAGATATAATTAATGCTTGTTTTTGAAAAAAATATCCTTGCATCCAAATTCTTCGGATATTTTGAAATCCTTTTAGTAAAGGGCTTTCGAAAATACTGCATCTGGTTAGGCATCATAATATGATGTATTTTTTTTGATCTCTAAGTAATTAAAAAAGTTATATCATAAAACATGGTTGTTTGGCGGTCTCGATGTATTTTCAGGGATATTCAAGTGTATTGTGCCCGTTGATTGCAAATGGACCACCATAAATGGCGCTAAAGTGTCCTTTTGAATACAAAACTTTAATTATCCAAATAATGTTATTGTGATGTGTAAAAAAACAAAAATCTGCAAATCATCAAAATTCAAACCTGCATTCACTATGAATTTTACTCTGGTCGAATCAACTTGATAACCTAACTTGTATCTGTCACAAAATATTATTAAATTGTGCTTGGTGAATCGGAACGATTCTGTAAACTCTATATATAAAGGTCGCCTATGCAGCGGACGTCACTCTGTAAGGTTGGTGTCTTTGAAGTACATTAATATCATTGCCCATTGCTATATTTTTAAATTATATTTTGTCTCCGCGAAAAGTAAATTGATCAATCAATAATTGAGTAGTTGAATATCAAAACGTACTTATCTCCACGAACCAAATTTCTGACAAAAGCAAGATAAGTATTTCGTAGCATTTAAATATAATAAAGTAAAATTAAATGTTTTTTTATATATACAACCACAAAATAATATCTCACAAAAATCACGATCACATCAAATTGAAAACCACTCCCAAAACATGTGTTTCTTGTAATGGTATCCATTGCACGGAAAGTAGCTCATTGATTAGTTAAAAAACAAATATGGCTGCCAATTTCATGGCTCTTATTGGTTGTTGGAGTTGAGTACATTTTGAAAACAAATGATTTTGGATTTAAGTACGAAAGTATGAAATTGAAGACGATTTTTAACAAGCTAAGGATTTAACCATGTTTCGGCACTGAAATAATATTTGAAACATAGCTATGATCCAAGAGAACGTGTTGGCATTCATATCTCAAAAAAGTCAAAATGGTGGTTAAGTACCTTTTGATTTTCAACTACTCTTATAACCAACTACTCAATTTAGGGTATAATGGCCATCAAGTTTTGGGTTATTTACACGCTCCGAGCTCAGATATTATGATGCAGCATCAGTAAAGATTAAATCAATTTCTAATCTTATGTTATGTTATACACGTCAATAATTTTAAAGAAGAGAGATATATCAATTTGTATTGCGCTTGTATTTTATCTTCTCCCGGAATAAACACTGTCAGAACCTACATGATCTCATTTTACTTTTTTCTTTTTCTTCGCTTCCATCACAAGTGTTCTCGGCTCGGGGGATGGGCGGATGGGCGGAGGAGGGGGCGGGGTGGTTTCCCTCCACCCAGCAATAAAGCTGTGTTTACATTATCTTTTCAAAGGAAAATAACTGTATTCCCTCGCAGGTACTTTTGTTTTTTACGACTTGTAAAAAGGCTTCACGGTTAGAGGAATGAAATGTTCTTATTTTCAGGAGCGGACTACCTCCCAGGTGCGTTTTGGGCCGCTGTTTAAAAAAATTATACATTTTTTGTATTTAGGATCTGAGATCATTCAGAATTATCACAAATACTCTCGAATCTCATCATTTAGTTATTACTTTTATTCATATCGGAGGTTGGCTATCATCTGGAAATTTGTTGCTCTGCAGTAAGCAGGTCACATTAATGCCCAAATTAATGTTAAAAAAATACAAAAAATTTTGAACACCATTTTCAAGCTTAATGGAATCGTTGCTCATTGAATTTTCATCCGATTCACTTAATTTAAAATTTTAAAATAAAAGAAATTTTATTTTTTATGCGGATTAATTGACCTCGAAATACGAAAAATTATTATTTTAGGAAAAGGATATTGCTAAATTAAGGCTGATTTTTTTTCTTCAATTTTCATTTTACGTCCTCCATTTCTGCAATCAACATTTTTTTTTACAACCTAACGCCGTTCTTCCACGTAGCTACTCACAAGCGACGCTACCGCTACCTGTCATACTGTTTTGCTAGTGTAGCACCTGGCTGCGTTTTCAAACACTAATAATAGTATGGAAAACAGAGACGAGCGGCGATCACGTCGCTTGAACGTAACTCCATGGAAGAACGGCGTAAGGATCATGCGCAACGCGCATGCGACTTTTTTTTTATATTAAAAAATTCGGCTAGACCAGACTCTTCCCTTAATTAGTCTATTATGTAATTTTAATGATTAAGTAAATTCAATATGAATGGAGGAATGATAAAGTTTGACGAGGTCGACTTGCATAAAGAAATTTTGGCATTATTTGTGTTTGAGCAGCCCGAGTTCTCCACTGTTCCACGGTTGCAGAAACGGAACGTTCAGAGTCCAGATATTCCGAGTGATGGACCCAGTGAACTCGCTGAATCGCAAACAATAATAAAAATCTGCGCGTACTTAAAATACCAGTACTTTATAATGGAGTTACAAAGGAATAATGAAGATTTACGGACTTGAAATAAATGAACGGAGTTCCCTATTGTTTTATTTTTAAATTCTTTCATCCGGAAATAAAATCAGTTTATGATTCATGATGTTTCTAGATGGGAATACCGGTAGTTTAGGGATTTTATAACAGAAGTAAAACTTACATTCTGAATTTATGGATTGAATTGTTTTGTAGATTTTTTTTTGTTTTCTAATTGCTGCACAACTTGGCGCCTAGCCCTTTTGCTCCGATTCTTTGTTTATTTGTTTATTAAGACATACACAGTATGTCATAATACAAGTTATAAGGCATGTTTAATTAAATTACATGGTTATAGTACCTATTACGTAAGTTCATAGAATGTCATTATGTAATTTCGCATGGGACGTGAACGGGTTTTAAAACATAATTAAGACCCATTGACCAGCTGCTGAGAATTAAAGTTCCAAAATGCTTGCAACTGTACAGGAAAGTTCCGATGAGAAATATCGTTTATTCCCCGTATCAAATTTTTTAAACTAAAAAATTTATATCGATTTATTTCATTCCAAACTTGCTTTAATATATACCTAGATTCAAGTAAGCAATAAAAATGCTCAAAGCGCAAGATAATAAATTATTAAATATCGTGTATTTTTTGTGAGTATTTTTTGATCATAAGTGTCCAAATAAATGAGTCAGACATCTCAGAAACTATGTTTGAGACAATGAACAATACAATATTCGAATGCTCGTAAGACAAATATTATTTACACGTGTCTGTGTTTTACATATTAAATATGCTATAAAATAACACCGGGATACATAACGGTCCGGTACATTAGTATGACATTTTGAAATATTCCACTAATGACTTAGAAAACATCAACATTTGGTTTATTTCACTACAAGTTTTTCTGTATTAGAACTGATTTTGTGTTGGTTATGAGTAATCTGAGTTTTGTACCAGATAAAGGGTGCACCTTTCTTATAACTGCATACTCAACTCAAATTTAGATTTTTCGGAGATGTCTAACCATCTGGACGATCGATATCATTAGTTCAAAGTCAAGTCGAATATTATTCCTCGAACTGGTCCCCATATTTTAAAATACATTCAAATTTAGATTTTTTTGAGATGTCTGACTAATCAACCGGGCAATCGAAATAACTGACTCTGACAAACTGACTGACTCTTTGCATAGCCCCATTAGTGTATTTCTTTGACTTAATCATCCCATTGCTTCCTACTGGGCGTAATTTATTTCTTCTTCCATTAATGTTTATTTATTTTTAATTTTTCATATAGATATCTAAAGTTTGACTAAAGTGATTTCACGATACCTCTCACACTAGGATATATCTGTGTCGAGACAGACGTAGGAGGTACATAAATGCCTACAAATATACACATAATTCGTAAATACCGCATAAAGTTAAATACATTTTAACAATCTTTCTTTCAGGTTGATAAAATAATTTTCCAATATAAAAAAAAGAAAGATAATGGAAAGTGTTCATCCTAGAGAGATAATAATATTACAAATGTAGAAAGAAAAGATGAAATAAAATAGATATTATAATATTATTTATGGATGTTAAGTTTGACAAGATTAAATTATTTATTGTTGAAGAATATGATAATACTAATAAGTCTAAAATAAACATGAAACAGAAAATGATTCAGAAAAGTTTAAATCTGATGGTCGCATCTGAATCAACGAATAAACTATTACCATTATTTTTATTTCTGTATCGTGTATTTTCCTGACACACTTTTCTTCGCTTGTTCTCTATTTCTTATCTGGTGCTGTATGATTACTCTAACCTTTTATTTATTAAATATAATTTTCATATATTGGGCACTCTCAATTACGTGGATGTTGGGATGGTTTATATTATATGATTTTGATGAAACTTACAAAATTTGCTTCAGCTCTTTGTTACATTTATCATCGAAAATACTAATTATGGTTGTGGGTCTGTTTAGATTGTGCCAAGATTTCAGACAACCGATAAAGATCCTACCTATAAATTTGTATATTTTGATGAATATTTTTTCTTGATCACTTTGCGATAATTTTGTGTTCTGTTCCTGGTGTGTTCTTTAAAATGTTTCAGCTTCAGGTCTGAATTTAAAGCAAATTGTTTGATAAGTTTAATAACTAATACTTAAAGTTCACAATTAGACGTTATATTCTTTTCTGCTATAGAAAAATACAGTGCATTTGAGAGATTACTCCATTCCACATCACAAAATGCCTTGAAAAGTTTAGTAATAATAATAAAATTAACGTAACATTTATATGGCGCAGTTTTGTGTTATTTCACTGAAAGTGGGCTTAACTATAACAAACTTTAAAATAATCCTACAGTGCTCCTTACGAGTCCTTACAAAATATTGATAAAATTATATGAAATAAAGAAGAGAACAACAATTAACAATAACAGTGCTGTTACAGCACAGTACAATATTAATAGACAGCAACGGTGCTATTATAGCACAGAACAAAACAAGAACATTATAACTAGAATACAACAGGGTCAGAAATAAGAATCATTCTGAGTGGACAATAAAAACTTAAAAATACAATAAGGAGGAAACCGAAACAAAGCAATTACCAGAAACTTTAGAACACGGCTTATTACAATATATTGAAAATACGTTAAGATATATGAATGGTATAATTTATAGTGTCCGTGGAGACCTTGTTGAGTGGGTTGAAGCTGCGCAATAGATCAGCGGTTTTGGAGGTCTGTTGGGAGTGTTTTTCGTACCAATGGTAAGAGAGGGTAATCAAGTTTCGTTCATTCCTAATCAAGTAAAAGCGATTTATCTCTCCAATGGTTCTAAATTATAAAAAATAGGGTTAGACTCTTGACTTGTGTTTGGCTGCACACTTCATCCCATTGTATTTAGTGTTGGTGTGACGTCTCTTGATATCGTATGCGGGATGCTTTAATGAGCTTTAATTGGTCATGCGATGGAAACCAGAGCGGCTGCGGGGTCAATTGACAGAATTCAGGGGTCAAGTAGTCTGGTTGGGTAACGGGGGACAGACCGGCAGGGGTGAACTTGGACCCTTACTAACTAACTAACTAACTAACTAACCATCACGCCGTTTCCCCGCAGGGGTAGGCAGAGAGGACGGACCGCCAAACAACTCGGTCTTGGCATACACTCCTCGCCTCATTCACATTCATACATCTTATCATACATGCTCTTCTATTATTCCGACTCTTGACATGGCCCTACTCAAGTATCTGATTCACTTGATCGTGCCATGTCTTCCTCGGGCGTCCTCGACTTCTTCTACCATTCACATTAGTATCATATATTCTCTTGACACTCCTTTCTTCGTTCATTCGCTCTATATGTCCAAACCATCTAAGCGTCCCTTTTTTAATCTTACTTATGACGCTCACATCGGCCTTGCATTCTTTTCGGATCTCCACATTCCTCACACGATCATACATGGTTTTACCACACATACGCCTCAGGGATCTCATTTCTACAGCATTCAGTCTACTTTCATCCTTTCTCTGCCAGTTCCATGCTTCACTGCCATACATCAGGGTAGGTACCAGCACTCCATTGTGAACTGCTAGCTTCGCTTCTTTAGACAGCTTCTTGCTGGCGCCAACAGCATTCAGTCCACCATTAATAGAGTTACCTGCATTTACCCTTCTTTCAATATCCCTATCAGCCTTCCCATCTCTCGTAAACATACTTCCCAAATACACAAACTCATCAACTTGCTCTAAGTACTCATCATTCACAACTATGTTGCACACTGTTTACTATTTTGACTTAAATAAAAATTTGACGTTAATATTCAAAATTATGAACATTTGGGAGTGTTATTACATTTTATGCACGGATGTCTGATGTCTTACCTACGTAAAATAGTCGATCCGCTGAGCTACCCAGACTGTTACGCACCGGAGTTTAGTACAATTCTTTCAAAGTACGGATGTCCCGATATACTCAGACTACTGAGCTCTCCTGAACTGTATTGGTTTTTCCCTTTGGTTTTTATCCTTATTCAGCGAAGCATTGCTTTGGACTAATCAAGTTTCACAGGCATTCGAATAGTCCTTATTCAGAGGAAGATCAACATTGCTTTGGACTAATCGAGTATCTCAGGCATGCGGAAAGTTCTAATTCAGAGGAAGATCAACATTTCTTTGGACTAATCAAGTGTCACAGACATTTGGAAAGTTGGTATCTGCGGCTATAAGAGCTGCGAACTAATCTTGGAAAGAAGCCTGATTCATGGATGCAACCTACGCTGACTTTAGTGGCATTTGATCAAGTTTTACATTTTATTATAATACTTATAATCAAACAAAAGACAATGGAATTAACTGGTAATATATTGAGCTGGATGGAAAGCTATCCAAATCAGAGAAAACTAATAGTAAAGATACAAAATACCACTCCAAACTATTTCATGGAATTCCTCAGGGATCGCACCTGGGACCAATACCTTTTTCGGATTTTTATTAATGATGTTGTTGATATTTTTGATAATGTTCATTTTCTCTGAAGATCTTAAAATATTCAAATTTATATTGAATATTCACGACTGTCATATCCTACAAAATAATCTTAATGGTGTGAACCTTCTTTTTGTCTTTATTTGAATTTATTGTGGAGTGGGTTTATTGCATAAAATGATGTCACTTGTGTTAGCGAACTGATTTATTGTCAGGTAGGAAGAGTTAATTCTATTTTAAAATACTAACGTGAGATGAAATTATATTCTTCTTCTTCTTCTTTTTCGATGGCGCTACAGCCCATATCGAGCTTTGGCCTCCCGCAACATTCGCCTCCAACTCCTCCTGTCCTCAGCAGTTGACTTCCAGTTTGTTACCTGGAGAAGCTGTGCCGCATCATGTGAAATTATATTATGATGTGTAAATTAAAGAAGTTGAATGTTTAAAACAGATTGAACTTTATTAATCACAGAAACTCAAAATGCTAAGTTTATCAGACAAGACTTGAAATACAGAGTTAAAAATAATATCTAGAAACTATAAAGTATTTGCAGACGACGCGCGACGGTCAAAGCAGAATCACGTTTAGTTCTTAAAACCGCGCCGTCATTAAAAGTGCGCGGCTTCGCGCACATGCGATGCAGTGTGGCGATTCGATAAACGTTTATTTATTGTTGTTATACGCCCATAGGGGCTTTTACATAGATTATAAAATAATATTAAGTTATCAAGGATTACACATACATAGAATTTATACCAAAAATTATATAAGTGAAAAATTTTAAGAATATACAAGTAGTTTTTGAAGAATATAGTGTAAAACCGTGAAATGTTTACAATATAATATTTGACAATAACATAGAACAAAATATAATATAAAACATTACATTGCCCGTATTAAAAAATCATAATACCTACTGTTAGACATGGGAGCCAGTAGCCAGTCACCAGTTCCTCCCTGCATCAGCCGGACAACGGACAACAGACGGCCTCTCCGCTGTCACCGGGCACTGGGCTTTGGTTCGCTGATCGCTGGTCGCTGGGCGCAGCTCTTCTGTGTGCTGATGTCAATGGCTCGCGCTGGGAATTACATATTCAATAGTCGCTAGCCACTCACCACTCGCCACTCGCTGTCAATAAATTGCAAATTTAAATGTCATAATGTGCGATGTATGATTATATAGAGGACTTGTATTCGAAAATTGTGCGTGCAGGCATATCTACATATAATTCCCCCTTTTGAACAGTATTTAATAATTATAAGAACTGATAATTTGGTGAACTGTTCATTCTCTTTAGTTTGTACCCGTGAGAAAGCTTGTAAAATGCTTTTGTATTAGGTTGTTGCGTGCACTTTAAATGATTTTAAAAATATGCGGGTTAGTCGAGTCAGTAAATGTGACTTATAGTGATGAAATGCTTTATAATATTGTACATTGTTATTGTTGTACTGAATATACAAAAATTATATTTGCGTTTTCATAACCATCTCGTTTTACTAACTTCATTAATTCCTGCTACAACAATTAGGCTAGTTTGACCTTGCCTTTTCTCAAATCTGTACCTTAAACGATAAACCACGGAAGTCCACTTTTTGTTGCTTTTAAGTTGCATATGCACATTTTTTAGGTATTTTAATTTTTTAATGAATAAAACTTTATGAAGTCCATAAACAGTAAATTATCTGATTTAACTAATTACAAAACCACTGGAATTTAATTTACTTTAATGCATAAATGACTATAGTCCAACATACGTTGTTTATTTATTCTTTAAGAAAAATTTTTTTAACATTATTCCGTCACTCGAAAGAATAAATCAAGGAAGTCCAACTTTGGGCTTTTGTCCAGGCAACTGATTTTTATATTAACTGAATGTTTTAAACTATAACTTTTCTAATTACTGTAATAATTAAGATCCGTGAGCAGTAAATTTTATAATTCAATCCCTCAGGCCTCGGGTATATTTTTTCTAAAGGTCAAAATATTTCCGCATTACAATATAATCCAAATTAATTAAATATTTCTGATCGTACCGAAACACTAAAAACTGTTTTTGAAATATGACATTTACTTGACCCGCTGGGATTTGACCCCTCGACTACTATTATTTTATATTATTATTTTTATATAAAGGAATGATCTGTAGTGACGCTTGACCTAGCCACTATCCCAGAATGCCACCAATTAAGCTGCAATTGATTTAATCATCTCCAATCATCAGTGTTTGAATGCTGTAAACTTCAATGATCGTTAAATTTTACGATGATTTGGATGTCAGTCGTATAGGCGAGTTCTACCGCAAAATATGAATTTGTACTTCGGGTCTGCTTTGAACCGGTTAACCATCGAGGCAGCCATTATACCTACCGAGAGTGGCCAATACGCAATTTGAACATTGCTTTAGGAATATTTCAACCTTGAAAATTTTGTATGTGTCTTTAGGTCGAAGTCAAGTCGAATATAACTCCTCGATCTGGTCCCCGCATTTTAAAATACATTCAGATTTCTAAGACACATACATGTTAAACTCGGTACTCCCATTGATAGCATAAACTATAAGGATGTTAGATTTTAAAATGTAAATAAAACAAGTTTTGTGAGATATCCACTCAATTTTTTTATTATTTGGAAATATATTTTATGGCAATACGTGTGGATTATAACGTCTTTGGTTAGTGGCACGTACTCGGGAGGTCCAATTTTCAAAGTGTTTGTCTTATAAAACTGGTTCAATTTGTGGATGGCGTTTGTTATGTTGACTTTGACGGCGTCAATTGTTTGTGTTTTATTTGCACAGATCTATATAAGATACGAAAGAAAGAAGTTTAAAGGCGTTAAATCGCACCTCGGCGGCCAGTTAACGCCGCGCGAGATAACCATACCTTTTTTGGTAAAATTACAAATTTGATGATTTGCACATGTTGTTCAACGCTACAACCTTCCACGGTGATTTGCCATACACTACTAAATAATTGACAGCAATTTTGACACATGTTAATTTTGACTTTAAAATACCTTCGTTAATTTTAATCTTACCTTCTTCAATTATTACATTTTATATTGAGTTCTATAAGCTTCAATAAGTTATTCTAATTAATTGAATAGTTACAATTTTTAGGTTAAATGACACAATATAACTTTGTTAGAACCACTTATTTATTTAATTAACGCCAACCGGTTTCGGAACAAACGTTCCTTGCTCAGAGCAAACTTTTTTTTATTTTTTATAGTGAATACCGCACAAGAGTCCCAACTGCTCCCATCTGGAGCCAGTGAGACATATGGCATCCCCAATTTGGGTATGTTGTGAGGCTGAAGGTAAGTGGTGAAGGGAGGGAGATGGGGAAGAGGAAGGTGGGGAAGTTTCTGGCTATTCAGATCTAGTCACTAAACACGCAACGTTTCAATTCTGAATGCTGATTTTACACCATGGTGATACTGATAGTATCTTCCACTCTGAAACGTGTCGCAAATATAGTATATATTATTTTTAATTAATTAATTGTGGAATAATACAAATTAATAAAAAAAAATTATTTGCGCGCGCCGTGTTTGAACCCGCGACCTTCGGAGTGGAAGTCTAGAGCGTTACCACTGGACTACGCCGGCCGTCCAAACATATAACGATTTGACAATCACAAAATATTTGTTTCATTTAATTATAATGGATAACCACAAAGTAATAGCTAGTTTCAAAAGTATATAATTTTATGTGTTTTGGAATGTACACTTTTATACGAACTAATATATAATAATAATAATATATAATAATATAATAATGAAGATTCTTCATATTTACTATATTTCAATCAGTAGGTATTATCTACAGAAAAGTAAAAATATTTTTTTTATTTGCGGGAATGTTTTTTTTTACAATAAGAGAGATTTGACAGTAGTTTTAACAACAACAACAAAAAATAGTCAAACAAATTTGCCACATGGCGTCTGCAGATTCTGAAAATTTTTTAATTCAAGAAACATAATTTTTAAATTGGTTTCTTTTTGGAAATTTGAATTCTCGAAGCTTACGCCGGGAATTTGTTTGTATTTTTTTTAATCTTAAAAAAGGATAATTTGAAAAGAAAAAAATCTACTTGGAAGGAAATAATAATAAAAATATATGTTTATTTAAATTAAGACCTCTTAAATCTTATGGTTCTGCACAAAAGTCACTTTATTCTAAGATAGTAAACTAGCCCAACTTTCCCTCTAATATAATTTTATTTTATTTTATTTTCGGGTGAAGTTGTTTCACGAATATCGTCGATTTTATGAAGCTGTAAAAACAGCATTTTTTACGTAACGGCGCCCTTCATTAAATATCATCTCCAGCGCCGCAATATTATATTACCGCTTTTTAAATTTGCCACCCTCGACCCTAGTTTGTGCTACCCGCTTATAAAGACGTTTCTGTTGTTAACCGAATGTATAACAGCACTTTAAAAAACCGAATACGTGGGTTTAATGTTTGTTCTTAATTTGTGTTATTTCACAATTAATTAATTAAAAATAATAAATAGTGTATTTGCGGCACGTTCCAGAGTTCAAGATACTCTCAATATCGCCCTGGTGTAAGACCACCAATCGGAGTTGAAACGTTGCTTGAAATGGCTCTTTAGCCGTGTTTGGTGACCAGATTTGAATAGCCAGGTACTTCCCCACTTTTCTCTTCCCCATCTCCTTCCCCTCCCCTCGCTGGTGGCATTATCATTTAACCGAATTTGAAAGGTACGTCATATCTAGAGTTCATATATCGACGTATACAACATGTGAGTTATGTGCAATTTCTGAAAAAAATAAACCTCAATAACCGCTTTATAAAGTGGTAAAAACAATTTAAAACATTGATTATTTTTAATTGATAAACTACAATTTAAAACAAGATTTCTACGCATAGCATAAAGGGTAAAAATTACTATAAGCAATAATTATCAGTCTGAAACACTCATCAACGTTGAAAAAATCTTTCGAGAAAAGATACATGCCGCCGACATTTCGAACCAAAAAATGTAGGCATATGTCTCGACGCCACCTAGTGGGAAATTTAACACTTAAATTGCCTTTCTCATATAAAATAAAGTTGGTTATTTGCAGGTGGAAATAAAAGTAATAAGCGGTTGTTGTGGAATGAAACACTAGTATATATGGAATCATTTGGCGGGTAAGAAGTAACCCGCCGTAGCTCAGTGGATTAGAGCACCTGACCGGACATCAGAAGAACACGGGTTTGAGTCCCGTCGGCGGCATGTATTTTTTCTTTTCAATGTGGATGAGTGTTTCAGGCTGATAATTATTGCATATGATAATTGTTACAATTTAAAGCATTTCCTTGCAATCGATAAATCAATCGCTATCAATGTGTGTGGTTGATCTGATTACATAAACCAGGAAAACATTTTTTTTACGTTATTGGTAAATCTTGACACAATTTAACAATATATGTATTACCTGTTTTTCCTCATTCTAATATTTTTTTCTGCACGAATTGCATATGAAACAAATAAAACTTCAGCGTAAACAACTTGAGTTTTTTTTGTAAAAAGCTCGCTTTATCCGAACTATGAAGAAGCATTGTCGTTATGTCGGGGTAGTGTTATATATTTGCGGGACGAGTCCTGTGAGACAGGCCATACCATCACGTACGATCTCCCCGCTTAAGGCGTTTCATTTCACGGAAATCGGCCGCTTTTATTGCGTTGGCATTCTCCCGAGTCGCGCCATTCTATTCTCAAGCTTTTTGCACCCTTGCACAACTCCCGCCCGAATTACAACTACTTATAATACTACGTATTCTGTGATCTTAATTAGTAATTCTCTTAATTCTGGAGTTGATAGTGTTTGCGAGACGTGGCATAATAAATAACTAAAAATATATATTTTGGCCTGACTTTTTTTTTACATTAACTCCAAAGGCACTGAGGAAAATAATTTTTCTCAGGGCCTATGTCATCTTTAAAGATGCTGTGTGAAGGGTCTTTTTGAATAGAGGGAAGAGCGAATGTTTGTCTTGAAGTGACCTATGTTGTAGGAGGGAAGAAACACAGAGGCTGGCAAATCATTCCACAGCCGACAATGTCAACCGTGTTACATATGTTGGGCGCGAGATTGGCGTTTTTTTCCAAATATGCATCGGTGTCAAAGGGTTTAAATGAGGCTAGTTCCTTGGAGCATCTTCCACTGTAATGCCGATAGAACAAGGAAAGTATATCTACCTGATGCCTGTGCTCTAAAGATTCCAATCCGCTTGTTAAGAGGATGCGCGGTCGGTTTCATACGGATTCGAGGCCAAAATAGCCAACCAAACTGAAAAATTATTTTTTTAATAAAAAGGTATGTCAAATATCTATCTCGGACAGGAGTTGATGTATAGGTAATTAAAGAAATCAGTTTTGATTCATTTTGGAAGCAACTTTGGAATTTTTTTGTTAGTTATTTATAATTATTAAAAAAAACTTCCTAATCCTTTTTTGGGAACTTTGGATCACATCTTTTTTGGCTGTCCTTCTCTAAACAAATATCCTCTCTTCTATCAAGCCTTATCAAAAATTGCCTCCTCTCCATTCAATATCTCATCTCTTGTAAGTCTGAACTCGACACTAATATAATTTGGAAATTTGAAAAAAAAAACAATGTGTTTTTTACTTAATTTAATATTCAAAATTAATAACTTTATTAACCACTTTTAATGTTTAAAAGTTTTAAACATGTTGGTTTTTTAAACAATAAAAGTGGTTAAAATAAGTTTTTTTTAAAAATATTGAATTATAATGATGCCAATAAATAAATTTGCTGCGTTTGAAGATGTAATTTAATATTGTTTCAAGTTATGTATTGTTATGGAACGCCCTATAGCTGGTAGAATATACATAACAACAATCGCCGCGTCCGGTTGAGACTTGCCACAGCGTTCCCGTTCCCCACCGTTTCCTGCATCCCCTACTTCCCCTCTCCTACTCCCCGCGGCGTCCCGACCGGCCAGTTGAAGGTTGCTCTCTGGCTGAGACGCACGTAAACACGGTCGAGAATCACGCTCTGTTTCGGGCTCCCGCAAAATGAGCCGAATTGATTTCTAAGCCACGATGTTACTATTAGTCCGCATTGGAATGTAGAATCGGTTTTGTCAAACATCGGTGTTATAATGGTTCGCGGACCCCAGGAAGACTGTCGAACGTGCTGGAAGCGGAGGCCTTCGCCCCCACACATGTAAGCTGAACACCAGATTTCCCTTTCATTCAATGTGTCTGTAAAAATACGATAGGGTCCCGCGTAAAACCATAACTCAGAGAGTTTCGATGCAGAGATCACGAGGTATAAACACTTTAGCTAGGTTTGTGTAACATGCATTCTTGTATAGCCCTGTACTGAAATAACCTGTATACTGTGTTCTGAATTGTCAATATATGAATCTATTTAAACATATCTTGTTGTCAATCTGCTCCGGCAGGAGAATCTCGTAGAGTATTGGTTCCCCAGGTGATCGAGGAGGAAAGAGTTCTGGAAGCATTCTGTTGCAACCCACGCCTGAGATTGAGGGTGCCCTTTGCTCCCGTTTGAGCTGGCTTTGGGGCTTGTTTTGGGGTAGCTGGAGCTGACAATTGGCGACCAGAGAAACCCCGTAACAGTATAATTCCAGAGAACTAACTACTTATATTATAAGCAGTATATAAACGTAGGTTTTAATTTTTAGATTTTTAATAGAAAATCTCTTGTGAGCCAAAAACGTCACATTTTTTAAGATGTTTTACGAATGTAACGAAAATTTCTTTTAGTGTTTGTGGAATCACAACTCAGTATGGTTGTGTAATGGGAGCCCTAAAAGGTAGTTTTGTTCGTTATTTCACAAACGAAATATTACGACACACACACTCACACACATACAAGTCTAGGTATCATTTTGTTTGAAGACTTTAGTTTAGATTTTATATATTATTTTGGTTATATGGTTACGAATTCGGAGGTCGCAAGTTCAAATTCTAGCATGTGCTAAAAAAAATTATTTGATGAATTTATGTTATTAAAAATAAAATGTAGTATATTTGCAGCATGTTTCAAAGTTGTAGATAATTTTAGTACCGCCCTGGTGAAAGCCTACTTACTATTCAGAATCGACACATTGCTCAAAATGGCTGTATCCGTGTTTGGTGACCAGATCTGATTAACCAGGTACTTCTCCACCTTCCTCTTCCTCATTTCATTCCCCTGCCTTTTTCCTTCAACCTCATTATATACTCCGATGTAATGGTTTCACTTGCAGCAAGTTAGGAGCAATTGGGACTCTTGTGCGGTACTCACATAGAAAAATGTTTATACTTATAAAGAATCGTAAATGCACCATTATAGGTAAAATCGATACTTAATAATACATTCAATTTTAAATTAATTTACAATTTGGTAGGCGATATGATTTGATATAGATCACTCCAAGTGGTTCGCCACGTTTGGTGACTTAGAAGGGGTACCCGGGTTGATGGAGGGAGGTTTTGTCTAGGTCTTGACGGCAAATGCATTTGCCCACCTATTGCGTGGCGGGCCGGATTGGAAGAGACTGGAGGGAGACCCTACCTAATCCTCCCCAGCCGGACTCTCTTGACCCATCGCCCTGCACCGCAGAGGGAGGGATGGATTCATACGTTATTCACTCCTGGATACATTGACCGCCAGAATCTTACCTACCCTTCATACCTTTTCCTTTCCAGAACTTCCCCTCCTGCTACCTACCCAGGCTACCACTATCTACGAATTGAATCTGAGCTGTAGGGCTCTCATTGATCGCTTTTTTTTAATAAGTTTTTATTCCAGGAAAAAATAAAATAACATTTTCACTTACTTAACTGGCTATACTTGCCGACATCTGTCGGTATCTGGCGTAAGCTTTAAGCCTACCCACATCTATCAAAACCAACTGAAACTGTGTGTCATTCAAAGATACTACACTTTCCCTAAAACGACCCTCCCCCAGCACCCCCAAAGATGACATAGGCCCTGTGGGAATTTTATTTTCTCAGGTGTGGAGCACATGTAAAAAGTCTCAATCAAAAAATCTCATCTCGTAAAATTGAGGTGATGTTTCACAGTAACGTGTAAGTATCACTATTACCACTTTTCCAAGTAATTATTAATAATTTAGTGGTGGTTTTACAGGTTATGTGTGCACTTGGAAGTTAGACACCATCCCAACGTCCTAACGATGTATGCAGAGAGTAATTATGGGAATTATTGCGCGCCAACTTTCCAGACTTTCGCGCCCTTTTTATGGCACGGCGTAATCGCTCCTTCCGGCGGAAATACTCGCGCCCGGAAACGCCAAAGTTTTCAAATCATCACTATCTTCCAACTTTACACTGTTCCGAGAATCCTTAACTTTTAATGATCGAATGGAAATTGATTCTTTCATCCTTGATCAACAAACTTCAAAGGTATGTTTAAAAATCTTTAGTCTTTTCGTTTAAGACCCATTGACCAGCGGCTGAGAATTAAAGTTCCAAAATGCTTGCAACTGTACATGGAGGTTCCGATGAGAAGTATTGATTATTACCCTTATCAAATTTTTTAAACTAAAAATTTAGTATCGATTTATTTAATTCAAAACTTGTTTTAATATACACCTACATTCAAGTAAGCAATAAAAATGCTCAAAACGCATGATGATACATTATTAAATATCGTGTACTTCTTGTAAGTATTTTTTGATTTAAAGTATTTTTGATTTTTCAATAATGTCCAAACAAAATAAGTGTGTAAAAAAAATCTGAAATATTTTAGTTTGTAAGACCGTAAATAAAAAAAACTGAGGTATTTTCGTCACAAAACACGTTCTCGGATTTATTTTTTAATGATTTTAATTGAACTAAAATTAAAATTCTGAAAAATTTCTTTACTAGATTATGTATTGATTTATTTTGCTCTATGATTATATGAAATTTGTGTTGTATAATACGACTTTCGGTTGAAAATTTAACAAATCTGCACAACGACCAACGGTATAACCTTAGTATATTCAAAATTAACTCAGTTTTGCAAAATTTACCAGATGAAATAACAATCTTTCAAAATCAATTTATGTTTTTATGTAAAAAAAACATATTCAATTTGTTAGTAAACAAATACAAAATGTTGTTAGATACTGAAGCAGTTCAGTTATGTACAATAAATAATACTGTAAAATTTTTACTGTCCATATGTAAAAGTCCCTAAAAAGGGCGATAATAAATAAATTTAAAAAATTATAAAAGCGGAGTTCTACAAATTACACTTGATAACAACAGTAAATAACTTATATGGTTTGTATCTAAAGGATCGATTACATTGAGCGAGTTAACAATCTACTAGCCGGCGAATTCACTAATGTAATCATATTTACTAGCTAACTAGGTAGCAGATTGTCAACAATACGAAGTTAACTAACAGATATTGAATTCGCCAGTGAATTCACCGGCTAGTAGCTTGTAAACTAGCCCCGTGTCATCGATGCTTTTAGGTAGTTATTTAAATGCAAGTTACATTCGTTACAAGTCGTATGATTTCAGATGAAATTTTGGTTTGCTTTATTAATAAGAGATAATTAGATACCTTTGGATGCTAGTTTTACTGTTATTATGTTAAAATTTTTCCACGAAACTTATGTGTGTTATGCTCGAGTACTTGAGCTTATTTCGTAACTTAACTAGCAGATATTGAATTCGCAAGTGAATTCACCGGCTAGTAGCTTGTAAACTAGCCGCGTGTCATCGATGCTTTTAGGTAGGTATTTAAATGCAAGTTACATTCATTACCAGTCGTATGATTTCAGATGAAATTTTAGTTTGCTTTATTGATAAGAGATAATTAGATACCTACTATTTTGGACGCTAGTTTTACTGTTATTATGTTAAAATTTTTCCACGAAACTTATGTGTGTTATGCTCGAGTACTTGAGCTTATTTCTTAACAAACATTTCTGAGAATCGATTGTCGGTTGGTGACGCATTTCCTTCACCTACATGTCACTCAGCGCCCAGTTTGTGTCCCCCGGCGTGCGGTGTTTGCCTTTCGTAATGACGCCATACCCGGCCATACTTGGCCATACCGGGCCATACCGGGCCATACCGTACCAAGCTACAACGAGGAGTATAGTATGGAAAATGTACACAAATAGATGCGATATTGCCCTCTTACTCAACAAGTTGCGTAGCGCAGTGGGGTGCCTGACCTCACAAGGATGGGAAGTGGGTGAGTTTATAAAACTATTCAGAGTGCTCTTGATTGACTGTCTTTGCATTCTTCCTATTATTTATTAATCATTATTAAAAATTTAACTAACCCACTATCACTCCATTTCCCCGCAGGGGTAGGTAGAGAGGACGGACCGCCAAGCAACTCGGTCTTGGTACACTCTTTGCCTCACTTCATATTCATACATTCACACTCATTCACATTCATACATCGTCTCATAAATACTCTTCTATTATTCTGACTCATGACATGGTCCGACTCATAGAAAAAAAACAATAGCTAGTTTTATTAAATATAAGCTATTGGTATTAATCATGGCAAATGGTATTATTATAGAAGTATTAACTTTATAAGTTTTGAACGTTATTCCCATCAATGTAATATTTATTTTTTTATGTTAATACCTCACAAGAGTCCCAACTGCTCCCGTCTAAAGCCAGTGAGACAATGGCATCCCCAATTGGGGATGTTGTGAGGCTGAAGGTAAATTGTGAGGGGAAGGAGATTGGTGACAGAGGAAGGGGGGGGGGGTTAGTACCTTGCTATTCAGATCTAGTGACTAAACACGGCTAAAGCTATTTTAAGCAACGTTTCAATTCTGAATGGTAGTCTGAGAGAGGGCGATACTGAAAGTATCGTCCACTCTGGAACGTGCCGCAAATATTCCTTATGTTATTTTAAATGGTTAGTGTTGTGAAAAATCAAATAAGTTAAATAAAATTTATCTTCGCACGCCGGGATTTGATCCCGCGACCTCCGGATCTCTAGTCAGAAGCCTTGCCCCTGGACCGCGGCGGCCGTCATTGAAGAAGAAGATAACACTAAGAATATATTAGGTGGCAATAGCCGATTTGGGAAAGGCGCCCGCCCCGGTAAGACGAGAGGTTCTGAGTTCGTGTCCCAGTTGCGACCGCCATCTTTTATTTGTCTAAGTCTTGTTCATTTTCATATTTTAATATAGATTATTAGTGTTATCTTCTTCTTCAATGATATAATTGCTTTATTATTATTTATTTTCTTTCTTTCTTCTTATATTTCTGTTTAGTATATACCTACTATGTTTTATGTTGCTTATTATTATTACTGTCATTTTAATAGTAGCATCTCCATCTGGTATCTAACAACTAAACCTTGATTTACGCATGCTGTAAACCTTTTTAATTGAAGTGTTAATATCTATGCACATCCCAATGGCTAACTAACTAACCATTACGCCGTTTCACCGACGGGATAGGCAGAGAGGACGGATCGCCAAGCAACTCGGTCTTGGCATACACTCCTTGCCTCATTCACATGCATACATCGTCACAAACATACTCTTTTATTATTCTGACTCTTAACATGGCCCGACACAAGTATCTGATTTACTTGATCGTGCCATGTCTTCCTCGGGCGTCCCCGACTTCTTCTACCATTCACATTTGCTTCATATATTCCCTTACACTCACTGCCATACATCAGGATAGGTACCAGCACTCCATTGTAGGTCGTTAGAAAGAGGTTGTGAAACTTTGCATTTTGTGCATGACTCTTGAATGAAAAATGAAGTTACGACAAAATATATCAAAGTATTTTTTTTAATTTATGTAAAATAAACACTTATTTTTTAATGCTTTGCGTAGGGTCTTTTAAAGAGAAGGAAGGAGAGGAAGTTCTGGGAAGGAAAAATATATGACGGGGTAGGTAGGAATCTGGGGATCAGTGTGTCCACGAGAGATATATAAATCCATCCCCACCACTGCGGTGCAAGAAAGAGTCCGGCTGGAGAGGTCTCCTTTCACCAGTCTCTTCCGATCCGGCCTGTCATGCAACCGGTGGGCAGTCGCTTTCGCCAAAAAAACACCTCCACAAACCTGACCCCATAAACCCGGGCTCCACTGCTAAATCAACAAACGTGATGAACCATTATGGCAGAGGTGTTGGTTACGATGAACGGTTCCCGGGGCGGCGGTACCCGTACTTACCTCCCAAATTAATATATTATAACTGCACGCTCTTGGCACATTCAACATAATCGCATTGTACTTGCTCTAAAGAATATACCTAATGAGGTTCCATGTGTTTTATGTGGCGGAGATGTGGTGCTTTCCACTCAGCCTTTATTTGCCTTGGATTAGTGACGTAATGGGCGGTGGGTAGGTGGAAGGGGGTGGTGTTGCTACGAGTAATATGCAGATTTATCATTGCGGGCTGTGAATTAGTATTATTAAAAGCCCACATGTTTGATCGCGAATTAAACGCTCAAAGCTCTAATGGAGAGCAAATAAGAAAGGGGTGTTTTTTTAGCTAAGGAAATTTTACACGATTCTTGGATCTCGTGTTAATTATTTATTTTATTCACGTCCATGAGATCCAAGGGAGGAGTATATCGCTATCGGATTGGATAGCGATAGAAGTTTCGAGGTGGGTTAAAAAAATACTAAAATGATTTTTTTCATGTTGTTGTTTTTTTTTTTTATAGATCCAGATTTAATTAGGAAAAAGACAAAAAATACTCATTCCGTTTTGCTAACATGCTAACAAAATAATAATACTAATAATTTAAAAAGATTTTTTAAATATCTATATTGAGGTATCAATAGGATTTATCGGTCAATTCAGGAATTCCACCGAGCCGAACCTTCTGATATGAAAATATCTGCAGTCGGTGAATTATTTTCCCTTTTAATAGTCTGGTAGATTAACATGCTGTTCTTGTATTGTTTTGTATTAATTATACTTATATAATACACTTGCATAGCGTGGATTTACTAGACGATCATTTTTATGGAAAAGTTTGTGAAAGGATTTAGTTTTTCCTGTGGGGAAAACTAAACCCGGACCTAAAAGTCTTGTGCGTAAAATACGTAGCATTTTAAATGTATTTTTTATGTAAGTAGCGCACAAGAATCCCAATTACTCCAAACTGTATGCAGCTAGTGAAACTATAGCATATCCAATTGGGGTATGTTGTGCGGCTGCAGGTAATGGAGAAGGGAAGACAATTGAGAAGAAGAAGATGATGAAGTATCCAGCTATTCAAATGTTGACACCAAACCCGGCCATAGCAATTTCAAGCAACTTTTCAATGAATGGTGATCTTTCACCAGGGAGATACTAAGATTCGTAGTTGTGACACGTAGTTTCGACCACAGAGACCGTCTCCTTTCTCCTTCTTCACTATCCTCTTTCTTTAGCCTTATAAAATTCATCAAATGGGCATGCCTTGGTTCCACATTCCAACACTCTGTTACGGATACCTATATTTTGTCTGCGACTGCTCGATTCACTTTATCTTACCTTATCTTTCTCGACTTCATACATTTCCTTACCTCCTTACTTTACCACACATCCCAAATCTCCAGTAATAAGGCGATTAATATGTGTTGGGTATCTTTCAACTAAGTTATTACTAGTGATTACTTGCTGGTCTATTTAGTTATCGTGAATATTTACAATGAATATTAAACTGGATCCTTACTAGGCTAGGCTGTAAGTAGTTCTGTTGTTACTGTGCCCGCCTAATCGCACTGATGCCTTCGGCCATCATCGTAACCATTAGACACGAACGGCGATTGATGGTACTCTTCTGATGTCCTAGTCAACTGCCATCTGTTGGGATATAGCTGAACTTCTTATTATAAACTAAGCTATCGATATCTATTGAAAGAAGCTGAAACTACGTGGATAATCAATAATCTTCACGAAGGTACCTTATTATTTTTGTTTGAAACTGAGTAGAAAAGCTAAGAAATAGAGATATAAAAAGAATAGGGATGTATAAGGAAATAAACTTTTTAACTAAATGTACTCTAATCACTGATGCCTTCGGCCATCATCGTAACCGTTCGTACCTTAGACACAAACGGCGATTGATGGTACTCTTCTGATATCCTACCAACTGCCATCTGTTGGGATATAGCTGAAGTTCATTTTATAAACTAAGTTACCGACATTTATTGTAAGAAGCTGAAACTACATTAATAATAATCGATTCACTACCATTATTACATTACGCTTCCATCGTCTTTGCACTATTTTAGGATCTCCTAAAGCGTATACTAAATAAATTTATCTCGCATCTAATAATGCGTGACACAATTATACTACCCAAATTTTCTCTTAGAAGTAAACACATTGTTTGCCAATGTATTCAACTTAGTCCAACACACTATAATCTTTTATCTATATACACTGCCCCGCATGGCCACGTGACTGTGTTAGTAGTCATCTGAGCAACAGCTCCGATAGTTAATTATCACATATGGTCCGAGCGACAATCTGGCGCCGGGGTGGCGACACTCCCCCTTGTCCACCCCTGCCACCCCCAACCACCCCCTGGAGAGTGGCGGCCACCCCTTAATAAAATACCACCAGGCCTTTATCTAACCCCGGCACAGAATGCGGAGCTGTTCTAGTAAAACTAGTTTTCAAACTAATAAATATTAAATGATGGATTTATAAATTATGATGCTTAATGGTATCTCCACTTTTTTACATTTCCTCGCTTTTTTGCAAATAAATTATCATTTCATCAAACCGGAATTAAAAGCTATCTTTTGAAAAATATAATAAATTTACATTGGGGCAAGGTACTACGAAGTAATGCAAAATCATGTTTTTATGGTTTGAAAATTTGATCGCTTAAATATACTTAAATAAATACTGCGATAGTAATATAGTAATGATGGAAGTTTTATTTGTTCTAATTTAATTTTTGATAGTGATTTATTTCAAATTTTTGGGTTCTCCTTCAGCCAACGTATGTTTTGAAGATGGAAACTCTAACGCTGCCCGAAACGTTGGCTAAATAAGACGGAATCGCAACGTCGCATAACACAAAAGGTAAATCAAAATAATTATGTGGACCTAGATTTGGACCGACGTCCTAGATTTGGACCGAACAATATGGAACAAAGTATACCAAATTTATGGCATCTCGTTTTATTGATTAAATCATTAAATCGACATTTTTTGATTAAATCATTAAAGCACGTTTTTGTGACTAGCAGAAAAATATACGCGTTGGTCTTAAAATTACAATCTGAAAAATCAGATATTTCAGAACGTCAGAGCTCTACATTAGAAAGTTTTTAGTGGGAAAAACCAACAAATGATTTTTGTTTGTGATTAGGTAGGTTCATGTTATTTTTTCAATCGGTTTGAATTTCGATTTTGTTTTTTTGAATGAATCAATTCGAATCTTGGTAGTGGAAATTATTCCAATTTCCGACGTTCGATCGAGCTGAAATTAGGTACATAGACTCGTTGTCGATGACAATGTTTTCTTTATCTATTTGTAAATAATAGATCTTGATAGAGCCTAAGAATTACAGCGCCCTTGAGGTGATTTCTCACAAAAACCGCACTCTACAAATTGTCCGATTATTATTATTAATGATTTCTGTCAACTTTTGGTGGCAATCACGTGGTAATTACGCATTCCTCTTAAATTGGCTACTAGCCGGCCAAAGAGATGGCGCAACTAGGTCGTGCCGTTTGATGCGTAGAACCGTGGCGAAAGTCGAAATTGTTTCACTACTTAATATAAATGGTTCCATCACCACTCAGAATCCAAGAATCAAAGTTGCCTGATTCTGGATTGTCCGGTCACCAATAAAAACAGATGTATTATAATTTATAATAAATCAACTTTGTTCTTATGCGACACTTTTTTACGAATTGCAAATTTGTTTTTAAAACCAATCAGACGAATAGAATTCAATACTCACAACAATTAATCGATTATACCCTTTTAAATACAGGTTATAAATACTTAGTAAAAAAACGTCAATGCTTTAAAAAAACATATAAATATAGTTATATTTGTTTTAATAATGTGCCTTGTGGCTTTGTTTTGAAGGGTGGATTACCCCACCCACTCCCCCTTCCCCTCCCGCAATCGATAGACAGGAAATTGGGGTATTTGCGTTAACTTCTGCCCACAAAATTCCGATCTAACTGATTATTATCTCAGAGACATCATAAATCTTAGCAACTTTACTCTGAAAGCGTCAGATAAGTATTTGATTATAAAACTGGTAGTGGCAGGCGGCTGATTGATTGTATCTCCGTGTTTTAAATATGAATTTAATTTATTTTTCAAAAGGAATCTGACAAGATAAAATGGTTTTTTGTTGTTGTTTTGTATTGGCAGTGTGCGCTCATTTTAATGTAAGTAGGAACGATTTTTTTATTTATATTCTAGATTAATTAAATATTAAAATATTTTTTCATTTGCGTATCAATGAATTTTGTTCACATGACTTCAGACGGCCTCCGTGGTCGAGTGGTAATGTTCTGGACACCCAATCCGAAGGTCGCGGGTAATGGAAGCCCGGAATTTGTGCACAAAGAAATTTTATTTGATTAATTTGTGTTATTTCACAATTAATTAGTTATAAAATAATATATAGTATATTTGCGGCACGTTCTAGAGTGGAAGATATGTTGCTTAAAATGGCTTTAGCCGTATTTTGTGACCATATCTGAATAGCCAGATACTTCCTTAATATCTTCTTTACCGTCTCCTTCTACCTTCAGCCTCCCAACATAACCTAATTGGGAATACCATAGTCTCACTGGCTGCAAAGGGAAGCAGAAGGGACTCTTGTACGGATTTTTTTATAAAAAAGAAGGAATAAAGCATTAAAAAATCCTTGTTGCATATTTTTTTTCCCCTTTAAGGACACGGCTACACAGAGTTTAAACAATTCATCAAATTTTAAAGTAAAATTCAAATTCTGTTATTGTTTCGTCATTGGCCGATTATTTCACGGTACTTGGATAATAACAAAATTTGATTGAAACAGAACTCGAGTATTAAGGACGGTTTGTTTCACAAAATTTGAACAGTCTATCAATTTTCAAAGTTAATTTTCAAGTTCTGTGAAATTCTGATAAACATGTTACTGTGAAACAACCGGTCCTTGATGAAATTAAAACAGAAATAGAACTTTTACAGAACTCCATTTTAACTTTGAAATTATATGAAGTTATTAAAATTCTGTGAAACAACCGATCTTAACTTTTAAATTTGATGAATTGTTCAAATTCTGTGAAATAATCGGTCTTAATATGTCTAGACCGATGGTTTTGTGTCTTGTGGGCCAGAAATTAGTAATTTTTTTTATTACCTCTAGTGAAATATTTAATACATTATCTTTATAATTTTTTACTTCTGTGTTCTCAGTAGCGTTTTTTTTTTTACTACTAAAATACTTTATTGCTGTAGAACCCAGTGATTGACTGTGAATCTCACAATTATTTAATGGCACTTGTGCTGTAATTTATTTTGTAGTAAATTATTTAAATAATAGCATTTACCTGCCTAATGTGAACTAAACCATGCAATTTAATTGCCCTAAAACACGAAACCTTCTTAGTTGGTCAGTCAGATCATCAAGTTTCCTTATAATGTATATGTATTTTTGTATCAAATAAATAAATTTGATCAAAAATTTTCACATGACGAAATTCTTTCTTGAAAAGGTACGCTATTTCATTAGCCTGTTTGAATGTCTTATGCAAAATTGTGACATCGGCGGAATTGTGACATCGGTGGAATTGTGACATCGGTGGAATTGTGACATCGGTGGAATTGTGACATCGGTGGAATTGTGACATCGGTGAAATTGTGATATCGGTGGAAATTCGTTAAAATCACTTGTATGATTTTCTATTCAGAATGTTGAAATCTACAAAGGAAACATACCATCTACGTGTTATACAGCTAGGTTTCTATTAAGTCGTAATGTTGACGACATGTCTGTCATTTCACCCTGGCGATAGCATAATAGGGTATCCTGCGGTATAACAGGAATCTGCCGGCCCATTTGGCGCCCACTTACCCATAATAACACAAGTGCCGTCCGTAAGTGCCGCCCGCCCGCCCTTTTACCCCACCACAACCATTCTCCTTATTACGTAGATATACGATGTTAATGGACGAACAAAATATTGACTCTCCAATACCTACTATTAATGCAGGAAAATGTATGTAATGAACGTAAAATTATAAATGAAAATGTATGCAGGAAAATGTATGTAAATTTAATTCATTTCAAATTGGTCGTACCGCCGCCTCGGGAACCATTTATTGGATAACCAACCCCTCTACCATAGATCACCAAAGTGGTTCTTTGCTTTTGATGTTTATGGAGTGAGGATTATGCGGGTCTTGGCGGCGGATGCATCTTCCTACCAACTAAGTGGCAGGCCGGATTGGGAGAGACCGGGATAAAGCCCGGAATGGTTGAGGGAGACATTTTGATCTCTTCAGAGGCCCTAGCACACTCGCTCGATAACGATCGATAGGATAACTATCGGTAACTTCTCATCGTTCCCTAGCATGACTACAGATCGCTAACGAATAAGTGACAGTTCACAATGACTAAGTGTCCTTAACGTATTCGACATCAACTGTTGTTTGTACGTTAGCGATGTGCAGTTGTTCTAGGGAACGATGAGAAGTTACCGATAGTTATTCTATCGATCGTTATCGAGCGTGTGTGCTAGGGCCTCAGCAGGACTTTCTCGGAACAACGCCTTACACCGTAGTGCGGTGGTTGGATTCTATCGTCCATTACTCCTGGGCACACCGACCCCCTTATTCCCACCCCTCGTACCTTTTTCCCTCCCACAACTTCTTCTCCTTTCTTTTCTTAAAAGACCCTCCACACAGCATTCCCTAAGATGACATAAGCACTGAGGGAAATTAATTTCCTGTGTGGAGCTAATGCAAAAAAAAAACCAAACATTGCTTCTTTCTGATGATTACACTTATTAGTACTAAATACTGTAATTTTGCAAGATGTGAAAATGTGATTATTAGGAACAACATTTTTTTTTCTCTGTTGTCTATTTGTCAACCGTGAATTCTTTAGAAAAATAATATTTTTGGCATGGTAGTCTAGGGATCCTTAGATAAGTATATAAATTAAAACAACAGTGTGCAATTCGGTCCAGGCAGGGTAAGATAAGATGTCTGGGAAAAGTAAAGTATGATTGTATCTCCCTTTTGTGACTTAAAGTGAAACTGAGCAACTTTTAGGACGGATGGTATTTAATATAAGACACGCTTTTCTGAATACATTACAAGGATGTCGCCGCTTTGCTATGGCGGTGGAAAAGCTGTGAACTTAACTGGTAGAATTATCCAATAAATGGTTCCCGGGTCTGCGGTACCCATACCCGCTTTCTAAATTGACTTGATTGGATTGACTCGATAATAGGATTACAATGTAATAATAACACGGGCATGTGCCTAGTATGGCGGCCATAAATTCCACAATTGTTATATATTTACTATTCAAAGAATAAAGAAACATTAAAAAAAAAAAAACATAAATTGTTTTTGAGCAACAAATAATAATTATTAAATTCAGTAAATAACTGCATTTTAAACGCGTTTTAAGAGACTGTACTGACATTAGAATCTACCAATTAACGAACATAAAACCAATTTTTTTGCTTTGTAGATAGATTTACGAATTAGTCCTTCTACCTCTTGTCAAATAAGAGTAGAAAATATAAAAAACGGAACTAAAAAAATTGTAGGCTGGCAACACCAATTTAACTGTCAAAATGACAGTAAATTAACAATGACACTGTTTATGTAGAATACTGTAAGTAACATTTTTTTAAGTATAAATTTCAGTTTTATTTTAATAATAACAATTTTAATTCGCTTTGTATACATATTTTCAAACACTGGAGCATGTTTTAAGTAAGATGTTTATTTTATTTACGTAGTTGCACAATATTGTTAGCTATCATAGTTGTGGTTTTTTTTTGTTCGCAGTTAGTTTAGAAAGTACCATCTTGTCAAGGAGAGCGAAACAAATGGGGGGTAAATTCGAAACCCCAGGATCGCAAAAAAAAAAACGGTCGCACCCCGAAAGCTATAGGTAGTTTGCACATCTGTGCTATTTGTCACAAGGTACATTTCTTTAGTTTTTCTTCAGCTAGTATTAAATAAATGTGAGAAAATTCTAAACTTTTTTGTTATTTGTTTTGAGGTGTTATGCCGTGTTGCGCTATCTCCTTCTTTAGCCAACGTTTCGGACAACGTTACAGTGTCCATCAACACATCTGCCCTGATGACAGACACTGTAACGTTGTCCGAAACGTCATCAGGGCAGATGTGTTGATGGACACTGTAACGTTGTCCGAAACGTTGGCTAAAGAAGGAGGGAGCGCAAACGGCATAACACCCCAAAAACAAATAATATAAATACTTTTGGCCGTGAAAATCTTAAATCATATCCAAATTCTAAACTGCTTTTTATTTTACTATAATATCGTTATTCTTCATTGTATTAACACAAAATTGCAAAGGGATAATAAACATATATGCAATTCTAATTTTGATCAGTGGGTCATATTGCAATGAAAAAACATTTTTCCCACTTTTATGTGTTTTAGTTTTTTTACAAAATTGAAGGTTACCCTGCTTTACATTTCCACCGTGCGTTGTAATTTTAGTATTGCCATTTGAAGAACAGTGGCGCCCTCCTATGTTTTCTACTCTTATTTGACAGACAATACCTTCATACATTGTGTAAAAAAAATATATATTTATTGTTTTAAGCTGTTTATATTGTAAGACTTTTACAAATATACCTACAAGTTTTTTTTAAATGCCATTTCTTTATAATTCATACTATCAATTCACACCAAACAACAACGTACTCTGTCTTTGTCACGTACGGCAACTTATCGCAACCAAAATAATTTTATAACGAGGGAAGCATACATAGTTCTAGCTACTTATGCCTAGCGAAATATTGTAGATAAATAGGCTGTCAAAAAAAGAAAGGTTTTTTTATGTCTCTATCCATAAAAAATATCTTTCCCCGATATTATGTGATCATTTTCGCCTTATTTCCCGGTGTTTTTCATTCCGAAAGCTGCGCTCCTATATTACTCGCTAAACACTTTACCTCTGAATAATTAAGGAATGTCTGGTAGAGCCGTGAGCTTTTAAAGGTTTTAGGGAAACATTTTTAAGCAGAATATTTCACGCTCTAAAATTTATCCTCATAATTGCATTTTCTGAGAACTAATTTATATTTAATGTAAAAAACGGAAACCTCCTAGGGTTTTCAAAATGTATAACCGAATAAATATGCCATAAATATATCCCACCTTTTAATTTAAATGTAAACACATATTTTCGTTTCTTCCGATCTTGCATTTTGAGGTAACACGTTTTAAATATCCGTAGTGTAACATAATTAGTGTATGATTAGTACTCACATTGTTTTAGCTGTCGATGGGCTCTTCGAGTCACATGGCCTCGTTTCCGAGATGTGACGAAGGTAAAGGTAAGGTCGTTATAATTCTAGAGCTCAGCAGACAAAACCTAGCTTTCATTTAGAAATAACGTTAGTCCTCCATTCTTCAAAGAACTGTGATTCAAAGAACCTAAGTCTTTCAAAAAGCATTCTGTAGTACTAAAGAATACTGGTCCCAGTACTTACATGTAACTTATTACCGTAATAACTAAATACAACTAGATACGTTGTGCGACAAAGATCAAAGTAGATCTTCCTCTTATTGGAGATATTGTGATCTCTGACATCTTATGTATAACATCAAATAAACTCTTTTTTTCCAGCTACTGTCACAGTGCGAACAAAGATCAGATGTTTAAAAGCTTTAGGGGTGCGAGATTTGGCTAGAAATCTTATGGATTGAGTTAAAAGTTAACGTTGGATGTCTAATATTTTAGAATTATGACGGTAACTGTAATGTTAAAATATTGTAAATCATATCGATCATGGAAACTTGAAATGATATAAAGGGTAAAAAAATCCTAAAATACGTTAAATATGTATATATTTTCAGTTTTTTTCTCTTTCGATCTGCTTCATTGAAATTTTTCTAGAGAAATAAGCGTGTACTTAACGATGTGAATTTAAATTAAAGTATCTTATTAAAGAAATTATAAATATGTTAAGTATTCAGAAAAATCTATTCAATGTTATTTTATAATAAAAAATCATAATTTTAGGTCTACATAAACGATTTTTGAAAAAAAAAATTGAATTTTCTTTTGAACTTTCTCTGAACAATTAACATTTTGCCCTTTGTAGCATTTTAAATTTCCATTATCGATATGATTTATTGCTTAGTTTAAAATGAAGTAAGCGTGTATTTTCCATTTATTTTACTTAGCGCGATTGTGAAGAAAAATTTAATATATTTTTTAACGTTAAAAATATAATAGCAAAACGTTGGATCCTTTTAGATAGCAAAATGGTTAACTTAATTAACGTTTGAATAAAATACGAATTTCCGTATAAAATCTTGCGCAATATCTCACAAAATCGGATTATTTATTCCCTCGAGTAATTAAAGACCGACCCCTCCGAGTGTTTCCAATATATAGCAAAATACAGAAAATTAAAAAAAACTGGAAATATAGCATTTCCCTAAGCTACGTAGCTTTTCCTCCCGCCAGCTCCCCCCCCCCTTCCCCCCCGCCACCCGCGAGGAAATTAACGAGAATCGCGACTTGATAGGGGATGCTAAAATGATTATGTTCAGAATTTAATGGAAAATTTGTTCCATCACATCATCAGGCTGCTGCTCTCTGTGCCTTCTAACTCATTTACTGGCTAACTGACTATCGCTCCGTTTCTCCGCAGGGGTAGGCAGATAAGATGGAATGCGAAATACATACCTCTGTCCCGACTAAATCTATAACTCTTGTTGACGAGTTGTTTAAAATTTTTTAACAATTCATTTGATATTTGAAGTTAATTTTCATGCTCTATGTTATTTCTAAACAAGTTCCTTTTGAATATCATTATAGGTCAGTTGCTTCATGAAACTCAGATAATCACAGAACTCAAATAGAACTTTCACAGAACTTGAAAATTATCTTAAAATATTTGATGAATTGTTAAATTTTTTTTAAACAACCCATTTTCATATGAATTTTGAAAGCTATTTTTCATAGTTACATTATTTTTTACAACCGACATCATAACTCTTTGTTCTACTTTGGGAGGTGGGTGTGCTTACGGAATATTTTATCGGATAATCAACACCCCTACTGTAGGTCATCAAGTGATTCGTTACGTTTGGTGACTTAGCAGTGGTGCCCTGGTTCATGGGGTGAGATTTGTCTAGGTCTTGGCGGCCAATGCGTTTGTCCATGAGTGAGACCTAACCTAGACCTCTCCTGCCGGGCTCTCTCGACCCATCGCCTTGCACCGCAGTGGAAGGGATGGATTCATACGTCCGTCACTCCTAGACCCCCAGATTTCTACCCACCCCTTTATTTTTTTCCTACAGTTTTATTTTTCTTAACTCTCTTTATATATTTTTTTATAACTTTTTATTTCTAACTATTGTTAACATATCTACAAAGAGAAAAACTAAATTTAAACTGTGCATTCTGTGAATATTTTAAAGTGGATTATTAACATCTACGCTCTCCACCATTCATTCTGTAAATATTTCAAGTGGAATATTAATATCTACGCTCTCCACCATTCATTGTGTGAATATTTGAACTGGATTATTAACATCTACGCTCTCTACCATTCATTATGTGAATATTTTAAGTGGATTATTATCATATACGCTCTCTACCATTCATTCTGTGAATATTTTAAGTGGAATATTAACATCTACGCTCTCTACCATTCTGTGAATATTTTAAGTGGATTATTAACATTTACGCTGTCTAAAATTTTAACATTATATTTTTTTTATGTTATAGATCTGTAAATGTTCCAAAACAACAAATAAAAAATAAATTTACTAATTATTTGTATGTTTCCCTTTGTTTCAGGTAAGAACAACTATGATATCAAAAAAATTACCTGAACGTTCAACAAATCAGTTATTCCAAAAGTAAGTACTATTCTATCTACATAACTCTATGAAATCAAACAATATGAAAGTGAAAAAGCCTACTAGGAATAACCAAAATAATTTCGTACGTATACCAACCAATTATTCTTACATTTTCCCGCCAATAAACATTGAAATTTGTTCGTAAGAACTTCAGTCCCATTTTTAACGTTTTTACGAATAAAATGATCGTATTTTAGAATAACATTTTTCTCCGTGTGCGGTTACGGTATATTAAAGTGGAAATAAGTTTTATATTTGTGTTATTATATAATTGTAATGGAAGAATTATTATCAGTTTCAAAAATAAATAAAAATATCACATGTCATAACTCTGTCACAATAAGTTGTTATTGAGCATGTTTTGTTTATTCTTTCATTTTGATCATCATTTGAGAAGATTTCGTTTACACCACTAGGTATCGTATTAGCAGGTGACATATTAATAATGAATAATTTAGTTAACACTAATTGCATGACTATTATTTTCCAAAATTGATAATGTTGCTTACGATTTGTTTGTTGTCTGTCTGTTGGGCGGTGTGTTGGTTGTCGCGGTGGCCGCCATCGCCGCCGCGGCGCTGCGGTCGCGTCCGGTTTGCACCCTGGCTACAAATTATTTTCCCGTTCGATCCGCTTTAAAACGGAAACCTAGTTAAGGGTGTAGTTCCCTTCCTGTCGTATTTGAGGTTAGGCCTATTAATTAGGTCGCGCTTGTTTGTCTATCGAAAATTCTGCGTTATTTTCGGTAAAATTACCATGCGTGCATTTTCACAACATGGTTTATCTGCGAAACAGAAATTATGTACCATCAAAATTGGGAAAAATGCTCCTCAGCATGTTGTATTATGGAACCTCTTAATGGTGAAATATGCAGTCAAGAATGCTTAAAAAAATGCACCATACTATGGTCAAATATGCACCCCAGAAAGCTTAATGGTGAAATATAATCCTGAGAATTGTGAAATATAATAATGTATCCCATGGAAACGGAGTATTATGACCTGCTCAAAATGTCGAAAAATGCATTTATAAAATGTAGAAATATGCACAATCAGGTGAAATAAGATGAAATTATTTATTAAACGTCCAAATATATGAAAATAATGTCCTGTTGGACATTTGGAATATAAATTTCATGACACAAGATGTCCAAATGGACAAAAAGTTTCCAAATTAACAATCATGGATGGATATGGATGGTCCATGAAGACCATAAATGAACCATAATAACAATCTGAATAAAGAAAAATTGGTGAAAATTCATGTTTCAACCGGTACCTACCTAAATGAGCATTTGCAAATCTGAATATATGCATTCAACATTCGTGGTAGCCTGGGTGTCACGGACATAAACAGTAAGCTGGAGGAACGATAGTTGAGAGTTGAGATGGTATGGGCCCATAAGACACAGTGAAGCAGGCAATGTCTCTGGAGCTTCATCGACAGTCATACAAAGGACGACCAAAGAACTCTTGGATGACTCAATGCTTTAACCGCTTGGGCACATAGGCTAGTTTTCACGACAATTTAACGTAGGTAGACATAGGAATGACGTATGGCCCCGTACCTGAGTTAGTAAAATACTACAGAGAAACGGCCTGGATGAAAGCGATACCCGAAACCGAAGAAGTTATGACCTGAGAACGAGAAGAGCCGACCCCAACACTACTACCTAGGCAATGAGTTGGGAGAGTGCAAGGAAGAAGAATAGATTTATTCAACTATCCAATTATTATATGTATTATGTATGACTACCATAACACGGGCATTAGCCTAGTATGGTACTTTTAACAAAAATGTCAAAAACTGTAACATAAAAAAATTCAGGACGGGCCTAAAAATACTTTAACTCTTGTTAAACAATAATGATGCTTTTTACGCCATTTTAAGGAAAATATGATAAATGGAATTGGAAAAGTGAGGGCGCTTAACAAAGCAAAAAAAATAACTGATACGTTTTTAGATTTTCACGGCCAAAAGCATTTTCGATGTTTGTTTATGCGGCAGATCCGACGAAAATCGTCGGATCTGCCGGATCTGCCCTGATGATGGACACTGCAACGCTGTCCGAAACGTCGGCTAAAGAAGGAGGTAGCGAAAAACGGCATAACACCCCAAAAACAAACAACGAAAAAGAAAATAACTAATTAAAAATACTAGAACACCTTACGAAATAACTTTTTATCATTGTAATTCTGTGAAAACGGATTTTTTTAAATTTTCTTAAAAAAATATAATGTATGAACGTATATTTTAAGTAACAGCAATATGCATATAATTAAATTTTTTCTTCTTTTTTAAAAATTATAAGTATATCTACTATGCTATGGAAATTTTTGTTATAATACAGTTGCATATTATTATTTAAATTAAAACAAATAACTTTGTCTACTCCACTTATACAGGATGTTAATGGACGCGCTTGACTTACTTTAACCAGTGATTCATGACATTATTTGTAGTAAAAAAATGTTAATAAAATTTTGGCCTCCGGTGACATTTTTGATGTTTTCTTTTTTTCTACAAAAACATAAAAAATAATAGGTGTTGAAGAGTTCGGGTGGGGTAAGAGGCTGGTCGGTTACTCGGCTGAATGACCAGTGACTTCGTGCGGCAGAATTTTTTTTGTTTGATTTTGTGGAAAAAATATTTGACAAAAAAATGTCATAGATTAAGTCATCGGAGACCAAAATTTCATTTACACTTTTTAATTAAATATGTAACAAAAAAATTATTAATGTATAAAATGAAACAAATTACTGTGTAATAATAATTAATTTCTTTATTTTTATAACAATGGCTTTTGTGTAATGCCATTGTTACTTAATTATTTTCGCGATTATAAAAAGGTACCAGCTGGCTGCATAAATTCATAACTGCAAAATTTATAAAAAATATCTCTCTCTTGAAATTAAATAAATTCCTTTAAGTGTTGAAAATGGTGTTTTGAAATAAATAAAGGATTTTAAGGTTATAGACCAATTTTCTTCAAATTTTAAATGAAATGTTCGTTTCACTCAACGTAATGTAGTATTTGAATTTATTAAAGAAAAACAGCCTTAACTTCCATGATTTTACTTTAATAAAGTATTTATATTATGATTTGTAATTTATGTTCCGAACTAAAAAGTTGCATAATATTTTAATTCCTATTTTACAATAAATAATTGATTCTTTCCTCCGATGGTAATAAATTTTATTTATTTATTGTTTCTTTACATGGTAGGTATTATTGTTCACATTTCAATATTAACCTCACTAGGACAATCCTGTTTTGAGGATAATAAGTTTATGAAGTAGTAAAAATAGAACAAAAAATATTTAGGTACCTATTGATAAAACAACAAAGGACAAAGATGAACCAATTGATGGCAATTTTAACACCGATAATTTAATATTTAAAAATAAATGCACAATAAATAAACTTATCTATTTAACTAAAATGTAAAAGCCCATAAGGGCGTTTAATAAATAAATAAATAAATATGTGTTCTGGAAGGATATTAAATATACGTGTAAACGGACACAAATAATTTCTTTGACCAAGAGAAATGTGAAAGAAATGAGAAAATCTATTTATATTTCCAAATTTACTTACAAATAAAACCTTGGGAACAAATCTGTATATCCTTTTCGTGAGTTTGTCTAATCTGGTTAACTATAATTATTCATTTAATTAATTTGGGCAAATTTTAAAGCTACGTAATTTTAAGTTATATTTCTTGCTCACAGTTTCCATTTTTTTGCAACCAATTTCTTAAAAAACAGCTACCAAGTACGTAATCATTATTAAAATAAGCTTAATTTCCAAGACGTAGAACATAAACTTCTTCTGTCTGTTTAGTAAAGAAAAACAAAAAAAAGTCATGGAAAAAAAAGTCTAAAAATTCTAATGATCGTATTTTTTAACCCTTTTCTATCACCCTTTTCCAACGACCTTTTTTTATTCCATTCGTCAGTTTTTTTATTTTATTTTGAATTGGATTTCTGATTTCTCCCTTGTGGCGCTGCCTGCGGTATATGAATATGTATTCGGAAATCAATTAAACTGAACCTTAAAGCAATCGTGCGTGGAATTCCACGACTAGGAGCCAGGGATATATCCTGCCATGGAATTTAATGGAATCCGCTCCGTTCAGGGCTGTGCATTGTCCGATATCCAATATTCCGCAGAATTTTGCACATGCTTTTAAGTCGTTTTAATTCACGGTATTTCTTAGGAAATGTAGGTACTCTTTAAAATGCACATAATATATTTCTTTATTTCTATTTTTGAACATACATTTACAAATGATTACAGTGGTTTACATAGTAGTACAAAAATGTTAATATTCAGTACCTAACTGAATGTAAAAAGGTTAGTAGTAGCATTTTGTGAACACCTCACTGAAAGAACCTGTGCTGAGATGTTCGCAAGTTTTGGATTGAGTGTTATTTCTTCGACATAATTAAATACACAGTATCCTCCTTGATATTGTCAAGAAGGGCATTGTGGTTTGGCCCATACCGGCAGTATCATATACATAAATTTAAGACTAGTATCAGTTATCGTTGTTTGTTTTTGGGGTGTTATGCCGTGTTGCGCTACCTGCTTCTTTAGCCGACGTTTCGGACAGCGTTGCAGTGTCCATCATCAGGGCAGATCCGGCAGATCCGACGTCACACATCGTCGGATCTGCCGGATCTGCCCTGATGATGGACACTGCAACGCTGTCCGAAACGTCGGCTAAAGAAGGAGGTAGTGCAACACGGCATAACACCCCAAAAACAAACAACGAAAATGCTTTTGGCCGTGAAAATCTAAAAACGTATCTAGTATCAGTTAGTTAGATAAATTATTGTCTTCAAAAGCCGGTGCTTTTTCGGTTTTTTATTAAAAATACCGAGTTTTATTATAACCGACTGATTTATTGATTGAGCCTAGTGAAGTCTTGTTTTACTCAATCGTTTTGCATTTCGTCTGTTGTATGTTCTGTTTCTGTTTCCAGATGGTGGCCGTTTCAAAGGTTCACTAAAGATTCTTATTTCAAATGGGAAATCGTCGTGTATATTTGAAATTTATTTTTTAATATTCTCCAATCTGAAAAGAGTTTGAAAAAAGAATTTTCATTGAGATAGTGACTTTTATTTAGACAAATAATTTGTACGATTATACTATTATTGATTATTTGAAATAAATAAAGAAAGATATTTTTTTGGACGTGATGGTGGTCTAGTGTTAGACTACAATCAAAGAGTTCTTGAGTTCCAATTTTCTATCCAGGAATTCAAAACCACATTTAGGGTCGGCGTAGTCAGCATGTGTCCCGCGTGCGAACGACGCAGGACATGTATGGGCCTCTCCTAAGATACGGTTTTAGATTAGGAAACTTGAGAGGCAAGGAGGGCATCAAACCATTCAAATCGCTTTTTGTTATGTAGGTATCAAATCCAAGCAGTATTTCCATCAACACACTCACCTTAAAGTACGCATTAGGGTCGGCGTAAGCTGGGCGTCAGAATATGTCGCACGTGCAGACGACGCAGGAAATGTATGGGCTTATACGAAGCATGTCGTACAAGTCCATACATTTCCTGCGTCGTCTGCACGAGCGACACATTCTGACTCCCAGCTTACGCCGACCCTTACTGTTGCCATGTTATATAGATAGAATGAAACTATTATTTCACATTTAGAATCTCCTAGTGAGGTGTTCGCGATATACAATAAGCTACATCAAAATTTCAGTAATTCCATTCACACGCAAACCTTAAACTCCGCATTAATGTGGCCACGTTTATAAAAAGAATAAAGGTATTATTTCAAATTGAGAATCCATGTCTCTGTTAAAAAAGCGTTAAACGCTTGCATCAGCCTTATTCCAGCGGGGCCGGGTCTGGCAAAATCATTATTAATGACGTCACAAAGTGGGATTGACGCTTGCCGGAGTCGATCGCGCCACAGCTCGATGTGCCATGTGCTTGCTGGCTGTGTGCTATGGGCTGTATGCGTCGCTCTAATGAATTGTTTTAAAAGCAAATGCTTGTAAGCCGCGGCGGGATGTGTTGTGAATATAAGACGATTTCTGCTTTTCTCAAATGCGAAGAAATTTCCCTACGTTAATATTCTTTTCATGATTTTTTTAGTTTCAGGTGATTTTGAATCTTAAAAAAAATCTTTTTATTAAATCATTAATTCTGATATATTTGTTTTACTCCAGGCGATTTTGGACCAGGAATCTTCAAGAAACTATTTTAAAACGGTAAAATTCAATCGAAAATTGGGAAAATGTTTAATAAACCACGACTCTTTTACAATAAAGCAAAAATCTCTCTTCAACCTTAAGTAGAATTTAAGGAAACACTGTGAATTTTACATACATATAACTTGTAAAATAACAGAAACAAACGTGTAAATAATAATTTTCGGAGCATAATTTACATTTTTTTTTCTATCGAGGGAATTTTTATAATTAACGTTTTGGTTCTACAAATCTTCAGATATTATCTTCAAAAATAACATATATATTTTTCTAGTACTTAGAAACTTAAAGTGTTGAAGGGACATATGTTATAAATCGGTATAAAATCGGAATTCCGGCCCTTAAAGAAACCCTTATATTAAATCTTTATTGATGATTTTTTTGAATCCATTCCAGTTTTTTTTTTTTTTTTAATTTTTCTTAAATTAAATTTTATAATGTTTATTAGTAAGTTCTGAAACACTTGCAGAATTTGAAATTTAATTTAGATTAAATTAAAAAAAATTAAATGGAGCTCTACGAATTAAACACAAAAATAATAAATAAATAAAAAATTCATTCCATTTGATTTTGGAACAGGAATCTTAAGGAAACTATTTTAGTCAATCTCTAATTAAGATTTTGAGCAATTTTAAATCGTCTTTATCTTTTTATTACATCAAGCAAATCCGAATTATTTTACAGCTTTCGACATCTGTTCTCTTAAAACTAGCTTTTGAATATTTTTATGTAACGCATCTTACATAAAAGTCTGTCAAAAAAAAGAGATGTATTTTAGCTTTAATTTGAAGTTATATTCCAGCATAACAAGTGGTGTTCTCTAGTGACCAAAAAATATATTTATGTTTTCTCTTATTTAATATTTAAAAAACTAAAATTTCTATAGACAGAATCACTACGAAATATACACATTTACAAAAATAAAATTGTACATCATTTTGAGGATTGTTAAGCCGATAGGCGTACTATAATATTATTTTAAAGAATAATAATAAAATTAGGTAATAAATAATTTAAAAAAAATTAAATAAATAATAATCAAATAATTCACCAAAGTTTGGTAATTAAACATAACTTGATTGGCTGTCATAATATAATACCATATTATGAATACGAACCCAATTCATTTTTAGAAAATAATTTCTTTAAAATATACTATGATAAAACTATACTAATAGACAGACCAATTGGTCATAATAGACCCGATATAGTTTAACATGACAAAATTAAAATAATAACTTATATTATTGATGTAGCTATTCCAAATCCCTGTAATATTCAAAAATCTGTTTCTGAAAAAATAAGAAAGTATACGGATTTAGGAAATGAAATTAAAAGAATTTGGCATTCTCAGACTATAAAAATATTACCTTTTGTCATTTCGGCTACTTGCATTATACCTAGCTCTCTCAAAAAAAATTTAGGCATATTAGATTTGTCAAAGAATTTGTGTATAAAAATGCAAAAATCATTCATTTTAAATACATGTATTATTACGAAAGATTTTTTAAATATTTATATTGAGGGATCAGTAGGATTTATCGGTCAAATTAAGAATTCCACCGAGCTGAACCCTCTGATATGAAAATATCTGGAGTCGCTGAATTATATTCCCATTTAATAGTTTGGTAGATTAACATGTTGTTCTTGTATTGTTTTGTATTAATTATACTTATATAATACACTTGCATTGCGTGGATTTACTAGATGATAATTTTTATGGAAAAGTGTGTGAAAGGGTTTAGTTTTTCCTGTGGGGAAAATTGAACCCGGACACTAAGTCTGATAAAAAATAAAAATAAAAATAAATTACTAGTTGTGACCTTTTTCAGATTTTTCTATTCCAAATTTTCGATTGAGAGTCGCTAATATTGTCTTCAGTAATTAAATAATAAATAATTTACCTTTGAGTGAGCAGTTTTAAATCTAAATCTGTGAGCTCTGGCGTCACTTTTCACGCAAATTTTGATGACAACCCAATAGAGTTCCAACTGCCCAGAGCCAGTGGAATTATTACATTGTTGGGGAAGGAATGGGAGATGGAGAAGAAAAAAGGTTGGGAAGTACCCGATTTTTAAATCTGGGTCCCTAGCACACTCGATCGATTAAGATTGATAGGATAACTTTCGGTAACTTCTCATCGTTCCCTAGGATAACTAGAGATCGCAAACGAATAGGTGACAGATACGTTTTTAGATTTTCACGGCCAAAAGCATTTTCGTTGTTTGTTTTTGGGGTGTTATGCCGTGTTGCGATGATGGACACTGCAACGCTGTCCGAAACGTCGGCTAAAAAAGGAGGTAGCACAACACGGCATAACACCCCAAAAACAAACAACGAAAAAGAATAGGTGACAGTTCACAATGACCTTAATATATTCGATGTCAACTGTCGTTTGTACGTTAGCGATCTGCAGTTGTCTTATGGAACTATGAGAAGTTACCGACAATCGGTCGGTAACTTCATATCGATCGACCATGCTAGCACCCCAGGTCACCAAACACAGCTTAAGCCATGTCAAACATCACTTAAATTCTGAATGGTCGTGATTCACCAGGGAGATAGTAAGAACAACGACCAATCTATTACAAAAGTCTACGTATGTTACGAATTTCCCAGCCTTCGAAAATGGTGGAAAAGTAAATTTAGTTTATATGGCAGTGATGGTCCCCATATTGAGGTAGTTGGTAAAACGTAGAGCATGGGGGTGGAGGGTAGACTGTAGTATATCTGCGGAGGACCTTAAATATCTATCTGGTCGGTGCGGTATTCCCGCTGGTTTGGCGTCGACCGGAAATGACGCCACTTTCGGTGCCATCAGGCTGTGCAGGCGTTGGCGAAACTACCGAACATACAGACCTAATCATACCTAAACTAATGCTCTGATAGAGCCTTATATTTCAGACTTCGAGTCGAGTGGCTCAATCAACGGGTGTACATCGGAAAATGTTGTTTAATAATAACATAAAACTATTTTAAAGATGACGCCTGAAAAACATCGAATGACGACATTGACCAAATATTCAACATTTCGCCGTACAACAAATATACATAAAACCATTCTAAAAGTAAACTTTAGAAGAAAAAATAAATTTAAAAAATATATATGAATAGACAAGCGAACGCACAAAACAAACTCCGCCGACAGGCAAGCTTTTATCAAAGACACCATAAATACCCGGCAAAAAACTATTCCTTGGAAGAGCCCGTACTGACGTCATCGAATTTCATCCTCTCCCTTCTCAAGGATCTTCTTTGAAAACGAAAAAGACAGAAGATAATATAATAATGAAACCACTAATGACTAGTATAAAATAATTTAACAATATTACATTCGATACAAAAAATGAAGAAAACAGAATAAATTTAAAAAAGTCGTATTTAAAAAGTTCATTATAAAAAAATACATTGCATTTTGAGACTAACCAAACCTATACCTACATAATTCACAAGATACTCAACCGTAGCTCATAATGTATTGCCTAATTAGTATCATTACCCCTTTATTATTTTATTTTTTAGCGATTATATTCTGTTCAGAATTATTTTATCACTAGACCCGTGAAAAATCAAGGTCTGAATTCTTGATTCTTGACAAATCAGTTCCAATTTTTGAAATAATAAAATTTTATATTACAGGTAGGTACTTTATCGCTTTTCTGAAATCATCACATAACTGATTCCATTTTTAAATATTTGAGTTAATGAGCTAGATTTCACATTCACACGTCAGGTCTCTAAGCCCTGTTCAGACACAGCTATAAACCGCGAGCAGATATCTGTTGAACCGCGAGCGCTTATATTTTGTACCGTTCACACGACACTATCAAATATTTCTTCCTATGGTAGGAGAGGGGGTCAGATGAATTTAGATAGCTCGATACGAGATACCGTTTCTTTGTAGTTTTTGTACTAGATCTGAGAATTTGACAGCTGACATTCGCGCGTTTTAATAAAAATGACCCCCTCTCCGACGGGAGAGGGGGGCGCGTATCTGTTCGGATATCGCCCCAGGAGCGGTTACGGCGTAAGATGTACATTGCCTATGGTTGATCTGCGCATAAAGCGCTTAGGTGTGAACGATCTGAAGATAGTGTATGGAGAGCGATATTTGGCGTGCTATGATCTTTTATAGTTTATAGCTGTGTCTGAACAGGGCTTAACACGCAGGCATAGCACAAACAACCGAAATTTGTATATATTTGATGATTTGACAAATATGTACCTAACTATTTAAAGGCATCTGGCTTTTAAAGCCATAATCCTAACTCCCGTTATGTATTTTTCCTTCTGTTTCATAAGTTTTTTTTGTTAATGTCCAAAATTACAAAACGTTGCAATTCATGAAGAATTTTTTATTTCTTTTATATATTCAATAATATTATTATTCAATGTATAAAAACAGTTTATTATAAACAACTTAATAAACTGTTTTTATACATTGAATAATAATATTATTGAATATATAAAAGAAATAAAAAATTAAAATGGAGTTCTACAAAATAAACTTAATAACAATAAATAATCATGAAGAATTTCTGAATTTTTTGACTACCTACCTATTCCTGGATGATTCGAATTCCATATCTACGTATGGATTCAACCATAGAATTCATTCACATTAATTAAAATAAGGTTAACATTACTAGCTATGAAGTGTTTTATAATTATTTTTTTTAATAGCTCGTAGAAGGTTCCAGCTCCAGATTTTAGACGCCATTCTGGTTTAATGTATCATAACAGGACATCTACTAACCTATCGCACAAAGCTGTGTTTGAGAGATTTATCTATCGGGCGTGTTATGGCTCGTCATTAAAATAAATAATAGGTTTCTGTATAAAATATTTATGGGCAAATTGAAATGCCTGGGATGCCGGAACCGTCGGCGCCTCTGAGCAGCGTCTGGCCCTCTGGACGTGTACACGTTACGCCACTGGGATATGTAGATTATTATTACGAATCCACTGAAATTCTGGGGAATGCTTTACATTCCTCGCTCATTCGCATTCTCCTTGTGTTTTATTGCTCTACTTTATACACAATAAGATAAAGACAGTTTTATCGGAGACGACATTACGTCTCAGTCGAAGAAAGAAGTACACCTTACCGTAACAACTGTACGGTCCAAAGGATTTTTTGAACCTTGGGTACTTTCAAGTTTTTTTTCTTAATCCATATCATTCGGAATTTAAGACTGATTCTATATGAAATGTACGAACGAATATTTTCCTTATCTTTTGATAATATTAATATCATTCTCAATTGGGTTAAGAATTCAGACAAGCGATAAAGTAGGTACCTACCTGTAATGTATCAAAAAACTAATATGTCAAAAATTCAGACATAATCTGATAACTTACATAACTAATCAAGAGAAAAATATTCACGAAAAATGTAGTTAAAAAGAGTTGCTGCTGTAAAAAAATTTTATTGATGCAGCACACGGAGAAAAATGTTATTCTAAAATACGATGATATTATTCGTAAAAACGGGACTGAAGTTCTTAAGAACAAATTAACAAATTCAGGGTTTATTGTTGGGAACATGGAAGAATAATTTGTTGTGTATACCAACAAATTATTCTTACTTATTCTTCTCTTAAATTATGTAAGACTGTTAAACAAAAAATAATACACTCGAACAACTATTTATACAAATTGACACCACCGTAGAAAAGATAATAATTGCAACTGTGTACATACCCCCACTATCTGATGCTATAAAATACCAAAGCCACAGCCAAGACGTTGAAGATCTACTCAGCAAATACCCCAACTCTAAAATTATTATTCTTGGAGATTACAACCTCCCTAACCTAAAATGGATATCAAGTGATAGTGGTTTCATTGCAAATGAAGGCGAAAATGATCGTGCACGTGAGATTTTAGATATGACAAATTTTTTAAATCTTTTCCAACATAACTTTATATACAACACTAATGATCGCTTACTAGATCTAGCAATAACAAATTACCCTAAATTGTTCATTGACAAATGTAATGATCCTCTCTTACCTGTTGATAACCATCACCCCCCTCTTTATATTAAGTTAAATATATGTAGTGTCAAACCAAAACCCGTTGAAGAAACTCTTAACTTCAAACGAGCAGATTTTGATTCTATAAATTGCCATCTTTCTAATGTCGACTGGTCTTTTTTATCTGATGTAAATACTGACAAATCCTTAGATAACTTATATTCAATATTTTCTAGCACCATCAAATCTTATGTACCATTACATACTCCTAAAAAACATACATATCCAACATACTTCTCATCAGAACTAAAAGCTTCACTACAACAAAAAAAAAAACTTCATAAAAAATTCAAAGAAACTCAATCGATAATTGACTATGCAACTTTCAGTCAGATTAGAAAAAAATGCAAAGATCTGTCTAAAATCTGTTATAAAGCATATTTAAATTCTATTGAGAACACATCTTTGTACTCAAACAATCTCTGGAAATTCATCAAAACAATAAACAACGACAGTGCAGACTACCCACCACAAATGCATATGAACGACAAATACGCCAACAATACACAAGATATCGTTAATCTTTTCTCAGATTTCTTTAAAAATGTTTATGATGATGAAACACCAGAAGATAAAATTCCTTTGTATACATTTAAATACACCACACATTTAACAGACTGCTGTATAACTGAAGAATCTTGCAAAAAAAAACTCTGTTCCTTAGACATTAACAAATCTGCAGGCCCTGACACCATTCCGCCAATTTTCCTTAAACAGTGCTCCTCTGTATTATGTAAACCACTAACCATTCTCTTTAACCAACTAGTATCTTCTGGACATTTTCCTGTCTACTGGAAATCCAGCTACATTATCCCGATATTTAAAAAAGGTGATGAGACTGACATTTCAAACTATCGACCAATATGTATACAGTCTGTATTACCCAAAATCTTTGAATCTCTAGTTCTTGATAAAATATATCCCTCATTAACAAAGGTAATAAATGACAAACAGCATGGCTTCGTTAGAGGTAGATCAACTACAACAAATTTGTTACTTTTTCAAAATTATATATTGGAGGCTTTTTCTAAAAATAAACAAGTTGACTGTATATACACAGATTTCTCAAAGGCTTTTGATAAAGTGTCTCATAAAGTATTGATCCGTAAACTTCATGCTTTAGGTATCAGAGAAAATATGTTAAGATGGCTAAAAAGTTACATTTCTGGTAGAACTTTATTTGTTAAAATAAAATCTTATATATCTAAATCATTTTCCGCCACTAGTGGTGTACCGCAAGGTAGTCATCTTGGCCCAGTTTTATTTCTTGTTTTTATAAACGACATAGTCAACTGCTTTAAAGACGTCAATGTATTGCTATTCGCCGATGACATTAAATTATATAAAGAAATAACTCTCTTTAATCACTGTGAAGTTCTTCAATATAATATAGACATGCTAAATAACTGGTGTTCACAAAATAATTTATATTTAAATGTAGATAAATGCAAAACATTGACCTTCTCCAGAAAAAAATCATCACTATTGTTCGACTATTCTATAAATGAAATAAATTTAGAACGTGTAACGGAAATGCGAGATCTTGGCGTAATAATGGATGAGAAACTAGATTTCACGGTCCACATTCAACAAACTGTAAATAAAGGTATGAAAATATTAGGATTTATTTTAAGAACAATTAAAAACTTTGAATCTTTACGAATCGTAAAATTGTTGTACATATCCCTAGTACGAAGCCTAATCGAACATAACTCAATAGTCTGGTCGCCCTTCTACAAAATTCATATCCATAATATTGAAAGAATTCAAAGAAAATTTCTAAGATTTGTAAATTTTAAACTTAACATCCCTTTAGAGCACATAAATTACTTATCATTAATGAATATTTTAAATATTCCAACTTTAGAAAACAGACGAAAAATAACTGACCTAACCTTTTTATTAAAATTATTAAACTCTAAATTTGATTGCTGTGAACTCTTGCATTTAATTAATCTACATGTACCTACACGAACTACTAGACAAACATTAACATTTTATATACACACATCTCATTCTAACTATAAATTGCATTCCCCAATACAACGATTACATAGTCTTGGTAACCAATATTTAAACAATATTGATGTATTTGACAATAATTTAAATTTGGCAAACTTTAAACGCCGTATGTGCGAACTATTTTTACTTAATTCATAAACTATTGTAAATACCAATTTTATACATTTTTATTAATTCCTATTATTATTGATTTGGAGGATATTGGCAGGCTATCTATTTTTACTTTATTTATATTCTGTATTACCTACATTTTGTCAACTCATATTTTATCTAACCTATATTATGTGTCTTTATATTTTCTGTTACTTACCTTTATTTTATTCACTTCTAACTCTTCACTGTAATTAATCGAAACATGTATTGCTTTATGTATGTAAAAGCCCTATGGGCGTTTAAATATAAATAAATAAATAAATAAATAAATAAATAAACACAAATTAACAGTGTTTCAGTGTAAACATTGACACACTGTTAATTTGTTCGTAAGAACTTTAGTCCCGTTTTTAACCGTTTTTACGAATAAAATGATCTTATTTTAGAATAACATTTTTCTCCGTGCATGTTGTCGTCTTTTCGTGTTTATTGTCTTTTCTCTGATGTTTTTTTCACATAAACTTTCGGCTTCAAAATCCTACTTTTATAATATCCCGTGATATTTCACGGGTCTGCGCTACTTGGTATTTTTATAGTTTTATTGAAGTTATTATATATTATTTTACAGTGTTGTACAAAGCTTACGAATATCTTAAAAGAACGATATAATTTTGTTAAGATTGCTTTAAGCTATTAAAATTGAAAAACTTGTAGAATTAACTAATTTAAGCTTGGTTTTTATAGTTTGTTTATATAATGCTGTGAAATGGTTTAGGTTTTTAGATTAACTTTCAAGAAAAGAGGAATTATTATAAAAACAAATAAAAGCTTGATATATTTCTTGAAAAATAATATTTATTCTGTATTTGGGTAGATTACTTATCATTTTATGTAGATACTAACTATCTGCAGGCTTTTAGCTCAGCCATTAGCTAACCATTTTATAAAAGTTGTACTCGCTAGTTGGTTCAACAAGTATGTAGGTACTTATTGTACACGCGCCTGTTTGTGTAGGAGTGTGTAAGTCCACAAGGTAGAGCCGATCAATGTCCCTACCCCCTCCCACCACCCCCGTCGGGTGACATTGTGTGTACGTAATCATTTAAAAACCTTCTGTTTTGAAAGCGGATAATGAAAACACTCCCTTCAATTATTATTTGCCCCCGGAGCGCAGAACGAGGCGGAGTAAATGTGTACTGTACACTGGGGGTGGTGGTGAGGCGACTGTCGTCTGAAGTGATCACGCGGTCCGGCCCCGGGTCGCGTGCCTAATCTCCGTGGCGCCGGAACGTGACCCGACAATGGGCGGAAACGGCCGAAGGACGCCGGGACGCGGCGTCGGCGTCGGAGGCTCTCGTCACCGCCGGCGAGGACACGTTCCGTCGGAGCCGTTAATCTGGCGTAAGCCGCGGTGACGGCACTGCAATTTTATGGACCACGTGAAAATCGTATCACGCCATTAACAGAATTCGCGTATTTCACAATGTTGATGAAAACTGCGTTTTTGGTTTGGTTCTGCCGTAAACAGCTCCAAGATAATCGCCTTTTCTGTTGGATGCACCATTTATGAGTAAGATGAATGGGTTGTAATATTATATGATAGCTATCCTACAGCGAAGATTTCGTTTTACTTTGTGTCGTGTCCTTGAATGACATGAGTGACGTTTATATACTCGTGGGAGAATTCATGCACTTTTTTATGCTCCGAAAGCGAGGACTTCTGCCTATCAGAACGCGCCAATAAACAGAGCGACTCAACTGCTTAACGATTCTGCATTGAACATCGACATTTTTAATGTCGCTTACAGACAGTTCAGCAACTATTTTTTAACACGTGTCACAAAATAGTGAAACTTCTCTTGTGTACTTTGTAATTTATAATCTTCTCCGTGATATGTTAATGTATAACCGTTTTACGGAGAACATGAGAAAATAAATAAATGTGGTTTCAGTTGTTTTTGATAGATGTAGGTAGACTAGAGCTTACATCAAGTTGGGACGGTTGTCGGGCAGTTAGAGTGGATTCACCCGGGGAGTACACCCGGTTAACGAAAGCTCAGCAGATTCCATTCCTAGACAGTTATAGTCGATCGTGAGACCCAGAAGTATAATATATTGTAAACACGTAAATATTAGTAGTTATAAATCATTTTGTAACAAGGACCTATTATTCTTTGTCCCCCAGCCAAACAGCCCCAACACGATTACTATATTATGTTACAACACTTTTACTAATGTCTGCCTGTAGATAAGGCAGACAATAGTAATTATGTTACAACACTTTCACTAATGTCTGCCTGTAGATAAAGCAGACATTAGTAATTATGTTACAACACTTTTACTAATGTCTGCCTGTGGATAAGGCAGACAATAGTAATTATGTTACAACACTTTTACTGATGTCTGCCTGTGGATAAAGCAGACATTAGTAATTATGTTACAACACTTTTACTGATGTCTGCCTGTGGATAAGGCAGACAATAGTAATTATGTTACAACACTTTTACTAATTATGTTACAACACTTTTACTAATGTCTGCCTGTGGATAAGGCAGACAATAGTAATTATGTTACAACACTTTTACTGATGTCTGCCTGTGGATAAGGCAGACAATAGTAATTATGTTACAACACTTTTACTGATGTCTGCCTGTGGATAAGGCAGACAATAGTAATTATGTTACAACACTTTTACTGATGTCTGCCTGTGGATAAGGCAGACAATAGTAATTATGTTACAACACTTTTACTAATGTCTGCCTGTGGATAAGGCAGACAATAGTAATTATGTTACAACACTTTTACTGATGTCTGCCTGTGGATAAAGCAGACATTAGTAATTATGTTACAACACTTTTACTGATGTCTGCCTGTGGATAAGGCAGACAATAGTAATTATGTTACAACACTTTTACTAATTATGTTACAACACTTTTTATTTTTTTTATATATTTTTTAATTTTTTTTTTATTAAAGGTTGGTCAACAGTGATTTATATCAAATCTCTCACAAAAACAATTACAATAAGCATGGTTGATATTATCACTAATTAAAGACAAACACAGCATTGGTAACATAACTTATCTTTACGAATATTTAGACATCATTTTGGTGAATAGGTACATTACTTATATTCGGCAAGTTACTATCCCATTACATACATATAAACAATATAATAATATCTTTTACTAATTAATCACTTTTACTAATTATGTTACAACACTTTTAAAATATTTTTATGGACATTATTTAACCGAGTGATACATTTTTAAGGTTGTTTGTTTGTTTGTTTGCTTTTTCACCTATCTTTGTTTAGCGGACTTCCTATATCAATGTAGTGACAGAATGGTGATGTTCGTTCTTAGATATTCAAACACAGGCGAGTACAAAAAAACCTAATCTAAAAATGTATATTTCATAGAATTTAAATAAATTATAATATCGTTTATTTGCACTCCGGCTCATAGTAGATACCACTTTCAGTATCGCCCCGGTGAAAAACATTCACTCAGGATGGAAAAGTTGCTCAAAACCTCACAGAATAGCTTAGAGAAACAATGCTAATATCCGTGTTAGTTTATTCTCCCATCTCTTCTACCGTTCCAAACTGGAGTACAAGACAAACGACTTAAGCTGTCTCTCAAACACCTCATCATCGTCTACGTGTCGTGTAATTTACCCGAGTTCTGCATGCACATGAATACAGCAATAGAAAAGTTACCCCATTTCACGTTGAAGTTACCCGAGTTGGCTTGTCAATACTTGCATTAACTTCCCGAGACTTATACTGGTGCTCCGTACCCGACTGCGGTGCTCGTCCCTGTTCGAGTGACGTCCCCACACGACTGCGAGACACCGAGACGGTGTGACATTTCACGTCGCCGTGTGACGATGTTACACCGGTTGGATTGCTAATATTATGCAAATTAATATCGTGCAGCGCGCAGTGGCTTGATTTATATGCAATCCGAAATACAGTTATTAATATCAGTTCTGACAACCTCTAAAATTTCACAAATTTAGTATTACCCTGTACCTATAGATATCTAATTATTATCTTATCCTAACGCAGAACTGTGAAAAATCACTAGATATTATAATGATTGTAGATTTTTAAAGCTAAAAGTGATTTTTTTTTTTTTTTTAGAAACTACCAGAAACTGTGGAATAAACATCGTTGGTAACATAAATGAACCAACACCGTTAGTAACTTAGCTAAAAAATTACGATATATATGTCAAACATTTAAACAAAGGAAATAAACATTTAAAATATAGAATTATTAATTAATTGAATAGTCTGAATTGTTTTCAAAATTAAAAGTTCATTGAACGTAAAAAATTTTATGACAACATAATATTTTCTGTTTATTATCTTTTGCAATTATTTCTAAGCTTTTTAAGTATTATTTCATTTTTGTCGAGCTTTTTAAAGCCATACTTATTAAATTAAAGAATTTCGTCTGTAAACCTCGTTCAGACTAAGCCATTAAGCAAGTCGAGTGGCGAGTAACTCGCTCCTACTTACTACTAAATGTACGGTGTTCGGACACGTTTAGTTACTAAAATACTCGCTACTCGACTAAAATATTAGCCTAGTCCAGTTATTACTGCTTATCATCGTTATATATTTGCTATCTAAGTCTTTTACACTCAGATCACTACTAGCTTTGGCAAGAATACCTCTAAGAATAACTCATTTATTTTGATGTCCAATAAAGTCGTAGGCTGTACAACAAACACCTTATGTCAATCGCCAAGAAATAATGTTTACCTGGCGCGGATTCAACCCTCGACCTTTTGAAAGGCCCCGATACCCGTTATGGGTATATCGCCTTTTACACCTCAATCTGTCTCGTCTCGGATGGATGCAATATCACCAGCGTCAACACTTTTCACCCTCGTGGGATCCTGACACCCTGGTACCTTGTATATGACAGTAAGGTCCGTACATTACACTATCAGGGGTGGATTGGCCACAATTTAATTAGGGTAGAGTATTTTTTAAAGCAGCCATTTACTAAAAATGCTTTAATTCCCGAACACTCCACAACACTCCAGAATGTTCCGGGATGTTCTGGAATGTTGTGGAATGCTCTCGAATACTCTCGATTGTTTTGGACTGCTCTAGAGGGAGTTCTGGAATTTGTATCAGGTGAAACTTCCTTCATATCTTCAAAAGCGCGCCCTTCAGGTGACAACAGGAACCTTCTTCATGGCTAGGGGATAGAGGGCTACCACACCATATAACTCCCTTGATTGTTCCAAACGACGGGACTCGTTTCTGAGTTTGTACACTTGTACGCACATTGTACACTTACTTTTATAATATGTATTGATTATTAGGCTTTATCTAAATTTATTATTTACAGATAGATAAGAAACAAACTTACCTTGGAGGTCACGCAGAGGACTTTATACTTAAAACACTGGGCACTGCATGATTTTACATTTGCTGACCCGATCACTATTGGTATTGCTGTTTATAAGAGAAGTTTAATTAAAATTTATTTTTAAATATTATATCTTAAAAATAAATTTTAATTAAACTTCTCTTATAAACAGTAATACCAATAGTGATCGGGCCAGCAAATGTAAAATCATGCAGTGCCCAGTGTTTTAAATATAATGTCTGAGTATTTAGGGCTTTAAATAGGTTTTAATATAATGTCTGTTTAATAATGTTTTAAATATAATGTCTGAGTATTTAGGGCTCTTTAGGACTGGAGAATTTTCGTGAAATGACCTTTACAAAAGCTTACAAAAAAGATTTTGCTAATTTTTTTACACAATTAGTTACTTACAATTTTGCGGGTAGTGAAGGTGAAGGTGAAAGGTTTTTGACCTCGTTTTGGGAATACATCTAGATATCGCCCTTTTGGACATGATCCCAACGTGTTTCCATACTGGCCTGGTATCCATTCCGTCCCTGTAGGGTGCGCTCCCCCTCGCCGATATTACACCCCGCAGGATGACATATCTCACGGCAATCTGTCTCAATAGATGTCGCTGTGTGGCGGCCAAGTGGGTGCGGCGGTGTGGGAAGGGGCAGGGGGTAGGAACCTGCCTATAAATCACGGGCCAATCACGCTCCGAGGTGTGAATCATGGCGGCCGAGTAAATAGAGGACTTGGCTGATATTAAAGCAAGTGTAACAAGGTGGTATTGATAGTTACAACTGGTAGACGACTTTTTGCTGTAAAGGTTATGAATAGCCATGTTACCATGATATCTCTTCCTTCTCTTTTTTCATCGGTTTTACAAAATGTCTCACCTCATTGGATGGTGCTTTCTCAAGTCTAGACAAAAAAAAACAAGTCATAAAACCTTCAATTTTAAATAAATTCACTGTTTTTAAACGTATCCCAAAATGAAACACTCTTTAATATTTTAATATTACAAGAAGACATAAGCAAATTATTGTTTTTATGCGACCATAGCTAAATTTTAAAAAATTGCTTACCGATGGTTTTTGTTTATAAAGTTTAGATACCACTTCACACGAAACTAAAAATCACATTTAGTTAAAAAATCCTTTTTATATTATAAAGGTTATTGTAAACTTTTTTTGATTTATGTAAAATGATTATTTTTAAAAAAAGTGACAAAACTTAACCGGGTAAACTATTTGGCGGTTTTCTGTTTTATAGGATCTTTTTAAAAAAATTAAAAATTAAATAAAAATTATTTTTAAAAAATACACGGAATATTCTATGGTAACCTTTTAAGTGCAACAAGAAAGCTTTGTGTTCTCTTTCAGATATTAATTATGTCTGACCATTATGGAAAATGAAATAATATGCGTATTATGAGGTCGTGTTTTTTGATGACAGATACCTGCAGGACTGCGTGACCCGAGCCCTTATTCTTTAAATTTATTCATATATTTTTTTAATTTATTTTTTAATAAATTTTAATTACTGTTAAGAATTTCATAGAATCGCGTGACTGGTATTTCGCCTTTACACTGTTGCTCCACCACGTCTTTATATCGGTATGTTTTTTAGTATTACTGTTGTATCATGTTTTAAAACGGTTGAACAGTTGTTTCTACACAGAAAATTCTTAATTAAATTTAAGTATACCTACAATGGACGTTGAATAACCTTTAATATGCTCTGAGCATTAAGAAGAAACAGAATTTAATAATAAAAGAATAGTGGGGTATTTTCACAAACTACGAATGCCGTTAAAAATGTGTGGAAGATTTAAAGTATATTTTTTTATTTTTTTTATTGTTCTAAAAATGTGTAATTATAATATTTTTATTCATAATTATTGATTTGAAAATCTTACCACAACGTCATTATTACATAGTAAACGCTAATGTCTGTTAAGACGGCTGCCACCAATATTGCCCGGCATGACGTCAACGTCGCCGAATCCACAAATAAAAACAAAAAAGTAGTTTTGGTGGCAAATCGAAAATGACCCATTTTTAATCCGTATAGAAAATTTATTCATCAACAGAAAATTTGTATATAAATACCTTATTTTTTTCTTAATTTGTTTCAAATATTTAAAAAAAAAACAGTGAAATGAAAAATAAATAATTTACAAGTACAAAAACAATGTTAATATCCGGTCAGTGGTTGATTGGGCATCGCGTTTGAGTCTCACCCAGGCGTTCCGTGTTCGATTCCTCGGCTGGCTAAGTCCTCCATCACAACCCAAGCAACACCTTAGTCTGGTGGTAGTAAGAGATTTTCAAATGTTGTTGGGTTATTCGTAACCCGGGAATGTGTCTTCATTTTTTAAAACAAAACAAAAAATTCACCAACTGAATATAAAAGGGTATGTAAAAAGGTTAGTAGTAACATTTTGAGTTGTTCGCATGTTTTGTATTAAGTGGTATTCTGTCTGCATAATTAAAAACACACAAGACCACTGTGGTTCGACCCATGGTGACAGTATCGTACACTTTATGTTTTTTTGAACGTATTTGATTTTCTATTAAAAATGTTTTCACATTATCTGCTTTAATGTAATACTAACAGACGTGTTCCGAAAATGTATTTAAAATAATTTAATTGGTTTGTTTCAAATTGAAATTAACTTTTCTCAGTTTAATTAAGTGTAGAGGCGTCCCAACACATATATGTGACACTACCCGTACGTAGCGTATGTTTGTTAGTGCCAGCTATTGGCGTATCTTTTTACTCCGAGAGACAAGAACAGACGTGGTATAGCGGGGTTACCTAATTTAGGGTTGTCGTCGTGTTGCCGTTTTTATTGACTCGGGTGGACAATGAATGGGTGTGGATGAATCTAACAGTTCGTGTAATTGTCTTTAATGTTTAGTTTTATTTTTTAATGTGGAATAGTATGTCTAATTATGTGTTAGTATGTCTAATCATGCTTTAGTATGTCTAATCATGTTTTAGTAAGTCTAATCATGATCATAATGAGTATGTCTAATCATGATCTAATGAGTGTCTAATCATGATCATAATGAGTATGTCTAATCATGTTTTAGTACTTCTAATCATGCTATAGTATGCCTAATCATGTTTTAGCATATCTAATCATGTTTTAGTATATCTAATCATGTTTTAGTAAGTCTAATCATGATCATAATGAGTATGTCTAATCATGATCTAATGAGTGTCTAATCATGATCATAATGAGTATGTCTAATCATGTTTTAGTACGTCTAATCATGCTATAGTATGCCTAATCATGTTTTAGCATGTCTAATCATGTTTTAGTATGTCTAATCGTGAGTATGTCTAATCATGTTTTAGCATGTCTAATCATGTTTTAGTATGTCTAATCATGTTTTAGTATGTCTAATCATGAGTATGTCTACTAATTTTGTGGTATATCTAATCATAAGTAAGTCTATTCATGTTTTAGTATGTCTTATCCTGTTTTAGTATGTCTATCATGAGTAGGTATGTCTAATCATGTTTTAGTATATTTACTCATGTTTTATTATGTCTAATCATGAGTAAGTCTATTCATGTTTTAGTATGTCTAATCATAATCAAGTACTTTGTATACTTACAGGCTCGTATTTCTATTAGAATAATAATAATGTAGCTAATCTTTTCTTGTTATTTTATTTATTATTATTTTTGTCGAGTTCAATGCGTAAATATTTATTCATTTGTGTAAATAAACATTTTTATGTTTAGTTTCGTGGAGTCATAGTTTGAAGAATAATTATTAAATTTATAAGTTTTGTGGTAAATGGTATTATAGCGATATTATAGTGATTTATTTTTGCGCTTTATCCTTCTTTAGCCAACGTTTTGGACAGTGTTACAGTGTCCGTCATCATCAGGCCACACATCTGTTCTGTCCACCATTATGCCGTATTGCGCTACCTCCTTATTTAGTTAACGATTCGGACAGCATTACAGTGTCCATCATCAGCTGTCCGCGAAGTTTTACCAAATTTTACTTATGTACTTCTCGATCAAAAGTCACAAGTCACATGTGTTCGAGTAGTCCGCGGTATATATTTTTTTTTTTTTTTTACAAATACAGTTGTTATACATTGTATATATATATTTTTAATACATTTTTTAAATATCGTGATTCACCTTTTTTTTAGCAATGCTCGTGTAAAAAAGGTGGAGCAGCGAAAAACAATTCAACATATATTTTTAAAATGTGTAGTAAGGATAATGAAAATTATAATATTTAATTTTTTTATATATGTATATCATACATTATACGTGAAACAGAATTGAATAAAGAAAAGATATAAAAGAAGAAGAAGAGAGAAAATAAAAAAAAGAGTATAAAAGAAAAAGGATTTCCAAAGTCATAAGACGCACTATGGCAGTTTTCTGGTTGCTTATTATGTTGATTATTATATGTGGTTGATTATTCAACTAATTAAACTAATCAAATGCCCCTCTTGACGTATGGTGACTGGTGACAGGCGCCGGCCGACGGGCAGGTCCGCATCCCACGTCGCGACGCTCGACGCCCATCTCCAGTCTCGAGTCTCCAAGGCGGGTCTTCCTATGTGCTATGTGTTTGCACGCCGCGCCACAGTGATGTCTACCCGGCGCGCAGCTTAATGAAAGAGCACGCTGACCATAGAACCACATTTCCAATCAACCCCTTCGATGCGAATCTTAACTCAACCAAAACACGCAATTCAGAATTCAAATCAATTTTCCAACAGTAATGTTTTAAATTTAGATCGTTTTGATATGCCATTGTGTACGTTACAAATTTGAAAGCATAAACCGAAATACTACGAGCCTATTATCTTATTAATTCAGAAGAGTATTAGAATAATAGTATAGCCTTTAGAACCAATAATAATATCTATAGGACGAAGCCTTAAGAACTCAAAAAGTAGAAATAGTAAACATATTAATAGTGGATATGATTTTAGATTTTCACGGCCAAAATCTCCCTTTTTAGCCAACGTTTCGGACAACGTTACAGTGTCCATTGTCCATCATCAGGGTATATATATTCACGTTATCCGGAAACTAGTAGTACAAGCAAGAAACTGGTGAGTATACATCACATAGGGAACCCAAAAAATGTAAATTTTTTCGATCTGAGCATTTTGGAAAATTAAAAAAATAAAATAAAAATCAGACAACTAGAGGGTTAAATAAATTTTTAAGCAGGGTCGATGCTTCTACACACTTTAAAATACATTAAACAGATAATGTTAACCTCGTAACAACCATTTTAACCATTCGACATTCAGATTTGACCTAAAAAGTTTGGTCTCGATTTATTCGAAAACGAAAGCTCAAATCAAAAAAGTTGTAATACAAAATCGACTCTAAATGTGATGTAGATTCACCAGTTTCCTGCCTGTACTAAGAGTTTCCGGACACATAAATTATATACGTATATATATATTGTAACTTTATCGTTATTTACGTTTAATTTTCCTGCCTAGCGGTACGTCAACCACCTTGTCCTCTCAATATACAATTATCCCTTAACCTACGCGTCGATTCCGTGATTGAAGTCGACCTCTGGATAGTCAAGTTCCGAACCCACTCATCAAATTAACCCACTAAATCAGTCTGGCGAGTTAATTAATGCCATCTTTGGAGGTTCCCCGTCAGCAGAGCCCAACAGGTTAGGGGGCCCCGTGACGTCACGCCTCTCCATTTGATGGCGATATATTAATTTATTTGCCCCATAAAACTTGTTTGAAAAAGCGCCAAATGGGTTAATCAAGTTTGTATGGCGATTCTGCCCACCCTAATTGAGCTTTATTAGTTTCATTTGGGGTTAGGCCATTAAATTGGTTACGCGTTTTTCCTAGGGTATTATTTCTGTTATCTATCGCTATTTTTCTATTTATAGGTAAATAAGACAACAGTCCTTCGTGGTTTTGTTATACATGACGGAAATATAATGATCTAATTCTTCTTCATCTTTGAATGATTATTGTGACAACCATACTACGGTTTCAGGCTACAATTCTGTAATTAAAGAAAAATTATTTTACACCGTTCGTAACTAGTTACGTATCTACTGAAGTAAGTTAAAACTTAAACAGTAACAGCCTTACTAAAAAAAAACACTCCGCGGCCGTTAAACGGTGTTTTTGTGAATCTTTAGATTTGACAACGCCGTATTTTCTTATTTAAATTGGAGTTTTCATAATAATCCGCGAGGTGGTGTGATTGATGCGCCTGCGCATTGCTTTCCCGCTGAAAAAAAAATAGCCGCGGAAATGCGGAAAAAAGTCGGTCGTGAGTGTGTGTGTGATTAAGATGATATTTTCGTTAATGATTTCAATCCTTGACTAATTCGCACTTATATTCATTTACGCAATATATTTACTATTAATTTGTGTTGTTTTTCGTTAGTTTAAGTCAAATTGTGACACTAAAATCGTGTGTTCTAAATTGATCTGTCAGAAAATGGTTCTATAGGTTATATTCAGAAATAATTTGCATTTTAAGATCTTTATTTTATTATAAATTCTTGAAAGTGATGTTTTTTGGTGACTAAAATGTCTAATACATATTTTAGTAAACGTATCAAAGAAATTAATGTCTTAAGATGTGCAAGCAATGTATTCAAACGTGAGTTTTTTTATTGTAAATTTTTGGGAATGAAAAGCTAATTTCAAGATTTTTTAATATTTTTTTATTGTTTGAAGGAGTAAATAGTGAGGTGACAGTTTTATTTCAAAATCTTGACTATGTTTTTTGAATTTTTAATTTTTCCAAATATTTCAATGTTTTAATAGAAAGTGTTTGGGGTAAGTGAGTTTATTTTCAACTTGATGTTTGAAGCTTAAAATACTACAGTTTTTAAACATTTAAGTATATTTTAGATATGAAAATCTTAAAGGTAATTAAATTTTGGTTCTAAAATGGTATTTGTTTTTATGACATCTCAAAAAATAATAAATATATAGGACATTAAAAAAAAAATTCGAAATTCGTTGAAAATTACAAATGGAACAAATATATATAACAGATAAACTACCCTCCTTGGCCGTGTAAGCAATGTACATATCTTTCCATGAATAATTTTTTGTCAGTTCTTAATTAGTAAGGATTCTTCATACATTTTATTTATTTATTTTATTTATTTATTTATTTATTTGTTTATAAGATTTACACAGTACATTAAATATAAGTTGTAAGGTATTTTAAATAAATTACATGGTTTTGTACCTATTACGTAAATCTGTAAAATATCAATAGGTAATTTCGCCTGGGTTTTAAAACTATATTATGATGAAACTAATGAAAAGAATCAAACATTGGTTGACTAATAAAACATAAATGAAATAGTATGGGTGGAGAAAATTTTACATTTTAAAATCAAAAAGTATTTGCTCACTAAAGTTTAATAAAATGATAAGAAATTTAATAATTTTGTTTTGTATGTTCGCAATGAATCGTGAAAAATGTCTAATTGTAATAATTTTTCATAATGGGTATAGGTTGTGATTGCGCGAGTGATTGGTGAGTTATTTGCTGCATTGGTGTTGTGGGCTTCTATATGAATAAGAGAAGTGTGCCTGGTACGCCTCATTGGAGCATTTAAACCAATGACGGATAGTAATTCGGGACTATCAATATTATTATTAAGCAGGTTATACAGAAACAATAGATCCGACAATGTGCGTCTTTTTTGTAGTGTTAACATATTATTTGTAGTTTTGTTGTATTTTAAAAGTAAATGTTTCGAAAATTTATTTTGTATATTTTCTAATAAATCTATGTATACCTTATATTGAGGATTCCATATTGTGGACGCGTACTCCAGTGGACTTCTGACTAATGAACAAAACAACATTTGTAGTGTCTTAGCACTTTTGAAAGCTTTACATATTCTTAATAAAAAACCTAGCATCTTGTAGGATTTTGTGATAATTTTTTCGATATGCTTATCAAAAATTAATTTGCTGTCTAAGTAAACACCTAGATCTTTACATATAGACATAGATTGTAAAGGTTTATCATTCAAGTTGTAATGATAGTTGATTTTATTTTTATTTCTAGTAAACGTAATAGAATGACATTTAGAAATGTTTAACCCATTCATGACGAACTATCTTTTTCTCGAATTTCGTGCTGAAATTTTACAGGGGGGTTGGTTTTAGAGGTAGAAGACGGAGTTTTTTTTCAGAATTTAAAATAATCGTTTCTTCTCCCCCCAGGTAGTCAGAAAAGGGTGAGATCCATATGGCATTTTCGGCAAATAACTAGTCGGAAATTTATTTTTTTCGACTTTATCGAACAGAAAGTAAAATTCTAAGCATTTCACGCATAGTCCAACTTTACATACGCTGCTTGCTTTTACAAGATGCACAAAACATTTTCCATACTTATTAGTTTCAGTAAGTAATTGCATTTGCCCAGGATAATGCGGGACGGATGTGTCATACTGCTTCATACTTTTTTCCTATTTTGGTGAGTTTGTCGGGTGCCTTGAAGTATTTCTAGATAGCATACTTCTCGCAGTAATATTTTGATATCTCTTCACTGAATTCTAACTGTCCCAATTAAAAATAATCAATGGCTTTGCGTTTCAGAAGCCAGCAATTCTGAATTGTTACATCGATGGCCCAGGTAAAAATGGACCACCACTATTTCTGTTGACGAACAGTAATTTGATAACATGCAACGTTTTGATCCATTCTATCAGTTCCGCCCATATTCGTGTTGTGCTGATGAATTCATTTGGCCTCTGAATACTGATCTTTTTTTTGCTCCTTGATGATGTCTTTGCACATTCAGTATGTCTTCGAGGAAGCACACCATTGTTGTACTTCGAAATTGTTGCCTTCTTCTCGGAGATAGGAGATGAGCTGGGAACCCGATTGTCTCGAATTGTACCAGTGTCATTGTATCCATAGAAATGCAAGTATAGTTCAGCAATGGCGTATGGCAACGGCGCGAGGTGCTCCAGTACATTCGAGTTGTTGGAACCAGACATAACCCTGATATTATAAGTATACCCATGTACGTTTTTATATCCCCAACAGTCAAAGGCGATACTTTATGGCTATTTTCAGGATCTTGCTTGGTCTGATATTTGTTGGATTCTGTAATGATGAATTCATACATTTTGCTGTCAAAGAATTTTTCAAATAATTCCACCAGTGATAAAGCAGCTACGTCAGTATAATTTCCCTCGTGAAATATGCTACAAGCAATTGGTGTCACATCGTTAGACTTCCATTGATACGTATTTCTTGGACCAGGCATACGTTTTGGAATGCGATAAAGTGGTTTAGCGGAATTATTTACTCTGTCTGCAGTACTAATACGGCATCGTTTCAAAGGAGGCTCGGAAGAAGAGCTTGCAGACGCTTGACCATGTGATGCTGAAGCGTCGAATAAATGTCGAGGTCACTGCAAGCTGAGTCCAAGTGCACATCTCCTAAATGTTCTAGATCAGGGTTCTCTGGATCTGAACCAGAATCGGAAGTACATTTTCCCGTTTTGTGTCGGCAACGCCTAACAATTTGGCAATTGCAATCGATAGATATTGGCAATTATTCCGCCGTCATCTTCATCAGCTGATTCTGCTCCGGAAAAATGTCTCCATTTTGGCGGCTCCACACCCACTACTTCATCATCATCCATATATTCTTATCTGATTGTTCTTAAAGCAGTAACATCACTTCTTCAACAGTCAAACCCCTAAAAAACGCGAAAAAACAATGAAATCTTTGAAAAATTACATTTTATGTATAGTGAGATCTGTCGAAAGATCCATATGGAACCAAAAATCAAAACCTTCAATTCACAGTCCTCGTTTAGATACAAAAATGATTATTTTTGTAACAAAGTGTATGTAAATAGGCAGAGAATTTCATTATCTGCGAATCATTTTCCGTTTTGGGGAAAAAAATCAAATCTACTATATAAATTTAATAGATTACTTACTTCACTTATTTTGAAATCTTGAAAAAATTGCACTTTTTTTCTAACTCAGTAAAGACACATCTGTTTACGTCGGCACACATAAACAAACTGAACCCAACCAAGACAAAGGTGTTCGTACATGCCTGTAGACTATATCAAACTGTATTTGGCACCGCTATTTCAACATATCGGCATTTTGTGACTAAATGAGTGCCAATACTTTTTCGAGATCCATATGGCACCTTCGTCATAAATGGGTTAAGGACAATAAGTTTGATTCACAGTATATGCACAAATTATCAAGATCGCTTTGTAATTCCATACAATCGGATAAAGACTGTACAGGTTTAAAAATTTTCATGTCATCCGCGTATAACACAAAATGACTATTTTTAAAGCATACATAAATATCATTTATGTAAATATTAAATAGGAGTGGTCCGAGATGCGACCCCTGGGGCACACCTGAGACGATTTCCATTAAGCAGGATGTGAAGCCATTGACAACCGTAATTTGGTGCCGATTACTAATATATGATGCGATCCATCTATAGAGATCACCGTGAATTCCTAGACCTAATAACTTCTGTAAAAGAATATAATGGTTAACACGGTCGAATGCTTTGGAATAGTCCGTATAGATGGCATCTACTTGGCATCGCATATCCATTTGAGCATGAAGAAAATTTATAAAAAATGCAAGATTTGAGGTTGTGGAGCGATTTTTCATGAAGCCGTGTTGATTACTTAAGAGTGAAGGTGAGATAGTAGAATATAATTTATCATAAACAATTTTTTCCAGTACTTTACTTAGAATCGGTAGTTTGGATATAGGTCGATAATTGGATACATCATTTTTAATGCCATTTTTAAAGATTGGGGTAATTAAGGCTGTTTTCCACTTTTCGGGAAATGTTCATTCAGATAGCGATAGTTTGAAAATAGCAAAAATGGGAGGAGTCAATTGTTTACTACAATAATTTATAAATATCCCTGGAAGTTGATCATTCCCTGGTCCCTTTTTGATATCAATGGACTTAAGGTATTTGAAGGTGATGTCTTCATTGATCTCAATTGAGTTAATTACGCTATTTGAATTTGAACAATCACTGGTATTGCTTGTATGAGTAGGTTGAACATTCGAAAATACAGATCCAAAATATTCAGAAAATAAATCAGCTACTCCTTTACTGTCCTTAGCAGTTTTTTCACCGTAAATCATATGATCGGGGATAGTAGGAGATTTTCTTTGAGAATTGACATAGGACCATATTTTTTTAACATTATGCTGTATACCGGATTCTATCGTAGAAATATAGGTTTTGTAAGCCGCTGAAGCAACCGTTTTTTGCCTTTTTCAGAGCAAAGAAAATGAGAGATAATCGAGAGGGTTCCGATGACGCTTCCATGCTCTAAAGAACTTCAATTTTTCGTTTGTTATTTTTATTAAGGCTGCTGTGTACCATAGAGGATATTTACCAGATTTTACGACTTTCTTGGGAATAAACGCATTGATAATTTGTTCAATTATAACATAAAACGAACTTAGTGCTGTGTTTACATCCGTTGCATTTATAACAGTAGACCAGTCAGTCTCTTTCAGTCTCTCGTTGATTTCGGCATAATCTGCTTTATGGAATAATTTTATTGTTCGAGGAGTTGAGAGGGTTGCATTAGTGGATGGGAAGTCTAGTTCTACAATCAATGATTTATGATGAGCATCCTCTTTAACTAAAGGGTGATCGGCAAGCGACACTTTAGCTAGAGTATTACAGATAACGAGGTCCAAGATTCGTCCATATTTGTTAGGTAAATGGTTAAATTGAGTTAAGTTTGCAAAAGATAAGCAGTTAAGTAACGCAAGTGAACATTGGTCTCTGTTAGTTGACGTATGTTGACTATTCCATTCAATATTCGGCATGTTATAGTCGCTGATGATTAAAAACTTGTCATTGGGAAAACGGATTGTTAAGTCAGAAATAATATTGGTATGATTAGTAAATAATGCTAATCTTTCTAAAGATGTTAATTTTGGACCGACGCTAGGCAAGTACACACAGCACATGTGGATGTTATAACATTGATGATTAGATTTTGATGTATTGACAGTTATCCAAATATCTTCAGCGTCTGATTTCCAAGAGCGGGGGGTAACAAAAAATTCCTTTTTAATACCTATGATTACGCCTCCGCCAGTTGATTTACCAGTGCGATGGCTATCCCTATCATTTCTGTAAACAGAATAGCGATTATCAAATAATTCCTCATCTAGGATGCTATCAACCAACCAGCTTTCGGTAATAAAGATCAGGTCATAATTATTGAGCAGCATATTTTGATGAAACTCTATCGTTTTTGAGCGCAAACCTCTAGCATTTTGATAAAAAATCAATAAAGAATCAAGCATTGTGAAATTTTGTTAATTACATTGATAAATTCGGTTTCTATAAAATATACTTTACGAATATTATATTCAAGAGTTATGTTGATAGTCATAAGTCCACTGGGAATAGCAAAGCAAAGCATACAATTGTCAATTAAAGTGTGTGAGTGTGATATATAAATCATTAGTGAGCAATAATTATCAGCAGGTGGGGTTAATGTAAAAAGGGTGATATTGAAAAAAATATTTAAAAATGTAGGAGAAAAATAGTAGTTACAAGATAGGTGATTTAACATGGGAATGGTGATCATATAAGGTTTTTTAGCTGCGATTCGCAAGATACGTGTATGGGAGGTGATGTTTCGTTCTTCCGTAGGTAGATTTTTGAGCTTCTTATCCATAAAAACTGATACTTGTGTTCGTTTTTAAATCCTTTGGCGAACCTCAGTATGGATTTATTCTTCCTCGTAAGATGGTCATTGACGAAGATCCTCTGTTCAGCTCCGGCCATCCCGATGCCCTTGGTAGTCATTCCTTTTTTCCTCTTGATGGCTGCTATGAATTCATCCTTCTTCTTGCGAGACGTGAATTTGGCGATGATGTTTCCTGGACGTCCGTCAGTCGTGTCTTGATTACGATTACGCTTACTAACTCTGCTAACGTATTCAATGTCACTTTGATGTAGAGGGCATCCAATGACTGTTGCGATAGTCGACATCATTGTAGGCAGGTTCTCGTTGGCGATCTCAGGCATTCCATGAATTTCGATGTTGTTAGAGAGAAGTTCCTGTTCCCTTTCATTGTTACCCCTCTCTAACATGAAAACAGTTTGTTTCAGCTCGGAAACCTCCATTTCCAGTCTATCTACTTTTGCCAATTTTTCATTAATTAATTTCATTTTATTTGAGAAATCTTCCATAAAAGTGTTATTATAAACTATGGCCTTTTCGAATTCATCCATTTTAGTGTTCATTTTTTCTAGTTGCAGTGACATTTTTCTGATCTCCACAGTTAATTCGTTGCTTTGATCTGAGGAGCAAGATCGAGCATCTTGATTGACCGGGGCTTGGATACAGTTATTGCACTTCCAGGCATCTTTTTTACCTTGCGACATACGTTTAAATACACTTGCTGTAATATTAGCACACTCGATGTGGATGATGCATTTGCAGGTCGAACACTTTATACACTCAGCCTCTTTTAGCTGCTTAACGCAATACTTGCATGTTGTATCCATATTTTGTTTTGCTTGCGGCTGCAGTCAGTTAATGGTATGGTTAATGGTTAACAATACTGTGGGTAGCTTGAGTTTTTTTTTAATGAATATTCCGATTTTGCACTGTTTTTTACACTTAAACAAGCACTCACTTTTGTGTTTGATTCACCTCAATTTATATTATGAGCTTATGTTGAAATTGTGAGAAAAGAATCAATGTTTTTAATAGCAAATGAATGATTATTGGAGAGCGATTGACAAAGTCAGACGTGTGTTATTGTTATTAAGACTACAACAACTCCATAGGTCGTGTGCTATTATTTGGCACGAATGGATTAATTAACAATTTCTAATAAAACAATAACATTTATTGTATTTTTTTAATTTGGTATTATGGGGCTGACAGCATTATTTGGCTTGGCCTATTTCAGCATATCGCTTGCCATACATTCTCATTGGGAATGTGCAGCGAGCGATATGCCGAAATACCTCACAATTTCTTACATGGTTGTTTGACCATTGTACAAATTTTTCAGAAAGTTTATTAGTAAGGCTGTTAAAATGGCGACGTTGTCAGATCAAAACCATATATTTTGTTTAGTAAGAATTTGAAAAACGAAATGTACAGACTTTACACAACGTGCTACAGAAACAACGTTTAACGGCCGCGGAGTGTTTTTTTTAGTAAGGCTATACATGTTTTAACAAGGCCACCGCATAACAGGTATTTTGTTTCTATTTTTGTTGTTCATCTTAATTATTTTTTATTTACATTGTACTATTTTTTCTTTTGTTTTGTTCATAATTAATCTTATATTTTTTCTCTTTTGTTCTTTCTTCTATATTTTATATTATTTCTACTATTAGTGTCAATAACTATACTGTATGCAAATGGCACTTGTGCACTTAATTATAAATACATCAGTAGATATCGCATATTTCATTGAAAAGTGTCGTAAGTCAAAAAGTAAATTCTACAGGAGAACGAAAACAAATGATGGTTGATGAAACAAACGGTCCCGTCGAAAAGAAACTAGCGATATATCGTGGATATGGAGTTATCTAACTTAAATACGGTTTTCGTAGGGGTTAGATAATCACAATCACTACTTTTCAGGGACAAAAATTAAATTTTGTAAAAAAAATATTTTGACTTACGACCCTTTTCCATGGTATGTGCGATTATTAGATTATTCAAAATACATTCAATTTGTAATACCTAATTGCAAAGAAACAAATCAAACAATAACGGTGAAACCATATAAATTGCAGATGTGGTATTTTTATACGATATGTTGATGAATTTAGAGATATTTATACATTTTTAAATCTCAATAGCTTTTTTTTTACACAGGTGGTTTTTTTTAATTATATGAGCGACCTTTAACGTGGAACGTGTTTTTTATTTTTATTTCTATTGACCGCACCCCATTATTTGACAAAAGTAATATTTCCCCACCGATGTTTCAATTTCCAACAATCTCAGGAAAATCCCCGCTGATGTTCATTAAAACTGCATCAGATCGATCGGTTTCCGATCTAAAAGCATTATTACGTATTTTAACCCAAAATGACGAAATAACAGTTCAGCTTTACGGTGGACAAGGACGGGAACAAATTTATTATAAATTACCTACAATTTCGCGTTAAATACATTGTCATCTTAAAATAGGAATATACGATTAGAATATAGGTACATTCTAAGTTAAATATGATTTTCAGATTTTCACGGCCAAAAGTATTTTCTTTATTATTTTTGGGATGTTAATGTTACAGTGTACACTATTTTCCCCTGCTCTGATGATGGACACTGTAACGTTGTCCGAAACGTTGGCTAAAGAAGGAGGTATTGTAACAGGGCATAACATCCCAAAAACAAATAACTAAAAAAACATTCTTAGTTCGTAGTTATTAAGCTTTTTCTGATTGGTCTCATTATTGCTTCGAATTATGTTCGAATAATTATTATAAACGTTCTTATCTTCCTTTATTTCTCTCTCGGTCTTGGCACACACTCCTTACCTCATTCACATTCATACTCTAAGAATAAGAATGCAAGGCTGATGTGAGCGTAATAAGTAAGATTAAGAAAGGGACGCTTAGATGGTTTGGGATGTTGAGCGAATGAATGAAGAAAGGAGTGTAAAGAGAATTTATGACGCGAATGTGAATGGTAGTAGAAGCCGAGGACGCCCAAGGAAGACATGACACGATCAAGTAAATCAGATACTTGAGTCGGGCCATGTCAAGAGTCAGAATAATAGAAGAGTACTTGTAGAATTCTGCCTGATATTCCACGAAATCTAAAGGATAAACTTGTTCGTTCATAGGTGGCAATGCTTTAATAATTTTAGGAAAAACCAATTTTTCCATTTTTTGCTCTAAAATGTTGAGATGAATTTTTTATTTGCGCCCACATAACAAATATAAATACTAAAAATATTTTTGTCCGTATTAAAACTCAATTCTTTCAAGAGAGATTTGGTTCATCGATACAATATTATTTGTATGAATTTCTTGAAAGAAATGAATTCTTTTATTCATATTTAACTATTTATTCATTTTCATTTTCCGTATTTACAGCCGAAAACATACAATTAATATTTTGAAACATAACTTGCAAATAGTTTGTCCTTAAATAATTAAATGAGCGCCCTTTGTTAAAAAGCATTTTATGAATAATTTTGAGTTTACCCTTAAATAAACATATTTAAAAAACACTCAGTTGTGAATCTTTCTGAGAATGGTCTTTTTGGCGTTTTCAATGGATCATCTTCCTACCTACATTTTTTAGCTAGTATTGAGTGACCAACGTGTGAGAATGATATATGTTGAGCCTAATATTTCCACGTAACCCCACTTCTAAGAAATCGCCTCCGTGGGCTTTGATGACCTGAAAGAATAGATTTTGAAGATTTTCAACGACCATCAAGGCGCCATTAATTTATTTGTAGAACTCCATAAAATTAAAAAAAAATATATGGTGTTAAAGTTATGAAAATGATTTGTTCCTCACTTCTCGTTGTTTTACGAGACCTAAACAATATAACACATTTAAATAAGTAAATGGCAGTCACGTCATTACTAAAAAAATTATTAAGAACACATTAACTTTGAATGTAAGGAAAACAGATTCAAAGTACCCCACAAAATAGATAATCTATTGTCATAATTATTTTCTCAGTAAATCTGTTAAACCGGTCATAAATCATTTTAAGCACCTTAAAAATTAAAATTGGGCGTGGTTAAATAGAATCATATAAATAAGTCGCCTGAACAACTGATAATGGCCTTGTAAACCGAAACAGCTGTCAAAATAATAATTTAAAAAAAAAAAAATACTTTCAGAACTTTATAATAACATTGTTAAATTTATTTAAATTATTTTTTAAATCAAAGGACCATTCTATATATCGGAACTATCTCTCCGACATTGCAAAGTAGTGATAGATCTAAATGAAACATACTGTCAATGGGAACATATCTAAGATGGGGCTATAAGATAGTATTTTTTGTTATCATTATTTTTTAAGAATTATTATTATGTATATTTTCTAAAGCGCACATGAAGTGAAATAGCGCATAATTGTGTTATACAAATTTTATGTAATTATTTTTGACGTAACATATCTGTCACGTTTTATAATCTCTGGTCTCACCGCTTTAGCACTTGCTTTGTGCGTCCGTCCAATCATATTGCGTCATCGAGCCCTATGCATAATGATTGGTCGGCCAACTAATTGGATTAACCGTTCAGGTGAAGCCTAATCCCATCAAAAGCCTTTTCGCTCATTTCGAATATCTAACGGCAGCTAACCAAATGGCTAATGAACAGAACACTCTACATAGAGCTTATTACTAATCGAAATAATTGTACTTACTTAAGAGCTAATAGTGTTTTAAAACAGTTACTTTTAGCCTTTTCTAGAAACTGGACATATAGCTATTGAACAGAACTACATGGAGCAACTAACTAATCGTAATACTTGTACTTAAGAGCTAAACGTGTTTCAAACCTGTTTTTACTTTTAGCCTTTTCGCTCATTTCTAATATCTAACGGAATGAACACAACACTAATATCTAAATGGCTAATGAACACAACACTGAACATGGAGCAACTAACTAATTGTAATACTTGTACTTACTTCAGAGCTAAAAGTGTTTTAAAACACAGGCTACTTTTATTTTAGCCTTTTCGCTCATTTCGAATATCTAACGGATGCGAACCAAATGGCTAATGAACACAACACTGAACATGGAGCAACTAACTTATTGTAATATTTGTTCTTATTCCAGAGCTAAAAGTGTTTTAAAACACAGGCTACTTTTATTTTAGCCTTTTCGCTCATTTCGAATATCTAACGGATGCGAACCAAATCGCTAATGAACACAACACTGAACATGGAGCAACTAACTTATTGTAATATTTGTACTTATTCCAGAGCTAAAAGTATTTTAAAACACAGGCTACTTTTATTTTAGCCTTTTCGCTCATTTCGAATATCTAACGGATGCGAACCAAATGGCTAATGAACACAACACTGAACATGGAGCAACTAACTAATTGTAATACTTGTACTTACTTCAGAGCTAAAAGTGTTTTAAAACACCGGCTACTTTTATTTTAGCCTTTTCGCTCATTTCGAATATCTAACGGATGCGAACCAAATGGCTAATGAACACAACACTGAACATGGAGCAACTAACTTATTGTAATATTTGTTCTTATTCCAGAGCTAAAAGTGTTTTAAAACACAGGCTACTTTTATTTTAGCCTTTTCGCTCATTTCGAATATCTAACGGATGCGAACCAAATCGCTAATGAACACAACACTGAACATGGAGCAACTAACTTATTGTAATATTTGTACTTATTCCAGAGCTAAAAGTATTTTAAAACACAGGCTACTTTTATTTTAGCCTTTTCGCTCATTTCGAATATCTAACGGATGCGAACCAAATGGCTAATGAACACAACACTGAACATGGAGCAACTAACTTATTGTAATACATGTACTTACTTCAGAGCTAAAAGTGTTTTTTTAAATACTGGCTACTTTTATTTTAGCCTTTTCGCTCATTTCGAATATCTAACGGATGCGAACCAAATGGCTAATGAACACAACACTGAACATGGAGCAACTAACTAATTGTAATACTTGTACTTACTTCAGAGCTAAAAGTGTTTTAAAACACAGGCTACTTTTATTTTAGCCTTTTCGCTCATTTCGAATATCTAACGGATGCGAACCAAATGGCTAATGAACAGAACACTGAACATGGAGCAACTAATTAATCGTACTACTTGTACTTATTTCAGAGCTAAAACTATTTCAGGTGATGCTTTAAAGAATTCATAACCTCCATTTTCATAAATAGCGCGAGTATAATAAAACGCTTTTTACAAGATATGCTTTAAAATATTAAGATGAATTAATTGATTATTTTTAATTGATAAACTAATGTTTAAGACAAGATTTTTTTATGCATAGCACAAAGGGTAACAATTATTATAAGCAATCATTATTAGTGTATAGGTATTAGTGTAAAAATGTAGACATAATATGTCTCGACGCCATCTAGTGGGAGAGTTAGCACTTACATGCCTTTCCCATATAAAAATAAAGTTAATTGTTTGCAGGTGAAAAAATGTAATAAGCGGTAATTGTTGAATGAAACATTAGGTATATATTGAACCATTTGGCGGGTATGAGATAAGCCGCCGTAGCTTAATGGTAGAGCTCTTGACCGGCAATCAAAGGGGTGCGGGTTCGAGTCCCGTCGGCGACATGTATCTTTTCCCGGAAGGTTTTTTCAATACAGATGCGTGTTTCAGGCTAATAATTATTGCTTATAATGAATTAATTCTTTGGGCCCGTACATACACAATATGAATATGAATAAATAGTTTTGTCCATAAACAAACTAATAAGGAGGCCAAAAAAACGAGTTTATAACAAGAATTTTAACTTATTTTTACATTTTATTTTATTAATGTAAAAAATTATATACCTATCATTGTAACTTTTAAATCTATTCTGATATTTTTTGTTTAAAAAAAAGATTTTTAAAGCTTCTGTAGCGTTTTTCTCAAAACTGTTTTTAAAGTCGGTGAGCAAGATTTCTCGCCGATTTAACTCTACACCCCCCCCCCCCCTTACTTATAATCGTACTATAACGAATATGAGTCAAATTACGTCGTAACAGTGAAACACTTGACTTATTATCACTGTGTGTGTATGGTTAAAACGACTTTAAACCAGGTTTAAAGCCAACTTTATAAAATCAAGGATGAGTCGGCGGTTACCGCAATTATAAATAAAGGGGTATAACTCCATTACATACAAGGTGCCCGGGAGTAAAGTGCACAAACTTCGGGAAGTGATTCTACATGAAAGTACAAGTAAAAAAGAAAAATATTTTTTTTCGAAAATCTTACGTTTTGAGATAGTTTAAGGAAATAAAGCCGAATTGTTCATATGGAAAAATAATGTTCTTGTACGAGAATAAAAATATGGATTTTTGAAAAAAGTTATTTATCTTTTTCACTTCTACTGTTATGTAGAATCGCCTCCCGAAGTTTGTGCATTTTATCTCCGGACAACCTGTATATGTATATATCATCTGTAATCGTCATGAGTCATGAGTTTTAGTTTTTTAAATGATATCATGAAACCACCGCTCACCGAAAGGGCTCACCGTTTGATAGTTATTGCTGTACCAAATTAATATTTTATGCTTTATGGCACAAATAAAGATAACAATCTTAAAGAATACTCACCTCAAGACTTACATAAATACATTTCTTTGAAGCGAACAATGTAATAATTCCTTCACATTGCTAGCAATAAAACTAACCAAATCCTTTGCTTCTATCTCCTGTACAAACAGCGAGAATTCTGGAAACAGTGGAAAGGATGTATTGGGGTGTATTAGATTTTCCTCTGTATTTTTATCCAGAATTTCCGGAGCTTGGCAAATATGTAACGCGATGGAGAAATTTTTCCAGCAGCGAAAAGATACGAGGTTTAAGTGTTTTCCAAGAAGAAAGTCTACACCCTGAGAACAGTCAGTCTTTTCGTGATGTTATTTTAGAATTTAATAATTGTTTTTGTAAAATTGTTAAACAAAGTCTATTATTGCTTTACTATAATTTTAAATTTTATTATGAAGAATAGCTAGAAATGTAGGATCATCCAATCGGCTGGAATTTAAATCCCACAGCGGGTTCCAAGAAACTATTTTTTGGGTATACAAATCTGAGAATATCATTCTTGTATTGCCTATAATGTGTTAGTCACACTTTTTTTATTGGATTAACTTTATTCGAAGCCTTACACATCAATCTATCTCTTACCGAGGGACGATTCACATTTAGGAAGATACTTATTATAATCGAATCCTTGTATTGTACCACTAAAAATTTGGCTTTTGCTTTCCCAACAACGTCCATAAAACATATTTTGGGAGATGATGATGAATATTGGTGGATCCATTGGCGGATCCACACGTGGACTCCAAACACGTTGATGTTACCAAAAGGATGGTCGGTATTTAAATGAATACTATGGTGAACGTTTAATTCTCATTTATTAATTGACTCCACAAACCGACACACGTTAAATTAATATCAGAAGGATTTAACAGAGGTAGCGTACGCAAAGAAGCAACTCGACGACCGGGCCGTGAAACCAGAATGACATGCAAGTTTGCAGTCGTATGGCGCGGGGCCTTTTTGGTGTTGCCCGTGCAGTAAAATATTTAAATATATACTATATATGCTATTCAATGCGTACGCTACAATATTATATATTATTATAAAAATATTTACAGGTATTATATAATGCCATTTACTATAACAATTGTTCCAATTATATCCTCTGCGTGCTAATTATATCTAAATTTTTATAAATAAACAATTTACAGTGTTAATCTCTAGTGACATCTGTATATTTCTTGCCTGTGTATAGTATAAATAACACAATATATGTGAATTTTAACGCAGCATCGCGTTCATTGGTCAAATTCATTGCACTTATAGTTTTGTATTAGTGCCCGACGAATCGGTGGATGCAATCTTTTAGTCACGAGTTGTTGTAATGTTTTTCTAGTGATAAGTAAGATTGTAGAAATTTATTATAGACATATTTGTACAGCGCCCTTGAGGTGATTTTCACAAAAACGGCGCTATAAAAATCATCCAAATATTATTGTTATAATAGAAAATATTAAATTTTTAAAAAACGCTTTTGAAATCAATGTTTTTCCAAAATAAAATTAATTAAATCTCACTGATCTACCGTTACCTTTTTACAGAGGTAAAACAGATAATTTAATACCTTAATGTATTCATCCCTCCCTCTGCGGTGAAAGGCGATGACATGAGAGAGTCCGGCTGAAGAGGTCAAGAAATCTCCCTCAACCAGTCTCTCCCGATCCGGCCCGCCATAATGTGGGTGGGTAAAAGCATCCGTCGCCAGGACCTAGACAATCATCACTCATGAACCCGGGCACCTCTGCTAAGTCACCAAACATAGTAAACCTGTGGCAGGTTGTTGGCCTTATCCTCATCCCAAATTATAAAATATATTAATATATTCAGTGTTTAATATCCTAAAACGACGTTAAAATATATTAAAAATTGAAAAGACGTCTTCCAAAATAAGTCGAAATAGAAAAATGCTCGTGTGTGCTCACAATTTACAATGTATTCACCCGTAAGTGGCAAGGTAATCAATTTTCAGTGCAGCGTCTTCCTTTATTTCTGAGACAGACCCGTAGAAAGATTCATCGTTCGCCGCTCGTTGCGAACTTCTTTCAGCGAATTTCTGAAAAGAGTCGCTACTGAAAAACCACCATTTTCTCGTAATCCAAACAGACACAAATGGATCCGCTCTTTCTGATGGATGGTGATATTTTTGTATTTCGAATTTAGAATTATCGCAACTTTTCAAATTTTATTCCGTTGTCGCAATTTTTATTTGCACCGTTTTTTTTACAGACTTTTTACAGTGACCTTTCTGGCAATGTATCTTAACCTTTCGATAAGCGTGTGCTATAAATTATAACCCTCTTACTCAAAATCGTAATAAAACTAATACGCGTCGTATTACGACGTAACAGTGAAAAACTTGGCTTATTATCACTGCGTATGCATGGTTAAAACGGCTTTAAACCAGGTTTAAGGCCAATATTACAAAACCAAGGATGACTCGGCGGATACCGCTATTATGAGCAGTGGCGGCTCGTGACTTTTGGTGAGCTAGAGTGCTAATATTAACAAAAATAGAATTATTGATGTCGTTGTAGCCGAAAAATATTTTTTATTTTTTTTTCGAAAATTTATTTTTTGTATGAAGATTTTCAGGAAATTTCAGTTTTACCGTGCGCCGCACAGATTTCCTGAAAATCTTCATACAAAAAATAAATTTTCGAAAACAAATTAATATTAGCACTCTAGCTCACCAAAAGTCATGAGCCGCCACTGATTATGAGTAAGGGTGCTAGACTGTACCTGATGTGATATTCGCACTCGATTTATCTATCTACCAGCATGAAAACAGGAAATAAACGTACGTTCTTATCACAATAATGCTGCAGCTCTTTCTTACACATTAAATAATGTTGAGACAAAGGATAGATACGCAATGAACGTATGCCTGTTTCCTCCAGAGGAAAAAAGTAATTATTTTCTCGCGTCTCCCTCATTCGTATCAAATAAATGAGACAAGGCGAGTCATTCATAGGGTACTGAATGAATAAAAAATAATTTAATTTAATAATAATTGTGTTTTGATAGGAAAGTGAAAAATTTTAAAAAAAACTTAAATTGAACATTGTCGAATTGAATTGCGAGTTTATTTAAATTGATTTGTTTATTAACAATATCTCTACGCACTTAGCATCTTCAAGCATTTTTAGGGTAAGAGGGACCTGTGGGTAAGTTTTCCAAACTAATTCAAAACCTTTTTTTATATTAAAATGATTTGACTGTACTGCTAATAATGATTTGTATAGCGCCGTTTTGTGAAAAATCACCTCAAGGGCGCTGTACATTTTTGTTTTTGTTTTGTTTGTTGGTTTTTTTTAATGAATTCTTAGGCTCTATCCAAGTTTACCACTTACAAACAGATACATAAACATACTTACCTGGCCGGTCATCTCCGATAAATACACTTTAATTAGAAAATTTATGCTTGTGGAAGAAAACAATTTGCACGCGGAGGACACATTATATTGAAAACACCGGACACTGTATGACTTCACATTTGCCACCCCATCACTGTTTGTATTAATCTACCAGAAGATTAATGCCAAAGTTGAGTTAACGTTTATTTTGAAAAACTTAAATTTTAGTATTCTGTAGGACTGGAGAAATTTCACAAAGTGACCTTTACCAAAGCTTTTTTTTTTTTTTCTATATAATATTACAGTGTTCACATAAAGTTATTAATATTTATACATAATAGCTAATAACATAATTTATGAACTTTTTGTTGTGTTGTGTGTAAGGTAGGTTAGTGAATGTGAAACTGTGGTTGGGTAATGTTGTATGTTTCGTGAACACCTCACTAGGAGAACCTGTGCTGAGGTGTTTACGTGGTTATGTTTAAGTGTGACAAGTATTTATGTGTTGTAGTAGAAAGTTTCTTCTTTATTTATTTTTTAAATTAGTGATTATTTTAAACTGTTTATTTATAAAAAAAAATTATAAAAAAATATGTATACATATATATATATATATATATTTTAAGTGTGTGTATAGTTGGTATATTCTCGAAAAATGTGTTTAGTTATCTTACATGTTTTTATAGTTTGTTTACGTTTGGTTTGGAGTTATTATGTTTTGAATGAAGTTAAAATCTTTCGAATAAGAATTTGCTCAAATTTCCACACATTTAGCTATTTAAAATGTCGCGGGCAGTAAAGGTGAAAGGTTTTTGGCTTTATAGATAAGACAGTCTGAAAAGTTTAGCTCTAAATTCCGCCGATTCTGTGATCATTCTTAACCCACGTGGCAGTCCGTTCCAAGCTTTAGAACCGGACACTCCGAAAGCACGCTCACCGAACTTAGTATCTGGTGTGCGCTTTGGTTATTTCAACCTTCCGATAGCTGATGATGCTGCTGACCTGAGGGTTGATTGTCGAGAATTGGAATTTTCAGGAATACATAATTTCGATAAGTAAGCCGGAGCCATTCCGTTAAGGGACTTAAATACCATCCTGCAGAGTTTGAACTGGATTCTTTCAGCACAGTTGAGCCATTGAAGGTTTTTCTAACTACGGAGTAAACTATTATAACAACTTTTTGCTAACATATTACTTTCACCGGTTGGTCGATCACTTATCTTATGTTACTATCTTACTAATATTATAACGCGAAAGCTTGTATGGATGTATATGTGTTTGTTACTCTTTCACGCAAAATTTACTGAACGGATTTTAATGAAACTTTGCAATAATATAGCTCATACATCAGAATAACAAATATGCTATAATTTATAAAGCTAGCTATTTATTTTCAATATATTGAAAATAATAATTATTGTTTAATAGAAAATGTCAAAGTTTGAAAATGACATTTTGCAAAGCAATAATTGTTAAATAATTTTTTTATCTTAGAAAATATTTAAATTAGTGAATTTATTTGAAGTACTCGCCTAATACTTTGAATAAAATCAAGAATTACAGATATTTTTAATAAATAGGTTAAGAATATTGGTACAAACGTAGATGGGACCTAGGAAAAGATTACTCGAAATACTAATCCTACGCAGACGAAGTCGCGGGCAGAAGCTAGTGCAAAATATACACGCAATGGACTTGACCAATGGACGCAATGCTGCGCTAAAATGTACATATATGATTATGTATTTTTATTCTGTTCGGCAGAAAATATACAGGAAAATACTTACCTGGTAGGTTACTTGAGATTTACACTGTTTATTGCTTATTAGAAAAAAAAATAGATACAGTTTGCACACGTATGACGTAATTGGAAACACGATTTCTGTGGGTAAATATGAGAGATTACGGCAGTTGTCCTATTCGCACTTTCGCATTCGCATGTATCGTATGTGTGTGTGAGCTTATTGTGAGCGGGACAGAATGACAGGCAGACAGATGTTATTCGAAATGCTATTATTTAATCCTGGTATATATTTTAATCATAATATATAATATGCTATTTAATAAATGTGTTTGGGAAAGCAAAAACTAAACTTTATAATAGGCGGTTCACTTTAAGTATTTGATTAGAATATGTATCTTCATAAATGTGATTCCCTCTGTAAGAGACAGATTGAGATGTAAGACTTCAAATAATGTTGAACCAATAAGAAAAGTGATATTAGGATGTATTATAGGCAATACAAGAATGATACTCTCAGGTAGATATATTTAATTTAAGCGTATGAGAGACTAAAAATGTAAGTTTTTAGTTTGGACCTCTATTTCTGTTAAGCCTGTTATGCATCAGATACTCGTGCTGATGATAATATCTTGCTGATGATAATTTGATTTTTTTTCATCCGCTTTATAGCTTGTTATAGTTTTTAATTTGCTGAGGTATTTTGTGTGTGGTTTTTTCCATAATTATAATTCCTGACTTATTGACGAAAAACCAAATATGACTGTAAACAATATATATTACAGGGATGTAACAGAGGCCAGGAGAACAGGACGCGAGAGGGATACAGCGGCAGGACAATTCAAATCTGAAACTCCTCACCCATTGAAGTTTGAGTAATCCTAAATCAGTGAGCTTCCACCCTCCTTCTTACTCTGCTGTCCTGGTAGAATAACAAATATGGCATGAAAGTTCAGAGGATATACAACAAAAGCTAGAGGGTTAGATTGAAATAAAAAAGGATTTACTTTTTAGTTTACTTTTTAAACCGTTCCAATTTCCTTAACTGTAAATCAGTAAAGCAAAACGTCTTGTTTATGAAATAGCAAATACTCTACAGCACTTTTGTATCATGCAATTTTTAGAACTGTTTGTCTTGAATATCGAGGTCAACGTTAACTGTATTATATAGTTTAAAAATTGTTACGAAATAAAACAAAACCCTAATTTGTTGGCCTCCTTGGTTGAGGGGTACGACTCTTGACTCCCAATCCGAGTTCGAATCCGGCGTGCGCAAATAAATTTTATTTGATTAATTCGTTTTATTTCACAATTAATAAATTAAAAATAATATATAGTATATTTGCGGCACGTTCCAGAGTGGAAAATACTCTCAGTATCGCCCTGGTGTAAGACCACCATTCAGAATTCTTGCCCACCCTTCTCTTCCCCATCTCCTTCTCCTCCCCACTTCTTTCAGCCTCACAAAATACTCCAAGTGGGGATGCCATAGTCTCACTGGCTCCAGAAGGGAGCAGTTGGGACTCTTGTACGGTATTCATATAAAAAAGGCGGAAACCGGGTAGGTACTCCCTACGTGTTATTCATACAATTTTTTTTACAAATCTTTTTTAGTATTTTGTTGTTTTTTTAAGGATTTTTGGTATTCTACGAAATAAACGTTATTGAAAGTCGTGGAAATAATAAAAAGATCGATATTACGTAAAAATATAACCTTCTTTGTAAGCGTGAACACTTGTGAAAAAACTTGCAAACGTATCGATAAAATCCTGCTATGCGCTAAAACTATAGTTAGTAAATCACCCCCGCACAATCCACGCTAGCAACCACCTACCCCCAGGCGAGTTACCTCCCACGGGTAAATCCCCCCCCACTTGGGGAAGCCTCCCTGTAGTCCCCTCACCACCCCGCCCTCCCAACTCGGCCCCCGGCCTCGAGAGAGGGGCCCACTTAGGCACGAAGCGTCTTGTACAACAAATTGACCCGATGAGACAGTCTATTGAGTTAGGGCTCCGCCCCGCGCAAATTGCCGGCTCTTGTCACATTAGAGAGTCTGAGAGGTGAACACTGAACGGGCGTAGAGTATGTAGAACCGTTAAGAATCAGAGTTTTCAACGAGCTTCAACACTAGACTTATGCAAAATGTCACTCATATGCTCAGTTTCATACCAGAGATTAATGTGCCATGGTGATTATGCATACTCTAACCACTCGAGCGCTTTTTGCCATAATATGGCACTATTTCCACAACCACGGATTGCTTTGTTGCCAAAATATGTTGGCAAAATTTTATTTAGATTTTTTTTATTAATGCGACTATATATGTAATGTGTTGTACATTCAAAATATAACAAAAGAAATATTCTCCAGTTTCTTTAAAATGTTTTTAAGTTAACGATTTAATAATATGTTTTTTATAAATCCTACGAATATGTGATAATAGACAAAATATAGGTGAATTCATTGGCTATATAGAACTATAATCAGTTTGTATGTCTCCATATTCAAATTCGGAGGTATGATTTTTTTAGTGTGGGCGGAAAAATTTCCTTTGGCAATCTGTCGCTCCAGTGGAAAGAAACCAAATTAACAATATTCTACCATGATATTATGGAGAACAGTTATGTAATTATTTTATTATTATGTTTTTTCTTTATTATTTTTTTCTGTATGTAATGTACACTTACTATATTTTATATCTCATATTCTATATTTCATCTTGATTGTTATTAGGTACTTCAGTTTTTTTTTTCATTATTAGAATTTAATATCAATTGAAACTTGATTACGCATGCTGTGAACATTTTTAATCGGAGAGTTAATTAATATCTGTGCACATTGCAACCGCAATATCATTAATGTATTATGATTAATGTAATAAATCACACTCTGTAAATGTTGTAACAATAAATAAATAAGTAAGGACGAAATGGCCTTCACGCATCAAATGGTGGTAAGAAAGCCAACGGATCTTCATACTTATAGTAAAAAAGGGAATTGCTTTTTTTGTTAATAGTATCTACTTTTACTTTATTTTATTTACAATGGTAGAGAGTTAACGTTAAAAAAATACAAAGAATAAATACCAACTGTCCAATAACGGTGTACAACAATATGTTAGAATAAAACAAAAATTATCTAGGGTAATAACAACAACAAAACAAAATCAATAAAGTCAACGACGACAGTCAATAAAGTTTGAATCAAGTGAAGTCAAGTGAAAACAAGAGATTCGAGAAATTTAGTGAAGTTTTGGGGGCTATTGCTTAGTATGTCCGGAATTTTACCACTGTGTTTTTACAGTTGACACACATTCGCCCTAGAGTTTGGGAGAAGGTTAAGCTGGGTCTTTGGAAAGGAATATGGAAAGTTTCGGGATTTTTTTGTAGACGGTGATTGAAATTGATTTTGATTGTGATTGCAATAAGAAGTGTTAACAATCAGATTCTTCACCGGCCGCGAACACAGTTTTATACCGGAGACTACTTTTGTAAAATGACTCTACGGTGTTAATGTAAGTCCGAATTGGCTATTACGCATCATGTTCTAACATGAAATAGTTTAAAATATTTTTTAAAACCATCCAGTGATTTTTTTATTATGATTAGCGTCACCTTTGTTAGTATCAACTCAAGCGGCTTTGTAGATAGTCAAATGATCTAAAGAAACTAATAAATTACATTAAACTTGTTAATACTTAGAACATTTCACAGTTAACTAAAATGGTAGTGTAAGTGACATTCACATAACGTAGGTATTTATTGTTTATTACGTTACTTATAATATGTAAACAACTTCGAATTAATACAGTTTATTTCAGCATGTCATCTAGTGGGCAAACAATACGCTGAAATAGGATAAAACGTGAGAGTATAGCGTGGTCTGACACAGACGCTATTCCCTAAAACAAATATCTGATTTTTTGGCCATTCTAGGTATAGAGAGTCCGAGTCAAGAAAATAAATTTTCTGAATTCATTACTTCAATCTCTGGGAAAAATTCTTGTGTGGTATAGACATGACAATTCAAAAATATAATGAAAATTATTATTAGGTCGTTGATTCTTAAACCGTTTGAGTTGGGACAGTGCAAGGAAGAAGAAGAAGAAGAAATTATTAAACCGTTTGTTTTTTATTGATATTATGAAAACAAAGCTAAATGTCTTTGATTTGTTCTCTCCATACCTATCAAGCATAATATGCTTGGATATATTCGTAGAAGGAAAGGTAATTCGTAGGTTCGTACAGGAATTAAAAAGCTTGAGTGAAAACGAAAGCAGACCTTATTTAAATGTTGATGTTAACCTTTGGAGTCGAATAATAGTTGTCGTTTGTCATAATGATAATAACACATCGGTGTCTTACTTCTAACTAAAAACTCTAACATAAAACGTCTAAAATACGATTAACAGTGATCGGAAACTTCTTGAAAAGCGTTATGAGTTCTCAAACGGTTTTTTTAATGCTACGATCAATTAAATTTAACTATTATATAGAAAAATTTCGATATCATCTTAATTATTGTTTGAATATCTTTATAAAGAATAAGAAAATATCATATTATTTCATAAGCGTACCTAACAAAGCTGGACATTGTCAAAAATAAAAGCTCTTCAAATTTGTCTTTCGAAATATTATCTTTTTTTTATTACTCTTTGATTTTCGTCCGAATTTCGGTAAAAACCTCAGATATCAAAATCAAATCTCAGTTTTGTTTGTTGTACCTTATAATAAAAATCTACATATTTACTAACTCATTATATATCCACATTATTTGGCAGATTTTTATCTTATTTTATGGTTAAATTCTTGGTTACTGAGTTTAGTCATTTTATAAGTATAATTGAAATATGTCCATAATTTATATTTGTTTGATATTTTCGAATGGTGTTTGGATGCAAAATAAATTAATTGCAATAATCCCACAATGAATGTTCAATTATATAAATTGCCGAGTGTACACCTTACAGAGTACAAATGACACAAATTCTAAGGCAGAGTTTACACTCTCTCATTAAACCTGTCTCGCGGTATTTATCTACCGCCTGGCAACTTCAAGTGGTGTGTGTTGCCAGCAATGGAATTATTTGCAACCAATGATTTAGTGAATTGTGGTTGATCAATGTTGAATATATTCTGGAGGGTAGGAGCAGCCTTACCGAGTTGTTGAATAATGATGAAGTGTAATAATGTGATATTGTGTTTATTTGCCTACCAACTTCTAACCGACCGTTTTCAAATATCGGCTTTGTAGCCAAATGCTTAAGGCTGATATTGCTATATATTGACTTTGTTTATCGCCTGGGATATTACAATCTTCAATAAGTTCATAAAAATATATTTTTTTAGACAGAACCGTGTACCTTCACCGCCCATGGCTTCACCCAAAACATGATAAACAACATTAGTTTATCAATTTAAAAAAAAAAAATCACTATTTTTTCATTAAATGAAACAAATTACTTTGTGTAAACCACTACATCACATGTTATAATATCTACATTCTACATGTTTTAAAACCGATGGTTTCTTCGTCAGGATAATAACATGAATACAGCAAAGTAATTTTGCAAAGATTGAAGAAACTTCTTCAAACTTCGCAAAATCACTTTGTGGCGTCATTTTGAATTAAATTAAAACAAATAACTTTGTTTAAACCACTAATATATTAGTGGTTTAAACAAAGTTATTTGTTTTAATTTAATTGAAGAAACTATTTTTTTCAATTTCTGTATTAGAATAACTCTCATTTAAAATAAACTTTGAAGATTATTCTCACAATATATCATTAAAGAAGAAAATAATACTAACAAATCTAAAAGAAATGTGAAAGAGAACAAGATCCAAAAAAAATTAAAAGCTAACGGTGGCAACAGGGATAAGAACTCAGAATCTCTATTTATCTACTCCTCTAGTCTTACCGGGGCGAAAAACAAATAATAATAATACTATTTTAATAAAATAATAGTAAAAATCTAAAGAAAATAATAAAAAGAATAAGATACATATTTTTAACTGTCGCAACTAGGACAGGAATAGAATACCTTTCGTCTTACGACGTTCTTGTCTCAGTTGCATTTAGCTTTTAATTTTTCTGTGTCTTATTCTTTTTCATATTTCATTCAGATTTGATAGTATTGTCTTCTTCTTCAATCACATAAAAATGTTTATTTAGTTTTCTTATTCTTAATAATCAATTGATAATATAGGAACAAACAAAATGGTGAAAGTTTTTTTCATTTTTTTGAGAGTGAAATGGATGTTACGTACACGAAATTGGCGTTTTAATATGTATTTGTAGCACTTAATGGACTTTGAGGGTATTTTCCTTTTGTCAGGATGTATATTGTACCTTCTATGGAAAATGTAACTACGAGTGTGTAGATTTTTTCATTAAACGCGTGGTTTTTCTTTTGTAATCGAAATAAGAGTATTTTATTTGTAGATGACTACGAACTTTATTCGATCTGAAGCTTTCGGTTTCACAAATCACATCGAAAGAAGTTTTTGTAAATAAATCCAGCCTTTTATCAAATTAACACTTAATGATGAATTCTAAGATGGCTTTTCTCGTTTCGATCCACTTTGAGAAATACAACCAAATTTATTCAAAATTCATTTAAATTCTTCGCCTGTACGATCAATAAACTAATAGTAACCTTTTACGCTTCTTCGCGTTTCGTCATTTTAAAAATTAACCACCCCCAATACCCGGAGAATGCCTTTCAAACTGAATGTTTTAGCGCGGCTTGAATTTTAACACCCCCGTTGGAATAGACTCCCTGGAAGGTACCGCCCTGGCATGGTGTGTGGTCTAAATACGATTAATCTAAAGTGACACCCCCTTCTTCTACCTTCCGCCTCCCACTTCCACCCCCAATTTACCAGCTCCCTCACTTCGGCTTCTATCTTTCTATACAGGAGAGTACATCGACACAGCATTGCTGATGTAGAATCTTAGATGCTTTTTGTAAAGGTTTAAGAAAATATTCCTTGAACAAAAGATGCCTACAACTTCTTTTTGCCGAATTTTTAAAATCAATGTTTTATTTTATTTTTTTAAACGCCATTAAAGGCTTTTACATTAAAGTGATACATGATATTATTAGTATACAGTGGGACACAAGAGGGAAACAGTATCATATTAAGAACAAAATAAGAATGCTTGAGAATAATATTGCTCAAATGATATACAGTTGTTATTAGAAGTACATTTAGATAATATTGAAAATAAATCAAAAATAAATTCTGTAATAGTAAAATGATATGTTAGGTTTATAATATAAGACCTAATATAAAACAATGTATGATAAAAGCTAGTATTTAGATACAGGATACAATTATTTAATGTGGGTTATATCCAAAAGAAAAAGAGAGAATATGAGTTGTAAATGTTATAATAATAAAGAAATTTTTATTTAAACAGATTATACATTTGTAAAAAAGGTGTTGTTTGCAAGTAGAATCGAACATAATTATTGTTTTCATCAAGTATTCATACATTTGCATTTTTATTTGCGAATCGTTGAATTCTAGGAATTGGCTAATGTAATACGAATAATTAGTTTACATAGTTTAAATAATTACATCGTATCAGCAAATTAAGATTTAGTACATCGACAAAGCATTCTGATATAGAATCTAAGATGCTTTTTGTTAAGGTTTAAAAAAATATTCCTTGAACAAAAGATTCCTACAATATCTTCTTAACGAATCTTTCAAATAATTTTTTAAATAATAACGTTGTATCAGCAAATTTAGATTTTGAAATCAAGATCTTTAATGAAGTTCCTTATCTTTGAGAAAATCTGTAATAATCAATCAACCGATCCTTCTTCCTCATCATCAGGGGTGTCTGCCGGCTTTACAAATTCTTATCGTGAGATCAAAGGGTAGTTTTTTTTTTTAAAATAGGGTATCTCGGCACGGAAGAAATTTATCAGTAATTTATCTTATGTTTGCGATGAAAGGGAGACAGCTATACTTGCGAGATGTAGTAGTTGGCAAATTGATGGAGACCTACTAGAGCTCAGAATACTAGTCTTCTGGAATTTAAAGCAATATTATAACTTTTGTGCTGGCATCGTCAAAACTGGAGGTGATTTGGGAGGTGGGTATGGGTACCGCCGCCCCCGGAACTATTTATTGGATAACCAACACCCGTGCCATAGTTACTCCAAGTGGTTCGGTACGTTTGGTGACTTAGCAGAGGTGCCCGAGTACCAGAGGTGAGAGGATAGATTATATTCTCTTAAGGTTTAGAAACATTTTTTACAGTAAGAATACACACTATTTGCCGGCAGCGCAATATAATACTTAATCCTTTTGTAGAAAAAATAGCTTAGCGCTTTGGCTTTGTCATTTTTTTGGTTGTCTGATATCATTAAATCAGTATTTATTTATTTATAGCTTATAATAATACTAAACTCAAATGTGATCATATTTTGCTCGTACTTCGTAGATGACTCTCGCTTATTAAATATTGACATCAAAGATCGATCGCTCGTATTCGATCACCTGATAATTTAGTTGCCTGAAACTTGGTCCGGTGGCTTGAGAGATTAATCCACGTGGCTCCTACCTACAGCCTATTGCACCTTATAGACCAGATATTCTTTACACAGGTATTACAGTACAGGGTATAGTATAGCATACTGTATAGTGTAGGTATATCTCCTCCCCGTACCGCATAGGCACACTTAACACGGACTCTAGTTGTCTGAGAGCAATTAAGGAATAGCTCCTCTGTGTTCCTGTGACTCGGGAGCTGAAGTCAGAGCATCCCGGCAAGGTGTTTCCCGGCCATATCCCGAGGTTTGTCCCGGGGGTTTATCCCGGGGGTTGTATACTACGGCTAATGGCCGCGCCGGGATTGATTAAATCTTACCGGAAAACTTCTGGGAAGGGAACCGGCGAGCTGGAAAAATCCGCCATTTGTGTTCCTTGCCTCTTTTAATTAGCTAGAAGTCTTTTTTGATATACTTATCCTTAAAACAGGAAATTAAGTTATAAAGTACAGGAAGTTAGGAGACAGATGGAGTTATTATCTCAGTGGGGATATTAAATATCTAAGCTCACGCTCAACCCAAATACCAAATATGCATTGTAAAGTAACGCAAAATCAACTTTTTTTGTTTGTTTCCAAAGCGTAATAATTTTAAAATATTACAGATGCTTTAATTAAATACTGCGAGTAGACCACATCTTGGCGTTTGCTATATTTTGCTATAGTCTACTTATTAGCATAGAAAAACTAAAATTGTTTCTGTCTCATAAAATATGCATTGAATCTTTTACTTACAAACCTCTTTTGGAATGTAGTTTATTGTAAAATGAGGCAAATTAACCACTGGAACGACAGAGCAATTTAAAACTTTTTTCTCGGATTGTTAAAGCAAATTTTTCCGCCCACATTAAAAAAATCATACCTCCAAATTTGAATATGGAGACATACAAACTGTTTATGGTTCTAAATAGCCAATGAATTCACCTATCTTTTGTCTATTATCACATATTCGTAGGATTTATAAAAAAAAATGTTATAAAATCGTTAACTTTAAAATATTTTAAAGAATCTAGAGAATATTTGCCACATTGTGGCAACAAAGCAATCCGAGGCTTTGGAAATAGTGCCATAATGTGGCAAAAAGTGTTCGAAGGGTTAAGTTATTTAGATTATGGTCGGAAAACATTTGGATAATTGTGCATGAACTTCATGAAAGAATTAAAACATGCATTTTGGCATATTTTTTTGCATAAATCTAAATAGTCAATGGTGTTAAGTTGAAATTTCAACATTTTTTATATTATTTGTAATTTTTACTAGCAACAATTTGTATCAATGTTTTTTTTAACTTTCAACAAAAAGTAACAAGTGTATGTAAAAGCCCTCTGGGCGTTGAATAAATAAAAAAATAAATATAAAAAAGCCATCTGTTATATGCCGCGAACTGTTACTAATGTATTATTTGGTATTCCATAATGTGATGATTCCGACACTTAAACGTGTAGGTACTTAGTATGTGTGCATTTCTCAGTAGAACGTCGTTGAATTAACAAAAGGAAGGTAGAGTGCTGTGAGGATGAAAGTGGTGGCCAATTATACGTGACCATAACAAATTTACGTTGGAAAAGGAAAGTTACATGGATTCTGTTATATAACTGCTCCATTACAACGTAGCCGCGACAGTGTTACGTGTACGTACGGTACCGGTACAAGAGTAATAGACTCCGAAATTATCAGTATTATATTTAAGACTCTAGTGGAAAAGGTAAAGAGACACTGATCTAACACACATACGCGTCGTACATTCTAATCAAATATACGTTCTTTTTTTCTTTCTTCAATCTTCGCAAATTTATTTTGTGGCATCATTTGAATTAAATGAAACCAATTACTATGTGTAAACCACTATAATTACATGTTATAATATTTGCATATTTCAAAACCGATGGTTTTTTCGTAAGGATAATAACATGAATCAAAATAACAAAAAAAACAAACAAGTATCTCCAGAAGTGACGGACGTGTGAATCCATCCCTCGCAATGTGGTGTAAGGCAATCTTCCGAGACGGTCCTGCTGATCAAAAGTCTTCCTCAACCAATCTCTCCCGATCTGGCCTCACACGCTGCTGGTGGGCAGATGCATCCGGACAAACCTCACCCCCATGAACCCGGGCACCCCTTTTAAGTCACCAAACGGTGATGACTTATGACAGAGGTGTTGGCTCTCCAACAAATGGTTCCCATGTTATCTGTTTAATACCTCTCGCCAAGATTTTGGAGTTTCCTTCGATTAATGCCAAATACATTATGGTGAAGTTTTGATAATTCGACCTATGAATTGGTCGCCGTATCTCAGAATATTTTTTTAGTGCGCCTGTATACCTATCGCCCAGTTTGATACAAATCAAACTTACTTACTTTTTGACTACAAAATCTCCGAAAAATCTAAATTTTGTGTTGAGTATGCAGTCATATGTAAAAGTGTACCCTCTCTCTGGTACAATACTCAGATTGCTCATAAACACCACCAAATCAATTATAATAAGAAATAACACAGAAAAACCACTAGTTAAATAAATGAAAAATAATATTTTCTGGATTACTTGTAGGAAAATTCAAAATGCCATACTAATGAACCGGACCGTTATGCTTCCTGGTGTTATTTTATCGCATAATATTTAATATATACTGTTCATTTCTTTACGTTAATCTTGTTTTATCTAAAAATTGTGTCTGCATCGTGCACTTATCGTGTAAAAATGAACTACCTAACTAACCATCACGCCGTTTCCCCGCCGGGGTAGGCAGAGAGGACGGACCGCCAAACAAATTGGTCTTGGCATACACGCCTTGCCTCATTCACATTCATACATCTTATCGTACATGCTCTTCTATTATTCTGACTCTTGACATGGCCCGACTCAAGTATCTGATTAACTTGATCGTGCCACGTCTTCCTCGGGCGTCTTCGACTTCTTCTATTATTCACATTTGCGTCATATATTATTTTGACACTCCTTTATTCATTCATTCGCTCTACATGTCCAAACCATCTAAGAGTCCCTTTCTTAATCTTACTTATTACGCTCACATCGGCCTTGCATTTTTTTCGGATCTCCACATTCCGCACACGATCATACATGGTTTTACCACACATAAGCCTCAGGGATCTCATTTATATAGCATTCAGTCTACTTTCATCCTTTCTCTGCCAGTTCCATGCTTCACTGCCATACATCAGGATAGGCACCAGCACTCCATTGTGGACTGCTAGCTTCGCTTCTTTGGACAGCTTTTTGTTGATGCTAACGGCATTCAGTCCACCATTAATGGAGTTACCTGCATTTACCCTTCTTTCAATATCCCTATCAGCCTTCCCATCTCTCGTAAACATACTTCTCAAATACACAAAATCAACTTCAAAAAATGAATACATATGTAAAACACAGACATGTGAAAATAATATTAGTTTAATGGTGAGCGTTCGAATATTGGTTTCCTTATTATCTCAAAACTTTGAATTCGCAGATATCTGACTAATCAATCGGATATCCATGTTAAATCTTCTCTGTTTCGTATATAAAACATTAAACAATAACCACTATTTCTTCTCAGATGTATTTTAGATATCGGTTACAGAATAGTTTTTTTTTTTCATAATAATGAAGACAATCCCAGTCATCTCAACATGACCCTTATCTCTTGAGATGAATCCCATTTGTCGGCGAATTATCGTACGGCATCTTTTTATTTAAATTCTAGGAAATAAAATCTTTGGAATTTCTTGAAATATAATGATGACCTACGAAGTCAACCAAAAAATGTTTACCGAATATTTTTCAACCATAATTCTGGAATGATTTTTTGCGAAAAATCTCGGTGTATTCCAAGTGAGGGAGCAATTATAGTTCTTCTGACTCCGTTCAGATGGACTCTCGTGCAATATCACACTTTTTTTTCCTCTGGGGGTATGTAATATTTTGTGCCAGGAATATTTCGATAAAATGATTGCCATATTCAACGCAGAATTAATAGCTGTCTCTATATCAGCCGCACGACGCACGTGAGTCACTCCAAACCAGCAAGTAAGTTAATAAATGCTTGAACATTGAAACTTAAAACCTTTTTGTAGCTATTATACTCGTAGTCGCAATTGATTTCATACACTTTATTTTGCCCTTTTTGATTTTTGTTTCTTTTGGGGAAATTTGACCGCAAGTCTTTAATTTTACATACACTGTTAATTTTACATGAACCGGCCACTCGTTGCTGTGGCTAACGAAACACAACGCTATGACGTAGAATAGACTGACGTGAAATCAATCGAAACACAACAACATTACCTAGGTAATCAAAAAATGCAAAAATGCAAAAAACCGCCATCTGTAAGAAACTTATGGAACATACAAATACTTTCAAATCATTTTCCCATTACAAACATTTAATGAACATTTAATTCTCAATAATAAATATTGAGGTCATTGATCGAGATAAAAACTATCCTACCTCTTAAGTTTGATATTATAAGTGTGTTTTTTTAAAAATTATTTATTTTTTAGTTACAATACGCGAGGGGGAGAAAAAGGAACACGGGATTAGGATAAAGAGAAGAAGGACGGGAATATATGGGAGGGTTGATTGAGCGACCTAGTTTTGAGTCATATTGTTTAATGAGTTTTTGCTTTATATCACGTAAAATCTAGTTAAAAATGTCAATGTGGTAATAATTTAAGTTAAATGAATTTGTGGATCTGCAGATAAAAGAGTTCTGTTAAGAGTTGCAAAGAGGGAGATAAAAAGTAAGCGACTGTATAATATGATTGCTTAATTGTTTATTTGCCAGTTGGGAGCGGCTCACGTGTGTTATGCGACCCGTATTGAGGCAACTAATTACTTTAATTGGCTCGAAACTAGTCGTTACGCAAAACGTTCACTTCAAAACTGTAGCGAGAGCTTTCTTCACAAAAACACTCGCAGCATGAAATTACACCGGGTTTTCAAAAATTCTCCAGCTTTTTGATGAAAGAATTTTCCAAAACTAAAACAACATTTTTTGTATTTCTTTATATTTAGGTACTACGTGACAATTTCAACACTTCCATCTAGATTATAAACACATTTTTCTAATGACTTTTGGATTTTTTTTATTTAAAAAATTGCTACTGATCTAACCGCTTTTCGGTAGGCCAAAAGAGGATAAGATGAACGAAAGAAGTATTATTTTTTTTTTAATAAGAAAAACTCTCTTTTTAACTTTAGAAGGTTATTCCCATCAATGTAATATATCATTGAAGAAGAAGATAACAATAATAATCTAATTTATTTAAATATGAAAATGAACAAGACACAGAAAAATAATAAAAGATAATGGTCGCAACTGGGACACGAACCCAGAACCTTACGTCTTACCGGGACATACACCTCTACCAATTGGAAATATGAAGTTGACAATTACGACAGTCTCATAATAGATCGCAATGGCCCAATTGAAAGAAGTATGTTTAAACCCATTGTTTTAGCCTATCCACATTATCTGTGCTGGCGAAAACTTTGACTGCATAATAAGTATTAAGCACGAGTAAACTACTTCCTTCTCACACGTTTTTTTTTAAACGAAAGACAGAAGATATTTGAACGATGACGTTAAATATGATCTCTCGCTGGGACTAGAATATAATTTGTTGTACATGTACATTTTATAATCGACTTAAAACTTCAGTTAATAAAGTGTTTGGATACATCTCAGTAAGTTTTAAGTGTTCACATTGTAAATCCTCCCCCTGGCACGGTCGATCGATAAGGATTGATAGGTTAACTTTCGGTAACTTCTCATAGTTCTCTAGCATTGCTGCAGATCGCCAACGAAAAAGCAAAATTTCATAATGACTAAGTGTCCTTAATACGTTCAACGTCAATTGTTGGTTTTACGTTAGCGATCTGCAGTGGTCCTCGGGAACAATAAGAATTTACCGAAAATTATCCTATCAATCCTTATCGGTCGACTGTGATAGGGGGCCTGATGTAAGTTCGAATCATTTTAAAATATGTACTTGAAATTTTTTCAAGCCATTTTAGCAAGGAAACAGACATGTCGTGGAAACGATTGAACGCATACATTTTTAAAGTTTCTTTCATAAATTACTCTGCTACTCGGAACAGGCTCTGCCTTGTGAGGTCGTATACACAAAACAAAATGTATTTGTATTTATTGTAATATTATCTTGGTTAATAAATAATTTTTAAAAAAAGTTTAAATAGAGCTGAATTCAATATAAGTAACCCGAATAGACAGGTCTCTAAATAAGTAGATACTTTTATGACTTATTCGGGTCAATTAATTTTTAACTATGTATTTTAACACGTGGTTCTTGTTCGGCCTTCAATATGGGGCTAATAATTACAAGCGGCCGATGTGAAGTTCTATCATTGAATTTAGCCTCTCAATTTCGTCAATAGAGCGCCCTTCCCCATCCGCTATGCGTTGGCATTTAAGGCGCGGCCATATTGAGTTACCCTCTCTGTCACCCCCCCGGGGGAAGAAGAGACCCCCCTGGCGCCCCCCACCCCCCCGACGGTAAAATGCCTGGAAAATACTGTCTAGAGGTTGGTAACCCTAGATATTTACCAACACGCTATATTATCTCTCCCTATAACGAAGCGCATGACATATATATAGGGTAGACTGAGGACGATTGAAACACGTCATGATTGAAACATCTCAATTTAATTGAAAACTATGATACTTAAGAATGTGGCGTAATACTAAAAACTTCATCAAATCTGTTGGGATCTCTCGACAATAGCGCACTAGCCGGCTAGGGACACAATCCTGCATAGGAGACATTATTTGATTTCAAACTCAAAGGTAAATATTATTATAAGTAATAATTAATTATTTAACTGAAACACTCATCCACATTGAAAAAATCTCCCGAGAAAAGATACATGACGCCGACGGGACTCGAACCCGTGTCCTTCTGATTTCCGGTCAACTTCTCTACCACTGAGCTACGTCGGCTTATCTCTTATCCGCCAAATAATTCAATATATACTATTGTTTCATTCAACAATTACTGCTTATTTCATTTTTTCATCTGCAAACAACCAATTTTTTTTTAATATGAGAAAGGCATTGTAAGTGCTAAATCTCCCACTAGGTGGCTTCGAGACATAATATGTCTACATTTTTTTGGTAAAATACTTTAACTCGTCAAATAATATATTTTTTTTTAATTGATAAACTAAGGTTAATAATTATTGCTTATAATAATTGTTACCCTTTGTGCTATGCATAAAAATCTTGTCTTAAACATTAGTTTATTAATTGAAAAATAATAATCAAAAGTAAATATTTACCACTTTGTGTTATAACTCATTTTACTCTCGCAGCTTGACCAAACTATTAAATTCGCTTCTTTAGGTATTTTAGAGTATTTATTTATATTGCATTTCCGTGGCGTTAATGTCTTATTGTGTGACTTGTGTGAGGATGATTGCATCGTCTCAATCTATTTTATTATGCCATTGAATAATATCGCAGTAAAACTACGTTGATTATGTCAAATACATAATCAACGAAGCTCCACACAGCATCCCCAAAGATGAAATATATGGTAATTTCCCTCAGGGCCTCCTGTGTGGAGCTTTTGTAAAATAAAATAAAAAATTACGAAATGAAACAACTTAAAAAATATAAATTTGAAGTTTTTTCATTTCAAGACATTTACGTTTATAGTTTTAAAAATATCATCAATATCATCTCAATGAGATCACCAATAATCACTATTGATGATCTCATTGAGTACTGTTATGAAAACGAAAATGTTAAACATTGATTAAAATTACTCCAATTATTCCAAAGATATTTAGAGCGTTTCAATTATCCCCACATACTGTTTCAATCGTCCACACTATGGGAATAATTGTAACAAACTTCCCCATCTTTTTTAAAGTGGTTATTGTAGCTATAAATTTAATTTGGGAACTGGATAGATATTCATCTAGCAAACAGCATTTCTGTAAATTCATAAGATACATCACTACACGTAGTTAAAGCCAAATTGTTTCAACCTAAGAGTATTAATATTAGAGAGACGGCATGTGAAGTGTGCCCGCGCGCTACAAGTGTGCCTTTTCGAGAATTCTACCCACAAAGCTGACATTGGCTGTCACCATGTAAAATGGCTGCTGTCGAAACGTATTAAACGTCCAAAAACCAGCAGCCAATGTAAGCCCTTTGGGTAAAATTCTCGAAAAGGCACACTTTGAGCGCGCGGGCACACTTCACATGCCGTCTCTCTAATATCCATACTCTTAGGTTTCAACCATCCTCAGTCTACCCCACCACATACTATTCAGTTCTAGCCTAGAGGCATCAAAACTTTATTATAGTTTTACGTGGGTTACTTTTTTATAGTTATCGTCTCTTGTTTTTCGAATTTAATATTTTGTTGTTTGTGAATATTGTTTATTTTTCAGCCCAGTTCGATAAGCGTGTTATCGACTCATGTTGTGCTCGGTATGTTCTCGTATTAAGATTATTGCGATGTTCGTTCTTACGATTCTACGTGTAAATAATACCTTGCTGGCGTTTTGTATTTTTTGCACGTATATTTTCTAATCACCTTAAAATCACAATTTTTTATGAAGAATTCCACACCATTACATAATAAAAGTTAAGTAGCTCGGATTGTGTGATATACCTACATACGTTTTATCTATCAACGTTTTTAATTAAATCTGTAAAGCCAGTTCTTCGTCAAACTTAATAATCATCGTCATCACAAAGATAACAGCTGTATCATAAACAAAATGATTTGAGTTTTCTGTACCATCGGATTTGATGAAATTGAAAAAAAAATGATACTCTAGGTTTGAACAAATCTGATAAATAAATCAGCGATATAGTAGTGTGTAATAAAAAAAGAACAGAAAATTGGTTTAATTGCCATTTTCAAAATTGGAACTGATTTGGCGAGAACTCAGACTATCCCGTGATTTTTCACTAGTCTGCGCTAATATGAAATAAAATACATTTACCTATCAATGTTTGCATTCTGAAGTTGGACCTCCCGAGTGCTAACCACAAAATCTCAACAATCGGTTCGCTCACGCCGGGATTTGAACTGGTGACCTTTGGATTACTAGAGAGCCTCACCCTCGACCACGGAGGCAGAGAGGAGATATACAATTAATACTGCGAATCGTACATATAATGTTTCAAAATAAAATTTGTCTTTTTAAACATTCTTTTTTCCATACAGTTTTGAATTTATAGTAACGTCGAAACCAAGATATTTTCCTACAAAGAAAAAAATTACTCCGTTTATCATTTTAACTGGAAAGAAATTCTGTATTTTTCATATATTTTTAAAATCACTTTACTTGGCAGAGTAATCGACGTTTTCAATTTATGAAATCTCGTTATAATAAATATAAACCCTTAATATCATTATCAGGAAAAACAATTTCATTCCCCACTCTGTGCTGTATCCACTAATAAAATTGCGCCTAGGTACAGACTAATAAAGTACGTTGCCATTGATATCGAGCTCAATAGGTTAGCCCTTCATTTGTAATCATTATCAACCAATCGCACGAAATTGTGTCCACTGAATCATATGCCCAATTTGGACGATCAGGAGTGCTAGCACAATGAAATCGATAACTTTACAATATCGAATAGACATAGGCAACTACCGATAATATTATACCGACTGTTTGGTAAAACACGCTAGCAACACTGGAAAGATTTTCTATGTTGTCTATGTACATAAAACGTCAAACATATTGTGTCAAATGTCAAATTATTTTATTCAAACCTTAGCGGTTAGTATACATTAACAACAAAATGAAAATCATCAAATTTCCGTTTTGATATATGTTAAAGATCGATTTAGATACATAACAAACACAGAATATTTGAAGTGAGCATAATAAACAACATTATTATTACATTTCGGACAATCGGCTAGCACGAACGGGCAATAGGCAACGAACGATTCTCCAACTGTTTTCACATTTATTGGAGTTTTTTTTTTTATTTACAAAAGATTTGAAATTATTATTCTTTTTTCTCATGGAATTTCGTTGAGATGGACAAATACGTAACGGCAGGTTATATTCACCACAAATATATTTTATCATTTTTCTTGTTTTTTGTTTGAGCAAACATTACAGCTTTTTGTTTTTTATCCGTTGCGGGTATAGGTCACGGCATATGTTTAGCCAGCATTTTGGCAGATAACCGTAATGGAACATCTTGTGACGCACGTGGACCAACTTCAGGGTGCGACGAAATATGATATTTTTCTAATAATTGTCTTATAACATATACTTAATTGATAATCAGGAAAACTAATATCTTTTGAACTAACGGTTTTGGGCATTATGTATGAATTCGGTAAATATTAATATGTAGGATGAAAGAAAACTTTTTTGTACCACTTAATTGATTTTCGTAGGGCATTTACACTAGTTATATCCGATTTATCTCTTAAGCCCATATTTTTGTTATAATCTTCGATACAATTTGGATTTGAAATTATTTCTCCTCTTCTAAAATTTATTTTCCCTGTTGGAGAAACTGTATCATCGTGAAGCGTTGTTAAAATACGCATTTATCCTTTGTCGTGCCATTTTCATACTATCAGTGAACTAGAATAATGTGAGGCAATTTACCCCTTCTTCGATTTATTGAATTTTGATATGTTTTTACGGTTTTTTCGAACTGTTCCACATACGTAGGTTTGGTAGTCATGCAGAAATTTAAATGATATTTTATTAGTGTACCAATTATCTACATACAATTTGTGGCCTTTACCTACCTAGTCTTTTAATAGAGTGGTGACAACAGCTCCGGAAGCCCCAAGACATTGTTCGTCAGTAACATCCATCACTTCACCACAATAAATAATTACATCTAAAATATAACCGTCTGCACGTTGCACAAAACAAATATTTTTATTCCAAATCGTTGGCGTTTGGATGGAATATACTCCTTAAACTTAAGACATCCTTTGAACTCTATAATGCTCTCGTCAAGCATAGATTTTCATACGGCACCACTGAGTCCTTAAAAATGTATCCATTGTAATTGATAAGAACTCGAATTTCATTTAATTTTTCTCCAGCAATTTGAGTAGCAGGATCTGACACATGCATACAAAACTAAATGTAAAAATAGAAGAGCAAACTTTCAATTCAGGTATAAAAACACAAATCCACATTTCAAAAACATTAAAATAAACTTTTAGAACCACTCCACTTACAATGAGCCAACGCGTCATTTCTACAGACTCGACAAAGCGCGGGATTTTGAAACAAAATGGGCGAAGAAAAATGCACTCCTTTTTTGGATGCTGCTTTGAGTAATGTTAACAATATAAATAATCAACTTTTTTGGGTGATCTCGCTAATAAATAGTTCATTATATTTTTACGAAGTAATATTTAGCCCCATATACAGTTAGAACTTTGAAATATCATCCTTCGAACATTTACACCCGTGATTTACATCTTCCGTTGTATTATACCGTTCCGACAGTTTATATCGAATGTCCTAGCACGCTTTCACCGTTGCTAAAGAAACCGATATCGGAAGGAAAAAAATACAAAGTCGGTATAAGATGGCAACACTGGCACCTTTTTGATGGATTTACGTTACTAAATTTCAAATGAGATATTTAAAAATTAAAAAATACTAATAAATTGACAATTTCAAATTGAAATACTAACTTTAATATACATCGGCGCTTCGCATTTACTTTTTGCGATCTCCGGGAGTTAAATAGTTGATACGATCCAAAGACATATTTTATCAAAGTTCGTATCTCGAAGCTAAAATGAATAAATTGATCTCGTCTTAAATGAATGCATGTAAGTTTATGGGTCGCATATACGATTTCTTTAAATACTAGGAGGTTTTTAGGTTAACCTCCATTGATTAATAAGTCAGTTAACTTGCATAACGAACGACATTATTTAAATAAAACTGCATATTGATATCTTATCTGACACTACGGAAGCCGCGCTAAAATCAGTGACCTTTATCTACCGACTAACGGAATAATCTTTTCACTGTGCTCGCAATTATTGCTAACTGACCATAGACAACGAATTTAATGAATTTCATATCTATACTTGGGTTTTATCGATGGACCGTGCTAGGGTCACAGCCAAGATCGCATACGATTTGGCGAGCTTTTGTCAATCGTCGGTTGGATTATGTCTTATCAATAGGTGACTGTGCTAGCACATATTGATAAGTGACCAAAGATGACGGATTTTGTCAATGTAGTATAGATATAGGGTTATATCGATGGACCATGCTAGCACCCCAGATGTGGTACTTATTTGGACACGGTTAAAACCAAAGGTCTAAAAGTCGTATTCATTCAATCGTATATCGAAGTCACAGATGGTAACATTTGTGTCATAATATTTAAGCCAGTTCTTATTTCATGTAAGTTTACTTTAATGTCATGTTTTCTATGGTTCTGTGATAATTCAGAAGCATGCAATTTCAACACCCCTTTAAAATTCATTAAAAGTTATGAAAAAAATATTTGAAAAACAGCCCATAACCTAACTTAACGTAACCTATTAAAACCATTTTCGTTGTTTGTTTTGGGGGTTTTATGCCGTGTTGCGCTACCTCTTTCTTTAGCCGACGTTTTGGACAGCGTTGCAGTGTCCATCATCAGGGCAGATCCGGCAGAAAAACAAACAACGAAAATGCATTTGGCTGTGAAAATCTAAAAAACGTATCTATTTAAACATTTGTTTATATAATGTTTTCATCACTTGTAGGCCGATCACCGTTTTCTGTATATCTAAGGTGAAATTTCGATATTTTTTCCAGATAAAAATGCCTCATTTCATAATTTTAATAATGGCTTATTGATTTTACTAATTCTTAATTATTTCCGTCAGCATTTCGTGAATCCAAGTTCTAGCCACATAATTATTTCGCGTGAAAATATACCCATCGATCTCGATACATTGTGTTGCTTTTGGAGTAGGTACTGGACTGTGTTTCGGTTGCTCATATTTTTAAACCATTGCTTTCCAGTATGCATCATCGGTGCAGAAGCGATACATTTGGGTATGCGATGCACACTGCAAAGCTGCCCGAAACGTTGATCACAAAGGAGATAGCATAATACAAGGCAAACATGTTATTTCAATAGAAGTAAATTTATTTTATTAGATATAATCAAGTGCATTTTTTTTTTTAAATTACAATGAAAATAAAGAGTTGATAAAATACAGGTAACATAAAATATAAGAAATAAAATATAGGTTACGTAAAATGAAAGAGTTGACACAAAGTAGGTAACGGAATATATTTATTTATTTATTTTAGGGAAATCAACATTTTATAATGTGGTTCATTTATACATGTATAATTTATTAAACTGAGAAACCAATTATAGATTTCCTCAATATACTATAGTATTATATATCTAAGAATTTAACACTATACTTACAACAACAACAAAAAATTACATTATTTTAACGAGAGGGAGATTAATATTATAGGAAATACTGCATAATATATGTCATTACATAATATATCATTACATTTTATGCAGTTTGGTACACTTTACATTTTTAATACAGTTTTTATATTTATTTTCATTACAATTGAAGGTATTGACATCAGACTGAATATAATTGTATGTTAAACATATTCTTATAAGATGAGCATGTTTATTCGAACTTGTTTTACAATGTTTTTCTTTAAATAGATTACAGGAACGTGTGTGCCGTGTAGGTACTTTCAATTATAAGGTAAATAAAAATTGATAATCAAATTAGGAAATAGAAAAAGAATTATTTTATAATACCTGACATACCTACTTCTATCTATGAAACTATTGATGTACTTATTGTTTGTGTAATTTGTTCATACATTTATTTTTACTTGGTTATTATATAAAGCTCATGCTGCTATTTATGTTTACTTTTCTGTAATTTAACCAATCTATGTAATTATGTATTATCATATACCGTTTAAATTGTATAAAATGTTGTCTCTATGTCCCCGCTGACAAACTACATAAGTAGTTTAGCGGGTTTAATTATGAATAAATAAAAAATAAAAAATCAATAGTTTATGAAATAGGTAGAAATAGTTGGCACATACGGCGTTTGAAGATTGCCTTGTTCAAATTGTTGTCAAAAAAATCCATATTGTTTAAGTATTTGTTACCGAGACATAGCAAACGTTGAATTGGGGATTGCAAACTATAGTTGGAATGAGATATATGTATATAAATTTTTTATGTTTGTCTAGTTGTTCGTGTAGGTACATGTAGATTCATTAAATGCAGGAAAGAGTTCATAACCATCAAAAAATGATTTTGTCGTGAATATATTAATACCTAGTTTGATTTATTTCGCTGGCCGCCAATAAAAATGCGGGCGGCCGTAAAACTGAAATTGATCTTATACCGGAATGTGTAAAGATGATGAACAGATTTTTACATTATAGTTGTTAATATTTCCTAGCAAGGGAAACATTAGACGTCCATTAAGCTAAGGCTGCAGGCTTTCGGGGCGGTTGTAAAAGCCACGGGGTTTATACTTAGCCCATGTAAGGTGGCCTGTTGTTGTGTGTAGGGGATAATGCATAATAGTATTATTACACTATTATTTTATATACTTATTGTTAAATAGTTTATTTCCTTTTACATCCTTATTCTTTTTATGTCTCTATTTCCTAGCTTTTCTATCCTGTTTCAAACAAAAATAATAGGGTACGAATATATAGTGTATTCGAATTGAATTCGATTTTTTAATGTCCAAATACAAACCCTTACCCACCAATCCAGATCACATCAAATATAACTTCAAAAAAACGGACTACAATAAATGCAATGAAATGTTATCACTTAATAACTGGGACGATCTTAACACCCTGAATTGTAATGACTCTCTGCTACATTTTTATAACTTGTTATGGCTATCAATTGAAAAATACACTCCACGCTTAAGAAACAGCAATAAATATTTTCCAATTTGGTTCAACAGTGTTTTGATCCATCAACTGAGAGAAAAAGAAAAGTTTAGAAAGAAATGGAAAAAATACAAAAATCAAAGTGACTATGACAGTTTTTCCATCTTAAGGGCTAGAGTAAAAGTATCTATACGTACATGCCTTAAAGCCCACGTAGATTCAATAGAAAATTCTCTCCCTAACAGTATCAAAAATCTATCAACCCTCATTAATTCGAAAAGAGTTTCTAATTCTCTCCCCAAAATCATGCATCTCCATGACAAATCAGCAACAAATGGTGAAGATACATGTGAACTTTTATCTACTTACTTCTCTTCTGTTTTTAGCTCACCATCTAATTCTAAAAGTGACTCTAAATTTTCTTCCCCACTTTATAATGATCCATTGTCTCATATCAAAATAACCTTAGACGAGGTCAAGGCGAAGTTGAAAACTCTTGATATTAATAAGGGTTCCGGCCCAGATGGAATTTCTCCACTATTTATTCGAAATTGTGCAGATCAACTTGCAGTACCATTACACAAAATATTTATCAAAAGTCTGAACGATGGAGTATTTCCCGATCTGTGGAAGGTTGCCCACGTCATTCCGATCCACAAATCTGGCAGTAAAAATGATGTAACTAACTACCGTCCTATCAGCCTATTATCTTGTATTGGCAAAATATTTGAATCCATTGTATACAAAACCATTTTTAACCATGTACCACATGTACTTAGCCCTTTCCAACATGGCTTTGTAGCTAAAAGATCCACAAATACTAATTTACTCGAGTATATGGACTTTCTGTGTAAATCGATGAATAAAAAAACACAAGTTGATGCCGTGTACACCGATTTCAGTAAGGACTTTGATAAAGTCAGTCACCCTATCTTAATAAATAAACTGGATAAAATCGGCATACACGGAAATCTGCTTCGTTGGTTAGAATCATATTTATCACATAGAAGTCAATTAGTTACTGTTAACGGTTTTAACTCTTCCCCAATCTCAGTTACATCGGGCGTACCACAAGGATCACACCTTGGACCCTTGCTTTTCTTAATCTTTATTAACGATCTTACATTTAAACTTCGTTGTAATTTTTCTCTGTATGCTGACGACTTCAAATTATATAAAGCAATTAATTCTATGGAAGATTGTGAACTCTTACAAAAATACCTTAACACAATATCTACCTGGTGTGTTGACAATGAAATGGAACTAAATATATCAAAATGCAAAGTTATAAATTTCACCAAGAACACCAACAGAACTGCATATTCATATACCATATGTGGTCACAATCTGGAAACAGTTGAATCGATTAAAGATTTAGGAATTATATTCGACAACAAACTAACGTTCAACCAACACATTGAATACATTGTGAGTAAATCAAATAAATTACTTGGTTTTATTATAAGATCAACCAAATTATTCAAGAATTCTAATAGCCTAATAATTCTATTCAATTCGTTAATCCGTAGTGTTCTTGAATATGGGTCAACAGTCTGGAATCCACATTATATTACACAGGTATCTAGACTTGAATCTGTCCAAAGAAAATTTACACGGATCTTGTCTTATCGATCAGGTGTGTACCATTTTCTAGATGGATACGAACAAAGACTAACATATTTCAAATTAGAGAGTCTAGTTAAAAGACGTAACATAAATGACCTCTTAATGCTTTATAAAATTGTAAATTATCGAGTAGATAGTAACTTAATCAATCAAATCAAGTTATACGCAAGGCCCAAATCTACCAGAAACCTTAACATATTTTGGACCGAAATTTTTACCAATAATACTGGATATTTTAATCCTATTTCTAGAATGTCTAGATCATACAATGATCTTGCCAAATCACACATTATCATAGATATTTTTGTAAATAATATAACTTGTTTCAAGAAGTATCTCCACAATTTGTGTACCTAAAAAAAATAATTTGTTTGTTGTTTTATTATTTTACAACTGTTTGTTGTTTTATTATTTTTTCATAAACATTTTCTTTTTGTTAGATTTTTTATTATTATAATTAAGTTTTTTAGAGTTTGTTGTTTAAAAGATTGTTTGTTGTTTTATTATTTTTTCTAAACATTTTCTTTTTGTTCGATTTTTTATTATTATAATTAAGTTTTTTAGAGTTAAGTTTAAAAATACTGGCATTGTTTTTCTTTGTGTTTGCTTATGAGTATATTAAAATATGATTACTGCAGACACATTAGTCTAGGGATATTTATATTTGTATTTAATTTTGTTTTATATTACCAACATGAATGTTTTATAAATATCCTGTTTGTGTCTCAAATAAATAAATAAAATAAATTAATTATCCGTGTAGTTTCATCTTTTTCCAATAGATGTCGATAGTCTATAATGCGAAGTTATGTTACATCCCAACAGATGGAATCTGAGTTAAATATCAGAAGAGCATCATCTATGGCCGTTTGTCTCATGGTACGAATGTGTAGTATATTGTTATGCAGGTAGTCTCAGCTTCTTCCAATAGATGTCGATAGTCTATAATACGAAGTTCTGTTACATCCCAACAGATAGCAGCTGAGTTGAATATCAGAAGAGCATCATCTATGGCCGTTTGTGTCATGGTACGAATGTGAAGTATATTGTTATCCATGTAGTCTAGCTTCTTCCAATAGATGTCGATAGTCTATAATACGAAGTTCTGTTACATCCCAACAGATAGCAGCTGAGTTGAATATGAGAAGAGTATCATCTATGGCCGTTTGTGTCATGGTACGAATGTGTAGTAAATTGTTATCCATGTAGTTTCAGCTTCTTCCAATAGATGTCGATAGGTTTGTTTGTAATAGGAAGTTCTGCTATATCCCAACAGATGGCAGTTGAGTAGGATATCAGAAGAGCGCCATCTATCGCCGTTTGTGTCTTAGGTACGATCGGTTATGGTGATGACCGAAGGCTCCAGTGAGATTGGGTGAGCAACGGAAATATTTAGAGTCTAGCTTAGTAAGGACGTCTGTCTAATTTAATATATATTTTATTTAATATTAGTTAACTAAATAAACCAACTAGTAATCATTCGAACGTTTAACTTATTTGGAAGATACCCAACACATCTTAAGTTTTCTTAATATACATAGATATAATACTTTACATCATTTTTAACAGAACTATTAAATGATTTTTTCTTGATGAAGTTCTCAATAATTGAAATAACGCTGCCATCTGAATTTCCAGACAAAAATAGTGTAGGTAATTTTCATAAGAGCTTTCACCGTTTGAGAGTTTTTGCTGCTTTCAAAACGGACTAATTTTTTGCTTTACAGATGAGTATATCCCCATTTTTCGTGGATGGAAGAAAAAAGTCGGTGACGTTGCACAAACACATGGCGTAATGAAATAAAATCTATTCTTGATTCGGGTTATTTCAATATTTGAAATAGACGATTATGTTAAGGATTTTTTTTTGGTCAATTCAAGCCAATTCGGTTTATTATTTTTAAAACATTACATAATTGTTCATTTGTATGGCTTTGTGTGGCAAAGTGTGTGGCTTTTCATCTTCTCTGTCTACCATTTAAAAAAAATACAGCTCTCTTTTTACAGGATTTTTTCTTGACTTACGAATTTGTTTTGCCTGATGTGCAAAGGGACGATTCAGTACCAAAACTTGGTACTGGACTAGATTTGAATTCTTACCCAAGTATTCCGACCTGATTCTACTCCTCTGTCCCCGTTTCTTACCCCACACCCCTCCTCTCCCTTCCCTAAACCGCGCATACCCCAATTTAATGAGCGCAATAGAACCTTGACCCTGCGCCGTGAAATTCTTGTGTTATGTTACTTAAAGTAACCCACACGTCAAAGAGGTAAGAACTTTGATTGATCGATTAAGCTCACGGGTGAATCACTCACCAAATTATGTTTTATTTGTGGAATGTTTTCGTTTGCTCTATACGTATGGATTGTGTATAAATCAAATAAGCATTTAATACTGTACTTACAAGTTTATTTAAGCAATTTACATCCGATTACAACCGATCCATAATTTCATATTATAAAGAGTACGTATATGAAAGTGGTAGCGAACGAGAAACGATTTATGAAACTGTTGATTCTTCAGCAGTTTAGAACAGATTAGTTCCGATACAATTGTAACAGTAGACGGTGACTCTGTGCAGATGTTCAGTGGTCGCTATTGGCGCATGAGGAGCCAATAGGAATCGCTGATCGTTTGCTTTGCCATAATATCACTTAAGTATATACATTTTTTTTTCGACCGAACATGTAAATAAATAAAGTTATCGCGAATCTGCAAATATTAATCATCGATTAATATTTCGTCGTTGCATATAGAATATGAAGCATGAAGCTGAGAACATTCTGAGAAAATCGATAGAAACTGTTAAAAAAAATAACGAAACGGAAAATAAGAATTCTATTTATGGACAAACTAGGAAAAATATATTTCGTTCATTATAAGAATATATTTATGGCAAATATTAATTATTTTATGCCAGTGAATTGAGTTTTAACGCGTTTTTCTCACGTGCCTAATATTCTATGCATAGTTTTTTCTCACATAGTTCATATTTTATATGTGACTATCGTCATAATTTTAGATTCCATGATAATTTCAAAATATTAAATTAAAATTTAAACAAATTTGACAGCTAGGCATCACAAAATAATGTTAATATTATGTAATACCAAGGCGATTGAATGATGTAGTGATATGACTGAGGATATATCTTTTTTTTTTAATGTAGGTACTACTTTGATTGTCCTCACATGGTTTATTTTCTATCTCCTTAAATATTTGATATTTTTACAAGGCTCAAATTGTAAAAGGTGGAAAAAAAAGATTAAAAATAACTGTATATTTAACTCATTTTCGTCAAAATCGTCACATTGTTCATATTAAATATGCAACGACGATTTGTAGATTGATTTGTAGATGAAAAAGACCATTTACTTGTTCTCTCCAAACATAAAACTGCTGTTGAGGGTAGTTTCAGCTACTCATTGTCAAAACTTTGGAATAAAATACCACTGCCTATTGGAACATCGACATCGTTGCAGTGCTTCAAGAAGCTCTGCAGCGAATGGTTGCTGACTGCACAGTCAACCGCACAACATCATAATTAATCGATTTTAAAATGAAAGGGATACCTAATTGTTATTATTTTATATTTTATTTTATTTGGAAATATCATATCTATTTATTTATGTATTCTTACTATTAATCCTGAAATTTTATTTTATTTTCAAGAAATTTGTAATTTTTTTTTTTTTAATTTTGATTTATTAAATAAGTTTTAATTTTGATGTTTTATTTATATTGAATTTTTTATTATACACATTATATTAAAGGCACTGCTGAAAATCAGCTACATTCCTGGAGAAATCCGGAATGTACAGCTCAGCAGTGGCCCCTTTGGAAATACAATTATTTAAAGGTATAAATAATCACGTAAGTAAACATGTAAAAATTATTGTCAAATAAACGTTTTTAAAAATTATTATTAATATTATTATGTAGGTATTATTAATACTACTTCTTTATAAAGTAAAGGTCTAAAAATAAAGGTCCCGTTAATTATAGAAAAATGATCATTTTTATCTTTAAATAGTCTCACAATAGTCCCCGACTCCTCCCGTCTGGAGCCGTGAGAATTATCGAATTAATAAATTGTAAAATAACACAAATTAATCAAATAAAATTGCGCACGCGGGGATTCGAAGTTGCGACTTCCGATTTGGTAATCGAGAGCCTTACCCCTTAACCACCGAGGCTTATAATAATCATTTGCTAATATCATTACAGCTGATCGAATCTCACCCTTCGTGATATTTGTGATATAAACTTACAAAAAGTTTTATTCTCCGTAAATCGTTCCTAGCTATTATTTTTTTAAATTGATAAACTAATGTTTAAGACAAGACTTTTTATGCATAGCACAAAGGGTAACGCCGTCCTTCCATGGAGCTACCTTCAAGCGACGCGATCGCCGCTCGTCTGTGTTTTCCATACTATTATTAGTATTTTAAAACACCTACATTCCATGGCACAATCACGCTGGCCAGACAGGGTAATGCCACGCCGCTAAAGTGGTATTGATTTACCGCTTTTGTCTTGTTAAATGGCATCCATAAATTATTGAACATTTACAAAGAATATACAATACGTTGGCAATATTTGGTCTGATAAACTGTATGGGCGATATCGAAGGAATATTGTATCGATTTATCAGAGACTAACAATACCAAAGCAAAAGTTTAATGTACTCGTACTTCAGAGCGATTGACCAGCAGCTGAGAATAAAAGCTTAAAAATGCTTGTAACTGTACAAGGAGGTTTCAATAAGAAATATCGATTATTCTCCGTATAAAATTTTTTAAATTAAAAATTTAATATCGATTTATTTCATTAAAAACTTGCTGTAATATATAACTACATTCAAGTAAACAAAAAAAAATGCTCAAAACGCACGATGATAAATTATTAAATGTCGTGTACTTTTTGTAAGAATTTTTTGATCATAAGTATTTATGATTTTTCAATAATGTCTAAACAAAATGATTGGGTATAAAAAAAAATTGAAATATTTTAGTATGTAAGACCTTAAATTTAAATAGAAAAACTGAGGTATTTTTGTTACAAAACACCTTCTCGGATTTATTTTTTAACGATTTTAATTTAACTAAAAAAAAATTTAAAACTGTGTTGTCTAGATTATGTATTGATTTATTTTATTGTATGATTATATGATTTGAAATTTGTGTTGTTTAATAGAATCTATCGTTTGAAAATTCAACAAATCTGCCAACGACCAACGGTATAACCTTAGTATATTGAAAATACACTTTGATTTTTAAAATTTTAAAACTGCGTCTACCAGATTAAATAACAATCTTTCAAAATCAATTTATGTTTTTTTGTAAAAAATAGTCAATACGTTTAGAATTTGATTTGAAAAGGGCTAATTTCCGGTATTCTCTGGTAATAAATGTGATGACCGTGGCCGGTTTCACATTGAGTTCTGGACTCCAGTATATGGATCCAGATTCCTTTGGGGTGGTACTCCAATAATAGATCGTAGGTAGACGATAACGTTTATTATGAGATTATGTACAGGGTTCCTTCTTAGGAAGTCTGAAGGCAAAGAGGACGAATGGACAACAAACAAACCTTTTATGCCTTACTCATGCTGTCTCACTCATGCACGCATGTCTCTTTCATACCGCAAGACATACGTTCATCACATCCCTCCACACTTAAATCCGTAGACAGGTACACAACATGATGATGATAATATTATTTACAATACATACAATATTCCAATATTTACAGTGTAATTCATTATCATGTTGAGTCGAGAGCTGAATCCTGTCTTCATTGACTCATCTGTGTGTCCGTGGTCGTAATCTGTCCTTCCAGTTTCCCGACTTGGAAGCCACCGGTTCACTGGAGCTGGAAGTAAGAGGAGAATCACCCATTAGATTGTCATCCGACATAAAGCCGGAGATATCGTACTCATCTGACGATAATCTCCTAGTCTCAGACGCGATTAAAGGATTGCTGGGGTTCTTTTCCCATGATACACACAATTTAGACAACTGATCAAAATGCCTTTTCCAATACATAAGTTTACCTTTTAAATTTACCTCAATTATATAAAGTTTTTTTCCTATTTTTTTATGTATCTTCCCTGAAACCCATTTATCATTGTTTTGGTCTCTAAAATCTCTTACCATTACTTTTTGATTTATCGAAAAACCCAACGATTCTTTATTATTTCTTTTATAATAATATTTCTGATTTTCCTGACATTTAGACATTTTAATTTTAGTTTCTTTATTAATTCTATTATCCTTATCTCTCCCCCCTCTCGGTACAAAATTGTTTAAGTTAGACCTTAGTTTTCTTCCAAACATTACAACTGCAGGTTCTAAACCAGTTGTACAGTGTGGTGAATTTCTGTAATCCACTAGAAAATTTCCTAATTTTTCATCGTAACCTGACTGAAACTTATTTCCTATCATAATTTTTTTCAAAAAATGTTTACAATTTTTCACGGCGTTTTCAGCTAACCCGTTCGATTGTGGATGATTTACCGGAGTAGTTAAATGTTTGATGCTATTCATCTCACAAAACTCTTTGAAGTCCGCTGACATGAAGGCAGCTCCATTATCTGACACTATTGTCTGTACACTCCCGAAATAACTAAATAAATTTCTTAATATTTTAATAGTATTATACGAATTTGGAGAATTTACCTCCACACAGTCTAACCATTTTGAGGTTGAGTCAATAATCACAAAAAAATATTTATTTGCAATGGGACCTGCATAATCAATATGCACCCTACTCCATATCTCTTCAGTTATGGGCCACGGAGTCAATTCGCTTTTTGGTTGAGATGGTTGAACCTCTGAACAAATTTCGCATCCTCTCGCTAAAAGTTCAATTTCTCCATCTATCCCTGGCCACCAAAAATACCCACTGGCTAACCCTTTCATCTTAGCTATGCCCAGATGAGATCTATGCAATAAGTTAAAAATTTTTTTTCTTAAACTTACTGGGATTATTAGCCTGTTATTCCAAAAAAAACAATCATCAATTATAGATAATTCATTCCGTTTACTCCAGTAAATCCATTTTGAATCATCCTTGTTAATTTTATTTGGCCACCCTGTTGTGAGATAATGTTTAATTTCCAATAAAATTTTATCCGTATTTGATTCCGATTTAATCTCCTCGACATCTATTGGTATATCTCTGTTATTTTTGAATAAACTTAGAATTTGAGTATCAAAGACATTCTCTTTTAGTTTCAGATGTATTTTATTTTTATTGAATCTACCCAGTTTATCCGAAAAAACCTCCGGGAATTTTCGAATTAATTTATCTACTTCACTTCTATCATTCTCAACTACATTTTGAGAAAAAATTTCACTTCCCTCCTGGGATGAAGTAGATTGTAACCCCGTAAATCCAATATTAAACTTTTTGATAAAGTCACGACCTAGAACAGTAGTTGTTCCATTTTTTACTACGCAAAATTCTAACATTTCCCTATAACCGTTATAATCAACTGTTAAAAAAATACAACCCAATAAATTTAACTTACAGTTAGCGTAACCCGTCAAGGTTAAATCCTTTCGTTTTAAATCCAACTTATTGAAGTGTTTAACATAATCTATCTCTTTTAAAATCGAGACTGCTGCACCTGTATCCAGTAAACCATTTAGTTCAACATTATTCACTAAGATTTTGCACAAAATTGGCTCACAATGCACTTCATTTATACACAACAGTTCCTGCGTATTTACAAACACTGAAGAAATATCTTTATACTTTAAACCGCGACATATTTTACTTATGTGACCTTTGCCTTTGCATTTATAACAAATCACGTTTTTAAATTTACAATTAACTGATTCGTGATAATTACCACAATGTTTACACTTCGTTCGTTCTAATGATTTCGGTCTGAACGATGTAACATTCTTGTCCGTAGGTCTAGAACAATGTCTACCCGCCGTATTTTTTTTTTGTGACAAATCGATCTGCCTATTTTTAGAAATCATATCTACACTTTCCGTTTTAATTTGCTTATTAATTACATCGAACGAATCCATTGCAATAGCACATTCTAAAACCTTTTTTAATGAAAAGTTTTCAGCCTCGACAAATAATTTTTCTTTAGTACGACCAATTCGAAGACCGGTGATAAAAACATCTTTTAAATTATGTTCAAGTCTGTCTTCGAATTTGCAAAATCTAACTAGATTTCGTAAACGCGCTATGAAGTCATTAACTGATTCTGAAACCTTTTGTTTCGTAGCGAAAAAAATTTCACGTTCCTTGAACACATTTCTCTTAGTACCTATATGATTTTCGAGTAATAACAATAAATTTTCTACCGTGAAATCTGTAATTTTTTTTGGAAAACACAAATTTATTAATAAATTTATTGTCTCTGTGTGCAAATGGGATATAAAAACCGCTCTCTTTTTTACATCCGACGTTATTTTGTCATCATTGACTAGGATGAACTGCTCGTACTGTAAGACGAATGTCTCCAGCTGGTCTCTCAAATGACAAAACCTGGGCAGTTCTCCTCCTTCCATCTTCACACAGATGCAATCAATGAAAAAAAAAACAGAAAATTTTACAAACAGCACTCAACTCACGACTCTGATGTCTTGATGCTGTCCGATCTCGCCCTTCCGCGAACCGTCTTCTGCTCCTGAACCCTGGTCGTCCTTCTAAGCGCCTTCCTTGAGGTCTGCGCCCGGTTCCTGGTCTTCTCTTGAAGACCCAGACTTCTGAATCCACGCCTTACGCGAATGCTCCTCCAGGTTCTCGGCACTGAATCACCATATATAGGATGCTGCTGCTCTTGCTTCCTCCTTGCTCCGCAATGATGTGGAGTCGTGATCTGACCCGATCACTCGTTGACCCCTGTAGCTTCAATCTCGGTCTTTTTCGGCTGCCCAAATGTAAGAATTAGGCTGCTCCGTGGTTCCCTTTTTCGGCTGCGCCAAATGTGATAATTTGGCTGCTCCGTGGTTCCTTTGTTCGGCTGCGCCAAATGTGATGACCGTGGCCGGTTTCACATTGAGTTCTGGACTCCAGTATATGGATCCAGATTCCTTTGGGGTGGTACTCCAATAATAGATCGTAGGTAGACGATAACGTTTATTATGAGATTATGTACAGGGTTCCTTCTTAGGAAGTCTGAAGGCAAAGAGGACGAATGGACAACAAACAAACCTTTTATGCCTTACTCATGCTGTCTCACTCATGCACGCATGTCTCTTTCATACCGCAAGACATACGTTCATCACAACAAATACCCTCTTCAGTTCAGGCTGAATCCTCTGTATTGAAATAATATTAAAACATTCCGTTTTCTGGCCTCATTCTATGGAGACACAGGTATGAACTAGAAAATACTTCTCTACTTATTAAAAAAAACCACTTAGAAATAATTTATTCTTATTCTTCAAACTTCCTCCCCCCCATCTCCTTCCTCTCTCCTCTATTTAGCTTCAAATATGATTACTGCAGACACATTAGTCTAGGGATATTTATATTTGTATTTAATTTTGTTTTATATTACCAACAAGAATGTTCTATCCTGTTTGTGTCTCAAATAAAAAAACAATCTTAAAATTGTGATTCCATTGTCTCACTAACTCAGGATAGTTTGAACTCTTGTGCGGTGTTCACATAAAAAATATATTATTTCAGTTTATGAATTCGACCTTATATGTGAGTAGGTACTTCCGTACCAACTTTCTTCTCCTTCTCCTTCTCTTCACATACTTTCCTCGGTTTTACAACTAGTGAACAATTGTCGCAGTGTTGTCGGGTCCTTTCTTCGTTCTTTAAACGAAACGGCACTATAATATTTTATTAAATATCCCATTACGACCACAGATCAAACAGATTACACCGTATTAATATTTTAGTACCACTACAGTAAGCGGAAAATGTTGCTTGTGTCGTGATGGAGCCAGCCGAGGAACTGAACACGGGACGCCTGGGACCCAAACGCGATGCCAGATCCAGCATCCGTCTTTCGTTGTCCGTTTAAATCCGACCTTTTCAAGACACGTATGGCTTGCACAAATATACAGAAATAGTAACAAATTAAAAACATTTTAAAACAATTGTGAAAATTTCAATATACCCAATGGAAAAAACACACGGGCGAATAAGAAAAAAATTATAAAAATATCCTTTTGTAGAGCCTCTTCCTTATCCTAATCTCACATTATCACCCAACAGGATTGTGATATCCCCTGATTGTAGACACATTACTGTAGAGGGAGATTTTTTAAAGTGTCACATAAAACAAAACAAAACACTAGTTTTACTTCAACGAAACTTTGAGGTTAGTTGACAGCTTTTTGATATTTTTGCTGACTAAATTAGTGGACGATGTAGAAGAAACACGTTGCTAATTGAAGCATCATTGGGGCTTACTTCAATAGCATACGAATATCGTCCTTTTCTCTAGGGTTCTCCTAGCATACCCACCCTCAATGTCTGCAGTACGTACACAACAATAATATAGGGTTGTTGCTTGCCACCCCAAAGCACTCCCATCTTCGTTATACGGCCACACATAACGCGGGATTTAATGTCATTTTTAAACGTGAAAACGATTTGATTCCGTTCGTAAAATCCAGAAAGCCTTCGTCGGGCGTAAAACACGCCTTAATATAAACGGGACTGTAAAACGTTTAAGTGGAGACGTGAAAAAGGTGATCCCTAGCGCGGCGTTTCCCGAACTTCTGGATATATAGGATTTTTATAAGACGTGTTGATTGAGATACGAGTAACGGTTCTGCCCCTATAAAGTATATAAGTATTACTGAAATTCGTAGAGGGTACTTAAATACTTAATGGTATTTTAAGATCTCTTTTGTTGGGTGGCGTTGCTTTTAATTTTTGCTTTTTGATAATTAACTACATAACTGAAACAGATTATAATACAATTTTCACAGCAGAGTAGGCAGAAATGATGGAATGCGATGCAGATATTTCCTCATTTAAAATACATTTGCTGATATTAAATTATGTATAATAAATAAATATCAGACTAATGACATAACTAATAGATTTAATGCAACATTATAATACAATCATATTGTGGTTGGTAATATGTCGCGCGTTCCGGAGTAGTTATTCTCTCAGTATTGCCCCGGTGAAAAGGCATTAACCATTTTTAGTGACTATGCACCCTAGTGCGGACGATCGATAAGGATTGAAATAATAACTTTCGGTTACTTCTCATCGTTCCCTGGGACAACTGCAGATTTCCAACGTACAAACAACAGTTGACGTCGAATATAATAAGAACACTTAGTCATTGTGAATTCTTAGTAATTCGTTGGCGACCTGCAGTCATGCTAGGGAACGCTGAGAAGTTGCCGAAAAACCAAAAAAAAGTTTCTATCAATTCTTATCGATCGACTGTGCTAGGGGGCCAGGTCTGAAAAGCCAGGTAACATCCATCCCCTCCACGCTCTCTTCAGCAACAGCACACCAAATCATGAATTTTATAATCCCACTGAATCCGTGCAGTTGGGACTCTTGTGCGGTATCACACTAATAAAGTACCTACCTGAGGTCCTCCGATAGCCCCTGGAAAAACAAACTTTATTTTAATAAACAATGACATTTTATATGAGTATTATTTACTGTCATAAAGTTGATTTTAATTAAGAAATCTTTGTGTTGATTGTGTTTTAACCTTTAATTATTTATTATTCATTATGATTTTCTTTCTCTTTGCAGGTAAGTGTTTTCAATTTGAACATCAATATCTAACCGGAAAAACATCATCAACATAACAAGGTAAGTTTCCATAAAATCAGGCCGTACAATTACGCTGTTTAAACGTTCATATAATTACGTTGTTTAAACGTATATTACACGGCATACATATATTATATTCGTACATAAATATTTGATATTGTAAAGCGCTCCGGAGAAGATCAGTATCATTTGTCAATAGCGATGTCGATTTCAGTGATGCGATTGCCAAATTATTGCTATTGATCGTTAATTGATTCAATTGAAGCGATTGACAATCGAGACTTCCCATTGACAAGGGGAATGATGTTTATTTTTATTTAGCACATAACGTCGTTGACAAGCGTAATTGAGGCAGCAAATTGATCGTTTGGGTGAGCGATTGACAATAAAATTGTTAATTAAATTGCTTTATCTATGGAGCTCTTTTGAGTTCAGTGATAATTTCGGTTGTCTAGAGTCTAGATTATGGAAAATAAAATCAAAAGATTATCACTATATCCGCAGATGTTAACAAATGAACTGGAGTGATAATACCGAAGTTAAGCAGCTAATGACGTAAGCAGTGACATTGATAATGGACATTTAGCGCACCCCTTTAAAAACTCATTGTTGTTTGAAATTATCTCTTTCCATAGACGTCACGAAGCAAATGGGGCAAAAATATTGTCGATTGAAGTTCTGTCGAAAACTCTTCAATGCACATTGACAATGACGTAAGCAGTAATCCCATTGATAATGGACATTTATCGCACCCCTTTAAAAACACATTGTTGTTTGAAATTATCTCTTTCCATAGACGTCACGAAGCAAATGGGGAAAAAATATTGTCGATTGAAGTTCTGTCAAAAACTCTTCAATGCACATTGACAATGACGTAAGCAGTAATCCCATTGATAATGGACATTTATCGCACCCCTTTAAAAACACATTGTTGTTTGAAATTGTCTCTTTCCATAGACGTCACGAAGCAAATGGGGCAAAAATATTGACTGGTCGATTGAAGTTCTGTCAAACGCACTTCAATACACATTGGCAATGTCGTAAGCAGTAAGCCCATTGATAATGGACATTTATCTTACCCCTTTAAAATCACATTGTTGTTTGAAATTATCTCTTTCCATAGACGTCACGAAGCAAATAGGGCAAAAATATTGGCGGGTCGATTGAAGTTCTGTCAAACACTCTTCAATGCATATTGACAATGACGTAAGCAGTAAGCCCATTGATAATGGATATTTATCGTACCCCTTTAAAAACACATTAATGTTTGAAATTATCTCTTTCCATAGACGTCACGATGCAAATGGGGCAAAAATATTGGCGGGTCGATTGAAGTTCTGTCAAAAACTCTTCAATGCACATTGACAATGACGTAAGCAGTAATCCCATTGATAATGGACATTTATCGCACCCCTTTAAAAACACATTGTTATTTGAAATTATCTCTTTCCATAGACGTCACGAAGCAAATGGGGCAAAAATATTGACTGGTCGATTGAAGTTCTGTCAAACGCACTTCAATACACATTGGTAATGTCGTAAGCAGTAAGCCCATTGATAATGGACATTTATCTTACCCCTTTAAAATCACATTGTTGTTTGAAATTATCTCTTTCCATAGACGTCACGAAGCATATAGGGAAAAAATATTGGCGGGTCGATTGAAGTTCTGTCAAACACTCTTCAATGCACATTGACAATGACGTAAGCAGTAAGCCCATTGATAATGGACATTTATCGTACCCCTTTAAAAACACATTGATGTTTGAAATTATCTCTTTCCATAGACGTCACGAAGCAAAATGGGGCAAAAATATTGACTGGTCGATTGAAGTTCTGTCAAACGCACTTCAATACACATTGGCAATGTCGTAAGTAGTAAGCCCATTGATAATGGACATTTATCGCACCCCTTTAAAATCAAATTGTGGTTTGAAATTATCTCTTTCCATAGACGACACGAAGCAAATGGGGCAAAAATATTGGCGGGTCGATTGAAGTTCTGTCAAAATCTCTTCAATGCACATTGACAATGACGTAAGCTGTAATCTCATTGATAATGGACATTTATCGCACGCCTTTAAAATCACATTGTGGTTTGAAATTATCTCTTTCCATAGACGTCACGAAGCAAATGGGGCAAAAATATTGGCGGGTCGATTGAAGTTCTGTCAAAATCTCTTCAATGCACATTGACAATGACGTAAGCTGTAATCTCATTGATAATGGACATTTATCGCACGCCTTTAAAATCACATTGTGGTTTGAAATTATCTCTTTCCATAGACGTCACGAAGCAAATGGGGCAAAAATATTGACGAGTCGATTGAAGTTCTGTCAAACACACTTCAATGCATATTATTAATGAGATAAGCAATAAGCACATTGACAATTTACATTCATCGTCCCCTTTAGAAATGTATAAAAATGAACAAATAAATAAAATAATATCATTTTGGGAGGCCAGTATAAGTACCGTTGACCCAGGAACCATTTATTGGATAACCAACCCCCCTGTCATTTCACCCCAAGTCGTTCGCTACGTTTGTTGACTAAGAAGAGGTGCCGGGTTCATTGGGTGAGGTTTGTCTAGATCTTGGCGACGAATTCGTTTTGCCCACCCACTGCTTGGAGTGCCGCATCGGGAGAGACAGGTTGAGGGAAACCCAACTTAACCTTTCCAGCCGGATTCTCGATTCATCTCCTTGCACCGCAATGGGGGGATGAATTCATACGTCCGTCACTCCTGAACACATTGACCCCCAGATTCCTACCCACCCCTCATAACTTTTTCATTACCTCTCCATCCTTTCTCTAAAAAGACCCTTCACACAGCTTTGGCATAGGTAATGTAAAAATATATAAAATATATTAACAAAATTAAAAAATTAATACTTATAGTTAAAATTTTTTATATTACGCTTTCGAATTGGGTTTAAAACAGCTAGAAGCAAAATGATTAAATATTTTTGCATAATAATAATATTTGGCTGATTTATATAGCGCCGATTTTTGTGATAAATCAAGCGCATTTTCAAACCGATCATATAATAATAATGCTGTAACTAAATGTGAAATTTAGGTATATTTTTGATATCAAATACCTTTGTAATATTGTGCCTATTATCTCCCACCTATGAATTTTTATTTCCTCCCATCCTAAAACGAGTTTTATAACTCATCAGGATTGCTCTTCAAAAAAAAAAAAAGAAAAAAAAAAAAGAAAATTGCATAATTTTTTTTTTGTAATTTAATTTTGAAACATTAATTAATCCATCAGGCAAGTTTTAATAAAATGATACAGACGCTTAATAACAAAACCTAATAAAATTCCAATTAAAAGTAAGCCTCTACCAGGGCTTAGTGTTTACAGAAGAGATTTAACAATCTTCTTTGTTGGCAATCATCAGCTTCCTCTGTCACAAAGTTAATCCTGCGCGGGATAATCCGGGCATAAAATGTAATATAATAAATATGGGACCGCTTTTACCTTATAATGCTAGTTCATGTTAAATGCCAATCATTATTAAAATATGTACCATAAATATAATGTTAAATAATATTGTAAGAATTATATGATCCCTATCGCTCACATTATAAAACCGCGTATCTCAAAAAATACGAAAAAAATAATTTAATGCGTAGTTTTATTTTTTTTTAAACTACGTATGGCACTATGATTTGAATCGACAAACAAATGTTTTGACCAATTAGATACCGCTCCTTTTATACAAAGTTTAGGTACAAAATAATTTGGCTATAATCTTTTTTCAAGCTGGCGTGCATGATATCTAGAGTTCTACTGAACCGATTTATTTTGGTTGGTATGAATCTTCTCTACACATCGCGCATCTTTATGGCGCCAAGCAGAAGCAGAATAAATTTTAGTAAAAAAAAAATTAAGCTGAAAAAATACGTAAAAATAATGTTTTTTTTTTCAAACGGCTGCTATTTTATCTGTCTTTTAATAGTTTTCCGCTTTTAACTTTCAGCCTGTTGTCCAAGCAAAAATCATGTAAGTTTCTTCATAGGAGTCAGGGACGCTCATTGATGACACGGCTTAATCACGTTAATCAAATACTTGAATCGGGTCATGTCAAAATCCCTTTACGCAAAGAGAGTGTACGAGACGATCGTGATCTACGAAAGAATTGGATGCGAGGAGCGTGCGCTAAGTCGGTCAATCCTGTATATACCGCTACGGAGAAATGGCACGATTGTTATTTTTTTTTTTTTTTTTCGTATGGTGGGGGGTAAGATGGGGATATTTAGGTCTGCGATCCAGTCTAGGGCCTCAGGCGTCGCCCCGTGGACCTTATCAAGCCCGCCGGGGAATGAATGGAGCGAATATTTATTGACCACATGTCTGATGGTCTGCCGACTCCTTATGGTCCCATATATGCATCATGTGAGCACAATGGCATGGGAGCACCTTATCATATTGACGGCGTTGACCAGCGGCTGAGAATAAACGTTTAAAAATGCTTGCTGTAAGGGTACTAAGAAATAACTGTACAGGGAAGTTCCAATGAGAAAGATCGATTATTCCCCGTATCAAATTTCTTAAAATCAAAATTTAATATCGATTTATTTCATCAAAAACTTGCTTTAATATATACCTACATTCAAGTAAGCAATAAAAATGCTCAAAACACACGATGATAAATTATTAAATATAGTGTACTTGTTGTAAGTATTTTTTGACCATAAGTATTTATGATTTTTCAATAATGTCTAAACAAAATAAGTGTGTAAAAATTTTTTGAAATATTTTAGTTTGTACCTTAAATAAATAAAAAAGCTGCGATATTTTCGTTACAAAACACGTTCTCGGATTTATTTTTTAATGATTTGAATTTCACTAAAATTTATTTCTTTAACACTGTGTTGACTAGATTATGTATTGATTTATTTTTTTTGTATGATTAATGATTTGAAATTTGTGTTGTTTAATAGAATCTATCGTTCGAAAATTGAACAAATCTGCCAACGACCAACGGTATAACCTTAGTATATTAAAAATACACTTAGTTTTTCAAAATTTTAAAACCGCGTGTACCAGATAAAATAACAATCTTTCAAAATCAATTTATGTTTTTTTTGTAAAAATGACTCAATAGTCTAGAATTTGATTTAAAAAGGACTAATTTCCTGTATTCTCTGGTAATACCCTCTTAAGAGGCAATGAGAACCCAGGGTGTCTCTCAGGGGGTCTTGAATGAGATTTCCACGTTGGTCGATTGCCACTCAAGTTTCCACCTATCTTCTGGTGTGAGAGGTGGTCGGAGGAATCGCTCTTCTTCCATCCAAAAGTGTCCATCCATATTATTTTGTATTTCGTATTTAACTGCACCTCTACTACACATTTTTGGTCAGTGTCGAAATAACCATATTAACAGGAAAATTCATATCATTTACCAATAGTCGTATCTGCATAATTCCCACATGGAAATGTCCCCGCACACGTGTGAAGGGAATCAATGCTTTCCATTTTTATCTGTGCTGCATATCAAGTACTGTTTCGATAGCCGCAATGTTTTGTAATCAAATAATACTGTAATAAATAAATTTCAATACATTACCGATAAAAATGAAGTTATCGAATTAGGGGGCGGACACCACAAATTTATTGGTAAAAACTGAGGTACCTACTATGATTTTTAATGTATTTATGAACTTACATTGATTTCTAACAGTGGCAACGCGAGATGAAATTATTTATTTATTTATTAACGCCCCTTTTATGTGATTTTGCTTATGGTTAGTAAAAATTATGCAGTGTTTATTGTACATAACTGATCTGCTTTAATAACAACATTTTGTATTTGTTTTGAGACAAATTGAAGATGCCCACTGAATTCGTATAATTATTTCCCTCCATTAGTATTCTGGGCAAAGAGGAATACATATATTCCCATATGGGTCCTAGAATTTCTACACTAAAATAAATCCCGACTTCTAGTATTACGTAGTGCAATAATTATTACGTTATGATTTATTTATCCAAGAGGTTGAATGTTCAAAACTATAACTTTGATATATCACATAGATTCCAAATGCTAAGTTTATCAGATAAAGCTTGAAACACGGAGGTTTAAATAATATCTAGAAAGTATGAAGTACCCCCTACGGCCTATAATAGAAGAGAATCTAATGCTACAATTATTTTCTCAGCAAATTGCTTCAACAGATTTATACACATTCAAAATTGACATTTAAAATCGTATAAATAAGTCGTCTCAAAGTGGTAAAACTACGGTTTCAAAATTGCCTTGTGAGCCGAAACAGTAATAAAAAACTAAACAAATTAAAAAAACTATAATGCTTGCAGAACTTAATAATAACATTGTTATATTAAATTTATATAAAATTCTACGAGTTCTACGAAAAACACTATGAAATATTTGCAGATGATGTTTAAAGCAGAATGACGTTTTCTCCAAAAGTTCCTAGAAACCTCGTCAATAGCATTTTGCGCGATAAAAAATTATATGTTAAGGTGAAGACATGCGGAAAAACGCAAAATCGTATAAAATCTTGTGTATTAGTTTTGAAAATTTGATCGCTTAGAAATAATATAGATGCTTCAATTAAATACTGTGAGTAGAACACATCTTGGCCTTTGAAGTGATCGAGTATTTTTTTGATAAGCTTTTTAATACGCTTAGAAAAAAATTATGCGTCTGACCTATAAAAAATGGTTAAAAGTGAAAAATCTCCTATTACAAATCCTTTTTCTGGTGTTGTTTTATTGAATAATGTAGCTAATTAAGTTTATTATAGAGTGATCGGAAAACATTTTAATATTTGTATCTGAAGTTCACAAAATAAAATAAAACGTGCATTTTGGCGACGTTTCTTTTCAGTGAATAAAAATAGGCGGTACCCAACGAATTTGTAAGTGCGAATTTCATCCTTATGCCATGTACGGAAGGATTTTAGCCCGTCGCTCATTCTACGCCCAGGGCCCGGGGCAAACGGACTTGCCTTAGTCTACGCGGCGCTTCGATCTTTAAAAATATACTTGCGGAATAACAAAACACTGTTGTTTGCTAGAGATTAGGGTTTTTATTGGTAAACGCCCAAAAATCGTTCGCTCCGCCCAATTCCGAATGAGTCAAGGACTAGTGGATCATCTTAAGTAGTTTTGTTATAACGTTCTTGATTTTTCTGAAAATTCTGTAAATCATCGATCTACAGCAGAATGAAGGTTTTCCTATTGTTGTTTTTATTTTCCATGGACCTTTTACTTTTTTTGTGAAATACTTTTGACTTGTGAAATATTAATTATTATTTTTAATTGATAAACTAATGTTTAAGACAAGATTTTTATACATAGCACAAAGGGTAACAATTATTATAAGCAATAATTATTAGCCTGAAACACTCATCCACATTGAAAAAAATCTCCCGAGAAAGATTCGAACTCGTGGCCTTCTGATTTCCGGACAAATGCTCTACCACTAAGCTACGTCGGCTTATCTCTTACTCGTTCCGTCGACCCTAACTAGAACGATCCCCCCTCCCATCCTACCCTCACCCTATTCCCATTCAAACAACTTGTTATGTAATCTTTCATTATAATCTTTTTATTTATTTATTTATTTAGGAAAATCAACAGATTATTTACATCTATTACAAAAAACTAATAAAAATAAAATCCAATTACAGATTTTCACATAACTTAAAATTGTAATAATAATAATAAAAGTTTAAAAAAACTAAGGGTCCTCTACCCGTGGGCTGACATATTTACAAAAAATACAATATTGTAAATATTAGATAAAAAATAATAGAAGATGTAAGAACACAAAAAAATAACAATTTAAATGTAACTAATCTTCTAATAACCAGCTAAATTTCAAAACATAATGTATTATAAACTTATCTTCATTACACAATAGCAATAATAACAATAAATAAATAATAATAAATGTACAAAATATATATTATACCTACAACTAAAGTGAACAAAATGTGTATAAATTGGATGACAAGTAACTGGAAAGGATTCACAGCAACAACATGATAACTTGCAAAAGGAATTTTTAAAATTATTTAATGTTAGCTATGACAAATTTATATATTAAAGTTTCTTAAATTACATCTTATCATATCTTATCTTTCAAATCATTTCACTTATATATAAATGGTTCCATGTCAACTCAGAATCAACTCAACTCAACACCTCTTTAAAAAGTCCTAAAAAAGTCCTAAAAAAATAGCCCATACCATAACCAATTTTTTCATATATATATTTTTTTATAACTCTTAATGAATTTTCAAAGGAGGTGTGAGAGTTGAGTTATCCGGTCACCATAATAAATACCCTGCAAATGGTAAAAATAATATAGCTTTGTTATGCTTTGTTATTAATGTAAACTGTTGGTCTCCCGAATAAAATAAAATATTTATATTCCTCTAAAATATCTATTTTTGTAGCTTTTGTGTGTGTTGTTGTTTGGAGGCGTTTCATTCCGGTCCTTGATTACTCTTTTCATGTTTTGCATACAAAAATTCTGAACAAAAAAAAACAATTTATGCAGGTATTCAAATGGGAAGCTGGGTAGGTATTTGTTCTGAAAATTGCGAATATCGGCAAAAAGCCACTGCACGCCGCTACGTCCATTTTTGTGTTTTTTTTTATCGAATTTAGGGCGGATCCCTTATCATATGAACATTGTCGATTATATACATTTTAAATTATTTAAATAAATTTAACGATTTCCATCCACAACTTTTAATGGAAGACCAGTATAAATTAACATATACCATATTTATGATAAAAAAGTGTAATTTTTGTGATAAGTTGATAAGGTTTGTTTTTTAAAGGGGCGTTTTTCCCAATCCGTTCTGTCCCTCGCTTTTAACATACTTTATTTACATCATGGGAACATCGTTACATGAGCTATCGTGTATCCTTCATCGTTAATAAGTCTTTTAGTATTAGTAGCTTATAGATGCCTATTATTATAAATTACAAATTAGGTATGTATAAGTTAGCAAATTGGACACCTGTAATATAGACACCTCATGTATTTATAAACTTTTACCTCCTTTGTCAACATTATACACGAGATACTTGCAGTACCCCAAAGGTGACATAGGCCCTGAGGGAAATTATTTTCCTCAGGGCCTCCTGTGTGGATCTGATGTAAAAAAAAATAATCTCCTATTGAAAGACCACCATTTGGAAACGAAACATTGCTTGAAATGTGTTTAGACGACTTTGGCAACCAGATCCGAATTTTTTTTTTTATAGAGAAACCTCACAAGAGTCCCAACTGCTCCCTTCTGGAGCCAGTGAGACTATGGCATCCCCAATTGTGGAGTATGTTGTGAGGCTGAAGGTAAGTGGGGAAGGGAAGGAGATGGGAAAGAGGAAGGTGGGAAAGTACCTGGCTATTCAGATGTAGTCACTAAACACGGCTAAAGCCATTATTAAGCAACGTTTCAATTTTGAATGGTGGTCTTACACCAGGGCGATACTGAGAGTATCTTCCACTCTGGAACGTGCCGCAAATATAACATACATTATTTTTATTAATTAATTGTGAAATAACACAAATTAATCAAATAAAATTTATTTGTGCACGCCGGGTTCGAACCCGCGACCTTCCGAATGGGAGTCAAGTGTCTTACCACTCGACCACGGACGGTCGTCGAATAGTAATTTCCTATCTTCTCCTCTTCACTACCTTCAGATTCCCAACATACCTCCATAATTGAGAATGCATTTCACTGGTTCCAGACGGTTGGGAGCAATTGGGACTCTTGTGCGGTACTCCCATAATTTTATGGATAGGTTATGTAAGTACTGTAGTGATAATAAAGAAAACTCTGGACGATTGTAATTATATCATTATACCTATCACCTTGCCGGAGTGTGATATGTACTATATGAAGGTTTTTTCGAGACACATTTAATAAATTGTGTGCAAACTTAAAAATATAACTTCGTCAAAATTTGCAAATTCACTTTGGAGCACCATTTTATTAATGAAAAAACCCTATTTTAAACATATTTCCATTGTAATTTTTTGTCTTTGATGTTCTAAGCTCCTCCCCGTTCCACCTCTCTCCCCCTCCACACTCTTCCCTGTTGATATTCTAAGCACCTCCCCTCACCACCTCTCTCCCCCCACTACTTCAATTTCTACCCACGCATAGCTTTGTATACTTGATTATTTAGTTTTTAGTACAATTAATGTTCTCGAAACATGTCGATTTGTTAAAATAAAGATTATCGTGGTAAAAACAAAGTGTTTTAATTTTTCATTAAAAATATAATATTAAACTGGTTTCATTTTCTATCTTCTTTGAATATTTCCACACTTTTTTTCTTACTGAGCAATTGGAATTTATTATACAACGAATTGGCGTCTCTTCTTGTTTTAAATGATGAACCAAGAACCAAAAACTGTGCGAGGAGAGGATGGATCTGCCATGGACGGAGGCCGATCAATCGGCGCAAGACAGGGACGTATGGAGGAGCCTTGTCGATGCAGTGGGTCCCCGACCCGAATAGGACAAGGGGAAGAAGAAGAAGAAGAAGAAGAAGAAAATAACACTGGCGCCCCTCAAATAGTTTCATCCTAATAAAAATTCTAGAGAGGCAATTGTGTGCATTTTTCATAACGCCCTTCTAGTTTTCACCGTTGGAGAGTTTTTGCCCTCTTTTTCTGCTTTTCATTTTTTTGATTTATATTTAAGATACCTACGCAAAGTTGATGTTTTTCTTAATTTTTTATTAAAGTTTTTTTTTTACGTTTACATTGGGATCCGAAAGTTCCTAGTTATTTTATGTAATTGTCAAGTGTCATAAATATACTTTAACCCACTAAGTCTCAAAATTTTCGTTTTGCAATAAAATTTAAATAAAAGGAATATTTCTGAATATATCTGAAAACTGTTGAAAGATGAAAGAATATGCTTTCAAATTTTATTTATCATTTCTAAAATATTAAAAGTTTTAATACAAACATAAAAAGGTTTTAAAAATGGTTCACCTTAAGTTTTTTCAATATAAAATTACACATAATGAAAAAGTACAAAAAAACACACATTTTTATTAGGCAAATGTATTATAAACATTATTAATACCTCACATTTTTGTCGTTTCATAAAAAATAAAAATTTCTTGAAATTATATACATTTTTCTCAAATCGCTATCGGAAACTTTCATAGAGATGCATATATAAATTTTTGTATGGTTAAATTCTAGCTTTAAAAATGAAGCGTAGAGTTTTCTCTTTCTAATGCCGTTTAGATCATATTCTCACCGCGACAGTAAGGGAGATACAAAGATTTATATGAAACCTATCTGAGCTGGGACAAATTTGGTCTCTTGTTATTTGTACGGGTTAAAGGCAGAATTCAAAACCATTTAAATCTAAAATATAAAGACGAGGAATACGGTATAAGGAAATAAAATCTCAATTATTGGTTTTATATAGTTTAATCTCATTATAAGTCCGCATATTGGGTTCTAAAAGATTTATTATTTAATTCAGTTATCAATTTGACGACGCGCGCTTTAAAAGTGCAGCATTCGGAGCTTAATGGCGACGGGCTCCGAGATTTGAGATGATCAAATGATAGAAGGCCATTAAATTTATATTCCAGAAATTGCAATGAATACGGAATTTAGCTTCAGTTTAAAGGAAGCGACGTTATCTCAAAATAAAAATAAATTACCTTATTTTATTACTAATAAACTTACTGTACCTACTTTCTATTAGATGTTATGTGGTTATTTACACTATACTTACTAGATCCTATGTGATTATTTGTAGTATACTTGCTAGACGTTATGTGATAATTTATTACTGGTAAACTTACTATGCTTACTGGTTGTTATGTGGTTATTTATTACTGGTGAACTTTCTATACTTTCTAGATGTTATGTGGTTATTTCTTATATACTTACTAGATGTTATGTGGTTATTTCTAATATACTTACTAGATCCTATTTGGTTATTTATAGTATACTTCCTAGATTTTATGTGATAATTTATTACTGATGAACTTAGTTTACTTACTACATGTTATTTGGTTATTTATACTATCTTTACTAGATCCTATGTGGTTATTTATAGTAACTTGCTAGATGTTATGTGATAATTTATTACTGGTGAACTCACTATGCTTACTAGATGTTATGTGGTTATTTATCACTTGTGATATTACTGTACTTACTAGATGTTATGTGGTTATTTTTTATACTATAATAATTGACTTACTATACTTACTAGACGTAATGTAATTTTTTATACTATACTTACTAGATGTTATGTGGTTATTTATTACTGGTGAACTTACTATACTTAGGTACAAGATGTTATGTGGTACAGCTAGAAATACACATCGCCATTATAGTCTCCTATTTATACGTGGAACTTACACCGCTTGGGTAAGAAGATACATACGAAGTTTCTTAGATATGTTCAATACAAATTGAGAAAACCTGTAATTTATATCTGCTACAATACATTAATGTTTAATCTAAAACTGCTTTCTACCCGCAGATTAAAGATAATATAGGCCTCAGCACGGGTAAACCACCTAGTGAGGCCAACATTATTGAATTTTACTATTAAATGTAAAAATATTGTATCAATAAATAAAAAAAATAAAATTCTTATAATCACTAATCTTCTTATTAATGCAATATCAACAGCGATGGGGATAGCAAATGTAAAGTCATGCAATGTCAGAATGTTTATTTTTTCATGCACCAAAGCGAAAAGGTTAGTTTTTTGTTATTAAAAATCGATAGTGTACAAACTACTCCCAGTCATGCTTTCTGGCATTTTATACTACTTAGTTATTATCGAAACGCCCACAAACTTTGCAAAAAAAACTATCCATTTCTTGTACGCCAAAACAAAAAAAAACTTTCAATACATATTTTCGTAAGCTGTAATTCCCAGCATGGGTCTTACAAAATCACCCCTTCTTTAAGGTACATAGTTGTCCGCATAACTTTTTTCACGGTTTTATAAATATGCCTCGGTTTTTTCCTCCGCTAGACAAATTGCCGTAGCATTAAGGAAAACTTTCATCCTTCCCTGTTTTTCAGTACAATCTATAGGAAATATTTAATTTTCTTTTGTCATATCAGCGACAGTTATTTTTATTGCTTATCCAGAACAAAGGAAAAGCCAAATAAATATCAAGTCTTTGAAAACTCCCTCGTTCACAAAATGATAATACTTAAATGGAATGAAATACTTAACTTAAAGGAGAATCGTATAAATGTATATATTAAACTGTAAATGCTTGTTTACTGTGAAATTTATAAAAAATACTCGTTTTCGTATGTTTACAATCAGTTTTTTAAAGTTTTGCTCGTAAATTTTCATTGTGTTTTTCAGTGATTTTCCGCTGCTGGGCAAAAATCAATCGGTTTCCCGTGTGAATGAACGGTTTATGTCCTTCCCTAGAGGTCACTGGAATCTTGTTCTGTTTCCGCTAGCTTGCGAGTACTTCTTAGAATATTATATTACTAAACTTATTTTTATTAAAAACCTGAACTCATTTTATTAAATAACTGAACCTATTTTATTAAATTCTAGGCTACTGTAGATTCCAAAAGAGATATTCTTTTTTTACGATTTAAATACAAGGTTTGGTATTTCGATGATGTTTTTCTTTATATGCCGGTTAAATATCTGTGAATTATGAAGAAAAATCCATCCAAAATTCCGTCCTCTTCTCATATTCTTTCTTTCTTACATTTGGATTCATAATATTTTCCATTGCTTGGAGTGCAATAACCCTACTGGCCACCATTGTGGCATTAAGTTACATTCCCACATAAGTGTCAGTGACACCTTGAACTGATTCCAGTCTTTATCCAATCGTCTCCAGTCCTCAGACTTCCTTCTCATTCTGTTCCAATCTACTTCTATAGTCAGTCTACCGTTTTCTTGGTATGCCTCTGGGTTGCTTCTTCAGGGGCATCCACTTGCTCATGTTATTCTGTACCCTTTCATTTGGCATTCTTCAATATAACAAGCTCATCGCAGTTTTTGGGACCTACACTCTTGCAATATTTAATCATTGAAGAAGATAATACTAATGAATCTAAAAGAAATGTGACACAGAACCAGACATAGAAAAAAACGGTAGCGGTCGCAACTGAGGATCAAACCCAGCGCTTTCTCTGTCTTTCCGGTTTTCACCTCTAAGCTATTGAGACCATGAGATAATTATTTTATGATAACTCATATCTCAATTTATGAATTAACAATATTATCCTCGACTAATAGGGTATTTTCACAAACCATAATTACGGTATAAAAAGGTTAAAAGTTTATTTATCTATTTCTAATCATCGTACTATAAATGTGTAATTATAATATTTTCAATAAATATATATAAAATTGTTTTAGAACACTTTATTTCTAAAATTTTCATTTATTATTGTTATTTTTAAAAACGATCTAAAACCGCACATTCCGATATGTTTCCAACTGGCCATAATGTCACTGTGAGGTGCAACGTCATTCACAGTTTCAATCTTAGTTACAATGCAAAAAAAATGTATATGTTAAGTATATAAATGAAGTTATTATTATTAAAAAAACGCTTATGGTTCGTAAGACGGCTGACACCGACGTTGGCTGCTGGGACGACAACAACGCCATCCTCACGAACAAAACAAACAAGTCAGTTAGGCACATTTGAAATTGTTATTGAAAATGTATTTTTTAATGCCTTCATGATGGTATTTTTTCTTAATTTTATTCGGTAATGAAATAAAAAAAATATATAAAAATATTCCCACACTTTTCCCATATCTTTGGGTGTGTAGGAAAATTTCCTTAAAAAAATTTCTAATCTTTCTATATTATTTCATTCTTGAGTTCGTGAGTAATAATAATAATAATAAAATTTGTATGATTTGTATAGCGCCGTTTGTATGAAAAATCACCTGAACGGCGTCGTACAAATTTCTAATATGTTCCACGATCTAACTACGGACTAGACAAAACATTATAACATTTTATGGCTAAAATATTGCATCCACCGGTTCTTCGATCAGTGATACAAAACTTTATGAACAATGCATTTGAGCAATGAACACGAAGCTGCGTAAAAATGGTAATGTTTTTTTTTACTCTCTAAATGCAGCAAATATATACAGGACCATACTTACCCGGTAGATCACTTGAAATTAACACGGTTTATTTAGAGAAATTTAGTTACAGTTTGCAAATAGTATATTGTGAAGTGATCGCACATAAAAGGATTTCGCAAATTATCATTACTGATTTAGATACCTAGATCTTTCACTAATACAATAAAATCAATGTAATAAACCCTTCTTCACCGCTGTGAGAATAATGATATATTAACAATAATTCTGGCTTTACTATTTATGCTTTGCACGCTACCGTCTATTGAATATAATAATGTATAATGTAGTATTTAATATCCCGCCATGAATTGGTAGCCGGGTTTTGGGGTCGCTAGCAGCAGTAATTGACTCAATCATACTAATTTCACTTATTCATTTATGGCTCTAATAATAGAGAAGCATTTTGAAAAGGCAGGGGGATGTTTTGGGGATGGAACATGTTATTTTGATGCATTCGTGGAGACACGTACATATTACTTGTTTTGGTATTGATTATTATAGTTAACCGCTACTTATAAATTCTGTTTCAAATTTCTGATTATATTTTCAGGCAGGTAAGTATCTAATGGTATCCAACTTCTTTTTTCAATAGTCATCACTCTAAAATTTGCCTTACTTAATTGATATAAAAAAAAGGATTTGGTGTTGGCTTGTTCTGAAGCTTTTTATTGTCCTAAATAATAACTCTAATATATTGAATAACCAAATTAATTTATCGTTTAGTCCCATTCTAGATATGTTTCCAATAAACCGCTCTGTTATTGCTGGAATTCCCGCAATAACCCCCCCCCCCCCCTCCCCTTTTAACCACCACTCCAGCACCTAAATGTTTGGTATATATCTATCAATATTTTGTATCATAGGGTTCTTCCGAAACCGGTAGAGTGTAATTAAAATTTTAAGTGGTCTAAAACAAATTTTTATATTTTATTGTTGTTTTTATTTTCAATTTAATTTTTAACTTTAACTTTTTCTTCAAAATCAAAGAAAAAAAAATTCTTCCACATGTCGTCACTGGTCTCTAAGCCAAGTAACCAACCAACCCCTCACCCCGACCCTAACTTCCCAATACCTACTGATTTTTATGTTTTTGTAGAAAAGAAAAAAACTTCAAAAATGTCACCGGAACCAAAAATTTTATATACATTTTTTTACTTAAAATAATGTCAGGAATCACTGGTTAAAGTAAGTCAAGTACGATGCTTAAAACCCTGTATACCTACACCAAAACACATACTCTCTTAAAATCAACATGTTTTATTAGTTCAAATTCAAATATTTCACAAAATTATAATAAAATGGGTGCAATATTCCTTCAGCTTTCTTCGTGTTTTCCACCATCTGCGCGACGCGATAATCTATTCCGACGGGAGACGATTCAACGATTCAGAGCTCGAATAATTCCACATACAGAAACATACCGGAACGTCCCCGCATGAACATCAATCATAGGTAATGAAGTCGTTGCCATGAAAAATATCATTCCTCGCGTGAATGCAGAGAGGCTGAATTACCTACTATTACTCGGAATACTCTCGCATGCAAATGCGTAGGACAAATTCTTATGGAATTACGTGTATATGATACTATTGCGTTATAAGAACTTGCAAATTATATGCGAATATTTGTAAACAGAAAACCAGTTTTGTTAACCAATACGTTATTATTGTGAATGAAAATGTTACGTTGGTTGGTTTGGAAATATTGTCGATGAGGTCGTCTTCTACAACTAAGTTTCATTGGAAATGCTGAGAGAATAACTTTTGGAATTTTTGTAAAATATCGTATAGTATCTACCCATAGTACCCAATAAAATTCTACGAAAAATGCCTATTGTTCAAATTTTTTTGCGACCGGCTTTCCTCTTAAGAATGTTTAAATATGAAATCTTGTACTGTAATTTTTTGAAATAAAACTTCTTTACGCACGCTTGACTTGGGGTTAAGCTGGCGAATTATGAAAAGTGTAATGCGTTACGGGCGAGGCAAACGGGCTGTATCACACTGTAGTAGCAAAAGAGAACAGTGCGCGCGCACATTTTCTTTCTCTCTTCCTCTCAGAGCCAGTGCATGAAGATTATTCGTAATTTAATTTCGTTCTTGAACAATTTTATAAATAATGTTGATGCAAGAGAGAGAAGTGCGTGCGCACATTTTCTTTCTCTCTAGAAGTTTTATTTCAGTCGTGTGGTCTAAAGCACACTCGTTTTTTTCATATATATATATATATATTTTTTTTTTTTTAAATAGATTCTAATTTATTATACAAAAGTAAAAATAAAATTAAAATCTACAGAAATTGGCTCTCTTCGCTCAAGTAACTGGAGAATCTTTGAAATTCCCGCCCATTCAAATTGGGGTGTAATTTTGTCACAGGTAATTAAAGGAAAGAAATAGGAGTTACCGCGGCCTTTGTAGTATTCTCCGTTCTGGCTGCTTTTAACTGCATTTATGGCGGAATATTTGTATAATCGTATTATAGAAATAATTAGCGGAATGGTGTATTTTGTAGCGGCGGCGGTTTATACCGACAGAGAGCGAAGAGCGGAATATTGAGGCAGAAATGTTTATTCGGCGGGGATCAATTTATGTGCGGGTAATAATGACAGGTACACACAGAATCAGGGGTGGGAATGTGGTTAGGAAATATGTAACAATACTAACTTCCAAGTACAGTGGTTCATGATATATAGAGCCCAACCACAAATGATTGGAAATTGCAATAAACCTGCACCTTTTATTTTATTACTGCATTTTGAGAGTCTTCAATATACTTAATATAGCTGAAGTCGATTATTTTAGTTTGGTGAAATTGACAATAATAATTCAAGCGCGCTCGGATCATTCTAACCGCATAGCAACACAACCAGTGGCGCACCCCGACTTCCTCAATAACCCCACCCACCCCAGAGTCAACTCCCCTTTAACCAACACCCCCTCTACACCGAGGAACCGGGGATATTGACTAGCCGACACTCCCGCGCAAACACGCATTTTAACATAACTAGTTCTCCTACATGTATAGTATTTATTGGGTGTGATTGTCTTTTTTTTAATTTAAATAAATTGTTGCACTTTACACCGAGTAATTTACATGAATCATTGAATGTACTTTTGGCATGTGCATGGTAGCGCTGGAAATTTGCGTATTATTTTTCAAAATTATGGCTGCATACTCACGTACAGATTAAAATTTCTAACTTGTACACAAAAAGTTATCGGTTTTCTTACATCTTTCTGTAGTCCAGAAGTTGGTTTTAAGACTTCTTATTTCGTTGTATTTCTTGTGCTTTGTGGTCTATGGCCAAGGGGTGGAATCCAGGATTATAGGGTGTGTAGTAAAAATAGTTTAGTTTTCGGTTTAATTGACATTTCTACGATGGTAAAATAGTGGCGTAGGTTCCAATGATGTCAGAAATCATCCGAAGCGTTTATATAGTAATCTCATAAAATGTATATACATGATGTTTAAGAGACGTACTTGACTTGCTTGAGGGTCAGTAAGTCAGAGGTAAGCTGAGAGTCAGCCCGCGCCGCACGTGCAGCATTTGCAGGTGCAGATTTTGTAATGTATGGACTTGTATGAAACGATGTCTGCCTTTCAGCATACGTTGTTTCATACAAGTCCATACATTAAAAAATCCGCACCTGCAAATGCTGCACGTGCGGCGCGGGCTGACTTCCAGCTTTCGCCGACCCTTAACCAGTGATTACTGACATTATTTGGGGTAAGAAATTTTATTCTCCGGTGATATTTTTGATGTTTTTTTCCTACAAAACATAAAATAATCGTAGGTGTTGGACAGTTGGGGTCGGAGACATAGGTTGGACGGTCATTCGGCCGAGTGACCAGTGACGGTAGGGAGAAGTTTTTAAATTTTGATTTTGATGAAAAAAGTCTCCGGAGACCAAAATTTCGTTTTTTTTAATTTATTTTATTTGGAAAACCAACAGTTATAACATTTTATAAAGTATAAGAAAACATGTGTAAATTATTTAACCAATAATAGGTTTCCACTGAAATAAGCATAGTTTACATACTCGTATTTCACACACAAAATAATGTCAGGAATTTATTTATTCTTATTAAGTTTATTTTGTAGAACTCCATTTTAATTTTTATTTCTTTTATATATTCAATAATATTATTATTCAATGTATAAAAAACAGTTTATTATAAACAAGTTCTGCTTCGTAATTATTAGTATGTGTTACAGCTGTTTCGCCCTCTGAAGGCATTGTCAAACTGGTGTCAAAACCACTTACAGACGATGAATTTATACTAAATCTAAATCGATATTTACGATGACTCATTTCTAATTTCTTGCATGTTATTTAAATTGCAACCCTGCAGTACCCTATATATTTGTTAATTGTTTAGAATATTTCGATTGTCTGTTCTTTCCTTTTCATTCAACCATATTACAAATATTAAAATTGCTGCAGTAAAATTCAGCAATTTTAATAAGAAATTAGAAATGAGTCATCGTAAATATCGATTTAGATTTAGTATAAATTCATCGTGGTTTTGACACCAGTTTGACAATGCCTTCAGAGGGCGAAACAGCTGTAACACATAATAATAATTACGAAGCAGAACTTGTTTATAATAAACTGTTTTTTATACATTGAATAATAATATTATTGAATATATAAAAAAAAAAATTAAAAAAATGTCAGGAATCACTGGTTAAAGTAAGTCAAGTACCTACGTCCCTTAATATCCTGCGCATATGAAAATCTTATGGTACCCAATCATTAATTAGCTCTCCGGGTTTGAGTTTCGCATATTTTACGGTGTCAAACTACGATAATAGGCGAATCCGTAAATTACTTCTGTGCAATTAGAGTTAATATATTATGTCATGTAAGTATATGGTATGTTCCGGCGGTAAATTGACTATTTGCACTAGTGGACTGAGTTTTCTAAGAAAGTAAAAAAAGACGTCTCTCGACAAAGCGTCCACTGTGTTTATAGTCGGAATGAACGTGTCTGGAGAAAATACTTTTCCACTGGACGGTAAATACACCGACCGTAAACTGCTTGAGTACAGAACTTAAGATTAAACTAGCATATATCTGTGGAAAATCTAGGTTTTCCGTGTGGCTAAGAATTAAATTAGAAAAACACAAGATTCTAGGTACTGCTTTTTTTATTTTTGTGAAGTTTTTTAATTATTTTCTTTTTTCTTTTATGGTATTTTACGCATGTTGCATTTGCTTTTCATTATTGAAGGATATTTGACGTCAGATTAAATTATGTGGGCATTTTTTTTTTATCATCACTTTTAATGACTTAATGTCACTTTTCAAAGGTTTGTAGTTTTTCCATTGTTTTGAATTGTCATGAGGCAGAAAAATATGAAACAGAAAAAGGGCAAAGAAACAGCCGTATCCGTATAGCCGTAGCCTTCGTTCGCATAAGAGTTGTTTTTTTGTTTTTCCGGAAAAATGATATTTGAATGTATGCATTTCTGAAACTGTAACGCCGTCCGTTCATAGAGCTACTTACAAGCGACTCGATCGCCACTCATCAGTATCCTCCATACTATTTTGCTAGAGTTCGTACACGCCGCAACGCGCTGCACTATCAAAATAGTATGCCGGGTACCGACGAGCGGCTTCAGAACAGTTTCAGAAATTGCACGAATACTTACCCAACGAACAGATCGAACCAGATTACCAATTTTTTTTCATATTGTCATCCGTTTTGGACATGGAAGGGCGACCCGGGCGTGAATATTTTTCAACGCCTTTCCATCTTGAAAATGCTTACACCACACAAAAACACGTGCATGCGATAAACATTCATTGTTATCCACTTCTTTCAATAAATTATTAGTTTCAGTAGCGGTTTTTCCGAGTTTAACGTGAAATTTCACAAAAATTCGTTGATCCAGACTTATCATTTTTCCGGAAAAACAAAAAAAAAACAACTCTTATGCGAACGAAGGCTACGGCTATACGGATGTATTTACAGAAGTGAGAGGTACTACTGCATTCAAAAGAAAATGCTTCAAGCTACATAACTTTTGGGTCGTTGGCGTTTTTCGCATTGCATTCTTCTTCTGCAGCAGCGTCAATCTCGTTATTTAATAGCCACACCTCGTATACCAAGATACATGTCAATAAGTCAACAAACTTGTTCAGACATATGCTGCGTGTGACGCTGTAACATTATGACCATTGTAAGGTATTTGCTTACCGCGACAGTGACTGCATTCGAGATATGTGAACGGTGATCTGTCTCTGACTTTCATCAGATCACTGATCAACTAACACAGCTAACTTACTTCAATTGATATAATAATATTATTTCTTTCGTGGAAAATTGACACGGGGGAAAGGTGCATTCAAATTAAGCCTAACACTCGATGTTGTTGGATTTAATGTTATAAATGATATGATTTGGTGATTGTATCAACTAATGATAATGATTGTTTCTTACTAAGTACGTATTTGAAAATATCGACGTTAAATTTTTCTTCTCTCTCTCTATGGTTTCAATCCTGGGATTGGTTTGCAGCAATTTCCTTTATTTTTCTCTTCCATTCTTCCCTGTCTTGTGTCTTGTTCGGCTCTTTTGAAGTCTGCATATGATGAGCAGCGCACGTCCACCAGCAGGTCCTCCAGGTACTCTCGGCGTGGGCGTCCCCTAGAGTTTGTCCCCTCGGTCATACCCTCCATTATGGCATGCAAGAGGCCTTCGTGTTGTATTATATGGCCGATCTTGCACGCCTTTCGGACAAGGTCCTGAGCAGGTGCCTTCCTCCTTCGATTCTTTGGAGAACCTCCTCATTTGTAATGTTGTCTCTCCAGGAAATTCCTAATAGTCTTCTATAGGACCACATCTCAAAAGCCTATTTTTAAATTTTTCTTAAACTTCATTTATTAACACCGTTTCTCTTATCACCAACCAACGCCCCTGCGATAGGTCCTACGATTTGCTATGTTTGGTGACTTAACAAAAGGTGAGGTTTGTCTAGGTATTGGCGGCGGATGCGGTTGCTCTCCCACTTCGTGGCGGGCCAGATTGGGAGAGGCTGCTGAGGAAGACCCTTTTAACCTCCCCAGCTGAACTCTCTCGACCCATCGCCTTGCAACGCAGTGGGAGGGATAGATTAATACGTCCGTCCACCCCTCACATATTTTTCCTTCACAGAACTTCATCTCCTTTATTTTCCTAAAACGACCCTTAACACAGCATAATGTATTAATAAATCATAAATAGATGTTCAAGATTGTTTTTACACAAAATTAATATGTAATTCACATGTTTTGTAAAAGCTTAAATATAGGCGTATATTAAAAAATACACATTCCAAGCATGTGTTTTGTGCATAGATACGCCCTCTATTTTGGTGTATCTTTTTTTGCCAACGTCTTTGGTTGCATATGTATACGATACGAATGTAATAATATAATGTCCTGGGCTCGCTGGGCGTTAGGAGGTGGGCGGTGGGCGGTGGGTGGAGGGCGTTCGGGTGTCATATAACATCAGAAGCAATATGCATGCAAATTCCTGAAGCATGCAGGCTTACATTTACAACGTAGTCCCTATGCCCAGAGTACCGAAGACTCATATTTGTTTGTCGGAATGTCGCCGAATGCAACCTAAATACAATCAGATCGATATTAATCTCGTGTGATATTATTAACATTGTGTACGGCGAACACGTTCGATATTTATTGAGATACGTCAATATTTATCAAATATCGTGATATTTATTGAACATGTAGGCTAGCGTATTAACGGATCACAATATTATTGCAGATGTGAAATAACTCAAGTTAAGAGATTTGAACCCGCCATCTTCGTTCACTAGTCGAGAGCCTTACTTCTCGACCACGGATGACGTCAAAATAATTTTACTAAACAAAAAAATTATAATGATTAAACTAAAATGGAATCGTAATTTGTGCACCAACGTGCATTTTTTTCATTTTATTATAACAATTGTTCTGTGAACAGTAGTCCTCATTTTTCTAGTCCCTTTTATTTTTATCTAATTTTTTAATACATCAAAATCATTTAATTTTCTGAAATCGTGATATTCGTAAGAAGGTACTTAAATAGCTACCTGATTATAAACAATGCATACAATGCAATAAAAATTGAAGGTAAGTGGGGAAGGGAAGGAGACGACGAAGAGGATGGTGGGGAAGTGCCTGGCTATTCAGATCTAGTCACTAAACACGGCTAAAGCCATTTCAAGCAACGCAACGTTTCAATTCTGAATGGTGGTCTTACACCACGGCGATACTAAGAGTATCTTTCACTCTGGAACGTGCCGCAAATATACTATATATTATTTAATTTATTAAATAAATTTTATTTTGCGCACGCCGGGTTCGAACCCGCGGCCTTCGGAATGGGAGTCTAACGCCCTACCGCTGTGCCGGCCGTCAACTAGCGGGGCGAGTCGTGAGTCACTGCTTGCGTTGCCATTGACAACGGGTTTTTTTAGAAATTGTGTAGTGTGCGGGCCATCACATTGACATACACAGGATAGCGAGTTTAGTTGCAAACTGGTTTTTTCTCAGTTGCCTCGTCAACGGAGGCCCTTCGGCTTACCATAATAATAAAATGGATGCAGCAGCTTTTCGAAAACGGACACGGAACGCACAAACAAATACACAGACAGATAAAATGCTGAACAAAGAACTAAACCCATTAAACAACGAATTATAACTAGATTTTTAAAGAGACCAGCCATGAGACGATCTAATATATCATATAATGAAGGTGAATGCTATGTAGGTTGTTGAGATGTGTGGCGGTCTATCCCCTGTGCCTGCCCCTCCAGGTAAACGGCGTGATGGTTAGTTATTAAATTATAAATAGTTTTTTATCAATAAAGCAAATAAAAAAACAGATTTAAATGGAGTGTGATCTACATTTAAATCTGTTTTTTTCAGATCTTTTTATTCAGATCTTTTAACCCTTTTAACGAAAAAATTACGCAACTCATAAATTATTTTTAACCCTACTTACATATATTGAATCAAATCTTCGCAATCTATTTCGGTAAAATTCAGATATTTATAAATCTGAGCACATAATATAAATACATTTATTATTTAAGTAACCGGGAAAATAACTTTCAATCTATTTAAGTCAATCTCAGATTTTTAATCTTTACTAAATATACACAAACAAAGGTGTAGCAGAAATAAATGTTTATAAATAATTCTATTGAATGCGGTACTTTGAAAACTCCTTCGTAGGGTGTTTAAAACAGTCACAATTACTTAACAAAGTTATTATTACGAGGATTTAAAATAGATTTCCGTGCTTATATTTATAACAATGACGCGTTTTATTTTGAGACAACCAAATTTTGTAATGTAGATACATGAATTTTTAAAATTAATTTAGTAATAATAATAATTGAATAATTGATACAAGATTAATTTATATATAAAATTAGCTATTTTAGTATACAAAATTAATTGATTCATATAAGATAAGCTATTTTAGTATAATGCTATATCAGTGTAATATATAATTATAAAATAAATATTTGAATAATTTTTACGGCCTCCGTAGTCGAAGGTGTAGGTCTCTCGACTAAGTGGGTTTTAGCACAATTAATTAATTAATTGAAAATAATATATAGTATATTGGCAGTACATTTCAGAGTGAAAGACACTGTCAGTATCACACTGGTGTAAAACCACCATTCAGAATTGAAATTGAGTTGCTTGAAATGGTTTTAGCCGTGTTTGATTACCAGATCAGAATAGCCACTTACTTCCCCCACTTCCTCTCCCACCACATCTTCTTCTCCTCCCCACTATTTTTAGCCTCATTGCATAACCCAATCGGGGATGCCATAGTTTCACTGTCCCCTGACGGGAAATATGTAGAATCTATGTAATAAAAATAATAAAATCTACCTATAAATGAAATCATTCTTAGCTCAAAAGCTCTAAATGTGAGGAGAAGGTTATTTTTGTAGTTCGATCTCTCTCTTGAAATATCACCACAAACAAAGGACCAATCTTTAAAAAACCTATTAATTAATTTAAATACTTAAGACGGGTTGTTTCACAGAATTTGGACAATTCATCAAATTTATTAGCTTTTCAAATAGATTAAATAATCAATAATTTGTAAAATTACATTCGTTTGTCAGTCTATGAGTTGTTTGCATAATGCTTACATTTCCATTTAATTTGGGCACTAATGAGGCGGGAATGGGTACCTTCGCCCCGGGAACCATTTATTGGATAACCAACACCTCTGCCGTAGGACACCCCAAGTGGTTCGCTACGTTTGGTGACTTAGCAGGCCCGGATTCATGGGGTGAGGTTTGTCTAGGTTTTTGGCGGCGGACGTTCTGGACACACTGAACCCCAGATTCCTACCCAACCCTCATACCTTTTTCCTTCCCAGAACTTCCTCTCCTTCCTTTCCTTAAAAATACCCCCCACACATCATTGATAAATTATTAAAAAAAAAAATTTAAAGTATAAAAAAAAAAAGAACAGTAGTATAGTAAACTGAGATTGTATTAATAATATGCAGTTAGATTTTATTTAAAAATAAAACTATTTACTACACGTGATACGTTGAATTACTTATCGGGCTACAGAATTAAAACCATTACTTTTCTTTGAAAAGAAAATAAAAAAGGCAATTGAAAGTGTCAAGAATCACTGACAAACTGAAATTACCCTGACAAAGTTTCATCAACACACAGATTGCTCTGCATTTTAGCTTTCATCAAAATAACGCCAACGTAATGACATCCCGTGGATCGAGCCGGTTCAAATCAACATCAAGCCCTGTCATTAGGGTGGAGGATACCCATCAAGTGCCCACAGGTTTGTCGCTGGCGATTGTTTGGAAATTTTAGGGTTTCAAATACCCGAGGGTGAGTCATGCCCTCGCTCTTGGCCCCACACCCCCTACCTCCAACCCCCTGGCGGGTGTGGGCGAGGGCCCCCGGCGGAAGGGGCCGAGCCTCCTCGACTCGAGCGAAAAAGTCGAGAGACCACTCGTCGAACTCAGTTGATGAGGATTACTCGAGTTGTATCTCTGATATTGATTCGGTTTCTCTGAGTGAGGATCGAGTATTGTGGATTGTACTTACTACTTATTCTGTTTGACGTAATATTTTAATACAATCCGCATTCGAAAATATTAAAATTACTCATATACCGTAAATACGTGTACAAAGCATTGCATGATTTTAAATACATCTTCAATAATAATTCACATGTTAAATATATAATTCAAAAATCTGTTTCTGAAAAAATAAGAAAGTATACAGATTTAGGAAATGAAATTAAAAGAATTTGGCATTCTCAGACTATAAAAATATTACCTTTTGTTATTTCGGCTACTGGCATTATACCTAGCTCTCTTATTAAAAATTTAGGCATATTAGATTTGTCAAAGAATTTGTATATAAAAATGCAAAATCAGTCATTTTAAATACATGTAGAATTACGAAAGATTTTTTTAATATTTATATTGAGGGATCAGTAGGATTTATCGGTCAAATTAGGAATTCTACAGAGCCGAACCCTCTGATATGAAAATATCTGGAGACGGTGAATTATATTCCCATTTAATAGTTTGGTAGATTAACGTGTTGTTCTTGTATTGTTTTGTATTAATTATATTTATATAATACACTTGCATAACGTGGATTTACTAGATGATCATTTATATGGAAAAGTGTATGAAAGTTCTGTTCCGTTCCTGTAAATCTGGTGAAATTAATTTATTTAATTTTTCCGAAAACTTTGGTCTCTTCAAAATTCATAGTGAATCAAAATATTATTTCACTATCTTATGATTGTTAATGTCGCTGTAGCAGACATTGAAAATATACTATGAATCGCGAAGAAAAACATTAGCTTAATGCTAAATCACCATTCTTTACTACGAATCGGTTTACATTATAATTACAAAAATATATGCTTTTGATAAATTGAAGCTTTACAATTAAAATAAAATTCTTAATTACTTTGTAAAAAATAAAAGCGTTAACTACAAAAAAAAATATTTTTATATTAGAGATGTATGAACATAAGAAAGATTCTTTTTAAAACTACAATTTTTTGCTTAAATTATCAGTTTCCATCGATTAACTTTTTACTTTTTATAAAATTATTGCCAAAAATATGTAAAAAACCTTTCTTCCACTTGAAATCGTGACCTCTAGACATTGTTTGCCAAGCGATTTTTATACCTATTACGTAAATTGCGGTATAAAAGCACACTAAGAATACACATATTTTTGGCTTGTGGCTTTCTCGGGCCGGAATTCCGATTTTCTACCGATTTATAACATATGTCTCTTGAACACTTTAAGTTTCTAAGTTCTTATAAAATATATATTTTTTAAAATAAGTAATATTCGAAGATTTGTTGAGCCGAAACGTTAGTTACATAAAATTCCCTCGATAGAAAAAAATCGCAAAATGTGCTCCAAAAATTATTATTTACTCTTTGTTTCTGTTATTTTATAAGTTATATGTATGGAAAATTTCACAGTGTTTCTTTAAATCCGGTCAGTGGTTGTGTGGGCATCGCGTTTGGGTCCCACCCAGGCGTTCCGTGTTCGATTCCTCGGCTGGCTAAGTCCTCCATCACAACACAAGCAACATCTTCCGCTTAGTGTGGTGGTAGTAGGAGATTTTCAAATGTTGTTGGGTTATTCGTAACCCGGAAATGTTTGTCTTTCTTTTTTAGAAAAAAAAAATGCTACTTAAGGTGTTGAAGAGACATTTTAGGTATATTGTAAACGAGTTGTGTTTTATATAACATTTTCCCAATTTTCGCTAGAATTTTTACGTTTTAAATATTAGAGCGCTCGCTCCAACGTTCGTATTGTCGTGTCTCTCCTTCTTATTCTTTTTGGGAGGGTACCGGCCCTGAAACTTCACATCAAAATATTATAGAATATCTACAGTTTTTACCTTGTTTAGTTTTGTTAGTAATCTATTCTACGAAATAAAAGCATATAAAACCGGTGTTCAAATTTGCTTAAGAACGAAGCTTAAACAGTTTTTTTCTTTATAATAACAATTTTTTGTGTATAATAACTTCAGTCGGTTTTATAGCATCAATTGCAAAACAATCAACTTTAGAGGCAATGCGTTCCGGGTCCGGAATGTACAACCGAGCCTCTTTTGTCAATATTGTCAAGTCAAATATGTTGGTGTGTACTCGTAACAAGCTAATGGATCTGTTGACAAATATATGTTTTTATTGTTATTATTATTATGAGCACATATTATTATATGACTTTTACACGGGAATTCAACCCGTAAACTCCCAAATCAATTTCGAAAATATTTTTTAATATTCTCTCTGTTTAATATCAGATATAAAAATATATCAACATCGTGTCTCAAAATTAAAAATCTACGGTATTTAGTGATGATTTTTGCTCCTGCTGGTGAAGATATGTTTTTTGATTTTGGTTATTTTTTATTTTTCTTTTTCCCTAATTCCACTTTAAACTTGTGATATATATGATCGACTGTAATATATGTAAGTCTTAAGTATGGAAAATATATTATTTAACGGGGAAATGTTACGAAACATGTTAAGAGGATTTACTTTTCTACGAGTTTTAAAGTTCCACGTTTAGTCTTCCCTGTATATCACATTATATTCCTAACTTTAAAGTGCCACGTTTAGTCTTCCCTGTATATCACATTATATTCCTAACTTTAAAGTGCCACGTTTAGTCTTCCCTGTATATCACATTATATTCCTAACTTTAAAGTGCCACGTTTAGTCTTCCCTGTATATCACATTATATTCCTAACTTTAAAGTGCCACGTTTAGTCTTCCCTGTATATCACATTATATTCCTAACTTTAAAGTGCCACGTTTAGTCTTCCCTGTATTCCACTTTAAAATCGTCCCTTTATCAAAGCTTAAAACCACAGTTACGGAACAAAGACAAATATCGACCTATATCCAAACTACCGATTCTAAGGAAAGTACTGGAAAAAATTGTTTATGATCAATTATATTCTACTATCTCACCTTCACTCTTAAGTAATCAACACGGCTTCATGAAAAATCGCTCCACAACCTCAAATCTTGCATTTTTTATAAATTTTCTTCATGCTCAAATGGATATGCGATGCCAAGTAGATGCTATCTATACGGACTATTCCAAAGCATTCGACCGTGTTAACCATTATATTCTTTTACAGAAGTTATTAGGTCTAGGAATTCACGGTGATCTCTATAGATGGATCGCATCATATATTAGTAATCGGCACCAAATTACGGTTGTCAATGGCTTCACATCCTGCTTAATGGAAATCGTCTCAGGTGTGCCCCAGGGGTCGCATCTCGGACCACTCCTATTTAATATTTACATAAATGATATTTATGTATGCTTTAAAAATAGTCATTTTGTGTTATACGCGGATGACATGAAAATTTTTAAACCTGTACAGTCTTTATCCGATTGTATGGAATTACAAAGCGATCTTGATAATTTGTGCATATACTGTGAATCAAACTTATTGTCCTTAAACATTTCTAAATGTCATTCTATTACGTTTACTAGAAATAAAAATAAAATCAACTATCATTACAACTTGAATGATAAACCTTTACAATCTATGTCTATATGTAAAGATCTAGGTGTTTACTTAGACAGCAAATTAATTTTTGATAAGCATATCGAAAAAATGATCACAAAATCCTACAAGATGCTAGGTTTTTTATTAAGAATATGTAAAGCTTTCAAAAGTGCTAAGACACTAGAAATGTTGTTTTGTTCATTAGTCAGAAGTCCACTGGAGTACGCGTCCACAATATGGAATCCTCAATATAAGGTATACATAGATTTATTAGAAAATATACAAAATAAATTTTCGAAACATTTACTTTTAAAATACAACAAAACTACAAATAATATGTTAACACTACAAAAAAGACGCACATTGTCGGATCTATTGTTTCTGTATAACCTGCTTAATAATAATATTGATAGTCCCGAATTACTATCCGTCATTGGTTTAAATGCTCCAATGAGGCGTACCAGGCACACTTCTCTTCTTCATATAGAAGCCCACAACACCAATGCAGCAAATAACTCACCAATCACTCGCGCAATCACAACCTATACCCATTATGAAAAATTATTACAATTAGACATTTTTCACGATTCATTGCGAACATACAAAACGAAATTATTAAATTTCTTATCATTTTATTAAACTTTAGTGAGCAAATAATTTTTTATTTTAAAATGTAAAATTTTCTCCACCCATACTTTTCATTTATGTTTTATTAGTCAACCAATGTTTGATTCTTTTCATTAGTTTCATCATAATATAGTTTTAAAACCCAGGCGAAATTACCTATTGATATTTTACAGATTTACGTAATAGGTACAAAACCATGTAATTTATTTAAAATACCTTACAACTTATATTTAATGTACTGTGTAAATCTTATAAACGAATGAATAAATAAATAAATAAATAAATATAATTATTTCTTATCACATAAAGAATTAACGTTTCTGTAATGTTTCAAAGTCAATAATTACAGCTGGGTTTGTGGTTTAATTGACTTCTTCACTATCGATCGTCCAGATGATTTGTAAAAGTGTAACCTATATCTGGTACAATACTCAGATTACTCATTAATGCATTGTCTTGTTTTGCAATTTAAAGTTTAACTTTTTCTACTGAGTTTTCGAATTTATAATTTTCCATGGAAGAAATTTGGCGGTAGTGTGAAGGGTTGTTAACATTTCCTTAACGCTTCGTCTCTTCCATATCCTTCTTGAGGCTACTTACTACCCTGATAATGGATACTGCAAAGCTGTTCGAAACGTTTGCTCAAGAAGGAGCGATAAACGAAATGACTCAATACTCTAAACTATTAACACAAATGATTAGACATCGGTATTTGTTACTGTGAAAAAATGCAGAACGAACATTAATTTAAGAGTACGTACTTATAGTCGCGAAATTTTAATTGAATCATCAATATTGTCCATTTCCGTGCTAGTACAAGCAATTAAACGATAACCTTGTTCTGAAATTAAGTATTTGCGATATCTAATGTTATTTTGTTATTTATGACAATTTTAAATCACTTTAATGAACAGAATCTTGCATTTGCCTCGCGGTCGATCAACCGCCAGAACAGCAGTAATCGGTCCGCCATACTTCACCGGCTTCAGTCGCCCGCTGGAAATTCCGCCGTACATTTCCCGGTACAAATTTGTGAGGCTTTTCCCGACGGTGCTGCCACCTAGCGGCGATATGGGAACCGCCCCCCTTCTCGTGCACTCGCTGGTTTCTCCACCGCCAGTGATCAGTTCGCGCCGGGCAGCCGTGCCGGTAGGACGTCTATCCAGCTTTGGCTGGGCGACTCCCCTGCCTTGGCAAATTAATATTCTAACTCTCATGTTGTGAGCGCATATGGTAGAATAAGTTTCGGCGATACGTTTCTTTACGAGTCACACCCGCTTTTTTTCGATTTTTTTGTATGTGTTATGTGCTTGTTACGGTGAACAGTGATTTTATTTTATTATAATTTACGATAATAATCAAATTTAAAAATAATTAATATATTTTATAAAATTTAAAAAATAGGTTAAAATTAAAGGTTTTGTATGTATGTATACTTTTTATCTTTTAAGAACAATTTTTTATTGAAACCGAGTTTCGAAAGACAATTTCGTCGTTATTTATTACTTCAAGATGGACAGTTTTTAAAAGACAATCTCGTTTGAAAAACAAAACTTTTTATAAACATGAAAAATTTTAATGATTATGTGAATGAATTTTATTAACCCAGGGGTATTTGTAATTGTAAAAGTTTTTTATGCCTACAAGGTCATGAATAACCTCAAACAACTTTTTATCATGATGATCAATCAATCTACTGAAATGTTTTGAAAAGTCTGAATTTTAAAAATATTTGGTGTTTTTGTACTGAAATTGATCGATTCGATGAAAAAGAGTTCAAACGAAATTCTTCAAACAAAAAATCTTTCAGGTTTGTATAAAATTTTTACATTTTCAGTATTTCAAAAGATTGTTTTATTATTATGTATAAATTTCAGGTTACTAGTAATAATTTTGTATTTATGAAGAAATGGTCCTTTGCTGCAATGTACAGAGTAAATTATTCACCATTGCTATGTAAGTAAACATGTTTAAATTATTTGTATTTTCTTATGAAACAGTGCATAGATTTTCATTATAAATTCTAATTTATTCAGCATTATTGATAAATTTCCATAATAAAGAAACCAGGAAGTGAGTATACAACATTGGAATATTGAGTGTGTTTTTCAAACTATTCAAAATAAATTTTTCATGCACTCAATTTTATTTCATTTAAAACATTTTAACACATGATGAAAAAATCAATTTACATTCATTCAACGAAACGCCTATTTTTTTTTGCAATAACTCCACACAGATTAATTAACTTCACTAAATTATGAAATCATTGAAAAAATTTAAATAATATTAATAAAAATATTTATACTTATGTCTGGTTCTTTTTAATATAGCTTTTAAGCTAGCATTAACTGTTATACATCGTTCAATTGATTAGTCAGACATCCCCGAAAAATCGAAAGTTGAGTATGCAGTTATATGTAAAAGTGTACCCTCTATCTGGTACAATATTCAGATTACACATAAATACTGCCAATTCAGTTTAAATACGGAAAAACTTGTAGTGAATTAAACAAAATGTTGATGTTTTCTAGGTTTATTTAAATATGTGTTATTTTATGACATATTTAATATGTAAAACACAGACACGTGTAAATAATAATAATATGATTTATGGTGAGCATTCATGATGCTTTTCTCATTATCTCAAACCTATTTGGAGATGTCTGACTTGTGAACTGGACAATCGATTTATATGTACTTTTATAATACTTGTGTAGTGTACTTTAGTGAAATATTTCATATTCCGTGTACCTGTTTGTCTCAAACTCTGAACACTAACTGCCAACTGGAAACAGATCGCAGGCAAACTAGTAACTTATGTATTGTAGAACAGCGGAAAATTATTCCATTCGATTTGAGAGTTCTGCATTTTATTAGCATTGGAAATAGAATCCTATTTTGTAAATGATGTAATTTTCCTACAGTCGTTGTGCAACTCTGCATGTGTTTTGCTTAGACGAAGTTTCCAGTGTATTCAAATAAAACACTCGATATGCAAATTAATCCATTAAAGTCATAAACTAAAGAATCTATTAACTATTAACTTTTCTGTCTATTACAATACAATCTTTAACTGTAATATGATAGTATGAGAGCAAACATAGCAACCTTTAGGCCGAAGTTTGTTGAATTGCAAACTTTGGAATAATATTTTTAAAATTTTTATACTTTAGGTTACCTAAAAATCGGTGACTAGACGGTTGGGCCCCCGAAATTAAAGTTATGATAAATGTATAATTTTTTTTAATTAATCAATTTCAAAACTAAAATCGTCTTCAAAAATAATTTTAATAATACGTTGATATGGATATCAAACGAATTTCTTTACAGTGTCGATTTTTTTTGTATTTTTCGCTGATATGTACAATATATAGGTAAGTATGTTTCTGTATCTATTTGTAAATAAAAAAACTTAGATAGAGCCTAAAAACTCATAATAACTTGTACAGCGCCTTTGAGGTGATTTCTCACAAAAAACGGCGCTCTACAAATTATTATTATTATTCATAAGTTGTTACAATGGTTTGTCTAGTCTGTAGTTAGAAGTAAGATTGTAGAAATATATTATAAATTTGTTCAACGCCCTCGATGTGATTTTTCGCAAAAACGGCGCTATACGGATCATCCAAATATTATATAGACGAGTAGTTTTATCCTTGATGCATTTGAGTCACCATGTGTTATATACTTTTGTTATTCGGCGGTATATCCTCTCTATACATCCCTTCCGTATTCCGTATTTTAGCTAAACCGACTGCGTATTGTACATAAGTATACCAGGAGTCAAAATATCGTAACAGAATCCTAAAAATTACATGCTGAAACAATAATCTCGTAATTAGTCAATGTACGAGTATTTATTCACCATAGAATTTTTTTTTAATGGTACTGTCTTTATTTTTTGTGCCTAATTTCTCATATTATTTTACACAGCCGGTAACCGGTTGTTTAAGTGTTTTGCTAATTGTTTAATTGTTATAACCATTAGCGACGGTGAGGGCAAATGTCATTTGTATGTTAAGCATATCTGTTAATATTATCACGCATACACCCACATTGTCCTATCAGCTGAACCTCGCATTCCTGTTTAATAATCGTATCCTGTTACTATCCCGCCTGTGTTCCCGTTTATCTTAACAGCCAGTCGGAGAGAGTTCAACCGTTAAAAAGTCACTTGTATAAAATATATTCCAGAAGTGAATTCTAATAAATGCCACCCTTCTGGAAACAAAGTCCCGGAAACATCGAAATAACCAACCCTTCAAATAAAAATAAAGGAAATCTTCAAATTATTCTCGTTCTTTCTACGCCAGGAAATAAATAAATAAATGCAAATGGGATACGACTTGTGTACACGATGTTTTCGGCGACAATTTACTTGGGGGCGGATCTTTAATCTTCCAATTCCAAAGAGTCCCAACTGTTCCCGACCGTCTGGAGCCAGCGAGACTATGGCATCCCCAATTGGAGTATGTTGTGAGGCTGACGGTTTTGGGCAGGGGAAGTAGACGGAAAGATCAGATCTTGTCACTAAACACGGCTAAATCCATTTCAAACAACGTTTCAATTCTGAACGGTGGGTGTTCTTTCATCATGGCAATACTTAGGATAAGTTATTAAAAAAAATTTGGACATTTCATCAAATAATTGAAGTAAATTTTCATGTTCTGTGTAAGTTATATTATTATATCATTTTAGGCCAGTTGCTTTATAAAACTGAAATAATCACGGAACTTGAATAGAACTTTCACAAAACGTGAAAATTAAATAGTTAAAATTTTTTTCGTATCTTCCACTTTGGAAATTGCCGCAAGATATATATTATTATTAATTTTAAATAACTAATAACGAAAAAATACAAATTGATTTAATTAGATTTACTTGCGCACGCCGCGATTTGAACCTACGACCTCCGGATTTCTAGTAGAGCGCCTTTCCCCTCGACCACGGAGACTGTTATATAAATTTGCAGAACTGAATTATCTCTGATTTAATACTGCCATCGCTTACAATCCATTGCAGATGAATTATCACCGTTATTCAAATCCAACGTTTCACTAAACTTGTCTTGGGATAGAGGAGGGCAGGAGAGCAAGAGGAAGAAGACGCTAATGGGTCGGAGTGTGCATTTAATAAGAAACGACTAACTTACATTACCCTCGATTCGACGGCGCGCCCTCAAATAGCCGCCGATTTATAACGAAATAAACACACAAGAACTCCGATGAAATATGGTATGAATAAAAAATGGCGGAATTAAAGTCAGCCATCAATTTATAGCGAGTAGCGGGAAGAAGTGTGGCGAGAATTTTTTTCTTCCTCGCTTTCAACCCCTCCTTCATCCTTCATTTTATTATTCTCTCTTCACTCCTCACCCCCTCCCAGAGGTAATCCCTGATCATTCGCTTGAAACTCGCAGATGTTTTGCGGTTAAAATATTTTTTTCAAACTAATCAACGGCTAGTAGTGAAATTCTAATCCTCTCAATATTTTTGTGTCACATTATCATACTCGGGTATTTCGTCTAGCGAGTCGCACAAACTTGTACCCGAATTAGCCCGTGGAAAGATCGCCCCGGTACCTGAATCTGAACACACTTGACGTAAAATTCGACGTATCTTTAAAACCCACAATGAGTTTTCATAATTTTAACATTACAACGGCATGTTTGCAATGAACTATATAAAGATATCTTTCTTGTTGTTATAAATATAGGTTCCATGATAGTTGAACCTCCGACAGTTGCCCCCGGCATATTTAAATATAATATACAGTCGGTTTGTACATACCAGCGTATAAAGTAGAAGAAATTAAAAAAAAATAGAAAAGAAAAATATGGAAAGTAAAAAAAATCCAAATTGTAAATAAATTCGTTTGATATCCATACAATTTTTTTTTTCACTTTAAGTCCACACAGGCTGTCATCTTTGCGGATGCTGTGTGGAGGGTATTTTTTAAGGAAAGCAAGGAGAGGAAGTTCTTGGAAGGAAAAAGGTATGAGCTTTGGGTAGGAATCTGGGGTTCAGTGTGTCTAGATCATCCGCCGCCAAGACCTAGAAAAATCTTACCCCATGAACCCGGGCACCCCTGCTAAGTCACCAAACGTAGCGAACCACTTGGGGTGACCTATGGCAGAGGTTTTGGTTATCCAAAAAACGGTTCCCGGTGCGGCGGTACCCATTCCCGCCTCCCAAAACGTATTTGCAGTGTCGATTTTTTGAAAGTATACGCTGGTATATACACCATATTGACAAATAGTTTTGTCCTTGATGCATTTGAATGAAAATATGTTTTATGCTTTTATTATTCGACGGTACATCCTCTCTACACGGAGAAAAATGTTATTCTAAAATACGATCATTTTATTCGTAAAAACGGTTAAAAACAGGACTGAAGTCACGAAAAAATTATTTATAACAAACAGTTATTAACAGTGTTTCAATGTTTATTGGCGGGAAAATGTAAGAATAATTTGTTATTGGTATACGCACGAAATTACGTATACCAACAAATTTTTCTTACATATTCCCGCCAATAAACATTTAAACCCATTGTTAATTTGTTCGTAAGAACTTCAGTCCCGTTTTTACGAATAAAATGATCGTATTTTAGAATAACATTTTTCTCCGTGTACGCACCCCTTCGGGAACACATATTTTGTGTAAGTAGGTGTACTATATTTTCCCTAAATTGACTGCATGTTGTATAGAAGTATGCCGGAGTGTAATTGTCGTTGGATCAACTGAATCAACGGAATCATTAATTTTAGAATAATAGAACAGCATTTTCAATTTTCTTTTTCATCATGGATGTCACAATAACACATGGTCGATAGTTTTTTTTTTCAATGCCGGTAACCCGGGCGTTTATTGACATTAAAGCATATTTACAGATCATGTGCGCTACCCGACTATAGTTAGGAGACCCGTTAACTTTTAGAAAGCTGTGTGTTGAATTACACGATGGAACCACCTTCAACCCAGCTCGCGGTGAGAGAAAAAAAACTCGGCGTAAACAAATTAGTTAAAATTCGACAAAAGCTTACTTATCCGTTTATTTGTTTACCCCGCCGCGCTATTAGTTCCTTTGTTAGCTTGGTAGTTTTAAATGCTGAGGCAAACATGGCCGCCTCGGCGCTGTTTATGAAATGTCCACTGTAATTTTGTGCCGTCCTTTTAAGCCGGGAGTGCCGGGGATAGGTTTGGGGGTGCGGTGCGGAGGGGCTCGACAAACAGCATCAATCATCCTGAGTTCGCGGCGTGTAATACCATACCGTGTTAGCTAGTTGTAGGTGGCGCGCTATTCGATTTCTCCCCATTCAACCAAGAATCGCTGCAAATCGAACGGAGCTCTTCTTACAATAAATTCCTTTTATCCACATTTCTTTCGGGTGCATATTTGAATTTCAAATACCATCCATCGATTCACCCTTGTTCGCAAATCATCCATTGATTTCAAGTTATTTTATTATGCCCACACGAATTTCAACCATCCCTGGACTAAAGAACTGTCTCTTTTGAAGTTTTTTTTTTATTTTTATATCAACTGTTTGAATTTCGAATTTTATCGGACGTTGTACCCTTTCAAATAATATATTTCGCTATTCTTTTTTTAAATTCTTACACTTGTTTTAATTCGACTCGCGAAATTCAACTAACGTGTTTTTGTTTTCGGTAAGTACCTCTTCATTTTTACGTCATAAGTATTTTAATTTAGAATATAATCGGACGTTGCACGCTTTCAAATAAGATTTCAGTATTTTTCTTAAAATTCTTAACTTTGTTAATTCGACTCCTGACTTTGAAAATTCAAATGTCGAACTCTAGAATTGCTCTTGTTAAAGTTTTTTTTTCGGTAAGTACCTACCTGTTCATTTTTACATCATAATTTATTTGAATTTAGAATATCATCGATCGTTTTACGCTTTCAAATAAAATTCTCTGTTCTTTTTTCGAATTCTTACCCTTGTTTGCAAATCATCCATCGATTTTCATTCAAAGTAGTTTTATTATGCTTACCGGACTCAGGAAATTGGCCCCATTCAAGTACCTACTAACTTTATTTTAGTTTATGTCGGTACCGCTTACTTTTATATCAACTGCCTGAATTTTTTTATATTATCGGACATTGGAAGCTATCAAATAATTATAATTCTCGGTTTTTTTATAATTTATTTCAACGTTCGACTCGCAATCCGAAGGTAGCAACCGGCGTGCGCAAATAAATTTTATTTGATTTATTTGTGCGATTTCATAATAAATAAATAAATTAAATATAATATCAAGTATTTTTGCGGCACGTTACAGAGGGGAAGATACTCTCGGTATCGCCCTGGTGTAAGACCACCATTCACAATTGAAACGTTGCTTGAAATTACTTTAACCGTGTTTGGTGACTAGATCTGAATAGCCAGGTACTTCGCCCACCTTCCTCTTCCCCATCTCCTTCCTCTCTTAACTTACCTTCAGCCTCACAAAATACCCCAATTGGGGAAGCCATAGTCTCACTGGCTCCAGACGCGAGCAATTTTGGACCCTTATGAGTTATTTACATACAAAAAAAATATATATATATATACATATATTGTTCGTGTTTAAAATTCTCATTCTAGTGTTCTTAAATCGAACACCTTATATTTAAACTGTATTTTTATTTCGATGTTTTTGTTCGTATTTCGAACACCATCGGGCATTGCACGCTTTCGAATACAACTCTGTTCTTTTTTTTAAATTCTATTCTTAAATCGAACACCTCGGATTCAAATTGCCTTTTTCAAATGTGGAATGTTCGAATTCCAATACAGCGCTCGTCTTTATCGAGTACCTTACGACATGGCTCGCGTGTTTCGAGAACTAAACAACCGAACGTTAATACAGGCGGCGATGTATCGAAAATTTAAAAAAGAACAAAGATTCGGTTCAAGAAAGGTTGTTATGTGGCGTCCTTTCGGTTCGGTAGCTAAAGGAATTATCTCTTTGCAATCCGGCTTATGAGATTTTTTAAATCGAGCGATTCTGTCTGTACGAGCGCATTACATGGCAATGTTTTCCCGTCTCAAGTGCCGAACAAACAGAAATAGCGTTCGTATTGATATTCAAAATGGTCCAAATTTATTCTATATTCAAAACATTACCGGCGATAATGGCTTGCGCCTACAAATTACGAGCATCTTAACTATAAAGCAATACCTATTTGTTTGTCACAAAAAAATAAATTATTATCTCATGTAGTATTTATATCATGAGCTAGGGAGCTTTTAAACGTCCATTTTTAATTCTGAAAAAATTAGACAGTTGCCGTATTGCATAATAATAAGTGTTTTTTTTATCTTTTTTTGTGACAAGTTTTATAGATTGCGTTTACACATGTAACTTTTTTGAATTACATGATGTTACTGGAAGAATTATACAGGGTGGAAGGCGTTGGTATCTGGCTTACTTTAACCAGTGATTTTGAACCGGTTAGTAAAAAGATCCCCACAAAATTATTACTTTGTGGAGTTAATGTAAAAAAAAAATTATTTTAAAAAATTGCTTTCACGTTAAAATCTTCGCATTATCAATCCCAAATCGATAATAAATTATTTATTAGTTCATCGAACCTCCTTAGCTTTTCATTGTAAATGTTCCATTGTCAAAACTCGCAGAATTACAGCTGTTATTAAAATCAGAATCCACATCAATCCGTAATATCGCGATTTGTTTGCTAAATAGAGTAGATATCTCCGCAATCTCTGATATCTACCCGATTTGCGCAAGTCACAAAAATCAATCCGAAATACAATGGGCCTGATCCCCCATTGTTACCCACTTCGTTCATCATCTTTCTCTTGTAATTTGCGTTAATGAACGTATTCTGAATAATATTTCGCGAAAGTGCTGCCATCTAGCGTAGCTTCAAACTACTTCAATGGTAAGACAGCTTTTCAATCTTAATTATAATTATTATAAACTTAGCATTTAAACAAGGAAATTAGTAAATTTTTGCATAAAATCTCACTTTTTGCTGCTTAATTCGACATTTTAATATGGAATAATTTCTAACGTTTGTGGGGTTTTTACATCGCGAAGAAAATAAGCTTTATGGGGTAATTTGATATCAGAGTAATTTGTTAACAATGATAAATGTTCTTCAAGTCAGAAACACTCGGTTTTGAAGCCGAAAAAATCACTCAAAACAAACATTGCCATTAATAAAGTTGTGCTAGAAAACAGAGGAAAACAAATCCAGAAACGTATTTTTTTTATTTGAAATTCATGAATTTTTTGATCTTTCAATACGCTTTTTTTTAAATCTTTTTTACTTGTGGACAATTAAAAATAATATACAGTTTAATTGATATTTTTAACCGAAAAAAAAAACTGTGCGAATTTTATAACACTAAAGCTCACGACAGATCATCCAAACGGACTGATTTTCTGCTGTTGAATTAAGAGGAAACTGGGCGGAGTTTAGTCCATACATAGGTACTCCTCAATATCCTCTCTGGATTTAGACACTAGTGTAAATATTTTTTTAATAAAATATAGCGTGTCGGTACGTTTTGCTTTCTTAGATAAGTTTTTTTAGAGAAGTTAGTACTCTCCGAAAATCGTTAAAATTACCTAGTTTTAACGCCATCAGCTGACGTTCAGTATACATACTAAACAATGTTAGAGTATATTATTCTATACATTTAGTAAAAAAAACACTTTGAAATCGCTGCAGTTCAGGAGAAAAATAGGGAATGTGAAAAAAAAAACAAAAACCTCGATTCAAACGATTTTATTTAGGTATTATCAGCCCAAGGTGCAGTTGTCCTTTTCGCTCAGTATTTGGGGAAGTAAGAGCAACAGTGACAGCAACTGTTTGGTAAAATGCCTATTGCTCAAATTTCTTTTCCTCAAATGGGTTTCCTCTAAAATATCATACTTTATACCGCCAAATTTCCAACTTTAGTTTATTTTAGTTGTTATCAAGGAATACATATTGATCACTAAACGGTCTATTATAACTTCTCTCTTCCTTATATGCGCCGTTCATAAGAATGAACGAGAGGTTACGACGGCGCTACCAGCGTTACGCATATACACTTCCCACGTCCCAATTGAATAGCATTCAAATTCAAATCACCCCTTGCTCGAAACGCATTCTTGACGACGAGAGATCGAAGAAATATATATTATCCCTATGTATAAAGGTATGTGATCCAACTATCAATGTTGACGCGGGCGGCATAGGAGCCCGAGACGTCGGGATTCGTTTAATAATCCCCTGGCATATTGAGAAATCCTCCCTAGGATAAAGGAATAAAAAGTTACCCCATCCCTCAGCTCCCCACCCCACGGGGTTTGTATAACCACCCCGTGTCCATATTCTTGAGAAATATGTCACCTTTTAGGGTGAAATGGAAAAAAGCCCCAAAAAAACATATTTTGAATTCTAAGTAAGTTTGTGATTATACTTAGGTATTCTTTATTACGTGCCCTCTCTTATCGGAGGTTAGTCTACATTGAGGCAATCTTATACCTGCAGGCTGCAGCCCGGCACTGACTTCGCTGCTAATACTATCACAAAACCTATGAAGTTAAACCATGCTACTTGAAATATAACATAACTTTATCTATACTTCTATGCTGACCGGTTTCGGCGCAACAGTTCCCCATATGCCGTAAAATGTTAACTTGATAATCGGTTTGTTTTTTACATGACGAAATTTCACGGGCGTGGTTTTCACGATATTTCTTAATAATTGTTATTCTGTTATTTATACGCTGTATTGATATATTAATTATAATGTTATCTTCATAAATCAGTCAGAATTATACACGGGCGGGATTAGAAATGGACGAAATTACATATGGAGAGAATTACATGAACTATAGTTAAACGCGTTTTTTATTTTTTTTATTTTTTTATTTTTTATTATTATTTTTTTAATTTATTTATTGATAGAATAGTTAATACATATCAACAAACAAGTCCTGCTAAGCCAATTGAATTGGCTTGTCAACAGGTGCTTATATCATTTAGTTACATATTACATTTTAAGAGTTATAATTTACATCTTATACCTGCAGATTCAACATTTGTTCATACATTTTTTCATACATATCAATATGTTTTTTTCCGATAGCCATATATTTAACCTTATTCATAGAATTACATTGCTTTATAGTGTCAGGTAATAAATTAAATATCTTCGGTATGTTGTATTCAAACGTTCTCTGTCCGTACTTATTATTAAATTACTTATTATTAATTTTATGTTAAAAAATTAACATAACTTAAACACAGATTTTATTAAAAAAAATTAAAATCAATATTTTTTCGATATTTCGGCGGTTAGCAGATATAATTACGGACAGAAAAAATAATATTTTATTTTTAAAATAATATCGTTTTTTTTTTCTTTTTATGTGTACCGATTTCATTTTGGTAGTTAGACAGATTTTTTTCAAAAAGCGATAAAATAATATCTATCAGAGTTCATGTCAACCAATTTTTTTCGTTAATTCAATCAAGCAAAACCGCTATCATAAAAATGTCCTCACTCCGTAAAAACGTTCCAAATTTTTGTGATATTTTACAGAGATATATGAATATCAACCCCTCAATAATATCCGACATTAATTTTCGCGGCCTACTCTGGGAGTTGTACGTACAGGGCTTTAAAACCGTTCTCAAAAGTGGAATTTTTCTTTTTTTTTAAAAAACAGGATCATTGCCATTTGCCACTTGTCCGACCCAAGTCGAGAAGAGTCTGAAGCCCAATTTATATAGATCTCTAAAATGCCTATAGACGTGTACTAACAACTACCATGAGTATATACTTTTATTGCTGCATTGAATATTTTCGTAAACCTTTTTCTCTGCGAGCTGAGACTCCACGTCCTTTGGACATGGTTTCCCTCTAATACGAATTATATCGATTGTCTAGTTGCTTAGGGAGACATCTTCAAAAATTAGAAATTTGAGTTGAGTACGCAGTTATTTTAAAAGTGTACCCTCTATCTGTAACATTATTCGGATTACTCATAAACACCATTAAATCAATTATATTGCAGAAAAAACTTGAATTAAATAAAATAAGATGTTTTCTTGGTCAAAATGTCTTAGTAATGTACAGGACCGTTGTTTTGCTTCCTTGTATTATTTTATAGCATATTTAATATGAAAACACACAGAGACGTGTAAATAATATTTGATTTATTTTGAGCATTTAAATATTTATTTCTTCATTATCTCAAAACTTGATATTTGCAGATGTCTGACTAATCAACCGGACGATCGTTATGTAAGTTACAACGGAGCTCTCGGCGGCAGGACCAAACAGGCGTATATGTATCGGGCTTTAGGGTATGTTTGGGGTAACCTGGGGGCAGCCCTGTGACTGTGAAATGACAGAACGGCCGCGCTTCCCGTTTCCGCTTTCCCCTGTTTACCCTCTCCGCCAATATCTTACTTGAAAATAAAAGGAAAAGTCAGTAGGTACCCACCCACTGCCTACCCACTACCGCGTCGCATTGAAATGTTTTTGCCAATTCAATATGTGAAATTTCTCGGAGAGAAGGAAAAAATCAAGTGTTTTTCGAGCAAACACTCGAGTGGATGGGGACGCGTTCCCCGAAGTCGCTTCACAATTTTTTTCGACTATATGAATTCTTTCATTGAACGAGTCTCTTTTTTTGTATTGGCCAGATAAAAATTGTTGTAAAATGTTATGAAATTTCGGAGTCGGCTGGTTATAAAAATAGGATACTGCGGTGTTTTTACATAACCTTTATATTAAATGAGCTTATAAGGAAGGCCATACAAACGGTACATCCCGTAGTATTTCGAATTGAAATCGAAAGGATTATTTAGTCTCAGTGTTCGGATCCGTGAAAAATCACTGTATATTGTAATTCAAATTTTGTAAAAGACAATTAAATTATTTTTATTTTTAACTTAATGCGTAAAACTTAAAATTGTCATGTATTAATTAAATGAAGACAATATTAGCGAAATTCAAACGAAAATCTGAAAACAGAAAAACCATAAAAAGATACGGTCACATAAGATAAGTCACGAACTCAGGACCTACGTCTTGCCAGGGTGGAGCTGTACAAACTGAGCGAATGTGTACCTACCCTATTCGGTCATATTTAACTGTATTACTTCGACTAAGAACTAGCAACATTATCTTCATTTTCTTAACGCATATTTTTATTGGCCGCCTTATGTATGATTTCATGTTTCAAATCCGAACTAAACGATTTCTAGATAGTGTCTTGGATAAATTTTATCCATTTTTATTTTTTAATATGCGACATCTATTCACTTTTCTGCATATGTAGGATGAATATTTTTATTTTTAACTTAATTAGTTAAATCTCAAATTGTAATATTTTTGTCCTAGATGCCACGGAGAAGAGTGTTGTTCTAAAATACCATCATTTTATTCCTAAAAAACGGTTAAAAACGGGACTGAAGTTCTTCGTACGTATACCAACAAATTATTCTTACATTTTCCCGCCAATAAATATTGAAACACTGTTAATTTGTTCGTAAGAATTTCAGTTCCGTTTTTAACCGTTTTTACGAATAAAATGATTGTATTTTAGAATAACATTTTTCTCTGTATGTGACCGTATCTTTTTCCGATTTTTCTGTTTTCAGATGTATGACTAAGTTTCGCTAATATTGTCTTTATTTAATTAAAATATTACATTTAAAATAATTTTCTGTTAAAATATTTTATTACGTACTTGAATTCTTCAAATAATGAATTACAACTGTCAAAATTACCCTTAAATTCGAAGCAAATTTGGGTTCATTTAACTAGATTTCAGGCAGGAAGATTACAAATCTATTTCATTATCTCTACAATTCCACAACCAAATTGCATACATGTATACCGTATAAGTGTTTTAAAATAGGTACACTATCTCAATATGTAGCCTAGCTGTAAAGAAGGCTGTGTGTATAAATCATTTCACGCACTATCGAGCTCACAGCGCGCAGTGTTCTTGTTGAACAAAGTTTTATAATGCTCCCCGCCGCAGCCTACTTTAACTCCTACAGAGCCTCCGAGCCGCGAGCCAGCCCCTTTCCTCCGCCACCCTCCCGTCCCCGTCCAACCTGCCGCCCTACCGCCGCCGGTTCGCAACACAACCCACGCGAACCGGAATATCCGTTTCGGACCGTTTGCCATTTTACTTATAACATCTCCATACGAGTTTTGTACGTTGCTTGTTGATACATTTATTTATACAGTGGCGTGGAGGATTAACGAAACTGAGGTTACTTGTGTGATATATTTTATTATAACTAAGAAATGGAAAGAGTTTATAAATTTGGAAGGTCCTCCTTGAAAATATTATACAATCGTATTCATTTCAATCCAAACCAAACAAGTCGTGACTATGTGACCCGAGTATATAATAGACAACTCAAACAATGTTAGAACTTAATTTTTCGAAGGTTTTCACCTTCGGTGACATTATTTATTTTAATAAAAAGACAAATAACTTTGTTTATACACTTTTATTTAAACACAATCAACATGTTTCGTGAACGATGTTCACATCATCAGGATTAAATGTACACTAAAGTTAAAAATTAAATATAGATCACATATATGAGGAAGGGGTAGAAGGAATGGGAAGGGGTAAGAGTGGGGGAAGTTTATTAGAATTAGGAATTTCAAAGTCATTAGAAGGGAAAAACCGGTTAATTGGGAAAAGGTTCAAAAGAGGGTTTATAAAAATTTGCTGCGTATTAATTATGTCTGCTTTATTATTAAAATTTTTTTCTTATTTCTATTATTTCAAAATTATAAGTTCTTTACTTCTTCAAACACGACAAACTTATTTTGTGGGGCCATTTTAATTTAAAATTAATAGATTACGTAGTTTTAACCAAGTTAATTAAAAAACCAACATATTTCGTAAGAAATGCTTAGTTCATCAGTGTTTACTTAAAACTAATTACAACAATAAACATGGACTTAAATATGTCAATGGATAGGCGGGAGTGGAAAGGGGGGGGGGGGGGGGGGGTGATAAGGAGTAAATATGTTTACACTTTTGAGTTCAACTAAAACTCCCAATAAAAATTTAACTAAAATTTATTTGCCAAGTTTTAAATACGTTGAAGTATTTAAATTAATTTGTTTCAGTAAATTCGCTCTGTACGCAACTGGTACAGTCTCGCCCATACTCGAGCACCTACATATTGTGGTGTCACTGAAGCCGACCATAAATTTGGCCAGAATTTTAGTATGAACGTTATTATTTTAACCCTAAACACAACATTTCATTTCCGCGCTCCTCCGTGCTGAGGAAACTCAATTATTAAAAAATACTAATTTCGGAAAATAATTATTTCGTAATTACTTTTACCCGCTTTTTAAATTGAAATTGCATAGTCCTGGTATTTTCGAAAGTGGGTCAATCTGATAAAATTAATAATTAAACTTCGAAGTTTTTAAACAAATTATTATTATGAAATAACTTAATCCTTGCCTGTTTTTTTATAAAGCGTGGTTAAAATAATGATTCACTACATTTTAGATAAATTGATTTGTATGTTTTTTGTAATTTACGAATTTTTTATCTTTGTTTTTATGAAATTCTTTTATTAAAGTTTTTATATTATATTCTCAGCTCTGAACCAGATTTCTGTTTCCGACGTGTCAAAAACTCTTAAAGTCTGAGCTTTGGTATCCTTAACCTTCTTTATGAGTTATAGAACTTTTAAATATGTATTGAGCTGTCTACGTCCTTTTGTTTATTTCATAGCTTTCCATAAGAAAAAAATTAACTGGGGTGGGAGTATTTTTTTTAAATCGCAAATGGACAGTGATGTTCTTCCTTTTTTGAAGAGCAAGTGTGCAATATTTCGTCAATCTCTGAACAAAACAGTAGTTTTTTTGTAACAACCACATCGTGACACTCTGCTTTGTATATATTTTAAATTAAATATGATTTTAGATTTTATTTTCGTTATTTATTTTTGAGATGTTGTACCATGTTGCGCTACCTTCTTCCTTAGCCAATGTTTCGGACGTTGTTACAACGTCCATGATCAGAGCAGATGTGACTAAAGAAAGGGGTAGCGCAACACTGCATAACACCACAAAAATAAACAAAGAGAACGGTATTATTTAGTTTCAAATTCAATTGAATCATTAACTTTCGCTGTTAAATTTTCACGTGATTTTCAGGAAGTTACATAAGTAAGGTTAGATTAGTAATTTCATAAATATTGTTAGTGTTACCATAAAAAAACCCTTCTTAGATATAATCAAGTGACAAAATCCCAGGACACTGAAAGTATTTCGACACGGAGTAACAGTATTATCTATATTAGTCCTTTTCCCCGCTTCTCCGTTTTATCGCGGCATTTCCCTCACAGAAAGGGTAGCATCACACATCTACCTTAGCCGGTATGAGTATTTTTTCATGTTCCTTTCTTGTACGACTTTTGTCACTTAATATTTGGCGTGTCGATAAATCTCTTTAACCAGCCTCTCTCTCGTTCTCTCTCTCTTTTCACTCCCGCCAGAGCGTGTCGCAGGAAAACGCCGGAAAATATGCCCATGGTATTATTATTAATCTCATTTTTACGGTGGCGCAGACTTATTCAGTTTTTCTAAAGGATTTATATTCAAGAGCATTAGTGTTACGCGGGCGGAATATGGTGCCATGCAAAAATGCCAATAATTCTATTCAGATTGGCAAAATGAAACGTCATTTTCGTACAAAATAAAATAGGCGCTTTTAAAATTCAAGTACAACCCCTTTTTTACTGCAATAAATTCAATTTTGTTTTTCTCACAAAAAGCCCAATAAATCTACATTCGAGAGGTTCTCGGATTCTACACAGGTTATTCACCCAATAGTTATTCACGAAATACTACTACTAACCTTTTTACATACCTTCTTTCATCCAGATACTGAATATTAACATTTTTGTACTACTAACACTGATATTAACATTTGTGAAATGTATGTTCGAGAATATAAATAAATAACTAAGAAATATAAATAGAACACTGAAATTGATTATACATTGTAAAAGCACAGTTGGGCGTAAAATAAAAAAATAAAATAAACAGTCAATGTCACAAAAAAAAATCGTAATTCGTTCTTGAATAGATTTTTTGTATGATCAGGGGCCTACAAGTCGAAACGTTTTTGACTATACAATAATATGCCTAATGAATTTGAGGGACTCCATCAATCGATTTGTTATTTAATAGAAATGTAGAACGGTTTCAACCAAGCTACCAAAAGTGTACCAATCCACTCCGTTTCACTAATTTTATTAAAATCACGTTCTGCATTGCTTCTACCCTCCTCCCATCCCACCCCACTTCCCCGTTCACTTTGGCACCCCTCACAGTGCTCCGCCTTTTAATCTCTGTACTAACATCGCTTTGCTTCGTTTCATACAACCGCATTCATTCTGATTAATTCAGAAAACACAACGTACATTCCTCACAGCGTAATGTCTGAAGTTAAAAATGCAGCGGTTTCATCTTCGTACGGAACGTATCAGTACAGAATTGCATAGATAAAACATAAAACGTTTATCACCCGACCATAAAGTGCTCGAGCGAGGAAGATATTATGAAACGTTCTTTTTATATCCTGGAATAAGTACTTGGTTTATTTTGCCTTCGCTTCGTCCCCCATAAAAGGATATGCAGTTTTGATACCATACCTCACACAAACCGCCTTAATACCTGCAGCTTAACTCCTCTAGTGCCAACAATGGTCTAAAGCCTTAAGCGTCGTGTCAACGTATGCAAGCGTTACGAGCTTTTTACATTAAGCTTAATTTACTAGTTTTCTAGTAGTTGCATTTCCAATGATAGTGTAATTTTGTAATAATCTTTTCACGCTGTAGTATCACGAAAACTTATTATTATAATGTTTAGAATAATTTTTACCGCTGTTCTCCTTTAAAATACAACAGATTATGTTTCATTTTAAATATTTCAGAAGCAAAAGCGAACAAATATATCAATTTAATTATTGCTTCAAAAATATATAATTATCAAAAAAATATATATATATTTAAGTTGTGGGTCTGTCTGTAATTATAAGTCTGGTTCAAAGAAATCTGATTTGTTTTTAATGTAAGTGTCATTTTCAAAATTGGAACTTATGTGCCAAGAATTCAAGCTAGTTGTAAAGTACCTACTTACCTATAATATAATATATTTTTACTACAATTTTTTTTTAATAATTTTCTAATGGTTAATCTGGTAGGTAAGTACAGACCTGGGATCTCAAGAAAACATTATTTTCTTACTAACTAGATTTACTAACATAATATAATATAAATGTACGTTCAACTCAACCTTAGTATCAAAGGTCATCCACCTCTTACTTACCCCTTTCGCTAAATCAACCTTTGGCCAAATAATTTTTATATACCTTGTAATAAAACTCAATGCACTTCCATCAGACATTAGACAAACCCTACTTATTTTAAGTATAAATCAGACATCAAGTCTTGGATCATCAGCCAAGACAGAGCTAACATCAAAGATTTTATCAAAACCAATTTTTAAATATGCATATCCAATGGTACGATACTTTTGATTGTCTTTTATTCTCCTGAAACGTAAAATTTATTTTGTTGTTATTGGTATTTTTGTTACAACCTACCTATGTGCCCAAACTGCGCCCAGCACAAAAGTTCCTAATGAGACAGGCATAGCACATCACTAATTGTAATAGAATTAATAAAGAACCAAAAAAAGTAATTTAATCTTTTCAGAACACTTCAAAACATTTATTATTTTAATATTAACAAGATATAAAAATACATTCTTCATTTACATTTTAAATACAATAAAAGCTTATTTTGTTTTCTTATTATTTACAGTTGTGTTCAGTCTGTTTAATGTGGCCATTGTTGCCAGTTAATCAGCTCAAAGGAGCTTATTTAGTTCTTTTGAACTCTGGCAACAAGCAACTTTTTGCATAAATAACTTTCCCTCGAGGAGCGGAAGGATGTTCTCAAACTGTGCTAAATTTATCAGTTTAGAAAATCTTGTAATGGCGAAGTCATTATTCTTGATAAGGACCAGCGGCATTCTCGTGTTCCGTTGAAGAGGAAAACAGATGGTTAAATAAAAATCAATTGATAATAAATGTTAATTAATAACCTACCATTCCTTGTTTGTATATTACTATATTTCTGATGAAATTTACTTTATTATGATGACGGCCTGTGATTAAGTTTTAATCCCGAGTATCCGGATCGCAGAAGAAGAAGAAGTATTGGCATTTCGGTAACTCACTCAACCTGGGTGTGATGTCTGAAACTTGCGCAAGCAAAATCATCACAACCTCCTTGAGTGAGCGACTGAGGTGTCACCAACTACATACACCAGCAACCAGAGGGTAGTCGAAGAAGATTAGTGTAAATCTGTACCATTAAATTGATGACGAAAAAAAATGTCGTACTATGTCATCAGAACAAAAATCAGTGTAATTAGTTACTTCAATTCAAATGTAATGATGATAACTAATCATCCAACCAATCAGTTATTTCAGGAAATTATGGAACTAATGCGGATATACTGTTTCCAATGTCTTGAATTTATATTTACTCGTCCTAACAATTTCACAAAAAATCCAAATCGCTCTAGCCAAAGACACACTACTTGCGTGTACACAGTGCCTCACTGCAAAACCAGTCTGGCCCAAAGGCACATTAACTGTATTGGCCCAAAATGGTTCAATTCCTTAACCAATTCTATCAACACGTGCCAAAACTTGAACTTATATAAAAAAATGTTAAATAATTTGGAAGCGAATAACTTTATTCTATAATTTATACTATCTACAATCTAAATAACTAGTATACCATATCTTTCTGTATCGTAAATTTTTTTTAAATAAATTTATATATTAAATGCTCTTATATATTAAATGCTCTTATATATAAGAATACATTCATATATATTTTTGTAATTTTAGTAAAAATTCACAGAAATTCCCGTAAAATCAGTCAACTTCTACATAATATGTACACTGTATTTTTTAAATTTTATTTTAATCATCGTTGTTAAATATCACATATTATAATAGTGGGATGTTTTTACTCACGCTTTTGTGGTTTTTTTTGGTGCTCTTACATTTTATGTTATTATGTATGTAACATAAAATGTAAGAGTAAGATTGTATCAAAAAACTTTGTCACTAAAAAAATTAAAAAAATACAATAATATACACAAATTTTGTTGTAACTATGTAAAGCATAATATTTTAAATGGTCTCAAGTTATCTAATCTAAATGGGGGCTTCCAAAGACGCTTTCTGATAAGTTGTAACTACAAAGTAAATCATAAAATGTGTAATGCTCTCATGTATCTATGTTGGTTATTTATTTTTAGTACTGAAGCCGCCTTATGAAGTGTTTCAACGTGCTCGTTTACCGTTCCTATTCACCTCTTGTACCCTCTGTCACCCTGGTATCTTTTAGCCGATTTCCTGAACACGAACCACAGCCACTATCTAACGGGTGTCTATAAATTCAATATTTATATCGCTACCCGGGCCCGCTTCTGTGCACACACGACCCAGTAAAACTACTTATGTGAAAAACACACATCTATAACGACATCATACGTGTGTTCCTGATAAATTCCTCGCTTATCTTCGTACACATTGACTCTTTTTATCAGTCACAACAACGTATGGGCGATACTCCCTACAAAGCTTTATCGCTAACCGACTTTGCAGTTTAAACAAATGTTTGTTCGGATAGGCACAGAACAATGATAAAATAGATTATTGTGTTGCGACAATAACGTTTTACGATTATCTGCTTTACAGGCAAACAACAGTACGCATATTGCAGTCATTTGCGTTTGAAAATTTGCCGTTAGCGACATGATTACAATATTCTGTAACGGTTAAACCTTCTCTCTCCTTATTCTTATGGGGTTCTTGTAGATATTTCTGTGCTCGTAGAACAGGTTAAAATTAGAGAACAATTCAATCAATAAAATTAATTGTCCGTGTAAACCGATAATTTTAATTATTAAAATACTTGTTTTATTTTCACATTACGTGTAAAAAAAATATACCTAAACTGCCGTTACTTAATCATAAACTCTTCCGATTAAAAAATAGAAATCCGAATAAATACGTTAAAACCCGGTAGTAGGCGCTCAAAAAGAAGAAGAAGGAGAGATACGTAAATACGAATGTTAGAGGGAGCGCGCTAATATTAAAAACGATAATATTTAAGGGAAGATTGTGAAAATGTTTAATAAAACGACTCGCTTAAAATATAACAAAAATCTCGTGGTAAATGTCTTTAGCATTTAAAGAAACGCTGTGAATTTTTTCTTACATATAACTTGTAAAATAATGGAAAAAACGTTTTCATAATCATTTTCGGAGCATAATTTGCAATTTTTCTACCGAGGGAATTTTATATAATTAACGTTTCGGCGAGACAAATATATAGATATTATCTTAAACAATAAAATATTTATTTTTAGAACTTAAAAAAAGGTAGAAATTCGGAATGCCGCAGCGTTAGTTTTTGTTATTTTACGTTAGTTTGGTTTGGTGGATCGCTTGAATATAAAATAGACTTAACAAAGTTTTAACAAACTGCTTTAGGTTGCAATGCAATCAAGTGACACGCTTTTTCAAAATTAACCACTTTTGTACTTATCACAAATATTAATCATAGACCACAAATATTTGTGTGAAAAATACTGAGTATTCTAAATAATTTTAACAATTTCTCTATCATATTAATGGTTAAAGGTAAATGGTTTATTTCTATGTTACTTACAAGTGTACGGAATTAACATCTCAATTAAACGCTTCCCCCAAGTATTTCTGCGGGAAAATCCGCCAGTAACCCCGATTGCGCTAATGTTAATTTAGTTGACACGAAATTAGTATATTTAGTACTCAATATGTACGCTAAACCACTTAGGGACCATATATCTCTCGAAAGGTCAACTTACCAACCACAAGGGTGGGTGGCCGCCCCTCCCCCCCACCCTCCCGCCACCACCCGCTTGACGCGGGGCACGCGCCCCGGTAATGCGACCCTACAGCCACGACATACTACACATTTACAAGTTTTGTACAAGTTTCTACTTCGGGTTCGTTATTCTAGCATGACAAAATCATCCCTTGGTCCCTTGGACTACTACCAGGCTTGTAAATAATGCCAGGATCTATTAAGTATTTAATTAATGCAAACACAATTTTTAAACTTAATTTCACATTTATTTCATTGATATTCGCTTGGAGCCGAATGGTGACAGGGATGGCTCGCGGCATCTCATTTCTTTTATACAAGTGAGGTAGAGGCAAGAAAATGATTACTTTTTTGCATCTCCCTCACTCGTATTAAATAAATGAGATCCCGCGAGCCGCTACCGTCGCCGTGCGCTTTCCGCGAGAATTATAAAAGCAGCCAATCATATCCATTTTCGGACTGGTAAAGTTTTGCTTAAAAACATTTTATATTTATACTTAATTCGTTTATTAATCTGTAAAAGTGGATAACACTTTAAAAAATGGTTTTCTTATACTTTATAAATACGGTAGAATTCCACCAAGTATTAGTAGAAAAAATCGACATTCTAAACAGTAATAGTGATTTATTACGCGGAAAGTTAACAACTATGAGTATGTATCCTTAATAGAAAGCTGAAAATCGTATTTGATTCGTTTCTAAGTTCAATTCCGTAGTTAGTATGGAATGGTGTTTAAATGTTTTTTAATGACGCAAATAGATAATAGATACATTTTTATTTGATTTCGTTTAATAAATCATTCAATTTAAGGAGAGACGAAAGGCGGAACTTTTGCAGATCTTTAACCCAATGTTATTATATGTTTGTACATTTTAATGTTCTGATTAGTAATCCTTTAGACTAATGACCCCTGGCGCCACCTCAGGTTGTCCAAACTGTTGTTACGCCACTGGCGAAAACCCTTTTTGTAAATCAACCCTTTCCTGTGAGTAGATTTTCTCAGAAATCTGTCTAGCAAAAAGGGGTGAGAGTTTTTCAACGCGGGTTTTAAATAATTATCTTACACTGTATATTTAATTAGAACCCACACTTGAATATTAATAATTTTATTCAGCATTTCGTTTGTGAATTATGCTTTTAAGTTATATAATATATTATTTCAAATTATGAATTATATGATTTTATCGAAAATTATATCTCAACGCAAATAATTATTATTTTAAACTTAAATCGTTTTCAAATGATAATTTTAAGTATTGGCTTAGAAGTCTAGTCTTTCGGAATAACAACTTATAATCGATCAATTCCAAGAATAATTTTCTTTGTATTTTTGTATCAATTTGAATGTATGTATTTTTTATCAAATTGAATTCAATATTGGATACTTGGAATATAATTTTATGGTCTGTAAAGTTTCAAACTATTTATCTTTTATACATTAATCCATACAAAACGCTGTCTCACTTTACTTTTTTGAATATCTGCTATTGCAAAAATTTAAAATAAATCAATAAACTTCATAGCAATGTGGATTATGCATTTCGCTTTGAGTCAGAAGGTCGCACGTTCTACTCCAGTACAACGCAATTATATTTTATATCAACATTGTATTTTAATTTTATGCATGTTGTCTGTTTATTTTTATGTTACATATTAAGAATATCTTCAAAAGAAAGAGTGTTAAAAATAATACATTATAAGGTATAAAAAAAATATATTATACCTTGGTGTAAAAAATGTGTAATGTATAAAAAATTGTATGCAATATATATTTGAATAAAAGAGTTTTCCCCCAAACCACGATGTTATTCTTATATAATTTATATTCCCAACACTAAGGCTTACGCAAATGAGAAAATATGCAAATAAAAAACCTTTTCTGAAACTTTCTCTCCTGGTTGCCATGTCTTTTTATTATAAAGTTGAAGCAAAAACATCGGCAGATTTAATTTTAATAACTTTGAATCCAAAAGCCTAATCTCAGTCACCTTGTTTACTTGGGTTTAAAAATCTTGAATACGCTTATATTTCTTAATTATTCATGTACAAGCAATTTTTGCAAACAGTTTACTGAAGAAAAAATTAATTAAAACTTTAATTATCATAACTAATCAGACATTTTTAGAATGTCTCAGTAGTACAGTGTTTACACTTTTGGTTTTAATATTAGAACAAAGAGCCAGCGTTCAATTTCTGGAATTATTAATTGATTCTTGAAGACTGGATTTGAAATACACTGCAATGATGTTTATATCCTAACAAGTATCAATATTGAATGGAATGATTATTCCAATTAATTTCAATTAAAAAATATGGATTAGCGTGTTAACTTCCACAGAGTTTCATCAATCAAGCGCCTCAGCAAATGCAGTGAAGAAGTCAATTGGTTTGTATTAGATAATAAATAATAATATACGGTGAGAATGGTTATAAAATAAATAAAAAAAATATTTCTGAACGTATCCAAAAACTAAAAACTGAAAGGTTATAAAATATACTTTCAAATTTTATAATTCGAAATAAATATATAATTTTTGAAACATGAAAATTTTTAGTCCAAACATAAAAAGATTTTAAAAATGGCTCACTTTACTTATTTTCTAACTAAAATTACTAATAAAATCACTTTGGGCAAATATAGTATAAACGTTATCATTTATCATGACCTGAATTAATTATTTTTACATGAACCTTTTTGACGGTTCATGTAAAAATAATTAATAAAAAATTCCCAAAGTTTCATGATTTTTTATTCAATTTGCGCTCCGAACTTTGATTTCAAAAAGTTGTACATTTTAATTATTTTGAGGTTTAATTGTAGATTTTAATATGAAGAGTAATATTTTTTCTCTCTAACACTGTTCAGACTCGAATCACAACGATTTCTTTGAGACCTATGTGAGTCGTTCCCAAAAGCGAACTAATTAACCTGAGGGGTTAACATTTGAGTCCTGTCGCATTTTTTTGACTTAGTTTCCGTTATTTTCATAAGAGAAGTAAAACCTGCCATTTAATTTATGAATACATTGATAATGTGAGAACTAACTCTTAATCATCAAAACTACACATTGATAGGTATATTTATTGTTATCAAGTTTAATTTGTAGGACTATATTTTTATTTAATTTTTTTATATAATTAATAACTCAGGTACGGGGCCATACGTCATTCGTCATTCCTATGTCTACCTACGTTAAATTATCGTGAACACAAGCTTATGTGTCCAAGCATTTAATAATATAATTATTTTATTTATAAAAACTGTTAATTTATAAACAAGTTCTGCTGTGTAATTATTATTACGCGTGACAGCTGTTTCGCCTTATGAAGGCATTATCAAACTGTTTATTTTTTTTATTTACTTTTTTTTATACATACATTATACACTATTTATAAAATGTTTTGGCTGCCCAACTAGGAAGAATCCCGTTTTAGGGCAGTCAAATTAGGATGATATATGGAACATATAGAACGTGCCTTGTAGAATCAAAAATAAATGGAAGAAATAAAAAGAAGAGAAAGAATAAAAATAAAAATAAGAATAAAAAAAAAATAGTAATAAAAGTTTTAAATACAATAACTGTTGTTTGTTTAGCACAGTTATTGAAAACATATAAAAATAATAATAATGGGTATATACTTAATAACAAATTGAAACAAATTATTGAATCAAACCAACATTAAAAACAAACTAATGTTTGCATTGCACGTAACTCTTCAAACAGTCCTACATACATGTTGAAGAAGATAAAAAAAGACAAGAGACAGAATAAAATGAAATAACTAACCAATTAAAACATAAAGATAACCGTTGTTTGTTTAGCAAAGTTATTTAAATAATAATAATAACAACAATAACAAAAAATAAAAGTTTTATCTACTTAAAAACAAAGGATTAAAACAAAATAGCTCAATTGGTGTTTGCATTGCATATTATGGTCTTACATACATATTTTGTATGAATAAGAATTGGAACAAGAAAAAAGAAGAATAAAGTAAGATAACTAATTATTCATGAATATGATTGTTGTTTGTTTAACAAAATTATTGAAAAAGTAATCTAATAAAAGGTATATATGTTTAATAACAGGGATTAAAATATAATAATAAAGGTAACTGGTCTTTGAATTGCCTATTATATAGTCGTACATATTTTTTATAAATATGAATAAAAAAGAAAAGAGAATTAAAAAAATAAAATAACCAATTATTACATGAATATTACTGTTGTTTGTTTAGCAAAGATTTTAGAATAGTAATAAAGTTTAAGGTATATTCATCTATTCTTAATAAACAGATTACAATATAAAGGTAACTGATGTTTGCATTGCATGGTATAAGCCTAGATACATATATTTTTATAAATATAAATAACAAAGAGAGGAGAAAGAATATAATAAAATCAATTTTCTGCTGCTTTTTAAAAGTATGTAGCCCACTTACAGACGATACATTAAATTTATACATTTTTTAGATAAATCCTTTAATTTTAATTTCTAATACCCTTATTAATTTCCTAGTAAAATGTTGGAAATTATAAACCCCTTTGAAAATTATAAACACTAAGTTATGTTTCACCAATTAAGATTTCTTAAGTTAAATTTTTTTCTTCCTTTTAGGTCCTTTAATACTAGGTTCAAAGAAAACATGAGATCTTTTAAAAATACTAATAAAATACAGTATAGACAACAATACAGTATAAATAGATAATATTAGTAGATATATTTAAAAAAATTAAAAGTAGAACTACCAAAATTATTTTCATTTTCTTAAAGCACATTTTAGCTGCTTTATTTATGGATTATTTCAAAATCTGGAATTGAATCGCGATCTAGATAAATATATACTATTTATTTCTTCACTAATTCCCCTTTTGCGTCATTTTAATTAAATGAAAAATAAAAAAACTTTCTACACCACTATTAAATCAAAATTATCAACTTAGTTCAAAACCATGTTCCTCGTCAGGATAAACGTATACTTTTGAAACATGACGATTATTTTAATGATATATTGGTGTATACAAAGTTATTTATTTTCATTTAAAGAGTCATCTGTCGTAAGCCCGCCGGCCGGCGGGCGGGTGACAGCTGAGAGGTTAGAAAATAAATGCGATTTTAACCCTTATGTATACAGAAACTGTACAATCGCTTGCGCCAATATCATTCCGGACTTTGGTTTTTATTAGAGCATTCCAGCTCCTCGGAATGCTCTGATATTAATTTTATATGAAATATGGCCATAACTTTTACCTGTCACCCGACATTTAAGAGGTTAATACATGCATTTACTTAGAATTATTATCGGTTTGCAAAAAATACCCCCTTGTGCTTTCATTTTCCGGTGACCCGACAGTTTATTATAAAATTCTAATTTTTTGTGCATCATTTACCAATTTCGAACCTAAAATGGACTGCAAAAATACCCTTTTATAAAAAGTTGGTATAATATTATATATCAAACGGATTTATTTACAATATCGATTTTTTGTACTTATAAGCTGGTATATACGGTACATAGAAAATTAGTTTTTCGTTGATGCATTTGAAATAAAAAATGTTTTTTTTTAATTATTTTTTTTTTAATAAATAATTTTTTGCCACTTACAATCAATATAAATTACAATATAGGCTTTTTAAATAAACAGTAAAAAAATAAAGAACAATACAATTATATAGCTAAAAGAAAAAAAATAGAATGTAATTAAGAGAGTATAGCCCTTTTTAAATCAAATTCCAGACGTATTGACTCTTTTTTACAAAAAACATACTTTGTTTTCGAAAGATTGTTATTTTTTCTGGTAAAGTGAGTTTGTTAATTTTTAATGTAGAAAGACTAAATCGTTGGTCGTTGGCAGAATTTTTAATGTAGTAAGATTAAACCATTGGTCGTTGGCAGATTTGTTAAATTTTCAAACGAAATATTTTACACAACACACATTTCAAATCATATAATCATAAAGTAAAATAAATCATTACTTTGTATAGTAAAGCCAGTTTTCAGAATTTTAATTTAAGTTCAAATAAAATCGTAAAAAAAATCTGAGTATGTGTTTTGTGACGAAAGTACCTCAGTTTGTCTATTTATTTACGGCCTTACAAACCAAAACTTTTCAGATTTTTTTACACACTTATTTTGCTTAGACATTATTAAAAAATCATAAATACTTACCATCAAAAAATACTTACAAGAAGTACACGATATTAAGAAATTAATCATCACGCCTTTGAGCATTCTTGAATGCAGGTATATATTAAAGCACATTGTGAATGAAATAAAGCGGATATTGAGTTATTAGTTTAAAAAATAAGGAGTTAAGGTAAGGAGAATAATCAATCTTTCTCATCGGAACCGCTCTGTACAGTTACAAGGGCAGGATCGCAAGTTGACTTTTGAATTCTCGGCTGCTGGTTAATGGGTCTTAAACAGAAAATATATACATATAATATATATTAAATGTATATGTATTTTACAAAAAAAAATCCCACATAGGTATTGCCAGTTCGTGGGTATGCTTACCGTATTATTAATTACCTTTGTAGAAGATTTAAAAAAATTAAAATAAAAAAGGGTTTTTCCGAAACCGGTACAGTTTATTTAAAATTTGGGTGGTCTAAAAAAATATATATTTTTTTATTGTAAATAAAACCAGTACTTCTGGAATCTACCATTTAACCAGTATTATACCAGTACTACCAGTACTTCAAAAGACATGTTAATAAAGATTAAGAATCAGTTAAATTACAGCAGGTCAGATGTTACAGCAAGTAAACATTCGTTTCAATAGTATTTATCCAAGACTTTATTACATTTTTATATTTGCTATATATTTAATTTCTTAAATTTTTACAGTGGAATATGAATTTTCACCGAAATTAAATACTCATACATTTGCGCAAGCCTAGTTTTACACGGAACTTGGACTACATTATTTAACCTGTTACTAAATCAATTTTCATTTTTTATAAAAATAATATTTCGAGTATATATATATTTGAAACATTGCTTACACAATTTTTTTCTTATCTCTAACAATTCAGCTTCTTGGAATAATTGCAGGGAAGGGTAGGTCATATCTTTATGCAACATTATAAGTGCTCACCATAAATTAAATATTATTTACATGTGTCTTTGTTTTACATATTAAATATGCTTTAAAATAATACCGGGAGGCAAAATAATAATAATCGGTGTTTATTTCAGTATGTGAGGAGGTTAGTTCAGTCCCACACATACAAGAATATTGTAAAACAAAGAAAAAGCAGGTAAATAAAGCATTGTTTATGTATCTACTCATAAAAGTAAATGGTAGTCGAAAATCATGTAAAAACTTTTCTAAAAAAAATATTTACATAAATAATGTACACTAAAAAAAAAAATATCCATTATATTTATAAATTTAAAAAAAAAACGTATTGACTGAATTAATAACAGTTTTTGTTATGCAAAACTCGGGATCGTCAAAGTACTGTGCTAGTTGAATCTGTTAAGTTATTTTCGTCCGTTATAATTAAAAGTTGAACAACTTCTTGTAGGAAGAGAAACCTTAGCAGTTTCTTCGGCCGTTTCCGGTGCGGGGGTATTTTTACCCCAAAAGCTCGATAAGCCTCGATGCTGTCGGGGAAACCGTACAAAATATACCGGCCGTAAATAAACTGAAACAATTTCAATTATAAAACATAAATGCTGCCCTCGGTCGCGATGTGTTTCATCCTTTATTTCGATGGCGACAAAAATAATAATGGTCTCCGATTGAGGGGGGGAAAAATTCAATTGCCGGCCGGAATAATTAAAACAGAAACGGAAATAGCATATTGTACTTTTTGTGCAGACTTGCGGCTTCATATTTAAAAATAATAATCTTCCTACAATTTCATTTTATTTTCAGAACAAATACTTTTTACAAAATTTTTTATAGCTTTACAAAAATATACGATAATAAATACCTAAGTCGTGGTAAAAGTCATAGATTATTCAACAAACAGAGTTACTATAAATCTATAATATAAATGTGATATTATCATAGACTTCCTTCAAATGTTGAGTGTTATAAATATCCGTATCCCTGTTAAATCCATTCGACCCCACCATCTTTTCCCCTGTGACAACCATAGCACTTTCACCATTTGCGAGATTTCACCGAACTGTCAATACATATACAATTTTAAAACATTAAAACATCTGTATTGCTCGTTAGTACGAAGCAGATTAGAATACAATTCTACCATATGGTCACCGTACTACAAAGTCCATTCTCAATCATTAGAAAAGGTACAAAACAAATTCCTTGGGTACATCAATTTTAAAAAGAAAATTACAATTGAATTTATAAATTATAATAATTTACGTGCCGAAACTAGACTTCTTCAGTTATCAGATAGAAGAGTTTGAATTAATTTGCTTTTTTTATTCAAAATTATAAAATCTTTAATTGACAGCCCTAATTTGTTGGACCTAATTTGCATTAATGTACCTGGCAGACAAACTCGCAGTAAAGATACTTTTAAATGCAACAATAACTTCAAAATTAATTACTCTTGTTTATTCAGAGGGTATTTACCAGAGAATACGTGAAATTGGTCCCCTTTCAATTAAGTCCCCAATCAAATTCTAGGCGTATTGACTCTTTTTTACAAAAAAACATAAATTGATTTTAAAATATTGTTATTTTATCTGATAAACGCATTTTTTTAATTTTGAAAAACTAAGTTTATTTTTAATATACTACGGTTATACCGTTGGTCGTTGACAGATTTGTTCAATTTTTTCAAACGACATATTGTATTATACAACACAAATTTAAAATTATATAATCATACAATAAAATAAATAAAATACATTATCTGGTAAACACATTTTTCAGATCTTTTACACAATTATTTTGTTTAGACATTATTGAAAAATCATAAATACTTATGATCAAAAAATACTTACAAGAAGTACACGATACTTTAATGTAGGTATATATTAAAGCGAGTTTTGAATGGAATAAATCGATATTAAATTTTTAATTTAAAAAATTTGATACAAATATGATATTAATATATTTAGCAAACATTCGGGACGAAACTGGGTAGCAAATAAGATAGTAAAACTCGTGGTTCTTGATATTACTACTTTCGTGCGGTATCATTCAGTTAGTTGTGTGACAAAGAACAATTCTATAATGTAAGCCAAAATGATTTAATGTATGTACATGACATTTTTAGAAGTAAAACTTGCGATTTGACTAGTAATTCAGATGCTTTTCGGACGGAAATAACGCTGTCAAATGGAAATGACGTTCGGATACCGGTACAATTACTTTCATCTGTGTTTTTTTTTATTTAACCGGCTGTTGAGTTTGGTTGTTTGTATTGAGAAATGCAATAAAAAGTATGAATTTATTCGCTCTTCATTTTTCATCGAAGTTTCAAAAAATAATTAAAAATATTCTAGCGAAGGCGACAACGCTTTAAAAATAAAAACAAACACAGAATGCAGTAAATGTGCTGTTTAGCCACAACAGTCAAAGAAGTTTTACTTCAATCGCGCGTAAAGGTTATACGCACTCATTTTTGTCTAATTACGAGTTTTTGACTTTATTTTTTTTATGAATGGCGCATACATTAGCGTATATTAATGTCCTCTAAATATTCCGAACGATGAGTGTACTTCATGAGTAAGTTCACAGCCCAATGGGCTCATTGTACTTCCAGCGTACACCGTACACCGTACAGTGTGCTTGTTCTGTGTTCTGTTGGCGTATTGTGTTCCGTGTTCAAACGTTCAAACCATTCCCGTTTTGCAAAGCCAATTTCAAGATTGAAACTTTAATATTTCGTCATATCGGGCAAACATTTTGATTTTTGACGCAAATGTTTCAATAGTCGCTTTTAATATTCATGTTTACAGAACGGCGACCATACAAAAAGGGGAATAAACATACGGTTATATCACAATAATGCTGCAGCTCTTTCTTACACATTAAATAATGGTGAGACAAAAGATGAGACACGCAATGTACGTATCTCAGTTTCCTTCAAAGTACTATTTTTTTTTCAGACATACGTGCATTGTGTGTCTCATCTCTTTTCTCAAGCGAAGGCAGAAAAAGCAGATTAAGGTCAGCAATGCGCTGGAGTGACCAATAATCACTGGTGTCCGGATCAGCTCACCAAGCAGCGCAGGACCGCGAGGATCGGAGGAGCCTTGCCCGCCAGCCTTTCTTAAAAGATTTTAGTTTTTTATGGTCAAAACTATTTATTCACATTCATATTGCGTGTACGAGTGCAAACAATTCATTCATATTAATATTCTAAAGCATAACTTAATAAAAATCGTTTTTTCCGTAAAATATTTAAAAAAGAGGAGATTATGAATTATTTGAAATATTGTCTTAAGGTCGTTTAACACCGCTGTAATTTTTATCAATAAATTGTTAAAAAATGTAATTTATTTGATAACTATTACCATTTTTCATTAGAATAATAACATTTTTGTTGACACTATCATTATAAACCAATTTTTATTACAAGTTTTTCCGGTTAATCTAAAAAAAAATAGTTTGGTATTCCAAACGACCTGATGATATTAACTCTATCTTTCCATCAAAGCACGCATGATTACATCTGCAATATAAATTAAAGGTATAATTAATGTGAAAAAATACACGCAACTTCTCCATTATAAAATTGCGCATTGTTACGAATGTACCCAAACAATGACATTATGCGCGTACAATTGTGATTTTATCGGGAAACCGTGTACGGTGACTTAAAGTCTAGAAAAGTAGTTCTAGAATATGAAATAATAATAATTTATATTAATACTAGCTGACCCGCCCAAGCGTTGCTGTGGCTAACGAAACAACGCCATCTACTGGATGGTTACCTAACCTAGATAAGCAAGTGTTGTGTCAATTAATTAACTCACACTGCAATCTATCAGAAACTTATCGAACTTACAAATAATTGTCCCATAAAAAACATTTAATTCGCAATAATAAATATTGTCAAATTTCATCAAAATCGATTAAGTAGTTTTGGAGTTTACCTTTCACGAATATTGTGACGCGAGATTTTTATATATAAAGATTAATCTAACGACATAAATAATTAATACAATTATCGTTTAACTGCAGTGCTATTTGCTTTATAATATCACCAGGGAGTACCCGGCAAGCATTGAAATGCCACTCAAAGAAATAAAGCGTCTGAGTTTTAATTCTGTTCATTACAATACAAACAATATTTTTCCACGAATAAATCAGAAATATTTACTACACGTGAGCATGTCATACAGTGGTCCATGTGAGAAGCATGGATTTTCCAAATTTACTTCCTGCTATCCCCTACCGCTACTACGTCTCCTTTGCAATCCTTCCTCTGTTCCTCCCTCGTCCACCACCCTTCCGTTGACCCTTCCCTGGGTGTCCTTTCGCTTGCGTCTCCGTTCCCCTCCCGCTTTCCTTCCTCTCTTTCGTTCCCCTTTCACCTTCCCCGCCTTCCCTCTTCCCTTGACCATCCCTACCGCGAACTCCTCCCTCTCTTGGTTTTCCCTCCCCCCTCCAGGATTCCCCTCCCTCCTCCTGCCATCCTTCCGTGTAGCTAAACGTTTTTTAAAATACATTCATTTTGTCAGAGCTCACCATTATACGGGACAAACAGAAACATTAATTTTTATACATAAAGATGATAGACTTTACAATGTTTTTAAGTTAAAATACGGTAAGTTTAGTATTGATAATAAAATTGTGCTTCTCTTCGAGGACCTTCTTTGTGATATTAATGTATTACAATGCTTCTGAGACCTAGATTAATTAACCCTATCCTTACGTACATATAAATATATCCTCACATAGCACTCCTTGTCAAGTGTGGAACTTAAACATAATTTAATTGTAAAATATGGGTTTGAGAACCGCTCGCTCACTTTATACCGCAATTCCAATTCGTCACACATTATTACATCCGACGCGGATCATCGCCTACTGGATGCCCTCGCGTGCACTCGCTCGTACGGATATGCATTACATCCAGGAAGTTCAGAAAACTTCAAAGTTCACAATTAACAAACTAGTCGGAGTCCCAATATCGAGAACATCTGCGTGCCAAAAAACCTATCTGATGCTTGGGCCAACGTTGGTAATGTTTTTTTTTTTTTTTTTAGCACCACACAGATGGTTCTAAGGAAAATAATTTCCCTCAGAGCCTATGTCATCTTTGGGAATGATGTGTGTGGGGTATTTTTACGAAAGGAAGGAGAGTATGTTCTGGGAAGGAAACTTATGAGGGGTGGGTAAGAATCTGGGAATCAGTGCGTCCAGGAGTACAAATCCTCACATTGCGGTACAAGACGTTGTTCCGAGAGAGTCCTGCTGGAGACGTCAAAAGGTCTCCCTCAACCAGTCTTTCCCGACTCGGCCTGCCACGTAGTGACTCATTTGCCACCAAGATCCGGATCAACCTCACCTCCTATGAACCCGAGCCCCCTTGCTAAGTCATCAACCATAGCGATCCACTTGGGGTGACATATGGCAGACGTGTTGGTTATCCGATATTTGGTTCCCGGGGTGGCGGTACCCATACGCGCCTCCCAAATTGAATTGTATAGGTTTTTTAATTTAGAATTTCGTTCTTTGTTAAGTTCTAAGCTAACACTGGCGTGTGCCTAGCATGGTCGTTGAAAATTCCTCAAATTATGGAATTTACATTAAAATGAATAAAGAAAAATTAATAAATAAATGAAAGGTGTAATATATAAAATGATAAATAAATATCTAGTGGTTCTGTTAAAAGTTGATTTTTGGTCCAAAAAATTTATGTATCTAAATTTCTCTTAATAAATGAAAACCAAAATTTCCTGAATTTCCAAAATGAATTTGTAAGTGGGTAGGTACTTAAATTTCTATTTAATTAGAAACATTTTTTTTAATAAATAATGATTATTTCAAATAATGAATTTTACAATTTGTTCAAAGAAACGGTATATATCAATGAGAATTCTTTTTTCAAACATTCTTCGGGTAGATAGGTAATATTGAAAAAATGCTGTAAAAAAAGTCAAAATAAACGTCAAACTGCACTATAGTCAAAGTTAGCCACATCTGTCAAAATAAAGTTTGCTTGGAAATATAACGCACAAACAATTTTACAGACAGACGAAATACAAAACGGTCGGGTTCAAAAGGGAAGTGTAGATATTTTTTTATTTAGAACTTAACTTTATTTATAAATGGTGTATTATAGCTTTACTCGTATATTTGGTGGAGTTCGAATAAGAGAAATAATATATTTTAACAGTTACAATGTGTCCTGCTAACACAGAAAATACTGAATATTTTTCCATACATGCATAATGTTTGTATTATGTGGGGCAATTCAGTATGGAACGAAATCATTATTCAATTATTCAACATTTGGCAATATTTCGTTTCGACGCGACGTGACGACTCATACGTCAAAATCACTCTTTCCGTGCATTTACATAAACACAAATAATATTTTTGAAATGCTGGCTGAAAAATATGTTTAAAATATCAATAATTATTTTCATTCTCCGTTTACTGCACAGCTTTTCGATATAAACCCATATGACACGAGAATATAAATAACATGAATAATTATTGGGCTTTTCTCTGGAGTTGTGACAACGGTTCCACGACAACTCAAAAAAATTTTAACACCCTTTTGCCGGGCCGGATCGTGAGATACTGGTAGAAGTAAACCTATCTTAGACCTCTTCAGTCGAACTCTCTCGATCCATCGCCTTGCGCCGGAGGAATGGATTCACACGTCCGTCACTTCTAAACACATTGACTCCTAAGATTGCTACCTACCCCTCATTCCTTATTTCCTTCCCAGAACTTCCTCTCCTTCCTTTCCTAGAAAGACCATCCACGCTATATTCCCAAAGATGACATAGAGAGAGGGAGTATTATCCGTGAGGCGGGAGGAGAACAAAGGGGGGTGGGTAATTTGCGGGACGAGAGGAAGAAGGTGGAAGGGTAAGTTCGCGAAGAGGGTTCGCGGGAAGGGGGGATGAGTGAGGGCGATGGATGGGTGAGGAGGAAGGGCAGAAGTATTGATTGCAAAGAGGATGTAATAGCGGTAGGAAATAGCAGGGGGTAAATTTGGAAAATCCATGCTTCTCACACGGACAGCTGTGGGAAGTGTCTATTTTATATGTATAGTTTTGTGATAGAGAGGAAAGTTAGGAGAAGAATTTTCCTCAAGGCCTCCTATGTGGACCTAATGAAAAAAAAAGTATTTATATGTGTTAGCTGAGATATAGTTTTCTAGTGTGCGGTTGGTTAGAAGCCTGAATCGAGTCCTTGATCGGGTACCTATTTTAATGTTTTCCCATCGGAGATTGAGTGGGAGGATGTCACTGCCGTAGTTTTTAATTAAATTCTCGTTGTTGTTTGTCGCCGGCAGTTATTACTTTTTATCGGAAAAACACAAATGTAATTTATATCGTCAACTTTTTACCGACGCTTTCGAAGTTCGAATGGATTTTATAAATAGCAGCTACGTGACGTGGATTTACGAATACGTCGTGCAATGTCTCAGTAATTACACAGTACGTCGTTTAGTTTTACAGTTACTTCGAAAATTGTAGTGATGTTAAGTTTCGCATCTTATCAAATTCCGGGACAAACTACCACATACAATCCACCTATTTCGCTTTCACACACTTGGAAATAAATTTACCTCAAATATTGACATGTTTAATATGAGTTACTGTTATTTTATGTAGCACATTTTTATAATGTAGGAGCTGTTGCATATATTTTTGTAATCTTTCTATTTATCTTTATTGAAAAATTTGTCACTCTCTTTTGTTTATCTATATTGTGAACTTTTTCATGTACCTATTACCCATGTTAACCTACACTATATAATTATTTTTATCCCATATGCATTTTAAAAGCTGGTTCCAGTTAAATTTATTTATTTTTTTTCTCTGTTCTTATAATATAATATTTTCACTTACCTACTTACCTACCATTTTTATAATGTTCATTGCTATGAGTTTATCTTTCCTATTTAAACATTGTATTACATATATATATATCACTGTATTATACACTTATTATGTAAAAGCCTATCAGGGCGTTGAAAATAAATAATAAATAAAAATGACATATAATCTTAACTCCTCAGGAATCGGTCCTATTTGGTTGATAATATCAAAATATTTCCGCCTTGCAATAAAACCCAAATAAATGAAATATTTCTGAACGCTTCCGAAAACTAAAAACTGTTTTGGAAAGGTGATGTAATATGCTGATTTTTTTTTGTTTAAATTTGAAATAAACATATAATTTTTTTAAATGTAAAAACAATATTATTGAATATATAAAAGAAATTACAAAAAAAAAAAAAATTTAATGCAAACTTTAAAAAGTTGTCAAAATGGCTCACCGTTTTCTCTAACTAAAATTACTGATAAGTCAAAAAAACACGCACATATTTTATTAGGCATAAACGATATCGTTTACTCACTTTTTGTCGTTTCATGGAAAATAATTAATGAAAAATTCCTAAAGTTTCATATTTTTGTTTTAAATTGCGGACGGAAATTTTGGTTTCATCAAATATACCTAAGTGTTTCGCCCGATTCTTGCCCATTCTTTAAGATGAATTAAACACTTCTTAATCAATTTAGAATTGTGGTGTCCGATCGATTAATTTCGACAAAAATATTCTTATAATTTTAAGTATTAATAGTAATGTTTCGATTATCGTAATGCCTCGATTAATTCCCGCATTCATTATTTACTTTCAGTTGCTCGTGCATAAAATATAACTGTTTTTTTCTTGCCTATTCCTTTCAGTTAAAAAACATTTCTAAATCTAATCGATTTAGAATTGTGGTGTCCGATCGATTAATTCTGGCAATAACATTTTTATAATTTCGAATATTAATGGTAATACGAGTGTTCCGATTATCGTAAAGCCTCGATTAACGTATTTATTTTTGGTTGCTTGTGCATAAAATATAACTGTTTTCACCAAATTATTTTCATATAAAAATCATTTCCCAATCTAATCGATTTAGATTAGTGGTGTCCGATCGATTAATTCCGACAGTAATTGGAATATTAATAGTAATAGGAGTGTTTTGATTATCATAACGCCTCGATTAAATCCCGTTTTAATTATTTACTTTTAGTTAAAGCTCGCGCTCTGTTCCCGGGCGGAGTGCAATCTCTTTCTGGTCGGCAGATAAAAAAATAAAGTTTGCAAGGAACGGGCCGGGAAGTTTAGCATATTGAGTAACCAATTAGCAAGCTCGGGAATGGAGAGCATAAAACTTTCAGCAGATTTTAGTTTGCCCGCGAGAAAATAAGGTTTACTCTCAATGTGAAGATGTTACACTGAAAATAAGGAAATTAAACTACCTAACAACTTGTCTGGATTTTTCAATCCGAAAATTAGTTTTTGCACTTAACATGTTGCTTAATTTGGAACAAAAAAGGTTTCTGCTTTTATACAGAGCATTATATTATACATTAGTTTGTTTTTCGAAATCTTTTAACATTAATATTTGATTCTTTCTCTTACTCTTTCTTGATATTGAATTATGCGATTCTAAATTAAACAATATAATAACAAAAAGGTGTCCTTATTCAAGTTTTAATTGCTAAATCACATATATATGGCACTATTTTTTTAAAGATTAATTTCACATTTCAACTTAATTTCCCATCTTTCATAACTAAAAACAGAACTATATTTAAGAAAAATTTCCCTTTTATTTGACATCGTGCTATATACGTGTGTGGGGTAACATTAACTAATGCTATATCTAATCCGGCAACCTCACCTACTACCGTAATGTCGTAAACAACAGCGTCCTCTTTTTTCTCCAATTTATACGTATAGCACTGTACATCAACGATGACAATCGAACTATTAATATTTTTGGCGCAAATTGAATAAAACCACCAAAACCATTGATCTCACCATTCGACAAAATGACAATACGACAAAATCAGTAGATACACGAAATCAAAAAAAATTACCGACTAAGCACAACCGCAATGCGCACGAATCTCACATTCAACTTATATTTATAAATCTATACATAACGGCTATACTCTCGGTTGAAGCATCAAAAGAGACAGGTAGATATTACAAATATGATGTTCGTCAATTTGACGAACCTAACTAACCAACTAACTAACCATCACGCCGTTTCTCCGCAGGGGTAGGCAGAGAGGACGGACCGCCAAACATCTTCTCATACATACTCTTCTATTATTGTGACTCTTGACATGGTCCGACTCAAGTATCTGATTTACTTGATCGTGCCACGTCTTCCTTGGGCGTCCTCTTCTTGCCATTCGTCTACCATTCACATTCGCGTCATAAATTCTCTTTACACTCTTCATTCATTCGCTCAACATGCCCAGACCGTCCGAGCCCAGAAGCGTCCCTTTATTAATCTTACTTATTACGCTTACATCACCTTGATGACGATGACGAACCTTGGTTATAATAATAATAATAATAATGTTTTATTCCAGGATGTGGGGAGGATAGTGCAATCCCACACGTCCCATATAATACAGTTAAATTATAAATAAAGTAGAACAATTATATAAGGTTAAAAATTATTGGTTTAATTACCACGCGTAATTAAAAAATCTCATTGCTTCTCCCAATAAAATTTGCGGCAATCATACTTAGCAGGAAATTAGTTAAAACCAAAAGGTAGAACCCGCAAACTAGGTCCGTCTTATCGAAAGAAAGAAGAAGAAAGTCGAAATCTCCAGCGTACAACAAATTAAGCTCTCAACGACTTTGTCATCGGCTTTATCTCTGCCATCCTTTAACTCTGTCCAGAGAAATGTTACGAAAAATAAACTTACAACTCTTCTTATTTCTTTCTTGATTTGGAAAATTTCTCCTTGGCCGCACCTCGCTAATAAAAGCTCTCCGTTGATTAAGCCGGAAGCTCACGTCATCAGCTGTGACAATTATTTTTCCCCTTAATTGCCTTTCGAGCAATAATTATCCGAGAAACGGAAGGAAGCTCGGTATCACTGTACGCCATATCGGGTTAGGTCATTCAATTATTATTTTGCTATTTGCGGAAAATACGTTGCGAAACAATTACAGGAAAAAAGGACAACGAATTCACAGAATTGATTATTTCGCTAGTGTGTGTTGTTATACATTTATTTATTTTAATCGTAGAAACTGAAAATATGTTGTGTATTTATTTTCGGTTCTGAATTTCTTTGTTTTTAATGGAGAAACACAACCATTCCCGGATTACGAATAACCTGAAAATTGAAGGGAGCATGGAAAGGGAGGGAGAAAGGTAAATGGAAATTTGGAAAGAAATTGACTATTCAGATCTAGTCACTAAACATTTTGAAATACTGTAAACGATAACAAATCCAAAAATGAGTTAATATGTAATTTTCTCCTTCTTTTTTCTCTTTCGATCTGTGTCGTCGAAATATTTCTAGAAAAATTTTGATGTGCATTTAAAAAGCATTTTATTTTTTTCATAAACGTTAAAAACTGTTATTAAAAAATATATTAAAAGGCAAGATAGAGGGTCCCCGAGGGTCCGGTATGAGACAAATATCTTTGCTGCGAAATGTACGAGAGTGGACCGGTATTAGAAGTGTGGAGGAGCTATTCCGGCCATCGCAAGATAGAGACATATTTACCAGAGTGACCGCCAACCGAGAGACCTGATAGGGGTACACGGAGAAGAAGAAGGTTAAACAAAAAGTTCAACATTCTTAAAGATCATAATTATAGAACTACATAAACAGGAGAAATGATTTTTTGAAAAAGAAAAATACTTTCTTTTCGCTCTCCAGTAGATACAATTAACATGTTGTGCTTTTACGGCATTCCAAATTTCCATGATCGTTATAATAAGTCATAGAAAATATTTTAAAACATGTTTTGTATGAAATTTTATATTTTAGCGTTATGTTCGTAAAATCTCGACGTTGTTAGGTGTGGAAAGAACGATAGAAGGTTAAGAAGGAGGTTGGAAAGAAATTATCTATTCAGGTCTAGTCATAACATTCATCAAGCCGTTGAAGGTATTCTCTTGTGGAAAATGTAATGTTTGTGCCTAATTAGTATTTATGAATGTATGAATTCACAATATTACTATTTAAAGATTTAATATTTAATAATGTTAATCTAGTTTCTTGAGGGACAAATGATGTCAAAACTGGCATATAAATAGAGTTATTGTTGAAAGGGAGAAAAGTAAAAAAGTTTTGCTTCATAAGCAATCAAAATTCAAAGTTGAAATTGCGATTTGCGAATTAAGTAAAACAGGCCCTTCTATTTTTCTTTTAACTTGAAATAAATTCCCCGATGAAGCTACGGAGATAATAAATCCCTCATTTTAAGTTGGCCAAGTGTTTTCGGGTGACAGCGAGTGCAGGGAGATAATAGGGAGAATGTCACCCGCCATCTTGCTCTTTAATCAATAGATTCCGCACATTCCTCCGCATTCACCCACGGGGCCTTATGCCTTGTGCCTTGTGCCTTGTCTTGTTGCGAGCGTCAAGTAATTAATTATTCGGCCTACAGCCGCCTCATAAAGGAGAATTCTTAATAAAGCCTAAATACTTTATAACCTGAATGCAATTAGGATTATTCCTGAACGCTAATTTTAACGCGATTATAAGTAATTTCAAACACTTACTTGCATCTCACTAAGTACTTTTATCACACATTTTGGCTGATATGTTGAATGAGTTGGTTAGTTTAATCATTCGGCATGAAGATATAAACGTGAAGTATTGTGTACATTTATGGAATTTCCGAATTAAAGTCAAATATCTCTAACTTTGGGTGAAATTATTCAAAGTTTTATAAATTAACTAGCGCAGATCCACAAACATATATAGTATACATATAAACTATTGTACATATCCCTAGTTAGAAGCCTAATAAATAGTACACAGAAAAATGCTATTCGAAAAAACGATAATTTTAATAGTAAAAACGGTTAAAAACGAGACTGAAGTTCTTACGAACAAATTTACAGGTTTTCAATATTTTCCCGCCAATAAACACTACTATTGTTTTTACTATTAAAATTATCGTTTTTTCGAATAACATTTTCTCCGTGTACATAACTCCGTGGTTTGGTCGTCCTTCTACAAAATTTATATAATGTTGAAAGAATTTTAAGAAAATTTTTGAATTTTGTAAATTTTAGAATACCTTTAGAGCACATAAATTATCTTTTTAATGAATATTTTAAATGCAGACAACGACTTTTTCTCTATTAAATTGTTACTCCTGCTTTTAATAAATCTACATGTACCTACTTACTCGAACACTAGACAAGTATTAATATTTTATATATATACATCTGATTCCAACAACTATAGTTTGCATTCCCCAGTACAAAGTGTACATAGTCTTGGTAACAAATACTTAAACAATATTATTTGACAATAATTTCAAACGATGTATGTGCGAACTATTTCTACGTACTTCATAAACCATTGTGAACAACAATTTTATACTTTTTTAATAATATTATGGTTGATTCGGAGAATATTGTCAGAAAATCTATTTTTACTTCACTTATATTCCATGTAACCTATATTTTGTTTCTTTTATTTTGCCTTATAATATGTAAAAGCTTTACGGACGTTTAAATAAAATAATACAAAATAAATAAATATTTACCCCTCTGTTACTTATTTCACAGTTGGAAATATTTTGAGCTTCTGACAAAACGTGCCCCAGACCTGAGAGGTTAAAGCCGAAAGAATTTTCATATTTAATTGCATTTTCTTAGCATCTACATCTTCTGCTTTAGATTTCTTTGACAAAAATACACTAAATCCACAAAACAACTAACCTAAAATATATTAATTATTTAGTTCAAGTGTAGACTTAAATTATTTCCAGAATATGTAGCAAGAATATAAATTATTCAATAAAGCCGCAAAATAAATAGGCTTTTAAATTGAAAATCGAGCAGCGTATTATTTCTTTCCCATTATCGTGTGATGATATTATGGCATTGATAAATGGCTTTAAGCTCCAAATCCTGTTGACGAGCTTTCCTTAAAACGCTGGAAGTTTCCTGTTTGTCTTCTCGGATGTGTGGCGGGGCTTGGGATAATATTCCATCAAACTTCGTGATTGCAATTTAATTTCTTACGTTAAATCTACGACGGGCTGTCTGCTGTTCTCTTGGCTATACGCGTTATTTTACGATCTTACCCCACACACACTAATTGACAAGTGTCGACCCCATCCTTAATTCACAAAATTAAAATAAATTTAAAAATATGGTTGAAGACAAATGTAATATTGATAAATTTAAACGAAACGTGAAACATATGATAGTGAATGATAAAAGTGTGACATTATCGGTGCGTGTTTTTATTTTATATATATTTTAGTTTCAATATTTTAAGGACGGGGGGAGGAGGAACATAGGATCAAGATAAAGAGACGAATATAAGGAAGCGTAGATTGAATGATCTAGTTTGAGTCATGTTATTTAATCTATTAGAACCATGTCACTTTTTAAGTACATACTTCTTTACGCACGCTTGACTTGAGGGGTAAACTGGCGAATGTGTAACGAAAAGTGAAATGCGTGGCGAGGCGAACGGGCTCACTGTAAAAGCTAGAGAGAGCAGTGCGCCCGCACATTTTCTTTCTCTCTTCCTCTCATAGCCAGTGCATGAAATATTTCAGTCAGTATTTTGAAATACCAGTGACGCGCCAAACGCGGGGGAGGAGCGGGCATCGATGCGCATGGATTGATCAGGCGAGGCGAATGATAATAAATTTCAATAAATATTTGTAGAAAATTAGATGAAGCTAAAGAAGAATTTACTTCAGTCGTGTGGTCTAAAGCACACTCGTTTTTTTTTTAAATGTGAATACCGCACAAAGTCCTCTTTCCCAAGTCCCAACTGCTCCCTCTGTAGCCAGTGGCACCCCAATTGGGGTATGTTGTGAGGCTGAAGGTAGTGGGGGGGGAGGAGATGGAGATGAGGAAGTTGGGTATGTATCTGGCTATTCAGGTATGGTCTCTAAAGCATTTCAAGCAACGTTTTAGTTCTGAATGGTGGTCTTACACCAGGGCGACACTGAGAGTATCTTCCACTCTGGAACGTGCCGCAAATATACCTACTATATATTATTTTACCCTAATACATTTGATGATTTTGAACAACAATATACCACCGCAGATCTGTGAAAATCACGGTTAGGTCTGAATTCTTGACGCATCAGTTCCAATTTTGATAACGACCCCTTAAATCAAAACAGATCCGAGTTCATTGAACCAGAGTTATGACCACTCACAGAGTGAAAGACCCACAACTGAAATTACATAGTATATTGGATTATTTCTGTTAAGTGTTTTAAAATACATTAAATTGGTAGTTTTTAGGACGATGGTCAAAAATTATTGCCTGTGGCAGAGGTTTTTAAGTAAATATTCCTATATCTTCCTGAAAATCATATTATTAAATACTTCCTATATGGAAAACGATGAATTGTTATTCTAAAAAGTGGGTCGTTGTTTTACCGATTCTAGTTTATCTCCCTAAGGGACTAAATTTCATGAAACCTAAACCCATGAAAAATATCACCATTGCTATGAATATTGCGTTAGCAAGAAAAAAACGTATATTAAAATATCACTGGACATCATTCTATGTTTATGTCTGCGGTGAAAACATATCAGACACAATAAATGGTTGAAGTGGCTTCTCAACTCTGGAATATGTGGGAATCCACAAATTATACTGTTCATTCGCTTTTCTGTAAAAATTGTATTTTGTAGCTTATGACATATTACGGTTTGCATGAATGATTTCCGACAGAAAAAAAAATGGATAAGTTGACAAAATCCTCAATAAAGCTGACCATTTAAATGTAAACTTTACTTAGTAAAGTAGGCAACCTACACGTAAGTAAGTGATCTGTAGATATTAACTATGTACTCGTAATACTAAGAACAAATCATATCCTTATACTTACATAATAATATGTTAGTACTTCAGAACAAATTTTCGTTCTCTTCAACTTGCAATCAATAACTTGAAGAAACTCTTACATTGTCGCAGAGAAAACGCAATAGAGCAAAATGTTCAACGTCGCGTAGTTTATGGGACTCGATTATATTTCCTCGTAAAATATTACTTTGAAGTCTGGCTTCAACTACCACTGTCGACTAATTCTGTCATCATTCCGAGAGTCGTATGTAGGTACCAAGAATAATATTATTATCACCAATTTAATGAGATCCGTTCCCAGATCTTTGATTCCCGTTTAGAAGTAAATACTTGAAGACTTAAGTTCCTTTGGTTGTTGGGTTAACCTTCAAAACAATGTTTTGCTCCACATTAGCCCGCTAATGCCGTTGAAAGTTCTGTCAAAATTATTTACGTCACAAGTGCGAGGAATTTTGTGAACTTTGTGAACTCTGTAGTTTAGCGCCTCAGGGATGAAAGCATAATAATATTACGGGCTTTCAAAGTAATCTTAATACATTATTGCTCCAACAAGTAAGGCCGACTAGAGTACAGACGTGGGCGCGCGTAGGATTTTGAAGTGTCACCTCACAGACTCTCTCGTCTCGTGTAAAACCGATTGAAAAATATATATTTTTTTAAATCTAAAATACTGTCATTGATTTAAGTACTGTTGTTTTACCCAATGATATTATAAAAATCTAACAAAAAAAATGTAGGAGCACTTATAAAAAGGATGGGCCTCCGAAGTCGAGGTTTAAGGCTTTTGACTCCCAATCCGAAGGTCGCGGGTTCGAACCCAGCGTGCGCAAATAAATTTATTTGATTAATTTGTGTTATTTTCACAATTGATTTAAAATAATATATAGTATATTTGCGGTACGGGACCGAGTGACCAACCGAGTTGAAGAAAAAATAAATTGAAAAAAGACTATGATCTAAAAAGTTACCGGAGATTAAAATTTCATTAAGATTTTTTATTCCAAATAGTGTCGGGAATCACTGGTTCTTCACTCCCTGTATATAGGGCCATATTAATAAACGTGTTTTAAATTTTACACAACTAATAAACAACCATTGATGTAAGGTGAGTTGTTTATCAGTCAGGTAGTAAAGGGTAATTGATTTTTTAAAACGCCAGACATTTTATCTTTCATCGATGTGGCTAAAGGAATCTAAAAGGTTGAACTCCTATAGCTTTACTACAAGTTCTTGTCACTGTATATTATATTAATCTTGTACATATTTCTATATCATCTAATCCAGAATACAATTTGTGATTCGTCACCCAGCCTTATTGGTAAATAATTCTCCCGTATTAGAAATAAATTAGATTTGGTACAGTCATTAAACGTGGGGTGGCTGCGGTGAGATTGGATGGGATGACTTCCGCTTCCTATCTGCTCTGATGCGAGACATCTGGTCTCTGGTGATCGTCATCTCATATCTCTTCTACTACCACCTCCCACCTCACACCTCCCACTTCACCTATACAACCAACCAACGGTTAAATGTTTAACTTGTTCGCAGCATCCTGGAATATAGCTCCATTATTTGGGCCTCTTCTGAACAACACCATATCCTAGAAATAGAAAAGTAAAAAAGAAGTTTATGTTTTACCTGTATATGAAAGATCAGAGAATATACAAACTATCCATTCCGTATCCATATTTGTTCTTAAAAGAATATAGCCAGAGAATACCGGAAATTTGTCCTTATTAAATCAAATTCTTGACGTATTGATTCTTTTTTACAAAAAACATAAATTGGTTTCGAAAGATTGTTATTTTAGACCAAGTTTTTTTTAATATAGTAAGGTTGTTGGCAGTTTTGTTAAATTGTCAAACGAAATATTGTATTACACAACACACATTTCAAATCATACATTCAAATCGTACAGTAAAATAAATCAATACATAATCTAGTAAAGACACTTTTCAGAATTTAAATTTTAGTTCAATTAAAATCATTAAAAAATAAATCTGAGAACGTGTTTTGTGTCGAAAATACCTCAGTTTGTCTATTTATTTAAGGTCTTAAAAACTAAAATATATAATAAACACAATATTATTTTGTTTTAATTCCACTTTATTAATTTTTAATCCAACTAGTTTCGGTTCAACCTGAACCTTCCTCAGGGATGAATAAAAATATACTAAAAAATAATACAGATATACATGGCATTTAAAAGAAAATTATAAGAGGGAGAGAGAACATCAACTTAGGTGGGGACGATGGGGGAGGTAGCTAAGAGGGAGGGGTGAAAGTGGGCGGGGGTAACGGGAATATTTTAAAAATGGGGCTATTCGATAACTCTAATTGTTTATTAAGTAAATTTGTTTTATTTATTTTTAATGACTTTTTTATTTCAAGGGCTTCAATCTTAGCTACCTCCCCCATCGTCCCCACCTAAGTTGATGTTCTCTCTCCCTCTTATAATTTTCTTTTAAATGCCATGTATATCTGTATTATTTTTTAGTATATTTTTATTCATCCCTGAGGAAGGTTCAGGTTGAACCGAAACTAGTTGGATTAAAAATTAATAAAGTGGAATTAAAACAAAATAATATTGTGTTTATTATAATTATGTATTCCCACAAAGTGTTTGCTACAAGTGAAAAATTAAAATATATAATTTTTTTACACACTTATTTTGTTTACACATTATTGAAAAATCATAAATACTTATGATCAAAAAATACTTTAAAAAGTACATGATATTAAAAAATATATCATCACGCGTCTGAGCAAATTTATTGCTTGCTTGAATGTAAGAATATATTAAAGCAATGTCATAAAGTCATAAAAGTTAATGAAATAAAGTCGATATTGAGTTAGTTAGTAAGCAGACCATTCCCCTATAGGTGCATACAATATCTAAGCTTCAAGCTATCGATATACAATTTTGTCCTGGCAGGGAAGAGTGAGATTTCCCAGGATGTAAGGTGTGTGTTTATTCCTCGTGGTATCCGCGTGCAACTAAGCAACGAAGGAAGAACGGGTGGAATTCAATATTTATACATAATGCACCTCGTACACTAGATGGCAGATAAATCCAAAGGTAAAATGTTTGCTGCTTGCACTGTGACGGAATTTAAAAATGATTTATAGTGATGTGTTGACATTTTGAGGGTTCTCTCAACACCTAAGCGAAAAGAGTCTCCATTGTGGAATGATTAGCTAAATATATATTTTTTTTATTAAATTAGCTCCACAGAGTAGGCCTTGAGGAAAAAAATTTCCCTCAGGGCCTATGTCATCTTTGGGGATGGTGTGTTTAGGGTATTTTTAGGGTAAGGAAGGAGAGCAAGTTCTGGGAAAGAAAAAGATACAAGGAATGGGTTGGAATCGGGGGATCAATGTGTCTAGGAGTAACAGACGTATGAATCCATCCCTCCCACTGCGGTATAAGGCAATGGATTGCAATCCGGTGGAAAGATAAAAAAACTTCTCCCTCAATCAGTCTCTCTCGATCCGGCCCGTCACGCAGTAGGTGGGCAAATGCACGTGACGCTAAGACCTAGGACCTAGACAAACCTCACCCCGTAAACCCGGGCATACTTGCCAGATCACCAAACGTAGCGATCCACTTGGGCTGACCTATGGCAGGAGTGTTGGTTATCCAATAAATGGTTCCCGGGGCGGCGGTACCCATACCCGCCTCCCAAATTGCAATGATAAATAGGTTAGTTTATGCAGTTGTTTTATACAATGTAGAACCAGCGTAACCAAAAACCTTTAAATAACTAAACACAGACAAACTCGGGCCGATTTGCAAGATCCACATTACAACATACGTTACACCAACATATAACTAAAACGACTTTTGGACAAAGAAATATGCAATATGTTTCTATAAAAATAATTTAATATCCTCCCTCTGTAACAATTTTTTTTTCAATATGGACAAGGGAAGGAAGAATATTGATATAATTTTACAACCTAACGAATACTAATGCTTGTATTGTGTTTTATTCTAGATGTTATTATTTAACTTTCTTCGTAATATTCTAACATATCTACTTACGTGTAACCATACACGTAATCATGTACAATGTGACATTAGAACGAGGTACCCCAGTAAGGTTACATTATCTTCTAAAAATTGTAAAAAAAAAACCTAAATACGTTTATTGAACAAAATAATGTTACATCATTTACAGAAAATATGTAACAATATACATTGTAATCATTTCACATATATATACAGTTATACATAAGATATACCACCATAATAAAGCTACGCTTGTGTGTATTATTTTGATTATTGCGTAAGTCTTTTTTACCCTCTACTTACGTACACATAACATCTATAAGAAGTTCGAGTATTAATGATTCCTAGAAAATCGAATACGAAACACTCTCACATGATTATATTCTCGTGCCAAAGTTCATCAGCTATATTAATTTATTAAGCCAACGAATTTCATCACAGAGGAAATGTTTTAAACTTTATCTTTCTACCAACTAACTCCATGTTTTATTTTATCTACTGTCAGCCATATAGCCATTTGTATCGTGTGTATCCGTGTTAGTTTTTAAAATTTTAAATCAAGGTCGGAAAGGTCATGTGTTTGACCTCTGTCCTTTTGTCATTGATAATAATCCTTATCTTGTTCCATGGTACAGGACGCTTTTGAAAATAGCGCACGCTACTCGTGTTATTTTTAAATTACATGTTACAAAAATATAATTGTTTATTTATGCGATGTTTTTGCAATGGTCCCAACGGTGGTTAACAAAGTCGGAAAATGCCAGGAGTAGAGAAGGTAGAAAAGGTTGAATGATCGTTCGATGAGAAGACCCATTTCAAAATTTTATGTAAGTTACTGTTGTTATGCCTGCCAGTGAGAGCTCCGTTGTAATCCCTATGTCTGTTATATGCGTTGTTTATATATTAAAGAGGGAGATATTGTCTTACATGTAGTTGTATTCGTTATTGTCGGTCACTTAACAATTGAAGATCATTTATAACTATTTTGAATTCTAGCGAAGTCTTGACTTGACTTGTCACTTCTATTTTCTTATGTTTATACTGTTTTGTCTTTGCTTTCATATACTAACCCTATAATAAATTTTTCCAAATTTCGTGTTATTTTATTGTAAATTGGACATAAGTAGATACGTTAATAAATTACTGCATTGCTACTATTATTATCCGGAATAATTTAACAGTTTTATATGTTTGTAAACGGGTTAGGTTTATTTAATTGAGATTAGATTAGGTTGGGTTAGGTTAGGTTAGGTTATATCAAAAACAATTAAACTTAGCTTTTCAGAATGATTCCAAGTACTCACGTATTCAAATTGATAAAAACTTTTTTAATTGTTTACTTTGTAGATTGTATCATAAAATTTAAGTGCTTTATTTATTTAGTTTGTGATGCAAGAGAAATAAGTCCCAGCGGGGCGTAACAATGTAGCGAAATACCAGGAGCACAGCAGATTGAAAAGGTCGAAGGGTTCATGTAGAGGACACCGCGCCGGGTGAGCGGAGGTGTTTACCCGCTGCGGGCACTCCCCCGGTAAAGTACCTACTACTGCAGTGGGGCGGGCGAGGGCGGTTGCATCACGCGGTCGACGATCTCCGCTCATTTCTGCTGCCCTGGTACCCGGTGCCTGATTCGAGCAAGACTTCTCCCATTTTCAGCGGTTTTGATTAGTTTAGGAACTTTGTATGGCTTTCTTTCTCTGTTGCGACTTCACACTTCAAATTAACTAATAGCGTAAACAGCGAGAAAAGGCTTCTATGCTTATGTTATGTAATAAGGGTGTACGTTAGTCATTGTCGTGAAATTTGCTTGGAAATTCTTTTAAAAAATATATTTAACGGAAACTTATGTTTTATCAATTATATAATGGTTATAATAGTTGCAAAGTATATGACACCATATCAACGTTGGCAAATCATAATAACAAACAGGTTTGATTGTTTTACAGAAATTTGAATCTAATATTGTCTTAAACCAGCCATTTATCGCCATTTTGTTGTTTTAATACTTGAAAGGTCCCCATTAAATTAAATGACGGCTCTAAGTCTGTTTTAGATTTTGGACATTTTTTTATCAGAAGAAGAAGACAACTACTTGCATATTGAAGCGATTACTTTTGTTGAAGTATTAAAATTTCGTTACATGATGAACGTACAAAAAATTATTTCGTTTTTAAAATATATATTTTTTACATTAGCTTCACAAATGACCCCGGAGGTGAGACCCTGAGGAGAAAAAAAATCTTTAGGGTTTATATTATCTTTGGGCATGCTGTGTGGAAGGTATTTTTAGGGAAATGAAGGAGAGGAAGTTATGGGAAAGAAAAAGTTTAGAGGGGTTAAATAAGTCGTCTCAAAGTTGTCTAACCACTGTTTGTTTTTCGTTATATATTTATTGTGGATGACTTATAGAAAACACTGTTTAATATTTTATATTACAGACTTTATTAAATATGACTTAACATCATTGACATCATTAAGAGAGACCACAGATCAGATTTTATGACAATTAATTAAGTTCATCGCTAGTGATATGCAACACATAACAATAGTGATGTGACATTTGAAAATGGCATTGTAAGCCGAAACAGCTGTCACAATAATAAAAAAAACGAAAATACTGGCAGAACTTAATAATAACATTATTAAATTAAATTAAAATATATATTTTTTTAAATTAAATGGAGTTTTACTTATATCGGTTGAAATCAAAGGTTTTTTAAAGTATTTTTTTAAACAGTTAATCAATTTCGTCGGCCTGTTTGAAGTCAGGAGTCGAAAAGCATTGATAGGAATCTTTCAAATCATTATTATAACACTTCTAGTGATTTACCGTTCATACAACCGATATCAACAACTTTGGAAGCATCTCCAGGCGTATTTTTATCAACCTGTCTATGGCGCAGCCGGCGACGATTGTTACATTAGATAAAACGTCTCGTCTTCGTAATAATAATGGCCCGGTTTCCTGGGAACTGGAAGCGCCTGGAGGGATGTCATTTACACTGAATATGCATTTCCATATTTGAAAGGAAATTATTCCGCCGAAGAATCCCAGCCGACTACTTTTCAGGAAATAAACTCGCTGTGTGACAGGATGAATGAAATGTCGTGCTTTCGTACTTGGCTAATCTCCTGGTTGGTTCCTGCTTCCTACTCTCTGCTGTTTGCCTTTAGAGAAATTTACTCCAATGCCTTATCCGCTCTGTATTCCGTGAGCTATCAGTAGCATGTAATCTATTATTTTTTTTGAAGACGAAAATTAGCGAAAATCAATCGAAAATCTGAAAACAGAAAAATCAGAAAAGATACGGTTGCATTGCCTTGCCGGGCCTTGCCTGCTCTATCATGTCTTCATTTATTTATTTATTTATTTGTTTTTCACGCCCTGCTGGGCTTTTACATGTTATTTTTTTATTTATTAACAATTTAATTAAATGTCAAATGTTAATAAATGAAATATGAACATTATCAAACTATCAACAAAGCATTATCACAGCAGTTTAATAATTACTTTAGAAGGCGATACAGCTGTCACGTGTACAAATACATAGCAGTACGTGTTTATAAATAAACGTTTAAATAAATTAAGTAATAATATTATTGAATATATTAAAAGAAATTAAAATTAAAATGGAGTTCGACAAGTTAAACTTGGCAACAATAAATTTCTATTTGGTAGGCGGGTATGGGTACCGCCGCCCCGGAAACCATTTATTGGATAACCAACACCTTTGCCATAGGTCACCCCAAGTGGTTCACTACGTTTGGTGACTTAAGTTACTTACTTACTTACGTTTTGCAGGGGTGCCCAGGATCATGGGGTGAGGTTTATCCTAGGTTCTAAATGAGAAGTTCTGAGGTTCCTTTCCTAAAAAGAACCCTAAACATAGCATTCCCAAAGATGACATAGGCCCCGAGGGGAATTATTTTCTTCGGGACCTCCTGTGTGGAGCTTTTGTGAAAAAAAATACTTATTTTTAAATAAATATGGTTTTTCACAAATGAATTGAGTTTTCTTATTTTCGACATTAACAGTTAATTGAATGTTAATTTATCATTGAAGAAGAAGATAATAATAATAATTTAATTTTTTTAAATATGAAAATGAACAAGACACAGAAAAATAATAAAAGATAATGGTCGCAACTGGGGCCATTATCTTTTATTATTTTTCTGTGTCTTGTTCATTTTCATATTTTAATTTTTTAAATTATTATTGTTATCTTCTTCTTCAATGATATATTACATTGATGGGAATATCCTTCAAAAGTTAAAAAGAGAGTTTTTCTTATAAAAAAAAATTAATGTTAATTTAATTGTTTAATGAAAATGTTCATAAAATACTCAACCCCCAGTTATTATTCTCCTAAAACTGTCCCAAGAAAAAGTATTTTTTTATAGATTTATCTTTGAGAATACTCTCCTCAATTATAACTTTATAAATGAGAGATCATTAGCGAGATATGTATTCATTTCCCCGTTGTATTAGCGCGTGTATTATGCTCATCTCAAAGCAGTTTAGGGTAAGGATATAAAAGTTAATTGTAACATTAATATTTGACATTTTGGTTGGCGCTGCGCGGTGATATTAAAGCAAAGCGATTATTCCCTATTAGCACTTTAAGTGTTCCAGAACTCTTTATAGCGGAATCCGGGCACCGAACTTTAAGCTCCTATAATAAACACCCGCTAATTTAAAACTCTAAATTCCATCTGCAAGTTTTTTTGACATTAGCTCCACACGTGCTAGGCTATCAATTAGCTATCCGGAGGTCGCGGGTTCAAATCCTGTCGTGCGCAGATAGACAACCAATCCTTAGATATTTAAAATCTTTTTATGATCTCATGACGGAAATGACAATGCGGGCTAAAATTGATTAAAGCCCCGCTAACCCGCTCAAAAAGAAGAAGGAGAGATATGACAATACGAATATTGGAGGGAGCGCGCTAATATTAAAAACGATAAAATTCATGCGAAAATTGTGAAAATGTTTAATAAAACATGACTCGTTGGAAAAGAGCAAAAATCTCGTAGGAATTGTGTTAAGTAGCAATTAAAGAAACATTGTGATTTTTTTCATACATATAACTTGTTAAATAACAGAAACAAACGTGTAAATTATAACATTCGGGCATTCTTTGCGAGGTATTTCTATCGAGGGAATTTCAAAAAATTACCGTTTCGGCGTATGGAATGTATAGGTACTATCGTAAAAAATAACCTGTATTTTTTTAAGAGCTTAAAAACTTAAGACGTTTAATAACTCAGGTACGGGACATACGTCATTCCTATGTCTACCTACGTTAAATTATCGTGAAAACAAGCTTATGTGTCCAAGCGGTTAAGGAAAATATGTAAGAAATCGGTAGAAATTCGGAGAGCCGCCTCGTAAGTTTATCCAAAAATTTAAGAAAAAAAGTGCTAATATCATGACACCAGAGCCTCTCCTTTATATAGATTTTTACTGCTGCAAACGTCAGACGGCTTTTTTTACATTTTCCGCATTTTTACTATTTTTATTATTATAAAAATACTATTTTCGGTTGTCTGTAACTCCGGTTATGGAACTGTAAAATTTTGCGTTGAATTTAGTTGAATCATATTAATTTCAAAGTGTTTGCTTGAAAAATTCAATCAAGCGATAAAGTTCCTGCATATAATATAATATTTTTAACAGAAAATTGTTTTTATTTTTTACTACTGTAGAAAACAGATTTCAAATAGAAACTCGGGGATATCAAAATAAAGAAGTGAAAATCTTACAATGCATTTCTGTAAAATTTTATTCCCTATTTCGGTATAACACTTCAGTTATATCTATCGTTATTATTCATTAATCATAGATCCATTACCTGCTTTCTTGTATTAACTAACAAATGGAACTAAAAATGTAAAAATAATATACATATGTATATATTATTATTTTTTTTTTTTACTTAATGAGTAAAGCCTTAAATTGTAATATTTTAATTAAACGGAGACATTGGTAGAGCTCCGCCCCGGCAAGGCGTAGGTCCTGGGTTCGAGTCCTAGATGAGTCCGTATCTTTTTCTGATTTTTCTGTTTTCAAAATTTTTAATTGAGTCTCGCTAATATTGTCTTCATTAATTAAATATTACAATTTGGTGTTTTACTTATAAGAATGTTCATCCTAGACCTGCAGAAAAGTCAACAGATGTCGCATATTAAAAAAAAAAAGACAAATTTATCCAATACAATATCATTCAGCTTAGGTTTAAATCTTGCAATCATACATAAAGAGCCAATAAAAATATACTTTAAGATAATGTTGAGGAAGTTATGTTGCAGTTAAATATGGCCGATTAGGCTAGGAACGCATTAGCTCAGTTGGTAGAGCTCCTTCCCAGCAAGTCTTAGGTCCTGCGTTCGAGTCCCATATGTGACCGTAACTTTTTCTGTTTTTAGATTTTCGATTGAGCTAATGTTGTCATCATTAATTAAATATTACATTTTGAAGTTTTACTTATAAACTAAAAAAAAATAATTAAAATAAATTTTCTTTATTTACACTTACAAAAATTAGTTGTTTGAAGGTATCTATCCTCAAAGTATATTTAGTATACGTAGAAAATATAGGCGATCTTATATCTAGGTGAAAATTTTAAGATATTTATTCTTGAACATAAACAATTTTAGCTAGTCGTCGATTCTCTATCACATCGGAATAGATCACACTTCCAGAGACTCTCTATTCAGTGCCTTAAACATAATAAATAAATAAATAAAAAGTTTCAGTCTAAACCAATTTTCTCATGGTGGTACAAGGGATCCTTCCGGAGATTAAATGCGGCAAACAATTCATAATATTTTTCAGTACCTCTTCATAACAGATGTCCTACGTCAAATCTTGTAGCGTTTGTTGTTAGAAAATGCCCGAAAATTTATGCAAAGTTGTATTTCACACACAAACCCTCCTAAATTATTCATCCCTTATCTATGTATGAGGGTTGGTCCGGGCTACTAGGGGTTGGGAAACGAGCAGTAGAAGGTACTCCACAGCGGGAAAGAATTAGCCTTATGAATCGCAGCCTTGTATATAAATAAATTAACAACACCAACATGGTTGGTTAATTCTATGATTTTATTGGCGTTTTGTTTTATTTGTTAAAAATCTTGGTAAGAAAAAGGTTCAAATCTTTATTATTCCTGTGACATAATGAATTTCTGATTATTTTGTATATTTTGAAGACAATTGAAAAAGATTTCGGGATTTCAAAGTTTATTTGATAGAAGCATTAGGATATTTAAAATATATATTTATTTATATTTTTGAAATTAGCTATCACTTTGTGGTTATCCATTTTATAATTAAATGAAACAATATATCTTAGTTACAACCACTTATTTATTTAGTTACACGCCGACCGGTTTCGGAACAACCGTTCCTTCTTCAGGGCAAACATATAATGATGACAATTTACAAAATATTGTGTGGGTACAATTTATCAGTAGGTGTTGTGGTAGGGGTGGGGGCGTGGCTAGGAATTGATGAAGAGTAAGTGGGGACAGAATGGACACCGAATGGGAAGAGATTTAATATTGGGCTATAGGTTAATATTTTTTGTTTATTGATAATCGACTCATTATTTTTAAGGGATTTTTTTATTTCTAGAGCTTCTAAGTTATCTAAGCGTTTTCCTTTATTATTAATGTGAAGAATATTTATCCCTGTATTTTTTTCAAAACTATGGTTATTTTCAATTATATGGTTAGCGAAATCGGAAAAATTATTATTATTAAGACACCTTAAGTGTTCTTTGATTCTAATTTCGAAATTACGCGTTGTTTTCCCGATATAAAATGAGTCCATTCTGTCCCCACTTACTCTTCATCAATTCCTAGCCACGCCCCCACCCCTACCACAACACCTACTGATAAATTGTACCCACACAATATTTTGTAAATTGTCATCATTATATGTTTGCCCTGAAGAAGGAACGGTTGTTCCGAAACCGGTCGGCGTGTAACTAAATAAATAAGTGGTTGTAACTAAGATATATTGTTTCATTTAATTATATATTTATTTATTTATTTAATTTTAGGGAAATCTACAGTTTACAATGTGGTTCATTTATACATGCGTAAACTTAACTGAGAAACCAATTATTATAGATTTCCTCAATATACTATTGTATTATGTATCTAAATATGTATAAAAAAAGCGTTCTAAATTTTTTATTTACATCGCTGACGTTCGGTGATATTCACCTCAAGTGCGTTTTACTCCAACTTTATATGTATATACATTTAACTTCGCGTTTATTTGGAATCTAAGTCTTAGATAAACTATTCGGGTATTCAAAAGCGCTATTCTTATTTAAAATTACTCCCGCATTACTGTGTTTACGTAATATTCTATAACACGTAGGCGTAAAACAAATATGTAACTTAAACTAATATTATATTTTTCTTTTACAAGTTTGTTTATTATTGCTTTTTGTAACGAAAAAGTTTTAAGTGAATTAAACTTGCGTTTTTTTAATATCACAAAAAAACATTTTTCACGTTGAGACCCTGATGTTCCATCTAGGTAAATACATTTAGGTTAAAAAACTGCTGGTGCAAAACATCAGGTTCCTAGCTAAGGCCTTTCTTCCATACGGACTTTTACACGGATTCACAACTATCCGATAATTGAAGATTAAAATATCTTGTCAATTACCGCCATACATCTGCGCGGAGGCACACTATTGTAAACTCGTCTCCACCGTTCATCAGTCTTCTTCGACAATCTGGGTGAGGTTATCTCCAACCAGACTTTAAGTATGGCTTCACTTGTGTCAGACATTTTCTAGTGCTTTAGATCAATGCTAGGATCGAAATAGTCAGCAGAGAACGTCAGGATATAAAAATGACAGCTACAGCAACTCTTCGCCTTAGTTCTTTATTGTCCAAATGACCATTAGCAAATTTTACAGGAGGAAAATTTTTTCTTTCGTTATATGAATGAAACATTATGATAGGTATTTTAGATGAAGGCAAAGCCAAGGGTCTCATTAGTTTAAATATTTTTTAGTGAAGTGATTAATTATCGTCTTTGATTTTTTATTTAAAAATGGAGATTGAACAAAAACTAAACTGATAGTTTGGACAATGAAGAACTAAGGCGGCGAAGTGTCCGGTTGTGTAACGTTTGCCTTTACCACATGCAAAATTTATGTTGGGTCTTCTCAATAATTGTAAAAGGTCCTTGATACACAACTGTTTATTTACGTGATTACAATAATATTGATGCTGAGTTTCAGCGACTGTCTTCAATTGGCTAGTGGTAAAATCTGCCCGGCAGAACTCTGCGCTACCGACTATATCAACTGCTGGGACTAACACTAACCTCCCGCCATCTGACGGAAACTAGCGTAGGCTTTATGCCTACTGCCATTTACTGACATTCTAGTTTTTAGAATTCAATAATGATTGGTGGCGATGCTGGTTTCATGATTTCAGTAGCGACGTGAGTTCTGATCTATATCGGATACTTGCGTATCCCTGTTGAAGAATGGCTTAAGTCCTCTACCTTTGCACCCGCAACGTTTTGATTTTTTTTTGTGAAACATTTAGCGTCTTTAAAACGCTTGTTTCGTATGAAATTTAAGGTAGGTTTTACAGTCACTTTAGGATAAATTTGATGGCATTGAGGAGGTAAGTCATTTTCCGTCGTGAAGTTTATTATTAATCGAACAAAGGCAAAGGAAGCCCCAACGAGGTTTCTTTGAACCGTGGGCAAATGTTGATTGGCAGCGGATTACTCACGCGTGGAAATGTTACTGAATGTTCCTAAATGTTCCCGGGAATTTTGTTGAAACCCGCGCACAATTATCGGACCTTTTGATCCGAAAACGGGATTGAAATATATTAACCCGGTACGGTTTTGGGGAATGTGTTCAACTCTATAAGAGAAAAGGGCGGCAATCAGACCTGACTTCTTTGTACAGATGTATATCAAACATAATATTATTAATATAATGGCGTTCCTATTTCTGCGATGCAGAATAGTTTAATTGAATTACAATATATTTAGATACACTCGTAAACTTATGTGAAACGATACATTTTCGATAGCTTCCGATGTCTTCCTAACTGCCTATATTTTTCATAGAAGGGGTGAGACTGTTTTCTTCTGATCATATTCGGGGGAAAGGGGAAATGAGTAATTTTTCTGACCATCTCTGGGACAAGAAGAAATCCATTATTTTTTACCGTCTCCGGGGCACAAGGGAAATCGATCAAATGTTCAGACCATTTTCAGGAAAGACGGTGACAGTATTTGTATTATTAGTGGAAAAACACCATTTTGCAGCAATAAATACGATTCCACCCTTTCATATTAATTTATCTTCTCAACATATATATGTTATTGGCGCAATATTATTGTAATACTTGCACTTGCATAATTAAGCTAGAAAGACCAGTGACTTTACTTGCTATTGTCTCACAAACTTAAAATTAAATGTGCCAATAGTTAAGTGTTTAAAGAAGCACTCTTCTCAGTAAATTCTTAATTCAAACATTGTTCATGTATGACAAAGATAAACATTCAAATTTTGTATCAACGAAATAAACTGTAGGATCTGGCGGTGTTTTCATATTCAAAATTTCTATAATAGAGCGACGACGGTTTGCAAATGGCAGCGATTTTTGTTGCACTTATTGTTACTGCTGATCTGTATGTTGTTTTACCGCAAGCATATAAATAAACCAATGATTAGACTATTTTAAACAGTAAAGTGTACTTATCGACAGCACTGACTTTGTAATTTGGCTTTTGCGCGCCCAGGCCCTGCACTGGTAGGCCTTGCACTGTCTAAAGACCCATAACATCTTCGGGCAAAAAAACAATGCTATTATTTATATTGTTGCATCGATAATAATTAGGAATTTGCGTGTATTTACGAAATTAAATAAAAAATGTTATTCCTTGGCTTTTACTAGTGTTTGCCGAGTAATGAACAATAATTTTCTCACACACGGGGCAATATGGCACTTTTTTAATCCAATTTACTTAGAGATAAGACACGATGCAGTTTAGTATCTACTAAAACTGCGAAATCGAAGACAATACAATTGACTTGTTTTTGGCTTGCCACTTTGAAATTTGTACCACGCGTCTATTTAACGTAGAATGGAATTGTAGTGGAATAAAACCTTTTTTTTAATACTAAATTATTCCTTAATAAGTCCGTTAATTTTTCGCTTTGTGTCTTTGATGTTCATAATAATAATTCGTATATTTAGTAGATTCTTTTCAACACTTAACTGTGTTTCAAATGAAATTACACAAGGATCTCGTGCCAAAGTAATCGAGTCACTTTGACAGTTGGATTATTCTAGGGAGAACGAGGTGTTGAAAGTAAAGAGCCGAAAGGTGGCCGGGGAGTGGAAGGAGTTAGGGTGGGAGGGGTTTAAAGGAATAGTTAGAGTAATGTGTTGTAGGAACGTTGTAATTAGTGTAATTTGAGAATAGTAAACACGAGAGAAGACCTGAATGTGGAATTATTTTTTTTATCAGAAGAACCGTGTGGTGTTAACACGCAACACTTATTATTCTATACTTTTTAGTAATGTGATGTTACACTCCTTTGTGTACCTAATTATAATAATTATTTTTTATGAAAAAAAATTTATAACAGAATATTCTTGACGTTATTAATTAATTCAGAATACCCGCTTGGAGACATCAATGTCACGTGAATGTTTTCAAGTAGCTATAATTTTAATTTAATGTGGTTATCGCACTAGAGTGACAACCGCTCCCGATCGTCTGGATCTATTGAGACTATGGCATCCCCAATTGGGGTATTATATGAGGCCGAAGGTAGCGGGGAGGGGAAGTATATAGGGAAGAACCTGGCTCTTTAGATCTTGTCGTCAAACAAGGCTAAAATCATAATAAGTAACATTTCGATTCTGAATGGTGGTCTTTCACCTGAGCGATGATAAAAAAGACACTATCCCAGTGATAATTCCTTTTTTTATACTTTTCATACTTCAGGCAGGTAGGTAACATAACATTGAAATGCGAACAAGAAAGTCCAAATATAGACATCTTAAAAGGAAACGGAACGTACAAACAAATTCACAGAGAAACAAATCCAGTTATAAAAACTCAGTTAGTACATAAATATTAGTTTAAAATGTAAATACAAACAATTAGGTACATGTCCAGAATGTCTTTTTTTTAATTTTTTTTTTACAGCTTTGAAGCATTGAAGCATTTACGGCATTAATTGTCTAAAATTCAATGTTCTTTTCTAAACACGTTAAATATTGGAAAACTTGTATTTGAAAGTAACTCTTTATAATTTACTGATATCGTTAAATCACTTTAATACGTTCTGAATCCCTGGAAAATTTTATAATTTTTAAATATTACACAAAATTATAAAATCTGTTTAAATTTCACTTTCGCCATGATGTCGTCGACAGGAGACGATATCTGTCCTGGGCAAAGTAGAGTTGGCGGAGCGCTGAAAGGAATTCTCGGGAATTACGCTTTGATTAGGGCGAATTTAAGGACTTGTAATTTAAAACGAATTCCCGCGGGAAGTGGAACCTGAAGTTATCATTTTAATATTTCCCCGCAAATGCTCATTTCATACCTAATTATTACGAACCGAAGCGTATTTCTGATGTTTCTAAAATAGTTTTAATAAGAAATATTAACATCTAACAGATAGACGGCTTGCGTAGCAATGCCACTTAAATAAATAAATTGTTTCTCCCTCCCGTCTTCGTTCATCAATTTCTATGGATTTATTCCATGTAACGAAGACTATCATTTTTTGTTTGAAGTAAAGTTTGTGAAACAGTTGCATAATTTATATAATTCTGTTTGTGTAACAACCCATAGTACTTAACTCACATTAACCATCGACTGCTGACATTATTTTGAGTAAAAAATGTAAAAGAAATGTTGGTCCCGGTATATTTGGTAGACGTGCAAAATTACCTACATATATGCTTATTAACATAGTAAGACACATTGTTTACAGGCAATGATTATGTGAGGAAAAATACTGAAACGGAAAACTAATTCTTTGTTTTCTTTTTTCCAGGTAAGGAAAGCATGAAGATTATCTAAGTTTAAAAATACAAACGAAAGAAGAACGTGCCAATGTAAGGTAAGATATTTTTTGGTATTTTTATGAGTATGTTGAACACCAGTGGTATGGCGATTTATAAAAAAAAACTGTCTCACCAAACAGTGAGCTCTGTCGGAATTCAATGTGTACTATTTATTTTTGTCAATTTGTACAACGATATGTTGTAATTTCAAAGATCCTTTAATCTTGTCTGTCGATGAATACTACAAAATTCAATTTTGTTTATTCCTCTCCTTCCTTCATTAAAAACCCTCCTCACTGCATCCCCCTAAGATGACATAGGGCCCTATGGAAATTATTATCCTCAAGGAGCTAATTTAAACAATAAAAAAAACATTTGGGGTCAATGTCGTGGTTTAAGGTGAATGTCAAAAGAACTCGCATTCTACGCTTTCGTAGATGGCGCGCGTATAGTATTTTACTTATAAACGCTTTTTACAAGTTATGCTTTGAAATTTTAAGTAAAAAAATTTGTTCGCGCAAGTACACATGCAATGTGAATATTAATAAATAGTTTTGTCAATTAAAAAACACTAATCTTTCAAGAAAGGCTATACGCGCGCCATCTACGAAAGCGTAGAATGTGAATTTTTTGACATTCACCTTAACTTTGTGATTTCGTTTTCGAGTAAATCGAATCCGAATTTGGAATCTTTTAGGCCAAATTCGAAAAACATCGGTTGCTACGATATTACGGAGGTCAATCTATATGACGTGTGATGTATATTAACAAGTATCCCTCCGATAGGTACCATCAGTTTTCGGACATCGCGTATATGAAAACGCTTCGCAAGGAAAAAAATCTATGGAAATACAATATTTGCAACGGATTTAACATCTAAGCTAACTACACAATGGAAAATCTAATTTGGCGCCTTTTTCACTCTCATGTCCGCCATCTTGTTGTCCGAATGACAATATGGCGGCTTGACATTTCTCTCTCCAACTAGTTTGGACGTTTCCAGAAGTTCGCCTTTACTTTATTAAATAATAACGCTGCCCATGAGAGGTAGGGCGTGTAACTAAGAAAGGATTCCCTGGTAATTATTTCTAATACACGAAAAAACTTTGGGCGTGCTCCATTCTGTTGTACAGTACAACTTGTACTGTTATATTAGAAAAGTTTAGTGCGAGTTGGCCCCGTTTATTTTTTCCCCTCTCGGGATCGGGGCGCTTTAAAAACACAAGCTGGTGTTTGTACAACTTTCCCAACTCGATAGATTTAATATCGCCTATGATCCCAAGTTTATTTATGCCTTTTGCTCCTTCGATTCGACTATTATATCAGACATTTTCACATTCTCACAATCTCGCCCAACGCGCGTCGAATAAATATTATTAGTCCCTCAGTCGAAATAATATCATTAAATTTTTATAAGAAAAACTCTCTTATTATAACTGTTGACGGTTATTCGCATCAATGTAATATATCATTGAAGAAGAAGATAACACTAATAATCTAAATTAAAATATGAAAATGAACAAGACATAGAAAAATAAAAGATAGCGGTCGCAACTGGTACACGAGCCCAGAACCTCTCGTCTTAACGGGACGGGCGCTTTAACCCATTACCACCTATTATAAAACCGTCATATTTGTCAAACTCATATTTCAAATTTCAGAATTAACAATATTATCCTCGACTAATTTTTTATATCACGGTCATGTGCCAGCATGGTGGTCGAAAAATCCTCAATTAATGTAACAAACAATTCAATGAATAAAGAAAACAAAAAAAAATAAAAAATTGTCGGCAGCTACCTTTTTCATTGGAAACAAGTGTTCAAAGAACGTGCTTGTTACCTAGATAGTGTCTCGGATAAATATATATACGATTTTATTTTTATGGAACACCTATTGACTTTCTTATAAAAGTTTTGCTTTTTTTGTCCCAGTTGCGACCGCCATCTTTTATTTTTCTGTGTCTTGTTCATTTTCATATTTTAATTTAGATTTAGTGTTATCTTCTTCTTCAATAATATTATTATTTTATTTCAATGATAACAATCTAAGTCCAGACATTATAGCTTTGAATGTAAAATTAATTATCGCAATATATTTGAGGCTTGGTAAATGTTATGCCTGTCTTATCTACATTCAGACGTAATAATAATAATAACGTTTATTCATTAATAGATTTTTTACCATATTACACATTTTGTTATTATTTTATCATTGATTCCATTGACAAAAAGGTCACCACTGCTCAGCTACATACAATTCAGGTTTTCTCCTGGAATGCAGCTGGCTTTCAGTTTTGCCTCCAATATAAAACAGAAAATAAAATTTAAAAAAAAAATTAAATTAAAATTAAAAAGCTATTAAATTAAATTACATAAAAAAATAGAAATAAAAATAAAAAATAAATATGAAAATATAAAAAGTAAGTAATTGTGTTGGGGTTCTTCAAAAATAATAGGTTCAAATAGTTACAAACTTAATTGACTGTGCGATGTTATTTGTTTTTGTTATTTGTTATAGTTATTTATTTTTGTACATTATGTACATTTTTACATTATGGACGATGTTTAAGGGACTGGAAAGAAAAATAAATTACAATCATGAAATACACGTACACGGGACGAGAAATGCAAAGCATATTAGATTGCCAGCAAGAAATCAAGCACTCAGCAATCTTTTATACTAGGCCGTCCAAAAATCTCTAAAAAATTTCTGAGATCGAAATAATGCGTATGATTTTCAAAATGCAATTAGGAAATTATGTCTCCCACAAATTTTGATGGTAAAGTTTTTGATTGAATTGACATAACTTCGTCAGACATAGCACACTAATTTCAAAATTAAATATTACTTATTTTTAAAGTCGTTTGCTGTTTAAAAACCAACATGTTTCGTCAGAAATGCTTATTACTTCATTAGGTTTTACTGAAATCTATTTACAACAATAGACATAGACTGGACAGGTGTCAATGGATAAGCGGGAGTGGGATAGAGGTGAAGGGTAGTAGGGCATAATTTACAAAGGGAACGAGTTAAATAACAAGTCATTTTAAAATATTTTTTGATTGTTTATAATATTTGAATATGAATTCTAAATTCTAAGATTTCTAGTTAGTCCAAATGGATACCATTAAAATTACAATGTAGTAACTCAATTCCATCATTAAAATCCATGTCGTAATAGATTTTTTAAATAATAAACGTGGTTAAAACTAAGTAATCTGTTATTTTTCATTATTTTTAATTGATAAACTAATGTTTAAGACAAGATTTTTTTTATGCATAGCACAAAGGGTAACAATTATTATAAGCAATAATTATTAACCTGAAACACTCATCCATATTGAAAAAAACCTCCCGAGAAAAGATACATGTCGCCGACGGGACTTGAACCCGCACCCCTTTGATTGCCGGTCAAGGGCTCTACTATTAAGTTACGGCGCCTTATCAATTACCCGCCAAATGATTCAATATATACTAGTGTTTCATTCAACAATATCCGCTTATTATTAATTTTAATTTGACGTAAATCAAAAAATATTATAATTTATGTTATGGTTTCAAGTAATTTTTTCACGCCTTTCTGTCGATGGTATTCGTATAATTGGTTTGTTCAAATCAAGAGAAAATGCTTTTAACTATTTCTTTCACTCCATTGTTATCAGAATCTTGCACCGCCAGTGGCGTCCGCCCCCCCCCCCCCCCTCTCTTACCCATCCCTCCCTGGCTACCCATGCCCCCCTCCTCCTCCCCCCGACCGATGGAATATAATAATGATTGAACGCACGTCATATGCCGGCGTATCAGATTTCTAGGCACTAGTGGTGAGGGGTTTGAGGTGTGGGGTTTGGGATGCATGGTGGGGGGTTGTGGTGTAGGGGGCGGGAGGGAGGAGGGCATTCGACGTTCTCGAAGGTACTCCCCTGGACTAGACATAATAATAATTATTATTTTCTGTAGCTGGGATGTCATGTTATGGTGATCCATTTATGGTCAATGACTTGAAAAGGTTTTTACTGAGTGTGCTTGGAATTAATTTTGTAAATGGCACAATTATTACAAGGTTCATAATTACAAAATTAATTATTGTAATTATTAGGCTTCTCCCAAAGCTCTCCAGTGATCTTTTTCTTATAAAACATTTAAAAAAACGGAGAAAAACAAATCTAAAAAGAAAGACAAACATTTCCGGGTTACGAATAACCTGACGATAATTGGAAAATCTCGTTCTATCACAACAGTAAGCTGAAAACGTTGCTTGTGTCATTATGGAGGCCTTGGCCTGCCGTAGAATTGAACTTACGACGCCTCGGTGGGGACCCAGTCGTTGACCGACCTTATTTTCTGACAATTAAAAGGATATTTGAAGTGACGTTACTAGCTGAAAATATTATAAAATATAACTGCAGAATCTATAATCTGCAATCCAAAAGATAAAAAAGTCAATTAGATCGCCCCAGGAAAAAACGCCTGTGCGTAGTGAAGCGGAAAAACCAGTGGTAGATACTCTCAGTATCGCCCTAATGAAAGACTACTATTTTTCTTGAATAGAGTTTTTGCGTGTTTAGTGTCCAGGTCTGAATAACCATGTATTTCCTGTACCATCCTCTTTCCCATCTCCTTCCCCTCCTAACTACCTTACAATATACCTACCCCCAATTGGTAATGTCGTAGTCTCGTTCAGATAGCAGTTAAGACTTTTGTCTGCGGTTAACTAACTTAAGATTGCTAAATAAGCCTTGACAATCGATATGCTCCCACTCGACTTAGAAAAGTATAATGAAATTACAAATTACAGTCGGTACCTCTTCTATCCATTATTACATCAGATTCATAGAACAATCAAAACTATTGCTAAAGAGTCGTAAGTCATAAGTCAAACAGTCCACTGAGAGATCGGAGGTACTTTTCCCTAGTTCAAATCTTCTCGTTAAGTCGCCGATAAAATCTACAAGTCGCCAAGTATAAAAGGCACTGCGATTAAAAAAAAACTTCCATCAAAATCATTTGATCTGCCAACTTCTGGCTTTGAGTCACTCAGTTTCAAATCGTTCAAAAGCTGTTAAGTTGTACATTGTGATTTATGTTAAATTTTAAATCCTTTTATCATTCTCGAATCGTCTTTTTTTAAGTCGCGCCTCTACCGAAGAAGCCGCAATTCATCTTAGTGGGTCTTATATCGCCACGAATATAGGTAATAGGCATAAAAATCGCTTGCTAAACTGACTCTAGAACTGCTCGATTTGGAGCGCAAGTGTTTTTTTTTAAAGTAAATACTTCTTTACGCACGCTTGACTTGAGGGGTAAACTGGCGAATGTGTAACGAAAGGTGAAATGCGTTTCGAGGCGAACGGACTCACTGTAGAATCACGAGAGAGAAGTGCGCTCGCACATTGCGCGGGGGGAGCGGACGTCGATTCGCACGGCTTGATCGGGCGAGGCGAATGGTAATACATTTAAATAAATATTTGTAAAAAATTAATATATGTATATACATGTATATATTTTATACATATACATAGACATACATATAGATGGAGCTAAAGAAGTATTTACTTCAGTCGTGTGGTCTAAAGCACCTCGTTTTTTTATTTTGTGGATAATTTAATAGGAAATAAAAAAAATTATCAAGATATACTGTCACAGATAATCTTAGCCATAAAATTGTTTTTATTTAAAGTATTTTCACACATTGTTTTTGCTTTCACAGTAAAAATACATTTGTTTGTATTATATGCTTATATTTTTAAAAATTTATTAACAATTTGATTTCAATTCTCCTCAAGCGAAACGATAGGAAAAGCTTCAGTTTATGCGAAGCATATATTTTGGTATTTATAATGTAAACTGATTTGTATTAAAGATTTGTCTATACGGGTATTTCATGTTAAGCTTCACCTTAACAACTGATTTCCAAATGAAGTCGCAGTTAGTAAAAATAAAAAAAAATTACTAATTTTATCGTGTTTTCATTATTTTGATAATCATTTTACGTATTTTCTTGGAAAGCAAACACTTTGGTGACAAATGGAACTCAGAAACTTTCTTTTAACATCGCTTTTAATTAACCGCTTAGACAAATAAGCTTGTTTTCACGATAATTTAACGTAGGTAGACATAGGAATGACGTATGGCCCATACCTGAGTTATTAATATCTTAAATGACGACAAGGGTTCGCATCTACACAAGAACCTCTATGATATTATTATCTGTCATTTTCACTACTAGCATCACCGCCTTGTAACAACTAAACCTTGATTACGCATGCTGTGAACATTTTTAATTGGAGTGTTAATATCTGTGCACATCCCAACGCAATAATATTAATGTAATACTTGTTAACACTCTGTAAATGTTTCAAACAATAAATAAATAAATAAATAAACTAACAGTAGCTAAAGTTTATTATACAGCCCTGATGAAGCTTTGGTACTAGCAAAACCTGTTCCGCTTCTCAAATGTCCACAAATAATGATGTTATAACGAAATGATTCTATCATGGATAATTCAAAACTGTCAGGAACGTTGTTTCAAGAAGAAGGAGGAAGCCGTGATGATAAAATCATATCTCATTAGCCTGGTATATCAGTCCGTCCGTATCCTCGCTATATACGACACTCCTCGCGACCTAAACAGCCCTTAGCCTTGGTAAGCCGTAGAACAGTTCCTTCTTTAGACGCCGGGGCGCTAATGGTCAAATGTCAAATCTCACATCTACGTTAATAATTGAATTCTTTCATATCACCGAAATTAAAGTAAATTGCCTAATTTTGTAAGTATGGACTATTATATTCATCGAGCGATGAAGAATTTCGATGTTAAAGATTGAGAATCCATCTAAATTTATCTGGTGATGGATTTTAAAAGCTTCAACGTCAGGCGTGTTGTCAGCGGTTAATTTCATGAACAGTGCACGACATTGACAAAACAAATGCTATTTAAAATTAGTATCCTCACATTTAGCACCAAGTTAATTGAAATGGGGAACTTTATCAAAAATTAACTCGTAAAAAATCAATCCCTTATAAAATATGTTAGGTTCTTGAAATAAACTGCTGTTGTTGATATTTTCAAAGTTCGCTATCTTGGGATTACAGTAGAATACATAGATAAATCAACCATGTAGACAGTAAAAAGAAACATGTTCCTCCATTATAATCATAGACAATCCGTGTAATACTGGTGATATCTACAGTGTGTGAATATGTTCCAAGCCGCGCTGCTCGATATTGAAACCAAGCCGAGCTTAAAATCAACTAATATACCAAACTCCTATTTAGTGTTCGGACATTAGAACAATGGATTTTTTGTATCGTGCCATTATTTCGCTACCCTCTCACACAAGCGTCCAATATCCAACAACCCCAGAATAGAGTAGTTGTCTTCGCCACAATTGAATTACGTAGACAAAAGTTGCACAACTTTCCGTGTCCGCCCTGTAAAGTTTTTTAGTAATCCCTGTAAAACCTGTACCCGTATTATTACTTCTGACGTTACGGCGGGGATAGTTAATGGAGGTACGTCAAAATAAATTCTGATCATTGACGTCCGAAATGCGCGTCCGTAAAATCATACTCTCCCAACTGGCTAGTGGATAGTGAGTACTGAGTATACCTATATTCTAGCTAATGTACCTTCATAGATGTTGTGGATATACGATGGAGGGTTGAAGCACTCGGAGGAGAATTTCAAACTAATATTTGATGAGTTTAAATTCACTCCACCATGTATCGTCAACAGATTAGCCATTTTTGAAATTCAATTTATATTTCGACCATCATGATACGGTATGTGAATATTTGGTGGTTTGTAGGTTTATCTACAAAATGTACATAGGTATAAGACTTTAAACGAATTGAGGAAAATAGCAAATATGTTTTTTTTTAATATCTATTTATACATTTTTTTAAATATGTAATTCACTTTTATCAGGATGATTGGATAATTTTTTACCGTTGAATGTGTGCACTTTTCACCTCGTCGGCGTTTTATATTAAATTCAATAAATTTGGCCTCACCTGATATACAAATTTGCACAAACCAATAATTATTTATTATATAATAATATTCCTTGAAATCCTATAACATATTTTTTTAACACTTTTTTGCAGAGTTCAGCTTACAAGGCCATTTTCAAACTGTGGTTTTTCGAGACGACTTATTTATACGATGTTAAATGTCAATTTTGAAGGTGTATAAATTGATTTATTGCCGGTTACATCAATTTGCTGAGAAAATTTATTCCCCCTTTATTAGTACGTTTACAAAACCTAAACAATATAACACATCCAATAATTCATAACAGTAACGTCATTATTAAACAATTAAAAACACGTTAACATTTAACGGGGAAAACAGATTTCAAATAACTTAATTTTACATTATTTTTTTCACCTAATTGGTTTAACCGGTAATAAATCAATTTATACACCTTCAAAATTAACATTTAAAATCGTGTAAATAAGTATTCTCAATGTGTTACAACCACAGTTTTAAAATTGCCTTTTAATCCGAAACAGCTGTCTCGATAATAAAAAACTAAAATACTTGCAGAACTTAATATTAATAAATTTAATTCAAAATATATTTTTAAAATAACGATCAAATATACCTACAACCCTTTTTTAGCGCGTTTTTCACAGCTTTGTTATTTTGAAAAATAAGAAAAAAACCCAATCTGGCAGTTATGTAGCTTGGATTTATTTAGGCGAGTACTTTTAAGGGAGCCCCTTACTAAATCAGACCTCGATACCTGATAGCTGCGGGCGCTCTGCCTCGCCTTGCCTTGCCTCTACTCTGCTAACTTGCCCCTGTAAGTGATTGACGGGAGACTATTATCTTTTTCCCTCTTTTATCGATTCACAGACACCAACAGGCGAAGCGTGCCTCTAACATAGCTGTAGCTATCTCTAGACTTGATACCTACCTTCTCCAGATGTCTGTCTATCTGTGTCTACAATATCTAGATCTTCATGGCCATGGGAAACATATTTTTTCAGGATTATTTCAGGAGTACGCCTTCATGTAAAGAGAAGTATGTACTAAATGTACATATGTTTGGCTAGCGGCTATTTACATGCCAGCATTTAAAATAAAGATTTTATTCCATAAAAAAGAAAATTACATTTTCTTTTTTCATTACACATAAATAATAACATTTTAGAACTATTAATTATTTTATTGACTAAACGTTTAAAAAAATAATAAAAAATAATGTACCTCAATTTTTTTTCTTCATTTTTAATATTGTCTGGAAGGCATATAAATTGCCCCTCGTAACCAATGGATTGCTTACCATTGTGAGTATGTATACTGTTTAAATATCTGTTGTCGTGAAAAGTGGGTGTGTACTTGAGACGCTTTAATGTATTCTGTGGTTGCTAAAATGTGTGAGTTTATTAATTATTTTGTATATGAGAAGACGCGTATTATATTCATATACTTTTCTTAATTTTAACAAATTTGTTTCCATATACTCGTACCTATATAATTTAAGGTATAAATGGAGGTACCTGGGCAAACGGATCTGGTCACCAAAGCCATTTCAAGAAATTTTTCAATTCTGAATTTTGGTATTTCACTAGGGCGATACTGAAACTGTTTTCCACTGTGCATAGTGCCGCAAATATACTTATTTTTAATGAATTAATATGATTACGCCTTACTCCTTGACTAGCTAAGCGACAATAGTATTAGTACTCTCAGTATGGCCCCAATGAAAAACCTATGAAATATTGTATTTGTTAACCTTTCTTGAAAGATTTGCGTTTTTTTTGACAAAACTATTTATTAATATTCATGTTGCTTGTGTACTTCCGCGAACAATAATAATGTTTTCTAAATATTTCAAAGCATAACTTGTAAAAAGCATAATAATAATAATTTTATAATAAGTAAAAATACTATAAGCGCGCCATCTACGAAAGCGTATGAATTCTTTTGACATTCACCTTAACACCCTTCATCGGGAATACCATAGTCCCACTCCGGGCAGAAATTATTGTGAAATGCAAGAAATTCACGTAAGCTGAGCTCTCCAAGCAAAGAATGTCAATGGATATCAATGGATTTGAAGATATAACGCAAGATTAACAGTATGTGTAAGTATAGGTATATCATAATATATTTGATTGAGTTTTCTGCACCATTGCACTTTAGTTTTCTGAGAATGCATCGCAGGAAGAGTTCCACCAGAAAGTAATAAAGGTGGTTGGTAAAATAAGAGTGATATTAAATTATATCGTGTCGAAGTTCAGAGATGAAATAACAATCAATTCGAGGAATCTTTTCTGAACTGGAAATTTTAAAACACTTTACAATACACATACTGCATTCGTACTGTCGATAAAAATAAGATAAAATATCAAAACTTTTGATTACTACGACTTGTAACACGTTTTTACAGTTTGGAGGCAGGTGCGGGTATCGCCGCCCCGGGAACCATTTATTGGATAACCAACACCTCTGCCACATGTCGCTCCGAGTGGTTCGCTACGTTTGGCGATTTATCTGGGGTGCCCGAGTTCGTGGGATGAAGTTTGTCTAGGTCTTGGCGGAGGATTCATTTGCTCACACACTACGTGGCGGGCCGGATCGTTGGAGACTGGTTGAGGGAGTTTTTGCCCTCTTCAGCCGGACTCTCACGACACATCGAGGGATGAATTCATACGTCCGTCACTCTTTGATACATTGACCCCCAGATTCCTACTCACCCCTCATACCTTTTTCCTACCCAGAACTTCCTCTCGTTCCTTTCCCTTTAAAGTCTAGCACTTCCATATAGCGTCACCAAAGAAGATATATGCCCGAGGGAAATTATTTTTCTCAGATCCTCCTGTATTTTTTTTTACATTAACTCCACACAGGAGGCCCTGAGGAAAATAATTTCTCTTAGGGCCTATGTCATCTATGAAGATTAAATACAGAGGCCGGCAAATCGTTCCACATTCGAGCTGTTGAACTTAAGAACGAGTCGTAGAAGCGGCGCGTTCTCACCCTGTACCGTTAGGCGCGCGTTTGGCGTGTTTCCCGACTATGCACCAGTGCCGAGGGGATCAATGACGCTAGTTCCACGGAGCATTTTTCATTGAAATACCGGTAGAATAAGGATAGCATTCCTACCCGACGCCTGTGCTCTAAAGATTGCAATCCGTTTGTTAAGACTGGAGGAATCTATTTAAACGGACCGCCCGTTTCTGCACAGAGTCGAAGGGTTTTTTTTCAGGTACTTTGGGGCTACTGACCAGAGGTGGCTGCCAAATTCAACTGTGGGGCGCACTTGCGATTTGAACAGGATCTGTGTTTTTTTTTTTTATAGAGAAACTTCACAAGAGTCCCAACTGCTCCCTTCTGGAACCAGTATGTTGTGAGGCTGAAGGTAAGTGGGGAAGGGAAGGAGATGGGTAAGAGGAAGGTGGGAAAGTACCTGGCTATTCAGATCTAGTTACTAAACACGGCTAAAGCCATTATTAAGCAACGTTTTAATTCTGAATGGTGGTCTTACACCAGGGCGATGCTGAGAGTATCTTCCACTCTGGAACGTGCCGCAAATATAACATATATTATTTTTATTAATTAATTGTGAAATAACACAAATTAATCAAATAAAATTTATTTGCGCACGCCTGGTTCGAACCCGCGACCTTCCGAATGGGAGTCAAGTGTCTAACCACTCGACCACGGACGGTCGTCATGTGGAGCTAATATAAAAATAAATAAAAATCGGCACCCGCTGCGAGTATCAAACCTAGCCGCCCTGTTACTAATTGAGCGTTTTACCTACAGAGCTATCGAACACCTCATCGGCTACCGTGATTAGATTAAATTAATCGATATCAGTTCGGAAATCATAAGCACAAAGTATATTATTCAAAATAATCGAAATCCAACACCACGCATTCATTCCTTTATGCTTCATCTTCATCTCAAACAGAAACCGTTTTTTTTTTTCAATATTCGCAAGGCCCATATTATAATTTCTGGACGGAGTGGGTCCGTGGAATCGAACCCACATCACGCGGACGTTGTATCACTCCCACAAACACCCAGATACCCACAAATACCCACAAGTATCTCGTACGGTCCACAAACACCCCGGCCCACAAAAAACGCTTCCAGCCCGCAGCGTAATCCACTAATGAAAGATATCGGATGGGGTCACTTACGGATGGATAAATATCATATTTTTGGGTTTGAACAGAACCCGTTGGATTTAGATGCCGGCACACAGGACGCACAAACTAACAGATGTCTTAAAAAAATGTTTTTTCGTCGCAGCTGTAGTCCTTGAAAAATGTGACGGATATGGCAGTTGACTAAGGATCTTTTGCTTTTTCCGACGATTGTTTTGGGTTGTATATTTTTGATTTAAAAAAAAATGTGTTATTTTTTTTTTTTAAAAGAAAGACAAACATTCCCGGGTTACGAATAACCCAACAACATTTGAAAATCTCCTACTACCACCACACTAAGCGGAAGATGTTGCTTGTGTTGTGATGGAGAACACAGAACGCCTGGGTGGGACCCAAACGCGATGGGAACCAAACGTAATAATAAAAAAATTAATAATAAAAAATTTAAACCAATAACGTCGGTATATTATAGGCTTTTCGAAGTTAGAGTGTTTAAGTAATTCAAAGTCATTTGTTTTTGGTTTAAATATTTGATCGCTTAAAAATATTATAAAAGCTTTATTTAAATACCGCGTCATGTTGGTCCTTGCTGTAATTTTAAAGAATTTTCATTTTATAAGATTTGTAAAAAATTTGTGTATCGGACCTTTAAAAAAGCCCCTTGTTTTATATTATAATGTGACAAAAATTTTTAATTTTTGTGCAAAAATATCTGCATAAGGAGTTCGTCACTTTTTTACAAACATTATAAGCGTAATCTACTAAAAATGATTTTGTCATTATAAATGTCTGAAAGCATACAAGAAACAACTTCAAAAAAAAATTTAGTGCTAAGATTATCTGTGACAGTTTCCCTTGATTGACATTTGTTCTAAATTTATTTTTTATTATTTACAAAATATATTTAAAAAAAACAAGCGTTAAAATCGACCGTTTTTAGACTCCATTTGCCGACCTTGTTTTGTGCCTCGTATACACAATTTTGACTTGTGTAATCCTCAAAAGAATGCATATTTTGACTTTTTATGGCTGTTTGATTTTGGTTGTACGGCGACCTCGTGGTGTTACCCTATCTTATCTTAGGTTAGTTATCGTCGGGACAATCTCCACAATACAGAAATACCCTTCTGCACTATTCTCATTAAAATCAGTTTTCATCATTTTTAATATGTTCTTTCACAACTGAACATCAGAGAAAAATACACATCTAGTGATTGCATTATTCTGTGAGATGATGAAGTATTTTGGGGTACCAGCCACCCCAGTCCAGTCCCTTCAGTAGCTGCTGATAACGTATTCACAATTCACAAAAAGGTGGCGAATGTAACGACTCGACGGTTAACCTTCCATAATTTTTTCGGTCATTTATGCGGGCAACGAGAAATAAATTATTGTTATTTCTAGTGAATTAAATTGACGTGTTAAATCTAGCTATCTTTGGGACGCGTCAAACGCATATGAGTGTGCTCACCCCTACGTTTTGAATTAAACCAATTTAAATATATAGCTTTTCAAATTCAATTTTTCGACCATTGTTTGTGTCATTTTATTCCCATTATAATAACACAGTGTATTGGTAACTGTTTATTAAGATCCTATCAATAAAAATATAAGGAGAAAAAAGCACAGTAACAAAAGACATATTATCTGGGACTAAAATTATGTAATAAACTTCCCCAGAAATCATCATTAAATCCTGCGAAACCGTCATACATCGGTCCAATAAGAGCGAAATTTATTTATTTATTTTTATTTATATATTACAACAATACAATACAAGATGATCCTTTGTCTGTCCAACTGGGAAGGATTCCCGTTTCAGGACAGCCAAATTGTGTTTTAGTACATATTCTTACAATGGAAAGGAATGGCGATTCTGTCAAGACAAATTTTGAGAACATTAGTAGTTGCATTTGTAGTGACGGGATTGTTTCTTTTTCCTTGAAAGAATCGCCAAGATGTAATTATTTTACCAGGGTCATTTTGGATAACATTAGTAATTTCATACAGAACAGATGAATGGTTTCTTTCGGGAGATAACAAGTCTGAGATTCTTTCCAGGGCATTTTGGAGAACATTTACAATGTTCATTGGTTTGGGTAGAGGGGAGTCTGAAAAATTGAGAAACAATGTCACTTAAAATTATGCATACCTATTAATAACACACTTATCTCCTTACCTTAGTAATAAACATGTTTTTAATTTTACACAAACTGATTAACAACCATTTAACCTACATTATTGTAATGTAATAAAAACATATATTTAACCTATTTCCACTTTAATTTATATTTGTTTTTAAAATAGTTATATATTTATTTTTATTATATTATTGTTACAAAGAATTTTCACAACTAATTATCAGATTCAAAAATTATAATATTAAAAACTACGTTTGGTTGTTTATCAGTTCTCTAAAATTAAAAATACGTTAATATAATATTAAAGAAAAACAATAATTACCGAATAAATACACAATGCATAATGTAACTACATAATAAATCAATCCGTACGTAACCATTATTGTGATTTATTTTTGGGTGTTTTGCCATGTTGGTCCTGTCAACGTTTTGGTCAACGCTATAAGCTTTCGACAACAAGCTGTCATCCGAAACGTTGGCCAAAAAAGGAGATAGCGCAACACGGCTTAATATCCTAAAAATAAATCACGATATTACTTTTGGCCGTAAAAATCTGAAATCAGATCCAAATATATAACCGTTTATGAAGATTCTAGAAAAAATATAAGGAAATCATCGAAAATGGATTCAGTTCCATTTTGCAGATAAGTTTGAATGACATTATCATCTTTGACGCATACTGTAGTTAGATTAACAGAATCAATTATTTTGGTGTTACGAAAATAGAAATGTCCAAATTAACGATTACAAAGGTTAATGTTCAGTTGTGCATAAGATGAGGGCTATAATAAATTTATTATTAATTTATTACAATAGTAGGAATTCGTACAGAATAGAAGAATCGTTAATATTTGATATCGTAAATAGAATGTAGGGAATAAAATCTGTTGTCGTGGTGGAAGGTCTATCTGGACTAAAAAAGGCGTCTGGCCTCTATAGCCGAACTAATGTCAACTGTGTGCGATTGTTAAATCAGGAAAAATACAGTTTCGAAGTAATGTGGGTTCGCGACAAACTGCTCACATAACTCGAAAAGAACAAAATTTAAAAAAAAAATCTTTAATACGGATTCCGGCTGAACCGCTCGTGCGGTAATCTTTTCGCGTATGTGACGCATATTTGGGGACAGTGCCTGGAACGTCACGGTGACACCCACACAATCGCACTGGATCTTTCGATTTCCTTTGACCGTGATGTGCTCCAATTCATTGTTACGCGGATAACAGTACAGTTTGTAATAGCTTTGTGCGCCCACGGTTGAATTTGGCAGCCAGCTCTGTTCTGGAGCCCCAAAATCTTTACACGGTTGACATTTTTTGTCGCAGGAGAACTGATCGTTTCCACGACGATTTGCTGGCTACCGTGTTTGCTCCCTCCCGCAACATGGGTCTCTTCAAGACCCAACTTCACTCCTTTTTTTTCACATAACTTCCATTGATGACATAGGCCGTGAGGGAAATTATATTCCCCGAATCCTCTCCGAGATTCGAAAAAATTTTGCAAATTTCTGGGGGCTTAAGATAAATACGTCTTGCTAAATAATCTTGCCACTAGAGTGAATAGGACTTTTAATATTCGACACATTCGATTGTCTTTTGAATTTGTTTTCAGAAATGAATGTGGAAAGTTTCGGAGTTTCTTAGTAGGCGGTGTTTGATATTGATTTTGATTATGGCCAAGAGGGAAGGTTCTACATGATTGTCTATAATTTTGAAAAGAAATTTGATTCAATCTTTGTCACGGCAATCATTGAATTTTTTTATGGTATTCTTAAGTCGGCAAGCACTATGAACTTTCGTGCGTTCACATAAAATATATATTCATAAATATATAATATTTCTAACGTGATATGTCTTTGTCTCACAGCCTAAAAACTGTCTCATTTTTTACCCTACGTCCAGAGATTTTCCGACGCGAGATATTTTAATAAATCTTGACAGGGGGAGGATTTTCTGGTGTCGTCTGCCATATTAATATTCCTCTTGCACGTCAATATACTACCAACCCTTCTCAAAAGCTTCACTCTAATACACCCCCTAGAACCAAGGAGATAAAAAACACGTTTGTACGAAGCAGATCCTTTAATTGGGTGTGGGGTGAAATGTCAGGTTGGGGATGAAATTTACGTTTTTACTCGGTGCTTGTTTAGCTGGATCTTGTTTTGTGAAAGTTGTTCGTAGGAAAATGCATAATTTTGGTTCATCAAGATTTTTTCATTAAGCAAAACTAAAACTAAAGAAATTTTAGGACGTGAACAAAATTTGATGCTTGGGAAGGCTGATATAAGTACGCACTACTCGTATAGCCACAAGTTGAAAGAACTTGAAGGTCAAGTAAGGTTATAAATTATCAAATCATAAATGTGGATATATGAACGAAGTACGTAACCGATGAAGTAAAGAAATTAATAAGTTTAAGTTAGGACTGCTTTTAGATTGTGTAACGAAGTGTCAGATGATAGAAAGTAGACAGAATGAATCGGAGACCTTCCCAGAAAGAGCTGGTTTGGCTTGTTACAGGGTTGTGTGGAAAATTACAATTTCCGCCTACGTATACAGAACAAATGGAAAGATGGTTAGTGTGAAGAATCAGTATCGGCAACGATTGTCTATAATTTAATACCGGTGGTTCTGTGAACAGTGAACCTCACGTTCAAAAAAAGTATGTTTTTAATTTTGTCTAGTTTTTTATGTGAATACCACACAAGATTCCCAACTGCTCCCCTCTGGAGCCAGTGCAGATGGAAATGAAGCTAATGAGACTATGGCATCCCCAATTTAAGTATGTTGTGAAGCTGAAAGTAGTTGGGAAGGAAAGGAGATGAGGGAGAGGAAGGTGGGGAAGAACCTGGCTATTCAGATCTGGTCACCAAACACGGCTAAGGCCATATCAAGCAACGTTTCAATTCTGAATGGTGGTCTTACACCAGGGCGATACTGAGAGTATCTTCCACTCTGGAACGTGTCGCAAATATACTATGTATATATAATTTTTAATTAAAAGATAACACAAATAAATAAATTTTATTTACGCACGCCGGGGTTCGATTCCGCTACCTAGTATTAGATTGCTAGTCGAGAGTCTTACCCCTTGACCACGGAGGCCGTCTGATTTATTGATAAATTAATAAGTAGGCATTTACAAATATTATGATATCTGTGTTCAGAATTGCAGAATCGTATGTTCAGAAATGCATAATTCTGGTTATTTTCAGTATACTCGTATAATATAATGAATTTACGCCGTCGTTCTTTTTCTTGTGTAATGGTTAGCATAGTTGCCTTTCAAACAGTTTATCGGGGTTTAATTCTCGGCTGTGGCAATTTATTTGTTTTTATAACTTTTTTTTTTAATCTTAAAAACGTTATTTTATCATAAAAACGACAAGTTGTTTCGTCACATTAACTAAAATAGTAACAATTTAGTATAAAAGAATAACTAAATCCCTTAAGGTTCCGGCGGCCTTGTAAGCCTTCCCGCTCCCCGTTTCCTTTGGCCTGACCCGCGGTCTCTTATCGCTTCCGCCTCTGGTTTCGGCGGGAAACGGCCATATTTTAGTTCCCAACTGTGTCTGTGTGTCTGATCAGAACCTTCTCCTTCAGCAGGGGTCTGTGTTCACCGATCTGCCCGCAATCTACTTCTGGCGGTGGTTGGCAATCCGTTGTTTGCGAGCCAACGAGCATGTCATAATTTTTTTTATCTCAGTGATATTTATATTAAATGTACCTCTATATTTAAGTGAATTACAGTCAAAGGATCTGCCCACATAACCGGAGCAAACCATGACCGTGCTATGAACGTATCAGGTACGAAAAGAAACACCATGCTCACTGCAACTGATCAACAGCGTTCCTTGTTCTATAATTTGTACAATTTCATGCACGGAGCGTACCGCCACCGTGGATTTGTCGACGCTCTGGTTTCTAGCCTTGGATTTGTTGACGCTCCGGTCATGGCACGCTACGGTGTTGGTCGCCGACGGAACGGTCTAGTGGGCGTTGTTTTATATTAATTCATAGAAAGAATATTGTTGCATGTCTCTATGCGGTTACGGTCATGGTAGTTAAAAAGCTAAATAAAATTTTATGACATCTACCAAAAAATATACGAGGAAACAAAACTGTTAACACTAAACACTAAAACGGGAATGCTGTCCTTGTTCTACCGGTATTTTATTTTAAGATCCTCCTAGGAACTAGTATCGTTGATTCCTTCGGCGTAGCCTGGAAACCCGCCAAACGCGCGCATGCGTACACAGGAGACATTTGTCACATGAGAACGGATCGTTTCTACCATTCGTTCTTGAGTTCAACAGCTCGGCTGTGTAATATAGTAATGGAATAGTGTATTTAATGATGAACTGGTGAGCTTTGCAAGTTGTTAGTTATCTCCGAGGATGAAAGGTTCGACATCCCTGATCAACCCTAATATTCCCGACACGTGGCCTGAAAGAGATGCAAATTGGGTCCATCAATATGTGATTTATTGGATGCAAAACGATCCGAAAATTGATCGGTTGTCTCAGTGACGTCGTACCCTGTTTCGGTTTACATTTTTCTAAGGGTTATTTTAGGTATAATTTTGTAGATAAATTGTGGTCAAAAAACTACATATTATTTAAATCGGAAAATGGAAAATTTTACATTAGAATATTGAGATAAAGGCATTCATCGTAAAAATACTTTTAAACATAATATTTGCCTATCTTTGCGTGAACATTGCGAGTACAGAATAATTGGATAGTTTGGATAGCGATATTTTTGTGAAAAATCTTTAAGGTGTTACCACTTCCATTACTACTCGACTTCGCTGAAGTTTCAATTTTTTTTCGAAATTATATTTTAAGTGAACAATTAAAACGACTAACTATAAAAGTACCTACCTATCTACACGGTGTAGTAAGTGTAAGAGGGGTAAATGTACATCATAAAGAACCCAAAAATAATTTTTAGATTTTTTTTTTTTTAATTTTATGGCAATTTATTTTGATGCATTTTAAAATGCAATCAATATTTATAAGATGAATAAATTTATAAAAAACACTTCTTACTCGATTTACTCTAAAACGAATATATATAGGAAATTACAATAATTTATTTTACCTTCAATTCCCGAAAAAATTGCCGTACGAATTTTACGAAACAAAGCTCTCTACAACTATTTTTAACTATATCAATTTTGCTCTCAAAACAACAAAAAGGGAAAATTATTATAGTACTAGCTTCTGCCCGCGACTTCGTCTGCTTGGGATTAGTACTTCGATTAGCCTATTTTCTTTTCGTAGGTCCCATCTATGTTTATACAAAAATTCTTAGGACCAGTTGTTTCGGAAAATTTCACGTTTGAATTTCCATCAAATCGACATTCACCGAAAAATTGGGTTGTTTCAACCTCCGTCAGAAGAAATTTCAACGAAAATTTCATAGGACCAATTGTTTTGGAATTCCCTTCAAATTTGAATTTCCTTCAAATCGTCATTCACCGAAAAATTGGGTTGTTTCAACTTCCGTCAGCAGTGAAAATACTATAGAAATGTGATGTGAATGTGATCAGCCGAGTCCGGACGGTTAGCGAAATAATGGGAGGCGCATGCGCAGACGTCAATTCGGCGGGGAACACTTGAATAAAATTTTCAAATTTATCTAACGTTATTTGGAGTTGAAACAACCCATTTCGTATTTGAAATATAGGAAGACATTGCGTGTCAAATTTGAAATGAAAAAAATAATCTTTTCATTTTTGAAACATTTCCATGAAATTTTCCTTGAAATATCTTCTGACGGAGGTTGAAACAACCCAATTTTTCGGTGAATGACGATTTGAAGGAAATTGAAACGTGAAATTTTCCGAAACAACTGGTCCATAACCTATTTATTTAAAATATCTATAATTCTTGATTCCATTCAAGGATGAGTACTGCAAATAAATTGACTAATTTAAATATTTTCTAAAATAGAATTTTGGTTTTACAATCATTGTTTTCCAAAATGTCATCCTCAAATTTTGACATTTTCTATTAAACAATAATTATTCTTTGTAATACATGGAAAATAGCAAGCTTTGGGTATAAGTTATAGCCTATATGTTATTCTGATGTATGAGCTATATTATTGTAAAGTTTCATTAAAGTCCATTCAGTGATTTTTGCGTGAAAGAGTAAAAAACATACATAAATCCATACAAACTTTCGCGTTTATAATATTAGTAAGAGTAAGACGTAAGATAAGAAGTAAGATAAGATAGTAAACTACCATATAGTAAGCCTGTTATTTACTTATTTCTTAAGTAGGTTTATCTACTTATACGAGTATAAGTGGGGTTTACACGTATTTTTTGTGTCGAGACAGGGTAGTTTACAAATATTTTATTTTAAAAATTGGTACATTTTTCGATAACCTTAATTTTCAAGAATACATTTTTGATAAGTTGGAAGCAAAGAAATTATAGATTTAGTAACAATAATGTTAGATCAAAAACATAAGTTTTCTTGGAATTTAGAAAGGAATTAATGCGAAGAAGTGAAGTGAAACAAGTGAAAAAATTTCGAAAAATTATTGAAAGTCGATTAATCCGTTCCAATCAACATTTATATTTTTAAATCAGAATAAGACTAAGTACGGGTTGTTTCACAGAATTTAAACAATTCATTAAATTTAAGTTAATATTAAAGTTCTTAAAAGTTCTGTTATTATCCAAGCACTGTAAAACAACCGACCGATGATGGATTAATAACGAAACTCGAATAGAACTTTCACAGAACTTGATTTTTTACTTTAAAATTTGATGAATTGTTCCAATTCATTGAAATAACCCGTACATAGTCTATACATGCTCTCTGGTCGATATCATAAATAAACTTGAAGCTTGGTTGGTGCTTGTAAAATAATTTATTAATCCTAAAAATAGACATCGAGAAGTGGCCAGTTCCTAATGTCGGCTAGCAGCTAAATCTAGTAGCCAATAGTAGCAGTGCTGGTCTGCTATTCTCCAATAACGATTAAGAGTTACTCGTTACGCGCCATATACGAATGAAAAATTACTCGTCGTCTCGGCGAACTTTGTCGATTGTTTTGTTTATACATATTCTTCAATGTCGAAGGGTTGAAGAGATGATTGTATTGGCAGCCCTGTGAATATTGTCTATGTTTTGGCGTTTCTATGGCGCGAATTTGAAATTACAAGCGCGCTTTCCAAAAACCAAAAACAGTTGGTAACCACCGCATAAAAGGAATTTAATGCTGCTAACACATACAAAATGACAGTGCAACAGATTAATTACGAAGTTAATTTTCATGTGAAAACCATCTACCCTCCGGCGAAATATTCTTGTTGGTCTCAAAGCATCTGCTTCAGTTTGCTCTACATTATGTATTACAGCCAATGTCATCGGCAAATCATTCATTATAATAAACCTTAAAACAACTTTGTAAAGATATACGATGTCTGTCAATCAGACCGCACCGCGGGAAGCGGTCTTAGGTTAGGATACTAGATTTTGATAGTTATAGCGAAGACAACTCGTCGTCGACTGGTTCGACCCACTCGATGGCATTGTCGACTGGCAAGGCTCTCGACTTCCAATCTGAAGGTCGCGGGTTTGAACCCATCGAGCGCAAATAAATTTTATTTGATTAATTTGTGTTATTACCCAAAATAAATAGTATGTTTGCAGCTCGTCCCTGAGTGGAAGATACTCTCAGTATCTCAGTATTCAGAATTTTAACGTTGCTTGATATGGCCGCGTTTGGTTACCAGATCTAAATAGCCTGGTAATATCCCACCTTTTTCTTCCCCATCTCCTTCCCCTTCCCACAATCTTCAGCTTCACAACATACCTCAGTTGGGGATGCCATATTCTCACTAGCTCCAGAAGGGACCAATTGGGACTCTTGTGTGACTTTTGAGGTTTGGCGTCTAAGTATTTACCTTCGACGAGAATCGGTAATAACAAAGTCGACCAATGTACGTAGTTTCGACGGCGATTGCGAGCGGCCTCGGCTGGAGAATCGCCTCCTTGTACTGTGATGGAGCCACGGCCATGTGTATTGATTGTCTGTCTGAAATGAAATTGGTACTTTGATTGAAATGTTTTTATTCAGACATGACGTAACGAGTTGGCTTTTCGTCTTTGGAAATGTCTGCTTGTCAGTTTTAAGCATTTTCGACAGCCAATTCGAGAGAATTCCTTTATCAAAAATATTTTCGTCTGTCGATATTTTCGGCCGTGATAGGATATCGGATAAAATAGGACGATTGGTTAGTATCTGTAGGTATAATACATACTATTATTACTTATTCTATATTATCCTTGGAAAAGAAAATAGCTGTGAAGACCCATTGACCAGCGGCTGAGAATTAAAGTTCCAAAATGCTTGCAACTGTACAGGGAGGTTCCGATGAGAAATATCGATTATTCCCCGTATCAAATTTTAATTAACAATTTAATATCGATTTATTTCATTCTAAACTTGCTTTAGGGGGCCAACAGACCTAGCTATAAAAGCTCAAGCGTTATTTGGCTTGGCCTCTTTCAGCATATCGCTCGTCATACATTCCCATTAGGAATGTACGGCAACCGATATGCCGAAATACGCCAAACAAAATAACGCTTGAGCTTTTATAGCTAGGTCTGTTGGCCCCATTAATATAATAAAAACTACATACATTCAAATAAGCAATAAAAATGCTCAAAACGCATGATGATAAATTATTAAATACCGTGTACTTCTTGTAAGTATTTTTTAATCATAAATATTTATGATTTTTCAATAATGTCTAAACAAAATAAGTGTGTAAAAAAAATCTAAAATATATATTATTTCGTAAGACCTTAAATAAATAGAAAAACTGAGGTAGTTTCGTCACAAAATACGTTCTCGAATTTATTTTTTTAATGATTTTAATTAAGCTAAAATTTAAATTCTGGAAAGTGTCTTTACTATTTGCAGTATGATTACATGATTTAAAATTTGTATTGTATAATACAATATTTCATGTCAAAAATAAACTTAGTTTTTCAAAATTTAAAAAGTGTGTTTACCAGATAAAATAACAATCTTTCAAAATAAATTTATGTTTCTTTTTAAAAAATAGTCAATACGTCTAAAATTTGATTTATAAAGGACAAATTTCCGGTATTTTCTGGTAATACCTTCTTGATAGGTGTATAGATAGAATTTTCAAAGTTTTGAATTATGTTTTTATTTATTTAATGAAAAATCCACTGCAATAATATTTACTAAATTTTAATTTAAAAATTAATTTTAAATTTAATTTTTTTTTAATTTTACGTTTATCGTAATTCCCTCTAAGGGGTGGTAGAAATAATAGAACTAGTAGTAGGCAGAAATAATAGAATTTCGCATCTGTTCTAATAGCTCACACGTTTTGCTTCATCGGTATTTATTGATCTATTATAAATATTATACCATTTAAATATAGTTCAGAACAGTAATACATTTGAGAATGATTAAATTATGTAGTTGGATTTGAAATAATCAAATAATATAAGACTACTCGTAATAAATGCGATGTTAACAAGTTTGTTTGGTTTTTCTAATGGTAATACATGTTCTTCTCAAGTCGGTTACTCATTTGTGGGGATCGTGACCCTTACCTTAATTTCCACGGTGGTCAAGGCTCCTCCATAATTTTCGGTCCTGCGCTGCGTTTAGAGCCAAGGACATCGACGTACCGGAATGCAGTGATACTTGGTCACTCCAGCGCACTGTGACCTTCCTCTGTTTCTTTTGCCTTCCACTTTGCCAGCGACTATAGCGATTTTTGTCCAAGTTGGAGTCCTCAGTTTGGCGAGCAACGTGTCCAATCCTGGAGATACGTTGTAGGCAGATGGCTGTGGATTCCCAGCTCTTCCACTCGCTTATATCGTATGGTTATACATGTATTATGATAATTTAAAGACGTTAAAAAAAATCGTAATCTTGGAATGGCCAAGTGCATCATGAGAATAATTCGCAGGACTACTGATCGTTTTATGCATTTTGGGATGACATCGACTACTTCTGTCCATTTCGTTATAATTCAAATTTCCGCAAAATTCGCTAATTCCATACTTCAGGGTTGGTATCAGAGAATATCATAACAGTTCATAAAGCACCTTTAATTGCGTCAACACAAAGTTCATCAACAAAATAATGTAGTGCTTCGCCGACACTTTAACCAACCCCTAAAACCAACCAATAATAAGAAACCTCACGAAGTTTATCTGTTTCCACAATCCGTTACGAGCTTTGTACATTGCCGTACCTTAACTCCACGTACCACACAGCGCACATTGCTTAATATACTATTCTTGGTAAAACTTTATTATTTGTTAGGAAACCACTGCCTTAAAAAGTGTTGGTGATTTTAGCAGCCAAGAGGACTTATGTTGGTGGTTTTTATTAGTGAGTGTAGAGCTATTTGGATCCGGAGCCAAAATCTTACAAGCTTTGCACATTTGCTTTAATAATAATAATATTTGAAATGATTGATTGATTTGAATAGCACCATTTTTGCAAAAAAATCACCAAATTTACAAATACAAATACAAATATAAATTTATTATACATTACAATGTTCTATCTTACTATTAACTACGGACTAGACAAACTATTAAAATACCTGATAGTGGTGAAGTGGGCATCGCGTTTGGATCCCACCCAGGCGTTCCGTGTTCGATTCCTCGGCTGGGTAAGTTCTCCATCACAACACAAGCAACATCTTCCACTTAGTTTGGTGGTAGTAGGAGATTTTCAAATTTTGTTGGGTTATTCGTAATTCGTAACCCGGAAATGTCTTTCTTTAAAAAAAAACTTATTGCTAACATATTGCATCCACCGGTTCGTCCATCACTAATACAAAACCATGTGTACAATGCATTAGACCAATGAACGTGATGCTGTGTTAAAATTTCCATATATTATACTTACTGACTAATCTTAGCATTGTTTTTCCGCAGCGGTAGGCAGAGAGGACGGACCGCCAAACAACTCAGACTTGGCACACACTCTTGGCCTCAATCACATTCATACATCGTCTCACACATATACTCTTCTATTATTCGGATCCTTGACATGGCCCGAGTCAAGTGTCTGGTTCACCCCATCGTGCCTTTTATATATATTCTGTTCAGGACCATGCTAACCTGTGAGGTCGCTTGAGATTAACACTGTTTATTGTTTATTAAAGAAATGTAGATACGTTCTCCATTCAATAGATTTTTGAGAGTTCCATTGAAATTAAATAAGCTTCGGGCTGAACATGTTTTATGTTATTTTTTTATGAGGATATTGTCAGGCTATCTATTTTTACTTTATTTATATTCTGTATTACCTACATTTTGTCAAATCATATTTTATCTAACCTATATTATGTGTCTTTATATTTTCTGTTACTTACCTGTATTTTATTCACTTCTAACTCTTCACTGTAATTAATCGAAACATGTATTGCTTTATGTATGTAAAAGCCCTATGGGCGTTTAAATATGAATAAATAAATAAATAAATAAATGTGTTCCTAAAATAACCCCGATTTAACCAATACATTATTGTCAACTCTCACCCATCCTCAGTTCTCTTTACGTCTTCAGCTCATCTCATCTGACGACCATAACTTCCCCAACCAAGGTTATTGTGTTTGGTGTTATTTTATTTAATCATTGAAGACATTATTAATAAATCTAAACGATACAGTACAAGTCACAGAAAATAATACGGTATCGGTCTCAACTGGGGGTCTCTAGCTCACTTTGTCGTCCTCCGTGGTCGAAGGGTAAAGCTCTCGACCCGCAATCCCCGACCTACATTTAAATTTTAATTACTGTCATAGGGATACCATTGGTTTAAGAGATACTATAGTCATTTATTTTTTTATTAATTAATTAAGCAGGTATATTAGTTAATTAAGAGGATACCCGGCGGTGATTTTTCCATACAGAAACCCTAGAGAAAATATTGTTTTTGCATAAAATAGATATCAACTACTAGCGTGTCGGTACTTTTTGTTTTTTTTGATAAGTTACTTTTTATAGAAGTTATGACCTTCCAAAAATCAATAAAATTGACTGGTTTAAACGCCGTCAAAAGATGTTCAGTATACAAACCAGACAATATTTTTTTTAAAAAAGCAAAACGTACAGACATAGAATAGTTTTTTCTTATGTAGTTGGTAAAAAAAAATTAAAAATCAGTCCACTTTTGGAGGAGAAAAGTGGGGAATACAAAACCTCCATTTTAGTTAGGTGTCAGTGCATTGTCCCTTTCGCTCAATATCCGGTGGAGTAAGAGCAACAGTGACAGCAATATTTTAGTAAAATCTATTTCTGCACCACCGGGTATCGTCTTAAGGCGTGCTACTTGATTTTTAAATTTACCCCAGCCAATTTAAATTGCCAGCTTGCGCAAATTTAACCATTTTCATTCTAAATAAATGATTCAAGCGTGGATTCTGTTATTACGTCATTAGAACTCTCGTGAGAAGACAAAAACCGAAAACCGTTTCGTTGTTAAACAAATGGGTGGAATTATACAGAAAAAAGTTAATAATTAAGTTTTGCTAATGGCCAGAATGGTCCACTGTGTGCCGTCGCATCGTCCAGCGTCCCGCAGCTGTCGCTGGTCTGATCCCCGACTCGGGGTGAATATTGCACGAGGTATACGCAACGGCGTGACACGTGAAAATGGATTGTCACAAATTTTAAAATGAATATTATTTTCATAAAAGCATCGTCCGTTTTCGCTGTTGACATATTCCTTTATCTGATGGGGTAGCCGTATCCCGTAACGTACAGTGAACACTGTGTCGGACTGGAAAACCAAAAATATCCTATTCATTTTTAAAATGGCTTTTTGTGCGCTATTTTGTGAGCAGTTTTATTGTATTTGTTGGCTATGTCAATTCGCATCCCTGGTCTTAAACTATGACTTGTCAAAAATGGAATTCTGATGTAAATAGCTGCTTTCAGTAATCCTGCAGAACGCTGACGGGAATGGCTCGCACCATCTCATTTATTTAAGACAAGTGAGGGAGAAGCAAGAAAATGATAACTTCTTTGCATCTCCCTCACTCTTATTAAATAAATGGGATGCCGCGAGTCGTTACCGTCGCCGTGTCGTTTCCGCGGGAATTATCAAAGCAGCCGTTGGATTCAAAGTTTCAATTCTGGGAATGAAATCAAAGATGGTATGTGGTACTTTCTGTCTTCAAATTTTGTACAGTTAGTTTAAGTGGCGTTGTTTCACAGATTTTAGATTTTGAACAATTCATCAAATTTTAATGTTAATTTTCATGTTCTGAGAATGTTCTATTCAAGTTCTGTTATTATTTCAGATATATGAATTAACTGTTCAAAAATGGTATACATAATAACAGATCTTGAATTGAACCTTTACAGATCTTGAAAATTAACTTTGAAATTTGATGAATTGTTCACATTCTTTGAAACAGTGCACCTGGGGTTTGAGAAAAGTTTTATATGAATACTGCACAAGATTCCCAACTACTCCCAACCGCCTGATGCCAGTGAAACTATGGCAGCCCCAATTGGGGTATGTTGTGAGGCTGAAGGTAATGGAGAGGGGAAGAAATGAAGAAGAGGAAGGTAGAGAAGTGCCTGGCTAATCAGATCTAGTCATCAAACACGGCTAAAGCCATTTCAAGTTACGTTTTAATTCTGAATGATGGTCTTACACCAAGACAATACTGAGAGTGTCTTCCACTCTGGAACGTGCTGCAAATAAACCTTATATTATTTTAAATAAACTGTGAAACAACTCAATTCAATCTAACTCTTAATTTGGGAGGAGGGTATGGGTACCGCCGCCCGGGAACCATTTATTGGACGACCAAGACCTCTGCCACAGGTCACCTTAAGTGGTTCGCTACGTTTGGTGACTTAGCAGGGGTGCCCGGGTTCATGGGATTAGGTTTGTCCAGGACTTGGGGGCGGATGCGTCGACCGACCATCTGCGTGGCAGGCCGGATCTGGAGAGAGTGGATGAGGGACACCTTTTGATCTCTCCAGCCGGACCCTCTCGAGCCATCGGCTTGCACCGCAGAGGAAGGGATGAGATGGAAGGGATGGCTTCACACGTCCATCACTCCTGGACATATTTATCCCCAGATTCCTACCCACCCCTCAAACCTTCTTCCTTCCCATGACTTCCCCCTCCTTCCTTTCCCTTAAAAAACCCTCCACACAGCATCTTCAACGATGACATAGGCCCTGAGGAAATTTTCCCTCAGGGCCTCCTGTGTAGAACTAATGTAAAAAAAAAAACAGAATTTATTTTCGCACGCAGGGATTTGAATCCGCGTCCTTCGGATTGCTAGTCGAGAACCTCATCCCTCGACCACGAAAGCCGTCAAATTCGCCGTTTGAATACAAGTATATTGTAATAGAAGTTGATTTGTGAGAAAAATAATATTAAGTTCATTATAGGTACATATAATAATATCATTCCGAATTCAATATTTAAATTAAATGGTAATTTAAACTCGCCATCTGTGAAAATCGACAAACAAACTGGAAGATATTTAAAAGATTTTTATTATACTTTTTCAATAATTATTTTAGAACTACTTTTGTGGCATAATTTTTATTTAAAACATATTGGGTTCGTTTAATTAAAAATAGTAGTTAAAACTAACGGCCGTTGTTTCCATGCCTACTGATTAACTGCTGAGCCCAAATTTTGGCTCAACGCTCCTCAAATGCACAAATATGATCTTCCCAAAGCAAACCTTCGACCAACAAGCAAATCGCGCTTTCTGAACAAATTGCTTAGCTGATCGGAAACTCAAATTGATCGATCTAAAAGTTGGGAACAACGGCCGTTAGTGCTTCATAATTATTTAATTTTTGAATTAGTTTGCCCCTGTACGTAATATATTTATACTGTACACTCAGTATAGGCTAGAAAGTACGACTGAGGGATGGTGGCTTAAGAGACAGGACAGAGTGAGAGGGTGGAAAGGGGTCTCGGAGGGGAAGGGGGTGATATAACAACACAGAGAGTGTTATAAAACCTAGAGGCCATTTTCACTCAGATATTATGCTGTCAACTGCCGTTTAGTAAATTAAACACAAAATTCTCGCTGAAAAATATTAATTAGAATCACTGTTTAAAAAAAGATTTACGTCTTACATTTACATCTGTTGTTCCCAACTTTTCGATCGATCAATCTGAGTCTCCGATCAGCTAAGTGATTTGTTTAGTAACGCTCGATTCGCCTATTGGTCCGAGAGTTGCATTGGGAAGAGCGTATTTGAGGAGTGTTATGCCAAAATTTCGGCTCAACAGTTGATCAGTTGGATTGGGAACAACGGCCATATTACTTTTATCACCAGATTTTCAGGAACGGGTTTAGTTTTTCCCATAGGAAAAACTAAACCCTTTCATATACTTTTCCATATAAATGATCATCTAGTAAATCCACGTTATGCAAGTGTATTATATAAGTATAATTAATACAAAACAATACAAGAACAACCCGTTAATCTACCAAACTATTAAATGGGAATATAATTCACCGTCTCCAGATATTTTCATATCAGAGGTTTCGGCTCTGTGGAATTCCTAATTTGACCGATAAATCCTACTGATCCCTCAATATAAATATTTTAAAAATCTTTCGTAATTCTACATGTATTTAAAATGACTGATTTTTGCATTTTTATATACAAATTCTTTGACAAATCTAATATGCCTAAATTTTTAATAAGAGAGCTAGGTATAATGCCAGTAGCCGAAATAACAAAAGGTAATATTTTTATAGTCTGAGAATGCCAAATTCTTTTAATTTCATTTCCTAAATCTGTATACTTTCTTATTTTTTCAGAAACAGATTTTTTATAATTTTATAAGATTTGTTATAATTATAATTTCATCGTTATTTTGATGCCGCTGATAACAGTGGAGAATCTTTTAGGAAAGGAACGAGAGGAAGTTCTGGGAAGGAAAAAGGTATTAGGGATGGGTAGGAATCTGGTGGTCAGTGTATACAGAAGTGACGGGCGTGTGAATCAATCCCTCCAACTAAGGTGCAAAGCGATATTCCGAGAGAGTATAAAGGTTTCCCTCAACCAGTCTTTCTAAATCCGGGCCGCCACAAAGGTGGGCAGACTCAACTTGCTAGGTCACCAAACAAGCCTCCCAAATTGAAACATAACTGATTTGTTTTTGTATTGTGATTTTAGAATGATACGTATCTATTGTACTAATATGTACATTATTATGTATGTACTAAACTAATAAGGGTAGGCAGAGAAGACAAATCGCCAAATAACTCGATCTTGACTCACACTCGTTGCTTTATTCACATTCATACATCGTTTCGCACATACTCTTCTATTTTTCTGACTCTTGACTTGGCCCGACTCAAGTATCTGATTCACTTTCTTCCTTAAGCATCCCCGCCTTCTTCTACCATTCACACCGTCAATTTTCCTTACAATCCATTCTTCGTTTATTCGCTCTACATGCCCAAACCATCTGAGGGATATTTTCTTAAACTTATTTATTACGCTACTAATTATATATATATGTATATATACTACTAATTATTATATCAATTATATATATATATATATATATATATATATATTCCTAGAATGACGTGATATATATTTATCTGTTTACGTAAATATGTATTATGTTTGTAAAAGCCCAACCGGCGTTTAATAACTACATTTGGGGTGTAATGTTTATGTATTGAAGAATCTTTGTATGAAATGTGTGTAATTTAATGAATTTAATTTCTTCTGTCGAGCTGAATTGCACTTTATTTATAGCGGAAATATTTTTATTGATAGTTGCGATACTTTCATTAGCGGCGGCGAAGCGGGAAAGAGCGGAACATTGATGCGGAGATGTTTATGCGGTGAAGATCGATTGATGACTGATTGTGAATAACAGAAAAATGACAGGTCTATAGGAGGAAGTAGGAAGGAAAACATGTAACAATACTAACTAAAATTCGGCCTGTTCATGCTATATAGATGTATGTAGGTAAGTGTAACTGTGTATTGTGTAAAGGCCCAACCAACATTAATTACTTAATTTCGATCTTACATTTTTAGAATGGGACGATCCATCAAATATACCTTCGTATATTCACAAAAAAATATAATAGGAATCTCAGCACAGTCGCATCATCCTGTGGGTGGTTTTTTGATTACCTCCAAGCCGTTCTTGCGTGAAGCTCAAGTGGAAACGAGCCCGAGTGGGATGTGCGGCCACAGGAGAGACCACCATCGGTCCATTGTGCCAAGGGTTATGTTTCATAACCTCTCTTTTTATCCTGTTTGTCTCTCGTTGATTCATTGTCTACAATGGGTTCAGTATCTACAGTGCCTGTTCTATATAGTATTGCCACCGAACGGGCTCACTGCACTTCGCTGGCCACGCTTCTTTGTGTTGTATTTATGCGAATCCGATATTCTTTTGAAATGTAGATAGATTTTGATCATGAATTTATCTCTTCCTGGAGAGCGATTCCGGTTCTACTTAAGGACAATAATTTTGACCTTATCTTTAAATTAACGCATCTTTCTTCGATTGCGATTCACGTTCTCTTCTGACAGTTAAAGTGCTATCGGTGCTATCTTTTCAGAAGATAACGCCGGTGCTAACGTCGATTGCGATTCCCGTTCTCTATTTGACACTTAAAATCATATCCTTTGAGAAGTTAACACTGCGCTTTTTAAGGACACCAATCGACCTGTCATTAGCGAAACATTGATTAATAAATTTGCGGAATTAGTGAGGATTATCCATATTTGTTGAATTTAAACAAAAGAAAACTTCATATTATCGTAAGTTTTCAGTGTAAACATGATAAGTGAAGTATTTTTCGCATTTAAATTTGAAAAATAAAACCGAATTGACGTAATTGCGATGTTTTGAATAGGGTCAAAATATTTCCGCTTCGTCGCTTTAAAATCCAAATAAATGGAATATTTGTGAATGTATCTGAAAGCTAAAAACTTATTTTGAAATGTTATGAAATACGCTTTCTAATTTTATTATTAGAAATAACCGTGTAATTTTCTAAATATAAAATTTTAAATGCAAACTTTAAAAATGGCTCACCTTACGTTTTTTCTAACTAAAATTACTGGTAGGGTTAAAAAATAAAAACACACATATATTTTATTAGAAAAATGAATTGTAAACGTTATTATCACCTGACTTTTCTGTCGCTTCATATAAAAATATTTTTTTAAAAATTCACAAAGTGTTATGATTTTTTCTCAAATTTGGGAAACTTGAGTTTCATAATGGTGTACATTTTAATTATTTTGTGGTTAACTTTTATATTTGAATATAAAGCGTGGTATTTTCTCATTCCAACAAACTTTAGATCATATTTCTAACCATGATAGTAAGGGAGACTCTCAGATCAATTAATCATCACGCCGTTTCCCCGCAGGGGTTGGAAGAGAGAACGGACCGCCAAACAACTAGCTCTTGGCACGCACTCCTTGCCTCATTCACATTCATACATACCCTTCTATTATTCTGACTCTTGGCATGGCCCGACTAGTATCCTAGTTAGGATCCGTTAGTATCTGATTCACTTAATCGTGCCACGTCTTCCTCGGGCGTCCTCGATTTCTTCTACCATTCACATTCTCGTCATAAATTCTCTTTGCACTCCTTCATTCATTCGCTCTACATGCCCAAACCATCTAAGCGTCCCTTTCTCAATCTTATTAAGCTCACATCAGCCTTGCATTCTTTTAAGATCTCCACATTTCTCACACGATCATACATGGTGTTACCATACGTACCCCTCAGGGATTTCATTTATACAACATTCAGTCTACTTGTCAAGTTATCAAAATTTATGGAGCTGTGGCTGAGAGGAGAAAGGAAAAGCTCTTAGGTAATAAATTATAAAACATGAAGTGCATAATATATGTTTTATTGACGCACAAAATGATAATACATGTAGATTTTTTTTCAACCCATTGTGAAATTCAATGATATTATTATATATTACCATTGTACAGGGCAGTTCAAATTTCAAAATTCTAATGAATAAATTCACTAATTAAAACACATAAAGCTGCCATTAAAATTATATTGAAAGGTCCTGACAAAAAATAATCTTAAGGTATTTGTTAAAAGAATTCAAATTCTAATTGGATAATTATTTTACGTAAAAACGCTTTTTACAAGTTATGCCTTGAAATATTAAGATTAATTAATTGTTTTCGCCCGTACACAAGCAATATAAATATTAATAAATTGTTTTGTCATTTAAAAAACTCATATCTTTCAAGAAAGGCTAACAAATAGAATATTGCATCTGTGATTCAATCCAATTTTACTATTAGCCTTAATTGTTTAATTTTGTTAGCCTTTCTTGAAAGATTTGAGTTTTTTAATTGAAAGAAATATTTATTTGTATTGCTAGTGTATGCACTTTTTATTTCGAAGCACAACTTGTAAAAAGTGTTTGTACGTAAAATAAATACGCCCGCCATCTATGAAAAAGTAGAATATGAATTGTTTTGACAATTACCTTAAAAAAATCTACTCTGAAACAACACTACTTTAATAAACCCTACTTTAATTTTAAATGTATAAGCAACATTATATACTCAAATGAAAAGCTTGATACAAAACATATAAACTTCAGTAACTTCATATTACTTATATAATTAAATATTAATTTGCAAATGAAATCCTCAGTTCGGGAGATCCCAGTGAAAATAATTCACATTCTACTATTTCATAGATGGTGCGTAAAATTATTTTACGTAAAAAAGCATTTTCACAAGTTATGCCTTGAAATATTAAGATTAATTAATTGTTTGAGCCCATACACAAGCAATATAAATATTAATACATAGTTTTGTCAATTAAAAAACTCATATCTTTCAAGAAAGGCTTATTAAATTAAAAATGAAATATTAATATGTAAATAAATCATCAGCACGGGAGATCCAAGTGAGAATGTCATCACACCCTCAACTTATAACATTTCTACAGCTGCAGCAGTATAGTAGTCGTCAGCGACATACACTGCCACCTCCATCAGTGTCGGAAGAGATCTCTGTAAAGAAATAAACATATGAAATAGTATATATATGAAATATCATTATGTTTAATAATACATATTGTATAAACTAGCAAATAAATTTCTGTCTACACGTATCAGGCGTTTTGACTGCATATTCTATCTGAGAAAGGTGACATATGAATATGCTTTAATGTACAGCGCTAAAAAAATATATTGAATATTGATTGATACACTGAAAGAGAAATTAATGTTACATTACTTAATTACATGCTTTTCAGTCATATTTATCAGTTACATATTTATTGTTTTAAAAAAAACTGAATCTAAGAACTTTCTCGCTTTTACTTGGTTTTGGCATTTAGGTATTTTTTGACTGTGCATATTCTGTCTGCGAAAGATGACATAGCTTTAATTTGCTGTGTTTAACCAAAAAAAATTCGACAAGTGTGATCCAATATCAGTTGCGTACATATGAAACACAATAAATGAGTTTTGTAACTCATCTCTAGCAAGAAATAAAAACAATGAAAAAATATAGAACCATACAATACACACAACATGTCTCTAATAATTTTAATATTTGATCTTTTGAATATTATAAAATAGAATTTATATTATGTATATGAATTAATGTAATTATTCATACTTTTATCTACTACATGAATACAATGATTGGTTATCCTGCAAACTTACATTGATGGACGTCAATCTACCTGATTTGTATAAAGAATTACCTGTCATGAGTCGAGGCCTCCTCCTTAGTCTCTGGGTTGGTGGTTGGGCAGGGGGAGGTCTATCCACGAGGAGTGAAGGTGAAGAACTAACCACAGGGTTCAGGTATTCACTCGGAACACACAGCACCTCCACCACACCACGTCACGTTGCTGACCGCTACTCCCATCAGTGCCAAAAGAGATCTCTGTAAAACGAAATAAACATCAAAATGAATCCTATAAAATTTCTTTATCTTTGATAACACATATTACGTAAACTAGCAAAAGCATTGGGCATTAAGGAGCGTGAGTATACTTCTACACAAATAATTAAAATACGTACATTATCATTGGGAAGATTGTCAGGCACGTCTAGTCTCTGCCCATCAGGCCGAGGACTTTGTTCTTATCCTTGGCCATCAACATATAGTGTATAGCCGTTATTCCAGATCGAACTCAGTTTCGCATGTTGATCAATACACTGAAAGAGAATCAATAATTAACGTCACATTACCTAATTACACACTTTTTTTTAGGTTTGTACACTTAATAATAAAGACAAAATACAATATTACAAGAACTGTGTCGCTTTCTACATGCTTTTAAAAAATTCTAACCTTAAACGTCAACTTTGTATACAGACATAATTACTGTTGATAATTCCGTTTCAGTCCGTGGTAAAAAAGCATACGAATAATATTTAAATGCTTTTACATACATAATACAGCATCTACTTACCTAATTTTATTGTATTCCCAAGTAAACGACTTCAAAATAACAAACAAACAACGAAAATGATCCTCTGAACGCGGCGCCGCAGTTGGCGGGTAAAAATGACAACTTTCAATGGTGATTGGTGAATGAGTAACAAAGTCAATACTATCCAGCAGGGTAGGTACCTTTTAAGAAAACGAAAATCTTCGATAAACTGCTTATTTATGTTGTTTAAAAATAAAATAACGATGAATTAGAATGCAATACAATACAAAGTAATTGTTTTACAAAGTTTTGGTTCAAATAGTGCGTCACTCGATTATTTTCATGTATCTGTTTTTTCAAACAATCTCTCAACAACTCTTTAGCGCGTTTGTTTAGGATTTTTTTACAAAGTCTCTCATAATTCGAGAATGTAACGCTGGCAGAAGAACGAGAATCGCTTCGAATGTCATTTATAGGTGCTACAAGCAAAGTTAGCACCAGTTAGCACCGTCCTTACAAGTGAGAGCAAATGTAGCAGATATGTTAAGGTGAAAAGAACCGGAATCGCCCTCCTGGAGAAAAAATGTACCATTGAAAGATGATTATTTATATTGTAGATTCAAATAATAATTGACAGAAAAAAAATTGAACTCAATTTTGAATAATGCCCAGGTATGTATTTAATTAGAAGTACATATCGTGGGATAATTAATACACGGAGAAAAAATTTATTCTAAAATACGATCATTTTATTCGTAAAAACGGTTAAAAATGCGACTGAAGTTCTTTCGAACAAATTTACAGTGTTTCGATATTTATTGGCGGGAAAATGTAAGAATAATTAGTTGGTATACGTACGAAATTACGTATACCAACAAATTATTCTTACTTGTTCCCGCCAATAAACATTGAAACCCTTTTAATTTGTTCGTAAGCACTTCAGTCCCGTTTTTAACCGTTTTTACGAATAAAATTATCTTATTTTAGAATAACATTTTTCTTCGTGTACAACTAGGTTACTCTAAAATCTGTTGTGTTGGGATATAGAGTTATAAGATGGAAATCTATCTATTAAATCGCTGGTTGTACATATCCTACGATATGTGGATAATAAAAGTAGAGAGTGCATTTGGGGATTAAGAAGGAGGGGGGGATATCAAAACTCGGCTTCACTGCAGTTAGGTATTTTTGGTACTTGTACGGCCCCGCTAGCGAACCACAATTTTTGCCGTCTATGGGGCAGACTCGGGTAAGATTGACACCAAATTGGTAAACCATTTAGCATTTTGATAAAGTACGAAATAAAAAATACACTTGCTCTATAAAATTTAAATTTGTTTACTAGATAATGGATACAGCTAGATAGACAGACATATTAGCAATGGAATGGATAGATAGAAACATCTTTTACGCCCTGAACCTTTTTTGACGTCTCCGTTTTTTTTTCAATGAGACTTTGAATCTAATGGTGTTTTGACGTAGATTGTATGGTTTATAAAATGGTAATAACTGTATTTATAATATTACCGGAAAATAATGGGTGTGAATAAAGGGAGATCATAAAATAAAGTTGGGACAAATATTTTTAAGTACGTGCAATAGAAATGACAAAAGGTGGTTTTGTTTTTGAAAGTTTATTTCGACAAATTTTTTCGTACTCAAGAAAGAATATATTTCAAAATATTAGCTCAGATAAACAAAAAGTAGAATGACGCACATAAACGAAAAATCACAAAATTTAATACAAATTGATATAAAATCAACTAAATGTAAACTTGGTATGCAAATATTCAGCATAATATCCTACAAAAATTGCCAAGACTTGTGGATTTTAGAATGATATTAATTTTATCTTTATTACTTGTGTTAAACAGTGTCAGTCGTACGGAATTTTTAAACCTCTCAACATTAATAGTAGAATATTTTTTTTATTTTTATATATAACTTCGCACAGGAGGCCCGGAGAAAAATTGTCTTTAAGAGACCCATATTGTATGAAGGAGGAAACACAGAGGCCGGCAAATCGTTTCACAGCTGAGCTGTTGAACTCAAGAACGAGTGGTAGAAGCGACCCGTTCTCATGTGAGAAATTTCGACCGTGTATATATGTTGGGCGCGCGTTTGGCGTGTTTCCCGACTTTGCACCGGTGCTGAAGGGATCAATGACGCTAGTTCCTCTCTGAAGCATCTTCCATGTCTGAAATAACGGTAGAACAAGGATTCCATCGCGGTAGACGACCCTGAATAATTCTTGAAGCACGTGTGCTCCTGAGGCTGTTCCTTCTTATTGGCAGCTCGTGTACAAATTACCCAAAATTTATTTGACTCTCTCGACTCATCGGCTTGCCCCGCTGTGGGAGAGATGGATTCATACGTCCGCCACTCCTTTTTTATATGAATACCTTACAAACGTCCCACCTGCTCCCGTCTGGAGTCAGTGAGACTATGGCATCCCCAATTGGGGTATGTTGTGTGGCTGAAGGTGAATGGGGATGAGAAGGAAATATTGTAATTATTTCTACAAATCTCATGACGTCAGAGCTCACCACTATATGTATATAGAATCCTTCGCGGGCGTGTGCACAACAAATCACCTATTGTTTCAGCGCAATCGAATGAATGGTATAGGAAATTTTTTATAACGCCAGAGCTCAGCACTACATATAGAAACCATTAGGTATGTGCACAACAAATCATTAAAGTTTCTTTGCAATCGGAGTAATGCTTTAGGTACCATATAAGGAATTACGAAGGTGTGCATTTAACAACTTACAAAAGTTTCATCGCAATCGGATAAATAGTACAGGAAACAAATTCATAATGCTAGAGCTCACTTGCACTATAATATATATAGAAAATTTCAAATGCATGTACACGTAGGTACACGAAAAATCCGCCAAAGTTTCATCGCACTCAGATGAATTCTTTAGGTACCGAATAAGGGACAAACAAAGAAACATTAATTTTTTATGTATTTTTTTTATAAATTTCATGACGCCAGAGCTCACTATTATTTATAGAAACATTGGCGGGTGTGCACATAACAACTCACCAGAGTTTCATCACAATCGGATAAATGGTATAGGAAATAATTTCATAACGCTAGATAGTAAATAATTTCATACACGACAAATCGTCTTTAACAAAAAAACCGTTCCGCACGAGGAACAAACAAAGAAACATTCATTTTTATACGATACAATAATTAATTATTTAATTTATATATTGCTTGTATAACACCTATATTTCCCCCATTCATTGCTTGACGGAACTGCAATGCGAGCGCGCGACCTCTCCCCTCAAATGTCCACTCATTACTGAATAAATTTCCAAAATGTTACCGTAAAACCTGCGCCTTATTTACTGAAACTATTTATTTAATTATATCTCACCATCTTTCAAATTCCTTTTTTTATGAGAAGATAGTGAACATGGGTCTCTTCAAGGCCCATGTTCACTCTTACCTGATCTTAAAAAGACCCTCCACACAGCATCCCCAAAGATAATAGACTTAGGTAATAGGTCAAATAAATAGGAAAAAGGTCTGAGGCAATTTATTTTTCATAAGAAGTAAATGAAATTCCACATATTATCTCTGTACCCACACTCTCGTTTCATTCTATTCAAACACATTATTCTATTATTTCTACCATTGACATGCTCAGTCTCAAGTATTTTATTCACTCAATCGTGCCATGTCATACTGAGATGACCCTTACTAACTCTATTTTAAGAATACAGATCGATCATTTCTGTTTTCATCCAGTCTAGACTCTGAACGTTATATTCGAAGTATCGAAGAGTTATCAATGGTAATAATTATCTTCAAAAGAAATCCAGTTAATACCTAGATCAAACATTTTATTACTTGTCCGACTCATAGACGACAGTATTAAAAACATTAATTGTTGTTGAAAATCTGATACAATTTTTTTATTAAAATGCCTATTAGTTACTATCTAGCACTTGAAGTGAAACCACAAAAAACTGCGCTATATAAATGTAATGTTATTATTATCTAATAAAAGTCCACCAGACCTGAGTCGGCAGCTAAATTTTCATTGTATTGAGTTCACAGTGGATTCCTTCTAAAATTTCTTTGAATCAACCTACTGTTTTTTTTAGTTAGTTTAGTTTTTTTTATTTTTATAAATATTTAAGTAATGTATTTTTTTTATAATAGATGCATTATTTAAATGCTCATAAGTATTACTGTGATTGCTTTAGTAAAGCTTGTGAAACATCTTTTGTGTTTGTTAGTCTTGCAAAAAAAGTGCATTTTTCAATTTTTTTTGTTTTATCTAATTTAATTATTTCTCTACATAATAATAACCCAATATAAAATTACAAAAAATATATAATATTTGTTCATAATGAAGTCTCCTAGACCTAAGGGCACGAGTTAAAAGTCACGAATTCACTTCAGCAGTAGAACGTTTTAATATTCATAGTTTGTTAAATTCCCCCTTAGGGATTTGAAGAAGTTAAGAAATCTTTATTGGAAATGTAAAATAAATATACCAATTATAAACTCACAACTTACAACGTTTGAAATTTACCGTTGTTGAGAAAAAAACATCTTGGGTTAAGCTATTTTTGTCACTGTTTAATGTTAAACAAAATATCAATTTACAATCAATTATTTCGAATATTCTAAACAAGATAACTTTACCTTTTTATTGTTAACTCCACTGGAATAATAATGAACTCACATTTAATTGGTCATCAAAATTAATTGTTTGATGACAAAAATCTTTGAATTTTCACAATATACATTTCATCAGAGGCCTTTGACCGGAGAGAGACGGCAAATCTGTTAAACTTAAATTACAAAGAAGAACAATTAAAAGTTACAAGAAATCTGCAACTTCAGGAATCTAATTAGTTTGAATTTATGTCGCAAGGTTTATCATTTTACTTTTGAATTACATGAATCATTTGATTTGTTGGCGGGCCCTGAACTCTGTTTTATCTTCGTTTCGAAATGTTGGCTAAATTGGAATTTTTCATTTCAGTAAAATTAACGTTTTAATTAAGTTATTGTCTTCGTAATGTTACACTAAATAACGTTTATAAGTCTGCCCTGTCGGCTGTGGGTACCGAGTCTTAAAATATTAAATTAATATTTATTGAAAAAAAATCTTTTCAGCTTATATAATGTTTTTCTTCTTTTTGAAAATAATCTGATATATAATTGATGTTTATCACGGTATCTCTGGCAAGGCGGTTTAGAATTTTGGCTCTAGGCCCAGAGGTCGCGGGATAGGCACTGCAAATAAAACATATTTAATTATTATACTTGTTTGTGTCTTTTGTTATTTAATTTCATTACCACCCTGACGAAGAAACCATTGGTTTCGAAACATGTAGGTAATTGTGATTATATAATAGTGGTTGATACAAAGTTATTTGTTTAATTTAATTCAAAATGACGCCACAAAGTGATTTTGCGAAGTTTGAAGAAAAAAAACATATTTAATTTGGGAGTGAGCGTAACGACGCACGGTGTATCATTTCATACAAGCTAGATAGAAAAAAACAACAATTCAGTACTTTTAACCCAATTAAAATGCATTTGTCACACTGACTACCTGGTAATACCCTCATGATGTCATCTTTCAAGAATCCAAAATGATTTATTTCCGTCTAGCTTGTATGGGATGGTACACGGTGCGACGTTCTGTACCTCGAGCGCTTTGCATTTCGAGTCTATAATTTTTTTGTGTGTTTTGTGTCCAGTCAATCATGTCGAGATGGTAGCCGTGTTGGTTAGTACCTGTTTACTCCACCAGAGTTCGCACGAGAGTTACGTTAATTTAAAATGTGAAGTCGGAATTAACAACATTACGCGAGGCCTACTGTTTAAATATCAACATAGATTTTTATAGTGAATTATTTATGAGTTATTATGCCGTTTTGCGCTACCACCTTCATTAGCAAACGTTTCGGACAGCATTACAGTGTCCATCAAGGCAGATGCGATGGACACTGTAACGCTATCCGACACGTTGTTTATAGAAGGAGGTAGCACAACATGGCGTAACAACCCAAAATAAATCGCTGTAATACTTTTGGCCGTGAAAATTAAAATCATATTACATCAATTTTTGTTACATTTTTCGGGAACTTCATCACATTTAAAAAAATATTACTCTAGTTAAAAAGAAAAATTTGAGAAGGAGGGAGAGAAATCTAAGATGTTTACACGTCAAACATTTCCGTGTATGACAAAAAATACTCCTTTATGTCTTTCTCAGATATTTGTTTTGTCATCAATACGTCTTCCCTCTGCAGCGTTTTCGACAAATCTGGACTTCTTTATATCAAATGCTACACCGTCTATTTTCTTTATTCATTTTTCTGTTGTATTTATTTATCTATATTTATAAGTTTACTTACATCGTGCTTAAAATGCTACTTTATTCTTTTATGTCCCCTAAAATCTGAGTTGGTTGGATGAAGTTGCCACTTGGCAATGCTTCCGATAACAAAATGAACATTTCTAAAATGGTCTAGTTTTTTGCACTGTTAATTCGCGGTGGAATTCCATTGTTTTATATAAAATCTTATATCTAAAATGTTTAGTAATTTAAAAATAACAAACTGTTTCATAAACATAAGTGGTACAACCGTTGTAAACTTTCGAGTTCTAGCTAACAACATCGTAACATAAAGTCTCTATTTATATTGTTTAGTTATGATAATAAATAAATAAAATTTATCATTGAAGAAGAAGAAAATACACGGAACAATACGCAGATGATTTTATAAAAGGTAACGGACAAAGGAATCAAATCCTGGGTTCGATTCCTAGTTGCGATCGTAACATTTTGTGTTTTTTTTTTGTCTTGTTCTTTTTTTGTTGTTTCTAGATTTATTAATATTATCTACTTCTTCGGTGATTAATATTACATTGATTAATATAAAAAATCTTCTCTTTTAGTATTTGATATTTAACGAGTACATCATATCTTTATTTTATTGTTTGTAACACTCACAAACCAATTGTATCCATATATCCATATAAAATAAAATCATATCTTATTATTATTTTTATGTTATTGTACAACAGAAATTACTTTCCAATTATTGTATAATTTAACGAAGTCGTCATATCAACATTTAGGTAGGTAACTCTTCAATAATTGTTTCAGTTCAATTAAAAAACAGTCACATACATCCAAATTCTTTGCTACTTCATTTAACAGCACTACTCCCCTCGTCATGCTATGCTTTGCCATTTGGTACTTTGAATAAGTCATGATATCGACTTCGGCTGTAGTGGTCTGGTACATTTAAATCATAGCATCCCAAGAGGAATGGGCTGTCGATAAAATTGTTCCAAATTTTGAAAGACAATAGCTAGACTTGCTTTCTGCCTAGTTTCCAAACTCACAGAATTAGTTTCCTCAAGTAAGTCGATCTGGTGAATGAATCTAGGATAGGTTCCACGCGTCCGCATACAGACATACCTGAGGATTTTTTTCTGGATTTGCTCCAACATATCAATGAACTTCCGGTGGTACGGTGACCAAACATCGCTCGCGTACTCCAGTTTGCTTCTTAGTTTTCCATCAAACAATGCTAACATAGCATCTCGGTTATCTGGATATTATCTAAATTGTATTAATTTTTAATTGCTACGATTATATTATTTAAGTATTTCATGATAAATAATATAATTGTAGCAATTAAAAATTAATACAATTTAGATAATATCCAGATAACCGAGATGCTATGTTAGCATTGTTAGCACGTTAATAAATAATAAATAAATAAATAAAACTTCGCAGGAAAGCAATACTGCTGTAACCACCACTATTTACGAAAATACTTTTATATACCATTTGAAGGATTTTTTTCTGCGTCGATCTATCTCCCTTGACTCTACTGTGATAAATAAGAACGGTACGACGTTGGAAAAACTAGCCGTTTTGTCAATAATACGTTTTTATATGTGTTTTTTTAAAGTTTGGTGGATATGACAAATTTCAATTTTGAAAAGAAACGACACATTAACTTACACGGAAACATTACACGTTCGGTTGGTGCTTACAGCATTTTCAAACATTGCATTTAAGAGTTCGCGGCCGTTACTAAATTTTATTTGTTTGCTTTCTAATAACACTTGTCGTTTACTACAACTTGTCAGCACTTTTTAGAATAAGTTAGTGTGTTTACAACAATTATAAATGTCGCACGTTATCTTTATTTGTATGTTACGGTGTTGTAAACCAAACAAATTTAGCCCGAAAAATAACGACACACATTTACAGCTATTTAAATTTTAACATTGATATAATTTGGCACTTACAGCAATTTTTGCAGCTGAAAAAAAGTTGATTTTCAGTATTCATACATTTAGCAGCGGTGTTTACAACATTTTTGGCATACACAAAAAAATGTCAACTGCTGTAAGGGCCAAAAACATTGCCCTTCTTCACTTATAAAAGATTTAAATATTGCCATTTTATGATATTTTTTTTTACATTTAGCAGCGGTGTTTACAACATTTTTGGCATACACAAAAAAAATGTCAACTGCTGTAAGGGCCAAAAACATTGTCCTTCTTCACTTATAAAAGATTTAAATATTGCCATTTTATGATATTTTTTTTAGCTAAGCATTTTAGAAATGGCATTTCTGTAACCACTGGTTTAAAAGTTATGAATTATTTTCTAAAATATAAAAAGTTTTTGGTTTTGGTGAACAATTCGGTTTTTGGCTATTACAGCAGTATTGCTATCTTGCGACGAAAATAACATTTATAAGTTATTCTAATAAAATTAAGCTGATTCTTTTATGTAGATTTTTAAATTTTTTCACATGTTTTAATCGAATACAATAACAGCATCAAATCCAATCAATATTGTATTACAAATTCCAGACGACGCGCGACGACATGTTTACTCGGATTGGTCACGTGGCTAGCATTTATCCCACGGATTTCCACGTGTTTGGGAACGTGACCGCCACCCCCCGCCCTCTGCCCACGTGGCCCGTGTCCACCCCGTCCCTGTGTACCGAGTCCTCGGAGTCCATGTTATTTGTTTTAAAATCTGACTAGCTGTTGATATTTGCTATGGTCCGCAAACTCGATTAAATTTTCAGAAATGCATACAAAGCGTGTTGGTTATCAGTGCACTGAATAAAATATTCACAGAAGTGCGATCTACAAAATCTATACCGATTTTAAATTAAACTGATTTTGCTAATGTACAAGTTATTTATATTTGAAAATTTTTGATCAATTTCATAAGAAAGGTCCCGAGGAAAACAATTTCCCTCGGGGGCCTATTTCATCTTCGGGGAAGATGCGTGGAGGGTCGTTTTAAGGAAAAGAAGGAGAGGAAATTCTGGGAAGGAAAATGTATGAGGGGTGGATAGGAATCTGGGAATCAGTATGTCCAGGGATAACGGACATTTGAAACTATTACTCCCACTGCGGCACAAGGCGATGGGTCGAGAGAAACCGATTCCATCAGCCAGTCTCTCCCGATCCGGCCCGCTATGCAGTCGGTGGGAAAACGCATCCGCCGCCAAGACCTAGACAAACCTCACCTCCTGAACCCTGGCACCTTTGCTAAGTCACCAAACGCAGCGAACTACTTGGGGTGACATATGACAGGGGTATAGGTTATCCAATAAATGGTACCCGGGGTGGCGGTACCCATACCCGCCTCCCAAATTGATTGAGCTTACTTCGGACACACGGACTCGCCCTCAATACACTTCTATCGGTTTATTTATTCAGTGATGGCGTTGCACTTTGCACTTCGATGTAATCGAATGCATTGTACAAATATGAAACTTTACCCTTAGCATTTGTACCTACACGTACATTTGAAGTGTTTTTTCTCATTTTTTTTAAAATTTTATATTTTACCCCTCAGGCCTCAGGTATATTTTGTCAGAAGGTCAAAATATTTCCGCTTTGCGATAAAATCCAAATACTTTGAATATTTCTGAACGTATCCAAAACACTTTTTGAAAGGTGATGATAGGAAATACATACCTATTTCATTAGACAAGTGTATTAGAAAAGTTATCGTTACTTCACTATTTTGTCGTTTCATGTAAAAATAATTAATAATAAAATTCCACGTTTTTATTTTTTTCTAATTATAGTGGGAAACTTTGGTTTCATAAAGGTGTTCATTTTAATTATTTTGTTGTTAACTTATAGATTTCAAAATAAAGCTTGGTGTTTTCTCTTTCTAACACAGTTTAGATCATATTTTTCACCATGATAGTAAGAGAGACACAACGATTTCTTTGAAACCTATATGAGTTGTTCCCAAAGCGAACAAATGAGCCTGAGGGTTAAATATTCCACTGTGAATTTCAGCAAAACTTTTTTATTTTTTTTAATAATAATATTGTAATTATTATAATAATATTATTTTAATGTAATCTAATTATTTTTTTCAGGTAAAGGAAATGCGAAGATATTAAAGCATTTGCGGACGAACTGGTAGCGTTCAGTACGGTAGGAATTTTATTATTTTCTGAAAATGTTCAAAGACTAAGAGGTGCTAAAAATCCGCATTTAATTATCTCGAGGCATGTCATCACAATTTTGCTCCAAAAATTACAAAATCCAACAATCACATAAAAAAAAATCTATAAAAATCACCGCCATTTTTAAGACATTTTCAGAGTCGCCATTCCCCAAAACGGAGGGAAAATCCTCTAAAACTTATTATTTCATTCTTTCCGTCCCTTTCGCGCTTCGGAGACTCCCGTAAGTGGCTTTCCCTCCCGCAGCTCGGACAATTACAGGAAGACACTTGGCTTTTCGCGGTTAATTTGAGCGGTGATGTCGCCATCTTGGGTCGGGGTTGCCAGTGGAGAAAACTCACTCAATTTGAGGGCCGCGCAAAATAAATGTTAAAAATGCGGTACCTACCTACTTACCATTATATTTCTTGGTATAAAATAAAGTTATAACAGTATTTTTGTATAAAATTACATCCAATTCAAGTAAGGATGGCTCTAAATAATGTTGCGTAACTGAAAACAGTTTCTAGATTTTAAGAGGCTAGACTTTAAACGACACGCGGAACACCCTCGACTGTCATTCTGTCCCGCTCACAATAAGCTCACGTACACTTATAATACATGCGAATGCGAAATGAGCGAATGAGACAACGCTCAAATTTACCTACAGAAATCGCTCGAAAAGGGGTTTATGGAGAATACACTTTTCTACACCGAAACTTTCACGAAATTGAAATTTTAAAAAATATATATTTTTTAGAAAGAAGAAGCTACGTCGGTAGCTTTTTATAATTTTATAATTCTTTATGAGAGTGGAGTTAGCAGCAGTTTTTCCTTAAATAATATTTTTTGATAAATCGTACATGTTTGACAGTGAATGTTTACGTTAATACGAAACGCATCAAATATTCGAAAACATACCGACATAGTTTTTACCCTCTAAAAGGCATTATAAAAAAAATATATTCATTTTGTGCAATTTTCGATGTAGAAAAGTGTTTTTTCCCGGGCGTCCTTTTTGTATGGGTCGAAAAGCGAAGTCTATCGTCTTAAAACGTTTTTATTTGTCCTCAAGTACTTTCCCGAATGCCCTTAGTCTTGATGTATTTTTTATTTTATATTATATTATGTAAATGAAAAGAAATTACCCACTTTTTTAAATGAATACCGCACAAGAGTCCCAAGTCCAAACTGCTCCCTTCTGGAGCCTGTGAGACTATGGCTTCCCCAATTGGGGTATGTTGTGAGGCTGAAGGTAGTGAGGAGGGGATTGAGTTGGGAAGAGAAAGGTGAAGAAGTACCAGGCTATTCAGATCTGGTCACCAAAAACGGCTAAAGCCATTTCAAGCAACATTTCAATTCTGAATGGTGGTCCTAAACCAGGGCGATACTAAGAGTATCTTCCACTCTGGAACGTACCGCCAATATACTTTATATTATTTTTAATTTATTAATTGTGAAATAACACAAATTAATCTTTTTTTTGCACACCCCGGGTTCGAACCCGCGACCTTCGAATTAGGAGTCGAGAGTCTCACCCCCCGCGACGCCGGCTGTGAATAATGTTAACGATAAATTAGATCAAATGGTTAAAATAAGAGAATAATAAAAATATAAATAGCAAAAGCATTAATTTATTTTTTCTAATATGCAGTAAATTGACTTAAGGACACATAGAAAATGTAAGGGTCTAAAAGATGCTATTGTATTTTTTATATGTCCTTTTGAAAAATTAATATTGTAGTTGGTTTGATCGTGTGTTTCGTTTTGGAAATTAATGTTTTCTAGAACTTGGTCGTTGTCACGTCGTCTCATACATACTCTTTTCCTGCCTCTTTATAAGTACGTACGACCTAGATCAGGGGTTCCCAAACTTAAAAGTATCACGCCTCCCTACTGCTTAAAATGAATATGCCCACGCCTCCCCTCGGGAAGTAATAACACATAGTCACTCACTACTCTAACAAACGTGTTCGCTAGGCGCGTACGGTGCGTGAAGTGAGGTGCAGTGTTACCAACTATCAAAAATATTTATCCCTAAAACTAAAATCAAAAACCCCTAAAATGCCGCCAATTACTTGAAAATTCCCCTATTCGGCGACCGGAGTGATAACCGCCGCCCGCGCCCCCCTGTACATGTCTTCGCGCCTCACTAATGGGGCGCGCCCCTTACTTTGAAAAGCAATGACCTAGATCAATGACGTATTTGAGTAACTTGAGTTTGTTACATCCTCCATCCTGTTGGTGACGTAATATATTATCTTGGTACTACTGGGGCCAACAGACCTAGCTATAAAAGCTCAAGCGTTATTTGGCTTGGCCTACTTCAGCATATCGCTCGTCATACATTCCCATTGGGAATGTACGGCAACCGATATGCCGAAATACGCCAAACCAAATAACGCTTATATATATTATATATAGCTAGGTCTTTTGGCCCCATCATTTCTTCATTCATGCATCCCCAAACCATTATACATATTATAAGCTTCAGTTAATTTTGTAAATTGCGTTTACTTCGGCATTGTATTCTTTTCGGATCGCCTTATTCGTATTCACCAACAATACGGTAACAGTGAAAACCAACGGAGATCATTTAATATCACTTATTATTAATAACAAGTATGAAAGTGAAAGTATTTAATGAAATTGTGTGATAAACCCCAGCGAATAGATTTCAATCTACTTGCTGATGGGTTTTAATTGGTTGAAAGAGAAGCTAAACCGGGTATTTTTTTCTAATCATTTGTCTTCTTCCGGCAGATAAGTATGCAGGTACAAACTAGTATAAGGCCAAACTTTTCCACAATGTTTCCCCTGTATACTCAATCTCCTTAAATTACAAAGCCCAATTACCTAGTTTCAAGTAAAACACAATAATAACGTGAAAATCAATGTTTCCTATCGCGAGGACGGCCGCCATATTACCAAGTCAATTAGAAAATTGAGAACTTTCATCACTCTCCATTAACCCAAAAACAAACCACTTGAAACGCAATCCCTAGCCATTTTACGGCGGATTTCCCCGAGAGAAGATATTTAATACACCCTAAATTTAAAGCCATTACGGGAAAACATTTCAACTGTCTCTGCTCGTCGGAGTCTAGATATCTTTTATCCATTAAAACAAAGGTCTAATCGCCTTTTATGACTTTTTCGAGTGGAAGCTCCTCGCTGCCTTTCACTGCCGCTGCCTGTCCATAGACACCGATAGACACAGACAAGTAATATAGAAATGCCGAGAAACGTTCCGGCAACTTTCAACTATCAAGATGGCGGAGGAAGTGTGTTGCTTATTACCGCACCTGAGATGTAATAACAGCAAAAGAGAAACTAATTTCATCGAAAAATTGGTGTTTGGAGAGTTTTTCACCATAGTCTCTAAAAAGTATCTAAGTTAGAACTGTTTTTCACCTTCTTCTCTTGCATTATAAGTTCATTTAGAAGGAAAATAACCGATGCTAGAACTGTTTTGCACCATATTCTCTTGTATAAAGTACCGAAGTTAGAAGTGTTTTGCATCACAGTCTCTTGTATTAGGTCATTTATAAGAAAAAATACCTATTGCATGCACTATTGTCTCTTACGTGAAGTCTTGAGATAAAATGCTGGGAGAAATTCCCTCAATTTTTAACTATTAAGATGGCGGAGGGTGTGTGTTGCTTATAATAGGATTTAATAGAAGCAAAAGAGAAAACAATTTAATTGAAAAATTAGAAGAAAAAATACCTAAGCTACAACAAAGTATTGTGGTGTTCTAAACATTTTCCTAGCCCTACCGTGATGAATTTTAAAATCATATATTTTTGGTTTGAAAATTTGATCACTTAGAAATATCTTTAACTAAATACTGCGAGTAAAACACATTTGACCTTTCAAATAATTAACCAGTCTTTTTATAAGCCCATAAAACCATGGAAACTATGTTTTTTTAGAGTGAATTCATTCAAATCGTTTTGACAGACGTCTTCAAATAAGCGAAGTAAAACGAAATCAGTATCAGGAATGATGCAATGTTGTTTTGCCGACGCTCTTCCTAGAATTTAACCTACAAAAATGGTGTCTTTAACGCGCCAAAAAGAAAACCCACATCACCTCTTCTCGTACCGAGAATCTGTCCGCTGGTAGGTACTGAGATGGGTACTATGCCGTGATAATGCCGGGATATATCTACGATAGTCGGAGGACTCGTTAGTCCCCTTCAGATGGCTCCAGGGATTGATTTTTGAGACCCGCGCGCGTGTAGCGCCAGTTTTCTGGTCCGTCTGAAACATAAAACATGCACAATATCAATCCAGCCGGTTATAAAGGCCGTTATTAAATTTTGGGATTCAACTTTCGGCAAAGAGTATTCGGTTGATTCCCGCGGGAGCGGATCTATCCGTGGAATAAAGATTTACCCGGACACGCATGCAAATTGCATACCCTCGTGTTATTATCTTTCAATGAATTTGTTAAAATAAAACCTTTAAAGGATGTAAAAAAAACTCTTTTCAAATGCTAATATTGTTTTGAAAAGGTCCCAACTGCTCCGGTTGGGGAGCATTATATTATTTATTTATATTTAAAAAAACAAGTTAGCAATCTACTAACATGACAATATGTCATGGAGAATAGTTATATTTTAAATTTTTTATAATAAAAACTCTCCTTTTAACTTTTGAAGGTTATTCTCATCAATGTAATATATCATTGAAGAAGGAAATAACAATATCTAATAATCTAATTTTTGATAATATGAAAATGAATTGGGACACGAATCCAGAACCTCACGTTGCGACCATTATCTTTTATTAGTTTTTTTGTGTCTTGTTTATCTTCATATTTAAAAAGAATGATTATTATTGTTATTTTTTCTTCAATTATATACTTATATTTTAACTTGAATGTGAATGGATATTATTTAAATAAATGAAAACAATATTAGCGAAACTCAATCGAAAATCTGAAACAGAAAAAGATAACGGTCACATCTGGGAACCCAGGATCTTCGGCTTTCCGGTCCGCGGCTCTACCAACTGAGCTAATGTGTCCTTATCCGATTCGGTCATATTTAACTATATCATCTTTGACTGAGAACTAACAGCATTAACTTCATTTTCTTCGCGCATATTTTTATTGGCTACTATCTTTATGTATGATTGCAAGATTAAATTCGAACTAAATGCTATCTAGATAGCAGTATGTCAGGATAAATTTATCCATTATTGTTTAATATGCGACATCTATTGATTCTCTACAAGTCTAGGATGAATACTTATTTTCATGTTTAACTTAATGAGTTAATGAGTTGAACCTCTCAAAAATTGTAAGATTTTTATTAAAGAAGACAAAATTAGCGAAACTCAATCAAAAATCTGAAACTGAAACCCCATCTCCTTTCTCATAGCAGTCAGATTGAGAGCAGTTGGGGCTCTTTCTTACATAAAACATGTATGTTCAACAAATAAAATTGTATAAATCTTGTAAATTTCCTTAGTTACAAACCCGCAGAGAAAAACAAATGGTATTTTTTAACGAAAATTGGAACTTACGATCTTAAAACCTTCCTGTATTCGTTACTTATTAATTTCTCTCTCTCCTCTCCCTTGTATATTATTCGTAATACATATAACTACTCTAGTCTCACAACACGTGGCTACCCTTAACCGGGGTGGGAAATAACCCTGATTTTAACCATTTTCAATGTCTTGCAGTTACCTATATTTCAATTTTTATTTAAGTTATTTATTTAGTTTTTCTTTCAATACCACAATCCTAAAACTTTGTGATATGACGTGTTTTCTTGAATGAAACGTAGTTTCATTTGTTTTCAGATGATGTCCTGCAGTTAGAGTAGATACACCCGAGCAGTACCTCTCGGTCGACGATAGCTCAAGCTCTCAGAATAATTCTTAGAGAGTTATATTCGGTCGTGAGACCCAGAAGTATTAATATATTGTAAATACGTAAATGTTATTAATAAACCGGTGTATAACAAGAACCTATTATTCTTGAAGAGCCCACATACTTATGTCTGCCTGTGGATAAGGCAAACATAACGTGACGCTAAATAAGGAATGAAAATGAAAAAAATGAAACAATATATATACTATTAAAGCAAGTATTTTCAATATGTTTTAAACGCTAGCCATGTTTCTATAAACTAAGTTTTTTTAAAACATTATTCAGCCTAGATGAAAACGTGCATACACGAAAAAACACGGTCGGCTTCAAACATAATATGAAAAAGTCGTGAATAAAAAATGTACTTCTGTAAAATAAAATACGTTCACAAAATCTTTAATCATTTCAAATAAGATTTCAGAATCAATATCTCTCAAAATCACACTTCGAGAAGACATTTTTTTTTTAAATATTTTTTTATCTTTGATTAGTAAAGTGATTGTGATTTTCTATGCCCCACGAAAATCATATTTAAGTTAGATCACTCCATCTCCGCGAGATGTCGCTAGTGTCTCTTTTCGACTTGTTTCAGCAATCATCATTTGTTTTCGCTCTTCTGTTAAATTTACTATTTTGACTTACTACCCTTTTCTACGTGACGTGCAATATACTTCTCTCATTTTCCGATAGACAGAATTGATTACAAGTCTGAACTTTTAAAACAAAACACTTTTCCATTCCATCTAAAAGTTGACGTAAAAAGAAACGACTCTCTATATGAAAGACAAACAAACAAACAAACGTCGATAAAACGGAAAAAATACTGTTTTTGTTTCCCAGAACTTGACTATTCCCATTGTTCGCGATGATAATGCTAAACTCGAATAAGTCTTTGAAGGATTCACTTGAAGATGATGGATGGGAAGAAAGCACAGAAAACTACTCCAAAAGGCAAATACATAACAAAAACAAATAAATCAAACACTCGCAAACCATTTTCGAAAAAATAGTCAAATTTCTTTGTTTTACAACCATTAGATGCGATTTCTGTAAAATACCGTAATATTCTTTATTGTAGTTTTCTTAACACCACGACCTTCCTAGAGTAATGGTGTACGAATTTAAATTTGCGTTGCGAAGTAGTGGGTTCGATTCCCGCCAAAAAGGAATGAATTATTTTACTCATCGTTTATGTAATGCATAATAACCACATGTGCGAAAGTCGCAAATTTTTAGTTAACTATCTATTTTATTTGTGATTTTTAAATACATACATGGTCACCTCTTTCCTACGCAAACCATACATGTTTATCCCCTTGCTAATAAATTAATGGATTTTAAATTTAACACACCTGATATATTGTAACCATTTTAGCAATCATTTTAATGGTTGTTCATAAAAAAAAAAACTAACTAACCATCACGCCGTTTCCCCGCAGGGGTAGGCAGAGAGGACGGACCGCCAAACAACTCGGTCTTGGCATACACTCCTCGCCTCATTCACATTCATACATCTTATCATACATGCTCTTCTATTATTCTGACTCCTGACATGGTTGTTCATCACTTGAGTAAAATTAAAAACGCGTTTATTAGTTAGGTCTGATAAAATTTAAAACTCGTAAATTAGTAAGGCCCTAAATAAGAAATTTTTTTCATAAATTAATTACATATTTTCGTAATTTTAATTCTTTGGTAATTCGCCAAATATCTTCATTGCTCCGTTCATGTGCCACTTTTGACACTGTTTTTTTTTTTCTAAACGATAATCTTATTTGCATTATTTTTTCGTCCTATATGTGTGCTTGCGCTGCAGATTTTCATTTTTTCTCCGAAATTCGGTTATTATTGACGTAAACAATTAGTTTGAATTACAAAGCCATTTAACTTCTTCAACATTTTCTTGACTTTCGTACCGATATCTATTTTTCTTCAGTATAATTCTCATGACTCGATTTAACTTTGTTGTGTAAAAAGACCTATTCTGATATTTATCCAAGTTCCCCTTTATGGTTAGATATATATGTCTTTGCAATTATTACAAATTTGCTATATTTTTAATAAAAATGTATTTTTATACAAACTTTTATTTAAAAAATACCATTTAATACATTTTATACTAATTACAAAAATAACGTCTGTATTGTAATTGCAGTTAGCAATGTAAAAATTCTTCAAAAAATATTCAAGTACCGTTTTCTAAAAACATGAGAAACGTAGATGCATTACATGGGCGATATCATATTTATAGGTATGTGATCGTTTCCCGGTGTCATTGTTATGTTGTTGATTATAAAATAGTCGAAATCTGGTGAAAACATGGCGTTTAAGCTTTTTATAATAATAACGTAATATTTGTAAAGCGCGGTTTTGTTTTAGTTTAACTTCAAGTGCACTTAACTATAATGAACTTTAAAATAATCCTACAGCTCCTTACGAGTCCATTACAAAATAATATGAAATAAAATACATACAAAGCGATGACAACACAACAAAAGTAACAATAACAACGCTGTTAAAACACATGACAATAATAAAATAAGCTGGATGGACAGAGTTACGAATGTAGATGTTATGGTTCGGATGAATAAATAAAAACAAGTTATTAAAACAAAAAAATCCGAAAACTTAAATGTCTAGGACACGTGATGAGACATCCGTAGAAGTATGAGAGCTTGCAGTGAAAGATTGTCGAAAGACAGGGCCCTGGAAGAAGGAGGACATCGTGGCTGTAAAGCTTGAGACAATGGTTTGGCCTGTCTACTGTAGAGCTGTTCCAGGCTGCAGTAAACAAAGTCCAAAAACGTAAAGCAAACATGATAGCTAACGACCGTTGACCGGTAACGGACTGGGCACGAGAAGAAGACGAAGAATAATAATAAAAGTCAATAACGGTGCTATTATAGCACAAGTCAAAGCAATGACAAGAGAACAAAAAGTAACAGTAACAATGCTGTTAAAATACAGGACAATAATAATAGACAATAACGGTGTGATTATAGCATAAGTTAAACAATACACAAAGCAATGACAAGAGAACAAAAAGTAACAATAACAATGCTGTTAAAATACAGGAAAATCATAATAGACAATAACGGTGTTATTATAAAATAAGTAAAACAATATACAAAGCAATGACAAGAGAACAAAAAGTAACAAAAACAACGCTATTAAAATACAGGACAATAACAATAGACGATAACGGTGCTATTATAGCACAAATAAACAAAGCAATGACAAGAGAACAAAAAGTAACAATAACAATAAGACAAACGTAATGAATTAATACATTCGATTAATAATTCCTTTCTTCGATGTTGTGCATATCCGAAGCATCAGTCTAAAAGTGTTTAAATATTAGCAGTAAATACCGGCTGAATCCAACCCTACAGATGTTATGTTCCCGGCTCCAGTTCACAGCATCCCGGCATGTAATCTGCAAACAAGCGGGGGTTTGATTGGGCATTTCAGTGGCTGGAGGCGGCATCCCATCCCGCCTCACCCCGTGCCACCTCATCCTGTACCATCTCATCCTGTCTCGTCTCAGCCGTGATGCGATTGCAGATTGCCCCCAGGAATTCGTTGAACAGTAGAACGTTTCAGAACACAGGCAGCGGCTTGTAAACAAATAATTATGTCATTCCCACAACGCGCAGCGGCGGAGGCGGTTGATCTGATACACCCAACTTCATCATAATAACTTAATCTTGCCCCCACGATTTGTGGCATGCTGCAGGGATAAATAGGATACTACTTTAAAAATAGATATTGAATAAATACAGACATTACAAAAAAATTAAAAATTAGTTATTATTTCGTTGCATGACGAAATTATACAATTTTGATTTTACCGTACCATTATTAATACACATGGAATTACACTTGGACGAATTTAAACGTGGAGATGATAGGCGCTTTTTGTGGGTATTCTCACGTTTACAGAACCGCGACGATACATAAAAGGAATAAACGTACGTTCATTATCACAATAATGCTGTAGCTCTTTCTTACACATTAAATAATTGTGAGACAAAAAATGAGACACAGAATCTACGTACGTCTGTTTCCTCCAAAGAAAAAGTGGAGGAAACAGCCGTACGTACATTGTGTGTCTCATCTTTTGTCTCACCATTATTTGATGTGTATGAAAGGGCTGCAGCATTATTGTGATAAGGAACGTACGTTTATTCCTTTTTTAGTAACGTCGCCGTTCCGTAAACGTAAGAATACTAAAAGCGTATCTTTTGTTCTTTTTTCACACACGCATTTATTTAGCAAACACTTTTGAAAGGCTCGATAAAGAATCTGTGTTCGATTCTCAGTTGCGACCGTTACTTATTTATTTTTCTGTGTCTTGTTGTTTCAGATTTCGTTTAGATTTATTAGTACTTTTTTTTTTTTAATTAGCGCGCTTCCTCTTACATTCGTATTTACATATTATCTCCCTTTCAAACCATCTTCTTCTTCCTTTGGAAAGCTTACTACCGAGAGGTTAAAGATTCATAATATTCTCACGCCTCCCTTGGTCCATCGTTCCACGTTAGTAGTGCGACCTTTGGCCGTAGTGCAGTCTGGGAATGCAGTGATATGCAACTGGCCGGCAATATGGTGGATGCAACAACTCGGATATGTTACTCAAACAACGTTAACTTACGGTATTCATTACTGGCCGGAGTGTATTTCAATTTGCGGTTGCCTCGTATCAGGTAGCTAATTCTATCGCATATTATTTCTTGGAATCATAAAGTGATATCGCTGCGTTGCGTGTTAAAGCCTCATTCACATGGTAGGTAAATGTTCAGCCAAGAGCTTTTTGCTGTTATGCTGAGTCTAATGCGTTAGATGCTAGATAGTTTTGCTACTTATACTCTGTCAGTGTGTAATTTACACTTTGAACATGCACGACTTTTACGTTTTTGCAATATGATTTTTATCAATTTGACAATTGCTTAAGTTGCATTTAAAAATACACAGAATTTTTTAAGTAAATATTTCATTACGCACGCTTGACTTGAGGGGTAAACTGGCGAATGTGTAACGAAAACTGAAATGCGTTGCGAGGCGAACGGGCTGTATCACATTGTAGAAGCAAGAGATAGCAGTGCGCGCGCACATTTTCTTACTCTTTTCTTTTCATAACCAGTGCATGAAATATTTTAGTCAGTATTTTTAAATACCAGTGACGCGCCAAACGCGGGGGGGGGGGCGGACATATAGATGGAGCTAAAGAAGTATTTACTTCAGTCGTGTGGTGTAAAGCACACCCGTTTTTTTCATACATATAAATAATATTTCATAGATATAAATAACAGAACAAAATGTGTGTTTAATAATTTTGGGAATACTATTTTATTAATCAATTGTGAAATAACGCAAATTAATCAATTAAAATGAATTTGCGTACGCCGGGTTCCAACCCGCGACCTTCGGATTGGGAGTCTAGAACCTTACCGATCACGCCGTCCGTCAAAGTTCTAGGAGTTCTACAAAATAAATTTGAGTACAATAAATCCAAGTATTGTAAAATACATGTATATTTTTACGTAGTATCGCGTTCATTGGTTCAATGCCTTGTACACATAGTTTTGTACCACTGATCGAAGAATCGGTGGATGCAATATTTTAGCCATAACATGTAATAATTTTTTGACTAGTCTCTAGTAAGATTTTTGAAATATATTATAAATTTTTACAGCGTGCTTTAGGTGATTTTCCACAAAAACCAAATATTATTATTATTTTTTATTTTTTTATTATTTAATCTATACATATATTATAATTACATGTTATTTTTTTCAAAGCCTGTCTCACTAGGGTAAACCTGTGTCGAGACAGACGTAGAGTTACATAAATTGTATACAAACATGGTTATTTGAATATGAAGGATTATTATTGTTTTTTTTTTGTTTATTGCCATTATGTGTTTAAAACTTCAGTGATGATTCGATATAAACATTAGATTAGTACCGCTTACTAAATATTATCTGCTACCCATATTAAAATAAATCTGAAGAATTATGCGATAGCTAACTCCCCTCCAATAATAACTCTCCTTTTATTCTTTTTTCGAATAAGCCATTTAGCATATTGGCCGTGCTTTACGGCATTGCAGAAAGCTGTTAGAATAAAATTACTTCTTTGATCAGCGATAAGAGAGATATTCTGCAATTACGCACTTTCCCAAGCTCTCGGGTCACTAAACACGTTGCGATTGACCCGTCATTAAGCCGGGAAATAAATCCATACCCATAGATATATCTCTAAATATCTCTCTATACCCAAATCAGTATTTTTCTAAGAATTGGGTATATAGAAAATGTCAAATGTATTATTTGTTGTATAAGTTTGTGGATTTTACATTCATCTCGGCGTGTAATATAATATTAGTTTTTTACAACATTCTAATGATTACCTTCAGCGATCGAACTGAGCGAACTCTTAAGTTAAAGTTTTGATCAAAACGATAGACTTCGCTTGTCGGCCCATACAAAAAGGACGCCTGGGAAAAAACACTTTTCCATATCGGAAATTGCACGAAAAATGGAATATTTCTTTTAAATTGCCTTTTAGAAGTTGAAAGAATGTCGTTATGTTTTTTTTAATTTTCGATGCGCTTCGTATTAACGTAAACATTCACTGTCAAACATGTATAATTTATGGGAAAATAATATTCAAGTAAAAAGTACTGCTAACTCGATTCTCATAAATAATTACAGAATTATAAAAACATACCGATATAGCTTCTTTTTTCGAAAACATATTTTTGTTTTTAAATTACAATTTCGTGAAAGTTTGGGTGTAGAAAAATGTTTTCTCCCGAAAACTTTTTTCGAGCGATTTCTGTAGGTAAATACGAGAGCTTACGGCAGTTGTCCCATTCGCACGTTTCGCATTGGCAATTATCGTAGGTGTGTGTTAGCTTATGTAAAGCGGGACAGAATGACAGACAATGAAATACCTAAACGTTCCGCGTGTGGTGCAAAGTCTAGCCTCTTAATCGCTCAATTTCGGCATCAATTTCGTCATCAATTTCGACATCAATTTCGGCATCAATTTCGGCTTCAATTTCGACTGAACAAACTCGCCTTGCATATAGTACACGCCAAAAATTGATGCCGGTATGAACTTGATACTATCCATTCTCGCGCAGGAACATGACTTGACAATTACCGTCAGCGAAAGAAAAAGATGCGTAAAACATATAAAGCGTCGGCGGGTTGGCATGCCCCTTTTCCGACCTTAAACTCACCTATTGCGACGATTTCTGTATTAGGCCGCGCTACCCCGCTCAAAAAGAAGAAGATGGAGAGATACGACAATACGAACGTGGGACCGAGCGCGCTAACATTAAAAACCATAAAGTTCATGCGAAAATTGTGAAAATGTTTAACAAAAGACGACTAGTTTGAAAAAGAGCAAAAATCTCGTGGGGTCTGTGTCAAGTGTCAAGTAGCATTTAACGAAACATTGTTTGATACATATAACTTGTAAAATAACAAAAACAAACGTGTAAATAGTAATTTTCGGAGCATACTTAGCGATTTATTTCTATCGAGGGAATTTCAAATAATTACTGTTTCGGCGTGGGGAATGTATAGATACTATCTTAAAGAATAACATATATTTTTTTAAGAACTTAAAAACTTCAAACGTTTTAGGAAAACATGTAAGAAATCGGTAGAAATTGCCAGAGCGGCCCCTTAAAGTTTTGCGTGTACTTTATTTACTAAGTTTGCCAGGCTTTCACTTCAACTGAACAAGTTAATTATTAGACTCAATCGTCCAATTTGCATATTCCACGACGCGGCTTGGGCGAAAATGTGCTTAATTTGCTCAAGCGAATAACTTCTGTTGTTCCCAATCTCACTAATCAACTGTTGAGCCGAAATGTTGGCTTAACACTCCTCAAACGCACAAATACGCTCTTCCCAACGCAACTCGGAAAGGCGAATCGAACGTTACTAAACTAATCACTTCACTCACTGATCGGAGACTGATCAATCTGCAATCAATAGAAAAATTAGGAACAGCGGCCATAATGCCCCGTTTTGACTTGGCGAGTATTTTAGTCGAGTAACGAGTATATTAGTAACAAAATTTTAGTAGAGTGGGGTAGGCAGATCTTTAGTAGATTAAATCTATTTGGTTCTATTTTTTCGGCTCCACCTCCAGAGTCTCTAGAGTCCACGCGTGCCTGCGCACTGACATGCGCAGTTCATTCTTAGACGCAGACACGCGTGATATGTTGTCCCGTTGGAGCGAAAATGCTACTCTAAAATCCTTTATTGATTTTAGATTTTTCCATACAAACGTATTCCCTATTTATCTCTCTGGATTTTAACCCTAGAGAAAATATTGTTTTCACATAAAATAGATATCAAATACTAGCGTGTCGGTAATTTACTTTTTATAGAAGTTATAACCTTCCAAAAATCAATAAAATTGACTGTTTTAAACGCCGTCAAAAGACGTTCAGTATAAAAACTAGACAATGTTTTTTAAAAAAAAAGCAAAACGTACAGACATAAAATAGTTTTTTCTTATGTAGCTGGTAAAAAAAATTGAAAATCAGTCCACTTTTGGAGGAGAAAAGTGGGGAATACAAAACCTCGATTTTAGTTAGGTATTAGTAGCCCGAGGTGCATTGTCCCTTTCGCTCAATATCCGGTGGAGTAAGAGCAACAGTGACAGCAACAATTTAGTAAAAACTATTTTTCAAATTTCTCCACCACCCGTGTATCATCTTAATCTATTTTCGTGTCCATATTTTATTTATATTCATCTCATTAATTTATTCTTACACCTCTTCAAAAATAAGCATTACATTCAGCTTTATTAGCGTATTTACTTTATTGCGTTGCATTCCGTCATGTTGCGACGCGCCGCTTACTAATGGACTGTACTTGACAGTAGTGTGAACACTTTTTGGTGAGTCAAGTAGCGAGTTACTCGCTACTCGACTTACTACTTGTCAGATGCGAACAAGGCATAATAGACGATTTGTGTAAGGAAGATTATCAAGATGGCTTTGTGTATTGTTCCATCCCTTCTGCCTACCCCTGCAGTAATATAGGTAAGAGGGTTGATTTCAGTGATTGGTTTATTTGTACATCAAACATGGAAATGAACTCTAATTCATTCAATGTTTACTTCATTCCTTACTCACCTTAGTTATTTACCCCATGCCTGACTCAAACTATAAACAAGCCGTCATCCGGAGCTTTCAATGCATGTTTTATTTCTTTCATTTAAAAACGGTTGGTTCGTGCTCGAGTAGCGTAATGTCAGTAACCCCTTGTCGCTGGGTTAGGATGACGTCACAGAAACATCTGGTTTTGTTGAGCGTCTGGAATGTGTTCTCAATATCCAACACGTGCAATAGCTATTACTTCCCCGATATGACGCCACTGCTGTAGAAATGAAGTGTAATTAAATATTCAACAAACTCTGTTATCTTAAGAGGAAACCCGGTCGCCAAGAAATTTGAACAATATTTACCAAACTGTTGCTGTCACTGTCGCTCTTACTCTCCCGAATTCTGAGCGAAACGGATAACTACACCTCAGGCTGATAATATCTAAATAAAATCAACAAAATCAAGCTTTTGTATTCTTCTTTTTTCTCCTCCAAAGGACCGATTTTTAAGATTAAATATGTTAGAAGAAAACATTAAAGTTCTGTGCGTTTTGTTTTTTAAAAATTTATATTGTCAAGTTTGTTTGTATCGTCTCTTGACGTCGTTCAAACCAGGAAATTTTAACGATTTTTCAATGTGGATGAGTGTTTCAGGCTAATAATTATTGCTTACAATAATTTAACAATATGTAATTCAACCTACTTCCATAATTATACGCGAAAAATATTGCTTATGCAATGATGGCGGGCTTAGCTTTTTTTTAATATTAACTTTACACAGGAAACCTTTGGGGGAAATAATTTTCCTAGTGATCTTTGTCGTCTTTGGGAATACTTTATACAAGTTATTGAGGAGGCCCATCTTGTAGGAGTGAGTAATTATAGAGGCAATCCAATAATTCCACAGCCGAGCTGTTGATCTCGAGAACAAGTCAATATTTCAGACCAAGAAATCTGAATCCAATAAATAGAGAAAATAATTGTAATACCAATATTATTTTATTATGCTATTATTAATGCCAGACCTCTGTATGTATTGGCTCAGCCTACGCCCCTATGTCCGCATTATTATGGTTAATTTAAATAATTGAACCAACTGAATATCTATTATAAGTTCATCTATTGACTGATTTGTAGTTGGTAGGGTGGCATAAGAAGTCATTTTATTCACTCATAAAATAATTACTTCATATTAACAAGGGAATGTACCTACGTTAAAATTGTTGTAGTTAAAAATCACCTTTCAGAATAGAAACTTATTTGAATTTTTTTTTTTATTTCATACCCAGCTTATCTTTTACATGTATATTATTGTTTTTTAACACAAAGAACATCTAAATCATATCTAAATTATCATATAAAACATCACAAATTGCTATATGGAAAAATAGCAAATTGGTAGGTAATAGCACAATAAATAAATGAAAAAATTCGAAGCATATATATAGGATGTTTTTTTAATTAGATTTTTTGTTCTGATTTAATATCCAGGATGTCCGGGGGTAAAATACATTAACTTCGGGGGGTGATTCTACATGATGGTAGGAGTAAAAAATGATAATAACATTTTCCGAAATTCCAAACTTTTTTTCCAATACAAAAAGATGTACCTACCTATTATTTTCTGATATTACGATGCGGGCAATCACAACCTTCCAACTCACACCAAATTGATCGGTAAGTTTGTACCTTACACAAAGGATTTTTAATAGGTACCTCTTTTTGTATGCGAAAAAAAGTTGGAATTTCGGAAAAAGTTATTAAATTTTTTTACTCCTACCGTCATGTAGAATCACCTCCCGAAGTTAATGCAATTTAACCCCGGACACCCTGCATATAAACATATATTGACACATACATATACATACATGTATAGCATAAGTTTATAAAATTTGAAAAGAATTAATAGAAATTATTGAAAGGTTGGAAAAGTATAAGAAATCACGGTAAATTTATTATTTCATAAAACCAAATTTTTTGTTAAGAAATTTAAAAATACATCAGAAACACATATGGAATCTAAACCCAAAACTTTTAAGATGTCGACAAAATATCCTAAATAAGTTATTGAAGTAATACAATAAAGTAAACATTCGTGAATAATAAACAGTGTTAAAAAGAAAGAATAAATCTCTGTAATTGGAAATAAAACACATGTGTAAATATAGGATGAGATTTTAATGATAAAATTATATCAAAGGGGCTTATAATTATCTCAGCGTGCTCAAAATCATTTTTTACTAAACCTGTCTAACAAGCTAATCTTATGTTTACTATAAATAAATTTATATGCCAAAATGGTACATGGAAGAGCAAATTTGTTGTTTAGAGAGATATTCCGAAGACACCTTCAAGAATGTCGCATCGTTTTAAAAACCATTCGAACTTTTACGTGTCTTTACGACGTAACGATGAACCCAAGTGATTACTCGCGTGACATAACCGACACACGAAACGAGATTACGACCGCCAAATACCAATATCATGAGTGCACCATCGCCATCGCCATCGCTCCGTGTTCAGGGACCGAACTACCTATCTCATACTTTCCTAGTACTAGCTTCTATCTTACCTGTATGGAGCTGAAACTTACCGGGAAACCGTGTTCATAAATTGCTAGCGTGACACTTTTACCTAACGGGACAGGGATCATCGCTTTTATGGACATGCTGTACATGACATTACGTTACCATGTAATTCTTGTATCTACATACATTATAACTTATGGATAATATATTATTACATTTGAAGGTATAAATCAATAAAGGGATCCGGGGACGATCAATGTCAGTAAATTTTCAATGTTTTTTTCACATTAGCTCCACACAGGATGCCTTGAGGAAAATAATTTCCTTCAGGGCGTATATCGTCTTAGGTAATGCTTGTGGATGATCTTTTTAATAGAAGGGAGGAGAGAAGAAGAAGTCGCAGAGATATGAATCCATCCCTCCAACTGCTGTGCAAGCTGATGGGTCGAGAGGGTCCGGGTGGAGAGGTCAAGCTTCCCTTAACCAGACTCTCTCGGTGCGGCCCGCCGTGCAGAAGGAGGGTAAACGCATCCGCCGTAAAAGCCTATAAAAACCCCACCCCATGAATTCGGGCACCCCTAAGGAGTCACCAAACGTAGCGAGTCACTTAAGATTAAGAAAGGGACCCTCAGATGGTTTGGGCATGTAGAGCGAATAACTAAAAAGTGATACGACGCACACGGAGAAAAATGTTATTCTAAAATACGATTATTTTATTCTTAAAAACGGGACTGAAGTTCTTACGAACAAATTAACAGTGTTTCAATTTTTATTGGCGGGAACATGTAAGAATAAATTTTTTGGTGTACGTAATTTTGTACGTATACCAACAAATTATTCTTACATTTTCCCGCCAATAAACGTTGAATCCCTGTTAATTTGTTCGTAAGAGCTTCAGTCCCGTTTTTATACGTTTTTACGAATAAAATGATCGTATTTTAGAATAACATTTTTCTACGTGCAAATGTGATGGATAGAAGAAGTCGTGGACGCCTGAGGAAGACTTGGCACGATCAACTTACTTACCCTTTAAAAATATATTGACTTTTGTTGTCTTTGTATTTATTTGTCTACTATTTTTTGTGTCAACATCTTACCTACCTGCCATCATTAACACTTCTTCGAACTCAGAAGTCGTAATTATTCTTTATACATTTTACAACTTTTTGATCAGTTCACAAAGACGTATTAGAAAAATGTCGTTAACGTGGTCCAAATATCTAATCTGTAGATTATTGTAGCTCCTATTTTATTTGGTGGCCTGTCAAAATATGGTGGCGTGTCAGAGTTATTCAATAATTTTATATAAGAATACTCCCTTTTATTGCAAAAACAAAATTATAAAACCAATTTCTCCTACCCTAAGTAAGGACTGGCGGTTTTACGGAATTTGAACAATTCATCAAATTTCGAAGTTCTATTCAAGATCTGTTATTATTTCAGTTCTGTGAAGCAACTTGTCCACGCTGAAAAAAAAACAGAACTTGAATGCTATCACATAAAACAGGCAATTAATACTGTAGTTAGCAAACTTGCAATTTAGCTTGAAGAAAAAATGATTTGTGAAATAATCGTAACAGATTGTTCATAATGTTCATTATTTAGTCATTTAAAAAAATTGTATATTTATTGTAATTAAATTTATCAATAATACTGACTGTAATTTCTATTATACTATTGTAATTTAAAAATAATAGTCACTGGAAAGTTAAGTTGGCCCAGATGCTAGGCGTATTGTACAGGGCCCGTAGATACTTGATATTGGCTACGTTGAACTTGGCAGCCACCTCTGGTCTGAAAAAAAACCTCGACTCTAATCCTAACAAACGTATTGCAATCTTTAGAGCACATGCGTCGAGTGGGAATGCTGTCCTTGTTCTACCGGTATTTCAATGGCACATGAGAACGGGTCGTTTCTACGACTCGTTCTAGAGTTCAACAGCTCGGCTGTGGAACGATTTGCTGTGTTTCCTCCCTCCTACAACAGGGATCTTTCAATACATGGGTATACTCCTTCCTTTCCACAAAAAGACCATCCACACAGCATCCCCAAAGATGACATTTCCTCCTGAAGGAAATTATACAACATGGGTCTCTTCAAGATACAGGTCCTCTCCTTCATTTCCACGAAAAGACCCTGCACACAGTATCCCCAAACATGACATTTCCCCGTGAAGGAAAATATTTCCTTCAGGGCCCTGTATAAAAAAGATTACGAGAATTTTAAGTTTATGGTTTATTATTGAATTATATGGTTTATTACATCACTATCAAAAACTTTAGAAAAAAAAATATTAATGTGTACCTACAGTCGTTAATTCCAATAATTTGTATTATTTCCCCAGGAGAAATGTTTTATTTACGTAACAAAAAGGTCGGTTTGAACGAGCGTAATCAATCTATGTCATTGGCATGAAAACGAATTAAGAAAAACGATATTACATTTCATTCTCAACTCACTATTATTCAGTTATATCTGGACAGTTAATGTAATAAAAAGTTTTCAACCCCTCAGGCCTCGGGCATATTCTGTCAGATGATCAGATTATCTCAACTTTGCAATAAAATCCAAATAAATTGAAATGTATTATTAATCCTAAACCATAGAAAACAACCCTTCCTTAAAATTTAATAAATAATTAAAATATATATTTTCATGAAATTCTCCAAACTACCGCGTCTATTCTCGGAACACATTCGCCGTTTCGCGATGTTAACGATTCGTTAAAACTTGTTAACGGCTGCCACTGCGTCGTTGCTTCCTTGCCCGCCCCGATAGTGTGTTTACAAAGCCTATACCATTTCAGCCACGGTGAAGACCGTAATAGAGTAATTAGCTTTAGTGTGTGCAAAATCTTTTACAAATCTTATGCCATTTCAGACACGGTGACGACTTTTGTTTTTGCAAAATCATTTACAAAACCCATACCATTTTAGTTACGGTGACGTCCGTTATAGAGAGATTTTGGTGGTACGTCATTTACCACGCCTATACCATTTCAAATATGATGATGACTATAATAGATTAGCTTTTGTTTGTGCAAACCTAACCTATCATAACCTATAGACTGAATTAGACTACGCTTTTCCTTTATAATATATCGCCAATCTCACTCATTGACTGAGCATAGCGAAGTCCTGTTTTAACTAGACCGCTTTTCATTTTGTCCGTCTGTTCCGTCCGTCGTTACCACTTGCGACAGTTTTAATGGTTCAGTAAAGAATTTTTTTCAAAAATTTCAGCCGTCGTATTTATTTGGCCTTTCTTATTAGCCTTTTTTCTCATATTATGGTACCTACCTATTTCCCTCCAGCTTGAAAAAAAGAATTGGGATAACAACATTTTCTTTGACATATGGTACAGGCTTTTTGTAAATGATTTTGCGCTAACAAAAGCTACTCTATTACAGCTGTCACCGTGACTGAAATGATATAGGCTTTGTAAATGATTTTGCGCACACAAAAGCTACCCTACTACAGCCGTCACCGTGGCTGAAATGTTATAGGCTTTATAAATGATTTTGCGCACACAAAAGCTACCCTACTACAGCCGTCACCGTGGCTGAAATGTTATAGGCTTTATAAATGATTTTGCATAAACAAAAGCTATTCTACTACAGCCGTCACCGTGGCTGAAATGTTATAGGCTTTATAAATGATTTTGCATAAACAAAAGCTATTCTACTACAGCCGTCACCGTGGCTGAAATGTTATAGTCTTTATAAATGATTTTGCGCACACAAAAGCTACCCTACTACAGCCGTCACCGTGGCTGAAATGTTATTGGCTTTATAAATGATTTTGCATAAACAAAAGCTATTCTACTACAGCCGTCACCGTGGCTGAAATGTTATAGGCTTTATAAATGATTTTGCATAAACAAAAGCTATTCTACTACAGCCGTCACCGTGGCTGAAATGTTATAGGCTTTATAAATGATTTTGCATAAACAAAAGCTATTCTACTACAGCCGTCACCATGGCTGAAATGTTATAGGCTTTGTAAATGATTTTGCATAAACAAAAGCTATTCTACTACAGCCGTCACCGTGGCTGAAATGTTATAGGCTTTGTAAATGATTTTGCATAAACAAAAGCTATTCTACTACAGCCGTCACCGTGGCTGAAATGGTATAGTAAATGATTTTGCATAAACAAAGGCTATTATTACAGCCGTCACCGTGGCTGAATTGTTATAGGCTTTGTAAAAACACACCCGATAACGCTTCGCGACGCCTAACGCGCCTCGTTCTGGCGGAAAAATTAACGGCCCCGGCTCTAACGCCTAACGGCTAACGCCTAACGGCTAACGGCTAACGGCTAACTTTACCCCATGCCGGACATTGAGCTATTCGTTTATTGCATTTACATATCCATTAAACACGTTTTAGATTACCGATAAAGTGATAAGTAATAACTAATAACTAATGTCCTTATTACGGAGAGATTTCAGAAAGAAAAAAGATTTTAAAGAGTTTTCGATTTAAATATTTTCCTTCTTGTAATACCCCTCAGGGATTTTGTTATCTTTGGGGATTGTGTCTCCCTCATGTATTGTTCCGATTCGGCTCGCCAAACAGCTGGTGGGCCAATGCATCCTCCGCCAACACCTAGACAAACCTCACCCCATGAACCCGGGTACCCCTGATAAGTCACCAAACTTAGCGATCCACTTGGGGTAACCTATGGCAGGGGTTGATTATCCAATAAATGGTTCACGGGCGGCGGTACCCACACCTGCCTCCCAAATTGTTTGAATGCCTCAAATAATTCAAATGCTTACAGTTGCCAATTTCAATGCCCCACAAACCTTTTACCTTCCCAGAATTTCCTCTCTTTCTTTCCTTAAAAATCCCCTCCACACAGTATCCCCATTGATGACATAGGTACTGAAGGAAATTCTTTTCCTTAGTGTAGAAGTGTAGAGCTAACGTAAAAAAATATTATCCGATTAAATATCCCTATTATAACAAAACAACGTAGCCAATTCATTAAAACTATAAATTTTGTTGATTTTTTAACGGATAAATGTATGTTTTATACACATTTCCGAAACTAGGTAATTATCTTTAAAATGAATTGAGAATCATAATTTTGAAAGCTAAGAAGGTCTAACATCCTAAGTTACCTTTAAAATTAAAATATCCCAGCATTTTCCAACATAATTACATCCGTGCAACATGGAGATAAAGCACCATAATTAATGCAATATGCCAAGATATGCAAACGAATATGTGCAAATGAATAAAAAATAGTTGTGTTCTGTAGACAACTTTAAAGTGTACACTTTTGGTGTTTATTTTCGAGTTGGCCAAGTGTAGTAGCTCGTAATGGTCCCGCCCACTCATCCCCCACCCTATCCCCCAGAGGGTGACAATCCCCGGTGAAATTATAACAGGAATTCATTTTTATTAATGGAAATTAAATTTAACGGACAGCTCTATCTATAACTCGTCGGGTAATGGTTACTATGAATGTAAACTGTTTTAAGTGTTTGTTTCAATGGATTAGAGATTAGATGGGGCTTGTAGGGGGTGCTTTGTTATTTAAAACTGGGGTTTAAAGTACAAGCGTTACACTTAGGATGGTAGAGTTTCTAGTTTTCAAAATGATATTACTTCGTCCATTTTAAAGATAAATAGATTCGGAAATGTTTATGAAATTGATTTATATAAAGAAAAAATGATAATTGCAACAAAATTGTGCAGAGAGAATAAACGGGAAATGTACATAAGATAAGCGTATGGCCATATATGAACCCTACACTTCTAATATTTATTTTGATTACCTACAATAAATATTTAACGTCTAGGGTAGCCTTTGATTCATATTGATCATCAATACAGATTGTGATGTATGTATGGATCGTGATATATGTTTGTATGCATGGATCGTGATATATGTATGGATCGTGATATTTGTATGGATCGTGATATTTGTATGGATCGTGATAAATGTATGGATCGTGATATTTTTATGGATCGTGATATATGTATGGATCGTGATATATGTATGGATAGAGATATATGTATGGATAGTGATATTTTTATGGATCGTGATATTTAGATGGATTGTGATATATGTATGGATCGTGATATATGTATGGATCGTGATATATGTATGGATAGTGATATTTGTATGGATCGTGATGTTTTGTATGGATCATGATATATGTATAGATCATGATATATATATGGATCGTGATATATGTATGGATCGTGATACATGTATGGATCGTGAAATATGTATGGATCATGATATATGTATGGATCGTGATATATGTATGGATCTTGAAATATGTATGGATCGTGATATATGTATGGATCGTGCTATATGTATGGATCGTGCTATATGTATGGATCGTGATATATGTATGGATCGTGATATATGTATGGATCTTGATAAATATTGAACGTGTAGCTACGCCTAAAAGAGATGGAATGCGTGTTAAAACCATGTGGGTGTCGTAGTGAAAGCGACCAAGAGAAAGAAAAAATGGCTAAATTGAAGAAGACCGAAGAAGAGGTGGCCGGATTACGTGGAAGAGGATTGAAGCAAGATGGGAGGGACGGAGAATCAGATTGTGACGCTTTTTATAATGATTGTCATCTCTTTTCCATATAAAAAAGAAGTATCCTAAAAATTGTGCAACTGTACCTACCAAAGGCCCTAGCACGCTTGCTCTATAACGATCGGTAGGATAACTATCGGTAACTTCTCATCGTTCCCTAGGACAACTGCACATCGCTAATGTACAAACAACAGTTGATGTCGAATATGTTAAGGACACTTAATCATTGTGAACTGTCACTTATTCGTTGGCGATCTGTAGTCATGCTAGGGAACGATGAGAAGTTACCGATAGTTATCCTATCGATCGTTATAGAGCGAGCGTGCTAGGGCCTCAGGTCGTCGAACCTGTTTATATTGACTAAAATAGTAAAGCATCGCAATGGTAAATCCTGGTGCCTGCATTAATGAAGATAAAATGTTTTTTTTCTCTTAGGACCAGTTGTTTCGGAAAATTTCACGTTTGAATTTCCTTCAAATCGACATTCACCGAAAAATTGGGTTGTTTCAACCTCCGTCAGAAGAAATTTCATCGAAAATTCCATAGGACCAGTTGTTTCGGAATTCCCTTCAAATTTGAATTTCCTTCAAATTTGAATTTCCTTCAAATCGTCATTCACCGAAAAATTGGGTTGTTTCAACTTCCGTCATCAGTAAATAGCAACAAATAACGTTCGATAAATTTGAAAATTTTATTCAAGTGTTCCCCGCCGAATCACAATTTTGACGTCTGCGCATGCGCCTCCCATTATTTCGCTAACCGTCCGGACTCGGCTGATCACATTCACATCACATTTCTATAGTATTTTCACTGCTGACGGAAGTTGAAACAACCCAATTTTTCGGTGAATGACGATTTGAAGGAAATTCAAATTTGAAGGAAATTCAAATTTGAAGGGAATTCCGAAACAACTGGTCCTATGGAATTTTCGATAAAATTTCTTCTGACGGAGGTTGAAACAACCCAATTTTTCGGTGAATGTCGATTTGAAGGAAATTCAAACGTGAAATTTTCCGAAACAACTGGTCCTTACTAGTGTATTGATGTGTAATGTTCATTTCAATTAACATTGTGTATCGAAGGTATAAAAGTGTTTAGTATTTAAATAAATACAAAATAATTTAAACATTTTCATGGATGGAAATGTGTTCACCCTTTCTGAAGCCTTCCAAGTAATTCCTCCTTGCAGTTCCTGATCTGTTGCCAACTTCATTACATGTCCAGCTGTTCTCTGCATAGCCCTGCCATTACATGCAAATACAGTCAGAATTTACTCCGCGAAATAGTCGGTCGATGTAGCGCAACTTTACGTTGTTCAAAACAAATTCGAAAACTTGTAGGTATATATAGATTATACTTACTAATTATATAAAATTAGGTTAGGTTCTATATTTCCATTAGTAATGTTACGTGCGCATGGCAACACATTTCTTGGTCAGAACTTCACATATGAGGAATATAATTAAATAAAAGGTTAAATACGCTTTCAGTCGATCTTTTATATTAAGAGCGATTGACCAGTGGCTGAGAATAAAAGTTTAAAAATGCTTGCAACTGTACAGGGAGGTTCCTATGAGAAAGATCGATTATTGCCCGTATCAATTTTTTTTAATTAAAAATTATTATCGATTTATTTAACTCTAAACTTGCTTTAATATATCCCTTCATTCAAGTAAGCATTAAAAATGCTCAAGACGCACGATGATAAATTATTAAATATCGTGTACATCTTGTAAGTATTGTTTGATCAGAAGTATTTATGATTTTAAATAATGTCTAAATAAAATAAGTGTGTAAAAAAAAAATTTGAAATATTTTAGTTTGTAAGAGCTTATATAAATAGAAAAACTGAGGTATTATCATCACAAAATTATTATCACAAAACACGTTCTCGGATTTATTTTTTAATGATTTTAATTTAACTAAAATTATAACTTATTACTGTCTATATAATTATGTATATGGATAGGAACCAGAAAAAAAAAGAAAAAATGGTATAAAAAGTGTGACAGTTTTGTGGGTAGGAGATAAAAATACATTAAAAAAAGAGTGTGCTTTAAACAACACGACTGAAGTAAATACTTTTCTTTAGTACCTAATCTAATCTAATTTTCTTCCTGGCATCGAATAAAACCATTCCAATCATCCGTGTATAAGAATCTATATTGAAGATTCGTTTGGATTGTTACCAATCATCTTGAAAAATGAGTCGTTTAAATGCACTGAGTTCGCACACTCTAAACGAAAATTTGATTAATTTTATTATGGGAATTACGCTTAGATGGGATTGTTGATTTAATTCTTACAAAGTTTAAAATAAATGCCAGCACTTATTCCAAACGTCATTGCTATGGATTTGAGCACTGTTACGATTATATTGCCAGGAATAAACCTCAAAATTAATTTTAATTTATTATCGTTCGCCTCCGTAACGTTTGTAACGCCCGATATTACGCCTCTCGTAACGCTGTAATTTCCGTAACACATTCGCCAGTTTACCCCTCAAGTCAAGCGTGCGTAAAGAAGCATTTAATTCAAAAATTAAATGCAGAAAAAATACAATAAAAACTGAATAAACCAGAGGTAAAGTCGAAAAATAAATATATACTGTGTGTAACAGAATGTACCCAAAGAATTCCTGAAAATATTTGAAGTTTAAATTTAGTTATCTTTGCTGTCCGAGATATTTTTTTCAATTCAACTGTGAAAATATTTTTATATCACCCGTCGCAACTGAGTAGTAGGGTCACTTGATAAGCACTCCGTCTCCTTCCAGCATCACGATATCTCTATTATGTGACGAAATAAACTATCTCTTATAAGTTGAAATTCTTAGCTCTTTCTGTGCCAAGTTTGATTCCTTCTTTAGTAGTGTTTTGGAATGTACAAGTACCATAAACAACGAACCTCGTAAGTCACACATTAAGGCTGCATCACTTTACAACCAATTGACTATAAAATTAATAATGTATGAGGGCTTCTTTAGGTTTCGTAGTGTCTAACGGGGGGAGAATGATCTTGTGGAGGACCCGAGAACCCACGCGGTGCATGAATATGTCTGAAGTAAGCCACCGAAAATAATGAGATGTTAGAAGTGAGATGGATGTCGCTATAGGGAAACGATCAGCGATGTTTGATGGAAATTTTAATATCAAAAATACTAAATTCGGTTGTGTCCGTGTAACTCGGTTTCAATGATCTGGGATTTTTTTTTGTTGTATGATTTTTAAAATTGGATCTGATTGTGTAAAAAAATCAGGTAAGCAATAAAGTACCTATCTACCATATTATATGTTTAACAGAATTTGGGAGGCGGGTATGAGTATCGCCTCCCCGGGAACCATTTTGTGTAATAACCAACTTCTGCCATAGGTCACTCCAAGTGGTTCGCTATGTTTGGTGACTTAGTAGGTGTGCCCGGGTTCATGGGGTGAGGTTTTTCCGGGTATTGGCGGTGTATGCATCTGCCCGCCAGCTGCGTGGCAGGCCGGATCGGGAGAGACTGGTTGAGAGAAACATTTTCATCTCTCCAGCAGGACTCTCTCGGAACATCGCCTTACACCGCAGTTGGAGGGATGTATTCATACGTCCGTCGCTCCTGGAGACACTGGCCCTTAGATTCCTACCCGCCCGTCACACATTTTTCCTTCCCAGAACTTCCTCTCCTTCCTTCCCTCAAAAGACCCTCCATACAGCATCCTCTAAGCTTAACTTCCTCTAGTGCCTTTTCGTTGTTTGTTTTTGGGGTGTTATGCCGTGTTGCGCTATCACATCGTCGGATTTTCCGGATCTGCCCTAATGATGGACACTGCAACGCTGTCCGAAACGTCGGCTAAAGAAGGAGGTAGCGCAACACGGCATAACACCCCAAAAACAAACAACGAAAATGCTTTTGGCCGTGAAAATCTAAAAACGTATCTCCTCTAGTGCCTCCTATGTTAAGTTAACGTAAATGAAAAGCTATTATGTTTTTGACATTTCAAAATTGGAACTGATTTGTTAAGTATTCAGAGTATCGATGTAAATATATATATTAATGATGTAGTAAATAGTTTTAGGAGTAATATTTTTTACTGCATTGTAATAAATCGTATTTCAGTAAAACATTTAAATATTTGTGCTTTATCTTTGCAAAGTAAAATAAAACACACTATTTGGCGATGTTTTGTTTTCATGTACCTATAAATCAAAAGAGGCGGCTGGTGTTAGACGGGAATTTAAACCTAATCGCCATCTACATAAGGAGTGTTATTGTTAGCGGCCTGTTTCCGAATTTTACACCACGTGGTGCATCGCCATAAAATGTAATCCGGTTCGTCTTCCCAAAACGCATGCACCAAATAAAAACATACATATTTGACAAGTGAAGGGTTTGGATTTGTTTCACACTTCAGCTTGTTTTGATAGATGCTTTTTAACCAAGTCCAACAGAAGTGCATCGCTTTCGGCTGTCGTCGCTTTTCCCATTCCTGCTTGCTGTTCAGTTGTTAACAGGGTCGCCTTCGGATTTATAACTGACGCTTAATGTAATGGAAACGAGACACAGTAGCGGTAGGGGATAGCAGGCCGTAAATTTGAAAAATCCATGCATTTCACACGGACAGCTGACAGGTTAATGAACTTTTCAACACTATAAAATTAATGAAGTTGTGATCTAACAATGCTAAAAATTCAACCAGAAATTAACCCCTTTGTCCTCCGGTATATTTGGTCAGAAGGTCAAAATATTTCCACTTTGCAATAAAATCCAATTAAATGGAATATTTTTGAACTTATCTGAAAACTAAAAACTGATTTTGAAAAGTGATAAAATTTTCTTTCATGTTTTACAAAATTCAAAATAGACATGTAGTTTTTTGAATACCAAATTTTTTAATGCAAACATAAAAAAATTCATTACCTCAAGGAGGCGGGCATGAGTACCGCCGCGCCGGGAACAATTTATTGTATAAATAACACCTCTGCCATAGGTCGCCCCAAGTAATTGGCCACGTTTGGTGGCTTAGCAAGGCTGCCCGGGTCCATGGGGCCAGATTTTGGCGGCGGATGCGTCTGCCCACCAACCGCTTGGCAGACTGATTTTTTTCAAAACATCGCCTTGCACCGCAGTGGAAGGGATGGATTGAACCCATTGACCCCCAGATTCCTAACCAACCCCCATACCCTATACGGTCCTTATTATATTTGAAAAACATGACTTTTCGGTATCAACCACTAGCGAATTATAAGTCATCATTTTAATTGTTGAGGGCCTAAATAATGTTTCAATTAACACAACAACTATTATGTCTAAATCTAGTATGTAAATATACCAATAACATTAAATTGCATGAAATGTTGATCATTTCATATAACTCCAATTGTGAATGGAGAGCAATGACGTCACCACTAACAAAACAGTAATACCAACTTGACAGTGTGTTTTAATGACATGTTAAAAATTGACTTTTTAGTCATTTTTTTTTAAATTCTACGTTAACTATTATTTACTAAAACTTATATATTCAGAATCGGCGTTTATTGGTCTATTTTCTATATGAACATATTTTTTTAAAGACATAATATATTTCACTGGAGTTCTTTATTATATACGCACCAGACTTTTAGGTCCGGGTTTAGTTTTCCCCATAGGAAAAACTAAACCCTTTCACACACTTTTCCATAAAAGTGATCATCTAGTAAATCCACGCTATGCAAGTGTATTATATAAGTATAATTAATACAAAACAATACAAGAACAACATGTTAACCTACCAGACTATTAAATGGGAAAATAATTCACCGACTCCAGATATTTTCATACCAGAGGGTTGGGCTCGGTGGAATTCCTAATTTGACCGATAAATCCTTCTGATCCCTCAATATAAATATTTAAAAAACCTTTCGTAATCCTACATGTATTTAAAATGACTGATTTTTGCATTTTTATATACAAATTCTTTGACAAATCTAATACGCCTAAATTTTTTATGAGAGAGCTAGGTATAATGCCAGTAGCCGAAATAACAAATGGTAATATTTTTATAGTCTGAGAATGCCAAATTATTTTAATTTGATTTCCTAAATCTGTATACTTTCTTATTTTTTCAGAAACAGATATTTCAATATTACAGGAATTTGGAATAGCTACATCAATGATATAAGTTATTTTTTAAATTTTGTTATTATTGTTGTTATTGTTATTATTAAATAATAAAAAGTTGGGTTATCTTTTAAAAACCGACTCTGATATTAGGATGCAACCAAGATATAGGTACATCATCTGATTCAAGTACAGAGCGTGGATGTTTAGTGCAAGGTATTATGATACAAGGTGTAAGCGAGATATATTTATTCTATGGGTATAATGTATAAGGTACAAGGCACCGTGTACTTCGGGGTATTACAGGGTACAGACAGTGCAGAGAGATAAGCGCATACTGCCTGGTACCCTCCCTTGTCTCTGGCTGCCTGAAGACAGACACAATAGATACACACTAATGTGCCGGGGAACAGACGTTTCGGAAGGTTTGCCTGACAGTCACCAACTTCCAGAGAGAGTTGATACATGGCGCGTCAAAGCACCTGTTATATACTGCCGTGTGACGAAATCAACACAAATACATCTGCCGATTTGGGTATGCAAGAATAGAAGGAACGTGCATTACAACAAAATATCTAGATCTTTCAATAGAGACGCTCAAACTTTGTTAGGTTATAGCAGCCGTGTTGTTAAAGTGACACCTATTAAATTTGTTGTAAATTGTTTAGTTTTGTACGGCAAAACACCATGCGCGGCGGCCACCGAGATCGTGCGATGTAACGCCTTTAAACTGTTCCTTTGGGCTATCTTAAATCGCAGGTCATTGCGAATAAACCGCAAACAATTGACGCTTTCAAAATCAACAAGATTCAGCAAGGTTTACGCGACAAAGTTATTGAAAGTTGGACCTTCCAAATACGTGACACCAAGCAGTGACAGTTTTTTTTCAGTTGCCCGTGAACGAATGCACTAAGAAAGTCCGAAGAAACACGACGATTTCACATTCGAAAAAAGAATCTTTACTGAACCGTTACAACGGCCACGAACCATAAATGGAACTTAACTACAAAAAAAAATGACAGACAGACGAATGCAAAACGGTCGAGTTAAAACGAGCACAATTCCCTCTTATATCATCTGTACGTTTGAACCTTGGTAATAATTTAGTACAAGTTCAAATACTAATTTTGAGTACGTTTCCAAACAGTCCTTCGCTCCTTTAACCCCGGCACAATACAGCCCAAACATCCTTCGTCCTCTGTTCTCCTGCTGAAGGCTGTGGGAGGCTATGGGAGGCTGTAGTGGGAGACTGTGGCTGTAATTGCCGGCTAACCAGGAGCGGGGGAACGTCCTGCCAGTCCTCCCTCAAGCCAGCCGACCAACCCGTCAGCCTCCCACCCACTGATCCGACCACCCCCGGTGTAGAGGTTGCCAATTCATAGCGAACGAACTCTTTGCACTTTACAGTACGCTATTTATGTATATATTGTTTCTTTACACGCTAGGTATTATAGTTTGCAATCCAATTTTTAACCTCACTAGGACAAGCCTTCAAACAAAAATAATAAAGGTAAAACAAAAATAATACTTGACAAAACAATATTGGTACATTAAAGATAATGGATAATGAGATAATACACTAAGCTGAAGACGCATAGTACATTACAATGTAAACATGTGGTGTGACCATAGTTGATTTGAAATAAAAGTATGCAATTAATTTAATTAATTAATTTAATTTAATTTATTTTTAACTTTTTAACTTAAAGAGTTAAACCTCAAATTATAATATTTTAATTAATGAAGATAATATTAGCGAAAGTCAATCGAAAATCCGAAACAGAAAAATCAGAAAAAGATACGGATACATCTGGGCCCGGATTGCCGGAGGACCTGGGTTCGAGTCCCAGATGTATCCGTATCTTTTTCTGATTTTTCTGTTTCGGATTTTCGATTGACTTTCGCTAATATTATCTTCATTAATTAAAATATTATAATTTAAAAAGGACTAAGATGAAAGAATAAATATATGTAAATAATATATTATGCTATTAATTTAGCAGGACAAAGGTGAAAAATTGATTTAGACTTCGGACAATATAATAAACTATTCATTTATAAAGGACAAATATGAAAAAATCAATTTGCAATCCTCAACTAACACAAATAATTATAGATTCTTTTTGGAAGATATTTATGTAATCTTTCAATGATGACTTGCAGAATATAGTTAACAGAAATATCGAATTAAAATAAAATGAAATACATCTAGTTTCTCTTTATCTTTACCTAAGTTGTTGCCAGTATAGAACGCGGGTTTAATACAAGGAGGCAATTTTTTTGTACTAAGTGAAGAAAAATTGGATATATATAAGATCCTACGCCATTGAAAGGGATTTGTGATTTTATTATTAGTTAAAGGTTTACCAAATAAAAATTTATTAGTTGAAATAAGCTTAAGTTTCTTATTTAGGATTTAATCAATTAAGTGCGTGGAATAACCATTATTTAGAGCAATTTGTTTAATTTTAGATAGTTCAATTGTGAAATTAACAGATGATAGGGGGATTTTTACTAACCGGTGTACCATTGAATGATAGGCAGAATGTTTATGTGTTACCGGATGGTTTGATGTGTTATGTATAGTTATATCCGTGAATGTCGATTTACGATAAATTTTAAATTCAATACTATTATTTATTGAAGTTAGAGTTAAATCTAAAAAATTAATCGAAGAATTACTGCCTACCTCTAACGTGAATTGGATATTTTTGTGGAATGAATTTATAATATGAAGGAATTTAGTCAATCGCCGCTGTGTCCCAGTCCATATACAGAAAATATCGCCAACGTATCTCCTCCAGATAAGAACATTCTTTAAAAGTGCCGAATTACACTTAAAAATGTTATTTTCTAGGTTGTTCATAAAAATATCTGCTAATCTATTAGCAGATCTGTTATTGCTGGAATTCCCGTTTTACCCCCCCCCCCCCCCCCCCTACCCCTTTGACCTCCCACTCCAGCACCTAAATGTATGGTATAAATATTAATATTTTGTATCATAGGTTAGTTTTAATATTCTCCTGACGAAGGAAGGGTTCTTCCGAAACCGGTAGAGTTTAATTAAAATTTAAAGTGGTCTAAAACAAATTTATATATTTTATTGTAAATTATGGCGAGCCACAAAGTTAATGCTTATTACGAACATGTAAAATAAATTATTTTGGAGATGTTGCAAAAAGCGTGTTTTGTTTCATTTTACGAAGTTCCGGCTCAAATACTTAAATGTTTTACGATAATTTTTTAAAGAACTTATTTTGCCTCATCATACAATAAAATCATAAGCGAAAAGGGATTGTTAGCAGGACATTTTGTAGATACATTAAAGCAGTATTTGAAAGTCTTTAATTTTTCTAGGTTAATAAAAATACTTGACAAAGATTTGTCCCATTCGTATAATTTAATCAAAGCATCTAAGCGATCAAATTTTCAAATCAAATACCTGATTTTCCATTACTTCGTTGTGCATCGCCCTTAAGTTAAGAAAGCGAAATATGTAAGTATATTTCTTTTAACTTAATTTTTTTTAATGCCATACATTACGGTTGAGCTATTTGTTTCATCTTCATATTACATCAATACATCTTCAGTATTCTTTTCACTGATCTACAATAGGTTCGCGATCCCTACTTACAGGCTACTGCTACAAGCTCGTGCCCCACCTCGCTCTGCCTACCTCCGCGGGGGGGGCACCGTGTGCTTCCTCTGGCAGTGCTTGCTTGCTTGTTTGAAGGGTCCCAGAAGTCACAATGGCCACTTTGCGGCGTTTATTTCGAGCACTTAAACCTTCGCTACGAGGATTTCTAACAGTAATGTCCACGGGCAGGGCCGGATTATCGCACACGTCGACAAAGCCGGTTTCAGATACCGGCCAGGAGGTACTTATCAAAGTCCTGGAATGGATTTCCATACAAATGCTCTTACCTTTACCTCTCTTCTGTTATGTGCTCCTGGCACCCCCACGCTATATTTATGGACTTAAAGTTACTGTAAATAACAAGTGTTTAAAAGCCAAATGGGCTACAAAGACGTATACAATGCGTATTGCTAACATGAAACATGCAACATTGTTGTTAAATCTACCTATTATATTAAACTTATTTACTGATTTATAAATGTATGTGTTTAGGCGGCTAGAAGTACAACCAAATTTTACAAAGAACTAGATTTTAAATTTATTTATTTTCACCTACGCAATGCATGCGTGGTAATTTCATATAAATAACCTATCCAACTCCAAAATGGAGGCCCTGAGGAAAACAAATTCGCTCAGGGTCTGTCATCTTTGGCGTTGATGTGTGAAGAGTCTTTTGTGGAAAGGAAGAAGTGAACCTGGGTCTTGAAAAGTCTTCCCACGGTCGTAAAAACGACACTTTCTCATAAGACAAATGTCAAATTTATACAATTGTTGGGTATTACTATTTTAAAACTACTGTTAGCGCAAACCCGTGAAAAATCACGACATATTGTAGGATTAGTGTAGCTAAAAGTTTAGGTAAATAACGCATTTGAAAAAGGACAGTGAATTGCTGCAATATTAACAAAAAGTATTTTACAGCAGCGACTCTGTAATAAAAACATTTTTCGTGATTATTTTTTCTTGATTATCAATTATGTGTGTTATCAAATGACAAATCAGTTCCAATTTTAAAAATGACATTTAAAATAATTACAGGTAGGTAATTTATAGCTTATCTAAATTCTTAACATATCAGTTTCAATTTTGAAAATGACATTTAAAATAGTTTTCTGTTAAGGTAGGTAATTTAATTATCTGAATTCGTGACATAATCAGTTCCATTTTGAAAATGACAATTAAATTAAAAATAAATCTGTGTTCATTGAGCCAGAACGGAGGTAGAATCACAGACAGAACCACCATCAAAATTTGATTTTCGATTACTGGTAATGTAAAAGTATAAAATCAGAAAACAATTTAAAATGTTGATATATCGGAAATATTTTTTTTTTAAATAATTACATCACTTCAATAGATAAAAAGAAAAACAACATTACATTCTAATTTTCAAGTTTCTGACATTTGAAATGAGCCATTTTTTCGATTTGATAATTTTTTGACCATCTATCTAAAATACTTGGCTTAAGGTGGTGTGTATTGTAATTTTTATTGTCATAATAAGAAAGTTGACTTTTCACAACTAATTATGTGTTGTTGTTTCAATGAGCCACCTTCACGTCAAGTCCTCGTTTATTCTTGGTTGAATTCCTAATGCCCAGTCTTTAATTTCAAAAATAACATTGTCATTAAATAGCCATTCAACGCCAATTTTTTTTTTTTTTTACATTTGAAAGATCCTCCCCCCCCCTCTAAATGCATTTCAGCTTTCTATCAAATCGTAATACGTTTACAAGCTTAACGACACGACAGCAGTCCTCTTCTGCTGATCACAGTTTGTTCAAAAGCTGAAACAGACATAGAATCAGCATTTAACGGGAAACTTTCAACCGTCAAAAAAAACAAAATGGCGCTGAATGGCCACTTGATTACTTCGTCGAAGGTGAATGTCTTAATATAACATTTTTGTAGCTTCGTGAAGCGCACTAGGTGTTATTTTTAACAACTATGTGATTTTAAAATTTCAAAAGGATTATTTTATAATATAATATATTATCTTAAATACATTATACATTCCGAAATTTATAAATAAATACGGGCAACGGACTTTCTTTTTATGCCTACCATATTTAATAAGAATCCAATGCACACAAAAATCCAATCAAATTACACCATCGAATTAAAAAGTAAAATTAAAAAATAGTCAATAGATCAAGTTTTTTATATTGATATCTATTGTTTGTTATCTTATGTATAAATATGAATGTGAGTAATCTGCCTGTGTTATAACTGTCTGACTTTGTATATAATGCCTTTGTATTGTAGTTTGTGACGGCCGGCGTGGTCCAGGGGCAAGACTTTGGACTCTCATTCCGAAGGTCGCAGGTTTGAACCCGTGGTGCGGAAATAAATTTTATTTGATTAATTTGTATTATTTCACAATTAATTAATAAAAATAATATATATATTATATTTGCGGCACGTTCCCGAGTGGAAGATACTCTCAGTATCGCCCTGGTATAAGACCACCATTCAGAATTGAAACGTTGCTTGAAATGGCTTTAGCCGTGTTTAGTGACTAGATCTGAATAGCCAGGTACTTCCCCAACTTCCTCTTTACCATCTCCTTCCCCTCCCTACTTACCTTCAGCCTCACAACATACCCCAATTGGGTATGCCATATTCTCATAAAAAAAATTACTTTAAAGTTAATAATAATTTTTTTACGATAATCATTGTGGTGAATCTTGCATTCGTGATAGTATTTGTTGTTTTTTCTTTCAAAATACTTTAAACCGCAAGATCCTTTCATCCCAACAGACTTTCACACTAATTCAATCTTTCGTACTTTTATTAACCAACAACTTAAATAAAAATAATAATTTAATCAAATTTAAAGCGGATTTGCGTAAAGAGTAATACAGGCACTAAGCAAAAGCTTAATAATACAAGCCGAAAGACCCGAAAAGTTAAGAAAGCGTAATAATAAAAAAAGGGAAAAGACTTGGATCGTATTTCAGGATTACCGTCGAGTAGGCAGAAACTTACAAAGTGACGTATTTTATGAAAATTTCTCGTGGAAATGCGAAGCGCTGTTATTACGCGACGTTTATTATTCGTTGAAATGCTGCCTACTGAAATACTGGTTCAGATTTGAAATTACTACCGTACCAATCATGAACAATCTAGTGATATTCAAATTCACATTATAACAAGTAGAAATTTGAAAGGACGTTAATGATAATTAAGGTTGACAAAGACCTTTGGAGATAAAAGGTTTTGCTTGCGTGGAGGGTTTCTGGATTCACGGTTCCAGGTTTAGGTTTGTTTGTTTGCTTGTTCCGGGTGCGGGCCTGGTTTTTGTTGCAAATCACCCGGACCCGGAATCCAGCGTTGCGAGTCATTACTTGGTCCTTTGGATGTTTTGCGGAGTCTGTAAATAGTCTTAGCAGCAATTACTACTTTTTTTACGAATGCTGTCGTGTTTTGACTTTTCAACTTGCTTTATATCTGTTTTAACTCTCTCCCTGAACCCAAATTAGATCGACTTTTAAATTCTTGTTTTAAAAACCTGCTTCTTCAATGTATAGTGTAAACTTTTTCTTGTATTACTCATCTGTAAATTTCTAATATTAACTTACACTATATATTATTATTTTTATGACATCTGCAATTTAAAAACTGGTTCCAGTTTAATTTATTTTTACTTTTTCTCTTTTATTATAATATAATATTTTTTACTTACTTTTATACCTACCATTTTTATAATGTTAATTGCTATAAGTTTATATTTCTTATTTAAACATTGTATTACATATATATCACTGTATTATATACTTATTATGTAAAAGCTCATCAGGGCGTTGAAAATTAATAATAAATAAATAATTAATAAATAAATATTGTTTTATTCGTAGTGTTAATAAGTATACTATACTATTAAAACCATTGATATTACACAATGATAAAAACTGTCAAAAGAAGCGAAGCTAGCAGTCCACACTAAAGTGCTGGTATCTATCCTGATGTATGGCAGTGAGGCATGGAACTGGCAGAGGAAGGATGAGAGTAGACTGAATGCTGTTGAAATGGGATCCCTGGTGCTTATGTGTTTTAAAAACATGTATGATTGTGTGACATAAGGGAAAAAATGCAAGGCTGATTTAAGAGTAATGAATCAGATAAAGAAAGGGAGGCTTAGATGGTTTGGCCATGTATAGCAAATGAACGAAGAAAGGGGATATAAGGAGAATTTATAACACAAATGTGAATGGTAGAAGAAGTCGGCAACGCCCGTGGAAGACATGGTACGATCAAATCAATCATATTCTTCAGTCGGGTCATGTCAAGAATCAGAATAATAGAAGAGTATGTATGAGACGATGTAGGAATTTGAATGTGGCAAAGAGCGTTTGCCAATACCGAGTTGTTTGGCGGTCTATCCTCTCTGCCTACACCTGCGGAGAAACGGCGTGATAGTTAGTTAGTCAGTTATATTATACGGATCTGGCTAACCAAAACGGTATAAAAGATGAAAGCCACACCCTCGGCCCAGATGCGTATTCTGCTGCGTCTATATTTACGCATCGTATCATATTATGTTATTTCCACCAAAGGTTTTGATTAATTTGATCTTGGCATGCCTTTCAGGTACGTCTTCGGTTTCTTCTTCAGTTCGCTAGAGCAACGTTACAATCTCCTTGTTCTCATATCTTCGTCTACCAATTTACGAGACCAAAAACCATACAAAAATGTCCCTTTCTGAGACGAATTCATAATGCTTACATTTGTTTTCGATTTAAATCATTCATCAATCCTTTAGTTTTTTACCAAATAAGCGACTTCACTGCCATTTAGCTGAATACGTATCAATACTGTGCTACGGGCTGTTAACTGATATTTTCGCTCCCTTTGATGACTTTTTATCTGTGACAACTGCATTCAGTATCAATTAATTCTATTTTCTGATTTCCCCTTCTGTTTTATCACCCTTCCAACTTATCCACGTGCTCCAAGAATTCGCCCTTCACAACATAATATTATATGGCAAGGTAGAACCGAGTTAAAATGTGAAACCATCAAGTTTATAATCATACGGTCCACGTGCAAGGTTAGTTTCGTTCCACTGAGAGGTATGTAAGAGTAAGTTTGTATTTAACTTTTTTATGATTACTATTAGATCCTTGTTTGATCCGAAATCCTTTTGTAACGCAATAGTTTTTAGTTAATGTACATGTTCTTGAGAGGCTAGACTTTGCACCATACGCGGAAAGTTTAGGTATTTCATTGTCTGTCATTCTGTCCCGCTCTAAATAAGCTAACACACACTTACGATGCATGTGAATGCGAAACGTGCGAATGGGACAACTGCCGTAAATTCTCATATTTACCTACAGAAATCGCTCGAAAAAGGGTTTCTGGAGAAAACAAACTTTCACGAAATTGTAATTTAAAAACAAAAATATGTATTCGAAAGAAGAAGCTATGTCGGTATGTTTTTATAATTTTGTAATTCTTTATGAGAATTGAGTTAGCAGCACTTTTTCCTTAAATAATATTTTCCGATAAATTATGCATGTTTGACAGTGAATGCTTACGTTAATACGAAACGCATCGAAAATTTAAAAGCATACCGACATAGCTAATAAAGGGCAATATAAAAAAAATCTTATTAATTTCGTGCAATTTTCTATGTTGAAAAGTTTTTTTCCCGGGCGTCCTTTTTGTATGGACAGAAAAGCGAAGTCTATCGTCTTAACGGAGTTGATCAAATGTAGAAAAAGTATAAATAATACCCTTTTCCTTCCCATAACATCCTCTCCTTTCTTTCCTTAAAAGAACCCTCCACACAGCATCCCTAAAGATGACATGGAGCTATTTTTAAAAAAAATGGCGTTTTTCGTCGACGTGACCGGGGTTAAAACAACCCAACCTTAATATGCACCTTCTGATTGCATTAGTTAGGTACTTCAAATGTGCAAGGGCTTCTCTTCACGTTCCTGCTGTAATCCTCGTAGTTTATCTCTTCCCCGCCGCAATCTATCTGCTATCTGCCGATCCTCGTTAGGAAGTGTTGCAAGGAGTCTGGGCTGATATTATAATTCTAATCGACAACCTCCCCCCCCCCCCCTCTTTCCCTACCCCTGGCAGAAGGTTTAGCATGGACGATTGATAAAACCATTGATCATATCCCTCATCTACAGTCCGTTATGAAAATTTGCGAGCACGGTCAACGAGTGATAACAGATATTCCGACCGACGGTTGATAAATTTTAGCGCGGCCTCCGTAGTAGAAAATAAGTTTTGGTTAAATATCCACATATTTTTTAATTATGTCGTTAGTTATGCAAAATTACTAGCTTATTTAATGAACGGATTGAACTGACGAAGCTTGTAGAATTGAAAGCAGTAGTATACATGACCCATAGATTTTAATAGTGCATCTATCACACGATCAGTTTATTCCGTTCGATTTTTGAGAAACGAAAATGTTTGAAATATGAATAAAGACCCCATTAATAAAATAACTCCATTTAGTATCAAAAAGTAAATGGGGACAGCCAATTCATATTTATGTTCGCATATAAATTCAACATTGACGTAATTGAATTGCATTCAACGTTTCGGAAAGTGAATTGGTAGAGAGATCCGCCTCTTTTCGACCGATTTCTTCTTTATTCCCTGTCAATATCGGTTCGGCTGTCAACAGTGAAACTGTGCTCGGTATATCGTTAGAAAATCGTCGGAAGTTATGTCTATCGATCCGAGTTATCTATTTCTCTGTGCTTCAGAAACTGGTATCATAATTCTAATCGACAAACTCCCCCCCCCCCCTCCTATTGCCACCCACGCCCCACCAACTCACCGCCTTATCATCCCCAGTCAGCTTATCGCATTACGCGCTCTCTGGACACATTACAAGATAGACATAATCCTCTATTACATGGAGGTGTCAATACATCAAACAAAAATACTCGTTTCGTTTGTCTGTGGTTCAATAATTTTCGTTTTAAAAATGTAACGCCGTTCTTCCATGGAGCTACGTTCAAGCGACGCGATCGCCGCTCGTCTGTATTTTCAATACTATTATTAGTGTTTGAAATCGCCGCTAGGCGCTGCACTAGGAAAATTGTATGACAGGTAGCGGTAGCGTCGCTTGTAAATAGCTACGTGAACGATGGGCGTAACTGAATACGAACCTGACAACTTAGACCCCGAGGAGAGTAATTTCCCTCAAGGTCAATGTCTTCTTTGTGGAGGGTTGTTTGTGGAAAGGAAGGATATTGTGGAATTGAAGATAGATACCCATGGTGTAATATTAATAATTGGATAATTTTTAGAGCGCCGTTTTTGTGAGAAATCGCCTGAAGGGCGCTGTACAATTTATTGTGATTTTTTTAGGCACTATCTAATTGTATTAGTTTCAAACGAATACAGAAAACATACTTACTTGGCAGGGCACTTTAATTATAAAGTTTATTTAAACTCCCATTAATTTATTTATTATTTTTTTTTTTTTTTCATGTTCTCTATAAAACAGTTATACACCAATATATCATGGAGAAGATTATAAATTACAAAGTACACAAGGGCAGTTTTACTACTTAGTGACATGTGCTAAAAGATAGTTGCTGAACCGTCTGTAAGTGACATTGAAAATGTCGATGGTCAATGCAGAATTTGGGAGGCGGGAATGGGTACCGCCGCCCCGGGAACCATTTATTGGATAACCAACACCTCTGCCATAGGTCACCCCCAAGTGGTTCGCTACGTTTGGTGACTTAGCAGGGGTGCCCGGGTTCATGGGGTTCATTGTCTAGGTCTTGGCGGCGGATGATCTAGACACATTGAACCCCAGATTCCTACCCAACCCTCATACCTTTTTCCTTCCCAGAACTTCCTCTCCTTCCTTTCCTTAAAAATACCCTCCACACAGCATCCCCAAAGGTGACATAGGCCCTGAGGGAAATTATTTTCCTCAGGGCCTCCTGTGTGGACCTAATGTAAAAAAAAAAAAAAAAAGTTGAGTTAAGTTAAGCAGTTGAGTCGCTCTGTTTATTGGCGCGTTCTGATAGGCAGAAGTCCTCACTTTCGGAGCATAAAAAAGTGCATGGGATTTACCACGAGTATACTCAAAAAATAATAATTAATAATAATAATAATTTAATGTTGATATTACGTTTATGAGAAGATTAGTGGCAAACGTATATATTTATAGACTGGATAATTTAGAACTGCAGAATTTTTATGAAACAACCTTAAAAGGTAGGAGGGACGAAAGACAGAGGCCGGCAATCGTTGCACAAAGTAGAATTCAAAAACGAGTTGCAGATGGACCGTCCTGTCGATGGTCTCCGGGAAATCTGCTGTCGGCTGTAAAGCGAGCTGCTTCTCTTGATTTCCTTTGTTATCCATATGCCACGAACGCGCACAAAGATAGATTGGTTTCGAGGTTATCCTCGGAGTAAAAACACTTGTATTGTATTGCTTCTATAATTCAGATGAATTGCAATTTGTGATAGATTTGTTTCTAGTTTCGAGCTCTGAGGCTACAAAATGTGGAATGAAATGCAAGTTTCGTTAAACGATAATGACAATAATGTGATTTGACACAAATATCATAGGCAAAGCATACATAACCAAAGATTGAATAGAAAAGTTGAATGAAAGTATTTAACAGACGCCAATTTACGGTAAAGAAGTCTACACATCGAAATCAGAAAAAAATTAAGTTGAATATTGAATAGGACAACACAACACTGAACATCAGAAATTACAATTTTTTTTACTCCAAATAATGTTAGGAATCACTGGTTAATGAAAGTCAAGTACATTTAACCCTTAACACCCTGTATATGTCGATATTCTGACAGTTGGCTTGCCACATTCCCGAGTAAATAAATCAAACAATGATAATTATGAGCAATGATTCAAAACACTATTCTGCGCATTTCCATCGGAACGTGATCGACCGTTCTATAAACGGTTTACAAATAAGCCGAGACGAGCCAAAAACACAAACAACAGTGCGCGAGTTATGAAAACCCATATGGATTATTCCCCGCCCGTGTGGTGAGGCTGGTTGTTGGCACATAACAAGTATATGAATAGATCTGGCTAGGCAGTACTTCGCGCCGTAGTTTAAACGGTTGATCTATTTTTAACAGGCTTATTTGTCTGGATCCATACCGTATCCATACATCAGCCGGCCGACTTCCGTGATGGGAAATACCCTCGTACACTAAAAACGGGCACTCTAAATTTTAAACAATTTTATTATTCAATTTTTATTAGAACAACAATTAATATAATATGGAAAAAAAAATTAGTCGGAGATAATATTGTTAATTTGAAATATAATAAGAGATTGACATGTTCGAGTCCCAGTTGAGACCGTTATCTTTTATTTTTCTGTCTTGTTAATTTTCATATTTTAGTTTAGATTTATAGTGTTGTCTTATTCTTCAATGATAGATTTTATTATTTGTTAATCATTGAATAATTCATTTAGATTTATTAATATTTATTTTATTAAAAAATAAAATAAATAAATAAAAAGAAACAGACAAGACATAATCGATCCCCAAGTTGCGACTGTTTCCTTTACAGTCTTGACAGTACTTTACAGACTGTGTCTTTTCTGTTGGTGGTTGAAAAAGAGAGTACGAAAACAGTGTGCAATATAGTTGTGAATGATGAATACTTGGAGCAAGTTGATGAGTTTGTATATTTGGAAAGTATGTTTACGAGAGATGGGAAGGCTGATAGGGATATTGAAAGAAGGGTAAATGCAGGTAATTCCAATAATGGTGGACTGAATGCCGTTGGCTCCAGCAAAAAGCTGTCCAAAGAAGCGAAGCTAGCAGTCCACAATGAAGTGCTGGTACCTACCCTGATGTATGGCAGTGAAGCATGGAACTGGCAGAGAAAAGATGAAAGTAGACTGAATGATGTAGAAATGAGATCTCTGAGGCGTATGTGTAGTAAAACCATACATGATCGTGTGAGGAATGTGGAGATCCGAAAAGAATGCAAGGCCGATGTGAGCGTAATAAGTACGATTAAGAAAGGGACGCTTAGATGGTTTGGACATGTAGAGCGAATGAATGAAGAAAGGAGTATCAAGAGAATATATGACGCAAATGTGAATGGTAGAAGAAGTCGAGGACGCCCGAGGAAGACACGGCACGATCAAGTGAATCAGATACTTGAGTCGGGCCATGTCAAGAGTCATAATAATAGAAGAGCATGTATGATAAGATGTATGAATGTGAATGAGGCGAGGAGTGTGTGCCAAGACCGAGTTGTTTGGCGGTCCGTCCTCTCTGCCTACCCCTGCGGGGAAACGACGTGATGGTGAGTTAGTTGGTTAGTTAGAAAAAAGATGAAGTTAGATATTTAAATAAAATTGTTTGAGTTAGATTTGACAGGATTATATTATGTTATATAAGTTAGGTTGTATGTAAATTGATATTTATATCTCAGTGCGATTTGTTTTATAGATGTTTGCAATAGTGGGACGTCCTATACCATAATATATTAATGATTCCCTATGGTACAACTAAATTAGTGTACTCTATCAGTTAAAATTACGCCTAATTTTGAGGTTATTAATATAGTTTTAGGTTTTACGCTTTCTTAATAAAGCTCCCTCGAGCACGATTTGAGAAAATGGCAAAAGGTATAGAAATTACCATAGTGCGATTATTTATTTATAAGTACTTTATAAAATTTATTTTGCAGCTACTTTGAGAACATTTAATCAATTAATTAACGTCACAGCGAGGATGAAACTTTTTTTGTATTTTTGTACAGTTTTCGAAGCTGCCCGTTTTTCTTCGTCCCCCGTGTGTGAAGAATGTTTACCAATTCAATTTGTTATGAAGTTTATCGGACGATTTAGAGTCGCGGTGGTAGACTCTGTATCGGACGAACTGGCACTGAGGAATTTATCGGATAAATTCGTGTTTGCTATTTCAATCGGAAAATTAAACTGCTGTTGAACTCGACAAGAATTATCGATTGCTATTGGTATACTTCTTCTTATTTTGTGAGTTGACGATACACATTTTAAATATATAATTTTGGCCTACATACAATGAAAGCTTTTGGATGTGATTAAATTTCAATTACAAACCATTGATTCACGTTGAAACACATTTGTTGTATATAAATTAGTATTTCAACCCACAAAAAACGGATTTTTTATATTTTATTATTGGGAGAGATTTATGTTATCTCAAAAAAATTCCAAAGCTACCTGCAACAAAAAATCGAATTCTTTAATGTCTTATATTTTTATTAAATTTAGAACACGATGATAAAATAGCTGACGTCCGTACTAGATATTTGCTGTACATTTTGATTTAAAAAGAATATTTTATTTGGTGTGTGAAAAAGGCCTAGCAGCAGGAATATTTATTCTAATAAGAACACAATTCAATTAAACAGAGAAAATATAAATCAGTTTTAAAACACACAATTTTTTAGTCGACAATTTAGGTCGACATTTTTTCAGTTTTTCAACATTTCAGTTTTAGGTGATTTTAACTTAGGTATGTTAGGTTAGGTTAGGATCTACGTCATTTTTACTCCAAAAATAAATAATCGAATTCAGAAGTATAACTAGTTTTAAACTTTAAAAAAATAAGTAACTCGAAGGGTAGGTGTGAATTACATTAATGAATATAAAATAAAATAAAAGATTTATATGACAATGTGGTGAGCGAACAACGCAGTACTTTCACGACGTGATTACCTCCTATTTGGCTTATCTTACACCAATAACTGGCACGGACCTTTTTACCACCAGCGACGGGTGCCGAACTAAAATGCAATTCATTCCGTTTCCGATTGCCGCCGATTCAACGATCTCTGTGTTCGCTTCCCACTTGATAAATAATCTAATACAAATGTAAATTTTGTTGTTGGATATTGTTTAATAAACCTGTAACGTTGTCCGAAACGTTGGCTAAAGAAGGAGATAGCGTAACTCGGCATAACACCCCACAAATAAATAACAAAAATACTTTTGGCCGTGAAAATCTAAAATCATATCGGCCCAAAGTACCTAATGCTTATTTGATTTACACGCGCAATATATATTGAATCCCCCATCGCATAAGTAATATCTTTTCTAGAGAAAAATTTATGAGAATCTTACCATGTAAAAACGTTTTCAATTGAATACCCGTACACTTTTTATCAGGTCCTTATATTTCTTGATTAGTTTGATTCTATCCTTTCCATTTGATTGAAGCAAATCACTTGAGACCCGCATGAATATAAATCACGCAACAAAGAAATTAAATATAATTAGAATTTATTAAAGGGGTAACACAGATCAGGGTTGTCATTCAAGCGGTTAGTACAAACCGCTTGGTAGTTGGTAGTAACCGGTTAAAAGTAAGGAAAAATGATGCCAGAGCTCATCGTTCGAAAGCTTCAATTGGTAACTGGGACATACAAACTTATTTTCTTCTTAAAAGTTTATATCGATTCCGCATAATTAGTAGTACACTGGTTTATCGGGACAGCCGGTTACTTGGGACAAAACCAAAAGAACAGAAACAAAATAAAGAAAACTAAAACTAATTTACTAATCTAGGGCATCATTCCGTTTAATTGGGATAAATTCCCACCTGCGGTTAATGCAAAACGTGTCTCTGTAAACGGATTTTTGTTAAGAAGGGCGGGCGTGCAGAATGCGGCTTGGGTGAGGGAAGGGGATGCGTCGCGTTATGGAGGTTCTGAGTTCATTCGGCAGTAATTCGGTAGACTTCGCCCACGCGGGCTATTTGTCATCCACTGACATTTTCGTCAACGTAAAGTTGTTCAGTTTGTGGTACACTGCCGCGCGTATAAGAAGTCATTTTTGGATTGCTGTTATTATAATATCTAATTGTTTGTTAATGTTTTTGTATTATTTATTTGTACATATCTTAGACTCTTTTTTTCATATATGTTGGTACCCTTCCATTATCGTTATCCTTCGGTATCTACATAATTATTTTTCTGTAAGTAAGTTCACAGACACATTCGAGACAAATCAAATAAATATAAGATGCACAGTGCATAGGAACCTACAGTATACTTATAAGAAGAGATCAAAAATTAATATACATGTCGCACATCCCATAAAAAAGTGTCATAAATCAAAAAAAATCTATTTTATGTTTTATCTCTGAAAAGTAAAATGATTGTGATTATCTACGCCCCACGAAAACTATTTTTAAGTTAGATCACTCCATCTCCGCAAGATGTCGCTATTATATCTTTTCAATGGGACCGCTTATTCATCTCCTGTATAATTAACTTTTTTGACTTATGACACTTTTCTATGCGATGCACGATACATATTTTTTCACCTATTAAACTTCTTTATTTGTGACGATGTGTCCCAATTAAGCGGTATCGACTAAAATCTACATTAAACATGTGTTCACATAAATTTAATATGTAATTTGTATGTCAAAGCATATATGTACCAACTTCGTTCTAACTCATGAATAACCTTTCCACTTCCACGTTTACCCACACATGATGTGAGTATAGCATTTCATTAGACATAATTAGTGTAATTCATCGATAATGAACTCTGGAAAAGGGCGATGGTGAATATTATATACTGTAAGCTGTAACACGAGAATCGCCAGTTTTCGACTCGGAAACGATTAATTCAAGTCTTGTATGGGGTTGCAATGAACACATAAAACATTAATTATTAAAATCGACACACGATCCCCTAACAAATAATTATTTTCCACATATTTCAAAATCGTTCCGCGATTTAATAACGTAAAATTATCCATAGTTTGTTATTCCATCCGGAATGGCTTTAATGAGAAGAGAGTTCGTTCGTTAGCTTCGCGTTACAAATTCACCCGCAATTAGTTCTGAAGATTTGATTTCACGGCTACAGTAATAATCGCCATTGTCGAATGTGCCATTGTCCCGGCAAAGTGAGCCGTATCAATTGCTCGCATTTCGCATTTTCTCCGTTTCTGTCGGCCGTATTCCTAGAACTGTCATTAGGGGGGCGGCCATGTTGTTTTTTTTTCGCGCCATAACTTTTCAGTGTGGCGACACTGCTTAGCGGCAATTTCCTCTGCGGGAATTTGCATAATTGTTTACAGAGCGTACCTACTGCGCAATGAAAGTTTGTTTTGAATTGAAATGCAAAAGTATAATTAATTTGTGTCTGCTTGTATAAGTTAAATGTAAACTCGTTACAATAAAAATGACTTTTGCATTTTTCATTTAACATTCACAGAATACATTTGCATTAATCTGGAGACGTAGTGTTTGTAGTCTAGGAAGATCGCTGCCAGTATTCTTTTGAAATTAATCGAGCATTTAGTGTTATTATTGTTAGATTGTAATAATTCTTATTATTACTGAAATATTTGTTCCTGTATAGTCCAATTACAACACCTCTGCCATAGGTCACCTCAAGTGGTGCGCCACGTTTAGTGACTTAACAGTGATGCCCGGGTTCATGGGGTGGGGTTTGTCTAGATTTTGGCGGCGACTTGGTCACACTGAGCCACAAATTTTTATCCACCCCTCAATTTTTATTCCATCGCAGAATTTCCACTCCTTCCTTTCCTTAAAAATACCCGCTACACAGCATCCCCAAATATGACATAAGATATGAGGAAAATTATTTGCCTCTGTGGAGTTAGTGTAAATATATACACAGGGTATTAAGAGATATACCTGAAGTTATCTGGAATAAAAATAGAGTTGACATTTTGGTCTCCACTGGCTTTTTTGCATTTTTCTAAAAACATTTAAAAAATCAGTAGGTAATAAACAATTTCGAATCGGTAAAGGGATTCGGCGGTTACTTGGCAGGACCAGTAAATTCTTTATATAATTACTCCAAAATAATGCATATCAATGAGGAACTAATTGTAATTATGTTGTTTTGTTTCAGTCTTCAGCGCAAGCCCCAGAACCTGGACACGGGCGGAGTTAGGTCTGTGTTGGCACGAGCTCTGTCCGTCTGGTCCGACCATTCCAAGCTCACCTTCACAGAGATCAACTCCGACAAGGCTGACATCGTCATATCATTTGCCAAGTAAGTCCCTGCAGCTATCCACCATAGATGTCCAGCGCAAGCCGCAGATCCTGGTCGTTATTGTCACCCTCAGATCATCCATAAATTGCAACTCAGTTTGACCCCTCAGGCTTAGGGCATATTTTTTCAGAACGTCAAAGTATTTCCACTTTGCAGTAAAATCCAAATAAATCGATAATTCTGAACGTAGCCAAAAATTTAATTTAAAAAATTTTAAAAAACTTGTTTTTGAAAGGTGATAAAATATGCTTTAAAATTTTATAATTCAAGGTAATCATATACTTTTTGAAATATAAAAAATTTGAATACAAACATAAAAAGTTTTAAAAATGGCTCACCTTACGTTTTTTTTAACTTAAATTACTGATTAAAAATAAAACACACTCATATGTATTATTAGTGTTATAATCTTCAAGCTTTATATTCAAACCTAAAAATTAGCCACAAAATAATTAAAATGTACCTACACACCTTTACGAATCCAAAGTTTACGACCGCAAATTGGTAAAAAAATATGAAACTTAGTGAATTTTTTTAAAATTATTTTTACATGAACCGACAAAAAATGAGGAGACAATAACGTTTATAATTCATTTTTCAGTAATTTTAGTTTAAAAAAAAACGTGAGGTGAGCCATTTTTAAAACTTTTTATGAATGAATTAAAAAAATTATATGATTATTTCTTATTATAAAATTTTAAAGCGAATATCATCACCTTTCAAAAACAGTTTTTAGTTTTCGGATACATTCATAAATATTCAATATATTTGGATTTTATTTCGCATCGGAAATATTTTTCCTTCTGACAAAATACGCCCGATTTTTGGAGGGTTAAAGGTATTTTCTAGTTTTGTACAGCTCCCTCGAAGTAAAATTTATTATTAATCGATATGCTATTATTGTGATATTCTGTAATAATTATCAAATCTCAACACATTACCAATGAATGCACTTATTGTGCCCAGTAGTATTGTCTATTCGCCGGGGAAACTGTAAGCCCTCCAATATTGGGCCGCAGTTCGGAGTAGAACTATTCGGTGGCAGTAACAGTTGTTGCCCCGATATCGACACGTTACGGCCAACTCGACCAAACCAACCCGCTATCCTATCCCTACCACCCACTGCAACCGCCGCCTACCTCCTACCGCCTCCACTGCATCCTTCGCGGAAACGAATTTAGAAACCATATTAGCTTAAAAGTTCTATCTATATACAGAGTTTCCGGGGGTAAAGTGCATTAACTTCGGGAGGTGATTGTACATGGTGTATATAAGTAAAAAAGATAAATAATTTTTTTTCGAAATTTTATCTTTTAGAGGTTGTTTTTTGGTAAAAAGATAAAATTAGCCAGCATTATTATTTTCCGCTGTTACTATACGGTCAATCACAACCATCCTGATTTTTAATATGTACGTCTTTTTGTATGGGAAAAAAATTAGAATTTCGGAAAAACGTTGTTAATCTTTTTTACTCCTACCATAATAATATAATAATATTTTTTTCTTCAAGCTTCGCAACATCACTTTGTGGCGTCATTTTGAATTAAATTAAACAAATAACTTAAAAGTATTAAACCACTATTATATAATCACAATTACCAAAATTAATATATAAATTAGTCATTATATAATAGTGGTTTAATACAAAGTTATTTGTTTAATTTAATATAATAATAACATTACATTTGTATAGCGCAGTTTTGTGTGGATTCACTTCAAGCGCGCTTAACTGAAATAAACCTATAGTGCTCCTTACAAAATACTGATAAAAATTCATTATTAATTCACAAAATATTAATAAAAATTCATTATTAATAAAACTCCATTACAAGATAGAAATAAAGAATATACAGTATATACGGAAACCGGCTTATTAGTATATTCAAAAGAGGATTCATGAAAAAATGATTTTTTTAATAATTTTGTTTTTAAAGCCCGTTTAATTCAGACAAATTTTGGATATTAGTAAAAGCTGGGGCAAGTTTATTCCTAATGAGTGGGCCAGTTAAAGTTCGATTAAATAATTAGTAACATCTAGATCTGCTGACCATCATGTAGAATCACCTCCCGAAGTTAATGCACTCTGTACAGGGTGCCCATAATACTAGTAACACAAGCTTGGAAACTAGGGAATCTACGTAACACAGAGAAAATTTAAATAAAAAATCGATCCGAGCATTTATTTTTAATTTTTTAAAACTTATTTTGACCACTAAAGGGTTCGTACACTTTTGGAGCCGGTTCTTTGCTTCGACGCATTTTAAAATACGTTAAACGGCTGATATTAACTATCTACCTAACGATTTTTTTAATAATTTTGAATGTAGCATCTATAACTTTGTGTTTATCCATTATAAATAAATTAAACATTTTTTCTTTGTTAGAAACACTTGCCTATAAACTCTTAAATAAATTTTAACTTCAGCTCGATTCACTCGAAAACGAAAGTTCAAATCAAAAATGTTATAATAAAAAAATTTACTCCAAATATGATTTAGATTCACCAGTTTCTCGCTTGTACAACAAATTTCAAGATATCTTCATGTTTATTTTTACGATCTTATTCTCGTTTTTTCAATATTATGAATTGAGATACTGACGTTTCTTTGGACAATATATTTTTTTACATTGTTGACCCTGAAGAAGAAAAAAAAAATTCTGGGCCTATGTCATCTCAGGGGATGCTGTGTGGAGAGTATTTTTAAGGAAATGGAGAAGAATAAGTTCTAGGAAGGAAAATGGTATGAGAGATAGATAGGAATCTGGAGATCAGTGCGTACAGGAGTGGCGGACGTGTAAATTCATCCCTCCAACTGCGGTGCAAGACGATGGGTCTAGAGACTCTAGCTGGAGAGGTCAAAAGGCCTCTCTAAACCAGTCTCACTCGATCCAGCCTGCTGTGCAGTAATTGTTCAGACGCATCCGCCGCCAAGCCTAGACAAACCTCACCACACGAACTCACTCCAGTTTATAATTCTTTATACACCAGGGTGTATAAGAAATTATACGGAACTATAAGCGCCTCCGCCCACTGAGGCAACTGAAAACTCTCAACTGCCAACTGTCTTTGTATGACAATGTGATGGCCCGCACACTTCACAATCACACAAAACCCCGTTGTCAATAGTAACGCAAGCGGTGACTTGCGACTGTCACTGCTGATTGCGCTGGGCGGCCGTTGCTAGTTGCCAGCTGTCAGCTGATTGTTCTTCGTCTATGGTTAAACAAGCTTTTTGACCAATCAAGACAGAGAAAACAGCCGGTTTTAGTTGGTTTTCAGTTGCCTCAGTGGGCGGAGGCGCTATGGAATAAATAAATAAAATAAATGGCTCAAAATTAAGTATGTGGGTATTTAAGTAGGTACCTGCTTACAAATCTTATGATTTCAAAGGACAACTTAGTTTTCATTTATTAAATAAGAGAAAAATAGAAATTTTATTTTTGGACGCGTGGTCTACTGTTCACGGAACTAGATACTACTAGTAGGTAATATTACTTAATTAACCCGAAAAAAACGTTAATTCCGCACTGGCAGTACCGTGGGAAACTATAAACAGGGTAACAGGGGAACAGGGAAACAGGGAAACAGGGAAAAGGTCTACGGACAGGAGGTCAACTTTAGTGATGGCCCATGTTGTTATGTTGCTCGGAACAACCCACCGTCGTTATTGCCGCAACAGTTTTTCCGCCAAACTTTACTTTTCCGTGCAATTCGGTCCGCGCCGTCGGAAATTTCACGTTGAAAAATGTTTATGCGGATCATATAATAACAAAAAAAACTTTGGAAATACCAATTTAGCCCCGTGCACCGGCTAAAGCTAAATGGATCCACCCCAAAGTAAGTCATGCATCAGGCACTAAAATTGATTGAAATTTTTATCGGGGAGTTTTTTAGTTGTTCGGTAAAATATATTTTGGTCATCTGTATTTTTTAAAGCGCAAAAAAAGTATTTTTAATCTTTTTTGTTAAATTAAATTTTTACCATACAGAAGCGAATAAATAAGAAATCGATATACGCTGGCAACACTGGCGGATCTGTCCACAAATTCACATTCCAAAATGTCGAAAATATTAATAATTTGTCAATGTTGAATTAAAATACTAATAGATATATGCATTGGCAGTCCGCATTTACTTTTTGAAACTAAATGGGAGTTAATTAGTTAATCTTTTCTTTAGTCATATTTCAACCAATTAAGTTTCTCAAAGGTGGAACTTAATAAATTTAATTAATAAAATAAGTTACCGAAAGTTGTCGATACAATCCTTATCGATCGACCGTACTAAGGGTTCTGGCCCCCTAGCACACTCGATCGATCAGGATTGTATCGATAACTTTCGGTAACTTCTCATCGTTCCCTAGGACAACTGCAGATCGCTAACGTATTAACAACAGTTGATATCGAATATATTAAGGACACTTAATCATTGTGAACTGTCACTTATTAGTTGGAGATCTGCAATCATGCTAGTTATCGGTGAGAAGTTACCGAAAGTTATCCCGTCAATCCTTATCGATCGAGTGTGCTAGGGGCCCTGGACATGACTTCCTTGTGCTTATTTGTTGTACTGGGTGTTAAGGGACGTACTTGACTTATTTTAACCAGTGATTCCTGACATTATTTGGAGTAAAAAATGTAAATGAAATTGTGGTCTCCGGTGACATTTTTGGTGTTTTATTTTCTACAAAAACATAAAAAATAGTAGGTGTTGGACAGTCGGGATGGGATAAGAGGTTGGGCGGTTACTCGTCTGAGTGACCAATGACAACATGCGAAAGAATTGTTTTTTGTTTGATTTTGAAGAAAATTTTTTTTTTTAAAAGTCGTCGAAAAACTCACCGAGGCCAAAATTTCATTAACTTTTTTTCTCCAAATAATGTCAGGAATCACTGGTTAAGTCTAGTACCAGTGGTGGTCCGTGAGTTTTCAGTGAGCTAAAGTGCTAAGATTGAAAAAAACGACGTTATTGATGTTGTTGTAGCTGAAAATGATTTTTTTTTAAATGAAGATCTCCAACTTTTTGTATGAAGATTTTCAGGATTCTTTCAGTTTGGGATGCGCCGCATCCATAAACTGAAAGATCTTCATACAAAAAGTTGAAATTTAGAAAGGTCGTTGACGTCGAAAATAGTCGTTTTTTTCAATGTTGGCACTCTAGCTCACTGAAAACTCACGGACAGCCCCTGTCTGTGTGTATCTAGTACGTCCCTTAATATCCAGTATAACCTTCGCGTTATAATTAGGGAAATGTGACATTATATTTGCTAGCTTTTCTTTGATTTATTTTATGTATGAGTAAGAAAATAATACATGTACTTCACCAAAACAGCAGGTGTTCTCCGAAGCACGCGACACCGGGCCTCGAGTTGTGAATGTATATCAATTTATGGGAATGCTGTAATTAAATCCGTGGCAATTTAATGGAGGGTAATGTCGCGTGAATTATATTGGAAGTGGCTACCAATTATGTATTTATATTGCTCCTATTTTATCAATTCTGCTGCTATATGTTGTCATACAATTTACGCAATAGTTACCAACCAAGTTAATAGCTAGGAAGACATAGAAATTCAAAATTCTTTAATTTTTATCTTTTAATAATAATAATAATAAAAATTTATCGGTCATTTTAAATACATGTAGGATTACGAAAGATTATTTAAATATTTATATTGAGGGATCAGTAGGATTTATCAGTCCAGTTAGGAGTTTTACCGAGCCGAACCCTCTGATATGAAAAAATCTGGAGTCGGTGAATTATTTTCCCATTTGGTCTCTGGTGGGTTGACATGTTGCTCTTGTATGTTTTTGTATTTATCATACTTAAATAGTACAATTACATATCATGGGTTAAGTTTTTCCTGTGGGGAAGATTTAACCCGGACATAAAAGTCAGAAACAGAAGCATTTATTTTTCAATAGATTTTCACAAATTTATACATTTATTTATTTTACTGCTCAGCTATACAGGGATAGATTCGTCATACGTCCGTCACTCCTGAACACATTGATCCCTAGATTTCCAGATTTCTACCCATCCCTCATACCTTTGTTCATTTCTATGACTTCCTCTCCTTCGCTTTCTAAAAACACCCTCCACACAGCATCTCCAAAGATGACATAGGCCCTGAGGGAAATTATTACATTCAGGATTTCTCCTGGAATTCAACAGTGTCTCTAATATTTTTTTTTTACGCACCAGATTTTCAGGAACGGGTTTAGTTTTTCCCATAGGAAAAACTAAACCCTTTCATACACTTTTCCATATAAATGATCATCTAGTAAATCCACGTTATGCAAGTGTATTATATAAGTATAATTAATACAAAACAATACAAGTATTACGTATAATTAATACAAACAATACGTTAATCTACCAAACTATTAAATGGGAATATAATTCACCGTCTCCAGATATTTTCATATCAGAGGGTTCGGCTCTGTGGAATTCCTAATTTGACCCATAAATCCTACTGATCCCTCAATATAAATATTTAAAAAATCTTTCGTAATTCTACATGTATTTAAAATTACTGATTTTTGCATTTTTTATATACAAATTCTTTGACAAATCTAATATGCCTAAATTTTTAATAAGAGAGCTAGATATAATGCCAGTAGCCGAAATAACAAAAGGTAATATTTTTATAGTCTGAGAATGCCAAATTCTTTTAATTTCATTTCCTAAATCTGTATACTTTCTTATTTTTTCAGAAACAGATTTTTGAATATTACAGGAATTTGGAATAGCTACATCAATAATATAAGTTATTTTTTGAATTTTGTCATGTAAAACTATATCAGGTCTATTATGACCAATTGGTCTGTCTGTTAGTACAGTTTTATCATAGTAAATTTTAAAGAAATATTTTCTAAAAATGAATTTGGTTCGTATTCATAATATGGTACTATATTATGACAGTCAATCAAGTTATGTTTAATTACCAAACTTTGGTGAATTATTTTTAAAACCTGATTGTGCCTAAATGTATACTCAGACGGCGCTAATATAGAACATCCTGATATAATGTGTTCTATAGTTTCCGGAAAAGCCATACATTTTCTACATAAATCATCAATTTGATTTGGATCTTTGATTATATGCTTCCTTTAATTTTTGGTATTAATGACTCTATCTTGAGTAGCAAGCATAAATCCTTCTCTTGAATAGCAAGCATAAATCCTTCTGTAATAATAATAATTTAATACATATAATAATTATTTAAAATTAAATTAAAATTAAATATAAATCAAAATTCTAATAAATAAGTAATATAATCACAAAAACAAATAGGCATTCCTTTCATTGTAAATTGTATCAATTAAGATGTTGTGCGGTTATCTGTGCAGTCAGCAACCATTCGCCGCAGAGCTTCTTGAAGCACTGCAACTGCAATTTTACGTAGTCCCTTTAAATTTAAAGTTTTTTGTTTGTTTATTTAATAACATTAGTTTTTTAATTTATTTCAAAAAACAAATATGTAAAAACAATTTCTGTTGTATAATTATTATTATGCGTCATAGCTGTTTCGCCTTACGAAGGCTATATCAGAGTGTGTGTTGAGGCCACTTACAGATGATCTATTTATATTAGGTACTCCCATACAGGGTTGGGCAGTATTCGAATTACTTGCAATTGAAATAGTTATTTGAAATACAAACACGTATTTGGTATTTGTTTTTCAAATATTTCCTAAAAATGTAATTTGTATTTGGTGTTTCAAATACCTGATGCTGAAGTATTTGGTAATTTGTATTTCAAATTCTCATGGCTTCAAAATAAATTTTCACACGAATACGTTTAGCGATCTTATGAAAAACACTAGAATCCAGAGCAAAATATATTAATCTTTAGAGTTGGCTACTTTATATACTTACCACAACTTTAAAGAGTGCTTAGACAGAAGATTCGACAAGTTTTTAAACTGTCGCGTCGCCTGAAATAAATGGAGCCATATTGGCGTCATGTTACCAACCTAGTTACAAAATGCGTTGGATGCCAGAAAGCATCAGACGAGAGGCAAATAATTGAAAATCTTGCTATTCATGCCTTGAAGGCAAATTAAAAATTTATGAAATAATGCCATAGTAGCAGTACTAGTAAAGAAGATCATCATTTTATTGTTTTTGTGAACAGTGACAGTGATCAACCACAGACATCAACAATAGAGTTAGAGTTAGTCAGCTTTCTAAACGATAAAAGGAAAGACCTTACCATTCTTGAAAGCTATCCAACTATAAAAAAAGTGTTCACACAATTTAACATAAGTTTGTGCATTATATTATTTATCAGGTTTTATCATTCCCCAACAAATAACTGGTTGTCTGATGATGTTTGAAAGGAAATTCTTATTTTACTGATAAATAGGGTGAGCTGGATTATTTTCTATTTACATTACCTGACACCTGGGTCCTATACCACAAAACTTTATAAGTCTACGAAGTGGAGCGGAGACGAGACGTGTCTTTTGAGCAATATGATTAGTCAATTTTTGTCTCTGCTTCGCTCTGCTCAGCTTTGCTTTTGTAGAAACGCACTCTCAGATAAGGGTACTTACTACAATTTATTGCAATCAAAGGTTCTGAAAGGATTTTGTAATTTGTATTTTGTATTTCAAATACACGACTTGAAAGTATTTTGTATTTTAAATACACGACTTGAAAGTATTTTGTATTTTAAATACACGACTTGAAAGTATTTTGTAATTTGTATTTTAATTACAGCAAAGCATGTATTTTGCCCAACCCTGCTCCCATATATGTACTGATTCCCGAGTAAATTGTCGGAAATTAGTACCTAAATATCTTTTCGTATTTTTTTTGTTCTTTCATTTTTTTATGTTTTATTTTGGGGTCTGCGCTAGTGGGTGTATATCGATCACGGAAATTTGAAATGCTGTAAAAGACGGAATGTTAATTGTTCAGGAGTTTACTATTTACGAGTATAATTTCGTAAATATTGTTATTTACACGTAAAAGCATTAATAGGCGTAAATAAATATTTAACTAATTTTTGATTATTTGTCCTTTACAACATTTCAAATTTTTCTATCGATATAAAAAACATATCGAATTCTTATTTTCTTAAAGTCAGTACAAAATATACACATAGTAAAATATCATTGTCTATTTGTTTGGGATAGTTACTTATATCTTAGAATAGGTACTAACTTCTGCGTCCAGCGTGAGAAATGCGAATGAAAAAGCCCCGTTGATTTCGAGAAAGCCCCTCCTTAGTAGAAGCTTCGGAGTTTTAGTTTGGAAACAACCCTTCCCCTACCCTTCTCTATCTCACCCTCTCCACCCCGAAAAGTGGCTAACCTTTCTTTATTTATTATTTATCCCTGCAATCCATCCACGTTTCCTTTACTTACGTAATTGTTTCATTTGATATTACATGACCTTTGTTTATAAAAAGTATTTAAGAAAGTTATATCAAAAAGTTGTCTCATCTTTTCATATTATGTGATCGAATGTAATAGGTTATAGGATATATTATGACAAATTGATATTGAAGATCTCAGAAGTTATGAGGCAATGTAATCTAAGGTCTTCAAGAAGTATCTATTGAAATTTTAAGATTGAAAAGGGATGTGTTGCTCTTTTAAATGTGTTATGCGAATGTTTGTAATTTTTTGTGCGGGGACGGGGACTGCAATAATTATCAAACATACTAATTTCTGTTGTGGGTCTGCCTGTGAGGGCTTGTAACTCTGGCTACTCTTATTTGTTTTGAATTTAAGTGGCAATTTTAAAATTTGAACCGATTGTTCTAAGGATTCAAACAATCAGAAAAATGACAGAAACAGAAAATTATTTTAATTGACATTTTCAAAATTGGAACTGATATGTCAATAATTCAGACAAGCGAAAATGTACCTACGTACTTACTTAATATAATATTTTAAAGAAAATTATTTTATTCTATATTTAAAATATGTATTTCTTTTGTTTAATGTATTTTACGGTTAATGATGACAAGTTAAGTGTATTTATTTTGTTTAAATTTCTTATTGTTAATCTTGACCAGGCATAAATTGTGAATTGACAAGGGTCTGCGCTTTCTCCATTTTCAAGAAAGCGTTATTTACTAAGTAACATTCTTAAGAAAAAAACTACAGCTACCTAAATTAATTCTTACAAATATCCTATATTTTCCACAACATTCTTTCTTTTTTTTTCAAAATATAAACATAACATGTACTTATATTATTTTTTATTAATATTTTCTTAGTCATAACACACTAAATATAAATGTCACTTTACTACTAAATTAAATTTAATTTATTATACATCTTTATTATTTTTCATCACACAATATGTACTTGCGACAACACACATATATACATATAAAATGAATTATTTAAGTACTAACTAATAACTGAATGTATGTACACTCCTCTTCCATACACAAGAAAATGCTTCCAATGGAAGAGTAGTAAATAACTCTGAGATGTAAAATTATTAAAATTATCATGTAAAACATATTGTTAAAAATAAAAATTATTAAAAATTATTATTTACTAACATAATATCCCGAGATCTGTGCACTAGTATTATATTATATTTTGATAAATTCGTATCCGGAACAAAATACGAAAAATATATTAAATGATGCCACTAAATTTTGTTTGTGCAAAAGTTTAAATGATATACTGGTTAAATATGATAGAAATTTGTGAAAAATCGATTATTTCCTTTTTCCTTTTAACACTCGATTTGAGTTTAAAGAGAAATAAACTTTCAAAACCGCTATTCATTTATGTCTAAAAGTACCCTGAAATATACTCTCGCTTTCTATAGTAACTAAATCTTAAGTGCCGAGTACTCTACCTTCCTCAATCCTTCTCCTCCTCGTTCTCCTTCTTAACCCCCCATCCCACTCTATCCACCGCACAATTAACCCTAACATTGGGGTGCAATAGTGCGCAACCCTGCGCTATCTTAATATCTATAGCCTTACTAATAAACAAACCCCCAAATTCGTTATGGGTGTTTTAGTTTCACATTGAATAAATACTGTTAAAGCTCTTTTTGAATTCTTACCAATAAAAAATGTCTTTAACTGAGCTGCGAAAGTGTTGGCAACGTCGCATTTTGCCAGACTGACGCATGAGATTCCCGGCTGGTAAAAGTGAGGTTTTATAATAAGATAAACCTATGCATGTGTATTGTGTAGGTAAATATAAATATAAAAAATCAATGCAGAAGCAATGGTAAATATAAACAATGCTAAATATAAATTCAAAAAATCATCAAATGCGCAAATAATGAATCAAAAATGTGTTTTTTTTTTGTTATTTTCTAGAAATAATTGTACATTTTTGTATGTATTTTTTATTGTATCAACTAGATAAAATGTGAAGTATCATTTTTTAGCTTATTCCCCGAAGAAAGGAATGTGTTTTTCTTTTAATTTCATATTCTACACAATTTTTCGACGTTTGAAGTAAAAATGTACGTATTTTTTTTTCAACTTTTTTCATGTTCGAAATTCAATTATTTCAATTTATAAATATGAAAGTATAGTTCAAACAAGCTTCTGTCCACGACTGCGTCTGCGTGGAATTAGTACTTCGAGTAATTTTTTTTCTTTTCCTAGGTCCCATCTACGTTTATACCAAAATTCTTAACCTATTTATTTAAAATATCTATAATTCTTGATTCGATTCAAAGTATTAGGCGAGTACTTCAAATAAATTCACAAATTTAAATATTTTGATTTAACAATCATTGTTTTGCAAAATGTCATTCTCAAAATTTAATTTAATTTAATTAAACAATAATTATTATTTTCAATATATTGAAAATAAATAGCTAGCTTTATAAATTATAGCCTATATGTTATTCTGATGTATGAGCTATATTATTGTAAAGTTTCATAAAAATCCATTCATTAAATTTTGATTTAAAGAGTAACAAACATACATACATCCATACAAACTTTCGCGTTTATAATATTAGTAAGATAAGATACAAAAAGATAAAATTATCTAGTTTCTAAAGTGGTTCTTATTTGCTTTTAAGACGTTTAAAAAAAAGAAGTATCCACACGGTGTCAATAACTGAAATAAATGTGTTAGTATTATTATATAAAATTAATGAATTTATGATAGTTGTTTCACAATTTTATATCAGTCACACAACACTCCTCAAATTGGGGATGGCATAATTCCACTGGCTCTGGGCTTTAATACATTACATTCTTCTGGCACTCCCTCGCGGTACATCCACCGTACAAGCACAAATCACGTAACGCTGTGACAAACATATTTTTCAAGTCCCAACGAAAATACTTGATTAATTTTCTTTAGTCTGCCCATCAATAAGGCTTCAACGACCTTCTGAATTCGTTGGATTTTAAAGGTTCTTGGCAATTCCTCTTTCAAAGTTCATTTCTCTCGAAATACGAAAAGAAAATCTACGTAATATTTCCCGATTTCTTTTGATATTGAAATTTTATTCAGATGCTTGTCGATACAATGATGATATTATTATTATTATTTGTCAATCTTCCAAGTGACCTTTATTGAGTTGTTAAAAAATACATAAAGCTTGTTTCGCTGGTCCTCCATCGCCTCTCCTTGACTCGACTTTTGGTAGGCTTCCTTACAAAAATATTTTCCTCTTGTTTTATTTAATATTATCAAGCTGCCTTTATACGTTCGTAGACAAACTCAAACTGGATTTATACAAGGGTTACCGTTAACTTTAAATAGTTCAGAAAAGCTTCTAGAGGACAGTATTATTAAATTTTATTTTGTGTATAAATTTATATGATCTGAGCTTCATTCTGAAATGTAATCTCTTTTTTAATTAAAACAGTGTCTGTTAAAAGCCGATTCTTAGCTCATTTCAGCTTTTGTTCAAATTGTTTTTTTTAGCCAAATAAATATATACAACTTTTCGAGTAAAATTGCCTGTTTCGTGAAATAACTAAATTTAATATATTCCTCACTTATCAAGATATCAACATAGAGCTTATATTACGTAATAACTAAATTGAATATATATCCAATTTATCAAGATATCAACACACAGCCCGTTCTACATACTAACTAAATTGAAAATATATATTTAACTCATCACGATATCAACAGAGAGTCCGTTTTACATAATAAGTAATAACTAAATTGAATGCATAACTAACTTATCAAGATATCGACCAAGAACTCGTTTTACGTATTAAATAAATTGAATATATACCGAACTTATCAGGATATCAACAATGAGCCCGTTTTACGGAATTATTAAGTTGAATTTAAAACCAACGAGAATACCGACATAGCTTATTTTGAGTGATAATTAAATTGAATAATAATATAAATAACTAAGAGTTTATCAATATCACGATATCATTGCTTCTTTTACTTAAACAATATTTTTACGGTACATCTTTAAATAGTGCAACGAATACATAGTTTTTTTTTAAATTACAAAACAGTTATACACCGTAAACATGCTAATATGATTCAAATAAAACAAAATTTTCCCGTTTTATTTAATAACTTAGTAAGAAGATAACACTACGGTACTCGTTTCATGCAATAACTTGCAATTAACTGCCTAAAATGCACTGTTAAAATTCATTACACATTATAACTCTTGCTCGCCCGGAGCAAACTTCGGGAGTCCCAACTAACTTATTACAGCATCCTTAAATTATACTTCAAGTACCATTTAGCAGAGACTACGGCTAAACGGGTTTAGAGCTCTTAACTTTTACAGAATTACACTCAATTGTAACTATTACAATTTGGGTAGCGGAATAACCAACACCTCTGCCATAGGTCACCCCAAGTGGTTCGCTATTCGCTTTGATGACTTAGCACCGGTTTCATTGGGTGAGGTTTGTCTAGGTCTAGACGGCGAATGCTTTTGCCCACCTGATGATGGACACTGTAACTCTGTGGCTAAAGAAGGCACGGCATAATAACCCAAAAATAAATCTCTATAATATTTATCAATGTTTCAAAATATAAAACAAAATATACATGTAACATTTCCTCATAAGTCTCGCATTGCACCGCAGTGGGAGGACTGGATTCATACGTTCGTCACTCCTGGACACCTTGAACCCTAGATTTCTACCCTCCACACCACATCCCTAAAGATGACATGAGACCTGAGGCATTTCTGAGAGCCTCCTGTGTGGAGCTAATGTAAAAATAGTAAAACAAAGACAGATACTTCCGAGATGTCAAATAATGTCCGCCATACGAAAATCGGTACCAAAATAGAACCAGTTCTTTTTCATCCCGAATCCACATGATTATGTATAGAAACTAGGCGAAAAATAGCGCCTTGTAAAACGCTCATAATTGTTGTATTTCCTTTGTTTTTTTATTTAAATGAATTACGCACAAGAGTCCCAACTGCTCCCGTCTGGAGCCAGTGAGACTATGGCATCCCCAATTGGGGTATGTTGTGAGTCTGAAGATAGTGGGGTGGGAAAGGAAAAGGGGAAAAGGAAGTTGGGGTAGTACCTACCTCTTCATATCTGGTCACCAAACACGGCTAAAGACATTTCAAGCAACGTTTCAATTCTGGATGGTGGTCTTACACCAGGGCGATACTGAGAGTATCTTCCACTCTGCTGGAACTTGCGCAAATATACTAGATAATATTTTTTAATTAATTAATTGTGAAATAATACAAATTCATAAAATAAAATTTACTTGCGCTTGCCGGGTTCAAAGCCTTAGATAACCCTCGACCACACCGATATCCAAGAACTTATGAATTATGGCGATTTGAAATAAAACCTTCACAATACAATGGTTTACATGAAATTTTTCGACTCCTGGGCCCTAAACAGGTCAGTAATGTTGATTATATGAAGGTATGAGATAGAAATTCGGTATTTGAAAATATTTTTTAAAAAGAAATTTCAACAAGTAAGGTAAAAATCAGCTTACTTTGGACACACAACGACACATTTCTATCGGAGTATTCTTTATGGAGATGTATATTTTTCATGTGATAAAACGAGTCGACTCTCACGTTTCCTAGAACCCAGACGCAAGATCATGAATTAAAATGAATCAAGCAAGTTTTGTCAGTTTCCCGCTTAACCCATTCAGACCCCTTGAGCATAATTATGCACACTAACTTCAAAGCATAATATAAGGAGTAATTTTAAGTATTTTAAATGTTCCGCCTATTTGTATTAAAGTAGCAACATTATTTCTACCTAAAAATTTAACTAGTGGAGTTATCTTACCCGCAAAAGTTATAAATATCGGTTCTTTCGAAAAGTGTGATGACCCGTTTGACAGGAGTGCTGATAGGTACATTTTGTTTTCATTGTTTTTATTAAAATTTCAAAATTATTTCATAAAAGAAGTACGCAGAAGCAATTCTAAGATGTTAATAACTATTATTTGTAAATTGAAAATGTAAATAGTTAAATAAATAAGCGTATGGAAGTGTTTGAATTTTGATGTGCAGAATTATGCACAATCAGTCTCTATGACACCTTTACATGATGTATAGAAAATGTTGTACACCTTTCTTTGTGATTTGGAAAACTTATGTTGTGTTGTTAATTTTAGGAAAAATGTATAACTCTATGTACAAAGAAGATTTGGAGGTGATTTTAGGATTGTTGCAGAATGATTCTGACTCAGACCTTAGTGATGATGATAATTTTGACGTGGAAGCTGAACGTTTGGAGGCGAGTTCTTTGGAACGTGAACCTTCGACTTCTACAAAACAAGTTAGAATAGGTGCAGATAAAATTTCTCCAGATGCTATCAGAGGCATTATGAAGATATTGCATTTTAAAAATATGAACCATTGGATATCAGGGAAAAAAAATAATATAAAGGGGCGAGGGAGAATTTTTTTATTTTACATATTTTCTAAAAAAAAGTTGCATTGCATGTTACTTTTGAAAATGGGAAGGACGACTATATTGGGCCTGCAATGCATTATTTTTTAGGTATATTAATGAAAGTGAACTAGAAAAAATGGCGGAATAAACAGACATTTTTACTGCAAATTGGCAAATGTAAATTTAAGCCAACGAAATTAAATCACTTATCAGGCTGCATATACGTATTGGAACATTAAATTTTCCAAGAGTTTATTTATTTGGTGCAAATTTATTTCAGGATACGATGATCTGGGACAGATTTTTTCAACAAAGAAACAATCTGAATTTAGTAAATAATTTGGAAATGACCCACTTGTTTTCCGATAAACTTGCAAAAGTGCATACAATGCCATCATTGCATTGCCTGTTTAACAGAACACGTTTCTGGAATTAAAGCCAAATATTGTGTATCGATGAACAAATGGTGCCTTTCAGAGAAAAGAAGGAAGATGAGCCTTGCAGAACCATTAGTAAAGGCGGGTAAAAATAAATCATTTAAAAGATAGTCCGGACGTCCAAAATATCCAGATACGAGAGAACCTGCACCAAAAGAAAAAAAGTTAGTGAAGAAGTTCGACCTAACGCAGACGTTCGACATGATAAGGTTGGCCATATGCCCCATCTTGACCAAAGAAAGCGATGTAAAAAAAAATTCTCGCAATCAAAAAACTATTTTTTATGATAAATGCAAAATGCATTTATGTATAAAAAGGAACAAAACTTCATATCATGAAAATACTTCAAATAAACTTCAAATATTTATGTTCGCCACTGTTCATAAGAATTTCTATATTTCATTAATAATCGTTGAAAATTTTCTATTCAAAACCGATGCAACAACATTCTCCTTTCAGTGATCTGTGACCGTTGAGACCCGATGGGCATAATTATGCACATGTTCAATTTCCTAATAAACAAAACCAAAAAAATATTAAAAAAATAATTTTGTGTTATTAAAACCACAATAAAGCCTAATCCACTCTTAAATATTTTTTTCTCCCTTAACAATAATTCAGGTCTGAATGGGTTAAATCAAATTTTACAAAAAAAAATTTAAAAGATTCAATACCATTTACTTCAATCAATCTATTTGACCTGTTTGTCTTTTGGTATAGATAGAATCTGTAACATTTTATGTTTTCCTCCTTTTCGTGTGATGAAAGGGCGTTGTTTTCTTTATAATCTAACTTACTAACCATCTCGACCGCCAAACAACTCGGTCTTGGCATACACTCCTTGCCTCATTCACATTCATACATCGTCTCATACATACTCTCCTATTATTCTGACTCTTAACATGGCCCGACTCAACTATCTGGCCCCTTAGTACACTCGATCGATAACGATTGAAAATATAACTTTCGGTAACTTCTCATCGTTCCCTAGGACAACTGCAGATCGCAACAATTGACGTCGAATGTATTACGGACACTTAGTCATTGTGAACTGTCACTTATTCGTTGGCGATTTGCAGTCATGCTAGCATACGAGGAGAAGTTACCGAAAGTTATCGATACAATTCTTATCGATCGAGTATGCTAAGGTCCCTGATCCACTTGATCGTGCCACGTCTTCCTCGTTCGTCCTCGACATATTCTACCGTTCACATTCGCGTCATATATTCTCCTTACACTCCTTTCTTTATTCATTCGCTCTACATGCCCAAACCATCTAAGCGGCCCTTTTTTGTTCTTACTTATTACGCTCAAATCAGCCTTGCATTCTTTTCGGATCTCCACATTTCTTACACGATCATACATGGTTTTACCACACATACGTCTCAGGGATCTAATTTCTACAGGATTCAGTCTACTTTCATCCTTTCTCTGCCAGTTATATGCTTCACTGCCATACATCAGGGTAGCAATCCATTGTGGAATGCTAGCTTCGCTTCTTTGGACAACTTTTTGTTGGCGCCAACGGTGTTCAGTCCTCCAATAATGGAGTTACCTTCATTTACCTTCTTTCAATATCCTTATCAGCCTTCCCATCTCTTGTAAACATACTTCCCAAATAAACAAACTCATCCACCTGCTCCAAGTATTCATCATTCACAACTTTATTGCGCATGTTTTTTCTTTATAGTTTATTGATATAAATATACAGACTGGTGTTGGTGAATCTAACCTTTTCTAATTTATTTATTTCGCACAACGTTGACTTTTAAATCTGTTCACACGAGTGTATACAGCGATATTTCACAACATATTTCATCCTGGAAAATGATAGACTAGCCCAGTCGGCTAAAACAGAAAAGCAAAAAAGCAAGCACATCTTAAAAAGTTCCATCTTAAATATCACAGCATAATTTTTCAGTCATTTCGGGAATCTAACTTTTTTGTTCCTTTTCTAATTTTGGCGACGGGTTTTTTTTTTCTTCGCGACTCTCAGCTGCTATATTTATAGTTTTTCTTCGGCAGTGTTTTCTCGTGGGAGGGACCCTCTATAAGTCCTGAGACATAAGCCGGTCTCGCCCTAACGGATGTCCAAAACGTCGACGGCATACTGATTGACCCTCATAGTTTGTTCCGACGAACCCCAACATCGAAAACCAGCACGGTAGGAAAATGCGCCAACGAGTAAAAAAGCTCAAAACATTTACGTAAAATTGTTGTATATTATTTAGTTTTGTTTTAACCTTTTTAGCGGGTTCTTTATATTGGTTCGTAAGTTTTGGAACGCGTGTCTGGTTCGGCGGAATGGAGAAATCTCGCGTAATCCGCACCCAACATGGGATAGGAATCGAGGGTCCCGCGCCCATTGGCCGCGCGGTGATGTCCCCGCTTTACGATGGCGGTCGTTATCGGTTTAGAATTGAACTTACGAGCAATTTACAAGCGATCGTTTGGCTAAGTATTTCCTAAACTATTTGTGACGGAAGAAGCGCGCACGCCGCGCGAATTGCAATAAAAGACGCCGAGGGAATGTCGAAAGTTCCCCACGTATACCCCACAAAATCAAGAAATGATTACAAGTCATATTTTAAATATTAACCCTTTCTTGCAATTAAGAATTTAATAGGTGTAGCCTATAATAAATAGTACCTGTCTACCTACCTATAAATAATAATTGCAAATTAAAATTAATCGCTTAAGGACTACCCCGAGTAGGGTTACCAGAGAGAGGAATTTTCCTGACATGTCAGGAATTTGAGCTGTCTGTAAGAAAACCGGGAAAAATTGAAAAAAATTGGAAATTGTCAGGAATTTTGAAAAATGATAGAAAAAATAATTTTAATAGAATTTTGTGCGCAACGGAATTTACAGGGATTACGGAATTTCTGGCAGAATCGAATAAAATGACAAAAAACATGATTATATATGCGAAATTACCAGAAAAATTCACAACCTAAAATCCCCCAGCCACCACAGAAAATATGTAGATTTTGAGAAAATGTACCTATACATAACAAAGCAAAAATTTTGATCCTGTAAATAAAACAACATAACCAACTAACCGAACATCATGTCGTTACTGCAGGAGTAGGCAGAGAGGACGGACCGCCAAACAACTCGTTCTTCGTACACACTCTTTGCCTCATTCACATTCATACATCGTCTCATACGTACTCTTATATTATTCTGACTCTTGACATGGCCTGATTCAAGTATCTGATTCATTTACATTTGCATCATATATTCTCCTTAAACACGCCTTTCTTTGTTCAGTTCAAACTATCTGAGGGTCCATTTCTTAATCTTACTTATTATTCTTATTACGCTTACATCAGCCTTGCATTATTTGCGGATCTCCACATTTCTCACATGATCATGCATGGTTTTACAGCACATTTGCCTCAGGGATCTCATTTCTGCTACATGCAATCTTGTTTTACTTTTTGTATGTATTATACAAATTAGTACCTACATCATGTACGATATTATTTTTTTATATTTTTACGAAGTTTTTTCAACATTTTTTTAATATGTGTGTAAGTAACTCGAATATTAAACGCTAGGTAACACTGGTAGGTCAACTTGGGGCAAATGGAAGTTTTCGAAGTTGGTATTAAGGTTAATGGGTCGAACAGTAGTTTCAGAACACACCGAGTAACAAAATACAGAATTTGATGGTTTCTCCTTCCCAGCGCATTATTTCTCCGGCCATCCGTACGGAATCCTGGCTCTTGTATCCTGACTCCTGACTCCATGCATTATGGATGCGATTGCCTCCATTGCCTATCAGACATCAGATATGTTTATGGCTTTGCGGGGAAACTCGAAACCGCGTATTTTAACAGCACTGTATGTGGCATGTAGCCTATATAACGAGGATCTGAAGGTTTATATTAATATATTTGTAAAAGGCATTAACTTCGTGGCTCGCCGTAATTTACAAAAAAATACATAAATTTGTTATGGACCATTGTAATTTCAATCAAACTACCAGTTTCGGAAGAAACTAATAATAAATTCACAAATTCCTTTCAGTGGCGTATGATCCTTTCTTCACTTGCGGTACAAAAAAAATGCCTGCCCACATTAAACCCGCGTTCTATACTGACAATAAATTAGGTAAATTACTAAAAAACGCTAAAGGTAGAGATTATAAATTCAGCCATTCAGGCATTTACCAACTATGTTGCATTAATTGTATTTCGATCTGCATAGGTAAGACAACAGAAATATAAATATTAGACTCACGGAACCTTTAAGATGTTTAAATAACAATAATTTTTCAGAGTTTGCCAATCATCTCATTTCCACTGATCTCAAGTAAACCGCTCTGTTCTTGCCGGAAATCCCCTAATTTTCCTTTCCCCTTGGTTTACCTCCCACTCAACCTAATAACAAAATTATCATAGGTTATTTTTAATATTCTCCTGACGAAGAAAGAGTTCTTCCGAAACCGGTAGATTTTGATTAAAATTAAAGTGGTCTATAACAAATTTACGTAATTTTATTGTTTGTATGATGAAATCAAAAAAAATGTGGAAGAAATTAAATATCCTTGTGACATTATAGACTCAAAGCGGATCTTCTCAACAAATGCAGATTAAACACGGAGAAAAAGTTTGTGCGAATTTATCTAAAATACGATCATTTTATTCGTAAAAATGGTTTTAAACGGGACTGAAGTTCTTACGAACAACTTAACAGGTTTCATTGTTTATTGTCTGTAAAATGTAAGAATAAATTATTATTATTAATTATTAGAACAAATTTCGTACGTATAACATTGTTCCAAATGAAACAAATAACTGGTCCTGTTTATTTTATTGTCCTGATGAAGATTGAGTCCAATCGAAACCGGTCGACAAATATAAAAATAAATATAAAGTGGTTTAAAACTAAGTTATTTGTTTCATTTGGTATAATGTCAAGCCACAAAGTGTTTGCTTTCTTCGATAATATAACATTGTTGGTACAACGTATTTTTTCGTTGTATCGTCATGTTGTATTATCAGGACAACTAGATAAAACATATCTAAATGAATGTTTTATAAATATGGCCTGATAAATTACCGTGAGGGTCAAAGTCGATTTTTCTCCGTGTACAAGTAAAAAATTTCAAAAAATTATTTTTTCTTGGCAAATCAGAAACAAAGTAAATAAAGAAACGTTTCTGATAATATACTATACAAATATTTCACCACAATTCAATTACTGTTCAAGTATTCAATGAGAGAAAATAAAAAAAATTCAAATACTGCAAATGCGCAACATATACACACGGATAAGAGACATGTTATAAGCTAACTTTTTTGACGGTGAAGCAAACCATATATTCGAATGTACTTATTTATAAAAATAAAATTAACTTAGGGATGGTGTCTAAGGAACTAAAAAGATAAATAAATTACGATCACAAGATACACGGACATGGGACGAGAAATGCAAAGCAAATCTATCCATACAATTAACGAAGAACCCGAGTGGAACTTTATCAGGTCCTTTAGATTTACGGGAATCTCTTCAGCTTAGATAGAAAATCGTCCATGGTTCCAACAGTACAGTCAGATATATCAAGAGTCTCGACCAAAACAAAGCACGACATATTACTATCCATGTACATTTGTATACACCGCTAAAAAAATCGGCAAACAGATTAACAGTTTCTTGAAGATTTTGGAATAGTTAATAATCGAAATACACAACACTAGGTATATAATTACTATTTCCTTTACACCTACGGAATACGGAGACCTGCACCGGTCATGAGAGAAACCTGACACCGGGGGCGGTCGCCAGGCAATACAAGGGTTACATTATGAAATTACACTGCAAAAATTACACGGAAAAGTAATTTCACATTGAAAAAATGCATTACATTTTCATTTTTTTATATTTGCCCTACACAGGAGGTTCTGAAAAAACCATTGCCCTCGGTGTCTGTGTCATCTTTGGGGATGCTGTGTGGAGGGTATTTTTAAGCAATGGAGGTAGAAGTAGTTCTGAAAAGCAAAAAGGTATGAGGGATGGTAGGAATGTGGGGGTCAGTGTGTCTAGGAGTGACGGATGTATGAATCCATCTTATTTAATAAACAATTTAAAACATTCAAAAAAAAATTTACATATTAAAAATTTCGAAAGTTCTGAAAAGTCCCAATAGTTTCTGCGCAGGTACACGGAGAAAAATGTATAAATATTTTTTTAAGAATTCTATTCAACGACGACAACACGCAGAAAAATTTATAAATAATTTTATAAGAATTCTATTCAACGACGACACGCGGCACGCGAAAAAAATGTAATGATAAATAATTTATGAATTCTCTTAAAATTCCGGCTTAATAACGGGATTGCCTTGCTGCTCTTACTAATAAATGAACAGGAGAATGAGGCCTAATAAACGTTACCAAGCGAATTATTTCTTATTAAACTATTATGAAATTACAAATATTTTGTCGTGACGACGAAACGCGTTTGCATGAAAATCCTTCGTATACCTTAAGTTAATTTAATTGTTCCTAAAAAGCCTACAAGATTTTAATATAATAATTTAATTAAAAATGTTTTTTAATTTTTTCATGTGTAATTTTATCACGTGTAATTTGTACCTGTGTAATTTAACTGTGCCAACCGCTGTTAGCCCTTGCGCTGGGCGCTACAAGCCAGACGATAACAGGCGCAAGCGGTGTCGCGTGACGCTGGAAGTGATATTACATTAAATCTCAGTGAGCATTCCTCTGACAAATATCGCACATATCTCACTGACACTCATTTTTCTTGCTTTATTTTAGATCACGACCCCACCTTGTTATAGATTTTAAGGGTTTCGCGTCGATGGTGAATATTTTTATTCACAAAAAAATATTATTTTCGGATTCCATCACTGTTTTATTATTATGCTAGCGCAGATCCATGTTTCCAATTTTGAAAATGATGATTAAAATAATTTTCTGTTTAAATATTATAGGTACTATTGGTAGATACACACAAGCTTTTCCGTAATTTAAAATGACAATTAAATTCAGAGCAAAGTTGATGTCATTGAACCAGATTTCACGCAGGAACTAACGCACATCATAGACAACCGAAATTACCCTGTGTGATTTGTTGTCAGTAATTGTATATTTTTTTTATTTAATATATAATACATAACCTTTACGAGAGTGTCACTACTCGTATATGTAACTACGTTGCACGTAAGTGTACATATCGTCGGCCCTTAAGCAAAAGGGCTACTTGTGAAGCGGTTTCGAGAGTGTATTTGTATATTTTTCGTGTTTCTTATTTTACTAGGTATCGAAAAACAAAAAATATTAAATCTATCTCTGAAATAAACAACTTGTTTATTTGTACGTGCATTATCTTTCATGTAATCAATCTCTTCTTCGTCTTCGTCTTGAGCATTCTGGCGTTCAGCTTTGGGCACAAGAGAGCGGATTCCCTTTTGTTTATCCTTGGATAGGGACATGTCATAAGACTATAAGACACACATAAGTGACCAGCTCAGATATGGAGGCTCCATCGAGGCCAGAGTTAAATTAGCCTCTCAGAAACTGGGCGTACTGTACAGGGCCCGCAGATACTTTAGTAGTACACAACTGCTAACCCTGTACAAATCGCAAGTGCGCCCCACTTTTGAATTTGGCAGCCACCTTTGGTCTGGAGCCCCAAAGTACCTGAAAAACACGCTCGACTCTGTGCAGAAACGGGCGGTCCGTTTGATAGATTCTCCCATCTTAAGAAACGGATTGCAATCTTTAGAGCACAGGCATCGGGTGGGAATGTTATCCTTGTTCTACCGGTATTTCAATGCCGGTAGAACAAGGAAGATGCTCCGAGGAACTAGCGTCATTGATCCCCTCGGCACCGGTGCATAGTCGGGAAACACGCCAAACGCTCGCCCAACATATGTACACGGTTGACATTTTTCACATGAGAACTGGTCGTTTTTACGACTCGTTCTTGAGTTCAACAGCTCGGCTGTGGAACGATTTGCCGGCCTCTGTGTTTCCTCCTTCCTAAAACAGTGGTCTCTTCAAGACCCATGTTCACTCCTTCCTCTTCTCAAAAAGACCCTCCACTCAGCACCTTCAAAGATGACATAGGCCCCAAGGGAAATTATTTTCATCGGGGCCTCCTGTGTGGAGTTAATATATAAAAATAAAAATAAATTCTTAAGGGTACCTATTCTCCTCATTTTGACTTTTGCGTGAGATTGCCGCTCAGCGATCGCTACGTGGCTATGTCGATCGCTGTGGTGTGTTCCAAGACTGAAATGAGGTGGAATGGTATATTATTAGGGACATGTACTTGGCTAAGGATGGACAACGGAAATCCGCCTCTTCTTCGAATTTATCAAACATCTCATTTTATAAGCAAGAGCTCCAAAACAGCTTCCAAACCTATAATTCCATTTGACGATACGTAAGGCCTTCCAGTCACTAATGGAGCTAGCATTCTGTAATGTGTCTTTCTCTGTAATTCTTTACAGGGATATTGTCATTTGTATTAGTACTGGACCTTGTCTCGGTGCTATCCTATTTGATTAAAAGACTTTGGTTCTTTGAAAGTACAGTGACTGTTTAATGTTTTACGCACAATACAAATATGGTTTAAGAGGACACACGTCTTATAACTCTCTGGCTAGATTTTTTCTGGCGAGCTCTTGCAAATGGAATGAATTGACTGTCTCAGATCGGCTATTATCGGCACACGTTGTAAACGACACCGTGTGATCCGAGCATAGCGCAAACAACAAAAACAATGATAGAACTGATCATAACTAATATTCCAATTCTAATTCCAAGACCTCGGTAACCGAAAAAATCGTCTCTAAGCTTTGTTGTGTTGAATGGTGCTAACGGTTCGGTGTCTGTGTTTGTTATTGCAGAAGATACCACGACGACAACTACCCGTTCGATGGGCGTGGACAGATTCTGGCTCATGCCTTCTTCCCCGGCAGCGGTCGCGGGGGAGACGCGCACTTCGACGATGAGGAGATCTGGCTGCTGCACGACCCCAAGGAAGAGGAAGACGGTAAGACATTACATTATCATTCATCCTTACAGTACTTATTTAGGACGAACATTTCATTATAACTCAATCTTTATTTACCTTATTAGGACGAACATTACATTATTCCTTAATCGTTACTTGCCTTATTAGGACGAATATTACGTTATACCTCAATATTTATTTACCTTATTAAGACGATCATTACATTATACCTCAATCTTTATTTATCTTATTAGGACGAACATTACATTACACCTCAATCTTTACTTCTTATTAGGACGAACATTATATTATACGTCAATCTTTACTAACCCTATTAGGACAAACATTACGTTATACCTCAATCATTACTTACCTTATCAGGAATTACATCACATTATACCTAATTCTTTATTTATCTTTTTAAGATGAACATTACGTTATTCCTCAATCTTTACTTACCCTATATTTTTTATTTTTTTTATTTAATGACAATAAAAATATAATATAAAGAAAATTAAGAATACAAAGTGAAGTCGTTTGTTCTCAGTCCTCCTCACTAGGTATTTATTCCTGTTCCGAGGCCGACTGTAGGTTGTTGTATGGTGTTTATCATGATTTCCTCATCTTCTAGTTTGTTTGTTTTCACAAAATAAAAA